>JAZHRO010000026.1:15197500-19997500 GCA_037157565.1 Thalassia testudinum | reverse complement strand
CTCCGCTTTGTACTTTAATACCCCCCGATGCCTACAATTTGCAATGTCCTCATTGTAAATTAGGTGGGTTCAAATTTAGCTTAGATCGTACATTAAAATAGGCTTTAGGTGGGTGGATGGGTTGGGGTGACTATTGCAGATGATTTTAAGCTTTGGTACGAAATACTGGAGGTGGAGTCGGCTGCTCTAATGGATGAACCCTAAAGTGCAATATGAGTTCAGCACAGGATGTGTCAAAAAGAGTTTCAGGTTTTTCAAGAAGATGCTGGGTTGCCTCCTATTAAGCATTGAGTTTAACACCATCAGTCAGGCGCAATAAGCTCTGGGAGATGTGATTGGCTGCATAAATGATCTGAGAGCATATATGATCATGATGGACGAGAATTGGATGGCCACAGATAAGTATCAAAGCATGGTGAAGAGTCATTCCATAATGTCTCAGATATAAGTCAGGTTGATTTGTTTCAAGATGATCTTTCTTGAGTTTTTGCGGAGGAATCATTTGGAAGATATAGTGGTCATGGGGTTCTGCAATAGGATCGTGGTGATTCCAATGCTTAATAGAAATGGATCTAGTTAGTGTATCCCAGATGTGTGGTTCCTCTCGTGCTATGTGACCTAATAGATCAATCCTTAGTGAGTCAACGTGATTGTCTTCTGCCGAACGTGAGATTGTCTCCTTAAGAAATGACTCATAACTTGGGTCGTTCAGTGAATCTTTACTATAATTCTCCTTCTAGTCAAAAGTGAATGTTTGAAAAGTGCCTCTTGGATCATGTCGCTCAAATTCTGTAAAGGATTCATGTTCCGGGTGGAGGCTACTCTTAGTATCTGCCAAGATTGATTCTAGGAGATCCTCAAAATGAAATGTTTCCATATCCATGGACTCTGAATTTGGTTTGTCTCCATGTTTTTCGACATTCTTAGGTTTATCTTCAAGTTAAAATGTGAAAGCCTCCATTCTGCTCATGTCATTGTGCTCGACCATATCATCATCTAGGATGTGAAAGGTTTCCAATTCAGGTTCTAGGTTTTCTACTAAGGATATGGTCATGAGATTCTGTATAAAACCTAGTTGTTCTGTCAAGCATTTTCCTTTTGTTGCCTCAAAAATATTAATCTTAGCATGTTGATCTCTGGAGGCAATTGTCATATGCCCTGATTCACAATTGATTATGGCTCTTGCAGTGGCCAAGAATGGTCTTCCCAAAATCATGGGCATATCTTGTATCTGTTGTGGTGTCTCCATGTCAAGAATTAGGAAATCTACTAGGTAGCTAAAATCCTTAACTTTAATTACCACATTTCTATCATCCCAATTAGTGTGATCAGGGCTCGGTCAGCTAGTTGCAAAGTGACTTGCACAGGTTTTAGCTGTCCGATCCATAATTTTCGAATAGGTTGGTAAGGATAAGGTTGACTCAAGCACCCAGGTCCAGTACAACCCACTTGAAGTTTGTATCATCGATATTGCAAGGAATTATTGGGGTTTTCGGATCAGATTTCTTAGGAGGTAGACTGTTTTGGATTATGGCACTTATATCTTCAGATAGTATACCTTTCCTAGTGTTTGTTCTTCCATCTCTTTTCTAGGTAAGTCTGGTGCGGTTGGGTTGAGAGTGAGGAGGTCAAGTAGTGGAATCGTGACTTGTGCATTCCTCAAAGGTCCCATTATATAAATTTCTGACAATCCTTTAGTGTGGAGGTGAGATATGACCTGGGATAGGGGAATGGATTGGCTATCTTTAGGGATGGATTTCTGTTCTTTCAAATATTGATCATAGCACAATCATGGTGGAGAGGTGGATGGGGAAAAGTTGGACCTTGCTGTTGCTGTGGGGTTGGGGTTGGGTAAGTTATGGTGTGTTTTGGCTCAGCTGAGGTGGATGGAGAAAACACGCAGGTATGAGTCGCTGGATCTGGTTGGGTATAACATGTTTGACCTTGGATTTGGTTTACAACGTGTTTTTGGGTCAACATGTTGTTTGGATTTGGCAGAGGTTGGGAAGTGTGCCAAGATGGCGATAATTTGCCACCTGGGTCATTTGATTGCTAAGTTTAGTGATTTCTTCTTTGTGCTATTTCTGCATGTCAACCAAGGCTTGAAGAATCAAAGATGTTTGATCTTCCTTAGGTGGTCCAGATTGGAAATTTTGAGTGGACCTTGGTTGGGTGGGTTGATAAGGATGAGGAGCCTGTGGTCGGGGTTGAAATTAAGGTCTTGGATTCAGGTTATTTCCCAACCATGAAAAGTTAGGATGAGTATGCCATCTAGAGTTGTAAGTGTTGGAGAATGGATTATTCTGGATTGCATGGAGATCCTTACAGGTCTGAGGGGCTTTGAG
Source organism: Thalassia testudinum (assembly GCA_037157565.1). Classification (NCBI taxonomy): domain Eukaryota; kingdom Viridiplantae; phylum Streptophyta; class Magnoliopsida; order Alismatales; family Hydrocharitaceae; genus Thalassia; species Thalassia testudinum. The sequence continues at coordinate 19,995,155 of JAZHRO010000026.1, read as the reverse complement.
ATAATCAGGGTACGAGGGTTCAGAGTTCCCCAACTGTGGTGGGCTGACTCGGAGTTGCCTCTGAAGCCATAATTAGATGGGAGTGGATATGCATCCATCCTCAGGTAATGGTAGATGTTGTGCATAGCCTCGCTTCTCGTGGGCGGGTGCACGTAGGTGCTTTGAGGTGCAGAGCTGGATTTGTGTACATGACGAGTGATGTCGTCCACCTTCTTTTCGATAATGGAGACCTTATCCAATTGACTGGCTACCAACTCCAAATCAACGAAGGCGGAAAAGCCTTGGGATTCGTGTACCCCCAATTGTTTGTTAATGCGTGGGTGGATGTCCGGTCATACACACCCAATGATTCATTATTCAGGGAGTTCTTGCACATGTTCTTGAGAATTTCCCAGATAATGTCCTCATGTTGACCCATGATGCCACCACCACAGGTTGCATTGGCAAAGAGCTTGATGTCTTCACGGAGTCTGTGGTAAAAGGATCAAACTTGTTCCCATTTCAGAACTCCATGATGGGGGCATTTACTCCTGAGATCCAGAAAATGATCTCATGCCTCGTGTAGAGATTCTCCTACTCCTTGGGAGAAGTGCGGATTTGGTGCTACATCGTATTTGTACGACCAATGGGGTAGAATTTTTGCAGGAAGGTTGTTTGAAGTTCTCCCCATGTGTTGATCGTGTGTGGTTGAGTTTGAAACTAGTGAGTGGCTTTGTCAGCCAGAGAGAATGAGAAGAGTTTTAAGAGTAATCCGTCCCGATTCTGTACATCTGCCCCAAAAGTGTGGGCCAGATGTTTTAAGTTTTTGATGTGCTGGAAAGGATCCTCGGAGTTCAAGCCATGAAATTTTGGGGTCATATGAAGCATGCAAGGCTTGAGATCCACCTCGGGTCCTCCCGCGGGAACGTTGATTCAGGGTTCAATCTCCACCGCTGCAAGATTATAGTGATCACACATTTGAGGACGCGGTGGTGGGTTGATGATGGCATTGATTTGATTTTGGAAATCATGGAATTGTTTCTCAAGGCTAGGTTGATCTTCTTGGTGATCCATAGCTGATAAGGGGGAAGTAGGTTCTGAATCAGAAGATATGTCAATGTGATCAGGTTGCTGCACAAACACGGAAGTCAAGGCTCGACCTCAATGAGAGTGAATGGCTAATGTAGGCCTTAAGGGTGGTCTTAAGGACATCCTCCCGAACATGCACCGATGGAGTAGGTGAGGGATAGCAGGTGATGGACCCAATCAAGACACCTAAAAATTTTGGATGACTATAGAGGTTCGGGGCAGATGATACCCCTAGGTCAGGAAGTCATCCACCTGAGAATTACCTGGGCAGCCAGAAAGGGAGAGTCCCACAAAGACCCCTACACGGTAGAGCGCCCCCACGGGTTACAGGGTTTCCCCTACCCAACCTTTCTTGTCACTGAGGATTCAGGTAGACCAGAATGGGGACTTGACCTCTTAAGTCTACCAGTTTTAGATTAAGAGCATAGGTGCTTTATGATTTCACTTGAACTTTACGATGTTTTTGTGCAAGGTGACCTAATTTGAAGATTGGTTAACCCAAAAAGGTGGGTCAACTTCACCTATTTTGTCCTTTGAGAAATTTAGGTCCCTCTTTTAGTGTTCAAATGAAATTAAGAGCCTTGATTTTAAGGTTTGCTTGAATAGATCAATTCAACCAATGATTAGGCACACACTGTTTGGAAGGTTAATTCTTGATTAAACAAGTGTATCTCTGAAACCCTAAACTGGAAACCCTAATTGGCTCTGATTGGCCCAATTTATTTCATCCAAATGTGGTACCTAGGGCTCAAGCAAGAAGGTGATAGCCCTAGATACCTTAAATCTTGAGTAGGTGCACAAATCAGGGTTTGGATGTTCTCTAGAATGTATCAAATTAGGCTACTTAATGATTAATCTAAGAATAGAATGCAAGTTGAACCTAATTGATCTATTTCTTCTTTTAGCTTTTTCAGGATTAAGGGCTCAGGGAAAATTGGATGGAGTTTACCTTCCCCTGGAGTGTTCTGATGTGTGGTTGATCTTCCTCTAATGAATCCCTGAAACAGATCACAATGAAAAGAGATAGAGCAAGTTACTATCAAATCAGATATTGTAATCAAGAGATCAAATCAGATATTGTAAACTATCAAAATGTTTACCGAACGAGATCGAGGTTATAAAAACTACGTTGTAGTATAGGTCGAGATCGCTTGAAAACAAAAAAGATTTATGCTCGAAAAAAATCCGAGGTCGAACACAGGGAGCAAGTAACAATTAATTCTCAAGATTGCAATTCTATCAATGTATAACAATAAATCCAAGAAAGAATGATATATATGATAAAGCAAATGTCAATGAGTCAAAAATATTAAGGTAAAATGGTGATTTGAATCACCAATTACCCCTAAGCACAAATAAGCTCAATTATCTCAAATAATGCAACAGTAATATCAAGGCAACAATAGTATTAGTCGACGGTCTGGCCAATTAGTTGACTTAAGTAGCAGGTGCTACAGTGCTAGGGAAGCACTAATCTTCTCTTTTTTTTCCTCTTCTCTTTCTTCTTTGCATTGGCTTTTCTTTTCTTTCTCTTCTTCACACATAGAGGGGGTTTCTTCTTCAAACGGCTAAGTGTCAGCCGTTGATCTTCAGAGTAAAACCCCCCCAACCCGCATGCTCTCTCTTTCTTTCTTTCTCTGGGATCTGTTCTCCTAGAGCTTTGCACAGTACCGGGCAATTGGATTTGGATCTACGCACACCCGGGACTAGGGCTATGGGCATGGGTCACAGCTGAGGTGTGCATGGGTAAAGCAAGTCGGGTCAGTGCCAGGCCCACGGGGTACATGTCATGGGCGAGGCGCTTGTGAAGGGGTGGCGGGGGACCTCACCCCCCAAGTGTGTTGAGGCGATAAGCCCCAACCACTTTTTCAATTTATGCATCTATGATAACCAGTGCGCTTCCGAGGTGGGACTAAATGTCCCACCTTCCTATTTGTGTGGGTACAGGTCGTGAATGTTTGAATTAGGGATGGAGACGAGTCCTACAGCTACAATTGATGACCTGGGTAGGTTCCTAGAACTGGTCCGCAGCGCCAGGAGGCTTCTCCAGGAGCTATTGGATGGGAAGCGAGCTTTAAAGCTTGCTCGAAGCTCTGTAGCAATGGCGTGGTACCTGAAACCTGAAATTCAAGAAAGAGGGCCTCGTGGCCGCATCAGATGGTTCAACAGTATCGCAGGCGAACGGTGAATGTAGCATGGAGTGAGACTGCATGAGGTGGCCAGACGGAGATGTCTGTGCGAAGGTGAGTTGTTCAGGGGCATGTTCGAAGGAGTAATCGACCTAACTAAGTTAGGGCTTTTGCTCCTGGGATCGAGGTGGAGGTGTAGGGATAAGTGGCGGCCAATTTGGTGGAGCACAGTGGCCATGCGAACTTTCCAAAGGTATGCTGGCAAGGTGGAAGATGCGGAACGTGAGAGTGAGATGGCGGTCGAAACAGAGTGTGGTTGGTGTGTGAATGAAGTAGAGGAATTAGAGAATTTATCTAGGTAGTTGGCAGACGACAGGGAGTAGAGGCTATGCCGGTTGCAGTGTGGTTGGCGCCAGGGAAGAAGGTGACTCTGGTGAGAAGGGAATGGCGAGGAAGACGGAGGGAGAGATGCCCGCTAGTATGGCATGACGCTGAGGAAGACGAGGAAGATGAATCCATCGCTGGTATTGTGGACGGACGATGACAGAGGTCAAAAGGAATCGTCGGAGCTTGAGGAGCCTTTCGACCGGAATAGGAAGGAGGAATGTGGGGAATTTCCAGCCAAAATCAAGCTTGGGATGGACGGTATGTATTGGGGCTTCTTTTATAGACCTCTGGGGGACGATTTGAGCTTGGAAGCTAGCTTGGAATGTTCGTCGAAGATGGGAGTTTGAGAGATACCTGAATCTCTCATGCATTCACATGAGAGATTGGGAAGGTTGTAGGGCTTCGGATCAGGCTCAAAAGGAAGGGAATTCCTTGACGAACTTCCCTTTCAAATCTGAGAGGGATTCGTCAAGGAATCAAGGAGAAAATTCCAAATCAAGCTTATCGGAGTTGTAGGATTAGGATTTCATGGTGGCAAGGACCTATTTGAAGAAGGAGACGATAAAGTTGGGGACCTATTTGTAAAGGATTGAAAAGTTAGAGGCATGTGTGTAAGATAAAAGAGTTAGACATGACCAAATTGCAAATTAGGTCAAGATGATTTCTTATTGGGCCCAAATTTTGGTACAAACTTAATTTGGACATGAGGAATCTAATGATGAAGTTGAATTTTGGTTTTGACCTAGTTTGACTGGATAATTACCCAAATTAGGGTAAATGTCTGTCTGAGACTGTTTTGGGTCAAGACGGGTTCCAATGGTCAAATTAAAGATACCAAACCGTAGAGAATATTTTTCTATGAATTTTGGAGGGTTTAGGTGAATTTTATTTTGACTAGAACCTCAGTAAATCAAGCGGATCTGTTTTTAGGGTTTCAGATGTCATTTAATTCCTAAAACGCGCGAAAACCCTTTTATGTTTGTTCTAACCCACTTGTTAGACTCTTAAGACCATTTGACCTTTGTTCAACCCTTGAGAAAACCCATGATTATTCTACATTCATGATATGATGGTAAAATTGTAGTTTTAATACTAGTTTCTTATCTTCTTCTCAAATCAATGTTTTGTGCCCTCAAGACCTTTTAAGAGATATGTAGGAGCTTTTATTCACTTAATCAGATTAAATTGAGCTAGCTATGGCTTATGATGGTGTTCCCATTAGTATCTTTTAGAGGAAGACCCAAGTATCTCACTGGCAATGTCGTGATGGGTGTGTGAAGGATGGCTAACAGTGCTTCGCATTCCTAACCTGTCATACCAAAGTAAACCAGGGACGACTTCACACCATTTAGCTTAAGCTCCAAAATATCGCCAAACATAGTCACCATAGTGAATAAGGTCTTCGCTTCACTTCTCCCCCATTCCACAAGAAACACTATATCGTTAGCATACTGCAGAATTGACGCAAGCATCCTTGAGTTGGACATAGAGTATCCCCTCACCATGCCTATGCTGGACAATTTGCAAGTAAATTGAGCCAAAGTGTCCATAGCTAGATTAAAAATTAAAGGGGCCAAAGGACATCCTTGTCGCACATCGCATTGAGGTTGTATCCATACACCACATGGTCTCCCATTAATAAGAGGTGAAAAAGATGAGGTAAGAATTCACCTTTTCATCCATTGTATCCATAATGACAGAAATCCCCTCCTAAAAATCTACTATAGATAGGACCAAGCAACAGAGTCATAGGCTCTGCTAAAATCCACCTTCCATATATACGCTTTACTTCTTAGTCTGCGCTACCCAACCACCATCTCTTGCGCCACTATGAAAGATTCCTGTAACGATCTATTGGGAAGGAAGGCCGATTGCACTAGGCTAATTAAGTCTGATAAGACCCATTTCAATCTATTAGCCAAAACTTTACTGATTATCAAGTAGATAGAGTTTGATAGTGCAATAGGTCTGAAATCCGTCAATCTCTTCGTCCCTTACTTCTTCGGTAGTAAAAAGAGGTATGACTTATTTATTCTTTCCATACCTGAGTTACCACATTGGAACTCCTTAATAACATCCATAACATCCCCTTTAACCACATACCTGAACTCCTTACAAAAGAAGACTTGGAACCCGTCCAGACCTGGTGATCCCTCAGCATTTAAACCTGCCATGGCTTCCACAACCTCCTGATCTGAAATGGGTTCTACCAGCTATCCGACTGCCATATCCCCTACTCGAGGAAAAGTTGATGTAGCTAGCCTCCAACCTCCCCTCTCTACTGATCTGGTGGACTCCCTGAAATATCTGATTGTCTCCCTTCTAATTTCATTGGGGGAAGTTAACACTTGATCACCGGCCTTCAAAGAAGAGATGAAATTCACTCTCCTTCGAGAATTCGTTGCCATATGAAAATATTTTGTATTTACGTCGCCTTCTTTCAACTACAACTGCCTAGATTTTTCTCTCCAGTCAACTTCTCTCGCCAAATCCTCAGCTTGAATCACCCCTAGCCAATGCTTTCGTTGCCCCTTCTCCTCATCTGTCAACTATCCACCATTCTCCTTTTCATCTAGAAGATGTACCTGAGACAAAGCCTCAGTCCTCCTTTGATTTCTCAGGAACTCAACAGTCTTCCTATACTCCTTCAAGAGAGATCTCAGCTCCTTCAATTTATTTGCCTGCCGAGCCATGGTGGTGCCTTCAACCTGCTTAGTTTCCCACCAATGGCTAATCATCTCTTTACACCCATCCTCCCTAGGCCACGATTTCTTGAATTGAAGTACTTACCTATGTACGAGCCCTCCACACTATCGTAGAGCAGAGGGGTATGGTCCAAGAAGGGTCGGTCCATCCCCATTACAGACGATGGTTGGAATCTCTCCAGCATTTTCGCATTACCAAAGAATTTGTCTAACTTTGAAACAGCCCATTCCTATTTCTCTAGGTATACTCTACCCCAGAAGATGGATATTCGTTTAGACCCAATTCAGATATAGCCAACTGGAACCCAAGAGAGGCTCGATCCACCCTCCTAGTCCCTCAATCATTCTTAGTCAAAGTGCAATTAAAGTCTCCACCTACAAGCCACGGTGTCCCTTTTGTCATATTTGTCATTTAGAGCAGCTCTTGCCACACTTGGCTCCTCAGGCTGTCAACACACGTGCCATACACACAAGAAACAACAAAGTCTTGATCTTCCCACATTGATTTGAACCTGCAGGAGATCTTCTACTGACCCTTCCAGACCTCCTTCAATCGCAATCTAAAAATCTTCCACCATACCACCAGACCACCCGACCTTCCTTGCGCATCCACTACTCTAACATCTGCCTGACCGGATTGAAGTAGAGAGAGCCACATGGACTTACATCCTTCTTTCATATGTGTTTCCTGCAATAGTGCACAATCCATATCCCATTCATGAAGGTATCAAGCCTAGGAGGCCCTCCGCATCCCATCGCACAACCCACGCACATTCCATGTGATAACTTTCATCACCATATCTATTTGACCCCCTGTTGCCCCATGATCCTCTTCTCGACATTCAAGACAACTGCTATATTCTTTTTGCTGAACTTCTGACCACCACCTATAGTCCTTCCCTTGAGCTTGTAAGGTGAGTGCGCCACCTTTCCCTTAGAGGAGGATCCCACTCCGAAACAAAGATAATCTAGAGCCTCAAAGGAGAAGAGATATTATTTCTATGCAGAAACCCCCTGACCATCATCTTGCCCCTGTAAATTCAAATTTATAGCCACCAATTCTCTCCCATCAATCATGTCTTGCATTATTTCTTCCTCGTGCGCTACTTGCTCTGTCCCTTTCGTCTCTGCTTCCAGCACCTCAGTAAAATGAAGCTCTTTTCTATTCTTGAGTTCAGGTTGATCCATCTTGAGCGCCCGACTTTCATTGCTGCTTCCCTTTGCCTTGATTGCCTTTGCAAAGGACCTCCACACCTCCTATTTCTGCCCATCAACTCTATGGAAAGAAATCCTCATCCGAAGGAGCCATGAACTCCCACCTCACCTGAGGATGATCTTGTTTGGAATTGGCCCCCCACATCACATTCACCTCAACTTTGATCGATCTCCCATACCCCTCACATAACCCCACTTTTGCATTCTCTATTAGGACTGCAAAACTCGCGATTGCACTAGCCACAACACCATTGGTCCGTAGATGTAAAGGGAGGCCCTAGATCTCCATGATTCCCCTTCTGATCTCCACCCTTTGTGGTGGATGGTCCTACAACGCCTTGTCAAATGACGACACCAGCCTCCACATAACAGTCAAGCCATCGAACTAGCTAGTGTGGAAGTGAAAGCCTTCCATGTCCATCATGCCCAGGTCAAATAGTAAAAATCGAGATCCGCCCAAAAGCACCAGTTTCCACCCCTTTGAAGACAGTGATAGGGAACATACCATACTTTGAATTCTCTCCTATGTATACATTCCCATCAACATCTCGTCGATCAGAGCTCCTTGATCGCTATCGTTGCTGCCAAAGCATCCTCAGTCTGAGGGATTTCGACATTACAAACCTATCCAAAACCCTCCAATGGCAGGGGTGGAGGGGTCCCCTTCTTTTTTAGGTCACAAGGCAATTCTCTCCCATTCAAATCCATATCCCCCATCATCTTGCATACATTCTTCTTGTGGCCCCATCCCTACATGCGAGGCATAGTGTCGAGGATCTACACATAGCTACCATATGCCCCTGTCTTCTAAACCTAAAATAAACAATCTCTGCATTCCCTCCTCTTCATCTCCTCTAAGTGTCCCCCACCCCACGAGCTACACGAGGGATTATCTCTACACCCTCCATCCGTCGTCCTCTTCCCTACCCCTTTCACCCCATCTTCTTTTCATCCCTCCTTTTTTCGCTATGATATGATTTTCAAAAATGCACCATTATGCTGGACACTTTTGAATGCTTAAACACCTTTTACAGCCCTTAGAATCCATTTGAATGTCTTAGGTTCTTTGTTGAAAACTCATTCAAGGCCTAATTTAGATGAACTTTGTAAATAAATAAAAATCATAAAAAAATTACAAAAAAATAAAATAAATCTGTCTTGAGTAATATTAGGTATTACTTTAAGTGTTTGCAAAGTTGCAAAGTATTCTGAACCCTCAGCTTAGTAGAACATACCAGTCGATGGTTCGATATACTTTGAAATTTAATAAAAGAATGAAATTGAAAAATACCAAAAAGAATTCCTTTCTCTCTCATCTCACTTTCTCTCTCTCTTCTCCTACCTCTATTATGCATAAAAACACTATAAAAATCAGAAAAGCTCAAAAATACTTAAAATACCTTGTATATTGTATTTATACTTGTAAATATACCTTAATACTAAGCTATATGTAAATATTGTAATATAAGCAAATAATGCACATAAATAACTTACAAATGTATTATATATAGTTAAATAATTGTTTAAGATGATTTACTATACATATAACTTTATTATATAATTGTATATTAATTTATATTAGGGTAAATGTATGTATTCTAGGATAATTATAAATAAATAAGCATATTTATATAATGATACCTGATATTGTACATATATATTTAAGTAATTATTATATACCATATGATACCTATACATTAATTTATTTAGGTATTTATTGTAGGTAATTAAGTTATTAAGTTAATGATCTCACGTGTTTTGTGAGTTTGAAATCAGGGTTACAAGTAACCCGTCATCGTAGTTGCAAAACTCGTGGTCAAATAAAATTTATACCGAAACTCCAAGGGAGTCCCAGGTCGAACATAGGGAGGCGACGTTTACTTTAATTGAAAATCGTGCTCTGATTTGTTTCTTTTTGGTATTTTTGTAAGAAGAAAGCAAATAGAATGAATCACCAGAGATATGGAACAAATATGATATAGATATCACTTCAATGTCAAATACAATCAACTATGAAAGCATAAAAAGAGAGGGAGGTGAGAAGGAATCTCCCAAATCGGCTGTTCGGCGAGATGACGGCGCCTGGCGGAAGCTCGGACGAAGGAGGTGAGGAGCAAGATGATGGAGGTGAGATGTAGAGGATGTCGAGTAGAGGAAAGCTTCGGCATGGCTTCGAAATGGAGGTGAGAAGGTAGAGATGATCTGCTACTGGAATGGAGGTGGGAGGACGACTCTAAGGCGACCTATGAATGGGGATGGGAATATGGATGAATATTTGGTGAGGCAGAGGTTTGCTACACTAATAAGATCCTTGGGAGCTTGAGAGCAAGCTCTAACAGAGTGTTGGTAGGCTTGCTAGAGCTTAGGAGTAGGTGGGAGTAGAGTAGGTAGAGATGAAGAGGAATGGGGGGGTGTAGGGGTGTGTATATAGTGGAGGGAAGAAGAGAATCCTGTGTACAGGCATTCAGTGATAGCCATAAGTGTCACTAAAGGCCGCTCGAGCTGTCGTTGAAGATCCGTGCCTCTTCACTGCTTTGGCTGGTGCACGCACTACACAGGCCATTTAGTGATAGCTACAAGTGTCACTAAAGGCTTGCTCTTCTGTCATTGTAAAGTCTGCGCCCAACACTTACACCCGAAATTGTCAAAGGCACGACAATCGTTAACTGCTGGATCAGGCGCGAACGGCTGTGATTGCAGGAGGAGAGCGCACACCTGCTAGCTTTTGAATTTCGCATCGCTGGTGAGTGCATTGGCTGTGTTGGATGCTGCATCGCACGGTCAAGATGCGCCTGTAGATCATGCGTGCTTTGATTTGAATCGCTTGCCTCGCGCGATTGTGGAGATCGAACGGCGGGCGCTGCTTGCAGTAGACTTAAATGCACACCCCAGATGGCATACGTGTGATCTGGCGTGGGCCTTCGCATCAGCAGGCGACCTTTGATCACGCGTGGGGAATCTCGATCGCTCGATTGCGATCAGGCAACCCTATTGCATCTGGCACTGTAGTGGGGCACGACGAATTGCGGCTCGATCTCGTGCTTGCTCTTTGAGAGAGCTCGACCTCACCGCTGTGGCACATCTGTAGGTGTGTTGCAAAGAAGAATTGTGCCTGCGCGATAAGGGAGGCCACTCAATCGTCGAATTTTCATCCAACGACTGAGATCACTCGATGGGTGGTCTTTTGAGATGTGCGGGTGGCTTAGGGTGCTCCAGATGGTGCCACGTGGCAACATCTGGATCATCCACTCTTTATTGCTTGCATAGGATGCCACGGTTCTCAGATCGAGGTGATTTTTATGTTGTCGGACAACGATCGTTGCTCCGGATCCATCCGTTTGGTCGGATTTTTCATCCGAAGTCCGTAAGGACGTCGCATTGCCTCCTGGCCATATAAAATGAAGGAATTAATATAGAAAACATATAACTTTCCTTAATGCCATGCAATGGATATTATGCAATATTTATAACATGATATGTAATGCTAAGCCTAGGAATTATCATAAATAAGTAATTTATCATGAATTTATGTGTGTTTATCATACCCCCATGCTTACTTTTTGCTAGTCCCTAGCAAAATTAACCTAAATGCTATGTATAAAAGTAGAATCAGGGTTCGAGTATTTAGGCAAAATTCATTGATTGCTTTAGAAAATCTCAACCCAAGAACTAATTACAAAAACTCAACAGTGCCCAGGTGTCTGCCAGAATGCAAACCGTCCAAGCCCTCACCTTATCTGAGAAGAGTAGATACAAAAAATAAAAATTTTCTTTTTTTTTTTCTTTTCTAATTTTTTTTGTACTTTTGGAGTTTGAGAGTTCCAAGATAACTTTTTATGGCTACCTGACCCGCCCAAGACTCAGAAAAGGACTCTAAGTGCTAAGCATCTTGTGAAAATAGTGAAAGACCACTAGGCGGTCGTTAAAACGAACTTCAGGTTTCTACGACCCTAGGTGACCTTGCTTAGAGGTTTATCTTTTCGAACAGTAGCTTTCTCCCTACTTCTTTTATTTATGAGGTCAACATAAGAGCGAACCCAATGTATATCTCCTCGATTTATTCTACTTCCCCGCTTCTTCCCTAAGTGTTTTGGGAATTATTGTACATTTTTTTGTGAGTTGGGTTTTGGACAACCGGCCGATGAGCTATTACCACTGACAACTTGCTAGCCATACTCATGCTGTGAAGTATGATTTTATTATTATTTTTTTCTATTCTCTCCTTTTTCAATTTTTTTCTCTTTTCTTTTTTTTTTAAGTAGGTGGCTTTCCTGATCTAAGATTTACCTAAAGGCAGTACAATGAAAATGGTCTTATGACTAGGCTCTGGACAGCCGGCCGATAAGCTGTTACCACTCACAACTTGCCAGCCATACCACCCTAGATAGTTTATTAGCTACCCAATTTCCGAAGAAACCGCCGAAAAGTGAGTCAGTGCAAGAAAAGTGTGTAGATGCTCAGGCTTAAAGTCCCCTCAAATCAAAGGGCGGGTTGATAAGTCGCATACTTATCATCCCAATTTATTAGGAAAATTAAAATGAATTTGAATTGGCGAGGACTCGAGACTAAGTCCACATTCGAGTGGACACCCAGGCTAATTAAGCCCAAAGACCTGAACAGTCTAAGTATTCAGGTCTCAAAGTATCAATTCCTAAGGTTTGCAACTCCTAATGCCTAAGTTCTCGTCTTATAATTCTATTTTTTTAATAGAATAAAAGAAAATAGGAAATTACTATTATAGCTGACAAAACGATTATAAGATATTTTCACCCCCCCATGCTTATCTATTTCAATGTCCTCCTTGTTCAAAATGAAAGCATGCAGAAGAGTAGAAGTGGAAGAATAGCACCTAGTTTCCATGAGACTCTAGTCAGCTTGGAATAGTCTTTACATGTGCTGAGTTTAATGCTTTCAGCTTGGGCGATGATCGGCCTACGGCAGTTAAGGTAAGGTAAGAGCAACCTTGTTCGAGATGGGTTTAGGGAGCACATGGTCAACAAAGGGTTTGCGATGCCGTCCATTGAACTTGAAGATATTATCCGTCTTTGGGTCAGAGATTTAGACGGTCCCGTTAGGGAAAATTTGCTCAATAACGAATGGGCCATCCCACTTAGACCTGAGTTTTCTAGGGAAAAGCTTCAATCGAGAATCAAAAAGCTAGACCTTTTGGTTTAGCTCAAAGATCTTACGTGAAATCATCTGGTCATGGAGAGCTTTTGTCCTTGCCCTATAGATTCTGGCATTTTCATAAGCATCATTTTAAAGCTCCTCCAACTCAGATAGTTGGAGTTTCTTGGTTTTCCCGGCCAACTCAAGGTCCACATTACATTTCCTGATGGCCCAAAATGCCTGGTGTTCAAGTTCTATAGGTAAGTGACACACCTTACCAAACACCAGATGGAACAGAGAGATACCAATAGGTGTTTTGTATATCGTACGGTAGGCCCAAAGAGCATCATCTAGATTTTGGGTTTAATCTTTCCTATCAGGCCTAACGATTTTCTGCAAAATGTTCATGATCTCCCGATTGGAGACCTCGGCCTATCCGTTCGTCTGAGGGTGGTAAGGTGTGGAAATCCGATGATTCGCCCCATATTTCCCTAGTAAATTTCGAAACTGGGCATGAGTGAAATATGTGCCACCATCACTGATAATTGCCCTAGGAACCCTAAACCGACTGAAGATATTTTTCTTCACAAAATCAATGACCACCTTGTGGTCATTGGTCCTGGTAGGAATTGCCTCAATCCACTTGGACACGTAATAAACAGCGACCAAAATATACTGGTGTCCAAATGAAGGAGGGAAGGGTCACATAAACTCGATGCCCTAGATGTTGAAAATTTCGATGGAAAGAATTGGGTTCAGAGGCATCATATCTCTCTTAGCCATGTTCTCGAGTGTCTGGCATTGGATGCATGACTTTGAGAATTCCTAGGCATCCTTAAATAATGACAGCCAATAGAATCCGGATTGCAAGATTTTTACGGTCATCTTTTCCCCAGAAAAGTGTCCAACACACGCAGATGTGTGGTAGAACTCGAGTATGCTATGGAACTCAATTTCCAAGATGCATCAATGAATAATCTGGTCTACGCCGATGCGGTACAGCTCGAGATCATCCCAAAAATAATATTTGGCCTCAAACACAAGTCTATCCCATTATTGTTTGGTCCAATCCTGGCGGATTTGACCAACGGCCAAATAATTGACAATATTCGAAAACCAGGGGGTTCGGATACCCGTGACTGTGAGGATAGTCTCATCCGGAAAAGTATCAGAGATCGGGACATCCGGATGAGGAGAATCAATTAGGATTCTTGAGAGGTGATCCGCCACTACATTTTGTGCCCCGGCTTTATCCTTGATTTAAAAGATTGAATTCTTGAAGTAGCAGAATCCAGCGAATAAGCTGAGGTTTGGCATCCTTTTTGGCCAAGAGATGTTTCAAGGCTGAATGGTCAGTATAGATGATGACACGAGAACCTAACGGATAAGCCCTGAACTTTTCTAAGGTGAAAACTACAGCTAGCAATTCTTTTTCAGTAATGGTGTAGTTCCTCTAGGCCTCATCTAGAGTCTTGCTAGCATAGTAAATCACAGAGGGCTTTTCTCAATCTTTTGACCCAAGACAGCTCCGACGGCATAATCAGATGCATCAGCCATAATCTCAAATGGGCCTGTCCAGATCGGTGGTTGCAACACCGGGGCACAGGTGATTGCCATTTTTCATAAATCAAATGCCTTACAGCATGATTCATCAAACTTGAACGGCGTGTCTTTGGCCAGAAGGTTACTTAAGGGCCGAGCAACCTTTGAGAAATCCTTAACGAATCTTTTGGAAAAGCCCTCATGCCCAAGGAAAGAGTGAATCTATTTTACGGATGTGGGTGGAGGAAGTCTAGAGATAGCATCCACCTTAGCTTTATCAACTTCAATACCTCGACTAGAGACCATGTAACCCACGACATTGCCTTCCTGAGTCATAAAGTGGCTCTTCTACTAGCTAAGGACCAGCTGTGTTTTGATGCATCTCTGGAGGATCAATTCTAGGTTAGCCAGGCAGGACTCAAAAGAATCTCCGAAAATGGAGAAATCATCCATGAACACCTCAAGACAATCTCCCACCATGTCAGAAAAGATGGCCAACATGCCCTTTTGAAAAGTCGCAGGCGCATTACAAAGCCCAAATGGTATTCTATGGAAAGCAAAGGTTTCGTAGGGACATGTGAATGTTGTCTTTTCCCGGTCGTTGGGATGGATAGGGACTTGGTTATATCCTGAATAACCGTCCAAGAAGAAAAAATATTTTTGCCCAGCTAACCTTTCAAGGATTTGATCAATGAATGGCAAGGGAAAGTGATCCTTTTTAGTGGCTGTGTTCAGCTTCCTATAGTTAATACAGATTCTCCAAGCAGAAGCTGAACGAGTGGTGAAGGTTTTCCTTTTCTCATTAGTCATAACGGTTATTCCTGCCTTCTTAGGTACAATCTGAACGGGGCTAACCCACGGACTATCCGAGATTGGGTAAATAATCCTAGCATTGAGCCACTTGATTATCTCCTTCTTGACCACTTCTCGCATATTTGGGTTTAGTCTCCTTTGCATTTCGCGAGAAGGGTGGGATCCATCTTCCATGAAAATACGATGATTACAATAAGATGGCTCGATCCCCGTAAGGTTGTGGATGGTCCAACCAATTGCCTCGTTGTTCTTAATGACCTTAATTAACCTCAATTCTTGCTCCTTAGTCAAATCAGCACTAATAATCATAGGTAGCATGTTTTCAGGTCCTAAGAACTCATATTTCAAATTTTTGGGCAATGTTTTTAATTCCAGCTGGGGTGGGTTTAGAATAGAAGGTAGAGAGAATGCTGATGAAGATTCATCAGGACGATCCAGTGGAAGAGGCTGGGAATGAACAAAATCAACAACCTCTTCAGGATGTGGCAGGTCTACCATGGAGGGTTGTGGGTTGGGTTTGCTAAAGCTGGTGGAGTCCTCGAGTGCACTGATTGTCATACAAGTCTCAAGATCCTGATCCTCGAGCTCCTCAATGAATCCACAATCCTGAAATCCTCTTATCACCTTAAAACTATCCAGAGTTAATTTCTTATCCCCAAAGGCGATCTCCATACTACCGCTTTCACAGTTTATGTTGGCCTTGGCGGTAGCTAGGAACGGATGCCTCAGAATGATGGGCGTGTTCCTTAAATCATTAGGTACATCCATGTCAAGGATGAGGAAATCTACAGGAAAATAGAAATCCTTGACCTTGACAATTACATCCTCAATAACGTCTCTCGGTGTGGTGATCGATCAGTTTGCTAATTGTAGCATTACTGAGGTTGGCCTGAGTTCACCTAACCCAAACCTCTCATAAAGAGAAGTCAGGATTAGGTTGATGGATGCACCTAGATCCAATAGTGCCCTATCAAAAGTATATTCCCCAATAATGCATGAGATCAAGGGGGCACCCAAATCTTTCTTCTTTTGAGGAAGGTGCTGCAGGATCACAAAACTTGCCTGCTCAGAGAGAATCACCTTCCTCAGAGTGGGTTCTCTCAGTTTACGCTTTTGGGTACATAGTTCTTTCAAAAAGTTAGCGTAAGCTGGGATGTGCTTAATAGCATCGAGGAGTGGAATATTGATCTCTACGCTCTTGAATAAATCCAGGAGCTCCTCATTGATATCTAGGGTTTTCTTCTTCTTGGTTTTCAATAGGGCTTCAGGGAATGGGATATGGGTGGGATTTTCAATTTTCGATCCCTGGGCCTTATTGTCTTCTTCAATCTCCTCTTCTCTCTCAAGCTCCCCAGGGTTTTGGCATCTAGAACATAATTTAGGGTCCCAAGTTTGCTTTCCACTTCTTAAGGTGACAGAGTTTGCAGAGGCATATGGGTTTGGGTCTTGAGGTGGGTTAGTGAAGATTGGAGGGCCTTGGCTAGTCATGTAACCAGAAGAAGAAAAAGATGATGAGGGACCCTGCTCAACCACCTGAGTATGTGCATGTGAGTCCCTTTGATTTTCGTACCCTTGGGCTCTATTGCCCTGATTTTGCACATTACGCGGGTTGGGTATGGGTTGGGATGGTAGAGATCTGGGTTGTCGTGTGTTAGCAATTAACCCGGATAGCAAATTATCCAATGATGTCTTCATTTGCTGCATAAGCCGAAGCATGGACCCTTGCATTTCCACCATCTGTCGATTTAAATCAGCCTACCCTGCGGATTGTTGGGCATTCCAAGATGGCTAAGTAATTGGTGTCGGGGGCAACTAGGTGTATACTTGACCATGACCCATAGGTTTTTGAGATGCATAGTTGCTGGGTCAAATTTGGGTCTGTTGCCCCTGACTTTTCCAGGAGAAGTTAGGGTGGTTCCTCCATCCCGAGTTATAAGCGTTGGAATACGGGTTGGACCTAACATTCTCCTACATTGCATATGCATCCTCATAAGACGGGGATGGAGAGAAGGAAGGATCAGAAAAATTGGGATCAAAGGCCTCAATTTGGAACCCATAAGGTTCTGAGAAATCCTGGCTCACAAGTTGAGCCGAATCAAGTTGGTTCACGAATTCTCGCCTCGTGGGAGCTCTTGAGGAATGGAATCTTGAATTCTGGGATTGAGTAGGTATAAAAGTATTTCCTGAATTCCCAGGCATCCATTCTTCCATTCTCTTAGCAACCAAGTCCATTTTATCCAGTTTATTACAAATTAATTCCATGTCAAATGAATGAGAATCCTGGATCTCATAGCACTTGACCTAGGTCTTTGGGATAGGTTGAATGCATCCATGGAGGCATGATTAATTGAGTTCTCCCTCATTTCCTCAAATAGGTTGTATGTGCTATCTGCATCCCTGTTGAGGAAATTACCTCTGCAGGAGGCGTCCACGTGATTACAAAGTTGCTCAACCAACCCGTGATAGAAAATCTACACAAGTTGCCATTTCGGCACCTCGTGGTGTGGACACTTCCTCAAAGTTCCTAGAATCACTCCTAGGCACCATGAAATGGTTCCCTTGGCCACTAGGCAAAAGTGGTAATCACCCATTGCAAGGCATTGGTCCTTCTGATAGGAAAGAATTTCTTCAAGAAAGCCGACTTAAGAGCAGCCCAAGTTTCAATCAGCCTTCCTATAGTCCGGTACCAATGTGCGGCCTTATCCTTGAGAGGGTGGGGGAAAATCCTCATGTTCATTTGCTCTTCGTTCACATTTCTTACTCTGGTGGTCTGAACCAAAGTGGTCATATCCTCCAGGTGTTGGAATGGGTCCTCCAAGCTAAGCCCATGGAAATGCTTAATCAAACTTAAGACTTGGGTCTTGATTTCTATGTCTCCAGAGAGAATCATGATGTCGGGACATTCCCCATAGTTTGAAGGATCGTAGAAGTCTTTCAAGGGTCGAGTGCCCTGGCAATGCATACGTTGGAACCATTACTACATCTGCTACAATTCTTCCAACTGCCTTTGAATCTGCTCCTGCTGGATCAGGGGCTGGGGAGGTAGTTGTTGATTAGCCATGGGATCTGCTTGGCTATAGCTCAACCTCCACCTCCTAGAATGGTCTAAAGGTCCTTCCAATCTAGGATTCAATGACCTCCTTCTAAGCATGCACTGGAAGGAAGTCAGAAGGATGGGGAAAAGAGGCAACCCTACAGCACAAGAATACAAGCCTATCCTTAGATGGGGTAGCCTAAGGTCTACTGACTCTCAGAATTCATCCTAAGATTATGGACGATTTACTCCACTTATGTTCAGGCAATCCAACCAGTTAGAAGGAGGGACTGGGGAGAAGGTTCTTCCTTTGGCTTGCACCTCCAGTTCCTAGTGTACACCCCAGCCGTGGTCATTTGATGCTACTCCCCTAGATAGACATCAGATTGACTAGTATAAGAAGGTTAATCGTGAATAATCTCAATCTGGATCCCGACGAGCAAATGAATCCTTAGGGCCAACGTCTAATTGATTTTAGATAGTCTTGGGAAATTGGTGCTTTAGAATGTTATGGGCCCTTAATGGGTTGTGCCCTTAATGATTTATTTGAGAATGTGTGAATGTGCACAACCAAGAGGTTTTCAAGCAAGATTATTAATGATGAGGTGAGTTTTAGGGTTCGAATCTTGCTTAATAGCTTTTAGGATTCAAATATTAGGTGTTTTCAACCAAGTTTTGTGAGGCAAACCAAGTTTGCTTTTGAAAGCACATGTTCAAGTATTTTCCTTTAGAAATCAAGAAAAATATAGAGTGCCTGGCTTGACTTAGTTATTGAATCCTATGGGGTAGCTACAAAATGAACCTCTTTTAGATTAGGTGGTGTGGCCCAAACAATTCAATCAATCAGCTCAAATGCACCATCAATTAAGGCACACAAAAAGGTGATTAACCTAATATGATTTCTACTCTTTTATGTGTTGAATTTGTGTACCAGGTCCACAGGTTAGAACCCCAGTTGAGTAGATGAAAATAAAGTCCGATTATGTGCCTCAAATGTGGGTTTATGAAGTGTGTATATTGATTTGTCCCATAGAAAGTATCTTTTTTCATTTTTTTTTAAATGCAGGGGTGAGGTGGATGAAGGTGGCAAACAAGGCAAACAATTCTATCCTAGGGTTTACGCAAACACCTAAGTAGATTAGGTCTTGGTTATGAGTGTGGCAAAATGAACTAGTGGGGGGGAATGTGAGGGACACTTACAGAGTACTCTACCCACACTTGGATCTCCATGCTAGGGTACCTGCAAGACAGTAGATCAAAGACAAGCGGGGTTAGTACTATGTAAATGCAATGAAGCTCAATAAACAATAAAGTAAATTCCATTGCCTCCCCGGCAATGGCGTCAAAATGATCGCACGTGTTTCGCGAGTTTGAAATCAGGGTTACAAGTAACCCGTTGTCGTAGTTGCAAAACTCATGGTCAAATAAAATTTATACCAAAACTTCAAGGGAGTCCCAAGTCGAACACAAGGAGGCGACATTTACTTTAATTGAAAATCATGCTTCGATTTGTTTCTTTTTGGTATTTTAGGGTTTTGTTATCTTTTTGGTATTTTTGTAAGAAGAAGACAAACTGAATGAAACACCAGAGATATGGAACAAATATGATATAGATATCACTTCAATGTCAATTACAATCAACTATGAAAGCATAAAAAGAGAGGGAGGTGAGAAGGAATCTCCCGAATCAGCTATTTGGCAAGACGACGGTGCCTGGTGGAAGCTTGGATGAAGGAGGTGAGGAGCACGATGATGGAGGTGAGATGCAGGAGGATGTCGGGTAGAGGAAAGCTTTAGCGTGGCTCCGGAATGGAGGTGAGAAGGCGGAGATGATCTGTTACCGGAATGGAGGTGGGAGGACAGCTCCAAGGTGACTTATGAATGGGGATGGGAAGATGGATGAATATTTGGTGAGGCAGAGGTTTGCTACACTAATAAGAGCCTTGGGAGCTTAAGAGCAAGCACTAACAGAGCGTTGGTAGGCTTGCTAGAGCTTAGGAGTAGGTGGGAGTAGAGTAGGTAGAGATGAAGAGGAATGGGGGGGTGTAGGGGTGTTTATATAGTGGAGGGAAGAAGAGAATCCTGTGCACAGGCATTCAGTGACAGCTATAAGTGTCACTAAAGGCCGCTCGAGCTGTCGCTGAAGATCCGTGCCTCTTCACTGCTTTGGCTGGTGCACACACTACGCAGGACATTTAGAAGATCCGTGCCTCTTCACTGCTTTGGCTGGTGCACACACTACGCAGGACATTTAGTGATAGCTACAAGTGTCACTAAAGGCTCGCTCTTCTGTCATTGTAAAGTCCACGCCCAATGGTCATGCCTGCTGCTATTAAAGGCGCGGCAATTGTCAACCGTTGGATCAAGTGTGGATGGCTATGATTGCGAGAGGAGAGCGCGTGCCTGCCAGCATTTGAATTTCGCGTCGCTAGCGCATGCACTGGCCGCCGTTGGATGCTGCATCGCATGGTCGAGACACGCTCGCAAATCGTGCGTGCTTTTATTTGAATCATGTGCCTCATGCGTTTATGGAGATCGGACGGTGTGCACTGCTAGCGATCGACTTAAATGCGTGCCCCAGATGGCATGCATGTGATCTGGCGTGCACCTTCGTGTCGGTGGGCGGCATTGGATCACGCGTGGGGAATCTCGACTGCTCGATTGTGATCGGGTGGCCCTATTGCATCTGACACTGTAGCGAGGCGCGATGAATCATGGCTCGATCTCGCACTCGCTCTCTAAGAGCGCTCAACCTCACCGCTATGCCACACCTACGGGTGTGTTGCAAAGAAGAATTGTGCCCGCACGGTGAGGGTGGCCTCTTAGCCGTCGGATTTTCATCCAACGACTGAGATCACTCGATGGGCAGCCTTTGGAGATATGCAGGTAGCTTAGGGCACTCCAGATGGTGCCACGCGGCAACATCTGGACCATCCACACTTCATTGCTTGCAGAGGATGCCATGGTGCTTGGATCGAAGTGATTTCTATGTTGTCGAACTGCGATCATCACTCCGGATCCATCCGTACGGTCGGATTTTTCATCCGAAGTCCGTAAGGACGTCGCATTGCCTCCTGGCCATATAAAATGAAGGAATTAATATACAAAACATACAACTTTCCTAAATGCATGCAATGGATGTTATGCAATATTTATAACATGATATGCAATGCTAAGCCTAGGAACTATCACAAATAAGCAATTTATCATGAATTTATGTGTGTTTATCAGTTAATTGGAAAATTATTAAGTTGAAATAAAGTTAATTAGTAAATTAAGCTATTACTGAAGTAATTTATATTGTACATTTATATATATATTAATTTTAAATGTTTTCAACCTATTTATAATATATTTATACTGTACAATAGCATTTATAACTTAATTATGTGTGTATCTCTCAAAAATGTGGATTTAAATGTATATAAATCAAATAAATATTCCAAAATAATATAAAAAAGTGTAATAAATACCTTACTATATAAATTAACTATTTATAAAGTCAATTGCATAATTACATTAATTAAGTAATTCGGCTTGAATTTAACTTGCATAAATTAGTAACTTTAGGTAATTTTAAATATAAATAATTAAGTTATTGTTCTAAATTAATTACACAAATGATTAGCCCTATGTAAGGGATTTAGAATGATATAATTTAATTACAATTTGAACTTTAATAAGGCTCTCAAATTAAGACCTTAAGTCACGAACTCAGCACATAACACTGCACTGTAAAGCACCCAAATCGCACTGTGATTAGTGCCACATTGTGAGCGCGTGAGATGATGAAGCAGTACAAATTGAATGCCATGGCTAAGTGCTTCAGTCATCATAGTGCTTGGCGCATATACCCATCACACCTCCTCTCCTCTTGAGCATATAAATGAGCATGTGATGAAATTGAATGTGGGCTGGGAGCCCATGCATAGTGTGGGCCTAAGAGAATGCACTCTAAAATACATAAATAAAAATTATGACCGGCTTAGTAATGGTCTGGTCCCACCCCATTGGGGTGCTACGTATCCTATGAAAGAACAGTTCGCCCATTAATGAAACCAAATTTTTGTTTGATTGAATAGTAAAAAGAGTGTTTGTGTGAGAGGTTTCCTAAAACTAAGTGTTAAAGATGATAGTGATGTGCATGTGTGTGTGCCAAACGGCTAAGTGTTGGAAGGTTTGAAGCTTGTGACTGTGTGTAGTATGTGTATATGTATATAGGATAAGTATATAATATACATGTATATGTATAATAAAAAATATATATATATATAATGTATATGTATATATAGGTAATATATATATAAATATAAGTATAACTAGAGTAGCATATATTGTTTGAGCCTTATGTTGCATATGTATAGTTTTTGTTTAAGGCTTTAGTGACATTTGTATTCGTCATTGTAGATATGTATATATGTTAGTAAATGTAGTTCTTTTGCCTTATATTTTGTACATATTTTTACTAAGGGTATAGTGATACTTTTATATGTTATTGTATATATAGTGCATGCTATTAGAGTTATTATTATATGTTAGTATATTTAGTCTAATGTATATTAATAGTTATTTTTGTACTTATACTTAGGTATTATTTAGGATAGTTGTACATAACTAACATAGAGTAAGCACACATAGTTTTTTATGCTTGTTTAGTTGTAAATATATTTAAGGCATTGTAGTTAGAATTAATTGATTCTTGTGTCCATAATTAACTCATTTATTCATTCTTTGATTCATTAATTCATTTTTGTAAATACAATTGACATTTTTGGAACATAGAAAATGATGTATATCAATAACTGCCTCCCAGTGAACAACCTAGAATAAATAAGTAAAAATTGTGTAAATAAATAAAATGGCACAACATCTGCCTGCATTGTGACAACTATACTATGATAACAACACTATTAAAACACAGTTTTTATTGTAATACAGTTTGTTGTCGGTCAACTTTTGGCACCGTTGCCAGGGAGGCAACTCTCTATATGCCAAAATTTTTCTTTTATTCTTTATTTGTAAATATTTTTGATTTCTTCGTATAGTCATTCTTTCATTTATATTCTTTGTTGTATATAAATTCTTTTATTCAGTTTATTTTTTGATTGGTTTTTGTATATAATTGTCTTACTAATCATCTGGTGTTTTTGCAGCACTTGAGGAGTAGGAGTAGTGTCGTGTTCCAGGTAGAGTCCTATTCCTGGTGGACCTGCTGTGCTTCAGACCTGACTTCTAGGAGTAGTTTTTCTCGCTGGCGCTGCAGATTTTCCAATTTCTCTTAGTATAGTTTAGTATAGTGGTAGTTTAGACTTAGGGATATTCTTAGGATATATTTGTTACTCATGAGTTATGAGAGCCTATTCTCACACATTTGTGTAATAACTTGGACTCTGGACTCTCTTTCTATTCTCTCTCTACTCATCTCTCATCGACTTGATTTTCCATATCGATTTCTTTTTGGATTTGATTTTGATTGTTGCATTAAAATAGTAAAAAACAATTATAAAATTAGAAATACCCAAAAGACTTCATCTCTTATTTAGCAGCAGCATGATATAGGCATCTATATTTAGGTTGCATTCTTCTTGCTAGATTTTATTTTAGTCAAATTGCATCAACTGAAGAATTGTTGGAGTCAGATAAGCATTTCTATCCTTCTTGAGCTCCTGCCATCTTCCATTTGTCTTTATGTAGAAAGACCATCTCTTGCTTGAAGGAAATTAAAAAGCGAGTTCAGTTGCATAGAATTCTCTTCTAAATAATCAAATCTAATTCAAAAGGAGACATAATAACCTCTTTGAAACCCTATTTGAGCTTTTCACCACTATCTATTGCTTGATTATCATGTGCACCCTATACTATCACTTAAGTACACAAACACATGGGTTTCTATGTCATGTCCTTTAGCAATGATAGAGTTTGGATTTGCATGCCGGTCTTATCCAAATTTTGGGTGGATTTTAGAGGTCTGCACCCTACTAGGTTTTGTTGAAGACACGTACAAGTGTATTGATATACTATTAGATTGTGTAATATACATTTTTCACGTACACAATTACCTTTTGCAGAAAACACACCTTATCCTCTAGACTTAAATGCCATTCAGGGATACACACTAAGATCAAACCCATATTCAAATTCCTATAATCCTAGATGGCATAATCACCCCAATTTCTCTTGGTCTGACCATTCACAAAGACCATTATATCCAACTCAGACCAGGCAAAACCCACCTACATTGTCGTTTCAGCAAGATAATGCAAGGCCATTTTACGCAGGTTTGCAAAACCCCGTAGGGCTAAATAGAGATTCACAGCTAGACCAAAATTTTGAGAGCTATGACTAAGAGCCAGCAACAAAATGCTGAGGCTCTTGTTGAAGTCCAACGACAATGTTCGGCAGAATTGACTGATTTTAGGGGCCAAATCATGCGGTTAGCTGAATCTCATCAGCTAAGGGCCCTTCCATCCCAGCCAATTCCAAACCCTAGGAATATCCAACAGAGACAACACTCGGGAGTTCAAAATCTGAATCAGGGACATGTCCATCTCCTTAATCAATTACCCCTAAATCCAACTCTGAATCAAAATCAGAATCCACCCACTTCGAATCATGATTTTGAATATCTTAGTCAACAACAATCACTATTAAATCAACATTTAATCAATAATTCATCTTTCCAAAATCAACAAGCATCTTCTTCTTCATCAGCTCCTTCTTCTCATGCGGGTATTAACTCTGTTACAACCTACTGTGGAACTTCCACTAGGGATCTAGTTTATCCAAGGAACCTATCCCAACACCCTAGTACATCTAGAGCAACCCCTGTTTCTACACCTGGAAGAGGTGCAGAACCCAATCCCGCAATTCCTACTAATTCGCAAGATCAAGGAAATACCTCAGTAGAATAGGAAATCCACACCCCATTCCCAGAAGCTTTGAAGAAGACTAGGAAACAGAAATAACCTATTACATTAGATGAAGATTTGATTAAGATTTTTTAACAGGTACACATTAATATCCCACTCCTAGATGCTGTCAAACCCATCCTGACTTACGCGAGATTTCTTAAGGAATTGTGTACTCCTAAGCATAAGTCAAAGAAAGGAAGCACTGTGGTACTTTCAGAGCATGTGAGCTCTATAATTTCAAGTATGCATCCTTTGAAAAAGAAAGACCCAGGATCTCCATTTATTTCCTGTATAATTGGGGGTCTGTGTTTTAATAAAGTCCTCCTAGATTTAGGAGCATCTATTAACCTCATTCCTTTATCTTTGGTAAAACATTTCAAAATAGAAAACCCTAAGTCTACCAATGTGACTTTACAATTAGCCGATAGATCCATTAAGTCACCTAAAGGAATGTTGGAGGATGCAATTGTAAGAGTTTGGGATTTTTACTTCCTAGTAGATTTTATTGTCCTTGATATGGAAGTACCCGAACACATTAAAGACACCCCAATTATCTTAGGGAGACCTTTTTTGGCTATTGCAAAGGCCAATATTGATTATGAATCTGGAAATATTA
Organism: Thalassia testudinum; assembly: GCA_037157565.1. Taxonomy (NCBI): domain Eukaryota; kingdom Viridiplantae; phylum Streptophyta; class Magnoliopsida; order Alismatales; family Hydrocharitaceae; genus Thalassia; species Thalassia testudinum. The sequence continues at coordinate 19,969,626 of JAZHRO010000026.1, read as the reverse complement.
AATTGAAATTTGGGGAGAAGACAATTAAGTTATATATATTTAGAGCTTCTAGTGGATTGGATTGTGAATGGATTGAGGAAATAAAATCTATAACAGCTTTTGAAGATGACATTAGTTCCTTAAAACTAGAGAGCACACCTTTTGATATTCCATATCCTCAAAGCAACGAAATCCTTTTGTTAGAATCTTTACTCAATCCTGAATCTGAATCATCTAACTCACTTCTCGCAATCAAAAATCCCACCCCAAATCCTACTGTTGATTCTACTCTTGTTCTAGAATTGAAACCATTGCTTGACAATCTTAAATATGTTTATGTCGAATCTGATCAAACATATCCTATAATTATCAACTCTCATCTATCTGAATCCCAAGAATCCAAATTGATCAAGGTTCTTCGAGATCGCAAAAAGGTAATTGGGTGGACTCTACATGATCTCACCGGGATTAGCCCCAATTTTTATACTCATCGCATCTATATTGAAGATGGGGCACGACCTTCAAGAGAAGCTCAAAGATGTTTAAATCCAAATTTAAAGGAGGTCGTTAAGAAAGAAATAATCAAGTGGCTTGATGCTGACATTATTTATCCCATATCTGATAGCCCTTGGGTGAGTGCAATTCAAGTGGTACCTAAAAAGGCAGGACTCACCATAATCAAAACTGAATCTGGAGAAACCATTCCCACACGAATTGCGAATTTGTGGTGGGTTTGTATTGATTATCGTAAGTTGAATACTGTTACAAAGAAGGACCATTTTCCTTTGCCATTCATTGATCAGATCCTTGAGAGATTAGCTGGTAATAGGTTCTTCTGCTTTCTAGATGGTTACTCTGGATATAATCAAGTAGCAATTTATCCCAAAGATCAAGAGAAAATGACTTTCACCTACCCCTTTGGAACCTTTGCTTTCCGAAGAATGCCATTTAGGCTTTGCAAAGCACTCACTACTTTTCAGCATTGCATGTTAGCCATTTTTACCGAAATGGTGGGTGAATATATGGAGGTTTTTATGGATGATTTTTCAGTCTTCGGGGAGACATTTGATATTTGCTTGGATAATTTGTCGAAGGTTCTTAAGAGATGTATTGAAGTAAACCTTGTCCTTAGTTGGGAGAAGAGCCATTTTATGATTCCAGAGGGCATCGTACTTGGCCACCTTGTGTCTGAGTGAGGTATCCAAGTAGATCGAGCCAAGATCAATCAAATTGCAAATCATCCAATTCCTGACTCGATCAAAGGCATTAAATCATTTCTCGGGCATGTGGGATTTTATAGGAGATTTATACTTGATTTTTTGAAAATTGCCCAACCACTCACAAACCTCCTCACAAAGGATGCCACTTTTGAGATGAGTGAGGAGTGTATCTTAGCATTTGAAATTTGAGAGACAGAGTTACACAAGCTTCAATTTTGCAACCACCTAATTGGGATTTATCATTCGAAATCCTGTATGATGCATCAGATTATGTAATAGGAGCTGTTTTGGGACAGAAAATTGAGAAGAATCCAGTAGTAATTTACTATGCTAGTAAAACTTTGATGGAGACAAAGAAATTACACAGTTACAGAGGAGTTACTGGCAAAAGTATTTGGATTAGAAAAGTTCAGATATTATATACTCGGATCTCAAATCATTGTGTACTCTGATCACTCAGCTATCCGACACCTTCTGTCCAAGAAGGACATGAAACCTAGGTTGATTGGATGGATCTTGCTTTTGCAAGAATTTAACCTAGAAATTTGTGATAAGGCAGGTCGAAAGAATGTTGTTGCCGACCATCTTTCCTGCCTTCCTTCTGATACAATTGAATCATCTCCTCCAATTACTGAACACTTCCCTGATGAACATCTTTTGACTATATCATCAGATCTTCCTTTGTATGCAGACATTGTTAATTATTTGGTTACACATCAATTCCCGCCAAACTGGGACGACAATCGCAAATCATGACTCAAAGCAGAAGCCAAATATTATTTCTGGGAAGATCCGTATCTTTTTCGACTCTGTAATGATCAAATCATCAGGCGTTGTGTTACTTCTTCTGAGATTGATTCTATCCTATCTTTCTGTCATGACCAGGCCTGTGGTGGTCACTTTTCTGGTAGAAAGACCATTGCAAAAATTATGCAATGCGGGTTTTATTGGCCCATGTTATTTGCTGATTCACAGACTTATTGTAAGGCATGTAGTCACTGCTAAACACTTGGTGGCATGTCACGAAAAGACATGATGCCTCTAAACCCAATTATAGTCTGTGAAATCTTTGATATTTGGGGCATAGACTTTATGGGTCTGTTTCTGTCCTCTTTTGGCTTCCACTACATTTTACTTGCTGTTGATTATGTTTCCCATTGGATTAAAGCCATACCTACATGTACAAACGATCATCGAGTTGTCATTCCTTTTATACAGAGTCATATTATCACTCATTTTGGGGTACCTCATGACATCATTTCTAACGGTGGTTCCCATTTTTTTAACGCCCAGTTTAAAACTTTACTTAGATAATATGGGGTTACACATCGTATTTCTACACCTTATCATCCCTAGACTAATGGGCAAACCGAGGTCTCTAATCAGGAGATCAAAAAGATCCTTCAAATGAGAAGCCGACCTGATAGGAAGGATTGGTCTTCCCGTTTAGATGAGGCTTTGTGGGCTTATAGGATTGCCCACAAAACACCAATAGGCATGTCACCATACAGACTTGTTTACAGGAAACCCTGTCATCTTCCGTAGAAATTGAGCACAAGACCTATTGGGCAATTAAAGCCTGTAATTTAGACCTCACGAAGGCTGGTGAACATCGTAGGTTGCAGCTTAGCGAACTTGAGAAATTGCGTCATGATTCCTATGAGAGTTCAAAACTGTATAAGGAAAAACTTAAAGCCTTCCACGACAGATTTATTTCCCGCAAATCCTTTACACTTGGTCAAAAGGTGTTGTTGTTTGATGCTCGTTTAAAGCTCTTCCCTGGTAAACATAGGTATAAATGGTAAGGGCCATTTATTGTTGTAGGAGTCTTTGACAACGGAGCTGTCGAAATTATTGAACCCAACAAGAATCAACCCTTCAAAGTTAATGGTCAACGTTTAAAACCTTTCTTGGAATCACATCCTCTGGGTTTTGTTGGAGAATGTTACAAGCTCCACTAGGGTTTGCCACCATCATCCACCCATTTTATACATAACTGCTTCCTGCTTTGTATACTTTTTGTTTCTGATTTTTCACTTCATATTATGTTGATTACCTTCATTTAGTTCGACTGACCACTCTGACCTTTGGTCAAACTTGAAATCGTCCACACAGAAATCTTTGATCTCCTCTATTCGACTCCTTTCATCACCCTATACTAAATGAAGAGTAATATCTTTTCACCCTTCTTACAATGAGGACATTGTAAAATCTTGGCTTAGGGGGGTGTTGAAGTGAAATTTTCACTTTAAGTGTATGTGTAAATAGAAAATATAAAAAAAACACATAAAATAACATGGGCCAATAGAAATTCCAAAAGTTATAAAAACTCAAAATCACAAATTTCATAAAAATTTCATAAAAATTTGAAAAAAATTGAAAAAATTTGAAAAATTCATAAAAATTGGGAAATTTTACAAATATAAAAACAAAAATATATAAATACAAAAATTTGAAAATTGAAAATTTATAAAAATAATAAGAGGGGTATATTCATCCATAATAAAGAAGAAAAGAAGAAAAAAGAAGATATATATATATTTATATAAGAGCTTAATTTTTCTTTTAGGTTAGAAGCTAAAAATATATATATAATACATATAGAGTATTTAAGAGCATTCAATTCTTATTTAGATTCTTAAACATTTTGTAAAAACACACGTTTATGTTTTAAAATTTTTTTAAAAAGATTTTATTTGAATTAGAATCTTTAAATCTTTTAAGCTTTGTTTTTCTATTCTTACCCTGAATTAAGAAACTAAGTGTAATAAGTTTTAAACTTAAGTTTTGGGATTAAATTGTAACTTTTTAATCAATTAGATTAAATAATCCTTTTGCTTTTTGAAAAGTTGATTTTATCTTTAAGTAAAAGGCCAGATATTCAGAGTTAATTAAATAGAGAGTTAGTAGAATTTGTCTTTTAAGTCTTTCAGGCTATAGACAAATAACTAGACTTGGTAAATTTTGCCTTGACAGATCCTATAGGAGGAAACTAAGAATTTAAAGAACCTGAGAGTGAAGGCCTTTGTTGTCCAAGCTCTGGTTTGAGAGCTAAGTAACCTAAACATCTAAATTCACACACATAGAATTGTCTTGTTGGCATCTGAGACCGTGAAAACACAGAGGTTAAGAGATCAGTTCTGAATCCTCTTTAGTCCAAGGAATTCTGTGGGGAGATTCTTGAAAGGGTGAAGGATGTGCCACTCACCTAGAAAAAGGATTTGGAGAATAATGTTAGTAAGAAAACTGAGAAGGGGAGAAAAAAGAAAAAGAAAAAGAAAAAAATAATAAAACACCCTGCAGTTAAGTACCTCGTTACAAATGGGTACTTATGTAGTTTTTCCACATAAAAATAAAGCATCTTGGTACAAATGAATGCTACCCTTCCTTCCATTAAATAAAAGAACACCTCGCTACATATGGGTGTTCTAACCTATAGAAAAAGTTGAAAAAAATATGGAGATAAAAAAATTAGGAATAAGAGACCCAGTGGTCCACCGGGGAGATATACACAAAAAGTGTTGACCTCGGGATAAAAAACTGGTGAGGAGAAAGCAACCAAACCTAAGTAAGGCCAAGCCAAAGGCTTGAATTGGAATAATTTGGATTGGAAATTGATGTCTTAAGATCTGAATTTTTGCAACTTTGGATGCCTTTATTACAACTCTCTTCACAAAGCATAGATGTTTTAAAATCATAGCTACTGAACCTTGATATTAGGCAATGAAGCCTAAGAAATCGGGTTTTGAGGATTTGCAGTTGAGACCTAAAGGAGAAGAATTGACAAAATCCCAGGTCTAGAAGTTGTCCTTAGTGTTGTAGGCTAGTAGATTAGAGTTTTACTACTCTAAGTTTGATTAATAATGAGTATCTGGTTAATTTACTTAAACTTATATTGATAAAAGTCAAATATCATAAACAAAGGATTAACTTAAGTCTATTGAGTTAAAATTTAATTCCCAACTCTTAAGTTTTGTTTTCTTAAAACACTTTGTATTCTATGTTTGGGTTAAGAAAAGTTACAAAGAATAAGAGATTTTTGAGAATTCTAATTTCTAATAAAATTCTTGTTAACAACATTGCTTTTAAGTATGTTTTGAAAATATTTTGAGTATTAGTCTAAGTAAGAAAATTTTCACAAATGCTTTGTATATTAGTTATTTATATTAAATCTAAAAAATTCTCTGACCTATGCTTTCCTCTACATGGTTCTTATTTATATTAATTTAAACCCAAGTGCTTTAAATCATCATATTCTTAGTTAATTTTGCTAGGGATTAGCAAAACCTTGGCTTGGGGGTATGATGAGAAGCTCATCATGGTCTCTAATTACCCTTAATTAACTAGTTTTCCTAGTTAATTAGCTAATATTATGTGAATATATGGGTTAATTATAAAATAAGGGATATATAGTAAAGGACCTTAAAATAAGTTTAAAATGCTATTTTAACATCCAATAAATATTATTAATAATCTAATTAATAATTGGACTCGAAATATTACTAATCATTCATCTAATTAAAACATTAACTAACCTAAGTATAATATATACATGAGTATCTAATAACTTATGTAACATTACTTAATTAAATAAATTAATCTAAAAAAGTCAAAAATGTAAATTCAAGGTCTAAATATAATAATTACGTTATTTACAATCATATATAAAAAGTTGAAAAAGATCTAAATTAAAATAAGTCTTGAAAACTTGAGTTTACATTTTGGTCCTTACATTTCATTTCAGTTGGGTCCTTATTTTCTATTTAGGTCCTTACATTTCATCATGAATAGGTCCCTGACTTCTTCTTCTTGTCTTCAAACTAGTTGAACGGCTGACGACTGAAGGTGCAGCCACCGCACGATCACCGCCCATCCGACGTCATCTCACCTTCTTCAAGCTCCTGGAGCTTGCGCTCACCATCCCATCTTCATCCATCGGTCTGGATGACACTTTTATCTTAATTTAGGGTAGGAGATAACTTCACAGTCGTCAGAGAAGATGCAGGTGGTTAACCTCCTCCTAGCCTCAATTGCATCCAGATTCCACCTCCTTCTTCGTCACCGTTGACTATAAATACCCCCTGACCCCCTTGATTTCTTCTAAGTTGTCTCCCTTCCCTCTTCTTCACTATAGCCAACCCAATAGGCTATTCCCTCCATAACTCCGACAACTTTCCATCTCATCTTCCGACTTCCTCCGTCCACCTTAATCAGCTCTGGAACTTTGCCGAGGTCAGCCGCATCTTTGGACACAGGTGCTGACCAAGGAGCTCCTCTGCTTCACCTCACAACTGCCGGCAGAGATCTTCCAATTACCCTTTAATTTTGCTCCTTCGTCATGAGCCATTGACGGAGTTCCTCTGTCCCCTTCATCTAGGTAATAGTAGATAGGAGTAGGAGTAGGAGTAGGATAGTCTAGTTAGTTAGTTAGGTAGTTAGCCTTAATGTCAGATTTTTTATTTCATCTTCCTCGACTCTGGTGAGCTCCTTGAGCTTGTCAGAGACTTAATTTTGTCTTTTGAAACCACTAATCACCTTCCTTTATCATCCACAATCATTTCTATCACACTTAATCTCTAATTTGATCACTGATTCGCTTAATCCAAATCCACCTTCATCTACTACTTCTGCTATCCATGGCAGCAGTAGTTGACCTAATTCCACCTCCATTGGATCCTCCATCACTTACTCATCACTAAAGGATCCTAATTATCACTTTAATTTGATCATTATCACCTATAACTTAAAAGCCTAATTTTATTTAAGCTCTTGAGCTCGCTGTCAATGGCAGCTCAGGAGCAATTAAAACCTTAAATTAACTAAGTATTTATCATTGCAATCCTTTTCTAACTTTTCTTGACCACTCATCTGAGTGGGAGATCAAGTCCTGTGCCTCAACCAATTTAAATCTCATTCAAACTGAATTCACTAATTAATCTTACATCTAATGAGTTAATGAGGAATTTAATGTGATCCTGAGGTTCTTTGTAACCTCAGGATCCTTTTCAAATAAAAAATGGCTTGAAATTTCTTTCTGTACACAAGTTTCATCTTTTTCTGAACTCACCGGAGCTCCGTTGAGCTCCGACGAGTGAAATTTGATCTTCAGCCTATAAAAGTTGATGAGAAGCTCCAGAATGACATAATTTTGATCACTGATTTGTTTGAGGTTGTTTATTTGGAATTTCAATGCCTGGAGTTAGGATTATTGATCCATCTTCTCCAACTCCGGCAGAGTTGGAGGAGTCTGACAGAAGACCAAAAGTCGCATTTGAGGGATTAAAAAGCTTTAGTGCAATACATTGAAGTTGATTTTGTGCTCAAATTAGTGTAACAAACCCCTAACTGCTCTGACGAACAAATCATTTTTAGAGTTCAGGCGATGAGCCTGGAACCCTAGTTTCTTAGGTTCAATCATCTGTCTAAGGGGTTGAGCGAGTTCCTGAGGTTGAAAGGATCTAATCTTTGGTTTTAATTTCTTGACAAGAGGCTTATAACATAAAGTCAAATTTTGAGCCTTATAGTCAAACCTAAGTTGGATATTTTGATTCTGAGCTCAATTTGATGATTTAAGGAGCTTGAATTGTTGCTGAGATTCTGTTGAATGATTTTAGAGTGATTTGGTTGAGTTTAGATATGTAAATTTGTTGGAATTCAAACACTGCCAGTTTTGGTTGTTTTTGAACCCAAACTATTGGCAGTGGTTTTTGCATGAAATTTGATCACGATCCCTGCCTAGATCAGTTTATAGCAACCCTTAGAAGCTGTTCCAATCGATTGAGAATGATTTTAGTTGTCTGTTAGACCTTTCTTCATGTTTGAATTCAGTTACTGAAGCTTTCAAAGAAGCTTCAACCTCCTGTGCGTTACCTGAAGCTTTGAGAGCTCAAAAACCTTTCTTGAAGCTGCAGAAATACTTGTAGAACCTATTTAGAACCTTAATTAAGAGTGAAAGTCCAATCTATGGACTCTGTAACCTTTATTTCACTTACAAGCATAAATATACTGTAGAAAACCCATAACTCCTCCCTTCAAATCAAAGAGGAAATCTTCCCCTTAGTATTAAATTGACCCTTTAATCTTGTAGAGCTACTCAAGAGCTTTCCAACAAGCTTTGATTCGCTTGGTTTGGAGCTCTGAGCTAGGAGATATTCCCACTTGAAGTTAGCTCTAGAAGGGGAAAGTTTAGTCCCACATCGAGAATTCTGGAGCGGCCGCCTTGGTATAAAGGCAATTTGTTAATTATGCTATGCAGTCGTCAACGCTCGACGCACGAATATGAACGGTTACTTGAGCATGCATGTGTGTGTGCGGGCGTGTGTTCCTGTGTGGGCGTGCGATGTGTGTGGCCCTGGGAGGGCGAGGCCTGGGAGGCGGTTGAGCTAGTTTGGCTCAAGAAAATAAACCAGAAATAAATCAAAATTAAATCGAATTAGGAGAGGACCTATTAGGGTCTGGTCCCACCCTGTAAAGGGTGCTGCGTATCCCTGAAAGGTCTGAGCTGCAAATCAAAAAACAATTTTTGGTTGAGAAAGAAAACAAAAACCCAGTTCAGCTGAAGCTATAGGTTCAAAGGAAGAAAGGTTCAGAAGGAGCTGAAGGCTAAGTGTTAAGGGAAGAAGGGTAAAGAAAGAAGGTTAAGGAAAGGAAGAAGAAATCGCAAAGGGTAGAAAGAGAAGGCTAACAGGCAAGCTAACTAAGGAAAGAAAAGAGGCAGAACAGAAGAGAAGAAAAAGAGAAAAAGAAAAGATAAAGATAAACAAAAGAGAAGGAAGAGAGAAAACAAGAAAGAAGAAAAGAGAGAGAGAGAGAGGCTGAAGAATAAAAAGAAAAGGAGTTCATTTTTCTTGTTATATTTTTAATTTCTTTTTGCTTTCAATTTTTGTAATAAGGCATACTTTGACTAGATAAACTCTTAATTGCCTTAATTCTTTTGAAATAAATAGAGAATTTACATTTTTTTTTTTTAACAGTAAGGAAAGCTATCGTGAAATGATAACAATCTGAAGGGAAATATTTTTCAGATTAAACAAAACATTACAAAAATGATCCCAACTGTGGAATTTACATGTTTTTAAATGTTGTAAATGTGATTTCATATGGAATTTTGCATATTTCCTCAATTTAAATCAATTTGCAAAATTAATGTTATTAAAATTAACTAAATTATACCTCTTATACCTATACAATGTTTAGAATTAATTGGTGAATTTAAAATAAAGTATACCTCCCAACGAACGACCTGGACTCAACCAGTTTAAAATTTAAAATGTTAGGTTAATTATACCCTATACTATTAAACCGACACAAATTCAAGTTAACCTAAGTTACTTTTAAATACACTTAATTAAGAAAAATTAACTTAATTAATTGTGTTGAGGAGCAGCATGATCAGCAGACCCCAGGCAAAACACGTGTTTCTCTCGCTTGACTTGATTGATTGGTCTTGATTGCTGTGAGATTGAGATTGGAATTTCTGGTTTTATTTGAGATTGATTGAGATTTACCTTCGGTGAGTGAGATTTTGCACGCGTAAAGTTTTGAGTTAGAAACCCGTCATCGTAGTGTGTAGAAATTCACTACCAGATAAAATTTATAACCAAAACTTGAAGTGAGTCCCGGGTCGAACATGGGGAGGCAAACGTTTGGTTTCTGAAATCCATGCTTTTGATTTTATTTGTATTTGGTGTTTTGGGGCTTTGTAAATTTTTTAGTATTTTTAAATAAATATAATAGAAGGTAGGGATTTTTTTAACTAATCTACTCTATAACTAATTAGAGAGAGAGAGAGAGAGAGAAAGAATATCAATATATCACCAAAGCCTATTACAACTAATCTTAGACTACACTAGAAAGCGATAAAAGATAGAATGAGTTGAGAAGAATCCCCCTTGACGGCGCCTGGATGAGGATGGTGCGAAGTTGGAGGAAGGAGAACGGAGTTGGAGAAAGGAGGACAGGGCAGGATGGAATCTCAGCGAGAATCTACTTCCCGAATGTGGTGAGAGGATGGCCATGAGATTCTCCACGAATGGGGGTGAGAAGCAGGAAAGAATATTTCTTTTCTACTCTAGAGGAACATCCTGGGCTTGGGACAAGCTCTCTTTAGAGCTTTGGAGGTGGTGAGGGAGAGAAAGGAAGAGATGAAGAAGAATGGGAGGGGTGATGGTCCTTTTATAATGGAGGAGAGGAGGCAAAAATCTATTTGTGGGTTATAGCGATATTCCAGTCATCGCTGAAGATCCACCGCAAGTCGTGCTAAAGGTTCAACGCATGCCACCGTTGTGCTTGCACACTCCCAGCTACCTCGCTCGCTTGCCGTTAGGTGCTCGATCGACGATTACGATCACGTGAGGATCACTCCCCTTTGAATTGCATCAGATAGTGCATTAGATGGCACGTCGGATTGGGCGTCCATGCTATCGGTGACATAGCGCATTCATAACCGCACGATTGAGATCGTGCAGTCCAATTTCCGCCTTGGGTATGCTAAGAGGTGGCATGATAGGTTTCAAAACCGTGCCCTCTCCTTGGGAGAACACTCGTCGACTAATGTGCTACGAGCACATTTGAGTCCAGAAGATGTTTTTACAGCTGTGACGAGTAGTTGATCTCAGCCGTTGGATGGAAATCCAACAGCCTAGATGAAGGCTGCCTTGATGAGAGGGTGGAGACTGGCGACATGGCGAGATTAGGGCCATTGGATGTCGATCCAACGGTCCTGATCATGTGGTGGATGCGGTTTAAGAATGGAGAGGGAGTCTTGGCTGGCTTTGGGTGGCTGTGTGGTACCATGTGGTGCCATCATGACTGTCCATTTTATTTGCTTTGTAGGTGGCGCCACGGATGTTGGATTGGGTTGATTTTCCCACCGTTGGGTTGCGATCATCAATCTGAATCCATCCGTTCGGTTGGATTTGTCGTTTGAAGCTCCAGATTTTGTTGCCTAACCCCTTGGCCATTGATCTTCCTCGGATTGCATAATGTGCTGCAGGACTCTGATTAAGACGATTTTAGAGGTGTTGGACTCTGATTGTTGTCCTGATCAGATCCATACGATTAGATCATCAATCCGAGGCCTTGAAATAATCTCCTCCTCTCCTGGTCACAAAAGGATGCGACTTAACCGTTAATTTATACAAACTATTCTAAATGTAGAATGATGCATGCTATGCAATATTTATAATATGGAATGCATCTATAACGTTAGGAACATGCATAAATAGGCATTTTAACCTAAATGGATGTGTATACATCAACTTCCTGTGAGTTATGACTGGTTTCAAAAATTGTTTTTCAAAAATTGACTCATGGATAGTAGGAGATCCTAGAACAATGAACTTGTACCTCCCTTGGGTGCTGATGCCCAAGCATCCACTTCCACTTCTATGCCTTCCACATCCAATCCTATACCTCCTGGGCCTCAAACTCCCATTCACAATCCTGTTCATCCAGAGGATGACCATGATTTTGCACAATTCGAGGATTTTGAAGAACTTCCTCCAGATCTTTTTGCACATCCTCCACCACCACCACCTCCACTTCATAGGTTCCAACCTCCTCCCTACCCAAACTTTCCTAGCCAACCACAGTCGGAGAGAGGTACACAACCTAACTTGCAACACCTGTTTGACACAATTGCAGATGAATACCCTTACCCAACAAGTGCAATAGCTTACTCAAACTGTTAATCTTTTAAGTAATCCCCATCCCCAGGCTCATAGACCTCAACTACGAAATTATTATAATACTACAGTTGAACCACCTATACTTGAGGTATGCTATCCCACTAGGGTTGTGCTGCTGAACTAAAGCTGAACATCATTACACTTATCCCTCACTTCCATGGTCTTGCTTCTCAGGACCCTTTTCAACATTTAGAAGAGCTAAAAAATCTCACCCAGACCTTAGGTTCCTAGGGCCATGATCAGCACATGTTGCTGATGAAAATGTTCTCCTTTCTAGTTAAGGGCAAAGCTACCATCTGGTTTAGAACACTTTCATGGACTACACCAATAGAAACATGGCTTCTTTGGAACATGAGTTCCTAAAGAAGTACTTTCCTATAGGCCGCACAAATGCTCTAAGGCATGCTATCACCACATTCAACCATAATTTAGGAGAACAAATGCATAAGGCTTTGGAGCGATTCCATGAACTTTTGTTAAAATGTCCCCACCATGGTGTCCCACGCTGGCAATAGGTCCAGATCTTACACTATGGGCTCCATGATGACACAAGAAACTTTGTAGATGTCTCATGTGGAGGCAACTTCTTGTGTCAGGACGAGGACTTAGCCTTTAAGCCCTTCAAAGGCATTGCCAAAAATTCTATAAACAACGCTTGGATGAGCGTGTTTAATAGAATGTCCTCGCATTCCCACACACATTTTGGGGTACACAAAGCCCAATCCAGCTCACGAGACTTAGAGATTGTAGCTAGTCAGCTGGATAAGTTTGTCTTAATCGAGAAGAAAGTTAATGAAGTATGGAAATTCCTATCTAAACGTTCATCTTCTTCTCAATCACCTGCACCGCACACTTCTTTGCAATTTCCCACAGGGAGAGAAACTGTGAACAACCTATTTGTAAAACAACCACCACTACCTGACTATTCATTTCCATATCCTTCACTAGCTAGAGGAACCTTTGTTCCTCTATACACTGAATTCCCTACACATTCCGAAGCTTCAGAGGAGATCAACGCCATTCACAATGACCCATATTCACAAACCTACAACCTTGGGTCATGTAATCATTCAAATTTCTCGTGGTCGGGAAATTCATAGAGACCTAATTTCCAACAACCTTCTGCACCACCACTTTAGAACTCGATCCGTGCACCACCTCGACCACAACACGGGTATCCACCACTTGCCTACCAACAACATCAACTCAGGCCAGCCCAATACTCTCAATGTGGATCTACACAAGATGATCAGTTTTGGTCCATCATGAAAGCTCTTGCTTACATGCAGCAACAAAACATTGCGATGCAGCAAAAGCAGGAAACAACTGATCGTTCAATTCTCAGCACAGTTAATTAAAGTTATTAGTCTTAATTAATCATGTAAGGAATGGACTTAGGTTAATTTGAATTTGCTTAAATTGTTTTCGTTGATTGTAGTATAAGGTTAAGCTAACTTAACATTTTAGATTTGATTTCATTTAACTAGTTGAGTCCAGGTCATTCACTAGTAGGTATCAACTTAATTAATTCACCATTTTAATTTTAAAGCATAATATTATTAATTATGTAATTAATTAGATTAATATTACAATATATGTTAAGCATATGAATAATTGCACATAGAATTCAATAATTAAAACTTGCAACTATTTTATTAATAAAAGAAAAGTACATGAATGATTTACATTGAATAACATGAAATGAAACACTTATTACAAATGTTACAAGTATAAAGGCATAAAAACAAATTACAATACAAATAGATGCCTGCTCGAACACTTCAACAATCTCAATCTTTTATTTCACCTTAGCCTCATCTCGTTTCTTTTTCTCTTCATTAGATGTCTCTTAAGTCTATTAGACAACTTAAATGTAATTTTTAGACTTTTCTTTTAATTCTTGCACATCTATTTTAAATCTCAATTCCTAAGCTCTCTCTCTCTCCCTTCATTTCTTCTTTTAAATTCTCTCTTCATTCTCTCCTCTTTCTCACTCTTTAATCTCTATGGTGTGCTCATATCCATACTTAGTCAATTTTCGAACCCTTAATCCACACGTTTCTCACTTAACCAAAAATTTGGTTAATTGGTGGACTGGTTCTTTCGAGGATACAGTGTCCCTAGGGGTGGAACTTGACCCTAGTCGAATTGGCCCTGATTCAATTAATGGTGAATTTTAGCCATTTTTGCACAGTATCTCTCTTCATTCTCTTCTCTTTCGCACTCTTTAATCTCTACTGTGCGCTCATATCCACACTTAGTCATTTTTCGAACTCTTAACCCACATGTTTCTCACTTAACCAAAAATTTGGCTAATTGGCGGACCAGTTCTTTCGATGATACACAGTGCCCCTAGGGGCTGAACCAGAGCCTACTCAAACTGATTCTGATTCAATTAATGATGGATTTTAGCCATTTCTGCATAGTATCGGGCCCACTCCAGGCCCACAAATCCACACGTCCACCCGAGCCCACGCACACACAGATGCGCACACACACACGCATGCACGTGCCCGTACGCTAGAAAGAATTCTCATAAGTTGTGCCCTACGCTGACGACCAACGGGGCTCAGTGTAGAATTCCTTTTATATGTGCGCAAGCACTCCTTTGTTCTCGATGTGGGACAAAAGTAGCAACTCCCCTCCTTCATACAACACCTGCTAGCGTGATCTCCAGTCGGTGATTTCGGTCTGCTCCGGTTGTCAAATCGAGCATAGAAGAGATCAATGGAAAGCTGAAAGTCTCAGTTACACGATTATAACACCAATTTGGTGCTTGGATCACGATTGATCCAAGGATTTGCAAGGAGAACATGGCACTCTTGCCATGATTTGTAGCATGCTTTAGAGAGTATATCCAGGTCTTTTGACCTGTATACAGGAGATATCTCTCAATTGAGGATTGATGAGAACCTCATCATGAGCCCCAACAAGTATATTTTGACCAAATAAAGTGTACAAAAGTTCCTACATAACCTAAAGGAAGGCCTAATTCAGGGATTACTGATTTGAAAAGAATACCTGAAGAATAGGGTAAAACTGCAATTTTACCACTGTAGTGCATCAACGGGATTTCTCAGGGTCTAGACATAGGTCAATTAGGCTTAATAAGAGAAAAAGTGGGATGGTTCAGTCAGAAGAGGGTTATTGTGAAATTTAAGAATTAAATGACATTTTGTAACCCTAAAACAAACCCACTTTAATTCACAAGGTTCCAAGTAGGATAAAAATCAACTAAACCCTCTAAAATTCATGGAAAAATATCCTCTATGGTTTAGAACCTTCAATTTAGCCTTTGGAACCTGTTTTGACCTAAATTGGGGACCAAGCCCAATATTTGACCTAATTTGGGTTTTTGTGCAAAATATATAGTCAAACGAGGTAAAACCTAAAATACAACTACACCATTAGATTCCATAGGTCCAAATTAGGTTTGCACCAAAATTTGGACCTAAGGGAAGTTCATCTTGACCTACTTTGAAAATTGGTTCACCCAATTACACTCTGGCCCTTAACTTTCGAAAACCTTGCAAATACCCCCTCAACTTTTTCGTCACTTTCTTCATTTTAGTCCCTCTTCCATTACAGCAGGGACCCATACTACCAGCAACTATGCGAGGAGGTTTTCTCCTCATTTCCATGGGGAGCTGCTCTCAGATTTTAAAGGGGAGCTCTCTACGAAGCCCCCTACCGCATGAGCAGCTCCCTATACCCTGAATCGCCCCATACCTCTCGTGTGAACGCTCGAGAGGTATGGGTCTCACTCTGGCCATACCTCCGATGTGGTGTTCTCATCTCTTCCTTGCGATTCCCCCTATGCCCGCACCTATTTAAGCTTGCCCAGAGCCCTCTGCTTCCGACAAGCCTATTTTGGCGAAAGAATTCCCCCCAAATTCGTCTCCTCTTCCTCCGACCATCTGCCCACAGGCTCCGGTGACTCTCCCTCCCTCTTCTCATTGCTCTGCCACTATACCAGTGGCAGAGCCATCTCTGCCTCACTCCTCTGCATCGCACTTTGAACCCCCCGCTCAGGGTCTTTATCTCCGGCGACGGCAAACATGCGCCGCTCGCCCTCCGCCTCCCCCCTTCACCCTAAGTCCCTCAGTTAAGTCCTCTTTCTCCCCTCTTTTCTTTCTGCTTATTAATTTCACAAATCCTGCACCGACCACCACAGACCACCATCACCTTCTCCACCTCCGACCAGACCACCGGCGAGGTGTTCCCACCGCTCCACACCTCCATCCACCTCGCCAAACCCATCAGAAGCTCCACCACCTTCCATTGATCATTTCCCCCCTCTCCATCGATCACCACACGTTCCACATTCTTCTCCTAAACACATCCACCTGCACAGCCACAGTAAGCCCTAGGCACACTCACACAAGCGTTCCCACGCCACCTCGACCACTGCATCACACTCGCCGCACCTCGGTGAGGCTTCCCATGTATTCTGACGAGGCCGCAATGCCGTTTGCCTGATGACAAATGTCGACCCTCTCCACCCCCATTAATGCAGCAAGGAGCTTGCTTGGGAGCTCCTCCAGGTCTCTCCACTCCAGGTGCAGGGTCCCAGGTGCACGGGCTCCCTTTGCGAACCCTTCACACCAGCAATTGGAGTCCCAGGGCACTGCATCTGCTACAATCAAGCGTGGCACCAGCTGCAGGCGTTCGCGAAGGAAGGTGGGACAACATAGTCCCACCTCGGACGATTGTAAGCGGGCAAAGTGCTATAAGTTGAAAAAGTGCATTGGCCTAGTTGCCTCTTGACCACGGGGGGAGGTCCCCTCGCCCACCATGCCTTGTCCGTGACCCTCACCTCTGCAGATTTGGCTACCTAACCTGACTACGCGTGCACTCCTCGCCCACCACACACGCCAGTGGGCCTGGTCCTGGGCATGCATATCTGACTTGGTAACCCGAGAAGGCTCTGGAAGAGTTATCCTAAGAGTGAAATAGAGAGAGAGAGAGATGCAGGGAGGGTAGGGGGTAGGTTTGCTTCTCTGTGCTGTGCAGGGAAGGAGGAAGAGGAGCAGCTGAAGGAAGGAGAAGCCGTAGAGAAAGAGAAAAAGAAAGAAGGATGAAGAAGAAGCCGCTGCGGAGAAGAAGAGAAAAAGGAAGGAGATTGTAGAGGCAAGGAAGACGAAGCTGAAGACTTAGCCGCATAAGAGAAGGAAGAGAGAAAGCAAAGGCAAGGAGGGAGCTGAAGAAAAAGAAGAAGAAGCAAAGGAGGTAGCCGTAGAGAAAGAGAAGAAGAAAGAAGAAGACACAACAAAGAGAAGCAGGAGCAGAAGAAAGAAGAGAAGAAGAAGCCAAGGGGGAAAGCCAAGTGAAGAAGAAAAGAAAAAGAAGGATCACTGTAGCGATCGTCAGTTAAGACGTCTGATTCACAGAATCAGACATCTGAGAAGGAAAAGACAGAGAAAGAAGAGAAGGAAGAGAGAAAGCAAAGAAAAAGAGAGAAGAGAAGGAAGAAAAGAGACAAATCTATTTCTTTTTACTCTCTAGATTTTTATATACATTGCATTATTGTTGAGAATTGTGATTTTGCTTCTAAAATACTGAATTGCTCCATGAGTTCAACCTCGAAAGCTTTTGAATTTCGAGTAATAAAATTGATAATCATTTTTCGTAGTGATTTCAAATATACTACAATGAATATCTCTTTAAAACATGATCTCATCGCGAATCCGGTGATTATTCTTGGCACCGTTGCCGAGGAGCAACGACCATTTTAGAAGCTTTAATCATAATTTTTTATTCATTACTGACTTAATTTCTCTCTTTTATTGTGATTATTTCAGGAAAATCCGAGGAGAGAAAAGTAGCTGCACAACAACCACACCAGGGAATAGGTAACCTTTTATTAACCCTCTCTCTTAATCCCCTCAAAATCTGAAAAGGAGAAACAAAGAGAAAAATCAATCTAGGGCTACCTGTTTCCATATTTAGTAATCCACAAGAGTTGGCTACTTTTTATTTTCAACACATTTTCATTGAGCATTCACTTAAGGTAATTAGGGCTAAGACCTTCCTGATTGAGCCCTAAGTACCAATTTGTGAGGCAACTAAATTGGACCAACTAGAGACAACTTAAGGATTACAAGCTAGGGTTTTAGAGACACATCTTCTTAGAAAAGAATTAAAATTCCAAAAAGAGGTGTGCCTAAGCCTTGTTTGAAGAGACCTATCCAAGAGAAACCCTAAGCAAATCAGGCTCTTAATCTACTTAAACTCTAAAAGTAAGGACCTAAAAGCTCTCAAAGGAACAAGGAGGTGAAGTTGATCTTTTGGGTCAACCAACCTTTAAATTAGGTCACTTTGCACTCAAAAGGCTTAAAGTTCAAGTGGAACCCTAAGCACCTTGATCTTAACTAAAAGAGGTAGACTTAAGAGGTCAAGGTCCCCATTCTGATCTACCTAGAAGCTCAGTGACAAGAGAGGTCGAGTGGGGGAAACGTTGTAACCCGTGGGGATGCTCTACTGTGTAGGGGTCTTCACGAGACTCTCCCTCTCTAGCTGCCCAGGTAATTCTCAGGTGGACGACCTTTCTGACTAAGGGGTATCATCTGCCCCGAACCTCTATAGTCACCCAACATATTTTGGGTGTCTTGATTGGGTCCAGCACATTCTAATCTTATCCAATCCTTCGGTGTATGTTTGGTAGGAGGTCCTTGAAACCTCCTTTAGAAATCCACTCTCCCCGAGGCCAAGCCTCGGTACCCTTGTTTATGTAGCAACCCCACCACATAGACCTTTCCTCTAATTCTGAACCAAGTTCCCCTTCTTCCATCATGGCACAACCTGTTGAAGAAGAAAATAATCTTGAGCACCAGCTTCAGCATCTAAATGACCTCTTCTAGAACTTCATGAACCCACCACAGCGTTATATGATGCAAGATCACTATAATCTCGCTGCGGTGGCAATCGAGCCTCGAGTCCGAATCTCGGCTGGAGGTCCTGATTCTGAACTGAAGCCTAATACGATTCATGCCATACCAAAATTCTACAGGCTTAACTCCAAGGATCCATTCCAGCATATTAAACATCTCAAGCATCTGGCCCAGACCTTCAGGTCAGATGCACAAAATCAGGATATTTTGTTCATGAAGATGTTTTCTTTCTCCCTCATGGACAAGGCTGCTCATTGGTACCAAACTCAGACTCGTTCGATCAACACATGGGAAGAACTTTAGTCCGAGTTTTTGAAGAAGTTCTTTCCCGTTGGTCAGACAATGCCTTGCGCTATCAAATTACTCATTTCACCCAACAAACAAGAGAACCTCTTCATGTGGCATGGGACCGATTTTTGGCTCTCATGCGAAAGTGCCCCCATCATGAAGTTCCTAAATGGGAACAAGTCTAGTCTTTTTACCAGGGACTCCGTGAGGACATTAGATTATTTGTCAATGCAACCTGCGTAGGAAATATCATGGGTCAGCATGAGGACACAGTGTGGGAGATTCTCGAAAATATGTGCGAGAACTCCATCAACAATAACTCCATGGGCTTATTCGACCAGACGAATTCCCACACATCGACGAATATGAGGGGAGCACATGAGAAGCAGGGCCTGTCTACATCCATCAACTTGGAGCTAATGACCAGTTGGTTGGACAAGGTCTCTATTATAGAGAAGAAGGTGGATGAGCTGACTCGGCATTTGCAGCGAGCCACCTCTACGCAGAACTCTTTCACATAGCCACCTCCCGCGAGGGAAACTGTGCTAAACATCTTCCACCGATCTTCTTAGGGGATGGACCCATATCCACCCCCGTCTGACTCCTTGACTGGAGGGACCTTCAATCCACTCTATTCTTGTCGAGGGAACTCTAAACCCCCATACTCTGACTTCCCTGAGACTCCTCAGATCTGCAAGGACCTCAACGCCATCCAAAATGACCCATTTTCCAACACCTACAACCCTAGATGGCAAAATCATCCCAACTTCCAGTGGGCGGGAAATTCTCAGACTCAAAGACCACCTTATCAACCCCGTCCACATGCCCCTCGTCCATATCAGCCCCCTCAGCCTCGGCCCAACCCCACCTATCAATCTGGGCCAAACCAAGACCAAATGTCTCTTATCCTTCAAACACTGGTTGACATTCAAAGAACGAATGCGGCAATCCAAAAACAACACAAGGACGAGATCACAGAGGTCCGCAACCAACTCGCCCAGATGGTAAATTCCCGCCAACCGAGCACACTTCCTTCACAACCTCTGCCAAACCCAAATAACATGCCAACCCAGAGGCGTGATATGAACCCAAATCCAGGTCATGCACACATGATTTATCAGTCCCCTTCTATTCCATCACTTAACGGGATGGAAGCTTCAACATCTTACACGAGATTTCAATAGCAGCCACCCATTTTACCAACCCCCATCCAGAACCAAGCAGGATTAAACTCTGTAACAACCCGTAGTGGTAAAGCAACCCAAGACCCACCTTACCCAAACCACTCCAAGCTTTGTAGTGACCCAAGCCCTAGGATAGTTATCTAGGATGTCCCTATCCCAGAGCAAGAACCTGGACCTATTCTAGAGGAACCAACCAAGGTTCCATTTCCTAAGGCCTTGACCAAGGGAAAAAGGACAACCAAACCTGTGGCTCCTGAGGAGGACTTGATCAAGCTCTTTGAACCGGTCCAGGTAAACATCCCCTTGATGGATGCAATCCGCTACGTACCGGCTTATGCACGATTCTTGAAAGACGTATGTACACCCAAGCGTAAGCCGCGAACCAAAAGTGGGAGTTCGATGATACTATCAGAGCAAGCCAGCTCTGTAATCTTGAGTAAACTCCCACCCAAGGCAAAAGACCTAGACACTCCCCTGATCTCATGTAAAATTGGTGAAACCTAATTCGATAGAGCATTGCTAGACCTAGGTGCCTCCATAAACCTAATACCCACATCCCTACTTAACCATCTTGAAGAATCCGAGCTTAAACCGACTAAGGTGACATTGCAGTTAGCTGATCGATCCATTAAGTCACCTAAGGGAATACTCGAGGATGTTATTGTTAGGGTACGGGATTTCTACTTCCCAGTAGATTTCATAGTTCTAGATATGGATGCACCTGAGAACCCAAGGGATACAACGATTATACTAGGGACCTTTTCTGGCCACTGCTAGGGCCAACATAAGCCGTGAAGAGGGCCAAATAGAATTAAAATTTGGGAACCAAACACTTAAGATTGACATCTTTAAGGCCCAACAAGGGATTAATTGCAGTGTTGTAGAACAAATATGTGACATCAAAGCCATGGTTGATGAACCGCATGTCGAGGACAACCTGATTATCCCCGATCAACCACAAGAAGATCAAAACCCGCAATTAAAGGAGTCTAAACCTAATCTAGATACACCCATAACTCCTACCCTTGTTCCTCACACACACTCTGAACCACCTACTGCTGCTGATAATCCCGTCTTGGAACTCAAGCCCCTTCCCAATCATCTGAAATACGTCTTTTTGGGTTCCAATTAGACGTTTCCTGTGATTATAAACTCCCAACTCATGTTTAATCAGGAATCCTGTATGATTACTGTTCTCCAGCAACATCGTAGAGCCATTGGATGGACTCTCGATGATTTGACTGGTATAAGCCCCTCTTATTACACACACCACATCTATTCCGAAGAAGGTGCACGACTTTCACGTGAGATGCAGAGATGTCTAAACCCTAATCTGCAGGAGGTCGTGAAAAAGGAGATCATTAAGTGGTTAGATGCAGGGATTATCTACCCGATCTCCGACAGTCGATGGGTGAGTCCAATCTAGGTTATGCCTAAGAAGGCAGGGCTTACCACCATCACGATTGAAACCGGAGAGGTCATACTGACCCATATAGCCAACTAGTGGAGAGTCTGCATAGATTACAGAAGACTCAATTCCTCCATGAAGAAGAATCATTTCCCATTACCGTTTATTGATCAGATCCTTGAAAAACTAGCGGGAAATAGATTCTTCTTTCTTGACAGGTACTCCGGTTAAAACCAAGTGGCAATCCATCCAGAGGACCAAGAGAAGACCACATTCACCTGCCCCTTCGGGACGTACGCGTTTCGAAGGATGCCTTTCGATCTCTGTAATGCACCCACGACTTTTCAACGGTGCATGCTTGCCATATTCTCTGATATGGTAGGTGATTATCTGGAAGTCTTCATGGATGACTTTTCAGTATTTGAGGCATCATTTGACGATTTCCTCCAGCACTTGGTTTAAATACTCAGGCGATGTATTGACGTGAATCTGGTTCTTTCCTGGGAAAAGAGCCACTTCATGGTGCTTGAGGGGATCATCCTGAGACATCTGATTTCAGAGAGAGGCATCCAAGTTGATCGAGCCAAGGTTAACTTGATTTCCAAACTTCCTATGCCTAGCTCGATCAGGGACATCAGATCTTTTCTGGGGCACGTCGGTTTTTACCGTCGATTCATCCTTGATTTCTCAAAAATCGCACGCCCCCTGACCACCCTTCTCTCCAAGGATGTACCTTTTGAAATCTCCAAGGAATGCACTCAAGCATTTAAGATCCTTCGTGACCTAGTTACCCAAGCCCCGATCCTACAGTCCCCTGATTGGTCTCAACCCTTTGAGATCATGTGCGATGCATTTGACTTCACTGTAGGAGCGATTTTGGGGTAGAAAATTGACGGGAAACCCATGGTCATTTACTACGCTAGCAAAACACTTGACGAGGTTCAGTGTAACTACACTGTTACTGAGAAAGAGCTACTAGCCGTAGTATTTGTCCTAGAAAAATTCAAATCTTATCTCCTGGGTTCCCATGTTATTATCTACTCGGATCATACTGCTGTGAGGCATGTCCTTGCAAAGAAGGACGCGAAACCTCGATTAATCCGATGGATCTTGCTGTTGCAATAATTTAACCTCGAGATTTGCGACAAAGAAGGAAGACAGAACGTGGTAGCTGACTGCTTGTCCTGCCTTCCTTCTAAGATCATTGACCCTTTCGGACCCATCACGGAGCATTTTCTTGATAAGCACCTTCTGACTATCGATACAGGGCTTCCATGGTTTGCTGACATAGTAAACTATTTGGCATCACATCAGATCCCGTCTGATTGGCTGAAGGCCAAGAAGGACAAGTTACGTTCCGATGCCAAGTATTACATTTGCGAAGACCCGTATCTATTCCGCATTGGTGTTGACCAAATTATCTGACAGTTTGTTACAGAAGTGAAAATCAAAGACATATTCTCTTTCTTCCATGACAAAGCATGCGGTGGCCATTTTTCTGTGCACAAACCGCATCAAAAATCCTCCAGTGTGGCTTTTACTGGCCAACAATCTTCAAGGATGCATGCAATCACTGTAAGGCATGCAACCGTTGCCAGACTTTGGGCAACATGAGCCATCGCGACATGATGCCTTTACAGCCAATTCTGGTATGCGAGATTTTCAACATTTGGGGGATTGATTTTATGGGCCCCTTCCCTATCTCAGATGGCTTCGAATACATTTTACTCGCTATTGACTACATGTCCAAATGGATCGAAGCCATTCTGACCCGAACCAATGATCACAAAGTCGTTATCAAATTCATTCACTGTAACGAACGAGTGCCCCAGACGTCTTTTAAGACGTCTGGGAGGAGGCCCAGACGTCTGTCCAGACGTCTGGGATCACATCCAGACGTCTGAACAGACGTCTGGGATCGTTTCCAGACGTCTGGAAAATAGTTATTTTCGCACGGGAGAGTCGTCTGAGCCTGTGCGCGTAGACCCGCGATTCCTCTCTCTCTATCTTTTTCCCTCTCTCTCTCTACGGGTGCAGGCGGCTTGCCACCCCCTCTCTCCTCCTCGCGCGGCCTTAAAAGGGCCACGCCTCCCCTCCCGTCTCCACAGTCTCCTCCTTCTTCTCCTTCCTGTGCGCGAGAGCGAGCGGACGCGAGGGCGGCAGCAACGGCCGCAGTGAGCGCGGAGGTGCGGCGTGCGAGGGCGGAGCTCTGCCGTGAGGGCGAGCTCGCCAGAGCGGCTTGGCCAGCTGGCGGAGGGCGCAGGGGGCGCGGAGCGACGCGGAGAGGGACCTGCTGCGGTTTGAGCAGCAGGAGCGCGAGGTGCGACGCGGGCGGCGTCGTGAGCGGAGGCCGAGCAGCGCCCTGATTCTGGAAAAATTTCCAGAATCAGACGTCTCGGTTGACAGCCAGACGACGAGGTAGACGTCTGGAAGATCATACAGACGTCTGAAAGGTGAGTTTACCGCCTTCTCCTTCCTTCCTGTCGACTTACCGTACTGAGGGAGGGAGTTGGCTGTGCGCAGGTTCGCTGACTCGCCATCCCTTGCGAATCAGACGTCTGGAAGTTGTACCAGACGGCGGGAGTGACCTCCAGACGTCCTAAGTGACCACCGGACGTCTGGGAGCTAGGCCAGACATCCCCGCAGACTTTTGGACGTCTGGGAAACCACGCTGAACAGGTAATTCTCTGATCCACTTTGTAAGACGTCTGGAAGAAGTTCCAGACGTCTGATTTTGCACAGTATCGTCTTTTTCGACCCGTTTAGGGCCCGTTCGGGCTCCGTTTTCCGTGATTCGAGTTGCATTCTTTTCAGAATTAATTCCTCTACCCGTCTACAGTAGCTATACACTATTTTGAGACACTCCTTGTGTTTGATCCTTGTGATAGGACCTCGTTCGGTTGCAGTCTTGAGAGTCGCGGAGGCACGCGGGATTCCCGATCACGCCCCCATTACTCCCGTTGTACCTGGTAGAGTGGCTTTAAGTATTAATAAAATCTGTTAAAGTATGAAACCATAACTAGAACCTAGGACATTGCATGAATCCTAGGAATGAGAAATATATGGAATGATAGTTCCTAGGTGTTGCATGAATCCTAGGGCCGAAAAACTAGATTGTATGATAGACCCTAGGATATGGCATGAATCCTAGGATGGAAAAACTAGTGGAATGTATAATACTGCAGTCTTGGAAAAATGGAAAGGAATATATGAAGCTGCCTGTAAATTGAATTCACAGCTGCTTGTTATGAATAAAGAAACATGATTGGGATCATGGTTTGTAAGAACGTGAAACTGGAAAGTAAGACATAAGATGTTCTAGAACCCTACGGGGAAGTAGGAGTAGAACTCCTGGAAAGCGAATGGAATAGACTTGGGGAAGTGAGCTGGCCCTTGAGTACGGAGTACCAAGGAGAGCGACTGTCCCCCTGTTTAGTGCAGAGCTGAGCTAGCTGCCCCAGGGACCCGGGGGTTAGGACTGGCCACTCTGTACCGACTTGTTGGCCCTCGTGTACGTAGTACCAAGGAGAGCTAGTAGTGTTAGGAGAGTACTAGCTACCCCACGGGCCCCGGGGTTCTGCTAGCCTCCTTCACCGACTTGTTAGGCCCACTAGGGCAAACCAGGGTAGTCAGGCGAGGGTGCGCGGACTGTGGAGGGGCAAGGCCCCGGTATGGTTACTGTGGAGGGGTTGGACCCCTATTACTGAGAGGGCTCTGCCCTGGTTCCGTGCTGTGCTTTGGGCGCACCCGTTAACGGAAACGACTGATCGCGTGCCAGTGCGGGCTAGCTACCTGTGCGTTTATCGCGCGTGCCGTAGTCACCGTTACGTCTGTCAGTGACCTTGGGGTGGTTGACTGAGGGTAGGATCACCACGGGGGACTCTCCCGGCCAGGAGAGCACCACGTGCTACTTCTACTTTTGGAAAAGACTGCAATCAAGATCGTTCCCACGAGGACATTCGAGATCAAGTAAAGGATCTGAGAAATAAATGAAATAGTGAGAAAAATTGAAAGATGTGAATAAAGGAAGTAATAGAACATAACAGCTACTGTACACTCTACTGTTGCCTTTAGTTAGTTTGCCACTCTACTCAGCGTTTTGCTGACGTGTTACACTCGTTACCTTTTTCAGGACCAGGTGTTGAGCAGCCAGGGTCGGCGGCTGCAGAGGACGCTGGGCCAAGTAGGGTCCAGTAGAGTTTACCACAGTCCTTGTACCTCTTTTGTTTCTGTTTTAGTGAGTAGTTTTTTTGTTTCCGCTGTACTTTCTTTACCTGCAGTTCTTGTTATATGATAAATGTTGTTTTACTGTTGTGGTGGTACCTACTGTAGTAGTTTCTTTCCTTACTGCTGTACTTTCTTACTGTTAGTTATATTCATGCTGAATGTGGTTTATTTTACTGCCTTTTGGTTACTTCCTTGTTGGATGACTAGGTCTTGGGATTAGTCGAGTCGGTCCGGTTCTCGTGTCTCGTAGGGACTCGGGATCCGGGTCGTTACAAGATGGTATCAGAGCAAGGTCGTCCCGAGAAGTGAATCAACTGACTGGAAAATAACCAATTCACATGTTTATAGCTAGAGTAGCCACCACAACATGTCTCTTGACATGAGCTCTTAGAAGTTTTGTTAGGTACCGTTTGTTTTGACGTTTCCGTTTTGTTTCGCGTCTCCTTGCAGGAGATGCCTCGTCGCGGGACTGGCGAGACTGGCCGCGGGCGCGGCCGAGGGCGAGGTTTGCGAGGTGGACGTGCTGTCATTGACGTCTCGGTGGACCAGCCACCACTCCCTGGCATCCAGGCCCAGGACCTCGCCAGACTGATACGGGATATTGTACGAGAGGAGCTCCACCCACCGCCCCGAGCACCTCCTCCTGGGGTTGCAGAGGGGGAGTCCTCTGTGGGACCACGCGACGGACGCGGTGCTGGACACGAGGGAGGGGATGGGCCCCTGCCACCCCCACCTTCCTCCGACACTTCTGTACACGAGGCACCTTCGCATGGAGGTGCACCAGCACCTCCCCTACAGCACCACTTCGAGCTTTTCGGACAGTTCCGGAAGCTGAAGCCCCCCTCCTTCAAGGGGGATTGATAAACGCTAGTTTATCATCATTTTTATGTTTTAAAACTAACCTAGCTCTTAGGATTTTACTCCGCAAACGGGTTTTTGGGCTGCATTTAGGCATAAATTAGGATAGGCATGCATTGCATTTTTTATTGTCATTTTAATGTGTTTTTGTGAGTGTTAGGGATGTACAGATGCACAGATCCCTAAAACCCTAGCACTCAAGAAGGCAAATGGTGAAGGAGAAGGCCAGACTAGCTGGAACTCAGCCTAATCCAGCTCACCTCAGCCTAATCCAGCTCACCTCAGCTTGATCAAGCTCACCGCAACTGGAACCTAGCTTACTTGAACTAGGGTTAGCTCATCCCAGCTCCATTCAGCTAATCTCAGCTGGATGGCAGCTCAAGAGAGTTCATCTTAGCTCACCCTAGCTCAAGTCAGCTCAGATCCAGCTCAACTTAGCTGAGTCTAGCTCATCTCAGCTCCCACTAGTTCACAGGGAGCTCTAGCTAGCTCAGCTGAGTTGACAGGAGTTCACCCCAGCTCAGATCCAGCTACATTCAGCTCCACTCAACTCCATCCAGCTGAAGAAGAATTCATCTCAGCTCAGGAAGCTCAAGTCCAGCTCCCGGGGACTCAGCTTAGCTCAACTCAGTTGAGCTAAGCTACCTTAGCTGCCTCAACCAGCTTGATTCTCCCCGGGAGCACCAGACCTAGCTCACCTCAGCTCATTTTGGTAGAAGCTAGCTCACTTTAGCTTGGCTTAGTAGCTAGCAAAGAACTAGCAAGCTAAGCCAGCTAGAGTAGCCCCATGCCAGCCTCTTCAGTAGCAGCCAGCTCCAGCTCCAGCTCCAGACTCTCCTCCTCAGCTCCTTCCTCCAAACCCTAGCTCCAACACCTTCTCCTCCACTCCACCTTTAGCTAAGCTAGCTTAGCTTATCTTAGCTTAGCTTAGCATAGCTAACAACCAGCTCCTTGGCCCTTCATTACCTCCAAAATCAACCCTAGCTAGCTCCACCAACTCAAGCCTACCTAAGCTAGCTACTCTACTCAAGTTGGCGCCACCTCCTAGCCATCCCTTCACCCCATTATCTCCACCAAAAGACACTTCAAGTTGGCGCCAAAAACCACCCCTAACCACCTCTATATTGGCGCCACTTTTCCCTCCAAAATCTCCTCTCATCTCCACCACACAATCTCCCTTGAACCCATCTCCACCATCCACCTAACCCCCCTTCTAGAAGACCCCATGTTGGCGCCAACATGGTGGTGTCTCTCCACCACCAAAAGACACCAACACCACCATAACCACCCCCTTTAACACCCCTTGGGTTGGCGCCAACTCACCCTAGCCATAGGATCACCAACCACCCTCATCCTTCCATCCTAGCCTCCATTTCAAGGGGCACCTTAACCCCCCATCCTATTCTATAAAAAGCCACCACCTACCACCATTTTGGAGCATCCTCCCTTAGTATATTTTCCACCTAAACCACCTATACCTACGGCCAAGAAGAAGGAGTAGAGAAGGAGATTAAAGGGGCACATCACCAGCCCTTTTGGTGCCTTCTTCTCCCCACTCTCTTCAACTTGAGCCACGCCAAGGAGGAGGACTCTCCCACTTCAAGGAGGACGGCCAGGCAAAGGAGAAAAGCTTAGGGTGGATGTCCACCCTTGGAGAGAAACTTAGGGCACGCCCCCTTAGGGCTTGCCTTGGAGGACATCACCTTGGCGAAGTTCTGCAAGGAAGGAGTTGAAGGATTCTTTTCAAGCTTGGGAGCCACCAACCTTGGAGCAAGAAGCCCTCTTCTTCACCATCTATTTAGAGGATTTGTGTTTTCTTTTACTTCAATTATCAAGTAGTAGAAGCATTCCTCTACTAGGCATTTTTGTTAAACACTTTATCACTTATCTAGTTGCCTTCTTCGCATATCTTGTTTGCATTTCTTTTTGCTTATTTTCAGCATTCTTCACTTCCTCTCCCTAATTATTCTAGGTCTCCACTTGCCTAGAGTGAGCTTAGGGAGAGGCTCTACTTGCTACTTTAGAGTTGTTTACTTAATTGGAAGTGTAAACATTTTTCCCGCCATCAGTTCGCATGTTGCCTTAGTTCAAAAATAAAGAAAAATGGTATATTGAAAATTACCAAAAAGAAAGTTGAGATATATTCCAAGCAAGAGAATCAATTTTGCAACCATATTGCCTCCTTGGACGACCCTAGATACTCCCCTATCTAGGAATATAAATTTAAGAGTTGATCGATTTTACGCGTTACAACGACGTATTTTAACAAACCGCGTATTTTCGCTATCAGGGATGAGGACCCGACCGAGGCAGAGGACTGGCTTGAGCAGCTGGAGAAGATCTTCGACACCCTTCGCCCCCCGGTGGAGTGCCGCGTGGCCTTTGCCACGTACCAGCTAGAGAGTGCGGCACACCGGTGGTGGAGGGCGGTCCGGGGATAGGAGAGGGACGAGCCGACGTGGGACCAGTTCGTCACCCTCTTCTGCGAGCAGTACTTTCCCCAGACGTGGCAGGACCAGAGGAGGCGGGAGTTCCACACTCTCCGCCAAGGGACGATGACCGTGAGCGCGTACCGCATGCGTTTCTTGGAGCTGTCCCGCTTTGCAGCGACAGCGGTAGCCACTGAGGAGGAGCGCCTTTGGAGGTTCACCGAGGGGCTCTGGCCTGTGATCCGAGGGTATGTCAAACCCCTGAAGCTGCCGACGTTTTCGAGGGTGGTAGAGGCAGCTATGACTTACGAGGAGACCAACCCGTCCGCGCGAGAGACCGACGGCGGGCGGAAGAGGCCCTTTCAGCCAGACTTCTCACAGGGCCGGCGAGAACAGAGACATGTGGCATCCGCAGGAGAGCCGTCACGTTGTGCAGGGCCATCAGTGGCCTTTGGGGGCCCTCGACAGGGGCCAGTCGCCAGCACCGGACCCCCGCCTAGCCGACAGCAGGGACTCACTGAGGGCGGGAGTCGGGTTCCCCTCTGCTACCAGTGTGGCCAGCCGGGCCACGTTAGGAGGGACTGCCCATCTAGGGCAGGAGGTCAGCAGATACTTCCCGCGCAGAGCACTGGAGGGCGCGCAGGAGGCCGCGGTTCCCAGGCGCGAGGAGGAGGACCGCAGTCGCGAGGAGGGTACCGGCCAGCACCTACCCGTCCGACGCAGAGTGTGGCTGCTTCGTCTGCACCTAGAGCTGAGGGGCGTATCAACGCCCTAACACACAGGGACGCCAGAGCTTCGGGATCCGTGGTAGCAGGTATGGTTTCAGTTTCTGGCAGACTCGTTTACACGCTTTTCGATTCCAGCGCTACGCACTCGTTTGTCGCAGCCAGTTTCGCAGTTAGTTTGGACCAGGATTATACACTGTTAGAGAATCCGTTCGTAATCAGAGGTCCGAGTGGTCAGCTGTTTGTAGCTGAGGAGGTGTACACGGGTTGCGAGGTCAGCATCGGGGGACATAGCCTGCCAGCTGACCTGATTATGATACAGATGGAGGACTTTGGAGTGATTCTGGGGATGGATTGGCTGTCCGCTTACCACGCCTTGGTAGACTATTTTGAGAGGAAGATTGTCTTCTCCATTCTGGAGTTGCCTTCTTTCGAGTTTCACGGGCAGCCAGTGGACGGAGGTTTCAGGTGCATTTCGGCACTTCGGGCGGCGAGACTTTTGAGCCAGGGGTGTGAGGGCTTCCTAGCTTGTGTGGTGGCAGAGCACAGCCCCGTGGCAGACTTCCAGAGCATCCCGGTGGTCAGAGAGTACCCCGACGTGTTTCCAGACGAGTTACCAGGACTACCGCCCGAGCGTGAGATCGAGTTTGAGATCTCACTAGTACCAGGGACCAGCCCCATCTCCACCGCACCATACAGAATGGCACCGCTTGAGCTGCGAGAGGTCAAGTCCCAGTTCCAGGACCTTTTGGAGAAAGGTTTCGTGAGGCCCAGTGCGTCTCCCTGGGGAGCCCCGGTACTGTTTGTGAAGAAGAAGGATGGGACCCTACGCCTTTGTGTGGACTACCGACAACTGAATAGGGTCACCATCAAGAATAGATATCCGCTGCCGAGGATTGACGATTTGTTTGACCAGTTGCGGGGTGCCACGATGTTTTCCAAGATCGACTTGAGGTCTGGATACCACCAGTTGAGGATCAGGGAGACCGACGTCTCCAAGACAGCTTTCCGCACCCGGTACGGACACTACGAGTTTTTGGTCATGCCGTTTGGGCTGACCAATGCCCCGGCTGCTTTCATGGACCTGATGAACCGGGTGTTTAGACCGTACTTGGACCAGTTTGTGGTGGTTTTCATAGATGATGTACTCATCTATTCTAGAGATCGGACGCAGCATGGACAGCACTTGCGGATGGTTCTGGACACTCTGAGACGACGCAGGCTGTACGCCAAATACAGCAAGTGCGAGTTCTGGTTGAGGGAGGTGACCTTTTTGGGTCATGTGATCTCTGGAGACGGCCTGGAGGTGGACCCCGCCAAGGTCGAGGCAGTGCTCAGGTGGGAGAGACCGCGTTCAGTCACTGAGATTCGCAGTTTCCTGGGACTGGCAGGTTACTACAGATGGTTCATCAGAGGATTTTCACAGATTGCGCGTCCTATGACACAGTTGACCCGGAAGGACGTGCCCTTCACTTGGACAGACACCTGTGAGGCATATTTTCTGGAGCTGAAGGAGAGGTTGACCTCGGCTCCCGTGCTCACCATCCCTGACAGTAGTGGCGGGTTCGTTGTGTACACGGACGCTTCCTTGCAGGGGTTAGGAGGTGTGCTCATGCAGAGGGGTCACATGGTCGCTTACGCTTCGCAGCAACTGAAGCCCCATGAGCATACCTACCCTACCCACGATCTAGAGTTGGCAGCCGTTGTCTTCGGGCTGAAGACATGGAGGCACTACTTGTACGGTGAGACCTTCGAGATTTTTACAGATCACAAGAGCCTCAGATATCTTTTTGACCAGAAGGAGCTCAACATGAGACAGAGACGTTGGTTGGAGCTCCTGAAGGACTACGACTGCAGCATCTCCTACCACCCGGGAAAGGCCAATGTGGTGGCTGACGTCTTGAGCCGTAAGGCGCCCGCACGCTTGGCCAGTCTACAGTTACAGAGTTGGAGCCTCTTGGAGGAGGTGGGCAGTTGGCGACCTCTAGAGTTACGAGGGTACTGTGGGGCAGTGACGGTGACACGGCAGACCAGGCCAGAGTTGATAGACCGCATCATCACGGGACAGATGGCCGATCCATACTTGCAGTCTTTGCGCGACAGAGTACTATCAGGGGACCCAGGGGACTTCTCTTTCACAGACCAGGTGCTACGCTTGAGGGGACGGTTGTGCGTTCCCAGAGACGAGGAGCTGTTGAGAGAGCTCCTGACTGAGGCACACGGTTCCAGATTCACCATACATCCTGGAAACACGAAAATGTACCATGACTTGAGACGCGAGTTTTGGTGGAGAGGGATGAAGCGGGATGTGGGTGAGTTCGTGCAGCAGTGCTTAGTGTGCCAGCAGGTGAAAGCTGAGCATCAGAGGCCTGCAGGGCCGCTTCAGCCGCTTCCAGTGCCAGAGTGGAAGTGGGAGAGCATCACCATGGACTTGGTGGTGGGCTTACCTGTTACCCAGCGAGGACACGACGCAGTCTGGGTAATAGTGGATAGATTGACGAAGACGGCACGATTCTTGCCGATCCGAGTCACTTTGGGACCAGCACAGTTGGCAGAGAGGTATATCCGTGATGTGGTGCGACTACACGGAGTTCCGCGGGAGATCGTATCCGACCGGGATACCCGCTTTACGTCCCAATTTTGGGCTGAGTTTCAGCAGGCTTTGGGGACGAGGTTGAGGTTTAGCACGGCTTACCACCCCCAGACGGACGGACAGTCGGAACGCACGATACAGACACTTGAGGACCTTTTGCGTGCCTGTGTACTAGACTGGAGGGGCTCTTGGGAGGAGCACCTGCCCCTGGCGGAGTTTGCATACAACAACAGCTATCACTCGATAATCGCCATGGCTCCCTACGAGGCTCTGTACGGACGGAAATGCACGGCACCCTTGAGTTGGGTTGAGGTGGGGACCAAGTGGGAGGTTGGCCCCAGGTTGATCCGGCAGAGTCAGGAGGTAGTTGAGCAGATCCACAGACGACTCCGCACTGTCAGGAGCCGACAGAAGAGCTACGCGGATCGCAGACGCAGAGAGGTGCAGTTCGAGGTTGGGGACCACGTCTTCCTTCGTGTTTCGCCCATGAAGGGCTTACAGCGGTTTGGGGTGAGAGGGAAGCTCGCGCCGAGGTTTGTGGGGCCCTTTGAGGTCCTGGAGCGAGTTGGACCTGTTGCTTACAGACTTGCCCTTCCCCCGCAGCTTTCTGGTGTGCACGACGTGTTCCACGTGTCCAACCTCAGGAAGTACGTAGCCGATCCCAGCCACGTACTAAGTCACGAGAGCGTCGAGGTGAGCGACGACCTGACCTACCCCGAGCGGCCAGTGAAGATCCTAGACCGAGCCGTCCGCAGGTTGAGACGAAAGCAAGTACCCCTGGTAAAGGTTTTGTGGAGGAGCCAGTGGTACGAGGAGGCTACCTGGGAACCTGAGGCGGCAATGCGGGAGCGGTACCCGGAGCTTTTCGCGGGTACGTCTTTTCGGACCGGCTTCGGTCCTCTTTGAGTTTGTTATGGTTATTGGGACATCTTTTTCCCGCACCCTAGTTGGCGCAAGTTTCGGGGACGAAACTTCCTTTGAGTTTGTTATATTGTAACGAACGAGTGCCCCAGACGTCTTTTAAGACGTCTGGGAAGAGGCCCAGACATCTGTCCAGACGTCTGGGATCACATCCAGACGTCTGAACAGACATCTGGGATCATTTCCAGACGTCTGGAAAACAGTTATTTTCGCACGGGAGAGTCGTCTGCGCGCCTGTGCGCGCAGACCCGCGATTCCTCTCTCTCTCTCTCTTTTTCCCTCTCTCTCTCTGCGGCTGCAGGCGGCCTGCCACCCCCTCTCTCCTCCTCGCGCGACCTTAAAAGGGCCACGCCTCCCCTCCCGTCTCCACAGTCTCCTCCTTCTTCTCCTTCCTGTGCGCGAGAGCGAGCGGACGCGAGGGCGGCAGCGACGGCCGCAGTGAGCGCGGAGGTGCGGCGTGCGAGGGCGGAGCTCTGCCGTGAGGGCTAGCTCGCCGGAGCGGCTTGGCCGGCTGGCGGAGGGCGCAGGGGGCGCGGAGCGACGCGGAGAGGGACCTGCTGCGGTCTGAGCAGCAGGAGCGCGAGGTGCGACGCGGGCGGCGTCGCGAGCGGAGGTCGAGCAGCGCCCTGATTCTGGAAAAATTTCCAGAATCAGACGTCTGGGTTGACAGCCAGACGGCGAGGTAGACGTCTGGAAGATCATACAGACGTCTGAAAGGTGAGTTTACCGCCTTCTCCTTCCTTCCTATCGACTGACCGTACTGAGGGAGGGAGTTGGCTGTGCGCAGGTTCGCTGACTCACCATCCCTTGCGAATCAGACGTCTGGAAGTTGTACCAGACGGCGGGAGTGACCTCCAGACGTCCTAAGTGACCACTGGACGTCTGGGAGCTAGGCCAGACGTCCCCGCAGACTTCTGGACGTCTGGGAAACCACGCTGAATAGGTAATTCTCTGATCCACTTTGTAAGACATCTGGAAGAAGTTCCAGACGTCTGATTTTGCACAGTATCGTCTTTTTCGACCCGTTTAGGGCTCGTTCGGGCTCCGTTTTCCGCGATTCGAGTTGTGTTCTTTTCAGAATTAATTCCTCTACCCGTCTATAGTAGCTATACACTGTTTTGAGACACACCTTGTGTTTGATCCTTGTGATAGGACCTCGTTCGGTTGCAGTCTTGAGAGTCGCGGAGGCACGCGGGATTCCCGATCACGCCCCCATTACTCCCGTTGTACCTGGTAGAGTGGCTTTAAGTATTAATAAAATCTATTAAAGTATGAAACCATAACTAGAACCTAGGACATTGCATGAATCCTAGGAATGAGAAATATATGGAATGATAGTTCCTAGGTGTTGCATGAATCCTAGGGCCGGAAAACTAGATTGTATGATAGACCCTAGGATATGGCATGAATCCTAGGATGGAAAAACTAGTGGAATGTATAATACTGCAGTCTTGGAAAAATGGAAAGGAATATATGAAGCTGCCTGTAAATTGAATTCACAGCTGCCTGTTATGAATAAAGAAACATGATTGGGATCATGGTTTGTAAGAACGTGAAACTGGAAAGTAAGACATAATATGTTCTGGAACCCTACGGGGAAGTAGGAGTAGAACTCCTGGAAAGCGAATGGAATAGACTTGGGGAAGTGAGCTGGCCCTTGAGTACGGAGTACCAAGGAGAGCGACTGTCCCCCTGTTTAGTGCAGAGCTGAGCTAGCCGCCCCAGGGACCCGGGGGTTAGGACTGGCCACTCTGTACCGACTTGTTGGCCCTCGTGTACGTAGTACCGAGGAGAGCTAGTAGTGTTAGGAGAGTACTAGCTACCCCACGGGCCCCGGGGTTCTGCTAGCCTCCTTCACCGACTTGTTAGGCCCACTAGGGCAAACCAGGGTAGTCAGGCGAGGGTGCGCGGACTGTGGAGGGGCAAGGCCCCGGTTTGGTTACTGTGGAGGGGTTGGACCCCTGTTACTGAGAGGGCTCTGCCCTGGTTCCGTGCTGTGCTTTGGGCGCACCCGTTAATGGAAACGACTGACCGCGTGCCAGTGCGGGCTAGCTACCTGTGCGTTTATCGCGCGTGCCGTAGTCACCATTACGTCTGTCAGTGACCTTGGGGTGGTTGACTGAGGGTAGGATCACCACGGGGGACTCTCCCAGCCAGGAGAGCACCACGTGCTACTTCTACTTTTGGAAAAGACTGCAATCAAGATCGTTCCCACGAGGACATTCGAGATCAAGTAAAGGATCTGAGAAATAAATGAAATAGTGAGAAAAATTGAAAGATGTGAATAAAGGAAGTAATAGAACATAACAGCTACTGTACACTCTACTGTTGCCTTTAGTTAGTTTGCCACTCTACTCAGCGTTTTGCTGACGTGTTACACTCGTTACCTTTTTCAGGACCAGGTGTTGAGCAGCCAGGGTCGGCGGCTGCAGAGGACGCTGGGCCAAGTAGGGTCCAGTAGAGTTTACCACAGTCCTTGTACCTCTTTTGTTTCTGTTTTAGTGAGTAGTTTTTTTGTTTCCGCTGTACTTTCTTTACCTGCAGTTCTTGTTATATGATAAATGTTGTTTTACTGTTGTGGTGGTACCTACTGTAGTAGTTTCTTTCCTTACTGTTGTACTTTCTTACTGTTAGTTATATTCATGCTGATTGTGATTTATTTTACTGTCTTTTGGTTACTTCCTTGTTGGACGACTAGGTCTTGGGATTAGTCGAGTCGGTCCGGTTCTCGTGTCTCGTAGGGACTCGGGAACCGGGTCGTTACATTCACCAAAACATCTTCTCACAGTTCGAGATTCCATGTGAAATCATTTCTGATGGAGGGACCCATTTCACAAACGCTCAGTTCAGGTCACTGATGACCAAATATGGGGTGTCACACCGAATCTCTACTTCCTACCACCTCCAAACTAATGGTCTAGCTAAGCTATCAAACCAGGAGATCAAGAAAATCCTTTAGGTTACTATTCGACCTGACAGGAAGGATTGGTCGTCCTGACTTCTGGAAGCTTTGTGGGCTTATAGGACCACCCACAAGACCCAATTAGGCATGTCTCCTTTTAGACTGGTGTACGAGAAGGCATGTCACCTCCCCGTCGAATTGGAGCATAAAGCCTATTGGGTAGTACGGAACTGCAACTTAGATCTTTCGAAGGATGGAACCCACAGAAAGCTTCAGATCAATGAGATTGATGTCTCAATGCGTATGAAAACTCACGAATTTACAAAGAGTGGGTTAAAGCCTTTCATGACAAGCACATATCTAGAAAGATCTTTCACCCTGGTCAAAAGGTCCTACTTTTTGATGCCCGACTAAAACTATTCCCAGGAAAGCTGTGATCCAAGTGGATCAGACCATATTTAGTCAGACAAATCTTTGGAAATGGAGCCGTTGAGATAAGTCCACTCAGCCACGATTCCGAACCCTTTGTTGTGAACGGTTAGCAACTCAAACCGTTCATTGACACGACCAATACAGATTTGGCTGAGTCATCCTTTATCCTCCATTCTCCCTGAGCTCATTGTGCCTAGCCGATGGCGTAAAACTCAGCGCCTAATGGGAGGAAACCTGTCATTCTTTCAAAAACTCGAAAGCTTTCCTGACATTTCCTTGTTGAATTCATTTTGCACTTTAGGGTTCACCTTTTAGGACAGTCAACTCTACCTCAGGTACCTGTACCCGAGACTAGAAATCGTCCGCGGCAATCACCTCGACCCGTTCACTCACCCAATACCTATCGTAATGAATGAACCAAAGCTGAATACATACCCACCTAATTTACAATGGAGGCATTGCAAATCTTAGGCATGGGGGGGTATGAAAGTGCAAAATGTATGAAAACTCATATCAAGAAAAGGTTTCAACAAAAAAATCACATATTTTGAAAAAAAAAAAACTAAGAGGAGGGAAAATTTTTATGGGTTATACAAAACAGGAGAGAAAAAGAACAAAATGTTAAAAAAAGGAGCACAAAATGAGAAAAAGAAAGAAAGAGTCATTAGTAAGAGATTAAGGGATTAACTGAAGTTCTAGACCACATCAAGAAAAGTAGAGGAAGTGCTAAAGAGACACAAAAAGATTAGTAAGAACGCTGACCTTAGGCCTTTCTGGATATCCTCAAGAGGTTGAGGAAAATGCAAAGCTTAAGTATTAGGTCTAAGGCTCAGGGAGTATTCGACCTCGTTAACTGACCTTCGGTTTGCGGGACTCGGTAACCTAAGCATCCCAATTCACACAGAGTTTGCTTCAGTGCGCATAACTATTAAAATCATGCAGAAGCATTTTAATATCCTAAAAATGTTGCCTAGATTAGGAGCAGCCGATCAACACAAGTTGATTTGGACGAGTTCCAGGCGCTGAGAGGTGGGAAATTCCCCTTGAAGATGCGTAACAACATATCGTCTCCTCGGTGCTTGTCTCTTTGGATATTTACATATCCTACCGGGGGCATGTATGAACTCTGCTGGTTCAGATACCATGGATGGCATTATCACGAAATGTCACTCGCCAGGGTCTAGATTCGGCCACGGAACGCCATGGGCGGGATTATCTTGAAATCTCGAAAATCAGGGTTCTAGGGGTTACCATGGGTGGTGCTATCACGAAGCATCGATTGCCAGGAACCTTTGAGGATTGATGATGGGGACGAGGAATCTGATATAGATCATGTTGAGAAGCCAATCCAAAGCTAGAATTAAAAAAATAGAGAGAGAAAACTCTCCAAACAAATAAATCCTCTATCTCTCTCTTACAAAATGCACTGCAAACTGAACCAAGGCTAAAAATGTCTCAAGCACGGGTGCTTTAACCATGGAGTCCAATAAACCTTAGGGTAGTTCCTGCAGGCCTTAAAAACCTTTACGGAAGATCGAGGCTAAAGCTGGACAGGTCTTGATCTTGTCTGGTACTAAAGTACCTTTAGGCCCATTGTCAGCATTCTGACCTAATCACAGAGGAAAAAGAAGAAAAAGCACTTATCATAATTGGTGAAAGAAACTCATGGTCTAGAACAGAGGATAAAACCTTAAAATTTTGCTAAGGGACTATCAAAACCTAGGCATGGAAGTATGATGAGGACCTCATCATGAGCACCAACTGGCATATTTTGACCTAATAAAGTGTATAAAAGCTCCTACATAACCTAAAGGAAGGCCTAATTCAATGGATTACTGATCTGAAAAGAATACTTGAAGAATAGGGTAAAACTGCAATTTTACCATTGCAGTGCATCAACGAGATTGATGCAAAAAGTTGCGTGATTTGTAAAAGCGAGTTTTTTAATGTCGTCGTAACATGAGAATTCGCATGCGCTTTTAATTTTATATTACTAGATATGGGAGTATGTAGGGTCGTCCAAGGAGGCAGGTTGCATGCAAATCAACTCTCTTGCTTA
Source organism: Thalassia testudinum (assembly GCA_037157565.1). NCBI lineage: Eukaryota > Viridiplantae > Streptophyta > Magnoliopsida > Alismatales > Hydrocharitaceae > Thalassia > Thalassia testudinum. The sequence goes on along the minus strand of JAZHRO010000026.1, from coordinate 19,930,823 downwards.
GAAAATAAATCTCAACTTTCTTTTTGGTATTTTAAATATGTAATTTTTTTTTGTTTTGAAAATATGAGAGCAAAATGCGAATTGTGACGGAAAGTACTAACACCTATAATTACTTAACTAAAACTTAAGAGATAGATATATCCTCTCCCTAAGCTCATTCTAGGCAAGTGGAGGCCTAGAGTAATTAGGAAGAAGAGGAGAAACAAGTAATAGAACAAAAACAACAATTGCAATAGAAAGTAAAAAGAAGGCAATTTGATTAAGTAGAATTTGTATTCTATTCAAAGACAAGTAGGGGAATGCTTCTACAAGAAATGAAAAAATCTAAAAGCAATAAAAGAAACACAAATCCTCTTGCAAAATCTGGTGAAGAAGAGAGTCTTCTTGCTCCAAGCCTAGATGCTCCTTGGCTTGAAAAGAGGGTCTCCTTCTTCTCCTTCCTTGAAAGCTCCTCCAAGGTGGATGCTACCACCTTCAATGCTCTCCTCCAAGGGTGGGCGTGCGCCACCCTCAAGCTTTCCTCCAAGGTGGCATGGACCACCTTCAAGACCTCCTCCAAAGGTCTTCCTTTCCTGGCTCCTACTTCGGCTGGCGTGGACTCAAGAGAGAAGGGAAGAGGGGAAGGCACCAAAGGGACAGAATGTCCCCTTAATCTTCTTCTTCTTCTCTCTTGGGCGTGGGATCTAGGTAGAGTATGAGAGTGAATTTGCTAGTCAAGGATGATTTAAATGGTGGTGGGTAGTGGTCTTTTTATAGGGTAGGATGAGGGGTTAAGGTGACTCTTGAAATGGAGGGCTAAGATGGGAGGATGGAGGTGGTTAGGTGATCCTAGGGTTAAGGATGGTTGGCGCCACATAAGGGGTGTAAGGGGAGTAGTTATGGGTGGCCAAGGGATACCTAAAAGTGGTGCCAACCATGGAGAGGTGCCATGGGTTGGCGCCAACTTTGAGGCTTCTAGAAGGGGGTTGAGGTGGATGGTGGAGATGGCTTGGAGGGGTTATGTGTTGGGTGGATATGGGGGTTGAGGTTGGCACCAAAAGGGAGGCAGTTAGGGTTGGTTTTGGCGCCAACTTTAGGTGTCTTTTGGTGGTTAGTTGAGGGGTGAAAGGTGGTGAAGAGGTGGCACCAACTTTGAGTAGAGGTGGAGATAGCTTAAGTAGGCTTAGGTGGACTTGGAGTGGTAGGTTTTGTAGGTGGAGTTAGGGTTAGGTTTTTGGTGCCATGGAGGTGGATGCTAGCTAAGATAAGCTAGCTTAGCTAATGGTGGAGTAGAGGAGGAGGTGTTGGAGCTAGGGTTTGGAGGGAAGAGCTGGATCTGAAGAATCTGGAGCTGAAGTGGAGTTGGCAGCTGCTGAAGAGGTCAACATGGGGCTACTCTAGCTGGCTTAGCTTGCTAGTTCTTTGCTAGCTACTAAGCCAAGCTAAAGTGAGCTGGCTTCTGTTGAATGGAGCTGAGGTGAGCTGGGCCTGCTGCTCCTAGGGAGGATTGAGATGGTTGAGACAGCTAAGGTAGCTTAGCTCAATTAGCTTGAGCTAAGTTGGGTCCCCGGGAGCTGGACTTGTGCTTCCTGAGCTAGGATGAATTCTTCTTCAGCTGGTTGGAGTTGAGTGGAGCTAGATGTAGCTGGATTTGAGCTGTGGTGAACTCCAGTCAACTCAGCTGAGCTAGCTGGAGCTCCCTATGGACTTGTCGAAGCTGAGATGAGCTAGACTCAACTAGGTTGAGCTTGATCTGAGCTGACTTGAGCTAGGGTGAGCTAAGATGACCTCTCTTGAGCTGCCATTCAGCTGAGATTAGCTTAATGGAGCTGGGATGAGCTAACCCTAGTCCAAGTGAGCTAGGTTCCAGTTGTGGTGAGCTGGATCAAGCTGAGTTCCAGTTAGTCTGAGCTCCTCCTTCACCATTTGCCTTCTTGAGTGTGAGGGTTTTTGGGATCTATATATGTGTTCATCCTTAACACTCACAAAAGCACATTAAAACAACAAAAGAAAATGCAATGCATGCCTAACCTAGTTAATGCCTAAATGCAACCCAAAAACCCATTTGCGGAGCAAAACTCTAAGAACTAGGTTTGTTTTAATGCATAAGAATGATGATAAACTATCGTTTATCACACCCTGATGCTTATCTTTTTCTAGTCTCTTAGCAAAATTTTAACTTTTTTGGAAAACAGAATTTTTGGGAAATCTAATTTTTTAGACTTTTCAGGAGAAAAAGATTAAGGGACCTTGGTTGATCTAAACATAGGAGGCACAGGATTTGTTAAGGATAAACATCAGGATTTGTTTTGGATCCAACCATTAGACAAAACTGGATCAATATATCCTCCAGAAAATTCACAAATTAACCCCTTGTTAATTCAGATGACTTGAAATTTTTGTTTTTAGGATTTTTCTGGCTCATGAATCTGATTCGCAACTTGCAAAATCCTTTAAAACGTTGTGTTCGTGCTTGTGAAAAGCCAACATTTATAAGGGTGCATTTATTTATTTTTATTTTTATTTTTATTTATTATTATTATTATTTTCTCCCCCATGCTTATTTTTAGCTTAGTCTTACAACAGATGTGTCGAGATCATCATTCCCATTACCAATCCTCGAAGGGGCTCTGGCGCTAGTACTTCAGGATAGCACTATCCATGACACCACCCAGGAGCTCACAACCCCAAAAAACAATGCCGTGTAAAGGGGCACTCCAAGCAAACTCAAGCTCTTGCTCGGACACTATAGGTAGAGAACCATCCAAGACACTTGAGCTACTAAAATGCGCTTTAATGCTCCGTCTAAAGATATGAAATATGGATATGGAGCAGCACCGAGGAGGTAACATGTTGACATCACATCCTCAAAGGAGGCATTTTCCTCCTCGGTGGTGAGAACTCAAACCAATGATTTGCTTCAGACTTTTACTAAGTCCAAACAAGGGAGTTTTTCAAATTTTTAGTTGTTTTTAAGTGTTGGTTTGTGTGTGAAAATTGACACAAGAAGTTCCTTAAGAAATGCAAGTTTTTGAATCAGAAACTAAGTCAAATACTTTTCATATTACAAAATAAGATAAAGTCACCTGAACTATCATGAGTTCAGGTGGAATTTTAGAGAAGGATATCTGATCTAGTCTAAAAATAGACCCTGAAATTCTAATGATCAGATCCACATCCTCATCCCTAGTTTGTTAAAGATTAAATCCTATTGTGCCCAAAAGTGAAATTTTCAACCTTAGTCCCGATTTCAAAATTTTTTCCTCAAAATGTTTTCAACATTTTTATTTTATTTTTTGGTATGCAAGCAGGAAATAAACTAAAGAAAAATGCATGTTTTTAGGTTTTGAAAATCCTAAATCGATCGTCAAATTTTAAAAACACCCCCCATGCTTAAGATATTCAATGTCCTCATGCATTAGGAGGAAAAAGGGATCACCTTAATGAAGAACGGTTAATTTTAGGATGGTCAAAACTTGAAAGAAAAAGGAAAGCAGGAAAAGAAATGATAGGTTGCCTCCCATCCAGTGCTATCTTTTACGCCATTCAGCTGGGCGTAGTGTGCATTTAGTGATCAAGGGTGGCTGGCTCAGTAAAATTAAAAGATTCAGATGGAAGATTAGGCATATAATCAAAATAGGTCTTTAAATGTTGGCCATTGACTTGAAAGGTCGAATTAGTTTTTGGATTAAAAAGATCAACAGTGCCGTATGGATATGTTTTATGGACAATAAAGGGGTTGATCCATTTAGATTTCAATTTGCTAGGAAAAAGACGTAATCTCGCATTGAAAAGCCAAACGCGTTGATTAACATCAAAGTGTTTCCGAACAATATATTTATCATGCAATTTCTTTGTTCGATCTTTATAAATCCTCGCATTTTCATAGGAAAAATTATGTAATTCTTCCAATTCAGTTAATTGTAATTTTCTATGGATACCGACATCAGATAAATCCATGTTGAGTTGTTTTATTGCCCAAAAAGCCCTATGTTCTAGTTCTAGCGGGAGATGGCATGCCTTCCCAAAAATCAAACGGAAGGGAGCCATGCCGAGCGGGGTTTTAAAAGCGGTATAGTAGGCCTATAAAGCGTCATCCAATTTGGTGGACCAATCTTTACGGTCGAGCCTAACCGTCTTTTGTAAAATATTTTTAATTTCCATGTTAGAAACTTCAGCCCGGCCATTTGTTTAGGGGTGATAAGGTGTGGAAATTTTATGATTAACCCCGTATTTAGAAAGAAGGTGATGGAATTGTGAGTAGGTGAAATGTGAGCCTCCGTAACTGATAATGGCTTTTGGAATGCTGAATCTTGACAAAATATTTGTCTTCGAAAATTCGACAACCACACGGTGATCACTAGTGCGGGTGGGTATTGCTTCTATCCATTTTGAAACATAGTCGACTGCGACTAATATATACAAATACCCACCAGAGTTGATGAATGGTCCCATGAAGTCAATGCCCCAAACATCAAAAATTTCAACCTCTAAAATAGGATTAAGGGGCATCATATCCTTCCGAGTCATGTTGCCGATGCTTTGGCAGCGCACATAGGACCGAACAAAGTTATGAGCATCTTTGTGCAAGCTGGGCCAATAGAATCCCACATTAAGGATTTTAGTTGCAATTTTCTTGCCCAAAAAATGTCCGCCACAAGCCATTGAGTGACAATGTGTCAAATATCATGGATTTTATAATCGAGCACACATCGTCGAATGACCTGATCGGCACAAATGCAGAAAAGGTCAGGCTCCTCCCAAAAATACTATTTAATATCATCAAAGAACTTATCCTATTTTGTTTTTGGCCAATCAGCGGGGATTTGTTCTATTGCTAAATAGTTTGCGATGGGTGTAAACCAAGGGAGGGTTGTAGCAGCTAAAATGCTTTCATCGGGGAACTGATCAGGCGGGGTCATTATGTCATTCGTAATAAGACGAGAGAGATGGTCGGCCACAACATTATGCGATCCCACCTTATCCTTGATTTCCAGGTGAAATTCCTGGAGCAGCAGAATCCAACGGATAAGGTGGGGTTTCGCATCTTTCTTTGTCAGCAAATATTTAATTCTGAGTGGTCGGTATATACAGTGACGTGACCCCAAAAGATAAGATCAAAATTTTTCTAAGGCAAATACAATGGCAACAAGTTCTTTTTCAGTAAGCATGTAATTCCGTTGTGCATCATCAAGAGTTTTGCTAGCATAATAGATCACAATGGGCTTCTTGCCAATTCTTTGCCCTAGAATGGCCCCTACAGCAAAATCTAAGGCATCTGTCATTAATTCAAAGGGACTATTCCAATTAGGTCCATGCAAAATTGGTGCCTCAGTAACCACTTTCTTCAACCTCAAAAAACTCTCTAAGACCTTATCATTAAAATCAAATGGCTGGTCTTTAGTGAGAAGCTGACTTAAGGGCTTGGAGATTTGGGAAAAATTTTGTATAAATTGACAGTAGAAACCCACTTGACCCAAAAGGGATCTGATCTGTTTGACAGTAGTGGGCAGTGGGAGCTTAGATATAGCATCTATTTTTGCTTTATCTACTGCGATTCCTTGTTTTGAAATAACATGGCCTAAGACAATACCTTCTTGGACCATGAAATGACTTTTTTCCCAACTAAGGACTAGATTGACTTCTATGCATTTTTGGAGAGTTCTTTCAAGGTTTTTGAGACAATGGTCAAAAGAATCTCCAAAAATGGAGAAGTCATCCATAAAGACTTCTAAACATTCACCTACTAGGTTAGAAAATATTGCATCCGTGCATGTGCATTGGTCTCATTTATTTGAGGTTGGTATGATTGCCAACCTAGGAAGAAAGAAAGAGGTTTTATATATATATATTTGTTTGATTCCTCTAAGTCTAGCCATGGATCATCTATCAACACGGTCTATGCTAGATTCATTGTCCCCATCATCGAACCTCGAAGGGTGCTTGGCTTTCAATGCTTCGAGATAGCACCGCCCATAGCCATCCCAAGAACTCCTGGCAATCGACACTTTGAGATATTATTGCCCATGGATTTCTTAAGCAGATTCAAGCCTGTGGCAATCGACACTTCGAGAAAAAGCTGCCCATGGTACCTGAACTACATAATGCGCTTACATGCCCCTAATAGGATAGATATCCTAAGAGACAAGCGCCAAGGAGGTGACATGTTATCATCGTCGCATCCTCAAGGTGAGTATATACACCACCTCTCCTGCGGCGGGAACTCGTCCAATCAAATTGTGTTTTCAAGCTTCTCCTAAGTCAGAACTAAGAGAAGCAAATTTTCTTTAAGAAATTAAGGTAATCATTACTTATACAAGACCAAGTGTATGTGAAATGTGGATGCTTAGGTTATGAGGACCCGCAAACCAAAGGATAGAAAAAGATACCAGGTACTACCTAGCCTTTAACTCAATCCCTAGCTTTCCTTCCTCAAGCTCTTGACAAATGGTCTGCAACTTAACTCATTAAGTTTTCAAGCCCGCAAAGGATGACAGTTTTGTTTATCAAGGAGAGATGTTGATGTCAGGCGGGCTCGGGGCGGCAATAGGCGATGTCAAGGCGGCGACTGGTAGAATTAGGGAAGACAAAGGCTGGACAACTTAGAGGTCGAGGGCATGGAGGCGGAAGGAGAGGAGGGGCTTTGATATGTAGGGTAAAAGGGTGATCGAGGCGAGGTGGACTGATAGAGGGGGCACAAGAGGGAACGGAAGGATCGTGTGTTTCCGATGCCGGCGACGGGGCCATATAGCAGCTACTTGCCAATCTCCCATTGTTTGTTTAGAGCGTGGGGGATTTGGTCACAAGCGGGGTTTGTGCAAAGTTCTTGATGGGCAGATGAAAGGTCATCTTTTCCCACTCTCTGAAATTTTGAATTCTAGGGCTTTGCAGATGCCACCACTGCCCCCATCTCCGCGTACCTCTAGTGGGCATACAGTTGACGTAGAGGTCCCTATGACAGAGAACATCAAAGCGACAGAGTTGATATTGTGTGGAGCGCTGATTAGAGAGGTTATGACTGGGAGACCGATGCCAGAGAACGTGCGCAATCTGGTAAGCTCTCTTTCCCCTTCGACTAATTCCTGGCAATCTGCCTTTCTATCGCCTACATGATTTGTCCTATTTGGGTTGGGGATGATGGATGTTGAGAGGTTGCAATTTCAAACGTCCTGCAACGATGGCCTAACGGTGATCTGGAGATTGGTTTCTCCCTTTGATGGAGCCCTATCGGAGAGGCCGCCCCAGAGAGTGCGATCCAAGTTGGGGAAACTTGAGATCAAGTGGTTACCTTTACATCTGAGGTTGAAGGAGGTCGTGGCATCGATGATATCAGGGTTTGCCTCAATGGCAGAAGATGCAGTTGTAGGACTGTTGGAGGGCGATGGGCGTTCGCTAAATGTGATGGTCGATGTGTTTAAAGTTGGTTCGATCCCTGACAGATTGATTTTGAGATGTGGTGGAAGTTCATGGCTGCTCTGGTTGAGGTTCACGGTGGGTGATACTGTAGCGAAGCAAGATAAGTCATCTGAGTCTGAAGCTGTTGAAGAGGCGGCTGCGCAGGATGTGTGTAGGGCTACCTCTGAAGAATCCCCCTCTTTCAAAAAATGCAAGGACCATCATTTGGGGGAAGGGGGGAGATAATGGCTGAAGAGAAGGAGGAATCGGTTAGGGTGGAAGCATCAAGGCCAGTGTCTGTGGTGGTAGGGAGTGAGTTTCCAGACGTTGAGGATGTTGAGGGGTAGGGGGCACAAGAGACTCGGCCTAACTCCCCGAAGGATCAACAGAATCTGCAAGAGATGGAGGGTCTTAATTTTGATGGTGGATCTTGCTCTAAATCTATTAAGGGCAGATCACCTTATAGCCTCAGACAGAGGAAATCAAAGGTTGACCTACTATCAGATGAAGAGAAGATTGCAGAGATTATGCAGGTTTGCAAGTGTCAGAACCTCAGGGGGGAGGGATCTCATGAGGATAGATGAGAACCCTCACTTGGAATGTGCGTAGGCTACGCAACAAAAGCCAGAGGGCTTCTCTGATGAAATATTTGAGAGAGTGGGGGATTGAGTGTGCGATCATTCAAGAGACGCACATTGAGAATGACTCTGATAAACTATGGAGTGACTTATTGGCTGTGGGGGCGAATGAATGTGTGAAGGTTGATGCACATGGTAGATCAGGGGGCATTGCTATTTGGTGGGGAAAGGTTTGGGCACAATGTCTGGAAGTTCACAAGGCCAGACACCTACTGACTTGCAAATTCCAAACTCACCAGGGGCACGACTTTATCTAGGTTACTGGGGTGTATGGCCCCTATGTTGCTTCTGCTAGGCAGGAGTTGTGGGAGGATTAGGCAGCTGCTGCTGAACTGGTGCAGGGGGAAGCATGGTTGACAGGAGGTGACTTCAACTGTGTGCTAACAGGGGCAAATAGGCCCATTGGGGACACAAATGGCTCAGCTATTGGCTTCCAGCTGGTGGTTCAATCTCTTAAATTGAATGAGTACCCTTCTTCTGGTGTTGAATTTACTTGGCGCAATGGTAATGGGCTGCTATCCAAAATAGACAGATTTTTTGGGAATGTGAACATCCTTGAAAGATTTCAGCTGTCGACTGTTACTGGCTTGGACCGACCCTTCTCTGATCACACCCCTTTGGTTTGGGATAGTGGGGAAGAGATCCAAGTTGGCTCATACTTCAAGATTAGAAGATCATGGCTGAATGAATGGGGTTCTATCAGATGATCAGTTCATGGTGGCAAGCTAAAAAGGTGGAGGGCTCTGCTATTGTCAGATTGGCATCCAAGCTAGTTGCTTTGCGCACAATTTTGAAAGAGTATAGTGCTACCATGAACACTTTAAGGCAACAAAGGAGGATAGAGGCTTTGAGTAACCTTCAGGAGCTGGACTCTAAGGAAGTAGTAGGTCCTTTATCAGAGGAGGAACTTGCAGATAGGAAGATGTGGTAGGGTGTGATATTGGAAGAGGATCTTAAACAGGAGACTGATTGGAGGGAGAGATCAAGACAATTGTGGCTTAAGGAGGGAGATGCCAACACGAAATTCTTCCATCTTGTGGCTAGCTCTAGGAGGCATGCGAACTTTCTCTTCTATTCTCAAAGATGGACATAGGATCTCTTCCATTCAGGAAATAAGGTCAGAAGCTATCAAATATTATAGGGGTGCCTCTCGGGCAATTAAGAGGGGGGAATGGAGAATGGTAGGGAATGATGCACCTGGTGTGACAAGAGAACAGGCTTCTCAACTAACAGCAACCATCACTGAACATGAGACCCTGCAGGCAATTAAAGAGCTTAATATGGAAGGTTCCCTAGGCCCTGATGGGATACAAGTTTTCTTTTATAGAGAGATGTGGAATGTGGTGGGCAAGGAGGTGATGGAAGTCATTAGAGAGTTTGAGAAGGAAAATGCTGGCTTTGAAAAGATCAACAAATCATATCTGTTCTTACTGCCAAAGTCATTGGGAGCAGAGGAGTTTGCAGACTTTAGGCCGATCTCACTATCAAATTCCATCTACATTGTAGTGAGCAAGATATTAGCAAATCGGTTGAGAATTGTTCTTCAAAGCCTAATCCATCCAATGCAGTCTGCCTTTTTGCCCAATATATCACTCCAAGAATCCTTCATTTTGGCTCAAGAAATGGTGAGTGGATGGCACAGAAGGAAGTGCAAGGCATTCATGTGGAAAGTTGACTTTAAAAAGGCATATGATTCTATTTCTTGGTCTTATCTCTAGGAGGTATTTAAAAGGAGAGGATTTCCTCCTGTGTGGATCCAATGGATGAAACGTTGTATCACAATTGCCTCATTTTCTCCATTGATCAATGGGAAGCCATGCGGTGCTTGGATTCAACCTCAATGTGGTGTTAGACAAGGATGCCCTCTAGCCCCCTTGATTATTAACCTTGCAGTGGATGGGCTTGCAAGGTATGCATGCATATTGGCAAAGGTGGGGATCCTCAGAGGGTATTCACTGTCTAACAGGAGAACCTTGGCCCCCATTTTACAATATGCAGATGACACGGTCTTCTTTGTGGAAGGGACCAATCCTGCTGCACATGCTCTGGGGCTTTTGGTAAAGATCTTTGGGGATATTTCAAGCCTAAAATTGAACAAGGAAAAGTCTACTCTGATATGTTTTGGCAGGAATGAGCAGGAGAAGGAGTTGGAGAATACATTGGGTTCACCTCGAGCTAAGCTACCAATGAGGTACCCAGGACTACCATTGAGAGTTGCAAAGCTAAAGAAAAATGATTGGAATATCTTGTTTGATAAGGTCTCTGGCAAGTTGAAAGGTTGGAGTAGTAAATTCTTGTCAAAGGGTGGGAGATTAATTCCCCTTAACTCAGTCATAACATCCATCCCGATCTTTTATTTTATCATCTTTAAGGTCCCGAAGTCTATTTGGAAATGTTTGGATGTTATGAGGAGAAGATCTTTTTGGAAAGGAGCTGGCCATGAGGGTGGTTTTATGCAACCCATCAGATGGGATAAGATTTGCAGGCCAAAGGAGACGGTGGTATGGGGATTAAGGCACTCAAGAAGTTCAATGAAGCCCTCCTGATTAAGTGGGCCATCAAGATTTTGGACTATAAGGAAGATTTAGTGACAGACTTAATCAAAGACAGCTATGGTGGATCTAATAGTGCACTGAAGAGGCTACAACCAGTGAAACCTTCCCCTTTTTGGCGATCAGTTACCCTTACAATCAGCAACAATTGGCATCTGCTGCAGCCTAGAGTTGGAGATCGCAGTGATTTCAGCCTGTGGAATGAGCATTGGTCAGGTTTGGGGATTCTAAAAGATGCATACCCGAGGGCATATGCTGTTGCTACAGATAAGGAGGCCAAGGTCAACAGTCTGTGGTCTACTACAGAGGGTTGCTGGAGGCTGGAAGGTCATGAACAATGCAGATCTGGCACTCGATTATGGGATGATAGGTAGAATCTGATGGCTGCACTGCAGTAGATGCATCCTAGGCCGAATGTGGCTGATACTTATGGCTGGAATGGGATCTTTTCAGTGCAGCAGGCCTATGAAAAGATCATCAGATCAAACACTGAGATGGAGAGTGATCCAATTGACAAGAAAATATGGCTATTGAAAATCCCCTTGAAGGTTCAAATTTTCTTGTGGCTTTGCAGACGGGAAGGTCTAATCACTAGTGATCTTAGACACAGAGGAATGGGGACTACTTTGAATGCTTGTCATCTCTGTGGTTTACACACTGACAGTGCGTCGCATATCTTTTCCTCTTGCCTGGTCACAGACAAGCTTTGGAGGATGATTTGTCTGGAACCTCTTCCCACTTGGGATTCCCTTTGGCAGAGGTTCGATACTCCTAGATGGTCGTACAGGTGTATGGCTGCCACATTGTAGTGTGTGTGGAGGGTGCGAAACGAAAAGCTTTTTCAGGAGAGACCGGTTAGATGTGAGAAAATTGTAAATGAGTGCTGGTCCCTCATACGCAGTTGGGGATCTATTTTGTAATGTTTTGTTTGATTTGAAATATATTGCCCTCCGGATCGCTATCGTTTAACGATAGCTTTCCTCACAATTTCAAAAGAAAAAAGTCCACAAAGGACCCTAAGGGTCTAAAGCTAGTAGCTCAACTTAGCTTCTAAAGTCAAACACCTAGAGTCAACTTATTCTAACCTAAAGTTCTAGTCTTATGCCTAAGAATGTAAGGCCTAGCCAGTTAAGCTCAATTTATGCATATGCCTAAATGCAATTTTTTTCTCTCTATTTTTTTTTTTTAAATCAATGCAAATGTATGCAATGCATAATGTTTTAACTAAATGGATGGATGCACTATGTATAGATGCTATGTATATCTCCAAGTACACCTCCCCATGCCTAAAATCTACAATGTCCCCATTGCATAGAAGGATATTACCTGGGTCAGAGATGGTCTGTAGTTATTTTGTTGGCAGTCGAGTAACCAAAGAACCTGCAAATCAGGTTCAAGGATCATAGAAATAGGCCATGAGAATGAGCAAAATAATGTTGGCCTAGAAAATAGGTAACCTAGGATGTTGGCGTGCTGATGATGAATCCTAATAGCAAATGCTCACCCAACCAGGATGGGAATGAAATCATCCCAGGTCACTGGAGGCGATTCTAAAGGATAGGAGGGAATAGAAACCTCCATAGGGGTAGGGGGAGGATGACAAGGATCCTCCAAAAGGAATGGGGAAGGAATAGTGCAAAGATATACCCGCAGGGTAGTGGACTGACCATAGAAAACATCAATCCATACTTGGTACCCCATTATCAGAGATATTGGTTCACTGAGCCCCCCAGTCAGAACAAAAGTAGCATATCTCTAAGCTAAGGATCTTCTAGGGTGTCCAAATTTCGAGGTTGTAGGATGGCCATAAGATCTAGGTTGGGTTTAATTGGCTCGGTGTCCATCCCTAACAATCTTCCTAATTCCTCAATCACAACCCTAGCATCCCTTGTACTATCACAAGTATCTTCCTGCACTTCATCAGTGATCATTTCAAGGTATGGAGTCAAAATTTTGCCTTCAGACATAAGTGAATCAGAGGGTGACTTCGGATCAAATGAAGGTAGGTTGGAAGCAACAGATCTAAGGATTACCCTATCAATCTCATCCCTGGTTTCTTGGTCTTTACTCAAATCCTCCCCAGAGTGTATATGTGAATCCACATAAATCTCAGAAGTTGCTTCCAAATTTTCCATTATTTCATCATGAGGGATATCATCAATAGTAGCATAGAGGAAACCTAAGTTAATCAAAGCTGTGACATCCTCAAGGGCTAATTCTTCAAATAAGACATAATCACCCTTAGTGCCACTCCAGATCATGAATGTAGGTTCCTCACATAATCCATCCTCCTTATCAATCAATTCATCACCTACCTGAGTATTATAGTCATCAAATCCCCTAGGGCACTCTATCTGGGGTGATAGGTTCATCTTGGCAAGATCAGACTCCTCAGATAGGTGAATTTCTTCAGGGTTAGGTTCCCTAAGGGTGGGTTTAAGTTCCAACTCATGGTAAGAAGGGAGGGCAGATTAACAACTTGGCTTCGGCCTACTTCATCAAATGTGATGAAAATACTATCATCTGGGTCGAGGTCTTCCAATGGTACCATCATTCCCTTCTTTTGACTCCAATATAATTCAGGTGAATACTCAACCTGATCATCATCTTCCACGGGTTGCCACCTTTCTTCATCTAATGTATAGCTACTTTCATACATATCCTCCTCTCACTTAATGCATGGACTTTTTAAGTAAGGATCATCTAGCAAGGAGGGTTCAAAATTAGCCCCATAGAAGTAGCTATTCTTCCTTTCAAAATCCCTGAAATTTCCCTCCAACTTAGGGTGTGGCTCTCCCATGGGAGATATATGTAGCGTAGAGGGGTGCACATCATCCTCAATGGGGTAGGTTGGGTCGCTAATGTCTTCTTTTTCTTGTTGGCCTGCTCTCGAAGATTCTCCTAATAATTTGATCATTTCGTCTTACATTTTCTATATTTCCATCTTCATGGTGGAGAGTCATCACTATTTTTAGGAGAGAATCCAGGCTCAGGGGTATAATAGCTTGGAGTTTTTGTCCAACCATTACAATCAATAAGGGAGGGTGGGTTAGGTGTTTCTATGGTATGTGGGATATTGGGCAAGGCAAATCCTGCTCCTAGGTTCTGGTCACTGATTTGGGGCTTAACTAGGCCAATACTCCTATAGTAGGAGTGAAAAGGATCCCAATGACTGCCATTATGTCCATCAAAGAATGGACCATCTCGACGTATGGGATAGAAGATTGCAGAGTGGGGGTAAGGGTGTGAGCAAGATGTGAAAGGATGAAAGTCAACGTGGTCCATTCTAACTCACACCACAATCGGATTCCCCAATCAAACATAAATCAGAGGACTTTTTAGGTCTTTAATCAGTTAGGCTTTTGAGATTTAAGTCCACTTGTAGGTGACAAATCAAGTTATCTAAACAGTTACGTGCCTACTTGTCGACCTATGATATGCCTGAAAATACCTAGTTGGAGCTTAGGTGCTCTTCCCTAAAGCTCAAATGGTAGAGCAACTCCAAAGATGGAAGATCGAGGGACGCAAGTAGGCCTCAGCCTTCCTTTGAAGCTATGCTTTCGCGGTGCTTCTTAACTACCCCCAAAAATCCATGATAGGGTATCCCCCTCTTTGGAGTTATAAAACCTTTGATCTCAAGTTCTAAACACTTCAGAATCCAACGGTAGGAGGGCTCTTGTCCTAGTAGTTCCAAGACGTAAAAGTGTCTATATGCATGCTTCGATGCAACAAAATAGAAATGTGTGCATACACCGAAAAATGTTTTTGAATTTTTGAAATGCATGCAAGATTATCAGCTAAAGTTCTTGGTTTTTAGGATTCCTCCTTAACTTAAAGTCCTTTTTCAAGAAAAATATGTGACCACTTGTTAGATCTTTTAATTCGATTAGGTGGTCTTGTAATTAAATTCAGATGCAAATGCGTGAACAAGATAGAATGCAAGGAAAAGAAAACGCACCTTGCCTCTAGCAATCAACAATGAAATGCACGCAAATGCAAAATAAATCTAGAGCCTGCTTATACACACCTAAATGGTCATCTCAGGGCATGTAGCTTCTAGCAGGCAGTTCATGATGTTTTCTTTTTATGTTTTATATCTAACCTAGTTATGCAAAAACAAGAAAAAATAAAATCAATCCATGCAAGAAAATAGAAAACCTAAGTCTAAATAAATGGGAACAGTCTCCAGCAAAAATACCCTCCACAATGGGCCTAAAACAAGTTCAGGGAACAAATCCCTTAAAATGAACCCCAAAACAAGGGTCTCAAACCAAATGTGTAAGGAAAATTAAGTCTGAAGTCTAAATCCTACTCTAATCAAATCAAAGACTAAATGTGTGGAGATGATCGTCACGTCCTCATCCTTCTTCTCCTTGCAATCTGGTTCCTTGCAAGGTGGATCGAACAATTTCTCCTCTGGTGACGTCAAGGGTCACCTCTCACTATTGCTGGTGTGATGGCGAGTCATAGAATATGCATTGCAGAACGTATGCACTCGCACTTCAAATGGAGCATGTGCACAGATGAAGAGCTGGATGGCGAGGCTACAGTCGGAGGTAACCCCGCTCAAGCTTCACCCGACGGTTGTGGCGGCGTGGTGGATGGTGGCCGAAGCCAGTGGAATGGAGTGGAGAGGGATGGCGGCGGTGGTTGTGCAGCTGTTGTTGTGAAGTGGCTCGGCACGTGGCTAAAGGCAAGGGGGAGCACGCACGCGCCTGGAGGTGGCTACCACTACTGCTGTGCAGAGAGGCACGTAGGTTGTTGCTGTTGGAGATGCGCTCGAAGGGGTGCATGAGCATAGCTGGGACGAGGAGGCACGAAGAGTTGTGCACCCACGCTTCTGCTGTGTGCTCAGCAGGCACGTGTGGGTGCACGTGGCTGCATATTTAGTCGGCGAGGGGGACACCGGTCTTGCTGGTCGCGGACACGAGGGTGGCTTCATCGTGCAGTGGCTCTGCAGGTGCATGCAGAGAGGAGGGCTATGTGCATGGTGAGGTGGTGGAGATGGTGATGACAATTTGGGTTCTTTTTGGTGGGTAACAGGGAAATAGAGGAAGAAGAATGGAAGGAGGAAAGGGGAATGGTGGTGCGATGGACGATGGTGTTGGTAGTGCGGGATGATCTTGGTGGAGGTGTGGGTGTTGTTGTTGTGGCCGTGTACCTGTCAGTGTACTCACAGTGATGCGGCGACTGGTGAGGTGGTCTATGATGGAGTGATGGTGATGGTGAATAGGGGAAGCAGGGTAGCAAGTCGTGCATCAGTAGATGCACTCACGGTAGGCGATCTTCAAGGAGCTCGTGCATGGTGGTGGCCAAATCCATCCTCTTGGCGTGATGGTCTGTCACCCTGTCGGCCCACGGTACAATGGAGCTTGGCTGTGAGACCCACTATGGGAGCGGAGCATGGTGATGGAGTGGGTGGTGGCCTCACGAGCACGGCTGCCTCCATCTTCTTTTTGTTGCAGTCAAGGAGACCACATCCACTTCTCTCGCTCCTCCTTGATTGCCATCTTCAATGGTGCGCAACTGGCCCTGCAAAGAAGAGAGAATAAAAATGAATAATAAAAAGATTGGTTTATTTATGTACAAACCCTCACATAAAATATTAATTCTAATACATGCATATAATGCAACCTAAAGACTAATGCATGTTATTCTAATGCATGCTAAATAATTTATATATGAATGTAATGCATACAAGCAAATATATATAAACTAAGTTATTATATCTTAATGCATGCTATGTATACGCTAATATTAATCTAATGCCTAGGCACTTAAGTAACTAATTAGCCCACAAATATGGGCTCATCAGTCTACTGACTCTTAGAATCCATCCTAAGATTATGGACGATTTACTCTACTTGTATCTAGGAAATCCGACCAGCTAGGAGGAGGGACTGGGGAGAAGGTTCTTCCTTTACCTTGCACCTCCGGTTCCTAGTGTACACCCCAGCCACAATAGTTTGACGCTACTCCCCTAGTTAGACATCCGATTGACTAGTATAAGTAGGTTAATCGGGAACAATCTCAATCTGGATCCCGACGAGCGGATCAGTCCTTAGGGCTAGCATCTAATCAATTTTAGTTAGGCTTGTGTAACGACCCGATTCCCAAGTCCCTACGAGACACGAGAACCGGACCGACTCGACTAATCCCAAGACCTAGTCGTCCAACGAGGAAGTAACCAAAAGAGCAGTAAAATAAACCACATTCAACATGAATATAACTAGCAGTAAGGAAATACAGCAGTAAGGAAAGAAACCACTACAGTATATACCACCACAACAGTAGAACAACATTCATAACATAATATGAACTGCAGGTAAAGAAAAGTACAGCGGAAACAAGAACTACTCACTATAACGGAACAAAAAGAGGTACAAGAGAACAATGGTAACTCTACTGGACCCTACTCGGCCCAGCGTCCTCTGCAGCCGCTGACCCTGGCTGCTCAACACCTGGTCCTGAAAGGTAACGAGTGTAACACGTCAGCAAAACGCTGAGTAGAGTGGCAGCTAAACTAAAGAAACAGTAAAGTGTGCAGTAGCTGTTTTAAATTTTCTTTCTTCCTTTATTTACGTCTTTCTATTGTTTCACAATTTATCTATTTCTCAGATCCTTCACTTGATCTCAAATGTTCCTCGTGGGAATGATGTTGATTGCAGTCTTTTCCGAACAGTAGAAGTAGCACGTGGTGCTCTCCTGGCTGGAAGAGTCCCTCGTGGTGATCCTACTCTTAGTCAACCACCCCAAGGTCACTGACAGACATAACGGTGACTACGGCAGGCGCGGTAAAAGCACGGGTAGCTAACCCGCACTGGCACGCGGTCAGTCGTTTCCGTTAACGGGTGCGCCCAAAGCACAGCACGGAACCAGTACAAGGCAGAACCCTCTCAGTAACAGGGGTCCAACCCCTCCACAGTAACCAAACAGGGGCCTTGCCCCTCCACAGTCCGCGCACCCTCGCCTGACTACCCTGGTTTGCCCCAGTGGGCCTAACAAGTCGGTGTGGGACGCTAGCAGAACCCCGGGGCCCGTGGGGTAGCTACTACCTCCCTACACTAGTAGCTCTCCACGGTACTACGTACACGAGGGCCAGCAAGTCGGTACAGAGTGGCCAGTCCTAACCCCGGGTCCCTGGGGCAGCTAGCTCCGCTCTGCACTAAACAGGGGGACAGTCACTCTCCTTGGTACTCCGTACTCAAGGGCCAGGTCACTTCCCCAATTCCATCCCATTCACTTTCCAGGAGTTCTACTCCTAATTCCCCGTAGAGTTCAAGCTTTTTTAACTCAGAACATCCAGGTTTCACTTTCCAGTTTCACGTTCTTACAATCCATATTCTCAATCACGTTTATTTATTCATAACAGGCAGCTGTTAATTCAATTCACAGGCAGCTAGTATTTTCTTTCCACATTTTCCAAGACTACAGTATTCATACATTCCACCAGTTTTCCCATCCTAGGATTCATGCCATATCCTAGGATCTATCATACAATCTAGTTTTCCAGCCCTAGGATTCATGTCACACCCTTGGATCTACCATTCAATCTATTTCTCATTCCTAGGATTCATGCAATGTCCTAGGTTCTATTTATGGTTTCATAATTTAACAGATTATACTTAAAGC
Organism: Thalassia testudinum; assembly: GCA_037157565.1. Classification (NCBI taxonomy): domain Eukaryota; kingdom Viridiplantae; phylum Streptophyta; class Magnoliopsida; order Alismatales; family Hydrocharitaceae; genus Thalassia; species Thalassia testudinum. Next base: position 19,912,627 of record JAZHRO010000026.1, on the reverse strand, counting down.
CACTCTACCAGGTACAACGGGAGTAATGGGGGCGTGGTCGGGAATCCCGCATGCCTCCGCAACCCCCGAGACTACAACAGAACGGGGTCCTATCATAAGGATCAAACACAAGGAACTTCTCAAAATAGTCTACAACTACTGTAGACAGGTAGAGGATGTAATTCCGAAAAGAACGCAACTCAAAATGCGGAAAACGGAGCCCGAACGGGCCCGAAACGGGTCGAAAATGACAAAACAGTGTAAAATCAGATGTCTGGAACTTCTTCCAGACGTCTTAAAAAGTGGATCAGGGAATTACCTCGCTCTGCGTGGGCTCTCAGACGTCCAGAAGCCTGCGGGGGCGTCTGGCCTAGTTCCCAGACGTCCGATGGTCACCCAGGACGTCTATAAGTCGTTCCCGCCGTCTGGCACTGGAGCCAGACGTCTGATTCGCGTTGGATGGTGAATCATCGAGCCTGCGCGTACCCATCTCTCTCTCTCAGTACGGTCAGTCGAAGAAAAGGAAGAAGATGGAAATAACTCACAGTTCAGACGTCTGGACAGTCTTCCAGACGTCGTGCCCGTCGTTTGGCTATCAGCCCAGACGTCTGATTCGGGAAAAGCTTCCAGAACCAGGGCGCCACTCGCCCTCCGCTCGCGACGCTCGACCGCTCTGCGAGTACTCCGCCTGCTGCTCGAGCTGTAGCAGTCCTCCCGCGTCGCTCTGCGCCCGCTGTGCCCCCTGCCGGCCGGCCCTAGCAGCCCCAGCGAGCTCGCCCTCACGGCCGAGCACTTCCTCCCCCACACAGCACCTCCTCTCGCACCCGTCGCGGCTGTTGCTGCCACCGCTGCACCCTCGCGCTCGTTCTCGCGCACGCTCTTGCGCACGGCTGGAAGGAGAAGAGGAAGGAGACGGAGGTGACGGAAGTGAGGGAGAGGGCGTGCCCTTTTAAGGCCGTGCGAGGAGGAGAGAGAGAGCGCGACAGAGGGTGCAGGAGGGAGAGGGAAAAAGAAGAGGCAGAGCAGGTCTGCGCGTACAGGCGCGCAGATGCAACGGTGTGCGCACAGAAAAATGAATCCCAGACATCTGGAAGTGATACCAGACGTCTGGTACGACGTCTGTGACACCTCCCAGACGTCTTAAAAGACGTTTGAAAGCACGGCTCGTAACAATATAACAAACTCAAAGGAAGTTTCATCCCCGAAACTTGCGCTAACTAGGGTGCTAGAAAACGTCAAAATAACCATAACAAACTCAAAGAGGACCGAAGCCAGTCCGAAAAGACGTACCCGCGAAAAGCTCCGGGTACCGCTCCCACATTGCCGCTTCAGGCTCCCAAGTAGCCTCCTCGTACCGCTGGCTCCTCCACAAAACCTTTACCAGGGGTACTTGCTTTCGTCTCAAACTGCGGATGGCTCGGTCTAGAATCTGCACTGGCCGCTCGGGGTAGGTCAGGTCGTTGCCCACCTCGACGCTCTCATGACTCAGTACGTGACTGGATCGGCTACGTACTTCCTAAGGTTGGACACGTGGAACACATCGTGCACACCAGAAAGCTGTGGGGGAAGGGCAAGTCTGTAAGCAACGGGTCCAACCCGCTCCAGGACCTCAAAGGGCCCCACGAACCTCGGCGTGAGCTTCCCTCTCACCCCAAACCGCTGCAGGCCCTTCATGGGCGAAACACAAAGAAAGACGTGGTCCCGAACCTCAAACTGCACCTCTCTGCGTCTCCGGTCCGCGTAGCTCTTCTGTCTGCTCCTGACAGTGCGGAGTCGCCTGTGGATCTGCTCGACTACCTCCTGACTCTGCCAGATCAACCTGGGGCCAACCTCCCACTTGGTCCCCACCTCAACCCAACTCAAGGGTGCCGTACACTTCCGTCCGTATAGAGCCTCGTAGGGAGCCATGCCGATGCTCGAGTGATAATTGTTGTTGTATGCAAACTCTGCCAAGGGCAGGTGCTCCTCCCAAGAGCCCCTCCAGTCCAGTACACAGGCACGCAAAAGGTCCTCAAGTGTTTGTATCGTGCGCTCAGACTGTCCGTCCGTCTGGGGGTGGTAAGCTGTACTAAACCTCAACCGCGTCCCCAAGCCCTGCTGAAACTCAGCCCAAAACTGGGACGTAAAGCGGGTATCCCAGTTGGATACGATCTCCCACGAAACTCCGTGTAGTCGTACCACATCCCGGATATACCTCTCTGCCAACTGTGCTGGTCCCAAAGTGACTCGGATCGGCAAGAATCGTGCCGTCTTCGTCAGTCTATCCACTATTACCCAGACTGCGTCGTGTCCCCGCTGGGTAACAGGTAAGCCCACCACCAAGTCCATGGTGATGCTCTCCCACTTCCACTCTGGCACTGGAAGCGGCTGTAGTGGCCTTGCAGGCCTCTGATGCTCGGCTTTCACCTGCTGGCACACTAAGCACTGCTGCACGAATTCACCCACATCCCGCTTCATCCCCCTCCACCAAAATTCACGTCTCAAGTCGTGGTACATCTTCGTGTTTTCGGGATGTATGGTGAATCTGGAACCGTGTGCCTCAGTCAGGAGCTCTCTCAACAGCTCCTCGTCTCTGGGAACGCACAACCGTTTCCTCAAGCGCAGCACCTGGTCTGTGAAAGAGAAGTCCCCCGAGTCTCCCGACAGTACTCTGTCGCGCAAGGACTGCAAGTACAGATCGGCCATCTGTCCTGTGATGATGCGGTCTATCAGCTTTGGCCTGGTCTGCCGTGTCACCGTCACTGCCCCACAGTACCCTCGTAACTCTAGAGGTCGCCAACTGCCCACCTCCTCCAAAAGGCTCCAACTCTGTAACTGTAGACTGGCCAAGTGTGCAGGCGCCTTACGGCTCAAGGCGTCAGCCACCACATTGGCCTTTCCCGGGTGGTAGGAGATGCTGCAGTCGTAGTCCTTCAGGAGCTCCAACCAACGTCTCTGTCTCATGTTGAGCTCCTTCTGATCAAAAAGGTATCTGAGGCTCTTGTGATCTGTGAAAATTTCGAAGGTCTCACCATACAAGTAGTGCCTCCAAGTCTTCAGCGTGAAGACAACAGCTGCCAACACTAGGTCGTGGGTAGGGTAGGTATGCTCATGGGGCTTCAGTTGTCGCGAAGCGTAAGCGACAACGTGACCCCTCTGCATGAGCACACCTCCTAACCCCTGCAAGGAGGCATCCGTGTACACAACAAACCCGCCACTACTGTCAGGGATGGTGAGCACGGGAGCCGAGGTCAACCTCTCCTTCAGCTCCAGAAAACACGCCTCACAGGCGTCTGTCCAAGCGAAGGGCACGTCCTTCCGGGTCAACTGTGTCATAGGACGTGCAATCTGTGAAAATCCTCTGATGAATCGTCTGTAGTAGCCTGCCAGTCCCAGGAAACTGCGAATCTCAGTGACTGAACGCGGTCTCTCCCACCTGAGTACTGCCTCGACCTTGGTTGGGTCCACCGCCAAGCCATCTCTAGAGATCACATGACCTAAGAAGGTCACCTCCCTCAACCAGAACTCGCACTTGCTGTACTTGGCGTACAGCCTGCATCATCTCAGAGTGTCCAGAACCATCCGCAAATGCTGTCCGTGCTGCGTCCGATCTCTAGAATAGACGAGTACATCGTCTATGAAAACCACCACGAACTGGTCCAAGTACAGTCTAAACACCCGGTTCATCAGATCCATGAAAGCAGCAGGGGCATTGGTCAACCCAAACGGCATGACCAAAAACTCGTAGTGTCCGTACCGGGTGAGGAAAGCTATCTTGGAGACGTCGGTCTCCCTGATCCTCAACTGGTGGTATCCAGACCTCAAGTCTATCTTGGAAAACACCGTGGCACCCCGCAACTAGTCAAATAAGTCGTCGATCCTCGGCAGCAGATATCTGTTCTTGATGGTGACCCTATTCAGCTGTCGGTAGTCCACACAAAGGTGTAGGGTACCATCCTTCTTCTTCACAAACAATACCGAGGCTCCCCAGGGAGACGCACTGGGCCTCACGAAACCTTTCTCCAAAAGGTCCTGTAACTGAGACTTGAGCTCTCGTAGCTCAAGCGGTGCCATACTGTATGGCGCGGTGGAGATGGGGCTGGTCCCTGGTACTAGTGAGATCTCAAACTCGATCTCACGCTCGGGCGATAGTCCTGGTAACTCGTCTGGAAACACGTCAGGGTACTCTCTGACCACCGGGATACTCTGGAAGTCTGCCACAGGGCTGGGCTCTGCCACCACACAAGCTAGGAAACCCTTACACCCCTGGCTCAAAAGTCTCGCCGCCCGAAGTGCTGAAATGCACCTGAAACCTCCGTCCACTGGCTGTCCGTGAAACTCGAAAGAAGGCAACTCCGGCATGGAGAAGACAATCTTCCTCTCAAAACAGTCCACCAAGGCGTGGTAAGCGGACAGCCAATCCATCCCCAGAATCACTCCAAAGTCCTCCATCAGTAACATAATCAGGTCAGCTGGCAGGCTATGTCCCCCAACGCTGACCTCGCAATCCGTGTACACCTCCTCAGCTACAAACAGCTGACCACTCGGACCTCTGATTACGAACGGATTCTCTAACAGTGTATAATCTCGGTCCAAACTAACTGCGAAACTGGCTGCGACAAACGAGTGCGTAGTGCTGGAATCGAAAAGCGTGTAAACAAGTCTGCCGGAAATTGAAACCATACCTGCTACCACTGATCCCGAAGCTCTGGCGTCCCTGTGTGTCAGGGCGTTGATACGCCCTTCAGCTCTAGGTGCGGACGAAGCAGCCACACTCTGCGTCGGACGGGTAGGTGCTGGCCGGTACCCTCCTCGCGACTGCTGTCCTCCTCCTCGCGCCTGGGAACCGCGGCCGCCTGCGCGTCCTCCAGTGCTCTGCGCAGGAAGTATCTGCTGACCTCCTGCCCTAGACGGGCAATCCCTCCTGATGTGGCCCGGCTAGCCACACTGGTAACAGAGGGGAACCCGACTCCCGCCCTCAGTGGGTCCCTACTGTCGGCTGGGTGGGGGTCCAGTGCTGGCAACTGGCCCCTGTCGAGGGCCCCCAAAGGCCATTGATGGCCCTGTAAAACATGACGGCTCTCCTGCAGACGCCACGTCTCTCCTCTCTCGCCGGCCCTGTGAAAAGTCTGGCTGAAAGGGCCTCTTCCGCCCGCCGTCAGTGTCTCGCGCGGACGGGTTGGTCTCCTCGTAAGTCATAGCTGCCTCCACCACCCTCGAAAACGTAGGCAGCTTCAGGGGTTTGACATACCCCCGAATCGTAGGCCGGAGCCCCTCGGTGAACCTCCAAAGGCGCTCCTCCTCAGTAGCTACCGCTGTCGCTGCAAAGCGGGACAGCTCCAGGAAACGCGTGCGGTACGCACTCACGGTCATCGTCCCTTGGTGGAGAGTGTGGAACTCCTGCCTCCTCTGGTCCTGCCACGTCTGGGGAAAGTACTGCTCGTAGAAGAGGGCGACGAACCAGTCCCAGGTCGGCTCGTCCCTCTCCTGTCCCCGGACCGCCCTCAACTACTTGTGTACCGTACTCTCCAGCTGGTACATGGCAAAGGCCACGCGGCACTCCACCGGGGGGCGAAGGGTGTCGAAAATCTTCTCCAGCTGCTCAAGCCAGTCCTCTTCCTCGGTCGGGTCCTCATCCCCCTTGAAGGAGGGGGCTTCAGCTTCCGGAACTGCCCGAAGAGCTCGAAGTGGCGCTGTAGGAGAGGTGCTGGTGCACCTCCAGGCGAAGGTGCCTCGTGCACGGAAGTATCGGAGGAAGGTGGGGGCTACGGTGGCCCATCCCCTCCCCTGTGTCCAGCGCCGCGTCCGTCGAGTGGTCCCACAGAGGACTCCCCCTCCACAGCCCCAGGGTGAGGTGCTCGGGGCGGTGGGTGGAGCTCCTCTTGTACAATGCCTCGTATCAGCCGGGCGAGGTCCTGGGCCTGGATGCCCGGGAGTAGTGGCTGGTCCACTGGGGTGTTGGCAACGGCACGCCCACCTCGCCGATCTCGTCCTCGGTCGCGCCCGCGGCCAGCCTCACCAGTCTCGCGACGAGGCATCTCCTGTAAGGAGACGGGAAACAAAACGGAACACGTCACTACGGAACGATACCGAACGGAAACGTCTAAGAACTCATGTCAAGAGATATGTTGTGGTGGCTACTCTAGTTATAGGCATGTGAATTGGTTATTTTCCAGTCAGTTGATTCACTTCTCGGGACGACCTTGCTCTGATACCATCTTGTAACGACCCGATTCCCAAGTCCCTACGAGACACGAGAACCGGACCGACTCGACTAATCCCAAGACCTAGTCGTCCAACGAGGAAGTAACTGAAAGAGCAGTAAAATAAACCACATTCAACATGAATATAACTAACAGTAAGGAAATACAGCAGTAAGGAAAGAAACCACTACAGTATATACCACCACAACAGTAGAACAACATTCATAATATAATATGAACAGCAGGTAAAGAAAAGTACAGCGGAAACAAGAACTACTCACTATAATGGAACAAAAGGAGGTACAAGAGAACAATGGTAACTCTACTGGACCCTACTCGGCCCAGCGTCCTCTGAAGCCGCTGACCCTGGCTGCTCAACACCTGGTCCTGAAAGGTAACGAGTGTAACACGTCAGCAAAATGCTGAGTAGAGTGGCAGCTAAACTAAAGAAACAGTAAAGTGTACAGTAGCTGTTTTAAATTTTATTTCTTCCTTTATTTACGTCTTTCTAATGTTTCAAAATTTATCTATTTCTCAGATCCTTGACTTGATCTCGAATGTTCCTCGTGGGAACGATCTTGATTGCAGTCTTTTCCGAACAGTAGAAGTAGCACGTGGTGCTCTCCTGGCCGAGAGAGTCCCCCGTGGTGATCCTACTCTCAGTCAACCACCCCAAGGTCACTGACAGACGTAATGGTGACTACGGCACGCGCGGTAAATGCACGGGTAGCTAACCCGCACTGGCACGCGGTCAGTCGTTTCCGTTAACGGGTGCGCCCAAAGCACAGCATGGAACCAGTACAGGGCAGAGCCCTCTCAGTAACAGGGGTCCAACCCCTCCACAGTAACCAAACAGGGGCCTTGCCCCTCCATAGTCCGCGCACCCTCGCCTGACTACCCTGGTTTGCCCCAGTGGGCCTAACAAGTCGGTGTGGGACGCTAGCAGAACCCCGGGGCCCGTGGGGTAGCTAGTACCTCCCTACACTAGTAGCTCTCCTCGGTACTACGTACACGAGGGCCAGCAAGTCGGTACAGAGTGGCTAGTCCTAACCCCGGGTCCCTGGGGCGGCTAGCTCCGCTCTGCACTAAACAGGGGGACAGTCGCTCTCCTTGGTACTCCGTACTCAAGGGCCAGCTCACTTCCCCAATTCTATCCCATTCACTTTCCAGGAGTTCTACTCCTAATTCCCCGTAGGGTTCCAGCTCTTTTAACTCAGAACATCTAGGTTTCACTTTCCAGTTTCACGTTTTTACAATCCATATTCTCAATCATGTTTATTTATTCATAACAGGCAGCTAGTATTTTCTTTCCACATTTTCCAAGACTGCAGTATTCATACATTCCACTAGCTTTCCCATCCTAGGATTCATGCCATATCCTAGGATCTATCATACAATCTAGTTTTCTAGCCCTAGGATTCATGCCACACCCTTGGATCTACCATTCAATCTATTTCTCATTCCTAGGATTCATGCAATGTCCTAGGTTCTATTTATGGTTTCATAATTTAACAGATTATACTTAAAGCCACTCTACCAGGTACAACAGGAGTAATGGGGGCGTGGTCGGGAATCCCGCGTGCCTCCGCAACCCTCGAGACTACAACGGAACGGGGTCCTATCACAAGGATCAAACACAAGGAACTTCTCAAAATAGTATACAACTACTGTAGACAGGTAGAGGATGTAATTCCGAAAAGAATGCAACTCGAAATGCGGAAAACGGAGCCCGAATGGGCCCGAAACGGGTCGAAAATGACGAAACAGTGTAAAATCAGACGTCTGGAACTTCTTCCAGACGTCTTAAAAAGTGGATCAGGGAATTACCTCACTCTGCGTGGGCTCTTAGACATCCAGAAGCCTGCGGGGGCATCTGGCCTAGTTCCCAGACGTCTGATGGTCACCCAGGACGTCTGTAAGTCGTTCCCGCCATCTGGCACTAGAGCCAGACGTCTGATTCGCGTTGGATGGCGAATCACCGAACCTGCGCGTACCCATCTCTCTCTCAGTACGGTCAGTCGAAGAAAAGGAAGAAGATGGAAATAACTCACAGTTTAGACGTCTGGACAGTCTTCCAGACGTCGTGCCCGTCGTCTGGCTATCATCCCAGACGTCTGATTCTGGAAAAGTTTCCAGAACCAGGGTGCCACTCGCCCTCCGCTCGCGATGCCCGGCCGCGCCGCGAGTACTCTGCCTGCTGCCCGAGCTGTAGCAGTCCTCCCACTTCGCTCCGCACCCGCTGCGCCCCCTGCCGGCCTGCCCTAGCAGCCCCGGCGAGCTTGCCCTCACGGCCGAGCGCTTCCTCCCCCGTGCAGTACCTCCTCCCACACCCGCCGCGGCTGTCCCCGCCGCTGCTGCACCCTCGCGCTCGCTCTCGCGCACGCTCTCGCGCACGGCTGGAAGGAGAAGAGGAAGGAGACGGAGGTGACGGGAGTGAGGGAGAGGGCGTGCCCTTTTAAGGCCACGCGAGGAGGAGAGAGAGAGCACGACAGAGGGTGCAGGAGGGAGAGGGAAAAAGAAGAGGCAGAGCAGGTCTGCGCGTACAGGCGCGCAGACGCAACGGTGTGCGCGTAGAAAAATGAATCCCAGACGTCTGGAAGTGATACCAGACGTCTGGTACGACGTCTGGGACACCTCCCAGACATCTTAAAAGACGTTTGAAAGCACGGCTCGTAACTGCTTGGGATATTGGTGCTTCTGGAATGTGATGGGCCCTTAATGGGTTGTGCCCTTAATGATTTGTTTGAGAGCATGTGTATGTGCACAACCAAGAAGTTTTCAAGCAATATTATTAAGGATGAAGTGAGTTTTAATATTCAGATCTTGCTTAGTAGCTTTTAGGATTCAAATATTAGGTGTATTCAACCAAGTTTTCAAGAGGCAAACCAAATTTTAAATCATGAGTTCAAGTGTTTTTCCTTTATAAATGAAGAAGAAATATGGAGTGCCTGGCTTGACCTAATTATTGAATCCTATGGGGTAGCTACGAAATGGATTTCTTTTAGATTAGGTGGTGCGGCCCAGACAATTCAATGAACCGACCTAAATGCACCACCAATTAAGGCACACGAAAAGGTGATTAACCTAAGATGATTTCTACTCCTTTATGTGTTGAATTGGTGTATCAGTTCCATAGGTCGAAATCCCAGTTGAGTAGATAAAAATCAAGTCAGGTTAAGTGCCCCAAATGGGGGTGTATAAAGTGTATGTTGATTCGTCCCACAAAAAGTATCTTTTTGTTTTCTTTTTTATATGAGAAGGTGAGATGAGTGGAGGTGGCAAACAAGACAAACAAATTCTATCCTAGGGTTTATGCAAACACCTATGTAGATTAGGTCTTGGTTATGAATGTGGCAAAATGAAACTAGTGGGAGGGAATGTGGGGTGCACTTACAAATTACTCTACCCGCACTTTACTCCAGTTTACCACACTTGGATTTCCATGCTAGGGTACTTGCAAGACAGTAGATCAGAGACAAGTGGGGTTAATAATATGTAAATGCAAAGAAGTGTAGAAAATAAGAAAACAAATTTCGTTGCCTCCCCGACAATGGTGCGAAAATGATTAAGTCATGTTTCATGAATTAAAATTGGGGTTTGGAGAACCCATCATAGTAGCTTGCAAAACTCATCTATCAAATACAATTTATAACTGAAACTCCAAGGGAGACTCAGGTCGGACATAGGGAGGCGACGTTTACTTTGTTAGAAAACCACGCTTCATTTTGTTTCTTTTTGGTATTTTGAGGATTTGTTATTTTTGTGTTTTTGAAATAAAAAGACAAGAAAGATAAGTTCACAAAATGAGATGGAACAAATATGATATATCACTCCAATGTTTACTACAATAATATATGAAAGCATAAAAGAGATAGGGGTGAGAAGAAATCTCCCGAATCGACTGTCCGACGAGACGATGGTGCCTGGCGGAAGCTTGGATGAAGGATGTGAGATGCAAGATGACGGAGGTGAGATGCAGGAGGACGCCGAGTAGAGAAATGCTTCACCGAGGCTCTGGAATGGAGGCAAGGAGACGGAGGTGATCTTCTATCGAAATGGAGGTGGGAGGACGGCTCCAAAGCAACCTATGAAGGTGGTGGGATGAAGGATGAATATTTGGTGGGAAATAGGAATATTACATTAATAGGAGGCCTTTGGAGCTTGAGAGTAAGCTCTAATGGAGATTTGGTAGGCTACTAAAGTTTAAGAGTAGGTAGAGATGGTAAAGAATGGAGGTGTAGGATTCCTTTTATAGTGGAGGCAAGAGAAAGAAATTCATGTAGAGGGCTGTAGTGACAGCTGCAAGTGTCACTAAAGACCCCTATAGCTGTCACTAAAGATTGCACTCCCATTACTAACGCTTGCAGCTGTCCTCGCACCTACAGGCAACTGCAAGCGTCACTAAAGACCCACCTAGGCCGTCGCTAAAGGTCCACGCCAACTCACGCCTGCCTATGCGAGCTGCGCTGTCCCTCCATCACGCACACGAATTGCACGAAAGCCTTGCCGGTGCACATTGGCGTGCGCGCGGGCGCACACTGCTGGTGTGTGCTGGCGCTGCCTCAATTGAGCAATTGGGGGGGTTTGGCAGGTTTCGAACTTGCACCCCTCCTTTGGGAGTTGGGTCCACGACTGTTGCGCCAAGCTCCTGGTTGAGTCAAGAAGAGCGGTGTTGGCTCGCGATGGGAGAGGATTCTCAGCCTTTGGATTGTGATCCAACGGCTGTGATCTCTTCTTGCGACAAGGCTAGGGACGTGATGGCTCAGGTGGGGTGTCCTTGATGGCGCCACATGGCACCATCTGGGTCGTTCGTCTTCTTCTTGTAGAGGGTGCTACAGTGCTCTAATCGGGGTGATGTTTACGTTGATAGACTGCGATCATCGCTATGGATTCATCCGTACGATCGAATTCTTCATCTAAAGCCTGTAAAGATGTCGCACTACCTCCTGGCCATATAAAATTGAAGAATTAACGTACATAATACACAATTATCCTAAATGCCATGCAACGGATGTTATGTAGTATTTATAACATGATATGCAATGCTCAACCTAGGAACTATAATAAATAAGCATTTTATCATGAATTCATGTGTGTTTTTCACTCAATAATTGGGAGGTCAGGAAATTGGTTGTCCTCAGCCGTTCATGGCTGATGAAGATGACGATGAGAAGATGTACATAGGGGTATAAGTGTAAATAAAGAAGGACCTAACTGAATAAAAAGGACTTGAATGAAAAAGACAGACAGGGACTAAAACGTAAACATCGAATTTTCAAGCTTATTTTAATTTATTTATTTTTCAACTTTTTATATATATTCATAAATTAGGTAAATATTATACTTATGCATTGACATTACGTTTTGTCCCTTTTTAGCTATATTTATTTTAATGATTACTTTAATTAAGTTAGTTACATACTTAGGTCATAATATTAATTAAGTTAAATAAAATACTTTTTATATAGCCAATTATTATTATTTTGAGTCCCAATTATTAATTAAATTATTATTAGAATTAATTGATATTTAATTTTTGGTTTTTAACTTATTTTGTAGGTCCTTGGTCTTTTAACCCCTATAGTATAATTAATCCTATATTTAATGTATTCTTAGTTAATTAGCTATGGAAACTAATTAATTAATGATAATTAGGAATCATGATGAGTCTCTCATCAGTAGCTAAGATGAGAGTCCAGCTTCCATACTTGACGAAATCCCATCAAACACATTCACTTCCATCTCAAGCACAACACAACCCTAGGAGCATACTTGCCCAGAGGTATGTCCAACCTAGACCTCCAATGCAAGGTCAAGCACAGCTTATTTCAAAAACCTTGCATGAACCTGAGTTTAACATAGATCCGAATACTTCCTATTCTCAACCCCAATCACCTCTACTGGCAAACGGTGAGTCACCATCTACGTTTAGACCTGAATTGAATGCCATCACAACTAGGAGTGGTAGAAGCACTGTAGATCCACCATTTCCTACTTCTACATCTATTCTTGGACCTCCTACTTCCACTCCTCCATCTGATTTACCTCTTTCTGATTCTTCTCAACCTAGGAATGACCCTCCCATTACCACTTCTATACCATTTCTAGAGGCTTTAAAGAGAAAGGGAAAAGGGAAAAAGAAACAGCCTGGTGTGGCTATTGAGGAGGATTTTCCCAAGCTCTTTAAGTAAGTTTGTATAAACATCCCCTTATTGGATGCAATTCACTACGTCCCACTTTATGCTAAGTTTTTGAAAGGCATATACACACCTAAGTGTAAAGCTAGAATTCAAAAGGGGAGTAGTCCTATCATCCTCTCGAAATAAGTTTGTTCCATTATTTTCAATAGCCTCTCTATTAAAAAGAAAGACCCAGGCACCCCTCTTCCCTCTTGTATGATAGGAAACACCACATTCAATAGAGCCTGAGTTGACTTAGGTGCTTCCATCAATCTTATCCCAACCTCCCTACTGACTCATTTGAATCGAGGTGTCCTTGCAATTAGCTGATCGATCAGTTAAGATACCTTAGGGAGTGTTGGAGGATGTTATAGTGTGAGACAAGGACTTTTATTTTCTTATAGACTTCATTGTCCTTAACATGGAAGTTCATGGAAACACCATCATTTGTCATAACTAACTTGAATTAGTTAGAATCAAGAGATAAATGATCCTAAATGATCATTGGAGGACTATAATTCCACTCTAATCTGATTTGAGAGAAAGATAAGAAAATAGGATTAATTCTACAGTTTTAACAGCACATCACAAATGTAGATTATCCACAGGGTTACTCAAGGGTTAATTAGAGGTTAATTAAGCATTAAATTCCAAGAAGTGGGCTTACACTAACAGAAATAGGGTTTTACGCATTACAACGACCAAAATATGACTAAAAACCCTAATTATCAGGCCTACTTAATTTGGAAAGGTTATGGTCAGGATAAAATCAATATAAATCTCCTAAAATTCATAAAAAAATATTCTAAGAGGTTGGGTACCTTTGGTTTAACCATTTAAACCCATTTTGACTTAGAACAAAGTTTCAGATGGGAATTTACCCTAATTTGGACTTCTATGCAATTTACCCAGTCAAACGTGGTTAAAACTCAAATCCAAGTTCACCGTTATATTCCTTGGGTCCAAATTAGGTTAACAACAAAATTTGGCCCCATCAGAGTCCATCTTGACCTAGTTTGCATTTTAGTCCCTAAAGACTATTTCTCCCATCCAAATCCCCAGGTTTCACGTTTATTACAAACAAGCCCCTAACTTCTTCACCTTCTTCACAATTTGGTCCCTACATCCATTAATGTTTGAACAAAATCAAACCCATGAACCAAACTCCTTCAATCAAAGATTTCTCTCTCAATCTACAACCAAACACTCCCAAAATTGGAAGGAGCAATCACAAGAAGATTCCCCATCGTTTGAATGTGATATTGATGCCTGATTCGTTGCTCAAAGCTCCAGTGACCTCACAAATCTCCCAATTCCTTTTTTCCAAATTCATGATTCCTACTTCACCAATTTTCCTAATTGAGGCACATTTGAGCTCTATTTAACTTCCCCAACATCCCAGCATGCTCTTTAGCCAAGATTAGATCGGATTTCCTCTTCCTCCTTCTCTGGCCATCTTCGTCTTCTGCTCCGATGAATCCTCTAGCCTCCTTCTTTCATCGTGTTCTCCACCAATAGGGCACGCCATCTTCTTCCACTTTTCTTCATGACTGTGGCCAGCCAAAGCTCAACCATCCCCGACCTCTCTTTCCTTGTCATCGTCTCGCCGTACATCGTTGTCTTCCTCGCATCCAGATGGTCAATGTCAAATGCCTCCTCCTCACTCTCACCTCCTAAGCCCTCCTAAACACTTCCTCCCCCTTTCTAGGTCACCTCTATCGCCTTAGATTCTAGGTCCAATCGCCATACCACATCATCCCCCTCCATCTTCCTCAACGTAGGCCACGCCTTCGGCGCGGTCACGCAACTGCCTCCGACCACCAATCGCCTTGCCACCACTTCCAAATACTCTGCCACACTCCCCCAAATAAAAGCCTTAACTCTATTTAGTCGGACAACCACTCAACCTCTCCGCTGAACAACCCACCCTCCGGCCACCTTCCTCGTCATTATTCGAGCAGCATACACACGCACACACCAAATTCTCACCATCGTCACACTCCATGTTCACCAATTATACTTCTGAACTCTCTAACTGGGGCTTTTAGCCCATATTCCTGTCACAGGTACTCCATCGGACCTCCACCACCGCCACTGTCTTCTCCGACTGCATCTGTCTCCCTCCAGCTGCCAATCTTGCTGCGACCACTCTCAATCGAAGCGGCTTCCCCTCTGGAATAGTACTGCACCTTCAATTCAGCAAGAATGTAGCAAAAACAGTAACAATTCGACGAAGACATCCTCCATTGTAGCACACCAAGGAAGCATCTTAGATTAATTCCATGTCGGGGATTTTTGAAAAAAATTTGCACATAAAATGTTTTTGCTCCTATGCTTTGTTGCCTTAGATACGAGGGTGAGGCCCCTCATCTCACACGCCGTGCACACCTTGCTCAAGATCACTACCCACAGGTCTGGTCCCTGGTCTGCTTACCCGAATACCCGATTAACCCAGTTACTATTCACCTCGGTCTGGAAAAGAGAGAGGGAAAGGAAGAAATCTGAGGTGGGAAGGGGGATGTTTTGCTCCTCGAGGTGCGTGCCAACACTTAGGCACCTCTAAGGTTCTGAGGCTTTGAAGGATAAGGCGTCTGACCTTAGGATCTGATGTCTGACTTTGGCTTGGTTTTGGGCACTGTGGAGATATTGTATATTTAGCTCTAACGTGGGTTAGTGGCTGAGAAATACTGATGAGAAATTTGATTGGGATTAGAGCTTAATTGTAGGATTAAATTGGTGGTTTCAACCACCATTTTTAGTCCTATCTTTTTATATTTTTGTCCCTACATTTTAGATATATTCTTGCTCTATATTGAATATCATTTTGATTATTTGATTCGCTTACATTATTATTCTTGAATATTATGATTAGTGGATTGATTTGTTACAATTGCTCCCTGCGAACGACCTCAGAACTCAGTTTTTTTAGCCGCTATACTACAACTCAATATTTTTACAACAATTTTCAACGCAACAGAAGTACTTGAGGACATATAGAACACACCCATCATACTAGGGAGACCATTCATGGCGACAACCAAGGTGAACATAGGCTGTGAGGAGGGCCTTTTAGAACTGAAATTTGGAGATCAGAAGGGGCCATCTTATAGCTTAATTGAAGATATCTGCTCTTTGGATTCATTGGACAAGTTGGTTGAGGATACACTGATTGATTCTTTGACCTTAGAACCTCAATTCCCTTCTACATCTGATTTGATTCTTCTTGAGACACCAGCCTTAGAGATTGAGGACTTACCTCCAATCCCTTTAGTGTCTCTAGGATCTTCTAAGATCTCCACAACTGCTCCATCTGATCCTATACCTGTTGAGCTTAAACCTCTCCCTGACTCTCTGAAGTATGCCTTCTTAGGACAAGATCAGACTTACCCTGTGATTGTCAATTCTTACTTATTATCTGATAAGGAATCACGACTCTTATCTATCTTGAGAGTACAAAGACAGGCTGTATGATGGAGCCTTTCTGACTTGAGTGTCATCAGTCCCTCTTATTGTACCCATAGAATATTCACTAAAGAGGGATCTAAACCTACCTGACAGTCACAGCATAGATTGAACCCAACACTTTAAGAGGTGGTAAAGAATAAAATGATTAAGTGGTTAGACAATGGAATTATTTTCCTCTCTAATAGTCAGTGGGTAAGTCTTGTTTAGGTTATGCCTAAGAAGACTGAACTTCCTGTCATAACCACTAAGTTGGAGAAGTCATCCCTACAAGGATTGCTAATTCGTGGCGAGTGTTGGGGGTCGTAGAGTGCATTTCTTTTGCTAGGAAAACATCGTAGTATAGTGCGTAATACGATCAAACAAAGATATTTAATAAAAGATAACGAGACTTTGAGTCTCGGTCATTTGTCTCTGGGAGGCATTTGTTTTACTTTTGAATTAGATCTTTTACCGCTCTACTCTATTTAAAATCGCACGCCGGTTTCTAGTCTTCTGATTAAGATTTCACCACTTCTATTGTGAACCCTGATTACGTGCGCGTGTGTTAAATAGATCACAAAGGTGAAAGTGTGAGTTTCTTTGCACACGATTCTAGTGAGGTGGTGACTATTTACAGAAAATGCATCTATAGTTAGATTTTCTATATTTTTTGGAAAGGACATGCTTGTTGCAAAATATCAGAAATTAAAAACAGCCAACATTAATCACACAAAGGATATTGCAATGAGCTCATGATGATTCTCAACACATAGACATATATATATAGAAAATATATTTTTCATTCATTCATTTGGAGAGTGTTTGCAAAATGAACTTGTAGAAGAAAGCTTATACATGAATGCTTAAAAATGTAGATCTAGCTATCAGAAAATGATCACATATAAGAATCTACGGGGGGATTTTGCGTGCATCATTGCGAGAGAATAAGAACTACACTACTAAGTAGTAATTAAAAGTAGTAAATGTAAAGAGCTACCTACTAATCTATCAGAAGTGAGGGCATTTGGAGGTGGTCTCCGATGGCCTTGGAGTGGTGGAGAGGAGAATGAGGGGCGGCCAATGGAGCTTAGATCGGTCCTTGGAGAGAGAGAGGAGTGATCCAACATCCCGGCATGGTGTCCTTCATGGTGGTGCTCAGCTCGTGGAGATGGTGGTGGAGATGGTAGTGGCTAGCCTAAATGGAAGTAGATGAGAGCCATAAATGTGGATGGAAGCCAATGGATGTGAATGGGTGTAAATGGCCACCCCTTAGGTCTTTTTATAGACCTAAGGGATTCTCTCTAGAGAAGTGTGGAACTCTCTAGAGAGAGTCCAAGAGTGGTTGGCCAAGTGGTTTTGAGATCCAAAAAATGTGGATCTCAATTTGAATGCCTCTTGGTTGCTAAATTTGGTAACCAAGAGTGGAACCACTTGGAGAGAGTTCTAGAGAACTCTAGATGTGCGGGAGTGCGTGAATGGGTGTGTGTGTGTGTGTGTGTGTGTGTGGTTGTGCCCTATGTGGCTAGGTGGTTTAGGTTAGGTCCTAAGGGGTTTAGGTAGGTGTATGCCTTGAATTAGGGTTACAAACCCTAATTACAAAGGGGAATTTGCAATTAAATTTAACCCAAGTTTAATTGAATGAGTGTGAACCTAATTGAGAGTGAAATAACTCAACTAGGTTGGGTTTAGGTCAATTGGACTCTCACTAAGTCCAATTGAACTTGTATGGGTTGAGATCTAAGCTCAGTTGGACTCAATGAGTCCAATTGACTTAGGTGAATGTAATTGTCTTTGATCTAAGTCAATTGGGTTTGGTGAGGACCTAATTAGGTCCTTAGGTAGGTCTAGAGGTGATGTACTAGGGTTAGGACACTTTAATTTAGGTCCCTATGGGGTTGGGATTAGGTCTAGGGAGTTAGAGATCCAAGATCAAGGCTTGAATCTCAAAACAGGAACTGGAGACCAGTTCCAGACATCCAAAAACAAAATCAGATGACTTATACTCAAAAATCAAAAGTCCAGACTTCAGTTCTGGATGTCCAATTTGAGTCAGGGGGAAATCTAGGTTCTGTTTTGGGTATTCTGTAGAAATTGGACGTCTAACAAAGTGTCTGGACGTCCAATAACACTATAGAAGTGGATTTGAGGTGTGCGGGAGTTGGCTAAGGGTCCTAGACGTCCTATAACTTATCTGGACGTCCAGATATGGGTTGGAACTAGGGTTTTAGGGCTTCCTAAAATGCTGTGACCTAATCTAAGGGTGGCCAAGGCTTGGGGGAAGTCTCTAGGCTATTCTAGAGCTAGGATGGACCTAAGCTCTTCCCTTTTACTGCTTTATTCCTACTTAATAGAATAGCAAACCTTAACTCCCTTACATCATTATTCCTACATCTACTCTAAGCCTTTTGCTCCTACTCTGCTGCAACACCCGTTATTCCTGATCCAGCTTCAGATCTAGCTCCTGATCAGCTTATTGCCTGCAATTGACATAATACACTTAATCAACACATTATATCGTTATTTTATGCATAGTTAAAGGAAAGCAGTAAGGATGCAGTTAATGCTCACGCATGCATGACTAACCCTAACTTATGCTAAGTCCTAGCTTAATCTATGTCAATTAAGACCTATGATTGTTGCGCAATCAACGAGTATGCATTGACTACTGTAAACTCAACAAAGCCATGAACAAAGATCATTTCCCATTGCCCTCCATTGATCAGATACTGGAAAGATTGGCAGGGAATAGCTTTTTCTACTTTTTGGATGGCTATTCAGGCTACAATCAGGTGGCAATTCACCCCAATAACCAGGAAAAAATGACCTTCACCTGCCTCTATGGAACCTTTTCTTTCCATAGGATGCCATTTGGATTATGCAACGCACCTACTACATTTTAGTGGTGTATGTTTGCAATCTTTTTTGACTTAGTGGGTGATTGTTTAGAAGTCTCCATGGATGACTTCTTGGTCTTTATGAGTAGATTTGATGCATGTTTAGACCACTTGACCAAGGTCATACAAAGATGCATAAATGTGACTTTGGTACTCTCTTGGGAGAAATCACACTTTATGGTACCTGAAGGACTTGTTCTAGGTCACCTCATTTCTGAGAGAGGAATTGAGGTTGACTGTGAGAAGGTAAAACTGATTTTTGACCTACCATTACCTTCATCGGTTAAGCAAATTCAATCTTTTCTCAGGCATGTTGGTTTTTATCGCTGATTTATAGCGGACTTCTTGAAAATAGCCCGACCTCTCACCAATCTCCTCTCTAAAGATGTAGACTTCCAGATCTCCGATGATTATGTTCATGCATATACAACACTTCGTGATCTGGTTACCAAGGCACCAATACGACAACCCTCGGATTGGTCTCACCCTTTTGAGATCATATGTGATGCCTTTTATTATGCAATAGGGGTTGTCCTTGGTCAAAAATTGGATGGACAACCTACAGTCATCTACTATGCTAGCAATACCTTAGATGAAGCTTAGAGAAATTGCACAGTCACTGAAAAGGAGTTGCTAGAAGTAGTATGTGCATTGGAAAAATTCAGACCTTATCTTCTAGGTTCCCATATTATAGTCTACACTGACCACACAGTAGTTTGACATCTTCTCATAGAGAAGGATGTGAAATCTTGTTTGATTAGATTGATCCTACTGTTGTAGGAGATTGATTTAGAGATTCGTGACAGGGCTGGGAAGTAGAATGTGGTAGCTAACCACTTATCCCACCATCCTTCTGAAGTGATCTCTCCTTTACTTCCAATTTCTAACCACATCCCTGACAAACAATAAATGATCATTCATTCTGATCTTCTCTGGTATGTTGAAATTGTCAACTACCTAGCTTCTGGAATCTTTCCCTCTAATTGGGTCCGACATCAAAAAGGCAGACTTAGATTCGAAGCCAAGCACTATTACTATGAAGAACCTTGGTTACTCCAACACTGTAAAGACCAAATCCTTAGGAAGTGTGTCCTTGATAGAAAGCATTATGTCATTCTGCCATAACCAGGCATGTGGCGGTCATTTCTTTTGCAAAAAGACTACTACAAAAATTTTGCAGAGCAGTTTTTATTGGCCCATGATCTTAAAGGATGCACATGAGTATACCAGGGCATGTTCATGCTGTCAGTCTCTCAGCAGTATTGGCTGTCGAGACATGAGGCCCTTAAATCCGATTATGGTGTGCGAAATCTTTGACGTATGGGGCATTGACTTCATGGTATCTTTTCCAAATTCTCATGGCTTCGAGTATATCTTATTAGCAATTGATTATGTTTCAAAATGGATTGAAGCCATCCCCTCGAGAACTAATGACCATAGAGTTGTGGCATAATTTGTCAAAGACTTTATCTTCTCTAGATTTGGCGTACCAAAAGACATCATAAGTGATGGAGGGTCTCATTTTAGGAACACACATTTTTAGTCCCTACTTTAAAAGTATGGGGTGACACATAGGATTACTACACCTTATCACCCTCAAACCAATGGACTTGCTGAATCGTCCAACGAGGAGATCAAGAAGATTTTACAGACTACCATCTGACTGATAGGAAGATTTGGTCTTCCTGCCTTTCTAATGCGTTGTGGGCATATAGGATAGCTCATAATACTCCAATAGGCATGTCTCCTTTTAGATTGGTGTACAGGAAACTTTGTCATCATCCCGTAGAACTTGAGCACAAAGTCTATTGAACCATCAAGAAGTGTAACTTGGACCTAAAGAAGGCTGGTGATCATAGAAGACTTCAAATTTTCAAGCTTGATGAGTCAAGGAATGAATCTTATGAAAGCTCGAGGAATTATAAGGATAAATTAAAGGCCTTCCATGACCATCACATCCAAAGGAAGTCATTTCATCCTGGTTAAAAATTCATTCTTCTCGACTCAAGACTGAAATTCTTCCTAGGGAAACTCAGATCGAAATGGACTGGACCTTTCACAATCTTCAAAATTTTTGACAATGGAGCTGTTGAGGTCACTGAGATTGACAAATCTGGACTATCACCATGAATGGACAAACATTAAAATTTTTCATTGAGCCACATGATCTCAGACATGGCAATTCTATCATTTCACTACAATATTTTGAACTTACTCCTTACACATCAACTGGGTTTGCGCTTAGCTGAAGGCATTAAACTTAGCAACTTATCTCTTGTATATAGCTGTTTTCATCTTTCTTATTTTCCATTTCTTCCTTAGGTGTCTATCCTTACATTTTTAGCATGCATTCAGAGTCACATATGTCATACATTTACTACTTAGCCTGACTTTCCACTTTGATTTTGTATCAGACTTGAAATTGTCCTCACAGAGATTTTTATCTCCTCATTCCGACTTCCTTCCATCACCCAGCCTAAGTTAGTGAAAAGCAATGTATACATTTACATCCACCCTATTCATACAATGAGGACATTACATCATTTAAACATGGGGGTGTAAATGGTGAAATCATTTTCTGAAAAGCAATTATAGATACACTGGTAGTGTATATAGTATAGTATTATTGAAATTACCAAAACAAATTAAAAAATTTTGAATTGAAAAAAAAATGTCAGAAACAACAATTCCAAAAATACAATATGGGACCTACATTCTTATTGTCAAGGCAGAACTTCAAAACAGAAATTTTGGAGAGAGAAAAGTACTAAAAAGAATTATAAGTGTTTAATTATGATCATATAGTTAAAAAAAAGAATAGAATAAGTGTTTATAGACATTCAATCTTACCGAGCCACTATAGCTTGATTTGCTTAGGCTTTGGCTTAATGCACTTTAAGCTTTGACAAAATAGACCAGAATCTCTCCTAACTTAGGACATATTCTTATAGCTGAGTCAAGAATATAGGATTCACTGATTTGCTTTGGCTTAGGAGTCTAAGTAACTTTAGTTTACACTACACAGTGTCGGGAAAGACCTTGTGAACTTAAAATTCAATCCTAGTGTTCCTTAGGGAAGGTGGAGTCCTTACTTGTGCGTGTAGGTAGACTCTTTGTCCCAGTCTTTAGTCTGGTGTTTAGGAGAAGCTCTTTCCAAGTACTCACCCACCAAATAAGTGTGCTCTATCAAAGAAAGTTGTTGGAGACATACTGACAATTATTTTAAAAATAAAAATAGAAAAAGTCAAAAAGAATTTTGAGAAAAAGATATTCTTTCTAATAAGTCAAGTATGTTCTCCAAAGTCCTGTATATATTTTCCACCAAAAATATTCTTCAGTGTGCATTACCAATACCCTGTTTCCACTAAATATTGTTTGAGTCACTATGCAATAAGAGTTGGGTTTGAGTCTTCCTTCATTTTTGAGAGTTGATCCGGAGACATGAGCTGAAGCTAGGACCAAGTTGGACCTAAAAGGAACTGAAACTCTGGGATTGAGTTTTAGGGTTCACTTGATTAGTCCTGACCATTCACTAAGCACAACCATAACCTCTTTAGCTTTTGAGCTTTGTAAAACCTTCTTGAGTCCTAGAAATCACACTTAAGGTTTAAATATCAGGAGTTCTAGTTAGTCGAAAGATGGTCTATGTCATATCAATCTTAAGTTTTGGTAAGTCTTCCTAAGAAATTAGTTCTCACAATGGCCAGATATAAGCACAGTTGGTTTATCAAAAAAATTTTAGCTTAAAGATCACTTCTAAACACTTAACAAATTGAAAAGAAAAATAGATATCTCATTACACTTACCTAGATGATATTGAATTGCCTTAAACTTAATGAGTTGTTTGCTAAGGGACTAGCAAAATCTAAGCATGAGGGTATGATGAGGTGTGGCTCATCATAGCTAAAATGCCCAAGTTAAGTTAGAAACTAGGTTAAACACTACATTATTAACATGATAAATGGGTTAAGTGTGGAAATTAGCAGAAATGACCTAAAACATCAAATTAATGTTAAAAATGCATAATTAGGTCAGTTAAAGAGATTATATTCACAAATATAAATTGATGATCCAATTGCAAATTGAGCACATGTTTGAGTTCAAAAGTTCAAATCAAGGGTTGAATTAACTTTTTAAAAGTTCAATTGAGCTCCAATAAAAGTATCATTGCATTTAGACATCAATAGGACCCTATATTCATTAGATTACATTTAGGTCCTCATGCATTAACATATTATTCACATCAAAATCCTCTAAGGACTTCTGTGAAAAGCCATAAGGACATCATTATAAGTCGTCAGGGACCACTCGGTTATGAATCTTATCACTATTGGGTTCAATTGCAAATGTCATACCATTTTGACTAATTGGGCCTGCATTCAATTTACCCATTACACCTGATACTATTTACTTGCAGCGAGCATGAAGAACACGACCCATCTAAGTCGTTGCTCCTTTGATCCACCGATCTGACAGTGGATGTCGATCCATCCTTTGCGTGCCTTTGCGCGAAGGATCATTACCTCACCCAAATCTAATCCAGTGGCTGGTTTTTGTCATAGACCTTCCCACATTCCCATCTTCCTCCTCTCCACCGTATGCCCTAAACCTGCTTAATCACACCTAACAGTCACCACAATCACTCGCACAGCTACTTAAACACCTCGCCTAAGCTCACGTGCACTATCAGCTCCCTACTACATCTCTTGAGATGATCCTTTCATCCCCTCCAGTTCATCTCCTCATTCAGACCTTTGCTCAATTGCTACGGTAGTGGAGCTCCAGTTCCTTCAACCTCTCATTGCCGCTAAGGAGCATGTAACTCCCTAGGGCAACTTGAACTCCACTAGCGAGTTTTCTCTTTGTCAAAGGTCCTCCTCCATTCGTCACTATAGCCACCAGCTGCAGATCCTGTCACAAGTCCCATTCCTCTAATTAGATTAGGATATCCTACTTTCTAGATTAGTTGTAGTGCCTGTTAGTGTAGGTAAATCAGTTAGGTGTAGTTTAGATAGTGAATTCAATGATTGATTAGTGTAGATTAGGAGTAGTTTAATTTAGACTCGATCTCGCCCTCTCTGATCAATTCAGATCAAAGAAGTGTTTTCACGCTCTCGCATCGACTCATAAATCTCCTTCTTCACTCCATGACTCACTTTCACTCATTTGCTACGCACTATAGTCACCAATCACCCATTCACAAGAGCATTTAGCAGATCTGAAGCTCATTAGCTTTCAGATCTGTTGGAGCACTCAAAAGCAATTTGAGGGCATCCCATTCAGCCCATATATTCATGAATGCCCTCACTCTTGATTAAATTGATCTAGATTCATTTGATTCATGTGGATTTGTTTGTCACGCTTGATTGGAAGATTAAGATTCAATTTGGCTTTAATGAGATTTAATCAATTGAATCGAGTTTATTTTTATGTAATTAGATTGATTGCATTGAGTTTAAGTTCACTACTTTGACTTTTAGTATTCATTAATCTTATACGCAAATTTCAAATTTGGTATTGTTTTTTAAGTAGTTTTGGCCAAGGAGATTCAGATGCACTGATTTGAGGCCAAAACATTGACCCATCTAATTCTTCTAGGATTGCTTGTGGTCTTAAACACTGATTTATAGTGTTTGGGAGCTCAAAGTGATCAAATCACAGTGGAGATCTCACATTAAAAGCCCAATCTAGGCAACATTTGTTTCTAACTTCAAAATGATTTCAATCAGTTGTTTGAGCATGAAATGAGTTTTGAAAGAGTTGGATGAAGATTTTAAAGTGATTCACAAGTGAAATTGACGTCTAGAGTAATCAATGTCCTCTTTATTATCTATGATGAAGAGGAAGGGATTAACTAGGATTTTTCAGGTTTGAATTCACTTGATGTGGTTTTCAGTGGGTGCTAGAGTTTTCAAATAGGTTTCACAACATCTGAAACTTGGACTTTCAAAGATGGAATCTGAAATAGTGTTTAAAGAGTTTTTCCGCATATTTTGATTGCTGATTTTAAACGGATTTGAGAAAGAAGGGCTTTTCTGGTCCTTAGATCTAATTTTTCAGATCTAAGGAGATCTTCTGGAGCATTTGATCAGGCTTCAAGGCTTGATTCTACCCCTAATTAGGCAACAACATTTGCTACTAAATCAACAACAGTAGAAGCAGCAGCAACCATAGCTAATAGCTATTGAAATTGAGTAGCAGTAGCAATGGCTGCTGTAGTAGTAGATCAACCCCTATTAGCTCATGTCAGCTTGGTTTTAAGGATTTTAAAGAGATGACTCTATATATATTTGTAGAATAGTAATGTACAAGCATTCATGTACTTAAATTGGAACTTACTTTGATGAGAATTGCATGTACATATCTTTTGAAATTCTTTGTCAGTTAATGAAATTGATTTAACTATCCAATGTGTGTTTTGAGTGAAATTAAAGATAAAAATCTTGTTTAAATGCTCAAACACTTGTCAGGTGTTATGTTGGACACTTTTGAATGCATAAACACCTTTTCCAGCCCTTAGAATCTGTTTTAGTACCTTAGGTTCTTTATTGAAAACTCATTCAAGGCCTAATTTAGATGATCTTTGTAAATAAATAAAAATCATAAAAAAAATTACAAAAAAATAAAATAAATCTATCTTTAGTAAGATTAAGTATTTTTTTAAGTGTTTACAAAGTTTCAAAGTATTTCGAACCCCCAGCTTATTAGAACATACCAGCCAACGGTTCGACATACTTTGAAATTTAATAAAAGAACCAAATTGAAAAATACCAAAAAGAATTCGTGTCTCTCTCATATCACTTTCTCTCTCTCATCTCCTACCTCTATTATACATAAAAACATCATAAAAATTAGAAAAATCTAAAAATACCTCGTAATTGTATTTATACTTGTAAATATAACTTAATACTGGTCTGAACATGAGGAGAGCTGGCAGACCAGTGGGGCTGAGTTATGTGGAGAAGGTACCTGATCATGGGAGGGGAAAATGCGGCTTGATCGTCGATTACCAATTCGTATTAAAAAGGGATTTTAAATGTCGTTATTGTAATATATGTCACAAATACAAATCATTGTCACGTCAATTTTATTTGTATACTTAATATTTAATGGTTTATTTCAAATTGTTTACTGGGAGACAGTTATTGATATATAGCTCTCTCTAAGTCCAAAAATATTCTCTAATTCCAAAAAGATTGATTTTATGTACAATAATGAAAGAATGAATCAATTTTAAACACAAGAATGAATTACAATCCTTGAAAACATTTATCTACAAATAAACATAAAAAAATCATAAATAAATACTCTATATTATCTATTTACAACTTATAATAATACATAGCTATATGTACAATAATAAGTAATAATATGTACTATACTAAACTTACTAATATCTACAGTAACATATAATGTATCTACAGTGACGTACGAAAGTGTCGCTATAACCTTAGAAAAACTACAAACTTAAGCTAAGGTAAAAACTAAGGTAAAAACTATTGTCTATAATATCGTTTATTACTATCTACAGTGATGTCTATATCTGTCACTAAAGCTATCTTTTATTTATATACATAATTGCTCAAACAATACCACTATACTCTAAATATACTTATATACATATTATTTACATATATACTATATATATATTTATATTTACTATATACTTTTATACATATATACAGATGCAAGGACACTTAGGCTCTCTTTTTCTTCCTCTTCTTTTGTCTTTTTATTTTAGGCTCTCTTTTCACTTAGTGTCTTCTTCAACACTTAGCCGTACACGCACTCGACACACACAACCCTCAAGCATAGGCACAAGGTTCAACACTTAGCCAAGTTCAGCTCTTCTCTTAGCTTCTCTCTCACTCAGTTGGTTCAGAAGCCAATTCAGATCGATTTTTAACCAAAAATTGATTTAATTGGTGACCGACCTTTTTGAGGGATACACCACCTATTACTGAGTGGGATCAAACCTCTACTAAAGCTACCCAAGTTCATTATTAGGTGCATTTTAATTTGGTTCACAACTTGTTAATGGGCCCACACAGGCCCACGCACAATGCACCGCCCCTGACCTAGTGCACCTCACACCAAAGTCTCATGCCAATGCTCAATCCAGTATCAGTATCAGATTGGGGATGGGTATGATGAATGTTAATGCGCCCGGCACATGTGACGACTGAAGAAGCCACAACACAAATCACATATATGGTGGTGCAAGCAGTCATGCGTTACCAATATGGCACTATACAAGTGCCCACAGGCACTGCAGCCATGTGTTGGATGCTATCCTGAATTGCTTACCTTGGACCTTGAATTAAGGGCTATAATTTATTATAAATTTAAAATAAATTATGGGATTTTAAAGTCGTTAGATAAGGCTACATGATTATGTAATTTATTTACAAAATTAATTAGTTTCACTATATAAATAAATTAGCAAAACTATACAATTTATACATACTGATTCATGGGTTTATTTCTTAATTAACATTTAAATTACTTAATTAATGA
Organism: Thalassia testudinum; assembly: GCA_037157565.1. Lineage (NCBI taxonomy): Eukaryota > Viridiplantae > Streptophyta > Magnoliopsida > Alismatales > Hydrocharitaceae > Thalassia > Thalassia testudinum. The sequence continues at coordinate 19,885,432 of JAZHRO010000026.1, read as the reverse complement.
CCAAATGGCCATTGTTAAGTGTTAATATACATATTAAATTATTTAATACACATTTTTATGATATTTTGCATGTTTAATTTTAATTTATATACATTTAAATATGCATTTTCAGGCTGTTATACATATAAAATAGGTATAAATAGTACAATACAATATAAATATAGTTCAATTAGTTTAAATTAATTACAATAATATAATACAATGATACAGGAAAAATTAGTTCAATAATAACTTATTTTACTATTTTATTTTAATTTAATTTAGTAAACAACCTACTAAATTAATAAATTAATTATTTATTATAAATATATAATTAAATTAGTTTGTAGGTATCCTAGTGTACAATATATATATATATATATAAATAAATATATATGCACAGTATTATTGATAAATAAGTTTATTTATAGGGTTTTCTATAATTATATAGCTTAGAGTACATATTGGTTAATTAAATTAATAGACAATGATATAAATAAGTTATATACATAATAATTTACCTTAAATACCTAATTTACATTATAGAATATATATATATAAGTTATATATATAGTTTATAGACATATTTTACATTATATACTTTAATAGCTTAATATATAACTTATATATACATGTATATACATAGTATACGTAGTATTTTTGAGAGTTTTTTGAGGTTTTCTGCTTTTAATAGGTTTTATAAGTTTTATAAAGGTAGGGGGTGAGAAAGGAAGAGTGAGATGAGAAATAGAAAGTTGTTTTTGTTGTTTTTAATGTTTAGTTCCTTTATTTAGTTTTAAGGTATACCGAACCGTAGGTTGATATGTTCTACTAAGCAAGGGGTTCAGAATACCTTGAAACTTGTCATACACTTAATCCTACTCGCTACATCTTGATTTTATTTTTTTGTTGGATTTTTTCTATGGTTTTTACTCGTTTACAAAGGATGTAGTTTCTAGGCCTTAAAGGGGTTTAGACTTGAGAAACTAAGGCCTGAATTTGAGTTGTAAGGAGAGGAATGGCAGTATAGGCATTCAGAATGGCTCAGCAAGTCATGTGGAAGGAGTTTAAACAGTTGAACATGACTTTCCATTCATTTCTCATTAATTTTCCAAATTGGGCAAACTACATGTTAGAAAGTTGACAAAGATGGTTTACAAATCAGATTACAAGCAAACAAATTGGATTTAAAGTCATTGCAAATACATGAAAGCTTATTTACATTATATACAACAGTTAGAACATATCAGCTATCTAAGACAATTCAAATCCAGACCATTGTCCATTTGTATTTTAGTCCATCAGAACAATGGCTGCATCAATTGCAGCAGCACCTACAACAAGAATAGCAGCTCAAACAATAGTTTTTGGTCTGATCAGTAGCTGAATGAGCTACTAATGACATACTCCAGACATCTTAAACAATTTTCAAAGGCTGCTGTGTAGCCATTTCTCAATTCAGCAAATCTAATTTGTAATTCAGTATATATATCATCCAAGATCAAACTTGGGAAAGTCTGATCTTGGATCAAAAGTGTCCAAATGAGGTGTACTTCTCATTCAAAAACTCTTTCAAATTAGAAAAGAAGATCTGAAATCAATGTTCATAAAAATAAGATTGCAAACCCTTTGAAACCATTTCAAATCTTCTTCCAAAAATCCTTTAAAATCCCAATCATAACCTTCAATATAAAATCATAAAGGTGGATATATGGAGGGTAAAATGTCACCCCAATTGAGGTTTTGCTTTGGGTATTTCATTGATCTCCTCACTCAATCTCCTTGAACACCATTGATGGGTGTTCAAGGTGATTTTGTGGATTGATCAAGACCCGTTGGATCCTTGTTTCATCTCAAATCAGAATTATTGATTTTCCTTGATATAACTCTCCAACAAAGGGCTTAGACTAGATATATGCTCATCCACAAATCAAAACAAAACTCAAACACATTGGAATCTTTGCATACATCATAATCAAACCCATTAAATCCCAAAAAGCTCGATCAAATTTGATAAAAATCCCAAATGAATTCTAAATCACTGATTTGAACATTGAAAACCAATTTAAACAAGATCGAGCAATTCAAGTTAATAGAACAAGATCGGAGGGTCTTTGTGGAATTGTAAAATGGATGGGAGACCCTCCAAAGTGATTTTTGGCATTAATTTCATATCTGAGAACCAAGGTTCTCAGGTCTGAAACTAAACCTTAATGTATGGGTGATCAGTGAAATTCAAATCGAAGGAAAAAGAAGGCGATCAAATGAAATTAAAGGGGAGAAAAATGAGTTGATAATGTGTATGAAAGTCTCTCTGATATGAATTGGTTAGAGAGATGTGGACCGTAGATAAATTGATCTACTCCTAATCTAATATAACATTAAATTAACTAGCAAGCAGTAAAACTATGCTAATTCTACTCCTAGAAAGCATATAAAGTCCTAATCTAAAGGAGGAATGGGATGCCTGGGCTGTAGGTGGTCACTGCAGTGATGAGGGGAGATGAGGAAGATTCCAGCGAGGAATGGGATCCTTAGATCCACAGTGGGTTGTTGTGGCGATGAAATTGAGGAGGGAGAGCTACACCCCTATCATAGGTGCATATGATGGAGGAAGGAGAACTAGAGGGTGGATGAAAGGTGGACCACTCAAGGGTAAGGGAGTGATCCAGGTCTGTGTGCGAGCTGAGGGAACTGCTTAAGTAGCAATCGAAAGTGATTCAAGTCACCACTAGGTAGGATTAGGCGTTTAGGGCATCTATGGTCAAGAAGAGAGGAGAGGGGGGTAGGAACAACCAATCGAAGATGGGCCATTGGATGGGATCTGAAGAGGATGGTGAAGCTATGCACAAATTCGTGTGATGCTTCGAACCAGTTTGAGCCATCAGATCAAAGGATCAAGGAGTGAATGGCTGGGATGAGCTGTGTTCATCGATGAATAATGCACCAAGAGGTGCACCATTCTCTCAGGTGTGTTAGTGTAATTACAAGAGAGTCCCTTAAGTGAAACGCTGTGAAGTTTACAAGGGGACCCTCAAGTAGATAGGAATGCTATCAGAGCAGTCCCTGAAGTCATGTAAACAGGTCCTTGCAACCTACAAATGGGTCCCTGGAGGTTTTAAAATGAATGAAATGTTATGAATTGAGGACCTAAATGTGAATCTCTTAATGCAAGGTCCTAATGATGTCCAAATGCTACCAAGTTTTTATTGAAGCTTAATTGAACATATTAAAAGTTAATTTCACTCTTAATTTGAAGATTTAAGCTCAATTGTGTGTTCAATTTGCAATTGGATCATCATTTTGTATTTAATAATAGAATATCTCAATAAATGACCTAATTATGTATTTTTAGCACAGATTTGGTGTTTTTGGTCTTTTCCTTATTTCTTACACTTAACCTATTTCATGTGTTAATTTGATAGTGTTTAACCTAGTTTTTAGCTTAACCTGGGCATTTTAGCTATGATGAACCACACCTCATCATACCCCCATGCTTAGGTTTTTCTAGTCCCTTAGCAAACAACTCATTAATGTGCAAAGCAGTTAAAGTATCAGCAAGGTAAGTGTGATGAGATATCTATTTTGCATTTCTTTTCTTTCAAGAATGTTAAGTGTTAAGTGTTTAGAGATGATGTTTAAGCTGAAAGATTTTCCTTTGATAAACCAGCTGTGTTTATGTCTGGACATTGTGAGAACCTATTGCTTAGGAAGACTGACCAGAACTTAAGACTGATATGACATAGAACATCTCTCGACCAACAAGGACTCTTGATACTTAAACCTTATGTGCAATCTCCAGGACTTAGAGGGTTTTACAAGACTCAGAAGCTAAGTAGTTATGGCTGTGCTTAGTGATGGGTCAGGACTAATCAGGTGAATTTCTAAACTCAATCCTAATGTTTCACTTCTTTTTAAGTCTAGGTTGGTCCTAGCTTCAGCTCATGTTTTCGGATTGACTCTAAAAAATGAGGGCTCAAACCCAACTCTATTACGTTTGTGGCTCAAAGAATATTTGGTGGAAAGAAGGTATTTGTATTGCACCCTGAAAATACTTTTGTTTCTTTTTGGTGGAAAACTATTTGCAGGACTTGGAGAACATACTTGACTTATTCCTAAGAATTTCTTTTTTTGAAACTTTTTTTTTTCATAAGTACTGTCAGTATGTCTCCGATAACTTTATTTGGTAGAGAACACTTTATTTGGTGGAAAGAGCTTCTCCTAGACACAAGACTAAAGACTAGGACAAAGAGCCTACCTACACGCACAGGTAAGGACTCCACCTTCCCTAATGAACACTAGGGTTGAAATTCAAATTCATAAGATTTTTCCCGACACTGTGTCATGTAAACCAAGGTTACTTAGACTCCTAAGTCAAAGCACACCAGTGAATCATGTACTGGTGACCCAAGTATAAGAATACGTCTTAAGTTAGGAGAGATCCTGGTCTATCTTGTCAAAGCTTAAAGTGTATTAAGCCAAAGCCTAAGCGAATCAAGCTACAGTGGCCCGGAAAGTCTAACTAGCAAAGGTTGAATGTCCATAAACACTTATTTTATTTTTATTTTTAACTTTAAGATCATAATTAAACACTTAAAGTCTTTTCAACTTCTTTTTCTCTCCTCAGGGTTTTCAATCTTTTGGAGTTCTCCCTCAATAATAAAGTTCAAGTGCCCTATTGTATTTTTTGGAATTTTTGTTTTTGACATTTTTTTATATTTTTGACTTTGCAATTTTTTCAAATCTTTCAAAAATTTTCAATTATTTTGGTGTTCTTGATAATACTATATTATATACACTACAAATGTTCTACAATTGCATTTCAATAAATGATTCTCCATTTACCCCCCCATGCTTAAATGATTCAATGTCCTCATTATATAAATAGGGTGGATGCAAATGTATGCTCTACTTTTCACTATCTTAGACTGGGTGATGGAAGGAAGTCAGAATGAGGAGATAAAAATCTCTGTGCGGACGATTTCAAGTCTGATACAAGATCAGAGTGGAAAGTTAGGCTAAGAAGTGAAATGCATGACATATGTGACAATAAATGTATGCTAAAAATGCAAGGGTAGACACCTAATGCAAGAAAGGTGAAAATAATAAAGATGAAAACAACTGTATACAAAAGATAGGTTTGCTAAGTTTAATGCCTTCAGCTAGGTGTAAACCCAGTAAAGCATCAAGAATGTAGGAGCTAGATAGATTGGTGAGAATCGACAAGTCAATGAAGTTTAATTAAGGAATACAGATCATGGTGAATAGAATGATGTTTGTCAATCTCAAAGGTGAAAAATGGCTCCTTAGTCAATATGAATCAGAATCAAATATTTGGTACAAGGCCTAAGTAGAAAGAATCAAATCATCTCAAAGTTACTTGGCTCAAGGTCCAAGTAAAGAAATAGTATATCCAGAAGAATCAACAGCTTCCACCTCTTCAATCAGTTAATGCAGAGTTAAAATGAAGAAGATGAATTTAGGTTGGGAAGAAGAGGTGGTTGCTGATCTGTGTAAAGTGCAGAAGGATCAGAATATTGAGGAACAAAGGTTCTTCCAGGATAGTAGTGTCACAAATGGATCATTCACAGTTCCTTCCCTAAAGGAAACTATGAGGAGGAAGTGTAGGTGACTTGGGCATCAGTACCCAAAAGAAGTACTAGTGGTTGGTGTCAAGAACATCTACCATCCATGAGTTCGATTTTTAGAAAACACTATACGAAGCAGTCACAAACTCATGGCAAAATCAATCCAACCAAACAAAAATCTCAATCTCAGAGTCAAGACCACAGCATTCAAGCGAGACAAAAGTCATGAATTTTTCCTATTGGTCTGCTACAAAAAATATAGTGCGCAAAAAGATATTATCAATGCAATCGTATGCATCCTAAGAAAAACCTATCGACGTGCAGACCTCTAAATCCACCCAGAACTTGGATAAACTGGCATGCGAATCCAAGCTCTTGTAGGTGCACAGAGAGATGGGATAGAAAAGTGTGTTCTTGTGTACCTTATGTGATTGTGTAGTGTGCACACGATAGAATTAACCAACAGAATCTCAAAGAAAAATCACACAAGGTTTTAGAGAATTTAATTGAGTCACACTTTGAATTTAATTTTTCTCTTTAGGAGTGTTTTTCATACATCTGGTCTCATTTTTTAATCTTTTGCAAACAAGTGGTGGTCTTGCTTAATTATGTCCAATGCAAGCATGGCAAGAGCTTAAGAAAGTTAGAAATCATCCTGGCTCCAGCTCTCAACATTTAATGTACATTGACATACAGTAAATTTAGCAGGAATTGATGCAAACCTAGGATGGTATGCCTATGTCATGCTGCTGCTAGATAAGTAGAGATGAAATATTTTTGGTATTTTCAATTTTGCAATTTTTTGTATTTAAATGTAAGAAATCAAATCAAATCAAAAAATAAAATCGAAAAACCTAAAATGAAAAGGAATAAAAGAATAAGTGAGTGTCCACAGTCCACATTATTACATCAAATGTGTGAGAAGATGCTCTTACAACTTATGACTATACAAAGAATCCTAAAAATGAAAATAAAATCTAAACCTAAATCCTAATATCTAAACTAATCTAAACATGGCTCCGGCGAAGAAGTCTTGAAGTTGAAGAAAAATCGGGAAGTAGGTCCACCAGGAAGTAGTCATTCTCCTCCAACTCCTCAGGTACCATGAAAACAAGATAAAAGAAAAATGATTAGTCAAAATTAGTATATACAAAAAGAATCAAAGAATATAACAAATAAAAGAATGTCTATACAACAAAGAATATGAATAAAAGAATCACTATATACAATGAAGAAATTTCTTTTTTTTTTGAGAAAGAAAGGAATGCTATTGAATCACTGATAGCAAACCAGGAGAGCTTTTATTAATAAAAATGAAAAAATTACATGATCGAGTCCCAATGATGTATGAGACTCCATCAAAATATTACAATATTATCCACATACACTGGGGTATCCTGAAAAGCACACTCATTCCTAGCCCTCCATATAGACCATAACACAGCCACCATATGTAAACATGGCTTATTCCCATCCACTAGATAACACCACAGATTCTCCCAAGTGGGGAGAGAATCATTACATACTTTTCTCCAGACATAATCAGTGATCACACATGAAGAAAAAATATGAATGCTAGAATCGTTATGCATGCCACATAGGTGACAAAACTGAGTGGGAGTACCCATTCTCCTGTGCCTCAGATCTCCAGTGATCAAACTGTCCCTTCTGCAGAGCCACAAAAAAATTTGTATCTTCAATGGTATTTTCAAATTCCATAGATTCTTCCCCACTTCATCAAATTTCGTCATCCTGGAAGATACTATCAGCTTGTCATAAGCAGCTGCAGTAGAAAACTTACCCTCCCATTTGTATGTGTCATATTCATGAGGCATGGGTTTGAAGCCTGCAAGTTCTTGCATGAGTCGTTCATTCTCTGCTCGTGTTCTTGTTTCATGAGTATTCCACATATCAATATTAAAAGACCACTTCTCAGAATCCACATCCCAATAGTCAGACACCACAGCATTTTTATCTGCAGCCACTGCCTAAGTGAGGGGAACCTATCTTTTAACACCCCCCTAGGTACCCAATTCTCAAACCAGAATTTGAAGCTTTTCCCATCACCTAAAATAGATTTGAAAAAATTCCAATTGTCCCTCAGGGCACGCACCACTGAAGACCAAAAGGGAGATGATTTATGGGGGTTTAGATGATTCTTCTCATCATTGGCGGTCCCATAACTGTCCTGAATTATTTCTGTCCACATTTTTTCCCCCTACAGCAACTGAACAACCCACTTCAATAGTAGAGCATCATTGAATTCCTTAAGAGATCTAACACCCATGCCAACAATCTTTTTTGGCTTGCAAATTGAATCCCACTTCAAAGGTTGAAGAAAAGCCCCTTGGTGAGAGGCCCCTTCCAGAAGAATCTTTTGCACATCACATCAAGTTTTTTCCAGATTGACTTTGGGGCTTTGAGAACAGAGAAAAGGAAAACTAGAATTGAAGTGATGACAGAATTCAGTAATATATACCTCCCCCCTTTTGATAGGTATCTACTGCTTCAGCCCTCCAATTTCGTAGCCACCTTTTCATATAGGAAAGACCAATCTGCTTTCTTCATTTTAGAACATTTCAAAGGCAAACCCAAATATTTGATAGGCAGTCAGACCACAGGTGTACTCAGAATGGTAGAGATGTCATTCTATAACATTCCATTCATCCCAAAACAGACCAGGGAGGATTTGTTTCCATTAAGTCTAAGACCAGAGATCTCCCCAAAAATCTTTACCATATGTAGAAGTGCTTGCGCTTCCCTTTTCCCCCTTCCACAAAAAAAATAGTGTCATCTGCATATTGAAGTATGGGAGCTAAAGCCCTATTATTAGACATTGAGTACCCCCTTATGAATCCATCTACTACCAGTTTGCAGGCGTATCTTGACAAAGTATCCACTGCAAGATTGAAAATTAGAGGGGCAAGTCGGCATCCTTGCCTAACTCCATACTGAGACTGGATCCAAGAATGACATGGTTTCCCATTTATCAATGGGGAGAAAGAGGATGTCATGATGCATCTCTTCACCCACCGTATCAATAAAGGTGGAAATTTCCTCCTTTTAAGGATTTCCCACAGATACGACCAGGAGACTGAATTATAAGCCTTGGAAAAATCTACTTTCCATAAAAAGGCCTTGGTCTTTCTCCTGTGACAACCCATTACCATCTCCTGCACTATAATGAAAGGCTCTTGTAGTGATCTCCCAGGAAGAAAAGCAGATTGGACTGGCATTATCAAGTCCTTCAAAACCTCCTACAGTCTATTGGCTATAATTTTACTGATAATAAGGTAAATGGAATTAGACAGTGCAATGGGTCTGTAGTCAGAAAACCTCTTTGTAGCAGATTTTTTAGGAAGTAGAAACAGATAGGATTTGTTCAACCTCTCAAAACCAGAGTTGCCCAATTCAAATTCATGGATAACTTTCAATACATCCACCTTGACAACACTCCACAGTTCTCTGGAAAAGAAAACCTGAAACCCATCCAGACCAGGGGCCCCTTCATTATTTAAATCTTTAATTATTTTAGTACTTCTTGTTCAGATATAGGAGTAACTAACATGTCTCTCTGATCACAACTAACACAAGGGAAATCCACCGATGCCATCCTCCAAGAGCCTCTTGGAGCAGCCTTGGATATTTCTTTAAAATATTTACCTGCTTCAGTTCTGATTTCACTAATAGAAGTAACAATTCTCTCTTTTACTTTAACTGACGAGATAAGATTGAATCTCCATTTAGCACTGGATGCAAGATGAAAAAACTTCGTGTTTGCATCACCCACTTTGAGTCATAGTTGTCTAGATCTTTCAAGCCAGTCTCATTCTATTTTCAGATCCTCCTCCCCTACTACAGATTGCATCAGCTACCTTTGCTGCTGCTCCTAGAGGTTCAAAGACTACCTGCATTCCTTCAGATCCAAGTCTCTGATTACTGCCAGAGCCTCCCTCCTCTTCTATTCTCTGATCAAAGCCACAGCCTATCCATATTCTTTTAGCATGTCACACAGGCCTGACAATTTTGCAGGCAATTGCTATGTAGCAGACCCTTGCACAACCTTGTTCTGCCACCACTGAGACACCATTTGCACAAAACCTTCCTCCCTAAACCAAGATCTCTTGAGTTTGAAATATGATCAATGTTTGAATTTGTCCCACTGTCCCATACAAGCGGAGTATGATCAGAGAAAGGCCTATCAAGGCTCATAACTGCTGATAACTGATGCCTCTCCAACAAGCTAGGACTGCCAAAAAACCTATCCAATTTAGAAATCTGTCCACTGCCATTTCTCCAAGAAAACTCCACACCACTAGTAGGGTATTCTGTCAGTCCCACACTCTGCACAACCATTTGAAAGCCTGCCAATGAGCTGTCCAACCTCCCATCAGGACTGTCATCACTTGAGAGATAACAATTAAATTCACCCCCTAAAAGTCAAGGGACCTCCTGCACTCCTTGGTGCATTGCTGATAAATCCTCCCGCAGACCAGCCTTGTCTGTAGCCACATAAGGGCCATAAATGCAAACACAAACCATTCCATATCACCTTGGGGAGATTGACATCTGCAAGTAAGCATGTACCTGTCACGAATGACTTCAGTTACCACAAGGCAAGACTTTCTCCACCAAAAGGCCATTCCACCAGATCTTCCAGATGCACCCTTTACCACAACATCACTGCGACCAGATTGCTTAAACAATCCCATTCCTGACCATTCTCCATTTCCAAATGTGTCTCTTGAATAAGAGCACAATCAATCTCCCACTCAGAGAGACATCTACACAAGGAAGTCCTCATCTTATTGCACAACCCACTCACATTCCAAGTCATCACTCTCATTCCTTTCCAGATTGATCCCTTTGAGTCATGCTGCCCACAAACTCCACCATAATTGAGTTTGCAATATTCTGCTCCTCAATAGGGGGCAAATTCTCCTTCCTTCTCCTTCTAAGCATATAAGGAGATCTACCCACACCTCTTTTCTGATTGGATCCACTGCCATATTTCAGATCAGTAGGAATTGAGAGATGCATTTGGTTTGCCTCTTTGAGAGCTCTGCTGCCATTTCTACGTACCAGCTCCCTTCCTGTCCTACCCTCCTCTTTGTTGCTAAGCACCTCTGAATCTATCACAGAATTCTCAACAACCACCATATAACCATCCTCTTTAACTATTAGGGCTCGGTTGCAATCTCCAATTGCATCAACCTCTTCCATCAGGTCCTCCTCTGCATGATCTTGGTGGCAGTCCTTCCTCTTTTTGGACTCAGGAGCTTCATCAGGTGAAGTGCGGCCAAGCCTTTCATCCTGTTTCCTCACCTCAGTGCAAGCTCTAGATGTCTTAACCTGCCCTTGTTCAAACTGCCCAGGCACCTATCCAATCACTGTTAGCCAAATAAGCCATGAGGAGCCCCTACACCTGATTGTAACCATGTCAGGAATCGAGCCAACATTGAAGCCATCAGCCTCAATTCTAAGAGATCGGATGTCCCCTTCTCCAATCAAGACATCAAACCCTTCACTGATGGATGCAAAGCCTGCTAACATCTTGGTAACAACCCCATTAGATCTCAGATGCAGCGGCAATCCATTAATCTCAAGAAGGATCCTCCTAGAACCCACTCTTTGAGGAGGTCGATCAGGGAGAGCCCCATCAAAGGGTGACACCATTCTCCAAATCACAATAAACTCTTCAAATGAGCTCGAACGAAATCTCAGCTGCTCAACATCCATCATACCCAAACCATATACCAGAAATCGAGATTGGGAAAGCATGGCTACCTTCCAGCCCACAGATAAGAGATTTAGGGAACATACCAGGGCTTGAAGCCTTTCTATCGATGGTTTGCCTACCATAATCTCGCCAACCAAAGCGCCCCTCAGCATGATCTTTGCAGACAAGATCTCTTCAGAAATCGAGATCTCAACTTCAATCGAATGCCTGCCCAATGTCGACGGCAGAGGTAGTCGAGCTTCTTTCTTCACCATCCAGACAGGGCACGAGAAAGCCATCTTTGTCTGCAGCGGACTCCTCCTAGGGCATGACTCGCATTTGTGTCCTTCGCCCCTGCACGTCAAGCAGATCAAAGGGTTTCTGCATATCACCGCCAAATGCCCCCTTTATCTACATCTGAAATAAAGAACGTCGCCGTTCAACCTCCTCCAAGGCCTTCTTGGAACGTTTTCAGACGTCCTACCAACCCTCTCTTGCCATACCTGCTCCCTTCTCCTCCAATTCCTCGACCTCCACGTCCTCCACTCACCTCCTTCTCTAGCCCTAGATGCCTCCGCCACACCACCGCCCGCCACCTGACACCGATCGCTCTCTCGCCCTCTCTCTCTAATTTTCTCTGAATTCTCAGATTATATACAATGAAGAATATGAATGAATGAATGTTTATATACAAAGAAAAATATATACAAATAAAGAATTAAAAAATAATTTTGGCATATAGAACGTTGCCTCCCTGGCAACGGTGCCAAAAATATGATCGTCGACTACCAGTTCATACTAGAAAGAGGTTTTAAATGTTGTAGTATATGTCACAAATACAAATCGTTGTCATGTCAATTTTATCAATATACTTAATTTTTACTGGTTTATTTCAAGTCGTTCACTGGGAGGCAGTTATTGATATACATCACTCTCTAAGTCAAAAATATTCTCTAATTCCAAAAAGATTGATTTTATGTACAATAATGAATGAATGAATTAATTTTAAACACAAGAATGAATTACAATGCTTGAAAACATTTATCTAAACCAAGCATAAAAATCATAAATAAATACTCTATATTATCTATTTACAACTTATAATAATAATACTTAGCTATATGTATAATAATAAGTAATAATATGTACTATACTAACTTAACTTACTAATATCTACAGTAACATATAATGTATCTACAATGACGTATAAAAGTGTTGCTATAACCTTAGAAAAACTACATACATAAGCTAAGGTAAAAACTATTGTCTATACTAACGTTTATTACTATCTACAGTGACATCAATACCTGTCACTAAAGCTATCTTTTATTTACATGCATAATAGCTCAAACAATACTACTATACTCTAAATATACTTATATACATATTATTTACATGTATACTATATATATACATACTTATATACTATATATATATATTTATATTTACTATATACTTTTATACATATATACATATGCAAGGACACTTAGGCTCTCTTTTTCTTCCTCTTCTTTTGTCTTTTTCTTTTAGGCTCTCTTTTCACTTAGTGTCTTCTTCAACACTTAGCCGTACACGCACTCGACACACACAACCCTCAAGCATAGGCACAAGGTTCAACACTTAGCCAAGTTCAGCTCTTCTCTTAGCTTCTCTCTCACTCAATTGGTTCAGAAGCCAGTTCAGATCGATTTTTAACCAAAAATTGGTTTAATTGGCGGGCGACCTTTTTGAGGGTTACACAGCACCTATTATTAAGTGGGATCAGGGCTCTACTAGGGCCACCCAAGTTCATTATTAGGTGCATTTTAATCTAGTTCAGCACTCATTAATGGGCCCTCATAGGCCCACGCACAGTGCATGGCCTCCATCCCAGTGCATCGCACACCAAAGTCTCGTGCCAAAGCTCAATCCAATATCAATATCAGATTGGAGATGGATATGATGTATGTTAATGCACTCGACGCATGCGACAATTGAAGAAGCCACAACACAAATCACATATATGGCGGTGCGGGCAGTCATGCGTTACCAATATGGCGCTATATAAGCACCCACAGGCACTGCAACTGTGCATTGGATGCAGTCTTGAATTGGTTACTTTGTCCCTCAAATTAAGGGCCATAACTTATTATAAATTAAAATAAATTATGGGATTTTAAAGCCCTTACATAAGGCTACATAATTATGTAATTTATTTACAAAATTAATTAATTTTACTATATAAATAAATTAGCTAAACTTTACAATTTATACATACTGATTTATAGGTTTATTTCTTATTTAACATTTAAATTACTTAACTAATGACAAAATTGACATTCTTCAGTGTTAATATACATATTAAATTATTTAATACACATTTTTATGATATTTTACACATTTTATTTTAATTTATATACATTTAAATATGCATTTGCAAGCTATTATACATATAAATTACAAATATAGTTCAATTAGTTTAAATTACATACAATAATATAATACAACTATATAGTAAAAATTAGTTCAATAATAACTTAATTTACTAATTTATTTTAATTTAATTTAGTAAACTACCTATTAACTTAATAAATTATTTATTTATTGTTCATATATAATTAAATTAGTACAATATATACATAAAAATATGTATCCTTGTGTACATAAGAATATATACATAAATTAGGTATCCTAGTGTACAATATATACATAAAAATATGTATGTACAGTATCATTTATAAATAAGTTTATATAATTATATCGCTTAGAGTATATGCATATAAGTTAATTAAATTAATAAATAATGATATAAACAAGTTATATACATAATAATTTACCTTAAAAATGTAATTTATGCTATAAAATATATACATAAGTTATATATACAATTTATAAACATATTTTACGTTATATACCTTAATAGCTTAATATATAGCTTATATATACTTGTATATACATAGGCTTTTTGGGAGTTTTTAAAGTTTTTCTACTTTTTATAGGTTTTATAAGTTTTATAGAGGTTGGGGGTGAGAAAGGAAGAGTGAGATGAGAAATTGAAAGTTGTTTTTGTTGTTTTTATTATTTAGTTCTTTTATTCAGTTTTAAGGTATACTGAACCGTCGGGTGGAATGTTTTACCAAGTCGAGGTTCAGAATGCCTTGAAACTTGGCATACACTTAAAATATACTTAATCCTACTCACTACATCTTTATTTTATTTTTTCTTTGAATTTTTTTTAAGGTTTTTATTTATTTACAACGGAAGCAGTTTCTAGGCCTTAAAAGGGTTTAGACTTAAGAACCTAAGGCCTAAATTTGAGTTGAAAGGAGTGGAATGGTAGTATAGGCATTTAGAATGGTTCAACAGGTCATATGGAAGGAGTTTAAACAATTGAACATGATTTTCCATTCATTTCTCATTAATTTTCCAAATTAGGCAGATTACATGTTAGAAAGCTGACAAAGATGGTTTACAAATCAGATTATATGAAAATAAATTGGATTTAAAGTCATTACAAATACATGGAAGCTTGTTTACATTGTATACAATAGTTAGAACATATCAGCTATCTAAGACAATTCAAATCCAGACCACTGTCCATTTGCATTTCAGTTCATCAAAATAACGGTTGCATCAGTTGCAGTAGCAGCTATAGCAAGAACGGCAGCTCAAACAATAGTTACTAGTCTAATCAGCAACCGAATGAGTTGCTAAAAACATACTCTATACATCTTAAACAATTTTCAAAGGTTGCTATGCAACCATTCTCAATTTAGCAGATTTGATTTGCAATTCAGTATATGTATCATCCAAGATCAGACTTGAGAAAGTTTGATCTTGGATCAGAAGTGTCCAAATGAGGTGTACTTCTCATTCAAAACTCTTTGAAATCAGAAAAGAAGATTTGAAATCAATGTTTATAAAAATAAGATTACAAACCCTTGGAAACAATTTCAAATCTTCTTCCAAAAATCCTTTAAAATCCCAATCACAACCTCTAATATAAAATCATGAAAGTGGATATATGAAGGGTAAAATGCCACCACAATTGGGCTTTTGCTTTGGGTCTTTCATTGATCTCCTCATCCAATCTCCTTGAACATGATTGATGGGTGTTCAAGGTGATTTTGTGGATTGATCAAGGCCCATTGGGTCCTTGTTCCATCTGAAATCAGAATTACTGATTTTCCTTGATAGAACTCTTCAACAATGGGCTTAGATTTGATATATGCTCATCTACAAATCAAAACAAAGCTCAAACACATTGGAATCCTTGCATACATCATAATCAAACCCATTAAATCTCAAAAAGCTCAATTAAATTCAATAAAAATCCTAAATGAAATCCAAATCACTGATTTGAACACTGAAAATCAATTTAAACAAGATTGAGCAATTTGAGTTGATAGAACAAGATTGAGGGGCCTTTGTGGAATTGTAAAATGGATGGGAGACCCCCAAAAGTTATTTTTTGGATCTAATTTCAGATCTAAGAATTTGAAATTAGACCTTAATGTATGGGTGATAAGTGAAATTCAAATAGAGAGAAAAAGAAGGCAATCAAATGGAATGAAAGGAGAGAAAAATGAGTTGATGATGTGTATGAAAGTCTCTCTGATCTAAATTGATGAGAGAGATGCAAATCGTAGCTAAATTACTCTACTCATAATCTAATCTAACACTAAAATTAACTAGAAAGCAGTAAAACTATGCTAATTATACTCCTAGAAAGCATATAAAGTCCTAATCTAAAGGAGGAATGGGATGCCTGTGCTGCAGCTGGTCACTGCAGCAACGAAGGGAGAAAAGGAATATTCCAGTGAGGAATGGGATCCCTAGATCCACAGTGGGTTGCTGCGGCAACAAAATTGTGGAAGGAGAGCTACACCCCTGTCAGAGGCACAACCAATGAAGGAGGAAGGAGAACTAGATGGTGGATGAAAGGTGGACCACTTAGGGGGAAGGGAGAGATCCAGGTATGCGCGTGAGCTAAGGGAACTGCTTACGTAGCAATTAAGAGTGATTCAAGTCACCGCTAGGTAGGATTAGGTGTTTAGGTCATCTCTGGTCAAGAAGAGAGGAGAGGGGGGAGGGAACAACCAAATCGAAGATGGGTCGTTGGATGGGATCTAGAGAGGATGGTGAAGCTATGCGCAAATTCGCGCGAAGCTTTGAATCAATTATAGCCATCAGATCAAAGGATCAAGGAGTGAACGACTGGGATGAGCTGTGTTCATCGATGAATAGTGCATTAAGAGGTGCACCGTTCTCTCAGGTGTGTTGGTAGAATTACAAGAGAGTACCTTATGTGTAACGCTGTGAAGTTTACAAGGGGACCTTTAAGTGGATAGGAATGCTACCAAAGCAGTCCCTGAAGTCATGCAAATAAGTCCTTGCGACCTACAAACGGGTCCCTGGAGGTTTTAAAATGAATGAAATGTTATGAATAGAGGACCTAAATGTGAATTTCTTAATGCAAGGTCTTAATGATGTCCAAATACAAGAAGTTTTTTTGAAACTTAATTGAACGTATTAGAAGTTAATTTCATTCTTAATTTGAAGTATTGAGCTCAATTGTGTGCTCAATTTGCAATTGGATCATCATTTCGTATTTAATAATAGAATATCTCAATAAATGACCTAATTATGCATTTTTAGCACAGATTTGGTGTTTTAGGTATTTTCCTTATTTCCCACACTTAACCCATTTCATGTATTAATTTGATAGTATTTAACCTAGTTTCTAGCTTAACTTGGGCATTTTAGCTATGATGAGCCACACCTCATCATGGTTGCTATCAAATTTGTAGGTCTTTAGGCCGATGGCTGGAATAGAAGGTTGTTATTAGTGGGATGGTATCTTCACGTCAGCCCGTGCATATGAAAAGATAATGTTCATGTCCAAATTTGAGGAGGCTGATCTGATAGGAAGGAAGTTGTGGCTACTGTCCACTCAAAACCCAAATATTTCTATGGTTATGCAGGAGGGATGGATTGATTATAGGGGATTTGAGGCATAGGAGGATGGGCATCACATTACAGGTCTGCAATCTATGTGGGTTACACATTGATAGCCTAAGTCACATTTTTAAATGTCTATAAATTAAAATAAATATTATAAAATAACATAAAAAGTCTAATAAATACCTTATTATATAAATTAACTATTTATAAAGTCAATTGCATGATTAATTTATCAATTTGTACATTAATTAAGTAAATAAGCTTGAATTTAACTTACATAAATATACTAATTAAGTTATTGTTCTAAATTAATTACACAATTGAGTAGCCATATGTAAGGGCTTTATAATGATATAATTTAATTAGAATTTGAACTTTAATAAGGCTCTCAAATTGAGACCTTAAGTCATGAACTAGGCATGCAGCACAATGCTGTAAAGGGCTCAAAACATGTTGTGATTGGTGCCACATTTTGAGTGCACGAGCTGATGAAGCGATATAAATTGAATGCCGTGGCTAAGCCATTCAATCGTCACAATGCTCGGCACATATACCCATTACACCTCCTCTCCTCTTGAGTATATAAATGAGCATATGATGAAATTGAATGTGGGCTGAGAGCCCGTGCACAATGTGGGCCTACTATTGAACCTGAGAGAATGCAATCTAAAATACCTAAATAAAAACTAGGACTGGCTTAGTATTGGTCTGGTTCCACCTCATTTGAGTGCTGTATATCCCTTGAAAGGTCGATTCGCCCATTAAAATAATCAAATTTTTGTTTGAATGAATAATAAAAAGAGTGTGTGAGGAGTGGTTTCCTAAAATTGACTAAGTGTTAAAGATGACAATGATGTGCATGTGTATGTGTGCCAAATGGCTAAGTGTTGGAAGCTTTGAAGGTTGTGAGTGTGTGTAGTATGTGTATATGTATGTAGTTTAAATATATAATATATATGTATATGTATAATAAATAAAAAATATATATAATGTATATGTATATATAGGTAATATATGTAAATATAACTATAAATAGAGTAGTGTATACTGTTTGAGCCTTATATTGTATATATATAGTTTTTGTTTAAGGCTTTAGTGACATTTGTATCCGTCACTTTAGATATGTATGTATGTTAGTAAATGTAGTTCTTTTGCCTTATGTTTTGTACATATTTTTACTAAGACTATAGTGATACTTTTATATGTTACTATATATATGTTGTTAGAGTTATTATTATATGTTACTATATTTGGTCTAGCGCATATTAGTAGTTATTTTTGTACCTATACTTAGGTATTATTTAGGATAATCGTACATAACTAACATAGAGTAATCATACAGCTTTTTATGCCTGTTTAGTTGTAAATATGTTTAAGGCAATGTAGTTATAATTAATTGATTGTTTTGTACATAATTAACTCATTTATTCATTCTTTATTCATTAATTCATTTCTGTAAATATAATTGACATTTTTGGAATAAAAGAATATTTTTAGAATATAGAGTGATGTATATTAATAACTGCCTCCTAGTGAACAACCTACAATAAAAGAGTAAAAATTATGTAAATAAATAAAATGATACATCTGTTTGCATTGTGACACCTATACTACGACAAGGACACCATTAAAACACGATTTTTATTGCAACACATTTTGTTGTCGATCAAAACTCTTCTAATCAACTTCTGTCTTTGAGCCTTTCCTAAGTCAAATTTTTGAGAAAATTATTTTTCAAATAGATGAATTTTTGAAGTTATTCTTCATTAATTATATTGAATTGACCAGTGTATGAGATGTGGGTGCTTAAGTTGCCTAGACCTACAAACCAAAGGGTAGACAAAGAGGCCAGATACTCCCTATGCCCTAGACTCAATACATCAGCTTCTCAACTTCCTCAACCACTTGAAGAATAATCCATATCTTAATGAATGGGGAGATTTCACTTTTCATAAATGTATGTTAGAAAAATACATCGTTGTAGTATAAATCGTGTGGTAGAAAAATCTCAAACAAAATATTTATCAGAAAAACTAACCACGGTGGATTAGGTCATATCCATAGGAAGGAACAGACTAATAAACTCACAAATATTTGCAGTGAATTCTTTAGGTATCATGTAAGGCTAATAAGAAGCAGGATAGATTCGTAGACCTTTTGTAGCATCAAATGAGGAAGACAATAACTTGAATGATAATTGATGTGAAATAGAGGGAACAAGAGTGATGTAAACATGTTTACACTAGTTAAGATGTCTATTTATGCATGTTCTTAAGCATAGGATTGCATTGCATGCTATAAATATTGCATAACATGCATCATCTTGCATTTAGAGTAGTTTGAATAAAATGGAGGTTAAATGTCTCTTTTTATGTTCATGGACAGGGCAAACCTTTTATCAGAGCCTTGGATCGAAAATTCAACCGTACAGATGTGATCAGGGCGACGATTAGAGTTCAACGACTCCAAGATCGCCCTAATCAAACATCTGTAGCATTAGATAGTGACCGGGGAACCCTAGAAGATCAAGGGCCAAGATGGTGTGAATCCGCACTTCAAACGAAAAATCTGACCACACGGATGGATTCGGATCGACGATTGCAGCCTAACGGTGCAAAAATCGACTCAATCCGACACCTGTGGCACCATTTACATCATCCATAAGTCGCCCAACCGGCCAAAGCACTACTGCACCTTCTCTTCTTCAATCGGAGCGCCGCTTCTCCGTCGTTGGATCTTGATCCAACTGCTGTGGATGCGCGCGCCTTAAACCATTCGCACGACACATTCCACCGCGCAGCGCAGTGGTCGTGAGGCGTTGCACGTTCACAGGACGCGAGTTTGACTCGTGATTTGCGGTGTGCGCGTGATTAAAGGCGACAACCCGATCGACTGTGGGCGGCCCAGATCACTCGATAGTGCTCACGCGCTATTGCACACTCGGCGAAGACGCGACATCGCACGCAATGGGGCGCGCAGCGCAGGCGGGCAAAGGCGCGATCTAAGCCGTCCGATCTCACAATCGGACGGCTGAGATCGGCTGGACGTGCGTGAGCGTTGAATGCACGGGCAAGCGAGCGGGTGCACGCGTGCCACCCACTGCGCCCACGTTCAAATTTTTAGCGACGGTTTTATCCGTCACTAAAGGTCCTGAATTAATGTTTATGAGTTGTAATGACCAAATTGCCCCCACTCCTTGCAACTATAAAAGGAGACCCCCTCCATACGAAATTCTCATCCCTTCCTTCTCTTCTCTCCCTCTCCAAAGCTCAAGAGAAGCTTGTCCCACACCCGGGATGCTTCTCGCGAGACAAAGTCAATTTTTCGTTCCCCTTTCGGAAGCGGATCCCGCGACGATGACGACGTGCTGTCACATTCCTGTTCTTCCACTTCATCCTCCTTCATCCTGCTTCGTCTTGCTCAATCCAGGCGTCGTCCCGTCCACCTCGTCCTCCAAGTGACCGTCGAGGAGGATATCTCTCTCCCCATTCTTTTTACTGCTTTCTGGAATAGATTTACTACTTTCTAGAGTAGATTTACCGCTTTCTAGTGTAATCATTTTCTTGCTTTCTCGTCGTGATGTTTAGTGTAATGAACAATCCTTTCGATAATGAATTCCATGTTCATTCTATATCTCTTTTGATTTTTGTTTGTGTTATTCTCTCTCTCCTCTAATTATTGTAAATAGTTAGATAGTTCTAATCAATTGAATTACTTTGTGACAAATAAAAACAAACGTGAATTTTTAAAAATCAAACATTCGCCTCCTTGCGTTCGACTCGAGATTTCCATTCTGGTATAAATTTTATTTGTTGAACACGAGTTCTTTACTTTCATACTACGACGACAGGTTTTTTAAAACCAAACACATTAGCGTAGCAACCCGTATGTCCAACATTTTGGCACCGTTGCCGGGGAGGCGACGATCTTTGATTTTTTCTTCATGTTTTCTAACTTACAAATCATTTACCTCACTTCTCTCATTTCTTATTGTGATTACACGTACTCTTTTGAGACGAGCAAAAGCAGTAGATTGGAGTAAAGTGCTTTGGAAGGTTTTGTAAGTTATTCCCCACCTCCCACCTATTAGATTTCATTTCACCACATAATAACACAAACATCAATCAACCTAGGTGTTCTTATAAACTCTAAGGTTAGATTGTTTGTTGTTTGACACCCACACCAGCCCCAACCCCCACATTAAAAAAAAGAAAAAATTAAAAAAAAAATTCACAGAGGTACACAACCTCATCTGATTTTCAAACTCAACCGGTAAACCGATCTTTGGAGTTGGTACACACATTCAAACACATAATTGAGTAGAAATCAGATTAGGTAATCACTTGTGTGCCTAATTAAGTAGTGCAACAGGCCAATTGTTTGAGTTGATTGGGCCTCACCACTTCAATTAAAATCAACTCATCAAGTAGCTGCTACATAGGTTCAACTATTAGGGATTTACCAAGCACTCCACATTCTTTTAAGTTTTAAAGGAAAACATCTCCACCTGTGCTTTCAAAACCTGGTGTGCCAACAAAACTTGTTTGAAAACACCTAAAGTTGAATCCTAAAAGATACTAAGCAAGATTTGAACCCTAAAATTCACCGCATCAAAAAAATAATCTTGCTTGAAAACCACTGGTTGTGCACGCACACACAAATCAATCAATCATTAAGGGCACGACCCATATAAAGGGCCCATCACATTCCAAAGCACATTCAAACTTAGCCCTAAATAAAATAGAGTAGACGTTGGCCTTAAGGATTCGACTCGCTCTTCAGAGCCCAGAACGAGATTATTTTTGATTAGTCTGTTTCTACTGTTCAATCTGATGTCTAGCTAGGGGAGCAGAATCAAACGATCGTGGCTGGGGGGTACACTAGGAACCGGAGGCGCAAATCGAAGGAAGAACCTTCTCCCCAGTCCCTCCTTCTAACTGGTTGGATTGAACAAACAGAAGTAGATCAAATCGTTCCTTTATCTCAAGACAGGTTTTGGGAATCTTTAGGTCTTTAGGCTAGCGTACTAAGGATAGGTTTGATTGTTTGTATTGCAGGGCACCTTTCTTCCTCCCGCTTATCATGAATCCTTCCACATATTACACGCATTTCTTCTCTTTCCCTCATGTTTTAAATTATCCTCAACATGACGATTATCCCAACTCGTACCGTAATTAATCATCAGTTAGTTGGGATAACTCAGATTGGGGATACAGTTTCGGACCTCCGTGTTTAGGGTCTAACCCTGAACACTTTGATTGTGATTTCTATCCTTCTTAGAGTCACATCGATTATAGATCGTCAACCTTTCATGAACAACCTAATACGATTTACAATCAAGAAGGATACACTGATCCTTACCCATCCTCTGATTACACTGCCTTTAGGTGATCACCACCTTTTGAACAATCTGAACTGATCTATTATCAGGAAGGGTATAACGAATCTCAATTCGTTAATGCCCTTGTTCTGACCCCAAACCCACCCAACCCTGAACCAACTCATTTGGTTCAGGGTAACCAAGTTCAAGATAAGGTTCTGGCTAACTTGAGGAATATTATACAATCTTTAGAAGTTCAGCCAATACCTTGCATTGAGAGATTGGAGCCCCTAATTGAAATGATTGATGATTTGAACAAGTCTTTGTTGGATTGGCTCCATAATGTTAAGGATAAGAACTCGGGTGAGTTTCTACTTGGGAAATTAGCAAAATTGAGGATGAGATTTGTGGTTGCTTTAGTTTAGTCGTGTGATGATTCCCAAGATGAACTCCCTTCAGGAGAGCCAATGTCAGAACCTGTTCAGGCACCTGTTGGGGGGACACGTGTTATGAGGTTGACTATATTGAATTAGGGCAACCAATTAAGGAAGATCTAATTTCTTCACCTGAGATCCCTGAGTCAGGGTATGAGGAAACGTATGTCTCCTTGAAAGTGACAGATGATTTTGGGACATACATTAATACGGATGTTTTATTTCTTTGATTCTGATGGTGAATATTCAAGTTGCGAAGTCTCACATGAGTTTATAGAATATGATTTCTGTGAGATGATTGAGCCTAAGGAATCTGATAGATCATTTGATAGCCCAAGAACTGAGGAAACTGATCTTATTAGGGCACACATTACGGATCCAGAATCACATTTTCTGGAGGATTCAATTCAATGCCCTGATTGTCAGTTACACCCCATTGAGCTTACCAATGATTCTATTTCTAAGATAATTAAACCCAAGTCAATTTTGATTCAGCCACAACATTTAGACTTGGAAATTTCAGACGGGGTGATTAACATGCAAGAGGTTCCAGAATTTAATATTCTGATTGAGGACGATAGGACTTGGGAAGTTTTGATTTGGGAAGCTAACTTTGGAGGAAATAGAAGATTAGGTCTAAGGGTTCCAATTCATCTGAAACCATCAAACCAAAACCCTTACGACATCTGTTCTGAGGATGTCCAACCCAAGCACACATTCAATGATTATCCTTTTGAGCTTGAATTCTCTGTAACCCGACTTTTTGGTCTTGGGTTACATCCTCATAAATCGCAGGCCCGACCCCACTTGCATACTAATTTTAAGTTTTAGGTAATTTTTATCCAGAACCTGAGATATTCTCGATTATGGGGTATGGGTCTGCATCACAATCTGGTCCACATTTGTGGACATCTATTGGCAGGTCTAAGGTTTCATCTTTTTATTCTGATTCTGACCTAGACCTGTGAATTCTTCATTTCTCTTCTTTGTATAGTGTGCCTAGTTGAAAGCACTAAATTCAGCACATATACAGTTCTTTTTAGTTTCTATCTCAAAGCGAACTTGACATTCACACAATTCAGGTGCTTTCTATGCTATTCCACTCTATGTTATGTCTTCTTAATACAATGAGGACATTGCATTAGATAGGCATGGGGGGGTGGATATTCATCTCTGAATTTATTCGTCAGCTCCGTAGATTTGTTTTATTTTATTAAAAAAAAAGTTGAATTAGGAAGGAGAACTTGGGTTTAAGAAAATTTTCAATCTTAGGAAATACTACATTATGATTTGAACATAAAGACCCCTCAGGTCTTTGGACTTAATCAGCCCATGTATCCACTAAAATGTGGATTTATTTTTCGAGTCCTCACCAACCTAAATTCTATTTTAATTGGAGTAAATAAGTTTGGGTGATAAGTATACAACTTATCAACCCGCCCTCTGATTTGAGGGAACTTTGAGTTTCTAGCATCTACACACTTTCTTGTCATTGACTCGTTGTTCGGTGATTCTAACGAAAATTGGGTAGCTAATGAACCTTCTAGGGTGATATGGCTGGCAAGTTATCGTGGGTAACAGCCCATAGGTAGGTTTTCCAGAGCCCAGTCACTGGATATTTCTCTTCTTGCTGCCTTTAGGCTTAGACCAGGGAAGCCACCTACTTAAAAAAAATAATCAAAAAGAAAAGGAGAAAAGAAAAAATAAGAAATAAGCCACACTTTGCCGCACGAGTATAGCTGGTAAGTTGTCGGTGGTAACAGCTCATCGACTGGTTGTTCAGAACCCAGCTCAATAAATACACTGAAAATTCCCAAAACACTTAGGAAGAAGCGGAGAAGTAGAATAAACTGGGGAGATATACACTGGATTCACCCTTGTGTTGACCCCGTAAAAAAATAAAAGTAGGGAGAAAGCTACCAGTTGTAAAGATACACCTTTAGGCAGAATTCTCTTT
The DNA here is from genome assembly GCA_037157565.1 of Thalassia testudinum. Classification (NCBI taxonomy): domain Eukaryota; kingdom Viridiplantae; phylum Streptophyta; class Magnoliopsida; order Alismatales; family Hydrocharitaceae; genus Thalassia; species Thalassia testudinum. Next base: position 19,860,492 of record JAZHRO010000026.1, on the reverse strand, counting down.
TTTTAGGTCACCTAGAGGCGTAGAAATTCGAAGTCCATTTTAACTATTGATCAACGAGTCTATCACATTCACAATAAGATGCTTAAAACTTAGGGTTCTCATCAAATCTTGGGTGAGTTGAATGGCTGTAGAAAGCCACTCTTAAACCCTAAAACTTGAAAATCCAAAAAAATTAGAAAAGAGGAAAAAGAGAAAAAGAAATTTTTCTTTGAATAAGGCGAGGGCTTGAGGCGGTCTTCATTTTGGCAGATACTCGAGCACTATTGTGTTTTTGAAAGTTCAGATCTTAAGTACACATTTTCTTAATGATTGAAAATAAATCATGCCCAAATAATCCAACCTGATTCTTTTATAAATAACATATAGTTTTTGCTAGGGACTAGCAAAAGATAGGCATGGGGGTATGATGTAAACACGTTTACACTACTTAAGATGTCTATGTATGCATGTTCTTAAGCATAGGATTGCATTGCATGCTATAAATATTGCATAACATGCATCATCTTGCATTTAGAGTAGTTTGAATAAAATGGAGGTTAATTGTCTCCTTTTATGTCCATGACAGGCAAACTTTTTATCAGTACCTCGGATCGATGATCCAGCATACATACGTGATCAGGGCGACGATTGGAGTTCAACGACTCTAAGATTGCCCTAATCAGACATTTGTAGCATCAGATAGTGATTGGGGAACCCTAGAATATCAAGGGGCAAGATGGTGTGAATCCACACTTCAAACGATAAATCCGACTGCACTGATGGATTCGAATCGACGATCGCAGCCTAACAACGTGAAAATCGACTCAATCCGACACCCGTGGCACCATCTACATCATGCAGAAGATGGACGGCTTAGATGGTGCCACGTGGTACCATCTCAGCCGCCCAACTGGCCAAAGCACCACCATACCTTCTCTTCAATCGGAGCACCGCTTCTCCATCGTTGGATCGTGATCCAACAGCTGTGGATGCACGCACCTTAAAACATCCACGCGTCACATTCCACCGTACAGTGCAGCGGTCGCGAGGCGTTGTGATTCACAGGACGCGAGTTCGACTCGCGATCTGCGATGTGCGCGCGATTAAAGGAAACCGCCCGATCAGCTGTGGGCGGTCCAGATCACCCGATAGCGCTCACGCGCTATTGCACGCGCGGCGAAGACGTGGCATCGCATGCGATGGGGCGTGCAGCGTAGGCGGGCGGAGGCGTGATCTAAGCCGTCCGATCTCGCAATCGCAAGACTGAGATCGCCTAGATGTGTGCAAGCGTTGAACGCATGGGCAAGCGAGTGGGAGCGTGTGCACCGCCCACTACGCCCACGTTCAAACCTTTAGCGACAGTTTTATCCATCACTAAAGGTCCTGAATTAATATTTTAAGAGTTGTAATGACCAAATTGCCCCCACTCCTTGCAACTATAAAAGGAGACCCCCTCCATATGAAATTCTCATCCCTTCCTTCTCTTCTCTCCCTCTCCAAAGCTCAAGAGAAGCTTGTCCCATACCCGGGATGCTTCTCACGAGATAAAGTCAATTTTTCATCCCCCTTTCGGAAGCGGATATCGTGATGACGACGACGTGCTGCCCCATTCCTGTTCTTCTGCTTCATCCTCCTTCGTCCTGCTTCGTCCTCCTTCGTCCAAGCATCGTCCCGTCCGACTCGTCCTCCAAGCAACCGTCTAGGAGGATATCTCTCTCCCCATTCTTTTTACTGCTTTCTAGAATAGATTTACTGCTTTCTAGGGTAGATTTACTGCTTTCTAGTGTAATCATTTTCCCGCTTTCTCATCGTGATGTTTAGTGTAATGATCAATCCTTTCGATAATGAATTCCATGTGCATTCTATATCTCTTTTGATTTTTGTTTGTATTATTCTCTCTCCCTTATTCTCTCTCTCTTCTGATTATTGTAAATAGTTAGATAGTTCTAATCAATTGAATTACTTTGTGACAAATAAAAACAAACTCAAATTTTTAAAAATCAAACATCCGCCTCCCTGTGTTCGACCCGGGATTTCCATTCCGGTATAAATTTTATTTGTTGAACACAAGTTCTTCGCTTTCATACTACGACGACAGGTTTTTCAAAACCAAACATGTTAGCGTAGCAACCCGTACGTCCAACAAAGAGGGGCACATATGCAATTTTGGTTGAATAAAATAATCAAAACCAAAAATCCAAAACCAACAATGGCATTCAATGTAATATTTATTGTCACCTAAAATAGAGGATGTAATCCTCTTGGTCATGCGCACGTTTGAAGCCGCAACGGGCAGTGAGACTTTTGGTGGAGGTCGACTACGATGAGGGGAACCCAATGATGGTCTCGGATCGACAAATGGTGACTGGCAATGGTCGCTAGAGAGGATGCCACTGGCAGTGGCGGCTTCCCACGACATGCGTGGAGTGCAAGGGAGCCTACTGTGGACGTAGGCGAGGTCGAGGTGTTAAGACAAGGTCAATGACGTTGACGAAGTGGAGTGTGGTGGCTAGATGAGGCAACTGTGTGGAGAGGGGTGGCTGACGACTTTGGGTTCTTCTTAGAGATGAACAGTGCATTGAGGTAGGAGGTCAGGAAGGCCACGTGGTGATGGAAGTTGACTGCCTTGTGCATGATGGTGATGGCTCGCAATGATGGAGTTCCTTACTGCAATAAGGTGTGGTTGCGGTCGAGTGGCCAAAGAGATTGGAGGGCATTCTCGCCTCCTGTCATGAAGGTCGGCACGATGGTGGAGGCTTTCGCTGAAGCAAGAATGAAGGTGAAGAGGAGTAGGTGCGATTCCTCAGACATTTGGCAGGGTTCCTAGACAACTTAATAGAAGGGGATGGCGCCCGATTGTAATGTCGGAGACACGGTCACGATTGCGGATGCGGTGGCAGTGTCGTGGTTGTCATCGAGGCTCACGGTGGTGGAGTTGTTGGTGGCACGTAGTGGTGCGTTGAGGAGAAGATGAAGGTGAGGGTAGGCTCACGGTTGTAAGGAGAGGGTTCTATGTCGGAAGCTGGAGTAAGAAGATGAGCCTCCCTTGGGGAAGTGGGGGAGAGATGATGAAGGTGGAGAAGGGTGCCTCCTCTCTTTTTGTATCAAGTCGATTTTCCGCTTTCGATTAAGTTTGCAAATGAAATAACACATTGTTGTAGTATTTAAGTGGTGAAAAAATTGACTAATCAACAATAAAAATAACCACTCACAGAAGAGCGGGTCGTGTCCAGAAGGAGGCAATGATGCAATAAACTCTCGATTATTTTGTATTCTTTCGATCAAGTGCGAAATCCCTAATCAAATTCTACATGAAATGCGATGGAAAGAAGATGCATAATAAATCAAAAATATAAGGGTATATGTGTAATTTTTCCTCACTGAAATATTCAATAAATGTGTGATGATTTTATGTAATTTTCAATTGACATATACAAGAGAAAATTTATGCACATGTTAATCCCTAAACCAATGTTGAAACATGTGAATATCAATAACGTGCAATTATCAAAAAGCGTGAGTGTGCAGTCACAATTTCACCATAATAAAATAATAATAAATTAAAATTGATTTTGGTGGCAATGGCAGTAAATGTAATTTTTAATTAACTTGAAAACAGGGGATTTGTTGCAGCGGCTTGTGCGCACAAGAGGAGGTGAGACGGACGTCGAGGTTATAGCTGAAGATCACCCTGCTCGAGCCACACCTGACGGTGGTGATGGCGCAGCTGATGGCAGCCTGTGGTGGCTGCAAGAAGGAGAGGAAGGTGGCTGGCGGTGGTTCTGCACGCAGCGCTGGAGGTGCAGGTGCGGTGCCTGCGGGGAGCGCTGGTGGTGAGGGCGATCTGTAGAGGGGAGAGCCAGGCACTAGAAAAGAGTGCTGCAGGGAGTCACTGGAGATGGGTGTGGGCCTGGCAGGGGCGCGCAAGGTGGAGGCACTGGAGGGAGGCACTGTGCGGGTGTAGGCCTGGCAGGTGCGTGCAAGGTGGAGGCGCAGTAGGGAGGTACGCTCTGCAGTGGAGAAGGCGCGGTGCGTGCGGGTGCCTGGTGGTGCTGGAGCGGGTGCCTGCAAGCTGGAAGGGTGCGGTGGACGATGGTATCATGAAGGTGATGGCGCTGCAGAGGGTTACCTGCGCGGGTGCAGGCATTTGTAGGCGTGGCTGGAGGGAGCGGTGGAAGACTTGGTGCACAATGCACACTGTGGTTCACAGGGTCAGCCCTCTTCCATGGTGGTGAAGGTGGATCCCCGACAGAGAGAGGAAGAAGCTTCCGCTCTCCAACTTTTCCAACCTCTTTATCTCCTCCCCCTGCATGCGTGAGTTAAGGGATTTTCAAATCCCTTTGCTATTTTTGGCTAGCGGCTATTGAGGGTGGTCGGAGGATGGGGGAAAAACATATGCCGCCGGTTGTTTGTTTGGGAAATTTATTCCCCAACTCCTTGTTCTTTCTAAATATCATTCCTGCACATAAAAACAACAAAATCATTACATATTAAGTTATAGAATGTTATAAAATAGATGTAAACTTAAATCATGATGCATGCAAATATTCTATAACTTAATGAAATTATTAATAAACCTAAAAGGTAAGATTAAAGTTACTTAGGTGTAATACTCGTCCATTAAAATGGACTCATCAAATACCCCCATGCCTAAGATTTGCTAGTCCCTAGCAACAATGAAAAATAAGAGAAGTAATCAGAAGATTTCTTCTTTTCTTATTTCAAAACTTTAGAAATCCAGACAAATGTGAAGTGATGATAGCCTAGGTAACAGATCCAAGTGAAACAGCCAATTCGCATTAGGAGTTCGTACTTCACCCTTGGTAAATATTTCTGCCGAGATAGGCAACTACTTCCTTTAGGGATAAAGCAGAAGATAATCTGTAATTTGACCCTGGCTTTTAGCTTAGGTAGGAGATATCGAGTAGAATGGATTTGTATTTGGTGGCACACACTCATCTGGTGCTACATGTAGTCTAGTACTACAGACTCTAGATCTCTAGACTAGTAGAAAAGTCAACTCAGAGAGAGGCTAAACAACTATGCTCTCTTGATGTTCCTGGGCGCTCACTCTTTTCTTTCTTTCTGAGATCACAAATCTCGCTAGATTTAGTAATTGTATTCACTGTTTGGTGGCCTCACATGGCATCCACATTTCAATTAAAGTCCTAATAACTCTACAACTAAGTTAGAGTCCTTAACCAGTATTCGGGCGATCAGAAATATTAGAAGGTAGGTATGGGTCATATTTAGTGGAACGCGATAGGTGTTCTGTTGCCTCAGAAATAGTGTTACATTATAAACTTGGAGTTTTTTTCTTTTTCTTTTTTAATATAACTGTTTCTTCTTTTTCTTCTTTTTTTTTTTTTATAAATCAACATAATACGACACAGACCTTTATTTATGAGTCATTATTAGGGATAATGATGGTCAAGAGGATGTTGTGTGGCTTATTTGGTGGAAGTGCCTATTCTCGGCACCGGGAGGGAATGGATAGGATAGGCGTATTTCTGAGTTTTGATACTATTACCCTCCTTCAGCCGAGGACTCTATGAAGGATGGTCATAACCATCCACCATAGTCATAGCTTTATTAAAACTCAATCTCTGTGTATTTGCCTTATTTGGTGACTCTCAGGAATTCACACAAAGTACGCACATATGAACATAGAGCAAAAACTATGCCTAACTCTGAAGTATCATCATCTAATTGTCCAAAACTTAAGAGTCCTTGCACTAGACTTATTGTACCAGTAATCTCTCTACTTTCTTCTCACAAATATGAGGTGGATCTACTAGAAGATAGTATGCCGGACTCATTATGAATTGTCCAAGGGTTTATTAGACTACAAATGCTTATTGGTTTTCCTCAAGGATCCATTACCCAGTCTACGTGCATGTGAAATAAATGTACTGGATTCTAAACTTAAGAAATAATTCAAGAAGAAAAACCTCCAATGACAAAGGTATTCTGCGAGGGACTAACCCATTCAGCTCAAGAAAAGAGATTTTTTTTTATATATACATATAAATATATATGCATGCAAATATTTATAAATGCTATAAACATTCTTAGGTTATACCCCCCATGCCTAAGACTGATAATGTCCTCATTGGAAAAATGCAGACATAGAAGAATATCACCTGAGGAGGAGAGTGGGAGGAGCTAAGGCTCCTCAAGCTGAAGTGCGTCCAAAACCTGGCCATCTGAAAGAGTAATATACGATTTAAGTCGCTGGCCATTTACCTTAAAGCTCACACCTGAAATAAGGTTCTTAATCTCTACAGCTTCATGAAGGAAAGTATTGATAACAACGTATGGCCCATCCCAGCGGGACTTGAGCTTTCTAAGAAATAATTTAAGTCTAGAATTGAAAAGTCAAACCCACTGGTTGGGTTCAAAAGTCTTTCTAATGATGTGCTTGTCATGGAAGACTTTTGTACATTGATTGTAAGCTTGAGAAGTTTCATAAAGCTTCACTACGAAGCTCCTCAAGCTCACTTAATTCTAACATACATGCCATTCCCGCTTTATCCAGATTCAAGTTAACATTTTTAATAGCCCAATAAGCTTTATGTTGGATTTCCATGGGAAGGTGGCACGCTTTTCTATAGATAAGACGGAAAGGAGACATGCCCAAGGGAGTCTTATACGCAGTTCTATAGGCCCAAAGAGCATCATTTAGTCTTTTAGACCAATCCTTCTGATCAGGCCTAACAATTTTTTCTAAAATTCACTTAATCTCCCTATTAGACACTTCAACTTGTCCACTCGTTTGGGGATGATAAGGTGTGGCTATCATGTAGTTGACTCCCAAATTTTGGAGTAGTCTTGCGAAGTGTACATTCTTAAAGTGAGGTCCTCCATCACTTATGATCGTCCTTGGGCACCCAAACCGAGAAATGATATTAGCCTTAACAAATCCCAAGACCACTGAATGGTCGTTGGTTCGCGTGGGTATGGCTTCTATCCATTTCGATACATAGTCTACAACCACAAGGATGTATTCATATCCGAAGGGCACAGGAAAGGGACCCATGAAGTCAATGCCCCAAATATTAAAGATTTCAACAGGGAGGATAGGTTGTTGGGGCATCTCATCCCTTTTTCCAATGGTTCCTGTCTACTGGCAACGTAGACATGCGCCCACATACGTATGTGCATCTCAGAATAATATGGGCCACCAAAAGCCAGACTGAAGAACCTTATGGGCAATCTTCTTCCCACTAAAATGTCCCCCACAATGGAGGTCATGGCAGAAGCTCAGAACACTTCTTTGTTCTTCGTCAGGGATGCAAAGGCGAAAAAGCTGGTCAGGGCCTATTCTAAAAAGCTCAGGTTCCTCCCAATGATAAAATTTAGCGTTGGCGAGAAACTTGTCTCATTTCTACTTGTCCCAAGTACTGGGGGTAATGCCCGTGACCAGATAGTTCACTATGTCAGCGAACCAAGGAGTTTTAGCTTCCACGTCCATCAGAGACTCATCAGGGAAAGTCTCTTGAATACTGCCAGTAGGGTTTGATGTCTCAATAGGGATCCTAGACAAATGGTCTGCTACCACATTCTTAACTCCTTTCTTGTCTTTAATTTCCAGGTCAAATTCTTGGAGTAGCAGAATCCAATGAATTAGGCGAGGTTTGGTGTCCTTTTTAGCCAGAAGAAGCCTTAGGGCAGAATGATCAGTGAACACTACAACCTTGGATCGCAAAAGATAAGACCAAAACTTTTCCAAAGCAAATACTATAGTAAGTAATTCCTTTTCAGTGACCGTGTAGTTCTGCTGAGGATCCGTAAGGGTCTTGCTGGCATAATGCAGCACATGAGGTTTGCCATCAACCCTTTGACCTAAGACTGCTCCCACTGCAAAATCAGAAGCATCGCACATAAGCTCAAACGGGAGGGTCCAATCTGGTGCTTGGAGAATCATCGTGGTAATGAGGGCTTTCTTCAAAACTTGGAAAGCCTCTCCACATCTATCATCAAAATTGAAGGAGACATCCTTCGCTAACAGGTCGCAGAGTGGCTTAGAGATTTTACTGAAATCTCTAATGAAGCACCTATAAAATCCAGCATGGCTAAGGAAAGATCTAACCTGACGAACATTGGCGAGCAATGGAAGCTTAGAGATGGAATCGATTTTTGCGGTGTCCACCTCTAAGCCTCTCTCAGAAACTATATGCCCTAACATAATGCCCTGCTGGACCATAAAGTGGCTTTTCTCCCAGCTAAGCACCAGCTTTGCCTCTTTGCAATGGGTTAAGACTTTATCAAGGTGCGAAAGGCATAGGTCAAACGACGAGCCATAAATGGAGAAGACATCCATGAAAATTTCAACGAACTCATCGATCATATCAGAATGGATAGCATCATACAATGCTGGAAAGTGGCAGAAGCATTACATAACCTGAATGGCATTCGGCGGAACACAAAAGTGCCATACGGACTCGTGAAGGTGGTACACTCCTAATCATCAGAAAAAATAGCTATCTGATTGTACCCAGAGTACCCGTTAGGAAAACAAAAGTACTTGTTCCCCACCAATCGTTCCAGAATTTGATCGATAAATGGTAAGGGGAAATGGTCATTCTGGGTAGCCGTGTTTAAACGACGATAATCAATGCAAACCCTCCAACCAATTGAGGGTCTAGTGGTCACCAATTTTCCTTGGTCATTCTCTTCCATAGTGGTTCCTGCCTTTTTGGCAACTACGTGAATAGGACTGACCCATTTACTATCCGAAATGGGATAGATAATCCCTGCATCCAGCCATTTCAGAATCTTTTTTTTAGCAACCTCTTGCATATTTGGATTGAGCCTTCTCTGCATATCTCAAAAAGGCTTCATGGACTTGTCCGTGTATATATGATGCATGTAAAGAAAGGGATCACCACCCTTAATATCAGCAATTGTCCAGGCAATTGCTTCCTTGTGCCTTTGTAAACACTCAAGTAGATCTCCCTCGCCAAGGAAAGCATATTTCAATGTGCTCGGGAGGGGTTTTAACTCCAATTCAGGAGCCTTTTGGATTGAGGGTTTTAGTTGAGATGTCCCCGCCTCAGGCAACGGATCTACCTTCACAGTGCAGGGTGGGGACAGAGACTCAGTGTGTATCCCCAGCAACTCTTCTAGTTCGGGCATTTCCCTTTCAGTTTCTTTAATAATTAAGGGATGGTCCTTAGATATGACCTTCTGAAGGGGATCTCTACATAAGAGTGCTGGAGTAGTCTCTTCAATTATTTCATTAACAACCTCAATTTGAGAACAATCTTCAAATTTGGGTTGCTTGTAAGTATCAAAAACATTCAACCGGATTTTCTTGTTCCCAAAGCCCATTCTAAGTGCCCCAGATCTACAATTTATAGAGGCATTGGTTGTGGCCAAGAAGGGGCATCTTAGAATAATGGATGGCTTTGTGGGCTGATTAGATGGGTCAGTATCAAGTGCCAGAAAGTCAACGGGGAAGAAGAAATCCTCCACTCTCACAAGGACATCTTCCAACAATCCCCGCGGTGTCTTAAGTGATCTGTCTGCAACTTGGGCGATTACTGGACTAGGCTTTAGCTTGCCTCCTCCCAAAAGGTCGTAGACAGAGCTCGGTAGAATGTTCACCCCCGCACCCAGATTGAGCAGAGCCTCGTCAATGTGTTGGTTACTTATAACCACTGAAATATACGGGGCCCCTGGGTCTTTCATTTTGGGGGGTGTTCCATGCTAGAGAACCGAGCTAACAAGGTCAAGCAGGATGACCTTGGTTTGGACTTGTTTCCTAGATCGGCGCTTCGGGTGCACAGGTCCTTCAGAAACTTTGCATAGGATCGAATCTGTTTAATTGCTTCCAACAGAGACAAGTTAATCTGGACTTGCCTAAAAGTATCCATACTCTCTTCCGTCCTATCCTTGGCTCTAGACAAGCCAACAGAAGATTCCCTTGGAGTAGATAGGCGCTATGGATAGGGCACCCTCGGCTTCTGAGTAGAGGGGTCGTCATGGCGGGAAAGGGGAGGTGGAAGGACGACATCCTCATTGTGGGTGATTTTGTGCAAGGGAGAGAAATGTGGCTCTTCCTCGGTGGAGATGGAAGTCGAGACAGGTGTGGAAGGGGAATTCTGAGATGTAACCATAGGAGTGTTATCAGGCTTGTCAATCTTTTTTCCACTCCTCAACACGGTCACTGCTTGGGCGTGCTCCCTGAATATAAGCCCCTTGCCCTTAGGGTTCTCCTTAGAGGATCTAGGCAGCTTCCCTGGATCAAGTTGCCTAACTGCCTCAGTAAGATGACCAATTTGGGATTGCATATCAGTAATCATCTTATTCTGAGATTGGATAACCATATTCTGATGCTCTTGCATTGCTTTCATCATGGCCTTCAGTTCATCCATCTCAGAGGGCTTATTCGGAGGAGGGTTTTCATAAGAGGGTTGGTATATGGGCTAGGGAGGTAAGGGTCTTGCATTCCTTGAGTTAGAAGCATCACCTTGCTTCCAAGAGAAGTTTGGATGGTTCCGCCACCCTGGATTATAAGTGTTGGAGTAAGGGTTATTGCGAGGGGGGCGGAAACCCTGGGCCGCGTTCAAGCCGGCCTGAATCAACTCAGGGAATTGGTTTGCCTAATGGCACTCCACAGTGGAGTGCATTGTGCTTTGGCAAATGGAGCATTCTCTTGAAGCTTGAAAAATAGAGGCTGCTTGCGAGTTCATGCCAGGGTTTGCTAAAAGCCTATCAAAGTTTTTATTCAATAGTTGAATCTGATAAGCCAAATCCTGAGAATCCCCGACTTCATGGCCTCTATCTTCCTCTGAAAGATTGATGGTTTTCTTTCTTGATAGGTAGAGGATAGATGTATGGAGTTGTCGCTTAATGTTTCAAATAATGCCCAGGCTTCATCCTCAGTTCTGGTCATGAAGGTTCCTGCACAGGCTGCATCGATGGTTTGTCTATGCCTTTCAGATAATCCATTATAGAACCTTTCGACCAACTGCCATCTTGGCACTTGATGGTGGGGGCATAACCTAAGAAGGTCATTAAAGAGTTCCCAAGTCTCATGAAATTTCTCCCCTTCCTGTTGAGTAAAACCCATAATCTCTCTTCTGTAATGGTTGGTTTTACTCATAGGAAAATACTTTTTCAAAAATTCTCCCTTAAGGGTGGCCCAATCATTTACCCTTGCATCAAGGGTATGATACCAGTGCTTGGCCTTATCCTTTAGGGAGAAAGGAAATAGAGTCCTCATCAGGGCTTCATCAGTAAAGCCCTGGAGCTTCACCATGGAGCAAACCTCGGTGAATTCCTCCAAATGCCGGTAGGGGTCCTCCTTAGTAGTACCATAAAAAGAAGGCAATAAAGATATGTGATGGTCCGCCTGGATAGGTTATTAATATGATATTTTTATCGTTGAAATGTGTATAGTGGTTAACCTAATTCAGACCTAACCATCTCTTTACAAAATTTTTAACCTGGCCTAATTGATTTTATCTTGTCACTTTTAAGCCCAGGGTCGAACTCAGGGAAGTGGGGTTCAAGTCGAGTTTCTACGTTTTCCTTAAAACGCGTCTCTTCCGTTCGTTTATTCTGTTTTTGGTATTTTTCTTATTTAGGTTTTTTTCTGGTAATCCTTGTTCTTGAGGCACACCCTCAAAATTGTGTCCTTGGCTTTTAGCCAAAACAGAGTTTCAAAACACGTCTTGCTACTTGCAAGACGGGGGTACCTGCAAATCAAAGATTATCATTTCACTTTTATACCTTTTTTTTATCTTTTTACTAAGGAAGCTATCAGATAGAAAGTAAATATAGTAGCTATAGATATATATTTATATGTAGTATATATATAAAGGGGTGGGGGTGGAGGTGACGATGGAGTGTAGCACTATGTCGAGTCAGCCGACGTCTAGAGAGACGCAACCAACACGACTAGGTGCCGCGTGGAGTGTGGATGGAGGATGGATGATGTATGGGACCACGCTTTTTTGTACGCGTGTATCAGGGAATATCAGCAACTGGTGCAGATATCCCCGCGATACAGCGTATAATAAATAACGTGAAAATATATGTACATATGTATGTATATAAATGTATAAGTATATATGTATAGATATATATAGATATATATATATATATATATATATATGTATGTATATATGTATATAGCTATGTATATATGTATATAAGTATATATATATAATACTATATAGATATATATATATATATATGTATATAGGTATATATGTATCTAGATATATATGTATATATATATGTGTATATGTATAAGTATATAGATATGTATATATATGTATACTAATACATACATATATATATATATATATGTATGTATGTATATATGTATCAATATATAAGTATGCGTATATATATGTTTATAGTATAGGTGTGTGTGTGTGTGTGTGTGAAAGTGTGAGTGTAGATGTCTGTGTGCGTCGGTGTAGTGTGTGAGAAAGTGTTGTGAGAGAGAGTGAGAGAGAGAGAGAGAGAGAAAGAATGGGAGAGAGAGAGCAGGAGAGAGCTGGCAGGAGAGGAGAGAACGGAGGCAGCCGCACTGCAGGAGGCGAGGGAGCACGTTTTAAGTCGTCTGCAGTCGAAGGCCGTCGTCTGATGGTCGTGGGCGCGTATTCGCGCAGGAGGAGACCTGCGTCTGCCAGTTGCGTGCACCAAGAACTCGCGACAGAGCGCGCGAGGCTGGAGGGCGAGGGCACCTGCAGGCGCGAGTGGAGCTTGCAGGTGCCGCAGGGGGGCGGGAAGGGGCCTGGCCGGCCGCTGCAGTGCGCGCAGCGGCCTGCTGCGGGTGGAATTGCAGAGGCGACAGAGCAGAGGTGGAGACGGGGAAGTGCCCTGCAGGCGCGCGCGGAGAGCTGAGCGCCTGCGGGGAAGGTCGCGGAGGTGCGAGGGGAGGTTCTGCAGTGGTCGCGGAGGGTCGTGGGGGTCGGCGCGAGGAGGCCTGGCCGCTGCAGTGCGCGCAGCGGCCTGCTGCGGCTGCAACTGCGGCGTGGACAGAACGGAGACGGAGGCGGGGAACGGGCCTGCAGGCGCGCGCGGAGGGTTGCGCGCCTGCGGGGAAGGTCACGGAGGAGGCGGGGGTGCTGCTGCTGCTGCTGTCGACGCTGGGCTGCTGCTGCTTCAAGCTTCGGACCTTGAAGCGGCAGCAATGGCGTGGAGATGAAACCGAAAAGAAATGAAGACACCACGCCCACCTGCTCGTTGAAGAGCTGGGCGGTGGTGTTCCCACTGTGGTGGTGAGCACCACAGTGGGTTCTCCTGCTCGCCGGGTGCCTCCTCGACGGAGGGCCGACGTATGGGAGGGGAGAACGGTGGAGAGGAAGGTGGTGGACTGCAGGGTGGCGTTTTGCAGCAGCTCGCCGCAGCTGCGTATTGCAGCAATGTTCCTCCCCCCCTTCGTCGCGAGGAAGAGCTGCGGCTTTATAGAGGAGGAGAGCATGGCGGGGAGGCATGGCAGCAGCAGGGAGAGGCGTTGGAGAGTGGCTGCTGCAGGGAGAGGCGCGGGAAGGACAGCAGGGAGAGGCGGGACTGCTGCATGCGGCTGCGGGAAGGCGCATGGCGGGGAGAGGTTGCGGAGAAGTTGCAGCCGTAGGAAAAATAAAAAACAAGTGGAGATAAAAAATAGAAGAGATGGATTTTTGTAAAGAGGCACTTGAGGAAAATGTAAATTATGAAGCCCTTTTATTTCATTCTCCTCTCCTCTCAATTAAATGCATGAATGCATGTATTTTTACAAATGCAACAATGGAATCCTAATATGCATAGGTAGTGCTAGGAAATAGCATAAGAAGGCGTTCTTATAGGCGTGTTTTGAGGTGCAAACATATACCCCCATGCCTATCTTTTGCTAGTCCCTAGCAAAACCGTATTTAGAAATGATCTTAAGCTGAAGATTTTCTTCTGAGGTGATATAGGTGTGTTTATTATCGAATATTGTGAGAACCAATTGTAAAGAAGATTACCAGTACTTTAAGTCTCACATGACATAGATCATCTCTCAACTAACCAGGACTCTTGATATTTAAACCTTAAGTACGATTTCCAGGACCCAGGAGGTTTTTGCCGTACCCGAGAGCTCAAGAGGCTATGGTTTGTGCATAGTGAAGGATCAAGACTGACCATATGAACATTAAGACTCAATCCCAGGGTTTCACGAATTTTTAAGTACAGGTTGGTCCCAGTTTCAGCTCATGTCTTCGAATTGACCCTTAAGATGATGACGGAAAACTCAACTCCCATTTTCTGATTTTTTTTTTTTTTTTTTTTTGACTCACCGAAAAACAAAGTATACAGACATTTATGAGATATACTGACTCTTTTAAAACATCTCTTTTCTGATTTTTTTTTTTTTTTTTTTTTTTTCGAAACACGTGTCAGTATATCTCTTACAACACATTTTGAAGCACACTTCTCTTTTTTTTTTTTTTTGGTGGGAGAGTTTCTTTTTGTTGGAAAGAGCCACTCCTAAACACAAGACTAAAGCTTGGGATAAAAAGTCTACCTGCACGCACAGGTAAGGACTCCACCTTTCCTAATGAACACTAGGGTTGGATCTTATGTTCACCTGATCTTTCCTGATATGTGTAGTGTGAACCAAGTTTACTTAAGCTCTCAAGAAAAAGCAAACCAACGAATCCTGTACTGTGTCTCAGGTACAAGAAACGTTCTTAGTTAGGAGAGATTTTGATCTATTTCGTCAATGCTTTAAGTGAATTAAGCCGAGCCTGAGCGAATCAAGCTTCTGTGGCCTGGAAATTCTTCAAAACAGAGGTTGAATATCCATAAACACTTATTGTATTTATTTTTTTTTTTTGTTTCAGCTTTTAGATCATTACTAAACACCATTTATTACTAATATATATATATATATATATATATTTTTTTTCTTTTCTTTTTTCTTTTTCTTGCATATTTATAAATAGGTGGTAATTGTCTGATACCATAAAATACCCGGATCCTATGGATGCCTATCCACCCCCCCATGCCAAACAATGCTATGTCCTCATATGCATGCAAGGAAAGGCAGAGAACAGACGACAGATCGGGTAACAGGAGCTGAGGTTCAGGGTATAAATCAGGGTGGAAGGGTGGGTGGATGGTGGGTGGTGAAGAGAAAAGCGAAGTAATCGCGATAGAGGCGTGAAAAGTAATGGTGGATGGTGAGAGATTTGGCGTTTTCTGGGACGAGAGTGTCCCAGGCGGATCAGAAAACAGATCAGGAAGAGGAAGTTGGCCCTTAGATTGGCCAAGAAGGGGGGCTTTTTGGATAGATGGATCCAAAAGGGAATAGCCCCGGTGAGTAAGATGTGGGCTCAAGGTCCCAGTGTGGATTTGCAAATCCGCCTGATTTAGCGGGAAAGAAAGGGCAATCCGGTCTTCCATAGTGTGGACCGGCGGTGAGCAGCCCGGCAATGACTCAGACCACGAGGTATGGGAAGTGGAGAAAACCTCGTCAGAAGTCTGGTCAGGAGAAGGTACAGGAATAGGGAGGGATTGGGGAACGTCACAGTTTGTGTTGGTCAGGCAGTCGTCAGGTAATTCGCAGCAGTCTGAATCGGCTCCAATTAGTTTGATACACGTACTGACAGTCACGTCCTCGTCAGACGTGTCATCCTTGATGTGATCACTATCAGCATAAGAGTGCGGTGCTGCAGCGGGATTAACCTGAAATCCCGAAGGAATACTCGGAGCTTGCAGAATTTGATGAACCTGTTCCTGAGAAGGTTGTACCTGTGGTTGCGGACCACAGGGTACAAAGTTTTGCGGGTTTGGAACAGGTTGGGCGGGAAAAGTGCCCTGAGATCGAGTCGCCATGCTTAGTTGATTGATCTCAGCATTCTGCTGCGCCAAATGCTGAAGAGAGGTCATGTTTTCTTTATGGCGCTTTGACATTTCCGTCATCATTCGCATCAATTTATCAAGAGGTTTTGATGCGTGTTTGGTTTTCTGTACACAAGGGCCTGATGGCAGATTTGCCATAGGATTAGACTGGGCCCTTGGGATGACGGGTGCGGACGATCGCATTGGTCCACCAGCGGGGTTTCGACGCTGCGGGTTGTTGGACCATGCAAAATTGGGATGATTGTGCCACCCTGGGTTATACGTGGCAGAAAACGGGTTATTCCCTAGGGTGCAGGCATCTTCTATGCCAGAAGACGTGTCCGCATATGTGTCCGAGTACACGGAGGCTTGGTCCTCCGTGTTGAAATACTGGCTCACAGAAGCCAGTTCCACATGACTTACCGAGTCGCTTGGCGCGACACTCGATAAGGAAGGTCTTGCAGGGTTTCCAGGGATAAGCCTGGTGTTGAAAGAATTGAAATTGTGACGAAGTGGTGAGGCGGAGGTGTGTGCCATGTTTGTGGAGGAGGAGGATGATTCGGCTCTTTTTCTAGATTTATCAGTCAATACAAGCAATTCAGGGTTTTGTGACCTCCTCCCAAACATGCACTACCGCAGGAAGAATTGGGGAGATGAGAAGGGAAAAGGGATGAGAGAAATGACGCCGCAAAGGTACACTTGATTACAAATCAATACAGTCAAGTTCCTAACCTCTACAGTGTGCCCTTAGACCTAA
The DNA here is from genome assembly GCA_037157565.1 of Thalassia testudinum. Lineage (NCBI taxonomy): Eukaryota > Viridiplantae > Streptophyta > Magnoliopsida > Alismatales > Hydrocharitaceae > Thalassia > Thalassia testudinum. Next base: position 19,843,931 of record JAZHRO010000026.1, on the reverse strand, counting down.
AGATCTAAGTTACCTACTATCACGAACTACGGAACCGAATGCGAGCACCGCGGAACCACCGGGCCAGATTGAAAGGCCGTTTGCCCCAGTCTTAGACACCCAATAGCACGCGGGAACTCTCACCAGCACGTAGCCGCTACACGTAGGTAGTTAGGCCTCCAACCTTAGTAAGGGTCAAGTTACTACCAGTTTTAATTAGAGGCTTAGGGTCAAGTGCTTTTGGAATGTGAAGGGCGTTGTTTACGGGTAATGCCCAAGTGATTGATTTTAAGAGTGTGTAAGAACAAGCATGCAACAGGGAAATCTCCCCGAATTGAAGTTTTTATTAGCGAATGATTTTTAGAGTTCAGCCTTAAGTAGTATGAATTTTAAGGTTTTGCTGAATTACCAATTCAACCAATCTCCGGGTTTTTGCAAAAATACAGGTTTTCCTTCTAAATCCCAAGAAACCCTTCTTCAATTATCAATTAGTTAATGCATGCTAAAATGCAATGGGCTACCCTAAATGGAGATTTCTATGTGTGGATGCGCGAATCAATTTTATACCAATGTGAAAGGGAGCCAAAGCACTTCAATTCAAGTGCTCCCAATCACTAGAAAGATATCCACACACAAGGCTTCAACCAACAGATAAAGAAAATAAAATTTTTGGGGTTGAAGTATTCAGGATCGAATCACAGGCAAATTTGAAAAGTCGTGGTGGGGTTGGAATCAACTCAATTCCAAGTCTCCCCACCAAAAAAGTGATCCTGAATTAAAGATAATTGAGGCAAAAGAGGGATACAAGCAATCTTTTTCTTTGCCTCAAAGAATACTTCCCATGGCGTAAAATCTAAGAATCAAGATTCTAGAATTTTCGCTATGCGAAGTAAGGCGGGAAATCCCGGGGCAGTGGGAGTGAAGACAACCAATCAATCAAGTGAATTTTAATCCACTTGCCCTCAAGAAATCCCAAGAAGTTTTTCTAATTTTTAGTTTTAAAATTTTTTTTTTTTTATTTTTGTGGTGGCAAGTTAACACTAATTTGATGAGAAAAGAAAACCTACTTGTTCGGCAACGTGTGCGAAGCTCCAATGCGATGTCGGCGTCTTCACGCTCCCGTTCCCGCCTTGGATCTGCTCACGTCCTCGACTTTGTCAGCCTTCTTCTCCTTCCACCAGGTTCACCTGCACACCAAAAACAATAATACCCGTGAAGAGAGAAGAGACAAATTTAAAGGAATTGGATAGAAACTTACTCGAAAGCGCACGTCCCCGGCAGCGGCGCCAGAAAAGCTATGATGGTCCGCCTGGATAGGTTATTAATATGATATTTTTATCGTTGAAATGTGTATAGTGGTTAACCTAATTCAGACCTAACCATCTCTTTACAAAATTTTTAACCTGGCCTAATTGATTTTATCTTGTCACTTTTAAGCCCAGGGTCGAACTCAGGGAAGTGGGGTTCAAGTCGAGTTTCTACGTTTTCCTTAAAACGCGTCTCTTCCGTTCGTTTATTCTGTTTTTGGTATTTTTCTTATTTAGGTTTTTTTCTGGTAATCCTTGTTCTTGAGGCACACCCTCAAAATTGTGTCCTTGGCTTTTAGCCAAAACAGAGTTTCAAAACACGTCTTGCTACTTGCAAGACGGGGGTACCTGCAAATCAAAGATTATCTTTTCACTTTTATACCTTTTTTTTATCTTTTTACTAAGGAAGCTATCAGATAGAAAGTAAATATAGTAGCTATAGATATATATTTATATGTAGTATATATATAAAGGGGTGGGGGTGGACGTGACGATGGAGTGTAGCACTATGTCGAGTCAGCCGACGTCTAGAGAGACGCAACCAACACGACTAGGTGCCGCGTGGAGTGTGGATGGAGGATGGATGATGTATGGGACCACGCTTTTTTGTACGCGTGTATCAGGGAATATCAGCAACTGGTGCAGATATCCCCGCGATACAGCGTATAATAAATAACGTGAAAATATATGTACATATGTATGTATATAAATGTATAAGTATATATGTATAGATATATATAGATATATATATATATATATATATATATGTATGTATATATGTATATAGCTATGTATATATGTATATAAGTATATATATATAATACTATATAGATATATATATATATATATGTATATAGGTATATATGTATCTAGATATATATGTATATATATATGTGTATATGTATAAGTATATAGATATGTATATATATGTATACTAATACATACATATATATATATATATATGTATGTATGTATATATGTATCAATATATAAGTATGCGTATATATATGTTTATAGTATAGGTGTGTGTGTGTGTGTGTGTGAAAGTGTGAGTGTAGATGTCTGTGTGCGTCGGTGTAGTGTGTGAGAAAGTGTTGTGAGAGAGAGTGAGAGAGAGAGAGAGAGAGAAAGAATGGGAGAGAGAGAGCAGGAGAGAGCTGGCAGGAGAGGAGAGAACGGAGGCAGCCGCACTGCAGGAGGCGAGGGAGCACGTTTTAAGTCGTCTGCAGTCGAAGGCCGTCGTCTGATGGTCGTGGGCGCGTATTCGCGCAGGAGGAGACCTGCGTCTGCCAGTTGCGTGCACCAAGAACTCGCGACAGAGCGCGCGAGGCTGGAGGGCGAGGGCACCTGCAGGCGCGAGTGGAGCTTGCAGGTGCCGCAGGGGGGCGGGAAGGGGCCTGGCCGGCCGCTGCAGTGCGCGCAGCGGCCTGCTGCGGGTGGAATTGCAGAGGCGACAGAGCAGAGGTGGAGACGGGGAAGTGCCCTGCAGGCGCGCGCGGAGAGCTGAGCGCCTGCGGGGAAGGTCGCGGAGGTGCGAGGGGAGGTTCTGCAGTGGTCGCGGAGGGTCGCGGGGGTCGGCGCGAGGAGGCCTGGCCGCTGCAGTGCACGCAGCGGCCTGCTGCGGCTGCAACTGCGGCGTGGACAGAACGGAGACGGAGGCGGGGAACGGGCCTGCAGGCGCGCGCGGAGGGTTGCGCGCCTGCGGGGAAGGTCGCGGAGGAGGCGGGGGTGCTGCTGCTGCTGCTGTCGACGCTGGGCTGCTGCTGCTGCTGCTGCTTCAAGCTTCGGACCTTGAAGCGGCAGCAATGGCGTGGAGATGAAACCGAAAAGAAATGAAGACACCACGCCCACCTGCTCGTTGAAGAGCTGGGCGGTGGTGTTCCCACTGTGGTGGTGAGCACCACAGTGGGTTCTCCTGCTCGCCGGGTGCCTCCTCGACGGAGGGCCGACGTATGGGAGGGGAGAACGGTGGAGAGGAAGGTGGTGGACTGCAGGGTGGCGTTTTGCAGCAGCTCGCCGCAGCTGCGTATTGCAGCAATGTTCCTCCCCCCCTTCGTCGCGAGGAAGAGCTGCGGCTTTATAGAGGAGGAGAGCATGGCGGGGAGGCATGGCAGCAGCAGGGAGAGGCGTTGGAGAGTGGCTGCTGCAGGGAGAGGCGCGGGAAGGACAGCAGGGAGAGGCGGGACTGCTGCATGCGGCTGCGGGAAGGCGCATGGCGGGGAGAGGTTGCGGAGAAGTTGCAGCCGTAGGAAAAATAAAAAACAAGTGGAGATAAAAAATAGAAGAGATGGATTTTTGTAAAGAGGCACTTGAGGAAAATGTAAATTATGAAGCCCTTTTATTTCATTCTCCTCTCCTCTCAATTAAATGCATGAATGCATGTATTTTTACAAATGCAACAATGGAATCCTAATATGCATAGGTAGTGCTAGGAAATAGCATAAGAAGGCATTCTTATAGGCGTGTTTTGAGGTGCAAACAATATGGTATTGCTCTTGATCTCATACAGATTTCCCCCTGCCGGTTGTCTTAGTGCTTGTGCAGGTTGGTTAGTTGGAATAAAATAGTCCCTTAGGGTCCTTTATTGATTTGCACCTTGCTCAGCCATTCCTTCTTTTTCCTCTCCTAGGTGAGCTCTCCTAAGAATTCTCTTAGGATCAGGATCAAACACTAGACTACCCTCAAGAGAGCATCTACCAAGCATACAAAACACAATTCAGGTTCTTATTGAGTAAGAGATGCCTCCACTCCAAAGATAAGTCAAAAGATCAAGACTTATCCCTCCGTTCCCAAGTAAGTGGTATAAGAGGGGTGTGGACTTGAAATATTAACCTGCTTTATTGCGGAGGTCGAATTAGTTAATATAAATGGCCAAACAAGTTTTTCACTACAATTACGTGCCTTAATTCAACCTTCGAGTGCCCTAGGACCTGTACTTTGCTTTGATGATACTCCCAGGTGATCAAGTGAGAAGTTACTCCAAGGATGAACAAGGGGATGCAAGTAGGGCGAACCCTTCCTTTGAGGCGATGCATATGCGGTGCCCCTTAACTACCATTTTGTTCCTTTAAGGGGTGTCCCCCTCCGTGGAGTATCAAAACACTTGGTCAAAAGATAGTATCACCACCACCACAAAGCACAATAGGAGGGCCTGCACCGATAAAGAGATCGGTGCCTATAGCCTTAAGGGATTAAGCCTTAGTGCGGTGCCTAATGTGCATGCTCAGTGTCAGAAGTGTGCAACACACCGCAAATCTTTGTAATTTCTTTTGAAATCGCAGACAAGTCCCTTAGAATCAGATCAAATGTGAATTGCTTTTAGGGTTGAATCTGATTATCAGTCCCACTTTTAGTTATGTGACCACTGAATTAGTAAATTCAAACAACTTGGTGGTCTTGAATTTTAATTTGAATGCAAATGCGTGAACAGGAGCTGGATGCAAAAGTTAGAAAGGTGTACCTGTCTCCAGCAATCTTCGTGTTAATATGATTGCAATGCAATAATAAGATCTAATGTGCTGCTCAATCACCCCTAAATGCGCACACCTAAGGGCATGCAACTTCTAAATAGGTAGCTCGATATTTTCTTTGTTGGTTTTAAAGGCAGGCAAGCAAAAAATAGAATCACGCATGCACAAAAAATAATGTAAGCCCTAGTAGCTAAAGAATGTGGGGACAAACCCCCAAAAATTTAGCCCCAATTACAAGGGAGACAAGACAGAAGTAAATTTTAGGACGACGGAGAATCCTTTATGAAAGCAGGATCTTGGTCTCCTACGTCTTTTCCTCATGTGGCTTAGCTCGTGGTTGCTGTCACCGCTCTGTTGCGCCTCGTCACCTCGTCAGATTCCTCGCATAGTAAAAAAATTAATTAGATAATTGCGCAACTCAGAATATTCAAAAATAATGAAGTGAATCTATTGCATCTATTGCCTCCTTGGCAACGGCGCCAATTTGACAAGTCAATTTTTCGCTTTCGATTAAGTTTTGCAAATGAGATAACGCATTGTTGTAGTATTTAAGTGGTGGAAAAATTGACTAATCAATAATAAAAATAACCACTCACAGAAGAGCGGGTTGTGTCCACAAGGAGGCAATGATGCAAAAAACTCTCGATTATTTCATATTCTTTTGATCAAGTGCGAAATCCCTAATCAAATTCTACATGAAATGCGATGGAAACAAGATGCACAATAACTCAAAAATATAAGGGATATGTGCAATTTCTCCTCACTGAAATATTCAATAAATATGTGATGATTTTATGCAATTTACAATTGACATATATTAGAGAAAATTTGTGCACATGTTAATCCCTCAACCAATGTTGAAACATGTGAATATCAATAACACATAATTATCAAAAAGCGTGAGTGTGCAGTCACAATTTCACCATAATAAAATAATAATAAATTAAAATTGATTTTGGTGGCAATGGCAGTAAATGTAATTTTTAATTAACTTGAAAATAGGGGATTTGTTGCAGCGGCTTGTGCGCACAAGAGGAGGCGAGACAAACGTCGAGGTTGCAATTGAAGATCACCCCGCTTGGGCCGCACCTGACGGTGGTGACGGCGCAGCTAATGGTAGCCTGTGGTGGCTGCAAGAAGGAGAGGAAGGTGGCTGGCGGTGGTTCTTCGGGCAGTGCTGGAGGCACGAGCGCGGTGCCTGTAGGGAGAGCTGGTGACGAGGGCGGTCTGCAGAGGGGACGGCCAGGCGCTGAAAAGGCGCGCTGCAGGGAGGTGCTGGAGATGGGTGCTGGCCTAGCAGGGGCACGCAAGGTGGAGGTGCTGCTGGGAGGCTCTGTGCGGGTGCGGGCCTGGCAGGGGTGCGCAAGGTGGAGGCACTGCTGGGAGGTGCTGTGCGGGTGCAGGCCTGGCAGGGGTGCGCAAGGTGGAGGCGTTGTAGGGAGGCACACTTTGCAGTGGAGAAGGCACGGTGCCTGCGGGCGCCTGGTGGTGCTGGAGCAGGTGCCTACAGGCTGGAAGGGTGTAGTGGACGATGGTAGCATGAAGGTGATGGCACTGCAAAGGGTTGCCTACGCGGGTGCAGGCGTCTGCAGGCGCGGCTGGAGGGAGCGATGGAAGACTTGGTGCACAGTGCACACGGTGGTTCACAGGGTCAACCCTCTTCCATGGTGGAGCGGTGGAAGCTTCCTCTTTCCAACTTTTCCAACCTCTTTATCTCCTCCCCTTGCGTGCATTAGTTAAGGGATTTTCAAATCCCTTTGCAATTTTTGGCCGGCGGCTGTTAAGGGTGGCCGAAGGATGGGGGAAAAACATATGCCTCCGGTTGTTTGTTGGGCAAATTTATTTCCCAACTCCTTGTTCTTTCAAAATATCATTCCTGCACATAAAAACAACAAAATCATTACATATTAAGTTATAGAATGTTATAAAATAGATGTAAACTTAAATCATGATGCATGCAAATATTCTATAACTTAATGTAGTTATTAACAAACCTAAAAGGTAAGATTAAAGTTACTTAGGTGTAATACTAGTCCATTAAAATGGACTCATCAATATGTGCATGTGTTGGAAAGGAGAAAATAAGGAAGGTGATGGTACGGTGGCAAATGGGGAAGGATTCTATTATATGAGGAGGCATGTTTAGGATTTTGATGGATTTGGGTGGGATTTGACGAGAATAAATATGGAGGGGGAATATTTAATTGATATGATCACATATGGTAGCTTTGGGATTTTTCTTTCCTTGGATGGCAATGTGGAATGTTGGTGATGTGGCTCTCCTGCGAAAATAGAAATTTCTCATTAATGATTGCTACATAAAATGATACATAATTAAATAACCCCAGATGTATTCATGAACACCTAAATGCACTAATGCCCAATATATAATGTTTATGAGATCGATAATATCATATACTCAACACCCTTATCAATATAATGCATGCTTCACATTATTTTTATCTAAACCATGATGTACTTAGACTTTAATTTAGTCCATTGAAGTGGACCTATCAAATACCTCCTTACTTAAGTTTTGCTAGTCCCGAGCAAAATTATATGGATCAGACTAGATCTCTAGGCTAGATTTTATCGTTGGGATGACTTATTGTGCCGCACCTCTAGAGATCAGATTGAAATACCAACTATAGGCCTAAAGGTACTCAAGTATCAGCCAAGATACGGACCTAACCAACCTCAGCCTTAGGCCTATCGCAAAGGTTCTAAGGCCCGCAAAAACTATCTAGAGGTTCGTTGACCCTACCGATTTAAGCACCTATGCATATGTGCAGCAAGTCTCAGTTCAGTTTTCCAGTGCATTTTCAATAAGAGAGATAGGGTGAGATATTATTTCAACAGTTTTCTCTCTTTCATTTTTAAATTCTCCTAAACCCAACATCGGATTGACCCTAAATACGATCTGTATCGGATTCCTTGTCCCCACCATCAATCTTCGCAGGGTCCCTGATAATCAATGTTTCGAGATAGCACCACCCATGGCAACCCCCAGAACCCTGGCTTTTGACACTTCAGGAAAGTGCCGCTCATCGCATTATGTAGCTAAATTCAGACCCTGGCAATTGACATTTTAGGATAATGTTGCCATGGCATCTGAACCAGCACAAGATGCTTCCGTGCCCCTGGTAGGATATTTAGATATCCTAGGAGACAAGCACTGAGGAGACAATATGTTATAACGCATCTTCAAGGTGAGTATTTTTTCTTTCCTCCTCTTTGCATTGGGAGCTCGTCCAATCAACTTGTGTCTTCGAGCCACTCCTAAGTCATCTTTTCGGGAAAAATTTTCAAAACAAGCACTTTTTGGCATTATTCTTCATTATGCACATTGAACTAGACCAATGTGTGATTTTTGGGTGCCATTAGAAAGAGTAACATATTATTTCAAGTGTTGGCCATTTACCTTGAAAGTCTGACCAGATGAGGGATTTTGGATCTCAACTGCACCATGTGGGAACACCTGCGTGACAGTGTATGGCCCATCCCAACAGGACTTAAGTTTCCCAGGGAATAGCTTGAGTCTAGAATTGAATAGCTAGACCCATTGGTTGGGCTCAAAGGTTTTGCAGAGGATGAGTTTATTATAAAATACCTTACTACGCTCTTTATAAGCTTGAGCAATATCATAAGCCCCATTCCTCAATTCTTCAAGCTCAGTCAATTCTAATAAGTGCGTTTTTCCTACACTTTTGAGATCCATGTCAACATTCTTACTAGCCCAATAAGCTCTATACTCAATCTCAACAGGCAAATGGCAGGCTTTACCAAACACCATACGAAAGGGAGACATACCCAAGGGGGTCTTATAATTAGTTCTGTAAGCCCATAGAATGTCATCAAGTTTCTTCGACCAATCTTTTCTATCGGGTCTTACATTTTTCTCCAGAATTTGTTTGATCTCCCTATTGGACACTTCAACCTGTCTACTCATCTACGGATGATATGGGGTGGCCACCTTATGGGTGACACCAAGACTTTTGAGTAGATGGGTGAAGTGTGCATTCCTGAAATGAGGTCCCCCATCACTAATGATCGTCCTCGAGCAGCCAAATTGAGAAATGATATTGGCCTTAACGAAAGTCATGACCATAGAGTGATAGTTGGTCTTGGTCGGAATAGCCTCTATCTACTTTGACACATAGTCAACTGCCACGAGGATATATTTATAGTCGTGAGACAATGGGAAAGGGCCCATGAAATCTATGCCCCAGACATTGAATATCTCGACTGGAAGAATAGGTTGCTGGGGCATCTCATCTTGCTTTCCAATCGTTCCAATCTGATGATAGCGAAAACATGCCCCTACATAAATATGTGTGTCTTTGAAAAGTGAAGGCCACCAAAAACCAGACTGGAGAACCTTATACGCAGTTTTCTTTTGCACTAAAGTGTCCTCCACAGTACAGTGTGTAACAAAAATTCAAGACATTCTATTATTTCTCCTCTGGAATACACCTTCGTAGTACCTAGTCATGGCCTATTCTAAAGAGGTTAGGGTCCTCCTAGTGATAATACTTAGTATCAGCGAGAAATCTATCTCTCTTATGCTTATTCCATGTACTGGGGGTTTCGCCAGTGACCAAGTAGTTGATGACATCAACAAACCAAGGAGTTGTTTGTACTGCCATTACCGTTTCGTCAGGAAAGGCATCATGAATTTCTCCTGACGGAGTTGAAGCCTCAACTGGGATTTTGGATAAATGATCTGCAACTACATTTTCAACCCCTTTCTTGTCACGAATATCAAGGTTGAACTTCTATAGTAATAAAATCCAACGAATCAGCCAAGGTTTGATGTCATTCTTAGCAAGCAAGTGCTTTAAAGCCGAATGATCAGTATAAACCACAACCTTGGATCCCAGAAGATAGGACCTAAACTTCTCCAAAGCAAATACTACCGCAAGAAGTTTTTTTTTATCATAGTGTAATTTTGCTGTGGATCAGTAATGGTCTTGCTAGCATAGTATACCACATGAGGTTTCTTATCAACCCTTTGACCAAGGATTGCTCCCACAGTAAAATCCGAGGCATCACACATCAACTCAAATGGGAGGGTCTAATCAAGTGCTTGCAAGATATGCGTGGTTATGACGGCCTCCTTCGAGACTTGGAAGGCCTCAGCACACTTTGCATAAAAAATGAAGGTAGTATCATTCTCCAGTAGATCACAAAGTGGCCTAGAAATCTTGCTAAAGTCTTTAATGAAGCACCTATAAAAGCCAACATGGCTCAGAAATGATCAGATCTGCTTAACATTGGTGGGTGGTGGAAGCTTGGAAATGGACTCAACCTTGGACTTATCCACTTCTAAACCTCACACAGACACTACATGCCCAAGAACAATGCCCCGTTGAACCATAAAATCGCTCTTCTCCCAGTTGAGCACCAATCTTGTCTCTTCGCAGTGGGTGAGAACTTTGTCTAAATGTGAGAGATAGTGGTCAAACGACAAGTCGTATATGGCAAAGTCATCCATGGAAACCTCAACGAACTCATCAATCATGTCCGAAAAGATGGGCATCACACACCGCAAAAATGTTCCTGGAGCATTACATAGTGCAAACAACATTCGGCGGAAGGCAAATGTGCCATAAGGACTCATGAAAGTAGTGCGCTCCTGGTCATCTGGAAAAACAGCAATCTGATTGTACCTAGAATATCCATCGAGAAAATAGAAGTATTTATTCCCCACCAATCTCTCCAATATCTGATCAATAAGTGGCAAAGGGAAGTCTTTCTGGGTAGTGGTATTTAGGCGACGGTAGTTTATGCATACCCTTCATCCTGTTGTGGGTCGGGTGGTGACTTGCTCCCCTTTTTCATATGTCTCCACCGTGAATCCTGCCTTTTTAGGCACCACATGAATAAGACTGACCCATTCACTATCAAAAATGGGGTAGATTATCCCTGCATCTGGCCACTTTGAAATTTCCTTCTTCACCATTTCCCTCATGTTGGGATTTAATCGCCTCTACATATGTCGGAAGGGTTTCACAGAGTCATCTGTGTAAATGTGATGCATGCAGAGAGTCAAGTCAGATAGAGCAGTCAAGATGATGATAGGGTATGTATCATTGGGCACAATTAAAGCATATTTGAGGGTCTCTGGAACTGATTTGAGTTCCAAGTCCGAAGCTTTTTGAATTGAGGGAATTATGTTTGATGTCCCCACCTCCGGTAGCAGATCTACATTGATTGTCCATGGTGGGGATAGGGACTCGGTCATGACACCCAATAACTCTTCTAATTCAGGCATATCTCCCCCTCCTTCAAAATTCGGGGTACGATCCTTAGAAATAACTATTTGTAGGGGATCATCACACAAAAGAGCTGGTGTCGTCTCCTCTATAATTTCATCGATCACCTCTATTTGAGAATAATCTTCCAATCCAGGTTGTTTATAGGCATCAAAGACATTCAGCTGGCCTGATTTGCAATTGATGGACACATTGGCTGTAGCCAAAAAGGGATGCCCTAGGATAATCGAGGGTTTGGTAGGCATGTTGGATGGGTCAGTGTCCAATATCAAAAAGTCGATGGGAAAGAAGAAGTCATCTACTCTCACAAGGACATCTTCTAAAAGCCCACGTGGTGTCTTTAGCGATCTATCAGCTACTTAGAAGATTATAGGACTAGGCTTCGATTCACCTCCTAATAACTTGTAGACTGAGCTCTGCAATATATTAAACCCCGCACCCAGATCGAGGAAAGCCTCATCAATGCGTTGGTCTCCAATGACCACAGAAATATATGAGACTCCTGGGTCCATCTTGGGGGGTGTACCTTGTTGTAGGATTGAGCTGACTAGGTCGGGCAAGACGACCTTAGCCTGGACCTATTTCCTTGATTTCCTCTTTTGTGTGCACAGATTCTTTAGAAATTTAGCATAAGATGGGATTTGCTTGATAGCATCCAATAAAGGCAAGTTAATGTAAGCTTTCTTGAATGTCTCCATTATTTTTTTGATCCTATCTCTGGCTCCAGATGAGCCAGCAACAAGTGCCTCAAGGGTGGATAAGCACTCTGGAAAGGGCACTCATGGCCTCTGGGTGGAGGGGTTGTCATGACAAGACAAGGACGAAATGGTAACAACATCCTCTGGATGGGTGATTTCAAGCGAGGAGGGACTAAGTGGCTTTTCCTCGGTGGAAGTGTAAGTGCATGTCGGGTTGGTAGAAGGGGTGTGATCGGGTCGATCTTTCGCTTTTAAGTCGTTTGTAGTTTAATGTGGTGGAAAAATCGACTAATCAATTTTTAATAAGAAATAACCACTCGCAGAGGAGCGGGTCGTTTCCACAGGGAGGCAATAACGTATTAAAATTCGCGCCACTTAAAAATGTTTGTTCGGAGTCAATTTGGACAAGAACCAAGCCAAGATTGCCTTTAGATTAAGGTTTAAGCAAGAAATAATGCTGAAATGGCAATTATGATAAACTACAGGATATTTTCCGCAATGCAGACTGAATAGAATATGAATAAAATCTGGCAATGGCAGAAAATGTAAATTTTAATCAATGCTTTACTGTAGCAAAACAGGGGAATTCTTCCCCGTTGTCTTGCGCGACGAGGAGCCGATGGCTGGGCGCGGGAAGCTCGGCGGAGGTCCCTTGGATCAAGGGCTTCGAATCGGTGGTGACGGCGAGTCGCGCGGCGGCCGGAGGTGGCCGGACGAGCTCCGGCGGAGGTGCTGCAGGCGGTTGTGCGTGGGCGCGCGGAAGGTCTGCGGAAGGCGCTGGCGCGCGGAGGCGTGGCTGCGGTGGTCTGCAGGCGGGCGCTGGCGCGCGGAGGCGTGGCTGCGGTGGTAGCTGCAGAGGTCGGTTGCTGGCGGTTCTGCAGGTGGCTGTGCGTGGGCGCGCGGAAGGTCTGCGGAGGGCGCTGGCGCGCGGTGGTCTGCAGGCGGGCGCTGGCGCGCGGAGGCGTGGCTGCGGTGGTCTGCAGGCGGGCGCTGGCGTGTGCGGTGGAAGCTGCAGAGGGGGCGCTTGCGCGGTGGAAGCTGCAGGCGGCTGTTGGAGGATGCTGTAGGCTGGTCTGCAGGCGTTGGAGGAGAGCGCGGGCTGATCTGCAGGCGTGCGCAGGTCAGCAGCCAGTGAGCGGTGGAGGGCGCAGAGGTCGGTTGCTGGCGGTTCTGCAGACACAGTGGTGAACGGCGTGGACTGCAGGCGGTTGTGCGTGTTTGAGCTGAAGGTTGACGGACGTGGGTGCGCTGAAGGTTCTGCAGGTGCGGGAAGGGGTCTGCAGGCGACTTCAGGCGTGTGCGGTGAAGTGAGCGGGTAACTTCAGACGTCTGGGAAATTTCCCAGACGTCTTAAGTTACTGAGAGGGTGGCTGATCAGTAGGTTGGTGACGGTGGTCGGCGACGACGGCGAGGGAGTTGCACGCTAAGGTGCTCACGGTAATGCGGGCGAGCTCCGGATGGCGGTGTGGCCTGTCACACCACACGCCCACGGTGGTGGAGACTCGCCGCCACGGTAGAGGCCGGCAGTGTGGAGTGGAAGAGAGAGGATCTCTCTGCACAGTGGTGAGTCGGTGGCGGAGGCCTACTGCAGCCGGAAGCTTCCGTGCTCCTTTTATAGTGTCTTGAACAATTTTGAAATCAGTCGCCGACCAGATCCACCACATCTGCTCCCCCTTGAATGGCTTCATCACTGCAGCAGCCGGGCGTTGGAGCGGCAGCCAGCCGTTCTGAAAGAAGACGAATAAAGCAAATATTATTAAAATATTAGGGTTATTTATGTATAGACCCTCAACTTCTATGTTAATAAAAACAATATACCTAATTGGTTATCTAATTAAATGAATGCTATTCTAAGCTAATTCTAAATGCACTTAAGATATGAATGCAATGTATGGATTATGTAATTAGATTAAAACTATGAATTAATCTATTTACATCCTAATTTATACTAAATAAATGTTAGAATTAACCTAATGTGTAGGCACTTAAATACTTAAATAACCCACAACTATGGGCTAATCAGGGTGACTGTAGGAGCAAGTTCAAGTTTGCAGAGTTGTTTGCCACTCCACAAAATGGTCACAGTCTTAACGTGCTCCCTTATGAAGGGCCCTTTACCCCTAGCATTCTCCTCAGAAGAGCTAGGCAACTTCCCAGGTTCACATTGTCTAACAGGCTCAACAAGATGGCCAATTTGAGATTTCTTGGACTACCTTATTCTGAGATTGAATGATCATACTTTGATTTTCCTTCATGGCCTTCATCACAGCTTTCAGGTCATCCATCTCATAATTGTTGGGCTGAGGAGGGGGCTGGAATTGTTGTGCATAAAAGGGTTGGGTGGGTTGTGTTCTTGAACACCCCAAGTTGGAAGCATTACCTTGCTTCCATGAGAAATTGGGATGGTTTCTCCATCCAGGATTGTAGGTGTTTCCAAAAGGATTGTTCTTGGGAGGTAGACGAAGCCCTTGGGTAGCATTCAAGTTTACTTGAACTAAATCAGGGAATTGATTAACCAAATGGCACTCAATAGTGGCGTGAAGAGTGCTTTGGCAAATGGAGCATTCAGAAAGAGTCTGGACTTGGGAAGCTAATTGCAAGAATGTGCTGGTGTTTGTCATAAGTCTTTCAAAGTTTTGATTCAACAATTGAATTTGGAAGGCTAAATTCTGAGTAGCCTTGGCTTCACTAGCTTCTGCTTTCCTTTGGAGGATGGAAGGTCTTCTATCCTGATAGGCTAAGGTCAAGTGGATAGAATTGTCACTCAGTGACTCAAATAACATCTAGGCCTCATCCTCTGTCTTGGTAAGAAAGGTTCCAATACAAGCAGCATCCACTGTTTGCCTATGCCTATCAGATAGTCCAGTATAAAACCTCTTTACCAATTGCCATTTGGGCACTTGATGATGGGGGCATAGTCGAATAAGATCATTGAAGCACTCCCAAGTCTTGTGAAATTATTCCCCATCTAATTGAGTAAAACCCATGATCTCCCTCCTAAAGTGGTTGGTTTTGCACATCGAGAAGTATTTTTTCAAGAATTCTCCCTTAAGGGCATTCCAATTATTCACCCTTGCATCCAAGGTGTGATACCAGTGTTTTGCCTTGTCCTTAAAGGAGAAGGGAAAGAGGGTTCTCATCAAAGCTTCATTAGTAAAGTTCTGAAGTTTTACCATGGAGCATACCTCGATGAATTCCTCTAAATGCCAGTAGGGGTCCTCCCTAGTAGTACCATAAAAGGTGGGAAATAAGGATATGGTACTGCTCTTGATCTCATATGGATTATCCCCTGCCGGTTGTCTCAATGCTTGAGTGGGTTGGTTGGTCGAAATGAAATAGTCCCTCAGGATCCTTTGTTGATTTGCTCTCTGATCATCCATTTCTTCTCTTTTCTCTCTTTAGTGGGCTCTCCTAAGGATTCTTTTGAGCTCAGGGTCAAAACTAGGCTACCCTCAAGAGAGTGTCTACCAAGCATACAATATCTACTAATCACAATTCAAGTTCTTGCCGATTGAGTAAGTGAAACCACCACTCCACATATTTGTCAAAAAGGTCAAGGTGATGTCCCTCTGTTCCCACGTAAGTGGTAGAAGAGGGAGTGATGACTTGAGATCCTAACTCCTCTATTGTGAGGGGCAGAGGTAGAATAGGTTGATATAAATGGCCAAACAAGTTATTCAATGCAGTTATATGACGTAATCCAACCTTTGAGTGCCATAGGACCTATACTTTGCTTCAATGATACTCTCAAGTGGCTTAGTGAGAAGTTACTCCAAGGATGGAACTAAGGGATGCAAGTAGGGCGAACCCTTCCTTTGAAGCGATGTGTAAGTGGTGCCTTTTAACTACCCTTTTGTTCCTTTAAGGGGTATCCCCCTCCTTGAAGTATCAAAACACTTGGTCAAAAGATAGTACCACCACCACAGAGCAAAATAGGAGCGTCTGCACTGATAAAGAGATCAATGCATATAGCCTTAAGGGACTGAGACCTAGTGCGGTGCCTAGTGTGTGTACTTAGTATCAGAAGTGTGCATCACACCGTAAATTAGTTTTGATTTCAAAAAGAATCACATACAAGTCCCTTTTAATCAGATCAAATGTGATTTTGATTTTAATGTCGAATCTGATTAGCAATCCCAATTCTAGTTAGGCGACTGATTGCACAGCAATCATAGGTCTTAAATGACCTAGATTAAGCTAGGACATGGCATAAGTTAGGGTTATTCATGCATGCATAAGTATTATCTACATCTTTACTACTTTCCTTTAGCTATGCATAAAATAATGATATAATGTGCTGATTAAGTATATTATGTCAATTGCAGGCAATAAGCTGATCAGGAGCTGGATCAGGAATAATGGGTGTTGCAATAGAGCTGGAGTAGAAGGCTCAGAGTAGACGTAGGTATAATGATGTAAGGGAGTTAAGGTTTTCTACTCTATTAAGTAGGAATAAAGTAATAAAATGTGAAGAGCTTAGGTCCATCCAAGCACTCGGATAGCCTAGAGACTTCCCCGAAGCCTTGGCCACCCTTAGATTCAATCACAGCACCCTATGAAGCTCTAAAACCTTAGTTCCAACCTTATCTAGACGTCCAAATAAGTTATAGGACGTCCAATACCCTTAGCCAACTCCCGCACACCTCAAACCCACTTCTGCAGTGTTATTGGACATCCAGACACTTTGTCAGACATCTAATTTCTGCAGAATACCCAAAACAGAACCTAGATTTCCCCCTGACTCAGATTGGATGTCCAGAACTAAAGTCTGGACTTCTGATTTTTGAGTATAAGTCGTCTGATTTTGTTCTTGGACGTCTGGAACTGTTCTCTAGTTCCTATTTTGAGATTCAAGCATTGATCTTGGATCTCTAACTCCCTAGACCAAATCCCAACCACATAGGAACCTAAATTAAGGTGTCCTAACCCTAGTACATCACCTCTAGACCTACCTAAGGAACTAATTAGGTCCTCACCAAATCCAATTGACTTAGATCAAAGTCAATTACCTTCACCTAAGTCAATTGGACTCATTGAGTCCAATTAAGCTTAGATCTCAACCCACACAAGTTCAATTGGAATTAGTGAGAGTCCAATTGACCTAAACCCAACCTAATTGAGTTATTTCACTCTCAATTAGGTTCACACTCATTCAATTAAACTTAGGTTAAGTTTAATTGCAATTTCCCCTTAGCAATTAGGGTTTGTAACCCTAATTCAAGGCATACACCTACCTAAACCCCTTAGGACCTAGCCTAAACCACCTAGCCACATAGGGCACGACCACACACACACACACACACACCCATTCACGTACTCCCACACATCTAGAGTTCTCTGGAACTCTCTCCAAGTGGCGACACTCTTGGTTGCCAAATTTAGCAACCAAGAGGCATTCAAATTGATATCCACATTTTTTGGATCTCAAAACCACTTGGCCGGCCACTCTTGGACTCTCTCTAGAGAGTTCCACACTTCTCTAGAGAGAATCTCTTAGCTCTATAAAAGGACCTAAGGGGTGGCCATTTGCACCCATTCACATCCATTGGCTTCCATCCACATTTACGGCTCTCGTCCACTTCCACTTAGGCTAGCCACTACCATCTCCACGAGCTGAGCACCACCATGAAGGACACCATGACAGGATGCTAGATCACTCCTCTCTCACTCCAAGGGCCAGCCTAATCTCCATTGGCTTCCCCTCATTCTCCTCTCCTCCACTCAAAGGCCATTGGAGACCACCTCCGAATGCCTTTATTTCTGATAGATTAGTAGGTAGCTCTTTACATTTACTGCTTTTAATTATTGCTTAGTAGTGTAGTCCTTATTCTCCCCCAATGATGCATGCAAAATCCTCCCGTAGATTCTTGTATGTGATCATTTTCTGGTAGCTAGATTTACATTTTTAAGCATTCATGTACAAGCTTTCCTCTACCTTCCATGTTGCAAACACTCTCTTGAATGAATAGAAGATATATTTTTATATATATGTCTATGTGTTGAGAATCACCATGAGCTTATTGCAATATCTTTTGAGTGATTAATGTTGCCTGTTTTTTATTCCTGATATATTTGCAACTAAGCATGACGTACTTCAATTCATAATAATCAAAAGCCAACATGTGATTCTAAATAAAGTAGAGTGATAAAGATCGATTTCAGATTGAAACAAACGCCTCCCAGAGACGAACGACCGGGACTCAAGTCTCGTTATCTTTTTTCAAATATTTTTGTTTAGTCGTATTGCGCACTATACTACAACGTTTCCTTTTCAAAAATGCACGATACGCTACCAAACAAATGGTGCCATTGCTGGGGAGGCAACGTCATTTTCTTCGATTTCGATCTTCTAATCTATCACTGACAAATTTGCCTCTACTTTGTTTCTGGATGTCCAGGACAACACGAAAAATGAATGGGATCTACGCACAATGGGCGCGAAAAACAAATCCAGGTGCACATCATCTCCTTTTTAGATTTGGTTTTCCTTTGAACCTTAGGAGTAGATTTATTTTCTGCAATTTCTTTGGAAAAAATTTTTTTTATTCATTTCTGTAAAAAATAAAAAAATAAAATAAAAAGTTTTCCAAAAAAAAAAATCTTGACTAGATTTCTTTTGAATTCTAGGTTAGTTTGAAATAAAAAGCAAAAAAGATATATATATATATATTTTTTAAAAACCCTCTGATAAAAATTGCAAAAGTTTTCAAAAAAAAAAAAAGTTTTGGTGGAAAGCTTGGATTTCAAACCCAAACCCTTTTTAAAATCTTTTCCACTATCTTCTGATTTTCGGTCAGATTTCAAGTCTGATTTAAAAATTCGACTGCTTAAAAATTAGTAAGCCAAAAATTCTGAAATTTGGGCCAAACCTTCATTTTCAAACCATATTTCAAATGCCACTATTATTTTGAAAAAATTCTAAGTATAAAATTTTTAAAAATTTGTGAAGTGCACAGGCATCAAACTGACCCAGATTTGAGATTTTTCAAATTTCAAAGAGCAATTTCAAGCAATCCGTGAATTTATTCTGACTAAAAATGGTAGGGTTTGAAAGATAATCTCTTTGGTTTTTTTCCCATATTTTTTTCGAATTTTTGAAGGTCATTTGATACTGTTTCGAGTCAAAAAATCGACCAGGGGTCAAAATTCCAGATCTGACACTCTGACATTCAAAAATCCGTAAAAATTCGATTGAAATAGTAAAAATTCTAAAAAAATATTCTTTGGAAAGCTAATTGAAAAAGGAATCTACTCGCCAATTTTCAAGTTAATTGGATTCCAATTGTTGTCAAAGAATGAACTTTACTTTTATGGTCTGCTGAAAGAGAACAAACCTTAGAAGTGCATGAACCTTAGGGTTAAATCTTTAGGGTTACAACTTAGAGGCCACACTTGGGCTAGCCTAGACTTAATCAAGTCTAGTACTTAGCCGATGAGCTTGGTCACCTTATGGGCCACTCACCAAGAGAAAACCCCACTGAAGAAAATGGGCCAAAATAAATTTTAAAACACGAAATAAAACCCGAATTCATTGTCGTGCTACTGGGTGGTTTCAATTTCTTGGTTGGGTTAGCGAAGAGGTGGGAATCACTTTCAGTCAGTTGTACAACGAATTTCTTCAGGAATTAAAATCTAAAATGAAAAATCTGATCATCCGATTCATAAGGACCACTTGATTGACAGGGCCTTAGCCCTGTCTGACTTGGCTACACCAACCCAGGGGTTGGGTGGTGTATGTGAGGAAGGAAGTTACTTAGACCTCACTTGGTTGGACCTTGGGAACCACTCCCAAGGAGGTGAGTCACCTCGCCAAGACTATCTTCTCCCCCCACCTCTTCTACTCCCAGAGCCACCATGGCTAATCCTAGACCTGGACCTGGACCTAGACCGGGTCAGGATATCGAGAATCTGGACCTGATGGCTCATTTGGAAGCCTGGGTAGTCGAATCTGAGGAGCGGCATCGGTAGAGTATGGATCGCATCTTAACGGTGCTGACAGGATGTAGCACCCGCCGCGAGGAGAATAATTGCAGGATTTCTACAACCCAGCAGCACAAATCGTCGCACCACTAGTCAACATTCTCGCAGGCGGAGATGCGTTTGAGCTCAAGCCCAATGTGATTGGGTTGATCAGCACTCACTTCTATGGGAACTCAAGCGAAGATCCGTTCCAGCACCTTGAGGACCTGAGTCGACTCGCTGAAATGATTCGACTTAGGAATATCAATCTTGGGATTATTCTAATGAAGCTATTCCCATTTTCTCTGAGGGACAAAGCTTCATACTGGTTCAAGACCATTGGGAAGCCAATTGGAACCTGGCTGAAATTACGACGTGAATTCCTGTAAAATTTCTTCCCAATCGATCGAACAAACACAAAGCGACGTGCAATCATGACTTTCTCCCAGGGAGCTGGGGAGAAGTTACATGAAGCTTGGGACAGATTTCACGACCTTCTCCAAAAATGCCCGCATCATGGTATACCTAGATGGCACCTGGCTCAGATCTTTTACCATGGGCTAGATGACACACATCGGTATCTGGTCGATGCATCTAGTGTTGGGAATTTCCTCACAAAAGAAGAGAATAGTGCATTTGAGCCATTTGAATCCTTAGCGGAGAACTCGAAGAATGCCGCATCCATGAACCAGTTCCAGTGGCCTAGTCAGTAGCGGGTTGGTGTCCACGAGGCTCACACCGAGTCTATTCGAGCTGACATGGATATCATCGTCAAGCAGCTGGATAGAATAAACCTAATTGAGAAGAAGATTGACCAAATTAGTCAGGGTCAATCTGACTTGAACTCTGCCACCTTAAAACCCTCCTATGCACCCCGAGCCCTTCCTGCTCGAGTCAATCTACTCACTCGGGATGCATCTTCTCTGTATTTATGAGATCCTGCATATTAGGATCCCGTAAATAATCCAGATCTGGCACCCTATGACTAGGGTTACTCACCACCTACAGATTATAATGCATATCCCCTTGACGAATATACATCTCAGACATCTTCGGCCTACGAGGACGTCAGTGCTATCCAAGGATATGGGCGTAATAACCCATATTCAGAGACGTATAGCCCTGGTTGGAGCCAACATCCAAACTTCTCCTGGTCTGGTAATTCACAGAGACCATATCAAGATCCACACTATCAAATCAGGCAATATGAGAATGCGCAAAACACGTACCCTAGGCAGCAGCCATTCACGTCTCAGCAGCAGCAACCCCATTCTTTATACCAGCCGTTGCACCAAGCTGCCAATCACCCTCCAAAGTGGGCTGACCCTTTGGAGGCAATGAAAGAGAAGCTGCAAGAATCAATGAGGAAATCCACATAGGATAGCTTGCAGATTATGAAGGCGATGGCTGATCAGATACAAACTATACAGAACATGTAGAACTAGCTGTTGCAGGAGCATAGGACTCAGGGAGCCTTACCATCCCAACCCGTCTCGAATCCTCGATATGTGCAAAACCAAGGTGCCCCGCCCAGGTTTCAGGCACCGTAGGGACAGGCATATGCCATACTACAGGCGCCTCCTGCACCACCTAGTTATGCATAAGGCCAGCCGCCTTTACAGAACCCTACATATTCTGCCCCTTCCACTCCCCCACCACCTCATGGACAGCAAGCCGATGCACATGCTGTCTCTTTGAGGAGTGGAAGGAAGACATTCAACCCACCACTTAGGCAGGCGGGTCCTGATTTTTCCTACCCTTCGCCGCAGGGGGGTTCGACTCCTTCCTCATCTCAGGAGCCACCTGTGGTAGATAAGGGTAAGAGGCCACTCAACCCTGACATTCCCTTCCTTTTTCCTGAGTCTCTGACACGAAATGCAGTATGGAGAAAGGACACGTGAAATTTTGAGGACCTAAAATCGATGTTCAAGGAAGTACATATTCAGGTCCCCCTCCTCGAGGCAATCGATCACATTCCCGCTGTTGCTAGGTTCTCCAAGGACTATTGTACCCAGAAGCGATAGCTGAGAATTGGACGACAGACGGTACTGTCGAAAGAGGCTAACACCGTGATTCTAGCAGACTTACCGTCGAAGAAGAAAGACCTTGGTATCCCACTCATATCTTGCTTCTTGCAGGACTCTCCATTTGATCGGGCCCTTCTTGATCTGGGTTCGTCCATCAACCTAACTCCCACTACCGTATTTGATCGATTTCGATTTGGGGAGTTGAAGCCCACCTTAGTCACGATTCAGCTAGCTGACAGATCAGTCAAAACACAAAGGGGGTGGTTGAGAACGTGATTGTGAAAGTCCGCAGGTTCTACTTTCCCACAAACTTTTTAATTCCCGATATGGAAGTTCCTCCTAATTTTCGAGATGCACCAATTATTTTGGGTCGCCCATTTCCAGCAACAGCCTGAGCGAACATTGATTGTGCATCCAGGTGTATGGAAATAGCCTTAGGCAATGAGCGACTTCGACTTGACATATTCATGGTAGCAAAGAACTTCGACTGTGATCGAATAGAGGAGGATGGTGAAGACGAAGATGCAGCATACTATGGTAACATTGGGCTCCTTTGTGCAACCCAATGTCTCATTCATCTACACTATCAGGGTTCTTGGACCTCAATCCACACGAGACTGAGACCACTGCACTACACATATCTCCTCTAGGATCTGACTATTTAGGGTGAGCTTCTGACCACATCACCCTTGAATCCAGCTATTTTGATCCACACATTACTGAATCGCCCCTGTTGTAGGAAGACATGACTACAGCTAACGGGTTTCCCGTTAACGCA
Source organism: Thalassia testudinum (assembly GCA_037157565.1). Classification (NCBI taxonomy): domain Eukaryota; kingdom Viridiplantae; phylum Streptophyta; class Magnoliopsida; order Alismatales; family Hydrocharitaceae; genus Thalassia; species Thalassia testudinum. The sequence goes on along the minus strand of JAZHRO010000026.1, from coordinate 19,821,438 downwards.
GACACAACCGATTATTTCACAAGGAGTGACTCAGCAGGAATTCACGTGCACATGGATCAGCAGATTCCCACCCTCGATTTTGCTCCTCCCACTCTCATTTCTAACTCCAACCCACCCGTGATTGAATTGAAGCCCTTACCTAACTCACTCAAGTATGTGTTCTTGGGCGAAAGTGAGACATACCTAGTCATTATCAATGCCCACTTAACCAAAGAATAGGAGCATCAATTGATTTCTACACTACAAGACCATAGGGCTACTATCGGGTGGAGTATTGCTAATCTCCGCGGTATTCGCCCCTCGTATTGTACTAATCACATTTACACGGATGAGGGGGTGAAACCTTCGAGACAACCTCAAAGGCGGCTTAACTCGAATATGCTAGAGGTTGTTAAGAAGGAGATCATCAAATGGCTGGATGCAGGTATTGTATACCTAATCTCAGACAGCCAGTGGCTGAGTCCGATCCAGATAGTGCCCAAGAAAGCAGGACTCATCGTCATAAAGAATGATAAAGGTGAATCCATCCCGACCCACACTGTGACAACATGGCGGGCCTGCATCGACTATAGGAAACTAAACATGGCTACATAGAAGGATCACTTTCCTTTGCCTTTCATTGATCAGATCTTGGAGCGGTTAGCCAGACGCAGTTTCTTTTGCTTTCTGGATGGATACTCTGGGTATAATCAAGTAGCGATTAGCCTGGAAGATCAAGACAAGACTACATTCACATGCCCCTTTAGAACATTCGCTTTCAAGCGGATGCCCTTTGGCCTCTGCAACTCACCAGTGACATTTCAGTGTTGTATGATGGCCATCTTCTCTGACATGATTGGGGACTATGTGGAGGTATTCATGGATGACTTCTCCGTTTTCGGAGATTATTTCACATCTTGTCTTGATAAGCTCACCAAGATCCTGAAATAGTGTATTAAGGTGAACCTAGTACTATCCTGGGAGAAAAGCCATTTCATGGTGAGTGATGGCATAATACTAGGGCACAGGATCTCCAAAAATGGACTCGAGGTCAATCAAGCTAAATCTGAGATTATTTCCCACTTACCGCCACCTAGCTCAATCAAGTAGATCATATCATTCTTGGGTCACATTGGCTTCTGTAGGAGATTTATACGCAATTTCTTGAAAATTGCATGGCCCTTGACGAATCTCTTGGTTGCCGATGTCTCATTTGAATTTGATACCTCATGTCTCAGTGCCTTCGAGTCTTTACGAAGGGCTCTCTCCGACTCCCCGATTCTCCAACCACCCGACTGGTCGCTTGATTTCGAAATGATGTGCAACGCATCTGATTTTGCCATCGGTGCTATTTTAGGCCAGCGTTGGGAGAAACAACCCTTTGTCATATACTATGCTACCAAGACGCTGAATGAGGCTCAACACAATTACATTGTCACTGAAAAAGAACTGCTAGTAGTAGTATTCAGGTTGGAGAAATTCAGACCTTACTTATTAGGGTCCAAGGTCATCATTTTCATTGACCACTCCGCCCTCCGGCATTTATTGGCAAAGAAGGATGCCAAACCACTGCTCATCAGATGGATCCTTCTATTGCAAGAATTTGATATCGAAATCCGTGACAAAGTCGGAAAGCAAAATGTTGTGGCGGATCACTTATCCAGACTGCACCCAGACCACATTCCTTATTCCCTACTTATCCACGAGAAATTTTTGGATGAATCTCTTTTGGTAGTTCATTCTGTTGAGTTCCCCTCGTACGTACGCAGATATCGTGAACTACCTTCCGCAGGCAAGATTCCCGTGAATCTATCCAAGGACCAGAAACTCAAATTCACTGCAGAAGCCAAATACTACCTATGGGATGACACACTGCTCTTCCGCATTGGAGTGGATCAGATTATTTGAAGATGCATCCCAGATTCTGAGATGCCCAGTGTGTTATCTTTTTGCCACAACGATGCTTGTGGTAGTCATTTCTCGGGACGAAAAACCGTGGCAAAAATTTTGCAGTTGGGATTTTTCTGGCCAACTATTTTCAGAGATACACACAAATACGCCTAACACTACAAACGATGCCAGTCGGTCGGTTCTATGACCAGGAGAGACATGATGCCACTCCATCCCATCATGGTTGTAGAAGTGTTCAACGTCTGGGGCATCGATTTTATGGGCCCTTTTCCAAACTCGCATGGATTCAAGTACATATTACTAGCCATTGACTATGTCTCGAAGTGGGTCGAGGCCATCCTGGTGAGACGAGCTGACCATAAGACCATCATTTCTTTCGTACGGAAAAATATTTTTGCGAGATTCGGAATACCCCACGCTCTGATTAGTGACGGGGGAAACCACTTCATCCACGCCCATTTCAGGTCATTACTAAAGAAACATGGGGTACATCACCGTATAGCCACCCCGTATCACATGTAGACCAATGAGCAGGCTGAAGTGTCTAACCGTCAGATCAAGCTGATTCTCCAGAAGACGGTTAGACCAGATAGGAAGGACTAGTTCGATAAATTAGTTGACGCACTCTGGGCATATCGGACCGCATAAAAGGCCACACTCGAAATGTCACCATATCGCATAGTATATGGCAAGGCCTACCACCTTCCTATAGAGTTGGAACATCGTGCCTTTTGGGCAGTGTGAAAATGTAACCTTGACCTTGATGCAAGAGGTCAAGAACGGAAACTCCAGCTTAGCGAGTTGGAAGAGATCCAACAGGAGGCCTATGAGAACGCATTGATATACAAGGACAAGACCAAGGCCTTTCATGACCGCCACATTCGGAGGAAAGCATTCACGCCCAACTAGCAAGTCTGGTTGTTTAATTCACGATTAAAATTGTCTACAGGGAAGCTCAAGTCCAAGTGGACTGGCCCGTATGTTGTGATTCAGCCATATCCTAATGGGGCAGTCCAGATCAAGGACCCAAAATCTAGGCGTATATCCACGGTAAATGGCCAGTGCCTCAAGCCATTTTTGGCCTAGGAACCTCCTCCACCTGAAGAGATTATTCATCTTATTGAGGACGTGTGACTGAATTCTCGCCCAGCTGGAGGTGTTAAACTCAACACGTATAGATGGCATATCCCACATTCCATCATCATCTATACACAACCATTTTTATACATAGCATATTTTTCTGTTAGCATATTTTCTTTCTGCATATTGCATGCTGACAGGTTGGCCGGTGCTGAATATATAATTTCAGGAGCAATTACAGGTGATTTCTACCCATTCTCTCCATGCTGTATTTATTTTCTTTCATATTCATGCATGAGGACATGCAAGAACTTAGGCATGGGGGGGGGGGGGTAGATACAATAAAATTGAAAATTATTTTTATGCCAACATTTAAGAAAACCTCGAAGCTGCATGTAAAACGTACTTTAGGACCCTAAATAAAAGAACAACCGATTCCACCTCCAATGCTTGCATTGGAGCTAGAAATCGTCCGCAACAACCACTTTTGACTCACCCACTCACCTCTTGTTCTAAATTTAGGGTCAAGCTGAATGTAACCTGAAAGGGAAATTTTATGAAGTACAAATTATATGAGGTTACTTGTTTATAGCATATATACATATTGCACTCATGAATAAGATTATTTTATTAAGAGAATGCATTAGGGATTTTATCCTCTAGTTGATTCCTGTAATCTATAATCCAGTACAACTTTTCACACACACGTAGAATTTGCAATGGATTCACGGTGAAGGCTAATAAATGTCTTTAATCTGTTGAGAAGAAGAAGTGCTTCTTTTCCTAAACCCCTGGACAGTGTTTTGGGAGTCAGGCAGATTTTCCTCCAAAAATCCACCAAATAGTGTGAGATGAGAGTAGAGTGCACTGGTGCGCTAAGATTAGTGCAAGGAATCTGAAATCCTAGATAATTAGGTGATGATACTCAAAGATTAGGCATAGTTTTCACTCTCGGTTCCTGCATATACATTTTTGTGTGAATTGTGAGAGCCACCAAATGAGGCAAATACGCGGAAAGCGAGTTCTCATAAAACTAGGGCTAAGGTGGATGGTTACGAGCATTCTTTACGGAACCCTCGGCTAAAGGAGGGTATTGATGCCAAGGTCAAAAATACACCGTCCTATCCATCTCTTCTAGTGCCGTGAGTATGCACTTCCACCAAATAAGCCACCCAATTCTCTTGAGTATCACCAATCCTTAATAATGCCTCCTTAATAAAGCTCATGGATGTGTTATGTTGAAAAAAAAAATGAAAAAAAAGATAAAAAGAAAGAAAAATTGAAAAAAAATTAGAAAAAGAAGAAAAAGCAAAGAAAAAAGAGTGAATATTTAGTTCAGTTGCATTGAGGCAATACCACCAAATAAATTTGAGATCCACCAAATATGGCCTTAACCCACCTTTCTTGCGTTTCTGACCGCTTGAATACTGGCTGAGGAAGTCTGACTTAGTGTTAGGGTTATGGAAACTCAATTAAAGTGTTAATGCCTAGTGAGATCATATATGTGAATCTGATGAGAGTGTGAACTCTAAAAAAAAGAAAGAAAAGGGAAAACGAAAAAGAGTAAGAGAGAATGAATACAAAGGAATCAAAAGAAAGTATAGTTTTTCTCGTCTTTCTCTGGGTTGAGTTACTTAGTAATCCAAGAATCTAGATTTTGTAGTACTAGTCTCTATGTAGCACCAAGTGAGAGTGATCCACCAAATATATAATCTTTTCCCTCAGAGATTCTCTACTTAAGCCTAAAGCCAAGGTGGAATTCATAGAATATCTTGAATACCCTGAGGGAAGAAGTCCACCTATCCTGCTAGAATTTTACTAAGGGTTGAGTACAGGCTTTAGAGGTGTATCAATTTTTCACTCGAATCCGTTGCAAAGGCTATAGAGATGCACTTTCACGATTGTCTAAATTTCTAGAGTATAGGATGAAAACAAAAAGGATAAAAATCTCTAGGCACACACTTGATAAAATAATCAGTCCCTTAGGACCCTTATATGAATAATTTAGTCTTGCATTTGCTAGAGACTAGCAAGATTTAGGCATGGGGGTATGATTGCACAGCAATCATAGGTCTTAATTGACCTAAATTAAGCTAGAACTTAGCATAAGTTAGGGTTATTCATGCATGCATAAGCATCATCTGCATCTTTACTGCTTTCCTTTAGATATGCATAAAATAATGATATAATGTGCTGATTAAGTGTATTATGTCAATTGCAGGCAATAAGCTGATCAGGAGCTGGATCTGGAGCAAGATCTGAAGCAGGATCAGAAATAACGGGTGTTGCAGCAGAGCTGGAGTAGAAGGCTTAGAATAGATGTAGGAATAATGATGTGAGGGAGTTAAGGTTTGCTATTCTATTAAGTATGAATAAAGTAGTAAAATGTGAAGAGCTTAGGTCCATCCTAGCTCTAGGATAGCCTAAAGACTTCCCCCAAGCCTTGACCACCCTTAGATTAGGTCACAACACCCTAGGAAGCCCTAAAACCCTAGTTCCAACCCTTATCTAGATGTCCAGATAAGTTATACGATGTCTAGGACCCTTAGCCAACTCCCGCATACCTCAAACCCACTTCTACAGTGTTATTGGATGTCCAGACACTTTGTCAGATGTCCAATTTCTGCAGAATACCCAAAACAGAACCTAGATTTCCCCCTGACTCAGATTGGACGTCCAGAACTGAAGTCTAGACTTCTGATTTTGAGTATAAGTCCTTTGATTTTTTTTTTGGACGTCTAGAACTGGTCTCCAGTTCCTGTTTTGAGATTCAAGCCTTGATCTTGGATCTCTAGCTCTATAGACCTAATACCAACCCCATAGGAACCTAAATTAAGGTGTCCTAACCCTAGTACATCACCTTTAAACCTACCTAAAGACCTAATTAGGTCCTCACCAAACCCAATTGACTTAGCTCAAAGTCAATTACCTTCACCTAAGTCAATTGGACTCATTGAGTCCAATTGAGCTTAGATCTTAACCCACACAAGTTCAATTGGACTTACTGAGAGCCCAATTGACCTAAACCCAGCCTAATTGAGTTATTTCACTCTCAATTAGGTTCACACTCATTCAATTAAACTTAGGTTAAGTTTAATTGCAATTTCCCCTTAGCAATTAGGGTTTGTAACCCTAATTCAAGGCATACACCTACCTAAACCCCTTAGGACCTAGCCTAAACCACCTAGCCACATAGGGCACGACCACACACACACACACACACACACACACTCATTCATGCAATGCCACACTTCTAGAGTTCTCTAGAACTCTCTCCAAGTGGCGACACTCTTGGTTGACAAATTTAGCAACCAAGAGGCATTCAAATTGATATCCACATTTTTTGGATCTCAAAATCACTTGGCCAGCCACTCTTGGATTCTCTCTAGAGAGTTCCACACTTCTCTAGAGAGAATCCCTTTGGTCTATAAAAAGACCTAAGGGGTGGCCATTTGCACCCATTCACATCCATTGGCTTCCATCCACATTTACGGCTCTCATCCACTTCCACTTAGGCTAGCCACTACCATCTCCACCACCATCTCCACGAGCTAAGCACCACCATGAAGGACACCATGCCAGGATGCTGGATCACTCCTCTCTCTCTCCAAGGGTCGGCCTAAGCTCCATTGGCTGCCCCTCATTCTCCTCTCGACCACTCTAAGGCCATCGGAGACCACCTCCGAATGCCCTCACTTCTGATAGATTAGTAGCTAGCTCTTTACATTTGCTGCTTTTAATTATTGCTTGGTAGTGTAGTCCTTATTCTCCCCCAATGATGCATGCAAAATCCCCTCGTAGATTCTTGTATGTGATCGTTTTCTGGTAGCTAGATTTACATTTTTAAGCATTCATGTACAAGCTTTCCTCTACCTTCCATGTTGCAAACACTCTCTTAAATGAATAGAAGATAAATTTTTATATATATGTCTATGTGTTAAGAATCACCATGAGCTTATTGCAATATCTTTTGAGTGATTAATGTTGCCTGTTTTTAATTCCTGATATATTTGCAACTAAGCATGTCGTACTTCAATACGTAATAATCAAAAATCGATGTGTGATTCTAAATAAAGTAGAGTGATAAAGATCGATTTCAGATTGAAACAAATGCCTCCCAGAGATGAACGACCGGGACTCAAGTCTTGTTATCTTTTTACAAATATTTTTGTTTGATCGTATTGCACAATATACTATGACATTTCTCTATCAAAAACGTGCGATACGCTTTCAACAGCGACCAGTGAATTAGATCAATTCAATCAATTTTGGTGGTCTTGAGATTTAATCCACATGCAATGCGTAAACAATAGTTGGATGCAAAGATAGAATGCTATACTTGTCTCCAGTAATCTTTGTGGAGATATGTCCACAATGCAAAGAAAGAGATCTAAAATGTTGCTCAGTCACCCCTAAATGAGAGCACCTACAGGTATGTAACTCCTAAATAGGTGGCTTGATAATTTTGTCTTTTCTTTTAGAGTAAGCTAATGAGACACATTTGTGGGCTAATCGTATGCATAAATACCTAGTTATTAGAATAATGTCTACATGTAAATAGCATACTTAAATTTATAAATAGATTAGTTTATAAAAATGATTGCATGCATATTTTATACATTGCATTCACAAGTTTTAGAAGGTAATATGCATTATGGTGACATGCATGCATTACCTGAATTATTGTGGATTACCTTTGTAAATAACTAATTTATTTTTTTTCTTTCTTTTCTTCTTTTCCCCTGCAAAAGACATCGCAATAGCCGCAACGCATCCACCACCGCCAAACTTCTCACAATAGCTGCAACGCATCGCCAACGGTAGATTTATTTGTCGGGTTGCAGGTCGAGATGTGCGGGAGGGGAGAAATAAACAGGAGTGGTGAGGCATTTAAAAGAGGGTGGGGGCTCTCCATCATCTTCTCCCTCTCAACGTGCACTGTGGCTCTCTCAGTGTGCATCGTGGCCCTCTACGCACCTACCTCTGTCCTTCCTCTCGTCGGTCGCACGGTGACAGCATGCGACCACCACTGCAGCCACCCATCACCTTTAGGCATGCCCGCCCTCACCATAGCCATCACCTACCTTTGTCTCCATACACAGCAGGGACCTTCCTCCTCTCCTTCACACACAGCAAGGAACCCATAGTCACTCTCGCCACCGACCACCATCACCCTCACTGCTGACCTCCATCACAGCAGCCGACACCACCATAGCAGCCCCCCTCCATCATCTTCCTCTTATTCATTTTCTCCTTCAACCCAGCGCACTGTTCACCATCATCTCCAAAAAGAACCCATACCCATGTTCGCTCCTCCTCCAGACAGCCACCCACTTCGGCCTCCATCCTTCACATCGACGACTCCCTCGCGCTTGCCTCAACCCCACAACCTCAACCACACCTTCAGCCACACCAACCGACCACTCAACGTCTACCTATTGAACCTCACCACCGGCAGCATCCAAAGCTCCGACCGGCGAGCTCTCCTCCTCCAGACAGCCACCCACTTCGGCCTCCATCCTTCACATCGACGACTCCCTCGCGCTTGCCTTGACCCCACAACCTCAACCACACCTTCAGCCGCACCAACCGACCACTCAACATCTGGCTATTGAACCTCACCACCGGCAGCATCCAAAGCTCCGACCGGCGAGCTCTGGCCATCTCCGCCAACGCCACAACCACCATCGCAAAGCTCTCTAAACGCTCAACCTCCTCGAAGCTTCTTACGGCCAACCAGGGCCTCCTCTTTACGCATGCATGAGAGGAAGATTTCTTCTATTTTGGGTTTAATTTAAATTTACATTACATGCCATTGATGAAAGATGAGATTTTTGCTTTTTGGATTATTATATTGAGGTGAATTTGCAAGGATACACTTACGTTTTCCTGAATTGGCTTGACTTATGTTATTTTCCTGCATTTGTGTGATTTTGATACTTATGCGTACTGAACCAAACTGTGTGTGGATTGGGGTGCTTAGGTTACCGAGTTCCGCAAACCAGAGGTCAATTAACGAGGTTAAATACTCCCTAATAAGCCTTATACCTAATACTTAAGCTTCGCATTTTCTCCAACCTCTTGAGGACTATTTAGATCTTGGCGGATACTTGAATTTTTAAGCCTAGGAGTCTAGCCTAAGAGGCCTAAGATCAACATTCCTAGTAACCTCTTCTGTGTCTCATTAGCACTTTTTTCCTTTCATTTTCTTTTTCTTGATATGGTCTAGAACTCAGTTAATCCCTTAATTTCTTACTAATGACTATCTCTTCTTTTTCTTTTCATTTTGTGCTCCTTTTTTGACATTTTTCACTTTTACCCTTTTTCTCCTCAGGATTTGTATGGCCTCAAAATTTTCTCTCCCCTGAGAATTTTTTTATTCTTTTTCAAGAAATTTTTTCATTTTTTTGATTTTTTTGTGATATGTGATTTTTTTGTTGAAACATTTTCTTGTGAGATGATTTTTCATGATGTTTTGCACTTTCATACCCTCCCATGCCTACGATTTGTAATGTCCCCATTGTAAATTAGGTGGGTTCAAGTTCATCTTAGATCATTAATTAGAACAGTTTTTGGGTAGACGAATGGGTTGAGGTGACTGTTGCGGACGATTTCAAACTCGGGTACGGGTACCTGAGGTGGGGTCAGCTTCTCTAATGGATGAACCCTAAAGTGCAATAAGAATTCAACATAGGAATGTCAAGAAAGGTTTTGGATTTTTCAAAAAATGATTGGTTGCCTCCCGTTAAGCGTTGAGTTTTACGCTATCAGCTGGGCACAATGAGCTTAGGGAGAATGGAGGGTAATGGATATCTCAGCCAAATTTGTATCGCCAGATCAATGAACGGTTTGAGTCTCTGACCATTCACAATGAAAGGTTTTGAATCCTGGCTGAGTGGACTGATCTCGATGGCTCCATTTCCAAAGATTCATCGGACGAGGTAAGGCCCGATCCATTTTGATCGTAGTTTTCCTGGGAATAGTTTGAGCTTGGCATCAAAGAGTAGGACTTTTTAACCAAGGTGGAAAATCTTTCTGGATATGTGCTTGTCGTGAAAGGCCTTAACCTGCTCTTTGTAAATTCGAGAGTTCTCATACGCGTCGTGACGTAATTCATCGTCTCGCTCATTTAAAGCTTTTTGTGGGTTCCTGCCTTAGAAAGATCTAGGTTGCAGTTCCGTACTGCACAATAGGCTTTATGCTCCAATTCGATGGAGAGGTGACATGCCTTCCCGTACACCAATCTGAAGGGAGACATACCTAATTGGGTTTTGTGGGTGGTCCTATAAGCCCACAAAGCTTCTAGACGTCGAGATGACCAGTCTTTCCTGTCAAGTCGAACAGTAACCTGGAGGATTTTCTTGATCTCCCGATTTGATAGCTCAGCTAGACCATTAGTTTGGGGGTGGTAAGCAGTAGAGACTCGGTGTGACACCCCGTATTTGGTCATCAGTGACCTGAACTAAGCAGTAGTGAAATGGGTCCCTCCATCAGAGATTATAGCACATGGAATCTCGAACCATGAAAAGATGTTCTGATGAATGAATTTGATAACCACCTTATGATCATTGGTTCAGGTCGGAATGGCTTCGATCCATTTGGACACATAGTCAATAGCGAGTAGAATGTACTCGAAGCCGTCCAAAATAGGAAAGGGTCCCATAAAATCAATCCCCCATACGTCGAAGATTTTGCATACAAGAATCGGCTGTAAGGGCATCATATCATGGTGGCTCATGTTGCCAAGGTCTGGCAACGAGTGCATGCCCTACAGTGAATGTACACATCTTTGAAAATCGTGGGCCAATAGAAGCTACACTAGAGGATTTTTGCTGCTGTTTTATGACCTGAGAAGTGTCCACTGCATGCCTGGTCATGGCAGAAGGATAGGATGTCCTAAATTTCCGCTCCTGCGACACATCGACGAATGATTTGATCAACACCGATGCAGAAAAGATACGGGTCATCCCAAAAGTAATACTTGGCATCGGAAAGCAATTTGTCCTTCTTGGCCTTCGGCCAATCGAATGGGATCTGATGTGATGATGCCAGGTAGTTTACTATATCAGCAAACCATGGAAGCCCTGTATTGATAGCTAGGAGGTGCTCATCAGGAAAATGCTCCATGATGGGTTCGGAAGGGTCAATAATCTCAGAAGGAAGGTGGGACAAGTGATCAGCTACCACGTTCTATTTTCCTGCTTTGTCACAAATCTCGAGGTCAAATTCTTGCAATAGCAAGATCTAGTGGATTAATTGAGGTTTCACATCCTTCTTCGCAAGGAGATGCCTCACAGCTATGTGATCTGAGTAAATGATAACACAGGAACCCAGGAGATATGATCTGAACTTTTCCAGGGCAAATACTATGGCTAGCAGCTCTTTATCAGTAACTGTGTAGTTATGTTGAGCCTCGTCAAGTGTTTTCCTAGCATAGTAGATGACCATGGGTTTCCCATCAATTTTCTGCCCAAGTACCGTTCCTACAGCGAAATTGGATGCATCGCACATGATCTCAAAGGGTTGAGACCAATCAGGGGTCTGTAGGATTAGAGCTTGGGTAACTCTATCACGGAGGATTTCAAATGCTTGAGTGCATTCCTTGGAGATTTCAAAAGGTACATCCTTAGATAGCAGAGTGGTCAGGGGGCACGAGATTTTTTAGAAATTAGGAATGAATCGATGGTAAAAGCCGACGTGAGCCAAAAAAGATCGGATGTCCTTGATCGAGCTAGGCATAGGGTGTTTGGAAGTCAGGTTTACCTTGGCTCGATCAACCTGGATGCCCTTTTCTGATATGAGATGTCCCAGGACAATTCCTTCAAGCACCATGAAATGGCTCTTTTCCAAGGAAAGAACCAGATTCACGTCAATGCACCGCCTGAGGATCTGGACCAAGTGCAGGAGGCAATCGTCAAATGATTCTTCGAATACTGAAAAGTCATCCATGAAGACTTCCAGATAATCACCTACCATATCTGAGAATATGGCAAGCATGCACTGCTGAAAAGTAGTAGGTGCATTGCAGAGACTGAACGGCATCCTACGAAATGCGTACGTCCTGAAGGGGCAGGCGTAACAGGAGTACCCGTCCAAAAAGTAGAAGAATCTATTTGCTACTAGATTCTCGAGGATCTAATCAATAAAAGATAGTGGGAAATGATCCTTCTTTGTGGAAGTATTGAGTCTTCTGTAATCAATGTGAACTCTCCACGAATTCACCACATGGGTCGGTATGATTTCTCTAATTTCAGTCATGATTACAGTGAGTCCTGCCTTTTTAGGCACAACCTTGATTGGACTCACCCACCGACTCTCGAAGATCAGGTAGATGATTCCTACATCTAACCACTTGATGATCTCCTTTTTCACGACCTCCTGCAGATTAGGATTCAGACATCTCTGCATTTCACGGGAAGGTCATGTGCCCTCTTCGGTGTAGATACAATGTGTGCAGTAGGAAGGGCTGATACCAGTCAAATCATCGAGAGTCCATCCAATGGATCTTCGATGTTGCTGGAGAATAGTAATCAAATGGGATTCCTGATCAGGTGTGAGTCTGGAGTTGATAATCACAGGAAACGTCTAATTGGAACACAAAAAGACGTACTTAAGATGGTTGGGAAGAGGCTTGAGTTCCAAGATAGGGTTATCAGCAGCAGCGGGTGGTTCAGGGTGTGTATCAGTAGTAAGGGAAGGAGTTATGGGTGTGTCTAACTCAAGTTCGGACTCCTCTGATTGCGGGTTTCGATCCTCTTGTAGATGATCAGAAATAGTTAGGTTTTCCTCAATATATGGATCATCAGCCACAGCCTTGGTGTCACATATTTGTTCTATAACACCGCAATTAATCCCTTGTTGGGCCTTAAAGATGTCAATCTTTAATGTTTGGTTTCCGAATTTTAGTTCAATTTGGCCCTCCTCACAATATGTTGGCCCTAGCAGTGGCCAGAAAGGGTCTCCCTAATATAATTGGTGCATCCCTAGGGTTTTCTGGGCCATCCGTGTCCAAGACTACAAAGTCCACCGAGAAATAGAAATCCCACACCCTAACAATGACATCCTCAAGAACTCCTTTAGGTGACTTCATAGATCGGTCAGCCAACTGTAATGTCACCTCTGTCGGTTTAAGCTCAGATTCCTCAAGGTGGTCAAGTAGGGATGTAGGTATTAAGTTTATGGAGCCTCCTAGATCTAATAAAGCCCTGTCAAATTAGGTATCACCAATGGTACAGGAGATCAGGGGAGTACCTGCGTCTTTTGCCTTAGGTTGGAGTTTGCTCAAAATTATAGAGTTGGCTTGCTCTGACAATACGATTGGACTTCCACTTTTGGTTCGCGGCTTATGCTTGCATGTACACACGTCTTTCAGAAATCATGCGTAAGCCGGTACGTGGCGGATTGCATCCATCAACTGGATGTTTATATGGACCTATTCAAAGAGCTTGACCAGATCCTCCTCAGGTGCCACAGGTTTGTTTGTCCTCTTTCCCTTGGTCAAGGCCTCGAGAAATGGAACCTTGGATGGTTCCTCTAGAATAGGTCCAAGTTATTGATCTGGGTTAGGGGTGCCCTGGATAACTAGCCTAAGGCTTTGGTTAGTACTACCAGGCTGAAAGTGGCTTGGGTAGGGTAGGTCTTGTGTTGCTTTGCCACTACGGGTTGTAACGGAATTCAGCCCTGCCTAATTTTGGTTTGGAGTTGGTAAAATAGGTGGTTGTTGCTGATATCCCACATATGATGTCAAAGCTTCCATCCTATCAGGTGATGGAACAGGAGGGGCTTGATAAATCATGTGGGCTTGGTCTAGATTTAGGTTCATAACGCACCTCTGGTTCGGCACGTTATTCAGATTTGGCAGAGGTTGTGAAGGACGTGTGCTAGGTTGACGAGAATTCGCCATCTGGGTGAGTTGATTGAAAACCTCTGTGATCTCGTCCTTGTGCTATTTTTGTATAGCTGCATTCGTCTTCTAAATGTCAGCCAGAGTCTGAAGAATGAGGGTCATTTGATCTGTCTGAGTTGGCCCAGATTGATAGGTGGGGTTGAGTCGAGGCTGAGGTGGTTGATATGGACGAGGAGCTTGTGGATGGGGTTGATATGGTGGTCTTTGATTATTTCCCGCCCACAAGAAATTGGGATGATTCTGCCATCCAGGGTTATAGGTGTTAGAGAATGGGTCATTCTGGATGGCGTTGAGGTCCTCACAAGTCTGAGGAACCTCAGAAAAGTCAGAGTACGAGGGTTCAGAGTTCCCCAACTAGAGTAGGTCGGATCGGAGTTTCCTCCGATCCTAAAGTCAGACGGGGGTGGATACGGGTCCACCCCCTGAGAAGATCGGTGATAGATGTTATGCACAGCTTCCCTCCCAGAAGGCAGCTGTGCAAACGAGTTTTGCGCAGAGGTGGCTCGCTGCAGATGTCGAGTCAGCTCATCCACCTTCTTCTCAATGATAGAGACCTTGTCCAACCGTTTGGCGAATAATTCCAAGTCGACGGATGCAGATAGGCCCTGTGTCTCATGTGCTCCCCTTGGATTCGTCGATGCACGGGCATTTGTCCAGTCGAATAAGCCCATGGAGTCATTATTGATGGAGTTCTCGCACATATTCTTGAGAATCTCCCATACAGTGTCTTCGTGTTGACCCATGATATTTCCTCCATAGGTTGCATTGACGAATAAGCAGATATCTTCACGGAGTCCATGGTAAAAAGATTGGACTTGTTCCCATTTAGGAACTTCGTGATGGGGGCACTTTTGCATGAGATCTAGGAAATGATCCCATGCTTCATGAAGTGGTTCTCTAGATTACTAGGTGAAGTGTGTGATCTGGTGTTGTAAGGCATTCGTCTGACCAACTGGGAAGAACTTTTTCAAAAACTCGAATTGTAATTCAACCCACATGTTGATTGGATGCATTTGAGTCTGATACCAGTGAGCTGCTTTGTCCATGGAGAGGAGAACATCTTCATGAGAAGAATGTCTCGATTTTGGACATCTGACCCGAAGGTCTGGGCCAGATGCTTGAGTTGTTTGATGTGCTGGAAGAGATCCTTGGAATTAACCCCATGAAACTTAGGAATATCATGAATCATGTTAGGCTTGAGTTTAGAATCAGGACCTCCAGCCGAGATTTGGACTCGAGGTTCGATTGCCACCGCAGTGAGATTATAGTGATCTCACATTAGAGGATGTTGTGGCGGGTTCACGAAAGCTTGGAATAAATCATTAAGGCACTGAAGTTGTTTCTCAAGGTTATTCTCTTCTACTGGTTGTGCCACGATGATGGAAGAAGGAGAATTGGGTTCCGATGAATCAGAGGAGATGTTTATGTGGTGGGGTTGCTGCACAAACATGAACGTCGAGGCTTGGCCTCGGTGGAAGTGAATCACTAAAAGAGGCCTCAAGGATGGTCTTAAGGACCTCCTACCGAACATGCACCGATGGTTTGGACAAGAGTAGAATGTGATGGACCCAATCAAGACACCCAAAAATTTGGATGACTATAGAGGTTCGAGGCGGATGATACCCCTTAGTCAGAAAGTCATCCACCTGAGAAATACCTAGGTAGCCAGAGAGGGAGAGTCCCACAAAGACCCCTACACGGTAGAGCATCCCTACGAGTTACAGGGTTTCCCCCATCTCTTGTCACTGATGTTCCAAGTAGACCAGAATGGGGACTTTGACCTCTTAAGTCTACCAGTTTTAATTAAAAACAAGGGTGCATAAAATTTCACTTGAACTTTTAGATGTATTGAGTGCAAAAAGTGACCTAATTTCAAGGTTAGTTGACCCAACAAGGGGGTCAACTTCACCTATTTGTCCTTTGAGAAGTTTTAGGTCCTTTCTTTTAGGGTTCAAGTGAGATTAAGAGACTGAATTTTAGGGTTTTCTTGAATAGATCTCTTCAACCAAGGCTTAGGCACACCTCTTTTTGGAGATTTGATTCTTACTTATGAAGGTGTGTCACTAAAATCCTAAATTGAAATCCTTATTTTGGCTCTAATCTTGGTCCAATTTAGTTTGTCAAAATATGGTATCTAGGGCTCAATCAAGAAGGTGGTAGCCCTAGTTACCTTAAGTGGGTGCACAAATCAGTATTATTGTTGAAATCAAATCAAACAACTTGGTGAATTAACTAGGAATGTAAAGCAAGTAGGCCTAATTGATTTTATCCTTTTTTTCCTTTTCAGAGTGAGGGGCTTAAGAGAAAGAGATTAATCAAAATTACTTGCCCCAGGCGTGTTTGATGTGCAGTTGTCTTTTGTTGAATCTTCTCCCCTGAAACAACCACAACAAAAAGAGATATATCAAGTTAGTACCAAATTAGAGTTTGTAATCAAGATTTCTAAATCACCCATTGCACCCCGGCAATGGTGCCAAAATGTTAAGAGCATTTGCTCGGGTTTTAAAAAGGTCGCGTTGCAGTACAGTCAAAAAAACGTTCAAAATAAATACAATTTTATTACTCGAATTTAAAGTCCGAGGTCGAACACAGAGAGCAAATTAGGGTTTAGAAATCAAGATCACAACTTTAGAATTTAGAAGAATATAATATGCAATAAGATCAATGTTATAGTGCAAAAAGATAGGAGTAAATGTAAGGCACAAAACACTAAAGGAACCAATGTATGTCAATTGCACTCAAAATTGGACGTCTGATTTGTGAATCAGACGTCTTAAAATGCTAACGCTACAGTGCTTGGTCTCTTTTCTTTCTTCTGCTTCTTCTCCTATTCTTCTTTCTTTGTCTCTGACGGTTGCCTTCAATCTTCTTCTTTCTTTCTCTTCTCTATTCTCTAGCGGTTCCTTCCTTCTTCTTTTGATTTTGGCTTCAGCTTCCTTGCCTTAGTCTCTCTCTTCCTTCTTCTCCTTTGTCTTTCTTCTTTCTCTCTCTCTCTTGCCGGCTACCTTTCTTGCCTTCCTCTCTTTGGCTTTGGCTTTGTCTTCTTCCTTCAATAGCAGCCCTTCTCCTTCTTCTCTTTGGCCTGCAGAGCAAAACCTACCCCCTACTCATGCGAGCTCTCTTCTCTCTTTTCTCTCTTAGGTTCACTCTCCTAGAGCCACAGCTTCTCGGGTAATTGGGTCAGGTACATGCCCGAAACCAGGCCCACCGACGTGCAGTGGTGGGCGAGGTGTGCTAGTCAGGTCGGGTCACCAGGTCCGTGGGGTGTGGTCACGAATGAGGTGTCGGGTCGGGTGAGAGGGACCTCACCCCGTGAGTTGGAGGCGAAGAGCCTAATGTAGAAATTCCTTCCATGCGGGTGTAGCGCTCCAAATCTTTCCAAGGTGGGACTATCTTCCCACCTCCTTTCACGTGTGCCTGCAGCAGAGTGTGCCTTCAATTGCAGCTGCAGCTACGACCCTCGACACCAATTGGAGGCCTGGAGATGTTCACGAAGGCTTTCCGCGCAACCTGGGACTTTGTCCTGGAGCGGGCATGGCCTGGAGCAACTTGCAAGCAAGCTTCAAGCCCAGCGTCAATGGCGGAGAGCTCTTGGACCTGAAATCATGACAACGGCCTCGCGGCCACGTTAAAAAGCTTAGGGAGCTTCGCCAAGGTGCGGGGAATGTGTAGAGGTGGTCGATGTGGCGTGGAAACGCTAGTGGGAGCGTGCCTAGGGCACGCTGCGGCCGTGTGTGTGGGTGTGTTCGGGGGTGTGTTTGGGTGAGTGGCGGAGTGTTGTGAGTGGGGGGCTATGATCAGTGAGTTGAGGTGGTGCTTATGGACCAATCAGCGAGAAGGGAGGTGGTCTATGGTGGTGGAGCGAACTCGCCGGAGTTGGTGATCGGAGGTGAAGGGGATGATGGTAGTGGAGTGCCACAGTAGGCTATTGAGGAAATAAGGAAGGGGGAAAGGGAGTAGAGGATGATAGGAACTTATCTAGCAATCAAGGGACGAAGGGGGAGACAGAGGTGGCATCTGGCATGAATTGCTGACACCGGAGACGAAGGTGCTCAAAGAAGATGGTCGGCGAGGACGAAGGGGAGGCAGGGGCGTCGGCGGGTGCTGCGCGACGCGGACGAGCGAGAGGAAGAGGAACCTGCCACCGGTATTGTGGCTAGGTGACGAGGGAGAGTAGGAGAGGTCGCTGGAGCTTGATGAGCGAGTCGGCCGAAGGAGAAGAGACGACATTGAGGGGGTTCTCCAGTTGATTTCAAGCTTAGGAGATGCGGGGCAAATTAGGGTGTCTTAAATAGGCCCTGGAGGTCGGTTTTGTGCTTGGAAGCCAAGCTTCCAAGCATGGAAAAATCACCGGCAATGTCAGGGAGAAATCAGGGAAAAATCTCCCTTCAAATTTTGAAGGGGATTCTTTGAGAAATCAGGGAGAAATTGCCCTTTCAAGCTCGTTGAAGTAGGATTCCTGTTGAACGGTTACGAACCTACGCTAACGTGTTTGGTTTTGGAAAACCTGTCGTTGTAGTTCGAAAGCGAAGAATTCGTGTTTAACAAATAAAATTTATACCGAAATTAAAATTCCTGGTCGAACACAGGGAGGTGGACGTTTGATTTAAAAATTACGCGTTTCTTTTTATTTGTTACAGAATAATTCAATTTAGAACTATCTAATTATTTACAATAAATAGAAGAGAGAGAGAGAGTAAGATAGAAAGAGAATATTACATAGAGAAATCAAAATGAGATGTAGAATAAACAAGGAATTTTTGCATTGAAGAGATTGTTCATTACAACTAGAAAGCATAAAACAATTACTCTAGAAAGCGATAAATTTACTCTAGAAGGCATTAAAAGAATGGAGGGAGAAATGTCCTCCTCAACGGTCGCTTGGAGGATGAGTAGATTAATCTAGAAAGCAGTAAATCTATACTAGAAAGCGGTAAAAAGAATAGGGAGAGAGAAATCCTCCTCGACGGTTGCTTGGAGGACAAGCCGGACGGGACGACGCCTGGACGAAGGAGAACGAAGCGGGATGAAGGAGGACGAAGCAGAAGAACGGGAATGAAGCAGCACGTCGTCGTCGTCGCGGCATCCACTTCCGAAGGGGAACGAAAATTGGACTTTATCTCGCGAGAAGCATCCCGGGTGTGGGACAAGCTTCTCTTGAGCTTTGGAGGGGTAGAGAGGAGAAAGAAGGGATGAAAATTTCGTATGGAGGGGGTCTCCTTTTTAGTTGCAAGGAGTGGGGGCAAAATGGACATTACAACTTCAAAATAATAAATAAGGGGTCTTTAGTGACGGATAAATCCGTCACAAAGGCCACAACGTGGGCGTAGTGGCCGGCTCGCGCACGCCTCCTCGCCTGCTCGCGCGCTTAATGGCCACGCATGTTCACCACTTTTCAGCCGTCTGATCGCGAGATCGGACAGCTTAAATCTCGTCCGCGCTCGCTGCGTAGCGCACCCCCCGCGCGTCTGATTGCGCATTCGATCGCACATCCAATCGTGCGTCGACGCTATCGGGCACGTGCAGCCATTGGATCTCCATCTAACGCTCGCCCGTGCCTTCCACCCCCTCACCGCAGCTTGAACCCACGACCTCTGCTTCGCCCGCGGCTGCGTCGCTACTGCGCTACGCGGACGAAATGGTCGCGCGGACGCTTTTAAGCGCGAGCGACCACAGCCGTTGGATCTCCATCTGACGGCGGAGAGCGATCGGGCGGGGGCCTTCACAAAATGCAAGAAGCTGTTTGGGCGGCTGAGATGGTGCCACGTGGCGCCATCTTGGCCGTCCATCTTCTGGAAGATGTAGATGGTGCCACGGATGTCGGATTGACTCGATTTTTGTGTCGTTGGGCTGCGATCGTCGATCCGAATTCATCTGTGTGGTCGGATTTGTCATCTGAAGTGTGGATTTACACCATCCTGGCCCTTGATCTTCTAGGGTTCCCGGGTCACTATCTGATGCTACGGATGCCTGATTAGGGCGATCTTGGAGTCGTTGAACTCCAATCGTCGCCCTGATCACATCCATATAGTTGGATCTTTGATCCGAGAACCCGATAAAATATTTTCCCTGTCCAAGCACATAAAAGGAGACAATTAACCTCCATTTTATTCAAACTATTCTAAATGCAAGATGATGCATGTAATGCAATATTTATATCATGAAATGCAATCCTATGCTTTAAGAACATGCATAAATAGACATCTTAAGTAGTGTAAATGTGTTTACATCATACCCCCATGCCTATCTTTTGCTAGTCCCTAGCAAAAACTATATGCTATTTATAAAAGAATTAGGTTGGATTATTTGGACCTGAGTCACTTTCAATCATTAACAAATTTTCTACTTAGGAACTGAACTTTCAAAGACACAACTGCACCTGGGTATCAGCCAAAATGTAGACTGCCTCAGGCCCTCATCTTATTCAAAGAAAAATTTCTTTTTCTTTTTTTACTCTTTTCTAATTTTTTTGGATTTTCAAATTTTAGGGTTTAAGAGTGGTTTTCTACGGCCATTCAACTCACCCAAGATTTGATGAGAACCCTAAGCTTTAAGCATCTTATTTTGATTTGTGATGGACTCGTTGACCGGCAATTAAGACAGACTTCGGATTTCTATGCCTCTAGGTGACCTCAAAAAGAATTCTGCCTAAAGGTGTATCTTTACAACTGGTAGCTTTCTCCCTACTTTTATATTTTTTTTTACGGGGTCAACACAAGGGTGAATCTAGTGTATATCTCCCCGATTTATTCTACTTCTCCGCTTCTTCCTAAGTGTTTTGGGAATTTTTAGTGCGTTTTCTGAGCTGGGTTATGGACAACCGGTCGATGAGCTGTTACCACCGACAACTTGCCAGCCATACTCGTGCGGGGAAGTGTGGCTTATTTCTTTTTATTCTTTTCTCCTTTTCTTTTTGATTTTTTTTTTTTTTAAATAGGTGGCTTCCTTGGTCTAAGATTTACCTAAGGGCAGGAAAAAGAGAAAGGTCTAGTGACTGGGCTCTGGACAACCTACCTATGGGCTGTTACCCACGATAACTTGCCAGCCATATCACCCTAGAAGGTTCATTAGCTATCCAATTTCCGTAAAAATCGCCGAACAACAAGTCAGTGCAAAGAAAGTGTGTAGATGCTTAAGACTCGAAATTCCCTCAAATCAGAGGGCGGGTTGATAAGTCGTGTACTTATCACCCAAACTTATTTACTCCAATTAAAATAAAATTCAAGTTGGCGAGAACTCGAAAAACAAATCCACATTTTAGTGGATACACGGGCTGATTAAGTTCAACGACCTGAAGGGTCATCGTGTTCAGATCTTAATGTAGTTTTTCCTAAGATTGAAAATTTTCTTAAACCCAAATTCTCTTTCCTAATTTCATTTTTTTTTTTTCAAAATAAAACAAATCTACGGAGCTGAGGAATGAATTCAGAGATAAATATCCACCCCCCCATGCCTATCTAATGCAATGTCCTCATTGTATTAAAAAGACATAAAACAGAGTGGAAAAGCGAAGAAAGCACCTGAATTGCGTGAATGTCAGGTCCGCTCCGAGATGAAAAATTAAAAAGAACTGTATAAGTGCTGAGTTTAATGCCATCAGCTAGGCACACTATACAAAGAAAAGAAATGAAGAATTCACATGTGCAGGTCAGAATTAGAATGAACAGAAGAATCCTCTGACCTGTCAGCAGAGGTCCACAGATGTGGACCAGATTGTGGTGCAGACCCACACCCCATAATCGAGAATATCTTAGGTTCTGGATAAAAATTACCTAAAACCTAAAATCAGAATGTAAGCGGGATCGGGCCTGCGATTTCTGAGGATGCAACCCAAGACCAAAAAGTCGGGTTACAGAGAATTGAAGCTCAAAAGGATAATCGTTGAATGTGTGCTTGGGTTGAACATCCTCGAAACAAATGTCGTAAGGGTTCTGATTTGATGGTTTCAACTTAAAAGGAACCCTTCGACTCAATCTTCCATTTCCTCCAGAATTAACTTCCCAAATCAAAACTTCCCAGCTCCTATCCTCCTCATTTAGCATATCAAATTCCAGAACCTCTTGTATATTCATCACCCCGTCTGAAATCTCCAAGTCTAAATGATGTGGCAGAATCAAAATTGACTTGGGTCTAATTATCTCAGAATCATCAATAAGCTCAACAGGGTGTAACTGATAATCAGGGCATTGAATTAATTCCTCCAGAAAATGTGATTCTGGACCCATAATGTGTGCCATAATAAGATCAGTTTCCACAATTATTGGGCTATCAAATGATCTATCAGATTCCTCAGGCCCAATCGTCTCACAGAAATCGTGTTCAGAAAACTCGCGTGAGACTTCGCAACTTAAATCTTCACCATCAAGATCCGTATCAATGTATGTCCCATAATCATTTGTCACTTTGTGTTCCGAGGAGACCTACGTTTCCTCGTAACCCAGCTTAGGGATCTCAGGCGAAGAAATTAGATCATCCTTAATTGGTTGTTTTAATTCAATCTGGTCAGCCTCGTAACACGTGTCCCCCCCAACAGGTGCCTGAGCGGGTTCTATCATTGGCTTTCCTGAAGAGAGTTCATCTTGGGAATTATTCCAAGATTGAATCAAAGCAACCACGAATCTCATCCTCAATTTCGCTAATTTCCCAAGTAGAAACTCACCCGGGTTCTTATCCTTAACATCCTGGAGCCAATCCAACAAAGACTTGTTTAAATCATCAATCATTTCAATCAGGGGCTCCAATCTCTCAATGCAAGGTATTGGCTGAACTTCTAAAGATTGAATGATATTCCTCAAGTTAGCCAGAACATTATCTTGAACCTAGTTAACCTGAACCAAATGAGTTGGTTCAGGGTTGGGTGGGTTTGGGCTCAATGCAGGGGAATTAACGAATTGAGATTTGTTATACCCTTCCTGATAATAGGTCATTTCAGATTGTTGAAAAGATGGTGATGACCTAAAGGCAGTGAAATCAGAGGATGGGTAAGGATCGGTGTATCCTTCTTGATTGTAGATCGTATTATGTTGTTCATGAAAGGAAGATGATCTATAATTGATGTAGCTCTGAGAAGGATAGAAATCAGAATCAAAGTGTTCAAGGTTAGACCCTAAACACGGGGGTCCGGAATTGTATCCCCAATCCGAATTATCGCAACTAACTGATGGTTGATTACAATACGAGTTGGGATAATCGTCATATTGAGGATAATTCACAACAGGAGGGAAAGAGCGGGAATGCGTGAAATATGTGGAAGGATTCATGATACACGGGAGGAAGAAAGGTGCCCTGCAATACAAACAATGAAACCTGTCCTTAAATAGGTTAGCCTAAAGACCTACAGCCTCTCAAAACCCGTCTTGAGATAAAGGAATAATTTGATCTACTTCCGTCTGTTCAATCCAACCAGTTAGAAGGAGGGACTGGGGAGAAGGTTCTTCCTTCAGCTTGCGCCTCCGGTTCCTAGTGTACCCCCCAGCTGCGATCGTTTGACTCTGCTCCCCTAGCTAGACATCAGATTGAACGGTAGAAATAGACTAATCGAAAATAATCTCGTTCTGGGTTCTGAAGAGGGAGTCCAATTCTTAAGGCCAACGACTACTCTGTTTTATTTAGGGCTAGGTTTGAATGTGCTTTGGAATGTGATGGGCCCTTTAAATGGGTTGTGCCCTTAATGATTGATTGATTCGTGTGTGAGTGCACAACCAGTGGTTTTTCAAGCAAGATTTTTTTTTTTTTTTGATGTGGTGAATTTTAAGGTTTAAATCTTGCTTAGTAGCTTTTAGGATTCAACTTTAGGTGTTTTCAATCAAGTTTCATTAGCACACCAAGTTTTGCAAGCACAGGTGAAGATGTTTTCCTTTAAAGTTTAAAAAGAATGTGGAGTGCCTGGTAAATCCCTAAGAGTTGAACCTAATTGGCAGCTACTTGATGAGTTGATTTTATTTGAAGTGGTGCGGCCCAATCAACTCAAACAATTGGCCTGTTGCACCACTTAATTAGGCACACAAATGATTACCTAATCTGATTTCCACTCAATTATGTGTTTGGATGTGTGTACCGGCTCCTAAGATTGGTTTACCGGTTGAGTTTGAAAATCAGATGAGGTTGTGTACCTCTGTGAGATTTTTTTTTTTTTAATGTGGGGGTTGGGGTGAGTATGGGTGTCAAACAACAAACAATCTAACCTTAGAGTTTATAAAAACACCTAGGTTGATTGATGTTTGAGTTATTATGTGATGAAATGAAATCTAATGGGTGGGAGGTGGGGGGTAACTCACAAAACCTTCTACAGCACTTTACTCCAATCTACCTCTTTTGCCTGTCTCGAAAGAGTACCTGCAATTACAACAAGAAAGGAGAAAAGTGAGGTAAATGATTTGTTAGTTACAAAACGCAAAGAGAAATCAAAGATCGTTGCCTCCCCGGCCGTTGGATCTCCATCTAATGCTCGTCCGCGCCCGCTCACCCGCACCTTCCACCCCCTCACCGTGGCTTGAACCCGCGACCTCTGCTTCGCCGACGGCTGCGTCGCCACTGCGCTACGCGGACGAAATGGTCGCGCGGACGCTTTTAAGCGCGAGCGACCATAGCCGTTGGATCTCCATCTGACGACGGAGAGCAATCGGGCGGGGGCCTTCACAAAATGCAAGCGGCTGTTTGGGCGGCTGAGATGGCACCACGTGGCGCCATCTTGGCCGTCCATCTTCTGGAAGATGTAGATGGTGCCACGGATGTCGGATTGACTCGATTTTTGTGTCGTTGGGCTGCGATCGTCGATCCGAATTCATCCGTGCGGTCGGATTTGTCATCTGAAGTATGGATTTACACCATCCTGGACCTTGATCTTCTAGGGTTCCCAGGTCACTATCTGATGCTACGGATGCCTGATTAGGGCGATCTTGGAGTCGTTGAACTCCAATCATCGCCCTGATCACATCCATACGATTGGATCTTTGATCCGAGGCCTCGATAAAATATTTGCCCTGTCCAAGCACATAAAAGGAGACAATTAACCTCCATTTTATTCAAACTATTCTAAATACAAGATGATGCATGTAATGCAATATTTATATCATGAAATGCAATCCTATGCTTTAAGAACATGCATAAATAGACATTTTAAGTAGTGTAAATGTGTTTACATCAATTCCCTTTGCTATAATGGCAAAAGGACCTAATTGCAAAGAACGAAGAAGAAGCTAGGGGGTCAAATGTAAGGGTTTTTGAAAGATAAGGGTAGAAATGTAATTGGGCTAGACCTATTTGCCAAGTGGGTCAAGATAAATTCCCCTTAGGTCCAAATTTTGGTACAAACCTAATTTGGACCTAAGGAATCCAATGGTGAGGTTGGATTTTGGGTTTGACCATGTTTGGCAGGGTAATTTATGTAAAAACCTAATTTAGGGTAAATATTTGTCTGAGACCCCATTCTAGGTCAAAATAGGTTTCAATGGCCAAATTGAAAGTTATAAACCATAGAGAATATTTTTATATTATTTTTAGAGGATTTATATGAATTTTATCCTGACCATAACCTTATTTAATCAAGTGGATCTGTTTTAGGGTTACAAGAAGTCATTTAATTCCCAAAATTAACACAAACCCTTTTCTATTTGATTTATCCCACTTATTATCTTTCTAAGACCATTTGACCTGTGTCTAGCCCTTGAGAAACCCATTTTTGTACTATAATGGTAAAATTACAGTTTTACCCCTTGTTTCTTGCTTTTCTCTCAAAATGGTATTTCAGTGAATTAGGACCTCTAATTGGTTATGTAGGAGCTTTTGTTCTCTTTTATGGGTCAAGATGGGCTAGTTAGGGCTCATGATGGTGTTCCCATCATATCACCAATTCTTTAGACTCTAAGTTTATTTTTAGTTAGTTCTTTTGATTGTGCACTTATTAAAAGAAAAACAAAAAGGAAAAAAGAAAATAAATCCGAACTGCTTGCAAGAAGCTACATATCTTTGGGATGACCATCTAGTATTGCTTGAGCAGCATCTAGATTTTCTTATTGCATTGCATGCATTTTTGCATAGAAGAGTGCTGGAGCAAGGTACGAATTTCTTATCTTACTACATCAGTTATCTGCACACGCATTGCATCTGAACATAATTAAAGAAGACCACTTAAGCTGATTTGAAAAGATTAATCAAGTGGTCATATTGCTTCTCGAAAATAAAAGAAAATATATAGGAAGTGTTTGAATAACTTGATTGTGGTTTTCAAGAGACAAATCACTTTTCACGATGTGATGCACATTTTTTGCACTGAGCACGTGCTATAGGCATTGCACTAGGACTTGGGCCCTTAAGGCTATAGGCATCGATCTCTTTATCGGTGCAAACCTGCCTATCTCGCTTTGAAGCAGTGGTATTAAGTTTTGCCCGAGTGACTTGATACTCTAAGGAGGGGGACACCCCTTAAAGGAATTCAAGGGTAGTTAAAAGGCACCACTAATGCAACGCCTCAAAGGAAGGGTTTGCCCTACTTGCATCCCTTGGTTCCACCTTGGAGTACCTTTTTACTTGAGCATTAGAGAATATCATTGTAACAAAGTGTACGTCTTTAGGGCACTCGAAGGTCTATTTAGGGTGCGTAATTGATTGACAACTTGATTGGTCACCCAAAAAGAACTAAAAGTAACCTCAACCTCCTTAATAGCCTTTGACCAAGAATCTCAAGTGCCTCACTTCTCTTATACCACTTACATGGAACAGAGAAATACTGCCTTGACTCCATTTGACCAAACTAGAAAGGTTGGAAGAGGGCTTAAAGTGCTTTAACTCAACAAAAGACCTCTTGCCTTGTGTTTGCTTGATGTAAGCTTGGTAGGCGCTCTCTTATAAATAGTCTTCTTTTCAACCCTGAGCTTAAGAGAGTTATTAAGGAAGCCAATCAAGAAAGAAGAAAAATGGCTGAAGAAAGATCTGAAGAGAAGACTAGGGTTGGTGAAAATCAGAGAACCTTGAGAGACTATTTCCTCCCTACAACCCACCAAGCCCTACCTATCCAAAGACCTAAAGTGGATAATCCATATGAAATCAAGAGTCGTACCATATCTTTGCTTCCCTCTTTCTATGGCACTGCTAGGGAGGATCCCTACAGGCATCTTAAGGAATTCAACGAGATTTGTTCCACGGTGAAGCTCCAGGGCTTTACTGATGAAGCCCTGATGAGGACCCTATTTCTATTTTCCCTTAAGGATAAGGCCAAGCACTGGTATCATACCCTCGATGCAAGGGTAAATGATTGGGCTACCCTTAAGGGAGAATTCTTGAAAAAATATTTTCCTATGAGTAAGACCAACCATTACAGAAGAGAGATTATGAGTTTTACTCAATAAGAAGGGGAGCAATTTCACGAGACTTGGGAGCACTTTAATGACCTTCTTAGGTTATGCACCCACCATCAGGTGCCAAGATGGCAGTTGGCTAAAAGGTTCTATAATGGATTATCTAAAAGGCACAGGCAAACCATCGATGCAGCCTGTGCAGGAACCTTCATGACCAAAACTAAGGATGAAGCCTATCAAGTGTCAATTCCATACATATGACCTCTGCCTATCAAGAAAGAAAACCATCAATCTTGCAGAGAAAGATAGAGGCCCATGAAGCTGGGGCTACTCAGGATTTGGCTTATCAGATTCAATTGTCGAACAAAAACTTTGATAGGCTTTTAGCAAACCCTGGCATGAACCTGCAAGCAGCCTCTATCTTTTAGGCTTCAAGTGAATGTTCCATTTGCCAAAGCACAATGCACGCCACTAGGGAGTGCCACCAAGAAAATCAATTCCCTGAGTTGATTCAGGCCAACCTGAATGTGGACTAAGGTTTTCGTCCACCTCCTCACAATAACCCTTATTCGAATACCTATAATCCAAGGTGGCGGAACCATCTAAACTTCTCATGGAAGTAAGGTGATGCTTTTAACTCAAGGAATACAAGACTCCTATCTCCCCAACCCATATACCAATCATCCTATGCAAACCCTCCTCAGAATAGGCCTTCTGAGATGGATGAACTTAAAGCCATGATGAAAGTGATGCAAGAGCATCAGAATATGGTCATCCAATCTCAGAATAAGATGATTACTGATATGCAATCCCAAATTGGTCATCTTACAGAGGTAGTTAGGCAATGGGATCAGGGGAAGTTTCCTAGCTCTTCTGAGGAGAACCCAAAGGGCAAGGGGCTCGTATTCAAGGAGCACGCCCAAGCTGTGACCGTGCTGAGGAGTGGAAATAAAATCGACAAGTCTGATAGCACTCCTACAATCACCTCTCAGGATTCCCCTCCTACACCAAACCTGACTTCCATCTCCACCGAGGAAGAGCCACACTGCTCTCCCTTGCTAGAAATCACCCACCCTAAGGATGTTGTCATTCCACCACCCCTTTCCCGCCATGATGACCCCTCTTCTCAGAAGCCAAGGGTGCCCTATCCAGAGAGCCTATCTACTCCTAGGAAATTTTCTCTTGGTTCGTCTAGAGCAAAGGATAGGATGAATGAAATTATGGACACTTTTAGGCAAGTCCATATCAACTTGCCTTTGTTGGAAGCTATCAAACAAATCCTGTCCTATGCCAAGTTTCTAAAGGACTTGTGCACCCAGAAGTGCCGATCTAGGAGACAAGTCCAAGCTAAGGTCATCCTTCCTGACCATGTTAGCTCGGTTCTCCAACATGGAACAACCCCCAAAATGAAAGACCCAGGGGCCCCGTATATTTTAGTGGTTATAGGTAACCAACACATTGACGAGGCTCTACTCTATCTGGGTACGAGGGTGAACATTTTACCGAGGTCTGTCTACGACCTTTTGGCAGGAGGTGAGTTAAAGCCTAGTCCAGTCATCCTCCAGGTCGTAGACAGATCGCTTAAGACACCACGGGGATTACTGGAAGATGTCCTGATGAGATTGGAGGACTTCTTTTTCCCTGTTGATTTTCTTGTGCTAGATACTGCCCCATTGAAAGATGACTTTTTGCTTTGTGTTATAGTATTTAAGTGGTGGAAAAATAGACTAATCAAAAATAATGAAAACAACCACTCGCAGAAGAGCAGGCCATGTCCATAGGGAGGCAATTATGCAATTAATACTTAATTATTTAATGTTATTTCGGATAGTGCGAAATCCCTATTCAAATCTAACTTAAAATGTGAAGGAAAGTAGATTTGCAATAACTTAAAAAGATAAGGGAATATGTGCAGTTTTTCCTCATAGAAATCCTCAATAAATTTATGATGAATTTATGCAATTTTCATGAGATGTGTACTAGAGACAATTAGTACTTAAGTTAAGCCCAAAAATCAATCTTTAAATTAGTTAATATCAATATCATGCAATTATAAAGAACTTTGAGTGTTCAAATGCAATTCTGCCACAATATAGTAATAATAAATAAAATCAAATTAGGTGGCAATGGCATTGGATGTAAATTTTAATTGGTGGGAAAATAGGGCTTTTTTCCTCTCTCTCCTCCTTGCGAGAGAGAGAGAGCACCGAGGGGCTATTGCGAGGCTCAGGAGGATGGCGAGGTCGAGGGCTCTCCGGTGGTGGCAGCGATGGCGACGGAGGTGGCCGGAGCTCCGGCCTGTTGAACAAGAAGGCAGAGGTGCACGCAGCGCCTGCGGCTATGCGAGCGTACGCGTGCTGGTGCACGCCCATGCGGGCGATGAGGTAGAGGCTGGAGTGTGCGAGCGCGCCTGCAAGGTGGCGCAGGTGTGCTAGTGGCGCGGATGCTGGGAACGCTGGAGTGGCAAGCGCGTAGGCGGAAGGTGATGCGGTGCGACGTTTGCAGCAGGGCGGTGGGGCACGCTGGCGAGCAGTGGGACGCGCTGGCGAACAGTGGGGCACGCAGGCATACGGTGGGCGTGCGGGCGAGCAGTGGAACTCGTTAGCAAGCGCCTGCGGCTAGTGATTGCAAGGCCGGCTGGAGATGGCGCTATGAGTAGGAGGCGGTTTGTAGGCATGGTGCAGGCGTGCGGGCCCTTGCTGTGTGGTGCGCCTGCAGATGGAGATGGGAGGAAAGCGCGCGGGCGGTTGGTGGCGTGAGTGCCTGTAGCAGGGGAGAGGCACGTGGTTGGGTGGATGCACCTGCTGTGGCGTGGGTTCTGTGCGCGTGATGAAGGCAGATGACGCTGAAGGCAGATGAGCGGTAGGGCGCACTGGTGTGCGCCTGCGGTGGCTGGAGGGAGATGCTGTGAGCAGGAGGCGTAAGGCTTTTCCCCGCAAGGGGGAAGAAGGCCACGGTGCACGCTTCTTCTCTTCCTCGATCCACAGTGTCCGCTAGGTAGTTCCCTGCAAGGAGGAAGATGAAGATCCATCCCCAGTGCACCTCCTCTCTTTTTAATTCCTCTCTCTCCCCCCGTGTGTGAGTTAAGGGATTTTCAAATCCCTTAACTATTTCTGGCCTCGTCAGTTGAAGGAGGGCGGTGGAAGATTAACCCCATGTGCGGAGAGGGAGGGGGGAAAGAGGTGCGGCTATTATGTGTTGGGGAAATTTATCCCCCCACCCTTGTTCTTTCTGCATTTTATTACCTACACATAAAAACAACAAAATCATTAAGTTATAGAATGCTATAAACTTAAATCATGAGGCGTACAAATATTCTACAACTTAATTGCCATTATTAACACACCTAAACTGTACAATTAAAGATACTTAGGCTTAATATTAGTCCATTTTAATGGACTCATCAATTACCCCCATGCCTAAGATTTGCTAGTCCCTAGCAAAAATAATAGAAATAATCAGAAGATTTCTTCTTTTCTTATTTCAAAACTTTAGAAATCTAGACAAATGTGAAGTGTTGATAGCCTAGGTAACAGATCCAAGTGAAAGAGCCGATTCGTATTGGGAGTTCATACATCACCCTTGGCAAAAATTTCTGCTGAGATAGGCAACTACTTCCCTCAGGGATAAAGCAGACGATAATCTATAATTTGACCCCGGTGTTTGGCTTAGGTAGGAGATATCAAGTTGAATGGATTTGTATTTGGTGGCACACACACAACTGGTGCTACATATAGTCTAGTACTGCAGACTTTAGCTCTCTAGACTATTAAACAAGTCAGCTCTAAGGGAGGCTACACAATTGTGCTCTCTTGATGTTCCTGGGCACTCTCCTTTCTTTCTTTCTGAGATCACGAATCTCGCCAGAATTAGAAATTATACTCACTATTTGGTGGCCTCACATGGCATCCACACTTCAATTAAAGTCCTAATAACTCTATAACTAAGTTAGAGTTCACAACCAGCATTCAGGCGATCAGAAATACTAGAAGGTAGGTATGGGTCATATTTGGTGGAATGCGATAGGTGTTCTGCTACCTCAGAAACAGTGTTACATCATAAACTTCGACCTTTTTCTTCTTCTTTTTTGTAATATAACTATTTCTTCTTTTTCTCCTTTCTATTTCTTCTTTTTCTACTTCTTTTCTCTTTTCCCCCTGATATAAACACATTTACACTACTTAAAATGTCTATTTATGCATGTTCTTAAGCATAGGATTGTATTTCATGATATAAATATTGCATAACATGCATCATCTTGCATTTAGAGTAGTTTGAATAAAATGGAGGTTAATTGTCTCCTTTTATATGCTTGGACAGGGCAAACTTTTTGTCGAGGCCTCGGATCAAAGATCCAACCGTATGGATGTGATCAGGGCGACGATTGGAGTTCAACGACTCCAAGATTGCCCTAATCAGACATCCGTAGCATCAGATAGTGACCGGGGAACCCTAGAAGATCAAGGGCCAGGATGGTGAAAATCTGCACATCAGATGACAAATCCGACCGCACGGATGAATTCGGATTGACGATCCCAGCCCAACGACGCAAAAATCAAGTAATCCGACATCCGTGGCACCATCTACAACTTCCAGAAGATGGACAGCCAAGATGGTGCCACGTGGTGCCATCTCGGCCGCCCAAACGGCCGCACGCATTCTACGAAGGCCCCGCACCTGCTCACTCTCCCCTGTTGGATCTTGATCCAATGGCTGTGGTCGGCCGCGCTTAAAAGCGTCTGCTTGACGCATCGGTCGAGCGCGCTTACGCGACCAGCGAGCGCGGGTTCGAGCCGCAGCAAAGGGCTGGAGGTGCGAGCGATTGGGCGCAGGTGGAGTGTCAGATGGAGATCGAACGGCCGCGCGCGCCCGATAGCGTCCACGTGCGATTGAACGCGCGGCGCGGACGCGCGATCGCACGCGGGCGGGCGCGCAACGCAGCGAGCGGAGACGCATCTTAAGCCGTCCGATCTTGCGATCAGACGGCTGAGGATCATTGTACGTGCGATAGCGTTGAGTGCGCGGGCAGCTGAAGCGGCGTGCGTGGGCGTAGAAGCTACGCCCACGTCGGGGCTTTAGTGACGGATTTATCCGTCACTAAAGACCCCTCATTTATTGTTTTGAAGTTGTAATGTCCATTTTGCCCCCACTCCTTGCAACTATAAAAGGAGACCCCCTCCATACGAAATTCTCATCCCTTCCTTCTCCTCTCTACCCCTCCAAAGCTCAAGAGAAGCTTGTCCCACACCCGGGATGCTTCTCCCGAGATAAAGTCCAATTTTCGTTCCCCTTCGGAAGTGGATCCCGCGACGACGACGGTGTGCTGCTTCATTCCCGTTCTTTTGCTTCGTCCTCCTTTGTCCTACTTCGTTCTCCTTCGTCCAGGCGTTATCCCGTCCGGCTCATCCTCCAAGCAACCGTCGAGGAGGATTTCTCTCTCCCTATTCTTTTTACTGCTTTCTAATATAGATTTACTGCTTTCTAGTGTAGTTTTGTTCGTCCTCCAAGCAATCGTCGAGGAGGACATTTCTCCCACCATTCTTTTAATGCTTTCTAGAGTAATTGTTTTATGCTTTCTAGTTGTAATAAACAATCTCCTCAATGAAAAATTCCTTGTTTATTCTACATCTCATTTTGATTTCTCTGTGTAATATTCTCTTTTTCTCTTACTCTCTCTCTCTTCTATTTATTGTAAATAATCAGATAGTTTTAAATTGAATTATTCTGTGACAAATAAAAAGAAACGCGTAGTTTTTAAATCAAACGTCCGCCTCCCTGTGTTCGACCGAGAATTTTCATTTCGGTATAAATTTTATTTGTTGAACATGAATTCTTCACTTTCAAACTACAACGACAGGTTTTCCAAAATCGAACACGTTAGCATAGAGATTCGTAATACGTTCAACATTTTGGCGTCGTTGCCGGGGAGGCAGCGATTTCCGATCTTTTCTTCGCATTTCTTGCACTTTATGTTGTTTTCTAACTAGCTTTCTCTTGTGTCTATTGTTTTCCAGAGACCTCCATCAAGGAATCAACAAGCGGTAGACTGGAGTAAAGTGCAGTTGAAGACAACTGTAAGTGCTCCCCCATTCTTACCCCCTCCATAGATTTCATTCGCCACATTAAATCCCAATCCCAATTAACCTTGGTGTTTGCATAAATCCTAGGAATAGTTTGGTTGTTTGGATTTTCACTCACATTCATTCCACCCTCATTCATAAAAAAATAACAAAAAGATAATCTTGTGGGGTAATTTCCAACAAACACACAACACACACCCACATTCAAGGCACTTAACCTAATTGATTTGTTTCTACTCAACTGGGTTCTGATCTGTGGAACCGGTACACATAAAGCAACACATAAAAGAGTAGAAATCATTCTATGTTAACCATCTTTGTGTGCCTAACTTAGTGGTGCATTTGTGGCCAGTTGTTTGAGTTGTTTGGGCCGCACCACTTCAATTAAAATCAACTCATCAAGTAGCTGCCAATTTGGTTCAACTCTTAGGGATTTACCAGGCACTCCACATTCTTTTTAAGCTTCAAAGGAAAACATTTTCACCCGTGCTTGTAAAACTTGGTGTGCCAATGAAACTTGTTTGAAAATACCTAAAGTTGAATCCTAAAAGCTACTAAGCAAGATTTGAACCTTAAAATTCACCACATCAAAAACAATCTTGCTTGAAAACCACTGGTTGTGCATGCACACACAAATCACTCAATCATTAAGGGCACAACCCATTTAAAGGGCCCATCACATTCCAAAGCACATTCAAACCTAGCCCTAAATAAAACAGAGTAGACGTTGGCCTTAAGGATTGAATTCGCTGTTCAGAACTCAGAACAAGATTATTTTCAATTAGTCTGTTTCTACTGTTCAATCTGATGTCTAGCTAGGGGAGCAAAGTCAAACGATAGCGGCTGGGGGGTACACTAGGAACCGGAGGCGCAAGCTGAAGGAAGAACCTTCTCCCCAGTCCCTCTTTCTAACTGGTTGGATTGAACAGACGAAAGTAGATCAAATCGTTCCTTTATCTCAAGACGGGTTTTGAGAGTCTGTAGGTCTTTAGGCTAACCCATTTAAGGACAGGTTTGATTGTTTGTATTGCAGGGCGCCTTTCTTCCTCCTGTGTCTCATGAATCCTTCCACATATTTCACGCATTCCCACTCTTTCCCTCCTATTGTGAATTATCCTCAACATGACGATTATCCCAACTAGTATTGTAATCAACCATCAGTTAGTTGGGATAATTTGGATTGGGGATACAATTCCATACCTCCGTGTTTAGGGTCTAACCCTGAACACTTTCATTCTGATTTCTATCCTTCTCAGAGATACATCGATTATAGATCGTCTTCCTTTCATGAACAACCTAATACGATCTACAATCAAGAAGGATACACCGATCCTTACCCATCCTCTAATTTCACTGCCTTTAGGTCATCACCATCTTTTCAACAATCTGAAATGACCTATTATCAGGAAGGGTATAACGAATGTCAATTCATTAATTCCCCTGCATTGAGCCCAAACCCGCCAAACCCTGAACCAACTCATTTCGTTCAAGTTAACCAGGTTCAAGATAAGGTTCTGGCTAACTTGAGGAATATCATTCAATCTTTAGAAGTTCAGCCAATACCTTGCATTGAGAGATTGGAGCCCCTGATTGAAATGATTGATGATTTGAATAAGTCTTTGTTAGATTGGCTCCAAGATGTTAAGGATAAGAACTCGGGTGAGTTTCTACTTGGGAAATTAGCAAAATTGAGGATGAGATTCGTGGTTGCTTTGATTCAATCTTGGAATAATTCCCAGGATGAAGCCTCTTCAGGAAAGCCAATGATAGAACCCGCTCAGGCACCAGTTAGGGGGGACACGTGTTACGAGGCTGACCAAATTGAATTAAAACAACCAATTAAGGATGATCTGATTTCTTCACCTGAGATCCCTAAGCCGGGTTACGAGGAAATGTATGTCTCCTTGGAATAGAAAGTGACAAATGATTTTGGGACATACATTGATACGGATCCTGATGGTGAAGATTCAAGTTGCGAAGTCTCACGCGAGTTTTCTGAACACGATTTCTGTGAGACGATTGTGCCTGAGGAATCTGATAGGTCATTTGATAGCCCAATAACTGAGGAAACTGATCTTATTAGGTCACACATTACGAATCCAGAATCGCATTTTCTGGAGGAATCAATTCAATGCCCTGATTATCAGTTACACCCTGTTGAGCTTATTGATGATTCTAATTCTGAGATAATTAGACCAAAGTCAATTTTGATTCTGCCACATCATTTAGACTTGGAGATTTCAGACGGGGTGATGAATATACAAGAGGTCCTGGAATTTGATATGCTAAATGAGGAGGATAGGAGCTGGGAAGTTTTGATTTGGGAAGTTAATTTTGCCTTTTAAGCTGAAACCATCAAATCAGAACCCTTACGACATTTGTTTCGAGGATGTTCAACTCA
This sequence comes from Thalassia testudinum, assembly GCA_037157565.1. Taxonomy (NCBI): domain Eukaryota; kingdom Viridiplantae; phylum Streptophyta; class Magnoliopsida; order Alismatales; family Hydrocharitaceae; genus Thalassia; species Thalassia testudinum. The sequence continues at coordinate 19,785,786 of JAZHRO010000026.1, read as the reverse complement.
AGCACACATTCAATGATTATCCTTTTGAGCTTCAATTCTCTGTAACCCAACTTTTTGGTCATGGGTTGCATCCTCATAAATCGCAGGCCCGACACCGCTTGCATTCTGATTTCAGGTTTTGGATAATTTTTATCCAGAACCTAAGATATTCTCGATTATGGGGTGTGGGTCTACACCACAATCTGGTCCACATCTGTGGACCTCTACTGACAGGTCAGAGGATTCTTCTGTTCATTCTGATTCTGACCTGCACTTGTGAATTCTTCATTTCTTTTCTTTGTATAGTGTGCCTAGCTGAAGGCACTAAACTCAGCACATATACTGTTTTTAATTTTTCATCTCGAAGCGGACCTGACATTCATGCAATTTAGGTGCTTTCTTCGCTTTTCCACTCTGTTTTATGTTTTTTTAATACAATGAGGACATTGCATTAGATAGGCATGGGGGGGTGGATATTTATCTCTGAATTCATTCGTCAACTCTGTAGATTTGTTTTCTTTTATTTTAAAAAAAAATCGAAATTAGGAAAGAGAATTTGGATTTAAGAAAATTTTCAATCCTAGGAAATACTACATTATGATTTGAACACAAAGACCCTTCAGGTCTTTGGACTTAATCAGCCCGTGTATCCACTAAAATGTGGATTTGCCTTTCGAGTCCTCGCCATCTTAATTTTATTATAATTGAAATAAATAAGTTTGGGTGATAAGTACATGACTTATTAACCCACCCTCTGATTTGAGGGAATTTTGAGTCTTAAGCATCTACACACTTTCTTTGCACTAACTCGTTGTTCGGTGATTTTAACGAAAATTGGGTAGCTAATGAACCTTCTAGGGTGATATGGCTCGCAAGTTATCGTGGGTAATAGCCCATAGGTAGGTTGTCCAGAGCCCAGTCACTGGACCTTTCTTTTTTTTGCTACCTTTAGGTAAATCTTAGACCAGGGAAGCCACCTGCTTAAAAAAAAAAAAAAATCAAAAAGAAAAGGAGAAAAGAATAAAAAGAAATAAGCCACACTTCGCCGCACGTGTATGGCTGGCAAGTTGTCGGTGGTAACAGCTCATCGACCGGTTGTCCAGAACCCAGCTCAGAAAATGCACTAAAAAATCCCAAAACACTTAGGAAGAAGCGGAGAAGTAGAATAAATTGGGGAGATATACACTGGATTCACCCTTGTGTTGACCCTGTAAAAAATAAAAGTAGGGAGAAAGCTACCAGTTGTAAAGATACACCTTTAGGTAGAATTCTTTTTGAGGTCACCTAGAGGCGTAGAAATCCGAAGTCCGTTTTAATTGCTGGTCAACGAGTCTATCACAATCACAATAAGATGCTTAAAACTTAGGGTTCTCATCAAATCTTGGGTGAGTTGAATGGCCGTAGAAAGCCACTCTTAAACCCTAAAATTTGAAAATCCAAAAAATTAGAAAAGAGTAAAAAGAGAAAAAGAAATTTTTCTTTGAATAAGGCGAGGGCTTGAGGCAGTCTACATTTTGGCTAATACCCGAGCACTGTTATGTCTTTGAAAGTTCAGTCCCTAAGTAGATAATTTCTTAATGATTGAAAATAACTTGGGTCCTACTAATCCAACCTAATTCTTTTATAAATAGCATATAGTTTTTGCTAGGGACTAGCAAAAGATAGGCATGGGGGTATGATGTAAACACATTTACACTACTTAAAATATTTATTTATGCATGTTCTTAAGCATAGGATTGCATTTCATGACATAAATATTGCATAACATGCATCATCTTGCATTTAGAGTAGTTTGAATAACATGGAGGTTAATTGTCTCCTTTTATGTGCTTGGATAGGGCAAACATTTTATCGAGGCCTCGGATCAAAGATCCAACCGTATGGATGTGATCAGGGCGACGATTGGAGTTCAACGACTCCAAGATTGCCCTAATCAGACATCCGTAGCATCAGATAGTGACCGGGGAACCCTAGAAGATCAAGGGCCAGGATGGTGAAATTCCGCACTTTAGATGACAAATCCGACCGCACGGATGAATTCGGATTGACGATCGCAGCCCAACGACACAAAAATCAAGTCAATCCGACATCCGTGGCACCATCTACAACTTCCAGAAGATGGACGGCCAAGATGGCGCCACGTGGCGCCATCTCGGCCGCCCAAACGGCCGCACGCATTCTACGAAGGCCCCGCACCCGCTCGCTCTCCGCTGTTGGATCTTGATCCAACGGCTGTGGTCAGCCGCGCTTAAAAGCTTCTGCTCGACCATCCGCGCCCCGTAGTGCAGCGGTCGAGCGCGCTTACGCGACCAGCGGGCGTGGGTTCTAGCTGCAGCAGAGGGCTGGAGGCGCGGGCGATTGGGCGCAGGTGGAGCGTCAGATGGAGATCGGAAGGCCGCGCGCACCCGATAGCATCCACGCACGATTGAACACGCGGCGCGGACGTGCGATCGCACGCGGGCGGGCGCGCAACGCAGCGGGCGGAGACGCATCTTAAGCCGTCCGATCTTGCAATCGGACGGCTGAGGATCGTTGTGCGTGCGATAGCGTTGAGTGCGCAATCAGCTCAAGCGGCGCGCATGGGTGCGGAAGCTACGCCCACGTCGGGGCTTTAGTGACGCATTTATCCGTCACTAAAGACCCCTCATTTTTTGTTTTGAAGTTGTAATGTCCATTTTGCCCCACTCCTTGCAACTATAAAAGGAGACCCCCTCCATACGAAATTCTCATCCCTTCCTTCTCCTCTCTACCACTCCAAAGCTCAAGAGAAGCTTGTCCCACACCCGGGATGCTTCTCGCGAGATAAAGTCCAATTTTCGTTCCCCTTCGGAAGTGGATCCTGCGACGACAATGGCGTGCTACTTCGTTCCCGTTTTTCTGCTTCGTCCTCCTTCGTCCTGCTTCGTTCTCCTTCATCCAGGCGTCGTCCTGTCCGACTCGTCCTCCAAGCAACCATCGAGGAGGATTTCTCTCTCCCTATTCTTTTTACTGCTTTCTAATATAGATTTACTACTTTCTAGTGTAGTTTTGTTCGTCCTCCAAGCAATCGTCGAGGAGGACATTTCTCCCTCCATTCTTTTAATGCTTTCTAGAGTAAATTTATCGCTTTCTAGAGTAATTGTTTTATGCTTTCTAGTTGTAATGAATAATCTCCTCAATGAAAAAATCCTTGTTTATTCTACATCTCATTTTGACTTCTCTGTGTAATATTCTCTTTCTCTCTTTCTCTCTCTCTCTTCTATTTATTGTAAATAATTAGATAGTTTTAAATTGAATTATTCTGTGACAAATAAAAAGAAACGCGTAGTTTTTAAATCAAACATCCGCCTCCCTGTGTTCGACCCAGAATTTTCATTTCGGTATAAATTTTATTTGTTGAACACGAATTCTTCACTTTCGAACTACAACGACAGGTTTTCCAAAATCGAACACGTTAGCATAGCGATTCGTAATACGTTCAACACCCCCCCTTTTTTTTCTTCTTATTTTTGTTTCTTTTTCAATCAATCACAACACAATACGGACTTTTATTTACGAGGCATTATTAGGGATGATGATGGTCAAGAGGAAGTTGTGTGGCTTATTTGGTGGAAGTGCCTATTCTTGTCACCGGGAAGGAATGGATAGGATAGGCGTATTTCTGACCTTTGACACTATTACCCTCCTTCAGTTGAGGACTCTATGAAGGACGATCGTAACCATCCACCATAGTTATAGCTTTATTAAAACTCATTCTCTGTGTATCTGCCTTATTTGGTGACTCTCAGGAATTCACTCAATGTACGCACACAGGAACAGAGAGTGAAAACTACGCCTAACTCTGAAGTATCATCATCTAATTATCTAGAACTTAAGAGTCTTTACACTAGACTTAGCGCACCAGTAATCTCTCTACTTCTTCTCACAAATATGAGGTGCATTTATTAGAAGATAGTATGCCTGACACTCTATGAACTGTCCAAGGGTTCAGTAGGCTACAAATGCTTATTGGTTTTCCCCAAGGATCCATTACCAAGTCTACGTGCACATGAAATAAATGTATTGGATTCTAAACTTAAGAAATAATTCCGGAAGAAAAACCTCCAATAACAAAGGTATTTTTCTAGGGACTAACCCAATCAGCTCAAGAAAAGATTTTTTTTTTTATATATATAAATATGTATGCAAATATTTATAAATGCTATAAACACTATAAACATTCTCAGGTTATATCCCCCCATGCCTAAGACTGACAATGTCCTCATTTGAAAAATATAGACATAGAAGAAAATCACCTGAGGAGGAGAGTGGGAGGAGATAAGGCTCCTCAAGCTGTAGTGCGTCCAAAACCTGGCCATCTGAAAGAGTAATATACGGTTTAAGTCGCTGGCCATTTACTTTAAAGTTCCCACCTGAAATAGGGTTCCTGATCTCTACAGCTCCATGAGGGAAGGTATTGATAACAATGTATGGCCCATCACAACAGGACTTGAGCTTTCCAGGAAATAATTTAAGTCTAGATTTGAAAAGCCAGACCCATTGGTTAGGCTCAAAAGTCTTTCTAATGATGTGCTTGTCATGGAAGACTTTTGTACGTTGCTTGTAAGGTTGACAAGTTTCATAAGCTTCATTACGAAGCTCCTCAAGCTCACTTAATTCTAACATACGTGCTTTTCCCGCTTTATCCAGATTTAAGTTAATGTTTTTAATGGCCCAATAAGCTTTATGTTGGATTTCAACAGGAAGGTGGCACACTTTTCCATAGACAAGACGGAAAGGAGACTTGCCCAAAGGAGTCTTATATGTAGTTCTGCATGCCCAAAGAGCATCATTTAATTTTTTAGACCAATCCTTCCAATCAGGCCTGACAATTTTTTCTAAAATTTGCTTAATCTCCCTATTAGACACTTCAACTTGTCCACTTGTTTGGGGATGATAAGGTGTGGCTATCATGTGGTTGACTCCAAAATTTTGGAGTAGTCTAGTGAAGTGTACATTCTTAAAGTGAGGTCCTCCATCACTTATGATCGTCCTTGGGCATCCATACCGAGAAATGATATTAGCCTTAACAAAGCCCAAGACCACAGAATGGTCATTGGTTCACGTGGGGATGGCTTCTATCCATTTTGATACATAATTAACAGCCACAAGGATGTATTCATATCTGAAGGACACAGGAAAGGGACCCATGAAGTCAATGCCCCAAATATCAAAGATTTCAACAGGGAGGATAGGTTGTTGTGTCATCTCATCCCTTTTCCAATGGATCCCGTCTGCTGGCAATGTAGACATGTGCCCACATACGTATGTGCAGCTCGGAATAATGTGGGCCACCAAAAACCAGACTGAAGAACCTTATGAGCAGTCTTCTTCCCACTAAAATGTCCCCCACAGTGGAGGTCATGGCAGAAACTCAGAACACTTCTTTGTTCCTCATCAGGGACGCAACAGCGAAACAGCTCGTCAGGGCCTATTCTAAAAAGCTCGGGTTCCTCCTAGTGATAAAATTTAGCATTGGCGATAAACCTGTCTCGCTTCTGCTTGTCCCAAGTACTAGGGGTGATGCCCGTGACCAGATAGTTCACTATGTCAGCAAACCAAGGAGTTTTAGTTTCCATGGCCATTAGAGACTCATCAGGGAAAGTCTCTTGAATACCGCCAGTAGGGTTTGATGCCTCAATAGGGTTCCTAGACAAATGGTCTGCTACCACATTCTCAACTCCTTTCTTGTCTTTAATTTCCATGTCAAATTCTTGGAGTAGCAGAATCCAACGAATTAGGCGAGGTTTGGTGTCCTTTTTAGCCAGAAGATGCTTAAGGGCTGAATGATCAGTGAACACCACAGCCTTGGATCCCAAAAGATAAGACCGAAACTTTTCCAAAGCAAATACTACAGCAAGTAATTCCTTTTCAGTGACCGTGTAGTTCTGCTAAGGATCCGTAAAGGTCTTGCTGGCATAATGCAGCACATGAGGTTTGCCTTCAACCCTTTGACCTAAGACCGCTCCCACTGCAAAATCAGAAGCATCACACATAAGCTCAAATGGGAGGGTCCAATCTGGTGCTTGGAGAATCGGCACGGTAATGAGGGCTTTCTTCAAATCTTGGAAAGCCTCGCCACATCTGTCATCAAAATCAAAGGAGGCATCCTTCTCTAACAGGTCGCAAAGTGGCTTAGAGATTTTACTGAAGTCTCTAATGAAGCGCCTATAAAATCCAGCATGGCCAAGAAAAGATCTAACCTGATGAACATTGGCGGGCAATGGAAGCTTAGAGATGGAATCAATTCTTGCGGTGTCCACCTCTAATACTCTCTCGGAAACTACATGCCCTGACACAATGCCCAGCTGGACCATAAAGTGGCTTTTCTCCCAGCTAAGCACCAGTTTTGCCTCTTCGCAATGGGTTAAGACTTTATCAAGGTGCGAAAGGCATAGGTCAAACGACGAGCCATAAATGAAGAAGTCATCCATGAAAACTTCAACGAACTCGTCGATCATATCAGAAAAGATAACCATCATACAATATTGGAAAGTGGCAGGAGCGTTACATAACCTGAATGGCATTCTGCAGAATGCAAAAGTGCCATAAGGACTCATGAAGGTGGTACGCTCCTGATCATCAGAAAAAATGGCTATCTGATTGTACCCAGAGTACCCGTCAAGAAAACAAAAGTACTTGTTCTCCGCCAATCATTCCAAAATTTGATTGATAAACGATAAGGGGAAATGGTCTTTCTGGGTGGCCATATTTAAACGGTGGTAATCAATGCAGACCCTCCAACCAGTTGAGGGTCTAGTGGTCACCAGTTCTCCTTGGTCATTCTCCTCTACAGTGATTCCTGCCTTTTTCGGAACTACGTGAATAGGATTGACCCATTTACTATCTGAAATGGGATAGATAATCCCTGCATCCAACCATTTCAGAATCTCCTTTTTAACAACCTCCCGCATATTTGGATTGAGCCTTCTCTGCATGTCTCGGAAAGGCTTCACGGACTCGTCCGTGTATATATGATGCATTCAAAGAGAGGGATCCACACCCTTAATATCAGCAATTGTCCAGGAAATTGCTTCCTTGTGCCTTTGTAAACACTCAAGCAGAGCTCCCTCCTGCAATTCAGATAATGCCGACAAGATAATAATGGGGAGCATGTTATTAGGGCCAAGGAAAGCATATTTCGATGTGCTCAGGAGGGTTTTCAACTCCAATTCCGGAGCCTTTTGGATTGAGGGTTTTAGTTGAGATGTCCCTGCCTCAGGCAGCGAATCTACCTTTATAGTCCAGGGTGGGGATAGAGACTCAATGTGTATCTCCAGCAACACTTCTAGTTCGGGCATTTTCCTTTCAGTTTCTTTAATAATCGAGGGATGGTCCTAAGATATGACCTTCTGAAGGGGATCTCTACATAAGAGTACTAGAGTAGTCTCTTCAATTATTTCATCAACGACCTCAATCTGAGAATAATCTTCAAATCTGGGTTGCTTGTAAGTATCAAAAACATTCAACCGAATCTTCTTGTTCCCAAAGCCTATTTTAAGTTCCCCGGATCTACAATTTATGGAGGCATTGGCTGTGGCCAAAAAGGGGCATCCCAGAATAATGGACGGCTTTGTGGGCTTATTAGATGGGTCAGTATCAAGTACCAGAAAGTCAACGGGGAAGAAGAAATCCTCCACTCTCACAAGGACATCTTCCAACAAACCCCGCGGTGTCTTAAGTGATCTGTCTGCAACCTGAAGGATTACTGGACTAGGCTTCATCTTTCCTCCTCCCAAAGGTCGTAGATAGAGCTTGGTAGAATGTTTACCGCCGCACCCAGATCAAGTAGAGCCTCATCAATGTGTTGGTTACCCATAACCACTGAAATATACGGGGCCCCTGGGTCTTTCATTTTGGGGGGTGTTCCATGCTGAAGAACCGAGCTAACGTGGTCAGGCAGGATGACCTTGGTTTAAACTTGTTTCCTAGATCGACACTTCTGGGTGCAGGGTCCTTCAGAAACTTGGAATAGGATGAAATTTGTTTAATCGCTTCCAATAGAGGCAAGTTAATCTGGACTTGCCTAAAATTATCCATAATCTCTTCCGTCCTATCCTTGGCTGCAGACGAGCCAACAGAAGATTCCCCAGGAGCAGATAGGCACTCTGGATAGGGCACCCTCGGCTTCTGGGTAGAGGGGTCGTCATGGCGGGAAAGGGGTGGTGGAAGGATGACATCCTCATTGTGGGTGATTTTTTGTGAGGGAGAGTGGTGTGGCTCTTCCTCGGGTGAGATGGAAGTCGGGTCAGGTGTGGAAGGGGAATTCTGAGATGTAACCGTAGGAGTGTTATCAGGCTTGTCAATCTTTTTTCCACTCCTCAACACGGTCACTATTTGGGCGTGCTCCCTGAATACAACCCCCTTGCCCTTAGGGTTCCCCTCAGAAGAGCTAGGCAACTTCCCTGAATCACGTTGCCTAACTGCCTCAGTAAGTTGACCAATTTGGGATTGCATATCAGTAATCATCTTATTCTGAGATTGGATAACCATATTCTGATGCTCTTGCATTGCTTTCATCATGGCCTTCAATTCATCCATCTCAGAGGGCATATTCGAAGGAGTGTTTTCATAAGAAGGTTGGTATGTGGGCTGGGGAGGTAAGGGTCTTGTATTCCCTGAGTTAGAAGCATTAGCTTGCTTCCAAGAGAAGTTTGGATGGTTCCACCACCCTGGATTATAAGCGTTGGAGTAAGGGTTATTGTGAAGGGGGAGGAAACCTTGGGCCACGTTCAAGTCGGCCTGAATCAACTCAGGGAATTGGGTTGCCTGATGGCATTCCGCAGTGGCGTGCATTGTGCTTTGGCAAATGGAGCATTCTCTAAAGCCTGAAAAATAGAGGCTGCTTGTGGGTTCATGCTGGGGTTTGCTAAAAGCCTATCAAAGTTTTTATTCAATAGTTGAATCTGATAAGCCAAATCCTAAGAAGCCCCAGCTTCATGGGCCTCTATCTTCCTCTACAAGATTGATGGTTTTCTTTCTTGATAGGCAGAGGACAGATGTATGGAGTTGTCGCTTAAAGTTTCAAATAATGCCCATGCTTCATCCTCTATTTTGGTCATGAAGGTTTCAGCACAGGCTGCGTCAATGGTTTGCCTATGTCTTTCAGATAATCTATTATAGAACCTTTCGACCAACTGCCATCTTGGCACTTGATGGTGGGGGCATAACCTAAGAAGGTCATTAAAGCGCTCCCAAGTCTCATGAAATTGCTCCCCTTCCTGTTGAGTAAAACCCATAATCTCTCTTCTGTAATGGTTGGTTTTACTCATAGGAAAATACTTTTTTCAAAATTCTCCCTTAAGGGTAGCCCAATCATTTACCCTTGCATCAAGGGTATGATACCAGTGCTTGGCCTTATCCTTTAGGGAGAAAGGAAATAGAGTCCTCATCAGGGCTTCATCAGTAAAGCCCTGGAGCTTCACCGTGGAACAGACCTCGGTGAATTCCTACAAATGCCGGTAGAGGTCCTCCCTAGTAGTACCATAAAAAGAGGGCAATAAAGATATGGTACTGCTCTTGATCTCATACGGATTATCCATTGCCGATCGTCTTAGTGCTTGCGTAGGTTGGTTGGTAGGAATAAAATAGTCCCTTTGGGTCCTTTGTTGATTTGCACCTTGCTCAGCCATTTCTTCTCTTTCTTCTCCTAGGTGAGCTCTCCTAAGAATTCTCTCAGGCTTAGGATCAAACACTAGACTACCCTCAAGAGAGCATCTACCAAGCATACAAAACACAATTCAGATTTTTTTTTTATTGAGTAAGTCAAACCTCCACTCCAAAGATAAGTCAAAAGATCAAGATTTATCCCTCTGTTCCCACGTAAGTGGTATAAGAGGGTTGTGGACCTGAAATCTTAACCTTCTTTATTGTGGATGTTGAATTAGTTAAAATAAATGGCCAAACAAGTTTTTCACTGCAATTACGTGCCTTAATTCAACCTTCGAGTGCCCTAGGACCTATACTTTACTTGGATGATACTCCAAGGTGATCAAGGGAGAAGTTACTCCAAGGACGAACAAAGGGATGCAAGTAGGGCGAACCCTTCCTTTGAGGCAATGCATATGCGGTGCCCCTTAACTACCCTTTATTTCCTTTAAGGGGTGTCCCCCTCTGTGGAGTATCAAACCACTTGATCAAAAGATAGTATCACCACCACCACAAAGCACAATAGGAGGGTCTGCACCGATAAAGAGATCGGTCCCTATAGCTTTAAGGGATCGAGCCTTAGTGCGGTTCCTAATGTGCGTGCTCAATGTCAAAGTGTGCAACACACCGCAAATCTTTGTAATTTCTTTTGAAATCGCAGACAAGTCCCTTAGAATCATATCAAATGTGAATTGCTTTTAGGGTTGAATCTGATTATTAGCTCCGCTTTTAGTTATGTGACCACTGAATTAGTAAATTCAAACAACTTGGTGGTCTTGAATTTAAGTTTGAATGCAAATGTGTGAATAGAAGCTGGATACAAAAGTTAGAAAGATATACCTGTCGCCAGCAATCTTCGTGCTAATATGCTTGCAATGTAATAATAAGATCTAATATGTTGCTCAATCACCCCTAAATGCGCACACCTAAGGGAATGTAATTTCTAAATAGGCAGCTCGATATTTTCTTTATTGGTTTTTAAAAGCAAGCAAGCAGAAAATATAATCACGCATGCACCAAAAATATTTTAAGCCCTAGTAGCTAATGAATGTGGGGACAAACCCCCAAAAATTTAACCCTAATTACTACAAGGGTGAAAAGACATAATTAAATTGTGACGATGGAGAATCCTCTGTGAAACAGGATCTTGGTCTCCATCTTTTCCTCGTGTGGCTTAACTCGTGGTTGCTGTCGCTGCTCTGTTGCGCCTCGTCGCCTCAGCGGATTCCTCGCACAATAATCAAAATGATTAGATAATTTCGCAACTCAAAAGATTTAAAAATAATAAAGTAAATCTATTGCATCTGTTGCCTCCCCTGCAATGATGCCATTTTGAAAGACGACTTTTCGCTTTGTGTTATAGTATTTAAGTGGTGGAATAATCGACTAATAAAAAATAATGAAAATAACCACTCGCAGAAGAGCGGGTCGTGTCCACAGGGAGGCAATTATGCAATCAATACTTAATTATTTAATGTTATTTCGGATAGTACGAAATCCCTATTCAAATCTAACTTAAAATGTGAAGGAAAGTAGATTTGCAATAACTTAAAAAGATAAGGGTATATGTGCAGTTTTCCCTCATAGAAATCCTTAATAAATTTATGATGAATTTATGCAATTTTCACGTGATGTGTACTAGAGACAGTTAGTACTTAAGTTAAGCCCAAAAATCAATCTTTAAACTACTTAATATCAATATCATGCGATTAAAAAGAACTTTCAGTGTTCAAACGCAATTCTGCCACAATATAATAATAATAAATAAAATCAAATTAGGTGGCAATGGCATTGAATGTAAATTTTAATTGGTGGGAAAATAGGGCTTTTTTCCTCTCTCCTCCTTGCGAGAGAGAGAGAGCACCGCGGGGCTATTGCGAGGCTTAGGAGGACGACGAGGTTGAGGGCTCTCCAGTGGTGGCAGTGGTGGTGACAGAGGTGGCCGAAGGTGGCCGGAGCTCCAGCCTGTTGAACAAGAATGCGGAGGTGCACTCAGCGCCTGTGGCTATACGAGCATGCGCGCGTTAGTGCACGCCCGTGCAGGCGATGAGGCAGAGGCTGGAGCGTGCGGGCCCGCCTGCAGGGTGGCGCAAGTGTGCTGGTGGCACGGATGTAGGGAACGCTAGAATGGTAGGCGCGCAGGCGGAAGGTGATGCGGTGTGGCGTCTGCAGTAGGGCGGTGGGGCACGCTGGCGAGCAGTGGGACGCGCTGGCGAGCAGTGGAATGCGTTGGTGAGCGACTGCAGCTGGTGACTGCAAGGTCGGCTGGAGATGGCGCTGTGAGCAAGAGGCGGCCTGCAGGCGTGGTGCGGGTGTGCAGGCCCTTGCTGTGCGGTGCGCCTACAGATGGAGATGGGAGGAAGGCGCGCGGGCGGTTGGTGGCGTGAGCGCTTGCAGCATGGGAGAGGCACGTGGTTGGGTGGATGCAGTTGCTGTGGCATGGGTTCTGTGCGCGCGGTGAAGGCAGATGGCACTGAAGGCAGATGAGCGGTAGGGCGCACTGGTGTGCACCTGCAGTGGCTGGAGGGAGATGCTGTGAGCAGGAGGCGTGAGGTTTTTCCCCGCAAGGGGGAAGAAGGCCACAGTGCGCGCTTCTTCTCTTCCTCGATCCACAGTGTCTGCTAGGTAGTTCCCCACAAGGAGGAAGATGAAGATCCATCCCCAGTGCAGCTCCTCTCTTTTTAATTCCTCTCTCTCCCCGTGTGCATGAGTTAAGGGATTTTCAAATCCCTTAACTATTTCTGTCCTCGACAGTTGAAGGAGGGCGGCGGAAGATTAACCCCATGTGCGGTGGGGGAGGGGGGAAAGAGTTGCTGCTGTTATGTGTTGGGGAAATTTATCCCCCCACCCTTGTTCTTTCTTCATTTTATTACCTACACATAAAAATAAAAAAATCATTAAGTTATAGAATGTTATAAACATAAATCATGAGGTGTACAAATATTCTACAACTTAATTGCCATTATTAACACACCTAAACTATACGATTAAAGATACTTAGGCTTAATATTAGTCCATTTTAATGGACTCATCGCCCATCTAATAAGCCCACCAAGCCATCCATTACTCTGGGATGCCCCTTCCTGGCCACAACCAACTCCTCTATCAATTGTAGATCAGGGGCACTTAAAATGGGCTTTGGGAACAAAAAGATCCAGTTGAATGTTTTTGATTCCTACAAGCAATCCGGATTGGAAGATTATTCCCAGATTGAGGTAGTTGATAAAATCATTGAAGAGACTACTTTAGCACTCCTATGTAGAGATCCCCTTCAAAAGGTCATATCTAAGGACCATCCTCTGACTATTGAAGAAACTAAAGGGGATATACCCGAATTTGAAGAGTTGCTAGAGGTACACACAAAGCTTCTATCCCTACCCTGGACTATGAAGGTAGATCCGCTACCTAAGGTGGGGACATCTCAACTTAAACCCTCAATCTAAAAGGCTATTAAGTTGGAGTTGAAACCCCTCCCAAGTACATTGAAGTATGCTTTCCTTGGCCTTAATGACACGCTCTCCATTATTATCTCATCTGCATTATCTGAATCGCAGTCGGGAGCTCTGCTTGAGTGATTACAAAAGCATAAGGAAGCAATTGCTTGGTCAATTGCTAATATTAAGGGTGTTGATCCCTCCCTTTGCATGCATCATATATACATGGACGAGTCCGTGAAACCCATCTGAGACATGCAGAGAAGGCTAACCCCAATATGCGGCAGGTTGTTAAAAGGGATATTCTGAAATGGCTGGATGCAAGAATTATCTATCCCATTTCAGATAGTAAATGGGTCAGTCTTATTCATGTGGTGCCCAAAAAGGGAAGAATCACTATGGAAGAGAACAACCAAGGAGAGTTGGTAACCACTAGACCCTCAACTGGTTGGAGGGTCTGCATTGATTATCGCCATTTGAACACGGCTACCCAGAAAGACCATTTCCCCTTACCATTTATCGATCAAATTTTTGGAACGACTGGCGGGGAGCAAGTACTTCTGTTTTCTTGGCGGGTGCTTTGGTATAATTAGATAGCCGTCTTTCCTAACAATCAGGAGCGTACGACTTTCACGAGTCCGTATGGTACATTTGCATTCCACCGAATGCCATTCAGGTTATGTAATGCTCCTGCCACTTTCCAACGTTGTATGATGGCTATTTTTTATGATATGATCGATGAGTTTGTTAAGATTTTCATGGATGATTTCTCCATTTACAGTTCGTCGTTTGACCTATGCCTTTTACGCCTTGATAAAGTCTTAACCTGGTGCGAAGAGGCAAAGCTGGTGCTTAGTTGGGAGAAAAGCCACTTTATGGTCCAGCAGGGCATTGTTTTGGGGCATGTAGTCTCCGAGAGAGGATTAGTGGTGGATCCCGCCAAAATTGATTCCATCTCTAAGCTTCCATCGCCCACCAATGTTCGTTAAGTTAAATCTTTTCTTAGCCATGCTGGATTCTATAGGCGCTTCATTAGAGATTTCAGTAAAATCTCTAAGCCACTCTACGACTTGTTAGCAAAGGATGTTTCCATCAATTTTGATGATAGATGTGGCGGGGCTTTCCAAGTCTTAAAGAAAGCCCTTATTACCGCGCCAATTCTCCAAGCACCAGATTGGACCCTTTGGCTTAAGCTAATGTGTGATGCTTCTGATTTCACAGTGGGAGAGGTCTTAGGTCAAAGGATTGATGGCAAACCTCATGTGTTGCATTATGCCAGCAAGACCCTTACAGATCCTCAGCAAAACTACACGGTCACTAAAAAGGAGCTTCTTGCTGTAGTGTTTGCTTTGGAAAAGTTTCGCTCTTATATTTTGGAATCCAAGGTTGTGGTGTTCACTGATCATTGTACTTTAAAGCATCTTCTTGCTAAAAAGGACACCAAACCTCGCCTAATTCATTGGATTCTACTACTCCAGGAGTTTGACCTGGAAATTAAAGATACAAAAGGAGTTAAGAATGTTGTAGTAGATCATCTATCTTGGATCCCTATTAAGGCATCAACCCCTACTGGTAATATCAAAGAGACTTTTCCTGATGAGTCTCTAATGGCTATGGAGGCCAAAACTCCTTGGTTCGCTGACATAGTGAACTATCTGGTTACGGGCATTACCCCCAGTAAATCATGATGGGCGGTGCTATCTAGAACCATATCATTTTTGAGATATTAATTAATCTTTGAGATATCAATTGCATATCATTTTTTAGGAGAAAAAAGGGAGGTGATAAAAATGTCAAAAAGGAGCATAATTTAAAAAGAAAAGAAAAAAGAGATAGTCATTAGTAAAAGATTAAGGAATCAACTTAGTTTTAAACCAAATCAAAAAGAAAGAAAATGAAAGGCAAAAAGTGCTAAGAGACAAAAAGAGATTAGTGTGAACGCTGATCTTAGGCCTCTTGGGCTGTGATTCTTGGTTTAAAAATTTAAGTATCAGTTAAGATCTGGATAGTCCTCAAGAGGTTGGGGAAAATGCGAAGCTTAAGTATTAGATCTAAGGCTTAGGAATTATTCAGCCTCATTAACTGACCTCTGGCTTGCGGGACTCAGTAACCTAAGCACCCTAATCCACACCGTCTGGTTCAGTGTGCTTAATTATCAGAATCACGTAAATGCATTAAATCTGTTATAAGAAAAAGCTACCTAGATTAGAAGCGGTTGATCAACACAAGTTGATTTGAAAGAGTTCCTAGCACAGAGAGACAGGAAATTCCCCTCGAAGATGCACAATAACATACCGTCTCCTCAGTGCTTGTCTCCTAGGATATCTAAATATCCTACCAGGGGCATGTAAACACCTTGTGCAGGTTTAGATGCCATAGGTAGCAATATCACGAAATGTCGATTGCCAGGGTCTGGCTTTAGCTACAGAACGCCATGGGTGGGATTATCTCGAAATCTCGAAAGCCAGGGTTTTGGGGGTTGCCATGGGCGTTGCTATCTCGAAGCATTGATTGCCAGGGACCCTGCGAGGATTGATGGTAGGAACTATGAATTTGATACAGACAATGTTGTAAAGCCAATCCAAGGCTAGAAATAAAAAGAAAAGAGAGAAAACTCTCCAAAAGCAAAGAAAAAAAATTCTTTTGTCTCTCTCTTACAAAAACGCACTGCAAATTGAACCTAGGCTAAAACATGTTACAAGCACAGGTGCTTTAACCGTGGAGTTCAACGAACCTTAGGTTAGCTCCTATAGGCCTTAGAAACCTTCGCGATGAACTGAGGCTAGAGCTGGTCAGGTCCAGATCTTGGTTGGTACTTGAGTACCTCTAAGCCTAGTATCGGCATTCTGACCTAATCTAGAAAAGAAAGCACAAATCAGAGTTCTAAGCATAAAAAGGCATGTGGTCTAGAACTTGAGTTAAGATTCCTTGAGATTTTGCCAAGGGACTAGCAAAAGCTAAGCATGGGGGTATGATGGGAACACCATCATGAGCCATAACTAGCTCAATTTGATCTAATTAAGTCTTTAATTACTCCTACATAACCGCTAGAGGGCTGTAATTCATTGCATAATCATTCTGAGGGAAAGATAAGAAAATAGGGTTAAAACTATAATTTTACCATCATATCTTAAATTCATTACAACCACGGGTTTTCTCAAGGGTTAATTAAGAGTCAAATGATCCTAAAAGGCTAAAAGTGGGTTAGAACAGGCAAAAAAGGATTTTCGTGTCTTGAGAATTGAATGACTTATGAAATCCTAAAAATAGACCTGCTTAATTAATTGAGGTTATGGTCAGGATAAAATTCACTTAAACCCTCTAAAATTCATAGAAAAATATTCTCTAGGGTTTGGTATCTTCAATTTGACCATCAAAACCCGTCTTGACCCAAAACAGAGTCTCAGACAAACATTTGCCCTAATTTAGGTTTTTGCATAAATTATCCAGTCAAACATGCTCAAAACCAAAATTAAAGTTTACCATTGGATTTCTTAGGTCCAAATTAGGTTTGTACCAAAATTTGGGCCCAAACTGGGATTGTCTTGACCTAGTTTGCAGCTTGGTCCTATCTTATTACGCATATGCCCCTAACTTTCAAAATCCTTATGAAAAGGCCCCTAACTTTGTCGTCATTTTCACAAATATGTCCCTACCTCCATTAATCCTATTCCTACAAACTCTGATGACCTAAAGTTGGCAAGTTCTCCTTGATTCCTTGATGAATCCCTTTTAGATTTGAAAGGGAAGTTCGTCGAGGAATTCCCTTCCTTTTGAGCCAATTCCCATGCCCTAAATGTAATTCCCTACTTGGAGGGGGTGAGATATGCGTGACGTAAAAAATGTGGAATAAAGTAAATAACAATCTCAAAAGAAGCAATCACACAAGACACAAGTAATTTTTAGGTGGAAACCCAAACCAGGTGAGAACCACCACCTAACCTTCTCGAGTTAGGATTTCCCGATCAACAAAGTCGATCAAATCCACTAAACCCAGTCACTTGAATGAGGGTGGGTGAACCTTAATTACAGAAACACTACTTAGACCAATGGTAGTGTACCTCAAAACCCCTTCTCTTCACAAGAAGGATTTTGTCTCGCGAATTAGATGAGAATTCGCAACACAAATACCCAGCCAAATAACAAAGTAAAGATTACAACAACCTATAGATCCACAAAATAAACCTAGCTACTATAGGTAAAGAGACTTCCCTTTTCTTGGAAGTGCGTCATCTTGACGCGAGTGCGTGAACCACGCTTTGGCACAACAGCGCTCTCGTAATGTCGGCAGGAGAGCAGGTGCATAGCAGGACGAAGCTCTTAAGTGTGGAATGAGTGCTTGGAGAGCTAGAGCTTCTTCTATTTCTCCTGGACACAAAAGTTGTGGAAAATGTGTTACTTGGTGTGTCTTCGTGTCTTTGTGTATTTTGTAAGCCAAGGGGTCCTCCTCTATTTATAGAGGGCCTAGGAAGGCTTTGGAAGGCCTTAGAAGGCTTCTATAGCCGTTGGGGTTGAACCCAAGGCAAAATAGGTCGTAATCAGAATCAATCATGATTCTGACAGGGTCATCTGACGTCTGGTCTGGGTATCAGATGTCTGGAAAACCTATTTAAGATGTCTGGGAACTAAGTCAGACATCTGATTCTAGGTGGGTTTCCTTCCTGACTTGAATCAGACCTAAACAGAGTTCTAGTGTACGACCATCAAACGACATACAGGACGTCTGTCACTATGTCTGGACGTCTGGAAACCTATTTGTTATGCGGGAATGGATTCCCAAGAAGGGTAACGGCTAGAAAATCTTACAAAGGAGATTTTGGGTTAGTCGAGGAAAAACGGTCACATATCAGACGTCTGGGATCCTCTACGGACGTCTGATTTAAGGCTAACGGTCATTTTCCTCAATGATTACATGGGCAACCAACGTTCCACTAATTGGACATCTGGCACAACCATCAGACATCTTCTAAGACATCTGGACTAAGATCTGGACGTCTGATTTCATCAAACAGAAGCTACAAAGTCCAACCTAAGTTATTAGACATCTTAAAAGTCACTATCACATGTCTTATTTCCAGATTAGACGTCTAATTAAGCTGTCAGAACCCTATTTTGATTTTCTAAGTTCTCTACAGAAAACCTAAGTATCCTAGGGTAGTGCAGGTGTTCCTAGGACTACTTTAGGGGTCCTTTGAGGCTCTTTAACAAATGTCTAGACACAAAGAATAAGAAGCAAAACAAAGAAACAAAATTACATAGAACAAAATAAAGGAAATCTATCCTATTCTTGTCTTCACGCTTCTTCAAGTTATCGCTCCTCACAGAGCTCCTCTATTCTCTGTCAAGCTCCTCCAATCCGCCATGGATGCCAGCTTGAACTCCATGTAAACATGTCTCCATTTGCAATTAACCTGAAATCTAAGACTTCAAGTGCAAATGTTAAATAACACGTGTTTTGTTATCATCAAAATAAACGATCGTGGTGCTCTAGCACCAGCAATCTCTCCCTTTTTAATGATGACAAAATCATAAATAATAATGCATAAACATTGTCCCCCTTTTTGACATTATCAAGAAGGTGTTCTGATTTTAATTCTCTTAAACTCCCCCTTAAAACATGCTCTTCTAGTTTTTGGGTTGAATTCTTTTAATAAGAATAATGTTCTCCCCTTTTTGTAATAACAAGATAGCTATATCTTTTTCTCCTCCTTTCTAAAGGAAATAAGGCTAACTTATTTTTGAAACTCCCCCTTAAAGATTGACAAGTAGCTTATAAATTTTAACTCCCCTTATCTACATGCTAATAGTAAAAAGATAGGGTTAAGGGTTACCTCACCTACCATGGCCAGTAGAATGGCCCAAATGGAGGTGGATGCCAAATCGGATGGGGTTCCCATCCGTAGCTTGGGGGTCTGGGCATTGGCACCGGTCTCCAATCAGGCATTCGATGTACGACAGGTCGATCGATTGTTCATCGTCTCATCGGTCTCCTATTTTCCTTCCTCGTTGGTCTACTCCTTGGTCTTTCCAATTTGTGTTGACCATCTTTGAGCTTGTAGGTCCAGTCATTTGTGTTGTAATCTTTATGTCCTACAAAACAAGACTCCAAATCTTTCTTCGGTACCTAAGTGAGCTTGGATCCGTATTTTTTAGTGGGTATCCTCAACGGAGATCCTTTCTCAACCTTAGGGGTAGGTAAATTTTCTACTTTATTGATCAAATTATTTGATTTCTCCCTAAGACATGCAAGTTCATCTTCAATAGCATGCATCTTGGTTTTTAAGTTAGAAATTTTGATTTTTAAATTTGTGTTTTCTTCAATCAATTTACTATTTTCATTGATTAAGTCTTTATTTTCTAATAACAAGTTATTATCCTTAGGACTAGCTTCTAAGTCCTTGAGTTTTATTTCTAATCTTTCATTTTCACCTTTAAGAAAACTAAGATTCCTTTTAATATTTTTATTTTCTACTTTAAGTGATTTACTACACTCAAATAATTCATCAAAAGCATCTTGTAAATCAGAATTTACCTCATTGTCGAAGTCACTTTTGCTGTCGCCTGTTGTTGCCATGAAACCCATGCAAGTGGTTTCATTCTTCTTCTCGGGATTTTCTTCTTCTTTGTCCGAGCTCGAGTCGTCCCAGGTCGCTTGGAACTCCTTCTTCTTATACTTCTCCTTCTCCTTCTTCTCCTTCTTGAGAATAGGGCACTCGGGTCGAAGATGACCCTTTTCGTTGCAGTGGTAGCAACGTCTCGGGCTTTCCTTTTCCTTCTTCTCTATTTCTTTCTTTGATTCCCTACAAAACTTGGAAAATTTTAAGTCTTCGTCATCGGAACTTACCTCACTATCTGATGTGACTCTGAATACGATGGTCTTCTTCAATTTTGGCTCAGTGTATCCTTCTTCTTCTACTTCAGCTTTGTCTCATATGCCATTAGATTGCCTAGGAGATCCCCCATGTTGAGCTCCCCCACCTCGTTTGCCTCCTAAATAGCAGTGACCTTCTACTCCCATTCTGGTCTAAGGGAATGAGGAAGCTTCCCTTGAAGCTCTCCCTTGATGAAGGTCTTCCCTAAAGCTTTCAAATTATTTACTATGAGAGTGAACCTAGTGTTCATCTTACTCAAAGCTTCATTAGTATTCATAGAAAATGATTCAAATTCTTGTGAAAGTAAATTAATGTTAGAGGACTTTACCTTGGAGGTACCCTCATGAGTTACCTTGAGTGTGTGCCAGATCTCGTATGCGGTGGCGATTGCGAGATTCTGTTAAACTCCTCCAGGCTCAAAGCGCAATACAATGCGTTCATTGTTTTTGCATTTAGAGAGAGCTCACGGATTTGTTGTTGCGAGTAGTCTCCCGCGGGTTTCTCCGAGATGTCAAACAGCGTCTCACATCTAGCCCAAATCATGAAGTCGTTGGCTTGCAACCAAGTCTTCATCCGCAACTTCTAGTAGGGGTAGTAGCTCTCATCAAAGAATGGTGGACGGGTAGTGGACTGCCCCTCAGAAATCCTTATCGCTAAACTGCTCCCCTCCATAGATTTCTTGCTAGTTGTTACACCCAATAAGCAAGAACCTGCTCTGATACCAATTGTAATTCCCTACTTGGAGGGGCTGAGATATGTGTGTTGGTGCTAGAGCACCATGATCATTTGTTTTGATGATAACAAAACACGTGTCATTTAACATTTGCACTTGAAGTCTTAGATTTCAGGCAAATTGCAAATGGAGACGTGATTAGACGAAGTTCGAGCTCGCATCCAGGATGGATTGGAGGAGCTTGATGGAGAACAGAAGAGATTCGCGAGGAGCGATATATTGAAGAAGGAAGGCGATGAAGAATATGATAGATTTCCTTCTCTTGTACTCCTTGTATTTTTCATTTCTTTTGTTGCTCATTATTTTTGTTACTTAGATTCATGTTAAAGAGCCTCAAAGTACCCTAACAGTAGTCCTAGGAACACCGGCACAACCCTAGGACACTTAGGTTTTCTGTAGAAAACTTAGAAAACTAATTAGGGTTCAAACAGCATTTCCAGACGTCTAATTCCAAGATCAGACGTCTGATAATGTGTTTTAAGATGTCTGATTGTTGATTCAGACGTCTGATAAACATTTAGGCTGGATTGTTAGTTCTATCTGATAAAAATCAGACGTCCAGACCTTAGACCAGATGTCTTAGGAGACGTCTGATGAATTTGCCAGACGTCCAATTAGTGGACCGTTGGCTAGCTTAGCGAACACTCAAGGATATGACCGTTAGAGCCTTATCATATGTCGTTAAGCCTTTCCAGACGTCTGATAGATGACCATTTTGCCTCGGCTGACCCAAAATCTCTTCTCAGAGATTTTCTAGCCGTTGCACTCTCTTGGAAATCGATTCCCAAGAAAAAGTAGGTTTCCAGACATCCAGACATAGTGCCAGATGTCCTGTATGTCGTCTGATGGACTTGCGCTAGAACCCTGTTTAGATCTGATCCAAGTCAGGAAGAAACCCACCTAAAATCAGACGTCTGATGTTGTTCCCAGATGTCTTAAAGTGATCTTCCAGACGTCTGATGCCAGGATTAGATGTCAGATAAGCGTGTCAGTGCAATCATTATTCCTGATTTTGGCCTGATTCTCTTGGGCTTTGCTCCCAACGGCTATGGAACCTTTCCTAAGCCTTCCAAAGCCTTCCTAAGGCCTCTATAAATAGAGAGGAATCTCTTGCACACTAAAATACACCTAGATACATAAGAAACACTTTGTAATACACTTTCAAACCATTTTTTGCCTCTTGATTCTAAGAAGAAAATCTCTTGCTCTCTAAGCTCAAGTTCCACATCTTGAGAGCATTAAGCATTTGCACACCCGCTCTCCCGCCATAGTTCACGAGAGCGACGTTGCGCCATCGCGTGGCTCACGCACCCGCGTCATCGATCCAACGCACTCCTTGCAAAGGGGAGTTTCCTAATTCCTATAGAAGCTACGTTTAAATTACTTTGTTGGCTCTATAGGATTGTTGTTTATTTTATCTTTGTTATTTGGCTGGGTATTCACTTTGCGAATTCCCGTCTCCTTCATGAGACAAAATCCTTCTTGTGAAGAGAAGGGGTTTGAGGTACGCTACCCTCGTATAAAGTAGCGTCGTTGTAATTGAGGTTGAATCACCCTTGTTTAAGTGATTCGGTTAGTGGATTTGATCAACTTGGTTGATCGGAAAATCCTAACTTGAGAGGGTTAGGTGGTGGTTTTCACCCGGTTTGGGTTTCCACCTAAAAATCCTTGTGTACTTTGTGTGATTGAATTTTGTGAGATTGTTTATTATCTTTTCCGCAATTTATTACGTCACCCCCTCCGAGTAGGGAATTACAATATGTGACGTAAAAAAAGTAGAATAAAGTAAATAATAATCTCAAAAGAAGCAATCACACAAGATACAAGTAATTTTTAGGTGGAAACCCAAACCAGGTGAAAACCACCACCTAACCCTCTCGAGTTAGGGTTTCCCGATCGACAAAGTCGATCAAATCCGCTAAACCCAATCACTTGAACAAGGGTGATTGAACCTCAATTACAACAACACTACTTAGACCGAGGGTAGTGTACCTCAAAACCCCTTCTCTTCACAAGAAGGATTTTGTCTCGTGAAGGAGACAGGAATTCTCAATGCGAATACCCAAGCAAATAACAAAGTAAAATTACAACAATCTATAGAGCCACAAAATAAACCTAGCTACTATAGGTAAAGAGACTTCCCATTGCTTGGAAGTGCATCGGCTTGATGTGGGTGCGTGAACCATGCTTTGGCACAATAGCGCTCTCGTAACGTCGGCAGGAGAGCGGGTGCACAGTAGGACGAAGCTCTTAGGTGTGGAATCAGTGCTTGGAGAGCTAGAGCTTCTTCTATTTCTCTTGGACACAAAAGTTGTGGAAATGTGTTGCTTGGTGTGTCTTGGTGTCTTTGTGTATTTTGCAAGCCAAGGGGTCCTCCTCTATTTATAGAGGGCCTAGGAAGGCTTTGGAAGGCCTTAGAAGGCTTCCATAGCCATTGAGGTTAAACCCAAGGCAAAACAGGCCGTAATCAGAATCAATCATGATTCTGATAGGGTCATCAGACATCTGGTCCAGGTATCAGATGTCTGGAAAACTTGTTTAAGACATCTAGGAACTAAGTCAGACTTGGGGCAAGTGGATTAAAATTCACTTGATTGATTGTCTTCACTCCCACATCCCCAAGATTTCCCGCCTTACTTCGCATAGCGAAAATCCAAGAATCTTGATTCTTGAATTTTTCGCTGTGTGAAGTATTCTTTGAGGCAAACACAAAAAGATTGATTGCACCCCTCTTTTGCCTCACTTATCTACAATTCGGGATCACCTTTTTGGTGGGGAGACTTGGAATTGAGTTGATTCCAACCCCACCACGACTTTTCAACTTGCCTCAGATTCGATCCCGAGTATTTCAACACCAACAATTTTATTTTCTTTATCTTTTGGTTGAGCCTTGTGTGGACATCTTTTTGGTGATTGGGAGCACTTGAATTGAAGTACTTTGGCTCCCTTTCATACTAATTTAAAACTGATTCGTGCATCCACACAAAGAAATCTCCATTTAGGGTAGCCCATTGCATTTTAGCATGCATTAACTAACTAGTATTGAAGAAGGGTTTGTTGGGCTTAGAAGGAAAACTTGTATTCTTGCAAAACCCGGAGATTGGTTGAATTGGTATTTCAGCGAAATCCTAAAATTCATACTACTTAAGGCTGAACTCTAAAAACCATTCACCAATAAAAACTTCAATTCGGGGAGATTTCCCCGTTGCATGCTTGTTTTACACACTCTCTTAAAATCAATCACTTGGGCATTACCCGTAAACAATGCCCTTCACATTCCAAAAGCACTTGATCCTAAGCCTCTAACTAAAACTGGTAGTAACTTGACCCTTACAAAGGATTGGAGGTCTAACTACCTGTGTGTAGCGTCTACGTGCTGGTGAGAGTTCCCGCGTGCTATCGGGTGTCTAAGACTTTGGCAAACGGCCTTTCAATCTAGCTTGGTGGTTCCGCGGTGCTCGCATTCGGTTTCGTAGTTGTGATAGTAGGTAACTTAGATCTTTAGGTCTAAGGGCAAACTGTAGAGGTTAGGAATTTGATTGAATTGATTTTTCATCAAGTGTACCTTTGCGGCGTCATTTCTATCATCTCTTTTCCCTTCTCATCTCCCCAACTCTTCCTGCTATAGTGCATGTTTGGGAGGAGGTCACAAAACCCTGAACTATTTGAATTGACTGACAAATTTAGAAAAGAAGCCGAATCATCCTCCTCCTCCACAAACATGGCTGCACGCCCACCCCCAAATCCTGAGGGAGGAAACCGCCTCAAAACCCACAAGATGGTGGAGCCTTAGATCCCATAACCCGCCTCCAAGCCCAAATGGAAATGTATAATGAGCAAATGGAAGCCATTCCGGAAACATTTGAGGAAATGCAGAACCCTCCCGAACGGGAGGAGCCTAGGTCTCTTAGCTCTTATCAGAATCCTGCTGCTACAAAGACCATAGGACAAATTCGGGTCCCCATGGGTAGGGACGACTTTGAATTAAAACCCAACATAATTGGCCTGATAAATTTTCACTTCCATGGTCTTGCAAGTGAAGATCCATTTATTCACTTGGAAGACCTAACCCGACTGGCTGAAATTGTTAAACCAAGAAATGTCGGGTTACCTATAGTCCTCATGAAGATGTTCTCGTTTTCATTGCAGGATAAAGCATCGCAATGGTTACGCACCCTTGGGAGAACCATCCACTCTTGGGAAGAGATGCGAACAGCGTTTCTCAAGTTCTTCCCAATCGAGCGAACCAATGTGCTTCGCCATGCTATCACCTCTTTTATGCAACAAAACGGCAAACAATTTCATGAGGCATGGGAGAGGTATAATGACCTCCTCAGGAAGTGTCCGCACCACGGTCTGCCTAAGTGGCATATAGCCCAGATTTTCTACTATGGGCTAAATGAGACTTTGAAGCAGATTGCAGACGCTTCTTGTGGAGGGAACTTTATGAATAAAGACGAGAATGGAGCATTTGAACTGTTTGAAAATGAGTGAAAACTCGATGAACAATGCTTCCATTGTCGCCTTTAATAGTACCAGCCAGCCCTGAAATGTCCACGAAGTTGACACAGGACCCTCCCATTCATCCACTGATCTAAGCCTTATTGCACAAAAACTGGATGAAGTCTCCGTCATGCACAAGAAGCTGGACGAGCTTCTGGCCAACCCCGCCCGATCTCTGGCAAACACCACCTCTTCACCACTTCATCACAATCCAAATTCTTCCAACACCAGGCTTATCCCAAGAAACCCCATAAGACCTTCCTTAACGAGTGTCGCACTGAGCGACTCAGTAAGTCATGTGGAACTGGCTTCTGCGAGCCAGTATTTCGACACGGAGGACCAAGCCTCCATGTGCTCGGACGCATATTTACACGCGGACGCATCTTCTGCCATAGAAGACGCTTGCACCCTGGGGAATAACCCATTCTCTACCACTTATACCCAGGGTGGCATAATCATCCGAACTTCGTATGGTCCAACAACCCGCAGTGCCAAAATCCCGCTGATGGACCAATGCGACCGTTCGCACCCGTCATCCCAAGGGCCCAGTCTAATCCTATGGCGAATCCGCCATCAAGCCCTTGCGTACCGCAAACCGAACATGCATCAAGTCCTCTTGACAAATTGATGCGAATGATGACGGATATGTCAAAGTGCCATGAAGAGAACATGACCTCTTTTCAGCACCAATTGGCGCAACAGAATGCTGAGATCAATCAACTACGCATGACGACTCGATCTCAGGGCACTCTTCCCACCCAACCTGTCCCAAACCCGCGAAACTTCGTACCCCGTGGTCCTCAACCATAGGTACAACCTTCTCAGGGATAGGTTCATCAAATTCTACAGGATCCGAGCATTCCACCGGGATTTCAGGCTAATCCCGCTGCGGCACCGCACTCTTATGTCCCCATTGCAAACCCTCCTCCGTATGTTCCCACTAGACCCGCATCGTCCAATGCTATCACTACGAGGAGTGGTAAGCAGACCGTCGATCCGCCTCGACCTGATCCTGGCCCGTCTTCTTCTTCATCGCCCTCTCATTCAGGATGCGCGCCGCATTTACGAGAGGATGATACACCCAAATTGTTGCCAAAATCAGTCCCATTCCCTGAGGCTCTACTGAGGGAGCCAAAAGGAAAGAAGAAAGACACACAGGCCTTTGATAACCTGCGTAATTTGTTCAGGGATGTAGAAATCAAGGTACCCCTGCTCGAGGCTATCGACCACATACCTACTGTCAGCCGATTTTTCAAAGACTAGACAACACCAAGGCGACAATCAAAGAAAACTAAGAATCTGGTGGTTCTCTCGCCTCATGCAAGTTGTGCTATACTGTCGAATCTACCACCGAAGCAGAAAGATCCGGGCACACCACTGATTTCCTGTAGCATCCAAGGCTGCAGTTTTAACCGTGCCCTGCTTGATCTAGGATCTTCCATAAATCTCATACCGACCATCATGCTCGAAAAATTTTCCTTGGGAAATCTGAAACCCACCCCTGTCACGTTACAGTTGGCAGATCGTTCTGTCAAAATCCCAAAGGGTGTGGTGGAAGACGTGGTGGTTAGGGTCAACAATCTCTGTTTTCCTGTTGACTTTCTTGTTTTAGATATGGAAGTTCCTAGCTCACTTTCTGATTGTCCGATCATCCTCGGTCGACCTTTCTTGGCCACAGCTTGCGCCCATATCGACTGTGAGTCGGGCTGTATCGAAATTGCCATTGGATCTGAAAAGATAAAGCTTAACATCTTCAAGGAAGCCAAGAGCTTTGATTGCTATTGTATTGAGGATGACACGTCTGACGAGGACATGACTGTCAGCGCATGTATCAGACTAATTGGGACCTATTCTGACTGCTGCGGATTTCCTATAAACACTGTCGACTGCCTGACCAACACATATTGTGACGTTCCCCCATCCCTCCCTTGTCCCGTACCTTCTCCTGGCCAAACTTCTGATGAGGTTTTCTCCGCTTCCCATACCTCGTGGTCTGAGTCATATCCGGGCTACTCACTGTCGGTACACACTCTTGAAGACCGGATTGCCCTTTCTTTCCTGCTAAAGCAGGTGGATTTACAATTCCACACTGGGACCTTGAGCCCACATCTTACTCACTGGGGCTATTCCTTTTTGGATCCATCTATCCAAGAAGCCCCTCTTCTTGGCCAATCTGAGGGCCAACTTCTTCTTCCCGACTTGTTCTCCGATCCGCCTGGGACACTCTTGTCCCATGAAATGCTAGACCTTTCACCATCCACCATCACTTTTCATGCTACTATCACACTCTTCACTTCACTACCCACCATCCACCCACCCTACTACCCTGCTGTATACCCTGCACCTCAACTCTCGTTACCTGATCTTTCATCCTTTCTCTACCTTTCCCTGCATGCATATGAGGACATAGCATTGTTTGGCATGGGGGGGTGGATAGGCATCAATAGGATCTGGGTATTTTATGGTATCATACAGTTCCCACCTATTTATAAATATGCGAGAAAAAGAAAAAGAAAAAAAATATATATATAATAATAAATGGTGTTTAGTAATGATCTGAAAGCTGAAACAAAAATTCAATAAGTGTTTATGGATATTCAACCTCTGTTTTGAAGAATTTTCAAGCTACAGAAGCTTGATTCGCTCAGGCTCGGGCTTAATTCACTTGAGCATTGACAAAATAGATCAGAATCTCTCCTAACTAAGGATGTATTCTTGTACCTGAGACACCAGTACAGGATCCGTTGGTTTGCTTTTACTTGAGAACTTAAGTAAACTTGATTCACACTACACATATCAGGAAAGACCAGGTAAACATAAGATCCAACCCTAGTGTTCATTAGGGAAGGTGGAGTTCTTACCTGTACGCGCAGGTAGACTTTTTATCCCAGGTTTTAGTCTTGGGTTTAGGAGTGACTCTTTCCACCAAAAAAAAGAAACTCTCCCACCAAAAAGAAAAGTGTGCTCCGCCAAATAATGTTGTAAGAGATATACTGACACGTGTTTCTAAAAAAAAAAGAGAGATGCAAATAAGTTAGTATATCTTGCAAATGTCTATAAAGTCTCTACCCTAAAAAGTTCTTTAGGACAAGTCGCAAATACCCTATTTTCCTGTGAGGCACAAATGTCAGAAAATGGGAGTTGAGTTTTCCATCATCTTCTTAAGGGTCAATCCGAAAACACAAGCTGAAATTGGGACCAACCTGTACTTAAAGATTCATGAAGCCCTGGACTTGAGTCTTATTGTTCATCTGGTCAGTCTTGATCCTTCACTAAGCACAAGCCATAATCTCTTGAGCTCTCGAGTACGGCAAAAACCTCCTGGGTCCTGGAAATCATACTTAAGGTTTAAATATCAAGAGTCCTGGTTAGTCGAGAGATGATCTTTATCATGTAAGACTTAAAGTACTGGTAGTCTTCTCTACAATTGGTTCTCACAATATCCAACAATAAACACACCTATGTTGCCTCGGAAGAAAATCTTCAGCTTAAGATCATTTCTAAATACTACAAAAAAATGTTTTGCTAGGGACTAGCAAAAGATAGGCATGGGGGTATGATTGCACCGCAAAAATACACCTGCAATATTGCCTTCTTATTCTATTTCATAGAATTACCAATGCATATTAGGTCTCCATTGTTGCATTGTAAAAATACATGCATGCATGCATTTAGTTGAGAAGGGAGGAGAATGAAATAACTGGCCTTGCATTTTACATTTTTCCTCAAGTGCATCTTTGCAATATTTCCATCTCCATTTTTTTTATTTCTTTTTGATTTCGACTTCCTTCCCGCGGCTGCATTGCATGGAGTAACTTCTTCTCCTTGCACCATTCCCTGCTCTCCATCCCTTTCCCTACCAGCCGCAGCTAACCTCTCCCTGCCATAAGCCATGCACAGCCAAGGCATGGCTGTGCATGGCTTTCTTCTTCTATAAAAAGCCACGGCTTCTACCATCAAAAGATAGCTTGGTGCACTTCAAAAAAAAAGAGCATAGCAGCTCTCCAGGCCACCGTCCTCTCCTCCCTCTCCCTCCATACGTCGGTCCTCCTCCTCCGAGGAGACACCCGGCGGGCAGGAGCCCTCACTGTGGTGCACACCACCACAGTGAGACCACCACCGCCCAGCTCTTCAAAGAGCCGGTGGGCGTGGTGGCTCTTCTCTCATTTATTTTCGTTCCAGCACCTTCAACCATGGTCGCACGGTTCAAGGTCTGAAGCTCGCAGCTTGGCAACAATAGCAGCTAGGCGGCGGCAGCAGCAGCAGTAGCAGCTAGGCAGCCCCAGCCATTCCGCGCAAGCCTGCAGGCGCCCCAGCCCCTTCCGCGCAAGCCTGCAGGCCTCTCCGCCTCCCACTTTCTCCACCCTGTCGCGCACCCTTCCGCCCGCAACCGGCCTTTGCGCTCCTTTGCAGCAGCCGGCCAAGCGCTTCCTCGCACCCTTGCCAGCACCTGCAAGCTTCTGTGCAAGCTGCAGGCACCCTCGCCTCCCTCTCCGCGCACTTTGTCGTGAGTTCTCCACGCTCGCAATCGGCCGGTGCAGACCCTCTTCCTCGCACGCCAGCCCGCTCACGCCAGCCGCGAGCTGGCCACACTCACGGCACCTGCAGCTCCCGGTTGCGCGACGCGGACGACCACTGTAGCCACTGTTCACGCGAGTCTACATGACACTATGGCTACAGTTGGGTGATTTAAAAGCTTCTCACTTTACCGGTCACCCGGCGTGCCGTAACCAGCCACAGCCCACGCACGCGACTCCGCCCGCGTCGCCAGCACTCACCCGCACCCATCTGCCTCGCCCGCACTCACCCACGTGCGCTTGCCTTCGCCCTCTCCCTTCGCCCGTGCCTGCGAGCGCCCGCACCAGCCTTTGCGCAGCACGGTACGCTGTGTCTCCTCTCTGCACCCTTCGCCCTCCAGCGCGTGTCCTCTTCACGCATACGCGCCTGCATGCAAGTTTGAACCACCAGACGACGCCCTTCACACATAGACGGCTTAAAACGCCCTTTCTCGCCTCCAGCAGAGCGGCTACTCTCTCTCCCGCTCTCTCTCTCTCTCACTCTCTCTCACAACACTCTCTCACTCTTTCTTTACACCGACGCTCACACACACCTACACTAACACTTCCACACACCCACACACACCTATACACTATTATATACATATATATATATGTATACATATATATATTGATATATATATACATATATATATACTTATATTTATACATACATACATATGTATATATATATATATATACATATATATATATACCTATATATATACATATAGATATACATATATATACATATATATATATAGACACCTATATAGTATTATATATATATATATATATATATACATCTATACATATATCTATCTATACATATAGCTACATATATACATATACTTATATATATACATATATCCATATATATATATACATATATATACCTATTTATAACCACATATATATATAGATATATTTACATACATATATATATATTTTCACATTATTTACCATACGTGGTATCGTGAGAATATCTGCACCAGTTGCTGATATTCCCCGATACACGCGTACAAAAAGCATGTTCGCATTCATCTTCCACCATCATCCCATACTCCATGCAGCACCTAGTCCTATTGGTTGCGTCTCTCTAGACGACGACCGACTCGACACCGTACTACACTCCATCTCCACCTCCACCCCCACCCCTTTATACATATATAATATATACCTATATATATATACTATATTTACTTGATTTCTGTATCGCTTTCCTATTAGTAAAAAGATAAAAAAAATATAAAAGAGAAAAGATAATCCTTGACTTGCAGGTACTCCGTCTTGCGAGTAGCAAGACCCGTTTTGAACCCTGTTTTGGCTCAAAGCCAAGAACTCAATTTTGAGGGTGTGCCTCAAGGACAAAGATTACCAGAAAAAAATCTAAATAAGAAAAAAACCAAAAACACAATAAACGAATAGAAGAGACTCGTTGTAGGAAAGGCGTAGAAACCTGAGTTGTAACCCCACTTCCCTGAGTTTGACCCTGGGCCTAAAAGTGACCAAGATAAAATCAAGTAGGCCAGGTAAAAAATTTTGTAAAGAGATGGTTAGGTCCGATTTAGGTTAACCACTATACACAATTCAACGATAAAATCACCATATTAGCAACCTATTCAGGTCCGACATGTGAGATCAGTACAATTCCACTACGGTGGCAATTGAACCTCGAGTACAAATCCCCACTGGAGGTCCTGATACTAAACTCAAGCCCAACATGATTCATGCCATTCCCAAATTCCATGGGCGTAATTCCGAGGATCCTTTCTAGCAAATCAAGCAACTCAAGCATCTAGCCCAGACCTTCAGGTCGGAAGCTCAAAATCATGATGTCATACTCATGAAAATGTTCTTCTTCTCTCTCATGGATAAGGCTGCTCACTGGCACCAAACCCAAACGCATCTAATCAACACTTTGGCGGAACTTCAATCCGAGTTTCTGAGAAAATTCTTCCCTGTTGGTCAAACAAATGCTTTAAGGCACCAAATCACACATTTCACACAGCAGGCAGGAGAACTGCCTCACGAGGCATAGGATCATTTTTTGGATCTCATGCAAAAGTGCCCCCACCACGGAGTTCCTAAATGGGAACAAGTCCAATCTTTTTACCAGGGACTCCATGAGGATATTCGATTATTCGTTAATGCAACCTACGGAGGAAACATCATGGGTCAACACGAAGACACTGTGTGAAAGATTCTCGAGAATGTGTGAGAACTCTATCAATAATAAATCCATGGGCATGTTCGACCGGACGAATGCCTATGCATTGACAAATCCAAAGGGAGCACATGAGACGCAGGGCCAGTTCTCTTTCGTTGACTTGGAACTAATGGCCAGCCATCTGGACAAGGTCTCTATTATTGAGAAGAAGGTGGATGAGCTAACTTGACACTTACAGCAAGCCACCTCTGCACAAAACCAGTTCACGCAACCACCCTCTGGCAGGGAGGTTGTGCATAACATCTATCATCAATCTTCTCAAGGGATGGACCCATATCCACCCCTATCTAATTCTGGTTTCAAAGGAAACACTGGACCCACCTATTCTAGTTGGGGGAACTCTGAACCCTCATATTCTGATTTTTTCAAGGCTCCTCAGACCTGCGAGGACCTCAATGCCATTCAGAATTATCCATTCTCAAACACCTACAACCTTGGATGGCGTAATCATCCTAATTTCACATGGTCTGGGAACAATCAAAATTAGATACCTCAATATCAACCCCGACCACAAGCTCCTCATCCATATCAGCTGCCTCAGCCTCAGCCCAACCTAACTTATCAATTTGGGCTGACTTACGTAGATCAAATAACTCTTATCCTTCAGACTTTGGCTGACATTTAGAAAACGAATGTGGCTATGTAAAAACAACACAAAGACAAGATCACAGAAGTTTGCAATCAACTCGCCCAGATGGCAAATCCCCGCCAACCTGGAGGACTTCCTTCACAACATCTACCTAATCCAAATAACGTGCCGAACCAGAGGCACGTTATGAACCCTACTCAGGGCGAAGCTCACTTTGTCTATTAGGCCCCTTATACTCCATCACCTGACGGGATGGAGGCTTCAACATCATATGCGGGTTATCAACTGCAATCACCTCTTTTGCCCACACCAAACTAGAACTAGGCAGGATTGAATTCCGTTACTACCCGTACTGGCAAAGCAACACAAGACCTACCTTATCTAAACCACTCCCAGCTTGGTATTGCAAACCCAAACCCTAGGATAGTCATCCAGGATACCCATATCCTAGATCAAGAACCTGGGCCCATTTTAGAGGAACCATCTAAGGTTCCACTTCTTGAGGCCTTGACCAAGGGAAAAAGGATAGCCAAACCCGTGGGACCTAAAGAGGACCTGGTTAAGCTCTTTGAGCAGGTCCACAAAAGCATCCCCTTGATGGATGCGATATGCCACGTATTGGCTTACGCACGATTTCTGAAAGACATGTACACCTAAGCGTAAGCTGCGAACCAAAGGCAGGAACCCGATCGTACTATCAGAGCAAGCTAGCTCCATCATTTTGAGTAAACTCCCGCCTAAGGCAAAAGACCCAGGCACCCCTCTGATCCCCTATGCAATCGGTGATATACAATTTGACCGAGCTTTATTGGACCTAGGAGCTTCCATAAATTTGATACCTACATCCCTACTAGACTACTTCGGGGAATCTGAACATAAACCAACAGAAATGACTTTGCAGTTAGCTGATAAATCGATTAAGTCACCAAAAGGAATTCTCAAGGATGTAATAGTTAGGGTACATGATTTCTATTTTCCAGTGGATTTCATTGTCTTAGACATGGATGCTCCTAAGAATGTGAAGAATACACCGATCATACTAAGGAGACCCTTTCTGGCCACTGCTAGGGCCAATATTAATTGCGAGGAGGGCCAAATTGCATTAAAATTTGGGAGCAAGATGCTAAAGACTTACATCTTTAAGGCCCAACAAGGAAGTAATTGCAGAGTTATAGAATAAATTTTCGATATCAAGCCTGTGGTTGATGATCTATTTATTGAGGAAAACCTGACTATTTTTGATCAACCACAAGAAGATCAAAACCCATAATTAGAGGAGTCTAAACCTAACCTAGACACACCCATAGCTCCTTCCTTTGCTTTCGACACCTAACCTGAACCACCTGCTGCTGCTGGCAACCCAGTTATGGAATTAAAGCCTCTTCTCGATCATCTAAAATACGTCTTTTTGGGTTCTAATCAGACGTTTCCTGTGATTATCAACTCCTGACTCACACCTGATCAGGAAACACGTCTAATTTCTATTCTCCAGCAGCATCGAAGAACCATTGGATGGACTCTCGATGATCTGACTGGCATCAACCCTTCATACTATACACATACATCTACACTGAAGAGGGCTCACGACTATCCCGTGAAATGCAGAGATGCCTAAATCCAAATCTGCAGGATGTCATGAAAAAGGAGATCATTAAGTGGTTAGATGCAGGGATCATCTACCCAATCTCCGACAGTCGGTGTGTGAGTCCAATCCAAGTTGTGCCTAAGAAGCAGGGCTCACTGTCATCATGTCTGAAACCAGAGAAACCATACTGACCCGTATAGCGAACTCGTGGAGAGTCTACATTGATTACAGAAGACTCAATTCCTCCACGAAGAATGATCATTTTCCACTACCGTTCATTGATCAGATCCTCGAGAAATTAGTGGGAAATCGATTCTTCTGCTTTTTGGATGGGCACTCCGGTTATAACCAGGTCGCAATCCATCCTAAGGACCAAGAGAAGACCACCTTCACCTGCCCCTTTGGAACATATGCATTCCGAAGGATGCCGTTCGGTCTCTGCAATGCACCTGCTACTTTTCAGCGATGCATGCTTGCCATATTCTCAATATGGTAGGTGAATACCTTGAAGTCTTCATGGATGACTTCTAGATATTTGGAGAATCATTTGATGATTACCTCCTGCACTTGCTCCAAATCCTCAAGCGGTGCATCGATGTGAACTTGGTTCTTTCCTGGGGAAAGAGCCACTTCAGGGTACCTGAGGGAACTGTCCTGGGACAACTCGTCTCTGAAAAAGGCATCCAAGTTGATTGAGCCATGGTGAATCTGATTTCCAAACTCCCTATGCCTAGCTTGGTCAAAGACATCCAATCCTTTCTGGGGCATGTCAATTTTTACCGTTGATTCATTCCTAATTTTTCGAAAATTGTGTGCCCCCTGACTAATCTTCTATCTAAAGATGTCCCCTTTGAAATTTCCAAGGAGTGCACTCAAGCATTTGAGATCCTACGTGATCGAGTTACCCAAGCATCTACCTTGTAGTCCCCTGATTGGTCTCAACCCTTTGAGATCATGTGTGATACATCTAATTATGCTATTGGTGTGGTACTTGGGCAGAAAATAGACAGGAAACCCATAGTCATCTACTACACTAGCAAGACACTTGACAAGGCTCAACGTAACTACACAGTTACTGAGAAAGAGCTGCTAGCCATAGTATTTGCCCTGGAAATATTCAGATCATATCTTTTGGGTTCTCGTGTTATCACAAACTCAGATCACACGGCAGTGAGGCATCTCCTTATGAAGGATGCGAAACCTTGATTAATCCGCTGGATCTTGCTATTGCAAGAATTTGAACTCGAGATTTGCAATAAAGCAGGAAAGTAGAACATGGTAGCTAACCACTTATCCCACCTTCCTTCTGATAGTATCGACCCTTCCGGACCCATCACAAAACACTTTCCCGATGAGCATCTCCTGACTATTAGTACGGGACTTCCTTGGTTTGCTGATGTAGTGAACTACTTGGCATCACATCAGATTCCATCAAATTGGCTGAAGGCCAAGAAAGACAAATTACTTTCCAATGCCAAATACTACATCTAGGAAGACCCATACCTCTTTCACATTGGTGCTAATCAAATCATCAAACGGTGTATCTCGGAAGTGGAAATTCAAGACCTTTTGTCCTTCTGCCATGACCAGGCCTGCAGCGGGCACTTTTCCAGACATAAAACTATAGCAAAAGTACTCCAGTGTAGCTTTTATTGGCCCACGATTTTCAAAGATGCATACGATCACTATAAGGCAAGCACTCGTTGCCAAACCTTGGGCAACAAGAGCCACCACGATATGATGCCTTTACAGCCGATTCTCGTATGTGAAATCTTCGACATCTAGGGGATTGATTTCATGGGACCCATCCCTATTTTGAATGGCTTCGAGTACATTCTTCTCGTTATTGACTACGTGTCCAAATGGATCGAAGCCATTCCAACTTGAACCAACAATCAC
Source organism: Thalassia testudinum (assembly GCA_037157565.1). Lineage (NCBI taxonomy): Eukaryota > Viridiplantae > Streptophyta > Magnoliopsida > Alismatales > Hydrocharitaceae > Thalassia > Thalassia testudinum. The sequence continues at coordinate 19,749,740 of JAZHRO010000026.1, read as the reverse complement.
AAGGTGGTAATCAAATTCATTCATTAGAACATCTTTTATCGGTTTGGGATTCCACGTGCCATTATCTTTGATGGAGGGACTCATTTCACAAATGCTCAGTTTAGATCATTGATGACAAAATACGGGGTGTCACACCGAATCTCTACTCCTTATCACCCCCAAACCAACGGTCTAGCTGAGCTATAAAATTGAGAGATCAAGAAAATCCTTCAGGTCACTGTTTGACCTGACAGGAAAGATTGGTCGTCTTGACTTTCGGAAGCCTTTTGGGCCTATAGGACCACCCACAAAGCCCAATTGGATATGTCTTCTTTCAGATTGGTGTATGGGAAGGCTTGACACCTCCCCATCGAGTTGGAGCACAAAGCCTATTGGGCTGTACGGAAGTGTAATCTAGATCTTTCTATGGCAGGGACCCACAAAAAGCTTCAAATGAGCGAGATCGATGAATTACGCAATGATGCGTATGAGAACTCATGAATTTACAAAGAATGGATTAAGGCCTTTCACGACAAGCACATATCCAGAAAGATCTTTCACCCTGGTTAGAAAGTCCTACTCTTTGATGCCAAACTCAAATTGTTCCCAAGAAAACTTAGATCAAAATGGATTGGACCATATCTTATCAGACGAATCTTTGGAAATGGACCACTCGAAATCAGTCAACTCAGCCTTGATTCAGAACCTTTTGTCATGAATGGTCAGAGACTCAAACCATTCATCGAACTCACTGATAAGAACTTGGCTGAGGTATCTTTTGATCTCCATTCTCCCTAAGATTTGGAGGCAACCCATCATCTTTTTAAAAAACCTGAAACCCTTCTTGACACATATTGCACTTTAGGGTTCGTCCATTAGAACAGCCAACTCCACCTCTGGTACTCATACCCGAACTTGAAATCATTCGCAACAGTCACCCCAACCCATCCTCCCACTCAAAACTTCTAATGTACGACCTAAGATGAACTCGAACCCACCTAATTTGCAATAAGGACATTGCAAATCATAAGCATGGGGGGTTATTAGAGTGCAAAATGCTGTCAGAATCACTTCACAAGAAAGGGTTTCATAAAAAAAAATTACATATTCCAAAAACTAGATAAATAAAAAATTGAAAAAGAACAAAAAAAAATGAAGGGAGGAAATTTTGAGTGAATCAATTGCATATCATTTTTTAGGAGAAAAAAGGGAGATGATAAAAATGTCAAAAAAGAGCATAATTTAAAAAGAAAAGAAAAAAGAGATAGTCATTAGTAAAAGATTAAGAATAGACTTAGTTCTAGACCAAATCAAAAAGAAAGAAAATGAAAGACAAAAAGTTCTAAGAGTCAAAAAGAGATTAGCATGAACACTGATCTTAGGCCTCTTGAGCTGTGATTCTAGGTTTAAAAATTTAAGTATCCGTTAAGATCTGGATAGTCCTCAAGAGGTTGGGGAAAATGTGAAGCTTAAGTATTAGGTCTAAGGCTTAGGAATTATTCGGCCTCATTAATTGACCTCTGGTTTGCGGGACTTGGTAACCTAAGCACCCCAATCCACACATAGTCTGGTCAGTGTGCTTAATTATCAAAATCACGCAAATGCGTTAAATCTATTCTGAGAAAAAGCTACCTAGATTAGAAGCTATGATCAACACAAGTTGATTTGGAAGAGTTCCCGACATGGAGAGGCAGGAAATTCCCTTCGAAGATACACAATAACATACCATCTCCTTGGTGCTTGTCTCCCAGGATATCTAAATATCCTACCGGGGGTCCAGGTTCAGATGCCATGGGCGACATTATCATGAAATGTTAATTATCAGGATCCAGATTTAGCTATAGAACACCGTGGGTGTGATTATCTCGAAATCTCAAAAGCTAGGGTTCTGGGGGTTTCCATGGGCAGTGCTATCTCGAAGCATCGATTGCTAGGGACCCTGCGAGGATTGATGGTGGGAACTAGGAATCTGATACTGACCATGTTGTAAAGCCAATCCAAGGCTAGAAAAAAAAGAAAAGAGAGAAAACTCTCTAAAAACAAAGAAAAAATCTCTTCTGTCTCTCTCTTACAAAATTGCACTGCAAATTAAACCTGGGCTAAAACATGTTACAAGCATGAGTTCTTTAACTGCAGAGTTCAACGAACCTTAGGTTAGTTCCTGTGGGCCTTAGAAACCTTCGCAGTGGATTAAGGCTAGAACTGGTCAGGTCCAGATCTTGATTCGTACTTGAGTACCTCTAGGCCTACTATCAACATTCTGACCTAATCTACAAAAGAAAGCACACATCAGAGTTCGGAGTATAAAAAGGCATGTGGTCTAGAATTTGAGTTAAGATTCCTTCATATTTTGCTAAGGGACTAGCAAAAGCTAGGCATGGGAGTATGATGGGAACACCATCATGAGCAATAACTAGCTTAATTTGATCTAATTAAGTCTTTAATTGCTCCTACGTAACTGCTAGAGGACTGTAATTCATTGCATAATCATTCTAAGGGAAAGACAAGAGACCAGGGTTAAAATTATAATTTTACCATCATATCTTAAATGCAGTACAACACGGATTTTCTCAAGGGTTAATTAAGAGTCAAATGGTCATAAAAGGCTAACAAGTGGGTTAGAATAGATAGAAAAGGATTTTCGCGTGTTTTAAGAATTAAATGACTTCTAAAATCCTAAAAACATACCTACTTAATTAAATGAGGTTCTGATCAGTATAAAATTCACCTAAATCCTCTAAAATTCATATAAAAATATTATCTAGGATTTGGTATCTTCAATTTGACCATCAGAACTTGTCTTCACCCAAAACAGAGTCTCAGATAGAAATTTACCCTAATTTGAGTTTTTGCACAAATTACCCAGTCAAACGTGATCAAAACCAAAATCTAACTTCACCATTGAATTCCTTAGGTCCAAATTAGGTTTGTACAAAATTTGGGCCCAATCTGAGATTGTCTTGACCTAGTTTGCAACTTAGTCTTATCTAATTACATATATGCCCTTAACTTTCAAAATCCTTACGAAAGGGCCCTAACTTTGGCATCATTTTCACAAATAGGTCCCTACCACCATTAATCCTATTCCTACAAACTTTGGCGACCTAAAATTAGCAAGTTCTCCTTGATTCCTTGACGAATCCCTTTCAGATTTGAAAGAGAAGTTCGTCAAGGAATTCCCTTCCTTTTGAGTCAATTCCCACACACTAAAACCTTCCCAATCTCTCATGCAAACACATGAGAGATTAGGGCATCCTAGAAATCCCATCTCCGGCAAAGATTTCCAAGCTTGGGAAGCTCAAAACTCCCTTTAAAGGCCTATAAAAAGACCTCCAGATCAAACCATTCTCCCTACGCTCAAATTTGGCCTTGAACACCTTCAATTCTTCTCTTTCTTGGTCGAATTGCTCCTCAACGCCCGGTGACCTCGCCCATCTCTATTCTTCATTCGTTTACAATACTAGCGGCAGAGCTATCTTCCTCATCTTCTTCCGCGTCGAGCCATACCCACCGACGCCCCTTTCGCCTTCTTCCTCGCCATTTCCTATCCATCGGAGCAGCTTCCTTCACCGGCGTCGACCATACTGCAACCGGTTCCATCTTCTCTCTCCTTCGTCCGCTACCTTTATCAAATGACTCCTCAACTTCTCCTCAACACGTCAACATCTCCAAGACACCACTTCGACCTCGCCAATACCCTCCATGATTCCATCTTTTAACTTGCCGGCAGACCTCCGGTGAGAACTAGCGACTTCCACGCACCGCCAAACCGGCCTCTCCCACACTCCACACCTCCGCCTTGACCTCAAGAGCAAAAGCCCTAACTTTGTTAGGACGATTGCCCCTCCGAACACCCTGTCGAACAGACCCACTCCCTCCGGCCATATCCGTGTCCGTCCGGTGACCACACATGTCCATCCACCACGAGATCACCGCCACCACATTCCATGACCCACGGTGACTCTCCTGAAATGTTTTAACAGGGCTAAGAGGCCATTTTTCTTGTTTCAAGTGTCAAGCTCTGGTCACCATTGCTGTAGCTTCAAGCAAGGCTTCAAGCTTGCTCTAGGGCACCTTCGCTCCAGTTCTTAGCTCTAGGCCACGCAGATTCATCCCACATATGCACCCAGGTCTCCAATTAAGGGAGATACCCTCAACAGCTACCCCAATTGAGAGAGCTTCATAGCTGTACACACGAAGAAGGGGACTAACGATAGTCCCACATCATGCATTTTGGAGCAACTGCGCCTGCATAAATTGAAAAAGTGTCGAGGGCTTATCACCTCAACACTTGAGGGGTGGGGTCCCTCACACCCTTCACTCTTCTCGTCCGTGACACGCCCTCTGCGAACTTGGTGCAGACCCGATTACTCGCCTAAGCCCTGTACACTCCTTGGCTACAACCCATGCCCACAGCCCTGGACCCAGGTGCGCTCTAGGTCCGAATATCTGATAACCTGGTACTATGCATGGCCTTGTGAAGGCGAAAGAAAGGAGGAAACCCAAGAGAGGAGAGCTTGCATAGGGCAGGGGAGGGTTTTGCTCTGGGGAAGTTGGTTAACACTTAGCCAAATCTAAAGACCCTTCCCTTGTGCTTGAAGAAGAGAAGACGGGTAGAAGAAGAAGGCTTGAAGAGAAGGAAGAGAAAGAAGAGGAAGAGGAGAAGGAAAAGAGTAGTGAAGAATAGAAGAAGAGCCACAGAAGAGAAGAAAGAAGAGTCTGCAATCAAGAAAGGAAGAAGAACTGTTCATCAGACATTTAAGACGTCTAATCATTCAATCAGACGGCTGACTTGAGTTTATTTCATACATATTGAGTTCCACTTGCTATTATTGTAGGGAGTAATTGGTGATTGAAATCATCGTTTTACTCCATTCTTTTTGTAGTCTGGCACTTGATATTATTGCTATATTATTTTGAATCAATTTTTGATCATAATTTCTTATCTTTATTATTTAAATTGCAATCTTGAGAATTAAATTCCTATTTGCTCCCAACGAAACACCTCGAACATTTTCGAGTATAAATTTTATTTATTTTTTCACAAGCTTTCGACTATATTGTAACACAACGATTTAAACACCGATCTCGTGTGACAAATAGGGTGCCCAAGGATGATCATAAGTGATGAAAGACCTCACTTAAAGAACGTACACTTCACAAGACTACTCCAAAATTTGGGAGTCAACCACATGATAGCCACACCTTACCATCCCCAAACTAGTGGACAAGTTGAAGTGTCTAATAGGGAGATTAAATGAATTTTAGAAAAAACTGTCAAGTCCGACCGTAAGGATTGGTCTAAAAAACTAAATCATTCTATTTGGGCCTACAGAACAGCGTATAAGACTCCCTTGGGCACGTGTCCTTTCCGGCTTGTCTACGGAAAGGCCTGCCATCTTCCCGTTGAAACCAAACACAAAGCCTATTGGGCTATTAAAAACGTTAACTTGAATCTGAATAAAGAGGGAAATGCACGTATGCTAGAGTTAAGTGAGCTTGAGGAGCTTCGTAATGAAGCCTATGAAACTTCTCAAGCTTACAAGTAACGTACAAAGTTCTCCCATGAAAAGTACATCATTAGAATGACCTTTGAGCCTAACCAGTGGATCTAGCTTTTCAATTCTAGACTTAAATTATTTCCAGGAAAGCTCAAATCCCACTGGGATGGGCCGTACGTTGTTATCAATGCCTTCCCTCATGGAGCTGTAGAGATTCGGAACCCTACTTCTAGTGCGAGCTTTAAAGTAATTGGACGACTTCAACCTTATGTTACTCTTTCAGATGGTTAGCTTTGGATGCACTTCGGCTTGAGGAGCCTTAGCCCCTCCCACTCTCCTCCTCAAGTAATATTCTTTATGTCTTTATTTTTTTTAATGAGGACATTGTCAGTCTTAGGCATGGGGGATATAATCTGAGGATGTTTATAGCATTTATAAATATTTGTTTAGTCCCGAGCAAAAGTTCTTATCAAGGAGGTTTTATTAAAGATTTTCTTCTTAGATTATTTCTAAGTTTAGAATCCAATACATTTACTTCACTTGCACATAGACTAAGTAATGGATCTTTGTAGAAAATCAATAAGCATTTTTAGTCTGCTAAGCCCTTGGATAGTTAATAGGGAGTCAGGCATACTATCTTCTATTAAATCCACCTCATATTTGTGAGAAGAAAGTAGAGAGACTACTGGTGCGCTAAGTCTAGTGCAAGGACTCTTAAGTTCTGGATAATTAGATGAGGATACCTCAGATTTTGGCATAGCTTTTGCTCTTTATTCCTGCATGCGTACATTGTGTGAATTCTTGAGTCACCAAATAAGGTAGATACACAGAGATTGAATCGTAATAAAACTATGACTATGGTGGATGATTACGACGTCCTTCATAGAATCCTCGGCTGAAGGAGGGTAATAGTGTCAAAGGTCAGAAATACGCTTGTCCTATCCATTCCTTCCAAATGCTGAGAGTAGGCACTTCCACCAAATAAGCCACATAATATCCTCTTAACCATCGTCATTCCTAACATTGCCTCATAAATAAAAGTCTACGTCGTGTTATGTTGATTTATGAAAAAAAAAGAAGAAAAAAAAAGAAGAAAAAAAAAGAAGAAAAGAGAAATAATTAAAAAAAAAGAGAGAAAAAAAGGGAGAAAAAGAAAATAGTTCAAGTTTATAATTTTATCTTCGTATCATTTTTTCATTATATGTTGATGTTTTTGAGGCAACAACAAAAACACCCATCGTGATCCACCAAGTATGACCCATACCTACTTTTCAGTATTTCTGATCGCCCAAATACTAGCTGAGGACCTCTAACTTAGTTGTAGGGTTATTAGGACTTTAATTAAAGTGTAAATGCCAAGTGAGGCCACTAAATATTGAGTACAGTTACAAAATCTGACAAGATATATGATCTCAGAAAAGAAGGAAAAAGAGATTGAGTGAGCGCAAGGGAATGCAAAAAGAGCACAGTGTTTAGCCTTTCTCTGAGTTGACTTGTCTAATAGTCTAGAGATCTAGAGTCTGTAGTACTAGATTACATGTAGCACCAGATGAGTGTGTGCCACCAAATGTAAATCCATTCAACTCAGTATCTCATACCTAAGACAAATAGCCAGGGTCAAATTATAGATCATTTGCTACTTTATCCCCGAGGGGGATAGTTGCCTATCTCGATAGAATTTTATCAAGGGTTAAGTATGAACTTCAAATGTAAGTTGGCTTTTCAATTGGATCCATTACCTAGGCTACTATCACTTCACATTGGTCTGGATCTCTAAATTTTTGGAAAGAAGAAATCTTTTGGTCACTTCATTCACTTTCCACTTTTGCTACGGACTAGCAAAAACTAGGCATGAGGGCATTTGATGAAACCACATTTGTGGGCTAATCATATGCATAAATACCTAGTTATTAGTATAATGTCTACATGTAAATAGCATACTTAAATTTATAAATAGATTAGTTTATAAAAATGATTGCATGCATATTTTATACATTGCATTCACAAGTTTTAGAAGGTAATGTGCATTATGGTGACATGCATGCATTACCTGAATTATTATGGATTACCTTTGTAAATAACCCATTTATTTTTTTTCTTTCTTTTCTTCTTTTCCCCTGCAGAAGCCATCACAACAACCGCAACGCATCCACCACCACTAGACTTCTTGCAACAACCGCAACGCATCCCCAACGGTAGATTTATTTGTTGGGTTGCAGGTCGAGATGAACAGCGGGGGAGAAACAAATGGGAGAGGCGAGGAGTTTAAAAGAGGGTGGGGGCTCTCCATCATCTTCTCCCTCTTAGCGTGCACCGTGCCCTCTATGCACCTACCTTCGTCCTTATTCCTCTTGTTGGTCACTCGGTGGCAGCGTGCAACCACCATTGTAGCCACCCATCACCTTCTACCATGCCAGCCCTCACCATAGCCATCACCTACCTTTCTCTCCTTCATACGCAGTAGGAACCTTCCTCCTCTCCTTCAAATGCAGCAAGGAACCCATAGCCACTCTCGTCGTCGACCACCATCACCCTCGCCGCTGACCTCCATCACAGCAGCCAACACCACCATAACAGCCCCCCTCCATCATCTTCCTCATCCGTTTTCTCCTTCTCCTTCAACCCAGTGCACTATTCACCATCGTCTCCAAAAAGAACCCATACCCACATCCACTCCTCCACGCAGCCACCCACTCCGGCCTCCATCCTTCACACCAACGACTTCCTCGTGCTTGCCTCGACCCAACAACCTCAACCATGCCTTCAACCGCACCAACTGACCACTCAACGGTCAGCCGTTGAACCTCACCACCAGCGAAGTCCAAAGCTCCGACCAGCGAGATTCGGCCATCTCCATCGATGCCATGACCACCATCGCGAAGCTCTCTGAACGCTCAACCTCCTCAGAGCTTCTCATAGCCAACCAGGGCCTCCTCTTCTCACACGCATGAGAGGAAGATTTCCTCTATTTTGGTTTTAATTTAAATTTACATTGCATGCCATTGATGAAAGATGGGATTTTTTATTTTTGGATTATTAATTGAAGTGAGTTTTCAAGGATACACTTACATTTTCTTGAATTGGCTTGACTTATGTTATGCACATCATTTAACATTGATATTGGATTCAGATTTGCATGCAACTAAAAATTACATGACATGCCACAAAACGTGCATCATCTACATATTTTTGGGAGCTTGATTTCTGACATGAAATTTATATAAATAGCCCTAAACTTCTCATGAAATTGAAAGTTACATTTAGAGCAGCATATTTATTGAATTGATTTCATGAATGTCTCTACTTACATGATGGCTACATACCCTGAACTTCTCATGAAATTGAAAGTTACATTCAGAGCAGCATATTATTGAATTGATCTCACGAACGTCTCTGCTTACATGATGGTTACATACCTATGAATTTATTGCAATCGTTTCTCCCTGTGGATACGACCTAATCCATCGTGGTTAGTTTTACTGATAATTAGTTTTGTTCTAGATTTTTCCACCATGTGATTTCACTGCGACGATGTATTTTTTTTTTTACACATCATCTGTAAGTGAAAATTGCCCAATCATAAGTAGGCAGAAAATGAATCACACACACAAAGAAATAGCCCCTAGCTACTATAGAAAGTGGGGACAGACCAACGTAAATTAGCCCCAATTGTTACAAGGATTAGAAGACTAAATAGAAATAAACTCGATGATGAAGGAGAATCCCCTGTGAAAGTGGGATCCAAGTCTCCTCTTCGCGCCTTCTCCATGTGTGTGGGCATCACTCAAGGTCGACATCGTTGCTCAACTGCACCCGTCGCCTCATTAGATTCGTCACATGGAAAAATAGAGAATGGCCAGATAAATGCGCAACTCAGAATAATCAGAAATAATCAAGTGAATCTATTGTGTCTGTTGCCTCCTAATCAAGCTAGTTTTCGCGAAAAGATTTGATTTGGAAACCCATCATTGTAATGCGTAGAAATCCGCTAACTAGATAAAATTTATAACTAAAACTCAAGGTGAGTCTCGGGTCGAACACGGGGAGGCGAATGTTTTTGAGAAATCCACATTTCACTTTTATCTATCTTTGTTGTTTTTTTATCATTTGTTATTTTTTCTGAAATTTTTATAAGATAAGTGTTAGGTTGAAACATTATTATCTAGCTAATCTACTTGCAAAGTGAGAGAGAGAGAGAGAAAATATCAATATTTAAGTAAACAGTGTTTGCTACAGATATGAAAGTGGAAAGCTACACTACAAAGTAGTAAAAGATAGAATGGGTTGAGAAGAGTCCCCCTCGACGGTCACTTGGAGGATGGCTCCTTCTGACGTCACCTGGATGAAGGTTGCAGGAAGCTGGAGGAAGGAGAACGATGGCAAAGGAAGGAGGATGGGGCAAGACAACGTCGGGGCGAGGATCTTCTTTCGAAAGGTTGTGAGAGGATGACCATGGGATGCTCCATGAATGAGGGTGGGAGGCAGGAAAATATTTTAGTTTTCTACTCTAGAGGAGCATTTTGGGCTTGGGACAAGCTCTCTCTAAAGCCTTGGAGGTGGTGAGGGAGAAAAGGGAAGAGATGAAGAAGAATGGGAGGTGTAGGGATCCTTTTTTTGCGGAGGATAGAAGACAATTCGCAGAAGGGCAATTAGTGACATCTAAAGATGTCGTTGTAGACCCACCTTAGACGTCGCTGAAGGTCCACAGGCAATGCCCATGCGTGCTCATGCATACTGGTGCTCACGAGCCCATAGCTGTCGCGCCTCGACGATGGAGAGTTGTTCGATCGAGATCGAGCGTTGAGGATGAGTGGAGATTGTGTGCTTAGATTGTGCATGAGAAGAAGCATCGGTCCATGCATGCATGCACAAGCGTATCTGCGCTCATTCGTTGTACCGCGTGGCTGCATCTCGACCGCTCGATCAAGATCGAGCGATCGAATTTGGGTGTGCCTCACCGCTGGGCTGGATTTGAGGCATTGGAGGAGTTGAACTCACGCCATGCCTTTGAGAGTGGCCTTCGTGACCACTGTGCTACGCACTCACAAGTGTTGCGATTTTGAATTTACCGCAACCGATGGTCAAGCGATCATAGCCGTTGGATTTTCATCCAATGGCTAAGATTGTGCGATGGAGGCGCTTTTGAAGGACGGGTGACATTGGGTGATCTAGATGCCACGATACTCGAATCAAGATGATTTTCATGTTGGCAAACTGCAATCGTTGCTCCAGATTCATCCGTACAGTTGGATTTTTCATCCGAAGCCCATAAAGATGTGGCATTGTCCCCTTGCCATTGATCTTCCTCGGACTGCACAATGTGCTACAAAACTCCGATCAAGATGGTTTTGGAGGTGTTGAACTCCGTTCATCGTCCTGATCAGATCTGTATGGTCAGATCGTCAATCTGATGTCCCAAAATAAATCTCCTTCTCTCTTGGCCATAAAAGGACATGAATTAACCTAAACTTCATACAGACTATTCTAAATGCAGAATGATGCATGCTATGCGATATTTATACTATGGAATGCATATCTAAACCTGGGAACATGCATAAATAGATATTTTATCCTAAATGGATGTATCTACATCAAACCCCTATGCTTATCTTTTGCTAGTCCCTAGCAAAACTAAATTAAACTAAATGTTTTGTACAAAAATAGAATTAGGATCTGATTACTTAGGCAAGATTTGTTGATTACATCAGAAAATTTCAACTAAGGACCTAATTACAAAAACTCAATAGTGCCCAGGTGTCTGCCAAAATGCACACCGCCAAAGTCATCGCCTTATTTTGAAGGGGGAAGATTTTTTTTTCTTTTCTAATTTTTTTTGAATTTTGAGTTTTAGGCTTTGGGAAAGCTTTATGCTAAATGGATGTCTACATCTCTCTGACAACGGCGTCATTTGAACAGGAAGTTTTCATTTTTCAGAAATATATGTCAGAAAAACACATCGTCACAGTATAAATCATGTGGTGGAAAAATCCCGAACAAAAATATTTATTAGAAAAACTAACCACGGTGGATTAGGTCATATCTACAGGGAGGAACAAACCAATAAACTCACAAATTTTTGCAGTGAATTCTTTAAGTTGATAGGATCTTTAAAAGATATGGAATATATGGCTACGTGCATAAACACTCAAGAACAATATTAGTAATAACAAGAAAGATTTGCACAATCAATTCAAACCACAAAGGGACACAAAATGTATAGTGGTTCCCCTCCCTTGGGTACTCCACTACCTATGCGTCCTAGCTTAGGGTTTTTAACCCGATTCTCTCAACCCTAAGAGAATCAATTTACTAAATCGAGTTAATTAACAGGTTACCTCAACCCAAGTACAAAAACAGGTTTGTTACAACCCAACGAGCAAATGCTCAAGAATAAATGAAATACAGGTGTAAGAAAGAAAGATTATACAACTAAGTTCCTAAGCCTCTCAACAAATGTAAATATAATGTTACCTATTTGAGAGCCTAGAATGAGCATGAATGCCTTGACAATGCATGAAGAAATCACGTCGAAGTGTTTGCAAAAGCGTAGAGAAATTGATAGTAGCAAACCATTCCTTCTTCAAAATATTGTGAGAATATGAAATATAGCTATAGAATTTTTCTCTATTTCTCATGAGCAAACTAAGGGTCCAATGGTTTATTTATAGAGTTAGGACCTTAGTGGGTCGTTTACTAGATGTTGGGGTTTAAATCCCAATGTTCATATAGACAAAATTAATTTTCTAGCCGTTTAGTTTTGAGCCAACAGCTACCTGGTACCGGTACTAAAATATGGGTACTGGTACTCATTGCTTCTAGATTTGGGTTTCAAACTCTCAACACAAGTCTGTAGCCCACTTGTACCAGTACTGATCATTAGTACTGGTACACGTTACCTCCAGTACCGGTACTGATCATGAGTACTGGTACTCGCAAGGTACAAGTTTGTTTCTTTAAAAAATCCAAACCTGTAACTCACATGTACCGGTACTAAACTTTAGTACCGGTACTTGTGGGCTAACAAGTACCTTTTCTAAGTGATTTAATCAATTACATTCTTTGAAAATGATCGCAATATTAATCCCAATTTATCTCTAATTATTTTTACAATCTAAGTTATATTCCTTTGTTAAGAGGCATATACAATCTATAAATAAAAAATCTAAACTAGAAGCACTAATGGTCGAAGATGATCTTCTCCTCTTTGATTCTTCCTTGTCATCTTACCCCCTTCTTATCATGATCTTCTCCTTTTCATCAAGCCTCCATCATTTCCTATTTGCCTTGATCTTCACCTAAATCTGAAAGAACTCAATTGCAAACATTAATCCATAATAATTTTGTTAACACCAAAACAAGATGTGGAACAAGGTTCCAACAATCTCCCCCTTTTTGGTGTTGACAAAGCTATCTTGCAAATAGATAATTATAAGAATAAGAATAACTTTTAATAATGTTATATGAAGGAAAAAAAACTTTTAATTAAATCCTCCCCCTCAATATATGCTCCGCCGAAAAATATTGCTATTTGCCCTCTATCTTTCGCCCCCTTTTAGTTAATCACAAAAAAATGAAGAAATATCATACCATAAAATTTACCAATAGTAAAATGTAGCTTGTGGATACCAAGCATCTCTCATCCAACATTCTTGGTCTTCATTCAACCTATAGAAAGGTTGAAGTGTTCTGTTATGTGCCTTAAACACCCATTGATTACTTTGATCTACTCCTGCAAAATAAATATCTTTTCTAGGTACCCATTTTCTTGTGGGTCCTTTAGAGTTAGCATCTTTCAAATCCTGAGATTTATAGAACTTTTTAGTGTTAGATCTATAATTCTTGGGATTTTTAGCCTTTTGATACATCCATGCATGCCTAGGTACATGTGATTTATTTTGTATATTCTTTTTACTTTGAAATTTTGATTTTAATGAATCACAAAATTCAGTGTTTAGCCTAGTTGTTATTTTAAGATTATTTAAAGTACCTTCAAAGTGCTCATAAATATCTTCTAATTCTACTATCTTTGCATGCAACTGATTGTTAGTCTCTTTTGACATTTTTAATTCCATTTCTAAACATGATTTATCTATTTCTAATGTTTGATAATTATTTTTTAAAACCTTATTTCCCTTTTTAAATAACCTAGCTTTATGATATAGTTCTTCATAAGCTTCTAATAATTCTTCGAAAGAAAAATCAAGGTTTACCTCTTCTTGTGTGTCTTCTGAAGTTACAACAAGACAAAGGTGTGCGACCTCATCTTCATCCAATTCACTAAAGTCAGTGTCCATGTTAGAGTCGCTATCATCCCATGTCACTTTAAATGCTTTCTTCTTCTTCTTCTTCTTCTTGAGCTCCTTTGTTTCTTTCCTATTGTCCTCCTTTTTGTTTAAGGGGCAATCCTTTCACAAGTGGCACTTCTTCTTGCACTCATAACAAATAATATTAGAAGAAATTTTATTTACTTGCTTCCTTTGTTTCTTGAGGAATTTCTGGAATTTCCTAGTGAGCATTTCCATCTCCTCATCTTCAGATTCTGATGTTGTTGAGTCTGAGTCCTCCTTGATTGCTCTAAAAGCAATGCTTTTCTTCTTGCTTGTCGCCTTCTCCTCGTTCTTCTTGATATTCTCCAATTGGACTTCATATGCCATGAGGCTTCCAAGCAGATCATCCAAGGGGAGAGTGGATAGATCCTTTGCCTCTTGGATCACTGTGGTCTTTGGAGACCAATCGCTTGTAAGTGATCTCAAGACCTTTCTTACAAGCTGCTCCTCTTTCAACTTGACTCCTAGATTTTTCATTGGATTCACGATCTCTCCAAACCTTGTGTATATGTCCTTGATTGTTTCTCCTTTTTCCTCCTGAAACACTCATAATTTTCTGTTAAAATAGAAATACGTGTTTCTTTTACCTTGCTCGTACCTTCATAGGTGATTTGCAAAGTATTCCAAATCTCGTAGGCAGACTCGCATGCGGAGATCCAGTTGAACTCTTCCCTTGATAATGCACAATAGAGTGCATTCATCGCCTTCGCATTTCCCGCAATCTTTTTCTTTTGCTCAGCTGTCCATTCAACTCCTTCCAGCAGTTCCGGATCCATGTACCTCTCTTGAATGAGAGTCCACGAATCTTCATCCATAGCTTTGAGGAAGACTTGCATCCGCCTCTTCCAATACCCATAATCTGTCCCATCGAAATAGGGAGGACGGGTAGAAGACTGTGCTTCGGTGCACCTTGAGAATGACGCCATCTCAAGTCGAGTTGTTACGTCTTCTTGCAACCGGGCTTTGATACCACTTGATAGGATCTTTAAAAGATATGGAATATATGGCTATGTGCACAAACACTCAAGAACAATATTAGTAATAACAAGAAAGATTTGCACAATCAATTCAAACCACAAAAGGACAAAAAATGTATAGTGGTTCCCCTCCCTTGGGTACTCCACTACCTAAGCCTCCCATCTTAAGATTTTTAACCTGATTCTCTCAACTCTGAGAGAATCAATTTACTAAATCGAGGTAATTAATGGGTTACCTCAACCCAAGTACAAAAATGGATTTGTTACAACCCAACGAGCAAATGCTCAAGAACAAATGAAATACAAGTGTAAGAAAGAAAGATCTTACAACTACGTTCCTAAGCCTCTCAACAAATGTAAATATAATGTTACCGATTTGAGAGCCTAGAATGAGCATGAATGCCTTGACAATGCGTGAAGAAATCACGTCGAAGTGTTTGCAAAAGCGTAGAGAAATTGATAGCAGCAAACTATTCTTCTTCTTCAAAATATTGTGAGAATATGAAATATAGCTCTAGAATTTTTCTTCTCTATTTCTCATGAGCAAACTAAGGGTCCAAGGGTTTATTTATAGAGTTAGGACCTTAGTGGGTCGTCTACTTGACATTGGGGTTTAAATCCCAACGTTCATATAGCCAAAATTAATTTTCTAGCCATTTAGTTTTGAGACAACGGCTACCTGGTACCGGTACTAAAGTATGGGTACTGATACTCGTTGCTTCCAAATTTTAGTTTCAAACTCTTAACACAAATCTGTAGCCCACTTGTACCGGTACTGATCATTAGTACCGATACTGATCATGAGTACCAGTATTCGTAGGGTACAGGTTTGTTTCTTTAAAAAACCTAAACCTGTAACTCACATGTACCGGTACTAAACTTTAGTACCGGTACTTGTGGGCTAACAAGCACCTTTTTTAAGTGATTTAATCAATTACATTCTTTGAAAATGATCGCAATATTAATACTTATTTATCTCTAATTATTTTACGATCTAAGTTATATTCCTTTGTTAAGAGGCATATACAATCTATAAATAAAAAATCTAAACTAGAAACACTAAAGGTCGAAGATGATCTTCTCCTCCTCAATTCTTCCTTGTCATCTTGCCTCCTTATCATGATCTTCTCCTTTTCATCAAGCCTCCATCATTTCCTATTTGCCTTGATCTTCACATAAATCTGAAAGAACTCAATTGCAAACATTAATCCATAATAATTTTGTTAACACTAAAATAAGATGTGGAATAAGGTTCCAACATAAGTATCTTATGCAAGGCTAATAAGATGCAAGACAGATTCATAGACCTTTTGTAGCATTAAATGAGGAAGAGAATACCCTGAATGATAACAGATGTGCAATAGAGGGAACAAGAGGGGCGCATACGTAATTTTGGCTGAATAAAATAATCAAAACCAAAAATCCAAAACCAACAATGGCATCCAATGTAATATTTAATGTCACCCAAAAGAGGTTAAGGACAAGTTTGAAGTCGCAGCAGGCGACGAGACTTTCGATGGAGGTCGGCTATGATGAGGGGAACCTAATGATGTCGTGGATCGACAAATGGTGACTAGCAATGGTCATCAGAGAGGAGGATGCCATCAGCGGTGGAAGCTTCCCACGGTGTGCGTGGACTACGGGGGAGCCTACTGCGGACATAGGGGAGCTCAAGGTGTCGAGGTGAGGTCAACGATGTCAACAGAGCAAAGTGTGGTGGCCGGATGGGCAGCTGTACAGAGAGGGATGGCCAGCGACTTTGGGTTCTTCTTGGAGAAGAAGAACAGTGCGTGAAGGTGGTCGAGCGTCGGGGTAGTTGGCCGGTCAGGCATCAGGCATGCACGCACATGCGAGGGGTGTTAGAGGTGGTTGGAGGTTGGCGATGCGTGCAGAGGGCCATTGACGATTGAGGAGAAGGTGGTCGTTGTTGGGTTGGTGCAAGAGCTACCGAAGAAGAAGAAGACGGCGCATTGAGGCAAAAGGTTGGGAAGGTCGCGTGGTGGTGGAAGTTGGCTTGTGCATGATGGCAGTGGCTCGCAGTGATGGAGTTCCTTACTACAATAAGGTGCGGTCACAATCGAGTGGCTGGAGAGGGTGGAGGGCGATCTCGCCTCCTGTCGTGAAGGTCAGTGCGGTGGTGGAGACTTTGGCTGGAGCGGGAACGAAGGTGAAGAGGAGTAGGTGTGATTCCTCAGACATCCGGGAAGGTTCCCAGATGACTTAATAGAAGGGGATGATGCCCAGTGGTGATGTCGGAGACACAGTCATGGTCGCGGATGTGGTAGCGATGTCGTGGTTGTCGTCAAGGCTCACGGTGGTGTTGTTGGTGGCTCGCAGTGCTGCATTGAGGAGAAGATGAAGGTGAGGGTAAGCTTACGATTGTGAGGAGAGTGTCTTGTGCTAGAAGCTAGAGGAAGAAGACGAGCTTCCCTTAGGGAAGTGGGGGAGAGATGATGAAGGTGGAGAGGGGGGCCTCCTCTCTTTATGTATGTGCATGTGTTAAAGAGGAGAAAACAAGGAAGGTGATGGTGCTGTGGCAAATGGGGAAGGGTTCTGTTATGTGAATAGGCAAGATTTGATGGATTTGGGTGGGATTTGACTGGAGTAAATATGGAGGAGGAATATTTAATTGATATGATCACAAATGGTAGCTTTTGGATTTTTCTTTCCTTGGATGACAATGTGGAATGTTGGTGATGTGGCTCTCCTGCAAAAATAGAAATTTCTCATTAATGATTGCTGCATAAAATAATACATAATTAATTAACCCCAGATGTATTCATGAACATTTAAATGCACTAAAGCCTAATATGTAATGTTTATGTGATCGATAATATTATATACTCAGCACCCTTATCAATACAACACATGCTTCACATTATTTTTATCCCAGCCATGATGTACTTAGACTTTAATTTAGTCCACTAAAGTGGACCTATCACTTAACAAATACTCTAATTTTTTAGCCAAACAAGCCCTAGAGGCCTAAAGTCAGTATATCTCACTTATCTCCTAAGGTTTGGCACTTCAGGTCTTAATTCATCAATCATTCCAGCCTAGAACTTAGGTAGACTCTTCCAAAATCAAATGCTGGGACTAATACATTTTTGCTCTTTTTCGCTCTCTGTAATGATTTGTTTTTTTTGGTATATGCAAATATTTATCAATGCACTCTTTATATCCCCAAGCATTACCATTGCCCCCCCAATGTCTAAAATGTGCAATATCCTCATTGCATGCAAAAGGGTAGATGGTACCTAAAGAAGAGTTGGGCTTCCTCCCAACGAACCAAATGGGCAATTCCTGCAAATCAGGATCTAGAAAAGAAGTAGAGAGAGACCCGAAAAAGGTACGTAATAAAGCGAGCCTAGTGAATAGGTAGCACAATATGTTGGCAAGCTGGTGATGGAGAGTGATGTAAAATGCTTGCCAAGCACAGGTGAGAACAGGATACTCTTCGGCCAGCTTTGGAGGTCTCACATAATACACATGGGTAGTGACCTCCGGGAGTGCAGGTGAGGAGGCGAAGGCTCCTTAAGTAGAGGCATGTGGGAAAGAGAGAGTGATAAGAGGAACACCGTAAGGATGATGAACTGACCTAGACAAGCCTCAATACATTTTTGCCACTCCACTATAAGACATATCGATCTGGTTATTCCCTTGTAAAGTAGAAATGTAAGCAAAAACTTTAGGAAGCTAGTTTTTAAGTCTCTAAGTTGTAGGGTGGTGAAGAGGATCAAAGAGAGCTTGAGAGGTTCAGCATTCATTTTCCAATAATCATTCCAGTTCCTGAATGTCATCCCTAGCAGCCTTCGTAAATAATTGAATTTCATCATTCTAATCATTGGGGTGCTCATCTTGGAATGGGACCAACTATTTGCCTTCCAGATTGGACCGATCAAGGTTGGCCTCCATTTCACTCCATGATTGAGTCCATGGAAGGGTCTACATTATCCTCAAGAGGGTAGCTACACTCCATGATTGAGTCCCTAATGGCTAATGTCCCCTTCCATCTTCTAGAATGGCTCTCACAAGGGAGATGTGAAATTGTACTAAAGGGGGGTTGAATTGTGAATTTAAGGAATAATTCCAAGATAAAATACTATCACAAAAATGGAGGCATAATATTTTTAGGTGGAAACTGATGTAAACATGTTTATATTACATAAAATGCCTATTTATGTATGTTTTTAAGCATAGAATTGCATTTCATACTATAAATATTGCATAACATGCATCATCTTGCATTTAGATTAGTTTGAACAAAATGTTGGTTAATTGTCTCCTTTTTATGGTCAGGGACAGGGCGACTTTTTATCAGGGCCTCGGATAAAAGATCCAATCGTACGGATCTGAGCAAGGCGATGATTGGAGTTCAACGACTCCAAAATCACCCTAATCGTATATCCATAGCATTAGATAGAGACCAAAGAACCCTAGAAGATCAAGGTCCAAGATGGTGTTAATCCACACTTCATACAAAAAATCCGACTGCACGGATGGGTTGGGATCGACGATCGCAGCCTAACGGTACGAAAATCAATCCAATCCGATACCCGTGGCACCATCTACATCACTCAGAAGATGGACGGCCAAGAATGTGCCACGTGGCGCCATCTCAGCCTCCCAACTGGCCGCACGCACCCGCTGAAGCTCTTCTGGCCAGCGCTTCTCCGCCGTTGGATCAAGATCCAATGGCTGCAAGGCACACATGTTCGATTTGTGCGCTCGACACAAACGCGCCCATAGTGCGTTGGTCGAGCGCCTCATCCAGACGAGGAGGTGCGGGATCGAGCCCCCGCACGCCTCAAATTGGAGCGGGTGCGTGGGCACTATCAACCGCGTGATCAAGATCCAACGGCGCCGCGCAGCCGATGGCATCCATGCGCCATCTGACGCCCCCACGTGATGCAGGATCTCACGCGCAAGGCGCACGATTGAGGCGCGGCCAGGAGAGCTCCCAACCGTCCGATCTCACGATCGGGCAGCCAAGATTTGATGGATGTGGGGCGCACGTTGAGGTGAGGAAGGCAAGCGGGCACACAAGTGCCGCCCACGAAGGCCACCTTCAGGCCTTTAGTGACGGATTTATCCATCACTAAAGGTCCTGAATTAATGTTTTTCAACATGTAATGACCAAAATGCCCTCACTCCTTGCAACTATAAAAGGAGACCCCCTCCATACGAATTTCTCATCCCTTCTTCTCTTCTCTCACCCCTTCCAAAGCTCTAAGAACTTGTCCCAAACCCGGGATGCTCCTCTAGAGTAGAAATTATAATTTTTCCACCTTTGTCCCCCTTCGTGGAGCATCCTGCGGTTGTCCTCTCTCTGCATTCGAGAAGTGGATCCCGCGATGATGACAACGTGCTGCTTCGTTCCCATTTTTCCCGCTTCTTCCTCCTTCTTCCTACTCCATTCCCCATCTTCCAGGTGTCATCCCATCCAACTCGTCCTCTAAGCGATCATCGAGGAGGATATCTCTCTCTCTCCATTCCTTTTACTGCTTTCCAGAGTAGATTTACTACTTTCAAGTGTAATCATTTCCCGCCTTTTAGTCGCAATGAGTAGTGTAATGAACAATTTCTGATAATGAAATCCATGTTTATTCTACATCCCTTTTGCTTTTATTTGTAATATTCTCTCTCTCTTCGATTTATTTTTTGTTAAATAGTTTTCAACCAGCTATTATGTTTCGTGACAAATAAAACAAATACATATTTTTAATCAAACGTCCGCCTTACTCAGTTCGACCTGGGATTTCTATTCTAGTATAAATTTTATTTGGTGAACCCAAGTTCTTCGCCATTCAAACTACAATGATAGGTTTTCAAAACCAAATTCGACAGCGTAGTACTCCGACATTTCAACATTTTGGCGTCGTTGCAAGGGAAGCAACGCTCTTTGATTTTTTTTTGCATTTTACAACTTATGAATCATTTACCTCACTTCTCTCCATTCTTATTGTGATTGCATTTACTCTTTTAAGATGAGCAAAAGTGGTAGATCGGAACAAAGTGCTGTTGAAGGTTTTGTAAGTTTTTCCCCAACTCCCACCCATTAGTTTTCATTCCACCACATAATAACACACACATAAATCAACCTAGGTGTTCTTATAAACTCTAAGGTTAGTTTTATTTGTTTGTTTGACACCTACACCCGCCTCAACCTCCACATTTAAAAAGAAAAATTAAAAAATCCCACAGAGGTATATAACCTCATCTGATTTTCAAACTCAGTCGATAAATCGATCTTTGGAACCGGTACACACATCCAAACACATAATCGAGTAGAAATCATATTAGGTAATCACTTGTGTGCCTAATTAAGTGGTGCAGTAGGCTAATTATTTGAGTTG
Organism: Thalassia testudinum; assembly: GCA_037157565.1. Classification (NCBI taxonomy): domain Eukaryota; kingdom Viridiplantae; phylum Streptophyta; class Magnoliopsida; order Alismatales; family Hydrocharitaceae; genus Thalassia; species Thalassia testudinum. Next base: position 19,728,600 of record JAZHRO010000026.1, on the reverse strand, counting down.
ATTGGGTTGCACCACTTCAATTAAAATAAACTCATCAAGTAGCTGCTGCATAGGTTCAACTCTTAGGGATTTACCAGGCACTCCACATTCTTTTAAGCTTCAAAGGAAAACATCTTCACCTATGCTTTCAAAACCTGATGTACCAACAAAACTTGTTTGAAAATACCTAAAGTTGAATCCTAAAAGCTACTAAGCAAGATTTGAATCCTAAAAGTCGCCGCATCAAAAATAATCTTGCTTAAAAATCACTGGTTGTGCACACACGCACACATCAATCAATCATTAAGGGCACAACCTAGATAAAGCGCCCATCACATTCCAAAGCACATTCAAACCTAGCCTTAAATAAAATAGAGTAGATGTTGGCCTTAAGGATTCGACTCGCTCTTCGGAGCCTAGAACAAGATTATTTTCGATTAGTTTGTTTCTACTGTTCAATCTAATGTCTAGCTAGGGGAGCAGAATCAAACGATTGCGGCTAGGGGGTACACTAGGAACTGGAGGTGCTAGTCGAAAGAGGAACCTTCTCCCCAGTCCCTCCTTCTAACTAGAACAGACAGAAGTAGATCAAATTGTTTCTTTATCGCAAGACAGGTTCTGGGAGTCTGTAAGTCTTTAGGCTAGTCCACTTAAGGACAGGTTTGATTGTTTATATTGCAGGGCGCTTTTCTCCCTCTCGTGTATCATGAATCCTTCCACATTTTATATGCATTCCCTCTCTTTCCCTCCTGTTATGAGTTATCCTCAACATGTCGATTATCCCGACTCGTACTATAATTAACCATTGGTTAGTTGGGATAACTCGGATTGGGGATACAGTTCCAGACCTCCATGTTTAGGGTCTAACCCTGAACACCATAATTGAGATTTCTATCCTTCTCAGAGCCATGTCGATTATAGATCGCCACCCTTTCATGGACAACCTAATACGATCTACAATCAAGGAGGATACACTGATCCTTACCCATCCTCTGAATACACTACCTTTAGGTCATCACCACCTTTTGAACAATCCGAAATGACCTATTATCAGAAGGGTATCACGAATCTCAATTTGTTAACTCCTTTGCATTGATCCCAAACCTGCCCAACCCTGAAACAAGTCATTTGGTTCAAGGTAACCAGGTTCAAGATAAGGCTTTGGCTAACTTGAGGAATACAATACAATTTTTAGAAGTTCAGCCAATACCTTACATTGAAAAATTTGAGCCTCTGATTGAAATGATTGATGATTTGAACAAGTATTTTTTGGATTGGCTCCAGGATGTTAAGGATAAGAACCCAGGTGAGTTTCTACTTGGAAAGTTAGTGGAATTGAGAATGAGATTTGTGGTTGCTTTAGTTCAATCGTGGGATGATTCCCAGGATGAACCCCCTTCAAGAAAACCAATGTTAGAGCCCACTGAAGCACCTGTTGAGGGGGACACATGTTACGAGGCTGACCAGATTGAATTAGAGCAACCAATTAAGGATGATCCGATTTCTTCACTTGAAATCCTTGAGCTGGGGTACGAGGAAAGATATGTCTCCATGGATTAGAAAGTGACGGATGATTTTGGGACGTACATTAATACGGATTTTGATTTCTTTGATTTTGATGGTGTAGATTCAATTTGTGAAGTCTCACGAGAGTTTACAAAACATGATTTCTGTGAGACAATTGGGCCTACAGAATTGGTTAAATCATTTGATATCCCAATAACTGAGGAAACTGATCTTATTGGGGCTCACATGACCGATCCAGAATCGCATTTTTTGAAGGATTCATTCCAATGCCCTGATTGTCAGTTACACCCCATTGAGCTTACTAATGATTCTATTCTTAAGATAACTAAATCCAAGTCAATTCTGATTCAGCCACATCTTTTTGACTTTGACATTTCAGATGAGGTGATTAATATGTAGGAGGTCCCGAAATTTGACATTCTGAAGGAGGATAGGAGCTAGGAAATTTCGATTTGGGAAGTAAACTCCGGAGGAAGTAGAAGACCGAGTCTAAGGGTTCCAATTAAGCTGAAACCATCAAACCATGACCCTTACGACATTTGTATTGACGATGACCAACCCAAGTGCATATTCATTGACTATCCTTTGGAGCTTGATTTCTCTGTAACCTAACTTTTTGGTCTTGGGTTGCATCCTCATAAATTACAACCCCAACCCCGCTTGCATACTAATTTTAGGTTCTAGGTAATTTTTATCTAGAACTTTAGATATTCTTGATCATGGGGTATGGGTCTACACCACAATCTGGTCCACATCTGTGGACATCTACTGGTAGGTTCTAAAGTGAATCCTTTTATTCTGGTTCTGACCTACACTTCTAAATTCTTTACTCCTCTTCTTTGTATAGTGTGCCTAGCTGAAGGCACTAAATTCAGCACATATACAGTTTTTGTTTATCTAGGAGTGGACCCGTCATTCACACAATTTAGGTGCTTTCTACTCTATTCCACTCTGTTTTATGTCTTTTTAATACAATGAGGACATTGCATTAGATAGGCATGGGGGGATGGATATTCATCTTTGAATTAATTCGTCAGCTCCGTAGATTCATTTTATTTTCTTTTATTTATGTATATATAAAATTATGGAATTAGGAAAGAGAACTTGGGCTTAAGAAAATTTTCAATCTTAGGAAATAAAACTATATGATTTGAACACGAAGACCCTTCATGTCTTCGGACTTAATCATCCTGTGTATCCACTAAAATGTGGATTTGTTTTTCGAGTCCTCGCCATCTTAATTCTATTGTAACTTGATTAAATAAGTTTAGGTGATAAGTACAGGACTTATCAACCCCCCTCTGATTTGAGGAAACTTTAAGTCTAAGCATCTACATACTATCTTGTCACTGACTCATTGCTAGGCGATTTTAACGGAAATTGGGTAGCTAATGAACCTTCTGGAGTGATATGGCTGGCAAGTTATCATGGGTAACAGCCCATAGGTAAGTTGTCTAGAGCCCAGTCACTAGACCATTCTCTTCTTATTGCCTTTAGGTAAATCTTAGATCATGGAAGCCACCTACTTAAGAAAGAAGAGAAAGTCAAAAAGAAAAAGGAAATGAGGAAAGAAAAAGAAAATAAAAGAAATAAACCACACTTCGCCGCATGAGTATGGCTGGCAAGTTATCGGTGGTAACAGCTCATCGACCGGTTGTCCAGAACCCAGCTCATGAAATGCACTGAAAATTCCCAAAACACTTAGGAAGAAACGGAGAAGTAGAATAAACCAGGGAGATATACACTAGAATTACCCTTGTGTTGACCCCATAAAAATAAAAGTAGGGAGAAAGCTACCGGTCGTAAAGATAAACCTTTAGGTAGAGCTCTCTTTTTAAGATCACCTAGAGGCGTAGAAATCCGAAGTCTGTTCTAATTGCCGATCAATGAGTCTATGACATTCACAATAAGATACTTAGAACTTAGGGTTCTCATCAAATCTTGGGTGAGTTGAATGGCCGTAGAAAGCTACTCTTTAACCCTAAACTCAAAAATTCAAAAAAAAATTACAGAAGAAGAAAAAGAGAGAAAGAAAATTTTCTTTGAATAAGGCGAGGGCTTGAGGAGGTCTGCATTTTGGCAGATACCCGGGCACTGTTGTATCTTTGAAAGTTTAGATCCTAAGTAAAAAAATTTCTTAATGTTGAAAATAACTTATGCACAAGTAATCCAACCTAATTCTTTATAAATAGCATGTAGTTTTTGCTAGGGACTAGCAAAAGATAGGCATGGGGGTATGATATAAACATGTTTATATTACATAAAATGTCTATTTATGCATGTTCTTAAGCATAGAATTGCATTTCATACTATAAATATTGCATAACATGCATCATCTTGCATTTAGATTAGTTTGAATAAAATGTAGGTTAATTGTCTCCTTCTTATGGTCAGGGACAGGGCGACTTTTTAGTGGAGCCTCGGATCGAAGATCCAACCGTACAGATCTGAGTAGGGTAATGATTGGAGTTCAACGACTCCAAGATCACCCTAATCGGATATCCGTAGCATCAGATAGAGATCGAGGAACCCTAGAAAATCAAGGGCCAAGATGGTGTTAATCCACACTTCAGATGACAAATTCGACCGCACGGATGGGTTCGGATCGACGATCGTAGCCTAACATTGTGAAAATCGATCCAATCCGATACCCGTGGCACCATCTACATCACTCAGAAGATGGACAGCCAAGATGGTGCCATGTGGCGCAATCTCAGCCACCCAACCGGCTGCACGCACTCGCTGAAGCTCTTCTGGCCAATGCTTCTCTAGCATTTGATCAAGATCCAATGGTTGTGAGGCATGTGCACTTGAGTTGTGTGCTCGACACAAATGTGCCATAGCGCGTTGGTCGAGCGCCTCATCCAAAAGAGGAGGCGCGGGATCGAGCCCCCGCATGCCTCAAATTAGAGCAAGCACGTTGGTCTGATCAAGATCCAATGGCGCCGCGCAACAGATAGCATCCATGCACCATTTGACGCCCTCGCGTGACGCAGGATCTCACGCACAAGGCGTGCGGTTAAGGCGCGGCGAGGAGAGCTCTTAGCCGTTCGATCTCACGATCAGACAACCAAGATTTGATGGACATGGGGCACGCGTTGAGGCGCGGAAGGCGAGCAAGTGCGCGAGCGCAGCCAATGAAGGCCACTTTCAGGCCTTTAGTGATGGATTTATCCGTCACTAAAGGTCCTGAATTAATGTTTTTCAACATGTAATGACCAAAATGCCCTCACAACTTGCAAATATAAAAGGAGACCCCCTCCATACGAATTTCTCATCCCTTCTCTTCTCTCACCCTTTCTAAAGCTCTAAGAGCTTGTCCCAAACCTGGGATGCTCCTCTAGAGTAGAAATTATAATTTTTCCACCTTCGTCCCCTTCGTGGAGCATCCTGTGGTTGTCCTCTCTTTGCATTCAAGAAGTGGATCCTGCGACGACGACGACGTGTTGCTTTGTTCCCATTCTTCCTGCTTCGTCCTCCTTCTTCGTACTCCGTTCCCCGTCTTCCAGGCGTCGTCTCGTCCAGCTCGTCCTCCAAGAGATCGTCGAGGAGGATATCTCTCTCTCCATTCTTGTTACTACTTTCTTGAGTAAATTTACTACTTTCTAGTGTAATCATTTTCCACCTAGTCGTAATGAGTAGTGTAATGAATAATTTCAGATAATGAAATCCATGTTTATTCTACATCCCTTTTGCTTTTATTTGTAATATTCCCTCTCTCTTTTCTATTTATTATTTGTTAAATAGTTTTCAACGAGCTATTCTGTTTTGTGACAAATAAAACAAACGCATATTTTTAATCAAATGTCCGCCTCCTTGAGTTCAACCCAGGATTTTTATTCTGGTATAAATTTTATTTGTTGAACCTGAGTTCTTCATTTTTTAAACTACAACGATAAGTTTTTGAAACCCAAATTCGATAGCATAGTACTCCAACGTTACAATAGAAACCCAAGCCAAGTAAAAACCACCACCTAAACCAATCCGTTGACTTAAGATTTGCGATCAAAACATGATCAATCCACTAACCACACTACTTCAACGAGGGTAGTGTACCTCAATTACAAATCCCACCTCCAATCCCTAAACAGAGGTTTCTCCCTTCACAATGAAGAGATGAGGATCCAACAAGCCTGATACCCAACTACAATAATCAAGTAAAATGAAAAGCAAAATACATCGTATAGAGCACCCCAAAAATATGAATAAATTGCTTATCTACTAAGGGTAAAGGAAACTCCCTGAAGATGAAAATATGTAGCACAGTGAGAGTGTTGGTTTACCCCAAACAAAGTGAGTGCACAACACAATGCCAAGCGGAGTAATGAGTAAGTGGGCAAGTGATAATCTAAGTGAGTTATATCTCAAGAAGTGTATTTTACCTAAGAGGGGTTCTAGTGTATTTATAGGTAAGCTTAGAACATTCAAGAAGGCTTAGGAAAGAGCTCCTAGCCATTAGAGGCAAGTCCCAAGAGTTTAGGACTTAGTCCAACTCAAATCAGGGTAATTATGATTCTAACAGTAGGATCAGACATCTGATTTTTGGGTCAGACGTCATATAAGATGTCTGACTACAATTATAGACGTCTGATTTAATGGGTCAAACTTACTACTTTCATTGGATCAAAATAGGATTCTAGCTGGATGTCTGATATGCTATTATAAGACATTTGGTGATAAAATTGGATGTCTAATTTTAGGTGGGTTTGTTCATGTTTTGATCGAATCCAAATAGGGTTCTAGATGTTAAGGATCAGACGTCAGTGTCGACATCTGTCCAATGTCCTAGACGTCTGGAAAGAGACTAATATCTTGCTTAGGAAATCAAAAAAGTAATATTTATTTTCTAACAAATCTTCACAGAGGAAGCAGCTAACGATCCATTATTGGATGTTTGGAGACATGTCTAGGCATCTAAAAGTGTATCTTACCATTAGAATTAAAGATGATTAAGGAAATATTAAGTGAAGTCTAACGGTTGACTTAAAGGACGTCTGAGGTATGTATTAGACGTCTCATTGAAGGTTGCATCGATTGGTGCCTAAATGTTCAGAATGAAAGGCAAGTCTATAGGTCATTGGATGTCTATAATAATGATCAGACGTCTTAAAGTTAAATATCAGACGTATGACAGATGTGCTGGATGTCTGATATGTGTTTTGTGTTAGGTTTTTGTTTCTAATTTTTCTTAAGTGCTAAGATCCTAAGTTAGCTCTGTATACGTTATCTTTGGGGGCTCCTTACAGTATCTCTAGACTCAATTAAAAAGAAGATTGCAACTTTTTGAAAGTGTACAATAAAAAACCTAAGACCTATGTATGAGCTAATGCATCTTCATGTTCCTAATCATCTGTCTTGAAAAATCCACGAGACCTGTAATTTTGTTATGACAGAGAAAAATATGTTATTTCCATGTTTTATTTCTTTCACTCTATTTTGCAAAATCATCAAACTATTCATTATGAGGGATTGAACAAACAAGATGTATCTAGCGTGGAGGGCTTAGAATCAACCTCAAGGGAGTAAATCAGGTGACTAATTTCTTCCTTTAATTGTTGACTTATCCTCAAAGACTCTCCTAAAGATTCCATTATTTCCAACTATTGTTTTTGCATTTCAAACATGAATCTGGAGAGGCTATCATTCTTTTCAGGAGGAAAGTCAAGCTTGAGGTTATAATACCTAGGAGTTTCTGTCCAACCATTGGAATTAGAATCATCCAGGGAGGATGGGTTGGGTTTGTCTAAGGTGTATGGCATATCAGAGAAGGTGTATCCCACTGCTAGGTTCTGCTCGTAATGACATGATTGGGGATTAACCAAACCAATGCTCCTATAGTAGGAATACAAAGGATCTCATTGTTCATCAAGATATTATTGAGAGCGCAGAAATCCACCATTCGCAATTGGATTCGAAAACCCATCATCATAGTTCGAGTTGCAAAGGAATCCATTCAATAGATAAAATTTATACCGAAAATCTGTAAAGAAGTTTTGGGTCGAACACAGGGAGGCGGATGTTTGATTAAAAATACACGTTTGCTTTGTTTGTCACGAAATAGAATAGCTGGTCGAAAACTAGCTATCTATTTAATAAATAATAAATAGAAGAGAGAGAGAATATTACAAATAAAAGCAAAAGGGATGTAGAATAAACATGGATTTCATTATCAGAAGTTGTTCATTACACTACTCATTACGACTAGAAAGTGGTAAATCTACTCTAGAAAGTAGTAAAAAGAATGGAGAGAGAAGTATCCTCCTCAACGATTGCTTGGAGGACGAGCCGGACGAAACAATGCCTAGAAGATGGGGAATGGAGTGGGAAGGACGAAGTGGAAGGAATGGGAACGAAGCAGCACATTGTCATCGTCACGAGATCCGCTTCCCAAATGCAGAGAGAGGACAATTACGAGATACTTCACGAAGGGGGACGAAGGTGGAAAAATTATGATTTCTACTCTAAAGGAGCATCCCAGGTTTGGGACAAGCTCTTAAAGCTTTGGAAGTGGTGAGAGAATAAAAGAAGGGATGAGAAATTCATAGGGTAGGGGTCTCCTTTTATAGTTGCAAGGATTGGGGGCATTTTGGACATTTTAACTTCAAAAACATTAAAATGGGACCTTTAGCAACGAACTTAAACGTCGCTAAAGGTCCATCGTGGGCGATGTGTGCACGCTACGCACGCACCTCTTCACCTTCCACGCCTAAAATGCCCACACACGTCTTTCAAATCTTAGTCGTCTGATCGCGAGATTTGATAGCTTAGATTTCTCCTCGCGTGCCTTCGTCTGCGCCTTCACCACACGCCTGCGTACGGTTGGGCATGCACAAGCGTGTCATCGTGCACATGACAATCAAGGTTCCTCTGTGCGCAACATCTCCACCCCTCGTGTGCACAATCTTCATCTAACAGCTAAATTGCGTTCACTCTGCGCCCGCGCCTGATTTGAGCGCTCAGCAGAGTTCAAACATGTGACCCGCGCTTCGTCTGCAGCAGCGTAACCACTGTGCTGCAACTGCTACTTTGATGCGAAGATGATTTAAGCATCGTGAACTAACAGCCGTTGGATCAAGATCCAACGGGCCAGATTTCACCTCGCCGCACCTTCAGAAGATGAGAAACGGTGCTAAGCAGTGACGTGGCTGATTCTCACCCATTGGATGGGCATCCAACGGCAGAGATTCATCGAGCTGGTGAAGAAGAAAAGCAGCGGTGGGTCCCTGGGGCCGATCGGGCGCTGAGAAGGCACCACGTGGTGCCATCTTGGCCGTCCATATTCTATGTGTTGTAGATAGTGCCACGAGTGTCGGATTGGATCGATTTTCACGCTGTTAGGCTGCAATCGTCGATCAGAACCCATCCGTGCGGTCAAATTTGTCGTTTAAGGTGTGGATTAATACCATCTTGGCCCTTGATCTCAAGGCTTCCTTGGATTATATCTGCTGCTACAGATGTCCGATCAGAGCGATCTTGGAGTCGTTGAACTCCCGTCATTGCTTTGATCAGATTCATACGATTGGATCCTCGGTCTGAAGCACTGATTAACAAGTTACCCTGTCCCTAACCATAAAAGGAGACAATTTACCTAAATTTTATATAGACTACCTTAAATGCAAGATGATGCATGTTATGCAATATTTATAATATGTGATGCAATTCTATGCCTAAGAACACACGTAAATAGACAGTTTTTGTGATATAAACGTGCTTACATCACACCCCCATGCCTATCTTTTGCTAGTCCTTAGTAAAACTACATGCTATTTATAAGAGAATTAAGTCAGATTTCTTGGGCAATAGTTATTTTCAACACTTAAGGATTTCAACTAGGATTTGAACTACAATGACACAATAGTGCCCGGGTATCAGCCAAAATGCAGACCGCCTCAAGTTCTTGCCTTATTCAAAGAGGGATCTCTTTTTCTCTTTTTCTTCTTTTCTATTTTTTTTTTGGATTTTTGAGTTCAGGGCTACAGAGAGGCTTTCTACGCCCACTCAACCCGCCCAATACTCGATAAGAACCCTAAGTTCTAAGCATCTTTTTGTGAATGTGATAGACTCGTTGATCGGCAATCAGAATGGACTTCAGGTTTCTACGCCCCTAGGTGACCTTAGAAAGAAATCTTCCTGAAGGTGTATCTATACGACCGGTAGCTTTCTTGCTACTTTTATTTTTATGGGGTCAACACATGGGTGAATCCAGTGTATATCTCCCTAGCTTGTTCTACTTCTCTGCTTCTTCCTAAGTGCTTTGGAATTTTTAGTGCATTTCTTGAGCTGGGTTCTGGACAACTGGTCAACGAGATGTTACCACCAACAACTTGCCAGTCATGCTCGTGCGGCGAAGTGTGGCTTATTTCTTTTTGTTTCTTTTTGTTTCTTTTCTCCTTTTCTTTTTCTTTTTCTTTTCTTTTTGAGCTTTCTTTTTCCTTTTAAGTAGGTGGCTTCCCTGATCTAAGATTTACCTAAAGGCAGCACGAAAAGAATGGTCCAGTGGTTGAGCTCTGGACAACCTACCTATGGGCTATTACCCATGATAACTTGCCAGCCATACCACCCTAGAAGGTTCATTAGCTACCCAATTTCCATTAAAACCACCGAAAAATGAGTCAGTGCGAATATTGTGTAGATACTTAGACATAAAGTTCCCTCAAATCAGAGGGCGGGTTGATAAGACATGTACTTATCACCCCAACTTATTTAATCAAATTGAAATCAAATTTAGGATGAGGACTCGATAAAAAAATCCACATTTTAGTGGATACCCGGGCTGATTAAGCCCAAAGATCTGAAGGGTTTTCATGCTCAAATCAAACAATTTTATTTCCTAAGATTGAAATTTTTCTATAGCCCAAGTTCTCTTTCCTAATTCCACAATTTTTTTCATAAAAATAAAATGAATCTATGGAGCTGACAAAATAATTCAAAGATGAATATCCACCCCCCTATGCCTATCTAATGCAATGTCCTCATTGTATTAAAAAGACATGAAATAGAGTAGATTAGGGTAGAAAGCACCTGAATTGCGTGAATAATGGATCTGCTCCGAGATAAACAGAAACTGTATACATGTTGAATTTAATGCCTTCAGCTAGGCACACTATGCAAAGAAGAAAAAATAACGAATTCACAGGTGCAGGTCAGAATTAGAATAAAAAGATTCACCTTAGGACCTACCAGTAGATGTCCACAGATATGGACCAGATTATCATGTAGACCCATACCCAATGGTCGAGTATATCTAAGGTTCTGGATAAAAATTACCCAGAACCAGAAATCAGTATGCAAGCAGGGTCGAACCTCCGATTTATGAGGATGCAACCCAAGACCAAAAAGTCGAGTTACAGAGAAATCAAGCTCAAAAGGATAATCAATGAATGTGTGCTTGGATTGGACATCCTTAGAACAAATGTCGTAAGGGTCCTAGTTTGATGGTTTCAAATTAATTGGAACCCTTAGACTCGGTCTTTCACTTCCTCCAAAATTAGTTTCCCAAATCAATATTTCCCAACTCCTATGCTCTAGAATGTCAAATTTCGGGACCTCCTGCATATTAATCACCCCTTTTGAAATTTCCACGTCTAAAAGATGTGGCTGAATCAGAATTGACTTGGGTCTAGTTATCTCAAAAACAGAATCGTCAGTAAGATCAATGGGGTGTGGATGAGGATCAGGGCTTTAAATTGAATCCTTAATACAAGGATCTAAATCTAACATGGAAGCCCCAATAAGATCAGTTTCCTCAGTTGTTAGGCCATCATAAGATTTATCGGATTCCATAGGCTTAGTCATCTCAAAAAAATCTTGTTCTGTAAACTCACATGAGACTTCGCAAATTGATTCTTCACCCTCAGAATCAAAGAAATATAAATCCATATTAATGTGTGTCTCAAAATCATCAATTACTTTTTGATCCATAGAGACATACGTTTCCTCGTACCCCGGCTCAGAGATCTCAGGTGAAGAAATCAGATCATCCTTAATTGGTTGCTTGAGATCAATCTGGTCATCCTCGTAACATGTGTCCCCCCAACAAGTGCCTAAGAAGGTTCTGACATTAGCTATCTTGAAGGGGGTTCATCTTGGGAATCATCCCAAGATTGAACCAAAGCAACCACAAATCTCATTCTCAGTTTCGATAACTTCCTAAGTAAAAACTCACCTGGGTCCTTATTCTTAACATCCTAAAGTCAATCCAACAAATACTTGTTTAGATCATTAATAATTTCAATCAGGGGCTCCAATTCTTTAGTGTAAGGTATCGGCTGAACTTCTAAAGATTGTATAGTATTCCTCAAGTTAGCCAAAACCTTTTCTTAGACCTAGTTAACCTGAACCAAATTGTTTGGTTCAAGATTGGGTGGGTTTGGGATCAGTGCAAAGGAGTTAACGAATTGAGATTCATGATACCTCCCTAATAATAAGTCATTTCGGGTTGTTCATGAAGTGGTAATGACCTAAAGATAGTGTATTTAGGGTATGGGTAAGGATCAGTATATCTTCCTTGATTGTAGATCGTATTAGGTTGTCCATGAAGTGTTGACGATTTATAATCGATGTGGCTCTGAGAAGGATAAAATCCTTGATGATGGTGTCCAAGGTCAGATCCTGAACATTGAAGTCCAGAATTGTATCCTCAATCGGAGTTATCCCAACTAACAGATGGTTGATTGCAGTACTAGTCGAGATAATCATCATGTTGAGGATAAGTCATAACAGGAGGGAAAGAACGGGAATGCGTATAAAATGTGGAAGGATTCATGATAGAAGGGAGGAAGAAAGGTGCTCTGCAATACAAACAATCAAACCTATCCTTAAGTGGGCTAGCCTAAAGACCTACAGACTCCCAGAACCCATCTTGAGATAAAGAAACGATTTGATCCACTTTCCGTTTAATCCAACCAGTTAGAGGGAGGGACTAGGGAAAAGGTTCTTCCTTCAGCTTGCGCCTCCGGTTCCTAGTGTACCCCCCAGCCACGATCGTTTGATTTTGCTCCCCTAGCTAGACATCTGATTGAACAGTAGAAACAGACTAATAAAAAATAATCTCGTTCTGGGCTCCGAAGAGCAAGTCGAATCCTTAAGGCCAATGTCTACTCTGTTTTAATTAGGGTTAGGTTTGAATGTGCTTTGGAATGTGATGGGTCCTTTATCTGGGTTGTGCCCTTAATGATTGATTGATGTGTGTGTGCGTGCACAACTAGTGGTTTTCAAGCAAGATTATTTTTGATGCGGTGAATTTTAGGGTTCAAATCTTGCTTAGTAGCTTTTAGAATTCAACTTTAGGTATTTTCAATCAAGTTTTGTTGCACACTAGGTTTTAAAAACACAGGTGATGTTTTCCTTTGAAGCTTAAAAGAATGTGGAGTGCCTGGTAAATCCCTAAGAGTTGAACCTACGTGACAGCTACTTAATGAGTTGATTTTAGTTGAAGTGGTGCAGCCTAATCAACTCAAACAATCGGCCTGTTGCACCACTTAATTAGGCACACAAGCGATTACCTAATCTGATTTCTACTCAATTATGTGTTTGGGTGTGTGTATCGGTTCTAAAGATCGGTTTATCGGTTGAGTTTGAAAATCAGATGAGGTTGTGTACCTCTGTGAGATTTTTTAATTTTTCTTTTCAAATGCAGAGGGTAAGGCAGGTGTAGGTGTCAAAAAAAAATCAAAACTAACCTTAGGGGTTTATAATAACACCTAGGTTGATTTGTGTTTGTGTTATTATGTGGTGGAATGAAAACTAATGAGTGGGAGGTGGGGGTAAACTTACAGAACCTTCAATAGCACTTTGCTCCAATCTACCACTTTTGCTCGTCTCAAAAGAGTACCTGCAATCACAATAAAAAAGGAGAGAAGTGAGGTAAACTATTCGTAAATCGGAAAATGCGAAGAGTCAAAGATCGTCTCCTCCCCGGCAACGACACCAAAATGTTGAGAGTGCAGAAATCTACGCATTCGCAGTTGGATTAGAAAATCCGTCGTCGTAGTTTGAGTTGTAAAGGAATTCATTCAACTAATAAAATTTATAACGAAAATCTGTAAAGAAGTTTCGGGTCAAACACAGGGAGGCGGATGTTTGATTAGAAATACGTGTTTGTTTTGTTTGTCACGAAATAGAATGGTTGGTCGAAAACTAGCTATCTATTTAATAAATAATAAATAGAAAGAGAGAGAGAGAATATTACAAATAAAAGCAAAAGGGATGTAGAATAAATATGGATTTCATTATCAGAAGTTGTTCATTACACTACACATTACGACTAGAAAGCGGTAAATCTACTTTAGAAAGAAGTAAAAAAAATGGAGAGAGAAGTATCCTCCTCGACGATCGCTTGGAGGACGAGCCGGACGGGACGATGCCTGGAAGACGGGGAATTAAGTGGGAAGAAGGAGGATGAAGCGGGAGGAACGGGAACAAAGCAGCATGTCGTCGTCGTCGTGGGATCCGCTTTCCGAATGCAGAGAGAGGACAATCGCGGGATGCTCCACGAAGGGGGACGAAGGTGGGAAAATTATGATTTCTACTCTAGAGGAGCATCTCGAGTGTGGGACAAGCTCTTAGAGCTTTGGAAGGGGTGAGAGAAGAGAAGAAGGGATGAGAAATTCGTAGGGTAGGGGTCTCCTTTTACAGTTGCAAGGATTGGGGGATTTTTGGACATTTTAACTTCAAAAACATTAAAATGGGACCTTTAGCGACGGACTTAAACGTCGTTAAAGGTCTGTGGTGGGCGACGTGTGCACACTACATGCGTGCCTCCCTGTCTTCCGTGCCTAAAACACCCGTGCCATCTTTCAAATCTTAGCAGTCCGATCACAAGATCGAACGGCTTAGATTTCTCCTCCCACGCCTTCATTTACGCCTTCACCACGCGCCTGCGTGCGATTGGGCGTGCACAAGCGTGTCATCCTACACGTGGTGATCCAAGGATCCTCCGTGTGCCAGGTCTCTGCCCCTCATGCACACGATCTTCATCTGACAGCCGAATTGCATTCACTTCGTGCCCGCACCTAATTTGAGCGCTCAGCAAAGTTCAAACGCGCGACTCTCGCTTCGCCCGCAGTAGCGTAACCGTTGCACTACAGCTACTACGACCGTTGACTTCAAGCACCGCAAACTCACGACTGTTGACTTTGATGCAAAGATGATTTAAGCGCCACAGACTCACGGCCGTTGGATCAAGATCCAATGGCCTAGATTTCACCTCGTCGCGCCTTCAGAAGATGAGAAGCGGTGCTGAGCGGCGACGCGGTTGATTCTCACCCGTTGTATGGGCATCCAACGGCGGATATTCGTCAAGCGGATGAAGAAGAAAAGCAGCGACGGGTCCCTGGGGCCGATCGGGTGGCTGAGATGGAGCCACGTGGCACCATCTTGGACATCCATCTTCTATGTGTTGTAGACAGTGCCACGGGTGTCGGATTGGACCGATTTTTGCACCGTTAGGCTACGATCGTCGATTCGAACCCATCCGTACGATCGGATTTGTCGTCTAAGGTGCAGATTAATACCATCTTGGCCCTTGATCTCTAGGCTTCCTTGGACTATATCTGGTGCTACGAATGTCCGATCAAAGCGATCTTGGAGTCGTTGAACTTCCGTCATTGCCCTAATCAGATCTGTACTGTTGGATCCTCGGTCCAAAGCCCTGATTAACAAGTTTCCCTGTCCTTGGCCATAAAAGGAGATAATTAACTTAAATTTTATATAGACTACCATAAATGCAAGATGATGCATGTTATGCAATATTTATAATATGTGATGAAATTCTATGCCTGAGAACATGCGTAAATAGATAGTTTATGTGATATAAATGTGTTTACATCAGATATCCACTAGAGGATGGATAAGTGCAGGTCATGGGATCGGAATGAGGTATTTGGGGTTAAGGGTAAGTAGTGACGCAGTTGTAATCCATTTGAAAAATAAGTCTTGAAAAACACACCGCCAATTAAATGCAAAGCAATAAGTCTCCTTATGTTTAAAGATCTAGTAGGACTTTTAGCCCACCTCCAACTTACTCCTCAGAGCTGTCAAATAGAGTCAAGTTTAGGCCCGTCTATTCCTGCTTTAGTGGTATAAGAGGGAAAATGTGACTTGAAATTCCTGACAGGCTCTTTGGAGAAGAAAAGAAGTCAGTTATGTTATGCCTTGGTGGCCAAACAAGTTACACAATCAATTATGCATCCTAGGCCGACCTTCTTTAGTGCCTTAGGACCTTACAAAGAGATTTAGCCTTAAATTGAAATTTCCCACAATGAACTCCTTGGGGTAACGTGATGAGACAAATTTGTTGATCGTTGGCTAACTCTCTTTGTGGTGGTGCAAGGGGATGAGACAGAAAGAAGTCTCTAGTGTCTCTTAGTAAAGTGCTCAAGTGATGCTCGTATGTATCACACATAAATCAATTTGCTTTGTAATGAGTCGCACACATCCTTTAATCAAATTAAGTGCGATTTTGCTTTTAAGGCCCAATCTGCTTAGTAGTCCCAATTTCTTATAAGGCAATGATTGCATTGGATCTTGCTGCATAAAGGTTGGATTTTGGAAAGCTTGTCGTTGTAATTCGATTCGCGGGAAAATCTATCGATCAAATAAAATTTATAACCGAAACTCGAAAAGTGAGTCCCAGGTCAAACACGGGGAGGCAAACGTTTGATTTTGAAAATCCGCGTTTCGCTTTTTATTTGTTTTTGTCATTTTTGTCTTTTCTAAATTTTTTGGTATTTTTAATAAGGCAAGAGATCAGGTCGATGAAATCTAGCTAATCTACTTGCAAAATAACAAGAGAGAGATAGAGAGAGAGAAACAATCATGTATTTATAATGAAATGTTTATTACAACTAGGAAAGCAGGAAAACTATACTACGAAAGCAATAAAGATAGAGATAGATGAGAGAAATCCCCCTCGACGATCGCTTGGAGGACGACGCGCTCTTACATTGCCTGGAGGAAGGTAGTGAGGAGTGGGACGAACAAAGACGGAGCCGGAGGACAGAGGGCAGGGCAGGATGGCATCGCGGCGAGGATCTTCTTCCCGAAGTGAGGTAAGAAGATGGCCACAAGATGCTCCACAAAGGGGGATGAGAGGCAGGAACAAATATTTGTTTCCTACTCTAGAGGAGCATCTCAGGCTTGGGACAATCTCGCTTTAAAGCCTTGGTGGTGGTGAGAGGAAGAGATGAAGAGATGAAGAAAAATGGGAGGGGGAGGGGTCCTTTTATAGTGGAGGAAAGAATCAAATTCGTATACAGGACATTTAATAACAGTCATAAACGTCATTGAAGGCAGCCCACGCACCCACCTACTGCAGCGCTGGCGCGCCGTGTCGTGCGCCTCCGCGTGCACCCTTGCAAGTCCACTCCTTTGCTGCATGTGCATGCATGCGGTGATGCGTGCATGCACATAAGGGACTTGGGTTGCACCACATTGCGCAATCTAGGCCGTCCATCTTTTCGTTGTAGGGGCTGCTACAGAGGTCGGATTGAGTCGATTTTAACACCGTTGGGCTGCGATCTTCGACCCAAATCCATCTGCACGGTCGGATTTGTCATTTGAAGCTCTGAATTACATCGCCTAGTCCCTTGGCCGTTGATCTTTCTCGTACTGCATATGGTGCTACGGGACTCCAATCAAGGTGATTTCAGAGGTGTTGGACTCTGATTGTCGTCCTAATCAGATCCGTATGGCCGAATCGTCAATCTAAGGCTCCGAAATAAACCTCCTTCTCTCTTGACCATAAAAAGGACGCAATTAACCTAAAAATGCACAACTACTCGAAATGCAGAATGATGTATGCTATGCAATATTTATAATATGGAATGTAAACATAAGCCTAGGAACATGCATAAATAGGCATTTTAACCTAAATGGATTTGTCTACATCAAACCCCCATGCCTATCTTTTGCTAGTCCCTAGCAAAATTAAACTACATGCTATGTAAAAAAGTAGAATTAGGACTCGATCGCTTAGGCCTAAGTCATTTATTTGTTGGAACCTTATTCCACATCTTGTTTTGGTGTTAACAAAATTATTATAAATTATTATTTGCAATTAAGTTCTTTTCAGATTTAGGTGAAGATTAAGGCAAACAGGAAATGATGGAGGCTTGATGAAAAGGAGATCATGATAAGAAGGAGGCAAGATGACAAGGAAGAATCAAGGAGGAGAAGATCATCTTTGACCTTTAGTGTTTCTAGTTTAGATTTTTTATTTATAGATTGTATATGCCTCTTAACAAAGGAATATAACTTAGATCGTAAAAATAATTAGAGATAAATTAAGATTAATATTACGATCATTTTCCAAAGAACATAAAAGATTAAATCACTTAAAAAAGGTACTTGTTAACCCACAAGTACCGATATTAAAGTTTAGTACCGATACATGTGAGTTACAGGTTTGGGTTTTTTAAAGAAACAAACCTATACCCTGCGAGAACCGATACTCATGATCAGTACTGGTACTGGAGGTAACGAGTACCGGTACTAATGTTCAGTACCGATACAAGTGGGTTACAGATTTATGTTAAGAGTTTGAAACCCAAATCTGGAGGCAACAAATACCGGTAGCCATACTTTAGTATCGGTACTAGGTAGCCATTGACTCAAAATTGAACAGCTAGAAAATTAATTTTGGCTATATGAATGTTGGGATTTAAACCCCAATGTCTAGTAGACAAATACTTGACGTCCTAAACTCTATAAAATGACCCTAGGACTCTTTGTTTGTACATAAGATATAGAAGAGACATAAGAGAAAATTCTAGAGCATATAATTCATATTTTCCACCACATATTCAAGAGAAGAAATCGTGTTTGCTGCTTTCCAATCGTGCTACGAGTTTGCAAACACATTGACATGTTTTGTTCATGTAATTCAACATGATTCGCATCCTTCCTAGGTTCTCAAACTGGTATTATCTTATATATATATTTGTTGAAAGGCTTAGGTTCTAGTTGTAAGATTTATCTTTCTTTCTTACACTTGTATTTCATTTGTTCTTGAGCATTTGCTCGGGTTGTAACAAACCCGTTATTGTACTTGGGTTGAGGTAACCCGTTAATTACCTCGGTTAGTAAATTGATTTCCTCGGGGTTGAGGGAATCAAGTTAAAAACCCTAAGCTGGGAGGCTTAGGTAGTGGAGTATCCAAGGGAGGGGAACCACTATACATATTATACCTATTTCTGTGGTTTGATTGATTGTGCAAATTTTCCTGTTATTACTGATTTGTATTTGAGTTTTTGTGCGCATAGCCATATTCCATATTTTATATCCTATCATTATTAACAATAGAAAGTTTCAACTAAGGTCATGAACTATGAAAACTCAATAGTACCTAGGTGTCTGCTGATAAACACGTATAAATTCTTCGTAAAATGCTTATTTATGATAGTTCCTAGGCTTAGCATTGCATATCATGATATAAATATTGCAGAAACATCCATTACATTGCATTTAGGATAGTTGTATATTGTGTATATTAATTCCATCATTTTACGTGGCCATGAGGTAGTGTGATATCTTTATGGGCTTTGGATGATGAATTCGACCGTATGGATGGATTCAGTGTGACGATCGCAGTCTGTCAACGTGAGAATCGCCTCGATCTGAGCTCTATAACACCCTCTATAAGAAGAAGATGGATATCCTAGATGGCGCCACATGGCACCATCCAGGCCACCCTACCCAAGCCATCAAACGGCCTGCATCACCCCGCACACAAGCAAACACACCCGTTGAGCGCACAGTTAAGACGACCGGTAGTTGTAGCGAATGTCTGAAGGCAAAGCCGTGCGAAGCGCAATTGAAACTCCACAAAGTGCGGCCGTGCGATCTCTCATTCGACAGTCGAGGTGCATAGCCACAAAACCAAAGCACGACACAGTACCACCCTCAGCACAACGGACGCAGTTCTTTTCCTCATCCACGGGCACGCATTCGAAACTCAGATGCGGTGCTTAACTCAGCGAAGAGTAGGCGCGATTTGATTGCACCCGTTGGATACCATCCAACGGTGGAGGCGTCACCACGTGGCACCACTCGATGGGCGCGGATGCAGCACGTGGCCGCCAACGCACCTTGAGGATGTGCCATCCCACGCGCAATCAAGAGGCACGATCTCCACACCATCTTAGTCATTCGTTTCTGAATCCAACGGACACAGCACATCCGTCCTCAGCAATAGCAGGCAAGCGTGAGTGGTGGGCGTGGGATCTGCAATGACAGAAGAGCGGGCCTTTAGTGACACTTGCAGCTGTCACTAAATGGCCTACGCAGTGCTTGCGTCTGCCAAGGCATTGAAGAGGAGCGGATCTGTTGGCGACAGCTTGAGTGGCCTTTAGTGATGCCTGTAGCTGTTGTGAATGCCTGTGCGTGAGATGCTCTTCTTCCCTTCACTATAAAAGCACCCCTACACCCCCCATTCCTCTTGATCTCTACCTACTCTACTCCCGCCTACTCCTAAGCTCTAGCAAGCCTACCAACTCTCCGTTAAAGCTTACTCTCAATCACCTAAGGCTCCTATTAGTGTAGCGAACCTCTACCTTACCAAATATTCCTCCATCTTCCCATCCCCATTCATAGGTCGCCTTAGAGCCGGTAGCAGATCATCTCTGCCTTCTCACCTCCATTCTAGAGCCACGTTGAAGCTTTCCTCTACCTGACGTCCTCCTTCATCTCAACTCTGTCATCCCTCTCCTCACCTCCCTCGTAAGAGCTTCCGCCAGGAGCCATCGTCTCGCATAGATTATTTTAATTCGGGAGATTTCTTCTCACCTCCCTCTCTTTTTATGCTTTCATAGATTATTTTAATAGACATTCATGCAATACATCACATTTGATTCCGTCTCTCTCTTGTGATTAATTGTCATTTTATTTCAAAAACAAAAAAAATAACAAAACCCTAAACCATCAAAAAGAAACAAATTGAAGTGCAATTTTCATACAAAGTAAACGTCACCTCCCTGTGTTTGACCCAGAACTCCCTTGGAGTTTTGGTATAAATTATATTTGATCTGAGTTTTGCAACTATGATAACAAGTTACTCGTAATCCTGATTTCAAACACACGAAACCTATTCGATCATTTTGGTGCCATTGCTGGGGAGGCAACGAAATTTGCTTTATTATTTTTTGCGCTTCTTTGCATTTACATAGCACTAACCCCACTTGCCTTTGATCTACTATCTTGCAGGTACCCTAGCATGGAGATCCAAGTGCAGTAGACTAGAGTAAAGTGCGGGTAGAGTGTTTTGTAAGTGTCCCCCACATTTCTCCCCCACTAGTTCATTTCACAACAATCATAAACAAGACCTAATCTACTTAGGTGTTTGCATAAACCCTAGGATAGACTTTGTTTGTCTTGTTTGCCACCTTCACCCATCTCACCCACATCTTATAAAAATAAAATAAAAAGATACTTTTTGTGGGATGAATCGATTTACACACTTTATACACCCACATCAGAGGCACATACCTGACTTGATTTTCATCTACTTAATCAGGATTCCGACCTATGGACCTGGTACATGAATTCAACACATAAAAGAGTAGAAATCATATTAGGTTAATAACCCTTTTGTGCCTTAATCGGTGGTGCATTTGAGTCGATTGATTGAATTGTTTGGGTCGCACCACCTAATCTAAAAAGGTTCATTTTGTAGCTGCCCCATAGGATCCAATAACTAGGTCAAGCCAGGCACTCCATATTTTTCTTGATTTCTAAAGGAAAATACTTGAACACATGCTTTTAAAAACAAACTATGTTTGCCTGACAAAACTTGCTTGAAAGCACCTAATATTTGAATCCTAAATGCTATTAAGCAAGATTTGAACTCTAAAACTCACCTCATTATTAATAATCTTTCTTGAAAACATCTTGGTTGTGCACATTCACACATTCTCAAACAAATCATTAAGGGCGCAACCCATTAAGGGCCCATCACATTCCAGAAGCACCCTTGTCCCAAGCCTAATTAAAATTGAGTAGACGTTGGCTTTAAAGATTGGTTCGCTTTACAGGATCCAGATTGAAATTATTCATGATTAACTTACTTATACTAGTCAATCTGATGTCTAGATAGGGGAGTAGCATCAAACGACCATGGTTGGGGGGTACACTAGGAACCGGAGGCGCAAGCCAAAGGAAGAACCTTCTCCCCAGTCCCTCCTAATTGGTTGGATTTCCTAGACATAAGTAGAGTAAATCATCCATAATCTTAGGATGGATTCTGAGAGTCTATAGACCTTTAGGTTACCCCCTCTAAGGACAGGCTTGTATTCTTTTGCTGCAGGGTTCCTTCTCTTCCCCATCCTTCCGATTTCCTTCCAGTGTATGCTTGGAAGGAAGTCATTGAATCCTAGATTGGAAGGACCTTTAGACCATTCTAGGAGGCAGAGGTTGAGTTATAGCCAAGCAAATCCCATAGCTGATCAAAAGCCATCTCCCCCGCCCCCAAACTAGCAGGAGCTGATTCAAAGGCAGTTGCAAGAATTGCAGTAGATGCAGCAATGGTTCCAACGTATGCATGGTCAGGGCACTCGGCCTTTGAAGGATTTTTACGATCCTTCAAACTGTGGAGAACACCCCAACATCATGATTCCCGCCAGTGACATAGAAATCAAGCCCTAAGTCTTAGGTTTGATTAAGCACTTTCATGGGCTTAGCTCGGAGGACCTTTCCAGCACTTGGAGGATCTGAACACTTTGGTTCAGACCACCAAAGCAAGGAATGTGAACGAAGAGCAAATGATCATGAGGCTCTTCCCCCACTCTCTCAGGGATAAAGTCGCACATTGGTATCGGACCGTAAGAAGACCGATAGAAACTTGGGCTGCTCTTAAGTAAGCTTTCTTGAAGAAATTCTTCCCTATCGGAAGGACCAATGCCTTGCGACGGGCGATTACCACTTTCGCCCAGCGGTCGGGGGAACCGTTTCATGGTGCCTGGGAGCTATTCCAAGAACTTCTGAGGAAGTGTCGACACCACAAGGTGCTGAAATGGCAACTCGTGCAGATTTTATATCACGGGTTAAGTGAGCAACTCCGTAATCATGTGGATGCTTCCTACGTAGGCAATTTCCTCAACAAGGATGCAGATAGCACATACGACCTATTTGAGGAAATGAGCGAGAACTCAATTAATCATGCCTCCATGGATGCATTCAACCAGTCCCAATAACCCAGGTCAAGTGCTAATGAGATCCATGATTCTCATTCATTTGACATGGAGTTGATTTATAATAAACTGGATAAAATGGACTTGGTTGCTAAGAGAATGGAAGAATGGATGTCTGGAAATTCAGGAAACACTTCTATACCTACTAAATCCCAAAATTCATGATTCCATTCCTCACGAGCTCCCACGGGGTGAGAATTCGTGAACCAACTTGATTCAGCTCAACCTGTGAGCCAGGATT
Source organism: Thalassia testudinum (assembly GCA_037157565.1). Taxonomy (NCBI): domain Eukaryota; kingdom Viridiplantae; phylum Streptophyta; class Magnoliopsida; order Alismatales; family Hydrocharitaceae; genus Thalassia; species Thalassia testudinum. The sequence goes on along the minus strand of JAZHRO010000026.1, from coordinate 19,705,671 downwards.
TTTTGGAACCTTATGGGTTTCAAACAAAGGCCTTTGATCCCAGTTTTTCTGATCCTTCCTTCTCTCCATCCTCATCCTATGAGGATGCGTATGCAATGCAGGAGAATGTTAGGTCCAACCCGTATTCCAACACTTATAACTCGGGTTGGAGGAACCACCCTAACTTCTCTTGGAGAAGTCAAGGGCAACAAAACCAAACTCGACCCAGCAACTATGCATCTCAAAGATCTATGGGTCAGGGTCAAGTATACACCCAGTTGCCCCTGAGACCGATTACTCAGCCATCTTGGAATGCCCAACAATCTGCAGGGTAGGCTAAGTTAAAATGGTAGAAGGTAGAAATGCAAAGGTCCATGCTTCAGCTTATGCAGCAAATGAAGACATCATTGGATAACTTGCAATCCAGGTTAATTGCTAACACTCGACAACTCGGATCTCTACCATCCCAACCCGTACCCAACCCATGCAATGTGCAAAATCAAGGCAATAGAGTCCAAGGGTACGAGAATCAAAGGGACCCACATGCACACGCTCAGGTGGTTGAGTAGGGTCCCTCATCTTCTTCTGGTTACATGACTAACCAAGGCCCTCCAATCTTCACTAGCCCACCTCAAGACCCAAACCCGTATGCCTTTGCAAACTCTATCACCTTGAGAAGTGGAAAGTAAACCCGTGACCCTAAATTACCTTCTAGATGACAAAACCTTAGGGAGCTTGAGAGAGAAGAAGAGATTGAAGAAGACAATAAGGCCTAGGGACCGGAAATTGAAAATACCACCCATATCCTGTTCCCTGAAGCCCTATTGAAAATCAAGAAGAAGAAAACCCTAGATAGCAACGAGGAGCTCCTGAATTTATTTAAAAGCGTAGAAATCAATATTCTGCTCCTCGATGCTATTAAGCACATTTCGGTTTATGCTAAATTTTTGAAAGAACTATGTACCCAAAAGCGTAAATCGAGAGAACCCACTCCAAGAAAAGTGATTATTTCTGAGCAGGCAAGTTCTGTGATCTTGCATCACCTTCCTCAAAAGAAGAAAGATCTAGGTGCCCCCTTGATCTCATGCATTATTGGGGAATACACTTTTGATAGGGCACTATTGGATATAAGTGCATCCATCAACCTAATCCCAACTTCTCTTTATGAGAGGTTTGGGTTAGGTGAACTCAGGCCAACCTCAGTAACGCTACAATTAGCAAACCGATCGGTCACCACACTGAGAGGTGTTATTGAGGATGTAATTGTCAAGGTCAAGGATTTCTATTTTCCTGTAGATTTCTTCGTCCTTGACATGGATGTACCTAATGATTTGAGGAACATGCCCATCATTCTGGGGCATCCGTTCCTAGCTACCACCAAGGCCGACATAAACTGTGAAAGCAATAGTATGGAGATCGCCTTTGGGGATAAGGCGTTAACTCTGGATATTTTTAAGGCAATAAGAGGATTTGAGGATTGTGAGTTAATTGAGGAGCTCAAGGATCAGGATCTTGAGACTTGTATGACAATCAGTGCACTCAAGGACTCCACCAGCTTTAGCGAACCCAACCCACAACCCTCTGCGGTAGACCTACCACATCCTGAAGAGGCTGTTGATTTTGTTCATTCCCAGCCTCTTCCACTAGATCGTCTTGATGAATCTTCATTAGCATCCTCCCACCCCAACTGGAATTAAAACCATTGGCCAAAAATTTGAAATATGAGTTCTTAAGACCTGAAAACACGCTCCCTGTGATTATTAGTGCTGATTTGACTAAGGAGCAAGAATCGAGGTTAATTAAGATCCATGAGAACAAAGAAGCAATTGGTTGGACCATCCACAACCTTAGGAGGATCGAGCCATCTTATTGTAATCATCGTATTTTCATGGAAGATGGATCCCGCCCTTTTCGCGAAATGCAAAGGAGACTAAACCCAAATATGCAAGAAGTGGTCAAGAAGGAGATAATCAAGTGGCTCGATGCTAGGATTATTTACCCAATCTCAGATAGTCCGTGGGTTAGCCCTGTTCAGATTGTATCCAAGAAGGCAGGAATAACCATTATGACTAACGAGAAAGGGGAAACCTTTACCACTCATTCAGCATCTACTTGGAGAGTCTGTATTGATTACATGAAGCTGAATACAGCCACTAAAAAGGATCCTTTCCCTTGCCATTCATCGATCAAATCCTTGAAAGGTTAGTTGGGCAAAAATATTTTTGCTTCCTGGACGGTTATTCAGGATATAACTAAGTCCCTATCCATCCTGAAGACCAGGAAAAGACAACCTTCGCATGTCCCTACTAAACCTTTGCATTCCATAGAATGCTTTTCAGGCTTTGCAATGCACCTATGGCTTTTCAAAGGTGCATGCTGGCCATCTTTTCTAACATGGTGGGAGATTGTCTTGAGGTATTCATGGATGATTTCTCCATTTTCGGAGATTCTTTTGAGTCATGCCTAGCTAACTTGGAATTGATCCTCCAAAGATGCATCAAAACACGGCTAGTCCTTAGTTGGGAAAAGAGCCACTTTATGACTCAAGAAGGCATTGTCCTAGGTCATGTGGTCTCTAGTCAGGGTATTGAAGTTGATAAAGCTAAGGTGAATGCTACCTCTAGACTTCCTCCACCCACATCCGTAAAACATATCCACTCTTTCCTTAAGCATGTGCATTTTTACAGAAGATTCATTAAGGATTTCTCGAAGGTTGCTCGGCCCTTGAGTAACCTTCTGGCCAAAGACACGCCGTTCGATTTTGATGAATCATGCCTTAAGGCATTTGATTTGTTAAAAACGGTAGTCACCTGTGCCCTGGTGTTGCAACCACCAGTTTGGACAGCCCCATTTGAGATTATGGCTGAAGCATATGATTATGCAGTCGGGGCTATCTTGGGTCAAAAGATTGAGAACAAGCCCTCTGTGATTTACTACGCTAGCAAGACTCTGGACAAGGCCCAGAGGAGCTACACCGTTACTGAAAAAGAATTGTTAGCCGTAGTTTTCACTTTAAAAAAATTCAGGGCTTATCTGTTAGGTTATCATGTCATCATCTATACCGACCACTCAGCCTTGAAACATCCCTTGGCCAAAAAGGATGCCAAACCCTAGCTTATCCACTGGATTCTACTACTTCAAGAATCGATCTTGAAATTAGGGATAAAGCTGGGGCACAAAATGTAGTGGTGGATCACCTCTTGAAAATCCTAATTGATTCTCCTCATCCGGATGTCTCGATCTCTGATACTTTTCCGAATGAAACTATCCTTACAGTATTGGGTATCTGAACCCCCTTGTTTGCGGATATTGTCAATTATTTGGCTGTTGGTCAAATACCCCAGGATTGGACCAAACATCAACAGGATAGACTTGTGTCTGAGGCCAAATATTATTTTTGGGGCGATTCCGAGCTGTACCATATCGGTGCAAACCAGATTATTCATTAATGCATTCCGGAAATCAAGTTCTATAGCATACTTGAGTTATGCCACACATCTGCGTGTGGTGGACACTTTTCCAGGAAAAAGACATCAACAAAAATCTTGTAATTCGGATTCTATTGGCCATCATTATTTAAGGATGCCCAGGAATTCTCAAAGTCATGCACCTGATGCCAGACACTCGGGAACATGGCTAAGAGAGATATGATGCCCCTGAACCCAATTTTTTCCGTCGAAATTTTTGACATTTAAGGCATCGACATTATGGGACCCTTCACTCCTCCATTTAAACACCAGTATATTGTGGTCACTATTGATTATGTGTCCAAATGAAGTAAGGAAATTCTCACCTGGACCAATGACCACAAGGTGGTCATCGATTTTGTGAAGAAAAATATCTTCAGTCAGTTCGGGGTTCCTCGGGCAATTATCAGTGATGGTGGCACACATTTCACTCATGCCCAGTTTCGGAATTTACTAGGGAAATACGGGGTGAATCATCAGATTTCCACATGTTACCACCCTTAGATGAAGGGACAGGCCGAGGTCTCTAATCAAGAGATCAAAAACATTTTGCGAAAAACCGTTAGGCCTGATAGGAAGGATTGGACCCAAAAGGTAGATGATGCTCTTTGGGCCTACCATACGGCGTACAAAACACCTATCGGTATGTCTCCATTCCATTTGATGTTTGGTAAGGTACGTCATTTACCCATAGAACTTGAACATCGGGCATTTTGGGCCATCAAGAAGTGTAATTTTGACCTAGAGTTGGCCGGGAAAGCCAAGAAACTCCAACTATCTGAGTTGGAGGAGCTTCGAAATGATGCTTATGAAAATGCTAGAATCTATAAGGCAAGAACCAAAGCTCTCCATGATTAAATGATTTCACGTAAGAGCTTTGAGCTGAACCAGAAGGTCTGGCTTTTGATTCTCGATTGAAGCTTTTCCCCGGAAAACTAAGGTCTAGGTGGGATGACCCGTTCGTTATTGAGCGGATTTTCCCTAACGGGGCTGCCAAAATCTCTAACCCAAAGATGGGTAATATCTTCAAGGTCAATGGACAGCATCTCAAACCCTTTGTTGACCATGTGTTCCCTGAATCCGTCTCGGACAAGGTTGCTCTTACCTTGCCGTAACAACCATGGGCCGATCATCGCCCAGTTGAAGGCATTAAGCTTAGCACATGTAAATACTATTACAAGCTGACTAGAGTCTCACGAAAACCAAGTGTTATTCTTCCACTTCTACTCTCCTGCAAGCTTTCACTTTTAACAATGAAGACATTGCAATAGATAAGCATGGGGGGTGGATATATCTTATAATCTTTTTGTCAGCTGTAACAATAATTTCCTATTTTTTTGATTCTATTAAAAAAAAATTTAGAATTAGGAGACGAGAACTTAGGCATTAGGAGTTGCAAACTTCAGGTCTTTGGACTTAATTAGCCCGGGTGTTCACTTGAATGTGGACTTAGTCTCGAGTCATCGCCAATTAAAATTCATTTTAATTTGGTAAATAAATTGGGATGATAAGTATACGACTTATCAACCCACCCTCTGATTTGGGGGGACTTTAAGCCTAAGCATCTACACACTTTTTTTTGCACTGACTCACTTTTCGACGGTTTCTTCATAAATTAGGTAGCTAATGAACTATCTAGGGTGGTATGGCTAGCAAGTTGTTGGTGGTAACAGCTCATCGGCTGGTTGTCCAGAGCTAGTCACAAGACCATTTTCATTGTACTGCCTTTAGGTAAATCTTAGATCAGGAAAGCCACCTACTTAAAAAAAAAGTAAACAAAAAGAAAATCGAAAAAGAAAAAGAAAAAGATAAAGATAAATAATAAAACCACACTTCTCTGCACAAGTATGGCTGGCAAGTTGTCGTGGGTAATAACCCATTGGTCGGTTGTCCAGAACCTAGCTCATAAAAAAAATGCACAATAATTCCCAAAACACTTAGGGAAGAAGCGGGGAAGTAGAATAAATCAGGGAGATATACATTGGGTTCGCCATTGTGTTAGCCCCATAAATAAAAGTAGGGAGAAAGCTACCATTTGAAAAGATAAACCTCTAGGCAAGGTCACCTAGGGTCATAGAAACCTGAAGTCCATTTTAACAGCCGCCTAGTAGGTCTTTTACTCTTTTTAATAGATGCTTAGCACTTAAAGTCCTTTTCGAGTCTTGGGCGGGTTGGGTAGCTGTAAAAAGTTATCCAGGAACTCTCAAACTCTAAAAGTACAAAAAAAAAAAGAAAAGAAAAGAAGAAAAACAAGAAAATTTTCTTTTATCTTCTCTTCTCAGATAAGGCAAGGGCTTGGATGGCTTGCATTCTGGCAGACACCCGGGCACTGTCGAGTCTTCGAACCAGGTCTTGGGTTGAAAGTTCCTAAAACAACCAACAATTATGACTAAGAGATCGAATCCTAATTCTACTTTTATAATTAGCATTTAGGCTAATTTTGCTAGAGACTAGCAAAAAGTAAGCATGGGAGTATGATAAACACGTATAAATTCTTTGTAAAATGCTTATTTACAATAGTTCCTAGGCCTAGCATTGCATATCATGATATAAATATTGCACAAACATCCATTGTATTGCATTTAGGATAGTTGTATATTATGTACATTAATTTCATCATTTTACATAGCCAGGAGGCAGTGCGACATCTTTATAGGCTTCGGATGAAGAATCTGACCGTATAGATGGATTCAGAGCGACGATCGCAGTTCGTCAACGAGAGAATCACCCTAATCTGAGCTCTATAGCATCCTCTACAAGAAGAAGATGGATGGCCTAGATGGCACCACGTGGCGCCATCTAGGCTACCCTACCCAAGCCATCAAATAGCCTGCATCACCCTGCACATAGGTGAACGTGCCTCCTAAGCACATAGTTAAGACCACCGGTAGTCGTAGCTGGTGTCTGAAGGCGAAGCCGCACAAAAAGCGATTCAAACTCCATGAAGCACGGCCGTGCAACCTCGCATCCAACAGTTGCAAGTGCATAGCCACAAAACCAAAGCGCAACACAGTACCGCCCTCAGCACAGCGGGTAGAGTTCTTTTCCATCTCCACGGGCGTGCATTCGAAACTCAGATGTGACACTCAACTCCATGAAGAGCAGGCGCGATTTGATTGTTCCTGTTGGATGCCATCCAGCGGTGGAGGCGTCACCACGTGGCACCACTCAATGGGTGTGGATGCAACACGCAATCGCTGATGCACCTTGGGGATGCGCCATCCCATGCGCAATCAAGAGGCACAATCTCCGTGCCATCTTAGTCGTTCATTTCTGAATCCAATGGACATGGTGCATCCATCCTCAGCGATAGCAGGCGAGCATGAGCGATGGGCGCAAGATCTGCAATGACAGAAGAGCGGGCCTTTAGTGACACTTGTAGCTGTCACTAAATGGCCTGCGTAGTGCATGCGCCAACCAAGGCATTAAAGAGGCACGGATCTTTTGGCGACAGCTTGAGCGGCCTTTAGTGACGCTTGTAGCTGTTGCTGAAGCGTGGGATGCTCTCCTTCCCTCCACTATATAAACACCCCTACACCCCCCATTCCTCTTTCTCTACCTACTCTACTCCCACCTACTCCGAAGCTCTAGTAAGCCTACCAATGCTCCGTTAGAGCTTACTCTCAAGCTCCCAAGGCTCCTATTAGTGTAACGAACCTCTGCCTCACCAAATATTCCTCCATCTTCCCATCCCCATTCATAGGTCACCTTGGAGTCGGTAGCAGATCATCCCCGCCTTCTCACCTCCATTTTGAAGCCACACTGAAGCTTTCCTCTACCTGACATCCTCTTGCATCTCACCTCCATCATCCCGCTCCTCATCTCCTTCGTCCGAGCTTCCACCAGGCGCCGTCGTCTCGCCAAACAGCCGATTCGGGAGATTTCTTCTCACCTCTCTCTTTTTATGCTTTCGTAGATTATTGTAATAAACATTCATGCAATATATCACATTTGATTCCGTCTCTCTCTTGTGATTGATTGTCATTTTATTTCAAAAACAAAAAAATAACAAAACCCTAAAACACCAAAAAGAAACAAATCGAAGCATGGTTTTCATACAAAGTAAATGTTGCCTCCCTATGTTTGACCCGGGACTCCATTGGAATTTTGGTATAAATTATATTTGATCCGAGTTTTGCAAGTACGACAATGGGTTACTCGTAACCCTGATTTGAAACACGCGAAAGCCATTCGATCATTTGCCAGAATGCAGACTGTCTAAATCCTTACCTTATTTGAAAAGGGAAGATAAACATTTCTTTTTCTTCTTTTCTATTTTTTTTGTACTTTTGGAGTTTGAGAGTTTTGAGATAACTTTTTATGGCTACCTAACCCGCCCAAGACTCGAAAAGGACTTTAAGTGCTAAGCATATAGTGAAAAGAGAGAAAGACTCACTAGGCGACTGTTAAAACGGACTTCGGGTTTCTAAGATCTTAGGTGATCTTGCCTAGAGGTTTATTTTTTCGAACGGTAGCTTTCTCTCTACTTTTATTTATGGGGTCAACACAAGGGCGAACACAATGTATATCTCCCCGGTTTATTCTACTTCCCTGCTTCTTCCCTAAGTGTTTTGGAAATTATTGTATATTTTTGTGAGCTGGGCTTTGGACAACCACCCAATGAGCTATTACCCACGGTAACTTGCCAGCCATACTTGTGCAGTGAAGTATGGTTTTATTTATTTTTTTATTTTCTCCTTTTTCTATGTTTTCCTTTTTCTTTCCTAAGTAAGTAGCTCCCCTGATCTAAGATTTACCTAAAGGCAGTATTGAGAAAATGGTCTTGTGGCTGGGCTCTGAACGACCAGCCAATGGGCTGTTACCCACGACAACTTACTAGCCATACCACCCTAGATATTTTCGTAAAAATCATCGGAAAGTGAGTTAATGCGAATAGTGTATAGATGCTTAGACTTAAAATCCCCTCAAATCAGAGGACAAGTTGATAAGTCATGTACTTCTCAACCCAATTTATTTACTAGATTAAAGATGAAATTGAATTAGCAAGGACTCGAGACTAAGTCTACATTCGAGTGGACACCTAGGCTAATTAAGCCCGAAGACCTAAAGAGTCTAAGTATTCAAGTCTCAAAGTATCAATTCCTAAAGTTTATAACTCCTAATGCCTAAGTTCTCTTCTTCTAATTCTTTTTTTTTTATCTTTTTGAATTTTCTTCTTTTTTTTTAAGAAACTAAAAGGAATTCTACTGAGTTAACAAAATGATTTCAGGAATTAATTATCCACCCCCATGCCTAAATAATGCAATGTTCTCATTGTAAAAATAAAGACATGAAAAGGGTGAAGTAAACAGAATATCACCTGAATTTTGTGACAACCCAGTCAGCTCCACAGTGAGAAGAGAGTATACACACGCGCTAAATTTTAATGCCTTCAGCTAGGCATAATATACATATAAAGAAGAAATGGAGAATTCACAAGTGTAAGTCAGAATCGAAATAAAAAGATTAATCCTCAGACCCGCCAACAGAAGATGTCCACAGAAGTGGACAAGTTGTGGTGCAAACCCATGCCCCAAGGTCGAGTAGTTCTAAGGTTTTGGATGAAAATCACCTAGAACTGAAGATTATTGTGCTTACGGGGCTGGGCCTGCGATTTGGTGGTGTAAAACCTAAGACTAAAGTGTCGGACAAAATGTAGATTTGATTCACTAGGTTTAGATGTTCACTTGATGTTCAGCTCAGAAAAATAATCAGTTATTCCAAGCTTGGGTTGCACATCAAAGGTATCGTAAGGGTCCTGGTAAAAAGTAGGTGGTTTTAGGTCAATAGAAACTCTTTGATCCAAAATCATAGTTACCTCAGAAGTAGCTTCCTAAATTTTCATTTCCATATTTCTACCCTCTAAAATCAATGTTCCCGGGACCTCCAAATCGTTGTACACCCCATCTAAAGTACCCAAGTCCAACAATTGTGACTGAATCAGGATTGACTTGGGTTTGGTGATATCAAAAATATCATAATTCAACTCTTTAAGGTGTGGTTGAGAAGTGGGGCTATTGATTGAATCATTAGGATTCAGATCATCCAAGTTAGCCCCAACATGATCATAATCTTCAATAATCAAGCTATCAAAAGGTTTGTCATGCTCCTCAAGCCCATTTGTCTCACTAAAATCCTCTTCCTTAAGCTCAAGTGAGACTTCACCTAAAGATTCTTTACCCTCAGAGTCAAAGAATTCTTGATCCTCATTCATATATGTCTCAAAATCATATGTCATTTCATGGTCCATGGAGACATATTTTTCATCATTCCCTGGCTCGGGGATCTCGGGTGAAGCAATCGGTTCATCCTCAATGGATTGCTCTAGCCCAACCTGGTCATCCCCAGTCTCAGAACATGTATCCCCTTGACAGGCGCCTAAGTAGGTTCAGACATTGGCTCTCTTGAAGGGGATTCATCATGAGAATCATCCCAAGATTGGACTAGGGCAACCACAAATTTCATCATCAACCTCGATAATTTCCCAAGTAGAAACTGACCCAGGTCCCTATCCTTAACATTTTGGAGCAAATCCAATAAAGAGCTATTCAACTCATTAATCATTTTTATCATAGGCTCCAATGCTTTAGTGCATGGTGTTGGCTGGGCTTCTAAAGATTGTATGGTATTCCTCAAGTTAGCCAACACCCTGTCTTGGATCTGGTGCACCTAAACTGAATGGTTCGGTTCAGGTTTGGATGGCTTTGGGTTAAATCTAGGGGAGTCAAGATATCGTGGTTCTCGGGTTCCTCCCTGATAGTAGGTCATTTTAGGTTGTTTAAAGAATGGTGGTGACTTATATTTAGTGGAATACTGGGGAGGGTAAGTGTTATAATCAGCATATCCTTTATGGTTGTAGATATGATTAGGTTGATCATCAAAGGGTGGAGATCTATAATTTTTGTAGCTCTGGGAAGGATAGTAATCATAGTCTTGTTGTCCAAGGTTAGACCCTCGACACTGAGGTCCGAATTCATATCCCAAATCAAAGTTGCCCTGACTAGGAGATTGGTAGTCATAATTCAAGTCGGGATAGTAATCATCTTGCGAATAAGTGTTGGTAGGAGGGTAGGATGGGAAATGCGTATAGGATGTGGAAGGATACATGGTATAATAAGAGGAAAATCAGAAGAGAGAAAGGAGCCCTTCAATACAAGCAATCAACCCTGTCCTTAGGTGGGTTAGCCTAAAGGCCTAGACTCTCAAGACCCATCTTGAGATTATAAACGATTTGGCTACTTCTATCCAATCAATCCAACAAGTTAGAGGGAGGGGCTGGGGAGAAGGTTCTTCCTTTAGCTTGTGACTCTGGTTCCTAGTGTATCCCCCAATTGCGATCGTTTAATGCTACTCCCCTAGCTAAACATCAGATGGACTAGCAAAAACAGATTAATCGAAAAAAATCTCAGTCTGAGCCTCGAAAAGCGAATCAATCCTTAAGGCCAACGTCTACTCAATTTTAATTAAGCTTGAGATGATTGTGCTCTTGGAATGTGATGGGCCATTTAAATGGGTTGTGCCCTTAATGATCAATTCAAATGTATGTGCATGTACAACCAGGGTTTGCAAACAAGGTTATTTAATGATGTGTCTTTTAAAGTTTAACCTTATTTAGTAGCTTTTAGGGTTTAATCTTAGGTGTATTCAATCAAGTTCAGGAGAACACTCAAAGTTTTGAAAACACGGGTGTAAATATATTCCTTTAAAAATTAGAAATAAAATGTGGAGTGTCTGGTTCAGTCCTAAAAATCAACTTTAAGTGGCAAGTTACTTGATGAATCAATTTTAATTTGAGTGGTGCGGCCCAAACTACTCGATCAATTGGCCTGTTGCACCACTTAGTTAAGGCACACAAAAAGTCAACCTAATCAGATTTCTACTCACTTATGTGTATTGAGTTGAAGTTTACCAAATCCACAAGTTAGATCCCAGTTAAGTGGTAGAATCAAAGTGGACTGGTGTGCCTTAAGTCGAGAGTTGTGGGTGTTAATGTATGTCTCTTTTAAGAAATCCCACAATCAGAGAACTTTGTTTTTATTTTTTTTTATTTTTGTGGATGACGAGGTGAGTGGAGTAACAAACAAGACAAGCAATTTTTACCCTAGGGTTTGTGAAAACACCTAAGTAGATTAGGTCTTGATTATTAAGGTGGCGAAATGATCTAGTGGGTGGGGAAGTAGGGGAAAACTTACAAATGTCTCTACCTGCACTTTACTCCAATCTACCGCCTTCGGCTCCTCGATCGGGTTCCTGCAAGACAATAAATCTAAGAAGAAATATAGGTTAGAAAAATATGTAAGTAATGTGGGGAAATGTGAAGAAAACCAAAGAGCGTTGCCTCCCCGATAGCAGCGCTAAAATGATAGAGGCAGATTTGCACGTGAAAAGGTTCGGATTTTGAAAAGCCTGTCATCGTAGTTCAATTCACGGGAAAATCCATCGATTAGATAAAATTTATAACCGAAAATCGAAAAGTGAGTCCTACGTCAAACACGAGGAGGTGACCATTTGGTTTTGAAAATCCGTGTTTCATTTTTTATTTATTTTTATCTTTTTTGTCTTTTCTAATTTTGTTGGTATTTTTAATAGGGCAAGAGATTAGGTCGATGAAATCTATCTAATCTACTTGCAAAATAAAAAGAGAGAGACAGAGAGAGAAAGAAACAATCATGTATTTATAATGAAATATTTATTACAACTAGGGAAGCAGGAAAACTATACTACGAAAGCAATAAAGATAGAGATTGGTGAGAGAAATCCCCTTCAATAGTCGCTTGGAGGATGACTCGCTTTAACATTGCCTGGGAAAAGGTGGTGAGGAGTGGGACAAACGAGGGCAGAGCTGGAGGACGAAGAGCGGGCCAGGACGACGTCACGGCGAGGATCTTCTTCCCGAAGGGAGGTGAGAAGAAAGCCACGGGATGCTCTACGAAGGGGGATGAGAGGCGGGAACAAATATTTGTTTCCTACTCTAGAGAAGCATCCCAGGCTTGGGATAAACTCTCTCTAGAGCCTTGGAGGTGATGAGAGGAAGAAAGGGAAAGATGAAAAAAAATGGGAAGGGCAGGGGTCCTTTTATAGTGGACAAAAGAGTCAAATTCGTATATAGGACATTTAGTGATTATCATAAACATCATTGAAGATCCACCGCAAACGTCGTTGAAGATAGCCACGCACCCACCCACTGCTGCGCTAGCATGCACTCCGCATGCCCGTGTCGAGCACCTCCATGCGCGCGTTACTGCCACTGCCTCTGCGTGCACCCATGCGCACCCGCTCCGTTGCTGCACATGCATGCCTCCGCACCCGTGCTGCTGTGCACGTGCGGTGGCACGTGTGGGTGCATGGGCGGCGTGGGTTGCACCACGTGGTGCGATCTGGGCCGTCCATCTTCCTTTTGTTGTAGGGGCTGCTAAAAAGGTAGAATTAAGTCGATTTTCACGCCGTTGGGCTGCGATCGTCGACCCGAATCTATCTGCGCAGTCGGATTTGTCGTTTGAAGCTCTAAATTACGTCACGTAGTCCCTTGACTGTTGATCTTCCTCGGACTGCATATAGTGCTATGAGACTTTGATCAAGATGACTTTGGAGGCGTTGGACTCCAATCGTCGTCCTGATCAGATCCGTACAGTCAGATCATCAATTCGAAGCTTCGAAATAAATCTCCTTCTCTCTTGGCCATAAAAAAGATGTAATTAACCTAAAATATACACAACTACTCTAAATGTAAAATGATGCATGCTATGGAATATTTATAATATGGAATGCAAATCTAAGTCTAGGAACATGCATAAATAGGCATTTTAATTAAATGAATGTGTCTACATGAGGCGACCATTTAATTAATAGCTTCAACCAATTTAGTAGTTATGGAATTTAGCCCAGATGCAATGCGTGAACAAGAATTGGATGCAAAGATGAGAGTACATACCTGACTCCAGCAATCTCCGTGCAAGTAATGTATGCAATGAAGGTAAAGTAGATCTAGCATACTGCTCAATCACCCCTAAAATGCATGCACTTAGGGGTATGCAACTTTTGAGCAGTCAGCTTGAGAGTTTTTTCTTTTTTGAATATATAAAGCAATCAAGTAGGCAACTATACTAGCTAATCCTAAGTCTACCATGCGATAGCTCACACTATAGACGAATAACCTTAATCGCCAAAGAAAGTGGAAACAGATTCCCAAAAAATTACCCCTAAATAAGGACCTAAAACAAGGTGGGGACACACCCCCAAAAATTAACTCCTATGCTACAAGGGAGAGAAAACTAGAAATTGAAATTAACTATATTAGTCTAGAGTCTAAACCTAAGATCAAATCTACTAAACGAGTAAATGACAAAGGAGAATCCCCTTTAGCCGTGGGATCCAGGTCTCCTTCCTTCTCCTCACTTCTTCTTATAGGCATGGCTTAAGGTCTACGCCTGTGCTTTACTAGGCTTGTCGTCTTAATCCGCCGATTCCTCACATAGAAAAATATAAGTGAGTCAAGACAACTGTGTCTCAAAATATATCAGAAATATAACTAGGTAACCTATTATGTCTGTTGCTTCCCTGGCAACGACGTCATTGGATTGAAAAATTTTTCACTTTTACAAATAATAATAATAATAATAATACCACTGATAATGATGCGTTGCTGTGATGTAAGCCCTCGTGGAAAAAATTTCAAATCAACTAATATAATCAAACAAATATATACAAATCAAATAAGTAATCAATTTAAACATTCATCAGTCATCATATAAAACTCTAAGAAAAATAAATCACAAAAATCGTAAAAATAAATGTCATCTCCACGGGAGGTAAGGCCCAGTATTCGAATATAAAGATGATAATGGTGATTCCAATGTCGGAGGGGACACGGTCGCGGTCGAGAATGAAGTCGTAGGCGTGGCTGCTCGCAGTGTAGACGCAGCAGAGGAGCTCTCGGTCGCGGAGAGTTGGTCCTGCCACTGTCACCACGTGGGTAGGAGAGAGTGGAGGTGCGCGGTTGTCGCAGTAGAAGCTCGTAGTCACGGACGCTGTCGAGGAAGAGACGTCGAGGCACGGTGGCTGTCGCAGTGGTGGACGTGGAGAGCACAGTGGTGATGGGAACGCACGGTTGCTGTCGACGAGGAGGAGCGCAATGGTGGTGCTCATGGCCGTCGGCAGCAGACGCAGGAATTCGCGGTCATGGCGGTAAGGGGCGTCGCGGGATGCGGCCTGAGGTCGAGAGCGTGGAGGGCGTTCTCGCCTCCTATCGCGGTTGAGGGGTCATGGGCGTTGTGGTCGCGCCTGAGAGGGATAGAGTAGTCGTGTGGGAGCGGTAGGCTCGCGGTGGTGGTTCGCTGCTGCGTGCGTCGGGCGGGTGGCCTGAGGTCTTGAAAGTGGAGCTCTGAGACCGAAGGTGGTCGGCGCTGTGGGTGGCAGCCGGTGCTGCTGTCGGGGACGAGGTTGCGACTGTCGTCAAGGATGGAGCACGATTATGGCTGGTCGTGGTCGCTGTCGGCAGAGGAAGGTAGCGATCAGAAGAGATCGTCACGATCGCGGTGAGTGGAGCCGATGCGGAGGTCGCGGTGGGTCCTCCGGTCGGCGCTGGGAGGAGGAGCGGACGAGGTGCTCTGTTCCGAAGTGGGAGGAAGAAGACAAAGTGGGTCGGGCCTTCTTTCGTGTGTGCGGCTCTCCTCCCGAAAAAGAGAGCGAGAGAAAAAGAAAGGAAATAAGGGGGTGGTGGAAATGGCAAAGAGAGAAATTCAGAAAGAGAGTTGGCTTTCTTCTAAAATTATAGAAAGGGAATTGATACGGTGGATGAGGCAGAGAGGTTAAGGTGGTGGTGGATTTCTCACTCTCTTAATAAAGAAGCTTGCTAAAATTATAAGTGTCATTTTTTTTTATGAAACTTTTCAAGTATCAAGGTAGTCTTATATAATAAGATTTGATGTCTCAAAAATGATCATACATCTAAACAATAAAATATAAGTAATTAATTAAATTATGAAATTAAGGTGTGTAAAAATTGATGTATTGTATGGAATGATAATTTTAAAGTTTAACTAATTTTGTCAATATAATGTATGTTTTAAATTAAATTCTCATTCCAATAGTAATGTATTTAGGTTCTAATTTAGTCCACTAAAGTGTACCTATTAGCCACGAATCTCGCCCGAAGTTCTCGCTAGAGCGTAATCACGCCTCACCCATCTTGGCCTTGATTGGGCCACAAATTGACTGCGATCGCCTTCGTCACTCTTCTATAAAGCTCAACCAAGCCCTCTCAAGCTTGGTTGTCAAGATTTGATCATGTTCCTTTCCCTTCTTCTTTGCCATGATCGTCGATATCTCTGACCCCGACAGCTCCTCCGATCTCTTCCTCTACGCACGCTTCGACCTCAAGAGCGCTGCCATCTTCTTCCTCAACTTCCTTTGATCCTCGCTAGCCAAAGCGGGGGTCCTTTAACCCATTCCTCACTGCCGAATTTCTTCTCTGTCTCCTCTGTCTTCAAGGTCGATGAGCAAAAATTGGCCACTCTCCGCCTCCTTGTCGTCCATTAGGTAGTCCTCTATCTTCCTCTCCTTCTGTAGGATAGTTTAGACCCTTTAGATGTAGGTTTCAACCTCCAAAACTCCTTCCTATTCATTGTCTTCTCCGCTAGCAGCCAAGGTTCGGCCATGCATAGCCATGAGCTCCGACTAACTCCTCCGCTCCACCACTCGACGACCATCTCCTAAACTCTACGAAATTACCACGATCAAAAGCCCTTAAAAAATTGAGGGCTTTGACATCTCCACAACCCCGCCGAACGCAACCCCCACTGCGGTATTTGTCAAGTCCGGCTGACCATCTCCGACCTCGCTGCACAACATCACCAAGCCCACCATTTTCACTAACCTCTGACGAAGCTTCATGACCACTCACCTAAGATCAAGAGGCATTCCCTCACCAACACCATCTTGACTGCCACCACCAATCTTCATCAACTTTGATCGCCTCCCTCCTCACCACTAACCATCAATCCATCACCGCCACCACATCATTCACACTCCGGCGACACTCCTTCACCTTCCGCCAAGTCCTTCGACCACAAGAACTCAAGGCCGACATTAAGTTGGCGAGCAAGATGGCAAGCAAGCCTTGCTGGGCAAAGAAAGAAGAGGAAGAAGGATAGGGACCTTAATGCAAACCAAAAGAAAAATTGTAGGGACTGATGTAAAAAATTTGCAAGGACCCAATTGCAAGAAGAGTTTTGTTCCCAAGGACTAATGTGTGATCCTGTTTAATTAGTTGTTGATTTGATTATTTGATATATAGAGGTTTGATTGCAAACATTATTGACTGGATACATTTAATTAGTGCTTAATCATATTTATTGATTATTTTCCATTAACCATTAACTAAGATAGAATCTCCGCAATTATATTGAGTGATTAATCCTCATCTTTTGAACTAGATTTTGTACATTAAAATTCAAATTAATCTCATCTAGTTCTTAAGCTACTTTTTTGCGAACTTTTGATAGTGGTATTCACGTTTTATCTACTCTAAGCGAATGACCTTTGAACACTCTAATTTTGAGAAATATAAATTTTAAAAGTTGACTTGTGCAATTCGTCTATACTTTTTTGAAAGATGCAATTCGTCTATACTACGATGTGTTTTTAATGAAAGTCATTTCGTATACACCAATGAAGGACTAATTTGGGTGTGGATTAATGGTAGAGCTCACCAGAGGTTTGGCTGAGCTCTGGTGAGTGTGAAATTGGGCTTATTGCATATAGTGCATAATAATAGGGGAAAGAAGGTGGAATGGCATCATGGAGGGATTAGGAAGGTGTTTAGTGACTCAATCGTGAAGTAGAAGTCTTGGCATCACTGAATTGGTGATGGTCGATGACAGAGAACAAGGTAACAAAATTAAAAGCTACAACTACCTAATCCTACAAATTAAAGGCCTAAGACTAACCTAAAGAAGGAGATGATGAGCTTAGACTTATTACCTGGAGGAAAGAGTGAGAGAAGCTCCTATGATTGCTCATTGGAGACGGATGAAGTAGACTTCTTGAGATGCTGCAGCTCTAGCTGATCGAAGTGGAGAAGAGGAAGGGCTGGGGCACGACTCCATTGTTGGCAAGGCAAGAGCAGAGGAAGAGAAGGTGAAGCAGGCAGCAAGCTCCATCAAAGCTTGCTCGAGAAGGTAGTGGGAGGACGTCGAAGTAGAGAAAGAATAGCCTAGGACCAAGTGCATTGGGGGAAGAGGGTAAGGACTTGATAGGAGAAATTTGAGGGCCTAAGGAGGTATTTATATGCTCACCGGAGGTCAAAGGGGGAAGAACTTGGACATAAAAGGGGTCTAGGTTCATGAAAATCATCATCTTCTCCGACGACTACGATGGTCACATGTCGGAGAAGGTAGTTAACGGTTGATCTAAACCGTTGGATTTAAAGAGTTAGTTAGGAGGAGGCTTGGCAGCCATGGAAAAGGAAGTTGATTGTTGGATCAGCCATGATCAGAGAAGAAGAAAAACAAATGGCCATTGGCTGTCAACGTTGAAGAAGAAGAAGCTCTATGCATAGAGACCTTTTTGCAATACAAAAGGGACTTAAATGAAATGCTCATAGGGACTGAAATGTAATTTCTTAATTTAAAGGTGCAATTTAATTTATTTTGCCAT
Source organism: Thalassia testudinum (assembly GCA_037157565.1). NCBI lineage: Eukaryota > Viridiplantae > Streptophyta > Magnoliopsida > Alismatales > Hydrocharitaceae > Thalassia > Thalassia testudinum. The sequence continues at coordinate 19,687,570 of JAZHRO010000026.1, read as the reverse complement.
CAACTTTTTACAAAAGACTAAATGAATATTAAGGAATAAGGTTATGGGGTCAAATTACATTTTTGTCCCTAAATTTAGCATATAAATTTAGATTAACTTATGGCTTTAATTATAAACTTAAACCTTAATTAAATATTAGCTCAATTAAAAATGTTCTAAATAACTTAATTGATGATTTTGATCCCTTAATATTATCTTAAATTAATAAGACATTTTATTGATGATAACAAGGCATAATAATTGGTATTTTAAGCTCAAGCCTATTATTAGCTATATAAATATTTAACCTCGTTTATATGATATTAAATGCTAATTAACTAGGTAAAGTAGCTATTTTTGGTGAATTAAGAGCTATGATGAGAACATCATCAGTACCTTTATTTAAACCCTTAACATCAATAGCTTGTTGCTTTTAGAAGCATCGAGTGAAAAGCAAATAAACCAAAACAGAAACATCAATGTTCGAGATGAGTCTTCAAATAGCATAATGTACTTGGTAGCAAACTTGGTAGCAATCCTCTAAAAGGAACTTATTACTCGAAGAAAAGAAATTACACCCTAAAGAAAACTCAAGAAACCCTAAAGGTAAGTGACCATGTAATAGGATATAGCAATAGGCCTATGATTGCGCAGCAATCATAGGTCTTAATTGACTTAAATTAGGTTAGGACTTAGCATAAGTTAGGGTTATTCATGCATGCATACGCATTATCTGCATCTTTACTGCTTTCCTTTAGCTATGCATAAAATAATGTTATAATGTACTGATTAAGTGCATTATGTCAATTGCAGTGTAACGACCCGGTTCCCGAGTCCCTACGAGACACGAGAACCGGACCGACTCGACTAGTCCCAAGACCTAGTCGTCCAACGAGGAAGTAACCAAAAGAGCAGTAAAATAAACCACATTCAGCATGAATATAACTAACAGTAAGAAAGTACAGCAGTAAGGAAAGAAACTACTACAGTATATACCACCATAATAGTAGAACAACATTTATCATATAACATGAACTGCAGGTAAAGAAAAGTACAGCGGAAACAAGAACTACTCACTATAACGGAAACAAAGAGGTACAAAAGATAGTAGTAACTCTACTGGACCCTACTCGGCCCAGCATCCTCTGCAGCCGCTGACCCTGGCTGCTCAACACCTGGTCCTGAAAAAGGTAACGAGTGTAACACGTCAGCAAAACGCTGAGTAGAGTGGCAACTAAAACTAAAGACAACAGTAGCTGTTATATTCTATTACTTTCTTTATTCACATTTTTCAATTGTCTCACTATTTCATTTATTCCCCAGATCTTTTTCTTGATCTCGAATGTTCCTCGTGGGAACGATCTTGATTGCAGTCTTTTCCAAAAAGTAGAAGTAGCACGTGGTGCTCTCCTGGCCGGGAGAGTCCCCCGTTGTGATCCTACCCTAAGTCAACCACCCCAAGGTCACTGACAGACGTAACGGTGACTACAGCACGCGCGATAAACGCACAGGTAGCTAACCCGTACTGGCACGCGGTCAGTCATTTTCGTTAACGGGTGCGCCCAAAGCACAGCACGGAACCAGTCCAGGGTAGAGCCCTCTTAGTAACAGGGGTCCAACCCCTCCACAGTAACCAAACCGGGGCCTTGGTCGGGTCCTCATCCCCCTTGAAGGAGGGGGGCTTCAGCTTCCAGAACTGTCCGAAAAGCTCGAAGTGGCGCTGTAAGGGAGGTGCTGGTGCACCTCCAGGCGAAGGTGCCTCGTGTACAGAAGTGTCGGAGGAAGGTGGGGGCGGCAACGGCCCATCCCCTCCCTCGTGTCCAGCGTCGTGTCCGTCGCATGGTCCCACAGAGGACTCCCCCTCTGCAGCCCCAGGAGGAGGCGCTCGGGGCGGTGGGTGGAGCTCCTCTCGTACAATATCTCGTATCAGTCTGGTGAGGTCCTGGGCCTGGATGCCCGGGAGTGGTGGCTGGTCCACCGAGACGTCAACAACAGCACGTCCACCTCGCCGACCTCGCCCTCGGCCGCGCTCGCGGCCAGTCCCGCCAGTCCCGCGACGAGGCATCTCCTGCAAGGAGACGCGAAACAAAACGGAAACGTCAAAACAGACGGTACCTAACAAAACTTCTAAGATCTCATGTCAAGAGATATGTTGTGGTGGCTACTCTAGCTATAAACATGTGAATTGGTTATTTTCCAGTCAGTTGATTCACTTATCAGGACGACCTTGCTCTGATACCATCTTGTAACGACCCGGTTCTCGAGTCCCTACGAGACACGAGAACCGGACCGACTCGACTAGTCCCAAGACCTAGTCGTCCAACGAGGAAGTAACCAAAAGAGCAGTAAAATAAACCACATTCAGCATGAATATAACTAACAGTAAGAAAGTACAGCAGTAAGGAAAGAAACTACTACAGTATATACCACCACAACAGTAGAACAACATTTATCATATAACATGAACTGCAGGTAAAGAAAAGTACAGCGGAAACAAGAACTACTCACTATAATGGAAACAAAGAGGTACAAAAGACAGTAGTAACTCTACTGGACCCTACTCGGCCCAGCGTCCTCTGCAGCCGCTGACCCTGGCTGCTCAACACCTGGTCCTGAAAAAGGTAACGAGTGTAACACGTCAGCAAAACGCTGAGTAGAGTGGCAACTAAAACTAAAGACAACAGTAGCTGTTATGTTCTATTACTTTCTTTATTCACATTTTTCAATTGTCTCATTATTTCATTTATTCCCCAGATCTTTCTCTTGATCTCGAATGTTCCTCATGGGAACGATCTTGATTGCAGTCTTTTCCAAAAAGTAGAAGTAGCACGTGGTGCTCTCCTGGCCGGGAGAGTCCCCCGTGGTGATCCTACCCTCAGTCAACCACCCCAAGGTCACTGACAGACGTAACGGTGACTACGGCATGCGTGATAAACGCACAGGTAGCTAACCCATACTGCCACGCGGTCAGTCGTTTCCGTTAACTGGTGCGCCCAATGCACAGTACGGAACCAGTCCAGGGCAGAGCCCTCTCAGTAACAAGGGTCCAACCCCTCCACAGAAACCAAACCGGGGCCTTGCCCCTCCACAGTCCGCGCACCCTCGCCTGACTACCCTGGTTTGCCCCAGCGGGCCTAACAAGTCGGTGTGGGAGGCTAGCAGAACCCCGGGGCCCGTGGGGTAGCTAGTACCTCCCTACACTAGTAGCTCTCCTCGGTACTACATACGCGAGGGCCAGCAAGTCGGTACAGAGTGGCCAGTCCTAACCCCGGGTCCCTGGGGCGGCTAGCTCCGCTCTACACTAAACAGGGGGACAGTCGCTCTCCTTGGTACTCCGTACTCAAGGGCCAGCTCACTTCCCCAAAACTATTCCATTCACCTTCCAGGAGTTCTACTCCTACTTCCCCGTAGGGTTCCATCCTTTTTACTCAAACGTCCAGGTTTCACTTTCCAGTTTCACATTCTTACAATCCATGTTCTCAACCACGCTATTTATTCACAACAGGCAGCTGTTAATTCAAATTACAGGTAGCTTTATATCTCTTTCCATTTTCCAAGACTGCAGTATTACACATTCCACTAGTTTTTCCCCATCCTAGGATTCATGCATATCCTAGGATCTATCATACAATCTAGTTTTCCAGCCCTAGGATTCATGCAACACTTAGGAGCTATCATATATTTCTCATTCCTAGGATTCGTGCAATGTCCTAGGTTTTAGTTATGGTTCCATACTTTAACAGATTTTATTAATAACTTAAAGCCACTCTACCAGGTACAACGGGAGTAATGGGGGCGTGATCGGGAATCCCGCGTGCCTCCACGACTCCCAAGACTGCAACTGAAGGAGGTCCTATCACAAGGATCAAACACAAGGAGTGTCTCAAAACAGTGTATAGCTACTGTAGACGGGTAGAGGAATTAATTCTAAAAAGAACGCAACTTGAATCGCGGAAAACGGAACCTGAACGGGCCCTAAACGGGTCAAAAACGACGACACTGTGCAAAATCAGACGTCTGGAACTTCTTCCAGACGTCTTAAAAAGTGGATCAGAGAATTACCTGCTCAGCGTGGTTTCCCAGACGTCCAGAAGTCTGCGGGGACATCTGGCCTATCTCCCAGACGTCCGATGGTCACCCCGGACGTCTGGAGGTCACTCCCGCCGTCTAGTACAACAGACAGACGTCTGATTCGTGTTGGATGGCGAATCACCGAGCCTGCGCACACCCATCTCCCTCCCTCAGTACGGTCAGTGACAGGAAGGAAGAAGAAGACGGAAAACTCACCTTTCAGACGACTGGAAGATCTACTAGACGTCGCCCTCGCTGTCTGCCTATCAACCCAGACGTCCGATTCTGGAAAATTTTCCAAAACAGGGCGCCACCCGGCTTCCGCTCGCGACGCCGCCCGCGTCGCACCTCGCGCGCCTGCTGCTTAGACCACAGCAGTCCCCCCCTCCGCGTCGCTCCGCGCCCCCTGCGCCCTCCGCCGGCCGGCCCTAGCAGCCCCGGCGAGCTCGCCCTCACGGCAGAGCTCTGCTCTCGCACGCAGCACCTCCTCCGCGCTCACTGCGGCCGCTGCTGCCGCCCTCGCGCTCACTCTCGCGCTCTGGCTGAAGGAGAAGAGAAAGGAGACGGTGGTGACGGAGTGAGGGGAGGCGTGCCCTTTTAAGGCCGCGCAGAGAGGAGAGAGAAGGATTCGCGGCAGGGGAATCTGCAGCCACAGGAGGAAGGAAAGGCAAATATGTGGTCTGCGCGCTCAGGCGCGCAGACGACTCGCGCGTGTCGAAAATAACGGATTTCCAGACATCTGGAAGCGATCCCAGATGTCTGGTCAGACGTCTGGACCACCTCCCAGACGTCTTAAAAAACGTCTGGGGCACACGTCCGTTACATGCAGGCAATAAGCTGATCAAGAGCTGGATCTGAAGCTGGATCAGGAATAACAGGAGTTGTAGCAGAGCTGGAGCAGAAGGCCTAGTTCAGATGTAGGAATACTAATGTAAGGGGGTTAAAAGTTTACTATTCTATTAAGTAGGAATAAAGCAGTAAAATGTGAAGAGCTTAGGTCCATCCTAGCCCTAGGATAGCCTAAAGACTTCCCCAAGCCTTAGCCACCCTTAGATTAGGTCACAACACCCTAGGAAGCCCTAAAACCCTAGTTCCAACCCTACTCTGGATGTCCAGATAAGTTTTAAGACATCTAGGACCCTTAGCCAAATCCCGCACACTTCAAACCCACTTCTGCAGTGTTATTGGACGTCCAGACACTTTGTCAGACGTCTAATTTCTACACAATACCCAAAATAGAACCCAAAATCCTTCCTGACTCTGATTGGACGTTCAGACAACAAGTCTGGACTTCTGATTTTTGAGTATAAGACGTCTGATTATATTATTAGACGTCTGTTATTGCTCTCCAATTCCTGTTTTGAGATTTAAGCCTTGATTTTGGATCTCTAGGTCCCTAAACCCAATTCCAACCTGATAGGAACATAAATTAAGGTGCCCTAACCCTAGTACATCACCTCTATACCTCCCTAAGGACCTAATTAGGTCCTCACTAAACCTAATTGACTTGGATCTTAGTCAATTCCATCAACCTATTCAATTGGACTCATGAGTCTAATTGAGCCCTGATCTCAGCACACACTGTCCAATTGGACTCAGTGAGAGTCCAATTGACCTAGACCTAACTTAATTGAGTCATTTTACTCTCAATTAAGTTTCCACACACCCAAATAAACTTGTATTAAGTTTAATTGCACTTTACCTTAGTGAATTAAGATTTATAACCCTAATTTGAGACCTACCTTAACCTAAACCCACTAGAACCCAACCTAATCAACCTAGCCACCTAAGTTTCAACCCACACACACCCACACATACCATCCACACGAAAATATCTAGTCTAGAGTTCTCTAGAACTCTCTATCATGTGTGGTTGCCTTGGTTGCCAAAAATAGCAACCAAGAGCCATTCAATTTTTAGATCCACATTTTGTGGATCTAAAAACCACCATCCACCCTCTCTCTCTCACTCTCCCACGAGCTCCCACCATAGGCCTCTCTAGAGAATTCCATAATTCTCTAGAGAGCTTCCCTTAGGTCTATAAAAAGACCCCTTGGGTGTCCATTTGCACCCATTCACTTCCTTGGCATCCATTCCACTTAGAATAGCCACTTCCATCTCCACTCCACCTCCATGAGTTGAGCACCACCATGGAGGCCACCATCTCCATGCTAGGAAGCTGGATCAGCTCCCCAACCTCTCTCCAAGGGCTGGCCTAAGTTCCATTGGCCGCCCCTCCTTCTCTCAACCACTTAAAGGCCATTGAGGACTACCCCTGAATGCCCTTCCATTCTGCTAGATTTAGATTATGCTCTTCGTATATTTATTGCTTTTATTTACTGCTTAGTAGTGTAGTCTTACTTCTCCCCCAATGATGCATGCGAAATCCCCCCATCGATTCTTGTATGCAATCATTTTCTGGTAGCTAGATTTAATTTTCAAGCATTTATGTATAAGCTTTCCTCTAAATTCCTTGTGCAGCAACTCCCAAATGAATGAATGAAAACACATTTATATATATATATATATATCTATCTGTTTGAAATCACCATGAGCTTAATGATTGCTATTATATTTTGCGTGATTAATGTTGCTTATTTCTAACTCTTAATATTCTTGCAACTAAGCATGTCGTACCTAAATACGTAATAATCACGAACCGGCATGCGATTCTAAACAAAGTAGAGTGGCAAAAGGATCGATTTCAAAAGTAAAGCAATGCCTCCTAGAGACGAACTACCGGGACTCAAGTCTCGTTATCTTTAGAAATCAATTTTTGACGAACGTTTTTGCACGACTATACTATGATTTCCGACGACTTTCAAATGCATGAAAATGACATTTTTGTCAACCTACATAAGAGGCATATATTCGTGGTTCAACAAGTGGTAATTTCTTGCAGATGGATTGAATGGAGAATATATGAAAACATAAGCATCTCTAAATTATTCTCACCTGCAACCTTTCCTCTCCATTTCCCGAAAGTAGTAGTAGTTGTGTTAGCTAACTAGGACTTTAATTTTCAGAGTGTGGGATGTTGTGGGCATTGAGGTGATGGAAGTGATCAAAGAATTTGAAATTGGCAACTTTGGCTTTGAAAGAATTAATAGATCCTTTTTATTTCTTTTGCCAAAGACTCCGGGAGCTAAATCTTTTCAGGAATTCAGACCCATTGCCCTCTCTAATTCTATTTATTTGGTGATTAGCAAGGTCTTGGCCAATAGGTTGAGGCTTGTTCTGCAAGAGCTGATCCACCCTGTTCAATCTGCCTTCCTTCCTAACAGATCTTTACAAGAATCCTTTATCATGGCCCAGGAGATGGTTTGTGGGTGGCATAAGAGGAAGTGCAAAGCTTTCTTATGGAAGGTTGATTTCCGCAAAGCTTATGATTCCATCAGTTGGCCTTATCTTTGGGAATTGTTTAAAAGAAGAGGTTTTCCCCCTGTTTGGATTCAATTGGTGAAAAGGTGTATCACTACTGCCTCTTTCACTCCTTTGATAAATGGGAAACCTTGTGGTGCTTGGATTCAGCCCCAATGTGGGATCAGACAAGGGTGTCCTCTGGTACCATTGGTTTTCAACCTAGCTGTGGACAACCTAGCTTGGTATTCTTGCAAACTTGCTGAAGCAGGTCTTATTAGAGGATACTCCTTATCTTGTAGGAGTACCTTGGCTCCTATACTTCAGTATGTGGATGACAAGATTTTTTTTGTGGAAGGATCTATGGAGGAAGCCCAAGCTTTGTGTCATATGGTCAACATTTTTAGAGTACTCTCAGTTCTTAGGCTGAACAGAGAGAAGTCAAGTTTGGTCTATTTTAGCTTATCTGAGGTTGAGCAGGGTGATATTTCTGCTGTTTTGGGGACCCCCAGCATCAACCTTCCTATCAAATATTTGGGACTGCCACTGAGATGCTCTAGAATGAAGAAAAGAGATTGGAATTGTCTTTTTGATAAAATTTCAGTGAAGCTGGATGGGTGGCATAGCAGCTTTCTTTCCAAGGGTGGAAGACTCATTTTGCTCAATTCGGTGATCACCTCTATCCTTGTTTTCTACCTTTCCATCTTTAAAGCTCCAATATCCATATGGAAATGGTTGGATGTATTGAGAAAGAGGTTCTTTTGGAGGGGGTCTAAGCATGAGGGCAGATTTATGCAGCCATTGAATTAGGAGCAGATTTGTTAGCCAAAGGACAGGGGTGGACTTCGGATTAAATCCTTGAAATAGTTCAATGATGCTTTATTGCTTAAGTGGGCAATTAAATTCTTGCAAGGAGAGACGAAGCCTTGGACTGCCTTGGTCAGGGACAGTTATGGATCTTCTAACAGTGTGCTATCTAGGCTGCAGCCCAAGAGACCCTCGCCCTTTTGGAATTCAGTGATCAGAGCTTTGGCTGATAACCTGCATCTGCTACAGCCGGCTCTTGGGGATGGTAGGTCCTTCAGCTTTTGGAATGAAGGTTGGTCCTAGCTGGGTGTTCTGAAGGAGGTTTATCCAAGGGCCTTTGCAGCTACATCTGATAAGGAGGGGATTGTTAGCAGCTTCTAGTCTAGTAGTAGCTGCAGCTGGAAACTGAATGAAGAAGACTCCACCAGAAGGGGCACCCGCTGTGGGATGAAAGGAGGAATCTACTCTCAAACCTTGAAAGCTTTAGGCCAAGACTTGAAGTGGAGGATAAATACATTTGGGATGGGCTTTACACTGTGCAGGGTGGTTACAACAGAATCATGGAAATTAGAAGTGGTTGGAGCTATGACTTCATTGACAAGAAAATTTGGCTTCTGAAGATCCCCCTTAAGGTGCAAATATTTCTTTGGCTATGTTGGAGAGAGGGTTTGATTATAGGTGATCTGCGACACAGAAGGATGGGAGCTGCTTGCCATGATTGTTACTTATGTGGAATGCACACTGACAATGTTAATCACATTTTCTCCTCTTGCCTGGTCACCGATGTTGTATGGAGGAGGACTTGCCAGGAGCCACTGCCAACTTGGGTTTCCACTTGGCATGGGTTTGGTGTGAGAGAGAAACCACATGTGCATATGGCTGTCACTCTTTGGTGTGTGTGGAAGGCAAGAAATGCGAGGCTTTTTCAAAAGAGGCCAGTGTGTTGTGAAAACATTGTAAAAGAATGCTGGTCCCTCATACATACGTGGGGATCTGGTTTGTAATTCCTCCTTTTTGATTTAATGATATACCTTCTCGGATTGCTATTGTAAGATGATAGCTTTCCTTTTTGTTTCAAAAAAAAAAACTAGGACTCTAATTTTGATTTAAACAATTATGATTCATAACCTTGAATTAGTTGAGTTATTTGTGCTAGTTGTGGCCTCTCTAAGATAGAAACGAATTCCTAAATGAAAATCATTTTAAAAAACTACAAGAATGCTTATGAAGTTATTATGGAGTTTATGGAGCACTCAGTTATTATTTCATGAATATATGTGGTGCACATACATCTTGGTCGGCAATATTATTGATTAGTATCTTTGCATATGCTGGAAAGATATTTTACAAGATGTAGTGACTTAATTACAAAAATAATGAATATTCATATCATAACAACTGTGATGAAGGATAAATAATTATATGAAGATCAAGCATCACAAGTTTAAAAATAAATGGATACAATCTAGATAAATGTGATCAGAGCATTGCACGACAAAAAGAAGTTTAATGTTATATCTATCACCTCAATTTTATGATTTGATGTTAGAACCAACATAATGGTTTAAAACATAAGCACCAATTGGGTTAACCAAGTCAATTAGACTCAAACAAAGTCAAGCCAACCCTAATCAGTCTAACAACAAGTCTCAACTAGCTAGGCTTAGAAAAACCTAAAAGTCTAATTACTACTTAAGAAGCCTTACAAGTTGAGTTCAAACTAATTGAACATTATATATAAAATTAACAAGTCCAACTATGTAGATACATTCCAATCGATTAAATATATAAAAAGTTAGTTCTTGGAGTAGATATTTGTTGGTTTGAATCTAATTTTTTTAATCCTTCATGAATGTTATTGTACTCGTATGTTAGGTTCTGAACAAAGACTGAATTGCCAATTCCTTTAGTTGTCATAAGGGACCTTTCTCATTTTGAGAAGAGGAATTCAATCTCAAAAACAAGAGTAGAGCTTTCACAGCACACAATACAAGCAACAGAAAAGCTCTATATTGTAGCTCAAGCTCTTTCTTTCTTTAGCTTTATAATTCTAGTGCTCTAGCTTTGATTCTCAAGGTAGGACTTCTAGTGGTCTAAAGAAAGTTGATTCTAGAGGAATCCTTGGTGAAATAATTCTAAAGAAATCCTTTATGAAGTGATTCTAAAATTCTAGTGGAATCTTTAGCAAAGTGATTGTAAGATTCAGATCGAAGCCCTTCTTTCTATGCCCTACTAAGTTTGGAGGTAGAGAAAGGGTTTGTTCACACAAGGTATCAAACAATCAATTACACCAAAAGAACAAGTTTGGTAACCTATTTCCACCTTATAAAAGGGTGTACGTCTGGGTAGGGAGTATATGCTCATGAAAATGTACTAACTAAAGAATGTCAAAGAGTACAAGGGCACTTTCTCTTCTTTCACACGTGACCCTCATATGAGAGTTGTGGTTATATTATATGGTAGACTTTCCTTGTAACGTAGGCACCATGATGCACCCTGTGATTTTCGAGGGTTCACCGTAACAGTTGGTCAAAATATCACCACATCATGCATGTTTAAACACACATCACCCTTGCTTATCGAGGGTCATAATGATGAAGTAACGGATGTCGCAACCTCTATCCGGTGAGCATTTGCTAGATAGGGTTACCCATCTATCCACATGACCTTGTAGTTAGTTGGAATGTCCAGCTATCCATATATTTCTTTAACTAGAAATGCCAGATCTTTACAGTCAACTCATCTAAGGTATCCAACTATCTATATATTTCTCTAGCTGGATTACCAGGGCTAGATCTATATAATCCATTGCAAATCAGATGGAGCTTAGAATATTAGGTTTTTGCCTTGTCCCATTCTATTATGAGGCCCTTTATAGGCTTCTTAATGGATTTCTCTGGACCTTTGTGAGTCCCTTTTTGTTGGACCTAGATAGGGATTTTTCTTCCCTCATTAGTTGCCTCCACTCTCTTATGATAGTGTGCTAGCTAAGAGAGTATTTTTAAAAAAGAATTTATTCCTCATGTTGTTCCAAGTAAGCGGGCTCTATGTTCTATACAAGTGGGCAGTTGCTTTAAGTGGGAAAGGATGTAGACATGAGAGTAAGCTCCTAATGCACAAAAACCCTATGTTGATAAGCGTGTCATCATAGCATGGGTTTTCGCAATCATTTTAAATTTCTAAAGACTGAACTTGTAAGATATTCGAAATAGAAATTGGGAGTCTGGGTCATTCATAGGGAGGCGAAATCGAGTTTTACATCACTTTCAAAACACCAGAAGGAAATATTTTTTGGCATTTTTCCATTTTGTATTTTTTTGGAGTTTTTGAATGTAAATCGAAATACAAAAGATTATATAAATAGGCTACTAATTACGAGAACAAATTACTAACTACAAAAGCAAATATAATGAACGCAAGAATTGAAAGTAACTAGAAGAATAGAGATAAGGGATATGAAAAAAAAAGTTTTATTGATAAGTCAAATTACAACTACTAGAAGAAAGATTGCAACTACAATTAGAATGAACTAGAATTAGAATCGAAAGCAACTAGAAGTACCAAAACTAGACTAGAACTACTAGAATAAAATACAACTAGCACTAAGTAGAGAGAGTAGAATCGCAGATAGATGGTGAGTGTAGAAGCTTTGGGATGGTAGTGGAGAGTTCCACCCGATCTTCTTGCCCTAGAAATAGAAGTGGAGGATGTGGAGATCTGGCGAAGTCGAATACAAAGGCTAGTGGACGGCCAAGTGGTGTTGGAAGAATTTTTGGAAGGGAGATGTATCTCTCAATATGGTCATCTAATTGTCTTTTTACAGAGATCATGGAGGCTTGTTATTGGTTAATAGATGTAGGCTTGTACTAAGGATGATGGATGGCCAAGATTAAGCCTAAGGAAGTGGAGGCTAGGATTAAAAGAAGGGGGTGTGTTGGATTTTAGGATAGGATCAGGGTTGGTTTGAATTTAATGGAGGGTGGAAATCAAAGATGGAAGAATTAGATGGAGGGTTGGGATCCCATGATGATGGTCGGCCATTGAAGTTGTTGTCAAGGCTAAATGGCCGACCACATGGTATGGTTAAGGATAGATTATGGTTGGTCTTAGGTTAATAAATTAGGGCCCTTGGATGAACATGGGATGGTGGTGATGTATGATTTATATGTGGCCAACCATAGTAGTTTGGCTAGGAAGGGATAGGCCGGCCAAACTAGGTTGTTTGAGTAGATATGGCTTAAACTTAGGTAGGTGTTTTATGGCAATTGGATCTAGATTAGGTGGTGAAGATTTAGGTTAGGATGTGATTGGCCAAAGGAGGAATTTTCTAAGGGAAAGGGGATGGCCAAACAAGAGTTGTTGGATGGGATATAGGAGTAGGTTGTGGCCTTAGATTGGTGAATCAAGGGTTGGGATTTTAATCCAGGATGACTAACCAAATAAGGTTGGATTTTTTTGATGATGTTGGCTGATAAATGCCAGTTTATCATCATTCTTATGCCCTAAAATAGATCTAGCTCTTAGGGCTTTAATTTCGTAAATGGATTTTCGGGCTGCATTTAGGCATTTACTTAGGTTAGGCATGCATTGCATCTTATTGTCTTTTTGATGCATTTACTTGAGTGTGAGGGATAGGCAGAAAGTTAGATCTTGCAAACCTTGGCACTCAGGAAGGTAGAAGATGAAGGAGAAGCTCTCATTAGCTAGATCTTAGATAGATCCAGCTCATCCCAGCTAGATCCTAGCTCCATCTAGCTGGATCAATTCATCCTTAGCTTTATTCAACTCATCTCAGCTGAATGGTAGCTCAAGCTAGTTCACCTCAGCTCTATTCAGCTCACCTCAGTCGGATGGCAGCTCAAACTAGCTCAATACAATTGATCTCAGCTCCATTCCAGCTCCTCCAACTCAGAATAGTTCACTAGAAGCTCTACCTAACTAGGACTAGCTACTGCCATCAACTAGCTAAGCTTAGTCAGCTGAAGAAGACCTCAACAAGCTCAGGCTAGCTCAAGTCCAACTCCCGGAGATTCAACTCAGCTCAACTTGGTTGAGTTGAACTACTTGACCTAAGCTAGCTACTCTAGCTAGCTGTGTAATCTTCGGGAAGACTAGATCCAGCTCACCTTAGCTTACATCATCAGAAGCTAGCTCATCTTAGCTTGGCTTAGCAACTAGCAAAGAACTAGCTAGCTAAGCCAGCTAAGGTAGCTCGTTGCAACTCTCTTTAGCAACTACCAGCTCTTGTATAGCTTAGAGGCAACTCTTCCTCAACACCTCCTCCAAAACCCTAGCTTCCTCTGCCTCCTATTCCATTCACCTACTAGCTAAGCTAGCTTAGCTTAGCTAAGTCCACCTCTATGGCACCAAAGCCTAGCCTTAACTCACCTAACCTAAGCTCTACCAAATAACCCTAAACTTAGTCCACCTAAGCTACCACCAACCTCCCCATTTTGGCACCAAATTATCCCCTCTATTCAATCACTTCACCAACTCCAAAACCCATCCTAGCCATCCCTTTTATCTATGCCATCCATCCCCCTTTACACACCTATTGCTACCCCCCTTAACCACTACCACACAATCATCTTCTCCCTTAGTTTTATTCGACCATAGCCACCTATAACCTACGGCCAAGGAGAAGAAGAAGAGAAGAAGATCAAGGGGGCAACCACCAGCCCCCTTGGTGCCTTCTTCCTCTATCTTCCTCTCACTTGTGCCACCCCAAGGAGGAGAAGTTCTTCACCTAGAGGGGATGGCCAGTCAAGAGGAGGAGCAAGGTGGTTGATGCCCACCTTGGAGGATAGCTTGGAGGAGAACTACTTTAAGAAGAAGACATGGAGAACCCTTTTTAAGTGTGGGGCAACTACACTTGGAGCAAGGGCCATCAAGAACTTCTACAAGAGGATCCCTTCTTCTTCTTTATCTTTATATCTTGTATTAGCTAGTGTGTTTTTATTCTTCCATGTAACTATACTTTATCTAGTTGCTAGTAATACAAGTTTCAATTTGCCTTCCAATTTTCATGTTTAATAGTTAGTGTGCTCTTCATATTCTTAATAGCTTAGTGCACCACACCTTCTTCTTCTAATTACGCTAGGCACAATTGCCTAGGGTGAGTTTAGAAGAAAAGGTTTTCTTCTTGTCACTTAGGTTTAGTGATAGGCATAGTTTTTAGTGTAGTTCGCTACCAATTGTCCGATTATTTTGAAAACCATAAAAGCAACGAAATTGAAAATCACAAAAATACAAGTGTTGATTTAAGAGGCGAGAGACAGAATCATCTTGTTGACTAACAATTTGGCCTCCTTGGATAACCCTAGATACTTGATTGCACAACAAAAATGCACCAACAATTGTGCCATCTTGTGCTATTTCCAAGCATTGCCAGTGTATATTAGGTAGCCATAGTCGCATTTGCGAAAATAAACGCATGCATGCATTTATATGAGAGGGGAGGAGAGTGAATAAAATGGCCATGAAATTTACGTATTCCTCAAGTGCTGCCTCGCAAATTCACCATCTTTATTTTTATTTTCATTTTGGCTTTGAATTTCTTCTTCTCCGCGGTTGCAAGGCATGGCAGCTTCCTCCTCGCGCCATTCTCTGCAACAGGCTTGCCCTGCCAGCCGCATGCACAGCCATGCACAGCCCAGGGCATGGCTGTGCTTGCCTCCTTCCTCTTTAAAAAGAGCACAGCCTTCTTCCTTGCGGCTGAGCCTGGTCCACTAACCAACAGCACCTCCTTCCTCCAAGCCGTCTCCTCCCATCTCCCCTCCATACGCAGCCTCTCTTCCTCTTGAAGAGCTACGCTGTGGGCAGGAGCGGCTCACAGTGGTCGACATCCACCACTGTGAGTCCCACCACCACCTAGCTCATCCAAGAGCCGGTAGGCGTGGTGGTTCCGTTCGCTGTTTCACCCGCTCAACGTTCTTCTGCCATTGCCACAGAGTCGAGGTCTGAAGCTTCGCAGCAGCAGCAGCAAGGCGTCAGCACCAGCAGCAGTAGCCCACGTGCACGCAGGCACCGACTGCAGCCTCCTTCTATGCATGAAGGCGCCTTCCCGCATGCCAGCGCCCGCCGCACTGGCTGCAACCGGTTGTCCAGAGCGCGTGGCACTGTAGCTACTGTTTATGCTAGAGAGCGTGACATTGAAGGTACAGTGCGGTGACTGGAAAGCTTCTCACTTATCTGGTCACCGCGCACTCTCTCTCCAGCCCGCGATCGCCTCCAGCCCATTCCCACTCCACGCGCACACCCACTCCAGTGTCCGCTCGCGCTAGCGCCTTTGCCCGCACCCGCTCCAGCGTGCAGTAGTGCGCTGCGCCACGTAGTGCGCAGTGCTGCAGTCCCCCCCTCCCGCTCACTCCCTCCTACATCTGCGCGCCTCTTTGCGCACCTATGCGCCTGCGCCTACGCGTGGCCATCAGACGACGGCTGGAGGCTCCGGACGACTTAACTCACCGTGCCTCTTCCTCCAGCAGACGATCTCTCTCTCTCTCTCTCTCACAGCACTCTCTCACTCCCTCCGCAGACACATACACACACACACACACTCTCATACACACACCCACTCACTTGTACACTACTATATACTTATATATATATATACATACATATATATATTTATATATGTATATTTATATACATTTATATATATATACATACATTGATACACATATATTTATACATATATATATATATACATACAAATATACAAACATATATGCATATATCTATAACTATAAATACATAGATATATATATATGTATATCTATATACATAGATACTTATACTAATATATATATATATATACACATTTACACATATATATAACTATATACATATATTACTATATATACATATATATATAGATATATATATATCTATATCTATATAGATAGTTATATATACATACATATATATCTAATTATAAATATATATATACATATACATACATCTATCTATACATATATTTACATATCTATATATATATATACATATATATATATACATACATAACTACATATACACCTATATAATTATAACCATATATATATATATACATATATATATATTTTTTTTTTCATATCACCTACCATACGTTGTATCGCGGGAATATCTGCACCAGTTGCTGATATTCCCCGATACATGCGTACAGAAAGCGTCTTCGCACACATCTTCCACCCATCCATCCTACACTCCACGTGACACTTCATCTTGTTGGTTGCGTCTTCCTAGATGACGATCAACTCAACACCGTGCTACACACCATTTCCACCTCCACCCCCACCCCTATATACATATATAATATATACATATATATATACTATATTTACTTTATTTCTATTTCTCTTTCTTGCCATTAAAAAGATAAAAAAAATATATACAAAAGAGAAAAGATAATCCTTGACTTGTAGGTACTCAGTCTTGCAAATAGCAAGACCAGTTTTGGAACTTTAATTTGGCTCAAAGCCAAGAACCTGATTTTGAGGGTGTACCTCAAGGACAAAACTTATCAGAAAAAATCTTAAATAGAGAAACACCAAAAACATAATAAGTGAACGGAAGAGAATTTGTTGTAGGAAAGGCGTAGAAACTTATTCACCTCTAATCCCGCTTCCCTGAGTTTGACCCTCGGCCTAAAAGTGACCAAGATAAAATCAAGTAGACCAGGTTAAAAAAAAAATTTTTGTAAGAGATGGTTAGGCTCGATTTAGGTTAAGCACTATACTCATTTCAATGATTAAATCACCATATTAACACAACCTATCCGGGTCCCAACCAATACTCACCCTATCTATTTTTAATAAATTTAAGATTCGATCTATTTTGCATGTTTCAATGACAAAAGCCCACATTTATAAAATCGCGTAAAATCTGCATCACTTTTTGCCATCGTTACCTGGGAGGCATGGCTTAGTCACATTATTTATATCTCTTGCTTTGTTAGGTCTTCACGAATTTTGTATTTTGTTTTGTTTAGGTGCGAACCAGGAGCGGGTGCAGGATTTGAATTCGCTTGGAGCGGAAAACTTCAAGTGAACTTGTCTTCCCGCATACTTCAAGTTAGTGCCCCCAGTCGTCTATTTCATCTCACAAAAATCTCTTAAAAATCTTTAAATTATCAAAAAAATAAAAAATAAGAGAAATTGAGGGTGGTGGAACCCTAAAATTCATTGTGTTGTTTTCCTCATTTTTCCACCACTTTTGCCTTACTGTTGTTTGATTTTTGAAAATCCAGTTGTCTTCATTTTCAAAAGTCATGTTTGCATACTTAGAAGCTTTCTAAAATCACCCAATTTCATCCAGGGAAGCCCCTTTGAGTCAGGAACCTTGGGTCCAATTTTCAAGTAATTTGGTTGAATAGAAAAAATTAAACAATTCACAGACTAAACAGGGGTCAGTCCTTGTTTCCTTACTATTTTCTTACTGTCCGTGAATTTTATTAATTTTAATGCTCATCAGATTTGAGAAAGCATTATATTGCTGGAAACCTTGAGAAATTATCTACATCATATAAAATTCTCAAAAATGTTTGAGGCCATTTGAGGTTTCTGCAGAATCAATTCCTCGAATCTATCACTTCTGACTCTTGACACCAATAAGAAGAAAAATTCCAAAAAAAAAAAATCAAACAATTTCCTAAAATCACAAAAAAATCATTTTGGTTTCCTTGTTTGATTTTCTGTTAGGTGATGGTGTTGCTTGTCTTGTTTAGACCACCACCTAAAGAGATTTTGAAAAGAAATTCATTTAGGAGCTGCATACATAGGATTTTCCAACTTTAGGGTTTTTAATTTTCTCTTAGTCATGTCAAATTTTAAAGGAATTGACCTCCACCAACAACAACTTGATTGATATTATTGTGTGGAACTTCGAAACCTTGATTGAATCATTAACAAGAGAGAATCGTAAAAGACATTAAATCTTAATTAAAATCCTAAAACGCTTCAATAAAAAATCTTTGTTTGCAAAATCTTTTGATTTGGCTTAGGCATCACTTCCCACCCAAATTGCACACACCAAAAAAATGAAACAATCAAGCATTACCCCAATTAATGCCCATCACATTCCTTGTGCACTTAAGTTTCTAAGCCTAAATTAAAATTGGCAGTCATTTGACCACTGAGGACTTCATTTCATCTTAGACTTGATATCTAAAATTTAAGTTGCTTTTAATTGTCCCAGGTCCCTTAATTAAATATGGTGTTAGGTGACGGAGAGATTTTCGCTTATTTATGAAGATGATAGCAATAAATTGATATGTCGTTGTGTTTTATGTGGTGGAAAATCTCTCAATCAAAAAGTAAAATAAATATCAAATTTAACCACAATAAAAATGTCACATCCATGGGGAGGAATAGAAACAATAAATTAATGAGTAGAGGATTATAATGTTTGCAGACAACTTCGCGACTTCAATTCGAGGAATATGCTACTCTAAATGGAGCTTGCAATTTCCTTAAAAGTCAAGGCTATTTATGAAATTTTCATGTCAGGAATCAAGCTCCCTAAAGTATGTATATGATGCATGTATAGTGACATATCATGTAAATTTTACTTGCATGAAAATCTGATTTAAGTTTCAATGTTGAATGATGCACATAACAGTAATTACGTAAATTCACGAAACTATAAGTGCATCCATGCAATGTGGCCTGAATAAAATAATAATATTAAAGTGACTGTGGCATGCAATGTAATTTTTAATTGAAGTAAAAATAGAGGAATTCTCTCTCTTCCTCGCTTGAACGGCCGTGCGTGGTTGGCGGCGAGAGTCGACGGGATGATGCACCTTGACAAGTGCTTCGCGATGGTGGTGACACGGCGGTCGGAGGTGGTCGGACGTGGCCGGATGGCGGAGGAGGATGCCAGCCTGATGACGGTAGGTGGCTGTGCGCACGGGTGCACGTGGCTGCACGATGGCACGTGCACAAGGACACGCGAGGGCGCTGCACTACCTACAAGTGCGTGTCTACCTGCGGGCACACTGCTACGGGTGTGCTTCCTGCTGGTGCGATGGGTTCCTTGCTGCAAACAGTGGAGGCATGGAAGGAAGAAGGAGAGGAGTGCGGTCTACACACACGTGCACAAGGGTGCACGAGGGGATTGCTGCCTGTGGGTGCGTGGAAGGCAGTGCGTGTGTGTGGAGGGTGGTGGCGCGCTTACAAGGGCTTGGTTGCAGGCGTGTGGTGGAGGTTGGGGTGGAGTGGTAGCAGGGTTGCGGTGACTGCTGGAGCATGCTTGCAAGGGAACGGTGAGGCAGTAGCAGGGTTGCAAGGCTGGAGAGGAAGGAAGGGTTGCGTGGTGACTGCTTTGCATGGGCGTAGCTGTAGGTGCGTGGTGGGGGTGCTTGCAAGGGTGCGGCTGCAGTGCATGTGGTGGGAGAATGGGTCTACAGTGCATGCCTTCTTCACGGTGCACACAGGATCTTTTTCCCCATCCCTGGTCTTTCCCACTGCCAAGCCCCTCCGCTTTTCTCTTTCATCTCCTCCCCAGCGCAAGTCAAGGGATTTTCAAATCCCTTACTAAAATTGGCTGGTAGCTATTTTGGGTTAGTTGAGGCCGACTGGAGGTTGAGGAAGGTTTAGTTGAGGCCAGTCGTCTGTTGGGGGAAATTTATTTCACCCCCCTATTCTTTTCCAAAATTGATCCTCCTCTCTCACTTTCCCGATTATTAGCCTGATGGAGTGGATTAAGTGGAGGAGATGCAAAGGGTGCGCTGTGTGCGAGACCTACATGAAAAATAAAATAATTATATAATAAGCAATAGAATAAATGTAAACTTAAATAATGATGCATGCAATCATTTAATGACCTAATGTGGTTATTAACAAACATAAAATGTTAGAATAGAATTGCTTAGGTGTAACAATAGTCCATTAAAATGGACTCATCAAATACCCCCATGCTTAAGATTTGCTAGTCCCTAGCAAAAATGAAAAATAATAGAAGTAATCAGAAGATTTCTTCTTTTCTTTTTTCAAAACTTTAGAGATCCAGACAAATGTGAAGTGATAATAGCCTAGGTAACAGATCTAAGTGAAAAGTCAATTCGCTTTGGGAGTTCGTACTTCACCCTTGGTAAATATTTCTGTCGGGATATGCAACTACTTCCCTCGGGGATAAAGCAGAAGATAATCTATAATTTGACCTCGGCTTTTGGCTTAGGAAGGAGATATCGAGCTAAATGAATTTGTATTTGGTGGCACACACTCATCTGGTGCTACATGTAATCTAGTACTACAGACTCTAGATCTCTAGACTATTAAATAAGTCCACTTGGAGAGAGGATAAACAACTGTGCTTTGTTGATATTCCTTGGCACTCACTCTTTTCTTTCTTTTCTTTCTGAGATTACAAATCTCGCCAGATTTAGTAACTGTACTCACTGTTTGGTGGCCGCACATGGCATTCACACTTCAATTAAAGTCCTAATAACTCTACAACTAAGTTAGAGTCCTTAGCCAGTATTCGGGCGATTAGAAATACTGAAAGGTAGGTATGGGTCATATTTGGTGGATCACGATAGGTGTTTTTGTTGCCTCAGAAATAATGTTACAAAGATAAAAAGATAAACTTGGACTCTTTTCTTTTTCTTTTCTATCTTTCTTTTCTTCTCTTTTCTTCTCTTTTTTTTTTAAATGTAATTGTTTCTTCTCTCTCTTTTTTTTATTTCTTTTTCTTCCTTTATAAATCAACATAACACGACATAGACTTTTATTTATGAGGCATTATTAGGGATGATGATGGTCAAGAGGAAATTGTGTGGCTTATTTAGTGGAAGTGCTTATTTTCGGCACCGGAAAGGAATGGATAAGACAGGCGTATTTCTGACCTTTGACACTATTACCCTCCTTCAGCCGAGGACTCTATGGAGGATGGTCGTAACCATCCACTATAGTCATAGCTTTATTAAGACTCAATCTCTGAGTATCTGCCTTATTTGGTGACTCTCAGGAATTCACACAAAGTACGCACATAGGAACAGAGAGCGAAAACTATGCCAACTCTGAAGTATCATCATCTAATTGTCCAAAACTTAAGAGTCCTTGCACTAGACTTAGCATACCAGTAATCTCTCTACTTTCTTCTTACAAATATGGGTTGGATCTACTAGAAGATAGTATGCCTGATTCTCTATTAACTGTCCAAGGGTTCAGTAGACTAAAAATACTTATTAGTTTTCTTCAAAGATCCATTACCCAGTCTACGTGCACGTGAAGTAAATGTACTAGATTCTAAACTTAAGAAACAATTTAAGAATAAAATTCTTTAATGACACCTCCATGACAAAGATGTTTGCTAGGGACTAACCAATTTAGCTTAAGAAAATAAGAGTTTTTTTTTGTCCTAAATGTACGCAAATATTTATAAATGCTATAAACATTCTCAAGTTATACCCCCCTATGCCTAAGACTGACAATGTCCTCATTGGAAAAATGCAGACATAGAAGAATATCACTTAGGAGGAGAGTAGGAGGAGCTAAGGCTCCTTAAGCCGAAGTGCATCCAAAACCTGGCCATCTGAAAGAGTAATATAAGGTTTAAGTCGCTAGTCATTTACCTTAAAGCTTGCACCTGAAGTAGGGTTCCAAATTTCTATAGCTCAATGAGGGAAAGTATTGATAACAACATATGGCCCATCCTAGCGGTACTTGAGCTTTCCTGGAAATAATTTAAGTCTGGAATTGAAAAGCCAGACCCACTGGTTGGGCTCAAAAGTCTTTCTAATGATGTGCTTACCATGGAAGACCTTTGTACATTGCTTGTAAGCTTGAGAAGTTTCATAGGATTCATTACGAAGCTCCTCAAGCTCACTTAACTCTAACATACGTGCCTTTCCCGCTTTATCCATATTCAAGTTAACGTTTTTAATATCCCAATAGGCTTTATGTTGGATTTCAACGGGAAGATGGCACACTTTTTCGTAGACAAGATGCAAAGGAGACATGCCCAAGGGAGTCTTATATGAGATTCTGTAGGCCCAAAGAGCATCATTTAATTTTTTAGACCAATCCTTCCAATCGGGCCTGACAGTTTTTTCCAAAATTCGCTTAATCTCCCTATTAGACACTTCAACTTGTCCACTCGTTTGGGGATGGTAAGGTGTGGCTATCATGTGGTTGACTCCCAAATTTTAGAGTAGTCTTGCAAAGTGTACGTTTTTGAAGTGAGGTCCTCCATCACTTATGATCGTCCTTGGGCACCCGTACTGAGAAATGATATTAGCCTTAATAAAGCCCAAGACCACGGAATGGTCATTGGTTCACATGGGTATGGCTTCTATCCATTTCGATACGTAGTCTACAGCCCAAGGATGTATTCATATCTGAAGGACATAGGAAAGGGACCCATGAAGTCAATGCCCCAAATATCAAAGATCTCAACAAGGAGGATAGGTTGCTGGGGCATCTCATCCCTTTTTCCAATGGTTCCCGTCTGCTGGCAACATAGACATACACCCACATACGTATGTGCATCTTGGAATAATGTGGGCCACCAAAAGCTAGACTGAAGAACCTTATGGGCAGTCTTCTTCCCACTAAAATGTCCCCCACAATGGAGGTCATGAAAGAAACTCAGAACACTTCTTTGTTCTTCATCAGGGACGCAACGGTGAAAAAGCTAATCAGGGCCTACTCTAAAAAGCTCGAGTTCCTCCCAGTGATAAAATTTAGCATTAGCAGGAAACCTATCTCACTTCTGCTTGTCCCAAGTACTGGGGGTAATGCCCGTGACCAGATAGTTCACCATGTCAACGAACCAAGGAGTTTTAGCCTCCACGGCCATCGAAGACTCATCAGAGAAAGTCTCTTAAATACTAACGGAGGGATTCTCACTTATTTATGAAAATGATATCAATAAAGTAATATGTCGTTGTGTTTTATGTGGTGGAAAATCTCTCAATCAAAAATTAAAATAAATATCAACTTTAACCACAATAAAAATGTCGCATCCATAGGGGGGAATAGAACCAATAAATTCACAAGTAGATGGTTAGAATGTTTGCAGACAACTTCGCGACTTCAATGCGAGGAATATGCTACTCTAAATGGAGCTTGCAATTTCCTTAAAAGTTCAAGACTGTTTATGCAATTTTCACGTCAGGAATTAAGCTCCCAAAAATATGTATATGATGCATGTGTAGTGTCATATCATGTAAATTTAACTTGCATGCAAATCTGATTTGAATTTCAATGTTGAATGATGCACATAACACAAGTTAAGTAAATTGATGAAACTATAAGTGCATCCATGCAATGTGGCCTGAATAAAATAGTAATATCAAAATGGAAATGGCATGCAATGTAAATTTTAATTGGAGATAAAATAGAGGATTTCTCATCTCTCTTCCTCACTTGAACGTCCGTGTGCAGTTGACGGTGAGAATCGATGAGATGTTGCTCCTCGACGAGTGCTTTGCGATGGTGGAGATGCAGTGGCCGGACAGTGGAAAATAGCCACTGGCCTATTGGGCTCTATTGGAGGAGAAGAGCCGCATGTGGAGAGGAGGAAGAGCAGTTGCCTACGAGCGGCTGCTACGCTATGGTCGCGTGGGCAAGGGCGTGCTAGGGCGCGCTTGCGGGAGGCTGGGTTACCTGCGGGCAACTGCACTGCGAGTGGCTACACGCGGGCGGTCTGCTTAAGTTCGGTTTGCCTGTAGGGGCTTGGCTGCCTGCGGCCGTGGCTTACCACGCACGGGTGCGGTGAGGGCAGGCTTGCGAGGGCACGCCTGCAGGGCATGCGGTGGGTAGCTATGCTTGCAGGGCGCGCGGCTGCTCTAGGAGATGCTGGAGCACAGGGGGGGTGCAGGCTGGAGTGTGCTTGGTGAAGGCGCTGGTGGCTGCTTGGCACGGTGAGGGGGGGCTGGAGAGGGAGTAGGTGTAGGCTGGCAATGAGGCACGGCTGCAGGCTTGCAATGAGGCACGGCTGTAGGCTTGCAAGGGCACTTGGCTGCCTGCAGACATGCGGTGGAATGGTGCAGTGCATGCGGTGGGTGGCTGGCGTGCGCTTGCGATGGGGGTTGGTGGCTGCTTGGCATAGTGAGGGGGGCTGGAGCAGTGCACGCGGTGAGAGTTGTTGGTGTGTACAGTGCACGCCCTCTTCACAGTGCACGCCCTCTTCTTTATGATGGTCTCCCTAGGGGGAGAAGAAGAAGCCTCCTCTCTCGCCAAGAGCCTCTTTCATCTCCTCCCCCATCCACAAGTCAAGGGATTTTTAAATCCCCTACTAAATTTGGCTGGCAATTGTTGGGGAGGTGTTGTTTAGGCCGACGGCTATTCGGGGAGGGTGTTGTTGAGGCCGGCTAGCTGTTGGAGGAGAAATTGCTTTTACCACCCTTTTCTTTGCAACATTATTCCTACAATAATAAAACATAAAATAATTACATACTAAGTTGTAGAATGCGATAGATGTAAACTTAAATAATGATGCATGCAATCATTCTATAACTTAATGTAGTTATTAACAAACCTAAAATGTAAGAATAGAGTTAACTTAGGCGTAACAATAGTCCATTAAAATAGACTCATCAAATACCGCCGGCAGGGTTTGATGCCTCAATAGGGATCTTAGACAGATGATCTGCTACCACATCCTCAACTCCTTTCTTATCTTTAATTTCCAGGTTAAACTCCTGGAGTAGTAGAATCCAACGAATTAGGCGAGGTTTGGTGTCCTTTTTAGCAAGAAGATGCTTTAAGGCAGAATGATCAGTGAACACCACAACCTTGGATCCCAAAAGATAAGACTGAAACTTTTCCAAAGCAAATACTACAGCAAGAAGTTCCTTTTTAGTGACCATGTAGTTTTGCTGAGGATCCGTAAGGGTCTTGCTGGCATAATGCAGCACATGAGGTTTGCCATCAACCCTTTGACCTAAGACCGCTCCCACTGCAAAATCAGAAGCTTTGCACATTTGCTCAAATGGGAGGGTCCAATCTGGTGCTTGGAGAATTGGTGCGGTAATAAGGGCTTTCTTTAAGACTTGGAAAGCCTCCCCACATCTATCATCAAAATCGAAGGAGACATCCTTCGCTAACAAGTCGCAGAGTGGCTTAGAGATTTTACTAAAATCTCTAATGAAGTGTCTATAAAATCCAGCATGACCAAGGAAAGATCTAACTTGATGAACATTGGCGGGCAATGGAAGCTTAGAGATGGAATCAATTTTTGCGGTGTCCATCTCTAATCCTCTCTCGGAAACTATATGCCCTAACACAATGCCCTACTGGACCATAAAGTGTCTTTTCTCCCAGCTAAGCACTAGCTTTGCCTCTTTGCAACGGGTTAAGACTTTATCAAGGTGCAAAAGGCATAGGTCAAATGAAGAGCCATAAATGGAGAAGTCATCCATGAAAATTTCAATGAACTCGTCAATCATATCAGAAAAGATAGCCATCATACAACGTTGGAAAGTGGCGGGAGCATTACATAACCTAAATGGCATTCGGCGGAATGCAAATGTGCCATACGGACTCTTGAAGGTGGTTGACGGAGAGAGTTTCACTTAATTATGATAGCAATAGAAGGATATGTCGTTGTGTTTTATGTGGTGGAAAATCTCTCAATCAAAAATTAACACAGATATGAATTTAAACCACAATAAAGGATGTCGCATCCACAATGAGGAATAGACCAATAAATTCACGAGTCAAGGAATATACAGTTCGTAGACTCTTCCGCAACTTTAATGCGAGGAATATGCTATTTTAAATGGAGCTTGCAATATCTTTAAAAGTTCTGGGTTAGTTATGCAATTTTCAAGTTAGGAATTAAGCTCCAAATATATGCATATGATGCATGTATAATGGCATATCATATAAATTCAACTTGCATGCAAATTTGATTTGAAATTCAATGTAGAATCATGCACATAACACAAGTAAAGTGATTTCAGGAAAGTCTGAGTGCATCAATGCAATGTGGCCTGAATAAAATATGAATATATAATTGACAATGGCATTAAATGTAATTATTAATTGAGAGGAAAATAGAGGATTTCTCCTCTCTCTTCCTTACGTAGGCAGCTGTGCACGGTTGGCGGTGAGAGTCGACAGAGAGGTGCCCCTTGACGAGGACTACGCAATGGCGGTGACGTGGCGGCTGGGCGGAGGAGGATGGTCGCCGACCTGTTGGAGGAGGAGCCACGCTTGGAGAAGAAGAATAGTGCTGCTGCAACCTACGCGGCTACGCACTGGGCGCGCATGCACGCAAGGTGTGCAGGGCGAGTGAGGGAGTGGCCTGCAGGCGTGGCGCCTACGGCCGTGGGCTTCTGCTGCCTGCGGTGCAGCGTCTGCGGGCACTTGGTGTGCTGCCGCCTGCAGGCAGTTGGCGTGAGGGCGCCTGCGGGGTAGAAGGCGCAAGGTTGGTGAGCGCCTATGCCTGCAGAGGGCTGTGAAGGGCGCGAGGTGCAGTAGCATGTGGCGCGTAAGGGCGCTGAGTGCCTGCGGGGCAGAAGGCACAAGGGTGGTGAGTGCCTGCGCCTGCAGAGGGAGGTGAAGGGCGTGCAAGGGCGGTGAGCCTGCAGGGCGTGGTGCAATGCCTGCGGGCTCTTGGGAGGGTAGGCACTTGCGGTGGAAGGTGAAGCACGCGGTGGAGGCTGGTGCACGCTTGCAGAGGGCGCGGGTGCACTAGAGGTGGAAGGCGATGGCGTGGTGGCGTGGCGAGGGTAGGATGGGGTGGTGCGCCTACAGTGGAAGGGCGATGGAAGGTGAAGCAACTGCAGGTGCGCGGTGAGGGTAGTAGGGCGATGGTGTTGCGCCTGCAGTGCGTGGAAGGCCTTAGCTGTGGGCAATGCAAGGGCGTTCACGGTGCACACCTTCTCCACAGTGCATACTCTTTCTACAGTGGGGAGGAAGGATATCCCCCCAGGGGGAGGAAGAACCCGAAGATGAAGATGCCCTCCTCTCCTGTGCAAGTCCCTCTTTTATCTCCTCTCTCTACCTCTTAAGGGATTTTCAAAAATCCTTTTCTAATTTTGGCTGGTGACTGTTTTCATTTGTTGAGGGAGGTGTTGAGCCCGGCCGGAGGATGAGGAAGGTGTTGAGCCAACCGTTTGTTGGGGAAATTTATCCCCCCTCCTTGTTCTTTTCCAATATCATTCCTACAACAAAACATAAAATAATTACATACTAAGTTATAAAATATGATAAAACAGATAAAAACTCAAGTAATGATGCAGGCACTTATTTAATGACCTAATGTGATTATTAACAAACATATTATGTTAGAATTGAAGTACTTAGGCGTAACAATAGTCCATTAAAATGGACTCATTAGTGGTACACTCCTAATCATCAGGAAAAATGGCTATCTGATTATACCCAGAGTACCTGTCAAGAAAACAGAAGTACTTGTTCCCCGCCAATCGTTTCAAAATTTGATCGATAAATGGTAAAGGGAAATGGTCTTTCTAGGTAGATATGTTCAAACGGTGGTAATCAATACAAACCCTCCAACCAATTGAGGGTCTAGTGGTCACCAGCTCTCCTTGGTCATTCTCTTCCACAGTGATTCCTGCCTTTTTGGGTATTACATGAATAGGACTGACCCATTTACTATCTGAAATGGGAAAGATAATCCCTGCATCCAGCCATTTTAGAATCTCCTTTTTAACAACCTCCCACATATTTGGGTTGATCCTTCTCTGCATGTCTCGGAAAGGTTTCACAGACTCGTCCATGTATACATGATGCATGCAAAGAGAGGGATCAACACCCTTAATATCATCAATTGACCAGGCAATTGCTTCCTTGTGCCTTTGTAAACACTCAAGTAGAGCACCCTCCTGCAATTCAGATAATGCAGATGAGATAATAATGGAGATTGCGTTATTAGGGCCAAGGAAAGCATATTGCAATGTGCTCAGGAGGGGTTTCAACTCCAACTCAAGAGCCTTTTGGATTGAGGGTTTAATTTGAGATGTCCCTACCTCAGGTAGTGGATCTACCTTTACGGTCCAAGGTGGGGATAGAGACTCAGTGTGTATCCCCAGCAACTCTTCTAATTCGAGCATTTCCCTTTCAGTTTCTTTAATAATCGGAGGATGGCCCTTAGATGTGACCTTTTGAAGGGGATCTCTACATAAGAGTGCTGGAGTAGTCTCTTCAATTATTTCATCAACAACCTCAATCTGAGAATAATCTTCAAATCTGGATTGCTTGTAAGTATCAAAAAATTCAACTGGATCTTCTTATTCCCGAAGCCCATTTTAAGTGACCCAGATCTACAATTGATAGAGGTATTGGCTGTAGACAAGAAGGGGAGTCCCAGAATAATGGATGGCTTTGTGGGCTTATTTGATGGGTTAGTATCAAGCACCAGAAAGTCAACAGGGAAGAAGAAGTCCTCCACTTTCACAAGGACATCTTCCAACAATCCCCGTGGTGTCTTAAGTGATCTGTCTACGACCTGGAGGATTACTGGTCTAGGCTTTAGCTTGCCTCCTCCCAAAAGGTCGTAGACAGAGCTTGGTAAAATGTTCACCCCCACACCCAGATCGAGCAGAGACTTGTTAATGTGTTGGTTACCTATAACCACTAAAATATACAGCCTTGGGTCTTTCATTTTGGGGGGTGTTCCATGCTGGAGAACCGAGCTAACATGGTCAAGCAAGATGACCTTGGTTTGGACTTGTTTCCTAGATCGGTGCTCTTGGGTGCACAGGTCCTTCAGAAACTTGGCATTGGACGGGATCTATTTAATAGCTTCCAACAAAGGCAAGTTAATCTGGACTTGCCTAAAAGTGTCCATAATCTCCTCCGTCCTATCCTTGGCTCCAGGCGAGCCAACAGAAGATTCCCCAGGAGTAGATAGGCTCTCTGGATAGGGCACCCTCGGCTTCTGGGTAGAGGGGTTGTCATGGCGGGATAGGGGTGGTGGAAGGACGGCATCCTCATTGTGGGTGATTTTGTGCGAGGGAGAGCAATGTGGCTCTTCCTCGGTGGAGATCGAAGCCGGGTCAGGTGTAGAAGGGGAATTCTGAGACGTAACCGTAGGAGTGTTATCAAGCTTGTCAATCTTCTTTCCACTCCTCAGCACTATCACTGCTTGGGCGTGCTCCTTGAATATGACCCCCTTGCCCTTAGGGTTCTCCTCAGAAGAGCTAGGTAGCTTCCCCGGATCACGTTGCCTAACTGCCTCAGTAAGATGCCCAATTTGGGATTGCATATTAGTAATCATCTTATTCTGAGATTGGATGACCATATTCTAATGCTCTTGCATCGCTTTCACCATGGTTTTAAGTTCATCCATCTCAGAGGGCTTATTCTGAGGAGGGTTTTCATAAGATGGTTGGTATATGGGTTGGGGAGGTAAGGGTCTTGTATTCCCTGAGTTAGAAGCATCACCTTGCTTCCAAGAGAAGTTTGGATGGTTCTGCCACCCTGGATTATAGGTATTGGAATAAGGGTTATTGCGAGGAGGAGGGCGGAAACCTTTGGCCGTGTTCAAGTCAACCTAAATCAACTCAGGGAATTGATTTGCCTAATGGCACTCTACAGTGGCGTGCGTTGTGCTTTGGCAAATGGAACATTCTCTTGAAGCCTGAAAGATAGAGGCTGCTTGCGAGTTCATGTCGGGGTTTGCTAAAAGCCTATCAAAGTTCTTATTCAATAATTGAATCTAATAAGCTAAATCCTGAGAAGCCCCGGCTTCATGGGCCTTTATCTTCCTCTGCAAGATTGATGGTTTTCTTTCTTGATAGGCAGAAGACAAATGTATGGAGTTGTCACTTAATGTTTCAAATAATGCCTAGGCTTCATCCTCAGTTCTGGTCATGAAGGTTCCTGCACAGGCTGCATCGATGGTTTGCCTATGCCTTTTAGATAATCCATTATAGAACCTTTCGACCAACTGCCATCTTGGCACCTGATGGTGGGGGCATAACCTAAGAAGGTCATTAAATTGCTCCCAAGTCTCATGAAATTGCTCCCCTTCCTGTTGAGTAAAACCCATAATCTCTCTTCTGTAATGGTTGGTCATACTCATAGGAAAATACTTTTTCAAAAATTCTCCCTTAAGGGTGGCCCAATCATTTACCCTTGCATCGAGGATATGATGCCAGTGCTTTGCCTTATCCTTTAGGGAGAATGGAAATAGAGTCCTCATCAGGGCTTCATCAGTAAAGCCCTGGAGCTTCACAGTGGAATAGACCTTGGTGAATTCCTACAAATGCCGGTAGTGGTCCTCCCTAGTAGTACGATAAAAGGAGGGCAACAAAGATATGGTACTACTCTTGATCTCATATGGATTATCCCCTGCCGGTCGTCTCAGTGCTTGTGCGGGTTGGTTAGTTGGAATAAAATAGTCCCTCAGGGGCCTTTGTTGATTTTCTCCTTGATCAGCCATGCCTTCTCCACCATGCCCTCAGGGTACTGTTGTGGCTACGCGATGGCACGTGCATAAGGACACGTGAGGGCGCTGCACTGCCTGCAGGTGCGTGGCTGCCTACGGGTGCTCTGTTGTGGGTGTGCTTCTTGCTGGTGCGTTTGGTTCGTTACTGCAAATAGTGGAGGCATGGAAGTAAGACGAAGGAGAGGATTGCGGTCTGCACACACGCACACAAGGGTGCGTGAGGGGATGTGCTGCCTGTGGGCACGTGGAAGGCGGTGTGTGCGCATGGAGGGCGGTGGCAAGCTTGCAATAGCTTGGTTGTAGGCATGCGGTGGAGGTTGGGGTGGAGCGGTAGTAGGGTTGCGGTGACTATTGGAGCACGCTTGTAAGGGGGTGGTGAGGTAGTAGCAGGGCTGCAAGGCTGGAGAGGAAGGAAGGGCTGTGCGGTGACTGCTTTGCACAGGCGCGGCTGTAGGTGCGCAGTGGGGGCGCTTGCAAGGGTGCAGCTGCAGTGCGTGTGGTGGGAGAGGATGGAATGGTCCACAGTGCACTCCTTCTTCACGGTGCATGCAGGATCTTTTTCCCCATCTTTGGTCTTCCCCACTGCCAAGCCCCTCCGCTTTTCTCTTTTATCTCCTCCCTGCGTAAGTCAAGGGATTTTCAAATCCCTTACTAAAATTGGCTGGCAGCTATTTTGGGTCTATTGAGGCTGGCCAGAGGTTGAGGAAGGTTTAGTTGAGGTCGACCGTCTGTTGGGGGAAATTTATTTCACCCCCTGTTCTTTTCCAAAATTGATCCTTCTCTCTCACTTTCCCAATTATTAGCCTGATGGAGTGGATTAAGTGGAGGAGATGCAAAGGGTGCACTGTGTGCGAGACCTACATGAAATATAAAATAATTACATAATAAGCAATAGAATAAATGTAAACTTAAATAATGATGCATGCAATCATTTAATGACCTAATGTGGTTATTAACAAGCATAAAATGTCACAGTAGAATTACTTAGGAGTAACAATAGTCCATTAAAATGGACTCATCATAAGGCTAGGAGGAAAGTCAAATGATGGGTACAGGTTTACACAAGCCCCTGGTGATTTTTCTAGGACATGCTTGTGCCCAAGCCACCTCTCTAGTCTAGCTAGGTTGGTTTTAGGAAGGGGGTTCAATTAGTGGTTTCTTACTTCTCCTAGTTCCCAAGTCTTACATTTTAAGGAGTCAACCTTAAGATTAGGCTTAGAATTTTGTTGCTTAATTGCACACTTCTTCTCATCTCTCCCTCCTCTCCTACGTGTTTCTTCCATTGTATTTATAGGTAGTAGACCCCAACTCTACACTTGGAGGGACCACTTGATTCTGTCCCCTGCACAAAAAGATCCTCTTCTTTCCATTCATCAAAAATGGAAAACTAAAATAGGTCCAATACCGCTTCCACCTCTCAACCACAAAATCCATCTAACCCTGCTTTTAATCCTGCCTCTAACCCTTCCACCAAAAATCCACAAACTAACCTGTCCATCTTTGACTTACCCATTGCTAACTTGCCCAGCCTGGAACTACCTAATACTAAGATGCCATAATAACAACATCAAACCCCCTGCCTAATCCCTTCTTTATTAACTTGTAAAATACAATAAAAATCTTTATTAAATATTTTAATATGTATATTAATACTGTATAAGGTCAATTAGACTATGCATTAACTAATTTATACGTAATTAAGAAATAAAACCCAAAATACAGTATGTATAAATCGGGAACTTTGCCTAATTTATTTATATAGTAAATATAATTAAATTTCTAAATTAATTATACATTATATAGTACTATGTAAATACTTTATTATCATATAATTTAATTTTAATTTACAATAAATTATGACCCTCAAATTGAGGGCCAAAATCCCAAAATAAGCACAATTGCCCTGAATTGCAGTGCTCAGACCTGGCGAACATAATGCCACATCGTGTGGCATGGAGTCCGGTGAGTGCTATAAGTCATTTTCCTTCCCCATTCCTCTCAGTCGTCATGCGTTCAGTGCACAATATTACGTTATCCCTTGAGCATTGATCTGGCATGGTTCTGTGATGGTTTGTAAGATGTGTGCGGTGTGGGTCGGGGCCCGACACTGTGCGAGGGCTTGATTAAGCCCAGTTTTGAGCTTAAACAGATATTAAATGGGTAATTAAATGAACTAGGGTGGCCCTAGTAGAGGTCTAGTCCCACCCGTTAAGGGTGCTGTGTATCCCTCGAAAAGGCCACTGATGAGACACTCATCATGATCTCTAATTACCCCTAATTAACTGGTCTTCCTAGTTAATTAGCTAAGGTTATGAATATATAAGGGTTAATTATAGAATAAGGGATATTTAGTCAAGGACATTAAAATAAGTTAAAAATGACATTTTATCATTCAATTAACATTATTAATAATCTAGATAATAATTGGACTTGAAATCCTATTAATCATTCCCTTAATTAATAAGATAAGTAACTTAAATATAATGTATAACTAAGTATGTAATAACTTAAGTGATTTACTTAATCTAATAAATTAACCTAAAAAGGTCAAAAATGTAAATTCAAGGTGTAAACATAATATTTACCTTATTTACTAAGATATATAAAAAGTTGAAAAAGATTTAAGTTAAAATAAACCTTCAAAACCTGGGTTTACATTTTAGTCCTTAAAATTCATTACAGTCGGGTCCTTATTTCTCACATAGGTCCTTAAGTTTTATTACTTTTATGTCCCTCTTCTTTTTCTTCTTCTCCAGCCGAATGAATGGCTGGTGGCAGAGAGTCACCCCACCGCGTGATCACCACCCTGCCGACATCATCCCTCTTTGTCCAAGCTCTTGCAGCTTGCGCTCACCACCTCCACTTGATCCATCGGTCTGGATTAATCAAGAATCCTATTTTTCAGTGGGAGATAACCTCACCGTCGTCGGAGAGGACGACAGAGGTTAAGCTCCTCGAGCTTGCCAGAGCTTTAATCTTGTCTTTTTAATCATTGTACACCTTCCTGTATCTTCCATGTTCATTTCTAAATCACTTAATCATTAATTGAATCACCTAATCGCCTAATTCATATCTCACCTTCACTGACTACTGACACTGTCTATGGTGACAGTAATCGAGATAATTTCACCTTCATTGGGTTCTTTCATCATCTATCAGCACTTATGAACCCTAATCGACATTATAATACCTATTATTATCATCTATAATTAAATGCCCAAAATTTAATTTAGTTCCTAAGCTCACTGTCCATGGCGGCTCAGGAATAGTTCAAACTATAAATTAAATATATATTTTTGAATATAAATACCTGTTGACTTGTTTTAACCTCTCAATCGAGTAGTTAAACAAGTCCTGAGCTTTAACCACCCAGATCTTTAGGAAAACAAACTTACTGTCAAATATTACATTTAAAGAGACAAATGAAGAATTAAAAGTGATACTGAGGTTCCTTGTAACCTCAGGATCCTTTTTGAATAAAAAATGGTTAGTTTTATCAATTTGTACATACAATTTTACATTTTCTGGACTCACCGGAGCTTCGGTGAGCTCCGGTGAGCCATTATTGTGTTACAGCCTCTAAAACTTACTGAGTAGCTCCAGAATAGTATAATAAGGTTCACTGATTATTTTGAAGATATTTGTTTGAGGATTTAACCACTGGAGCTGAAGAAGTAACTTCATCTTCCCCAACTCTGGCGGAGTTGGGGAAGTCTGTTAGGAAAGATCTGAAGAGCATTTAATGAGCTCAGAAGCTTTAGTGCGATGCACTGAAGCTATTTAAACCCTCAAAACATTGTAACAACCTTTCATTAATTCTATCGAACACACACCTATTTCAGTTCAGGCGATGAGCCTAAAACCCTAAGAATCAAGGTAAGGACATAAATCTGAAGATCTGAATAAGTTCTGGATGATGAGAAGACTCTATTTGAGGCATTAATTTCTTAGGAGAAGATTTTAAACAGAAAGTCAAACTTGAGGCTTCCACAGTGAAACATGAGTCTGTTAATGGAGATTTGAGCTTGAATTGAGGAATTAAGATGTGAAAATTTTTTCTGGGAACTTATTTGATGATCTGAAAGTGATTAAAGTAAGCTCAGATGATTTACTTAGTGAAGATTTAGTTTCTGCCAATTTGGGTTACTTCCAAACCCAAACCAATAGGAGAACCATTTTGATGAAATTTAAACTTAAAACCTGCCCAGATTGATCTGTTATAACCCTTAGAATTAATCTAAATTGATTAGAAACACTTTTAAGTGTCTGTTGCACATATTGATGTCTGAAAAATCAAACTCTGAAGCTTTTAGAGAAGTGAATAGCTTCTCTATTTGTTCTGAAGGTCTTAAGAGCTTAAAACCTATTCTAACAGATGCAGAATCACTTATAAAACATGTACAAACCTTTAAATAAAAGAGAAAAGTCCATCTGAGGACTCTTCTGATTTAAAACCACTTCCAGGCTAGTAAAAAAACCAGTAGGAACCCCTGATTTCAT
The DNA here is from genome assembly GCA_037157565.1 of Thalassia testudinum. Taxonomy (NCBI): domain Eukaryota; kingdom Viridiplantae; phylum Streptophyta; class Magnoliopsida; order Alismatales; family Hydrocharitaceae; genus Thalassia; species Thalassia testudinum. The sequence goes on along the minus strand of JAZHRO010000026.1, from coordinate 19,652,491 downwards.
CTTTTAAATTGAAATGTAAAACATCATCAAAACATTAAATTGACCCTGCAATTGTGTAGATTACCCCTAGAGCTTTCTAACAAACTTGAAATCACTCAATTTGGAGCTCTGGGTAGAAAGTTATGATAATTTGAATTCGGGTCTGAAAGGGGTAGGATAGTCCCACCTCGGTTGTTCATGAGCGCACGCCTGGGGATAAAAGCGATTTGTTTCTCTGGCTATTCAGTCGTCAGTGCTCGACACACCGGTTACCGATTCCATTTGATCTAAGCATTGCATGTGTGTGTGTGCAGGCTTATGCCTGCGGGTGTGCGCCCTTGGGGGCGTGTGAATGAGATTGTGCCCTGGGAGGGTGAGAGTGGCCTGGGAGGCCAGGTTGAGCCGAAATGGCTTGAGACTATGAACCGATAAAAATGAACCGAAAACGAACCTAATTGAGATTAGGCGAGGACCGAGTAGGGTCTGGTCCCACCCTGGTCTCAGCGTGCTGTGTATCCTCGAAAGGACCTCGCCACAAATAAAATAACTTTTGGTTAAAAAAGTAAAAGAAACCCGGTTTAGCTGAAAGTTTAAGGAAAAGAGAAGCCGCTGAAGGATGTTAAGTTAAAATGTTATGTGTTGAAGTTGAAAGCTAAAGAAGGAGCACAAGCGCTAAGGAGTGTTAAGGAAAAGAGACTAAGGAACAAAGGAGAAAACTAAGGGAAGAAGAGAAGGCAGGAGAAGACTAAGGGAAAAAGAATAAGAGACAGGAAGAGAAGAAGGCAGAAACAACAGAAGAAAGAGAGCTCGAGAGAAGAAAATAAAAGAAAGAAAGAAGAAGATAAGAGGCTGAAGAAAATAAATGAAGAAAATGAATCTTTTCTTGCATCATTTTTAATTACTTTTTGTTCTTAATTGTAAAAAGGCATGTTTTAATAGAATAACTTTTAATTGCCTTAATTTCTTTGGAATGAAATTGAATTGAAAAACTAACATGTTTACTTGTTAATAAAGTACAACATTTTGAGTAAATATGTTTTGCATATGGAATTTTGTATATCCTTTATAGTTTAAATATTTTGGCAAAATTCATGTTTTAAAAATCAAACTAGTTATACCTCCTAAACTTATAAAGATAAAAGAAAATTGGTGAATTTGGAGAAAATTATTATACCTCCCAGTGAACGACTTGGACTCAACCAGTAAAAATTTCTAAAATGTTAGGTTAATTCGACCCTATACTACACAACTGACACAACTTTGAGTTAACCTAAGTGATTTCTTCTATTCTTAATTAAGTGAAATTAACTTAATTATTGAGTTGAGTGGAAACCACGTATCAGCCGCCCGCCAACCTTAAAACCTATTTTTGAACTAAGTAGACCTTAATGAAGGGTTAAGGGAAAGAAGAGGAGAGCAAACTCAGAAATGGTTAAGTGTTGAGAGTGTGAGGAAGAAGAGGAACTAAAGAGATAAGAAAAGATTTAAGTGTTAACAAAGAAAGAGAGCAGTAAAAGAAGAGTGAGAGAGGAAGTGTATACATATATGTGTATAGTGTATATAAGTGTATACTGTAAATAATAAGTATATGTATATTAAGTATACGTAGTATAGATGTTGTTTGAGCTATATATGTATATAAATAACCTTATAGCTTTACTGACAGAATTATCCGTCACTGTAGATAGAATAAGTGTCACTATAGACCCTAATTTTTACCTTAGGTTATATATATACTTTTTCTTTAGGTTTAGTGACGTTTTATCTGTCACTGTATATATTTTATATGTTACAGTATATGTTAGTATATTAAGTTATGTTAGTATAGTATATATTATTACATATTATTGTATATATATGTAAGTATTAGTATTATAAGTTATAAATAGATAGTATATAATATTTAATTATAGTGTTGGATGCTTATTTGCAATTAAGTGTTTGCAAGCATTTTAGTTAATTCTTATGTACATAATTAAGCTATTATTTCATTAATTCATTCATTTATGATTGTTTATAAAATTGATCTTTTTGGAATTAAAGAATAATCTTGGACTTAGAGAGTGATGTATATCAATAACTACCTCCTAATGAATGACCTAGAATAAATCAGTAAAAATTATGTAATTAAATAAAATTGATGCAATAATGGTTTATATTTGTGACATATACTACAATAACAATGACAATTTTTTATACGACCGTGTTTGATCGTATCATTAAGCTCGCTCTCCTTGCACAAACAACTAGGTCCTGTAATGTGCAAGAAGATCTATGGCTGATGCGTCTATTGTCATTATCTCTCAAGGATAAGGCTGCTTATTGGTTTAGAACCATCAGTAGACCATCGGCAAACACATACCAACATGGCATCAACTGAAAAGTGCTTTCCTAAAAAGTTCTTCCCTGTAGGTCATACTAATTTCCTACGAAGATCTATTATGACCTTCCAACAAAAATTTGGCGAGACTCTACATGATACTTGGGAACAGTTCCAAAATCTTTTAAGAAGTTGCTCGCACCACTAGGTTCCCTTATGCCAGGTCATGCAGATCTTCTACCATGGATTAGAAGATCAACTTCCGTGTTTCATTGACGCCTCGTGTGGTGGAAACTTCCTAAATGAGAATGCTAAAAGTGCCTATGACTTATTTTAAGAAATGAGTGGAAGTTCATTTAATCATGTGTCCATGAACACCTTTGGAAGAATTACAAATCTGTAGTTCGATGTTCATTAGATAAGCACTCAATCTATCCCCATTACCTAAGATGATCTCCAATTGATTGCTCATAAATTCGACCAGAAGCAATTGAACCAGAAGAAAATGGAGGAAAGACTTCTTACATCCACCCAGGCTCCACATTTAACCCCTCCTAACATCAAGGTTTTAAATATCGATATCGATATTGTATCAACAAATCAAAAAGGGATATATCAGGGATATATCGTTGATATCGGTGAATTTTAGGAAATCGCTCAGAAAGGCCAAAAATGACCCAAAATGTCACAAAGTTTATGAAAATTAGCATTTTAGTAACTAAGACATCATAAAGAAATGACTAGAAGACGAAAATCATAAATTTTAAATGAAGACATAATAGAAATGCACTAGTCGCAAGTCGACAAAGTCATATATTGAAAAGAAAGTATACAAAACATGATAATAATTGAAAAATATTTATAGTAACTTTCATTGCATATTGTTGAAAATTGAAATCATGCCTTAGTTATACTGATTTTCTTATCAGTTTTAACATGCTCTCTATTCCAATACTCTTCTTTTTCTCATTGACCTACCTCAAATTTCATGAATCACCCTATTACTCTTCTCACTATGATCTCAAGATATAAAATCACAAATACTATCACCAAAGATGCACTTGGTGATAGAAGATACGATTTAGACTACACAGGAGTATATAGTGAACAAATATAAATGGTCAAATAACTAGAGCCCTAATTTTCTTATCAGTTCCAACACGTTCTCCATTCTAATACTCTTCTCTTTCTCATTGATCTATCTAACATTTTGTGAACCACCCTATTACTCTTCTCATTATAAGCTCAACACATGAAATCACATCTCCTACCAACAAAGATGCACTTGGTGAAACAAGACATGGTTTAGATAACACAAGCGTATATAATGGACAAATATAAATGCTCAAATAACAAGAGAGAAATTGTGTCCATCATATCATAATGCACAATTTGCAAGATTAGTGGAGATCAACAAATCACCAGTACGCAAGTACTTAGATAAACCATGCTGAAACAAGTGAGCCTGTCAACCCTAGGTTGTTGTGGGGGAAAGAAAGAAGAACCATCATGAATGACATCCTTTAATCAAAGGAAGATGACAATATAGCCCTTTCAATACCACCATGGATTATCAAAGTGCTTGGTTTTATACATCTTTTTATAGAGGTTTGAAGATGCTAATGTATTTTTCATCGCCATTTTAGAATCTTCTTTCTATTTTTCAATAAGTAAAACCAAGTGCAATTACTAAATTATCGATAGAGGATGTACAACTCTAAAGTTAACATATTTGATGGACTACAAGGGAGTAAGGACCCTAGCATTTACAGTGCTAAAGTTCAACAAGAGTCCATGATATCGACGATATCATGGAAAAAAGATACTAAGGCTGATATCAATATGTGCTGACCCGGCGATACCGATATATGGGTGATATATCACCGATATATCAATTCTTGCCTAACATTCTAAAAAGGGAAAACTTGAGAAATCTCAATACTGTCCCTACTGAGAATATTCAATTTTTCGAGTCTTTCTACACATCCAAATCCTAGCCCCACTGAAAATATCTCTACCCTCCAAGAGAAATTTAGAAATTCTTCCAACTAGAGGAACTACCTGAACCACTCCTAGACCAATCCAATTCATTTCTAAAAGCAAAATAAATTTGGAGGGTATGGGTCAAATCAGACTTTGTATGAACCTGGGCCATCTCAAGAAGACATCAATGCCCAAGTTATGAAAACCTGTAGGGAATGCATAATCAAATGTCAAAAGTAACCCATGTTGTTACAATCCTGAATAATCAAATTGGGGTTACTTCGACCCAAAGACCTATAGGATGTGAAGTTGATTAGCGGCATGGAGTTATAAAGAACAAACATGGTAACAAATCCATGCAAATTAATAAGATTGTTGATTAATGAGAAGGTATATTACAAATGAAAACATAACATTGTAACGAATGAGTAGACATTTTGTAATATGACATAAAGTTGATTGTAACAAAGAAGCTTTAACATTGTAATGGAGAATACATATATTGTAACAAATACATAGTCGTGTTGTAACCGATTCTGCTATTCATTAAATTGTAAAGCATCAATGACTTAAAAAAATAATTTAAGATTGTAATACAAATTACAATAAAAACATGGAAACAATTGCAATTAAAGAGGCCTCAAAACATTGATATAATCTATTCGATATAATTAACATAGGGTAAACATTAAAAGTTACAAAATTTTGTAATGTCCATGAGTACGTGTTGTAATATGATGTGTATTTGATTGTAACTAAACACGTTTAGCAATGTAATAGAAATAACATAAGTTGTAACAAATAGGTATACAATTTGTAAATGCATGGTTATTAATTAGATGTTGTAATTAATGTGTATTACTTGTAAAGCATCTGTAAGAAAATGTAAAATTGTAATACAAATGGAATGTATCACATATTAATAGTTAAAAGTGTAATACAATGCTTCTTTACAATTAATAGTATCACGTGGTGGATTCTAATTGTGTAATGCAAATTGTAAACAACCGTAAAACATGATGGGTATGTCCATCAAAAGATAGCGTGGTGTTTAATATTCATTTCCAAGTATAGTGTAACAAAATTAATACCATGTGCATTCAAATTGTTAGCAGTGATAAAACCACTAAAAACCATTGAAAGAATTGGAAAGTGGTTTCATCAACGACTTTACATGATCGGACAGATGGTGTTTGGTGCTCATCGTGGCTTTTGTGAGCACAGTGGTCTCTAGATACATTTCCTATGTGTGTGTGTGTTAATGCACTTTCGTTGAGTTTAAATATGCATCGTAGTATAGTCAACAAAAGCAAATCAACATTTAAATTTATAAGCTTGAATGTGAGTTCGAGGTCATCTCAAGATGCAAAATAATCGCAATTCAAACACTAATCAAATGAATATAATTTAAGGCTAGAAAACTTGATGAAAAAAGGAATATATTACTCAAAGAATTATGCCATCAAGCTAAAAGATAAAAGATAAGGTCAAGTAAAAAATGTGTGTTCTTCAACTAAAGAAGGCCTTCAACACTTAGCCAAATGTCAAGCCCAAAGAGACTCTCAAGCCAAGCCAAAATCGGACCAAGTCTGGGCCTAAATGACCTAAACCGACCCAAGACCAAGCCCATGCCTCAGATAATTGGATTCACAATCGGACCTAAGACTCGATTCAAAATCGACCAAGACCGGACCCAAGATCCACCCAAAATCGACCCACACCTACACGTGTGTGGACGGGTGTGTGTGTGCGTGTGAAGATTGGGTCCCGACCCTCGATGCTTGGGCGAGCCTTTAAAGTGCGCAATTCCTTTTTTTCCTAAATCGAGCCATTCTCTAACCAAGGTGGGACTATCATGTCCCCCTCCTTCGTTCGTCCTTCTTTGTAACAAGAGGGCTTCTTTGATTGGTCGTTGGATTTTCAATCCAACAGCCCAGCTCGTCTCCCACGATAAATCCGCATGGGGTACTGGTGATCCCTTGGTTGATTTCTCATCAAATGGAGTAGCTCAGACTCAGGGAAGAAGACAATGATGGTAAGGTACCTATAGACACAAACACGGCCTCATGGCCCAAATTAAGCATGCAATAAGGTCCAGTGAGCTATGTCGGACAAAAGCCATAAGAAAATTGAGAGCGAGGATTACTGGATGATGGTGGTCGAGGAGTTTCGAAGGAGCTCTGGCGGTGGTGATGGTGGATGATGGTGAAGGTGATTTGGGGTCCAATAACCTTTGGAAAAAGCTTTGCATTGAGATGAGGAAGGCGGGAGAGACGAGACGGTGAAGGTAGTGGTGGTTGTGGCCGTCGATGTTGGAGAAGAAGCTAGAGAAGGTAGATGGAGCTCTAAAGCTCTAGAAAGCTAATTGGATGGCAGAGAAATAAAATCCCTAAGGAAATTTTAAGAGAGGAAGGAGGGAGAAGCTCACTGGAGCTCACTGAAGAGGAGGAAAAAGACAGGGATGACCAGAGTGGAGGAAGGAGAATTGAGGGTTGAAGCTTCATGGGAAGCTTCGTGGAAGCTTGGGGAAGAAAACCCCTCTACCTATCATACATGGTAGATGGTGAAGAGGTTCAAAGTAGCTCTAGTGGTGTGTCAATCTCGCCGGCGTTGAGGAAGAATAGGGGAGATTTGATAAAAATTTAGCACCTCTTGGCCTTGTAGAAGTTAGGACCTATATATAGGAGAAGGATGCGTAGCAATTGACTCAAGAAATGAAAGCTTTTCTTGAGTTTTTGAGCTTCAAGAAATCCACTCATCGGCGAGGATCTCGAGCAAGTTGGAGCTCGAAGGGGATCTCAATGGATGGGGAATGATTTGATCAACAATCTCACCAATTTTGGTGAGATTTGGAGAAGATTTGATTGGGTAATTTCCTGATCGAACATTACCTTTGTTGGGTTTCCAAATCCTTCTTGCTACTGCATTTGGAAGGTTGAAGACGATGGAGGTGGGGACCTAAATGCAAAGGAAATTGAAACCTAGGGTTAATTTTGTAATAAACAAAGGCAAATGGGCTAAACTGCAAATTAGGTCAAGATGAACTCTGATTGGGCTCAAAATTTAAGGTTAACCTAATTTTGACCCAATGAATCTAATGGTGACCTCATATTTGGGTTTTGATGCAGTTTGAGTTGGTAATTTATACTAAAGCCCAAAATAAAGTAATTTCTCGCCTAAGTTTGTTTTTGGTCAAAATAGGTTCATTTGGTCAAAGTGAGGGTTCCAAACCTCATATAATATATTTCAATGATTTTTAGGAGGGTTAGATTACATTTATTTCCATCAGAACCAGTTTAATTGAAGTGAAGTTGTAATTAGGATTTTTATTAATAAAATAATCCTCAAATCTTAAAAAACCCTCATTCGATCAGTTCAAGCCCACTTCTTGTAAATTTAAGTTCATTTGACCTTGGATTAAGTACTCATTAACCCCTTAGTTAATCAGTATTCATGATTTCTCATTAAAACAATAGAATTAACGGAATTTCCAGTTTTCATGTATTCAGCTCAGAATAGAATTATGACCCTCTTATGCTTATTAAGGAGCATTTATTCTTGAAGTTAAGCTAAAACATGATAGTTATCACAGATGATGGTGTTACCATCATACCCCTATTCCTAGCTTTTGGTAGTCTTGAGCAAAATCCTATGGAACAAACCAGATCTCTAGATCGGACTTTACCGCTAAGATGCCTACTCGTGCCACCTCTGTAGAGGTTAAATCAAAATACCAAGTTTAGGTCTAGAGGTACTCAAGTACTAGCCAAGATATGAACTTGACCAGCCTCAGCCTTGGGTTAGTAACAAAGTTTTCTGAGGCCCCAAAATTTGTTTAGAGGTTCATTAACCCCAGCAGTTAAAGCACCCATGCGTATGTGCAGAAAGGTCCAGGTTCAACTTGCCAGTGTATTTTGAGAATAAAGAGAGAGATGGTTTTGAGATTTTCCTTTTTTGTAATTTTTTTGTGATTCCCCTAAATCCAACATTGAATTAGCCTATAGCATGGTCTTTATTAGATTCCTTGTCCCCATCATCAATCCTCGAAGGTCCCTAGAAATCAATGCTTTGGGATAGCACTGGCCATGGCAACCCCCAAAATCCTGGCAATCAACACTTCGTGATAGTACCACTCATGGCATTCTATAGCTTACTTTAGGATCTGGTAATTAACATCTCTGGATAATGTCGCCCATGGCACTTGAACCAGCACAAGACACTTATGTGCCCCCGGTAGGATATTTAGATATCATAGGAGACAAGTGTTGAGGAGACAATATGTTATAATGCATCTTCAAGGGGAGTATTTACTCCTCCCAACAGCAGAAACTCCTCTAATCAACTTGTATTTTCGAGCCGCTCCTAAGACAAATCTTCAAGAAATCATTCTTTTTCGAAACATAACACTTTTTGGCATTTTTCTTCGTTAAGCTCACTGAACCAAACCAGTGTGTGGGTTTTGGGTGCCTAGGTTACCACGTCCTGCAAACCAAAGGGAAAACAGCAGGTCGAGTAATCCTTAAGCCTTAGACTTAATACATCAGCTTCGTAACTCCCTTAACTTCTTAAGGAATAGTCCAGATCTTAACAAATAGGTGAATGTTTAAGCCCAAATGGGCCCAAGAGGCCTAAAGTCGGTGATAAGGAGCAAAAATTGCCTTCAGATCCAAAACTCCACATACTGACCTGACAGAGGATCCGGGTGCCCGACTACAGGGTATACAAGCGGAATCGGCTTAGCCCGCCCCTCCTTAGGCTAGCCGAATCCCAACCGGGACTAGCCCAACCTGCCAAAAGATTCTGTGCAACATGGGCAGAAGATACGATAAGATGGGCCTGACCACCTACACCCTAATAGCAACCATGTAGCCTAGCAACTAGGGGTACTAGAGCCCATTGATCGAGGGCTCCCCCTAGATTATAAATAGAAAGGGAGGTCCTCAGAAGAAGGCCCCCCCTTTTCTCTGAAAAAGTGAGGAAATCATGTAACACCATGTAATCCCCAAAAATTCTAGTGCATAGTTGGGAGCATCATCCTCCCCCCAGACGTACAGCCCTTGTGGTGGAAATGGGTCACCAAACCCCTATTTTTTATTGTGCTTGCTTGTTGATTACTGCTCGATCCTCCTATGCGACGGATGGTAACGGCTAAGTAGTATCTCCTACCCATATAAATCTTTTGGTGGCCTTCTAAGGCCTATAAAATGGTGTTGTCTATAGGAAGCATCAACAAAACTCCATCGTGCTTCTAAGCATCCGATAGCTTGTAGGAGGATCCCTTTCGGCGCTCTTCCTAGACCTCCTTGAAGGGAGAACTTCCATGGTGGTCGTAACCACTCGCGGCTCTCCTCCCCTCGGAGGAGGGCAGTCGGGATTCAGTGTCTCTATGCCCCGGTAACCTCGGCCGACTGCCCAAGGTCCCGAGGCCAACCTCCCTTCCACAAGGCACAGCCCAGGAAAGAGGAATAGCAAGCTGAGGTTGGTGGCCTCAGGTATATGCCCCTGCACGTACCCCCTACTTGCTCGGGACGATGAAAATGGAGGTCCCCCGTTGGAAGTGCTCGAGGAGCCAATCAAGGCCTAGTGCGAAAGGACAGTGGACCCTGGCTCATGCACCATGCCCTTAAAGGGCCACCCACAGATAAAGCTGACGCTCAACCACCCTGGAAGGAGACCCTACTAGGAGCTTCCAACGACGCATGCCCAACTTGGGCTTACTTGTGTGTCGTTACCCTGTCAGTCGTACAACCCACCTGATCCCCCCAAGGCATGGTGGGCAGGTCTAGGAGCGCTTCACCAAGAGCCTAGGAATCGAAGACAACCTCAAGAGGTTGTCGAAAGTCGAGTGATGAGAAACTAGGCCCACCCAGTCTTACCCGAATCGACTCGACGCTTAGCACTCCAAACGAGGGAAGCTACATGAGGTAATTATCCCTCAACACCCCAAGTCAGACTATTTTGCTCGCAAGAACGGGAGAGATGCCCTCGACCACGCGTTGAAGTACCCAATGATAGACCACGGAGCGAGATAACTCCTCCAGTAGGTTGTCCAAGGGAGGAGGTAGAGATGATAGCCTTGTTAAAGGCAGAAGCACCCCCAAATGGGCAGGTCTTAATGCTTGTCTGTGGAAGAGGCTCCTTCCATGGGCGAAGGGCCGCCTCCCCCGAGATAGCAGTTGGCTCCCAAAGGGCCACTGTCTTGGACCACATCAAGCGAAGAAGGCCCTTGAGGAACACACTCCCTTCACTGTGGTCCAAGTGGACATGCTTGAGGTGGATTAGTGCACTGAGGATTGCCGTTACAGACCCCCGCCACTCCGAGCAGGAGTCCCTCGGAGAATGCACCCGCCGACCATGAACTAAGCAAGCGTGCCATAAGGGAGGCCAGTTTGCGAGCTAGGACTTGTTGTCCCCAGGCTTCATAGAGTGAGAGATTGCAAGTCCTATGAAGTGCCTGAGGGACCACCCTGAGAAGAGGAATTGGCAGTTGCAAGTAGCCAACACGGTCTCCCCTGTTTATTGAGAGCCATGCTAGTCGACACCTCGCCCAAGCAAGCAGGTAGTGTCGCACAAGCTCCCCATCCGATGGACATTGCTGCCGAATCCTGGTAGTGACACTCGCGCCACCCAAGATCCTCCCCTCTTGTCTCCTAGTCACTTTAGCACAGAGGATAAGATAACCTTGGGTCGATGTCACCCCAGATAGTTGAGCCCTCCCTTCCAAGTGTACTCTCCCCACGTACCTTCCCTCAATCTCCATTAGGGTGAGAAGGATAAGGTCAAGCCTCCCCACACGTCTCGGTAGAGCATCTAGCCTTGCTTCGATGAGTGCCTCCCCCATTAGGATGGCCCTGAACGCTTTGGGCAATGCGCTCCCTTGGCCATGAACTAGGAGAAAGTCTTTGCCATGACACCCGCGATAGCCTGAGGTCCTCTCCTCCAGATGCCCAAGCACGTCAACACAAAGGAAGAAGTGACCTCTGGAGCAGTGCCATCTGAGACGGGTCAACAACCCGTATGGCTGATTTCCTGTGGAGATGCCCGCAGCACTCTGAAATGCCCGAGCCAGGCCACCATCCAAGCCACCCCTTTTAGGTTGACATGCCCATGTTGTGACCGTCATTCTGGTGGAATACTCTTCTCTCCTCCCTCCGGCCATCCTGGGAAAAGAGTAGAGAGGAAGGGAATGACCCTCCTCCAACTAACTTGGACGAAGACAGGCACCTCAACCAGGTTGCCATACTAAAGCTGACTGAGTTGACGGTAGCATTCGGTGACCTAATCGGCTGAACACCGACATTCGCCTGCCTCTAGATCCTCCCAGTTCGTGCCTGACCCTCTAAAAGGATTGGACAGCGCTTGAAGGCTCGATGACTTAGCGTAAACCCCTTACGGCTGAGGCAAAGCAATCGAAGGGCCTACGCGGAGAAAGGAAAGGGGAACCAAGTCCGGACAATCTAGCGAGGGGCTAACCCGGCTGATATGCCAAGCGATTTCGAGATCATAGCCAGACTCTTCAGTCACGGCATGCCCTGCCTCCCCTTCTTTCCTTATGATGTGACCAAGCTTGTCGAGGTCTGGGGGGATCTCTATCCCTCCAAGGGTCTAGGGGCAACGATCCCCCGAAGGGACCAACATGCCCAAAAATAGCCTCATAAGGCTACTAGGTATCTTGGCATCCCCTTGAGTACATGCAGTGGTGAAATCACCCCTCGAGGGGTGGCTGGCGCTAGATATCCCTTACGCGCATAGTCTCGACCATGCAAAGAGCAACCACGTATCCTCCAAACTTGGCATTTGAGGCCTACACCCTACCACAGTGGTGGTAAGAGGCCCGACCTGTCCTACCAAGGATAGAGTCTTATCCTTAGCGATGGTTGGTCGCCATCCACAAAAGGTGACGATCACCCCACGCCTTCACCCAGCCACTTGCCACAGGGGAATGGCAGGGCCCAGACATAGACCTAGCAAGCCACCTCTTATGGTTGGCAAGAACTCATATGGATGCATCTGATGTTCCATCTGTTGCCGCCTCTTCAGGTCGGCAAGCCACTTCCTAAGGTTGGCGAGAACTCAGACGAACACGTTCGACATTCCATCTGTTGCCATCTCTTCAGGCCGGCAAGCCACCTCTTAAGGTCAGCAAGAACTCAAAAGGATGCGTCCGATGTTCCATCTATTGTCGCCTCTTCATGTCGGCAAGCCACCTCCTAAGGTTGGCGAGAACTTAGATAGACGTATCCGACGTTCCATCTATTGCCGCCTCTTCAGGTTGGCAAGCCACCTCCTAAGATCGGTGAGAACTCGGATGGACGCGTCCGACGTTCCATCTACTACTGCCTCTTCAGGCCGGCAACCCACCTCCTCAGGTCGAAAAAAACACAGATGGATGCATCCAACGTTCCATATATTGCCGCCTATTCAGCTCGGCAAACCACCTCCTAAGGTCGGTGGAAACTCGGATGGACGCGTCTGATGTTTCATCTATTGCACCCTTTTCAAGTTGGCAAGCCACACCCTAAGGTCGGCACTAACTTGGATGGATGCATCCAACGTTCCATCTACTATCGCCTCTTCAGGTCGGCAAGCCACCTCCTAAGGTCAGTGAGAACTCAGACAGATGCGTCCAACATTCCATCTACTGTAGCCTCTTTAGCTCAGCAAGTTGCCTCATAAGGTCAGCGAAAACTCAGACTGACATGTCCAACGTTCCATCTACTGCCGCCTCTTCAGGCCATCAAGCCACCTCCTAAGGTTGGCAAGAACTCAAATGAACACGTTCGATGTTCCATCTATTATTGCCTCTTCAAGATGGCAAGCCAACTCCTAAGGTCAGCGGAAATTCGGATGGACGCATCCAACATTCCATCTATTGCCTCCCCTTCAGGCCGTAAGCCACCTCCTAAGGTCGGCGAGAACTCTAGTAGACACATCCGACAATTCCATCAATTGCTGCCTCTTCAGGTCGGGAAACCACCTCCTAAGGTCAATAAGAACTCAGATGGATGAGCCCGATGTTCCACCTATTGCCGCCTCTTCAAGCCGGCAAGCCACCTCATAAGGTCGATGAGAACTCGGGCATACACGTCTGACATTCCTTACATTCCCGCCTCTTACGGTTGGCTGGCCACTCCTAAGTGTTGGTCCCAGCTCGGATGAGTCCACATGACGATCCCTTACATCGCCACCTATTCATGTTGGTCAGTCACTTCTTCAGGTTGATTGGTACTGGGATGGGCCCACCCAATAATCCTAAAAAATTGCCACCTCTTCAAGATGGCAAGTGACATCTTAATGTCAGCAAGAACTCGGACTGATAGGTTCGATGTTCCTTACGTTACCACCTCTTTAGGCTGGCTAGCTGCCTCTTAAGGTCAGTTGAACCTGGATGGATGCATCCAAGAACTTGGATGGACACGCCCGACCCTCCTCAAATTGCCACTTCTTAGGCTCGGCAAAGTCACTCCTGACAGTTGGTGTTAGGCATTCATGCCCCGCTTGTCTTCTACTATAATGCCGTCTCAGGAGAACGACAGAACCAGGGCTCCTACGCCACATGTATAGGAAGCTATGATGATAGCTTCACGGGCTGGTAATGACTTGGGACCATCTGCCCTGAAGTTCCACATACTACCCATTGGCAAACCTTTAGTCGCTCCATCCTTAGCGGCAATTCCCCACCTAAGTGCTCGGTGAGTGTTTGGGTCGTTTCACCAAAGGGTTGCCGTACCGACCTCTAAGGCTGGTAGGGATCGAGACCTCAACAGCCCATGTCCTGAGCATCACCACGTTGTGTAACAACGGGAGCTTGGGCCCCTACTCTCCAGGCACCATTTGGCGTACCTTCAGACTGCTAGCAGAAAGAGTTTAGGCGTCAGCTCACTTGAGGTTGGCCCATGGTCGCCTTCCATGGTCGGCTCCTCTTCATTTCGACCTTTCCTTTGGGCCACCTCCCGAGGCTGGCCCTACTTTACGGCCACCCTTTAAGGAAGGCCCTAGGCAACTGCCACCTTCAAGGGCCAACCCACACAAAAATCCCTCAGCACTTGCCCTGTTCAAAGGCATAGCCGGGGGGGCAGGTGCTCGACGGTATCATGCCTCAAGGCCATGATGAAAAAATCTCTTCTCGTCCATGCACTATGAGGGTAAGCCTAGTATCAGAATGGCTGCATCTAGGAAATGACCAAGCGGCCAACTGCCTCCGCGGAATTGGTAAGCCACCCAGTGGCTAACTTTCAGATCCTCGTGTTAATCGCTCTGAATCGAATTTTAAAATCGATGGTTGCAGTATAGATTGAATCAGCGTGAAAAACAAATAGAATTTACACTCGAATGGATGTCCGAGGTCAAACGTAGGGAACAATTAGCAAAATAATTCTCAAGATTGCAATTCAAGCACAATATAAGCAATTTATACTAGAACTCCAAACAATAATGATATATAAATGAAAGCAAATGTCAAATAGTGCAAAAAGAATGGGATAAAATGATGATTTGAATCACCAATTAGCCCTCACAATAATATCAAATATCTCAATAGTATCAATCAATTTAAATCCACGTAGGATAAGTGCACAATGCACTCCCTTCAGAGATCAGACAATGGAAATCTTAACCAGACGGTTAATCGTCCAATTGTTACAGTGCCAAGAGGGAACCCTTCCCCTTCCTTCCCTTTCTCTCTTCTTCTGCCTCCTTAAGCTTCAGAGAAGGCACAACACAGAGCTCAGCACCAACACCAACAGAGGCAAAGGCCTCCCTAAAAAATCATTAAGTGTTGAGAGGAGGGCAGCAGAGCAAAACCCCCCTCCCCTCTCTCTCTTTTATCTTGTTTCTCTCTCAGAATCAGGTAAACCAAACCAGACCCGGGTATCTGGGTAAACGGACTAAGGCCCAGACTCGCGTGGCATGGCTGTGGGTGAGAGTGTGTGAGGGGTGTGTGCGTGGGGACCTCACCCCCTGTGCGTGCTGAGGCGAATATCATACAGCACAAAAATAATTTAAACTGCATGGGGGCTTCAGTGCTTTCCGATGTAGTACTAAGCTGTCCCCCTGTTCTTCTCATAGCAGGCAGTGGACCTCCTTCACCGAATTGGAGCAGTTGCTGAGCTCGGGGTCTCCAATCAGGGACCTGGGCATTTGGAGCTAGTGGTTCCACACCACCTGGAGGTGATGCCTGGGGCATCTAACGCAAGAACACCTTTGATGAGACCATTTGAATCGACTATTGTTATGCCTAAGTACTTCAATTCTAACATAGTATTTTGTTAATAATCACATTAGGTCATTAAATAAGTGCATGCATCATTACTTGAGTTTTTATCTATTTTATCACATTTTATAACGTAGTATGTAATTATTTTATGTTTTGTTACAGGAATGATATTGGAAAGAACAAGGAGGGGGGGTAAAATTCCCCCAACAAACGGCCAACTGCAACACCTCCCCATAAATATCTCATCTTTCGGCTGGCCTCAAAACTTCCCTTAACAAATGCAAACGGTGTGGCCAAATTTAGAAAAGGATTTTGAAAATCCCTGGGAAGGCGGAAGAGAAGAGATATAGTGGAGAGGCAGAGGGGATTGGAGAGGAGGATCCATCAACCGTGCAACCAGTGTGCACTGTGCACACTGCGCCATCATTGCCACCCAAAGCCTGCCAGGCGCGGCCACACCGCGCCCTTCAAGCCTGCGCCCAGTGCTGCACCCACCGCCCACACTGCGTCCTTCAAGCCTGCGCCCAGCGCCGCACCTACCATCCACCGTACCATCCAACCAACGTCCGGAGGTGCAGCACCACAAGCCTGCAGGAGACCCATGCCCGCAAGCGCTGCACAGCAAGAAGCAGCAAGCCACACCGCTCCAACACCGCACCCTTTAAGACTCGTCCGCAGACGCCGCCACCTTCCACCACCATCACACTGCGCCTGCCCTTGCAGCACCCTTCACCGCACTGCCCAAAGCACGTGAGCGCGTTTGTAGCCCAAGCAACCTATAGGTGCCCCACTCCAGCGCTCTCACCGCACCCCTACAACATCTTTGCGCGTCCACACCGCGCCATTGCCTTCCACCGCAAGTGCCTGCGACAGCGCCCTTGCGTGCCCCTACAGGCGCACGCCTCCCTGCACCTGCACACGGCTCTCATCGCGCTCCGCGACAGCGCCCTTGACGCCAACCCTCAGCAGGCAACAACCGCTCGCACCGCACTGCCTGCAGACACCACAATGCTCTCCAGCGGCAGCAACAGTGGCGACAACCAACTTGCATCAAGCTCCATCGTCGGCCATCCTCTGCCTCCGACCACCTCAGCCCACATCGAGAACACCAATGTGAAGCCATCACTCTGACGCCCTTCCCCAGGATCCTTGCAGCCAGCCGAGACTCTTCACACGAGCAAGGAGGAGAGAGGAATTTTCCTCTGTTTTTAGTGAAATTAAAAATTACCATTTGTGCCATTGCCAAACACTATTGCATTATTTAGTGGATTAATATATTTGAGTGAAATTGCATGCATGGCCTTACATGTTATAGTATTTCTTTCATGCACTTTACTTTTAAATGGTGATGTGATAAATGCATAAGATCTCATCCATACCCTCACATGACCTAAAAGAGAAAGCCCCATGTTTTGAAATATCCATATCCCTGCATTTCTAAATAATTACATGTTCCTTCTTTTCGCCTTGTTTCACATCAGATTTGAACACGTATTGCGCACGTGATAGAATAAATACAAAAGAAAAAGAAATTTTGTGAACTTATTAATCTGTTCCTCCCTGTGAATACGACATCCTTCACTGTGGTTTAAATTCATATCTATGTTAATCTTTGATTGAGAGATTTCCACCACATTAATTACAACGACATATCCTTCTAGTGTTATCATAAATAAGTGAAACTCTCTCCGTCAAATTGGCACCATTGACGGGGAATTTTACCCCCCTTCCTTGTTCTTTCCAATATCATTTCTGCAACAAAACATAAAATAATTACATACTAAGTTATAAAATGCGATAAAATAGATAAAAACTCAAGTAATGATGCATGCACTTATTTAATGACCTAATGTGATTATTAACAAACATACTATGTTAGAATTGAAGTAGTTAGGCATAACAATAGTCCATTAAAATGGACTCAACGTTGTATGATGGCTATCTTTTCTGATATGATCGACGAGTTTGTTGAAATTTTCATGGATGACTTCTCCATTTATGGCTTGTCGTTTGACCTATGTCTTTCGCACCTTGATAAAGTCTTAACCCGTTGCGAAGAGGCAAAGCTGGTGCTTAGCTGGGAGAAAAGCCACTTTATGGTCCAAGAGGGCATTGTGTTAGGGCTTATAGTTTTCCAGAGAGGATTAGAGGTGGACATCACAAAAATCGATTCCATCTCTAAGCTTCCATTACCCGCCAATGTTCATCAGGTTAGATCTTTCCCTGGTCATGCTAGATTTTATAGGCGCTTCATTAGAGATTTCAGTAAAATCTCTAAGCCACTCTGTGACCTGTTAACGAAGGATGTCTCCTTCGATTTTGATGATAGATGTGGCGAGGCTTTCCAAATCTTGAGGAAAGCCCTTATTATCGCACCAATTCTCCAAGCACTAGATTGGACCCTCCCATTTGAGCTTATGTGCGATGCTTCTGATTTTGCAGTGGGAGTGGTCTTAGGTCAAAGGGTTGATGGCAAACCTCATGTGCTGCATTATGCCAGCAAGACCCTTACAGATCCTTAGCAAAACTACACGGTCACTGAAAAGGAACTACTTGCTGTAGTATTTGCTTTGGAAAAGTTTCGATCTTATCTTTTGGGGTCCAAGGTTGTGGTGTTCACTGATCATTCTGCCCTAAAGCATCTTCTTGCTGAAAAGGACACCAAACCTCGCCTAATTCGTTGGATTCTACTACTCCAGGAATTTGACTTGGAAATTAAAGACAAGAAAGGAGTTGAGAATGTGGTAGCAGATCATCTGTCTAGGATCCCTATTGAGGCATCAAACCTTGTTGGCGGTATTCAAGAGACTTTCCCTGATGAGTCTCTGATGGCCGTGAAAGCTAAAACTCCTTGGTTCGATATCGTAGTGAACTATCTGGTCACGTGCATTACACCTAGTACTTGGGACAAGTAGAAGCGAGACAGGTTTCTTACTAATGCTAAATTTTATCATTGGGAGGAACCCGAGCATTTTAGAGTAGGCCCTGACCAGCTTTTTCGTCGTTGCGTCCCTGATGAAGAACAAAGAAGTGTTCTGAGTTTCTGCCATGACCTCCATTGTGGGGGACATTTTAGTGGGAAGAAGACTACCCATAAGGTTCTTCAGTCTGGCTTTTGGTGGCCTACATTATTTCGAGATGCACATACGTATGTGGGTGCATGTCTACGTTACCAACAGACGGGAACCATTGGAAAAAGGGATGAGATGCCCCAACAACCTATCCTCCTTGTTGAGATCTTTGATATTTGGGGCATTGACTTCATGAGTCCCTTTCCTGTGTCGTTCGAATATGAATACATCCTTGTGGCTGTAGACTATGTATCAAAATGGATAGAAGCCATACCCACATGAACCAATGACCATTCCGTGGTCTTGGACTTTGTTAAGGCTAATATCATTTCTCGGTATGGGTTCCCAAGGATGATCATAAGTGATGGAGGACCTCACTTCAAGAATGTACACTTCATAAGACTATTGCAAAATTTGGGAGTCAACCACATGATAGCCACACCTTATCATCCTCAAACGAGTGGACAAGTTGAAGTATCTAATAGGGAGATTAAGCGAATTTTAGAAAAAACTGTCAGGCCTGATCGAAAGGATTGGTCTAAAAAACTAAATGATGCTCTTTGGGCATATAGAACTGCGTATAAGACTCCCTTGGGTATGTCTCCTTTCCGTCTTATCTACGGAAATGCGGGCCACCTTCCCATTGAAATCCAACATAAAGCTTATTGGGTTATTAAAAATGTTAACTTGAATCTGGATAAAGCGGGAAAGGCATGTATGTTAGAATTAACTAAGCTTAAGAAGCTTCGTAATGAAGCCTATGAAACTTCTTAAGCTTACAAGCAACGTACAAAATTCTTCCATGATAAGCACATCATTAGAAAGACTTTTGAGCCCATCCAATGGGTCTGGCTTTTCAATTCTAGACTTAAATTATTTCCTGGAAAGCTCAAGTCCTACTGGGATGGGCCATACATTGTCAACAATACTTTCCCTCATGGAGCTGTAGAAATTCGGAACCCTACTTCAGGTGCGAGCTTTAAGGTAAATGGCTAGCGACTTAAGCCTTATATTACTCTTTCAGATGGCCAGGTTTTGGACGCACTTCAGCTTGAGGAACCTTAGCTCCTCCCACTCTCCTCCTCAGGTGATATTCTTCTATGTCTGCATTTTTCCAATGAGGACATTGTCAGTCTTAGGCATGGGGGGTTATAACCTGAGAACGTTTATAGCATTTATAAATATTTGCATACATACATATATATATATATATATAAATCTTCTTTTCTTGAGCTGAGTGGGTTAATCCCTAGAAAAATACCTTTGTCATTGGAGGTTTTTCTTCTTGAATTATTTCTTAAGTTTAGAATCCAGTACATTTATTTCACATGCACGTAGACTAGGTAATGGATCCTTGAAGAAAACCAGTAAGCATTTGTAGTCTACTGAACCCTTGGACAGTTCATAGGGATTCAAGCATACTATCTTCTAATAAATCCACCTCATATTTGTGAGAAGAAAGTAGAGAGATTACTGGTGCGCTAAGTCTAGTGCAAGGACTCTTAAGTTTTGGACAATTAGATGATGATACTTCAGAGTTAAGCATAGTTTTTGCTCTCTGTTCCTGTGTGCGTACTTTAGCGAATTCCTGAGAGTCACCAAATAAGGTAGATACACAAAGATTGTGTCTTGATAAAACTATGACAATGGTGGATGGTTACGACCATTCTTTATAGAGTCTTCGGCTAAAGGAGGGTAATAGTGTCAAAGGTCAGAAATACGCCTGTCCTATCCATTCCTTCCTAGTGCCGAGAATAGGCACTTCCACCAAATAAGCCACATAATATCCTCTTGACCATCATCCCTAAAAATGCCTCATAAATAAAAGTCTGTATCGTGTTGTGTTGATTAATAAAGAGAGAAAAAGAAAAAGAAAAAGAAAAAGAAGAAGAAACAATTAAAAAGAAAAAAGAAGAAAAGAGAGAAAGAAAAGAAAAAGAAAAGAGTCTAGGGTTATTGTTGTAACATTGTTTCTGAGGCAACAAAACACCTATCGCGTTCCACCAAATATGACCCATTGTTGGACGAACGGGTTGCCACGCTAATGTGTTCGGTTTTGAAAACCTTGTTGTTGTAGTTTGAAAGCGAAGAACTCGTGTTCAACAAATAAAATTTATACTGAAATGAAAATTCCGGGTCGAACATAGGGAGGCGGACGTTTGATTTAAAAACTACGCGTTTGTTTTTATTTGTCACGAAGTAATTCAATTGATTAAAGCTATCTAACTATTTACAATAAATAGAAGAGAGAGAGAATATTACAAACAGAAATCAAAATGAGATGTAGAATGAATAGGGAATTCATCATTAAGGAGATTGTTTGTTTCACTATTACAACTAAAAAGCAATAAAATAATTACACTAGAAAGTAGTAAATATACTCTAGAAAGCATTAAAAGAATGGAGAGAGAAATATCCTCCTCGACGGTTGCTTGGAGGATGAGTCAAACTACTCTAGAAAGCAATAAATCCATTCTAGAAAGCAGTAAAAAGAATGGGGAGAGTGATATCCTCCTCGACGGTCGCTTGGAGGATGAGCCAAAAGGGATGACGCTTGGACGAAGGAGGACGGAGCAGGACGAAAGAGGATGAAGCAGAAGAATGGGAACGGGGCAGCATGTCGTCGTCGTCGCGGGATCCACTTTTGAAGGGGGACGAAAATTTGGACTTTATCTCGCGAGAAGCATCCCGGGTGTGGAACAAGCTTCTCTTGAGCTTTGGAGAGGGAGAGAAGAGAAGGAAGGGATGAGAATTTCGTGTGGAGGGGGTCTCCTTTTATAGTTGCAAGGATTGAGGGTAATTTGGTCATTTAAATCTCAAAACATTAAATAAGGGCTCTTTAGTTACGGATAAAACCGTCGCTAAAGCCCCATTGTGGGCGTAGTAGGCGTTGTGCGTGCGCCCGGTCGCTTGTGCGCATGCGCAACACCTGCGCACGTCTGCTGAATCTCACGATCAGATGGCTTAAGATGCGCCTTCCCTACTCCTCAACGCGCACCTGCCCGCGTGAGGTACGGGCGTGCGATAGCGCGTCGGCGCTATTGAGCGTGGGCGGCCGTTGGATCGCTATTTGATGGTCGATTGAAGGCGCACCCCGACTCCAAATCCCGCTCGCCGTTACTCAAACTCGCACCTGTGCCTCGCGATAAGGGGTTGGACCTCTGTGTTGCTTCGGCCAAATGGTTGCGCGGATGTATTCAAGGCACCGCATCCACAGCTATTGGATCTTGATCCAACAGCGGAGAAGCGGTGCTCTAATTGAAGAAGAGAACGTGCGGCGGTGCTGGGGGCTGGTTGGACAGCTAAGATGGCGCCACATGGCGCCATCTTGGCCGTCCATCTTCTGGATGTTGTAGATGGTGCCACGGGTGTCGGATTGACTCGATTTTTGCGTTGTTATATTGCGATCGTCGATCCAAATCCATCCATGCAGTCGGATTTGTTGTTTGAAGTATGGATTTACACCATCTTGGCCCTTGATTTACACCATCTGATGCTACAAATGCCTGATTAGGGCGATCTTGGAGTCGTTGAACTCCAATCGTCGCCCTGATCACATCTGTATGGTTGTATCTTCTATCCGAGGCCCCGATAAAAAGTTTACTGTGTCCAAGCACATAAAAGGAGACAATTAACCTCCATTTTATTCAAACTACTCTAAATGCACGATGATGCATGTTATGCAATATTTATAGCATGCAATGTAATCCTATGCTTAAGAACATGCATAAATAGACATCTTAAGTAGTGTAAATGTGTTTACATCATACCCCCATGCCTATCTTTTGCAAGTCCCTAGGAAAAACTATATGCTATTTATAAAAGAATCAGGTTGGATTATTTGGGCATAAGTTATTTTCAATCATTAAGAAATTGTCTACTTAGGATTTGAACTTTCAAAGACACAGCAGTCCCTGAGTATCTACCAAAATGCAGACCGCCTCAAGCCCTCGCCTTATTCAAAGAAAATTTTCTTTTTCTCTTTTTCCTCTTTTCTAATTTTTTTGGATTTTCAAGTTTTAGGGTTAAAGAGTGGCTTTCTACGGCCATTCAACTCACCCAAGATTTGATGAGAACTCTAAGTTCTAAGCATCTTATTGTGATTGTGATAGACTCATTGTTCGACAATTAAAACGGACTTCGGATTTCTACTCCTCTAGGTGACCTCAAAAAGAATTCTGCCTAAAGGTGTATCTTTACAATCGGTAGCTTTCTCCCTACTTTTATTTTTTTTATGGGGTCAACACAAGGGTGAATCTATTGTATATCTCCCCAATTTATTCTACTTCTCTGCTTCTTCTTAAGTGTTTTGGGAATTTTCAGTGCATTTACTGAGCTGGGTTTTAGACAATCGGTTGATGAGCTGTTACCACCGACAACTTGCCAGCCATACTCGTGTGGCGAAGTGTGGTTTATTTCTTTTTTTTTCTTTTCTCCTTTTCTTTTTTATTTTTTTTATTTTATTTTAAGTAGGTGGCTTCCCTGATCTAAGATTTACCTAAAGGCAGCAAAAAGAGAAAGGTCCAGTGACTGGGCTCTGGACAACTTACCTATGGGCTGTTACCCACGATAACTTGCTAGCCATATCACCCTAAAAGGTTCATTAGCTACCCAATTTCTGTTAAAATCGTCGAATAACGAGTCAGTGCAAAGAAAATGTGTAGATGCTTAAAGCTCAAAAATTCCCTCAAATCAGAGGGTTGGTTGATAAGTCGTGTACTTATCACCCAAACTTATTTATTCCAATTATGATAGAATTAAGATGGAGAAGACTCGAAAGACAAATCCACATTTTAGTGGATACACAGGCTAATTAAGTCCAAAGACCTGAAGGGTCTTTGTGTTCAAATCATAATGTAGTATTTCCTAAGATTGAAAATTTTCTTAAATCGAAGTTCTCTTTCCTAATTCCAAATTTTTTTTTAATAAAAGAAAATAAAACAAATCTATGGAGCTGACAAATAAATTCAGAGATGAATATCCACCCCCCATGCCTATCTAATGCAATGTTCTCATTGTATTAAAAAGACATAAAACAGAGTGGAATAGCGTAGAAAGGCCCTGAATTGCGTGAATGTCAGGTCCGCTCCGAGATAGAAACTAAAAAGAACTGTATAAATGCTGAGTTTAGTGCCTTCAGCTAGGCACACTATAAAAAGAAGAGAAATGAAGAATTTGTTGGTGCTAGAGCACCACGATCATTTGTTTTGATGATAACAAAACACGTGTTATTTAACATTTGCAATTTGAGTCCTAGATTTCAGGTCAATTGCAAATGTGGACGTGTTTAGACGGAGTTCGAGCTCGCATCCAGGACGGATTGGAGGAGCTTGACGGAAAACAGAGGAGGTTCGCGTGGAGCGAAAGATTGAAGATGGATGGAAATGAAGAATAGGATAGATTCTTTTTAATCCTTTCATGTACTTTTATCTTTATCTTTCTTGCACTTTATTTTCCTTAGAAAATTATGTTAAAGAGCCTCAAAGTACCCTAACAGTAGTCCTAGGAACACCGGCACAACCCTAGGATACTTAGGTTTTCTGTAGAACACTTAGAAAACCAATATAGGGTTAAAACAGACTTTACAGACGTCTAATTCACAAATCAGACGTCTGATAAAGTATTTTAAGACGTCTGACTGTTGTTTCAGACGTCTGATAACTGTTAGGCTGGACATAGTTAGTTCTGTCTGATGAAATCATACGTCCATACCTTAGACCAGACGTCTTAGAAGACGTCTGATGGATTTGCCAGACGTCCAATTAGTGGACCGTTGGCTGACTTAGCAGACACCCAAGAATATGACCGTTAGAGCCTTATCAGACGTCCATAGGCCTTTCCAGACGTCTGATAAATGACCGTTTTGCCTCGGCTGACCCAAAATCTCTTCTCAGAGATTTTCTAGCCGTTGCAACATTTGGAAATCAATTCCCACAGTAAAAGTAGGTTTCCAGACGTCCAGACTTAGTGCCAGACGTCCTGTATGTCGTCTGATGGACTTGTACAAAAACCCTGTTTAGATCTGATTCAAGTCAGGGAGAAACCCGCATAGAATCAGACGTCTGACCTTGAAATCAGACGTCTTAAAGTGGCCTTCCAGACGTCTGATGCCAGAGTTAGACGTCTGATAACCCTGTCAAATGTAATCATTGTCCTGATTTCGGCCTGATTCTCTTGGGCTTTGCACCCAACGGCTATAGAACCTTTCTCAAGCCTTCCAAAGCCTTCCTAAGGCCTCTATAAATAGAGGGGAGCCTTTGCAACACAAAAAACACACAAGATATACACTTAGAAAAACACAAGACACACTTAAGCAACATACTTCCATTCTTGTGTCCAATTGATGCCCTTGCTCTCCAAGCTCTAGTTTCATTCTCTTGAGAGCATCAAGTCTTCGCGCACCCGCTCTCCCGCCGTTGTTCACGAGAGCGACATTGCGCCGTTGCGTGGCTCACGCACCCGCGTCATCCTCGACGCACTCCTTGCAAAGGGGAGTTTCCTTATTCCTATAGAAGCTAGGTTCTTAATTACTTTGTTGGCTCTATAGGACCTGTTGTTTTATTTTATCTTTGTTATTTTGGTTGGGTATTCGCTTTGCGAATTCCCATCTCCTTCGTGGGACAAAATCCTTCTCGTGGAGAGAAGGGGTTGAGGAACGCTACCCTCGTACTTGTAGCGTGGTTGTACTGAGGTTGAATCACCCTTGTTTTAAAGTGATTCGGTTAGTGGATTTGATCAACTAGGTTGATCGGAAAATCCTAACTCGAGAGGGTTAGGTGGTGGTTTTCACCCGGTTTGGGTTTCCACCTAAAAATACCTGTGTACATTTTGTGATTGCTTATTTTTGTGATATTGCTTTATATATTTCATTCCGCATTTTTTTGTCACGCTGATCTCACCCCTCCAAGTAGGGAACTTTCAATTGGTATCAGAGCAGGTTTTCCGCCGACAGGAGTAACATCCGCGGAAAGATCACATGGAGGGAAGCTGTTCCACAAGCAGGATTTCCGAGGGGCAGTCCACAACCCGTCCGCCCTACTTTGATGGGAACAACTACAGCTACTAGAAGCTGAGGATGAAGACGTGGCTCCAAGCCACTGAATTCGAGGTATGGGGATGTTGCGAAACCCCATACGAGATCCTGAAGCGACCCCAAGGAGGCTACTCGCAGGTGCAGATTCTAGAGCTCTCACTCAACGCAAAGGCAATGAATGCCTTGTACTGCGCATTGAGTCCGAAGGAATTCGAACGAATCCAAGAGTGCACCACCGCCCACGAGATATGGAGGAGGTTGGAAGGCACTCATGAGGATTCCAGCTCGGAGGAAGAAGAAGAAGAAAAAGAAGAAGAAACCACTTGCTTTGGTTTCATGGCCAGAGGAAGCAACTGCGACAGTGAAAGCGGAAGCGACTCCGACGACGAGGTAAATCTTGATCTTCAAGAAGCTTTTAATGAACTTTTTGAGATTAGTAAATCACTTAGGATAGAAAATAAAAGCATTAAAAAGAACCTTAGTTTTCTTAAAAATGAAAATGATAGGTTAGAAATAAAACTTAAGGATCTAGAAACTTGTCCTAAAAATGATAACCTATTATTAGAAAATCATAACCTCATCAATGAAAATAATAAGTTGATTGAGGAAAATGATAGTCTAAAGTTAGAAATCTATGATTTAAAGACTAAGATGCAAACTATAGAAAAAGAAATTGCATGTCTTAGGGAAAGCTCTAACAAACTAATCAACAA
The DNA here is from genome assembly GCA_037157565.1 of Thalassia testudinum. Classification (NCBI taxonomy): domain Eukaryota; kingdom Viridiplantae; phylum Streptophyta; class Magnoliopsida; order Alismatales; family Hydrocharitaceae; genus Thalassia; species Thalassia testudinum. Next base: position 19,626,177 of record JAZHRO010000026.1, on the reverse strand, counting down.
AGTAGATGATTTATATAGCCCTAAGATTGAGAAAGGATCTCCATCAAGGAGACCTTCTAACAAATCCGGATCCAAGCCCACTTGGATACCGAAAAAAAAATTAGAATCTTGTTTTGTAGGGTTCAGGGATAATTACAACATAAGGGACTGGACCTACAAGCTCAAGGCTGGTCAACTCAAGTTGGGAGAACCAATGAGTAGACCAAGGAGGAGAACAAGAAGACCGACGAGACGGCGAACAAGCGACGGACCCGCCGCACGTTGACCACCAGACTGGAGACCGGCGTCGATGCCCGGGCCTCCAAGCTACGGATGGGAGCCCCATCCGATGTGGCATCGACCACCACCATTCGGGCCATTTTATTGGCCATGGTAGGTGAGGTAAAATTCTTAACCCTATCTTTTTATAAGCATTTAGATAGGGGGAGTTAAAAAAAACAAAAATGAAAAATGATGAGCTAATTGTCAATTTTTAAGAGGGAGATATAAGGTAGCTAAATTTCCTTTAAGGGGGAGAAAAATAATAGCTATCTTGTTGTTACAAAAAGGGGGAGAATATCACCTTTGTTAAAATAAACTCATAGAAGAGCATGTTTTAAGGGGGAGTTATAGGAAATATAAAACCAATTAAACCTTTTTGATAATGTCAAAAAGGGGGAGGAGTTTCTGCATTATTATTTACGGTTTTGTCATCATCAAAAAGGGGGAGATTGTTGGTGCTAGAGCACCACGATCATTTGTTTTGATGATAACAAAACACGTGTTATTTAACATTTGCAATTTGAGTCCTAGATTTCTGGTCAATTGCAAATGTGGACGTGTTTAGACGGAGTTCGAGCTCGCATCCAGGACGGATTGGAGGAGCCTGACGGAAAACAGAGGAGGTTCGCGTGGAGCGAAAGATTGAAGATGGAAGGAAATGAAGAATAGGATAGATTCTTTTTAATCCTTTCATGTACTTTTATCTTTATCTTTCTTGCACTTTATTTTCCTTAGAAAATTATGTTAAAGAGCCTCAAAGTACCCTAATAGTAGTCCTAGGAACACCGGCACAACCCTAGGATACTTAGGTTTTCTGTAGAACACTTAGAAAACCAATATAGGGTTAAAACAGACTTTACAGACGTCTAATTCACAAATCAGACGTCTGATAAAGTATTTTAAGACGTCTGACTGTTGTTTCAGACGTCTGATAACTGTTAGGCTGGACATAGTTAGTTCTATCTGATGAAATCATACGTCCATACCTTAGACCAGACGTCTTAGAAGACGTCTGATGGATTTGCCAGACGTCCAATTAGTGGACCGTTGGCTGACTTAGCAGACACCCAAGAATATGACCGTTAGAGCCTTATCAGACGTCCATAGGCCTTTCCAGACGTCTGATAAATGACCGTTTTGCCTCGGCTGACCCAAAATCTCTTCTCAGAGATTTTCTAGCCATTGCAACGTTTGGAAATCAATTCCCACAGTAAAAGTAGGTTTCCAGACGTCCAGACTTAGTGCCAGACGTCCTGTATGTCGTCTGATGGACTTGTACAAAAACCCTGTTTAGATCTGATTCAAGTCAGGGAGAAACCCGCATAGAATCAGACGTCTGACCTTGAAATCAGACGTCTTAAAGTGGCCTTCCAGACGTCTGATGCCAGAGTTAGACGTCTGATAACCCTGTCAAATGTAATCATTGTCCTGATTTCGGCCTGATTCTCTTGGGCTTTGCACCCAACGGCTATAGAACCTTTCTCAAGCCTTCCAAAGCCTTCCTAAGGCCTCTATAAATAGAGGGGAGCCTTTGCAACACAAAAAACACACAAGATATACACTTAGAAAAACACAAGACACACTTAAGCAACATACTTCCACTCTCTTGTGTCCAATTGATGCCCTTGCTCTCCAAGCTCTAGTTTCATTCTCTTGAGAGCATCAAGTCTTCGCGCACCCGCTCTCCCGCCGTTGTTCACGAGAGCGACATTGCGCCGTTGCGTGGCTCACGCACCCGCGTCATCCTCGACGCACTCCTTGCAAAGGGGAGTTTCCTTATTCCTATAGAAGCTAGGTTCTTAATTACTTTGTTGGCTCTATAGGACCTGTTGTTTTATTTTATCTTTGTTATTTTCGTTGGGTATTCGCTTTGCGAATTCCCGTCTCCTTCGTGGGACAAAATCCTTCTCGTGGAGAGAAGGGGTTGAGGAACGCTACCATCGTACTTGTAGCGTGGTTGTACTGAGGTTGAATCACCCTCGTTTTAAAGTAATTCGGTTAGTGGATTTGATCAACTAGGTTGATCGGAAAATCCTAACTCGAGAGGGTTAGGTGGTGGTTTTCACCCGGTTTGGGTTTCCACCTGAAAATACCTGTGTACATTTTGTGATTGCTTATTTTTGTGATATTGCTTTATATATTTCATTCCACATTTTTTTGTCACGCTGATCTCACCCCCCCAAGTAGGGAACTTTCAGAATTCACAGGTGCAGGCTAGAATCAGAATAAATAGAAGAATCCTCCGACTTGTCAGCAGAGGTCCACAGATGTGGACCAGATTGTGGCGTAGATCCATACCCCATAATCGAGAATATCTTAGGTTCTGGATAAAAATTACCCAAAACTTAAATCTGTATGCAAGCAGGGTCGGGCCTACAATTTATGAGGATGCAACCCAAGACCAAAAAGTCGGGTTACAGAGAATTGAAGCTCAAAAGGATAATCATTGAATGCAAGCTTGGGTTGAACATCCTCAGAACAGATGTCGTAAGGGTTTTGATTTGATGGTTTCAGCTTAATGGGCACCCTTCGACACAGTCTTCTACTTCCTCCGGAGTTAGCTTCCCAAATTAGAACTTCCCAACTCCTATCCTCCTCAATCAGAATGTTAAATTCCGAGACCTCTTGCATGTTAATCACCCTGTCTGAAATCTCCAAGTCTAAATGATGTGGCAGAATCAGAATTGACTTGGGTCTAATTATCTCAGAAATAGAATCATCGATAAGCTCAACGGGGTGTAACTGACAATCAGGGCATTGAATTGAATCCTCCAGAAAATGCAATTCTAGATTCATAATGTGTGCCCTAATAAGATTAGTTTCCTCAGTTATTGGGCTATCAAATGATTTATCATTTTCCTCAGGCCCAATTGTCTCAGAAATCGTGTTCAGAAAACTCGTGCGAGACTTCGCAACTTGAATCTTCACCATCAAAGAAATCAAGATCCGTATTAATGTATGTCCCAAAATCATCTGTCACTTTCTATTCCAAGGAGACATACGTTTCCTCGTACCCCAGATCAGGGATCTCAGGTGAATAAATCAGATCTTCCTTAATTGGTTACTCTAATTCAATCTGGTTAGCCTCGTAACACGTGTCCCCCCAACAGGTGCCTGAGCGGGTTCTGTCATTGGCTTTCCTGAAGGGAGTTCATCTTGGAAATCATCCCATGATTGAATCAAAGCAACCACAAATCTCATCCTCAATTTCGTTAATTTCCCAAGTAGAAACTCACTCGGGTTCTTATCCTTAACATCCTGGAGCCAATCCAACAACGACTTGTTCAAATCATCAATCATTTCAATCAGGGGCTCCAATCTCTCAATGCAAGGTATTGGTTGAACTTCTAAAGATTGAATGATATTCCTCAAGTTAGCCAGAACCTTATCTTGAACCTGATTACCCTGAACCAAATGAGTTGGTTCAGGGTTGGGTGGGTTTGGGATCAATGCAGGGGAATTAACGAATTGAGGTTCGTTATACCCTTCCTGATAATAGGTCATTTTAGATTGTTCAAAAGGTGGTGATGACCTAAAGGCAGTGTAATCAGAGGATGGGTAAGAATCAATGTATCCTTCTTGATTGTAGATCGTATTAGGTTGTTCATGAAAGGATGACGATCTATAATCGATGTGGCTCTGAGAAGGATATAAATCACAATCAAAGTGTTCAGGGTTAGACCCTAAACACGGAGGTCTGGAACTGTATCCCCAATTCGAGTTATCCCAATTAACTGATGGTTGATTACAGTACGAGTCGGAATAATCGTCATGTTGAGGATAATTCAAAATAGGAGGGAAAGAGTGGGAATGCGTGTAATATGTGGAAGGATTCATGAGAAACGGGAGAAAGAAAGGTGCCCTGCAATACAAATAATCAAACCTGTCCTTAAGTGGGTTAGCCTACAGACCTACAGACTCCCAAAACCCGTCTTGAGATAAAGGAACGATTTGATCTACTTCTGTCTGTTCAATCTAACCAGTTAGAAGGAGGGACTGGGGAGAAGGTTCTTCCTTCGGCTTGTGCCTCCAGTTCCTAGTGTACCCCCCAGCCGCGATCATTTGATTCTACTCCCTAGCTAGACATCAGATTGAACAGTAGAAACAGACTAATAAAAAATAATCTCGTTCTAGGCTCTGAAGAGCGAGTCAAATCCTTAAGGCTAACATCTACTCTATTTTATTTAGGGCTAGGTTTGAATGTGCTTTGGAATGTGATGGGTCCTTTAAATGGGTTGTGCCCTTAATGATTGATTGATTTGTGTGTGCATGCACAACCAATGGTTTTCAAGCAAGATTATTTTTGATGCGGTGAATTTTAAGGTTCAAATCTTGCTTAGTAGCTTTTAGGATTCAACTTTAGGTATTTTCAAACAAGTTTTGTTGGCACACCAGGTTTTGAAAGCACAAGTGAAGATATTTTCCTTTGAAGCTTAAAAAGAATGTGGAGTGCTTGATAAATCCCTAATAGTTGAACCTAAGTGGCAGCCACTTAATGAGTTGATTTTAATTGAAGTGGTCCGGCCCAATCAACTCAAACAATTGGCCTGTTGCACCACTTAATTAGGCACACAAGTGATTACCTAATCTAATTTTACTCAATTATGTATTTGGAAGTGTGTACTGGCTCCAAAGATTGATTTACCGGTTGAGTTTGAAAATCAGATGAGGTTGTGTACCTCTGTGAAATTTTTTTTAATTTTTATTTTTTTTAATGTGGGGGTTGGGGCGGGTGTGGGTGTCAAACAACAAACAATCTAACCTTAGAGTTTATAAGAACACCTAGGTTGATTGATGTTTGTGTTATTATGTTGTGGAATGAAATCTAATGGGTGGGAGGTGGGGGATAAGTTACAAAACCTTCTACAGCACTTTACTCCAATCTACCACTTTTGCTTGTCTCGAAAGAGTACCAGCAATCATAATAAGAAAGGAAAGAAGTGAGGTAAATGATTTGTAAGATAGAAAATGCGAAGAAAAAATCAAAGATCGTCGCCTACCCAGCAACAACACCAAAATGTTGGACGAACGGGTTGCTACGCTAACGTGTTTGATTTTGAAAACCTTGTCGTTGTAGTTTGAAAGAGAAGAACTCGTGTTCAACAAATAAAATTTTTACCGAAATGAAAATTCCAGGTCAAACACAGGGAGGCGGACATTTGACTTAAAAACTACGCATTTGTTTTTATTTGTCACGAAGTAATTCAATTGATTAAAATCATCTAACTATTTACAATAAATTGAAGAGAGAGAGAGAATATTATAAATAGAAATCAAACGAGATGTAGAATGAACAAGGAATTCATCATTAAGGAGATTGTTTCACTATTACAACTAAAAAGCAAAAAAACAATTACACTAGAAAGCAGTAAATCTACTATAGAAAGCATTAAAAGAATGGAGAGAGAAATATCCTCCTTAACGATTGCTTGGAGGATGAGTCGAACTACTCTAGAAAGTAGTAAATCTATTCTAGAAAGTAGTAAAAAGAATGGGGCGAGAGATATCCTCCTCGACGGTCGCTTACAGGATGAGCCGGACGGGACGATGCCTGGACGAAGGAGGATGGAGTAGGACGAAGGAGGATGAAGCAGAAGAACGGGAATGGGGCAGCACGTCGTCGTCGTTGTGGGATCCACTTCCAAAGGAGGACGAAAATTTGGACTTTATCTCGCGAGAAGCATCCCAGGTGTGGGACAAGTTTCTCTTGGGCTTTGGAGAGGGAGAGAAGAGAAGGAAGGGATGAGAATTTCATGTGGAGGGGGTCTCCTTTTATAGTTGCAATGAGTGAGGGCAATTTGGTCATTTAAATCTCAAAACATTAAATAAGGGGTCTTTAGTGATGGATAAAACCATCGCTAAAGACCCATCGTGGGCGTAGTGGGAGCTGCACGCATGCCTGCTCGCTTGCGCGCGTGCGCAACACTTGCGCACGTCCGCTGAATCTCAGTCGTCCGATCGCGAGATCGGACGGCTTAAGATGCTCCTTCCCCGCTCCTCAACGTGCGCCCGCCTGGGTGCGATGCCGCGTGAGGCGCGGGCGGCCGTTTGATCACGATCTGATCGTCGATTGAAGGCGCGCCCCCGCTCCAAATCTCGCTCGCCGTGACTCGAACTCGCGCCCGCACCAAATGGTGCTGGACCGCTGTGCTGCCTCGGCCAAATGGTCGCGCGGACGTATTCAAGGCATCGCATCCACAGCCTTTGGATCTTGATCCAACGACGAAGAAGCGGCGCTCTGATTGAAGAAGAGAAGGTGCAGCGGTGCTGGGGGTCGGTTGGACAGTTGAGATGGCGCCACGTGGTGCCATCTTGGCCGCCCATCTTCTGGATGTTGTAGATGGTGCCACGGCTGTCAGATTGACTCGATTTTTGTGTCGTTAGGCTGCGATTATCGATCCAAATCCATCCGTGTGGTCAGATCTGTTGTTTGAAGTGCGGATTTACACCATCTTGGCCTTGATCTTCTAGGGTTCCCCAATCACTATCTGATGCTATAGATGCCTGATTAGGGCGATCTTGGAGTCGTTGAACTCCAATTGTCGCCCTAATCACATCTGTAGAGTTATTTCTTTGACCCGATGCCCCGATAAAATGTTTGCCCTATCCAAAAACATAAAAGGAGACAATTAACCTCCATTTTATTCAAACTACTCTAAATGTAAGATGATGCATGTTATGCAATATTTGTAGCATGCAATGCAATCCTATGCTTAAGAACATGCATAAATAGACATCTTAAGTAGTGTAAATGTGTTTACATCACCCATACCTACCTTTCAGTATTTCTGATCGCTCGAATACTGGCTGAGGACTCTAACTTGGTTGTAGAGTTATTGGGACTTTAATTGAAGTGTGGATGCCATGTGAGAACACCAAACAGTGAGTACAAATACTAAATCTGGCGAGATTTGTGATCTCAGAAAGAAAAGAAAGAAAAGAGTGAGCGCCAAGGAACATCAAGAGAGCACAGTTGTTTAGCCTCTCTCCGAGTTGACTTGTCTAATAATCTAGAGATCTAGAGTCTGTAGTACTAGATTACATGTAGCACTAAATGAGTGTGTGCCATCAAATACAAATCCATTCAACTTGATATCTCCTACCTAAGTCAAACGCCGGGGTCAAATTACAGATTATCTTCTACTTTATCCCCAAGGGAAGTAGTTGCCTATCCCGACGATAATATTTATCAAGGGTGAAGTACGAACTCCCAATGCGAATTGGCTTTTTCACTTGGATCTATTACTTAGGCTATTATCACGTCACATTTGTCTGGATCTCTAAAATTTTGAAATAAGAATAGAAGAAATCTTCTGATTACTTCTATTATTTTTCATTTTTGCTAGGGACTGGCAAATCTTAGACATGGGGGTATTTGATGAGTCCATTTTAATGGACTATTGTTATGCCTAAGTACTTCAATTCTAACATAGTATGTTTGTTAATGATTACATTAGGTCATTAAATAAGTGCATGCATCATTACTTGAGTTTTTATCTATTTTATCGCATTTTATAACTTAGTATGTAATTATTTTATGTTTTGTTGCAGGAATGATATTGGAAAGAACAAGCAGGGGGGTAAAATTTCCCCAACAAATGGCCAGCTGCAACACCTCCCCACAAATATCTCATCTTCCGACTGGCCTAAAAACTTCCCTCAACAAATGCAAATGGTGTGGCCATATTTAGAAAAAGATTTTGAAAATCCCTGGGAAGGCGGAAGGGAAGAGATATAGAGGAGAGGTGGAGGGGATTGGAGAGGAGGATCCATCAACCGTGCTACTAGTGTGCACTGTGCACACCGTGCCATCACCGCCCCCCACAGCCTGCCAAGCGTGCCCACATTGCGCCATTCAAGCTTGCACCCAGTGCTGCACCCACCGCCCACACCACACCCTTCAAGCCTACGCCTAGCACCGTACCCACCGTCCACCACACCCTCCAATCAGGGCCCGCAGGCACAGCACCACAAGCCTGCAGGCGACCCATGCCCGTAGATGCTGCACAACAGGAAGCAACAAGCCACACTACACCCACACTACGCCCTTCAAAACTTTCCCGCAGACGCCACCACCTTCCACCGCCATCACGCTGCGCCTACCCTTGCAGCGTCCTTCACCGCACTGCCCAAAGCACGTAAGTGCCTTTGCAGCCCAAGAAGCTTGCAGGTGCCCCACTCCAGCGCTCTCACCGCACCCATACAGCATCTTCGCGTTCCCACACTACGCCATCGCCTTCCACCGCAAGCGCCCTCGACAGCGCCCTTGCGCGCCCTTGTAGGCACACACCTCCTTGCACCCACACAGCGCTCCCACCGCAAGCCCCCTCTAGTGCTCTCACTGCGTCCCGCGACAGCACCCTTGCGTGCCAACCCTCAACAGGCAGCAGCCGCCCGCACCTCATTGCCTGCAAACACCACAGCAGCAGCGGCGCCAACTTGCAGCAAGCTCCGCCATCGACCATCCTCTACCTCTAGCCACCTCGGCCCACATCGAGAACACCAACATGAAGCCATCACTCTGACGCACCTTCCCCAGGATCCTCGCAACCAGCCGAGCCTCTTCACGCGTGCAAGGAGGAGAGAGGAATTTTCCTCTGTTTTTGGTGAAATTAAAAATTACCATTTGTGCCATTACCAAACACTATTGCATTATTTAGTGGATTAATATATTTGAGTGAAATTGCATGCATGCCCATACAAGTTATAGTATTTCTTTCATGCACTTAACTTTTAAATGGTGATGTGATAAATGCATAAGATCTGATCCATACCCTCACATGACCTAAAAGAGAAAGCCCCATGTTTTGAAATACAACTATTTTACATGCCATTACAAGTTATTTCATTAAAGGAAAATTATATCCATATCCTTGCATTTCTAAATAATTACGTGTTCCTTATTTTCGCCTTGTTTCGCATCAGATTTGAACACGGATTGTGTACGTGATAGAATAAGTACAAAAGAAAAAAAAATATTTTGTGAATTGTTAATCTGTTCCTCCTTGTGAGTACAACATCCTTTATTGTGGTTTAAATTCATATCTATGTTAATCTTTGATTGAGAGATTTCCACCACATTAATTACAACGACATATCCTTCTAGTGTTATCATAAATAAGAAAACTCTCTTCGTCAACCTTCTTCAAGTTGTGCGTGAATCTTCGTCAATGGCGATGGTAGAGTGATACCTGAAAACACGAACAAGGCCTTTCAGCTATGTCAAACACACTCAGTAGGATCGCCATGGGATGGCGAACGTGATGGTGCATGTGGTGAGGCAAGTGTGTGCGTGAGAAGGTCGTACGACCTCGAAACGGTGGTGCAGTGATGGTGGAGTTTAGGGGAGTCGTAGAGTGGCAAATAGGGTGAATTGGTAGAGGGCTTTTGTAGGGGGTGATGCGGCGGAACTTATGGAGGTGGCACGGGGTTATTTGGTGGACTATGGTGGTGGCACGGGCTCACCGGAGCCCTTACCAGAGGTGAAGAAAATGGAGGGGGAGAGGAATGGTTGGCGATCCTGCGTGTGTTGTGAATGACAGAAAAAGAAGAAGAGGGAGAGAGAAAGGGATAGAGATACTTAGCGACGAGGTAGAGAGGTGAAGGCGGCCGGTTGTGGTAGACTGGTGTCGGAGAAGGAGAAGATGGCAAGTCGACGACAATGAAGTAGGCGGAGGTACACCCTCCCTTTGGCCGGGGAGGGTCGCAATGAAGAGAGGAGTACGATAAGCTGAACAATTTGGTCATTGGATGGCCGAAGGAGGAGAATCGAGGAGGTCGCCGGAGTAGCGGTCATTGGCGGCTGGAGGAAGGGATTTAGAGGCTTTTGGCTTGCCAAGACTTGCTGAGAAGATGCACAAGGCCACAGAGGTCTTTTTATAGGGCTCTAGATGGAGTTCCAAGCTTGGAAACAAGCTTAGAAACTTCGAGCTCCTCACCGATGTAGGATACCCATTCAATCAAATCATTCGCATGAGGATTCTAGAGAGATTTAGGATCCCTGGATGGGCTCATCTGGAAGGCAATTACTTGACGAGTTTTCCTTTCAATTTTGAGAGGGATTCGTCAAGAAATCACGGAGATCTTGCAACTTAAGGTCGTCAAAGCTTTAGGATTTCATGGCAGCAGGGACCTATTTGAAGGAGATGATAAAGTTTGGGACCTTTTTGTAAATGATTCAAAAGTTAGGGGCATTTGTGTGTGATAAAAGAGTCAGATAGGACCAAATTTCAAACTAGTTTAAGATGATCTCAGATTAGTCCCAAATTTTGGTATAAACCTAATTTGGACCTAAGAAATTCAATGGTGAAGTTGGATTTTAGTTTTGACCTAGTTTGATTAGGTAATTTGCATAATTACCCAAATTAGGGCAAATGTCAGTCTAGGATCCTATGTTGGGTCAAGACAGGTTCTGATGGTTACATTGAAGGTACTAAGCCAAAGAAAATATTTTTATATGAATTTTAGAGGGTTTAGGTGAATTTTATCCTGACTAAAACCTCAGTTAATTAAGCAGGTCTGTTTTTAGGGTTTCGAAAGTCATCTAATTCTCAAAACACGCGAAAACCCTTTTATGTTTGTACTAACCCACTTGTTAGACTCTTAATATCATTTGACCCTTAATTTACCCCTAGGAAAACCCATGGTTATTCTGCATTCAAGATATGATGGTAAAATTATAGTTTTAACCCTGGTTTCTTGTATTTCTCTTTGAAAGGATTTACAATTAATTATGGCCTTTTGATGGTTATGTAGGAGCATTTAATGACTTAATCAGATCAAATTGATTTAGTTATGGCTCATGATGGTGTTCCCATCACCTCGCCTCTATAGAGAGGCCGAGGTGATGGATCGCTATCCGATTACGCAGCAATCATAGGTCTTAATTATCTAGAATTAGGCTAGGACTTAGCATAAGTTAGGGTAATTCATGCATACATAAGCATTATTTGCATCTTTACTGTTCCTCCTATAGTTATGCATAGAATATGCTATAATATAGTAATTAGGTGCATTATATAAATTGCAGGCAAAAGATGCTCAGGAGTGGATCTGAAGTTGGACCTGAAGCCAAAGTTGTAGCATAGCTGGACCAGAAGACCAAGAAGAAGATGTAGTAGGCAATAATGTAAAGGGTTGAGGTATGCTATTCTATTATGTAGGAATAAAGCAGTAAACTACGAAGAACTTAGGTCCATCCTAGCCCTAGGACAGCCTAAAAGCTTCCCCAAGCCTTAACCACCCTTAGATTAGGTCACTGTACCCTAGGAAGCCCTAAAACCCTATTTCCATCCTCTATCTGAATGTCCAAATGAGTTACAGGACATCAAAAACCCTTAGCCACAACCTATGCACCAAAAACCCACTTCTGCAACATTTTAAGACATCCAGACACTTGATCTGGATGTCCAATTTCTGCAGATAGAACTTTAATTCTTCCCTGCCTCTATTTGGACGTCCATAAAACAAGTCTAGACATCTAACTTTTCATTTTAAGACGTCTAACACTATTGTCAGACGTCTGGAACTGCTCTCTTGTTCCTATTTTTGAATTCAAGCTTGGATCTTGAATTCCTAGGTCCTTAAACCCAATTCCAACCCCATAGGAAACTAAATTAAGGTACCCTAACCCTAGTACATCACCTATAGACCTCCCTAAGGACCTAATTAAGTCCTCACTAAACCTAATTGACTTGGATCTTAGTCAATTCCATCAGCCTATTCAATTGGACTCATTGAGTCCAATTGAGCCCTGATCTCAGCACACACTATCCAATTGGACTCAGTGAGAGTCCAATTGACCTAGACCTAACTTAATTAAGTTCTTTTATGCTTAATTAGGGTTTCACACATCCAATTAAACTTGTATCAAGTTTAATTGCATTTTACCTTAATGAATTAGGGTCTACAACCCTAATTTGAGACCTACCTTGACCTAAACCCACGAGAACCTAATCTAATCAACCTAGCCACCTAGGTTTTGACCCACACACACCATCTACACAAAAAATACCTAGCCTAGAGTTCTCTAGAAGTCTCTAACATGTTTTGTTGCCTTGGTTGCTAAAAATAGCAACCAAGATGCATTCAATTTTTAGATCCACCAAATGTGGATCTAAAAACCACCCATCCATCCTTTCTCTCACTCTCCCATGAAGGCCTCTCTAGAGAGTTCCACACTTCTCTAGAGAGGCTCCCTTGGGTCTACTTAAAGGACCTTTGGGTGGCCATTTGCATCCATTTAGCCTTCCATCTAGTTTTAACTTCATTCCACCTCCATTACTCCACCTCCATCTCCACGAGCACACCATGGCATCCCCATCACCTCCACGCCAGGCCTAGATCACCTCCAACCTCTCTCCAAGGGTTGGTCTAGGCACCATTGGCCATCCCTCCTTCTCCTCTCGACCAAGTCAAAGGCCATCGGAGCTACCTCTGAATGCCCTTCATTCTGTTAGCTAGATAAGTAGCATAGTTCTTCGAAGATTAATGCTTTATTACTGCTTAGTAGTGTAGCTCCATATTCTCCCCAAATGATGAATGCATAATCCCCCCATAGATTCATCTATGCAGTTGTTTTCTATTAGCTAGTTTATTGCTTTCAAGCTTTCCTATACAAGCTTTCCGTGAGCTTCACTCTGTAGCCACCATGATGCAATCAATGAAATCATCTTTTATATATCTCTATGTCTATGTGTGAATATCACCATGACCTAATTGCCATATTTCCTTGTGATTAAAGTTGCATGCACGAAATTTGTATTCTCTTGCAACTAAGCATGTCGTGCATCAATGTGAATTATTGTAAATTGGCATGCATTTCTGAATAAGTAGAGCGAGCTAGATCGAATTCAAATCTACATTTTCTAAATGCCTCCCAGAGACGAATGACCGAGACTCAAGTCTCGTTATTTTATAAATTATTTTTGACGAGCATTTTCATGCACTGTACTACGACGAGAACTCTATTTTCAAAACATGCGTGAGAACTGCCTCCTATCACTATCCAATACCCGAGTCCAAGCCAACCCTCACCGAAATTCGGCCAGGCCCTTTACCCTTGGTCACTTGGTTATACCCTGACAACACTACTTAACTAGTCCAGGCAAATAATCTCCGGAATGAAGTGGCAGTACCAAATAAGGTACACGCACAAGCTCCACTAGCAAAGCCTACCTCAAGGCTCCCTCATCAAATATAGGTGCCCAGGCACTTGCATCAGATGCTCCTACCTAACCCCCATGTAGGATACGCAGCAAGTACCGCCAAAGATGGACCTATTCTTGCCAAGGGGTCTCCTAAGAGACCCAACTAAGTGCCCCTCAAACGGAGGGGCATGTCCTAATAAAAGGAGCCCTAGTCCCCCCAGTCCTCAACAAAAGAACAGAGGGACTGCATCTCCAAGGCGACCTAAGCCCCTTCGCTCCTGGGCTCCAGGAAGAAGGCCCCAAGGGTGTAGATGGAGCTCGAGTACCCGCTTGACTCCACCTTAGCTCATCCCGTCAGCAGCCAACTCCAGAGGAATGTGCAATGGACTGGGGCATCCCTTTGGAGAGCCAGCAAGGCGAGCCAGGACTCTCCACCCACTCCTATCGCCACCTCACAAAGAAAGTTGCATAAAGGCAAGGCATGCAAAGAAAATGCCCCAAGCCCAACCATTCTGCTGCCATGAATGCTATTTACCTAGTAGACTCGACATAACCTCTCGCCTACAGAGAGCGTGCTGGTCCTGTCTACTAAGGGAATTCATATGCTAGCCCCATTTGGCGCATGTGGTTCAGTCAAGTCACTGATTCCTCCTGCGGTCGATACAGGTGGGTGGAGCAGGCGATAGGCAACTAATCGGCCCATGGAGGTTGCAAGAAGACCCCCAAGGGTAACCTGCCTGCTCCTTCATAACACAAGCCATGGGTGCTTGACTACTACCATGGATGGCCCTCTCTACTAGAATCCCAGTAGGCCCTACCAATGATTAGCCGAGAGGGAGTAACAGGAGAAGCCTCCATGCTAAGTCGTTCAAGCCAACAAAATGGATCAAGCCAAGCCTCGTCAAATGTGATTTACGAAACCTGTGAGAGCAACAAAATCCCAGGAAAAAAATATATTTTCATACTTGGCATGCGAGCAGTTCATACAAGGAACAAAAAATTTTTTCCTTTACACCGACTGTTACATTCCTCGGATTATTGTCTCCCTCTAAATTATAGCTAAAAAGAGACAAGATAGTACAAAGAAAATGGTGACATTAGGACTCAGCGGCTTCACCCTCGGTCTCCCAATGCTGTTAGCACTCAGAAGAATAGGGTAATAGTGCGGCGACAAGACCACTAAGCCCTACAGCTCTTGTCAGGCCCACCCAGAATGACTCCCCAATAGAAGCTAATCTATCCCAGTCAACCGCCACCAGATCGACAGGTGTTGACGGATAGCAATGACCACTTGAGGTAGTTAGGGCTGCCTAAGGGTGTGAAGCACCCCCCATACATTAGTGAGGTACCCCACCTAATCAATTCCGGTAGGCCTTCAGTCGGCCCTTCCACGAGGAATCCCCAGATGGACCCAACCATCTGGGCGAATGTGGTGGATGCCATTTGACCAAGGACCCACATCTGGTCGAGAAAATACACTCCCACCCGAGGAGCCACTGGTAGCAGCAACCCACACTCCACCTCCACGGAGTCATGAAGGATGTTGGGCGGAGTGGGAGAAGCATCATGGCTCCATGCAGGAGCAACCTTCCCCCAGGTCCCAGGTGGAATCTTTGCAACCCAGTGTCCGGCCAGTTCTCCACACAAGACTAGAGAAGATGACACCCCCAGTGGAACATCCCCCATCTAACCCCCACCTAGGTCCACAAAGATGGATGCAATTGACAACCTCTCAACAAACACCCCACCAGATTTTCCCTACAGGCGCCTTGAGAGAGCCTGCTTCACCCCTTCTTGGCTCCCCACCCACTTCCCATTGAGCTCCTCAAGAGCAAGAGGACAGCTTCTTCGTACCTCGCCAAATAAGCCTCCCCCAAGTGGGATGAGCCCCAAACCAGGAGAGCACCTCATTGCGGCATCCAAATTCTCTTGGCAAAGAAAACCCCCAAAAGCCTGTGCCAGGGAATAAGGCAAAATGAGAGCATAGGAGGGAGGATAAGCCACAATAGACACATCAAAAGATGGAAGCCCTTACCTCAACCCGTGTGTTGAACGAGGGCATTAAGAGGGGCTGACCCCTGTCCGAAGAATCGCACATAATCACCCTTCAGTCCCCCACCAAACACATAGAAGTTCGGTGACAGAGCTCTACCCATGGAACGAACAAGTCACAAGCGTTCCTCCCTACGACTCTTAAGTCCCTCAAACACGACCAAAGACAACGAAAGCCTACAAAATGAGAGCCAACACAAGCTTCTATGTATAGCCTCGCCACACGGGCCCCCGAGGGCGGCAACATCTTTCCATGCCCTGTGGATTGCGAGTTCCCAAGGAACCAACTCCCCTGAGATTCGACATGGATTCTGCGGCTGCATGAACACACTGATAAAATTGCCAATCAAGGACCCTATGCATTATTACATGATGGACATTCAAAAAGGCTTTCATGCCTTTCCAAAAAGGCAAGATGCTTCGGGTAATGACCTCTCATAGCAACCACAGTTAATGCCCGCCTCCGCGTCTCAACTAGATGACATGCTGCCTCCTAAGGCCGGCACCGACTCAGGCTTGTACGCCCCTTGCTAAAGTCATGCCGCCTCATAAGGCTGGCACCGGCTCGAGCTTGTATGCCCCACGCTGAACTTGATACTACCTCCTAAGGTCGGCACCGGCTCAGGCTCACACGCCCCTCGCCAAAGTTATGCTACCTCCTAAGGCCAGCACCGGCTCGGGCTCGTTCACCCCACGCCAAAGTTGATGCCGCCTCCTAAGGCCAGCACCGACTCAGGCCCACACGGCCCTTTCCAAAGTTATGCTTCCTCCTAAGCCTGGCACCGGCTTAGGCTCGTACGCCCCACACCGAAGTTGATGCTGCCTCCTAAGGTCGGCACTAGCTCAGGCTCGCATGCCCCTGGCCAAAGTTAAGCAACCTCCTAAGGCCGACACTAACTTGGGCTCATATGCCCCATGCCAAACTTGATACCACAGCTTAAGGCAGGCACCGACTCAGGCTCACATGCCCCTCGCCAAAGTTATGACACCTTCTAAGGCCGGCACCGGCTTGGGCTCGTACACCCCATGCCAAACTTGATGCCGCCCCCTAAGGCCGGCACCGGCTCAACCTCACACGCCCCTTGCCAAAGTTATGCCACCTCCTAAGGCTGACACCAGTTTAGGCTCATATGCCCCACTCCAAAGTTGATGCCACCTCTTAAGGCCAACATCGGCTCAGACTTGTACACCCCACACCGAAGTTGATGCCGCCTCCTAAGGCTGGCATCGGCTTGAGCTCTCACACCCCTCACTAAGGTCATGCCACCTCTTAAGGACGACACTGGCTTGGGCTCTTACACCCCACGTCGAAGTCTATGCCACCTCCTAAGGTCGACACCAGCTTGGCTTCGCAGGCACCATGCCCAAGTTATGCCGCCTCCTGAGGTTAGCATGGGCTCGAGCTCATGTGCCCTGCAGCCAACTTACGTTGCCTCTTAAGGCAAGAGTAAGCCACGACTCATTACCCCTAGCATTAATAATCACTACCTCATAAGGCCAGCTCGAACTCGAGAGAGTACGCCACACGTTCAAGTAATGTCGCCTCCTAAGGCTTGATGATAACATCATCATCAGCCATATCTAGCTTCAATTAGTCATAAGCAAGGAATAAATGCTCCTACATAACCATCAGAGAACCCCAATTCACTACAAATCCATTCTGAGAGAATAATAAGAAAATAGGGGTAAACTACAGTTTTAACATCACATCTCAATTGTAGTATAATCACAGGATTTCTTAGGGGTTAATTAAAGGTCAAATAGTCTTAAATGTCTAACAAGAGGATCCGTGCAGACAGAAATGAGTTTTTGCACATTTCAGGAATTAAATGACAACTGAAACCCTAAAAATAGACTCGCTTGATTCACTGAGGTTATGGTCAAGATAAAATTCACCTAAACCCTCTAAAAATTATATAAAAATATGCTCTATGGTTTGGTACCTTCAATTTGACCATCAGAACCCATCTTGACCTAAAATTGAGCCATAGACTGACCTGTGCCCTAATTTGAGTTTTTGCATAAATTATCCAGTCAAACTTGGTCAAAACCTAAATCTAACTTCACCATTGGATTCTTTAGGTCCAAATTAGGTTTGTACCAAAATTTGGGCCTAATCTGAGATCATCTTGACCAAGTTTGCAATTTGGTCCAAGTCTAACTTTCTTTATCTCCAATAGCCCACGACTTTCAAAATCCTTACAATTAGGCCCCTATCTTTGTTGTCACTCTTTGCAATTAGGTCCCTCCACCATTATATCAGAGGAATCCTTCTCCAGAGACCTTTAATTGAAGAGAACTTCTCTTCTAATCAATGAATCCCTTCCAAAATTGGAAGGGAGATTCCTTGAGAAGTTCTCTTTCCAATGAATCCAGTCTTAAGCCCAACAACCTTCCCAATCTCTCATGCGAACGCATGAGAGATTCGAGAATCTTTAGAGTCTCCTACTCCATCAACCTTCCAAGGTTGAAAGCTTGGATTCCAAGCTTCAGCCAACCCTCTGCTACTTATATAAAGAACCCTCAGGGCAGACCAGGCTCTTCAAGCTTGATTTTGGTCGGATATACCCTCAATTCCTCCTTCCTATTCCAGCCGAAAGGCTCCTTAAGCTCCGATGACTCCCTCTACCTATCCTCATCATCCGATCGCAATATCGACAATGGATTCTTCTTCCTCATCTTCCTCCACATCGTGCAATACCAGCCGCTGTCGCTCTCCCTCTGTCATCGTTACCGTTAGACAAAATCCGAATTTCACGCATTTTAAAGTCGTCGGAAATCATAGTATAGTCGCGCAAAATGTTCATAAAAAAATTATTTTTGTAAAGATAACGAGACTTTGAGTCCTGATCGTTCATCTTTAGGAGGCATTTGTTTAAATCTGAAATCGATCTTCTATCGCTCTACTCTATTTAGAATCGCACGTCAGTTTACAATCTTTGGATTAGAGTTTTGCCACTTCTATTGTGAATTCTGATCACATGCACATGTGTTAGATAACGAAAGTGAAAGTATGAGTTTCAGTGCGCACAACTCTAGTGATGTGGTGGCTGTTTACGGAAAATGCATTTATAGTTATATCTTCTATATTTTCTGGAACCAACATGCTTGTTGCAATATATATAAATGAAAAGCAGGCAACTTTGAATCACACGAAACAGGTGGCAACCAATACACTCATGGTGATTTCCAACATCGAGATATGTATAAAATGATATCTTTTATTCATTCATTCAGAAGGATGTTTGCAACATGGAATCTAGAGGAAAGCTTGTAAAGGAAAGCTTGAAAAACACAAATCTAGCTAACAGAAAATGATCGCATATAGGAATCTATGGGGGGGATTTTTCATGCATCATTGGGGGAGAATAAGAGCTACACTACTAAGCAGTAAATGAAAGCAGTAAATATGAAGAACTAGCTACTAATCTATCAGAATATGAGGGCATTCAGAGGTGGGCTTCGATGGCCTTGGAATGGTTGAGAGGAGAAGGAGGGGCGGCTAATGGTGCTTAAGTCGGCCCTTGGAGAGAGGTTGGGGAGATGATCCAGCATCCTGGCATGTAGATGGTGGCAGCGATGGTGCACAACTCGTGGAGGTGGAATGGAGATGAATGTCGTTAACCTAAGTGTGAATGAGTACCAAGAATGGGATGGGTGGAAATGGCCACCCCTTAGGTCTTTTTATAGACCTAAGGGAGACTCTCTAGAGAAATGTGGAACTCTCTAGAGAGAACCCCATAAGCGGCCAGCCAAGAGAGAGAGAGGTGGTTCTTAGATCCATAAAAAGTGGATCTAAGAATTGAATGACTCTTGGTTGCTAAAATTGGCAACCAAGAGTAGCGCCACTTTGAAGAGAGTTCTAGAGAACTCTAGATGAGTGTGTATACATGAATGGGTGTGTGTGAGTGAGTATGTGGTCATGCCCTATGTGGCTGAATGGTTTACGTTAGGTCCTAAGGGATTTAGGTAGGTCTAGGCCTTAAATTAGGGTTACAAACCCTAATTGCTAAGGAGGAGTGGCAATTAAACTTAACACAAGTTTAATTGAATGGGTGTGAACCTAATTGAGAGTGAAATAACTCAATTAGGTTGGGCTTGGGTCAATTGGACTCTCATTGAGTCCAATTGGACTTATGTGGGTTGCGATCTGAGCTTAATGGACCCTATTAGTCCAATTGACTAGGCAATGGTAATTGGCTATGATCTAAGTCAATTGGGTTTAGTGAGGACCTAATTAGGTCCTTAGGAAGGTCTAGAGGTGATGTACTAGGGTTAGGGTACCTTAATTTAGGTTCCTATGGGGTTGGAATTGTGTTTAGGGAGCTAGAGATCCAAGATCAAGACATGAATCTCAAAACAGGAACTGGAGAGCAGTTCCAGATGTCCAAAAATAGAATCAGACGTCTTATACTAAAAAATCAGAAGTCCAGACTTCACTTCTGGATGTCCAATCTGAGTCAGGGGGAATTCTAGGTTCTGTTTTGGGTATTCTGCAGAAATTTGACATCTGACAAAGTGTCTGGATGTCCAATAACATTGCAGAAGTGGGTTTAAGGTGTGCAAGAGTTGGCTAAGGGTTCTGAACATCCTAAAATTCATCTGGGCATCCAAATAATGGTTTGAATTAGGGTTTTAAGGTTTCCTAGGGTGCGATGACCTAATCTAAGGGTGGCTAAGGCTTGGGGAGGCTTCTAAGCCATCCTAGGGCTAGGATGGACCTAAGTTCTTCACATTTTACTGCTTTGTTCCTACTTAATAGAGTAGCATACCTTAACTTCCTTACATCATTATTTACTATATCTAATCTAAGTCTTCTGCTCCAGCTCTGTTGCAACACCAATTAGTTTTGATCCAGCTTCAGATACAACTTCAGATCCAGCTTATTACTTGTAATTGACATAATGCACCTAATCAGCACATTATAGCATTGTTTTATGCATAGCTAAAAGAAAGTAGTAAGGATGCAAGTAATGCTTATGCATGCATGAATTATCCTAACTTATGCTAAGTCCTAGCCTAATTTTGGTCAATTAAGACCTATGATTGTTGTGCAATTATACACCTATACCTAAATCTTGCTAGTCCCTAGCAAATGCAAGACTAAATTATTTACATAAGGGTCCTTAAGTGATTGATTATTTTATCAAGTGTATTCCTAGAGATTTTTCTACTTTTTGTTTTCATCCTATGCTTTAGAAATCCAGACAATCGTGAAAGTGCAACTATGTAGCTTTTGCAACGGATTCGAGTGAAAAACTAATTCACCTCTAAAGCTTGTATTTGACCCCTAGTAAAAATTCTAACTGGATAGGCAGACTTCTTACATGGGGTATTCAAGATATTCTATGAATTCCACCTCAGTTTTAAGCTTGGGTAGAGGATGTCTGAGGGATATGGGTGTTTATTTGGTGGCTCACTCTCACTTGGTGCTACATAGAGATTAGTGCTATAGAATCTAGATTCCCAGATTACTAAGTAACTCAACTCAGAGAAAGACGAGAAAAACTATGCTCTCTTTAGTTCCTTTGTATTCATTCTCTCTTTCTCTCTTCTCTTTTCTTTCTTTTTCTTAGAGCTCACAATCTCACCAGATTCACATATATGACCTCTATTTGGTGGTCTCACTTGGCATTAACACTTTAATTGAGTTTCCATAACCCTAACACTAAGTCAGAATTCCTTAGCTAGTATTCGGGTAGTCAGAAACATAGAAAAATAGGTTAAGGCCATATTTGGTAGATCTTAAATTTATTTGGTGGTATTACCTAAATGCAACTGAATTAAACACTAAATATTCACTCTTTTTTTTTTCTTTGCTTTTTCTTCTTTTTTTATTTTTTTTTCTCTTTTTCAGTTCTCTCTCTCTATTTTTTTTTTTTTAACTAGCATACATCCATAAACTTTATTGAGGAGGCATTATTAGGGATTGGTGGTACTCAAGAGACATTGGGTGGCTTATTTGGTGGAAGTTCCTACTCACGGCACCGGAAGAGATGGATAGGATGATGTATTTCTGACCTTGACATCAATACCCTCCTTCAGCCGAGGATTTTGTAAAGAATGGTCGTAACCATTCACCTTAGCCCTACTTTTATGAACACTCGCTCTCCGTGTATTTGCCTTATTTGGTGGCTCTCACAATTTGCACAAAAATGTTTATGCAGGAACCGAGAGCGAAAACTATGTCAATCTCTGAGTATCATCACCAAATTATCTAGGATTCCAGATTTCTTGCAGTAATCTTAGAGCACCAGTACACTCTACTCTCATCTCACACTATTTGGTGGATTTTTAGAAGAAAATCTGCCTGGCTCCCAAAACACTGTCTAGGGGTTCAGGAAAAGAAGCACTGCTTCTTCTCGACAGACTAAAGATGTTTATCAGCCTTCGCCGTGAATCCATTGCAAATTCTATGTGTGTGTGAAAAATTATACTGGATTCTAGATTACAAGAATCAACTAGAGGATAAAATCCCTAATGCATTCTTTTAATAAAATAATCTTATTCATGAGTGTAATATGCTATAAACAAGTAACCTCGTATAATTTATACTTCGTGAAATTCCCGTATCGGGTTACATTCAGCTTGACCCTAAATTTAGAACAAAAGATGAGCGGGTGAGTCGGAAGTGGCTGTTGCGGACGATTTTTAGCTCCAATGCGAGCATTGAAGGTGGAGTCGGTTGTTCTTTTATTTAAGGTCCTAAAGTACATTCAACATGTAGTTTCGAGGTTTTCCTAAATGTTAGCATAAAAATTTTGAGTTTTGTTGTATCTACCCCCCATGCCTAAGTTCTTGCATGTCCTCATGCATGAATATAAAATAAAATAAATACAGCAGGGAGAGAATGGGTAGAAATCACCTGTAATTGCTCCTAAAATTATATATTCAGCACCAGCCAACTTGTCAGTATGAAATATGCAAAAAGAAAATATGCTTAAAGAAAAATATGCTATGTATAGATGATGGTGGAATGTGGGATATGCTATCTATACATGTTGAGTTTAATGCCTCCAGCTGGGCGAGAATTTAATCACACGTCCTCAATGAGATGAACGATGTCGTTAGGTGGACGAGGTTCCTGGCCCAAAAATGGCTTGAGGCACTGGCCATTTACCGTAGATATATGCACAGATTTTGGGTCCCTAATCTGGACCTCCCCATTAGGATATGGGTGAATCACAACATATGGGCCAGTCCACTTGGACTTGAGCTTCCCTGTGAAAAGTTTTAATCGTGAATCAAACAACCAAACTTGCTGGTTGGGCGTGAATGCTTTCCTCCGGATGTGGCAGTCATGAAAGGCCCTAGTCTTGTCCTTGTATATCAATGCGTTCTCATAGGCCTCCCGCCGGATCTCTTCTAATTCGTTGAGCTGGAATTTTTGTTCTTGACCTCTTGCATCGAGGTCGAGGTTACATTTTCGCACAGCCCAAAAGGTGCGGTGTTCCAGCTCTACAGGAAGGTGACAGGCCTTGCCATATACCATATGATATGGTGACATTCTGGTTGGGGCCTTGTATGCAGTTTGATATGCCCACAGTGCATCAACTAATTTATCGGACCAGTCATTCCTGTCTGGTCTAACCGTCTTCTGGAGAATCAGCTTGATCTGACGGTTAGACACTTCAGCTTGCCCATTGGTCTACTGGTGATATGGGGTGGCTATACGGTGATGTACCCCATATTTCTTTAATAATGACCTTAAGTGGGCGTGGATGAAGTGGCTTCCCCCATCGCTAATCAGAGCACGGGGTATTCCAAATCTCGCGAAGATGTATTGCCGTACGAAAGAAATGACGACCTTATGATCAACCCGTCTCGTCGGGATGGCCTCAACCCACTTTGAGACATAGTTAACGGCTAGTAATATGTACTCGAAGCCATGCGAGTTCGAAAAAGGGCCCATAAAATTGATGCCCTAGATGTCGAACACTTCTACAACCATGATGGGTTGGAGTGACATCATGTCTCTGCTGGTCATAGAACCGACTGACTAGCATCGTTTATAGTGCTGGGCGTATTTGTGTGTATCTCTGAAAATAGTTGGCCAGAAAAATCCCGACTGAGATTTTTGGAGCGATTTTCTGTCCTGAGAAATGACCACCACAAGCATCATTGTGGCAAAAGGATAACACATTGGGGATCTCAGAATCTGGGCTGCATCTTTGAATAATCAGATCCGCTCCAATGTGGAAGAGTAGTGGGTCATCCTAAAGGTAGAATTTGGCCTCTGCAGTGAATTTGACTTTCTGGTCCTTGGATAGGCTCGTGAGAATCTTGCCTGCGGCAAGGTAGCTCGCGATATCTGTGTATTAGGGGAACTCAACAGAGTGAACTGCTAAAAGAGATTCATCCGAAAATTGCTCGTGGATAGGCAGGGAATAAGGAATGTGGCCTAGGTCTAGTCTGTATAGGTGGTCCGCCGCAACATTCCACTTTCTGGCTTTGTCACGGATTTCAATATCAAATTCCTGCAATAGAAGGATCCATCTAATGAGCCAGAGTTTGGCATCCTTATTTGCCAACAAATGCTGTAGGGCAGAGTGGTCAGTGAAGATGATAACTTTGGACCCTAGCAAATAAGATCTGAATTTCTCTAACCCGAATACTACTGCTAGCAGTTCTTTTTTGGTGACAGTATAATTGCGCTGAGCCTCATTTAGCATCTTGCTAGCATAGTATATGACAAAAGGTTGTTTTTCCCGATGTTGGCCTAAAACAGCACCGACGGTGAAGTCAGAGGCATCGCACATCATCTCGAAATCAAGCGACCAATCGGGTGGTTGGAGAATCGGGGAATCTGAGACAGCGCTTCGTACAGTCTCGAAGGTGCTGAGACATGAGGTGTTAAATTCAAATGGGACATCGGCAACAAGGAGATTTGTCAAAGATCATGCAATTTTTGAGAAATCGTGTATAAATCTCCGATAAAAGCCGACGTGACCTAAGAATGATCTAATCTGCTTGACCGAGCTAGGTGGTGGTAAGTGGGAAATAATCTCAGATTTAGCTCGATCGAACTCGAGTCCATTTTTAGAGATCCTGTACCCTAGTACGATGCCATCCCTCACCATGAAATGGCTTTTCTCCCAGGATAGTACTAGGTTTACGTCAATACACAATTCAGGATCTTGGTGAGTTTATCAAGACAAGATGCGAAATCATCTCTGAAAATGGAGAAGTCATCCATGAACACCTCCACATAATCCCCAATCATGTCAGAGAAGATGGCCATCATACAAGGTTGAAATGTTGCTGGTGCATTGCAGAGGCCAAAGGGCTTTCGCTTGAAAGTGAATATTCTAAAGGGGCATGTGAATGTGGTCTTGTCTTGATCTTCCAGGCTAATCATTACTTGATTATACTCGGAGTATCCATCCAAAAAGCAAAAGAAACTGCATCCGGCTAACCGTTCCAAGATCTGATCAATGAAAGGCAAAGGAAAGTGATCCTTCTGGGTAGCCATGTTCAGTTTCCTATAGTCGATGCAGACCTGCCAAGATGTTGCGGTGCGGGTCGGGATTGATTCACCTTTTTCATTCTTTATTACGGTGAGTCCTGCTTTCTTTGGCATTATCTGGATTGGACTCACCCATTGGCTGTCAGAGATTGGGTATACAATACCTGCATCCAGCCATTTGATGATCTCCTTCTTAACAACCTCTAGCATATTCGTGTTAAGCTGTCTTTGAGGTTGTCTCAAAGGTTTCATCCCCTCATCCATGTAAATGTGATGAGTACAATACGAGGGGCGAATACCGCGGAGATCAGCAATACTCCACCCTATAGTAGCCCTATGGTCTTGTAGTGTAGAAATCAATTGATGCTCCTGTTCTTGGGTTAAGTGGGCATTAATAATGACTGGGTATGTCTCACTTTCGCCCAAGAACACATACTTAAGTGAGTCAGGTAAGGGCTTCATTTCAATCACAGGTGGGTCAAAGTTAGAAATGGGAATAGGAGGAGCAAACTCAAAGTGGGAATCTGCTAATACATATGCATGTGAATTCCTGCTGCTTCGCTACCTATGAGATAGTCGGTTGTGACTACGTCAACGGGAAACCCGTTAGCTGTGGTCACGTCTTCCTGCAACAACAGGGGTGATTCAGTAGTGTGTGGATCAAGATAGCTAGATTCAAGGATGTTGTGGTTAGAAACACACCCTAAACAGTCCCATGCTCGAGGAGATATGTGTAGTGCAGTGGTCTCAGTCCCATGTGGATCAAGGTCCAAGAACCTTGATAGTGCACACGAATGAGACAATGGGTCATCAAAAAGGAGCCCAATGTTACCACAGTATGCCGAATCTTCGTCTCCACCATCCTCCTCTATGCGATCACAGTCAAAATTCCTCGATGCCCTAAATATGTCAAGTCAAAGTCGCTCATTACCTAGGGCTATCTCCATACACCCGGATGCATAATCAATGTTTGCTTGGGCTGTCGCTAGAAATGGGTGACCCAAAATGATTGGTGCATCTTGGAGATTAGGAGGAACTCCCATATCGAGAATGAAAAAGTCTGCGGGAAAGCAGAATTCA
This sequence comes from Thalassia testudinum, assembly GCA_037157565.1. Classification (NCBI taxonomy): domain Eukaryota; kingdom Viridiplantae; phylum Streptophyta; class Magnoliopsida; order Alismatales; family Hydrocharitaceae; genus Thalassia; species Thalassia testudinum. The sequence goes on along the minus strand of JAZHRO010000026.1, from coordinate 19,600,170 downwards.
TGGACTTTTACAATCATGTTCTCAACCACCCCCTGTGGTGTTTCTATTGATCTATCAGCCAGTAGAATCGTTACCGACGTAGGCTTTAACTCCCCAAATCGAAATCGATCAAATACGGCAGTGGGAGTTAGGTTGATGGACGAACCCAGATTTAGAAGGGCCCGATCAAATGGAGAGTCCTGCAAGAAGCAAGATATGAGTGGGGTACCAAGGTCTTTCTTTTTCCGTGGCAAGTCAGCTATAATCATGGTGCTAGCTTCTTTTGACAGTACCGCCTGTCGTCTAATTCTAGGCTGTCGCTTCAGGGTACAATAGTCCTTGAAGAACCTAGTGACAGCGGGGATGTGATCAATTATAGGGGGACCAGAATATGTACTTACTTTAACATTGACTTTAGGTCCTCAAAATTCTGCATATCCTTTTTTCGTACTACATTCTGCGTCAGAGCCTCAGGAAAAGGGACGGGAATCTCAGGGTCAAGTGGCCTCTTACCCTTATCTGCCGTAGGTGGCTCCTGAGATGAACAAGGAGTCGAATCCTCCTGCGGTGAAGGGTGAGAAAAATCAGGACCTGCCTACCTATGTGGTGGGTCAAATGTCTTCCTTCCGCTCCTCAAAGAGACAGCATTTGCATCAACTTGCTGTCCATGAGGTGGTGGGGGAGCAGAAGGGGCAGAGTATGTGAGATTCTGCAAAGGTGGCTGTCCTTGAGCGTAACCAGGTGGTGCAGGAGGTGCCTGTAATATGGCGTGTGCCTATCCCTATGGTGCCTGAACCTAGGCAGGGTGCCTTGGTTTTGCACATATCGAGGGTTAGGGACGAGTTGGGAGGGCAAGGCTCCCCGAGTCCTATGCTTCTACAACAGTTGGTTCTACGTGTTCTATATAGTTTGTATCTAGTCAGCCATCGTCTTCATTATTTGCAAGCTATCCTGTGTAGATTTCCTCATTGATTCTTGCAAATCCTCTTTCAGTGCTTCCAAAGGGTCAGCCCGCTTTGGAGGGTGACTGGCAGCTTGGTGCAGCGGCTGGTATAAAGAATGGGGTTGTTGTTGCTGAGATGGGAATGGGCGTTGCTTGGGGTATGTGTTTTGCGGATTCTCGTGTTACTTGGTCTGGTAGTGTAGATCTTGATGTGGTCTCTGAGTTACTAGACCAGGAGAAGTTAGGATGCTGGCACCAACCATGGTTATACGTCTCTGAATATGGGTTATTACGCCCGTATCCTTGGATAGCACTGACATCCTCGTAGGCCGAAGATGTCTAAGACGTATATCCATCAAGGGGATACGTATTATAATCTACGGGTGGTGAGTAACCCTGGTGGTAAGTTGCCAAATCTGGATTGTTTATGGGATTCTGATGTGCGGGATCTTGTAAATAAGGAGAGGATGCATCCTGAGTGAGTAGATTAACTCGAGCAGGGGGGCTTGGTGTGTATAGGAGGGTCTTGGAGCGGCAAAGTTCAGGTTAGATTGACCCTGACTAATTTGGTCAATCTTCTTCTAAATTAGGTTTATTCTATCCAGTTGCTTGACGATGATATCCATGTCGGCTTGAATAGACTTGGTGTGAGCCTCATGGACACCAACCCACTGTTGACCAGGATGCTGGAACTGGTTCATGGATGCGGCATACATCGAGTTCTCCGCCAAAGATTCAAAAAACTCAAATGCACTATTCTCATCTTTCGCGAGGAAATTCTTGCCACTAGATGCATCGGCCAAATACCGATGTGTGTCATCCAGCCCATGGTAAAAGATCTGAGCTAGGTGCCATCTGGGTATACCATGGTGTAGGCATTTCCAGAGAAGGTCGTGAAATTGGTCCCAGGCGTCATGCAATTTCTCCCCAGCTCCTAGGGAGAAAGTCGTGCTTGCGTGCCTCATCACGTTCGTTCAACCAATTGGGAAGAACTTTTGCAAGAATTCACATCATAATTTCGGCCAGGTTACAATCGGCTTCCCAATGGTCTTTAACCAGTATGAAGCTTTGTCCCTTAGGGAAAATGGGAAAAGCTTCATTAGAACAATCCTAAGATCAATATTCCTAGGTCGAATCGTTTCTGCAACTTGACTCAGGTCCTCTAAGTGCTGGAACGGATCTTTGCTTGAATTTCCATAAAAATGATTGCTGGTCAACCCGATCACATTGGGCTTGAGCTCAAACGCATCTCCGCCTACGAGAATCCTGACTAAGGGTACGACGATTGGTGTGGCTGGATCATAGAAATCCCGCAGTTGTTCTCCTCATGGTGGATGCTGCATTCTGTCAAGCACCATCAAAATGCGATCCATGCTCTGCCGATGCCGCTCCTCAGATTCAACCACCTGGGCTTCCAGACGAGCCATCGAGTCCAGATTATTGATGTCCTGACCCGATCTAGGTCCACGTCCAGGATTAGCCATTGCGGCTATGGGTGTAAAAGAAGTGGGGGGAGAAGATGGTCTGGGCGAGGTGACTCGCCTCCTTGGGAGTGTCTCCCAAGGTCTAACCAATTGAGGTCTAAGTCACCTCCTTCCTTGCATACACCACCCAACCCCTAGGTTGGTGTAGCCAAGCCAGATAAGGCTAAGGTCCTATCAATCAGATGGTCCATATGAATGAAATGACCAGATTTTTTATTTTAAGTTCTAATTCCTAAGAAAATTCATTGTACAACTGACTGAAAGTGATTCCAGCCTCTCGGCTAACCCAGCCAAGAGGTTGAAAGCACCCAGTAGTACGACAACGAATTCGGGTTTGTTTCGTGTTTTAGACTTGATTTTTAGCCTGTTTTTCTTCAGTTGGGGTTTTTTTTGGTGAGTGGCCCACAAGGTGACCAAGCTCACCGGCTAAGTACTAGACTTGACTAAATCTAGGTTAGCCCAATGTGGTCTCTAGATTGTAACCCTAAAGGTGTAACCTAGGGTACATGCAATTCTAGGGTTTTGTTCTTTTATTTTTTTTTTCTTCTTCAGCAGACTACAAAAAATACAATTAGTTTTCTGACAACAATTGTAATCCAATTAACTTAAAATTTGGCGAGTAGATTTCTTTTTCAATTATATTTTCATAGAATTTTTTTCATAATTTTTACTCTTTCAACCGAATTTCTAGAGATTTTTTAATGTCTGAGGGTCAGATTTGAAATTTTGACTCTTGGTCGATTTATTACTTTGAAATAGTATCAAATGACATTCAAAAATTCAGGAAAAATATGGAAAATAAAGCCAATGAGATCAGCTTTCAAACCCCACCATTTTTAGTTAAAATATATTCACAGATTTCTCGAAATTGCTTTTTGAATTTTGAAAAATCTCAACTCTGGATCAGTTTAACTCCCTTGCACTTCACAAATTTTTAAAAATTTTGTACTTGAATTTTTTTCAAAAGAACAGTGTCATTTGAAAGATGGTTTAGGAATGAAAGTCTAACCTAAATTTTAGATTTTTTTCTTCACTAGTTTTTTGGCAATCGAATTTTTAAAATAAAGTTTGAAATATGGCTGAAAATCAGAAAATGGTGGAGAAGCTTTTAAAAAGTGTTTGAGTTTGAAATTCAAACTTTCGAAAAAATTTTTTTTTTTCAAAAAATTTCAAAGAGTTTTTTTTCCTTTTTTCAAAACAATTTTTTTTCTTTTCAAAGGGTTTTCAAATTTTTTTCTTTTGCTTTTTCAAAACTAACCTAAGATTCAAAAGAAACCTAGTCTAACTACCTAGATTTTTTTATTTTTTTATATTTTTTTTCATGAAAATGAATAAGATTTTTTTTTTCAAAAGAAATTTCTGGAAGCAAATCTATCGTAGGGTTCAAATGAAAACCTAGACTAAAGAGGGTGTGATGTGCACCTGGAAATCTTTTCTGCGCTTGTTGTGTGCGTAGATCCCATTTTTTCCTATGCTGTCCTACACATCCAAAAGCAAAGTAGAGGAAGATTTGTCAGTGATAGTTCAAAAGATAGAAATCAAAAAATGACGTTGCCTCCCCGACAACAGCGCCATTTGACTGAATTCAAATTTCACGCATTTTAAACTTGTCGGAAATCGTAGTAGAGTCATGCTAAATGTTCTTCTAGGGTTCAAATGAAAACCTAGACTAAAGAGGGTGTGATGTGCACCTGGAAATCTTTTCTACGCTCGTTGTGTGCGCAGATCCCATTTTTTCCTGTGCTGTCCTACACATCCACAAGTAAAGTAGAGGAAGATTTGTTAGTGATAGTTCAAAAGATAGAAATCAAAAAATGACGTTGCCTCCTCGGCAACGGTGCCATTTGACTGAATTCAAATTTCACGCATTTTAAAGTCGTCGGAAATCATAGTAGATTCGCGCAAAATGTTCGTAAATAAAAAAATATTTTTGTAAAGATAACGAGACTTTGAGTCTCGGTCATTCGTCTCTGGGAGGCATTTATTCAAATCTGAAATCGATCTTCTATCGCTCTACTCTATTTAGAATTGCACGCCGATTTCCAATCTTGAGATTAGAGTTTTGCCACTTCTATTGTGAATTCTGATCACATGCGCCTGTGTTAGATAGATAACGAAAGTGAAAGTATGAGTTTCAGTGTGCACAACTCTTGTGATGTGGTGGTTGTTTACAAAAAATGCATTTATAGTTAAATCTTCTATATTTTTCGGAACCAACATGCTTGTTGCAATATATATAAATGAAAACCAGGCAACTTTGAATCACATGAAATAGATGGCAACCAATAAGCTCATGGTGATTTCCAACATCGAGATATGTATAAAAAATATCTTTTATTCATTCATTCAGAAGGATGTTTGCAACATGGAAAATAGAGGAATGCTTGTAAAGGAAAGCTTGAAAAACACAAATCTAATTAATAGAAAATGATCACATACAGGAATCTATGGGGATGATTTTTCATTCTTCATTGGGGGAGAATAAGAGCTACACTACTAAGCAGTAAATGAAAGTAGTAAATATGAAGAACTAGCTACTAATCTATCAGAGAATGAGGGCATTCAGAGGTGGGCTCCGATGGCCTTGGAATGGTTGAGAGGAGGAGGGGCGGCTAATGGTGCGTAGGCCGACCCTTGGAGAGAGGTTGGGGAGATGATCCAGCATCTTGGTGTGGAGATGGTGGCAGCCATGGTGCACAACTCGTGGAGGTGGAATGGAGATGAATGTAACTAACCTAAGTATGAATGAGTGCCAAGAATGGGATGGGTGCAAATGGCCACCCCTTAGGTCTTTTTATAGACCTAAGGGAGACTCTCTAGAGAAGTGTGGAACTCTCTAGAGAGAGCTCCATAAGTGGCCGGCCAAGAGAGAGAGAGGTGGCTCTTAGACCCATAAAAAGTGGATCTAAGAATTGAATGACTCTTGGTTGCTAAAATTGGCAACCAAGAGTGGAGCCACTTTGAAGAGAGTTCTAGAGAACTCTAGATGAGTGTGTGTGTGTGTGTGTGAATGGGTGTGTGTGAGTGAGTGTGTGGTTGTGCCCTATGTGGCTGAATGGTTTAGGTTAGGTCTTAAGGGATTTAGGTAGGTGTAGGCTTTAAATTAGGGTTACGAACCATAATTGCTAAGGAGGAGTGGCAATTAAACTTAACACAAGTTTAATTGAATGGGTGTGAACCTAATTGAGAGTGAAATAACTCAATTAGGTTGGGCTTAGGTCAATTGGACTCTCATTGAGTCCAATTGGACTTGTGTGGGTTGAGATCTGAGCTCAATTGGACCCTATGAGTCCAATTGACTAGGCAACGGTAATTGGCTATGATCTAAGTCAATTGGGTTTAGTGAGGACCTAATTAGGTCTTTAGGAAGGTTTAGAGGTGATGTACTAGGGTTAGGGTACCTTAATTTAGGTTCTTATGGGGATGGAATTGGGTTTAGGGAGCTAGAGATCCAGATCAAGACTTAAATCTCAAAATAGGAATTGGAGAGCAGTTCCAGACGTCCAAAAATAGAATCAGACGTCTTATACTCAAAAATCAAAAGTCTAGACTTCAATTCTGGACGTCCAATCTTAGCCAGGGGGAATTCTAGGTTCTGTTTTGAGTATTATGCAAAAATTGAATGTCTGACGAAGTATCTAGATGTCCAATAACATTGTAGAAGTGGGTTTAAGGTGTGCAGGATTTGGCTAAGGGTTCTGGATGTCCTAAAATTCATCTAGACATCCAAAGAAAGGTTGGAATTAGGGTTTTAAGGTTTCCTACGGTGCAGTGACCTAATCTATGGGTGGCTAAGGCTTGGGGAGGCTTTTAGGCTATCTTAGGGCTAGGATGGACCTAAGTTCTTCACATTTTACTGCTTTATTCCTACTTAATGGAGTAGCATACCTTAACTCCCTTACATCATTATTTACTATATCTAATCTAAGTCTTCTGCTCCAGCTTTGCTGCAACACCAATTATTCCTGATCCAGCTTCAGATCCAGTTTATTACCTGTAATGGACATAATTCACCTAATCAGCACATTATAGCATTATTTTATGCATAGCTAAAAGAAAGCAGTAAGGACACAAGTAATGCTTATGCATGCGTGAATTATCCTAACTTATGCTAAGTCCTAGCCTAATTTAGGTCAATTAAGACCTATGATTACTGTGCAATCACCATCCTACCTACTGAGTCCTTTCTTCCCTAGCACTAGCCTACCAACACCGATGTCGTTGTCCCCCCTTCGTCCATTAGATTAGGGCTAGTTTAGCTTCTTTAGATCCTTAGGAAAGTTTCCTACCCGAAAAACAAAAAATAAGCCCTCGACACCATTGCAAGCCACCTTCGTCTCCATCTCCGACCACTCCTCCGACGAGGCATTCCCGCTGCTACACACCTCCATCTGCCTTGCCAAAACCCTCATAAGCTTACCTCCCCTTCTTGTACAAAACCCCCATATTTATTCCACCTTTCGCCCACTCACAACCACCATTGAACAACCCATCTTCCCACCTCCGTTCCCGACCTCGTCCGACCACACCACATGTCCATCCACCACACAACCACCACCAACGCTTTCCACACCCTACAGCGAAGCTCCTGAGCTTGTTTAATTGGGCCGCAAGGCCGTGTTCTTCATTTCAGGTTCACCGCCACCACCACCATTAGTAGGAAGGCTTCAAGCTTGCTTGAGGCATTCTCCTGCTACTGCAAGCTCTAGGTGCGAGTCCCAGGAGATGCGATTACCTTCTAGGAAGTGACCCCAGGACCCCAATTGGATGCAATGTGCAATCCTTCAACTTCAATTGGAGGATCCCTGCTACTGCCAGCCACGTGAAGAAGGCTATGGGATTTAGTCCCACCTTAGATAGGGAAGAGTAGACACAGTGTCATAAGAGGAAAAAGTCGCATCAGCTTACCGCCTCAAGACACAAGGGGGTGAGGTCCCCTGCACGCACCTCTTCATCTGCCTCACCCGTGACACTGTGCACATGGGCCTGGCTCCAACCCATTTACCCACCTATGCCCACGCACACCTCCGCTGCTACCCCACATCGGCAGCCCTAGTCCCAGGTGCGTTCTAGACCGATTACCCGATAACCTGGTACTGTGCATGGCCCTGAGAGGGCGTGAAAGAGGAGAACCCTGAGATAGGAAGAGAAGAAAGAGAGAGAGAGTGAAAGGGTAGGGGGTTTTGCTCTCGCCAGCACTTGTGCGACACTTAGCCGCATCTAAAGGAGAGTTTCCCCTATGCATAAGAGATAGGGCAGAAGAGGAAGCACATAGAGAAAGAAGTAGAGAGAAGAAGTGAAGAAGAAGCACAAAAAGAAGAGCAGGCAAGGTAGAAGGCCTCAGATAAAAGAAGCAGAGTCCAGTGCCCTCTTAGCACTGTAGCAAGGCTGACTTAAGCTATCTGATTGAGTGCCCTATTGTTTGATGCAATGCACTGTGCACTAATGTCTGCATGGTTGATACTGTTCATTTATTTTGATGATTAAGTAATTATTATATGTGTATCTAAGCTAATAATTGGTGATTCAAATCACCATTATTTTGCCTTAAATGTCTTTTTGCCTCATTAGATCCTTCACATACTCATGCTATACATTGAATATTAGTTTTGAGTAATTAATTGTGCTCATTTATATTATTTATTGAGATTAATGATTGAATAGAAGGCCTCAGATAAAAGAAGCAGAGTCCAGTGCCCTCTTAGCACTATAGCAAGGCTGACTTAAGCTATCTGATTGAGTGCCCTATCGTCTGATGCAATGCACTGTGCACTAATGTCTGCATGGTTGATACTGTTCATTTATTTTGATGATTAAGTAATTATTATATGTGTATCTAAGCTAATAATTGGTGATTCAAATCACCATTATTTTGCCTTAAATGTCTTTTTGCCTCATTAGATCCTTCACATACTCATGTTATACATTGAATATTAGTTTTGAGTAATTAATTGTGCTCATTTATATTATTTATTGAGATTAATGATTGAATTCCATATTTGCTCCCAATGAATGACCTCGGACTTTCATTCGAGTTATAAATATTATCTATTTTGAGAGATTTTGTCCTATACTATGACGTATCTCTTAAACAACGATGAATTCTCATCAAACAAGGCTGGCGTAAGCTCGGGTTCATATGCCATAACAAGGGACCTCTTCCAAGCAACTGAAAGCAGGTGAAAGCCACTCAACTCCTCCATCATAAATGTTCCTCCCACTATAGTATAGTAGGAAGAACATCTTGGGGCATCATCTATCACAGAGTTTTGGCTACTCTCACTACTTTTTCAGCAGTTCACACTAGCCAGAGAGTGGGGGCGTACGATGAGGGGCAAAATTGCCCTTGGATCCAAAACTACGTGTAAGCACCTCTGTTTTGATGCACCAAAATTATGTTTATTGCAAGACTAATATTTCAAGACTATCACGGATTAGAGCTTCTATCTTGGATCAAGATCAGATGGATGTAGATTAGTGTCTTTTACTTTTATTGAGTTTAGGATATTGTTGTAAGGAACCTCAAAATAAAACTCAAACGGATTTTCGTGCTATTCTTTAAAAATTAGTTTCTAAGGTTTTTGATCGACCAATATGACTAATTTATCGACCAAATTGATTAATCAACCAACCAACTTAGTTAATCAATCAAACCAGCCCATTTTAGGAAGATGATTAATACCTTTTTTGATCAACCAATTAAGCTAATTAATCGACCAACCAGTGATCGATCAAATAACTAGATTGATCAACTAAATTTCGTTTTGATCGACCAATCTACCTTAATTGATCGACTAATTTCATTTCCTTTTTAGGTCAAAGTTTTAGTATAAATAGAGGTCATATGCAGGCCTTTTCAATAGAACTTTCAATATAGAAAATCCTCTCAAAATAATAGAGCTTCTCATGCTTCCATAAGTGCTTCTATGCTTCGATTTTCACGCCTTTCAAAGCATGTTGTTTCAAACCTCCATTGAAATACTGGTTTGATTTTTATTGAGGTTCCATAGTTCTACATTGTTCTTTTACATTGTTGTTTTGATTAACAGATCCCAAGTTGTTGGGGAAGATCCATTGTAGTTGCTGTTGTGTTTCACTTTAGGTTATAAAGAGAAGTGTTTGTAAAGAGGTTGCGTCACTCTCGTTCAAGTGATACTATAGTGGATTCACTAGCCTCAACTAGTAGGGAATATCCTAAGCTGAGAGGCTTAGGTAATGGTTTTCACTTGGTTTGGGTTTCCATTATAAATCCAAGTGTAATCAGTGCTTGATTTTATTGTGGATATATTTTTGATTCATAATATTTTTTTAAGCGATACTATTCACCCCTCCCCTTTAGTATGCTTTACGATCCACAAGCAACCCTCATTTGGTATCAGAGCACGGTTGTCCAGAAAATGTCTGAATCAACTGTTGACATGTATGCAGAGGGTCAATCGGCAGTTCGACCTCCATTATTTGATGGAATAAACTACGGTTACTGGAAGACCAAGATGCAGATCTTCCTGGAGTCAATAGACTTCGAAGTATGGGATGTCATTGCCTCCAAGTACACATGCCTTGAGATCAAGGAGGGTGTGGCAGCGACTCTGGATCAGAAGAAGATGGCAACACATAATGCGAAAGCCATGTATGCAACCTTCTGCGGGCTTTCCAGAGTAGAGTTCAACAGAGTCTCAGCTTGTAAGATAACCTACGAGATTTGGAGCATCCTCGAAATCACTCATGAAGGAATGTAAAGGTAAAAGAAACTCGTATAAATTTACTGACTCAGAAATACGAACTTGTCAGGATGAAGAAAGGTGAAACCTTAAAGGAGATGTTTACGAGATTTATGGATATTGTAAATTTGTTACGAAGTCTTGATCAAGACATGAAAAATGAAGTCTTGGTAAAGAAGATCCCCCGGTCACTCACTAGTGATTGGGAAACTAAGACCACAGCCATATAGGAATCAAAAGATCTGTCTACGCTAAAACTAAACAATCTTGTTGGAAGTCTGTTGGTTTACGAAGTTCAGCTCAAACACATGAAGGAGCATGAAGAGGAAGGAGTCAAGAAGAAAATCATAGCTTTCAAAGCCAATCAACATTCTGAGGATTCGTCAAGTGAAGACGAGGAGGAAGACATAGCCCTCCTCTCCAAAATGTTCAGAAAGTTCCTCAAGAATAAGAGGAGCTAGAGGAAGGAGAAAGAAGAATAAAAAACAAACACCATCATCTACTACAACTGCAAGAGAAAAGGCAATATCAAAAGGGATTGTCCACTTCTGAAGGAGTCAGAAAAGAAGAAATTTCCTAGAAAGGAAGGAAAGAAGAAGGTTTTTTTAGCGACATGGGATGAATCAAATTCAAGTTCTGGAGAAGAAGAAACCTTTGGAGAAGAAGCTCTTCTAGGACTAATGGCTCTAGAAGATGAGATAACCTCTTTTTCACAAGATGAACTATTAGAAGCATTTTTTGAGATGCATGATATAGCTAAGTCACTAAAATTAGAAAATAAAAACCTAGCAAAAGCATTAGAGGAAGAAAAAACACAAAAAATATGCTTACTCAACAAAATAAAGAGTTATCTGCTGAAATCATCTTATTAAAATCACATATAGACAATCTGAAAGTAGATATCGATAACCTAAAAGAAAATTCTACTATTCTCTTGAATGATCTGGCTAAATTCACTAAAGGTAGTAGAAACTTGCATAAGCTATTAGGAACACAAACCCAGAGCACCATGAAATTTAGGTTAGGTTACATACCTAAAAACAACCATGAAACATCTAGTTCTAGCCAAAACAAAATGAAAGGTAGCTTGTCTAAACAAGCAGCATTTGCTAACCACCGTGGTACTAAAAGCACTTTTGCAATCTTGTTTTGTAGGTCAAGTAGACTATAAGAGATGGATGTATCAAGAAACAAATGGAAATCTAAAGCCACTCTATAGATCAACTAAATCAAGACCTTACAAACCAATGATAGGATTGAGAAGAAAGAAGATGGATCATGGACAATGGATGTTCCAAGCACATGACCAGATAGGAAGACCTATTCCTGCAACTCCATCGCCAGGAAGGTGGTACGGTCACATTTGGGAACAACCGCAAGGGCTATATTATTGGTACTGGCCAAATTGATAACTCTTCCACATCTTTTGATAGCATATATTTAGTGGACTAAAACATAATCTTCTTAGTGTAAGTCAAATATGTGATAAAGGATATAAAATCACTTTCACTTCAAATGGATTTAAAATATGGGATAAGGAAACAAAACAAACTATCCTTAAAGGAAACAGACAAAAAATATCTATACTGTCAACTTCGACAAATGTGACAGTCTTGAATGTCTTGTCACATTTGACAAAGAGGCAACACTTTGGCACAGACGACTAGGTCATGTTCACATGGAAAACATTAGCCAACTTGTGAAATATGGACTTGTCAAAATTCTGCCAAAGATCAACTTCAAGAAAAGCAAAGTCTGTGATTCTTGTCAAGTTGGTAAACAAACCAAAAATCCTTTCAAATTAAAAAGGATGGTTAACACCTCTTGACCCCTGGAGCTACTTCACTTAGACTTATTCGGACCAACCAAATCCGAAAGCCTAAGCAGGTGTAGAAATTGTTTAGTCATAATCGATGATTTCTCTAGATTTACCTGGGTATCTTTTCTAAGAAGTAAAGATTTGACTATTGATGTTTTTAGCAAGCTTGTAAGAAGACTACAGAATGAAAAGGGATTTGAAGTAATTAGGATTAGAAGTGATCATGGAGGAGAATTTGGGAATGAATCCTTTTCTAATTTCAGTGATCGATATGGGATAAAACACGAGTTTGCTTTCCTTAGAGTTGCACCTCAGAATGGTGTAGTTGAAAGGAAAATTAGGACCATGCAAGAGTGTGCCCGCAAAATGCTGTATGAGTCAAAGCTACCTCGATATTTTTGGGCAGAGGCTGTAAACACTACTTGCTACATCCAAAATAGATCCCTAATTAGACTAATCTTAAACAAAACACCTTTTGAACTCCATCATGGAAGAACACCTAGAATTTCCTACTTCAAGATATTTAGCTGTAGATGTTTTATACTTAACACCAAAGACAATCTTGATAAGTTTGATACTAAGAGCTTAGAAGGAATTTTCTTAGTTTATTCAACCAAAAGTAAAGCCTATAAAGTTTCAACAAGAAGAATTCAATTGTTGAGGAGACTATGCATGTAGCATTTGATGAAACACTATCTCAACCTAAATCTTCTACAAATGATGATGATAACCTAATAGATGTCCCATCAAACATTTCAGAAGAGAACATTTCAGATGAACTACCTAAAGATATTTCATATATAAAAGATCATCCACAAGAATTGGTGATAGGGTAACTATCTAAAGGAGTTCAAACCAAATCTTCCATCAACACCTTAGCTTTCATAGCCTTTGTTTCTTGATTAGAACCCAAAAATATTAAGGAAGCCTTTTCAGAAAATTGTTGGATTATTTCTATGGAAGATGAGCTAAATCAATTCAAAAGAAACCAAGTATGGGAACTTGTTCCAAAGCCTGACTCACAAAACATTATAAGAACCAAATGGGTCTTTAGGAATAAACTTAATGAATCAGGAGAAGTAGTAAGAAACAAAGCTAGACTTGTGGCCCAAGGATATAATCAAGAAGAAAGAATAGATTTTGATGAAACATATGTGCTTGTAGCACACCTAGAATCCATTAGAATGTTGCTAGCCTTTGCTGCTCATATGGAATTCAAACTTTTTCAGATGGACGTCAAAAGCGCCTTTCTAAATGGATTTATCAAGGAGGAAGTCTATGTTAAACAACCTCCAAGTTTTGAAGATGCTAAATATCCAGAATACATATACAAATTAAATAAAGAATTATATGGTCTAAAACAAGCTCCACGAGCTTGGTACGACAAACTAAAAACTTATCTAATTGAAAATAATTTTGAAATTGATAAAATAGATTCAACTTTATTCACAAAAAGAAAATAAAATGATCTCTTAATAATACAAATTTAAGTATATGATATTATTTTCAGTGCCATTAATGATCTGTTATGCCAAGAATTTTCCAAAGTAATGCTGGATCAGTTTGAAATGAGCATAATGGGAGAATTTTGGTTCTTTCTCGGACATCAAATTGACCAGCTATCCTCTAGAATCTTCATATCACAAACCAAATACACCACGGAGATCTTGAAGAAATTCTCCATGGACAAAGTAAAGGGAAAAAAAACACCTATGGCAACTTCTACACAGCTAAAATCTGATGACACAGGTAAGTCTGTAGATCAGAATTGTATAGAAACATGATAGGATCATTATTATACTTGACTGCTAGTAGACCTGATATTCTCTTTCGCATTTGTTTGTGTGTTTTCTTTCAAGTAAACCTTAAGGAAATACATCTAAATGTTGTTAAAAGAATACTTAGATACTTAAACAACACACAAGACTTAGGACTTTTCTATTCGAAGTCAAGCACATTGGAACTATATTCCTTTTGTGGTGCTGATTATGCAGGTAGCTTTACAGATAGAAAGAGTACTAGTAGAATGTGTCAATTTCTTAGAAATTCCCTAGCCTCTTGGTTCTCTAGAAAACAACAAAATGTTTCATTTTCAACAACCGAAGCAGAATATGTAGCTGCTTCTTTAGCTTGTTCACAACTATTGTGGATGAAACAAACCTTACAAGATTTTGGCATATCCTACAAGAATAATAAAATATTGTGTGACAACACTAGTGCCATGAACTTATCTAAGAATCAAATTCAACACTCTAGAACTAAACATATTGATGTTAGACACCACTTTCTAAGAGACTATGTCTTAAAAGGAGAAATCAACTTAGAATTTGTTAAAATAGAAAATCAATTAGCTGATATCTTCACAAAACCATTGTCAAAGGAAAGGTTTAACCTAATTTACCATTCACTAGGTTTATCAAGACCATAAGAGCTTAATTAATTTGTTTGATTGATATGGTTTTTATTGTTGATTGATCAATTTTTCAAATTGATCGACCAAACCTCTTTGATCGATCAAAATACTTGATTGATCGACCAAATTCTTTGGTGGAAAATTTCCCTCCAAAATTTGAGTTTTGATTGATCAAATTAGTTGTTTGATCAACCAATACAGTTGGGCTAGAATTTTCCCTCCAATCGTTTGAACTCTAATCGACCAATTAACTTAATTGATCAATTATTTCTTGCTTTGATCGACCAAAACATAGTTTTGATCGACCAAAATTGGGTGGATTCACTTTTTGAGATTGAAATTTTTTTTCCTCGAATCTTGCTCCTAATCATCCTAACAGACCTTAATCACCTTGATTAGCTACCTAAAATGCGTTTACCTATTGTGCTAATCATCTTTTCTATAAAACACAATTGTTTTACCACTAAATCATATTTTTTACTAACCTGTACCCCACATTTGTTCCCCACACCTTCTCCACCAACAAATAAACTCCACCACCCGACCGCACCTGTCCTCCACCGGCGATGATGATCGACCAACCTTCATGCCACCTCTGACCATCGTTGTTTCTCATGCGAGCAAGTCATGCCACCTTCGTGTGTCCTCCGTGCGTGCAACAACACGCTCGATGCCTCCTCCATGCTAAACCTTTCCACGAGACCTCGAGCTTCTCGCATGCCAACCTACCTCTCTCGTTCATTGGCCGCCCTTGTCCACATCTCCATCCTCGTCGTCCTCCCTTTGATCGACCAAAACTTGATTGATCATGGTACACTAACATAAATCAAATCCATTTCTTTTAGGATTTTCTTTGAGTATGGGATGTTCTATGAGTAGATTTGTTAATATTGTTGATTATTTGGATGATTGCTTGTGAAATCTTCTAGTATCTGTGATCTTACCACTCGGAAACACTCATTTTTTTCGTGTTTGAACACTTTTGGTCGACCAAAATTCTTGATTGATCGACCAAAAGTCAGGTTTTCCAAAACTCTGTCTGGTTCATTTTTGATTGACCAAAAATCCTTATTTGATCGACTAACGTGCAATTTCAGTTTTGTTATGGCTCCAAAACGCGCATGTGCCTCCTCTTCTACTCATTGTGATGATATGTTTGATCGATTTTTCATCACTGAGTTCTCTCTTAGCCAAACTTTCACTGCATGTTGGTAGACCAGTCGATTTTGTTTACTTCGAGTCTACCTTTCTTAGAATCCATGAAAAATTTGCATATCACCAGATTTTATGTCTTTTTGAATGAAACTTTTATGCAGGTTCTAAAAATAGCCACATTTCTGATGTTGACCCTATGGCTTGTCACCTATTTTATGCCAACTTGAAGAATATAGGTGAGGGCTTCAACATCAAGTTGACCTCGAACATCTATGGCATAGAGGTTTTGGTCAATGCAAATGTTATTTCAGAGATTCTTGGTTGTCCGTCTATTGGTCCTACCTTTCTTGAGTTTCACCAGCAGACACAGACGAATACCATTAGGGAGACCCTGCTCACTCCCCATTTTGACTTGGGTCATCCAGCCAAGTCCCCTTGTTTTCATCATCTTACATGATTTCTTAATCGTGTATTTTTATGGAATTTTATGTCCAAATCCACTTCCTTTGAAAGTTGCCCTAGCATTATGCTCATTACTCTTTACGCCTTTCTTAAGAACAAGCGCTTCAACTAGAACCACTTGATTCTTTATTTAATAAGCAAGCAACCCACCATCTCCTTTTAGTTTGGGACACTTCTTTCCCACATCTTCCTACATTTCAGTATTCCCATGGATATTAATCATAAATAGTTTATCCCTAGAGTCTCCATATTTGATAAGCTCGCTTATGCAAAGATGGAGAAAGCTCAGGGAACCCATTGTGAGGATGCAGCCCACGAGCAGTAGCAGTAGTAGGAACCATCAGCAGTTCCTCCTCCTTTCTCGCCTTACGAGCACTTTATCGCGACCTGTCATCCTCTAATGCGACCCTCTCCATCCTTCTACGAGTAAGAGTGGGACCTTTTGGACAGACCTCTTACAGGCATGGATTTTGTTAGTATACAGGATGTGATAGAAGGTAGTTCTTTGATGATGCATCGGCGTAGAGAGACAAACATGGTGATGATGAGACATGGGCAGCATGTATTAGAATACCTGAATGCTCAAAGACAGTTCTTGGATAGACTTGGAGAGTCTATTCATGAGATTCAGTAGTAGCTTCATCGACCTCCTCATCCTCGCTGATCTACTACCATGATTCCATCATTAGCAGCGCCTCCTCCTCCTACCATTGCAGCACCACCAGCAGACCAGCAGGCTACACCTCCTCATAGGAGATCTAGGCAGCTGACATCGAGATCATCAGCTTAGTTTCCTATCTCTTGGCCAACTTGCCTCCTTAGAGAGATCTGACTTGATAGTCCTAGAGTTAGATACAAGCCTCCAGAGCACGATGGATGCCTTCATGGCATCGTTAGACGAGTAGCTTTAGCATTAGTTTCTGTTCTGCTTAGCTTTATTGGATTGTAAAACTTTATATTCTATGAACTATTTTTGCTCTACTTATCTAGACTCTTTTATATTGTTGTTATATGCATGGATATTATCTCTCTTAGATATATTTTACTCTCTTGAAATTGAATGTTGAGATTATCGTTGCTTCATTTACATGCTTAAGGTGGAGTTAATTGAAATTGATAGTAGCATGTTTACTTTTTGTTGAAACAAAAAAGGGGAGATATTATGCATAATATTTCAATTAATAATTATAATTTTGTTGTCATTAAAAAGGGGGAGAATGTAAGCACCTCTGTTTTGATGCACCAAAATTATGTTTATTGCAAGGCTGATATTTCAAGACTATCACGGATTAGAGCTTCTCTCTTGGATCAAGATCAAATGGATGTAGATCTATGTCTTTTACTTTTATTGAGTCTAGGATATTATTGTAAGAAATCTCAAAATAAAACTCAAATGGATTTTCGTGCTTTTCTCTAAAAATTAGTTTCTAGGGTTTTTAATCGACCAATAAGACTAATTGATCGACCAAATTGATTGATCGACCAACCAACTTAATTAATTGATCAAACCAGCCCATATTAGGAAGATGATTAATACCCTTTTTGATCGACCAATTAAGCTAATTAATTGACCAATCAGTGATCAATCAAATAACTGATTGATCGACCAAATCTCATTTTGATCGCCCAGTCTACCTTAATTGATCGACCAAATTCGTTTCATTTTCATGTCAAATTTTTAGTATAAGTAAAGGTCGTACACAACCCTTTTTCATAAAACTTTTAATATAGAAAATCCTCTCAAAAGAATAAAGCTTCTTGTGTTTCTATAAGTGCTTCTGCACTATGATTTTCATGCCTTTCAAACTACGTCGTTTCAAACCTCCGCTGAAATACTGGTTTGATTTTTTATTGCGGTTCCATAGTTCTACATTGTTCTTTTACATTGTTGTTTTGATTAACGGATCCCAAGTTGTTGGGGAAGATCCATTGTGGTTATTGTTGTTGTGCTTCTCTTCAGGTTATAAAGAGAAGTGTTTGTAAAGGGGTTGTGCTATCCTCATTCAAGTGATACGATAGTGGATTGACTAGTCAAGAAAATCTTAAGCTAAGAGGCTTAGGTAGTAGTTTTTACCCGATTTGGGTTTCCACTATAAATTCAGGTGTAATATGTGCTTGATTCTATTGTGGATATATTTTTGATTCATAATATTTTTTTAAGTGATACTATTCACCTCTTCCCTCTAGTATACTTTACGATCCACAAGAAACCCTCACTACGCACATTGACCCGACAGAGGATCCGGCTACCCAACTACAAGGTATGTTGGCAGAAACAGCTCAGCTCACCTCGCCTCAAGCTAGCTAGATCCCAACTGGTACCCACCCAGCCTGCCAAAAGATTCAGCGAAGCATGGATAGAAGATACGCTAAGATGGGCCTGACCACCTACACCCTGACAAATACCATGTAGTTTGGCAACTGGGGGTACTGGGGTCCATCTAGTGAGGGTTCCCCCCAGATTATAAATAAAGAGGGAGGCCCTCAAAAGAAGGGCCCCCACCTTTTCCCCCGAAAAAGTGATGAAATCATGTAACACCATGTAATCCCCAAAAATTCTAGTGCATAGTTGGAAGCATTATCCTCCCCCCAGATATACACCCCTTGTGGTCGAATTGGGTCACCAAACCCCTATCTTTATTGTGCTTGCTTGTTGATTACAGCTTGATCCTCCTATGCGACAGATGATAATGGCTAAGTAGCGCCTCCTACCCATATAGATCTTTTGGTGGCCTTCCAAGGCCCATCAGTCGTTATCCCTCACTTATCTCCTTTAGGACTTAATTCGTCATCCTATCCAGCCTAGAACTTAGGTATGTTTCATACTCAACTACTGGAACTAGCACAATTTTCTTTTGCTCCTTTTCTTTCTGTATTTCTCCTCTTTTTCCTCCTCAAAATAAATTTGCAATTTAGCTCAAAAGTTTCCTCCCCTGTCATCATTTTTTTTTGTGTGAGAACCCCTTAAAAGAATCAAATTTTGAGTTGTTTTGCACTTTAATACCCCCCCATGCCTAAGTTTTGCAATGCCTTCATTGTAAACTAGGTAAGTTCGAATTCAGCTTTGTTCATACTTTAAAACAGGTTCACATGGGTGGGTGATCGGGTCGGGAAGACTATTGCGGATGGTTTCAAACTCCAATACTAATATCGGAGGTGGAGTCGGCTATTCTAAACTTTGAACACTAAAGTCCAATAGGAATGCAGCACAAGATGGATAAGAAGGGTTTCGGGTTTTTGAGTGATGGGTTGTCTCCCGTTAAGCGCTAAGTTT
The DNA here is from genome assembly GCA_037157565.1 of Thalassia testudinum. Taxonomy (NCBI): domain Eukaryota; kingdom Viridiplantae; phylum Streptophyta; class Magnoliopsida; order Alismatales; family Hydrocharitaceae; genus Thalassia; species Thalassia testudinum. The sequence continues at coordinate 19,580,920 of JAZHRO010000026.1, read as the reverse complement.
AATGCAATCAGCTGGGCGCAATGTAGCTCACGGGGAATGGAGATCAAAAGATTTAGCAACCAAATTAGAATCGGTAAGCTTGAGGAATGGTTTTAGTCATTGACCATTCATTCACTACAAAAGGCTTTGAGTCGTGGCTGGGTACACTAATTTCAATGGCTCCATTTCCAAAGATCCTCCAGACTAGAAAAGATCCGATCCATTTCAATCTCAGTTTTCTTGGGAAGAACTTGAGTCAGGCATCAAAGAGAAGCACTTTCTAACTAGGATAGAAAGAATTTCATGAGATGTGCTTGTCATGAAAGGCCTTGTTCCTCTCCTTATAGATACGTGAGTTCTCATATGCATCATTGTGTAGTTCATCAATCTCGCTCATTTGCAAATGGCGGTGGGTTCTGGCCTCCTTGAGATCCAAAGCATTTCCGTACTGCCCAGTAGGCTGGTAAGTCCACTTTAGTGAACCATTATTTGGCTTAAGTACTCTTTAATTATCTGTTCTGAGTTTCTAATTAATTAGGAGTTAAATAATAATTCACCTTAGTCTATGTATAATTTTATGCACTAATTGTACAACATATGGTTATGATAATCATTATTATTGATGCAAACTAGGTGCAAGTTCAGGCATCCATTCTACTTCTATAAGACATCTAGAACTCAAATCAAACGTTTGGAAACCGCCATCGTAGACCCCCTGGTGTCTACACTTTTAAGACATCCAGAACTTGGTCTGGACGTCTGATGACATTACTGCCATGCTTATCTTACCGTTCCAACCACTCACGATCTTCGTTGAGTGGTTGGAGAAGCTTGCGATCGAAGGAAAATAGATGGAGAAGTATTTTAGAAAGGGAGGGCCGGCCATCAGTAGGGGAGTTCATCTTCTTCCTCGCACAGCCACCACGCACCAAGAATACACTGTGAAACAGAATGTGCACCGTGGCCTAAGTAAGCTCCACCGTCGCCCTTCTCCTACCATGGTGTGTGCGGTGACAGCATGCACACCATCACCACCATCAACACCATCAGCCTTAAACCCACCATCACCACAATGCCTAACGCATACCCCTTCCCCTTTCCTCTCCATCTTCATCTCCATCTTCTCCACCCAGAACCCATCACCACCTTCTCCACCGATAATTAACAGCAGACCTCCTTGCCGCAACACCTCCAGTTGTAGCACCATCACCACAGCACCTTCCACATCACCAAACCCCCCCACCCGCCTTTTCTTCTTCTTCATCCTCTCCTTCCAACCGCCCCCCTACAACTTCCCAAAGTAACCCAAACTGCAGCCACTCACCAATCGCCTCAACAGCCACCGACGACCCACCCGTCGACCATGCTCCACCTCAGATCCACCGTGCTCCACCTCAATAACCCACCAACAACCTACGGCCACATGCAACCAAGCACGGCCCATGCACGCAGCCAGAGCTACCTATAGGGACCTCGATGCCACTTATCTCCAGTACTCCAGTTAGCCACATCTGGCCACCTCTGGTCACGCCTCCTACACCATCACGAAGCCCTCATCCTGGTTGATCTCCTTCGAGCTAAATCCAGCCAACGATTCTTCTTCCCATGCACGAGGAGGGAAAAACCTCTATTCTTCATCTCAATAGTTATTACGGGTTTTGCCATTGTCAAGAAAACACTAATGATTTATTTACCTGTTATTATATTTGGATGAATTTGCATGAGAGTCCCTCTCGATCCTCGATAATTGCATAGAGGGTGGAGTTGTGCTGGAAATAATGTTGCAAGAGCTTGAATGTGAACCCATTGCTAATCCTGAATAGATAAGTCATCATTAATCATTTCAATAAGCCAATTCCTCCTTGTGAAAATGACAATTATTTTCGTGGTTAGATTTTGATTATTAAATTTTTGAAAAATGATTTTCTACCATGCGACTTAAGACATTGACACTACATTTTATGCCCAAAATTTTATCGAAAATGAGAATTGCTCTTTCAAATGGTGCGTTGCTGTGGAGGAAACACGCTATTAATTTTTTGGGGGAATTTATATTATTTTTATGCTATTTTTGAAGCTTTCTTGAATTACTGACATTGGTTCTCTTTGTGTTCGAGTGAACAAACAAACTCAACAGGCGTGCATGACGGAGACGATACTTTTGGTGGACCTCGATGCTAATTGGAGGATAGTAATAGGAATCATGTGGGCCTTGATCCCATGCATGTGAAGGCGTATGAAGGAGCCTTTCCTGATTTAGTCATTAAATCTTAGTTTTGATTTAGACTGATAGAATTAATTTAGTATATGTTTTCTTGGCCTTGTAATATGGAACTTGTTTTCGGGAGAGTGTCCCCAGTTCTTTAGATTCTAGGTTTATTCTTAGATAGTTTCTTTTAATTGTGCATTTGTTTATTAAAAAAAAATCCAAGCTACTTGATAGAAGTTGCATATCCATAGGTTGATCATCTAGAAGTGCTTGAGCAGCATCTAGATTTTTCTTATTGCATTGCGTGCATCTTTGCATCGTAGAGGGATGGAGCAAGGTACATACTTCCTGTCTTTCTGCATCAGTTATCTACACACGCATTGCATTTGGAATATTTAAAGAAGACCACTTAAGCTGATTTGAAAAGATTAATCAAGTGGTCACATTACTTCTTGAAAGAAAAGTAAAATATACAGGAAGTGTTTAAATAACTTGATTGTAATTTTCAGAACAAAAATCAATTTTTCGTGGTGTGATGCACTCTTCCTGCATCGAGAATGCACTGTAGGCATTGCACTAGGACTTGGACCCTTGATGCTATAGGCATCGATCTCTTTATCAGTGCAAACCCTCCTATCTCACTTTGTGACGATGGTATTAACTTTTACCCGAGTGATTTCATACTCTAAGGAGGGGGACATCCCTTAAAGGAATTTAAGGGTAGTTAAGAGGCACCGCTAATGCATTGCCTTAAAGGAATGGTTCACCCTACTTGCATCCCCTTGGTTCCATCCGTGGAGTACCTTTTTACTTAAGCATTTGAGAATATCATTGCAATAAGGTGTACATCTTTACGGCACTTGAAGGTCAATTTAGGGTGCGTAATTGATTGACAACTTTGTTGGTCACCCAAAAGACCTAAAAGAAACCTCAACCTCCTTAACAGAATTGATCGGGAATCTCAAGTGCCTCATTTCTCTTATACCACTTATGTGGGAACGGAGAAACATTTCCTTGACTGTATTTGGCCAAGCTAGAAAGTTGGAAGAGGACTTAAAGTACTTTAAATCAACAAAAGACCTATTGCCTTGTGTTTGCTTGGTGTATGTTTGGTGGGCACTCTCTTAGAAGGAGTCTTGTTTTCAACCCGAAACCTAAGAGAATTATTAGAAAATCCAACCAAGAAAGAAGAAAAAGGGCAAAAGAAAGACCTAAAGAAGAGATTAGGGTTGGTAAAAACCAAAGAACCTTGAGAGACTATTTCCTCCCTACAACTCACCAAGCCCTACCTATCCAGAGACCTGGAGTGGATAATCCTTATGAGATCAAGAGCAGCACCCTATCTTTGCTCCCTGCTTTCTATGGTACTTCTAAGGAGGATCCCTATAGGCATCTTGAGGAATTCACCGAGGTCTGTTCAACGACAAAGCTTTAGAGCTTTACTGATGAAGCCCTGATGAGAACTCTATTTCCTTTCTCCCTAAAGGATAAGGCCAAGCACTGGTATCATACCCTTGATGCAAGGGTAAATGATTAGGCTACCCTTAAGGGAGAATTCTTGAAAATGTATTTTCCTATGAGTAAGACCAATCATTATAGAAGAGAAATTATGGGTTTTACTCAACAGGAAGGGGAGGAATTTCATGAAACATGGGAGCGCTTCAATGACCTCCTTAGGTTATGTCCCCACCATCAGGTGCCAAGATGGCAATTGGTCGAGAGGTTCTACAATGGATTATCTGAAAGGCATAGGCAAACCACCGATGAAGCCTATGCAGGAACCTTCGTGACCAAAACTGAGGATGAAGCCTAGGCATTATTTGAAACATTAAGTGATAATTCCATATATATGTCCTCTACCTATCAAGAAAGAAAACCATCAATCTTGCAGAGGAAGATAGAGGCCCATGAAGGCGGGGCTACTTAGGATTTGGCTTATCAGATTCAATTGTTGAACAAAAATTTTGATAGGCTTTTAGCAAACTCTGGCATGAACTCGCAAGCAGCCTCTATCTTTCAGGATTCAAGTGAATGCTCCATTTGCCAAAGCATTACGCACACCACTGTGGAGTGCCACATAACAAATCGATTCCTTGAGTTAATTTAGGCTGACCTGAACGTGGCCTAAGGTTTCCGACCACCTCTTCGTAATAATCCCTATTCCAATACCTATAATTCGAGGTCGCAGAACCATCCATACTTTTCATGGAAGCAAGGTGATGCGTCCAACTCAAGGAATGCAAGACCCCAACCTCCCCAACCCGTATACTAGCCATCCTATACAAACCCTCCTCAGAATAAGCTTTCTGAGATGGATGAACTAAAATCTATGATGAAAGCGATGCAAGAGCATAAAAAATATGGTCATGCAATCTCAGAATAAGATGGTCACTGATATACAATCCCAAATTGGTCATCTTACTGAGGTAGTTAGGAAGTGAGATCCGGGGAAGCTACCTACCTCTTTTGAGGAGAACCCAAAGGGTAAGGGGGTCATATTGAGGACACTCAAGCTGTGACCATACTGAGGAGTGGAAAGAAAATCGGAAAACCTGATAACACTCCTACGGTCACCTCTCAGAATTCCTTTCCTACACCGAACCCGACTTCCACCCTCACCGAGGAAGAGCCACATTACTCTCCCTCGCTTGATATCACCCACCCAGAGGATGTTGTTATTCCACCTCCCCTTTCTCGACATGATGACCACTCTACCCAAAAATTGAGGTTGCCCTATTCTGGGTGCCTATCAGCTCCTGGGGAATCTTCTGTTGCTCATTTTAAGCCAAGGATAGGACGGATGAGATTATGGACACTTTTAGGCAAGTCCATATCAACTTGCCTTTATTGGATGCTATAAAATAGATCCCATCCTATACCAAATTTCTAAAGGACCTGTGTAACTAGAAGCATCGATCTAGGAGATAGGTCCAAGCTAAGGTCATCTTGCCTGACCATGTTAGTTTGGTGCTCCAACATGTAACACCTCCCAAGATGAAAGACCTAGGGGCCCTGTATATTTCAGTGGTTATAGGTAACCAACACATTGATGAGGCTCTGCTTGATCTGGGTGTGGGGGTGAACATTTTACCGAGCTCTTTCTATGACCTTTTGGGAGGAGGCGATTTCAAGCCTAGTCCAGTCATCCTCCAAGTCGTAGACAGATCGCTTAAGATACCGCAGAGATTGCTGGAAGATGTCTTGGTGAGAGTGGAGGACTTCTTCCTTGTTGACTTGCTCATACTTGACACCGATCCACCTAATAAGCCTACCAAGCCACCCATTATTCTGGGATGCCCCTTCTTGGCCACAACCAATGCCTCTATCAATTTAGATCAGGGAACTTAAAATGGGCTTTGGGAACAAGAAGATCAGGTTGAATGTTTTTGATACCTACAAGCAATCCAGATTTGAAGACTATTCTCAGATTGAGGTTCATGATGAAATCATTGAGGGGTCTACTCTAGTACTCTTATGTAGAGATCCTTTTCAAATGGTCATATCTAAGGACCATCCTCTGAGTATTGAAGAGAATGAAGGGGATATGCCCAAATAGGAAGAGTTGCTGGGAGTACACACAAAGTCTCTATCCCCACCCTAGACTCTAAAGGCAGATCCGCTACCTGAGGAGAGGACTTCTCAACTTATACCCTCGATTCATAAGGCTCCTAAGTTGGAGCTTAAACCCCTCTCGAGCACATGGAAGTATGCTTTCCTTGGCCCTAACGACATGCTCCCCATCATTATCTCATCTGCATTTTCTGAATCGCAGGAGGGAGCTTTGCTCAAGTGTCTACAAAGGACAAGGGAGTAATTGCTTGGTCGATAGCTAATATTAAATGTGTTGACCCCTCCCTTTGCTTTCATCATATATACACGGATGAGTCTGCTCAACCCTTTCGAGACATTCAGAGAAGCTCAACCCTAATATACAGGAGGTTGTTAAAAAGGAGATCTAAAATGGCTGGATGCTATAATTATCTATCCCATTTCAGATAGTAAATGGGTTAGTCTGACACAAGTGGTGTCCAAAAAAATAGGAATCACTATGGAAGAAAATGACCAAGGAGAGTTGGTGACCACTAGACCCTCAACTGGCTAGAGGGTTTGCATTGATTATCAATGTTTGAATACGGCTACCTAGAAAGACCATTTTCCCTTGCCGTTTATTGATCAAATTTTGGAACGACTGGCGGGGAATAAGTACTTCTATTTCCTTGACGGGTACTCTGGGTATAATCAGATAGCCGTCTTCCTTGATGATTAGGAGCATACCACCTTCACGAGTCCGTATGGCACATTTGTGTTCCATCGAATGCCATTCAGGTTAGGTAATGCTCCTACCACATTCTAATCATGTATGATGGCTATCTTTTCTGACATGATCAACAAGTTTGTAGAGATCTTCATGGATGATTTCTCTATTTATGGCTCGTCATTTGACCTATGGCTCTCTCACCTTGATAAAGTCTTAACCCATTGCGAAGAGGCAAAGCTGGTGCTTAGTTTGGAGAAGAGCCACTTTATGGTCCAGCAAGGTATTATTTTGGGGCATGCATCCTCTGAGAGTGGATTAGAGGTGGATACAACCATAATCGATTCCATCTCTAAACTTCCATTGCCTACCAATGTTCGTCAAGTTAGATCTTTCCTTGGCCATACTGGATTCTATAAGCACTTCATTAGAGATTTCAGTAAAATCTCTAAGTCACTCTGCGACCCATTAGTGAAGGATGTTCCCTTCGATTTTGATGATAGATGTGGCGAGGCTTTCCAAGTTTTGAAAAAGCCCTTATTACCGCATCGATTCTCCATGCACCAGATCTGGCCCTCCCATTTGAGCTGATGTGAGATGCTTTTGATTTCGTCGTAGGAGCGGTCTTAGGTCAAAGGGTTGATGGCAAACCTCATGTTTTACATTACGCCAGCAAGACCCTTACGGATCCTCAATAAAACTACACGGTCACTGAAAAGGAACTTCTAACTCTAGTATTTGCTTTGGAAAAGTTTCGATCTTATTTATTGGGATCTAAGGTTGTGATGTTCACTGATCATTCTGCTTTAAAGCACCTTCTTGTGAAGGACACCAAACCTCATTTGATTCGTTGGATTATGCTACTCCAGGAGTTTGACCTGGAAATTAAAGATAAGAAAGGAGTTAAAAATGTGGTAGCAAATCATCTGTCTAGGATCCCTATTGAGGCATCAACCCCTATTGGCGATATCCAAGAGACTTTTCCTAATGAGTCGCTAATGACTATGGAGGCCAAAACTCCTTGGTTCGTTGATATAGTGAACTATCTGGTCATAGGCATAACCCCTAGTACTTGGGACAAGCAGAAGCAAGACAGGTTTCTTGTCGATGCTAAATTTTATCACTGGGAGGAACCCGAGCATTTTAGAATAGGCCCTGACCAATTATTCTGTTGTTGCATCCCTGATGAAGAACAAAGGAGTGTTCTAAGTTTTTGCCATGACCTCCACTATGGAGGGCATTTTAGTGGGAAAAAGACTGCCCATAAGGCTCTTCAGTTTGGTTTCTGGTGGCCCACATTATTCTGAGATGCACATACATATGTGGGCACATGTCTATGTTGCTAGTAGACGGGAACCATCAGAAAAAGGGGTGAGATGCCCCAGCAACCTATTCTCCCCATTGAGATCTTTGATATTTGGGATATCAACTTCATGGGTTCCTTTTCTGCATCCTTCGGATATGACTACATCCTTGTGGCTGTGGACTATGTATCAAAATGGATAGAAGCCATACCTACGCAGACCAATGACCATTCTGTGGTCTTGGATTTTGTTAGGGCTAATATCATTTTTCGGTATGGGTGTTCAATGACTATCGTAAGTGATGGAGGAGCTCACTTTAAGAATGTACACTTCACAAGACTACTTCAAAATTTGGGAGTCAACTAGATGATAGCCACACCGTACCATCGCCAAATGAGTGGACAAGTTGAAGTGTTTAATAGGGAGATTAAATGGATTCTGGAAAAAACTGTTAGCCCTAACCGTAAGGATTGACCGAAAAAATTGAATGATGCTTTGTGGACCTACAAAATAGCTTATAAAACTCCCTTGGGCATGTCTCCTTTCCATCTTGTCTACGGAAAAGCATGTCACCTTCCCATTGAAATCCAACACAAAGCTTATTGGGCTATTAAAAATGTTAACTTAAATCTAGACAAAGCGGGAAAGGCATGCATACTGGAGTTAAGTGAGTTGAGGAGCTTCGCAATGAAGCATACGAAACCTCTTAAGCTTACAAGCAACGTACAAAGGTCTTCCATGATAAGCACATCATTAGAAAGACCTTTGAGCCTAACCAGTGGGTCTAGCTTTTCAATTCCAGACTTAAATTATTTCCTGGAAAGCTCAAGTCTCACTGGGATGGGTCGTATGTTGTTATCAATGCCTTCCCTCATGGGGCAATTGAAATTCGGAACCCTACTTCTGGTGTGAGCTTTAAGTTAAATGGCCAATGACTTAAACCATATGTTACTCTTTCAGATGGCTAGGTTTTGGATGCACTTTGGCTTGAGGAGCCTTGGCTCCATCCACTCTCCTCCTCAGGTGATATTCTTCTATGTCTTTATTTTTCCAATGAGGACATGGTCAATCTTAGGCATGGGGGGGTATAACCTGAGGTTGATTTTATCATTTATAAATATTTGCATGCATTTGGGATAGGTGCATTAGTAAAAAAAAAAATCTCTTTTATTTTCTTGAGCTGATTTGGTCAGTCCATAGCAAAATATCTTCATCAAGGAGGTGTCATTGAAGATTTTATTCTTAAATTATTTCTTAAGTTTAGAATCCAGTACATTTACTTCACTTGCATGTAGATTGGGTAATGGATCTTTGAAGAAAATCAATAAACATTTTTAGTCTGCTAAATTCTTGGACAGTTAGTAAGGAGTCAGGAAAACTACCTTCTATTAGATCCACCTAATATTTGTGAGGAGAAGGTAGAGAGATTACTAGTGCGCTAAGTCTTGTGCAAGAACTCTTAAGTTCTGTATAATTAAATGATGATACCTCAAAGTTAGGCATAGTTTTTATTCTCTATTCCTACATGCAAATATTGTGTGTGAATTCCCGAGAGTCACCAAATAAGGTAGATACATAGAGATTGAGTTCTAATAAAACTATGACTATGGTGGATGGTTACGATCGTCCTTCATAGGGTCCTCGGCTGAAGGAGGGTAGTAGTGTCAAAGGTCAGAAATACGCTTATCCTATTCATTCCTTCTCGGTGCCAAGAGTAGGTACTTCCACCAAATAAGCCACACAATATCCTCTTAAACATCATCATCCTTAATAATGACTCATGAATAAAGTTTGCATCAAGTTGTTATCGTAGAAAAAAAAATAAACAAACAGAGAGAGAAAGAAAAATATATATATATACATATATATATATAGAAAAATATGAAAAAAAAGAGAAAAATAAAAGAGAAAAGAAAAAGAAAAAAAGGAAGTTCAAGTTTATAGATTTATCTTCATGTCGATTTCATTGAGGCAACAAAAACACCACTTGCAATGCACCAAATATGATCCATACCTACTTTTTAGTATTTCTAATCACTCGAATATTGGCTGAGGACTTCTAACTTAGTTGTAGAGTTATTAAGACTCTAATTAAAAGTGTGAATGCCATGTGAGGCCACCAAACATTGAGTACATTTACAGAATCTGGGGAGATATGTGTTAATGCATTGAATCAGGATTTTGAAAGTAATGCACTGTAGTATAGCCGATAAATTGCCTAGAACACTTAAAATTTATAGCTCGAAAGGAATATGAGGTCGAACGCAGGGAGCAATATGGCAATTTATCTCAAGATCACAATTGTAAGCAAGAATATAACAATGTAATAGCAATTTCAAGCATAAATGACGTAGATATAAATTCAAGAGTCAATGTGGCAAAAAGATTAGGGTAAAATGGTGATTTGAATCACCAAATTACTCTATTATAATTATACTCAAATAATGGTACAAGATCAATCAACCAGAAGTCATGTCAACTTAAGTGTCTCAATAGTGCAATAGTGACTTAGAACCAACAATAGATGCAAGGGCCTCTCTTTTTCCTTCAGGCCTCAGGAAGAGGCACAAGCACAGCACAACACCAACAGAGGCGAAAGCCTCTTCAGATTTCGCTAAGTGTAAAGAGCAGTAGAGGGCAAAACAACCGTTCTCTTTCTTTCTTTCTCTCTCAAGAGTAGGTGAACCAGACCAAACTCGAATAACTGGGTAAATGGACCAAGGCCCAAACCCGTGTGGCATGAACTGCGGGCGAGGACGTGCTTGAGTGCGTGCATGGGAGGGCCTCGCCTTCGTGCTTACTGAGGTGAAGAGCTCTCTTCACAAATTCAATTTAACTTGCTTGGAGACTTCTAAAGTTTTCGATGTGGGTCTATGTCCCACACCCTTCTTCGTGTAGCTACAGATGAGGAAGTTCCTGAATTAAGGATGAAAAAGTGGCTAGCTTCTCCAATTAAGGACCTAAGCGTACACCTGAAGCAAAGCTGCTTCACCTGGGCATGGAAGCAAGGAAGAACATAGCACGAGCATGACGGTCACAATTGGAGAAGAAGGTTGCGGCGGTGGACGTCCGACGAACATCGAAAAAGGAAAGCACAGCCTCTTGGCCTTGTTAGATAAGCTCAGAAGGGTCACTGTGTGAGGGCAAGTGCATTTGTGGTGGTTGTGTGGTGAATGTGTGCGTATGGAGGGCTAACGGAGTTGGAGAAGGTGTGCGAAGCAGGTAGAGTTTGGTGGAGCGATGTTGTGGGTGGATCAGTGAAACAGGAGAGGGGTTTTGGTCATGGTGGAACGGCGGAGCTTTTGGGAGTTGTGGCGAGGCAGATGGTGGTCTATGAAGTGCAGGCGAACACGTCATAGTTCTGCTGGAGGCGGAGAAGAAGAAGGGGAGATAAGTGAGTGGCAATCGTGCGTGTGTTGTGAGTATGGGAAAGAGAAGTAGAGGGAAAGAGAAAGATGTAGAGGGTATTAGGAGAGGAGGAGATAGGTAGAGTGCTCTGGTTGTGGCTGACAGGAGCCCGAGAAGATGGAGGTGATGGCAAATCGGCAACGGCGATTGAGGCAGAAGAACACCCTTCCTTTGATCGGAGAGGTGCACGAGGAAGAAAGGAAGATGTTGGCACCTCCAATTTAATGGTTGGAGGTGCGGAGGAGCAGGCCAGAGAGAGGTCGCTGGAGCAAACTAAAGAGGTGGCTAGAGAGGGAAAAGAGAGGGTTTTCTCTGACAAAAATTTACTAAGCAAGGGTTCTTGCCCCTGATCCTTTCATAGGCCAAAAAAGAGGAGCTCCAAGCTTGGAAACAAGCTTGCAAAGCTTGAAAAGTTTCCACAAACTTGATACCCACATCTTCCATGCGTTCGCATGGAAGATTGGGAATGAATCAAGATTCATGGCTAGGTTTAATTGGAAGGGAATTCCTTAAGGAATCTCCCTTTTAATTTTGGGAGAGTTTGATTGAGAATCGAGCGAGAAATCCTCACTCAAATCTCGATGGAGCTTAGTGTGTTCACACCAATGGTGGTAGGGACCTAAATGTGAAGATGATAAAAAAGTTAGGGACCTATTTGTAAAGAATTCAAAACATTAAGGGCCATTGTGTGATAAGAAGAGTCTGTCTGGATTGGAATGCAAACTATATCAAGGTAATCTCTGATTGGGACCAAATTTTGTTAACAACCTAACTTTGACACAATAAATATGATGGTGAAGTCGGATTTAGGTTTTGACCAAGTTTGACTGGGTAAATTGCACAAAAACCTAAATTAAGGTAATTTCCTGTCTGAGACTCTATTTTAGGTCAAAATGGGTTTAAATGGTCAAATCAAGGATGCCAAACCCTAAAGAATATTTTATTATGATTTTTAGAGGATTTAGATGAATTTTTTCTTGACCAGAACCTCAGTTAATTAAGTAGGTCTATATTTAGGGTTTCAGATGTCCATTAATTCTTGAAATGTGTGAAAACTCGCTTCTGTCTACATGGACCCACTTATTAGACTTAAATGCATATTTGACCTTTAGTAACCCCTGAAAAATCCCGTGGTTATTTTGTATTTGTGATAAGATGGTGAAATTGTAGAAATAACCCTATTTTCATCCTTTCTTTCAAAATAACTGAACCTGCCTAAGAGACCTTCTAACTGATATGTAGGAGCTTTTATTGACTTTATCAGACCAAATTAAGCTAGTTATGGCTCATGATGGTGTTCCCATCATACCCCCATGCCTAACCTTTTCTAGTCCCTTAGCAAAACTTTATGAATCAAACCAATTATCTAGGTCAGATGTAACCATCAGAATGCCTTACTAAGCTGCATCTCTAGGAATCAAATCTTAATACCAATAATAGGCCTAGAGGTACTCAAGTACTAGCCCAGATCTAGACCTGACTAGCTTTCGCCTTAGTCTGCCACGAAGGTTTCTAAGGCCTACAGGAACTAACCTAAGGTTCATTGGACCTAGCGGTTAAAGCACCCGTGCTTGTAACATGGTTAGTCTAAGTTCAGTTTGCCAGTGTATTTTTGTAAGAGAGATGGAACAATTTTCATTTGTGGAGAGCTTTCCTCTCTCTTTTTATTTTCAATATATTTTTCCTTAGACCCATCCTTGGAATAGCCCTAAACACATTCTGTATCGGATTCTTAGTCCCCACCATCAATCCTCGCAGGGTCCCTAGCAATCGATGTTTCGTGATAGCACCGCCCATGGTAACCCCTAGAACCTTGGCTTTCGACACTTCGGGATAGTGCTGCCTATGGTGTTCTGAAGCGAAATCCAAACCCTAGCAATCAAAATTTTGTGATAACGCCGCTCATGGCATCTGAAATAACATAAGGTGCTTACATGCCTCCGGTAGGATATTTACATATCCTAAGAGACAAGCACCGAGGAGACAGTATATTATTGCATATCTTTCAGGAGAATTTCCCACCTCTCTGCACTGGGAACTCGTCCAAATCAACTTGTGTTTTCGAGCCACTCCTAATCTAGATCTCAGGAGCATTTTCAGAACAGCATAAATGCTTTTGGCATAATTTCATATTTAAGCACACTGATCCAGACTAAGTGTGATTTTTGGGTGCTCAAGTTACCGAGTCCCGCAAATCAGAGGTCAGTTAATAAGGTCGAATACTACCTAAGCCTTAGACCTAATGCACAAGCTTTGCATTTTCGCCAACCACTTGAGGACTAATCCGGATCTTGACAAGTACGTGAGTGTTTAAATCCAATCAGATCCAAGAGGCCTAAGATTGGTATTCACCACTAATCCCTTAAGTTTTAGCCTTCCAGGTCTTAATTCATCATTTGATCCAACCTAGAAGTTAGGTAAGTTCTATATTGTTCTGAAGGGACTCCATTTTTCTTTATCTTTTTGCTCCTTTCTTTTCTTTTTAATTTTTCCTCCCTCTTTTTTCTCATTTTTTTCTCTCAAATGGACCTCCTCTTTCCTTGATCCTCTTTTTTTTTGTAATCCTTTTGTGAGAGTTGATTTTCATGACGTTTTGCACATTAATACCCCCCCATGCCTACGATTTGCAATGTCCTCATTGTAAATTAGGTGGGTTCGAATTCACCTTAGATTGTACATTAGAACAAGTTCAAAAGGGTGGGTGGATGGGTCGGGGTGACTGCTGCGGACGATTTCAAACTCTGGTATGTGTACCAGAGGTGGAGTCGGCTGTTCTAATGGATGAACCTTAAAGTGCAATATGATTTTAGCGAAGAGATATGTCAAAAGGATTTCAGGTTTTTCGAAGAGATGATGGATTGCCTCCTATTAAGCGCTGAGTTAACACCATCAGCCAGGCGCAATTAGCTCAGGGAGAATGGGGATCAAAAGATACCTCAGCCAAGTTTGTATTAGCGAGTTCAATGAACGGCTTGAGTTGCTAGCCATTCACAATAAAAGGTTCAGAGTCAAGGCTAGGTTGACTGATTTCAATGGCTCCATTTCCAAAGATTTTTCTTACCAAGAAAGGTCTAATCCACTTAGATCTGAGTTTGCTTGGGAAGAGTTTGAGCTTGGCATCAAAGAGTAAGTCTTTTTGACCAGGGTGGAAAGATTTTCGCACAATGTGCCTATCATGGAAGGCCTTGACCCGCTCTTTGTAGATACGTGAGTTCTCATATGAGTCATTGCATAGTTTCTCGATCTCGCTCAATTGCAATCAGTAGTGTATTCCAACCTTCATCAGATCCAGATTGCACTTCCGTACTACCCAATAGGCCTTATGCTCTATCTGTACGAGAAGGTGACATGCCTTTCCATACACTAATTTGAAGGGAGACATACCTAATTGGGTCTTGTGGGCAGTCCTATAAGCCCACAAAGCTTCTGGAAGGCGAGTAGACCAGTCCTTACTATTAGGCTGAATAGTGACCTGAAGGATCTTCTTGATCTCTCGATTAGACAGTTCTACCAATCCATTAGTCTGGGGATGGTAAGGAGTTGAGATATGATGCGACACCCCGTACTTTTTCATCAGGGACTGGAAGTGAACATTATTGAAATGAGACCCACCATTACTGATGATGGCCTTAGGAACACCAAATCTAGAAAAGATGTTCTCCTGGATGAATTGGAGAATAACTTTGTGATCGTAAGTTCTCGTGGGGATAGCTTCGATCCACTTAGAGACATAATCAACGAGCAAGATGTATTTGAAGTTGTTAGATCCAACAAAGGGTCCCATGAAATTGATTTCCCATATGTCAAAGATTTCATACATAATTATCGGGTTCAAGGGCATCATATCCCATGGGCCCATGTTGTCGAGGGTTTGACAACAAGTGCATGCCCTATAATATGTTTGTGAGTCTTTGAACATCGTGGGCCAGAAGAACCCACATTGGAGTATTTTCATTACGGTTTTACGCCCATAGAAATGGCGACCATAGGCCTGGTCGTGACAGAATGAGATCATGTCATTGACCTCATCGTCAGGAATGCATCTTCGGATCACCTGATCATTGCCCATGTGGAAGAGATACGGTTCCTCCCAAATATAGTACTTGGCTTAGAAAATCAACTTGTCCCACCTGGAAGTCACCCAATCTGGCAAGACTTTCCCCGTAACCAAGTAGTTCACTATATCAGCAAACCAGGGGAGACCGTGAATGGCTAGTAAATGTTCATCTGGAAAATGCTCAGTGATTGGACCAGACGGGTCGATGACTGAAGAAAGAAGATGGGACAAATGATCAGCTACCATGTTCTTCTTTCCCGCCTTGTCACAAATCTCGAGATCAAATTCTTGCAACAGCAAGATCCAACGGATTAATCGAGGCTTCATGTCCTTCTTTGCGAGTAAGTGCCTCACAGCGGTGCGATCTGAGTAAATGATGACACGGGAACCCAAAAGATAAGATATGAATTTCTCCAGGCCAAATACTACTGGCAATAGCTCTTTATCAGTAACCGTGTAGTTACACTGAGCCTCGTTTAGCATCTTGCTAGCATAGTAGATGACCACGGGTTTCCCGTCAACTTTTTGCCTAAGCACCACCCCTACTATGTAGTCAGACGCATCACACATGATCTTAAAGGGTAGAGACCAGTCAAGGGATAGCAAGATTGGTGCTTGAGTAACTCGATCACGTAGGCTCTCAAATGCGTGAGTGCACACATCGATGATCTCGAAAGGGACATCCTTTGAGAGAAGATTAGTCAGGAGGCACGTGATTTTCGAGAAATCGGGAATGAAACGACGATAAAAACTGACATGCCTTAGAGAAGAGAGGATGTCCTTGACCGAGCTAGGCATGGGTAGTTTAGAAATC
Organism: Thalassia testudinum; assembly: GCA_037157565.1. NCBI lineage: Eukaryota > Viridiplantae > Streptophyta > Magnoliopsida > Alismatales > Hydrocharitaceae > Thalassia > Thalassia testudinum. The sequence goes on along the minus strand of JAZHRO010000026.1, from coordinate 19,564,894 downwards.
AAATTAATCTTGGCTCGATCAACCTGGATGTCGTTCTCAAAAATAAGGTAACCCAGGACAATTCCCTTAAGAACCATTAAATGGCACTTTTCCCAAGAAAGAACTAAATTCACATTGATGCAACGCCTGAGGATTTAGACCAAGTGCAGGAGGAAATCATCAAAAGATTCCCCAAATACTGAGAAGTCGGCCATGAAGACTTCAAGATATTCACCTGCCATATCTGAGAATATGTCAAGCATGCACTACTGGAAGGTAGCAGGTGCATTGCAGAGACCAAAAGGCATCCTATGGAATGCATTTGTCTCATAGGGGCAAGTGAAGGTGGTCTTTACTTGGTCCTTAGGATGGATTGCCACTTGATTATAACCAGAGTACCCATCCAAAAAGAAGAAATGATTTCCTGCTAGTTTCTCTAGTATCTGATCAGTGAACAGAAGTGGGAAATGATCCTTCTTCGTAGAGGCATTCAATCTTCTATAATCAATGCAGACTCCACTAGTTTGCTATATGGGTCAGTATGGTTTCTCTGGTTTCAGTCATGATTACGATGAGTCCTACTTTCTTAGGCACAACCTGAATTGGACTCACCCACCGAGTGTCGGAGATCTGGTAGATGACCCCTACATCTAACCACTTGATGATCTCCTTTTTCACGACCTCCTGTAGATTAGGATTCAGACGTCTCTGCATTTCATGAGATGGTTGTGCACCCTCTTTGGTATAAATGTGGTGTGTGCAATATGAAGGGTTAATGCCAGTTAGATCATCGAGAGTCCAACTAATGGCTCTCCGATGCTACTGGAGGACAGAAATTAGATGTGTCTCCTGATCAGAGGTAAGGTGGGAATTGATAATCACAGGAAATGTCTAATCAGAACCCAAAAAGATGTATTTCAGATGATCGAGAAGATGCTTCAGTTCCATAACGGGATTATCAACAGTAACAGGCAAGTCAGGATGGGCCTCATAAGAAAAGGTGGGAGCTGTATGTGGGTCTAAATCGGTGCTAGGCTCCTCTATCTGCGAGGTATGATCTACTTGGTACGGAGGATCAGGGATAATCGGGTCATCCTCAAGAAATGTGTTCTTAACCACAAAACTGATGTCGCTGATGAGTCCATTTTAATGGACTATTGTTACACCTAAGTACTTAATTCTAACATAGTATGTTTATTAATAATTACATTAGGCATTAATAAGTACATGCATCATTACTTGAGTTTTAATCTATTTTATTGCATTCTATAATTTTGTATGTAATTATTTTATGTTTTGTTGTTATAGGAATAAATTGCAAGAGTTGAGGGGGGTGAATTAAATTCTCCCCTCCCCAACAGCCGCCGGCCTCAACTAAGTCTTTCGGTTGGCCTCAACAGCTCCTCAATAGCCGTCGGCCAAAATTAGTAAAGGGATTTGAAAATCCCTTGAGGGGTGGAGAGAGGAGATAAAAGAGGGACTAGCACAGGAGAGGAGGGCATCTCGGGATCTTCTTCTCCCCCTGGTGGGGAATTATCTCCACCTTCTCCACCTTGGAGAGGACGGACACTGTGAACCAAGCGTGCCCTGTGCACACCCACGCCCTCATCAGCCCAAGAAGCTTGCAGGCGCCACCTTCCATTGCCTACGCATGTGCGCCCTTGCACGCCACAGCTCCAAGCCTCTCACCGCCCTTCTCCGCACTGCTTGCAGGCGCACCCCCACAGGCACGCCCCCTCCAGCACCATCACCGCCCCCCCACAGCATGCCAGCTGCACCCTGTAGGCATTGCAGGCAGTAGTTCCCCTCACGCCATGTCCTCCTTCCTTCAGCGTGCAACCATTTGCCTGCACTTGCACCCTCTGCAGGCGTGCACCAGCCTCCACCGTGTGCTTCACCTTCCACCGCAAGCTCCTACCCTCCCAAGAGCCCGCAGGCACTACACCACACCCTCTGCAGGCACGCACCTGTGCTCCCACCGCACTCTCGCGCTACTCCACCAAGCACCCTCTCCAGTGTAGGCTTGCACTTGCACCCTCTGCAAGCGCCCGCACCTGCGCCATCTCCCGCAGGCGCCCCTGCGCTGCACCGCAGCCACACGTAGGTCACCACAGGTCCACATCCATGCCCTGTAGGCTCTGCAAAGGACAACTCCAGCGCCACAAATAGTGCCCTTGAGCGCGCGTGCCCAGCGCGTAGCCGCGGGGCTGCAGCAGTAGGGTACCTGTGCATCCATGCACGGCGGTTCTCTTCCAGCAGCCAACAGGCCGGCGGCCATGCTCTTCGGCGCGACCGCTGCCGGCCACCTCCGGCCGTCGTGTCACCGCCGTTGCGTAGCCTTCATCGAGGCGTACCACCCCGTCGACTCTTGCTGCCAACCGTGCACGGCAGCCCATGCGAGGAAGAGAAAGGAGAAATCCTCTACTTTTCTCTCAATTAATAATTACATTCAATGCCATTTCCAATTATATATTCATATTTTATTTAGGCCACATTGCTTTGATGCACTCAGACTTTCCTGAAATTACTTTACTTGTGTTATGTGCATGATTCTACATTGAATTTCAAATCAAATTTGCACGGAAGTTGAATTTATATGATATGCCATTACACTTGCATCATATGCATATTTTTGAAGCTTAATTCCTGACATGAAAACTGCATAAATACCCCTGAACCTTTAATGAAATTGCAAGCTTCATTTAAAATAGCATATTCCTCAAATTAAAGTTGCAGAAGAGTCTGCGAACTGTATATTCCTTGACTTATGAATTTATTGGTCTATTCCTCCCTGTGGATACGACATCCTTTATTGTGGTTAAAATTGATATTTAGTTTTGATTGAGAGATTTTCCACCACATAAAACACGACACATCATTCTATTGCTATCACAACTAAGCGAAACTCTCCGTCAAATTGGCACCGTTGCCGTGGAGGCAACAGACACAATAGATTCATGTTATTATTTTTGAATATTCTGAGTTGCGCAATCATCTGATCATTTTTTTATTATGCAAGGAATCTGACATGGCGATAGGCGCAACAGAGCGATGACATTGAACTTGAACGATGCACACGGCGGAGGTGATCTTTTTGGTGGACCTTGACGCCACCTGGAGGCCAACAACAGGAACATGTGGGCTTTGATCCCACGCATATAGGCTTACGGAGGAGCATGTTTTTGATTTAGTCAGTAGAGCTTAGTTTAGATAGACATTAGAATTTAATTTCTATCTTTTGGACCCTTGTCGGGTATTTTTGGGAACATGTTCCCAAGATTCTTTATTTCTTATCGCTCTTGTATGCGGGAGCATATTTTCGAGAGCGTGTTCCCATTTATTTAGATTATAGGACTACTCAAATTGTGTGAATGCATGTTTGTTAGTTAGTTAGATTAGGTCTATCTACTTATTATTAGTATTAAAAAATATATATATATTTGAACTGCCTACTAGAGGCTGCATATCTATAGGATGATCATTTAGGACTAAATGAGCAGCATCTAGTTTATTTTTACTGCATTGCATTCATTATTGCACGAAGAAAGTTGGAGTAAGGTACGTCTTCTCTTGAGCATCAATTACCTGTCATGCATCTGCATTGAACCTAAATCTAAGACCACTAAAGTACTTGAATTGAATTAATTCAGTGGTCACTTTAAAAATTGAGACTGCTAAGAGGTTGGACCTTAAAATCTGTGACTTAAATTGTGTGCAAAAGGATCTTGTTTGCGAAATTTCAAAACTCAAAACACGATCATATGTTTGCACACCTGAGACACTGTCCACCTCACACATAAGGTCACTAGATAAATTTCTACCTCTCCTCTTTTGCACCACAAGGGAAGTTAGTTGGAAATTAACAAGCCTATCCACCAAGTTACTTCGGTTCCTCGTGTGTGGGCTTGACTCAAGACTTCCATCCCTTGCGAGTAGGTTATAGGCACCAGTGAAGGTTGGCCTAGGAAGCGTAATTTTTGCAAAACTTGTTTGGCCACCAATTGAACATTTAATTCTAAGACCTACAATCTACTAAAAATAGATCCCATTGAATTTGCATTTGCTTTGACAGTAGAACTCTCTAGGAAGTTTCTGCTTGTTTTCTGAATTCTTCTAAATCCTAAGAGAGTTAAAACTATTTTGCTTAAAGAAATTGATCACCCTTACTCCTATCAATTAGATTATCAGAGTCAATACTTCCCATCTTTTAACCAGGATCCCATGCCCCGAGCGTATCCATCCTTTGATGGGTACATTGACAATTCATGGGACCATTCATATTCCTATCCTGCGAGTACTGGCTTGATAACTCCCACTTTTGAGTAGAGCCTAGGAGCGGGATTTTCTAACCCTGAAATCCCTACTTCAATGCAAACACCCAACCCTCCCATCCTTCATGATTTTCCGTATCGAGGTTGGACCGATACCACTAGGCAACCAGAGCCTGAAATTGACTATCCTTCCCAACCTGATAATAGTAGCCTCTCCTCTTTTATGATAGAAATGCAAAAACAACAAAAGGAAATGATAGAATCAATGGGAGAGATGTTGAGGAATAGTCAATAATTAAATGACGAAATAAGGCAGCTTAGCTACATGCTTCCCAGTAATTCTGATCCCTACCTATATGACCCTGATCATGAAAATAATTCAAAGGAACCCAATGACAATAGGGATCCAATTTTATGTAGCTATCACTTAGACTCTCCCAATGAGACACAGCCACTAGAGGAGAACGATCATAGTGATTATCCACCCAAACAATATTGGAGTTAAAAGCAAGGGAAGATGGTACCTCTTGAGGACCTTGACCCCAATGACAGTATTCTCCTTACCCCTACCAACCCAGGTCAAGGTTGTATTATTCCTATCACTTCCCCTATTGATTATTTGGTGGAATCCCATTCTACCATTAGTGAGCCTACTCCTGACCCTCCACTTAGGGAATCAACACCTACCATTCAGCATCCTGAGGATTTAAATGCACCCAATGAAGGTGACCCTAAGGGAATGGAGGATGAATTAGATCAATTTTGATCTCAGGGATATGAAGAGTCTATTTCAAAGGATGAGGATGCCCTAATAGAGGAACCAGGACTAAAAATCTGGAGTGAATTACAGGGGAATTATTTATTATTTGAGGATTTACCTTCAGAGGATATAAATAATATGGTGAAATCCAGATTCCTCCCTTGTTTTGAGAATCATCCTCTACCAAAATAGGAGTTGATATTAGAGGAGGACAAACAAAATTGTGAGAAGCCTATGGGAGACTCTCGGGGACAAAACACGTCAATTGAGGATTTATACCCTGAGAAGAATAACAAATTCAGTGATATAGGCTTGCTCCAAAATATTAAGACTGATCCTCCTTTAGAAATAATTAAGGATACTGATCCAACTCCTAATGAATCACATATGTACCCCGACAAAAATTTGAGTGAACCAAATGAATCTGGGGATGAGCTTAATGATAATGATTCTGATATTTTAACCCTACCATTAAAGAGTTGTAATTTGGAGTCTACCCTTGATTCAAATATGACTCCGATCATTAATGCTAGGCAGGGTAACCTGAAGTTGTCTACAACTATTAGGGAGTATACACAATCTGAATCATTGTTGGAATTGGACCTGACACTGACTAAGCCCTCATTGGACTTAACCATTACCTTCCAACACTACAAACAACCCTTATACTCCCTGACCGATCCTTGGCTCAGATCTTTGCTCATGTACATTCTTTCTGGAGAACATATCAAGCCAGTACATCCTCGGGTAGAATGGTGAGTGTGGATTGATGCTTGTACTTTTACTCTCGCCATTCAAGGTTTTAACTAATAATGTTTATATCTTTACAACCCATCCTGCTCTGGAGGATCCTTGTTATCCTCCACTTATTCCATTTCGGGAGGCCTCTTTTCATATTCCCTTTCTTATTCCTAGACCTCCCCAGGTAGTCAATGAGGTTTTCTGCTTTCATACCTTCTGGCGAGAATTTGGGATTACGTTGCATCATCAACTCGCCAACATCCGTGGCTACCTGTTTTCTAGGCTAGCACTGTTACATTTATTTTTAGGGTCTAACTTTTTCTGTCTAGAATAAGACTTACAAGTTCCTTCTAAGTCTGGCTGCTAACAGAAAATGCAGCGCTTGTTGGGAGGCAACCCAGCGTTCTAAATAACACCGTTGTCAGGTGATTTCTTTCCTTTCTCCTCCTGTTTTAATTTTTCAATGTGGACATTGTAGGATTTAGATATGGGGTGATGCATTTTGCATTGTAGGAAGTATTCATGCATTTAGGTTAGAATTTAAAAAAAAGAAAAAATTATCTTCTCTTGAGCTGATTGGGTTAGTCCCTAGCAAAATACCTTTGTCATTGGAGGTTTTTCTTCTTGAATTATTTCTTAAGTTTAGAATCCAGTACATTTATTTCACGTGCACGTAGACTGGGTAATGGATTCTTGAGGGAAACCAATAAGCATTTGTAGTCTACTGAACCCTTGGACAGTTAATAGGGAGTCAGGCATACTATCTTCCAGTAGATCCACCTCATATTTAAGAGAAGAAAGTAGAGAGATTACTGGTGTGCTAAGTCTAGTGCAAGGACTCTCTAGTTTTGGACAATTAGATGATGATACTTCAGAGTTAGTCATAGTTTTCGCTCCCTTTGCCTGTGTGCGTACTTTGTGTGAATTCCTGAGAGTCACCAAATAATGCAGATACACAGAGATTGAGTTTTAATAAAGCTATGACTATGGTGGATGGTTATGACTGCCCTTCATAGAGTCCTCGACTGAAGGAGGGTAATAGTGTCAAAGGTCAAAAATACACCTGCCCTATCCATTCCTTCCCGGTGTCGAGAATAGGCACTTCCACCAAATAAGCCACACAATATCCTCTTGACCATCATCATCCCTAATAATGTCTCATAAATAAAAAGTATGTGTCGTGTTATGTTGATTTATAAAAAGACGAAGTTATATTAAAAAAAAAGAAGAAGAAAAGAGAGAGAGAAAAGAAAAAGAAAAAAAAAGTCCAAGTTTATAGTTTAACATTGTTTCTGAGGCAACAGAACACCTATCGGGATCCACCAAATATGACCCATACCTACCTTTCAGTATTTCTGATCGCCTAAATACTGGCTGAGGACTCTAACTTAGTTGTAGAGTTATTAGGACTTTAATTGAAGTGTGGAAGCCATGTGAGACCACCATACAGTGAGTACAATTACTAAATCTGGCGAGATTTGTGATCTCAGAAAGAAAAGAAAGAAAAGAGTGAGTGCCCAGGAACATCAAGAGAGCACAGTTGTTTAGCCTCTCTCCGAGTTGACTTTTCGAATAGTCTAGAGGTCTAGAGTCTGTAGTACTAGATTACATGTAGCACTAGATGAGTGTGTGCCACCAAATACAAATCCATTCAACTCAATATCTCTTACCTAAGCCAAACACCGGGGTCAAATTACAGATTATCTTCTGCTTTATCCTCGAGGAAGTAGTTGCCTATCCCGACAGTAATATTTACCAAGTGTGAAGTACGAACTCCCAATGCAAATTGGCTTTTTCACTTGGATCTGTTACTTAGGCTATTATCACGTCACATTTGTCTGGATCTCTAAAGTTTTGAAATAAGAAAAGAAGAAATCTTCTGATTACTTCTATTATTTTTCATTTTTGCTAGGGACTAGCAAATCTTAGGCATGGGGGTATTTGATGAGTCCATTTTAATGGACTATTGTTATGCCTAAGTACTTAATTCTAACATAGTATGTTTATTAATAATTATATTAGGTCATTAAATAAGTACATGCATCATTACTTGAGTTTTTATCTATTTTATTGCATTCTATAATTTAGTATGTAATTATTTTATGTTTGTTGTTGTAGGAATAAATTGCAAGAGTTGAGGGGGGTGAATTAAATTCTCCCCTCCCCAACATCCGCCGGCCTCAACTGAGCCTTCCGACCAGCCTCAACAACTCCTCAACAACCACCGCCAAAATTAGTAAAGGGATTTGAAAATCCCTTGAGAGGCAGCGAGAGGAGATAAAAGAGGGACTTGCACAGGAGAGGAGGGCATCTGGGGATCTTCTTCTCCCCCTGGCGGGGAATTATCTCCACCTTCTCCACTGTGGAGAGGGTGCACATTGAGCATGCCCTGTGCACACCCACGCCCTCATCAGCCCAAGAAGCCTGTAGGCGTCACCTTCCACCACCTGCACGTGTACACCCTTGCATGCCACAGCGCCAAGCCTCTCACCGCCCTTCTCCGCACTGTCTGCAGGCGCTAAGTACCCTTCTCTGCATTCCACTGCAGGCGCCCCCCCTCCAGCGCCATCACCGGCCCCACACAGCGTGCCACCCGTGCCCTGCAGGCGTTGCAGGCAGTAGCGCGCCTCACGCCAAGGCCTCCTTCCTTCAGCGTGCAACCGCTTGCCCGCACTTGCGCCCTCTGCTGGCGTGCACCAGCCTCCATCGTGCGCTTCACCTTCCACAGCAAGCGCCTGCCCTCCCAAGAGCCCTTGGGGGCTACACCACATCCTTTGTAGGCGCACACCTGCGCCCCTACCGCGCTCTCGTGCTACTGCACCAATCACCCTCTCCACTACAAACTTGTACTTGTGCCCTATGCAAGTGGCCGGACCGCGCCATTGCCCGCAGGCGCCCCTACGCTGCACCGCAGCAACACGTAGGTGACCGCAGGTCCACAGTCGCGCACTGCAGGCACTGCAAAGGACCACTCCAGCGCCACCACCAGCGCCCTTGCATGCGCGCGCCTAGCGCGTAGCCTCACGGGTAGTAGCAGCAGGGTGCCCACGCATCCATGCACGGTGGTTCTCTTCCAGTAGCCAACAGGTTGGTGACCATTCTCCTCCGCCCGGCCGCCGCGTCACCGCCGTTGCGTAGCCCTTGTTGAGGTGCACCTCCCCATCGACTCTCACCGCACCTCCCCATCGACTCTCACCGGCAATCGTGCATGGCCGCCTATGTGAGGAAGTGAGAGGAGAAATCCTCTATTTTTCTCTCAATTAATAATTACATCCAATGCCATTGCCAATTTTATATTCATATTTTATTCAAACCACATTGCATTGATGCACTCAAACTTTCCTGAAATTACTTTACTTGTGTTATGTGCATGATTCTACATTGAATTTCAAATCAAATTTTCATGCAAGTTGAATTTGTATGGTATGCCATTACACATGCATCATATGCATAGTTTTGGAGCTTAATTCCTGACATGAAAACTGCATAAATACCCCTGAACCTTTAAGAAAATTACAAGCTTCATTTAAAGTAGCATATTCCTCGCATTAAAGTTGCGGAAGAGTCTGCGAACTGTACATTCCTTGACTTGTGAATTTATTGGTCTATTCCTCCCTGTGGATACGACATCTTTATTGTTGTTAAAATTGATATTTAGTTTTGATTAAGAGATTTTTCACCACATAAAACACGACACATCATTCTATTGCTATCACAACTAAGCGAAACTCTCTCCGTCAGTCGCATACTTGTTACACTACCCTGCAGTTAATTCCTTTCTGGGCCTTATATATATCAATTTTTAGGGTCTTGTTCCCAAATTTCAATTCAATCTAGCCCTCCTCGAAATTAATGTTCGCCCTAGCTGTCGCTAAGAATGGTCCACCTAATATAATTGATGTATTCTTCAGATTCTCAAGAGTCTCCATATCCAACACAATGAAGTCCATAAGAAAGTAGAAATCGCGGATCCGAACTAGAACATCCTCGAGAACTCCTCTAGGTGACTTGATTGATCGATCAACTAACTGTAAAGTCACCTAAGTTGGTTTTAGCTCAGTCTCCTCGAAATGATCTAGTAGGGACGTAGGGATCATATTGATGGAAGCTCCTAAGTCTAAAAGGACTCTATGAAATTCTAAATCACTGATTTTGCATGAAATCCGAGGGATACTAGGGTCTTTTGCCTTAGGCAGGAGTCTGCTCAAAATTATGGAGCTGGCTTTCTCCGATAGTACGATTGGATTCTTGCCTTTGGTTCGTGGCTTACACTTAGGTGTACATACATCCTTCAGAAATCTCGCATAAGCTGATACATGGCGAATTGCATCCATGAATGGGATGTTTATTTGGACCTACTCAAAAAGCTTGACCAAATCCTCCTCGAGAGCCACGGGTGTGGTTTTCCCCTTTCCTTTAGACAAGGCCTCTGGAATTGGAACCTCTACAGGTTCCTCTAGAATTGGTCAAGGTTCTTGATCTGGGGCAGGGGTATCCTGGATGACAAACCTAGGGTTTGGGTTTGAACTACCAAGCTGAGAGTAGCTCGGGTAAAGTGGTTCCTAAGTTGTTTTGCCACTACGGGTGCTAACAGAATTCAGCCCTACTTGGTTCTGGGTTGGGTTAGGCAAAAGAGTTGGTTGCTGCTGATAATCCGTGTACGATGTCGAAGCCTCGATCCCGTCGGATGATGGAGTAGAAGGGGCCTAATGGACAGAATGAGCCTGGCCCTGAGTTAGCTCTGGTGTGGCACGTTATTCGGCTTGGGCAGAGGTTGCGAAGGGAGTGCACCAGGTTAGCAGGGATTTGCCATTTGGCCGAGTTGATTGCGAACCTCTGTGATCTTGTCTTTATGCTATTTTTGCATAGCTGCATTCGTCTTCTAAACGTCAGCCAGAGTTTGAAGGATAAGAGTCATTTGATCTTCCTGAGTTCCCCCGATTTGGTAAGTCAGGTTGGGTTGAGGCTGAGGTGGCTGATATGGACGGGAAACTTATGGTCGAGGCTGATATTGAGGTCTCTGACTTTGATTATTCCCTGATCACATGAAATTAGGATGATTTTGCCATCCAGGGTTCTAGGTGTTTGAGAAAAGATTTTTTTGGATGGCGTTGAGGTCCTCACAGGTCTGAGGAACCTTGGAGAAATCAAAAGACGAGGGTTCAGATTTCTCCCAACTAGAGTCGGTGGATTCGAAGTTTCCTCCAAACCCTAGATCAGATGGGGGTGGGTGATTGAGGCGTGCTTCACGAATTAAAATTGGGGATTGGAGGACCCATCGTGGTAGCTCGCAAAACATGTCTATTAGATAAAATTTATAACCGAAACTCAAAACGTGAGTCCCGGGTCGAACATGGGGAGGCGAATGTTTGGTTTTGAAAAAATCTATACTTCTCTTTATTTGTTTTTGGTTGTTTTTATCTTTTCCAATTTTTTTGGTATTTTTATCGGGCAAAAGATTAGGTCGATGAAAACTTTATCTACTTGCAAAAATATAAGAGAGAAAGGGAGAGAAAGAGAGAGAAAGAGAAACAATCATCTATTTATCAAGAATTGTTTGTTACAACTACGAAAGCAGAAAATCTACACTACAAAAGTGTAAAATGATAGAAAGAGGTGAGAGAAATCCCCCTCGATGATCGCTTGGAGGACGACTCACTCTGACATCGCCTGGAGGAAGGTGGTGAGGAGTGGCACGAACGGGGACGGAGCCAAAGGATGGAGGATGGGGTAGGACGGTGTCGCGGCAAGGATCTTCTTCCCGAAGGGTGGTGAGAGGACAACCATGGGATGCTCCACGAATGGGGTTGAGGGGAGAGAAAACTATTTGGTTTTCTACTCTAGAGGAACAACCCGGGCTTGGGACAAGCTCTCTCTAGAGCCTTGGAGGTGATGAATGGAAGAAATGAAGAGATGAAGAAAAATGGGAGGGGTAGGGGTCCTTTTATAGTGGAGGAAAGAATCAAATTCGTATACTGGACATTTAGTGACAGTTGTAAATGTCGCTGAAGATCCACCGCAAATGTCACTGAAGATAGCCCACGCGTCCACCTACTGCTGCATTGGCGCTCGCCTCCGCACGAGCACCCACATGCGTTGCCGCTGCGTGTGCGTGCCTCTACATGAATGCACGCACCCGCACTGCTGTGCACATGCAGTGGCACGTGCATGCGAATGGGTGGCTTGGGTTGTGCCACGTGGCACGATTTGGGCCATCCATCTTCTTTCTGTTGTAGGGGCTGCTATAGAGGTCGGATTGAGGCAATTCTCACTTTGTTAGGCTACGATCATCGACCCGAATCCATCCACGTGGTTGGATTTGTCATTTGAAGCTCCGTATTGCATCACCTAGTCCCTTGGCCGTTGATCTTCCTCAGATAGCATATGGTGCTATGGGACTCCGATCAAGATGATTTTGGAGGCATTGGACTCTAATTGTCATTCTGATCAGATTCGTACAATCGGATCGTCAATCCAAGTCTCTAAAATAAATCTCCTCTCCTGATGACAAAAAGGACGCAATTAACATAAATATACATAAATACTCTAAATGCAGAATGATGCATGCTATGCAATATTTATAATATGGAATGCAAATCTAAGCCTAGGAACATGCATAAATAGACATTTTAACCTAAATGGATGTGTCTACATCATACCCCCATGCCTATCTTTTGCTAGTCCCTAGCAAAATTAAACTGCATGCTATGTACAAAAATAGAATTAGGACTCGATTGCTTAGGCCTAGGTCATTTATTAACAATAGAAAATTTCAATTAAGGTCCTAAAGTACGAAAACTCAATAGTACTTGAGTGTCTGCTAGAATGCAGACTGCCCAAGTTCTCACCGTATTTGAAAAGCGAAGATACATTTTTTTTTTTGCTTTTCTTCTTTTCTAATTTTTTTGTACTTTTGGAGTTTGAGAGTTCTGGGATAACTTTTTACAGCTACCTAACCCACCCAAGACTCGAAAAGGATGCTAAGTGCTAAGCATCTAGTGAAAAGAGTGAAAAACTCACTAAGTAGCTATTAAAATGGACTTCGGGTTTCTACGACCCTAGGTAACCTTGCCTTGAGGTTTATCTTTTCGAACGGTAGCTTTCTCCCTACTTTTATTTATGGGGTCAACACAAGGGCGAACCCAATGTATATCTCCCCGGTTTATTCTACTTCCCCGCTTCTTCCTTAAATGTTTTGGGAATTAATGTGCATTTTTGTCAGTTGGGCTCTGGACAACCGACTAATGGTTGTTACCACGGTAACTTGCCAGCCATACTTGTGCGGTGAAGTGTGATTTTGTTTATTTTTTATTTTTCTCCTTTTTCTATTTTTTTCTTTTACTTTTTCTTTTTTTTTTAAAGTAGGTGACTTCTCTAATCTAAGATTTACCTAAGGGCAGTACGACGAAAATGGTCTTATGGCTAGGTTCTGGACAACTAATCGATGAGCTGTTACCACGGACAACTTGCTAGCCATACCACCCTAGACAATTCATTAGCTACCCAATTTTTGAAGAAACCGCTGAAAAGTGAGTTAGTGCAAAAAGTGTGCATATGCTTAAGCTTAAAGTCTCCTCAAATCAGAGGGCGAGTTGATAAGTCATATACTTATCATCCCAATTTATTTACTAGATTAAAGATGAATTTGAATTGGTAAGGACTCGAGACTAAGTCCACATTCGAGTGGACACCCAGGCTAATTAAGCCCAAAGACCTGAAGAGTCTAAGTGTTTAGGTTCTCTCGTATCATTTCCTAAAGTTAATAACTTCCAAATGCCTAAGTTCTCTTCTCCTAATTCTTCTTCTTTTCTATCTTTTTTCAAATTTTCAAAATTTTTTTTATAAGAAACTAAAAGAAATTCTATGGAGTTAACAAAATGATCTCAGGAATTGATTATCCACCCCCATGCCTAAATGATGCAATGTCGTCATTGTAGTAATAAAGACATGTGAAGGGCGGAGTAAACAGAATATCACCTGAACATCGTGAGAAATCCTATCATCTCCATAGAGAATGTGAGATATAAAATGTGCTAAATTTAATGCCTTCAGCTAGGTATAAAATACATACAAGGAAGAAATTGAGAATTCACAAGTGCAGGTCAGAATCAAAATCAAAAGATTAATCCTCTAACCCATCGGCAGAAGATGTCCATAGATGTGGACCAGATTATGGTGCAGACCCATGCCCCAGGGTCGTGTGGTTCTAAGGTTCTGGATGAAAATCACCCAGAACCTAAGATTATTGTATTTGCAGGGTTGGGCCTGTGGTTTTGTGGTGTGCAACCCAAGACCAAAGTGTCGAACAATGGGTAAAGATGGTTCAATAGGTTCGGATGTCCACTTGACGTTCAACTTAGAAAAATAACCAATTATTTCGAGCTTAGGTTGCACGTGAAAGATATCGTAAGGGTCCTGGTAGAAAGTAGGTGGTTTCAAGTACATAAGTACCCTTAGATCTAAAATCAAAGTTCTCTCAGATTTAGTCTCCCAAATTTTTAATTCCAACTTCCTATCCTCCAAAATCAATGTTTTTGGGACCTCCAAATCGTTGTACACCCCATCTAAAGTGCCCAAGTCCAACAATTGTGGCTCAATCAGGATTGACTTGGGTCTGGTAATCTCAAGAATATCATAATTCAGCTCTTCAGGGTGTGGTTGAACAATGGGAATACTGATTGAATCATCAGGATTCAGATCCTCCAAGTTAGCCCCAACCGAATCAGAATCTTCAATGGTCAGGCTATCAAATGGTTCGTCATACTCCTCGAGCTCGTTTGTCTCACTAAAATCATTTTTCTCAACTTCAAGTGAGATGTCACTCAGAGATTCCTCACCCTCAGAATAAAAGAATTCTTGATCCTCATTTACATATGCCTCGAAATCATATGTCATTTCATGGTCCATGGAGGCATATTTTTCGTCGTTCCCTAGGTCGGGGATCTTGGGTGAATTAATCGGTTCATCATCCTCAATTGTTTTCTCTAGTCCAACCTGGTCATCTCCAATCTCAGAATATGTATCTCCCCCGACAGGCACCTAAGCGGGTTCAGACATTGTTTCTCCTGAAGGGGGTTCATCTTGAGAATCATCCCAAGATTTGACTAGGGCAACCACAAATTTCATCCTCAACCTTGATAACTTCCCAGGAAGAAACTCACCCAAGTCCCTATCCGTAACATTTTGGAGCAAATCCAATAAAGAGCTATTTAGCTCATCAATCATTTTTATCATAGGCTCCAATGCTTCAGTGCATGGTGTTGGCTGAACTTCTAAAGATTGTATGGTGTTCCTCAAATTAGCCAACACCCTATCCTAGACCTGGTTCACCTGAATCGACTGGATCGATTCAGGTTTGGGTGGGTTTGGGCTAAATCTAGGGGAGTCAAGATGTCGAGGTTCTCGGGTCCCTCCCTAAAAGTAGGTCGTTCTAGGTTGTTCAAAGGATGGTCGCGACCTATATTCAGTGGAATACTGGGGAGTGTAGGAGTTATAATCATTATATCCTTCCTGATTGTAGATCAGGTTGGTTTGGTCATCAAAGGATGGAGATCCATAATAATTGAAGGCTTGGGAAGGATAGTAATCATAGTCTTGTTGCCCAAGGTTAGGCACTGGACACTGAGGTCCGTATTCATATCCCCAATCAAAGTCATCCAAGCTAGTGGATGGGTAATTACAAGTCAAGTCTGAATAGTAATCATCTTGGGGATAAGCGGTGGTAGGAGGATAGTATGGGAAATGCGTGTAAGAAGTGGAAGGATACTATTTATCATGCTGAATTGGGTTTTAAGAATGTCGCGTTGTAATATAGCCAAAAAAGCATTTAGAACAAATACAATTTTATTACTCAAATTTTAAAGTCCAAGGTCGAACACAAGGAGCAAATTGGAGTTTAGAAATCAAGATCACAACTTAGAATTTAAAAGAATATGCAGTAATATCAATGTCTCAATGCAAAAATATAGGACTAGATGTGTAGCACAAAATATTAAAGAAACCAATGTATATGAATGAAGCTCAAAATTGGATGTTTGATTTTCAAATCAGACGCCTTAAAATGATGATGCTACAGTGCTTGGCTCTTTCTTTCTTCTGCTTCTCCTATTCTTCTTTCTCTGTCTCTACCGGCTGCCTTTGACTTCAGCCTTTCTTCTTCTTTCTTTCTCTTCTTCGTTATCTTCCTTCTTCTCTGTTCTCAGGCTTCTCCTTTCTTTCTTTTAATTTTTCCTTGGCTTCTTTCTTCTTCAGCTTTGCTTGCCTTAGCTCTTAGCTTCCTCTGCCTTCTTCTTCTCCTTTGGCTTTCTTCTTTCTCTCTCTCATGCTGGCTGCCTTTCCTTTGCCTTCAGCTTCTTCCTTCTCTTCTGACTTCTTCCTTCTCTGCTTCCTTGCCTTCTACTTCTTCGTCCTTAGCTTCTTTTCTTCTACTCCTTGACCTGCAGAGCAAAACCTACCCCCTACCCATGCGAACTCTCTTCTCTCTTTTCTCTCTTGGTTTTGCTCTCCCAGCACCACACTTCTTAGGTATTCGAGTCGGGTATGTGCCTGGGACCAAGCCCACCGGCATGCAGTGGTGGGTGAGGTGTTTTGGTCAGGTCGGGTCTACCAGGACAGCGGGGCATGGTTGCGGATGAGGTGGCTGGGTCGGGTGAGGGAGGGACTTCACCCCGTGAGTTGGAGACGATAAGCCTCTGACAGGAAATCAACTTATGTAGGTGAAGCGCCTCAAAAATTTTTGAGGTGGGACCATCTTCCCACCCCCTTCACACGCGGCTGTAGCAGAGGCGTTCCTTCAATTGCAGTAGCTGCTACGGCTCTTGGCTTCAATTAGATGCCTGGCGTTGTTCGCAAAGACTTTCCGCACAGCCTAGGACACGAGCCTAGGGCTGTCACGGCTTGGAGCTTGCTGATGAGAGCCTCATCATGAGCCATAACTAGCTCATTTTGACCCAATAAAGAAGATAAAAGCTCCTACATAACCTAGAAGAAGGCCTAACTGAAGGAACAAGTGCTCTGAGAAGAAAACATGAAATAAAGGTTAAAACTGCAATTTTACCATTGCAGTAGATAAACGGGATTTCTCAGAGGCAAAACATAGGTCAAATGGTCTAAATGAGATAAAAAGTGGGTTGAGTCAATCAGAAATGGGTTCATGTGCAATCTAAGAACTAAAAGACACTTGGTAACCCTAAAACAGACCCGCTTAAATTAACAAGGTTCCGGTCAGAACAAAAAGCAAGTAAACCCTCTACAAATCATGGAAAAACATACTCTAGGATTTAGAACACTTAATTTGGCCTTTGGAACCTAGTTTGACCTAGATTAGGGTCCTAGCTCTTCAATTAACCTAATTTGGGTTTTTACGCAAAATATCCAGTCAAACGAGGTCAAACCTGAAATATAACTTCTCCATTGGATTCCTTAGGTCCAAATTAGGTTTATACCAAAATTTGGACCTAAGGAGAGGTCATCTTGACCTACTTTGCAATTTAGTACACCCAAATCACAAATTGGTCCCTATCTTTTGAATACCGTTGCAGAGAACCCCCTAGGTTCTTCGCCTCCTTTGCAAACCGGTCCTGCCGCCATTGCTAGGGCAGAACCGAGCTCCGGCGAGGTTCGGAGAGGGATTGCTCTCTAATCCCTCAGAGATTCCCTCCCAGAAATGGAAGGAGAATTCTCTGAAGAATTGCCTTCCATTTAAGACCGATATCGATCCCTGGTGTGAACCCAATCTCTCGTGCGAACGCACGAGAGATTTGGGTATCCTAACTCCTTTCCATCTCCGGCGACCAACCTCAGGCAATTACGTGCCCTTCATGCCCTGCACACCAAGTCCAGCGCCTATATAAGAACCCACAACTCCGGCCGAAGAGGCTGAGCTTGGTTTGGCCGAGGTTCCACCCCCAATTCCTCTCCTCCTGCCCGGCCAAACTCCCAGCAGGCTCCGGCGAGGCCCCCTCCCCTCCCTCTTCGCTCTGCCACAAAACCAGTGGCAGAGTTAACTTCCTGACCTTCCTCCGCGTCGCGCAGTACCAGCGCATGCCGCCTCAGCCCCGTCGTCGCCGTCGTCCTCCCCCACTGGGCGTCATCTTCTCCGGCGACAGCAGGTACTGCTGTTCGCCCTCCGTCCCCTTTCGTCCTTACAGTTAGGTTAGAACTCCTCTCCATCCTCTCCTCTCTCTTTTCCCCCTGTTATCTCCCTTGATCGACCCTCGACAGATGCTAACCACCTCCATCGTCTTCACCTCCGACCGCACTCCGGCGAGCCGCCCACACCACTCCAGCCCTCCACACGGCTCGCCAACCACCTAGAAAGCTCCGCCTCACCTCCAGGAACACACTCCACCCTACCACTGCCACTCCAGCCCTCCACAATCACCCCCCGACCAACCCACCATCTCCGGCCACAGGTTGACCTAGGCACGCACGCCTAGGCCGACCTGCGGCCTGCAGCACTGCCCACCGCCTTCGCCGTGCCACGGCGAAGGTCTCTAGCTATTCTGATTGGGCCGAGAGGAGCGTTTTGTGTATGACAGGGTTTGAGCCGCTGCCGCCATGGACGACCTCTGATGAAGCTCCCACGAAGCTCCAGGCACCCGGTCTTCCAGGCTACAGGTGCTGCATACTAGCGCGAGTGTCGCAAGGTGCACGAGTCCAGCCAAGGAGCGCTAGCAGAGCCAGCAGCTACGGGGCAATCGCACGACGAGGCTTCTGCAGGCGCGCGTGAAGGCGAGACCAGATAGTCCCACATCGTGGGATTGCAACCCTCAGGTACCATATAAGTTGTTTTTGTGTTTTACTCTTATCGCCTCAGTAAGCACAGGGGTGAGGTCCCTCACTGATCCCACACCCGCCTCGTCCGCGGCCTGACCACGCGGACGTGGCGGATCCGACCCGGCCTAGACCTACGCACTCCTCGCGCATCACACACCTGCAGGTGCGCCTGGTCCCGGGTACGATCCGACCCGATTAAGACCGTGGCTCTGGGAGAGCGGTTCGAGTGAATTGCTTGAGAGAGAGAGATGCGCGGGTAGAGGGAGAAGGGTTAGGTTTTGCTCCTGTGCAGGCAGGCTGAACGCAGGAGGAGAAGGACTTGGCCGCGAGAAGGAAAAGAAAGAAAGAAGAAGGGAACGGCAGAGAAGAATAGAAGAGGAAGAAACAAGGCAGAGAAGAAGAAGCAAGAAAGAAGCCTTCGCAGGGGAAGAAAGAAAAGAGCAAGCCAGAAGCAAAGGCACAGAGAAGCCAAGTGAAGACTTTGCAGAGATCAGAAGAAGAAAAGAAAGAGCAAAGACTGCAGCAGAAGAAGAAGAAGAATAATCAAGAAGAAAAGGAGAAATGCTTTTAAGACGTCTGATCACAAGATCAGACGTCCAATTTCATATTTTTTTGCCCTAACTCCTTTTAATCGCATACATTCATACCTGAATTGATATTTTGAGTAAATTAGAGTGTTCAATTACATTTTGATTTAGTGGTAAGTTCCATTTGCTCCCTGTGTTCGACCTCGGATACTCCGGTCTTCGAGTAATAAAAACTTTGTATTTGTTCGAACGTTTTGTCGGTTATACTACAACATAATACGCTTTAAATCCGCACGAAACGCCCGTGAACACTTGCTATAAGTAAGCTTTAAGCTCTGCATCAATGGCAGAGGGCTCCTGGACCTGAAATCACCACAACAGCCTCGCGGCGACGTTAAAATGCCTAGGGAGCTTCGCCAAGGTGCGGCGAGTGTGCAGAGGTGGTTGGTTTGGTGTGGGAATGCTTGTGTGAGCGTGCCTAGGGCACACTATGGCCGTGTAAGTAGGTGTGTTCTGGGGTGTGTTTGGGTGAGTGTTTGAATGATATGAGTAGGGGGCTATGATTAGGGGGACGTGGCGGAGCTTATGGACCGGTCGGCGAGGAGGGAGGTGGTCTGTGGTGGTGGAGTGATCTCGTCGGAGTTGGTGGCCAGAGGTGAAGGGGATGATGGAGGTGGAGTGCGGCAATAGTCGAATGAGGGAAATAGAGAAGGGGAAAGATTGTAGAGAGTGAAGGAGGCTTATCTAGGAGGTGAAGAGACGAAGATGAGATGGAGGTGGCATCTAGTGTGTATTGCCAATGCCAGAGATGATGGTGCTCAGAGACGACAGTTAGCGAGGGCAAAGGGGAGGTAGGGGCATCAGTGGGTGCTGTGCGACATGGATGAACATAAGGGAGAGGAACTTGCCACCGATATTGTGGCTAGGCGGTGAGGGTGAGTAGGAGAGGTCACCGGAGCTTGATGAGCGAGTCAGCCGGAGGAGGAGAGACGAAATTGAGGGGGTTCTCCGGCTGATTTCAAGCTTAGGAGATGCGGGGCGAACTGGGGCTCCTTAAATAGGCCTATGGGGAAGGGTTTGTGCCTAGAATCCAAACTTCCAAGAAAGGTAGGTTCTCCGATGATGGCAACTCGAAAGAGACCCAAATCTCTCATGCGTTCGCTTGAGAGCTTGGGTACCAAGCAGGGACTCAAATTGGGTTCACATTGGAGGGAATTTCTCAAAGAATCTCCCTTTCGATGTTGAAGGGGATTCTCTGAGAAATCAAGGAGAAATCGCCTTCTAAAGCTTGTCGGAGTAGGATTCCTCTGCTATAATGAAGAAGGTACCTAATTGCAAAGAACGATGAAGAAGCTAGGGGTTCAAATGCAAGGGTTTTTGAAAGATAGGGGTAGAAATGTAATCAGGCTGACCTATTTGCAAAGTGGGTCAAGATGAGTTTCCCTTAGGTCAAAATTTTGGTACAAACCTAATTTTGACGTAAGGAATTCAATGGTGAAGTTGGATTTTTGGTTTGACCACGTTTTACTGGGCAATTTACGTAAAAACCCAATTTAGGGTAAATATTTGTCTGAGACCCTATTTTAGGTCAAAATGGGTTCCAATGGCCAAATTGAGAGTTATAACCCTAGAGAATATTTGTACATGATTTTTAGAGGGTTTATATGAATTTTATCCTAACTATAACCTTGTTTAATCAAGTGGGTTTGTTTTAGGGTTACGAGAAGTCATTTAATTCCCAGAACTTACACGAACCCTTTTCCGTCTGATCCAATCCACTTTTTATCTTGTTAAGACCTTTTGACCTGTGTTTATCCCTTGAGAAAATCCATTGTTGTACTGCAATGGTAAAATTGTAGTTTTACCCCTTATTTCTTGCTCTTCTCTCAGAAAGGTTATGTAGTGAATTAGGACCTTCAATTGGTTATGTAGGAGCTTTTCTTCTCTTTTATGGGTCAAAATAAGCTAGTTAGGGCTCATGATGGTGTTCCCATCATACTCCCATGCCTAGCTTTTTCTAGTCCCTTAGCAAACTTTTAAGGTTTTAACTTCGATTCTAGACCATAAGTTCCTTGATTTTCAAAACTGTGATGTGTGCTTCTTTCTATAGATTAAGTTAGAATGCCAATAGTAGGCCTAGAGGTACTCAAGTACTAGCCAAGATCCGGACCTGATCAGCTCTAGCCTCAGTCCTCCACAAAGGTTTTTAAGGCCCATAAGAATTATCCTAAGGTTCGTTGGACTCTGCGGTTAAAGCACCCGTGCTTGTAACATATTTTAGCCTCGATTCAGTTTGCAGTGCATTTTTGTAAGAGAGAGACCGAGGATTTTCTTTGTTTGGAGAGTTTTCTCTCTCTTTTCCTTTTATTTCTAGCTTCGGATTGGCTTCTCAACACTGTCTGTATCGTATTCCAAGTCCCCATCATTAATCCTCGAAGGGTCCTTGGCAATCGATGCTTCGTGGTAGCACCGCCCATGGCAACCCCTAGAACCTTGGGTTTTGAGATTTTGAGATAATCCCACCCATGGCGTTCTGCAACTAAATCTAGACCCTAGCAATCGACATTTCGTGGTAATGCCGCCCATGGCATCTGAACCAGCATAGGGTGCTTACATGCCCCTAGTAGGATATGTAAATACCCTAGGAGACAAGAACTGAGGAGACGATATGTCATTGTGCAACTTCGAGGGGAATTTCCCGCCTCTCTGCATTGGGAACTCGGCCAAATCAACTTGTGTTGATCGGCCGCTCCTAATCTAGGCGACTTTTTCAGAACAGTTTAAACGCATTTGCATGATTTTGATACTTATGTGCACTGAACTAAACTGTGTGTAGATTGGGGTGCTTAAGTTACCGAGACCCGCAAACCAGAGGCCAGTTAATGAGGCCGAATACTCCTTAAGCCTTAGACCTAATAATTAACCTTTGCATTTTCCCCAACCTCTTGAGGAATATACAGATCTTAACGGATACTTGAATTTTTAGGCATAGGAGTATAGCCCAAGAAGCCTAAGATCAGTATTCCTACTAATCTCTTCTGTGTTTCATTGGCACTTTTTTTCCTTTCATTTTCCTTTTCTTGATATGGTCTAGAACTCAGTTAATCCCTTAATTTCTTACTAATGACTATCTCTTTTTCTTTTTGTTTTGTGCTCCTTTTTTTGACATTTTTCACTTTTCCCCTTTTTCTCCTCATGATTTGTATGGCCTCAAAATTTTCTCTCCCCTCAGAATTTTTTTATTCTTTTTCAATATTTTTTTCATTTTTTTGGTATTTTTGGGATATGTGATTTTTTTTTGTTTAAACCTTTTCTTGTGAGATGATTTTCACGGCGTTTTGCACTTTCATAGCCCCCCATGCCTATGATTTGCAATGTCCCCATTGTAAATTAGGTGGGTTCGAGTTTAGCTTAGATCATTCGTTAGAACAGGTTTTGGGTGGGTGAACAGGTCGAGGTGACTATTGCGGATGATTGCAAAACTTAGGTACAGGTGCCTGAGGTGGGGTCGACTGTTCTAATGGATGAACCCTAAAGTGTAATATGAATTCAGCATAGGAATGTCAAGAAAGGTTTCAGGTTTTTCACAAATGGCGGGTTGCCTCTCGTTAAGTGCTGAGTTTTACGCCATCGGCTGGGCACAATGAGCTCAGGGAGAATGGAGGGTAAAGGATGTCTCAACCAAATTTGTATCGGTAGGGTCAATGAACGGTTTGAGTCTTTGACTATTCACGACGAAAGGTTCTGAATCATGGCTGAATGGACTAATCTCGATGGCTCCATTTTCGAAGATTCGTTGGATGAAGTAAGGTTCAATCTATTTTGATTTGAGTTTTCCTAGGAACAGTTTAAGCTTGGCATCAAAGAGTAGAACTTTTTGACTAGGGTGAAAGATCTTTCTGGATATGTGCTTGTCGTGAAAGGCTTTAACCCACTCTTTGTAAATTCATGAGTTCTCATGCGCATTATGGCATAATTCATTGATCTCACTCATTTGAAGCTTTTTGTGGGTTCCTACCTTAGAAAGATCTAGATTGTAGTTCCATACTGCCCAATAGGCTTTGTGATCTGGTCGTGCATGTTTCGCGTGTTAGAAATCGAGGTTACAAGTAACCCATCGTTGTAGTTGCAAAACACGTCGATCAGATAAAATTTATACCGAAACTCCAAGGGAGTCCCAAGTCGAACACAGGGAGGCAACGTTTACTTTACTTGAAAATCGCGTTTCGATTCATTTCCTTTTGGTATTTTGGGGGTTTGTTATTTTTTTTGTATTTTTGAAATAAAAGAGAACAAGCAAACGTATCACAAGATAGAGATGTGGAATAAATCTGATATATATTACTTCCAATGTCAATTACAAGAAACTATGAAAGCATATAAAGAGAGGGAGGTGAGAGGAAATCTCCTGAATCAGCTGTTCGACGAGACGATAGTGCTTGGCAGAAGCTCGGACGAAGGAGGTGAGGAGCGGGGCGACGGAGGTGAGATGCTGGAGGATGTCAGGTTGAGGAAAGCTTCAGCTTAGCTCCGAAATGGAGGTGAGAAGACGGAGTTGATTTGCTACCAGAATGGAGGTGGGAGGACAGCTCCAAGGTGACCTATGAAGGGAGATGGGAAGTTGGAGGAGTATTTGGTGGGGCAGAGGTTCGCTACACTAATAGGCACCTTGGGAGCTTGAGAACAAGCTCTAATGGAGCGTTGGTAGGCTTGCTAGAGCTTGGGAGTAGGTGGGAGTAGAGTAGGTAGAGATGGCTTGAAAGGGAGGGGGTGTAGGTCCTTTTATAGTGGGGGAGAAGAGGCTAAAAATGGATAAAGGGCCTTTAGCAACCTCCAGACCGTCCCTGGAAACGTTGCTGTAGACAGCTCACCTCCACTCATGCCCTTAGCTGGCTCTGCTGGCATGCGATGAGTTACCGATGGCTGTAAGTGTCGTTGTAAGTCCAGCTCATGCATCGCTGTAGTCCACCTCATGCTACGCTGTCGCCGCTCCTGCCTTGCCACGTGCACGTGCGCCCACGCACTGGCGTTGCGCGCATGCGCGCCTGTGCACCCGCGCTGCTGCCTATGTGTGGTGCTGCGTGCATGTGCTGGCAGCCTGAGCTGCGCCATGTGGCGCAGTCTGGGCCGTCCATCTTCTTCTTGTTGTAGGGGCTACAATAGAGGTCAAATTGAGTCGATTTTCACGTCGTTAGGCTGCGATCGTTGACCCGAATCCATCCATGTGGCCAGATTTATCATTTGAGGCTTCAAATTATGTCTCCTAGTCGCTTGGCTGTTGATCTTCCTCAGACAACATATGGTGCTACGGGACTCCGATCGAGGTGATTTCAGAGGCATTGGACTTCGATTGTCGTCTCGATTAGATTCGTACGGTTGGATCATCAATCCAAGGCTCCAAAATAAATATGCTTCTCTCCTAACCACAAAAAAAAATGTAATTAACCTAAATTATATACAGCTACTCTAAATGTAGAATGATGCATGCTATGCAATATTTATAACATGAAATGCAAATCTAAGCCTAGGAACATGCATGAATAGGCATTTTACCCTCAACAAATGTGTTTGCATCATGCCCCCATGCCTATCTTTTGCTAGTCCCTAGCAAAATTAAACTATATGCTTTTTATAAAAGTAGAATTAGGATTAGATCACTTAGGCCTAAGTCATTTATTAACAATAGAAAATTTCAACTAAGGTCCTAAACTACGAAAACTCAACAGTACCCGGGTGTCTTCCAGAATGCAGACCGCCCATGTTCGTGCCTTATTTGAGAAGGGAAGATATGTATATATATTTTATTTTTCTTCTTTTCTAATTTTTTTGTACTTTTGGAGTTTTAGAGTTCCAGGATAACTTTTTACGGCTACCCGACCCGCTCTACACTTAAAAAGGACTCTGAGTACTAAGCATGTTTGTGAAAAAGTGATAGACTCACAAAACGGCCACTAAGACAGACTTCGGGTTTCTACGACCCTAGGTGACCTTGCCTAAAGGTTTATCTTTACAATCAGTAGCTTTCTCCCTACTTCTTTTATTTATGGGGTCAACACAAGGGCAAACCCAGTGTATATCTCCCCAGTTTATTCTACTTCCCTGTTTCTTCCCTAAGTGTTTTGGGAATTATTGTGTATTTTTTTTGTGAGCTGGGTTATGGACAACTGGCCAATGAGTTGTTACCACCGACAACTTGCCAGCCATACTCATGCAGTGAAGTGTGGTTTTATTTGTTTTTTTATTTTCTCCTTTTTCTTTTATTTTTTTTCTTTTCTTTTTGAGTGTTTCTTTTCTTTTCTTTAAGTAGCTGGCTTCCCTGATCTAAGATTTACCTAAAGGTAGTACAACGAAAATGGTCTTGTGGCTGGGCTCTGGACAATCGACCGATGAGCAGTTACCACCAACAACTTGCCAGCCATACCACCCAAGTCAGTCCATTAGCTACCCATTTTCTGTAAAAATCACCGAAATGTGAGTCAGTGCAAAATAAATGTGTGCAAATGCTTAGGCTTAATGTCCCCCCAAATTAGAAGGCAGGTTGATAAGTCGCATACTTATCATCCCAAATTATTTACCAAATTAAAATGAATTTTAATTGGCGAGGACTCGAGAGTAAGTCCACATTCAAGTGGACACCCGGGCTAATTAAGCCCGAAGACCTGAAGAGTCTAGGTGTTTAGGTCCTCTCG
This sequence comes from Thalassia testudinum, assembly GCA_037157565.1. Classification (NCBI taxonomy): domain Eukaryota; kingdom Viridiplantae; phylum Streptophyta; class Magnoliopsida; order Alismatales; family Hydrocharitaceae; genus Thalassia; species Thalassia testudinum. The sequence goes on along the minus strand of JAZHRO010000026.1, from coordinate 19,539,150 downwards.
TATCATTCCCTAAAGTTAATAACTTCCAAATGCCTAAGTTCTCTTTTCCTAATTTCTTTTTTTATCTTTTCTCAAATTTTCAATTTTTTTCTAATTTTATAAGAAACTAAAAGAAATTCTACAGAGTTAACATAATGATTTCAGGAATTGATTATCCACCCCCCCATGCATAAATGATGCAATGTCCTCATTGTAAAAATAAAGACATGAAAAGGGCAGAGTAAACAGAACATCACCTGAGTGTCATGAAAATCCGGTCAGCTCTTCAGAGAGAAGACAGTATACACACGTGCTAAGTTTAATGCTTCAGCTAGGCATAACATACACACAAAGAAGAAATTGAGAATTCACAAGTGCAGGTCAGAATCAAAATAAAAATATTGATCCTGAAGCCCGCCAACAGAATATGTCTGTTGAACGTTTACGAATCGCTACGTTAACGTGTCCAATTTTGGAAAACCTGTCGTTGTAGTTCGAAAGCGAAGAATTCGTGTTCAACAAATAAAATTTATACCGAAATGAAAATTCTGGGTCGAACACAGGGAGGCGGACGTTTGATTTAAAAACTACACGTTTCTTTTTATTTGTCACAGAATACTTCAATTTAAAACTATCTAATTATTTACAATAAATAGAATAGAGAGAGTAAGAGAGAAAGAGAATATTACACAGAGAAATTAAAATGAGATGTAGAATAAACAAGGAATTTTTCATTGAGGAGATTGTTCATTACAACTAGAAAGCATAAAACAATTACTCTAGAAAGCATTAAAAGAATGGAGGGAGAAATGTCCTCCTTGACGATTGCTTGGAGGACGAACAAAACTACACTAGAAAGCAGTAAATCTATACTAGAAAGCCATAAAAAGAATAGGGAGAGAGAAATCCTCCTCGACGATTGCTTTGAGGACGAGCTGGATGAGACGACGCCTGGATGAAGGAGAACGAAGCAGGAAGAAGGAGGACGAAGCAGAAGAACGGGAACGAAGCAGCACGCCATTGTCGTTGCGGGATCCACTTCCGAAGGGGAAGGAAAATTGGACTTTATCTCACGAGAAGCATCCCGGGTGTGGGACAAGCTTCTCTTGAGCTTCGGAGGGGTAGAGAGGAGAAGGAAGGGATGAAATTTCGTATGGAGGGGGTCACCTTCTATAGTTGCAAGGAGTGGGGGAAAAATGGACATTGCAACTTCAAAACAATAAATGAGGGGTCTTTAATGACGGATAAAATCGTCGCTAAAGGCCCCAAAGTGGGCGTAGCTTCCACGCCCACGCGTGCCCACTCAGCTTAAGATGCATCTCCACCCGCTGCTGCGCCCGCCTGGCACGTCCGATTACGCGTCCACGCCGTGCGTTCAATTGCATGTCGGCGCTATTGGGCGCGCGCGGCCGTCCGATCTCCATCTGACGCTCCACGCGCCTGATAGCTTGCGCCCAATTTGAGGCTCGTGGGACTCGATCCCGCGACCTCCGCTTCACCCGCGGCTGCGTCACCACTGTGCTACGCCTTCGAAATGGTCGCACGGATGAATTAGCCAGCCACATCCACAACTGTTGGATCTTGATCCAAAGGCGGAGAATCGACATGCTGATTGAAGAAGAAAAGGTGCGGCGGTGCTGGAGGCCGTTTGGGCGGCTGAGATGGTGCCATGTGGTGCCATCTTGGTTGTCCATCTTCTGAAAGTTGTGGATGGTGCCACGGATGTCGGATTGACTCGATTTTTGTGTCGTTGAGCTGCGATCGTCGATCCGAATTCATCCGTGTGGTCGGATTTGTCATCTAAAGTGCGGATTTTCACCATCCTGGCCCTTGATCTTCTAGGGTTCCCCGATCACTATCTGATGCTACGGATGTCTCATTAGGGCAATCTTGGAGTCGTTGAACTCTAATCGTCGCCCTGATCACATCCATATGGTTGGATCTTTGATCCGAGGCCCCGATAAAATGTTTGCCCTGTCCAAGCACATAAAAGGAGACAATTAACCTCCATTTTATTAAAACTACTCTAAATGCAAGATGATGCATGTTATGCAATATTTATATCATGAAATGCAATCCTATGCTTAAGAACATGCATAAATTGACATTTTAAGTAGTGTAAATGTGTTTACATCATACCCCCATGCCTATCTTTTGCTAGTCCCTAGCAAAAACTATATGCTATTTATAAAAGAGTTAGGTTGGATTATTTACACCTAAGTTATTTTCAATCATTAATAAATTGTCTACTTAGGAACTGAACTTTCAAAGACACAACAGTGCCCGGGTATCAGCCAAAATGCAGACCGCCTCAAGCCCTTGCCTTATTCAAAGAAAATTTTCTTTTTCTCTTTTTACTCTATTCTAATTTTTCTTTTTTGGATTTTCAAATTTTAGAGTTTAAGAGTGGCTTTCTACGGCCATTCAACTCACCCAAGATTTGATGAGAACCCTAAGTTTTAAGCATCTTATTGTGATTGTGCTAGACTCGTTGATCGGCAATTAAAACAGACTTCGGATTTCTACGCCTCTAGGTGACCTCAAAAAGACTTCTGCCTAAAGGTGTATCTTTACAACCGGCTCCCTACTTTTAATTTTTTTACGGGGTCAACACAAGGGTGAATCCAGTGTATATCTCCCCGGTTTATTCTACTTCTCCACTTCTTCCTAAGTGTTTTGGAAATTTTTAGTGCATTTTCTGAGCTGGGTTCTGGACAATCGGTCGATGAGCTGTTACCACCGACAACTTGCCAGCTATACTCGTGCAGCGAAGTGTGGCTTACTTTTTGTTTTTGTTCTTTTCTCCTTTGATTTTTTTTTCTTTTTTTCTTTTTTTTAAGTAGGTGGCTTCCCTGGTCTAAGATTTACCTAAAGGCAGCAAAAAGAGAAAGGTCCAGTGACTGGGCTCTGGACAACCTACCTATGGGCTGTTACCCACGGTAACTTACTAGCCATATCACCCTAGAAGGTTCATTAGCTACCCAAATTTCGTTAGAATCTCCGAACAATGAGTCAGTGCAAAGAAAGTGTGTAGATGCTTAAAACTCAAAATTCCCTCAAATCAGAGGGCGGGTTGATAAGTCGTGTACTTATCACCCAAACTTATTTATTCCAATCATAATAGAATTAAGATGGAGAGGACTTAAAGATAAATCCACATTTTAGTGGATACACAGGCTAATTAAGTCCAAAGACCTGAAGGGTCTTTGTGTTCAGATCTTAATGTAGTATTTCCTAAGATTGAAAATTTTCTTAAACCCAAATTCTCTTTCCTAATTCTGAATTTGTTTTTTTAAATAAAACAAATCTATGGAGCAGACGAATGAATTCAGAGATGAATATCCACCCCCCCTTGCCTATCTAATGCAATGTCCTCATTGTATTAAAAAGACATAAAACAGAGTAGAAAAGCGAAGAAAGCACCTGAATTGCGTGAATGTCAGGTCCGCTCCGAGATGAAAATTAAGAAAAACTGTATATATGCTGAATTTAGTGCCTTCAGCTAGTCACACTATACAAAGAAAAGAAATGAAGAATTCACAAGTGCAGGTCAGAATTAAAATAAACAGAAGAATCCTCCGACTTGTCAACAGAGGTCCACAGATGTGGACCAGATTGTGGTGCTGACCCACACCCCATAATCGAGAATATCTTAGGTTCTGGATAAAAATTACCCAAAACCTAAAATCAGAATGCAAGCGGGGTCGGGCCTGCGATTTATGAGGATGCAACCCAAGACCAAAAAGTTGGGTTACAGAGAATTGATGCTCAAAAGGCTAATCATTGAATGTGTGCTTGAGTTTGACATCCTCGAAACAAATGTCATAAGGGTTCTGATTTGATGGTTTCAGCTTAAAAGGAGCCCTTCAACTCAATCTTCTATTTCCTCCAAAATTAACTTCCCAAATCAGAACTTCCCGGCTCCTATCCTCCTCATTCAGCAAATCAAATTCTAGGACCTCTTGTATATTCATCACCCCGTCTGAAATCTCCAAGTCTAAATGATGTGGCAGAATCAAAATTGACTTGGGTCTAATTATCTCAGAATTAGAATCATCAATAAACTCAATAGGGTGTAACTGATAATCAGGGCATTGAATTGATTCCTCCAGAAAATGCGATTCTGGATCCGTAATGTGTGCCCTAATAAGATCAGTTTCCTCAGTTATTGGACTATCAAATGATCTATCAGATTCCTCAGGCCCAGTTGTCTCATAGAAATCATGCTTAGAAAACTCGCGTGAGACTTTACAACTTGAATCTTCACCATCAGGATCCGTATCAATGTATGTCCCAAAATTAGTTGTCACTTTGTGTTCCCCAGAGACATACGTTTCCTCGTAACCCGGCTCAGGGATCTCAGGTGAAGAATTAGATCATCCTTAATTGATTGCTTTAATTTAATCTGGTCAGCCTCGTAACACATGTCCCCCCCAACAGGTGCCTGAGCAAGTTCTGTCATTGGCTTTCCTGAAGAGGGTTCATCCTGGGAATTATTCCAAGATTGAATCAAAGCAACCACGAATCTCATCCTCAATTTCGCTAATTTCCCAAGTAGAAACTCACCCGGGTTCTTATCCTTAACATCCTGGAGCCAATCCAACAATGACTTGTTTAAATCATCAATCATTTCAATCAGGGGCTCCAATCTCTCAATGCAAGGTATTGGATGAACTTCTAAAGATTGAATGATATTCCTCAAGTTAGCCAGAACCTTATCTTGAACCTAGTTAACCTGAACCAAATGAGTTGGTTCAGGGTTGGGCGGGTTTGGGCTTAATGCAGGGGAATTAACGAATTGATATTCGTTATACCCTTCCTGATAATAGGTCATTTCAGATTGTTGAAAAGATGGTGATGACCTAAAGGCAGTGAAATCATAGGATGGGTAAGGATCGGTGTATCCTTCTTGATTGTAGATTGTATTAGGCTGTGCATGAAAGGAAGACGATCTATAATCGATGTAGCTCTGAGAAGGATAGAAATCAGAATCAAAGTGTTCAGGGTTAGACCCTAAACACAGGGGTCTAGAATTGTATCCCCAATCCAAATTATCCCAACTGACTGATGGTTGATTACAATATGAGTTGGGATAATTGTCATGTTGAGGATAATTCACAATAGGAGGGAAAGAGTGGGAATGCGTGAAATACGTGGAAGGATTCATGAGACACGGGAGGAAGAAAGGTACCCTGCAATACAAACAATCAAACCTATCCTTAAATGGGTTAGCCTACAGACCTACAGACTCCCAAAACCCGTCTTGAGATAAAGGAACGATTTGATCTACTTCTGTCTGTTCAATCCAACCAGTTAGAAGGAGGGACTGGGGAGAAGGTTCTTCCTTCGGCTTGCGCCTCCGATTCCTAGTGTACCCCCCAGCCGTGATCGTTTGACTCTACTCCCCTAGCTAGACATCAGATTGAACAGTAGAAATAGACTAATCGAAAATAATCTCGTTCTGAGTTCTGAAGAGCGAGTTCAATCCTTAAGGCCAACGTCTACTCTGTTTTATTTAGGGCTAGGTTTGAATGTGCTTTGGAATGTGATGGGCCCTTTAAATGGGTTGTGCCCTTAATGATTGATTGATTTGTGTGTGCGTGCACAACCAGTGGTTTTCAAGCAAGATTGTTTTTGATGTGGTGAATTTTAAGGTTCAAATCTTGCTTAGTAGCTTTTAGGATTCAACTTTAGGTATTCTCAAACAAGTTTCATTGGCACACCAAGTTTTACAAGCACGGGTGAAAATGTTTTCCTTTGAAGCTTAAAAAGAATGTGGAGTGCCTGGTAAATCCCTAAGAGTTGAACCTAATTGGCAGCTACTTGATGAGTTGATTTTAATTGAAGTGGTGCGGCCCAAACAACTCAAACAACTGGCCACATATGCACCACTAAGTTAGGCACACAAAGATGGTTAACCTAGAATGATTTCTACTCTTTTATGTGTTGCTTTATGTGTACCGATTCCACAGATCAGAACCCGGTTGAGTAGAAACAAATCAATTTGGTTAAGTGCCTTTGAATGTGGGTGTACGTTGTGTGTTTGTTGAAAATTGCCCCACAGAATTATCTTTTTGTTTTTTATATAAATGAAGGTGGAATGAATGTGAGTGAGAATCCAAACAACCAAACTATTCCTAGGATTTATGCAAACACCTAGCTTACTTGGAATTTGGATTCAATGTGGCGAATGAAATCTATGGAGGGGGAAGGAATGGGGGATAACTTACAAAATCTTCCACAGTACTTCACTCCAATATACCACTTTTGCTCGTCTCAAAAGGGTACCTGCAATTACAATAAGAAAGGAGAAAAGTGAGGTAAATGATTTGTAAGTTACAAAATGAGAAGAGAAATCAAAGAGCGTCGCCTCCCCGGCAACGGCGCCAAAATGTTGAACGTTTACGAATCGCTACGCTAACATGTTCGATTTTGGAAAACCTGTCGTTGTAGTTCGAAAGCGAAGAATTCGTGTTCAACAAATAAAATTTATACCGAAATGAAAATTCTGGGTCGAACACAGGGAGGCGGACGTTTGATTTAAAAACTACACTTTCTTTTTATTTGTCACAGAATAATTCAATTTAAAACTATCTAATTAATTACAATAAATAGAAGAGAGAGAGAGTAAGAGAGAAAGAGAATATTACACAGAGAAATCAAAATGAGATGTAGAATAAACAAGGAATTTTTCATTGAGGAGATTGTTCATTACAACTAGAAAGCATAAAACAATTACTCTAGAAAGTGATAAATTTACTCTAGAAAGCATTAAAAAAATGGAGGGAGAAATGTCCTCCTCGACGATTGCTTGGAGGACGAACAAAACTACACTAGAAAGTAGTAAATCTATACTAGAAAGCCATAAAAAGAATAGGGAGAGAAATCCTCCTCGACGGTTGCTTGGAGGACGAGCCAGACGGGACGACGCCTGGACGAAGGAGAACGAAGCAAGACGAAGGAGGAAGAAGCAGAAGAATGGGAACGAAGCAGCATGCCGTCATCGTCGCGGGATCCACTTCCGAAGGGGAAAGAAAATTGGACTTTATCACGCGAGAAGCATCCCGGGTGTGGGACAAGCTTCTCTTGAGCTTTGGAGGGGTAGAGAGGAGAAGGAAGGGATGAAAATTTCGTATGGAGGGGGTCTCCTTTTATAGTTGCAAGGAGTGGGGGCAAAATGGACATTACAACTTCAAAACAATAAATGAGGGGTCTTTAGTGACGGAAAAAACCGTCACTAAAGCCCCCAATGTGGGCATAGCTTTCGTGCCCACGCACGCCCACTTAGCTGCCCGCGCGCGCAACGCTTGCGCACGACCGCTAGTTTTTAGCCGTCCGATCGTGGGATCGAACAGCTTAGATCGCGCTTCACCCGCTGCAGCCCGCCCGCCTGGCGCGTCCGATTGCGCGTCCGCGCCGCGCGTTCAATTGCGCGTCGGCGCTATTGGACGTACGCGGCCGTCCGATCTCCATCTGACGCTCCACGTGCCCGATAGCTTGCGCCCACTTTGAGGCTCGCAGGACTTGATCCCGCGACCTCCGCTTCGCCCACGGCTGCGTCACCGCTACGCTACGCCTTCGAAATGGTCGCGTGGATGAATTAGCTAGCCGCATCCACAGTCGTTGGATCTTGATCCAACGGCGGAGAATCGACGTGCTGATTGAAGAAGAAAAGGTGTGGTGGTGCTGGAGGCCATTTGAGCGGCTGAGATGGCACCACGTGGCACCATCTTGGCCGTCCATCTTCTGGATATTGTGGATGGTGCCACGGATGTCGGATTGACTCGATTTTTGTGTTGTTGAGCTGCGATCGTCGATCCGAATTCATCTGTGCGGTCGGATTTGTCATTTGAAGTGCGGATTTTCACCATCCTGGCCCTTGATCTTCTAGGGTTCCCCGGTCACTATCTGATGCTACGGATGTCTCATTAGGGCAATCTTGGAGTCGTTGAACTCCAATCGTTGCCCTGATCATATCCATACGGTTGGATCTTTGATCCGAGGCCTCGATAAAATGTTTGCCCTATCCCAGCACATAAAAGGAGACAATTAACCTCCATTGTATTCAAACTGCTCTAAATGCAAGATGATGCATATTATGCAATATTTATATCATAAAATGCAATCCTATGCTTAAGAACATGCATAAATAGATATTTTAAGTAGTGTAAATGTGTTTACATCAATGTCCACAGACGTGGACCAGATAATGGTGTAGACCCATGCCCCAGGGTCGAGTGGTTCTCAGGTTTTGGATGAAAATCACCCAGAACTGAAGGTTGTTGTGTTTGCAGGGCCAGGCCTATGGTTTAGTGGTGTGCAACCCAAGACCAAGTGTCGGACAACGAGTAAAGATGGTTCAATAGGTGCGGTTGTCCACTTAACATCTAGCTCAGAAAAATAATCAGTTATTTCGAGCTTGGGTTGCACGTGAAAGATATCGTAAGGGTCCTGGAAGAAAGTAGGTGGTTTTAGGTCAATAGGTACCCTTAGATCCAAAATCAAACTTCCCTCGGAATTAGCCTCCCAAATCTTTATTTCAACAATTCTATCCTCCAACATTAAGGGTTCAGGCTTCGGGACCTCTAGCATATTATTCACCCCATATGATTCTCCCAAGTCTAGAAATCGAGGTTGAATCAATATTGACTTGGGCACAAAGATCTCAAAAGTTAGCTCTTTGGGGTGTAGATGAAGATTGGGGTCACTGATTGAATCATCAAGATTCGGATCCTCCAAGTTAACCCCAACCGAATCTAAATCTTCAATGAAGGGGCTATCAAATGGTTCATCAGATTCCGCATGCCCGTTTGTCTCATTAAAATCAAGTGAGACTTCACCTAAAGATTCTTCACCCTCAGAGTCAAAGAATTGATGATCCTCATTTATATATGTCTCAAAATCATAAATCATTTCTTGATCCAAGGAGACATAATTTTCTTCATTTCCTGACTTGGGGATCACAGGTGAATCAATCGGTTCATCCTCAAATGGTTGCTCTAGCCTAACCTGGTCATCCCTGGTCTCAGAAAATGTATCCCCCCTGATAGGCGCTTGAGCGAGTTCAGACATTGGCTCTCCTGAAGGGGGTTCATCTTGAGAATCATCCCAAGATTTGACTAGGGCAACCACAAATTTCATCCTTAACCTCGACAACTTCCCAAGTAGAAACTCACCCAGATCCCTATCCCTGACACTTTGGAGCAAATCCAATAGAGAACTATTAAGTTCATCAATCATTTTGATCATAGGTTCCAGTGCTTCAGTGCATGGTGTTGACTGGGCTTCTAAAGATTGTATGGTGTTCCTCAAATTAGCCAACACTCTATCTTGGATCTAGTTCACCTGAACCGACTGGTTCGATTCAGGTTTGGGTGGGTTTGGGTTGAATCTAGGGGAGTCAAGATGTCGAGGTTCTCGGGTCCCTCCTTGAAAGTAGGTCGTTCTAGGTTGTTCAAAGGATGGTGGCAACCTATATTCAGTGGAATACTGGGGAGGGTAGGTGTTATAATCATGATATTCTTCTTGATTGTAGATCGGTTGGTTTGGTCATCAAAGGATGGAGATCCATAATCATTATAGCTCTGGGAAGGATAATAATCATAGTCTTGTTGTCCAGGGTTAGGCCTTGGACACTGAGGTTCAGATTCATATCCACAATCAAAGTCATCCCGGCTAGTGGATGGGTAATTACAAGTCAAGTCAGGATAGTAATCATTTTGGGGATAAGTGGTGGTAGGAGGATAGGATGTGAAATGTGTGTAGGATGTGGAAGGGTACATGGTGAAGTAAGGAGGGAAATCAGAAGAGAAAGGAGCCCTACAATACAAAAATACAAGCCTATCCTTAGTTTGGGTAGCCTCAAGGTCTACAGACTCTCAGAATCCGTCCTAAGATTACAGATGATTTACTCTACTTATGTCCAGGCAATCCAACCAATTAGAAGGAGGGATTGGGGAGAAGGTTCTTCCTTTGGCTTGCGCCTCTGGTTCATAGTGTACCCCCTAGCTACGGTCGTTTGATGCTACTCCCCTAGCTAGACGTCAGATTGACTAGTATAAGTAGGTTAATCATGAACAATCTCAATTTGGATCCCGATGAGTGAACCAGTCCTTAGGGCCAACGTCTAATCAATTTAAGTTAGGCTTGGGACAATGGTGCTTCAAGAATGTGATGGGCCCTCTAGATGGGTTGTGCCCTTAATGATCAGTTAAAATGTGTGTGTGTGCACAACCAGGGTTCTCAAATTTGATGATGTGTCTTTTATAATTCAACCTTGTTTAGTAGCTTTTAGGGTTTAATTCTTAGGTTGGTTCAATCAAGGTTTAGTAGAACACTCCAAGTTTTGAAAACACGGGTGGTGATATGTTCCTTTAAAAATCAAAAATAATGTGGAGTGCCTGGTTCAGCCCTAAGAATCAACCCTAAGTGGCAAGCTACTTAATGGATTAGTTTTAGATTGAGTGGTGCGGCCCAAACAACTCAATCATTGGCCTATTGCACCACTTAGTTAAGGCACACAAGAATGCTTAACCTATTCAGATTTCTACTCACTTATGTGTATTTAGTTGAAGTGTACCGATCCACAGGTCAGATCCCGGTTAAGTGGTAGAATCAAAGTGATTGTGCGCCTTAAGATAAGAAGTTGTGGGTGTTAAGTGTGTAGCTTTCAGAAAATCCCACAATCAGATAACACTTTTTTTTATTTTTTTATTTATGTGGATGGTGAGGTGAGTGGAGGTGGCAAACAAATAACCAAATCTATCCTAGGGTTTATAAACAAGCACCTAAGTTGATTTGGGTTTGAGTTATTAGGTTATGGAATGAAAACTAAGGTGGGGGTGGTGTGGGAGACACTTACAAAACACTCTACCTGCACTTTACTCTGGTCTACCACACTTGGATCATCATGCTAGGGTACCTGCAAGACAGTAGATCAAAGACAAGTAGGGTTAGTGCTATCTAAATGCAAAGAAATGCAATAAACAATAAAGTAAATTCCATTGTCTCCCCACCAACGGTGCCAAAATGGTCATGCGTGTTTCGCGTGCTAGAAATCAAGGTTACAGGTAACCCATCGTTGTAGTTGCAAAACACGTCGATCAAATAAAATTTATACCGAAACTCCAAGGGTGTCCCAGGTCGAACACAGGGAGGTGACGTTTACTTTACTTGAAAATCGCATTTCGATTCGTTTCTTTTTGGTATTTTGGGATTTTGTTATTTTTTTTGTATTTTTGAAATAAAAGAGAACAAGAAAATGTATCACAAGATAGAGATGTGGGATAAATATGATATATATTACTTCCAATGTCAATTACAAGAAACTATGAAAGCATATAAAGAGAGGGAGGTGAGAGGAAATCTCCCGAATCGGCTGTTCGGTGAGGCGACGCCGCCTGGCGAAGCTCGGACGAAGGAGGTGAGGAGCGGGACGACGGAGGTGAGATGCTGGAGGACGTCGAGTTGAGGAAAGCTTCAGCGTAGCTCCGGAATGGAGGTGAGAAGACGGAGTTGATCTGCTATCAGAATGGAGGTGGGAGGACGGCTCCAAGGTGACCTATGAAGGGAGATGGGAAGTTGGAGGAGTATTTGGTGGGGCAGAGGTTTGCTACACTAATAGGAACCTTGGGAGCTTGAGAACAAGCTCTAATGGAGCATTGGTAGGCTTGCTAGAGTTTGGGAGCAGGTGGGAGTAGAGTAGGTAGAGATGGCTTGGAAGGGAAGGGGTGTAGGTCCTTTTATAGTGGGGGAGAAGAGGCTAAAAATGGATTAAAGGGCCTTTAGTGACCTCCAGACCGTCGCTAGAAATGTTGCTGTAGACAGCTCACCTCCACTCACGCCCTTAGCTAGCTCTACTGGCATGCGATGAATTACCGATGGCTGTAAGCGTCGCTGTAGTCCCCCTCATACTGCGTTGGCGCCGCTCCTGCCTTGCCGCGCATGCTCACCCACGCGCTGGCACTGCGCTCATGCACGCCTGCGCACCTGTGCTGCTGCGCACGTGCGGTGCTGTGTGCGTGTGCTGGCATCCTGGGCTATGCCACGTGGCGCAATCTAGGTCGTCCATCTTCTTCTTGTTGTAGGGGCGGCTACAGAGGTTAGATTGAGTCGATTTTCACGCCGTTAGGCTACGATCGTCGACCCGAATCCGTCCGTGCAGTTGGATTTATCATTTGAAGCTTCGAATTATGCCTCCTAGTCGCTTGGCCATTTACCTTCTTCGGACTACATATGGTGCTATGGGACTCCGATCGAGGCAATTTCAGAGGCATTAGACTCCGATTGTCATCTCGATCAGATTTGTATGGTTGGATCATCAATCCGAGCCTCCGAAATAAATATGCTTCTCTCCTAACCACAAAAAAAGATGCAATTATCCTAAATTATATACAACTACTCTAAATGCAGAATGATGCATGCTATGCAATATTTACAACATGAAATGCAAATCTAAGCCTAGGAACATGCATGAATAGGCATTTTACCCTCAACAAATGTGTTTACATCATGCTCCAATTCGACGGGAAGGTGACATGTCTTTCCGTACACTAATATGAAGGGAGACATACGTAATTGGGTTTTGTGGGCGGTCCTATAGGCCCATAAAGCTTCTGGAAGTCGTGATGACCAGTCTTTCCTGTCAGGTCGAACAGTAACCTCGAGGATTTTCTTGATCTCCGAATTTGATAGCTCAGCTAGACCATTAGTTTGGGGGTGGTAAGGAGTAGAGATTCGATGTGACACCCTGTATTTGGTCATCAGTGACCTGAACTGAGCATTAGTGAAATGGGTCCCTCCATCAGAGATTATCGCATGTGGGATCCCGAACTATGAAAAGATGTTCTGATGAATGAATTTGATAACTACCTTATGATCATTGGTTTGGGTCGGAATGGCTTCGATCCATTTGGACACATAGTCAACAGTGAGTAGAATGTATTTGTAGCTGTTCGAAATAGGAAAGGGTCCCATAAAATCAATCCCCCACACGTCGAAGATTTCGCATACAAGAATCGGCTGTAAGGGCATCATATCACGATGGATCATGTTGCCTAAGTTCTAGCAACGAGTGCATGCCCTATAGTGATCGTATGTGTCTTTGAAAATTGTAGGCCAATAAAGCCGCACTGGAGGACTTTCGCTGCGGTTTTATGACCTGAGAAGTGTCTACTGCATGCCTGGTCATGGCAGAAGGATAATATGTCCTGAATTTCTACTCTCGCGACACATCGTCGAATGATTTGATCAGCACCGATGCGAAAAAGATATGGGTCTTCCCAGAAGAAATACTTGGCATCGGAAAGCAATTTTTCCTTCTTGGCCTTCGACCAATCGGATGGGATCTGATGTGATGCCAGGTAGTTTACTAGATCAGCAAACTATGGAAGCCCTGTACTGATAGTCAAGAGGTGCTCATCGGGAAAATGTTCCATGATGGGTTCGGAAGGGTCGATAATCTCAGAAGGAAGGCGGGACAAGTGATCAGCTACCACATTCTATTTTCCCACTTTGTCACGAATCTCAAGGTCAAACTCTTGCAACAGCAAGATCTAGCGGATTAATCAAGGTTTCGCATCCTTCTTTGCAAGGAGATGCCTTACAGTTGTGTGATCCAAGTAAATGATAATACGAGAGCCCAGAAGATATGATCTGAATTTTTCCAGGGCAAATACTACGGCAAGTAGCTCTTTCTCAGTAACTGTATAGTTACACTGAGCCTCGTCAAATGTCTTGCTAGTGTAGTAGATGACCACGGGTTTCCCGTCAATTTTCTGTCCCAGTACTGCTCCTTCAACGAAATTAGATGCATCGTACATGATCTTAAAGGGTTGAGACCAATCAAGGGACTTTAGGATCAGAGCTCAGGTAACTTGATCACAGAGGATTTCAAATGCTTGAGTGCATTCCCTGGAGATTTCAAAAGGTATATCCTTAGATAGCAGAGTGGTCAGGGGGCACGCGATCTTTGAGAAATCGGGAATGAATCAACAGTAAAAACTGACGTGCCCCAGGAAATATCGGATGTCCTTGATCAAGGTAGGCATAGGGAGTTTGGAAATCAGATTCACCTTGGCTCGATCGACCTGGATGCCCTTTTCTGATATGAGATGTCCCAGGACAATTCCTTCAAGCACCATGAAATGGCTCTTTTCCCATGAAAGAACCAGATTCACGTCAATGCACCGTCTGAGGATCTAAACCAAGTGTAGGAGGCAATCGACAAATGATTCTCCGAATACTGAAAAGTCATCCATGAAGACTTCCAGATAATCACCTACCATATCTGAGAATATGGCAAGCATGCACTACTGAAAAGTAGCAGGTGCATTGCAGAGAACAAATGACATTCTTCAGAATGCATATGTCCTGAAGGGGCAGGTGAAAGTGGTCTTTTCTTGGTCCTCAGGATGGATTGCAACCTGGTTATAACCGGAGTACCCATCCAAAAAGCAAAAGAACCTATTTCCCACTAGTTTCTCGAGGATCTAATTAATAAATAGTAGTGGGAAATGATCCTTCTTTGTGGAGGTATTTAGTCTTCTGTAATCAATGCAAAGTCTCCACAAATTCGCCATACGGGTTAGTATGATTTCTTTGATTTCAGTCGTGATCACGGTGAGTCATGCCTTCTTAGGCACAACTTGGATTGGACTCACCCACCGACTGTCGGAGATCGGGTAGATGATCCTTGCATCTAACCACTTAATGATCTCCTTTTTCACGACCTCCTGCAAATTAGGATTCAGACGTCTCTGTATTTCACAGGAAGGTCGTGTGCCCTCTTCAGTATAGATACGGTGTGTGCAGTAAGAGGGGCTGATGCCAATCAAATCATTGAGAGGCCATCCAATGGCTCTTCGATGTTGCTAGAGAACAGTAATCAAACGGGATTCCTGATCAGGTGTGAGTCTATAGTTGATAATCACAGGAAACATCTGATTGGAACGCAAAAAGAGGTACTTAAGATGGTCGAGAAGAGGCTTGAGTTCCAGGACAGGGTTATCAGCAGCAACGGGCGGTTCAGGGTGTGTGTTAGGAGCAAGGGAAGGAGTTATGGGTGTGTCTAGGTCAAGTTTGGACTCCTCTAATTGTGGGCTTTGATCCTCATGTGGTTGATCAGAAGTAGTCAGGTTTTCCTCAATATATGGATAATCAACCACAACTTTGATATCACATATCTGTTCTATAACACCGCAATTAATCCCTTGTTGGGCTTTAAAGATGTCAATCTTTAATGTTTGGTTCTCGAATTTCAGTTCAATTTGGCCCTCCTCACAATTTATGTTGGCCCTAATAGTGGCCAGAAAGGGTCTCCCTAGTATAATTGGTGTATCCCTCGGGTTTTCTAGAGCATCCATATCCAAGACTACAAAGTCCACTGGGAAATAGAAATCCCAAACCCTAACAATGACATCCTCAAGAACTCTTTTAGGTGACTTAATAGATCGATCAGCCAATTGTAATGTCACCTCTGTTGGTTTAAGCTCAGATTCCTCAAGATGGTCAAGTAGGGATGTAGGTATTAGGTTTATGGAGGCTCCTAGATCTAATAAAGCTCTATCAAATTGGGTATCACCAATGGTACAAGAAATCAGGGGAGTACCTGGGTCTTTTGCCTTAGGTGGGAGTTTGCTCAAAATTACAAAGCTGGCTTGCTCTGAAAGTAAGATTGGATTCCCACTTTTGGTTCACGGCTTACGCTTAGGTGTACACATGTCTTTCAGAAATTGTGCATAAGTTGATATGTGGCAGATTGCATCCATCAAGGGGATGTTTATATGGACCTGTTCAAAGAGCTTGACCAAGTCCTCTTCAGGTGCCACGGGTTTGTTTGTCTTCTTTCCCTTGGTCAAGGCCTCGGGAAATGGAACCTTAGATGGTTTCTCTAGAATAGGTCCAGGTTCTTGATCTGGGATAGGGGTATCTTAGATAACTATCTTAAGGCTTGGTTAGCACTACCAGGTTGAAAGTGGCTTCGATAAGGTGGGTCTTGTGTTGCTTTGCCACTACGGGTTGTTACAGAATTCAGTCCTGCCTGGTTTTGGTTTCAAGTTGGTAAAATAGGTGGCTGCTGTTGAAATCCAACATATGATGTCGAAGCTTCCATCCCGTCGAGTGATGGAACAGAAGAGGACTGATAAATCATGTGGGCTTGGCCCGGATTCGAGTTCATAACAAGCCTCTGGTTCGGCACGTTATTCTAATTAGGTAGAGGTTGCGAAGGGAGTATGCCAGGTTGGCGAGAATTCTCCATCTGGGCGAGTTGATTGCGAACCTTTGTGATCTTGTCCTTGTGCTATTTTTGCATAGCCGCATTCGTCCTCTGAATGTTAGCCAGGGTTTGAAGGATGAGAGTCATTTGATCTGTTTGAGTTGGCCCAGATTGATAGGTGGGGTTGGGCTGAGGCTGAGGCAGCTGATATGGACAAGGAGCTTGTGGACGGGGTTGATATGGTGGTCTTTGATTCTGGTTATTTCCCGCCCACAAGAAATTGGGATGATTCCACCATCTAGGGTTATATGTATTAGAGAATGGGTCATTCTGGATGGCGTTGAGGTCTTCGCAGGTCTAAGGAACCTCAGAAAAGTCAAAGTACAAGGGTTCAGAGTTCCCCCAACTAGAGTAGGCAGGATCGGAGTTTCCTCCGGTCCTAGAGTCAGACGGGGGTGGATACGGGTCCATCCCCTGAGAAGATCGATGATAAATGTTATGCATAGCTTCCCTCCCAGAGGGCGGCTGTGCAAACGGGTTTTGCGTAGAGGTGGCTCCTTGTAGATGTCGAGTTAGCTCATCCACCTTCTTCTCAATGATAGAGACCTTGTCCAACTGACTAGCCATCAATTCCAAGTCGACGGATGCAAACAGGCCCTGCGTATCATGTGCTCCCCTTGGATTCGTCAATGAGCGGGCATTCGTCTGGTCGAATAAGCCCATGGAGTCATTATTGATGGAGTTCTCGCACATATTCTCGAGAATCTCCTACACAGTGTCTTCGTGTTGACCCATGATATTTCCTCCACAGGTTGCATTGATGAATAAGAGGATATCTTCATGGAGTCCCTGGTAAAAAGACTGGACTTGTTCCCATTTAGGAACTCCGCGATGGGGGCACTTTCGCATGAGATCCAGGAAATGGTCCCATGCTTCATGAAGTGGTTCTCCAGATTGCTGGGTGAAGTGTGTGATCTGGTGTTGTAAGGCATTCGTCCGACCAACTGGGAAGAACTTTTTCGAAAACTAGGATTGTAATTCAACCGATGTGTTGATTGGATGCGTTTGAGTCTGATACGAGTGAGTTGCTTTGCCCATGAGAGAGGAGAACATCTTCATGAGAAGAATCTCCCAATTTTGTACATCTGACCTGAAGGTTTGGGCCAGATGCTTGAGTTGTTTGATGTGCTGGAAGGGATCCTTGGAATTAAGCCCATGAAACCTAGGAATAGCATGAATCATGTTGGGCTTGAGTTCAGAATCAAGACCTCCAGCCGGGATTTGGACTCGAGGTTCGATTGCCACCGCAGCAGGATTAGAGTGATCTCGCATCATAGGATGCTACGGTGGGTTTACAAAGGCTTGAAATAAATCATTAAGGCGCTGAAGTTGGTTCTCAAGGTTGTTCTCTTGTTCTACTGGTTGTGCCATGATGATTGAAGAAGGAGAATTGGGTTCAGATGAATCAGAGATGTCTATGTGTTGGGGTTGCTACACAAACACGAAAGTTGAGGCCTGGCCTCGACGGGAGCGAATCACTAATGGAGGCCTCAAGGATGGTCTTAAGGACCTCCTACCGAACATGCATCGATGGTCTGGATGAGAGTAGAATGTGATGGATCCAATCAAGACACACAAAAATTTGAATGACTATAGAGGTTCGGGGCGGATGATACCCCTTAGTCAGAAAGCCGTCCACCTGAGAAATACCTGGGCAGCCAGAGAGGGAGAGTCTCGCGAAGACCTCTACACAGTAGAGCACCCCCACGAGTTACAGGGTTTCCCCCACCTGACCTCTCTTGTCACTGATGTTCCAGGTAGACCAGAATGGGGACTTTAACCTCTTAAGTCTACTAGTTTTAATTAAGAGCAAGGGTGCTTAAGATTCCACTTGAACTTTAGATGCAGTGAGTGCAAAAAGTGACCTAATTTCAAGGTTGGTTGACCCAACAAGGTGGGTCAACTTCACCTAGTTGTCCTTTGAGAAGTTTTAGGTCCCTTCTTTTAGGATTCAAGTGAGATTAAGAGCCTAAATTTTAGGGTTTTCTTCAATAGATCTCTTCAACCAAGGCTTAGGCACACCTCTTTTTGTTGTATTGATTCTTGCTTATGAAAGTGTGTCTCTAAAACTCTATATTGAAATCCTTAATTTAGCTCTAATCGAGGTCCAATTTAGTTTATCCAATGGGGTATCTAGGACTCAATCAAGAATGTGGTAGCCCTAGTTACCTTAAATGGGTGCACAAATCAGTATTGTTGTTGAAATCAAATCAGGCAACTTGGTGAATTAGCTAGAAATGGAAAGCAAGTAGCCCTAATTGATTTTATCTTTTTCATCCTTTTCAAAATGAGGGGTTTAAGAGAAAGAGATTAATAAGAAATTACCTGTCCCAGGAGTGTTTGATGTGCGGTTGTCTTTCTCTGAATCTTCTCCCCTGAAATAATCACAACAAAGAGATATAGTAAGTTACTACCAAATCAGCAATTGTAAGCAAGAATTCTAAATTGCCCGTTGCTCCCTGGCAATAGCGCCAAAATGTTTATCGCGCTGAATCAGGTTTTAAGAAGGTCACGTTATAATATAGCTAAAAAAGCGTTCAAAACAAATACAATTTTATAACTCAAATTTTAAAGTCTGAGGTTGAACACAGGGAGCAAATTGGAGTTTAGAAATCAAGATCACAACTTAGAATTTAAAAGAATATGCAGTAATATCAATGTCTCAATGCAAAAATATAGGAGTAGATGTGTAGCACAAAATATTAAAGAAACCAATGTATATGAATGAAGCTCAAAATTGGACATCTGATTTTCAAATCAGACGCCTTAAAATGATGATGCTACAGTGCTTGGCTCTTTCTTTCTTCTGCTTCTTCTCCTGTTCTTCTTTCTCTGTCTCTACCGGCTGCCTTTGACTTCAGTCTTTCTTCTTTCTTTCTCTTCTTCATTATCTTCCTTCTTCTCTGTTCTCAGGCTTCTCCTTTCTTTCTTCTAATTTTTCCTTGGCTTCTTTCTTCTTTAGCATTGCTTGCCTTAGCTCTTAGCTTCCTTTGCCTTCTTCTTCTCCTTTGGTTTTCTTCTTTCTCTTTCTCTTGCTAGTTGCCTTTCCTTTACCTTCAGCTTCTTCTGCCTCTTCTAACTTCTGCCTTCTACTTCTTCATCCTTAGCTTCTTTTCTTCTACTCTTCGACCTGCAGAGCAAAACCTACCCCCTACCCTTGCGAACTCTCTTCTCTCTTTTCTCTCTTGGGTTTCGCTCTCCCAACGCCACACTTCTTAGGTATTCGAGTCGGGTACGCACCCGAGACCAGGCCCACCAACGTGCCGTGGTGGGTGAGGTGTTCTGGTCGGGTCGGGTCTACCAGGATCGCGGGGAATGGTCGCAAATGAGGCAGATGGGTCAGGTGAGGGAGGGACTTCATCCTGTGAGTTGGAGGCAATAAGTCTCTGACAAGAAATCAACTTATGCGAGTGAAGCACCTCAAAACTTTCTGAGGTGGGACTATCTTCCCACCCCCTTCGCACGTGGCTATAGAAGAGGTGTTCCTTCAATTGTAGTAGCTGTTATGGCTCTTGGCTTCAATTAGATGCCTGGAGTTGTTCACGAAGACTTTTCGCGCAGCCTGGGACACGAGCCTGGGGCTATCATGGCTTGGAGCTCGCTGCAAGCAAGCTTTATGCTCTGTGTCAATGGTGGAGGGCTCCTGGACCTGAAATCACCACAACCGCCTCGTGGTGACATTAAAATGCTCAGGAAGTTTTGCCAAGGTGCGGCGAGTGTGCAGAGGTGGTTGGCATGGTGTGGGAATGCTTGTGTGAGTGTGCCTAGGGCACACTGTGCCCGTGTAAGTGGGTGTGTTCTGGGGTGTGTTTGGGTGAGTGTTTGAGTGATATGAGTGGGGGGTTATGATTAGGAGGTTAAGGCGGAGCTTATGGACCGGTTGGAGAGGAGGGAGGTGGTCTGTGGTGGTGGAGCGATCTTGCCGGAGTTGGTGGTCGGAGGTGAACGGGATGATGGAGGTGGAGTGCGGCAATAGTCGAATGAGGGAAATAAAAATGGGGAAAGATTGTAGAGAGTGAAGGAGACTTATCTAGGAGGTGAATAGATGAAGATGAGATGGAGGTGGCATTTGGTGCTTATTGCTGACGCCAGAGATGAAGGTGCTCAGAGAAGACGGTTAGCAAGGACAAAGGGGAGGCAGGGTCGTCAGTGGGTGCTGTGTGACGTGGATGAACGTAAGGAAGAGGAACCTACCACCGGTATTGTGGATAGGCGATGAGGGCTAGTAGGAGAGGTCGCCGGAGCTTGTTGAGAGAGTTGGCCGGAGGAGGAGAGACGAAATTGAGGGGGTTCTCCGGCTGATTTCAAGCTTAGGAGATGCGGGGTGAACTGGGGCTCCTTAAATAGGCTTATGGGGAAGGGTTTGTGCCTAGAAGCCAAGCTTCCAAGCAAGGTAGGTTCGCCAACGATGGCAACTCGAAAGAGACCCAAATCTCTCATGCGTTCGCATGAGAGATTGGGTACCAAGTAGGGCCTCAAATTGGGTTCACATTGGAGGAAATTTATCAAAGAATCTCCCTTTCATTGTTGAAGGGGATTCTCTGAGAAATCAGGGAGAAATTGCCTTATAAAGCTCACCGGAGTAGGATTCCTCTGCTATAATGGCAGAGGTACCTAATTGCAAAAAACGATGAAGAAGCTAGGGGTTCAAATGTAAGGGTTTTTGAAAGATAGGGGTAGAAATGTAATCAGGCTAACCTATTTGCAAAGTGGGTCAAGATGAGTTTCCCTTAGGTCCAAATTTTAGTAAAAACCTAATTTGAACCTAAGGAATCCAATGATGAAGTTGGATTTTGGGTTTGACCACGTTTGACTAGGAAATTTACATAAAAACCCAATTTAGGGTAAATATTTGTCTAAGACCCTATTCTAGGTCAAAATGGGTTCCAATGGCCAAATTGAGAGTTCTAAACCTTAGAAAATTTTTTTATATTATTTTTAGAGGGTTTAGATAAATTTTATTCTGACCAGAACCTTTCTTAATCAAGTGGGTTTGTTTTAGGGTTACGAGAAATCATTTAATTCCCAGAACTCACACGAACCCTTTTCCGTCTGATCCAACCCACTTTTTATCTTGTTAAGACCTTTTGACCAGTGTTTAGCCCTTGAGAAAACCTGTTGTTGTACTGCAATGGTAAAATTACAGTTTTACCCCTTGTTTCTTGCTCTTCTCTCAGAAAGGTTATGTAGTGAATTATGACCTCCAGTTGGTTATGTAGGAGCTTTTGTTCTCTTTTATGGGTCAAAATGAGCTAGTTAGGGCTCATGATGGTCTTCCCATCAGATACATGGTATAATAGGAGGAAAAACAGAAGAGAGAAAGGTGCCTTGAAGTACAATCAATCATCCCTGTCCTTAGGTGGGTTAGCCTAAAAACCTATAGACTCTCAGGACTCGTCTTGAGACTATAAATGATTTGGTCTACTTTCATCCGGTCAATCCAACAAGTTAGAAGGAGGGACTGGGGAGAAGGTTCTTCCTTTGGCTTATGCTTCCGATTCCTAGTGTATCCCCTAGCCGTGGTTGTTTGATGCTACTCCCCTAGCTACACATTAGATGGACCAGCAGAAGTAGATTAATCGAAAAAAATCTTAGTCTGAGCCCTGAAGAGCGAATCAATCCTTAAGGCCAACATTTACTTGATTTTAATTAGGCTTGGGATGATTGTGCTCTTGGAATGTGATGGGCCCTTTGGATGGGTTGTGCCCTTAATGATTGATTCAAATGTGTGTGCGTGCACAACCAAGGTTTACAAACAAGGTTATTTGATGATGTGTCTTTTAGGGTTTAACCTTATTTAGTAGCATTTAGGGTTTAATTCTTAGGTTGGTTCAATCAAGGTTTAGTAAAACACTCCAAGTTTTGAAAACACGGGTGATGATATGTTCCTTTAAAAATCAAAAATAATGTGGAGTGCCTGGTTTAGCCTTAAGAATCAACCTTAAGTGGCAATCTACTTGATGGATCAGTTTAAATTGAGTGGTGTGGCCCAAACAGTTCAAGTAATTGGTCTATTGCACCACTTGATTAAGGCACACAAAAAGTCTTAACCTAATCATATTTCTACTCACTTATGTGTGTGTTGAGTTAAGGTGTACCAGATCCACAGGTTAGATCTTGGTTAAGTGGTAGAATCAAAGTGGAGTGGTGCGCCTTAAGTTGAAAGTTGTGGGTGTTAATGTGTGTATTTTTTAGAAAATCCCACAAGAGAAGAGTTTTTTTTTTTAAATATATGTGGGGGTGAGATAAGTAGAGGTGACAAACAAACAACCAAATCTATCCTAGGGTTTATAAAAAGCACCTAAGTTGATTTGAATTTGAGTTATTAGTGTAGTGAAATGAACTAGTGGGTGGGGGTGGTGGGGATAAACTTAAAAAACCTTCATCTACACTTTTCTTTGATTTAACTACTTTAGCCCACCTCGGAAGAGTATCTGTAATCACAGTAAGATTGGAGAAAAAGTAAGATAAAAGTTAGGTAAGGCGGAAAAAAGATGAGAAAAATGAAAGAGCATTGCCTCCCCAACAACGACGCCAAAATGATAGAGGCACGCTTCGCGAATTAAAATCGGGGCTTGGAGGACCCATCGTCGTAGCTCGCAAAATGCATCTATTAGATAAAATTTATAACCGAAACTCGAAAAGTGAGTCCCGGGTCAAACAGGGGGAGGCAAACGTTTGGTTTTGAAAAAATCCGCGTCTCTTTATTTATTTTTGGTCATTTTTATCTTTTCCTATTTTTTTGGCATTTTTATTGGGCAAGAGATTAGGTTGACGAAAACTTTATCTACTTACAAAAATATAAGAGAGAGGGAGAGAGAGAGAGCGAAACAGTTATCTATTTATCAAGAATTGTTTGTTACAACTACGAAATTGGAAAATCTACACTACAAAAGCGTAAAAAGATAGAAAGAGGTGAGAGAAATCCCCCTTGACAGACGCTTGGAGGACGACTCGCTCTGATGTCGCCTGGAGGAAGGTGGTGAGGAGTGGGACGAATAGGGATGGAGCTAGAGGACGGAGGATGGGGTAGGACGACGTCGTGGTGAGGATCTTCTTCCCGAAGGGCGGTAAGAGGACGACCACAGGATGCTCCACAAATGGGGATGAGGGGAGGGAAGACTATTTGGTTTTCTAATCTAGAGGAGCATCCTGAGCTTGGGACATGCTCTCTATAGCCTTGGTGGTGGTGAGAGGAAGAAAGGAAGATATGAAGAAAAATGGGAGGGGTAGGGGTCCTTTTATAGTAGAGGAAAGAATCAAATTCGTATACAGGACATTTAGTGGTGGTCATAAACGTCGTTGAAGATCCACCGCAAACGTTGCTGAAGATAGCCCACGCGCCCACCCACCACTATGCTGGCATGCGCTCTGCGTGCCCGTGTTGCGGGCCTACATGCATGCACCCACGTACACTACCGCTATGTGCGTGCGATGGCGTGTGCATGCTCATGGGTGGCCTGGGTTACACCACGTGGTGCAATCTGGGCCGTCCATCTTCTTTCTGTTGTAGGGGATGCTACAGAGGTCGGATTGAGTCGATTTCCACGCTGTTGGGTTGCGATCATCGACCTGAATCCATCCGCATGGTCGGATTTGTTGTTTGAAGCTCTGAATTATGTCACCTAGTCCCTTGGCTGTTGGTCTTCCTCGAACTGCATATGGTGCTATGAGACTCCGATCAAGATAATTTTGGAGGTGTTGGACTCCAATCATCGTCCTGATCAAATTCGCATGATTGGATCGTCAATCCGAGGCTCTGAAATAAATCTCCTCTCCTGAGCACAAAAAGGATTCAATTAACCTAAATATACATAACTACTCTAAATGCAGAATGATGCATGCTATGCAATATTTATAATATGGAATGCAAATCTAAGCCTAGGAACATGCATAAATAGGCATTTTAAACTAAATGGATGTGTCTACATCAGTAGGTATGGATCCATCCCCTAAAAGGATCAGTGGTAGATGTTATGCACAGCCTCCCTCCCAAAGGGTGATTGTGCAAACGGGTTTTGTGCAAAGGTGGCTCACTGCAGATGTCGAGTCAGCTCATCCACCTTCTTCTCAATGATAGAGACCTTGTCCAGGCAACTAGCCATTAACTCCAAGTTGACGGAAGAGGATAGGCCCTGCATCTCATGTGCTCCCCTCGGATTCATAAGTGCACAGGCAGTCGTCCGGTAGAACATGCCCATGGCTTCATTATTAATGGAGTTCTCGTACATGTTCTTGAGAATCTCCCACACGGTGTCTTCGTGTTGACCCATGATGTTTCCTCCACAGGTCGCATTGACAAATAATCGAATATCCTCACGAAGTCCCTAGTAAAAAGAATGGACTTGTTCCCATTTAGGAACTCCGTGGTGGGGGCACTTTCGCATGAGATCTAGAAAGTGATCCCATGCCTCATGAAGTGTTTCTCCTGCTTGCTACATGAAATGTGTGATCTGGTGCCGCAAACCATTTATCCGACCAATAGGGAAGAACTTTTTTAGAAACTCAAATTGTAGTTTGGCCCATGTGTTGATTGGACGAGTTAGGGTTTGGTACCAGTGAGTGGCCTTCTCCATGAGAGAGAAGGAGAACATTTTCATGAGTAAGATATCCTGATTTTGAGCTTCTGACCTGAAGGTCTGGGCCAGATTCTTGAGTTGCTTGATATGCTAGAAGGGATCTTCGGAATTAAACCCATGAAATTTAGGAATAGCATGAATCATGTTGGGCTTGAGTTCATTATCAGGACCTCTAGCCAGGATTTGGGCTCAAGGTTCGATCGCCACTGCAGCAGGATTGTAATGATCTCACATCATAGGATGCTGCAGTGGATTCATAAAAGCCTAGAATAGATCGTTGAGGTGCTGAAGCTGATTCTGGAGGTTGTTTTCTTCTTTTGTTGGTTGTTCCATGAGTATGAATGAAGGAGATCTAGGCTTAAATGAAGCAGAAGATATGTCAATTTGGTCAGGTGGTTGCACAAACAGAGAAGTCGAGGCTTGGCCACGACGAGACTGAATAGCTAATGGAGGCCTCAAGGGTGGTCTTAGGGACCTCTTGCTAAACATGCACCGATGGAGAAGACAAGGGATAGAAGGTGTGATGAACCCAATCAAGACACCTAAATATCTTTGGATGACTGTAGAGGTTTGGGGAGAATGATACCCCTAGATCAGAAAGTCATCCACCTGAGAATTACCTGAGCATCCAGGAAGGGAGAGTCCCGCAAAGACCCCTACACAGTAGAGCATCCCCATGGGTTACAGGGTTTCCCCCACCTGACCTTCCTTGTCACTGAGGGTCCAGGTAGACCTGAATGGATAACTTGACCTCTTAAGTCTACCAATTTTAAGTTTAGAGTGTGGGTGCTTTGGATTTCACTTGAACTTTAAGATGTTTTTGTGAGTGGTGACCTAATTTGAAGATTGGTTGACCCTGCAAGGTGGGTCAACTTCACCAGATTTATCCTTGATTATTAGGTCCCGCTTTTAGGATTCAAGTGAGATTTAGAGCTTGATTCCTAGGGTTTGCTTCTTAGGTAAGTTCAATCAAGGCTTAGGACACACACAGTTTGGGAAGATTGATTCTATTTTTTCTAAGCAAGTGTGACTCTAAAACCTTAGAATGAAAACCCTAATTGGCTCTTAATTGGTCAATCAATTAATTCCAAATCTGGCACCTAGGGCTGAATCAAGAAGGTGGTAGCCCTAGGTGTTTTAAATCCCTAAGTAGGTGCAAGAATCAGGTTTGGGATGTGTTCTAAAAAGAATGTATCAAATCAAGCAACTTGTGATGATTAATCTAAGAATAGAATGCAAGTTAGCCCTAATTGATTTTTCTTCTTTTAGATTTTTCAGAATCAGGGGCTTAGGAGAAAGTGGATGGAGTTTACCTACCCCTGGAGTGTTTGGTGCGTGTCTGACTCTCCTTGATTGGATTCCCATGCACAGATCACAACAAAATAGATAGAGCAAATTAATATCAAATCAAATATTGCAATCAAGAGATCAAATTGCCCGTTGCTCCTCGGCAACAGCACCAAAATGTTAACACGTTGAATCGGGATTTTAAAAGTAATGCATTGTAGTATAGCTGATAAATTGCATAGAACACTTAAAATCTATAGCTTGAAAGGAATCCGAGGTCGAACATAGGGAGCAATATGGCAATTTATCTCAAGATCACAATTGTAAGTAGGAATATAAGCAATTTCATGCACAAATGATGTAGATATAAATTCAAGAGTCAATGTGGTAAAAAGATTAGTGTAAAATGGTGATTGAATCACCAAATTACCCTATTATAATTATACTCAAATAATGTTACAGTATCAATCAACCAAATGCCACATCAACTTAAGTGTCTCAATAGTTTAACAGTGACTCAGAACCAGCAACAAACAAAAGGGCCTCTTTTTTTCCTTCAGGCCTAAGGAAGAGGCACAAGCACAATGCAACACCAACAGAGGCGAAGGTCTCTTCAAATTTCGCCAAGTGTAGAGAGTAGAAGAGGGAAAAACCCCCTCTCTCTCTTTCTCTCTCTCTCAGGATAGGGCAAACCAGACCAGACCAGGCTAACTGGGTAAATGAACCAAGGCCCAAACCCGCGTGGCATGAACCACAAGCGAGTGCGTGAGTGAGCGTGTATGTGGGAGGACCTCACCCTCGTGCTTACTGAGGCAAAGAGCTCTCTTCACAAATTCAATTTAAGCCACGTGGAGACTTCTGAAGTTTTCGATGTGGGACTATGTCCCACACCCTTCTTCGTGTAGCTACGGATGAGGAAGTTCCTAAATTAAGGGTGAAAGGGCAGCTAGCTTCTCCAATTAAAGACCTGGGTGTACACCTGGAACAAAGCCACTTCACCTAGGCGTGGAAGCAACGAAGAACATAGCATGGGCAAGATGGTTGCGGTCGGAGAAGAAGGTCGTGGTGGCGGACGTCCGACAAACACCTGAAAGGAAAGCAAGGCCTCTCAGCCTTATCAAATAAGCTGAGAAGGGTCGTCGTGCGAGGGGAAGTTCGTTGGTGGTGGTTGTGTGGTGAATGCGTGCATTTGGAGGGCTGACGGAGTAGGAGAAGGTGTGAGAAGGAGGTGGAGTTCGGTGGAGTGATTCAGTGGGTGGATTGATAAAATAGGAGAGGGGTTTTGGTCATGGTGGAATGGTAGAGCTTTTGAGAGTTGTGGCGAGGCTGATGGTGGTCTGTGGAGTGCAGGCGAATTTGTCAAAGTTCTACTGGAGGCGGAGAAGACAGAGGGGGAGATAAGTGAGTGGCGGTCGTGTGTCTATTGTGAGTGTGGGAAAGAGAAGTAGAGGGAAAGAGAAAGATGTAGAGGGTCTTAGGAGAGGAGGAGATAGGTGGAGGGCTCCAGTTGTGGCTGATCAGAGCCAGAGAAGATGGAGGCAACGACGAATCGGTGACGACGATTAAGGCAGAAGATCTCCCTCCCTTTGACCGGAGAGGTGCGCGAGGAAGAAAGGAAGATGTTGGCACCTCCAATTTGATGGTTGGAGGTGCACAGGAGCAAGTCAGGGAGAGGCGGCCGAAGCAAACTACGAAGGTGGCCGAAGAGGGAAAAAAGAGGGTTTTCTTTGACCAAAATTTGTTGAGCAAGGGTTCTTGCCCCTGATCCGTTTATAGGCCAAAACAGAGGTGCTCCAAGCTTGGAAACAATCTTGCAAAGGTCGAAAAGTTCGTGCAAACTTGATACCCACATCTTCCATGCGTTCGTATGGAAGATTGGAAATGA
Organism: Thalassia testudinum; assembly: GCA_037157565.1. Taxonomy (NCBI): domain Eukaryota; kingdom Viridiplantae; phylum Streptophyta; class Magnoliopsida; order Alismatales; family Hydrocharitaceae; genus Thalassia; species Thalassia testudinum. The sequence continues at coordinate 19,511,144 of JAZHRO010000026.1, read as the reverse complement.
ATCAATATTCATGGCCAAGTTTAATTGAAAGGGAATTCCTCAAGGAATCTCCCTTTCAATTTTAGGAGAGTTTGATTGAGAATCGAGCGAGAAATCCTCGCTCGAATCTCGATGGAGCTTGGTGTGTCCACACCAATGGCAATATGGACCTAAATGTGAATATGATGAAAAAGTTAGGGACCTATTTGTAAATAATTCAAAAAGTTAAGGGCCATTGTGTGATAAGAAGAGTTTATCTAGACTGAAATGCAACTAGGTCAAGTGATCTCTAATTGGGCCCAAATTTTGGTACCAACCTAATTTATACTCAAGGAATCTGATGGTGAAGTCAGATTTATGTTTTGACCAAGTTTGACTTGGTAAATTACATAGAAACCCAAATTACGGCGATTATCTGTCTAAGACTATGTTTTAGGTCAAAATAGTTTCAGATGGTCAAATAAAGGATGCCAAACCCTAGTGAATATTTTTATATGATTTTTAGAGGGTTTAGATGAATTTTATCTTGATCATAACCTCAGTTAATTAAGTAGATCTATTTTTAGGATTTCAGAAGTTCATTAATTCTTGAAATGCGTGAAAACCCGTTTCTGTCTGCATGGACCACTTATTAGACTTAAATGTATATTTGACCTTTATTAACCCTTGAAAACCCCATGGTTATTCTGTATTTGTGATAAGACGGTAAAATTGTAGAAATAACCCTGTTTCATCTTTTCTTCTCAAAATAACTCTACCTGCCCAAGAGACCTTCTAACTGAGATGTAGGAGCTTTTATTGACTTTATCAGACCAAATTGAGCTTGTTATGGCTCATGATGGTGTTTCCATCAATGTGTGTTCTCAGAAAAAGAAATAGTGAGTATGTGCAAAGGAACATTAAGAGAGCACAATTTTGTTTAAACTCTCTCTGGGTTGGCTCATTTGAAAGTCTAGAGATTTAGAGTCTACAGTACTAGACTACATGTAGCACCAGATGAGTATGAGCTGCCAAATATGAATCCATTTGACTCAGTATCTCCCACCTAAGCCAAAAAGCTGGGGCCAAATTATAGGTTATTTCCTACTTTATCCCCGAGGGAAGTAGTTGCCTATCCTAATAGAATCTTTACCAAGGGTTAAGTACGAACTTTAAATGTAAATTGGTTTTTCTCTTAGTTCCATTACATAGGCTACTATCACTTCACATTTGTCTGGATCTCTAATTGTTTGAAATAAGAAAAGAAGAAATCTTTTTGATAGCATCATACACCTTGCATTCATTTTTGCTCGGGACTAGCAAAAGTTAGGCATGGGGGCATTTGATAAGTCCACTTTAGTGGACCATTATTTGTCCTAAGTACTCTTTAGTTATCTATTCTTAATTTCTAATTAATTAGGAGTTAAATGATGATTCACCTTAGTCTGCGTATAATTTTATGCACCAATTTTACAACATATGGTTATGATAATCCGTATTATTGGATGCAGGCTAGGTGCAAGAGTCAGGCCTCCATTCTGCTTCTATAAGACGTCTAGAGCTTAGATCGAACACCTGGAAACTGTCATCGTAAACCCCTTGATGTCTATACTTTTAAGATGTCCAAAATTTGGTCTGGACATCTGATGACGTTACCGCCATGCTTATCTTGCCATTCCAACCACTTGCGATCTTCGTCAAGTGGTTGGAGAAGCTTGCGATCGAAGGAAAAATAGACAAAGAAGTATTTTAAAAAGGGAGGGTTGGCCATCTGCAGGGGAGTTCATCTTCTTCCTCGCACGACCACCGCGCACCAAGCTTACACCGTGAAACAAAACATGTACTGTGGCCTAAGTAAACTCCACTATCACCCTTCTCCTGTCATGGTGTGTGCGGTGACAGTGTGCACATCATTACCACCATCAACACCATCAGCCGCAAACCCACCATCACCACAGCACCTAATGCACACCCCTTCCCCTTTCCTTTTCGTCTTCATCTCCTTCATTTATCAACCGATAACCAACAGCAGACCTTCTCCTTGCTGCAACACCTCCAGCCGCAGCACCATCACCACAGCACCTTCCACATCACCAAACCCCCCTACCTGCCTTTTCATCTTCTCCTTCATCCTCTCCTTCCAACCACCCCCCTGCAACTTCCCAAAGTAACCCAAACTACAACCACTCACCAACCGCCTCAACAGCCACCGATGACCCACCCTCAACCTCGCTCCACCTCAGACCCATCGTGCTCCACCTCAACAGCCCACCGATGACCTACGGCCACGAGCAACCAAGCGCGGCCCATGCACGTAGCCTGAGCCACCTGCAGGGACCTCAACGCCTCTTATCTCCGGCACACCAGTCGGCCACGTCCGGTCGCCTCCGGTCGCACCTCCTACACCATCATGAAGCCCTCATCCCAGTTGATCTCCTTCGAGCTAAATTCAGCCAACGATTCTACTTTCTGTGCGAGAGGAGGAGAGAGGGAAAAACCTCTATTCTTCATCTTAATTGTTATTACGGGTTTTGCCATTGTCAAGAAAACACTTGATTTATTTACCTGATATTATATTTGGATGAATTTGCATGAGAGCCCCTCCTGATCCTAAGTAATTGCATAGAGGGTGGAGTTGTGTTGGAAATAATGTTGCAAGAGCTTGAATGTGCACACATCGATAATCCCAAATAGATAAGTCATCATTAATCATTTCAATAGGACAATTCCTCCTTGAAAAAATGACCTAACTATTTTTATGGTTAGATTTTGATTATTAAATGTTTTGAAAAGCGATTTTCTACCATGCGACTAAATACAACGACACTACATTTTATGCTCAAAATTTTATTGAAAACTAGAATCGCACTTTCATAGGCCTTATTGATCATTTCTACAGGAAGGTTACATGCCCTTTGATAGATGGCCTTTCGCTTAGCATTATAGTATTTAAGTGGTGGAAAAATCGACTAATCAAAAAAAATGAAAATAACCACTCGCAGAAGAGCAGGTCATGTCCACAGGGAGGCAATGATGCAATCAATACTTTAATTATTTAATGTTATTTCAGATAGTGCGAAATCCCTTTTCAAATCAGACTTAAAATGTGAAGGAAAGTAGATTTGCAATAGCCTAAAAAGTTAAGGGTGTAAGTGTAGTTTTCCCTCACAGAAATCCTCTATAAATTTAGGATGAATTCATGCAATTTTCATGTGATGTGTACTAAAGACAATTAGTGCTTAAATTAAGTCCAAAATCAATATTTAAACTAGTCAATATCAATACCATGCAATTATAAATAACTATGAGTGTTTGAATGCAATTCTGCCATAATATAATAATAATAAAAAAAATCAAATTGGTGGAAATGGCATTGAATGTAAATTTTAATGGAGAGGAAAATAGAGGATCTCTCCTCTCTCCTCCTCGCGTGTCCGGCCGCGCACAGTTTGCTGCGAGAATCGGCAGGGAGGTGCGGCTTGACGAGCGCTACGCATCGGTGGCATGGCCAGAGGTGGCCGCCGACGGCTGGCAGAGATGGTCGGAGTGCCGGCCCATTCGAGAAGACAGAGGCTGCTGCTATGGTTGCGTGGATGTGCGTGTGCGCGTGCGCTGGTGTGCGGGCGTGCGTGCTCTGGTGCGCCTGCAAATGGGAGGTGGAGAGTGCAGGCACGCGCTTGGCGTGGAGAGGCGCTCTGTAGTTGGTGGTGGGGTGCGCTTGCAGATGGGCGGCGGTCTACAGGAAGGTGGAGCAGTGGGGTGCGCTGGTGCGCGTGCTGGAAGATGGCGAATGGGTGGCAATGCGGGTGCGCCTGCAGGATGCGAAGGTGGGAATGCGCACTGGAGATGAGGAGTGCGGCTTGGTGCGGGCGGGCAGTTGGTTAGCGCTTGTGGCAGGAAGCGGTCTGCAGTGGCTGGAGATGGTGCACGCTGGTTTGGTGGATGTGCCTGCTGTGGCTGGAGGGAGAGGCGCGCGGGCGGAGGTGTGTGCGCTGGTGAGGGCGCACTGAACTGCAGGAAGGAGGAAGGTGCGCAGGTGGTGGCGTGCACGCTGGTGGAGGTTTTTCCCCGCAAGGGGGAAGAGGGCATAGTGCACGCTGGAATTGTTCCCCGCAAGGGGGAAGATGGATTTTTTTGTGCACGCCGCCTCTTCTCTTTTTAACTCCTCTCTCTCTCTCCGTTGCGCCTCCGAGAGTTAAGGGATTTTCAAATCCCTTAACTATCTCTGGCCGGTGGCTGTTGAGGAAGATTACCCCAATGTCTGGCAGGGGAGGGGGGAAAGAGTCGGGGCTGATATGTGTTGGGGAATTTATCCCCCCACCCTTGTTCTTTCTGCATTTTATTACCTGCACATAAAAATAACAAAATAATTAAGTTATAGAATGTTATAAACTTAAATCATAAGGCGTACGAATATTCTATAACTTAATTGCCATTATTAACACACCTAAACTATACGATTAAATATACTTAGGTTTAATATTAGTCCATTTTAATGGACTCATCAAATACCCCCATGCCTAAGATTTGCTAATCCCTAGAAAAAATGAAAATTAATAGAAGTAATCAGAAGATTTCTTCTTTTCTTACTTCAAAACTTTAGAAATCCGGACAAATGTGAAGTGCTGATAGCCTAGGTAACAGATCCAAGTGAAAGAGTTGATTCGCATTAGGAGTTCATACATCACCCTTGGCAAAAATTTCTGTTGGGATGGGCAACTATTTCCCTCGAGGATAAAGCAGACGATAATCTATAATTTGACCCCGGTGTTTGGCTTAGGTAGGAGATATCAAGTTGAATGGATTTGTATTTGGTGGCACACACTCAACTGGTGCTACATATAGTCTAGTACAGCATACTCTAAATCTCTAGATTATTAGACAAGTCAACTCTGAGAGAGGCTACACAATTGTGCTCTCTTGATGTTCCTGGGCACTCTCTTTTCTTTCTTTCTGAGATCACGAATCTCGCCAGATTTAGAAATTGTACTCACTATTTGGTGGCCTCACATGGCATCCACACTTCAATTAAAGTCCTAATAACTCTACAACTAAGTTAGAGTTCTCAACCAGTATTCAGGCGATCAGAAATACTAGAAGGTAGGTATGGATCTTATTTAGTGGAACGCGATAGGTGTTTTGCTGCCTCAGAAACAGTGTTACATCGTACACTCGGACTTCTTTCTCTCTCTCTTTTTTTTTTGTGATATAACTATTTCTTCTTTTTGTTCTTTCTGTTTCTTCTTTTTCTCTTTTTCTTTCTCTTTTTTTTTATTTCTTCTTGTTTTTGTTTCTTTTTCAATCAACATAACACGATACGGACTTTTATTTATGAGGCATTATTAGGGATGATGACGGTCAAGAGGAAGTTATGTGGCTTATTTGGTGGAAGTGCCTATTCTCAGCACCGGGAAGGAATGGAAAGGACAGGCGTATTTTTGACCTTTGACACTATTACCCTCCTTCAGTTGAGGACTCTATGAAGGACGGTCGTAACCATCCACCATAGTTATAGCTTTATTAAGACTCAATCTCTGTGTATCTGCCTTATTTGGTGACTCTCAGGAATTCACTCAAAGTACGTACATAGGAACAGAGAGTAAAAACTACGCCTAACACTGAAGTATCGTTATCTAATTATCCAAAACTTAAGAGTCCTTGCACTAGACTTAGCACACCAGTAATCTCTCTACTTCTTCTCACAAATATGAGGTGGATTTATTAGAAGATAGTATGCCTGACTCCCTATGAACTGTCGAAGGGTTCAGTAGACTTACAAATGCTCATTGATTTTCCTCAGGGATCCCTTACCAAATCTACATGAACGTGAAATAAATGCACTGGATTCTAAACTTAAGAAATAATTCCAGAAGAAGAACCTCCAATAACAAAGGTATTTTGCTAGGGACTAACCCATTCAGCTCAATTTTTTTTTTTTTAATACTAACCTAAATGCATAAATACTTCCTAAAATGCAAATGCACTCCCCCATGCCTAAATCCTACAATGTCCTTATTGTAAAATTGAAACAGGAGGAGAAAAGAAAAATATCACCTGACACAATTTGCTGGGTTGCCTCCCAACAAGCGCTGCATTTTCTGTCAGCAGCCAGACTTATAAGGAACCTGTAAGTCAGGTTCCAAACAGAAAAGGTTATGCCCTAAGAATATGCGTAATAGCACAGGCCTAGAAAACAGGTAACCACGGATGTTGGCGAGCTGATGATGCAAAGTAATTCCAAATGCTCGCCAGAAGAAATGAAAACAGAAAATCTCGTTGGCTACCTTGGGAGGTCTAGGAATAATAAACGGAATATGAAAAGGGACCTCCTGAAACGGAATAAGTGGAGGATAACAAGGATCCTCCAGAGCAGGACGGAGTTTAAAAGATATACGCATAATTAGTTCAAACCCTTGAATGGCAAGAGTAAAAGTACAAGCATCAATCCATACTCGCCATTCTACCCTAAGATGTATTGGCCTGATATAGTCTCCAGAAAGAATGTACATGAGCAGAGATCTGAGCCAAGGATCAGTTAGGGAGTATAAGGGTTGTTTGTAGTGTTGGAAGGTAATGGTTAAGTCCAATGAGGGCTTAGTTGGTGTTAGGTCCAATTCCAACAATGATTCAGATTGTGTACACTCCCTAACAGTAGTAGACAACTTCAAGTTATCCTGCCTAGCATTTGAATTAAGGGTAGACTCCAAATTATAACTTTTTGATGGTAGGGTCAAAATGTAAGAATCATTATCATTCAGCTCATCCCCAGATTCGTTTGGTTCACTGAAATATTTGTTGGGGTGTATATGTGATTCATTAGGAGTTGGATCAGTATCCTCAATTATTTCTAAAGGAGGATCAGTCTTAATATTTTGGAGGAAGCCTATATCATTGAATTCGTCATTCTTCTCGAGGTATAAATCCTGAATTGACGTGTTTTGTTCCCAAGAGTCTCCCATAGACTTCTCATTATTTTGTTTGTCCTCCTCTAATATCAACTCCTGTTTTGATGGAGGATGACTCTTAAAAGAAAAGAGGAATCTGGATTTAATCATATTATTTCTACCCTCAGGAGGTAAATCCTCAAATGATAAATAATTCTCCTGTGATTCACTCTAGATTTTTAGTCCAGGTTCCTCTATTGGGGCATCCTCATCCTTTGAATTAGACTCTTCATATCCCTGAGACCAGAATTGATCATCCTCTATTCCCTTAGGGTCACCTTCATTAGGTGCATTTGAATCCTCAGAATATTGAATGGTAGGTGTTGATTCCCTAAGTGGAGGGTCAGGAGTAGGCTCACTAAGAGTAGAATGGGATTCCACCAAATAATCAAGAGGGGAAGTGATAGGAACAATATAACCTTGACCCGGGTTGGTAGGGGTAAGGAGAATACCGTCATTGGGTTCAAGGTCCTCAAGAGATACCATCTTCCCTTGCTTTTGACTGCAATATAATTCAGGTGGATAATCACTATGATCATTATCCTCTAGTGGCCGTGTCTCATTGGAAGAGTCTAAGTGATGGCTACCTAAAATTGGATCCCTATTGTCATTAGGTTCCTCAGAAATATTTTCATAATCATGATTTATTGGGCAGGGATCAGGATTATTGGGAAGCATGTAGCTAAGTTGTCTTATTTCTTCATTTAAGTGTTGACTATTCCTCAACATCTCTCCCATTGATTCCATTATTTTCTTTTGCTGTTTTTGCATTTCTATCATAAAAGATGAGAGGCTACTATTATCAGGTTGGGGAGGATAGTCAATTTCAGGCTCTAGTTGCCTAGGGGTATCGGTCCAACCTCGATATGGAAAATCATGAAGGGTGGGAGGGTTGGGTGTTTGCATGGAAGTAGGGATTTCAGGATTGGAAAATCCCGCTCCTAGGCTCTACTCAAAAGTGGGAGTTATCAAGCCAGTACTCCCAGGGTAAGAATGAGAATGATATCATGAATTATCAATGTACCCATCAAAGGATGGATACGCTCAGAGCATGGGATCCTGCTTAAAAGATGGGAAGTATTAACTCTGATAATCTGAATGATAGGAGTAAGAATAATCCATTTCTTTAAGCAAAATAATTTTCTTAAGATTCAGCAGGAAACTTTCTAAAGAGTCCTATTATCACAGCAAATGCAAATTCAACGGGATCTGTTTTTAGTAGATTTTAGGTCTTAGAGTTATATGTTTAGTTGGTGGCCAAACAAGTTTTGCAAAAATTACGCTTCCTAGGACAACCTTCGTTGGTGCCTATAACCTACTCGTAAGGGATGGAAGTCTCGAATCGAGCCCACACACGAGGAACTGAAGTAACTTGGTGGATAGGCTTGTTGATTTCCGACTAACTTCCCTTGTGGTGCAAAAGAGGAGAGGTAGAATTTTATCTAGTGACCTTATGTGTAAGGTGCACAGTGTCTCAAGTGTGCAAGCATACGATCGTGTTTTGAATTTTTTTTTGAAATTCCGCAAACACGATCCTTTTGCACACAATTTTCAGTCACAGATTTTAAAGTCCAACCTCTTAACAGTCCCAATTTATTTAAAGTGACCACTGAATTAATTTGATTCAAGTACTTTTGTGGTCTTAGATTTAGGTTCAATGCATATGCATGACAAGTAATTAATGCTCAAGAAAAGACGTACCTTACACCAGCTTTCTTCGTGCAATGTATGAATGCAATGCAATAAAAAATAAACTAGATGCTGCTCATTCAGTCCTAGATGATCGTCCTATAGATATGTAGCTTTTAGCAGGCAGTTCGAATTTTTTTTTTTAAATAATAATAACAAATAGACCTAATCTACCTAACTAACTGAAATGTAGTTTAAAATAGTTCAAATAATCCTATAATCTAAATAAATGGGAACACGTTCCCAAAAATACCCAACAAGGGCCCAAAAGACAGTAATTTAAATTCTAATGTCTATCTAACTAAATCTAACTAAGACCTACTGCCTAAATCAGAAATAGGCTTCTCCTTAAGCCTAAATGCGTGGGATCAAGGCCCACGTGTTCCCATTGTCGTCCTCTCGGTGGCGTCAAGGTCCACCAAAAAGATCGTCTCCACCATGCGCGTTGTTCATGTTCAAAGTTGTCGCTTTGCTGTCTCGTCGCCGTGTTAGGTTCCTCGCACAATAATAAAAATGATTAGATAATTTCGCAACTCAAAAGATTTAAAAACAATAAAGTCAATCTATTGTGTCTGTTGCCTCCCCGGCAATGCTGCCAATTTTGATAGATGACTTTTCGCTTAGCATTATAGTATTTAAGTGGTGGAAAAATAGAACTAATCAAAAATAATGAAAATAACCACTCACAGAAGAGTGGGTCGTGTCCACAGGAAGGCAATGATGCAATCAATACTTTAATTATTTAATGTTATTTCAGATAGTGCGAAATCCCTTTTCAAATCGGACTTAAAATGTGAAGGAAAGTAGATTTGCAATAACCTAAAAAGTTAAGGATGTAAGTGCAGTTTTCCCTCACAGAAATCCTCTATAAATTTAGGATGAATTCATGCAGTTTTCACGTGATGTGTACTAAAGACAATTAGTACCTAAATTAAGTCCAAAATCAATCTTTAAACTAGTCAATATCAATACCATGCAATTATAAATAACTATGAGTGTTTGAATGCAATTCTGCCACAATATAATAATAATAAAAAAAATCAAATTGGTGGCAATGGCATTGAATGTAAATTTTAATGGAGAGGAAAGCAGAGGATCTCTCCTCTCTCCTCCTCGCGTGTGCGGCCGCGCACGGTTTGCTGCGAGAATCGGCAGGGAGGTGCGGCTTAATGAGTGCTACACATCGGTGGTAGTGGCATGGCCGGAGGTAGCAGCCGGCGGCCGGCAGAGGTGGCCGAAGCGTCGGCCTGTTCGAGGAGACGGAGGTTGCTGCTATGGCTATGCCGATGTGCGTGCACGCGCAAGTTGGTGCGTGAGCGTGTGTGCTCTGGTGCGCCTGTAGATGGGCGGTGTAGAGTGCAGGCGCATGCCTGGCATGGAGAGGTGCTCTGCAGTTGGCGGTGGAGTGCGCTTGCAGATGGGCAGCGGTCTGCAGGAAGGTGGAGCAGTGGGGTGCACTGGTGCGTGCGTTGGAAGATGGCGAGCGGGTGGCAGTGCGGGTGCACCTGCAGGGTGCGAAGGCGGGAAGGCGCACTGGAGATGAGGAGCGCAGCTTGGTGAGTGCGGGCAGAGAGCTTGCAGGCGTGCGGGCGGTTGGTTAGCACTTATGGCAGGAAGCGGCCTGCAGTGGCTGGAGATGGCGCACGCTGGTTTGGTGGATGCGCCTGCTGTGGCTGGAGGGAGAGGCGCGTAGGCGGAGGCGTGCGCGCTGGTGAGGGCGCGCTGAACTGCAGCAAGGAGGAAGGTGCGCCAGTGATGGCGTGAGCACTGGTGGAGGTTTTTCCCCGCAAGGGGGAAGAGGGCACAGTGCACGCTAGAATTGTTCCTCGCAAGGGGGAAGATGGATTTTTTTGTGCACGCCGCCTCTTCTCTTTTTAACTCCTCTCTCTCCGTTGTGCCTCCGAGAGTTAAGGGCTTTTCAAATCCCTTAACTATCTCTGGCCGGTGGCTGTTGAGGAAGATTACCCCAATGTCAGGCGGGGGAGGGGGGAAAGAGTCGGGGCTGATATGTGTTGGGGAATTTATCCCCCCACCCTTGTTCTTTCTGCGTTTTATTACCTGCACATAAAAATAACAAAATAATTAAGTTATAGAATGTTATAAACTTAAATCATAAGGCGTACAAATATTCTATAACTTAATTGCCATTATTAACACACCTAAACTATACGATTAAATATACTTAGGAATAATATTAGTCCATTTTAATGGACTCATCACCCTCCCATGAACAAGTCTGAACAGAGACATCCCTAGTTGGGTTTTATGGGCAGTCCTATAGGCCCATAATGCTTTCAGAAGTCGAGTCGACCAATCCTTTCTGTCAGGTCAAACATTAACCTGAAGAATTTTCTTGATCTCACAATTGAAGAGCTCAACCAGTCCATTAGTCTAGGGATGATATGGAGTCGAAATACATGTGACACCCCATATTTCTTCATGAGGGATTGGAAGTGCACATTCACGAAGTGGGTCCCTTCATCAGAAATGATCACACTCAGGACACCAAATTAGGAAAAGATGTGCTCATGAATGAATTTGATCATGGCTTTATGATCATTGGTTCAGGTTAGGATGGCTTCGATCTATTTGGACATGTAGTCCACATCCAGTTGGATGTATTCGAAACTGTTCGAGTTCGAGAAAGGACCCATGAAATCAATCCCCTAAATGTCGAAAATGTCGCACACGAGAATCGGGTTCAAGGGCATCATGTTGTGGTGGCTCATGTTTCCTAAGGCCTATCAATGAGCGCATGCCCTATGATATTGTGTGCACTCTTGAAGAGTGTGGGCCAATAGAAACTGCACCAGAGGATTTTCGCTGCGATTTTGTGGCCAGAGAAATGCCACCGCAGGCTTGGTCATGGCAGAATGATAATATATCATTGATCTCGGAGTCGGGAATGCATCTCCGGATGACTTGATCAGCAATGATGCGAAAGAGGTAAGGATCCTCCTAGAAATAATATTTGGCATTTGAAATCAATTTATCTTTCTTGACTTTTGGTCAATCAGATGGGATTTGGTTCGATGCCAAATAATTGACGATATCATCATACCAGGGAAGTTCAGCATCAATACTCAGAAGTTGCTCATCCAGAAAATGTTCAGTAATAGGTCTGGAGGGATCAATGATCGAAGAAAGAAGATGGGACAAATGGTCAACAACCACGTTCTATTTTCCCTCCTTATTGAGTATCTCAAAGTCAAATTCTTGCAAGAGCAAGATCCATCGAATCAGCCTCGGTTTAACATCCTTCTTCGCAAGTGCCTAACAGTAGTGTGATTTGAGCAGATAATGACATGGGAACCTAGGAGGTATGATATGAATTTCTCCATACCAAATACTACGACCAGCAACTCTTTCTGTGTAATCGTATAATTATGCTGAGCCTTGTCTAATGTCTTGTTGGCGTAATATATTACTACCAGTTTCCCATCGACCTTTTGTCCAAGTACCGCTCCTACTACGTTGTCAGACGCATTGCACATGATCTCAAATGGCTGAGACCAATCAAGAGATTATAGGATTGGAGTCTGGGTTACTCAGTCTCATAGTATTTCAAATGTGTGAACACACTCACTTGTCATCTCAAAGGGTGTGTCCTTTAAGAGAACATTCGTCAGGTGGCATGCAATTTTGGAGAAATCTGATATGAACTGTCGATAGAAACCAACGTGCCCAAGAAAAGATTGAATGTCTTTGTCCGAGGAAGGCACAGGAAGTTTAGAAATCAAATTCACCTTAGCTCGATCAACTTGGATACCTTTCTCAGATACGAGGTGTCCAAGTATGATGACCGTAGGAACCATGAAATGGCTATTTTCCCAGGAGAACCAAATTTACTTCAATGCATCGTCAGAGGATCTAAACTAAGTGTGTAAGGCAATCTTCGAACGTCTGACCGAAAATTGAGAAGTCTTCCATGAAGACTTCAAGGTATTTACCTCCCATAGTGGAAAATATGGCTAGCATGCACCGCTGAAAGGTGGCAGGTGCATTGCATAGCTCAAATGGCATCCTATGTAATGCATAAGTACCGTAAGGGAAGGTAAAGGTGGTCTTCTCCTGATCTTCAGGATGAATTGCCACTTAGTTATATCTGGAGTACCCATCTAGAAAATAGAAAAATTGATTCCTTGCTAGCTTCTTAAGGATCTAGTCAATGAATGGGAGAGGGAAATGGTCTTTCTTCATGGAGGTGTTCAATTTCCTATAGTCTATGCAACCTCTCCATGAGTTTGCAATTCGTATCGAGATGGTTTCTCCAGATTCAATAGTATTCACAGTGAGTCCCACCCTTTTAGGCACAACCTAAATGAGACTCACCCAACAGCTATCGAAGATGGGGTAGATGATTCCTACATCAAGCCACTTGATGATCTCCTTTTGCACGATCTCCTAGAGATTCAGGTTAAGTCTTCTCTACATCTCGCAAGAAGGTCATGAGTCCTCTTCCTATAGATATGATGAGTGCAGTAAGACGGACTTATTCCAGTCAAGTCATCTAGAGTCCAACTAATGGCTCTACAATGCTACTGAAGGACAAAAATTAGCTTCGTTTCTTGATCGGGAGTGAGTCGAGAGTTGATAATCACTGGAAATGTCTTATTTGAACCCAAAAACACATACTTTAGATGGTCTAGGAGAGGTTTCAGCTCCAGAACCGAGTTATCAGTAGTGGGTGGGGGTTCAGGGTTGGCCTCAGAAGATAAGGTGAAAGCTAAGGATAGGCCTAAATCAGATTCAGGCTCCCTAATCTGTGGGTCAAGATCTTCTTGTGGTTGAGGTCCTTGGAGAATTAGGTCCACCTTAGGTTAGTGAGAGTCTGCAACTAGTCTTGCAGGTGTTGAATATCAGCCCCTTCTTGTTCTGAGTTCTCCATAGAAGCAGTGGATGGAGATTCGGGATGAAATGTAGATGGATCAGAGGAGATATCAAATAGATCAGGAGGAGACCCAAACAAGTAGTTTGGGGTCTAACCCTAATGGGTGTGCCTTGCTAATGGAGGTCTCAAGACTCATATCAAAGACCTCATCCCGTACATGCACTACAGAAGAGATGAGGGATTGGAAATGTTCTAGACCCAATCAAGGCACCCAAAAGAATTGGATGACTATGGCAGTTCGAGGCAGATGGACCTCTGGATCAAAAACCCACACACCCGAGAATTACTTGGGTAGCCAAGAAAGGAGGGTCCGCAAAGACCCCTACACGGTAGAGTGTCCCCACAGGTTACAAGGTTTATCCCACCTGACATTCCTTGTCACCATGGATCCAAGTAGATCGAAATGTGCAAATTGAACCCTAAGTCTACCACTTTTAGGCCTAATTGTGCCTTGGATTTTCACTTGTATTTAGAAGTTGATTCAAATTGTGACCTAATTTGAGGTTGGTTGATTCACCAAGTGAACCAACTTCACTTCACTTGCCCTAAAGTTGAGGATGGAATCTGAGTCAAGTCACCCGAACCACCCTAATTTGGCTCTCAATAGGTTATCAAGTCCCAACTTTTATGGTTCAAGTGAACTTAGAGCCTTGATTTTAGGGTTTGATGGTAAGATCAGTTCAATCAAGGGCTTAGGTAGCACACAAATGTGAGAATTCATGATTGGCAAGTGTGTACTAGCACTTCAACCCTAAGGTGGAAACCCTAATTGGCACTATTTTCAAGTCCACATTGATTCTAGATATGACACCTTAGACTCAAACAAGAAGGTGAGTAGTCCAAGGAGCTTTATGTCCTTAACAGGTACAAGTAGCAAGGGTTGGGGTTTCTAAATCAAATCGAATCTATTCTAATCACAATCACCGAGATCTCTCAGGAAAACTCTGGCCTTGAATGATGATTACTAGAAAAGTACAGCAAAATTGAATTCCTCATTTCTTTTTGTTTCCTTTTTTATCTTCCCAAGATAGAGAGGGGATTTGGGAAGAAGGAAAAATGACTAACATGCTCTTGGTGTGCACTACAAGAAACTGTGTTTTTGAGATGATTATTTGCAATGGTAAATTTTTTCATCACAAAAGCATTTAGTTTTTGTGACGGTAACACCATATCCTTTTCAAAATTCATCATAAGAGTGTTTCAAAAAAAAAATAAAAATCATCATAAGAGTTTTCAAGATCGAAAATAAATGTTGCAAAAATCTAAAAAGAAAAAATCATCAAGCATTCTCCCACCCACCCCCCTCCCCAATTCTATCGAAACTTTTTCCTTTCATTGCTTTGGCCCTTACTTTCCCATTCCCTCCCCCAACACCAAATGCCCCCCAACCCCATTCCTCCTCTTGACGGTGCCCAACGAAGGGCTCCATTTAAACCTCCACGCATCATCCTCCTCCGCCACCCATTTTTACCTTTAGCCTCCTTCCCCCTAATCCCTAACCCTATCAGCATCGGCAATTTCAATCACCTCAATTGTACGCATCCCTTTCCTCCTATTTTGGAGCCTTTAAGTCCTTTACTTCTCCTTCAAGTTGCCGCTACGCTTCTCCCTATGGTTTTGCCTATCGATCTCTTCTTTAGCCGCATGTAAAGTTCGAGGAAACAGAGTATCAGTGCTTTATTGGGGGCCTTTCCTAGTCAACAACTGACAAAGGTCTTCAAAATGCATTTGAGAAGTTTGGCCACCTAACTAAGGTGAAGATTGTTATTGATAGATATTCTGGTCACTCTCGAGGTTTTGGTTTTGTGACATTTGAGGTCAAGGAAGCTATGGAAGATGCTATTCAAGCTATGAATGGAATGGATCTTGATGGACGAACTACTACTATTGAGAAGGGACAGCCTCAACGACTTAGTGGTAGGTGTTGGAACCTAGTTCCACTTCTCTTTTATGTTTTGGTGTTAACAAAACTATTTTAATCTAATGAGTTTGTGAAGTGATATTTATAGGGAAATCACATGATTATAGGAAGTGTAGATGACGACAAGGAAGAAGTGTTCAAGTGGATAAAGAATTTTTATGTTATTTATTTGTTGTATTCTAGAAATTTGTATGTCTCCTAAACAAGAAATTTTGATTTAGGAAGTAAAATAAAAATAGAGATAATTAGGTATCAAACCTACGTTTAATTATTCATTTGAAAAATCAAAATTGTTTCTTAGTAATATTAATAATTTAATTGAATTTGAAATTCTCTAAAATTAATTAAAAGAGTGAATTCAAGATACTTGTAGCAAGTACCGGTATAGTTCATAAGTATCGGTACATGCAAGGCATAGGTTTGAGCCATAGTTTCAAACTGTCAACAACAAGTACCGATACTCATCATGAGTACCGGTACTTGTTGTTGACAGTGAGTACCGGTATGTGGTGCTCACAGTTTTGTGGATATTGGTAGTGCCTGGACCTTACAAGTACCAGTATTTATCACTAGTACATGTAGGTTAAAGTTTTCAAACCTATGAGTCACAAGTACCAGTACTAATGGTAAGTACCGGCACCTGGTGACCTAGACTCTGTTGTGCTGGCTGCTGGGTAACTGTGAGCAATTAGTACCAGTACCACAACTTTAGTACTGATATCAACTAACTGTTGTGCCAAATCTGAACAACTATTTTATCATTAATCTAAACTCTAACCTTCTAATTTTTCCCCCAACCACTAGGGAGCATAGGGGGGCTACTTAGTGGTTTATAAAAACACTATTGAGAGCCATCTTCAAAAATAACAAGAATAAAAAAATCCTCCTTGCTTCCAGATTTTATTTCTCTCCATTCTAGCTACAAGAGTGATAGTACTTGTTGCTTTCAGCCTTCAAGAAGATCTCTGTATTGCAACAAATTTGTTTGGTGCATTTTCTTTAGTTCTTGTCAAATCAACTTTTGCGGACTGTCTTTATATACTAGATCTTATTATTAAATTTGGCTAAACATATTCTTGTTTGAGACTTAGGATTTTAGTTGTAAGGTTTTACATTTCTTGCTTACAATGTAATATCTTGTTTTTATTTGTTCTTGTAATTGGGTTGAGGTAACCCAATAATTGCCTCATATTTAGTAAATTGATTCCCTCCGAGTTGAGGAAATAGGGTTAAAAATCTTACGTCGAAAGACTAAGGTAGTGGAGTACCCAAGTGAGGGGAACCACTATATATTTGGTGTTTCATTTTTATGGTTTGTATTATTTGCGAATTTTTTACCACACTATTCATCCCCCCTTCTAGTATGCTTGGGTTCTTTAGATCCTACAGGTCGTATCAGAGCACCAGGCTGCGGAGAAGACATAGCAAATCTTTTCACGACGGCATCATCTTCAATGAAGCTCACCAAAGGACAATCATCAACCTGTCCTCCCTATTTCGATGGGATGGACTATGGGTATTGGAAGGGAAGGATCCAAGTCTTCCTCAAGGTGATGGATGAGGAGTCATGGACCCTCATTCAAGAAAGATATTTAGATCTGGAGACACACGGAGTAGTATGGACAACGGATCAGAAAAAGAATATAGTGAGCAACATGAAGGCAATGAATCCCATATGAAATTTGGAATACTCTCGAGGTCACCTACAATGGGACCAGTAAGGTAAAAGAAACTCACATGTTGTTAACGAGACAAGATGGGGTTTTAAAGAGATATTCGTTGCTATATAAATGAAATCGCCTCGAAAACAAATAAGAAATTTTTTATTACTCAAAAACCTAAGTATTCGAAGTCGAACAAAGGGAGCAAATGGAATTTATTCACTAATCTCAATAATGTAATTCGAACACTTAAAGTTACTCGAAACTTAATCCAGAAGATAATGTATGAGTTTATGAATTGAAATGTAGCAAAAATAGAAGAATTTGATGTCTGATTGTATAATCAGATGTCTTAAAAAGATATGCTTCTTTCTCTTCTTTTCTTCTCTTTTTGCCTTCTTTCTTTTCTTCTTTCTTTTTGCGGCTCCTTTCTTCTTCTTCTTTTCCTGCTTGCTTCTTCTTCCTTGATTTCTTTTGCCTTCTTCTCTGCCTTGTGCTTCTGCCCTTGCTTTCCTCCTGCTTGGCCGCACCTTCTCTTGGCTACAGTGCTTTCTCTTTCCCTTGGCTTCCTTCCTTTCTCTCTTCTTTTCCTGCGGCTGCACCTTCCTCTTCCTTTGGCCTTAGCTTTTCTTCTTTTCTTCTTTCCCTTTCTCTTTGGTTCTGGCTTCCTTCCTTAGCTCCTTTTCCTTCCTTCTTCTTTTCCCTGCACACAACAGAGAGCAAAACCTATCCCCTACCCTCCCTCGTGTCACTCTCTCTCTATTTCTCTCCTGGGTACACTCTCCCAGAGCCAGGTAATTGGGTCGGGTTTCGCGCGCCCGGGTCCAGGCGCACTGGCGTGGTGTAGTGCGCGAGGAGTGCTAGGTAAACGGGTCGGGTACCAGGTCTGCAGGGCATAGGTCACGGATGAGCCGTGCGTGTGTGGACGAGGGGACCTCACCTAGTGTCTTAAGGAGAAGAGTAGAGAACATAAAAATAATATAAATCGTGCACCTGTGCTGAGCATTTCCAAGGTGGGACTAAAGTCCCACCCACTTCTGCTTGCGCGCCCGCAGGAGACTTTCCTTCAATTGCCACTGTTGTGAACACTCTCAAAGCCAATTGCCTGGCTGGGTGTATGCGCGAGTCCAACCCGCACCTCCTGGAGCGCAACACCTGGGTTGATGTGGCCTAACGCGAGCTGAATGGTCGACTTTTCGCTTAGCATTATAGTATTTAAGTGGTGGAAAAATCGACTAATAAAAAATAATGAAAATAACCACTCGTAGAAGAGCGGGTCGTGTCCACAGGGAGGCAATGATGCAATCAATACTTAATTATTTAATGTTATTTCGGATAGTGCGAAATTCCTTTTCAAATTGGACTTAAAATGTGAAGGAAAGTAGGTTTGCAATAACCAAAAATGTTAAGGGTGTAAGTGCAGTTTTCTCTCACAGAAATCCTCAATAAATTTAGGATGAATTAGTGCAATTTTCATGTGATGTGTACTAAAGACAATTAGTACTTAAATCAAGTCCAAAATCAATCTTTAAACTAACCAATATTAATACCATGCAATTAGAAAGAACTGTGAGTGCTTGAATGCAATTCTGCCATAATATAATAATAATAAAAAAAATAAAATCGGTGGCAATGGCATGGAATGTAATTTTTAATTCTAACAAAAACAGAGCATTTGCTCTCTCTCTTCCTCGCGAAAGAGAGAGAGCTGGCGTGGGGGCGGTGAAGGCAGGAAGGCACGTGCACTGGTGTGCGCCTGCAGTGGTTGGAAGATGGCGAGCGGGCAGAGGCGAGGTGAAGACGCAGCACCTGCGGGTGCGGGCATGCAGTTGAGAGCGCCTGCGTGCGGTTGCGAAGGTGGGATGGCGCTCTGCAGGGAGGTGTGTGAAGCTGCTATGCAGCGCTTGCGGGTGCGGGCGCGCAGCGTTGAGGCATGCTGCAAGGACGGCTGGAAGGGAGGATGCAGGCTGATGGTGCAGTGCTGTAGCGACGGCTGGTGCGGGCAGTTGGTGAAGGCGCGCGGCTACAGGCGCTAGAAGTTGGCATGCGGGCCTGTGCTTGCAGTGAGGCGCTGGCTGATGGTGTGCGGTTGCCTACGGTGGTTGATGGAGAGGCAGGTGATGGCGCGCGGGTGCTACTGCTTGAGGTAGAGATGGAGTAGCACAGTGCTCTCCCTCTCCACAGTGGAGAAGAGAGAGCCGTTCCCCGCAGGGGGGGAAGATTCCTCCCTTGTGCACGTCGCCTCTTCACTTTTAAGTCCTCTCTCTCCCTTAGTGCACCAATCTAGGGATTTGCAAATCCCTTTCTGTTTTTGGCCAGCGATCATTGGAGAAGATTGCCCCAAAGTTCGGCGGGGGAGGGGCAAAGATTCGTGGCTGGTTGTGTTGGGGAAATTATCCCCCCACCCTTGTTCTTTCTGGGTTTTATTACCTGCAAATAAAAAGACATAATCATTACACGTTAAGTCATAGAATGTTATAGAATTAAATCATGATGCATACAATTATTCTATAACTTAGTGTAGTTATTAACAAACCTAAATTGTTAAAAGAGAATTACTTAGGCTTACTATTAGTCCATTAAAATGGACTCATCACGAGCTTACGAGCTCCTTATTCTCACTCCAATGGCGAAATGGGGGCCTAACCTAAAATCACTCAAAACGACCTTACGGCCTCATTAGAGCACATGGGAAGCTTCGTCGTGTCTTGGCGAAGGTGCCTAGTTGGGTGGTTGGCCATGGGGCAGCCTAGGCATGCGTGCCTAGGTCACCCTGTGACCGTGTTTATGGGTGTGCTCGGTGTGTGTGTGTGGAGGTGTTGGCGGTCAATGGTAGGGCAGATGATGCTCACCGGGTGATGGTAGAGGTGATGAGGGGTTTGGCAAGGCATGTGGAGGTGCAGAGCATTGGAAGCGCCTCACCAGTGGTCGGCTGGAGGTGGAGAAGATGGAGGTGGTCTGCGGCTTCGAGGGGTCGAAAGTGGAAATTAAGAGAGGGGAAATGAAGAGGGGAGAAAGAGGAATATTTCTAACCTAGCTAAGTGGACGAAGGGGGATAGAGAGGGGGCTGGCCATACCTGCCACCGCCGGAGAAGAAACTACCAGAGGAGGGAGAACGGTGACGACGATGAGCTGGAGACGCGCGTGCAGGTATGGTGTAACATGGAGGAAGGAGACGAAGATGTCTCTGCCACTGGTATTGTGGCAGAGCGACAAGGAGGAGAAGAGGTCGTTGGAGCTCGCTAGTCACCTGGTCGGAGGAGAACGGACGAAATTGGGGTGAATCTCTGGCCAAGCCAAGCTAATTCTGTGCAGCTGGAGATGGTGAACCTTTTATAGGCATTGGCAGGGGCTCTTGTGCTTGGAAGACAGGCTACTAAGCGCAAAAGTCCTCGCTAGAGAAGGAATCAGTTGGAGGCCCAAATCTCTCAAGCTTTCGCATGAGAGATTGGGTGCAAATCAGATCTTATGATTATGCTCAGATGGAAGGGAATTCCTCAGAGAATCTCCCTTCCAAATCTGGGAGATCTCTGAGGATTCGGGGAGAAATCCTCCTCAAATCCTCACCGGAGTAGGATTCCTCCATGTTAATGGCAGAGGGACCCAATTGTAAGAGTGGCGAGGAAACTAGGGAGGTCTACACAATGAATTCAAAAAGCTAGAGGCCAGAATGTAATTGGGTGGACTATTTTGCAAAGTAGGTCAAGGTGACCTCCCCTTAGGTCCAAATTTTTGGTACAAACCTAATTTGGACCTAAGGAATCCAATGATGAAGTTGGATTTTAGGTTTCACCACATTTGACTGGACATTTATACAAAAACCCAAATTAGGTCAAATAATGAGCTGGGATCCCAATCTAGGTCAAAACAGGTTCCAAAGGCCAATTTGAAGGTTTTAAACCCTTGGGATATTATTGCATAAATCTTAGAGGGATTAGTTCACTTTTATCCTAACCAGAAACTTGTTGAATTGAGCGGGTCTATTTTAGGGTTACAAAATGTCATTTAATTCTCAGATCGCACATAAACCCTTTTCTGATTGAATCAACCCACTTTTTATCTTATTTAGACCATTTGACTTATGTTTATCCTTTGAGAAATCCCATTGATGTACTACAATGGTAAAATTGCAATTTTACCCTTTATTTCATTTTTTCTTCTCAGAATAATAATTCCTTGAATTAGGCCCTTCTCCAGGTTATGTAGGAGCTTTTATTCTCTTTCTTAGGTCAAAATGAACTAGTTATGGCTCATGATGATGTCATCATCACATATCTATTCTAGCAAAAAGTTATGAGTGTTTTAGGATGGAGAAAGGCGAGACAATCAAGGCTATGTACATAAGGTTTGGGGAAATCGTCAACCCCATGAAGAATCTTAAAGTGAAGTTCACTGAAGAACAACTTGTAAGAAAGATCTTGAGATCTCTTACAAGCGATTAGTCTCCAAAGTCCACAATGATCCAAGAGGCAAAGGATCTTTCAATCCTTCCTCTTGATGATTTGATTAGAAACCTCATGGCCTATGAGGTTCAACTGGAGAACATGAAGAAAAATGAGGAGAAACCCATAAGCAAGAAGAAAGAGCTTGCTTTCAAAGCTTTAAGGGAAGATTCAGATCTCGATGACTCTGACTCTGACAAAGAAGAAGAGCTCGCCCTTTTTACAAGAACATTTCAACGATTCATTCGAAAGCAAGGTAAAAGAGTGAATAAGTTTTCAAATGATATAGTTTGTTTTGAATGCAAGAAAAAGGGACATGTACGAAAGGATTGCCTGTTGATCAAGAAGAAAAAGGAAGATAAGAAGAAAGACAAAGAAATTGATTGGAAGAAGAAGATCTCAAGAAAGGCGTATAAAGCGACTTGGGATGACAGCAATTCTAACATGGAATCCTCCTCTGAAGAATCTGAGGAAACTGAAGTTACCCATTGTTGAAGGCGAAAAACTATGTGTTCGCAGTTGGATTCGAAAACCCGTCGTTGTAGTTCGAGTCGCGAAGAAATCCAGTCAACAGATAAAATTTATACTGAAAAATCCATAAAGAAGTTCCGGGTCGAACATAAGGAGGCGGACATTTGATTAAAAATACGCATTTGCTTTGTTTTCCACGAAATAGAATAGCTGGTCAAAAACTAGCTATCTATTTAACAAATAATAAATAGAAGAGAGAGAGAATATTACAAATAAAAGCAAAAGGGATGTAGAATAAACATAGATTTCATTATAAGAAGTTGTTCATTACACTACTCATTACGACTAGAAAGCGAGAAATCTATACTAAAAAGTGGTAAATCTACTCTAGAAAGCAATAAAAAGAATGGAGAGAGAAGTATCCTCCTCGACAATCGCTTGGAGGATGAGCCGGACGGGACGACACTTGGAAGACGAGGAACAGAGTAGGAAGAAGGATGAAGTGGGAGGAATGGGAATGAAGCAGCACGTCATCGTTGTCGTGGGATCTGCTTCCCGAATGTAGAGAGAGGATAACCACAGGATGCTCCACGAAGGGGGACGAAGGTGGAAAAATTATGATTTCTACTCTAGAGGAGCATCCCGGGTGTGGGACAAGCTCTTAGAGATTTGGAAGGGGTGAGAGAAGAGAAGGGATGAGAAATTCATAGTGTAGGGGTCTCCTTTTATAGTTGCAAGGAGTGGGGGCATTTTGGTCATTCTAATTTCAAAAACATTAATTCAGGACCTTTAGTAACGGATTTATCCATCACTAAAGGCCTGAACGTGGTCGACGTGCGCGTGCCATGCGTGCCTCCTTACCTTTGGCTACCTCAACGGCTGCGCACAATCAAAGGCCCCCAGCCGTTCGATCAAGAGATCGGACGGCTTAAAAAGTATGCGCCTGCTCCTCCTTAGTGCCTCTACCACATGCCCGCATACGATGAGGCGTGTAAGCATGCGTCATCGTGCACGTACATGATCGACGATCCTCCTCACGGCATGCCTCCTCCCCTCGGGCGCTCGATCTCCATTTGATGGCCCAATCATGCCCACGCTTGTGCTCGTCTAGAATTGAAGCTCAGCACGGCTCGAACGCATGCCCTTCGCTCAAGAAGGGGCGCTCGACCGCTGCGCTACACTTCGTCTTGAGGCGAGCAGATGATTTAGTGTGCAAACGACCGTGGTCATTCGATGGTGATCCAACGGCCTAGATCCATCGCATGGGTGAGGAAGAAGAGCAGAGGCGAGTCCTTAGGGTCGGTTGGGCGGCTGAGATGGCACCACGTGGTGCCATCTTGGCCGTCCATCTTTTGTGGTTTGTAGACGGTGCCACGGGTGTCGAATTGGATCGATTTTTGTGCCGTTAGTCTGCGATCGTCGATCTGAACCCATCTGTGCAGTCAGATCTGTCGTTTAAGGTGTAGATTAACACCATATTGGCCCTTGATCTTTAGGGTTCCTCGATCTCTATCTGGTGCTACGGATGTCCGATCATGGCGATCTTGGAGTCATTGAACTCCAATTATTGCCCTGATCAAATCTGTATGGTTGGATCTTCAACCTGAGGCATTGATTAACATGCTACCTTGTCCCTGTCCATAAAAGGAGACAATTAACTTACATTTTATATAGACTAACCTAAATGTATGATGATGCATGTTATGCAATATTTATAGCGTGTGATGCAATTCTATGCCTAAGAACATACATAAATAGACAGTTTATGTGATATAAACATATTTAAATCACACCCCATGCCTATCTTTTGCTAGTCCCTAGCAAAACTACATGCTATTTATAAAGAATTAGGGTTGGATTACTTAGGCACAAATCATTTTCAAAATTAAGAAATTTTTACTTAGGACCTGAACTTTCAAAGGCACAACAACACCCGGGTATCTGCCAAAATGCAGACCACCTCAAGCCCTCACCTTATTCAAAGAAAGATCTCTTTTTCTCTTTTTCTTCTTTTTTAATTTTTTTGGATTTTTGAGTTTAGGGTTACAGAGTGGCTTTCTACGGCCACTCAACCCACTCAAGATTTGATGAGAACCCTAAGTTCTAAGCATCTTTTTGTGAATGTGATAAACTTGTTGATTAGCAATCAAAATGGATTTCGGGTTTCTACGCCCCTAGGTGACCTTAGAAAGAAATCTGCCTAAAGGTGTATCTATATGATCGGTAGCTTTCTCCCTACTTTTATTATTTTTTTATGAGGTCAACACAAGGGTGAATCCTGTGTATATCTCCCTAGCTTATTCTACTTCTCCACTTCTTCATAAGTGTTTTAGGATTTTTTATGTCCATTTCTTGAGCTAGGATCGGGTCAACCGGTCAATGAGCTGTTACCACCGACAGCTTGCCAGCCATACTCGTGCGGTGAAGTGTGGCTTATTTCTTTTGTTTCTTTTTCTTTCTTTTCTCCTTTTCTTTTTCTTTTTATTTTCTTTTTGAGCTTTTTTTTGTTTTTTTAAGTAGGTGGCTTCCCTGGTCTAAGATTTACCTAAAGGCAGCAGGAAAAGAATGGTCCTGTGGCTGGGCTCTAGACAACCTACCTATGGGTTGTTACCTACGATAACTTGTTAGCCATACCACCATAGAAGGTTCATTAGCTACCCAATTTCTGTTAAAATCGTCAAACAACAAGTCAGTGCGAATAGTGTGTAGATGCTTAAACTTACAGTTCCCTCAAATCAGAGGGCGGGTTGATAAGTCATGTACTTATCACCCCAACTTATTTAATCAAATTGAAATCAAATTTAGGATGGCGAGGACTCAATAAATAAATCAACATTTTAGTGGATACCCAAGCTGATTAAGTCCGAAGACCTGAAGGGTCTCGTGTTCAAATCATACAGTTTTATTTCCTAAGATTGAAATTTTTCTAAAGCCCAAGTTCTCTTTCCTAATTCCACAATTATTTTTTATATATAAATAAAAAGAAAACAAAATGAATCTATGGAGCTAACAAAATAATTCAGAGATGAATATCCACCCCCCATGCCTATCTAATGCAATGTCCTCATTATATTAAAAAGACACAAAATAGAGTGGAGTAGAGTAGAAAGCATCTAAATTGCATGAATAACGTGTCTGCTCCAAGATGAACAAAGACTGTATACATGTTGAATTTAGTGCCTTCAACTAGGCACACTATACAAAGAAGAAGAAATGACGAATTCACAGGTGCAGGTCAGAATCAGAATAAAAAGATGCAACCTAAGACCTGCCAGCAGATGTCCACAGATGTGGACCAGATTGTGATGCAGACCCATACCCCATGGTTAAGAATATCTAAGGTTCTAGATAAAAATTACCCAGAACCTGAGATCAGTATGCAAGCGGAGTCAGGCCTGCAATTTATGAGGATGCAACCTAAGACCAAAAAGTTGGGTTGCAGAGAAATCAAGCTCAAAAGGATAAACAATGAATGTGTGCTTGGGTTGGACATCCTCAGAACAAATGTCGTAAGGGTCCTGGTTTGATGGTTTCAGAATAATTGGAACCCTTAGACTCGGTCTTCTACTTCCTTCGGAGCTTGCTTTCCAAATCAATATTTCCTAGCTCCTATCCTCTTCATTCAAAATGTCAAATTCCAAGACGTGTATATTAATCAACCTGTCTGAAATTTCCAAGTCTAATAGATGTGACTGAATCTGAATTGACTTGGTTCTAGTTATCACAAAAATAGAATCGTCACTAAGCTCAATGGGGTGTAACTGACAATCAGGGCATTGAATTGAATCCTTCGGAAAATGCAATTTTGAATACATCATGTGATCCCCAATAAGATCAATTTCCTTAGTTATTGGACTATCAAATGATTTAACCGATTCTGCAGGCCCAATCGTCTCACAGAAATCGTGTTCTGTAAACTCACCTGAGACTTCGTAAATTGAATCTTCACCCTCAAAATCAAAGAAATCTAAATCCGTATTAATGTACGTCCTAAAATCATCCATCACCTTTTGATTCATGGAGACATATGTTTCCTCGTACCCCGACTTAGGGATCTCAGGTGAAGAAATCAGATCATCCTTAATTTGTTGCTCTAAATCAATCTGGTCAGCCTCGTAACACATATCCCCCCAACAGGTGCCTAAGCGGGTTCTGACATTGGCTCTCCTGAAGGGGGTTCATCCTGGGAATCATCCCATGATTAAACTAAAGTAACCACAAATCTCATTCTCAATTTCACTAACTTCCTAAGTAAAAACTCACCTAGGTCCTTATCTTTAACATCCTAGAGCCAATCCAACAAATACTTGTTCAGATCATCAATCATTTCAATCAAGGCATCCATTTCTTCAATGCAAGGTATTCACTGAGCTTCTAAAGATTGTATAGTATTCCTCAAGTTAGCCAAAACCTTATCTTGGACCTGGTTAACCTGAACCAAATAGTTTGGTTCAGGGTTGAGCAGGTTTGGGATTAGTGTAGAGGAATTAACGAATTGAGATTTATGATACCCTTCCTGATAATAGGTCATTTCAGGTTGTTCATGAAGTGATGATGACCTAAAGGTAGTGTATTCAGGGTATGGGTAAGGATTAGTGTATCATCCTTGATTGTAGATAATATTAGGTTGTCCATGAAAGGGTGGAGATCTATAATCGATGTGGCTCGGAGAAGGTTAAAAATCACAGTCATGGTGTTCAGAATTAGACCCTAAACATGGAGGTCCGAAACTGTATCCCCAATCTGAGTTTTCCCAACTAAGAGATGGTTGATTGCAGTATGAGTCGAGATAATCATCATGTTGAGGATAAGACATAACAGGAGAGTAAGAGCAGGAATGCGTGTAGAATGTGGAAGGATTCATGACAAATGGGAGGAAGAAAGGCACCCTGCAATACAAACAATCAAACCTGTCCTTAAGTGGGCTAGCTTAAAGACCTACAGACTCCCAGAACCCCTCTTGAGATAAAGAAACAATTTGATCTACTTCTTTCCGTTCAATCCAACCAATTAGAGGGAGGGATTGGGGAGAAAGTTCTTCCTTCGGCTTGCGCCTCCAGTTCCTAGTGTACCTCCCAGTTGCGATTGTTTGATTCTGCTCCCCTAGCTAGATATCATATTGAATGGTAGAAACAGACTAATCGAAAATAATCTTGTTCTGGGCTTTGAAGAGCGAGTCAAATCCTTAAGGCCAACATCTACTCTGTTTTAATTAGGGTTAGGTTTGAATGTGCTTTGGAATGTGATGGACCCTTTATCTGGGTTGTGCCCTTAATGATTGAGTGATGTGTGTGTGCATGCACAACCAGTGGTTTTTAAGCAAGATTATTTTTGATGCGGTGAATTTTTGGGTTTAAATATTGCTTAGTAGCTTTTAGGATTCAACTTTAGGTATTTTCAAACAAGTTTCGTTTGCACACCAGGCTTTGAAAGCACAGGTGAAGATGTTTTCCTTTGAAGCTTAAAAGAATCTGGAGTGCCTGGTAAATCCCTAAGAGTTGAACCTATGTGGTAGCTACTTAATGAGTTGATTTTAGTTGAAGTGGTGTGGCCCAATCAACTCAAACAATCGGCCTATTCCACCACTTAATTAGGTACACAAGTGATAACCTAATTTGATTTCTACTCAATTATGTGTTTGGGTGTGTGTACCGATTCCAAAGATCAATTTACCGGTTGAGTTTGAAAATCAGATGAGGTTGTGTACCTTTATGATTTTTTTTTAATTTTTCTTTTTAATGTGGAGGGTAAGGTGGGTGTAGGTGTCAAACAAACAATCAAAACTAACCTTAGGATTTATAAGAACACCTAGGTTGGTTTATGTTTGTGTTATTATGTGGTGGAATGAAAACTAATGGGTGGGAGGTGGGGGTAAACTTACAGAACCTTCAGCAGCACTTTGCTCCAATCTACTACTTTTTTCTCATCTCAAAAGAGTACCTGCAACCGCAATAAGAAAAGAGAGAAGTGAGGTAAATGATTCGTAAGTCAGAAAACGTGAAGAATCAAAGAGCGTCGCCTCCCTGGCAACGATGCCAAAATATTGAAAGCAGAAAACTATGCATTCGTAGTTGGATTCGAAAACTTGTCGTTGTAGTTCGAGTCGCAAAGAAATTCGTTCAACAGATAAAATTTATATCGAAAAATCCCAAAAGAAGTTCTGGGTCGAACACAGGGAAGCGGACATTTGATTAAAAATAGCATTTGTTTTGTTTGTCACAAAATAGAATAGCTGGTCGAAAACTAGCTATCTATTTAACAACTAATTAATAGAAGAGAGAGAGAATATTATAAATAAAAGCAAAAGGGATGTAGAATAAACATGGATTTCATTATAAGAAGTTATTCATTACACTACTCATTACGACTAGAAAGCGGGAAATCTACTCTAGAAAGTAGTAAAAAGAATGGAGAGAGAAGTATCCTCCTCGACGATCGCTTGGAGGATGAGCTGGACGAGACGACGCCTGAAAGATGGGGAACGGAGCAGGAAGGAGGACAAAGCAGGAGGAATGGGAACGAAGCAGCATGTCGTCGACGTCGCGAGATCCGCTTCCTGAAAGCAGAGAGAGGACAACCGTAGGATGCTCCACAAAGGGGGACGAAGGTGGAAAAATTATGATTTCTACTCTAGAGGAGCATCTCGAGTGTGGGACAAGCTCTTAGAGCTTTGGAAGGGATGAGAGAAGAGAAGAAGGGATGATAAATTCATAGGGTAGGGGTCTCCTTTTATAGTTGCAAGGAGTGGGGGCATTTTGGTCATTTTAATTTCCAAAACATTAACTCAAGACCTTTAGTGACGGATTTATCCGTTACTAAAGGCCTGAATGTGGTTAACATGTGCGCACCGCACGTGCCTCCTTACGTTCAGCTACCTCAACACTCGCGCATGATCAAAGGCTCCTAGTCGTCCGATCAAGAGATCGAACGGCTTAAAAAGCATGCGCTTGCTCCTCCTCAGCGCCTCTACCACACACCCACATGCGATGAGGCGTGCAAACGCACGTCATCGCGCATGTACACGATCGACGATCCTCCGCACACCACGCCTCCTCCCCTCGGTAGCTCGATCTCCATTTGACGGCCCAATCGTGCCTGCACCCACTCTCGTCTAGAATTGAAGCTCAGTGCGGCTCAAACGCGTGCCCTTCGCTCGTGAAGGGGCGCTCGACCGCTACGCTACGCTTCCTCTTGAGGCGAGCGGACGATTTAGTGCGCAAGAACCGTGGCTGTTGGATGGTGATCCAACAGCCCAGATCCATCACGTGGGTGAAGAAGAAGAGCAGAGTTGTGTCCTTGGGGCTGGTTGGGCGGCTGAGATGGTGCCACGTGGCACCATCTTGGCCATCCATCTTCTGTGGGTTGTAGACGGTGCCATAGGTGTCGGATTGGATTGATTTTCACGCCGTTAGTCTACGATCGTCAATCCGAACCAATCCGTGTGGTCAGATTTGTCATCTTAGGTGCGAATTAACACCATCTTGGCCCTTGATCTTTAGGGTTCCTCGATCTCTATCTGATGCTACAGATGTCCGATCAGGGCGATCTTGGAGTCATTGAACTCTAATCGTTGCCCTGATCAGATCCGTATGATTGGATCTTTGATCCGAGGCCTTGATTAACATGCTGCCTTGTCCCTGGCCATAAAAGAAGACAATTAACCTACATTTTATACAGATTAACCTAAATGCAAGATGATGCATGTTATGCAATATCTACAGTATGTGATGCAATTCTATGCCTAAGAACATGCATAAATAGATAGTTTATGTGATATAAGCATGTTTAAATCACCCATCTATGTTTGATGGCGAATGACAATAGCTCGGAAAATGAGGTAGAATCTGAAGTTTCATTTAACGAATTATTGAAAGCATATGAAGATTTATGTCATAAGGCAAGGTTAATTAAAAAGGAAAATAAAGTTTTGCATAATAACTATAATACCTTGGAAATAGAAAAATCATGTTTAGAAATAGAATTAGATATGGAAAAAGATACCAATTCACAATTGCATGCAAAACTAATAGAGTTAGAGAATATTTATGAGCATTTTGAGAGAACTTTTAATAATCTAAAAACAACTACTAGATTGAATACTGAATTTTGTAATACTTTAAAAGCAAAATTTCAAAGTAAAAAGAATACACAAAATAAATCACATGCATCTAGGCATGCATGGATTTATCAAAAGGCCAAAAATTCCAAGAATTATAGATCTAACACAAAAAAGGTCTATAAATCTCAAGATTTGAAAGGAACTAACCGTCAAGGACATAAAAGAAAATGGGTACCTAAATAAGAATTATTAAACTATTTGCAAGCCAAGAAAGACAAGTAGATCCTAGATAGTGGGTGTTCCAAGTACATGACGGGACACTCCGACCTATTTATCGAATGGACGAGAATTCAAGATGGACATGTCAATTTTGGCGACAACAAACATCGTCGCATTATTGGTGAAGGTACAATAGGTAATTCATCTAAGCATGTAGGAAATGTACTTTTAGTAGAAAATTTGAAACATAACCTACTTAGCATTAGTCAAATATGTAACAATGATTCTGATGTATTTTTTACAAAAACTAGATTTAAAATATTAAAAGAAAGATCTAATACGATTTTAATTAAAGGTTTTAGATATGAAAATATCTATGCTCTTCACTTTTCACAAGTCAAATTTGTGAAATGTCTACTTGCCGCTCATGTTGTAGTGGATTTATAACACCGTAGACTAGGTCACATAAATCACAAACACTTAAATAAGCTAGCCAAAAATGAGTTAGTATGGGGCCTAGCCAAACTAACTTATAAAAAGGATGCATTGTGTAAATCTTGTGAACTCGGAAGAATGCACAAGGTTTCTTTTAAACCAAAAGACTTAGTTTCGACCACACATCCTTTAAAGTTGTTACACCTTGATCTATTTGGGCCAACACGATTTGAGAGCCTAATGGATCAAAATTTTATTTAGTTATTGTTGATGACTTCTCAAGGTTCAATTGGGTTATCTTCTTAAATCATAAGAATGACTCATTTGACTCCTTCCTAAGTCTTGCTTAAAGACTTCAAAAGGAAAATTCATCTTCAATTCTTAGACTTAGGATTGATAATGGGGGTGAATTTGAAAATAAAAAATTTTCAAGTTTTTGTGTCAATTCGGGCATATCCCATGAATTTTCATTTCTTTGGACACCATCTCAAAATGGTGTTGTAGAGTGCAAGAATCGCACTCTACAAGAATGTACCCAAACTTTGCTCTTGGAGTCTGGATTTCAAAAAGTATTTCTAGGCTGAAGCCATTAATAAGGCCTGTTATGTTCTTAATAGAACTCTTTTAAGGCTTATTATTAAGAAAACTCCATATGAGCTATATTATGAGAAGTCTCCTAGGATTTTATATTTTAGGGTGTTTAGAAGTCGGTGTTATTTATTAAACACCCGAGATCGAGTTGATAAGTTTAATGCTAAAGGTGATGAAGGCATCTTTATTGGCTATTCAACCAGAAGCAAAGCTTATCGAGTCTTTGACAAAAGGACTTTTGTTGTAGAAGAATCCCTGCATGTTTCATTTGATGAAATAACATTAGGAGAACCAGAACTAAATCAACTAGCATCTGATGATGAGGATACCCCCATCATTGATGTATCAAAAATGGAAAATACACGAAATGTACATGATCTTCCGAAAGAATGGGTACACCACAAGGATCATCGTCAAGATCAAATTATTGGTGATATTGAATAAGGTGTAAAAACCATCTCAATTAAGGGTCGACTTTATTCTTAATGCCTTTGTTTCTCAACTTGAACCTAAGAAAGTTGATGAGGCACTAAAGAATGAGTCTCGGGATGTAGCTATGCAAGAGGAGCTACTCCAATTTACAAGGAACATGGTATGGGACTTGGTACCAGCTCCTAAGGGTAATTCCATTATTGGAACCAAGTGGGTGTTCCGAAATAAAGTGGATGAATCTGGTACAGTAATCAGGAATAAGGCCAAACTTGTAGCTCAAGGCTATAACCAACATGAGGGGATTGACTTTGATGAGATGTTTACTACTGTTGCCCACTTGGAGTCCATTCGGATGCTACTTGCCTTTGCAAGTGCAAAGGGCTTCAAGTTATTTCAAATGGATGTCAAGAGTGCTTTTCTTAATGTCTATATTAAGGAAGAAGTTTATGTTCATCAGCCTCCCAAGTTCGAGGACACAGCACACCCAGAGCATGTATTCAAGATCAATAAAGCATTATATGGACTTAAACAAGCTCCTAGGCCTTGGTATGATCGACTTAGGTCCTTCCTTCTCCAGCATGGATATCGAATTGGAGTTGTTGATTCAACTCCTTTTGTAAAGGAAGAAGGAAATGACATCCTGTTGGTTCAAATATACGTTGACGATATCATATTTGGATCAACCAAGGAGTCCCTATGTCAGCATTTTTGTAAGACTGTGAAGATTGAGTTCGAAATGAGTATTATGGGTGAACTCAAGTTCGTTTTAGGCCTCCAAATCCAACAATTAGACACAGGTATCTTCTTTAGTCAAACAAAGTATGTTCTTGAAATTCTCAAGAAGCTTGACTTTGAAAATGTAAATGGAAAAGAGACTCCAATTGCTCCATCTACTTCTCTTGGTGAAGACTTATCCGGCAAGAAGGTAGATGAAAAGAAATACCGGGGTATGATGACTTCACTACTATACCTTATAGCCTCTAGACCTGATATTCTTTTTGCTACATGTTTATGTGCGAGATTCCAATTCGAACCCAAGGAATCTCATTTAAATGCAGTTAAAAGAATATTTAGATACCTAAATAGCACAAGAGATCTTGGTCTCTTTTATCCTAAAGTACAAACCTTAGACTTATTGTCCTATAGTGATGCAGAATATGCAGGGAGTCAGATAGACTGATAGAGCACTAGAGACACTTGTCATTTTATTAGAGAATCTCTTGTCTCATGGTTCTCTAAGAAACAGACTTGTGGTTCACTTTCCACGACCGAAGAAGAATATATTGTTACTTTACTTGCTTGCTCTCAGGTCATTTGGATGAGACAGACTTTGTCCGATTTTGGATTGATTTTTACGCAATCTAAAATTTTATGTGATAGTACAACTGCAATCAATTTATCCAAAAATATGGTACATCTTTCAATGACTAAGCACATAGATATTCGACATCATTTTCTTGGAGATAATGTGCTTCAAGGTGCCATTCACTTAGAATTTATAGATACACGAAACCAATTACCAGACATTTTTACAAAACCGCTTGTAGCAGAGAGATTCTGCTTTAAAAGAAGATAGTTGGGACTTTGTACAATCAAATAAATTCAAAATTAAATGACTGATTGTTTTATAACTTGTTTGTAATTATAAAAAATCCTTAAGGCTTAACTTCAATTTACCTACTTTTGTGAAAAAGGGGTATACTATAATATTTCCATATTTTTGGAAATATCAAGGTGTTGTTTGCAATTTGGTTGCTTAACTTAGGGTATTGATTATATTATTTTTCAATACTTAAGTTTTTAATTCACATTTTTCTCAATCGCTTAAGTGGTCATATGACTTGCACATGACCCATCCCATATAAAAGAGAGCAAGTGCAAAAGCTTGCCTCATTTTGCTCTCTTCAAAACCCTAGCTCTCATTCTCTCCAAGGCTTCTAGTTACAAGCGAAAAGAACGAGATGGAGATCATCCCCGGCGACAGCGCTAAAATGTTTAGAGGAGTGCAAAGTCAGGTTTAAAATAAATGATGCTGCGTTGCAGTATAAGTGAAATCACCTTGTAAACAAATAAGAATGTTTATTACTCGAATGTTTAAGTCTGAGGTCAAACACAGGGAGCAAATGAAATTTATTCACTAATCTCAATAGATGTAATTTGAACACTTAAATCTACTCAAAATCTAATTCAGAATATAATGCAGGAGTTTATGAATACTAAAAAATATAGCAATAAAAGAGAAATTGAGAGGAATAGAATAAAAAGGTTGATTTTTCTTCTCTTGGCTCTCTCTTTAGCTTCCTCTTCTTTTCTTTCTTGGTTCTCCTTTCCTTCTCTTCCTTCTTCTTCTTGGCTTCTTTTCTTTCTTTCTCTCTTTGACTTTCTTCTTTGGATCTTCTCTGACTTTAGCTCTTTTAGCCATGCCTTCTCCTTCTTTGTCTTCTTCTTCTGCCTTAATTTCTCCTTCCTTCTTCTTCCTTGGCTTCTTTTCTTTCTCTCTCTTTGACTTTCTTCTTTGGATCTTCTCTGACTTTAGCTCTTTTAGCTGTGCCTTCTCCTTCTTTGTCTTCTTCTTGAGCCTTGATTTCTCCTTCCTTCTTCTTCCTTGGCTTTGGCTCTTCTTTCCTTCTTCTTCTGCCTTCTTTGCCTTTCTTCCTTGGCTTCTAATTTCCTTCTTTCTTTTTCTTCTTCAGCCGCACCTTCTCTTTCTTTCTTCAGCCGCACCTTCTCTGCTACAGTGCCTTCTCTTTTCTTCCATAGGTTCCTCAGCTTCAGCCCTTTACTTTTCCTCCTTAGCTCCTCTGCATCTGCAGCTTCCTTCTTTCCTTCTCTGGCCTCAGCTTCCTTCCCCTACACACACGAGTGCAAAACCTACCCCTACCCTCCCCATGTACACTCTCTCTCTATTCTCTCTTCGATTCGCTCTCCCAGAGCTAATCGGGTATTCAAGTCAGGTCACGCATACCCGAGTCCAAGCTCACCGGCATGGGTGGTGCACGAGGAGTGCTGGGTAAATGGGTCAGGCAGCCAGGTCCGCGAAGTGTGGGTCGCGGACGAGGTGGGTGAGCGAGCGAGGGGACCTCACCCCGTGATCTGAGGCAACAAGCCTAAAACACAATTTCAACTTATAGCACTCACCACGCTTCAACCTTTTCGAGGTGGGACTAAAAGTCTGATCCGCTTCTCGCGCACGCGCAAGAGGTGCTCTGCTTACTTGCAGTTGTTGTGACGCCTCTCAAAGCTAATTGCCTGGCTGAATGCATGCATGAGGTGAATCTGCATCACTTGGGGCTTGAGACCTGGAGCACAACTACCTAGAGCGAGCTTGCGAGCTTCTTCGAGTCTACGCTAATGGCAACGGAGGCTCGATCCTGCGATCACTGAATATGGCCTTACAGCCTCATTAAACCACATAGGAAGCTTCACCGTGACACGGTGAGGGTGCTGTAGTAGGTGGCTGGCTGCAGGGTGACCTAGGTGTGCGTGCCTAGGTCGCTCTGTGGTCGTGATGATGGGTGTGGTCGGGGGGCGAGTGTGGAGGTGATGGCGGTCGATGGAGATGGGGGAAGTGTTCAGTGGATGATGGCAGAGGTTTTGAGGGGTCTGGCGAGGTGTGTGGGTGCGTGGAGAGATGGATGCACCTTTGCCAGTGGTTGGCCAAAGATGAGGAAGATGGTGGTGGTCTGCAGTGTCGAGGGGGTGGAAATAGAAATAAAGAATGGGTAAATAAAGAGAGGAGAGAGGGGAAGAGATTTAGCCTACTTAAGGGATGAAGAGGGACAGGAGGGCAGCTGGCACGTACCTGCCGTCGCCAGAGAAGAAAGTTCCAGTGGAGGGAGAATGGCGACGACGAAGAGCCTTTGGGCACGTGCGCAGGTTCGGAGCGAAGCAGAGGAAGGAGGTGAAGATAGCTCTGCCACTAGTATTATGGCAGAGAGACGAGAAGGAGGAGGAGGAGTCACTGGAGCTCGCTGGATGCTTTGGCCAGAGGAGAAGGGAAGAAATTGGAGGGTTTTCTCTGGCCAAGCCAAGCTGAATCTGAGCGTCTAGACCTGGGGTTACTTTTTTAGTTATCGGCGGAGATCCTTGTGCTTGGAAGGCAAGCCTCCAAGCACAAGAATCCTCACCAGAGTAGGAAATCCATGAGATACCGAAATCTCTCGAGCATTCACATGAGAGATTGGGTGATAATTAGGGCTTGGGATTGCACTCATCAGATTAGGAATTCCTCAGAGGATTTCCCTTTCAATTCTGAGAGGGATTCTCTGAGGAAAGGAGGAATCCTCCTCGAATCCTTGTTAGAGTAGGACTCCTCCTCTGAAATGGTGGAGGGACCTAACTGTAAAGAGTGGCGAGGAAGATAGGGGGGTCTTCGCAATGATTTTCAAAAGCTAGGGATCAAAATGTAATTGGGTGGACTATTTTGCAAAGTAGGTCAAGGTGACCTCCCCTTAGGTCCAAATTTTGGTAAAAACCTAATTTAGACCTAAGGAATCCAATGGTGAAGTTGGATTTTAGGTTTGACCACGTTTGACTTGACATTTTGCACAAAAACCTAATTTAGGGTAAATAATTAGCTTGGACCCCTACTTAGGTCAAAATAGGTTCCAAAGGACAATTTGAAGGTTCTAAATCCTAGAGGATATTTTTCCATGAATTTTAGAGGATTTAGTTGATTTTTATCCTAACCAAAACCTTGTTGAATTAAGTGATTTTGTTTTAGGATTACAAGAAGTCATTTAATTCCTAGCTTGCACATGAACCTTTTTCTGATTGAACCAACCTACTTTTTATCTTGTTTAGATCATTTGACCTATGTTTAGCCCCTGAGAAATCCCATTGATGTACTGCAATTGTAAAATTACAATTTTACCCTTTGTTTCTTATTTTCTTCTCAGAACAGTTATTCCTTGAATTAGGCCCTTGTCTTTTTTTTTTGAAACAGAAAGGAGAGCTATCGTCTTACGATAGCAGCCCGGAGCAGTATATTATATGCAGCATAGGGGAAATTACAAAAAGATCTCCAAGAATGTATGAGGGACCAGCACTTTCTTACAATACTCTCACAACATACCGGCCTCTCCTGAAAAAGTCTCATTCCTTGCCTTCCATACACATCAAATAGTAGCAGCCATGTGGACATGTGGCTTCCCTCTCACCTCAAACCCGTGCCAGATAGAATCCCACTCTGGTAAAGGCTCCTGAAAAATTTTTCTCCAGATGGCATCAGTGACAAGGCAAGAAGAAAGGAGGTGATTTACATTGTCAGTACTCATCTCGCACAAAAAGCAAACATGGTGATCAGTACCCAACCTTCTGTGGTATAGATCACTTGTGAGTAAACCATCCCTCCTCGATAGCCAGAGAAAAATTTGTACCTTGAGAGGAATTTTTAACAACCAGATCTTCTTGTTAATGGAATTGTATCTCCAACCATCTTCAATGCTCAACATTCTGTTATAGCCAGATTGGACACTATAATCCCCTCCCAAAGGTATTTGTCCTCCATTCCAGGCCTAGGTCTAAAGCTCTCAAGGTCTGATATAAGCCTTCTCTTTTCTTCCCACAACTGGGTAGCTCTTCTGCTAGACACCTCACCATCCAGATTCTAGCTACTGCTGCTGCAAGACCAGACCTTACTGACAGTGGCATCCTTGTAGGCTGCAGCAGCAAAAGCTCTTGGGTAGAGCTCCTTCAAGACACCCAGCTCAGACCAGCCCTTTTTCCAGAAACTGAAGGACTTGCTGTCTCCAAGTGATGGTTACAGCAGATGGAAGTGATTAGTCAATGCCTTAGTCACAGATTTCTAGAAGGGAGAAGGACAGCTGGGCTGAAGTCTGGACAGTATGTTGTTGGATGCTCCATATCTGTCTTTGATCAAAACAGACCATGGCTTCAGGTCACCTTACAGCAGTTTAATAGCCCATTTAAGTAACAGAGCATCATTAAAATGCTTCAGGGATTTAATCCCAAGACCACCCCTCTCTTTAGGATAACAGATCTGATCTCAATTGAGAGGCTGCAAGAATCTACCCTCATGTCTAGCTCCCTTCCAAAACAACCTCTTCCTCATCACATCCAACCTTTTCCAAATGGATTTTGGTGCTTTGAATATGGAAAAGTAAAAACAGGGATGGAGGTGACTACCAAGTTGAGCAAGACAAGTCTTCCACCTTTGGAGAGGAACCTGCTATGCCAGCCATCTAATTTCACAGAAATCTTGTTAAAAAGGCAGTTCCAATCACTTTTCTTCATCCTGGAACACCTCAAAGGCAGCCCTAGATATTTGATAGGAAGATTGATGTGGGGAGACATCAAAATAGCTGCTAAAGCATCTTGCTCCTCCTCAAGTAAACCAAAGTAGACCAAACCAAACTTATCTCTATTCAACCTCAATCCAGAAAGCTCACCAAAAATATTAACCATATGATGCAGAGCCAATGCTTCATCCATGGACCCTTCAACAAAAGAAACAGTATCATTTGCATACTGAAGAATGGGAGCTAGATTATTCCTACAAGATAGTGAATATCCTCTGAAAAAACCAACTTCAACAAGCTTACAAGCAAACCAAGTCAAACTGTCAACTGCTAAATTGAATTTCAGGGGAGCCAGGGGACATCCTTACCTGATGCCACATTGAGGCTGAATCAACGCACCACAGGGTTTACCATTTATTAGAGGGGTGAATGAGATAGTGGTAATACATCTTTTAACCCAATAGATCCAAGTAGAAGGAAAGCCCCTTCTTTTAAGCACATCCCACAAATAAGGCCAACTGATGGTGTCATGAGCTTTACGAAAGTCAACCTTCCAAAGGAAGGCCTTGCATTTTCTCTTATGCCAGCCATAAATCATCTCTTGGGCTAAGATAAATGATTCTTGTAGAGATCTGCCAGGGAGGAATGCTGATTGAGCAGGATGGATCAGATCTTGCAAGATGGGTCGCAATCTATTGGCCAGGACCTTGCCAATCACCAAGTACAATGAGTTAGAGAGGGCAATAGGTCTAAACTCCTGAAAGGATTCAGCACCCGGGGTCTTTGGCAGAAGAAACAGATAAGATCTATTTATCCTTTCAAAGCCAAAATTGCCACATTTAAACTCTCTAATCACTTCCATAACCTTAGTGCCCACAATGTCTCACAGTTCTTTGTAGAAGAAAACTTGGATTCCATCAGGACCAGGCGACCCTTCACAGTTGAGATCCTTAATGGAGTTCAGGACTTCAGCTTCAGATATGGGTTCAATCAGGCTGGATCCCTGAGACTCATTAATTTTGGGTAGATCACTAGCTGTCAACCTCCAACTACCCCTACCTGCAGCTCTTGAAGATTCCTTGAAATACCTGACAGCCTCAGCTCTAATATCAGATAAGGAGGTGATTCTCTGCCCCTCTATAACAATTGAAGAGATTAGATTAGTTATTCTCCTAGAACTGGCAGCCAGGTGAAAGAATTTAGTGTTTGCATCCCCGTCACTTAGCCATAGCTGCCTATAACGCTCCCTCCAATCCATCTCCAGTTTCAGGTCTTCTTCAATCACCACCCCCTACCATCTCTTTCTATCTGCAAGGTCCAGCTCAGACAGATGAGTCACAGCTTCCTTGGTATCTAGTTCTTGTATTTTCAGCAAGGCCTTACGACGCTACTGATGTCTGAGGACAGAGATAGTATCTCCATATTCCTTCAGCATACCTTTCAAAGCCACAATCTTGGAAGCCAATCTGAAGGTAGCCATGCCTTCACCCTGCTGTGACCTCCACCAGCTAGCAAACATGTCTCTGAAACCTAGTTCCCTCAGCCAAGACTTTCAAAATTTGAAGTAGGAACCAGCCATCACCTGTTCACCATTGTCCCACACCAAGGGTGTATGGTTAGAGAATGGGTGTTCAAGACCACAAACAAAGGACATCTGAAAGAGATTCATTAGCTCAGCATTGCCAAAAAACCTATCAATCTTGGACATGAGCCCATTACCATTCCTCCAAGTGAATTCAGCCCCTGACAAAGGAAAATCACACATTCCCAAGGCCTGGACCATCAATTGGAATCCAGTGGTAGAGCTGTCCACCACCCCATTAGGTCTATCACTCCCTAATAAAGTACAATTGAAGTCCCCTCCAACAAGCCAAGCCCCCCCATCTACAAACTCTGCAGCCAGGTTCCAATCCTCCCACAGCTCCTGCCTCTTGCTAGGATCGTTTGGACCATACACCCCTATCACAAAGAAGACATTGTCCCCCTGGCCTCTTTTGAATCTGCAAGTCAGAAGGTGCCTAGCCACAGAAACCTCCTCCAAACACAACAGTTACTTCTTCCACTAGATGGCAATTCCCCCAGATCTACCATTGGAATTGATCAGCACAAGGTCATTTGCAAGCCCTGCCCTAATCTCCTCCCATGCCCTGTTAGACTCACAATCTATGTGTGTCTCTTGAAGGATGGCACAGTCGATTTTCCATTCACGCAGATATCTAAGCAGAGACCCCCTCCTACTTCTATCGCGCAGCCCATGCACATTCCAAGTTAGGACCCTCATTTGGGAGTCAGGTCAGTCCCCTTCTTAGCTGCAGAAGCTTTGCCAACCTTCATCACAGCTGCAATGACAGATTCATCAACTCTTTGTGTAGGAGTGTGCCTTCTTAACCTCAACTTGTATGGAGGTTTCCCAATCCTAGAAGTAGGAGTCTTTGACTTCAAGTGCATGATGTCAGCCACAGGAGAGAAATTCTGTAAGTCCAAGGAATTCACAGAGGAGTTTACCAGAACAGAATCAGTAGGCTCACCAGAATGGGCTTTCAGGTCCTCAACCATAACTTCATTAATCACATTCACTTCCACCCCTTCCTCATCCACCATTGCAGCTACCTCGTGGATCAGAGGTACTTTAGCCACATCCTCTAGAGCTTCAGTCCTCATCTCCTCAACACCCAAGCTCCCTACCCCATCTACCAATTCCCTACCTTTAGTGCTTTCTGCCACTACCTCCTGACTAGCACAGTTTGGTTGCAAGGAAGGAACTTTGGTTTTCAGCACCTCAGCATAAGAGGGGAGGTCTTGGATCAAAGGTACTTCAGCCACATCCTCCAGAGCTTCGGTCCTCATCTCCTCAACTCCCAAGCTCCCTACCCCAACTACCGATTCCCTAACTTTAGTGCATTTTTCCACCACGTCCTGACTAGCACAGTTTGGTTGCAAGGAAGGAACTTTGGTTTTAAGCACCTCAGCATAAGAGGGGGGGTGATGTCTAGGCATGACCTCCCTGTTTGCCACAATAAAATTCAAAAGGAGCATCCAAGAGCTGCCCCCACATCTGAGAATCAGTTTATCAGGAATGGTATCAGCCCTGAAGACCTTCACCCTCACTTTCAGAGCATTGGCATCTCCTTCAGTCAGACCAACAACAGCATCCTCGACCATAGATGCAAACCAGGCAACCATGTTTTCCACCACCTTCCTAGACCTTAGATGTAAAGGCAGACCTCTGATCTCAAGAAACCCAGACCTGGAAGCTGTTCTTTGAGGGGGATGCTCAAGCAGAGAGCCATCAAAGGGGGATACCAGCCGCTAAATCACTAATAATCCACCCAATTCTCTAGTCTGAAAATAGTACTTCTCTACATCTACCACACCCACATAGAAAAGCACAAATCACGACAAAGAAATAACCGCAATTTTCCAAGCATTAGTTGATAAAGGAAGAGATCTCACCAACTGCCGAATTATGTCCAGCGAAAGGGTACCCAACATAACTTCCCCAATCAAAGCACCACATAGTACCAACTCCGCTACCTTGACATCCTCGGTCAGGGGAATCTCCACATCCATAGCATGTCCCCCGAGAGTTGAGGGGGGGGGTGTAGGAGGGGCATCTGCAGCTCACCCCTAGGACACAAAGGTGTATTGTAAGCCCTACCCCCAGAATCACCGCAAGTCACTAGGCAGGCATCCCGTTTGTGGCCAAATCCTCCACACGCAAGACAAAGTAGTGGCCGCCGGCAGGTCGCTGCCAGGTGCCCCCGAAGCCGACATCTAAAGCAAATCACCTCCCTCCGACTACTGCCCCAGCCGCCCTGAAAACCCCTCCTGCCCAGGGTCCTAACTACATTAGGCACATGGTCACCACGCACCTTCCTACACCAAGATTGCGAGAGCCATACCGCCCATTTGTTAGAGTCATTAGCACGGATGTTGGGGCCCCTCAAGCGGCCGACCATCCTTGCCGAAGCTTCCTGCCTAAAGGAAATTCAAATTTCACCGGAGCTTCTCCTCTTTTCTCTCTCCTCTACCGGTCTATTTGAATTAGGCCCTTCTCTAGGTTATGTAGGAGCTTTTATTCTCTTTTCTAGATCAAAATGAGCTAGTAAGGGCTCATGATGGTTTTCCCATCATACCCCAATGCCTAGCTTTTGCTAGTCCCTTAGCAAAATTTCAAGGTTTTAACTTATGTTCTAGACCCTGAGTTTCTTTCACAATTTATGATAAGTGCTTTTTCTTTTTCTTTTGACTAGGTCAAAATGCCGATAGTAGGCCTAGAGGTACTCAAGTACCAACCAAGATTCGGACCTGACCAGCTATAGCCTCGGTCCTTCGCAAAGGTTTTTAAGGCTCATAGGAACTATCCTAAGGTTCGTTGGACTCCGCGGTTAAAGCACCCGTTCTTGAGACATATTTTAGCCTTGGTTCAGTTTGTAGTGCATTTTTGTAAGAGAGAGACAGAGGATTTATTTGTTTGGAGAGTTTTCTCTCTCTTTTCTTTTTATTTCTATCTTCAGATTGGCTTCTCAACATGGTCTGTATCGGATTCCTCGTCCCCATCATCAATCCTCAAGGGTCCCTGGCAATCGATGCTTCGTGATAGCACCGCCCATGGCAACCCCTAGAACCTTGGCTTTTGAGATTTTGAGATAATCCCGCCCATGGCGTTCCGTAGCGAAATCCAGACCCTGGCAATCGATGCTTCGTGATAGCACCGCCCATAGTATCTGAACTAGCAGAGTGCTTACGTGCCCTCTATAGGATATGTAGATATCCTAGGAGACAAGCACTGAGGAGACGATATGTTGTTACACATCTTCGAGGGGAATTTCCCACCTCTCCACTCCAGGAATTTGTCCAAATCAACTTGTGTTGATCGGCTGCTCCTAATCTAGGTAATTTTTTTTAGAACATTTAAATGCTTTTGTGTGATTTTGATAGTTATGCGCACTGAACCAGATGTGTGTGGATTGGGGTGCTTAGGTTACCGAGTCCTGCAAACCGAAGGTCAGTTAACGAGGCCGAATACTCCCTAATCCTTAGACCTAATACTTTAGCTTTGCATTTTCCCCAACCTCTTGAGGATTATCCAGATCTTAGTGGATACTTGAATTTTTAAGCCTAAAAGTCTAGCCCAAAAGGCCTAAGATCAGCGTTCCTACTAATCTCTTTTTTTGTGTCTCATTAGCACTTTTTTCTCATTTTTCTTTTCTTTGATGTGGTCTAGAACTTCGGTTAATCCCTTAATTTCTTACTAATAACTATTCTTTTTCTTTTTCACTTTGTGCTCCTTTTTTGGCATTTTGCTCCTTTCCTCATGCTTATGTGACTTCAAAATTTTGTTCCCTCCAATTTTTTTGTTGTTTTTCATAATTTTTTATTTTTTTGGTATTTTTGAGATAAGTAATTTTTTGTGAGAATCCTTCTGACTTTTCTTGGTTTTGTATGTTTGCACTTTACCACCCCCTATGCCTAAGTTTTGTAATGTTCTCATTGTAAACGGAGGGTGTGAAACGGTGTTGGGTTCAGGGACTTAGAATAGGATTTATCGGGTGGGCGAATGGGTCAGGAATGATTGTTGAGAACGATTTCAGGCTCTGGTACGTGTACCAGAGGTGGGATTGATTGTTCTCAGACCGAACTCAGGGCGTAATAGACGTGAAGTATAGATAAAAATCAGATGGATCTCGGGTTTTTGGAATGACGGTTTGCCTCCTGTTAAGCGTTAAATTCAACACCTTCAGCCGAGTGGGAAATGGGATGGAGAGGGAGCGGTCAAATCAACAGAGTTTTGTAGAAAAAGCACCTTGATTAAGAGCCTGGTTGGTCCAACCAGG
Source organism: Thalassia testudinum (assembly GCA_037157565.1). NCBI lineage: Eukaryota > Viridiplantae > Streptophyta > Magnoliopsida > Alismatales > Hydrocharitaceae > Thalassia > Thalassia testudinum. The sequence continues at coordinate 19,467,334 of JAZHRO010000026.1, read as the reverse complement.
TGCTTGTTAAGATCAACAGGGTGATGATGAAGCCCAAACCCTCTTAATCTGCTGGGTTGATAAATGTAGATCAATAGATGTGGAACCTACCATATGCTATGGAGCTTGGATGGATGTGGAAGTGTAAATTTAGGTTTTGGCTGGATGTGGAAGTGTAAATTTAGGTTTTGGCTGAGTCGAATCAGCCTGGTCAGAGTAGGGATCTGTGAAATAATTAGTGAATGATGCGAAAACTCTACAGGGGTGATCAGAGAATGATGGAACATGTTCTTCAGTCTGATCAATGTTTGATACCCGGTATATGTGTGGAGTTGAATCACCTGCAATTGGCTCAGTGAGAGGAGAATCAGAATAGAAATTGAGTCCAGTTGTGGGTCGGGGTTGAAAATGGGTTTTGATGGGTTTTGTATATGTGGAAGAGGTGGCTTCAATGAGAATTGTGTATGAGGGATCTTCTAGAAAGGAGTGACAGGTGATTTTATGTAGAGAGTCCTTATAGTGTCTTTCAAAGTCAAAAGTGAATGCCTGAAGAGTGTCAATAGGATAATGGAAATTTGAGTCGAGAAAAGATTTGTACTCTAGGTTGCAGTCACTCTTGGCATTTTTTGGTTTTGATTCCTGAGGATCGAAAAGAAATGATTCCATCTCACTGGAACCAGAGTTTAAATTAGTGATCTTGGGAATCGAGACCGCAGAGTTAGAGTCAGAGAATGAATCTTGTCAGCTGAGGTCGTAGATTGGCTCTTTGTATTCAGGCAACAGAAGTTCTCTGAAGTCATGATAAGATTCAAAATCGTCGGAGAGTTTGCGAAAATCAACTTCTAAATGAGATTTGAGATCATGAGTTCCACCATAGAATAAATCACATGATGTAGATTTAGCAGCCTGACTATAGTCTAGCCTATATGTAAATTTTGAGCTCAAAAAGATGTTCTTATTTGGTCTAGGCTCAGGTTCTAGGCTTGTAGGGAAGACCCAATCAACACCCAACTCATCCAACTCCTCGGTTCCTATATCATAAATTGGCGTGACTTTCAAAAAATTGATTTGATTCTCTGAGGATGTTGGAGAGGGATATTCATCAAATAGAGGCCCATAATCATATTCTTCATTGAAAATTTGATCTTCTTCATACGGGGCCTTGTAATCTTCCCAATAAGTTTCAGATCTAGATTCTAGGCTGAGGGTATGGGTTGAATTACTAGAATCTAAGTCTGAATAACCTTCGAGGGTCACCTTATCAGAACAAGGGGCGGGATTTACACCCTCGAGAGGTTCAATTCTAATCTCAGTATTGCAGGAGTCTTGGAATTCTATGCTTGGTGATCTATGGTCTAGGGTTGGCTCTGCATTATGTTTTCCTGCAATTGGAACTTCCCAACCTTCATTATCAGGCACATTGTACTCCTTCTGGGATGGGAATCCATAATGACTCTGTGCCTCAAACCCAAGATCTGGTAAATCGGATTGATCCTCCATACTATTCCAAGATGGTTCATCCTCTATTTGGGGCATGTACAGGTATTTCTGGTCGATAATTTGTTTCAATATTCTCATCATCTCTTCCCATTTTTCAAGGTCATCTTGGTGTTATTCCCAAAGTACAAGATTTGTTATGCATTGAAGGTATTCGCAGTTGTGTTATTTCTCTATCTCAATATATCCTGTGATGAGAATGTCTTGGTTTGATCCATTTATGGCTTCTGTCAATAAGACTTGGGCACAGCTTATGATGAAGGTTGTGGTTGTTGGTACATTAACCTGAATGTCTTCTATTGATGTTGAGGTTTTGTATGCAATTTCATAGAATTCAAAGGCATCCTCAATCATCCTATCTCTTATGGATCTTTGTGATTCAGGTTTCTTGAAAGGTAGTCCTAAGTAATTTGGCTGCATATTTGGATTAGATGGTGGAATCAAGATGTGGAATCAGAATTTGGATCAAGATGTTGAATCAAGTTGTGAAGTGATTAGATTTAAATAAAGAGTTCCACTGAATTTTTTTGTGTGTGCTCTAAAGAGAAGGGATGAGGGACTGGATGTGACGTTGACCCAATCAAGGCATCCAAAGACGTTTGGATGACTGTGGAGGTTCGGGGCGGATGATACCCGTGGATCAAAAAGTCGTCCACCTGAGAATAACCTAGGCATCTAGAGAGGGAGAGTCCCGAAAAGACCCCTACACGGTAGAGTGTCCCCACGGGTTACAAGGTTTCCCCCACCGGACCTCTCGTCACTGAGATTCCAGGTAGACCAGAATGGGGACCTTAACCTCGTAAGTCTACCACTTTTATTTTAGATTAAGGGTGCTTAGGGTTTTCACTTGAACTTTAGATGTTTTGGTGTTGTGACCTAATTTCAAGGTTGGTTGACCCAAAGGATCAACTTCACTTGACCTGCCCTAAAGATGGCAAAATGATTCTAGGTCAAGCCCTAGAAATCACCCTGATTTGACTCCCAGGTTATTAGGTCCACTGTTTTTAAGATTCAAGTGATTTTAGAGCTCAATTTTAGGGTTTGTCTTACTTAAATCTTTTCAATCAAGAGCTTGGGTAGCACACTGATGCAGGTGGTTTTGTTTCCTTTTATGCAAGCATGTGCGAACTAGCACTCCAAAACCCTACTGTAGAAACCCTAATTTGGTTCTATTTCCAATCCTTTTTGCTTTCCACAAAAGTTCTCTTTGGACTTCAAACAAGAAGTGTGTAGTCTGCGGAGATTTATAATTTAAGCATGATCCCTAATAGGCACAGGAACTTGACGGGTAGGATCTCTAAAAAAAATTGCTTCACTTTCAATAAGATTTGAAAAATTTCGCAAAATCAGGAAACTTTTGCCTTAAAGATGGTAATTACTATAGAAAGAAGGCAGTTGATTCCTAATTCAATTGCTTCCTTTTGTCTTTCTAGGATTAGGAGATGGATTTAGGGAAGAAGAGAGAATTTACCTGCCCTGGAGTAGTTGATTCGCGCGAGAGATTTCCTCGTGAAATACCTTGCAAAAATCATAATAAAACATAAATAGGGCAAGTCAGTGCTCAAATATAATAAAAAATAATGCAGTGACTAGTGATAAATTGCATGTTGCTCCCCAGCAATGACTCCAAAATGGTTACAAGCGAAAAGAGCAAGATCGAGATTGTCCCCGGAAACAGCGCTAAAATGTTTAGAGGAGCGTGAAGTTGGGTTTAAAATAAATTATGTTGCATTGCAGTATAAGTGAAATTGCCTTGTAAATAAATAAGAATTTTTATTACTCGAATGTTTAAGCCCGAGGTCGAACACAGGGAGCAAACGGAATTTATTCACTAATCTCAATAGATGTAATTTGAACACTTAAATCTACTCAAAATATAATTCAGAATATAATGCAGGAGTTTATGAATACTAAAATATAGAAATGAAAGAGAAATTGAGAAGAATAGAATAAAAAGGTTGATTCTTCTTCTCTTGGCTCTCTCTTTAGCTTCCTCTTCTTTTCTTTCTTGGTTCTCCTTTCCTTCTCTGCCTTCTCCTTCTTGGCTTCTTTTCTTTCTTTCTCTCTTTGACTTTCTTCTTTGGATCTTCTCTGACTTTAGCTCTTTTAGCCATGCCTTCTCCTTCATTGTCTTCTTCTACCTTGATTTCTCCTTCCTTCTTCCTCGACTTCTTTTCTTTCTTTCTCCCCTTGACTTTCTTCTTTGGATCTTCTCTGACTTTAGCTCTTTTAGCCGTGCCTTCTCCTTCTTTGTCTTCTTCTTGAGCCTTGATTTCTCCTTCCTACTTCCTTGGCTTTGGCTCTTCTTTCCTTCTTATTCTGCCTTCTCTGCCTTTATTCCTTGGCTTCTGATTTCCTTCTTTCTCTTTCTTCTTCAGTCGTACCTTCTCTTTCTTTCTTCAGCTACACCTTCTCTACTACAGTGACTTTTCTTTTCTTCCTTAGCTTCCTCAGATTCAACCCTTCTCTTTTCCTCCTTAGCACCTCTGCGGCTGCAGCTTACTTCTTTCCTTCTCTGACCTCAGCTTCCTTTCCCTGCACACACGAGTGCAAAACCTACCCCTACCCTCCCCGTGTACACTCTCTCTCTATTCTCTCTTCGGTTCGCTCTCCTAGAGCCAAGTGGGTATTCGGGTCGGGTCACGTGTACCCAGGTCTAGGTTCACCGATGAGGGTGGTGCGCGAGGAGTGCTGGGTAAACGAGTCAGGCAGCCAGGTCCACGGAGCATGGGTCATGGACAAGGTGGGTGAGCAAGCGAGGGGACCTCACCTTGTGATCTGAGGCAACAAGCCTAAAACACAATTTCAACTTATAGCACTCACCGCGCTTCAACCTTTTCGAGGTGGGACTAAAAGTCCCTCCTGCTTCTCGCACACGTGCAGGAAGTGCTCTGCCTAACTGCAGCTGTTGTGACACCTCTCAAAGCTAATTGCCTGGCTGAATGCACTCATGAGGTGAATCTGCATCACCTGGGACCTGAGACCTGGAGCGCAACTGCCTGGAGCGAGCTTGCAAGCTTCTTCGAGTCAGTGCTAATGGCGATGGAGGCTCGGTCCTACGATCACTAAATACGGCCTTGCAGCCTCATTAGACCACACAGGAAGCTTCACCCTAACACGGCGAGGGTGCTGCGGTAGGTGGCTGGCCATGGGGCGACCTAGGCGTGCTTGCTTAGGTTGCTCTGTGGCCGTGATGATGGGTGTGGTCAAGGGGCGAGTGTGGAGGTGATGGCAGTCGATGGAGATGGGGGAAGTGCTCAGTGGATGATGGTAGAGGTTTTAAGGGGTCTGGAAAGGCATGTGGGTGAGTGGAGCGATGGATGCGCCTTTGCCGGTGGTTGGTCGGAGATGAGGAAGATGGTGGTGGTCTGCGGTGTCGAAGGGTTGGAAATAGAAAAAAAGAAGGGGTAAATAAAGAGAGGAGAGAGGGGAAGAGATTTAACCTACTTAAGGGATGAAGAGGGACAGGAGGGCAATTGGCACGTACCTGCCGCAGTCGGAGAAGAAAGTTCCAGTGGAGGGAGAACGGCGACGACGAAGAGGCTTTGGGCGTGTGCGCAGGTACGGCGAGATGCGGAGGAAGGAGGTGAAGATAGCTCTGCCACTGGTATTGTGACAGAGCAACGAGAAGGAGGAGGAGTCACTGGAGCTCGCTGGACGCTTTGGCCGAAGGAGAAGGGAAGAAATTGGAGGGTTTTCTCCAGCCAAGCCAAGCTGAATCTGAGCATTTGGGCCTGGGGCTTCTTTTATAGGCATCAGCAAAGATCCTTGTGCTTGGAAGGCAAGCCTCCGATTGCAAGAATCCTCGTCGGAGTAGGAAATCCATGAGATACCAAAATCTCTCAAGCGTTCGCACGAGAGATTGGATGATAATTAGGGCTTGGGATTGCGCTTATCAGATTAGCAATTCCTCAGAGGATTTCCCTTTCAAATCTGAGAGGGATTCTTTGAGGAAACGAGGAAACCTCCTCGAATCCTCGTCGGAGTAGGACTCCTCCGCTGAAATGGTGGAGGAACCTAATTGCGAAGAGTGGCGAGGAAGATAGGGGGGTCTTCACAATGACTTTCAAAAGCTATGGGTCAAAATGTAATTGGGTGGACTATTTTGCAAAGTAGGTCAAGGTGACCTCCCCTTAAGTCCAAATTTTGGTACAAACCTAATTTTGACCTAATGAATCCAATGGTGAAGTTGGTTTTTAGGTTTGACCATGTTTGACTAGACATTTTGCACAAAAACCTAATTTCAGGTAAATAATTAACTAGGACCCCTACTTAGGTCAAAATGGGTTCCAATGGCCAATTTGAAGGTTCTAAATACTAAGGGATATTTTTCCATGAATTTTAGAAGGTTTAGTTGATTTTTATCAAGAACAGAACCTTGTTGAATTAAGTGAGTCTGTTTTAGGGTTACAGGAAGCCATTTAATTCCTAACTTGCACATAAACCCTTTTCTGATTGAATCAACCCACTTTTTATCATGTTAAGACCATTTGGACTATGTTTAGCCCCTGTGAAATCTCGTTGATGTACTATAATGGTAAAATTACAATTTTACCCTTTATTTCTTATTTTCTTCTCAGAATAGTTATTCCTTGAATTAGACCCTTCTCTAGGTTATGTAGGAGCTTTTATTCTCTTTTCTAGGTCAAAATGAGCTAGTTAGGGCTCATGATGGTGTTCCCATCAGCTTCCTACAAAATAAGATCTCCTCCAAAGCTCTCCTCAAGGATTCAATGTATTCCTTCTCTTGTTAGATCTTGATCATCCTTGACCTAGTTTCTTTGATTCCACATTTCATTGTTAGTCACTACCTACTGCTGCATATCTTTTTCGTCGAGTGTCAACTAGTACCGGTACCCATCATCAATAATGGTACTCACTGGATGTAGCAGAGCCTACTATAGGCAGCAGGTACCAATACTCGCTCGATTTTCTGGTTGGAACTGGACACAACTAGTACCGGTACTCACGACTAGTATTGGTACATGCAGGATTATGTGTGTTATGTATGCACGCATGAAAGGAAATATTCTTGTTCTTGATTTCTAATTGGATTTTTCTCTACTATTTATTATTTGTTCACAAATGACACCTAAGTCCAAGAGTAAGAGAAAGGCACCTCAAGATGCATTCCACAAGTTTTTCATCAATGAGGATGCAAAATCTAAATTTGATTGGTATAAGGGCCTTAAGCTTCATCATTATAGGCCTATTGAGTGGAAAGATTTTTCCTTACATATTTATGGTTTCACTACCCGTCTATTTGAACATCTCATGCATTTCTTTGATGAGTCATTTTTGCTGGTGTTCCTGGAGTCTAACCTAGTATTAATTGCTTATTCTTTGCAAACCTCCAAGAACATGAGAATAGAGGTCATCTAGTCTTAATATCTTTGGTCAAAAAGTAACTGTCACACAAAAATTCCTTTCTACTATAGCACAATATCTAAAGGAAGGTCATGCATTCAATACTCTTAAAGAAAAATTCACTACTTCTCAAATACATGAAACACTTTTTCTCCTAAATTGTCAGGGAAAATCTTTGGTTGCACCTAACATGACCTTGTTTACTAGAGTCTTATTTAGAATGTTAGAGTGGAATTTAAGGGCCAAATATTCGGGATTCCATAAAATTCTTGTAGATATTTTACCTTTAATCTACGCTATCATTACAAGTTTCCATGTCCATTGGAACACAACATTCATTCATTTCCTTAGACCTCATTATCGTGCTTTTGACTTTCCTCTTGATATACTTGTTTCTCATATACTTATCAAAAGTAGGGTTAATCTCTCAAACTTTACCCCGCTTAGAAAAGTGGTCTACTTCAAGTGGTCCACACTTAGGAAAATGGGAGTAAAGCCTATTAGAGAAGAATCTTCAAGTGATGATGAAGCAGAAGATGAAGTTGATCCTAATGCTCAATCTTCTTCTCATCAAGTTCCTGACTCATCTTCTACATTTGTTCTTATGACCTATCCTTATCCCAAATGTGAAATGCCTTGGGTTAATTTGTCTCATGTACTTGGAACTGACCCCAATATGATTAACACATTCAACTATATTAGTCAAAATCTTACCAATCTCAACTTTGGTATTCGTCACATGGAATGCAAGTTCCATGAGCTTTCCGTTTCTATTGAGTCCTATCATTTTGCTTCTTCCACTCAACAACCTAAGCAACAGAAGTGTACTCAACCAAAGGCACCCAAAGAATACAGTGAAAGACGACAAAAGCATTTTCTAGACCCATCTCATGTTTCTTCTCAAATGGAGGAAGAAGAACCTATTCTTAGTGATGATGAAGAGGAAGATGACAATGATGAAGATGAAGAAATTCCATATGCCGAAGATGAAGATGATGAAAATGAAGAAGATGAGACGAAGATGAAGAAGAAGCTGAAAATGAAGATGATGATGACAACAACGATAGAGGAGATGATAACAATGGCAGTGGAAATGTTGTTCAAAAATATATCAGGAAAAGTGCTCGCAATTAGTTTAATTTCTACTTTTATGTTATGCAGTTTGTTGTATGAGACAACTTACTTTGGTTGGTTGTTATGTTGTATGACTTCAAATTTGTTGTTTAATGCTTTCGTTCAACTTTTATGATCTTTATGATGTATGATTTTCTATCAACTTTTATGTTTGAATGCTTTCTTTACACAATTTATCAATGCTTGATCATTACCTATACATATTGCTATTCTTTTTGTTTGCTTGACAAAAAGGAGGAGAAATGGTAAATACTCATATTTAAAGGAAGGAATCTTAGTTTGAGGGGGAGGTTTCACTCCTAGTGGAGATTTTTGTATTCCTTCTCTTATGAGGTTTCTATCTTTAAAATATGGGTATTTCTATTATTTTGTCAACACCAAAAAGATGGAGATTGTTGAAACCTAGCTCCACTTCTTTTTTATGTTTTGGTGTTAACAAAACTGTTTTAATCTAATGATTTTGTGAAGTGATATTTACAAGGAAATTACAAGATTATAGGAAGTGTAGAGTACCACAAGGAAGAAGTGTTCAAGTGGATAAAGATTTTTCATGTTGTTTATTTGTTGTAATCTAGAAATTTGTATGTCTCCTAAACAAGAAAAATTGATTTAGGAAGTAAAATCAAAATAGAGATAATTAGGTATCAAACCACATTTAATTATTCGTTTGAAAAATCAAAATCATTTCTTAGTAATATTAATAGCTTAATTGAATTTGAAAAGCTCTAAAATGGATTAAAAGAGTGAATTCAAGATACTTGTAGCAAGTACCAGTACTGTTCATAAGTACCGGTACATGCAAGACACAGGCTTGAGCCATAATCTCAAACTATGAATAAGTATCGATACTCATCATGAGTACTGGTATGAGGTGTTCACAGTTTGTGGATACTGGTAGCGCCTGGACCTTACAAGTACCGGAACTTATCACTAGTACCGGTACATCTAAGTTACAGTTTTCAAACCTGTGAGTCACAAGTACCGGTACTTGGTGACTTAGTTAGTACTCAACTGTAAGCACTAAGTACCGATACCTATGATGAGTACAGGTACCCAGGCTCTATTGTGCTGGCTGCTGGGTAACTATGAGTAGTTAGTAGTGGTACCACAACTTTAGTACCTGTACCAACTAACCATTGTGCCAAATTTGAACGGCTATTTTGTCATTAATCTAAACTCTAACCTTCTAATTTTTCCCCCAATGGCTATGGATCATAGGGGGGCTATTTAGTGGTTTATAAAAATACTACTGAGATCCATCTTGAAGAATAACAAGAATAAAAAAACCCTCCTTGCTTCCAAATTTCATTTCTCTCCATTCTAGCTGCAATAGTGATAGTACTTGTTGCTTTCAACCTTCAAGAAGATCTTCGTATTGCAACAAGTTTGTTTGGTGCATTTTCTTTAGTTCCCATCAAATAAATTTTTGCACACCGTCTTTATACACTATATCTTACTATTAAATTTTGCAAAACATGTTCTTGTTGGAAACTTAGGATTTTAGTTGTAAGCTTTTACATTTCTTGCTTACACCTGTAATATCTTATTTTTATTTGTTCTTGTAATTGGGTTGAGGTAACCCATTAATTACCTCGTATTTAGTAAATTGATTCCTTTCAAGTTGAGGGAATCGGGTTAAAAATCCTAAGTTGGGAGGCTTAGGTAGTGGAGTACCCAAGTGAGGGAAACCACTATATATTTGGTGTTCCATTTTTGTGGTTTGTATTACTTACGAATTTTTTACCACACTATTCATCCCTCCTTCTAATGTACTTGTGTTCTTTACATCCTACAGTAGAGATTGAGGAGATCATGGCTATGATCATGATCATGCTAGGGATTATGGTGGAGATCGGGGATTTTGGTGGTGGTGGTGGTGAATGTTTCAAGTGTGGTAAGCCTGTGCACTTTGCTAGGGAATGTCCATCTGGAGATGGAGATAGGGAAGTGTTGGATGCGATTTCTACACTAAAAGTTTTGAGCTCGAAAACCCTGTCGTTGTAGTTGCGTAAAAATCTGTTAAACAGATAATTTAATCGAAACTCTGGTGAGTCCTAGATCGAACACAAGGAGGCAAATGTTTGATCAAAAATCACATTCAAATTATTGTCACGAAAGTAGATTAGCTAGTTGAAATTAATCTACTAGCTATTATACTTAAAGAATAATTAATAAAAGAGAGAGATAGAATAATACAAATAAAGAGAAAATAGAGAGAGAATGAACAAGAATTTTATAACAATAGGTGCATGCCCATTACAACTACTTGCTACACTAAAAAGTAGGAAATCTACACTAGAAAGCGATAAAAGAGAAGGGAGTGAGAAATTATCCTCCTCAACATCTGCTTGGAGGACGAGCTGCATTGACGGAGCGTCCGGACGAAGGTGGTGAGATGCTGGATGAAAGAGGATGAAGACAGAGGATGAAGGATGGAATAGTGCGATGTCGCAGCGGGATCTGCTTCTCGAATGGTGGTGAGAGGACAACCGCAGGCACTCCACGAACGGGGGCGAGAAAATGGAAAAATTATTTTTATAACTCTAATGGAGCATCTTGGGTTTGGGATGAGCTCGTAGAGCTTTGGAGGAGGTGAGAGAAGAAAGGAAGGGATGGTGAATTGAGTAGCAGGGGTAGGCCTTTTATAGTTGTAGGGTTAAGGGGCATAAAGATCATTTCGAGGCTTAAAAATAAATATGCATCCTTTAATGACTCATGTAAGCATCACTAAAGGCGTATGTCATTGTTATCACACCTTCATCTTCGATCGTGCGATCTCCATCAGACGCTCCTCAAAGAGCCACGTTTGTGGCTCTTTACCTTCAGCCATTCCCAAGCGCACTCACTGAGCGATCCCCGCCGTTTGATTACATGATTGGATGGCTTAAATGCCATCGGCACTTGATCTTCAGCCGTTGCGTGCACCCACATACAATGGTGCATCATCGCGCACGTCTGCACTATGCTTCCATCCGGTGCTCATTAAGGCTCCACGTCGCGTCCACATCCACCGTTCGCCTCTGATCTGACGATCTAATTGAGCACAGTGCGCTCGCCTTTTCCATTTGAGGTGCATGAGGTCTCGACCATGCAACCTCCCTTTCCGCGTATGCCGCTCGACTACTACGCCACAAGCCTTTCTTTGTCGCATTTGTTGATTTCCGTCCATGTGCTCTTAACCGTTGGATGGATGATCCAATGGTTGAGATTGCTTAATCGGACGAAGAAGAAGTGTTGCGGGCACTGCTGTGGGGATTTGGGTGGATGGGATGGTGCCATGTGGCACTATCCTGGCCGTCCATCTTTTCTAACTTGTAGATGGTTCTACATATGTCGGATTTGACCGATTTTTGCTCCGTTGGACGATGATCATCGATCCGAACCCATCCGTGTGACTGGATTTGTCATCTAGGGTATGGATTTTACAGCACCTTGCCCCTTGACCTTTAATCTTTCTCGAACCACATCTGATGCTACGGAGGTCCGATCAGGGTGATCTCGGAGGCGTTGGACTCTGATTGTCGCCCTGATCAGATCTGTACGGTTGGATCTCAAATCTGAGGCCCCAAATGATCTCACCTTGTCCCCTGACCACAAAAAGAGAAAATTAACCTATAATTTACACAATCTAACCTAAATGCATGATGATGCATGGTAGGCAATATTTATAATGATGAATGCTTATATAACACTAGAAACACGCATAAATAGATATTTTAAGTCAATTCGATGTGTGCACATCACACCCCCCCATGTCTATCTTTTCCTAGTCCCTAGCAAAACTATATGCTATCTATAAGAGAATTAGGATCAAATTACTTGGGTAATATTTATTTCTCAACATTAAGAAATTTCATTGAAGACTTGAACTGCAAAGACACAACAGCTCTTGGGTATCTGTTAAAATATAGACCACCTAAGCGTTCGCCTTATTTAAAGGCAAAAAGATCTTTTTCTTTTTCTTCTTTTCTAATTTTTTTGGATTTTTGAGTTTAGAGCTTCGAGGCAGCTTTCTACGGATACCCAACTCACCCAAGACTCAAAAAAATCTCTAAGTGCTAAGCATCTTTTTATGTTAAGTGGTAGAATAAATGATTGGCAATTAGAATGAACTTTGAGTTTCTAAGCCCTTAGGTGACCTTAAAAAGAAGTTCTGCCTAAAGGTGTATCTATTCAATCGGTAGCTTTCTCCCTACCTTTTATTTTTATGGGGTCAACATAAGGGCGAACCTAATGTATATCTCCCCAACTTATTCTACTTCTTCAATTCTTCCTATGTGTTTGGTACTAAATGTGCATTTTTTTTAGCTGGGTTCTGGACAACCAATCGATGAGTTGGGTTCATAAGTGTGGTGAAGTGTGGTTTATTTCTTTTTCTTTTCTTTTTGGATGTTTTTCTATTTTTTCTTTAAGTAGGTGACTTCCCTGAACTAAGATTTACCTAAAGGTAATAGAAAGAGAATGGTCGTGTGGCTGGGCTCTAGACAACCAGCTAATGAGTTGTTATCATCGACAACTTGCTAGCAATACCACCCTAGAAGGTTCATTAGCTACCCAATTTCCATTAAAATTGCCAAAAAGTGAGTCAGTGCAAAGAGTGTGTGATGCTTAGGCTTAAAGTCCCCTCAAATCAGAGGGCGGGTTGATAAGTCGTGTACTTATCACCCCAACTTATTTAACCAATTTGAAATAAATTTACGAATGGCGAGGACTCGAGAGCAAGTCCACATTTTAGTGGACACCTGGGCTAATTAAGCCCAAAGACCTGAAGAATCTAAGTGTTCAGATCCTATCGTATCATTCCCAAAGGTTGAAAATTTTATAATTCCCAAGCTCTCTTTTCCTAATTCAAACTTTTTTTCAAAAATAAAAAAATAAAAAGAATCTATAGAGCTAACAAGATAATTCAGAGATGAATATCCACCCCCCCATGCCTATCTAATGCAATGTCCTCATTGTACTAAATGACATGAAAAAGAGCAGAGTTGAGAAGAAAGCACCTAAATTTCGTGACTACAGGTCAACTTCGAGATGAAAATAGATTGTATATGTGCTAAATTTAGTACCTTCAACTATGGATACTATACAAATAAAGAAGAAATAAAGAATTCATAGGTGTAGGTTAGAATCAGAATAAAAAGATTACCCTCAAGACCTGCCAGCAGAGAATGTCCACAGATGTGGATGAGGTTATGGTGTAGACCCATGCCCCACGGTCAAATGTATCTAAGTTTCTAGATAAAAATTACCTAGAACTTGAGATTAGTATGCAAGTAGGGTGGGCCTACAATTTGTGAAGATGCAACCCAAGTCCAAAAAGTTAGATAATAGGAAAATCAAGATCAAAAAGATAATCAACAAATTTATGCTTGGGTTACACATCTTCGGAATGAAAAATGTCATAAGGGTCCTGGTAGAAGGTTGGTGGTTTTAAGCAAATAGGAACCCCTAGACTCAGACTTCTACTTCCCCCAGAATTGGCTTCCCAAATCTTCATACCTCAACTCCTATCCTCCGTGATCATAATTTCTGGGACTTCACAAATGTCATCATCCCCGTATAAAATATCCAAGTCCAAGATTTGTGGCTAAATCAGAATTGAATTAGGTCTAGTGATCTCAAAAATCAAATCATCATTATGCTCAATGGGGTGTGATTGAGGAATGGGGTTATGAATTGAATCATCCATGAAAACAGGATTTGTATCTTCTAAGCTAGCCCCAACAAGATCAATCTCTTCAATTATAGGGCCATCAAATGATTCATCAAATTCCTCAGGCCCAATCGTCTCACTAAAATCATTGCTCTCAAACTCAAGTGAGACTTCACATAAAGATTCTTCACTCTCAGAATCAAAGAATTCTAGATCCGCATTTATGTATGTCTCAAAATCATCTATTATTGCCTGATCCATGGAGACATACTTTTCCTCATACCCTAGTTTAGGGATCTGGGACGAAGCAATCAATTCATCCTTAATTGATTGCTATGGAACACTTGGTCTTCCCCGATTTCCTAAAACGTGTCCCCCCAATAGGTGCCTGAGCGGATTCTGACATTGGCTCCCTTGAAGGGGGTTCATCCTAGGAATCATCCCAAGATTAAACTAAAGTAACCATAAATTTCATCCTCAATTTTGACAACTTACCAAGTAAAAACTTACCCAGGTCCTTATCCTTAACATCTTGGAGCCAATCCAATAAATACTTGTTAAGATCGTCAATCATTTTAATCAAAGGCTCCAATTCTTCAGTGCAAGGTGTTGGTTGAGCTTTTAAAGATTGAATGGTATTCCTTAAGTTAGCCAGCACCCTATCTTGGACGTAATGATAATTTCATCATCAGCCATATCTAGCTTAAATTAGTCATAATCAATTGATAAATGCTCCTACATAACCGCCAGAAGACTGTAATTCACTGCATATCCATTCTGAGAAATAAACATGAAAATAAGGGTAAAACTGTAATTTTAACAAAGTATCTTAATTGTAGAACAATCATAGGGTTTCCCAAGGTTTGATTGAAGGTAAAATGGCCACAAATGTCTAATAAGTGGGTTCATATAGACGAAAATGAGTTTTCATGCATTTTGAGAATTAAATGACATCTGAAACCCTAAAAATAGACCCGCTTAATTCATTGAGGTTCTGGTCAGGATAAAATTCACCTAAACCTTCTAAAAATCATAGAAAATTATTCTCTAAGGTTTGGTACCTTTGCTTTGACCATTGGAATCCATTTTGACCTAAAATAAAGTCTCAGATAGACAATTGCCCTAATTTGGGTTTCTACATAATATTTCCAGTCAAACTTGGTCAAACCAAAATTCGACTTCACCATCAAATTCCTTGGGTCGAAATTAGGTTTGTACCAAAATTTGGGTCCAATCAAAGATCACCTGGACCTAGTTTGCATTTTAGTCCAAACATACTCTTTTTATCACACAATGGCCCCTAACTTTTTGAATTCTTTACAAATAGGCACCTAGGTTTTTCATCTTCTTCACATTCTGGTCCCTGCACCATTAATGGAAACTCAAAAACTCCATCATGAGATTCGAGCAAGCATTCGTCGCTCGATTCTCAATCAATCACTCCCAATTTGAAAGGGAGATTCATTGAGGAATTCCCTTCCAAATGATACCATTCATGAATCCTAAAACCTTCTAGAAGTCTCATGCGAAGGGTTTAAGCACATGGGTGCCAAACATGCATAAAAAGCTCAGATTTCGCAAGCTTGTTTCCAAGTTTGGAACTCCATCCTACAACCTATAAATGGACCTACATTGTGTTCCTCACCTCCTTAGCAAGGTTTTGTGTCCAAATCCCCTTCTTCCTCCATCTCCGGCCAGGCTCCACCTTAGCTCCAGCGGCCTCCTGTTGGGGTAATCATAGATCACGTTTTTGATATGAAAGAAATGCGTCATTGTATGGTCGCGAAGTACAATCCAACAAAGATATTGTTTTATAAAAATAACGAGACTTTGAGTCCCGGTCGTTCATCTCTGGGAGGGGTTGTTTTCAGTTTTGAGATCGATCTTTTCTTTAGCCGTTCTACTTTGTTTAAAGATGCACGCCAGTTTCCAATCTCCTAACTAAGACTTCACTGCTCCTGTTTTTATCTCGGATCACATGCGCATGCGTCAAGTAAATCACGAAAGTGAACGTGTGAGTTTCTGTGCGCACTATTCTAATGAGGTGGTGACTAGTTATGGAGAAAGCATTTATTGTTAGATTTTCAATATGCTCAGGAAATGACATGCTAGTGTGTAATATATAGATAGTTAAAGAATATGCACTTAAATCACGCAAATACGATAATTATTAAGCTCGCGATGATTTCAAACACATAGAGAGACATATATATATAAATGCAATTTCATTCATCATTGGCGAGTTGTTGCACAAGGAAATCTATAGGAAAGCTTATACATAAATGCTTAAAAATTAAACCTAGCTACCAGAAAATGATTGCATACAAGAATCGATGGGGGGAATTCGCATGCATCATTGGGGGAGAAGTAAGACTACACTACTAAGCAGTAAATAAAAGCAGTAAATATACGAAGAGCTAAGCTACTAATCTAGCAGAAGGAAGGGCATTCGAAGGTGGTCTCCGATGGCCTTTGAGTGGCTGAGAGAAGTAGGAGGGGCGACCAATGGAGCTTAGGCCGACCCTTGGAGAGAGGTTGGGGAGCTAATCCAGCTTCCTGGCGTGAAGATGGTGGCCTCCATGGTGATGCTCTACTCGTGGAGGTGGAGATGGAAGTGGCTAGCCTAAGTGGAATGAATGCCAAGTGAATGGGGGTGCATGGCCACCCAAGGGGTCTTTTTATAGACCCAATGGCTTCTCTCTAGAGAGGTGTAGAACTCTCTAGAGAGAGTCCAAGAGTGGCTGGCCACATGTGGGACGAGATGGTCTTTGAGATCCAAGAATTGTGGATCTCAATTTGAATTCCTCTTGGTTGCTAAATTTGGCAACCAAGAGGTGGCGCCATCTCAAGAGCTCTCTAGAGAATTCTAGAGAAGTGTGTGCATGAATGGGTGTGTGTGTGTGTGTGTGTGTGTGGTCGTGCTCTATGTGGCTAGGTGGCTTAAGTTAGGTCCTAAGGGGTTTGGGTAGGTGTAGGTCTTGAATTAGAGTTACAAACCCAAATTGCTAAGGGGAAAATGCAATTAAACTTAACCTAAGTTTAATTGAATGAGTGTGAATCCTAATTTAGAGTGGAATAACTCAATTAGGTTGGGTTTAGGTCAATTGGACTCACCAAGTCCAATTAAACTTGTATGGGTTAAGATCTAAGCTCAATTGGAGTCAATGAGTCCAATTGACTTAGATGAAGGTAATTGACTTGATCTAAGTCAATTGGGTTTGGTGAGGACCTAATTAGGTCCTTAGGTAGGTCTAGAGGTGATGTACTAGGGTTAGCACCTTAATTTAGGTTCCTATGGGGTTGGGATTAGGTCTAGGAAGCTAGAGATCCAAGATCAAGACTTGAATATGAAAACAAGGACTGGAGACTAGCATCAGACATCCAATAATAGGATCAGACGACTTATACTCAAAAATCAGAAGCCTAGACTTCAGTTGTGGACATTCAATTTGAGTCAGGGGGAAATCAGGGTTCTGGGTACTCTGCAGAAATTAGACGTCTGACAAAGTGTCTGGACGTCCAATAACACTGCAGAAGTGGGTTTGAGGTGTGCAGGAGATGGCTAAGTGTCCTGGACGTCCTATAACTTATCTGGACGTCCAGATAAGGGCTAGAACTAGGATTTTAAGGCTTCTTAGGGTGTTGTGACCTAATCTAAGGGTGGCTAAGGCTTAGAGAAGTATCTAGGCTATCCTAGGGCTAGGATCGACCTAAGCACTTCACATTTTACTGCTTTATTCCTACTTAATAGAATAGAAAACCTTTAACTCCCTTACATTATTGTTCCTATATCTAAACTAATCCTTCTGCTCCAGTTCTACTACAACTCCTGTTATTTTAGATCCAGCTTCAGATCCTGCTCTAGATCCAGCTCCAGATCTGCTTATTGCTTGCAATCAACACAATGTACTTAATCAGCACATTATAACATTATTTCATGCATAGCTAAAGAAGGGCAGTAAAGATGCAGATAATGCGTATGTATGCGTGAATAACCCTAACTTATGCTAAGTTCTAGCTTAATCTAGGTCAATTAAGACCTATGATTGCTGTGCAATCACCTCCTTCCCCATCTTCCTACGGATGACCAATGGATAAATTAGCCCATCCAACCTCTTCCTCACATTCGTCTGTGCCTCACCAACCACAGCGAGTGCATCCTCTCCCTTTACTCACCACTGTCTCCCTCCCTGAAGCCCTTGTCTTCCACGATGTCAGCCAATCAAAGCTGGTGCCTTCCTACCCCTTTCATCTATTACTTTAGGTCTTATTAGCTTCCTCTCCCTCTTTAGATCATCATAGACTCCTTTATTTTTCAAATCAACCACCGACCATGCCTCTCCCCCTCCATCTTCTTCTGCTCCAGCAAAGCTCCGACGACGCCTATTTGCTGCTCCACCACACGAATCTCACCGCTACCACCCCCATCAGCTTCGTCGCGTTCCCACTGACTAAAGTTCTAACCTAATTCCACCTATTAACCACTCTACCGTTTCCTTGAACACCACCACCTTCGCAGCTCCACTTCAACCTTGCCCTACGCACACATAACTCCCCACATCACGAAACCACCATCGCCACGTTCGCCGTGCTTCGGTGGACCTTTTGAGCTGGTTTGACGAGGTCGAAAGACCGTATTTTGCTTTTCAGGTGCACACCAGAGCTCCGTCGCCACCACCTCCATCTCCGGCTCTGTCAGCAGCCATCAGGCTATGTTCATCCTTGCTGACAACTCCAGATGTTGCAGAAGACCCCCAAGAAGCTCTCTAGACTTCCAATCGAACACATTGGCACCTGTAGCTGCCTCGATTCCATGCTCACATCACCTACTGCTGTGTGAAGAGATGAGGCGGGAACTTTAGTCCCACCTTGAAAATCAATGAAGCCCACGTGCAACATAAAAAAAATTTGTGCATTGGATCCCTCGCCTAGTCACGAGTGGTTGGTCCCTCAGCCATGCACTTAGCGCACGCACGCCTCGCCCGCCAGTCACGCAGGTGGGTCTAGCCCAGGTCCGGATCCGGTTACCCGAGTAAGTTGGGTTTGAGAAGAAAAGAGAGAGGGGGGCTTTTGCCTTAGCTGACCCTCTCTCAGCACTTAGTTGCTGAAGAGGCAACCATGCCTCTATGCTGTGCCTTGTGGGAAGAGAAAAGGAAGAAGAGAAGAGCCAAAGAGAAGAGAAAAGAAGAGAGTTGTGCCTAAAGAAGAAGAAGAAAGAAGAAGACACTGTAGTAGGCGATAGTTAAGAAGATACACCTCCCAGACGTCTGATTTGGGTTTAATGCTGGTACTGTTGGAACATTTAAATACCTAAGTTGCACGGTTGAAACTACTGTAGCATTATTTGAGTAATTAATATATATGCTTAGACTAATATTTGGTGATCTAAATCACCATTATTTTGTCTTAGTTATCTTTTTGGTATCTTAAAGTCTTGAAATACTGATGTTATTCACTGAATATCTAATGTGACAGATTAGCATTTATTGAATATCATTATTCTTGGCTTATTCATGTCCTCGTTTATACTTTAATTGAAGATTAGCGTGTAAATTCCTACTTGCTCCCTGTGTTTGACCTCGGACTTCATTTCTAGATATCTGAGTTTATAAATTTTATTTGTTAAGAAATTGATTTAGCATATTTTACTACACCGAGACACACTTTAACTCCTATCTAGATCCCTTCAACAGGACCTGGTTCACCTAAACCAAATGGTTTAGTTTAGGGTTGGGTGGGTATGGGTTTAATCAGAGGGAGTCAAGGAATTGAGGTTCTTGGTACCCTCCATCATAATAGGTCAGTTCAGGTTGTTCAAAGAGAGGTGGTGACCTATATGCAGTGTAACATGGGGGAGGGTATGAGTTGTAATTAGCATATCCTTCTTGTTTGTAGATCAGATTGTGTTGATCATATAGAGGTGGAGATCTATAATCATTATAGCTTAGAGAATGATAGAAATCACAATCATGATGTTTAAGATTAGACCCTACATACAAAGGTCCGGAATTGTATCCCCAATCAAAGCTATCTCGACTAATGGATGAATGGTCATAAGTCAAGTCGGGATAGTAATCATCTTGGGAATAAGTGGTGGTAGGAGGGTAGGAGTGGAAATGTGAGTAGGATGTGGAAGGATCCATGACGAAATGGGAGGAAGAAAGGTGCCCTATAGTACAAATAATCAAACCTATCCTTAAGTGGGATAGCCTAAAGATCTACAGATTCCTAAAACCCATCTTGAGATGAAAAGAATGATTTGGTCTACTTTCCGGTCAATCCAACCAGTTGGAGGGAGGTATTGGGGAGAAGGTTCTTCCCTTGACTTTTGCCTCAGGTTCCTTTGATACCCCCCAACCATGGTCGTTTGACTCTACTCCCCTAGCTGGACATCAGATTGAACAGTAGAAGCAGATTAATCGAAAATAATCTCGATCTGGGCCCCGAAGAGCGAGTCCAATCCTTAAGGCCAACGTCTACATGATTTTAGATTAGGCTTAGGTTTGAATGTAATTTGGAATGTGATGAGCCCTTTATCTGGGTTGTGCCCTTAAAGATCAGTTTCGATGTGTATGCGTGCACAATTAATAATTTTTAAGCAAGATTATTTTTGGATGCAGTGAATTTTAGGATTTAAATCTTGCTTAGTAGATTTTAGGGTTCAACTTTAGGTGTATTCAATCAAGTTCAATTGGAAAACCAGGTTTTGAAAGCACAGGTGAAGATATCTTCCTTTAAAACTTAAAAAGAATGTGAAGTGCCTGGTTAATCCCTAAAAGTTGAATCCTATGTGGCAAGCTACTGATGAGTTATTTTTGGATGAAGTCGAGCGGCCCAAAGAACTCAAGCAATTGGCTTTAATGCTCCACTGAGTTAAGCACACAAATGATTACCTAGTCTGATTTCTATTCAATTATGTGTTGATGAGTATACCGGTTGCAAAGATCAGATTACCGGTAGCATAAAGAATCAGAAGAGGTTGTGTACCTCTGTGAGATTTTTTTTAGATTTTTTTTATAAGTGGTGGGAGAGGTAGGTGGAGGCGGCAACCAAACAACCAAACTAAGCCTAGGGTTTATGTAATCTCCTAGGTTAATTAGAGTTTGTGTTATTTACGTGATGGAATGAAATCTAGGGGGTTGGAGATGTGGGAGTAAACTTACAGACCCTTCAACAACACTTTACTTGAATCTACCTCTCTTGCTCGCCTCGAGAGAGTACTTGCAATCATAGTAAGAAAAGAGAAAAGTGAGGTAAACGATCAGTAAGGTGGAAAACGTAGGAAATCAAAGAGCGTTGACTCCCCAGCAACGGTGCCAAAATGTTGGATGCGATTTCTACACTAAAAGTTTTGTGTTCGAAAACCATGTTGTTGTAGTTGCGTAAAAATCTGTTAAATAGATAATTTAACCGAAACTTTGGTGAGTCCTGGGTTGAACATGAGGAGGTGAACATTTGATCAAAAATTGTGTTGGAATTATTGTCACGAAAGTAGATTAGCTAGTTGAAATTAATCTATTAGCTATTCTACTTAAAGAATAATTAATAAAAGAGAGAGATAGAATAATACAAATAAAGAGAAAATAGAGAGAGAATGAACAAGAATTTCATAATAATAGGTTCATGTCCATTACAACTACTTGCTACACAAAATAGTAGGAAATCAACACTAGAAAGTGATAAAAGAGAAGGGGGTAAGAAAGTATCCTCCTCGACGACTGCTTAGAGGACGAGTTGTGTTGACGGAGCGCCCGGACGAAGATGGCGAGATGCTGGATGAAAGAGGACAAAGGCGGAGTTCGGAGGACAGAATAGGGTGACGTCGCAGTGGGATCCGCTTCTCGGATGGCGGTGAGATGATAATCGCGGGTGCTCCATGAATGGGGGTGAGAAGATGGAAAAATTATTTTTATAACTCTAATGGAGCATCCTAGGTTTGGGATGAGCTCGTAAAGCTTCGAAGGAGGTGGGGATGGTGAAATGAGTGATAGGGGTAGGCCTTTTATAGTTGTAGGAATGGGGGGCATAAAGGTCATTTGAAGGCTTAAAAATAAATATGCATCCTTTAGTGATGCATATAAGCGTCACTAAAGGTGCACGTCGCTGTTGTCATGCCTTCATCTTCGGCTGTACGATCTCCAAGAGACACTCCTCAAAGAGCCACGTCCGCGGCTCTTCACCTTCAACCATTCCCAAGCGCACCTGCTGAGCGATCTCAACTGTCCGATTGCATGATCGAACAGCTTAAACGTCACAGGCACTTGATCTTCAACCATTGTGTGCACCTGTGTATGCATCTGCATTGCACTTCCATCCGACGCTCAATAAGGCGCCATGTCGCACCTGCATCCACCGTTCGCCTCTGATCCAATGGTCGAATTGAGCGTAGCATGTCACCTCTTCCATTTGAGGTGCACGAGGTCTCGACCGCGTGACCTCCCTTTCCGCATACGCCGCTCGACCGCTGCGCTACTAGCCTTTCTTTATCGCATTTGTTGCTTTTCGTTCACGTGCTCTCAACCGTTGGATGGATGATCCAATGGCTGAGATTGCTTGGTCGGAGGAAGAAGAAGGGCTACAGGCATTGTTGAGGTGATTTGGGTGGTTGGGATGGCGCCACATGGTGCTATCCTAGCCGTCCATCTTTTCTGACTTGTACATGGTGCTACAGATGTTGGATTGGATCGATTTTTGTGCCGTTGGGCTACGATCATTGATCTGAGCCCATTTGTTCAGTTGGATTTGTCATCTGAGGTACAAATTTTACACCACCTTGACTCTTAGCCTATGATCTTTCTCGGACTACATTTGATGCTACGGAGGTCCGTTCGGGGTGATGTCGAAGGCATTGGACTCCAATAGTCACCTTGAGCAAATCCGTATGGTTGGATCTCAAATCTAAGGCCCCAAAATGATCTTGCCCTGTCCCCTTATCACAAAAAGAGAAAAGTAACCTATAATTTATACAATCTAACCTAAATGCATGATGATGCATGCTATGCAATATTTATAATGATCAATGCTTCTATAACACTAGAAACATACATAAATTGACATTTTAGGTCAATTAGATGTGTGCACATCAGGAAGATAGGTATGGTGGCTAGGATGATAGATATGGTTGAGGTGGTTCAAGTCATTATGGACTATATTGTGGTGATCTCTATGGTGGATGTTGACGTGATCATGAAGGTGGACGACATGGTGGTACAGGTGGAGATCACTACAGTCGTGATCGTTCGGGTCCATATGATCACTATGCTTTTGGTGGCTATCGTTAGTGACAGGTTGGTCATTTTCAACTTGATTATCTATGTACAATTGTAAATGCCCTGGTCTTGGAGCTAAAACCCATGCCCTTGGCAGTAGCCCTTGGCAAATGCCCTTAGCAGCTATCGATGAACTGGTCTTTGCTTAAGACATGGGGGATCTAATGTTATATTGCATCGTATCATTAGTGATGGGTAGATTTTAGTACAACTATTTTCATTGTTGGATCCTCTGTTTGATGTTGATGTTGATGTTTTGATTGGTCATTACTATTCTTGCTTTATAATGCCTCCCATGCTTTTGGTTTAAAAAAAGAAATTTCAATCACTTAAAGATGACAATGGAGGCTATTGTCATCTTGAAAGATAGGTTTAGTGAAGTGTTTTTTACCTTTCTTCCTCTTCTTTTTACTGAAGTGTAAAATGCCAATTATTCTAAAGATGAATCAGAGCAAATCTCAAAAACAAGGTAGAGAGCTTCCTTGCAAAGATGTTAGAATCATCAACATATAGATGTGGCCCTTTGAAAATTATCTTGTTTGCCTTTATCCACAAGGTCCATGACTATGCCATCAAGCATCTGAGTTCCAACTTAGAGGAAAGGTCTGATCGGCAAAGTTAGAAACTCATCATTTGTATTAAGCCCTTTCATTTGTAAAGATCTTCTTTCAAATGTGTTAATCTTTTTCATCTGTCCTTTTTTCTTGAAATATGCTAAAATACCATTCTTTTATTCAATTTTGAAATTAAAATGCCTTTAAAATGTTGTTTTATACTAGTAATGGAGCCACTTGGAGGAAGGTTTGGTATATTTATGTTGTCAAACATGAAGGATTCTTTTTCTTTTTCTTATCAAATGAGTCTTCAGTCTTGTTTATAAAGAAATCCAATTACACTATCTTTGTTTTGTCTTTTTAATTTTTTTGATAATAAAACCAAGGAAGAAGAATGCTCAAGTCAAATAGGTAGTATTCTATCTTTGACAATGATGGGAAAGTTGTTTCTTTTCAGAAAACACTCAAGTTGATAACCTTTAGGTCTATGTAGCTCAATATATTCTTTCTTTTCCTCATTACCTTTTCTTTCTCTTCCCATTTAATATGTGAGAAATGAGTCTTCAAGTCTTTTTCTATATACTTAGTGTAGGATCATATGAATTTTCTCTTGTTCCTGCCTTTTTGTTTGTTTGGAGCTGTGAAGTCTTTAGAAACAATAAACTTTCTTATGGTTCCATTGAACTAATATTTGTACAAGAATCTATTCAATCAGTCATTGCCACTTGGCTTTGAGTTAGAGACGAACAGATACATCTCTTTTGATTTATTAGAAGATCAGGAACTAGCATGATTACTACTCTTGATGGTGCCCCCGCATGTAAGCAACTCTTAACATTGGCCTTTTTCCCTTTTCTTCTTAGTTTGACAAAAGATCTCAAAATTTAGAACAATGATTTTCCCAATTGTTATTTCTTTCTACATGTATATAATTACTTGTTTTTAAACTTTAAAAGGGCATATTCAAATACAACTTTTGGCTTTTGTTCACTTTTTGGTTGAATATCTACTTAATAAATTTAATGGTTTGCATTAAAGTTGGTAATACTTTGTTGGTTATTGTAATTTACAACATTGGCTTACTTAATTGGTCATGGATTCCAAATAGAAAGGAGTCCAAACAAGTATGTAATCGTTGAATATTAGTCCATTCATATTCAACTTTGGTTGCTCTTATTATTTTTAGTTTCTTCTTTCATTATCTTCTTAAGGAAAAGGAGTAATCTTTATTAGTTTCTTTTTGTCTTGGTAAGTCAATCTCTATATTTATTCTTCCTATGCTACATTAAGTAGACTTCTTTGGCCCAAACCAACAATGAAGAAGCCTTGTGAAGGAACAAAAGAATGTGGGAAGAAAGTAGGAGCCTTGTGTAGAAGCAAAAGATTTGCTAAGTAAAGAAAATAGTGAAGGGGTATTGATAAAACTAAGCCAGCCATGAGGACAAGCCAAGGTTCGTATAATTTTTTTATTTGTTATTATGTTAATATCCGCACAACAAAATGAAAATTTGATTGTGAAAGTCACTCTTATATATGTTCATGGTAAAAATGGAGACTGATTAAGTATTATTCACATTCATCAAATGCAGAGCTTTCCGAAAGAGTTTTCATATTTATATGAGGAAAATGGGACCAAATATAGAATTGGGGCTGACTAGTGACTAATTCTACAAGTGGTTACATCTAGACAAGTAATGTCTTCCTCAGTGCTTCTTTGAGAACTTTGTTTACTGTAGATTGCTTAAAAGCTTTGCATCTTCACATAAGTCCATCATCTAGTTCTCTCTCCTAATGCCTATACCACATCAGAATTAGTTTACAAGAAGGCATTGATAAAAATATATTAGAAGAACTTGATCAATTATCCAAATATAATGCATTACCAAGATGCTTATTCAACCTATATAAAGAATCCAAGTAGTGGCACTTGGTTGTTTCTATAGAGTCAAAATGCTATAAAGGAGGAGGAAACATCAACTTTACACTCCAGGCAAATGTAGGGTGTTGTTGACCCATCCCCTAATGCAGTAATAATGGGGTGTAGGTGGGTGTTCAATGTTCATTCTAAGATTCCTCCTAGATGGTTCCATTGAACAATATAAAGCTCCATAGTTCACCAAAGGATACATGTATACATATAGTATGGATTAATTTAAGACCACTCCTATGGTTCATCTCACGTCCTTCTGCACCATAACCCACCACCTTACTAAAAAAAATGAGGATGATTCTCAAAAAATTGTAGAGGTTGTATTGGGCTTGAATATTGACTTGTCTTGCTACCTATGTGGGGCATTCTTACCAAAAACCCAAAAACTACATCTAGATCATTAGTCTAGGGTCCTAACACTAAAATGAGGACTATGTGTATTTTTACTTTACTTTATGCATTAATATGCAATCAGACTTTGATTCACACACATGAATAATGTCAAGTTAATTTCGACATGTACGACCAATCGTATAATCAAGTCTTTGATTTGGGGTCAATTAACTCTACTTGACTAAAAGGGTCTTTGATAGCTCAAAACATGTTTTGTAAGCTTGAATTATGAAATAGAAAAACATGAATGCATGCACTCAAGTAAAAACTATGTGCGTGCACAAAATCACAGAGTCAAACCTGAAACTTCAAGCAATCATAGATTGAACTTGTCCACCTGGTCACAGTTATTTTGTAAAGAAGGTATCGGCCTTAATGGTGTACAATATGATATATTGGAAAGAGACTTTAGATTCACAGTAGATATTGTCTAGTTAACTAATTGGTGCCTAATCTACCATTTAGATTATGTAATGGTAGCTCAAGTGTCGAGCTCAACTAATCAAATATCCATTTTCTTAGTGAATTAATTGCAATTTCTTGTATGTTTCAAATCTTTTCTCTCCACTTCCAGATTCTAAATATCAAACTTATAAGATCTACATTCAAAATCCTAAATCCTAAATATAGTAGTCTTTTAGAACTTTATCTACATATCTATGGTAGTGCATAGTAGTTGCCAGGCCAAATTGTCTCCCATTTATCAAGGCATTAGATATTTGAATATATATTAGGAATTAAGCTAAGGGCCTATTGTAATATATATTTGTAATCTCAAATTTTTTGTCCACCAAAATCAACCAATAGGTGCATGTTATGGGAACACCATCATGAGCCTTAACTAGCCCATTTTAGTCTGAAATAAAAGATAAAAGCTTCTACATATTCATTTGAGGGTTATAACTCCACTTTATTATGTTTTAAGAAGAGAACAAGAAATCAAGGTTAATTCTGTAACTTTAACAACATATCATGAACACAGAATAAACAAAGGGTTTGCTAGGTGTGAAATAAAGTTCAAATAAGCATTAAAGTCTAATACGTGGGTCCATGCAAATAGAAATAGGGTTTCACGCATTTCAAGAACTAATATAGCACTCGAAATCTTAATTTCAAACCTGCTTAAATTACAGAGGTTTTGGTCAAGATAAAATTCATATAAACCTTTTAAAATTCATATAAAAATATCCCTTAAGGCTTGGTAACCTTGGTTTGACCTTTGGAACCCATTTTGACCTCAAACAGAGTCACAGACATAATTCTGCCCTAATTTAGGGTTTTATGCAAATTTCCCAGTCAAACTTGGTCAAAAATAAAATCCAACTTCTCCATCAGATTTTTAGGTCCAAATTAGGTTTGTACCAAAATTTGGGCCCAATTAGAGTCCATCTTGACCTAGTTTACATTTCAGTCCAATCAAACTCTTTCCATTCAATCAAACCCCCAGCTTTTGAAATATTTGCAGATTGGTCCCTAACTTTCTTTCATTCTTTTCAAATGGGTCCCTACCACCATTGGTGTGAACACATCAAGCTCCTTTGAGATTCGAGCGAGGATTTCTTGCTCGAATCTCAATCAAACACTTCCAAAATTGATCGAGAGATTCCTTAAGGAATTCCCTACTAATTGGACCAAGCCTTAGATCATGTTTCGCTCACAATCCCTCATGCGAACACTTTGAAATTATGGGTATCTGATTTGCATGAAAATCTCGAGCTTCGTGAGCTTGTTTCCAAGCTTGGAGCTCCTCTTTTAGGCCTAAACAAGGACCCAAGATGAGAATCCTTGCTCCTTAGCAAGTTTTGGCAAGAGAAACCTCTCCTTCCCTCTCCGACCACCTTCATACCTTGCTCCGAAGACATCTCTCCTCTCTCCTCATTCAATCGTCCAACAATCAAATTAAATGACCCTTTGCCTTCCCCTCTCTATTCTGCTCCTCGCTAGCCACAACAGGAGCCTCCTTCCTCCTCCTCATCGCCGCTCCAACTCACCGACCTCATCTTCGTCTCTGGCTCCAGTAAAACACAACTGGTGCTCTCTATCCACCTCCTTCCCCTCTAAGACTCTTTATCCCTTCCTCTCTCCCTCTACTTTCTTCCCCCATACTCACAACTCACTCACGACCACCGTACTACCCTCAACACCACCTTCGTTCTCCGCTCTAGTGACGCTCCAATGAAGCCTCCAGCATGATACACACCTCCAAACACTGTCGCTCCATGTCCACAAGCTCCACTTCGACTCCCTCTCAAATGCCCTCTCCTAATTTGAGGGTTCACCGCTCATTTGCCCCACCAAACTCCCTCGCCTGCACATGCCTTCTCCGAGGTCAGCAGACCTCCATACCCACTCTCACATGACTCCAACACCACCGTTACACTCGTCAACGTCCGACGATCCTCCTGAGAATCTTTGACATGGCCGAGAGGCCGTTTTCTCCTTCTCAGGTGACAGCCAGACCTCCGCCGCCTCCCTCGACTTCTCTATCCTCGTCTACAATACTCCGACCACAATCCCTCTAGACAACACCCCCAGGCTTCGCGGTTGAACTCTGGGAATCCTTCCAGGTAGTCAATCGAAGACCGCAACCTCGTCTTCGACCGCAATCAGAGCTTCATTAGTCGTTGCTGCACGAGGAGAACTATGGGACATATAGTCCCACATCGTGGAATCTGAAGCCATTCATTAGGGATAAAGGGATTTTGTGACCCTCGTTCTTTGCCCAAAACACAAGGGTTGGGTCCTGTTGATAGGGGCAAAATTGATGTTTAAAAATCGATGTGTTGTAGTATAGTTGAAATCGCTTGTCAAAAAATAAAATTTATTACTCAAATATCTAAAAGAAGTCCGAGGTCGAACATAGGGAGCTTATATGGAATTCACGTGTTAAACTCGATTAAAATATAAATGAGCATAGGAACAAACCAAGAATAATGATATTCAATGAATAATTACTACTCAAATCTGATATTCAAGAAGAACATGAGTATATCAAGAGTTAACTATGACAAAAAGAAACCTATAACAAAATAATGGTGATTTAGATCACCAATTATTAGTCTAAGCACAAATATATTAAATACTCATTAATGTCAAATAAATGAATAGTGATCAGACGTCTAGATATCAAGTTAGACGACTTAAATGTTACCTGCTACAGTACTTTACTTCTGATCTTCTTCTCTTTAGCTTCTTCTTCTTTCTTTCCTTTCTCTTCTCTGGCACGGCCCCTTTTTCTTCTTTCCTCTAGCAACTAAGTGTTGCACAGCTGCACCAAGGAGCAAAACCCTCCCCTCCCTTACTCTCTCTCTCTTTCCTTTCCTCCTCTCCTCTTCTCTTAAATAGCTGAGTAATCCGGTATACGGGCATGCGTAGCTGGGTCTAGGGCTGCGTGGGTGAGTGTCGCAACCGAGGAGTGAAGCTGATAGGTTGGTCGGGTTGAGTGCGTGGGTGAGCGGGGACCTCACCCCCAAGTGTTCTGAGGCAATTAGCCCAAAGCGCAAATTCACTTTATGTGGCTTCAGTGCTTCCACATCCCTTTCAGCTTGGGTGCAACTGTTGTGATGACACCTCCAATTGAGGCAGCTGCAGATGGCTTGGTCCCGGTTTAACCACCTAGGTGCATGCCTAGAATGAATGCTTGCGTCCTGGAGGTAGCGATTGGGGTGCAGGTGGCCTCGAATTCGAAGAACGTTGTGGCGGTAATGGTGGCAATGGCGGAGCGACAGCGGAACCTGAACCTCATGCAAATGGCCTTACAACCACATTAAAATAGCTCGTAAGCTTTGTCGGAGAGTGAGGAGTGTGATGGTGGTGGTTTTGTGGTGATTAGTGAAGCGTGGAGGTCGGACGATGACGGAAAAGGTGGTCGGTGATGGGTGTGCTCGGGGGGTTGCGTGAGTGATGGAATAGGAAATAAGGATGGGGGTTTTGTTCGTGGATGTGTAGCAGAGGTTGTCGAGTAGGTGGTGAGGCATTTGGAGGTGTGAGGTGACGGGAAAGCCTCGCCGGAGATGTGGCTGGAGTGGAGGACGAAGGTGGTTGGCGATGGCGTCGAGGGTTTATTTTTGGTTTCTAGATAGGGAAAAATAACCTCATACTCTATTGGAACTAATCTACCCTAATTTAACTAGTACGCCGAATGTGGGGAAGATGAAATCTCCGGTGATAGAAATAGCGACGACAAAGAAGTGGAGACGGCGACCGCTGGTATTGCGACGTACGGAAGAACTTAAGGAAGGATAATCCACCTGCTATGGTTTGAGAGTGTGGACGAGGAAGGTGGTCGTAGGAGGTTGCCAGAGCTCGTGGAGCATTTGACTGGAGAGGAGGGAAGAAGGGGATTTTCCGGCCAAAAACATGCTAAGGAGAGAAGGTTGTGCACGCCGGCTCTTTATAAAGCTCCAGGGAAAGCTCTGGATCAAGAAAGGAGTTTCACTGCTTAGGCTTGAAGGAAAAGAGCCCAAGATTCTTGTGCAATCGTACGAGCAATCTATGGGGATTTGGAACTCCAAATTGATCCTATATTATTCGCCTATGTGTTAACATCAATCCCACTAATTTTTGTGGGATTTGATTGCCATTAAAGTAGGATTTAGGTCAGTCAAGGTTGCTTCGAGGTCGAGTTTGACCTCCATGGCAGTAGGGGCTTTTTTGTGAAGATGATGACAAAGTTGGGGGGCTTTATGCAAATATTTCAAAAGTTAAGGGCATAAATGAGAGAGAAAGAGTCAAATTGGACCAAAATGCAAACTAGGTCAAGATGGTCTCTGATTGGGCCCAAATTTTGATACAAACATAATTTTGACCCAAGGAATCCAATGGTTAAGTCAAATTTTTGTTTTGACCAAGTTTGACTAGGTAATTTGCATAGAAACCCAAATTAGGGCAACTATCTGTCTGAGATTATTTTAGGTCAAAATGGGTTCAATGGTCAAATCAAAGGTACCAAACCTTAAAGAATATTTTTATATTATTTTTAAAAGGTTTAGGTGAATTTTATCCTGACCAGAACCTCAGTTAATTAAGCAGGTCTATTTTTAGAGTTTCAGATGTCCATTAATTCTCAAAACGTGTGAAAACTCATTTCTGTATGCACGGACCTTCTTATTAGACATTTATGACCATTTGACCTTTAATTAACCCCTGGGAAATCACGTGATTGTTCTATATTTAGGATATTCTGTTAAAACTACAAATTTACCCTTATTTTAATGCATTTCTCTCAGGAAGG
Organism: Thalassia testudinum; assembly: GCA_037157565.1. NCBI lineage: Eukaryota > Viridiplantae > Streptophyta > Magnoliopsida > Alismatales > Hydrocharitaceae > Thalassia > Thalassia testudinum. Next base: position 19,436,325 of record JAZHRO010000026.1, on the reverse strand, counting down.
ATATGTAGTGAATTACGATCCTCTGGCAGTTATGTAGGAGCATTTAACCATTGATTATGACTAATTAAAACTAGATATGGCTAATGATGATGTTATCATCATACCTCCATGCCTAACTTTTGCTAGTCCCTTAGAAAAATCTTATGGAATGAACTTGAATTCTAGACAATGCTTTGATGTTCAAAGTCCTGATTTTTTCTTCTTTTTAGAAATTCAATCAGAATGCCAATAAACTCGGGAACTAGTTTATTTAGGTTAGAAATTAGAAATTCTAGACCATGCTTTGATAGTCGCAACAACACTTAAAATTTATAAACTCGGGAACTAGTCTTTTTAGAACAGGGGTGGGCGACCATGCCGATGGCGGTAGGTGACCATGGGGCGGTCGGTGGTAGAATCAGGGAAGACGAGGGCTGGACTACATGGAGGTCTAGGGCATGGAGGCAAAAGGAGAGGAGAGAATCTGATGACTCTGGCAGAAGGGAGGCGGATTTGAGGACGATAGATAGAGGGAGTGCAAGGGATAACAGAAGGATCGTGTGCTTCCGGTGCTGGCGGTGGGGCCATATGGTGGCCATTTGCCGTTCTCCCATTGTGTGCCTGGTGTGCGGTGGCTATGGCCACAAGCGAGATTCATGTAAGATGTTTGGTGGGCAGATGAAAGGCCATCCAAATTTGCACTCTGGAGATTTGAATGTTAGGGCACAGCTGCCACCACCACCGCCCCCTCGTACCTATGGAGGTCATATAGTCGATGTCGAGGTCCCTATGATAGAGAACATAAGAGCAGCAGAGTTGATACTGAGAGGGGCATTGATCAGAGAGGTAATGACCAATAGCCCGACCTCAGAAAACCTGGCAATCTGGTAAGCTCTCTCTCCCCATCGACTAACTCATGGCAAATCGCTTCCCTGTCACCTACACGTTTTGTGCTTTTTAGATTGGGGATGATGGATGTCAAAATATTGCATTTTCAATCAAGCTTCCGTGATGGCCTAATGGTGATTTGGAGGTCAGTCTCCCCCTTTGATGGAGCTTTGACAGAGAGGCCACCTCAGAGATTGGGCTCTAGGTTGGGGAGACTTGAGATCAAAGGTCTGTCGCTACACCTGAGGTTTATGGAGGTGGTGGCGACCATGATATCTGGATTTTCCTTAATGGCAGAAGATGCGGAAGTAGGGCTGATGGAGGGAGATGGACATATTCTGAATGTGATGGTTGATTTTTTCAAATCAAGATCAATCCCTGACAGACTGATTCTGAGATGTGGGGGCAGTTCTTGGTTGTTATTACTGAGTTTCACGGTGGGTGACATTGTTACGAAGAAGATGCATTATAAGCCATCTGATTTTGAAGTTGTTGAAGAGGTGAACTTGTAGGTCTTGCGTAGGCCTTCTTCTGAAAAGTCCCCAACTACCAAAAAGCGCAAGGACCATCATCTAGGGTAAAAGGGGGAGATGATTGAGGAGAAGGAGGAATCAATAAGGAAGGAAATAGTGAGGCCTGTGATTGAAGATGCAGGGAGTGTACAACCAGATGCTGATGATAGTGAGGTGCAGATGTTACAAGAGATATTGCCTAACTCATTGAAGGTCCAACAGAGGTTGCAAGAGGTGGAGGGTCTAAAATTTGGTACTGGATCCTGTACCAAATCTGGTAAGGGCAGGTCACCCTATAGCCTTAGGCAGAGGAAACCAAAGGCTGATCTGCTTCTGGATGAAAACAAGGTTGTCGCAATTATGCAGGTATGTAAATGCCAGAATCAAAGGAAGGAGGGATCTCATGAAGGAAGATGAGAGTCCTTACATGGAATGTGCGCGGGTTGTACGACATAAGCCGGAGGGCTTCTTTGATGAGATACTTGAGAGAGTAGGGGATCGAGTATGCGATCATTCAAGAGACTCACAATGAGAATGAGTCTGATAGAGTATGGAATGACTTGATGACTACGGGGGCTGATGTAAAAACATTTACACTACTTAAGATGTCTATTTATGCATGTTCTTAAGCATAGGATTGCATTTCATGATATAAATATTGCATAACATGCATCATCTTGCATTTAGAGTAGTTTGAATAAAATGGAGGTTAATTGTCTCCTTTTATGTGCTTAGACAGGGAAAACATTTTATCGGGGCCTTGGATCAAAGATCTAACCGTATGGATGCGATCAGGGCAACGATTGAAGTTTAACGACTCCAAGATCGCCCTAATCAGTCATCCGTAGCATCAGATAGTGACTGGGGAACCCTAGAAGATCAAGGGCCAGGACGGTGAAAATCAGCACTTTAGATGACAAATCCAACCGCACAGATGAATCCAGATTGACGATCGCAGCCCAACGACACAAAAATCGAGTCAATCCGACATCCGTGGCACCATCCACAACTTCCAGAAGATGGACGGCTAAGATGGTGCCATGTGGCGCCATCTCAGCCGCCCAAATGGCCTCCAGCACCGCAGCACCTTTTCTTCTTCAATCAGCGCGTCGATTCTCCGCCATTGGATCAAGATCCAATGGCTGTGGATGCGGCTGCCTAATTCATCCGTGCGACCATTTCGAAGGCATAGCGCAGTGGTGACGCAGCCGCGAGTGAAGCAGAGGTCGTGGGATCGAGTCCCGCGAGCCTCAAATTGGGCGCAAGCAAGCAGGCGCGTGGAGTGTCAGATGTAGATCGAACGGCCGTGCGCGCCCGATAGCGCCGACGCGCGATTGAACGCGCGGCGCGGGCGTGCAATCTGACGTGCCAGGCGGGCGGGCTGCAGCGGGTGAAGCGCGATCTAAGCCATCCGATCTCGCGATTGGACGACTAAGAACCAGCAGATGTGCATAGGCGTTGCGCGTGCGAGCAGGCGATCAGGCGCGCGCGAGCTGCCCACGACGCCCACGAAGGAGGCTTTAGCAACGGTTTTATCCGTCACTAAAGGCCCCTTATTTATTATTTTGAAGTTGTAATGTCCATTTTGCCCCCACTCCTTGCAACTATAAAAGGAGACCCCATCCATACGAAATTTTCATCCCTTCCTTCTCCTCTCTACCCCTCCAAAGCTCAAGAGAAGCTTCTCCCACACCCAGGATGCTTCTTGCGAGATAAAGTCCAATTTTCATTCCCCTTGGAAAGTGGATCCCGCGACGACGACGGCGTGCTGCTTCGTTCCTGTTCTTCTGCTTCGTCCTCCTTCGTCCTGCTTCGTTCCCCTTTGTCCAAGCGTCGTCCCGTCCGGCTCGTCCTCCAAGCAACCGTCGAGGAGGATTTCTCTCTCCCTATTCTTTTTACTGCTTTCTAGTATAGATTTACTACTTTCTAGTGTAGTTTTGTTCGTCCTCTAAGCAATTGTCAAGAAAGACATTTCTCCCTCCATTCTTTTAATGCTTTCTAGAGTAAATTTATCGCTTTCTAGAGTAATTATTTTATGCTTTGTAGTTGTAAGAGTGAAATGAACAATCTCCTTAATGAAAAATTCCTTGTTTATTCTACATCTCATTTTGATTTCTCTGTGTAATATTCTCTTTCTCTCTTTCTCTCTCTCTCTTCTATTTATTGTAAATAATTAGATAGTTTTAAATTGAATTATTCTGTGACAAATAAAAAGAAACGCGTAGTTTTTAAATCAAACGTCCACCTCCCTGTGTTCGACCCGAAATTTTCATTTTGGTATAAATTTTATTTGTTGAACACGAATTCTTTGCTTTCGAACTACAACGACAGGTTTTCCAAAATCAAACACGTTAGCGTAGCGATTCGAAAACGTTCAACATTTTGGCGCCGTTGCCGGGGAGGCGACGCTCTTTGATTTCTCTTCACGTTTTGTAACTTACAAATCATTTACTTCAATTTTCTCCTTTTTTATTGTAATTGCAGGTACTCTTTTGAGACGAGCAAAAGCGGTAGATTGGAGTAAAGTTCTGTGGAAGGTTTTGTAAGTTATCCCCCATTCTTTCCCCCTCCATAGATTTCATTCGCCACATTGAATCCAAATTCCAATTAACCTAGGTGTTTGCATAAATCCTAGGAATAGTTTGGTTGTTTGGATTCTCACTCACATTTATTCCACCTCCATTTATATAAAAAAAATAAAATAAAAAGATAATTTTGTGGGGCAATTTTCAACAAACACACAACGTACACCCACATTTAAAGGCACTTAACCGAATTGATTTGTTTCTACTCAACCGGGTTCTGATATGTGGAACTGGTACACATAAAGCAACACATAATTGAGTAGAAGTCAGATTAGGTAATCATTTGTGTGCCTAATTAAGTGGTGCATCAGGCCAATTATTTGAGTTGATTGGGCCGCACCACTTCAAATAAAATAAACTCATCAAGTAGCTGCCAATTAGGTTCAACTCTTAGGCATTTACCGGGCACTCCATGTTCTTTTTAAACTTTAAAGGAAAACATCTTCACCTGTGCTTGCAAAACCTGGTGTGCCAACGAAACCTGTTTGAAAACACCTAAAGTTGAATCCTAAAAGCTACTAAGCAAGATTTGAACCTTAAAATTCACCACATCAAAAATAATCTTGCTTGAAAATCACTGGTTGTGCACGCACACACAAATCAATCAATCATTAAGGGCACAACCCATTTAAAGGGCCCATCACATTCCAAAGCACATTCAAACCTAGCCCTAAATAAAACAGAGTAGACGTTGGCCTTAAGGTTGGACTCGCTCTTCAGAACCCAGAACAAGATTATTTTCGATTAGTCTGTTTCTACTGTTCAATTTGATGTCTAGCTAGGGGAGCAGAGTCAAACGATCGCGGCTGGGGGGTACACTAGTAACCGGAGGCGCAAGCCGAAGGAAGAACCTTCTCCCCAGTCCCTCCTTCTAACTGGTTGGATTGAACAGACGAAAGTAGATCAAATCGTTCCTTTATCTCAAGATGGGTTTTGGGAGTCTGTATGTCTGTAGGCTAACCCATTTAAGGATAGGTTTAATTGTTTGTATTGTAGGGCACCTTTCTTCCTCCAGTGTCTCATGAATCCGTCCACATATGTCACGCATTCCCGCTCTTTCCTTCCTGTTGTGAATTATCCTCAACATGATGATTATCCCAACTTGTACTATAATCAACCATCAGTTAGTTGGGATAATTCGGATTGGGGATATAGTTCCGGACCTCCGTGTTTAGGGTCTAACCCTGAACACTTTGATTCTGATTTCTATCCTTCTCAGAGCTACATCGATTATAGATCGTCTTTCTTTCGTGAACAACCTAATACAATCTACAATCAAGAAGGATACACCGATCCTTACCCATCCTCTGATTTCACTGCCTTTAGGTCATCACCATCTTTTCAACAATCTGAAATGACCTATTATCAGGAAGGGTATAACGAATCTCAATTCGTTAATTCCTCTACATTGAGCCCAAACCCGCCCAACCCTGAACTAATTCATTTGGTTCAGGTTAACCAGGTTCAACATAAGGTTCTAGCTAACTTGAGGAACATCATTCAATCTTTAGAAGTTCAGCCAATACCTTACATTGAGAGATTGGAGCCCCTGATGGAAATGATTAATGATTTAAACAAGTCTTTGTTGGATTGGCTCCAGGACGTTAAGGATAAGAACCTGGGTGAATTTCTACTTGGGAAATTAGCGAAATTGAGGATGAGATTCGTGGTTGCTTTGATTCAATCTTGGAATAATTCCCAGGATGAACCCTCTTCAGGAAAGCCAATGATAGAACCCGCTTAAGCACCTGTTGGGGGGGACACGTGTTACGAGGCTGACCAGATTGGATTAAAGCGACCAATTAAGGAAGATCTGATTTCTTCACCTGAGATCCCTGAGCCGGGTTACGAGGAAACGTATGTCTCCTTGGATCGAAAAGTGACAAATGATTTTGGGACATATATTGATACGGATCCTAATTTCTTTGATGGTGAAGATTCTAGTTGCGAAGTCTCACGCGAGTTTTCTGAACATGATTTCAGTGAGACGATTGGGCCTGAGGAATCTGATAGATCATTTAATAGCCCAATAACTGAGGAAACTGATCTTATTATGGCACACATTACGGATCCAGAATCACATTTTCTGGAGGAATCAATTCAATGCCCTGATTATCAGTTACACCATGTTGAGCTTATTGATGATTTTAATTCTAAGATAATTAGACCCAAGTCAATTTTGATTTTGTCACATCATTTAGACTTGGAGATTTCAGATGGGGTGATGATTATATAAGAGGTCCTGGAATTTGATATGCTGAATGAGGAGGATAAGAGCTGGGGAGTTCTGATTTGGGAAGTTAATTTTGGAGGAAATGGAAGATTGAGTTGAAGGGTTCCTTTTAAGTTGAAACCATCAAATCAGAACCCTTACGACATTTGTTTCGAGGATGTTCAACTCAAGCACACATTCAGCGATTATCCTTTTGAGCTTCAATTCTCTGTAACCCAACTTTTTGGTCTTGGGTTGCATCTTCGTAAATCGCAGGCCCGACCCCGCTTGCATTCTGATTTTAGGTTTTGGGTAATTTTTATCCAGAACCTAAGATATTCTCGATTATGGGGGATGGGTCTGCACCACAATCTGGTCCACATCTGTGGACCTCTGTTGACAGGTCATAGGATTCTTCTGTTTATTCTAATTCTGACCTGCACTTGTGAATTTTTCATCTCTTTCCTTGTATTGTGTGCCTAGCTGAAGGCACTAAACTCAGCACATATACAGTTCTTTTTCGTTTTCATCTTGGAGCGGACCTGATATTCATGCAATTCAGGTGCTTTCTACGCTTTTCCACTCTGTTTTATGTTTTTTTAATACAATGAGGGAATTGCATTAGATAGGCATGGGGTGGTGGATATTTATCTCTGAATTCGTTCGTCAGCTCCGTAGATTTGTTTTATTTTCTTTTATTAAAAAAAAATTAGAATTAGGAAAGAAAATTTGGATTTAAGAAAATTTTCAATCTTAGGAAATACTACATTAAGATCTAAACACAAAGACCCTTCAGGTCTTTGGACTTAATCAGCCCATGTATCCACTAAAATGTTGATTTGTTTTTCGAGTTCTCGCCAACTTGAATTTTATTTTAATTGGAGTAAATAAAGTTTGGGTGATAAGTACACGACTTATCAACCCGCCCTCTGATTTGAGGGAATTTTGAGTCTTAAGCATCTACACACTTTGTTTGCACTGACTCGTTGTTCGGCGATTTTAATGGAAATTGGGTAGCTAATGAACTTTCTAGGGTGATATGGCTGGCAAGTTATCGTGGGTAACAGCCCATAGGTAGGTTGTCCAGAGCCCAGTCACTGGACCTTTCTCTTTTTGCTGCCTTTAGGTAAATCTTAGACCAGGGAAGCCACCTACTTAAAAAAAACAAAAATCAAAAAGAAAAGGAGAAAAGAACAAAAAGAAATAAGCCACGCTTCGCCGCACGAGTATGGCTGGCAAGTTGTCGGTGGTAATAGCTCATCGACCGGCTGTCCAGAACCCAGCTCAGAAAACGCACTAAAAATTCCCAAAACACTTGGAAGAAGCGGAGAAGTAGAATAAACCGGGGAGATATACACTGGATTCACCCTTGTGTTGACCCCATAAAAAATATATATAAAAGTAGGGAGAAAGCTACCGGTTGTAAAGATACACCTTTAGATAGAATTCTTTTTGAGGTCAACTAGAGGCATAGAAATCCGAAGTCCGTTTTAATTATCGGTCAACGAGTCTATCACAATTACAATAAGATGCTTAAAACTTAGGGTTCTCATCAAATCTTGGGTGAGTTGAATGGCCGTAGAAAGCCACTCTTAAACCCTAAAATTTGAAAATCCAAAAAAATTAGAAAAGAGTAAAAAGAGAAAAAGAAATTTTTCTTTGAATAAGGCGAGGGCTTGAGGCGGTCTGCATTTTGGCTGATACCCGGGCACTGTTGTGTCTTTGAAAGTTCAGTTCCTAAGTAGACAATTTCTTAATGATTGAAAATAACTCAGGTCCAAATAATCCAACCTAATTCTTTTATAAATAGCATATAGTTTTTGCTAGGGACTAGCAAAAGATAGGCATGGGGGTATGATGTAAACACATTTACACTACTTAAGATGTCTATTTATGCATGTTCTTAAGCATAGGATTGCATTTCATGATATAAATATTGCATAACATGCATCATCTTGCATTTAGAGTAGTTTGAATAAAATGGAGGTTAATTGTCTCCTTTTATGTGCTTGGATAGGGCAAACATTTTATTGACACCTTGGATCAAAGATCCAACCGTATGGATGTGATCAGGGCAACGATTGGAGTTCAATGACTCCAAGATCGCCCTAATCAGGCATCCGTAGCATCAGATAGTGATCGAGGAACCCTAGAAGATCAAGGGCCAGGATGGTGAAAATCCGCCCTTCAGATGACAAATCCAACCGCACGGATGAATTTGGATTGACGATCGCAGCCCAACGACACAAAATCGAGTCAATCCGACATCCGTGGCACCATCCACAACTTCCAGAAGATGGACGGCCAAGATGGCGCCACGTGGAGCCATCTCAGTCGCCCAAACAGCCTCCAGCACCACCGCACCTTTTCTTCTTCAATCAGCGCGTCGATTCTCCACCGTTGGATCAAGATCCAACGGCTGTGGATGCGGCTGGCTAATTCATCCGCGCGACCATTTCGAAGGCGTAGCGTAGCAGTGACGCAGTCGCGGGCAAAGCAGAGGTCGCGGGATCGAGTCCCGCGAGCCTCAAATTGGGTGCAAGCTAGCAGGCACGTGGAGCGTCAGATTGAGATAGGACAGTCGCGCGCGCCCGATAGCGCCGACGCGCGATTGAACGAGCGACGCGGACGTGCAATCTAACGCCCCAGGCAGGTGGGCTGCAGCGGGTGAAGCGCGATCTAAGCCGTCCGATCTCGCGATCGGACGGCTAAGAACCAGAGGCGTGCGTAGGCGTTGCGCGTGCGAGCAGGCGATCAGGCGCGCGCGAGCTGCCCACGACGCCCACGAAGGAGGCTTTAGCAACGGTTTTATCCGTCACTAAAGACCCCTTATTTATTATTTTGAAGTTGTAATGTCCATTTTGCCCCCACTCCTTGCAACTATAAAAGGAGACCCCCTCCATACGAAATTTTCATCCCTTCCTTCTCCTCTCTACCCCTCCAAAGCTCAAGAGAAGCTTGTCCCACACCCAGGATGCTTCTTGCGAGATAAAGTCCAATTTTCGTTCCCCTTGGAAAGTGGATCCCGCGACGACGACGGCGTGCTGCTTCGTTCCTGTTCTTCTGCTTCGTCCTCCTTCGTCCTGCTTCGTTCCCCTTCGTCCAAGCGTCGTCCCGTCCGGCTCGTCCTCCAAGCAACCGTCGAGGAGGATTTCTCTCTCCCTATTCTTTTTGCTGCTTTCTAGTATAGATTTACTACTTTCTAGTGTAGTTTTGTTCGTCCTCTAAGCAATCGTCAAGGAAGACATTTCTCCCTCCATTCTTTTAATGCTTTCTAGAGTAAATTTATCGCTTTCTAGAGTAATTATTTTATGCTTTGTAGTTGTAAGAGTGAAATGAACAATCTCCTTAATGAAAAATTCCTTGTTTATTCTACATCTCATTTTGATTTCTCTGTGTAATATTCTCTTTCTCTCTTACTCTCTCTCTCTCTTCTATTTATTGTAAATAATTAGATGGTTTTAAATTGAATTATTTTGTGACAAATAAAAAGAAACGCGTAGTTTTTAAATCAAACGTCTGCCTCCCTGTGTTCGACCCGGAATTTTCATTTCGGTATAAATTTTATTTGTTGAACACGAATTCTTCGCTTTCGAACTACAACGACAGGTTTTCCAAAATCGAACACGTTAGCGTAGCGATTCAAAAACGTTCAAAAGGGACTAATGAATGTGTGATGCTTAATGCACATGGTAGGTCACGGGGCATGGTTATTTGGTGGAGAAGGGCCTGGGCACACATTTTGGATGTACACAAGGCTTGACATCCAATGACTTGCAAGTTCCAAACTCACCAGGGGCATGATATTATCTGGATTACAGATGTACATGGCCCTTGTGCTGCATCTATGAGACAGGAACTATGGGAGGATTGGGCTGCTATGGCCGAACTGGTGCAAGGGGAAGCTTGGCTGACAAGCGGAGAGTTCAATTGTGTGTTGACAGGGACAGACAGGCCATATGGTGCTACAGATAGTTCAGCTGTTGGATTTCAGTTGGTGGTTCAATCCCTTGACCTGAATGAATATCCATCATCAGGAGTTGAGTTCACTTGGCGCAATGGTAACGGCTTACTATCTAAAATTGATAGATTCTTTGGAAATGTGACTATCCTTGATAGATTTCAAATGTCAAGTGTTGCTGGCCTGGATCGCCCTTTCTCTGACCATACTCCTTTGGTTTGGGATAGTAGTGAAGAGATCCAAGTAGGTTCATACTTCAAGCTTAGAAAATCTTGGCTGAGAGAACCTGGATTCCATCAGATGATCGACTCATGGTGGCAGGCCAAATAGGTGGAGGGCTCAACTACTATCAGATTAGCCTCCAAGCTGGCAGCCCTATGTACAGTTATAAAAGAATATGGTGATACTGTGAACACATTGAGGCAGCAAAGGCGGGTAGAGGCTCTGAACAACATCCAGAAGCTGGATTCTAAGGAAGCAGCAGGTCCTCTATCTAATGAGGAGCTTGCAGATAGAAAAATGTGGCAGAGGGTGGTAGTGGAGGAAGATTTCAAACAGGAGATTGATTGGAGGGAGAGATCAAGACAATTATGGCTCAAGGAGGGAGATGCCAACACAAAATTCTTTCATCTTGCAGCCAACTCTAGGAGGCGTGTAAATTATATCTCTTACATTCCCAAAGATGGGCACAGACTATCCTTTATGCAAGAAATAAGGACAGAGGCGATCAGGTACTACAGGGGGGCTTCTCGGGCAACAAAGAGAGGGCAATGGAGGATGGCTGTGAATGATGCGCCAAGAGTTACAAGTGATCAAGCCTCTCAACTGACAGCAACCATCACTGAACAAGAAACCTTGAATGGTATTAAAGAGCTTAATATGGAAGGTTCCCCAGGACTTGATGGGATACAAGTGTTCTTCTATAAAGAAATGTGGAGCGTTATTGGTAAGGAGGTGATGGAAGTCATAAGAGAGTTTGAGAAGGGCAATGCAGGTTTCAATAAGATCAATAAGTCATATCTTTTTTTACTGCCGAAGACTATGGGAGCTGAGAAGTTTTCATATTTCAGACCGATCTCTCTATAGATCTCCATCTACCTAGTGGTGAGTAAGATATTGGCAAACAGACTAAGAACTGCTCTACAAAGCTTGATTCACCCTATGCAGTCTGCCTTTTTACCCAACAGATCCCTCCAAGAATCTTTCATTATGGCCCAAGAAATGGTGAGTGGATGGCACAGAAGGAAATGTAAGGCATTTATGTGGAAAGTTGACTTCCAAAAGGCCTATGATTCGATTCGGTGGCCATACATCTGGGAGGTATTCAAAAGGAGAGGCTTCCCCCCTTTATGGATCCAGTGGATGAAGTGATGTATCACAACTGCTTCCTTCTCCCCGCTGATCAATGGGAAACCACGTGGTGCTTGGATTCAACCTCAATGTGGGGTTAGAAAAGGATGTCCTCTAGCCCCCTTGATATTTAACCTTGCAGTTGATGGGCTTGCAACATATGCATACAAAATGACTGAGGTGGGGGTCATCAGAGGGTCCTCACTTTCCAACAAGAGGTCCTTGGCTCCTATTTTACAGTATGCAGACGACACGATTTTTTTTGTGGAAGGGTCCAATTCTGTTGCCCATGCTTTAGGGCATATGGTGAAGACTTTTGGGGATATATCTGGTTTGAAATTGAATAGAGAAAAGTCTACTTTGATATGCTTTGGCATGAATGAGTAGGAAAAGAAGACTCTAGAGACTACATTGGGTACACCTTGGTCTAAGCTGCCAATTAAATATCTGGGACTGCCATTACAAGATGCATAAATGAACAAGAATGATTGGAATGTTCCTTTTGATAAGGTATCTGTCAAACTAAAAGGGTGGAGTAGCAAATTTTTGTCAAAGGGTGGGAGACTAATTCTCCTAAACTCAATGATAACTTCCATCCCGGTGTTCTATTTCAGCATCTTTAACGCCCTAAAATCTATTCGGAAATAATTGGACGTAATGCGGAAGAAATTTTTTTGGAAAGGGGTAGGTCATGAGGGGAGTTTCATGCAGCCTGTGAAATGGGAAAAGATCTGCAGGCCAAAGGAAATGGGTGGACTGGGGATTAAGGCACTTAAGGAATTCAATGAGGCTCTTCTGATCAAATGGGCAATCAAGATTTTTGAGGGCAAGGATGAAATCTAGACAGACCAGATCAGAGACTGCTATGGTGATCCAGCAATGCACTAAAGAGGCTACAGCCAGCCAAACCATCCCCTTTCTGGAGATTGGTTATCCTTGCAATCAAAAGCAATCGGCACCTGATGCAGCCTAGGCTTGGAGATGGATGTGAATTCAGCTTATGGAATGAGCAGTGGCCAACTATGGGGATGCTAAGAGATGCTTATCCAAGAGCACATGCTGCAGCTGCAGACAAAGAAACTACTGTCAGCAGCTTGTGGTCTGCTGCAGGGAACTGCTGGAGTTTAGAAGGGTCTGAATTGAGTAGAACAGGTACACGGCAATGGGAGGACAGGCAGAACTTGTTATCTGCATTACAACAGATTCATCTCAAACAAGGTGCGACTGATACATATGGCTGGAATGAGAAATTTTTAGTGCAGCAGGCTTATGAAAGGATTATCAGGTCAAACACAAATGTGGAGAGTGACCCAATTGATAAGAAAATTTGGCTATTGAAGATTCCATTGAAAGTGCAAATTTTCTTATGGCTTTGCAGGAGGGAAGGCTTGATCACGAGTGACTTTAGACATAGAAGAATGGGGACAATGTTAAATGCTTATCATCTCTCTGGATTACACACTGACAGTGCGTCTCATATTTTTTCCTCATGCTTGGTCACAGACAAACTATGGAGGAAAATTTGCCAGGAACCTCTACCTACCTGGGATTCCCTTTGGAAGAGGTTTAATACACTTGGACTACCATACAGGTGTATGGCCGCCACCTTGTGGTGTGCGTGGAGGGCGACAAATGAAAAGCTATTTTAGGAGAGACCAATTTGGTGTGAGATAATTGTGAATGAGTGCTGGTCCCTCATACATAGTCGGGGATCTATTCTGTAATGTTTGCTTGATTTGAAATAAATTGCCCTCCGGATTGCTATCATTTCACGATAGCTTTCCTCACAGTTTCAAGAAAAAAAAGGTCAGAATGCCAATAATAGGCCTAGAGGTACTCAAGTACCAACCAAGATCTAGACCTGACTAGCTTTAGCCTCAGCCTATCACAAAGGTTTTTAAGGCCCACAAAAACTATCCTAAGATTCGTTGAACCCTACGGTTAATGCACCCGTGCTTGAAACAAGGTTAATCCAGGTTCAGTTTACAGTGCATCTTTGTAAAAGAGAGGGATAGAAGAATTTTTGCATTTTTGGAGAGCTTTCTCTCTCTTTTTCTTTTCTTTATTTCTAGCTTTATATTAGCTCAAAAACATAATCTATATCAGATTCCTTGTTCCCACCATAAATCCTCGCAGGGTCCCTAGCAATCGATGCTTTGAGATAGCACCACCCACGGCAACCCCCAGAATCCTATCTTTCGGCACTTTGGGATAGTGCTGCTTATGGTGTTCTATAGCTAAATTCAAGCCCGAGTGATTGCACCACAATCATATTTTTTTTTTTGAAAATGATGAGGAATGCTACCGAGGCTGATAGTAGATCAAGATCCTTTTATTTATGTAAAAAAACATAGCATTACATGAAGTTCTCCCACTCTTTCACATGCCCCCAGCACTCCCTTACAATATTTCCCACATTAATGGATCCCTCTCTAAACAAATGCTCATTACAAGCATGCCACACACTCCACATAACTGCCACTTGTTGGAACCTAGTTCCACTTCTCTTTTGTGTTTTGGTGTTAACAAAACCTTTTTAAAGTCAAATGCAGTTATGAAGTGTTACAGGACTATACAGGAAATAAATATTGTGGATGCCAGCAAGCAACAAGATAGCATTGAAGATATGAAGGCAGAAGATTATAGATTTTGTTTCATTTATTGTATGTTAGAATCTTTGTATGTCTCTTAACAAGTAAAAAATAATATAGCAGTTAAAATCAAAGTATAGATAATTAGGGTTCATATTAACGCTCAATCGTTTATCTTTTCAACTCAAAATCGATTCTTTCAAAACAAGGTCGTATAGATTAGATGGGTTTTCTCTAAAAAGTGACTTACATTTATAATATTAGATACTTGTAGCAAATATCGGTACTGGTTATAAGTACCGGTACATGCTAGGCATAGGTTTGGGCCTAAGTCCCAAACTATGAACAACATGCACTTGCACTCATCGTGAGTACCGGTACCAAGTGGTCACAGTTTGTGCACTTGATTTTGCCTGGACCTTACAAGTATCGATACTAATCACCAGTACCGGTACATTCAAGTCACAGCCCCATAGCCTGTGAGTCACAAGTACCGATACTGATGATCAGTACCGGTACCAAGTGGCTTTGTTGGTACTCAACAGAATGCACTGACTACCGGAACTAGTGATCAGTACCGGTACCCCAAGCACTGTTGAACTGACTATAGGCAGTCAATACCAATACCAACTAACCATTGTGCCTAATCTGACGGCTATTTTGCAATTAATCTTAATCCTACACTTCCCTTTTTGCCCCTAATGGCTAGTATTTGTAGCGGAGGTGTTTAGTGGCCTATATATACACTCCTTGAGTATCATTTACATATAACCAATAAGCAAAAAATATTCTCTTTGCCTACACCTTCTTTTTCCAATTTTCTAACTGTAAAGGAGCTTGTCTTGTTGCTCTCTTCACAAGGCTATTCTCTGGTTGCAACAAGTTCCCAAGGCGATTGCGTTCTTAGTAAATTGTCTATTTTTGCTTTCGCATTCTAGTTAGAGTTTATATATCATTATTGTTTTTCATAGAGCATGTGTTTGATAAAAAAATTGCGTCATAGTATAGTGCGCAATACTACCAAAAAAAACATTTATATAAGGATAACGAGACTTAAGTCCCGGTCGTTCGTCTCTGGGTGGCGTTATGCAAATCTAAAATCGATCTTTTATCGCTCTACTTATTTAGAATCGCACGTCGGTTTCCAATCGTCGGATTAAAGTTTTGCCACTTTCATTGTGAACACTAATTACGTGCGCATGTGTTAGATAGATGACAAAGGTGAAGGTATGAGTTTCAGTATGCACAATTCTAGTTATATGGTGGCTGTTTACAGAAAATGCATTGATGTTAAATCTTCAATATTTTCTGGTACCGACATGCTGGTTGCAATATATAAAAATAAAGAGCAGGCAACTTGAATCACACGAAATAGATTGTAATCGATAAGCTCATGGTGATTTTCAACACAAAGATATTTCTTTCATTCATTCAGAAGGGTGTTTGCAACATGGAATGTAGAGGAAAGCTTATAAAGGAAAGCTTGAAAATATAAATCTACCTAACAAAAAATGATCGCGTACAGGAATCTATGGGGGGATTTATGCATCATTGTAAGAGAATAAGAGTTAAACTTCTAACCAATACATGAAAGCATGTAAATATGAAGAACTAGCTACTAAGCTAGCAGAAACTAAGGGCATTCAAAGGTGGGCTCTGATGACCTTTGAATGGTTGAGAGGAGAAGGAGGGGCGGCCAATGGTGCTTAGGCCAGCTCTTGGAGAGAGGTTAGGGAGATGATCCAGCATCCTGGCGTGGAGATGGTGGCAGCCATGGTGCACAACTGGTGGAGGTGGAATGGAGATGAATGTAGCTAACCTAAGTGTGAATGTGTGCCAAGAATGGGATGGGTGCAAATGGCCACCCCTTAGGTCATTTTATAGACCTAAGGGAGACTCTCTAGAGAAGTGTGGAACTCTCTAGAGAAAGCCCCATAAGTGGCCAGCCAAGTGAGAGAGAGAGGTGGTTCTTAGATCCATAAAAATTGGATCTCAAATTGAATGGCTCTTGCTTGCTAATTTTGGCAACCAAGAGTGGCACGAGTGGCACCACCTTTGGAAGAGAGTTCTAGAGAACTCTAGATGAGTGTGTGTGCGTGAATGTGTGTGTGTGTGTGAGTGTGGCCGTGCCCTATGTGGCTAAATGGTTTAGGTTAGGTCCAAAAGGGTTTAGGTTGGTGTAGGCCTTAAATTAGGGTTGCAAACCCTAATTGCTAAGGAGCAATTGCAATTAAACTTAACACAAGTTTAATTGAATGGGTGTGAACCTAATTGAGAGTGAAATAACTCAATTAGGTTGGGCTTAGGTCAATTGGACTCTCACTGAGTCCAATTGGACTTGTGTGGGTTGAGATCTGAGCTCAATTGGACCCTATGAGTCCAATTGACTAGGCAATGGTAATTGACTATGATCTAAGTCAATTGTGTTTAGTGAGGACCTAATTAGGCCCTTAGGGAGGTCTAGAGGTGGTGTATTAGGGTTAGGGTACCTTAATTTAGGTTCTATGGGGTTGGAATTGGGTTTAGGGAGCTAGAGATCCAAGATCAAGGCTTGTATCTCAAAATAGGAACTAGAGAACAGTTCCAAATGTCCAATAAAAGTGTCAGACATCTTATACTTAAAAATCAGAAGTCCAGACTTGTTGTCTGGACGTCCAATCAAAGTCAGGAGAGATTCTAGGTTCTGTCTTGGCTATTGTACAAAAATTGGACATCTAACCAAGTGTCTGGACGTCTAATAACACTGTAGAAGTGGGTTTAAGGTGTGCAAGAGTTGGCTAAGGGTTCTAGACGTCCTATAATTCATCTGGATGTTCAGATAAAGGTTGTAATTAGGGTTTTAAGGTTTCCTAGGGTGTGGTGACCTAATCTAAGTGTGGCTAAGGCTTGGGGTAGTTTCTAGGCTGTCCTAGGGCTAGGATGGTCCTAAGTTATTCATATTTTACTGCTTTATTCCTACTTAATAGAATAGCATACCTTAACTCCCTTACATTATTATCTATTACATCTAATCTAGGTCTTCTGCTCCAACTCTACTGCAACACCAGTTATTCCAGCTTCAGATACAGCTTCAGATCTACCTTTTGATCAACTTGTTACCTGCAATTGACATAGTGCACCTAATCAGTACATCATAGAATTATTTCATGCATAGCTAAAAGAAAGCAGTAAAGATGCAGATAATGCTTATGCATGCATGAATTACCCTAACTTATGCTAAGTCCTAGCCTAATTTAGGTCAGTTAAGACCTATGATTGCTGCGTAATCATACCCCCATGCCTAAATCTTGCTAGTCCCTAGCAAATGCAAGAATAAATTATTCACAGAAGGGTCCCTAAGGAATTAATTATTTTATCAAGTGTATGCCTAGAAATTTTTCTCCTTTTTATTTTCATCCTATGCTCTAGAAATCCAGACAATCGTGAAAGTGTAGCTATGTAGCTTTCGCAACAGATTCGAGTGAAAAACTAATTCACCTCTAAAGCCTATACTTGACCCCTATTAAAAATTCTAGCAGGCTAGGCGGACTTCTTCCCTCGGGGTATTCAAGATATTCTTTGAATTCCACCTGGCTTTAAGCTTAGGTAGAGGATGTCTGAGGGAAAATATTATATATTTGGTGGCTCACTCTCACTTGGTGCTACATAGAGATTAGTATTTTAGAATCTAGATTCCCAGACTATCAAGTAACTCAACTCAGAAATAGATGAGAAAAACTATGCTCTCTTTTGGTTTCTTTGTATTCATTCTCTCTTACTCTCTCTGTTTCTTTTCTTTTTTTTCTTTTTCTTAAAGCCCACAATCTCGCCAGATTCACACATAATCTGTATTTGGTGGTCTTACTTGGCATTAACACTTTAATTAAGTTCCCATAACTCTAACACTAAGTCAGAATTCCTCAGCCAGTATTCGAACGGGCAGAAACATAAGAAAGGTGGGTTAAGGCCATGTTTAGTGGATCTTAAATTTATTTGGTAGTATTGCCTCAATGCAACTGAAATAAACAATAAATATTCACTCTTCTTTTCTTTGCTTTTTCTTCTTTTTCTAATTTTTTTCCAATTTTTCTTTCTTTTCATCATTTTTTTTCTTTTTTTTTCTCTTTCTTTCTTTTTTCTTTTTTTCAACATAACACAACTAGCATACATCCATGAACTTTATTGAGAAGGCATTATTAGGGATTGGTGGTACTCAAGAGACATTTGGTGGCTTATTTGATGGAAGTGCCTACTCACTGCATCGGAAGAGACAGATAGGACGGTGTATTTCTAACCTTGACATCAATACCCTCCTTCAGCCGAGGATTCCATAAAGAATGGTCGTATCCATCCACCTTAGCCCTAGTTTTATGAAAACTCGCTCTCCGCTTATTTGCCTTATTTGGTGGCTCTCAAAATTTCACAGAAAATGTATACGCAGGAACCGAGAGCAAAAACTATGTCTAATCTCAGAGTATTATCACCTAATTATCTAGGACTCCGGATTCCTTGTACTAATCTTAGAGCACCAGTACACTCTACTCTCATCTCGCACTGTTTGGTGGATTTTTGGAAGAAAATCTGCCTGACCCCCAAAACACTGTCCAGGGTTTCAGGAAAAGAAGCACTGCTTCTTCTCGACAGACTAAATACGTTTATTAGCCTTCACCATGAATCCATTGCAAATTCTACGTGTGTGTGAAAAGTTGTACTGGATTCCAGATTACAGGAATCAACTAGAGGATAAAATCCCTAATGCATTCTCTTAATAAAATAATCTTATTCATGGATGCACTATGTATATATACTATAAACAATTAACCTCTTATATTCGAACTTCATGAAATTTCCCATTCGGGTTACATTCAGCTTGACCTTAAATTTAGAATAGAGGTGAGCAGGTGAGTCAAAAATGGCTGTTCCAGACAATTTCTAGCTCCAATGCGAGCATTGAAGGTGGAGTTGATTATTCTTTTATTTAGGGTCCTAAAGTACATTTTACATGCAGCTCCGAGGTTTTCCTAAATGTTGGCATAAAAATTTTCAATTTTGTTGTATCTACCCCCCCATACCTAAGTTCTTGCATGTCCTCATGCATGAATATAAAAGAAAATAAGTACAGCAGGGAGAAAATGGGTAGAAATCACCTATAATTGCTCCTGAAATTATACATGCAGCACCGGCCAACCTATCAATATGCAATATGCAGAAAGAAAATATGCCAAAAGGAGAAATATGCTATGTATAAAAATGGTTATTCATAGATGATGGTGGAATGTGGGATATGCTAACTATACGTGCTGAGTTTAACGCCTCCAGCTGGGCGAAAACTCAATCATACGTCCTTAATAAGATGAACGATCTTGTCAGGTGGAGGAGGTTCCTGGGCCAAAAATAGCTTGAGGCACTGGCCATTTACCGTATGATATATGCCCAGATTTTGGGTCCCTAATCTGGACTGCCCCATCATGATATGGGTGAATCACAACATATGGACCAGTCCACTTGGACTTGAGCTTCCCTACGAAAAGTTTTAAACAAGAATCGAACAACTAGACTTGCTAGTTGGGCATGAATTCTTTCCTCCGGATGTGGCAGTCATGAAAGGCCTTGGTCTTGTCCTTGTATATCAATGCATTCTCATAGGCCTCCCATCGGATCTCTTCTACTTCCCTGAGCTGGAGTTTCCATTCTTGACCTCCTGCATCGATTTCAAGGTTACATTTTCGTACTGCCCAAAAGGTGCAGTGTTCCAGCTCTACAAGAAGGTAACAGACCTTGCCATATACCATACGATATGGTGACATTCCGAGTAGGGCCTTGTATGTAGTCCGATATGCCCAAAGTGCATCAACTAATTTATTGGACCAGTCCTTTCAGTCTGGCCTAATCGTCTTCTGGAGAATTAGCTTGATCTGACGGTTAGACACTTCAGCCTGCCCATTGGTCTGTGGGTGATACGGAGTGGCTATACGATGATGTACCCCGTATTTCTTAATAATGACCTGAAGTGGGTGTGGATGAAGTGGCTTCCCCCATTGCTAATCAGAGCACGGGGTATTCTGAGTCTCGCGAAGATGTACTGCCATATGAAAGAAATGATGGTTTTATGATCAGCCCGTCTCACCAGGATGGCCTCGACCCACTTTGAGACATAATCAATGGCTACTACTATGTACTTGAAGCCATGCGAGTTCAGAAAAGGGCCCATAAAATCAATGCCCCAAACGTCGAACACTTCTACAACCATGATGGGCTGGAGTGGCATCATGTCTCTATTGGTCATAGAACCGACCGACTGGCATCGTTTGCAGTGTTGGGCGTATTCGTGTGTATCTTTGAAAATAGTTGGCCAGAAAAATCCTGACTGCAAAATTTTTGCAGCGGTTTTCCGTCCTGAGAAATGAACACCACAAGCATCATTGTGGCAAAAAGATAACACACTGGGGATTTCAGAATCTGGGATGCATCTACGAATAATCTAATCCGCTCCAATGCGGAGGAGCAGTGGGTCATCCCAAAGGTAGAATTTGGCTTCCGCAGTAAATTTGAGTTTCTAGTCCTTGGATAGGTTCGCGAGAATCTTGCCTGTGGCAAGATAGTTCGCGATATCTGCGTATCAGGGGAACTCAATAGAGTGAACTGTCAAAAGTGATTCATCTGGAAATTGCTCGTGGATAGGTAGGGAATAAGGAATGTGGCCTGGATCCAGTCTGGATAGGTGATCCACCACAACATTCTACTTTCCATCTTTACCACGGATTTTAATATCAAATTCCTACAATAGAAGGATCCATCTAATGAGCCGGGGTTTGGCATCCTTCTTTGCTAACAAATGCCGAAGGGCGAAGAGGTCAGTGAAGATGATGACTTTGGACCCTAATAAATAAGATCTGAATTTCTCCAACCCGAATATTACTGCTAGCAATTCTTTTTCGATGATCGTATAATTGCGTTGAGCCTCATTCAGCATCTTGCTAGCATAGTATATGACAAAAGGTTGTTTTTCCCGACACCGGCCTAAAATAGCACCAACGGTAAAATCAGAAGCATCGCACATCATCTCGAAAACAAGCAACCAGTCAGGTGGTTGGAGAATCAGGGAATCAAAGACAGTGCTTCATAAAGTCTCGAAGGCACTGAGACACGAGGTGTCGAATTCAAATGGGACATCGGCAACAAGGAGATTCATCAAAGGTCGTGCAATTTTTGAGAAATCGCATATAAATCTCTGATAGAAGCTGAAGTGACCCAAGAATGATCTGATCTACTTGATCGAGCTAGGTGGCGGTAAGTGGGAAATAATCTCAGATTTAGCTAGATCAACCTCGAGTCCATTTTTAGAGATCTTGTGCCCTAGTACTATGCCATCCCTCACCATGAAATGGCTTTTCTCCCAGGATAGTACTAGGTTTACCTCAATACACCGTTTCAAGATCTTGGTGAGGTTATCAAGCAAGATGTGAAATCATCTCTGAAGATGGAGAAGTCATCTATGAACACCTCCACATAGTCCCCAATCATGTCAGAGAAGATGGCCATCATACAACGTTGAAATGTTGCTGGTGCATTGCAGAGGCCAAATGGCATCCGCTTGAAAGTGAATGTTCCAAAGGGGCATGTGAATGTGGTCTTGTCTTGATCATCCGGGCTAATTGCTACTTGATTATACCTGGAGTATCCATCCAAAAAGCAAAAGAAACTGCGTCTGGCTAACCGTTCCAAGATCTGATCAATGAAAGGCAAAGGAAAGTGATCCTTCTGGGTAGCCATGTTCAGTTTCCTATAGTCGATGCAGACCCGCCAAGATGTCGCAATGCGGGTCGGAATGGATTTGCCTTTTTCATTTTTTACTACGGTGAGTCCTGCTTTCTTGGGTACTATCTGGATTGGACTCACCCATTGGTTGTCAGAGATTAGGTATACAATACCTGCATCTAGCCATTTGATGATCTCCTTCTTAACAACCTCTAGCATATTTAGGTTAAGCCATCTTTCAGGTTGTCTCGAAGGTTTCACCCCCTCATCCGTGTAAATGTGATGACTACAATACGAGGGGCAAATACCGTGGAGATCAATAATGCTCCACCCTATAGCAGCCCTATGGTCTTGTAGCATAGAAATCAATTGATGCTCCTGTTCTTGGGTTAAGTGGGCATTAATAATGACTGGGTACATCTCACTTTCGCCCAAGAACACATACTTAAGTGAGTCAGGTAAGGGCTTCAATTCAATCACGGGTGGGTCAGAGTCAGAAATGGGAGTGGGAGGAGCAAACTCGAAGGTGGGAATCTGCGGATCCGTATGCATGTGAATTCCTGCTGATTCGCTCCCTATGAGATAATCGGTTGTGACTGCATTAACAGGAAACCCGTTAGCTATGGTCACATCCCCTTGCAACAACAAGGGCGATTCAGTAGTGTGCGGATCAGGATAGCTAGATTCAGGGGTGTTGTGGTCAGAAGCACACCATAAACAGTCAGATCCTCGGGTGTTGTGGTGCAGTGGTCTCAGTCCCTTGTGGGTCGAGGTCCAAGAACCCTGATAGTGCAGACGAATGAGACATTGGATCATCACAAAGGAGCCCAATGTTACCACAATATGCCGATTCTTCATCTTCACCATCCTCCTCTATGCAATCACAGTCAAAATTCCTTGATGCCCTGAATATGTCAAGTCAAAGTCTCTCATTACCTAGGGCTATCTCCATACACCCAGATGCACAATCAATGTTTGCTCGAGCTATCACTAGAAATGGGCGACCCAAAATGATTGGTGCATCTCGGAGATTAGGAGGAACCTCCATATCGAGAACCAAAAAATCTGCAAGAAAGCAAAATTCGATGACTTTTACAATCACGTTCTCAACCACCCCCCTCGGTGTTTTTACTAATCTATCAGCCAGCTAAATCATTACCGAGGTAGACTTTAACTCCCCAAATCGAAATCGATCAAATACGTCAGTGGGAGTTAGGTTGATGGATGAACCAAGATCTAGAAGGGCCCGGTCAAATGGAGAATCCTGCAAGAAGCAGGATATAAATGGGGTACCAGGGTCTTTCTTTTTCGGTGGCAAGTCAACTAGAGTCACGGTGCTAGCTTCTTTTGACAGTACCGCCTGTCATCTAATTCTAGGCTGTTGCTTTGGGGTACAATAGTCCTTGAAGAACCTAGCGACAGTGGGGATGTGATCAATTGCCTTGATGAGGGGGACCTGAATATGTACTTCCTTGAACATTGACTTCAGGATCTCAAAATTCCGCATGTCCTTTTTCCGTACTACATTCCACGTCAGAGCCTCAGGAAAAGGGACAGGAATCTCAGAGTCAAGTGGTCTCTTACCCTTATCTACCATAGGTGGCTCCTGAGATGAAGGAGTCGAACCTTCCTACGGTGAAGGGTGAGAAAAATCAGGACCTGCCTGCTTATGTGGTGGGTCGAATGTCTTCCTTTCACTCCTCAATGAGACAACATTTGCATCGGCTTGCTATCCATGAGGTGGTGGGGGAGCAGAAGGGGCAAAGTATGCAGGGTTCTGCATCAAAGGCGACTGGCCTTGAGCATAACTAGGTGGTGCAGGAGGTGCCTGTAATATGGCATGTGCCTGTCCCTGTGGTGCCTAAAACCTAGGCAGGGCGCCTTGGTTCTGCACATACCGAGGGTTTGGGAAGGGTTGGGAGGACAAGGCTCCCTAAGTCCTATGCTCTGTAACAGCTGGTTTTGCGTGTTCTGTATAGTGTGTATCTGGTCAGCCATCGCCTTCATTATCTGTAGGGTATCCTGTGTAGATTTCCTCATCAATTCTTACAGCTCCTCTTTCAGTGCCTCTAGAGGGTTAGCTCGATTTGGAAGGTGACTAGTAGCTTGGTGCAACGGCTGGTATAAAGAATGGGGCTGCTGCTGAGACGGGAATGGCTGCTGCCTAGGGTATGTGTTTTGCATATTCCCATATTACCTGGTCTGGTAGTGTGGATCTTGATGTGGTCTTTGTGAGTTACCAAACCAGGAGAAGTTCGGATGCCGGCGCCAACCAAGGTTATATGTCTCTGAATACGGGTTATTATGCCCATATCCTTGGATAGCACTGACGTCCTCATAGGCCGAAGATGTCTGAGACGTATATCCATCAAGGGGATACGTATTGTAATCTGCAGGTGGTGTGTAACCCTGGTCGCATGGTGCCAGATCGGTATTGTTTACGGGATCCTGATATGCAGGATCTCGTAAATAAGGAGAAGATGCATCCCGAGTGAGTAGATTAACTAGAGCTGGGGGGTCTTGGGGTGCATAGGAGAGTTTTGGAACAGCTGAGTTCAGGTTAGATTGATCCTGACTAATTTGGTCAATCTTCTTCTCAATCAGGTTTATTCTATCCAGCTGCTTGACAATGATATCCATGTCGTCTCGAATAGACTCGGTGTGACCTTCATGGACACCAACCCGTTGCTGACCAGGCCACTGGAACTGGTTCATAGACGCGGCATTCATCGAGTTCTCCACCAAAGATTCGAACAACTCAAATGAGCTATTCTCATCTTTTGCGAGGAAATTCCCGCCACTAGATGCGTCGGCTAGATACCGATGTGTGTCATCCAGCAGATGGTAAAATATTTGAGCTAGGTGCCATTTGGGTATACCATGGTGAAGGCATTTCTAGAGAAGGTCGTGGAATCAGTCCCAAGCTTCATGCAACTTCTCCCCATCTCCTTGGGAGAAAGTCGTGATTGTGTGCCTCATCGCATTTGTTCGACCGATTAGGAAGAACTTTTGTAGGAATTCACATCGTAATTCCAGCCAGGTTCTAATTGGCTTCCCAATGGTCTTAAACCAGTATGAAGCTTTGCCCCTCAAAGAAAATGGGAAAAGCTTCATTAGAACAATCCCAAGATCAATATTCCTGGGTCGAATCATTTCTATGAGTCGACTCAGGTCCTTTAGGTGCTGGAATGCATCTTCGCTTGAGTTTCCATAAAAGTGAGTGCTGATCAAATTGATCACATTAGGCTTGAGCTTAAATGTGCCTCCGCTTGCAAGAATCTTGACTAAGGGTGCGACGATCAGTGCGGCTGGATCATAGAAATCCCGCAGTTATTCTCCACGCAGTGGATGCTGCCTTCTATCAATCGCCGTCAAAATATGGTTCCGCTCCTTAGATTCAACCACCCGGGCTTCTAGACGAGCCATCGGGTCCAGATTATCAATGTCCTGACCCGATCTAGGTCCAAGTCCAGGAATAACCATTGCAGCTATGGGAGTAGAAGAAGTGGGGGGAGAAGATGGTCCTAGCGAGGTGACTCGCCTCCTTGGGAGTGGCTCCCAAGGTCCAACCCGTTGAGGTCTACGTGACCTTTTTCCTTACATACACCACCCGACCCCTAGGTTGGTGTAGCCAAGCTAAACAAGGCTAAGGCCCTGTCAATCAGATGGTCCTTATGATCTTGTGACCAGATTTTTCATTTTAAGTTCTAATTCCTGAAGAAAAATTCATCATACAACCGACTAAATGTGATTCCCACCTCTTAGCTAACCCAGCCAAGAGGTTGAAAGCACCTAGTAGTAGGACAATGAACTCGAGTTGATTTCATGTTTTAGAATTGATTTTTAGGCTGTTTTTCTTCAGTTGGGGTTTTTGGTGAGTGGCCCACAAGGTGACCAAGCTCACCAGCTAAGCACTAGACTTGACTAAGTCTAGGTCAGCCCAAATGTGGTCTTTAGATTGTGACCCTAAAGATGTAACCTAGGGTTCATGCAATTCTAGGGTTTTTTTGTTCTTTTATTTTTTTTTCTTCTTCAGTAGACCACAACAATAAAAGGAATCCAATTGAATTGAAATTTGGCGAGTAGATTCCTTTTTCAATTATATTTTGAAAGAATATTTTTTGCAATTTTTACTATTTCAACCGAATTTATAGATATTTTTAAATGTCAAGGGGTCAGATCTAGAATTTTGACCTCTGATCGGTTTCTTGCTTTGAAACAGTATCAAATGACTTTCAAAATTTTGGGAAAAATACGGAAAATAAAGCCAATGAGATCAGCTTTCAAACCCCACCATTTTTAGTCAAAAAAGATTCACGGATTTCTCAGAATTGCTTTTTGAATTTTGAAAAATCTCAAATCTGGATCAATCTGACCCCTTTGCACTTTGCGAATTTTTAAAAATTTTATACTTGGAATTTTTTCAAAATAATGTTGTTTGAAAGACAGTTTGAAAATGAAGGTCTAGCCCGAATTTCAGAATTTTTTGCTCACTAGTTTTTCGGCAATTGAATTTTTAAAACAGCCTTTGAAATCTGATCGAAAATAAGAGAATGATGGAGAAGCTTTTAAAAAGTGTTTGAGTTTGAAATTCAAACTTTCCACAAAAAAAAAAAAATCAAAAAGTTTCGAAAAGTTTTTTTTTTCTTTTCAAAGGGTTTTCAAATTTTTTTCTTTTGCTTTTTCAAAACTAACCTAGGGTTCAAAAAGAAACCTAATCTAACTACCTAGATTTTTTTTTTTCTTTGAATTTTTTTTTCTTTTTCACGAAAATGAATAAGCTTGTTTTTTTTCTATTTTTTTTTCAAATGAAACTGCTAGAGGCAAATCTAACCTAGGGTTCAAAGAAAAAACCTAATCTAAGGCAGATATGATGTGCACTTGGAATTTTTTTCCACGCACATTGTGTGCGTAGATCCCATTTTTTTCCTATTTTTCCTACACATCCAAAGACAAGCGGAGGAAGATTTGTCAGTGATAGCTCAAAAGATTGAAATCAAAAAATGACGTTGCCTCCCCAGCAACAGCGCCATTTGTTTGTGAGTCGTAAAGCGTGTGTTTGATAAAAAAAATTGCATATAGTATAGTTCGCAATACGATCAAACAAAAATATTTATATAAGGATAATGAGACTTGAGTCCCAGTCATTCATCTCTAGGAGGCGTTATGCAAATCTGAAATCGATCTTTTATCACTCTACTTGTTTAAAATCACACCCCAGTTTCCAATCGTCGGATTAAAGTTTTGCCACTTTCATTGTGAACTCTAATTATGTGCACATGTGCTAGATAGATGACGAAGGTGAAGGTATGAGTTTTGGTACGCACAATTCTAGTTATATGGTGGTTGTTTATAGAAAATGCATCGATGATTAAATCTTCAATATTTTTTGGTATCGGCATGCTGGTTGCAATATATAAAAACAAAGAGCAGGCAACTTGAATCACACGAAATAGATTGCAATCAATAAGCTCATGGTTATTTTCATCACAAAGATATTTCATTCATTCATTTAGGAGGGTGTCTGCAACATGGAATGTAGAGGAAAGCTTATAAAGGAAAGCTTGAAAATATAAATCTAGCTAACAAAAAATGATCACATACAAGAATCTATGGGGGGATTTTGCATACATCATTGGGGGAGAATAAGAGCTACACTACTAAGAAGTAAATGAAAGCATGTAAATATGAAGAACTAGGTACTAATCTAGCAGAAACTAAGGGCATTCGGAGGTGGGCTCCGATGGTCTTTGAATGGTTGAGAGAAGGAGGGGTGGCCAATGGTGCTTAGGCCAGCCTTTGGAGAGAGGTTGGGAAGATGATCCAGCATCCTGGCATGGAGATGGTGGCAGCCATGGTGCACAACTCGTGGAGGTGGAATGGAGATGAATGTAGCTAACCTAAGTGTAAATGAGTGCCAAGAATGGGATGGGTGCAAATGGCCACCCCTTAAGTCTTTTATAGACCTAAGGGAGACTCTCTAGAGAAGTGTGGAACTCTCTAGAGAAAGCCCCATAAGTGGTCGGCCAAGTGAGAGAGAGAGGTGGTTCTTAGATCCATAAAAAGTGAATCTCAATATGAATGATGCCACCTTTGAAAGAGAGTTCTAGAGAACTCTAGATGAGTGTGTGTGCGTGAATGGGTGTGTGTGTGTGAGTGTGTGGCCGTGCCCTATGTGGCTAAATGGCTTAGGTTAGGTCCTAAAGGGTTTAGGTTGGTGGAGGCCTTAAATTAGGGTTGCAAGCTCTAATTGCTAAGGAGGAATTGCAATTAAACTTAACACAAGTTTAATTGAATGGGTGTGAACCTAATTGAGAGTGAAATAACTCAATTAGGTTGGGCTTAGGTCAATTGGACTCTTACCAAGTCCAATTGGACTTGTGTGGGTTGAGATCTAAGCTCAATTGGACCCTATGAATCCAATTGACTAGGCAATGGTAATTGACTATGATCTAAGTCAATTGGGTTTAGTGAGGACCTAACTAGGTCCTTAGGGAGGTCTAGAGGTGGCATACTAGGGTTAGGGTACCTTAATTTAGGTTCCTATATGGTGTTGGAATTGGGTTTAAAGAGCTAGAGATCCAAGATCAAGGCTTGTATCTCAAAACAGGAACTGGAGAACAATTCCAAACGTCTAATAAAAGTGTCAAACGTCTTATACTCAAAAATTAGAAGTCCAGACTTGTTGTCTAGATGTCCAATTAGAGTCAGGAGGGAATCTAGGTTTTGTCTTGGCTATTTTGCAGAAATTGGATGTCTGACCAAGTGTCTGGACATCCAATAACACTGCAGAAGTGGGTTTAAGGTGTGTGGGAGTTGGCTAAGGGTTTTGGACGTCCTATAATTCATCTGGACGTTCAGATAAAGGTTTAAATTAGGATTTTAAGGTTTCTCAGGGTGTGGTGACCTAATCTAAGGGTGGCTAAGGCTTGGGGAAGTTTCTAGGCTATCCTAGGGTTAGGATGGTCCTAAGTTCTTCATATTTTACTACTTTATTCCTACTTAATAGAATAACATACCTTAACACCCTTACATTATTATCTATTACATCTAATCTAGGTCTTCCACTCCAGATCTACTACAACACCAGTTATTCCGGCTTCAGATACAGCTTCAGATCTACCTTTTGATCAACTTGTTACCTGCAATTGACATAGTGCACCTAATCAGTACATCATAGAATTATTTCATGCATAGCTAAAAGAAAGCAGTAAAGATGCAGATAATGCTTATGCATGCATGAATTACCCTAACTTATGCTAAGTCCTAGCCTAATTTAGGTCAATTAAGACCTATGATTGCTGTGCAATCAATCATTTATTAAGAAATACACTTGTTGGAGACTTAGGAATTAGTTGTAAGCTTTTGTTTGTATCTTGCTTACACCTGTAATCTTTATTTCTTTTTGTCATCCTGTAATTGGGTTGAGGTAACCCTTTAATTAAGTCAGGTTAATAGTAAATTGATTTCCATTGGGGTGAGGGAATCGGGTTAAAAATCCTAAGTCGGGAGACTTAGGTAGTGGAGTACCCAAGTGAGGGGAACCACTATACATCTCACGTGCTTTTTTTGGTTTGATTTTTCTTGCATTTTTTTATATACCACACTATTCATCCCCCCTTCTAGTGTGCTTGTGCCCTACAGATCCTACAGGTGGTATCAGAGCGGGTTGCGAAAAGAAGTAATTATTCTCTCTCGCAATGGCATCATCAGCCAAGCGCACCGAAGGTCAGTCATCCACACGTCCTACCTAGTTTGATGGGATGGAGTATGGACACTGGAAGAGGAGGATGCAAATCTTCCTCAAGGCCATGGATGAAGACTCGTGGACTCTTATTCAAGAGAAGTATACGGATCGGGAGCCGTAGGAAGGAGTTGTTTGGACAGCAGATCAAAAGAAGATCATTGGGAATGCAAAGGCAATGAACGCGCTCTATTGTGCGTTATCAAGGGAGGAGTTCAATTGTATCTTTGTGTGCAAGTCCACGTATGAGATATGGAACACGCTTCAAGTAACCTATGAAGGTACTAGTAAAGTTAAAGAAACACACATATCTATTTTAATAGAAAGCTATGAGTGTTTCAGGATGGAGAAAGGTGAAACAATCAAGGTAATGTACATGAGATTTGGAGACATTATCAACCTCATGAAGAACTTGGGAGTGAAGTTAATGGAAGAACAATTGTAAGGAAGATCTTGAGATCCCTTATAAGTGATTGATCTCCAAAGTCCATGGCGATCCAAGAGGCAAAGGATTTATCAACTCTCTCCTTGGATGATCTGATTGGAAGCCTCATGGCATATGAGGTCCAATTGGAAAACATGAAAAAGAATGAGGAGATATCTATGAGCAAGAAGGAACTTGCTTTTAAAGCTATGAAAGAGGATTTGGACTTCAACGATTTCGACTCCAAAGAAGAAGAGGAGCTTGCTCTTCTAACGAGAAAATTCCAAAGATTCATTCGAAAATAAGGTAAGAAAGTCAATAAATTTTCAAATGACATTGTTTGTTTTGAGTGCAAGAAGAAGGGACATGTACGAAAAGATTGCCCTGTGATCAAGAAGAAGAAAGAAGAAAAGAAGGATAAGGAACTCAATCGAAAGAAGAAGAAGATCTCAAGAAAAGCATACAAAGCAACTTAGGATGATAGTGATTCCGGCACGGAATCATCATCTAAAGAATTTGAAGAAATGGAAGTTTCACATCTTTGCTTAATGGTGAACAACGACAGATCTGAAAATGAGGTAGATTCTGAAATTACTTTTGAAGAATTGTTACAATGTTATGAAGATTTATATCATAAAGCTAGGATGATTAAAAAGGAAAATAAGGTCTTGCATGATAGTTATAAGACACTAGAAATAGAAAACTGTTATTTAGAAATAGAATTAGAAATGTCAAAAGAAACTAAAAATCACTTGCATGCAAAAATAGTAGAATTAGAAGATATTTATGAATACTTTGAGAGAACTTTGAATAATCTATAAACAATAACTAGGTTGAATACAGAATTTTGTAATAATTTAAAAGCCAAGTTCAATAATAAAAAGAACACAAAATAAATCACATGCACCTAGACATGCATGGATTTATCAAAAGGTCAAAAATTCTAAGAATTATAGATCTAACACAAAGGTGATCTATAAACCTAAGGATTTGAAAGATACTAACCATCAAGGACCCAAAAGAAAATGGGTACCGAAAATAGATTTGATAAACTGTTTTGCAAGTCAAGAAGGACAAATGGATCCTAGACAGTGAGTGTTCCAAGCATATGATGGGACACTTTGACCTCTTTATAGAATGGACGAGAATACAAGATGGAGGACACATTAAGTTAGGCAACAACAAACGTTGTTGCATTATTGGTGAAGGTATAATAGGTAATTCCTCTAAGTAGGTACGTAATGTTCTTTTAGTAGAAAACTTAAAACATAACCTACTTAGTGTTAGTAAAATATGTGACAATGGATGTGATGCATTATTTACTAAAGTTGGTTTTAAAATATTAAAAGAGGGAACAAATAAAATTTTAATTGAAGGGTTTAGATATGAAAATATCTATGCTCTTCATTTTTCACAAGAGAAATTTATAAAATGTCTGCTTGATTCCCATGTTGAAGTAGATTTATGGCATCGTAGGCTAGGTGATGATAACATCATCATCAACCTTATCTAACTTTATTTAGTGAATTTCCATCATTAAATGCTCATACATAACCATCAGAAGGCCATAATTCATTGCAAATCCATTATGAGAAAAATACATGAAAACAAGGGTAAAACCACAGTTTTAATAGCACATCTCAATTGCAGTACAATCATGGATTTTTCTCAGTATTTAATTAAGGTTCAAATGGTCTTAAAAGTCTAACAAGTGAGTTAGTACAGACAGAAAAGTATTTTCGCGTGTTTTGAAAATTAAATGACTTTTCAGACCCTAAAAGCAGACCCACTTAATTAACTAAGGTTATGATCAGGATAAAATTCACCTAAACCCTCTAAAATTCATATAAAAATATTCTCTAAGGTTTGGCATCCTTGATTTTACCATTGGAACCCATCTTGACCCAAAATAAAGCCACTGACAGACTTTTGCCATAATTTGGATTTTTGCATAAATTACCCAGTCAAACTAGGTAAAAACCAAAATCCAACTTCACCATTGGATTCCTTATGTCGAAATTAGGTTTTTACAAAAATTTAGGCCCAATATGAGATCATCTTGACCTAGTTTGCAATTTGGTCCTGTCTAACTCTTTTCTCTCACATGTATGCCCCTAACTTTCGAATAAATTACATTTAGGTCCCCAAATTTGTCATCTTCTTCATAGATAGGTCCTGGTCGCTCTCAACTCCTAATCCTAAAGCTTTGGCGACCCTAATTTTGCAAAATCTTTGCGATTACTTGACAAATCCCTCTCAAAATTGAAAGGGAAACTCATCAAGTAATTGCCTTCCTTTTCAGCCAGATCCGAAGCTCCAAATCTTGAACAAATCCTAATGCGAACATGTGAAAAATTGGGTACCCTATTTCGACGAACCTTCCAAGCTTGGAAGCTTGGCTGCCAAGCTCTTTTCGCCCTCTAGACCCCTATAAAAGGACCCCCAGACCTCGCCATTCTCTCCATGCTCGATTTCGGCCTAGAACACCTCAATTTCGTCTCTCCTCATCTGGCCGAAGCTCCTCGACATCTGGTGACTTCCTCCGTCTCCCCTCATCATTTGACTGCAATACCGGCGGTAGATTCTCCTTCCTTGCCTTCCTCCGCGTCGAGCAATACCAACCGGCACTTATATCTCCTTCGTCCTCATCGTCCAACCCTCACCAGAGCAGTTCTCTTCCACGGTGCCGGCCATACCATGCCCGATGTCCTCCTTATCACTTTCTTCCATTAGAGTAGCTAGTTAGGTTTTGTTTGCATCGTAGATTAGTTTCCCTCTCTCTATCTCCCAATTCGACCCTCGACACGCCCGTTCACCATCATCTTCTTCGTCTCCGATCGCTCCTCCAAAGAGGTGTATCTGCCGCTACACCTTTTCATCCACCTCACCACCACTCCCTACACCTCCGCCTCGACTTCACGAACAAAGCCCTAACATTTCCCAGTCAATTGCCCCTCCAAACCCTCCACCCAACTCACCCACCTCCAGCCACCCTTCTCGAGGTCGTCAGACCTCCTCACATGCATTCACAACACAGCACCACCACCATTGCACTCCATGATGTCCGACAATGCTTTCTGAGTTATTTTGACGAGGCCGAGAGGCCATCTTTTTAATTTCAAGTTTCAGGTGCCACACCATTACCGTAGCAGCTTCGAGGAAAGCTTGAAGCTCATTCTTGCCACAGTTGCTCCAAGTGAAGACTCCAGGCAACGTGGATTCACACTAGGAACACGTCTAGGTTTCCACTTTGGATCATTGACTGCTTCCCTGACCTCAATTAGAGCTACTGGCTATGGCTATTTCATGCAACAAAGCCGTGGGATTTAGTCCCACCTCGAAACTGCACACTGCCTACCCATGCCTCACTCCTCGCTCACCACCCATTGCCAGTGAGCCTAGTTCCAGCTACACGGATCCCCATTTACCTGATTACCTATTACTGTGGAAGGCTCTGGAAGAGTAGAACCCAAAGAGAGAAAGAGAGAGAGAGCACTGGGATAGGGGGTTTTGCTCTCATTGGTACTTGTGAGACACTTAGTCGCGAAGAGAAGAAAGGCTGAAGAAGAGTTGTGAAGAAGAAGAAGATAGAGCAGATAAAGAAGAAGAGAAGCAAAGGTTGATGTAGAGAAAGGAAGAAGAGAGACCCTTGAGTCTCTTGAAAAACACTGTAGCATCAGATGTTTATGATATCTGATCCTACCATCAGACGTCTGATTTGAGCTTCTTAACTTAATTGATATTATGCATCTATTTGCTATTATTATAAGGGGTAATTGGTGATTCAAATCACCATTTTACCCTCTTCTATTTACACATTGCTACTTGAAATTATTGCTATATCATTTTGAATCAATTCTGCTTGCAATTGTTCATATCTTTTACCTAGAATTGAGATTAGTGCAGGAATTCCTATTTGCTCCTAGCAAACGACTTCGGACTTTCATTCGAGTATAAATTTTATCTGTTTTCGCACTGATTTGATTTATACTACAGCGCAACGATTTTAAAACCTATTTCAAAGTGACTTAACACTAGGTCACATTAATCACAAACATCTTAATAGGTTATCCAAAAATGAGTTAGTAAGGGGCCTTGATAAACACCAGTTTATCATCATTTTTATGCTTTAAAACTAACCTAGCTCTTAGGATTTTACTCCGCAAACGGGTTTTTGGGCTGCATTTAGGCATAAATTAGGATAGGCATGCATTGCATTTTTTATTGTTGTTTTAATGTGTTTTTGTGAGTGTTAGGGATGTACAGATTCACAGATCCCTAAAACCCTAGCACTCAAGAAGGCAATTGGTGAAGGAGAAGCCCAGACTAGTTGGAACCCAGCTTGATCCAGCTCACCATAGCTGGAACCTAGCTTACTTGAACTAGGGTTAGCTCATCCCAGCTCCATTCAGCTAATCTCAGCTGGATGGCAGCTCAAGAGAGTTCACCTTAGCTCACCCTAGCTCAAGTCAGCTCAGATCCATCTCATCTTAGCTGAGTCTAGCTCACCTCAGCTCCCACTAGTTCACAGGGAGCTCTAGCTAGCTCAGCTGAGTTGACAGGAGTTCACCCCAGCTCAGATCCAGCTACATCCAGCTCCACTCAACTCCAGCCAGCT
Source organism: Thalassia testudinum (assembly GCA_037157565.1). Lineage (NCBI taxonomy): Eukaryota > Viridiplantae > Streptophyta > Magnoliopsida > Alismatales > Hydrocharitaceae > Thalassia > Thalassia testudinum. The sequence continues at coordinate 19,401,724 of JAZHRO010000026.1, read as the reverse complement.
GAAGAAGAATTCATCTCAGCTCAGGAAGCTCAAGTCCAGCTCCCGGGGATTCAGCTTAGCTCATCTCAGTTCAGCTAAGCTACCTTAGCTGCCTCAACCAGCTTGATTCTCCCCGATAGCACCAGACCTAGCTCACCTTAGCTATTTTTGGTAGAAGCTAGCTCACTTTAGCTTGGCTTAGCAACTAGCAAAGAACTAGCAAGCTAAGCCAGCTAGAGTAGCCCCATGCCAGCCTCTTCAGCAGCAGCCAGCTCCAGCTCCAGCTCCAGACTTCTTCTCCTCAGCTCCCTCCTCCAAACCCTAGCTCCAACACCTTCTCCTCTACTCCTCCATTAGCTAAGCTAGCTTAGCTTAGCTTAGCTTAGCTATGCTCCAACTTCCTTGGCTTGTACTACCCCAAAAACCCACCTACCAACTCTACCCAACTAGCTCCACCTAAGCTCCACATAAGCTAACCTACTTGGCACCAACCTAACCTACCCACCACCTCCAAAAGACACCTAAAATTGGTGCCAAAAACTACCCATAACCACCCCTTAATGGCGCCACTTTTCCCTCCAAAATCCCCCCCTCATCTCCACCACACAATCCTCCTTGAATCCATCTCCACCATCCACCTAACCCTCCTTCTAGAAGACCCCATGTTGGTGCCAACATGGGGGTGTCTCTCCACCACCAAAAGACACCAACACCACCATAACCACCCCCTTTAACACCCCTTGGGGTGGCGCCAACTAACCCTAGCCATAGGATCACCAACCACCCTCATCCTTCCATCCTAGCCCTCCATTTCAAGGGGTACCTTAACCCCCCATCCTACCCTATAAAAAGACCACTACCCACCACCATTCAAGCCATCCTTGGCTAGCCTTTTCACTCTCATATTCCACCAAGAATCCCACGTCCAAGAGAGAAGAAGAAGAAGAAGATTAAGGGGATATTCTGTCCCCTTGGTGCCTTCCCCTCTTCCCTTCTCTCTTGGGTCACGCCAGCCAAAGGAGAAGCCAGGCAAGGAAGATCTTGGAGGAGATCTTGAAGGTGGTCACGCCACCTTGGAGGAGTTTTAAGGGTGGTGCACGCCCACCCCTTTGGAGAGAGCATTAAAGGTGGTAGCTTCCACCTTGGAGGAGCTCTCAAGGAAGGAGAAGAAGGAGGCCCTCTTTTCAAGCCAAGGAGCAGCTAGGCTTGGAGCAAGAAGACAACCTTCTTCACCACTGTTACAAGAGGATTTGTGTTTCTTTTCTTGCTTTTAAATTGTTCAATTCTAGTGGAATCTTTCCTCTACTTGTCCTTGAAAAGAACACTCATTCTACTCAATCAAAAATTGCCTTCTTTTAAGCTTTTTATTGCAGTTGTTTGTTTTGGTTCTAGCACTTATTTCACATCTTCTTCCTAATTACCCTAGGCCTACACTTGCCTAGAGTGAGCTTAGGAAGAAGATATTTCTATCTTTTAGATTTTTAATCATTTGTAGGTGTTAGTTCTTTTCGCTACAATCTGCCGTTTGCCCTCGTCTTTTCAAAATACAAAAAAAAATTACATATTGAAAAATATTAAAAAGAAAGTTGAGATTGTATTCCAAGAAAGAGAATCATTATTGCAATTTTTTCCTCCTTGGACGACCCTAGATACTCCCCTATCTAGGATATAAATTTTAAAAGCGAAAGCGGATTCGCGTGTTACAACGACGTTAAAAAACTGCTTTTACAAATCACGCGTATTGCGCCATCACTTTTTGGCGCCGTTGCCGGGGAGGCACGGCTTTGCATTAACTCATTTTCTCTTGCTTGAAGTGGATCTCATCCCCTTCTCTTTCTTTCTTTTGTGTGTGCAGGAACTACAGCGGGAAAGCGGGAATCTGGAAGCGAGAGCTTAAAGATCCTTTTCTTCCCGCGAAAATTCAGGTTGGTTCCTCTTTCTAGTCACATAATTAATTAAAACTACCAAAAATATATTAAACTTGGCTTTCAGGACCCTAAACACTTAAATTAAGTGGAGTGGTGCATTTTAAAATCATTGTTTGCTTGTATGCTTCTTTAGCACCATTCCATTGCAAGTATTGGTGTTCTATTTTTCGGGTCTAGATTTCTGTCCAGACTTGAAAAATCAATTCCTAACACCACAGGCCTCCTAAAATCATAAAATTTCATAGAGTGATTCTCAATTAAGTTTGGAACATCTGTTCCAAATTTCAGATCAATTGGATTTGTATTTAATTTTGAAAAATTCGTGGATTACAGAGGGGTCACACCCTCTAATCTTCCTATTTTGCTACTGTCCGTGAATTTTCAGAATTTTTATACTCATCCAATTTTTGTGAAATTTATCTTGTTGGAATCCCTGTGAAATTTTACATATCATATAAAATCATAAAAATTTTCTGAGGTCGGTGGAAATACTGAAAAGTCTATAATACCCACGGGTATTATTTCTGGACTTTGACACTAGTACAATTAAAAATTCAAAACTATTATCAAACAAATTCCTAAAATCTTACAAAAATCTTTTCTGGAATCCTTGTTTGATTTTCTTCAAAGTAGTGGTGTTGTTTGACTTGTTTGGACCACTACTTAATTCTGAAAGCTAAAAATAATTCATTGGTAGTTAAATTTCTGTCTTAGGGATAATTGGCTTAGGGTTTCTTCTTTCTCTTTAGAGACTCAATTAAAAGGAAATATACAATCACACATACAACTGGTCTTTCCTTTGATTGTGAACTTTCAAACTCGTTTGAAAACTTAAAGAGAAAAACCCTAAAATTCATTTATTTAAATCACATCCTAAAAGACAAAAATACAAAAAATTGTGTGACAACTTGATTTTCATTGGAGCCACTCTCCAATTCCTGCACACACACAAAAAAAATCAAATAACAGGGCAACAACCCAATAAACGCCCTCCACATTCCGTGTGCACTATAGCATCCTAGACCTAATTAAAATTTGTAGCAACTTGACCCCTAAGGCTTTATCAACTTAGGCTTGCTATTTAGGTCTTAAGTTTTCTTTAGTTAGTACCAATTCTGTCATCTATATCTGGTGTTCAGGCTGAGGGGCCGTGTCAAACGACCAGGCGCGGGTTTGTACAAGCACCTGGGGTTTTCCCTGGGAAACGTTTGGGCCCAAACCTCCCCTTAAGCAACTTGGCTAGATTTGTTGATAGAACGAGTATTCACTATTGACTACTTATTTCCTATATAGACCAAGTCTTAGGTTATTATTAGGGAGTCACATTTAAGTTAGGTCTAGTTTGTTTGTTTGATTGCACACTTTCTCTCATCTCTATCTCTTCTCCTCCCCTCCATTTCTTCCAAGTAGTGCATGCACGGGCGACGGTCCCAAAAGCCACACCTTGAGGGACCATCTGATTTCGCCCCCCGTAGCAAGAAATCATTGTTTTCTTCCCCCTCGTCTTCTAGAAAAATGGAAAACCCAGGAAGCCGTCAAAAAAATTCTGCTTCCACTTCTAACCCGTCAGCCGACCCACAAGCTGACTCCACCCTCCCTCACCTTCCTAACTTGGAGCAACCAGAAATATCAGCAGGGCCAGGTGGCCCTCCAATTATAACCCATAATACAAATCCCTTTGCATTAATGGTCGACCATTTGGCTCGGCTACAACAAAATCAAGAAGATCTAGCTAGGACTGTCACGAACCTAGCTAATCAAGGACAAAATCCACCACCTCGCCAACAGCCTGTCGTTCCTCTTAAGGATTTCTATGATCCTTCCAATTATGAGGAAAGACCAGGGGTGGTCATACCACAAGGGGATTTTGAAATCAAACCCGCTATTCTAAACCTTATCAAGCATTTTCATGGTCTTCCAAGAGAGGACCCTTTTTGTCATCTCGAGGAATTAACTGTCCTCGCTCAAACCACTCGTTCCCGCAATGTGCAGGAAGACATGTGGTTAATGAGACTCTTTCCTCTCTCTCTCAAAGACAAAGCATCACATTGGTTTAGAACAGTTGGACGTCCTATTACCACCTGGCCCCAATTAAAAAGTGCTTTTCTTAAAAAAAATTTTCCGATCGGTCGAACAAATGCATTAAGAAGATCTATAACGACCTTTCAACAAAAAATTGGTGAACCCCTCCATGAAGCCTGGGAAAGATTTCAGGAACTTCTAAGAAGTTGTCCCCACCATGAAATTCCACAATGGCAGCTAGTGCAGATCTTCTATCATGGATTAGAAGATCAATTAAAATGATTTGTGGATGCCTCATGTGGGGGCAATTTTCTTAACAAAGACGCCGAAAGTGCCTATCTTCTCTTTGAAGAAATGAGTGAAAACTCATTTAACATGACTTCAATGGACACTTTTGGCAGATCACAAAACCCAGACATGGAGTCCATGAAATTGACTCCAAAACCACCTCTGTTCCAGTCACACAAGATGATTTATATATGTTAGCTCAACGACTGGACCAGATGCAAATTCACCAAAAGAAAATAGAAGAAAAGCTCACAAACAAACAAGCTCCACACGTCCACTCTCCACACACTAACCCCCCACACATTCTCCGAAGAGAGAATCTACACAATATCGATGCCACATCTGTTGACCAGCAATTCCCGGCTGATTTCCCGCAAGATTTAACCGGGAATTTTGACCAAAATATTGTTGATTCCACCTCGGAAAATATTTATGCTCTCCAGGAGCAATTTAGAAACCCCTCCAACATTTCCAATCAAAATTGGAGGACTAACCCGAATCACTCCTGGAAAAACCCGAATCCGATTCCTTTTCCCAAACAAAACTATTTTGGAAATTATGGGCAACCTTTGTATCAACCTGGACCATCCCAGGATGATATTAATAATCAGGTTATGAAAACTCTGCAAGGAATGCAGACTCAAATGACAGAAGTAACCCGCATGGTTACCAATTTACAACAATAAGTTAAGGTTACTCCTGATCATCGACCTATTGGGAATTTACCATCCCAACCCATGCCCAACCCAAACAATCAAAGGAATCAATTCCAAGGTGGATATCACAGTCAACCTATTCAGCCAGCACCTCAGCATCCGCCGGGTTTCAATAACAGCCAGGCTCCCCGTCCTCATCCTAGAAACAACCAGACTGCAAATGCAGTTACCTTGAGGAATGGGAAAACCACTCAAAATACCCTGCCTGTTAAAGAAACCCGCTCTAATGACACACAGATTAACTCTTCCCCTCCTATTGTTCAGGAACCAATTCACGCAAAACAGGGCAACCCTGCCCCATTTCCACAAGCCCTCCACTCTTCAAAAAAGAAAAAAACAAAATCTGAGCCCACTGAGAAGGAATTAATGGATTTATTTGGGCAAGTAGAAATTAATATCCCTATCCTAGATGCCATTAAGTATATCCCTGCCTATGGAAAATTCTTAAAAGATTTATGTACTCCAAAAAGGCAGCCCAAGAATTTAGGAAAGGTGATTCTTCCAGAGACAGTCAGCTCAGTTGTGCAGAGCCGACTGCCTCTTAAGAGAAAAGATCCCGGCGCCCCCCTAATCCAAGTTATCATTAATGATACGTCATTTGATCGCGCTCTGTTGGATCTTGGTGCCTCAATTAATCTTATCCCCACAGTTATTTTTGAGGAATTTAAGATCGGTGAATTGAAACCTGTTGAGGTTACTCTCCAATTAGCCGACCGATCTACGATTAAACCAAGGGGAATTGTTGAAGATGTTCTTGTCTGGGTCAAAGATTGTCTATTCGCAGTAGACTTTTTAGTCCTGGACATAGAGGTACTGATGAGAACCTCATCATGAGCCATAACTAGCTCATTTTGACCCAATACAAAGGATAAAAGCTCCTACATAACTCAAGGAAAGGCTTAACTCAGAGAATTCTGAGTTTAAGGAGAAAACAAGTCATAAGGGGTAAAAATGCAATTTCACCAGTATAATCTGCATACAGGGTAATTCAGGGCCCAAACATAGGTCAAAGCAGCTTAATAAGAATAAAAGTGGGATGAAATGATCTAGCAAGGGCTACAGCAATTCCAAAAAAACTAAATGATAAATCTGTAACCCTAAAACAACCCACTTCAATTCACAAGGTTCGAGGCAAAGTAAAAATAGAATAAACCCTCTAAAATTCATAGAAAAATAATCTCTAGGGTTTAGAACCTTCAATTTGGCCTTTAGAACCCATTTTGACCTACATTGAGAACCATGCCCAATTAATAACTTAATTTGGGTTTTTGTGCAAATTGACCGGTCAAACAAGGTTTAATATGAAAATGAAATTCACCATCAGATTCCTTAGGTCCTAATTAGTCATGTATAAAAACTTGAGCCTAAGAAGAAACCTCCTTGACCGACTTTACACTTTGGTCCTCATATATTTACTCTTTGGCCCTCAACTTTTGAACCCTCGCATTTTGGCCCCTAACTCTCCTTCGTTCTTTGCAATCAGGTCCCTCCTGTAAAACCTGCCAGCACCATGCTCCGGCGACCTTGCGCGGAGCATGGCGCCGCGCAGGGTGAGGTGGGGGACCTGGCAAGTAAACCGGGGGTGCCCTGCGTCGTCAGCCGTCGCAGGGACACCCCCCTGGTCGTTGTAGCCCACCATACCGGCCGTGCGAACGCACGGACGGTATGGGTTCTTGTTTCCGACCATCCTCCGGCGAGGGAGACACGTCGTCTCCCTCCGCCTTCCTCCCTGTTTGATCCCTATAAATACCCCCCGTTGCTCCACCGACCAGGGCAGCCTGGATCTGACGGAGAAAATCCCCAACTTTCTTCTCTTCTTCCTCCGGCAGACGCTCACCAGCTCCGGCGGTTTCCTCCCCCTCCACCTCTTCGCTCTGCCGCAATACCAGCAGCAGAGACTTCCTCCCCTGCTCTTCCCGCGCCACGCCGCACCCAGCTGGCGCCTCTCCGGCTCTCTGCTCGCCGCCGCCCCTTCCCCTGAGCATCGTCTTCTCCGGCGACAGTCGATACGACTGTCGCCCTGTTCCTCCCCCTTCGTCCCTGCAAGTAAGCTAGAGCTACTCCCCTTCTTCTCCTCTTTCTTTCCCCGCTTTCAATTTATTCAATTAAGCCCTCGACCGACCCTGACCACCTTCACCCCCTTCGCCTCCGACCACCCTCCGGCGAGCCGCTCCCATCACCTCAGCGACCCACACGGCTCGCCGACCACCGCAGGACCTCCGCCTCCTCACCCTGATCAACCTCCGCCCTGCCACTCCCCCCACATCACCCTCTGCAACCCCACCGAACAGACCCATCCTCCGACCCACAGTCCGACCTAGGGCAGCCCTCGCACGCCGCCCCGCGCCTCGCCACCACCCACACGAGCTTCGCCGCACCCTGGCGAAGCTCCTGGCACTTTCTGATTAGGCCGAGAGGCCGTTTTCTTGTGAACAGGCCACCCGACCTCCGCCGCCATTGACGCGCAGGAGGAACTGCTTCCGCCTGCAGCTACAGGCGCGCCACGCTCAGCGCCAAGCCCAGATTCAACTCCCAGGCCTTGCGAGGAGTTTTTGGCAAAACACCAGGTTCGCAGCTAAGGAAGAAAGCTTCGCGTGACGCCGCCATCTCCTGCTGAATTCCCCGCTGCGGGCGCGCAATTGAGGTGGGCCGTTTAGTCCCACCTCGGAAACGCCTGAAGAGTCGCAGCGACATAAGATGCAAAAGTGCTGAAGGCTTACTGCCTCAGCACACGGGGTGAGGTCCCCTTCACCCGCCCGGTTACCCGGTCTCGTCCGCGCTCACGCCCCACGGACCTGACCCGAACCGACCCGACCCGACTTAAGACTGACCTGCACTCCTCGCCCACCACGCACGCCGGTGGGCCTGGACCCGGGCCTGACCCGAACCCGGTTACCCGGTAGCTCTGGGAGAGCTTTCCCAAGAGTGGTTTCAGAGAGAAAGAGAGACGCGGGGGGGGGAGGGTAGAGTAGGTTTTGCCTCTGACGAAAAACTCTGAAGTGTGCAGGCACAGGCGAAGAAGAAGACCCGCGGAAGAAGAAGGAAGCTAACTGTAGCAACAGGTAGTTAAGTCGTCTGATTTGGAAATCAGACGACGGCCTGAAGCAGCTAAGGAAGAAAGCTTCGCGTGACGTCCCTGGCTGAAAAAGAAAAGAAGAAGCTGACACTTAACCGCAGGGAGGAGAAACAAGAAGAAACTCTAAAGAAGAGGCTGAGCAAAGGCTGCAGAGAAGAAGTACAGCAGAGCCAAGGAAGAAGAAACCTTCACAGAAGAGACTGCAGAAAAAGAAGAAGAGAGGCCAAGACAGAAACCAAGGAAGAAGAAGGAGATCTGAAGAAAGAAAGAGGAGCATCACCTCTGCTGCAGAACAAAGAAGAAGAAGAAGGAGATCTGAAGAAAGAAAGAAAGAAGAGCATCACGAGGAGAAAACAAAGAGAACAACAAATTCTTTCCCTCTCTCTTTCTTTATTTTGTAAAAGAAACATGTATATCTCTAGAATACAACTTGCTCCCTGAGTTCGACCTCGGGAACTCTTTTATTTTCCGAGTAAAAAATTTATATATTTGAAATGTTGGTAATAACCGGCTATACTACAACGTTATAACAAACCAAAACCCGGTCGTCAAACCAACCGACTTCAGGTACCTGAAGCACTTAAGTTTGCCCCCATTATTCTTGGAAGACCATTCTTGGCCACCGCCCGCGCCAATATTGATTGTGATTCTGGAAAGATGAAGATCATGTGTGGCGGTGAATCTGTAACCCTAGACATTTTTCAAGCCTCTAGGCGATTCCAGGAACCAGATTTCTTTGATGATTCAGATTCAGAAATAGAAAACATTGTGGAAGAAACATTGCAGATTTCCCAATTAGGTTCCTGTTTTGCTGTAAGTACGGTTCCTGAACAATCTACTTTTTCTCACCCTTCCACCTCAACTACACAACCAGCTAACATTCAAGCTGACCCTTTCACTCTCACCTCACCTCTAACCCACAAAGCAGAAACTCTTTCGGAACCGGGCCTACAATTGGAATTAAAACCTTTGCCCGATTCACTTAAATATGTTTTCCTGGGTCCAAATCAGACCCTGCCCCTGATTATAAATTCTGGACTCACCGGGGCACAAGAGCACAAACTTCTCCAGGTTTTGAGTAAATATCGAAAAGCTATTGGCTGGACCCTTTCTGATCTTAAAGGCATTCATCCGTCCTATTGTACCCACCGTATTTTTTTAGAGGACGATTCTCGCCCCTCCCGCCAACCACAAAGGCGCTTGAATCCTAGTATGCAGGAGGTGGTAAAAAAGGAGATTATTAAGTGGCTGGATGCTGATATCATCTACCCCATTTCTGACAGCTCCTGGGTTAGTCCAACTCAAGTTGTCCCCAAAAAGGCTGGACTAATAGTTGTCACCAATGAAAAGGGGGAAAATATAGCCACTCGAACCGCTTCTTCTTGGCGCGTGTGTATAGATTATCGAAAATTAAACACCGCCACTAAGAAGGATCATTTCCCGCTCCCTTTTATTGATCAAATCTTGGAGCGGTTAGCCGGACGGGAATTTTACTATTTTTTGGACGGTTATTCTGGCTATAATCAAGTAGCGGTTCGTCCTGAGGACCAGGATAAAACAACTTTCACCTGCCCCTTCGGAACCTTTGCTTTCCAAAGAATGCCCTTCGGTCTTTGCAACGCACCTGCGACTTTTCAAAGGTGCATGCTTGCAATTTTTTCAGACCTGGTAGGTGAATGTTTAGAAGTTTCTATGGATGACTTCTCTATTTTTGGAGATTCTTTTGACCATTGCCTCAAAAATCTTGAAAGAACCCTCCAAAAGTGCATAGAAGTTAACCTGGTCCTCAACTAGGAAAAAAGCCATTTCATGGTCCAAGAAGGTATTGTCTTGGGCCATGTTATTTCTAAACAAGGAATTGCGGTAGATAAAGCAAAAATAGATGCTATATCTAAGCTCCCACCACCCACTACTGTCAAACAAATCAGATCCTTTTTGGGTCATGTGGGTTTCTATCGTCGATTCATACAAAACTTTTCCCAAATCTCCAAGCCTTTAAGTCAGCTTCTTACTAAAGACCAGCCATTTGATTTTAATAATAAGTGCCTGGAGAGTTTTTTGAGGTTGAAGAAAGAGGTTACTGAGGCGCCAATATTGCAGGGACCTGACTGGAATAGTCCCTTTGAATTAATGACAGATGCCTCAGATTTTGCTGTAGGGGCTGTTCTAGGGCAAAGAATTGGCAAGAAACCCGTTGTGATCTATTATGCTAGCAAAACCCTTGATGACGTGCAACGGAATTACACGGTTACTGAAAAGGAACTTCTTGCCATTGTATTTGCCTTGGAAAAATTTAGATCTTATCTGTTGGGGTCACGTGTCACTGTTTATACAGACCACTCAGCAATTAAATATTTGCTGACTAAGAAAGATGCGAAACCCCGCCTTATCCGTTGGATTCTGCTGCTCCAGGAATTTGACCTGGAAATCAAGGATAAGGCGGGATTGCACAATGTAGTGGCCGATCATCTCTTTCGTCTTATGACAAATGACATAATGACCCTGCCAGATCAGTTCCCTGATGAAAGTATTTTAGCTGCTACAACCCTCCCTTGGTTTGCACCCATTGCAAACTACTTAGCAACAGAACAAATCCCTGCTGATTGGCCAAAAACAAAACGGGATAAGTTCTTTGCTGATATTAAATATTATTTTTGGGAGGAGCCCGACCTTTTCCGCATTTGTGCCGATCAGGTTATTCGACGATGTGTCCCTGATTCTGAAATCCATGATATCTTAACACATTGTCACTCAATGGCCTGTGGCGGACATTTTTCGGGCAAGAAAACTGCAGCTAAAATCCTTAATGCAGGATTTTATTCGCCCAGCTTGCACAAAGATGCTCATGACTTCGTTCGGTCCTGTGTGCGTTGCCAGAGCATCGGCAACATGACTCGAAAGGATATGATGCCCCTTAATCCTATTTTAGAGGTTGAAATTTTCGATGTTTGGGGCATCGACTTCATGGGACCGTTCATCAACTCTGGTGGGTATTTGTATATATTAGTCGCAGTAGACTATGTTTCTAAATGGATAGAAGCAATACCCACCCGCACTAGTGATCACCGTGTGGTTGTCGAATTTCTTAAGAAAAATATTTTCTCAAGATTCGGCATACCAAAAGCCATTATCAGTGACGGAGGCTCACATTTCACCCACTCACAATTCCGTCACCTCCTTTCTAAATACGGGGTTAATCATAAAATTTCCACACCATATCACCCCCAAACTAATGGCCAGGCTGAAGTTTCTAACCGGGAAATTAAAAATATTCTACAAAAGACGGTTAGGTCCGACCGTAAAGACTGGTCCACCAAATTGGACGACGCTTTATGGGCCTACCGTACTGCTTTTAAAACTCCGCTTGGCATGTCTCCCTTCCGTCTGATTTTCGGGAAGGCATGCCATCTCCCGGTAGAATTAGAACATAGGGCTTTTTGGGCAATAAAATAACTTAATATGGATTTATCTGATGCCGGTAACCATAGAAAATTACAATTAACTGAATTGGAAGAATTACGTAATTTTTCCTATGAAAATGCGAGGATTTATAAAGACCGAACAAAGAAATTTCACGATAAATATATTGTTCGGAAACACTTTGACGTTAATCAACGTGATTGGCTTTTCGATGCGAGATTACGTCTTTTTCCTGGCAAATTAAAATCTAAATGGACCGGCCCCTTTATTGTCCATAAAACATATCCATACGGCGCTGTTGACCTTTTTGATCCACAAACTAATTCGATATTTCAAGTCAATGGCCAGCGTTTAAAGCCCTATTTTGACCGTATGCCTAAAATTCCATCTGAATCTTTTAATTTTACTGAGCCAACCACCCTTGATCACTAGTACACATCACGCCCGGCTGAATGGCGTAAAAGATAGCACTAGATGGGAGGTAACCCATCATTTTCTTATTTTCTTTTTTTTCTTTTTCCAGGTTTTGTTCATCCTAAACCCGACCGTCATCACTAAGGTGATCCCTTTTCCCTCCTAATGCATGAGGACATGGCATATCTTAAGCATGGGGGGGTGTTTTTAAATTTTTATGATCGATTCAGGATGTTCAAAACCTAAAAACATGCAATTTTCTTTAATTTAATTCCTGCTTGCATACCAAAATATATATATATATATATATGTATATATATATATATATATATATATATGTTTGAGGAAAAATTTTGAAATCGGGACTAAGGTCGAAAAATTCACTTCTGGTACAATGGGATTTAATCTTTAACAAACTAAGGATGAGGATTTGGATATGATCATTAGAATTCCAGGGTCTATTTTAGACTAGATCAGATATCCTTCTCTAAAATTCCACCTGAACTCATGATAGTTCAGGTGACTTGATCCTATTTTGTAATATGGAAAGTATTTGACTTAGTTTTTGACTCAAAAACTTGCGGTTCTCGAGAAACTTCTTGTGTCAATTTTCACACACAAGCTAACATTTAAAAACAACTAAAAATTTGAAAAACTCCCTTGTTTGGATTTAGTAAAAGTCTGAATCAGGTCATTGGCTTGAGTTCCCACCGTCGAGAAGAAGGAAAATACCTTCTTTGAGGACGCGATGTTAACATGTTACCGCCTCGGCGCTGCTCTATATCTATATTTCATATCTTTAGACGGAGCATTAAAGCACATTTCAGCAGCTCAAGTGTCTTGGACGGTGCTCTACCTATAGCGTCGGAGCAAGAGCTTGAGTTTGCTTGGAGCGCCCCTTTTCACCGCATCGTGTTTTGGGGTTGTGAGCTCCTGGGTGGTGTCATGGACAGTGCTATCCCGAAGTACTGGCGCCAGAGCCCCCTCGAGGAATGGTAATGGGAATGATGATACCGACACATCTGTTGTAAGACTAAGCTAAAAATAAGCATGGGGGAGAAAAAAAAAAAAAAAAATAATAATAATAAAAATAATAACACGTCCTTATTAAGGTTGGCTTTTCACAAGCACCGACACAAGGTTTTAAAGGAATTTGCAAGTTGCGAATCAGATTCACGAGCCAGAAAAATCCTAAAAATAAACATTTCAAGTCATCTGAATTAACAAGGGGTTAATTTGTGAATTTTCTGAGGATATATTGATCCCGTTCTATCTAATGGTTGGATCCAAAAACAAATCCTAATGTTTATCTTCAACAAATCCCGTATCTCCTGTGTTTTAATCTACCAAGGTCCCTTAATCTCTTTTTCTCCTCAAAAGTCAAAAAAATTAGATTTCCCAAAAATTCCGTTTTCCAAAAAAAAAAAATTAATGTTTTGCTAAGAGACTAGCAAAAGATAAACATGGGGGTGTGATAAACACCAGTTTATCATCATTTTTATGCTTTAAAACTAACCTAGCTCTTAGGATTTTACTCCGCAAACGGGTTTTTGGGCTGCATTTAGGCATAAATTAGGATAGGCATGCATTGCATTTTTTATTGTTGTTTTAATGTGTTTTTGTGAGTATTAGGGATGTACAGATTCACAGATCCCTAAAACCCTAGCACTCAAGAAGGCAATTGGTGAAGGAGAAGCCCAGACTAGTTGGAACCCAGCTTGATCCAGTCACCATAGCTGGAACCTAGCTTACTTGAACTAGGGTTAGCTCATCCCAGCTCCATTCAGCTAATCTCAGCTGGATGGCAGCTCAAGAGAGTTCACCTTAGCTCACCCTAGCTCAAGTCAGCTTAGATCCAGCTCAACTTAGCTGAGTCTAGCTCACCTCAGCTCCCACTAGTTCACAGGGAGCTCTAGCTAGCTCAGCTGAGTTGACAGGAGTTCACCCCAGCTCAGATCCAGCTACATCCAGCTCCACTCAACTCCAGCCAGCTGAAGAAGAATTCATCTCAGCTCAGGAAGCTCAAGTCCAGCTCCCGGGGATTCAGCTTAGCTCATCTCAGTTGAGCTAAGCTACCTTAGCTGCCTCAACCAGCTTGATTCTCCCCGATAGCACCAGACCTAGCTCACCTTAGCTCTTTCTGGTAGAAGCTAGCTCACTTTAGCTTGGCTTAGCAACTAGCAAAGAACTAGCAAGCTAAGCCAGCTAGAGTAGCCCCATGCCAGCCTCTTCAGCAGCAGCCAACTCCAGCTCCAGCTCCAGACTTCTTCTCCTCAGCTCCCTCCTCTAAACCCTAGCTCCAACACCTTCTCCTCTACTCCTCCATTAGCTAAGCTAGCTTAGCTTAGCTTAGCTTAGCTATGCTCCAACTTCCTTGGCTTGTACTACCCCAAAAGCCCACCTACCAACTCTACCCAACTAGCTCCACCTAAGCTCCACATAAGCTAACCTACTTGGCACCAACCTAACCTACCCACCACCTCCAAAAGACACCTAAAATTGGCGCCAAAAACTACCCATAACCACCCCTTAATGGCGCCACTTTTCCCTCCAAAATCCCCCCCTCATCTCCACCACACAATCCTCCTTGAATCCATCTCCACCATCCACCTAACCCTCCTTCTAGAAGACCCCATGTTGGTGCCAACATGGGGGTGTCTCTCCACCACCAAAAGACACCAACACCACCATAACCACCCCCTTTAACACCCCTTGGGGTGGCGCCAACTAACCCTAGCCATAGGATCACCAACCACCCTCATCCTTCCATCCTAGCCCTCCATTTCAAGGGGTACCTTAACCCCCCATCCTACCCTATAAAAAGACCACTACCCACCACCATTCAAGCCATCCTTGGCTAGCCTTTTCACTCTCATATTCCACCAAGAATCCCACGTCCAAGAGAGAAGAAGAAGAAGAAGATTAAGGGGATATTCTATCCCCTTGGTGCCTTCCCCTCTTCCCTTCTCTCTTGGGTCACGCCAGCCAAAGGAGAAGCCAGGCAAGGAAGATCTTGGAGGAGATCTTGAAGGTGGTCACGCCACCTTGGAGGAGTTTTAAGGGTGGTGCACGCCCACCCCTTTGGAGAGAGCATTAAAGGTGGTAAATTCCACCTTGGAGGAGCTCTCAAGGAAGGAGAAGAAGGAGGCCCTCTTTTCAAGCCAAGGAGCAGCTAGGCTTGGAGCAAGAAGACAACCTTCTTCACCACTGTTACAAGAAGATTTGTGTTTCTTTTCTTGCTTTTAAATTGTTCAATTCTAGTAGAAGCTTTCCTCTACTTGTCCTTGAAAAGAACACTCATTCTACTCAATCAAAAATTGCCTTCTTTTAAGCTTTTTATTGCAGTTGTTTGTTTTGGTTCTAGCACTTATGTCACATCTTCTTCCTAATTACCCTAGGCCTACACTTGCCTAGAGTGAGCTTAGGAAGAAGATATTTCTATCTTTTAGATTTTTAATCATTTGTAGGTGTTAGTTCTTTTCGTTACAATCTGCCGTTTTCCCTCATCTTTTCAAAATACAAAAAAAAATTACATATTGAAAAATATTAAAAAGAAAGTTGAGATTGTATTCCAAGCAAGAGAATCATTATTGCAATTTTTGCCTCCTTGGACGACCCTAGATACTCCCCTATCTAGGATATAAATTTTAAAAGCGAAAGCGGATTCGCGTGTTACAACGACGTTAAAAAATTGCTTTTACAAATCACGCGTATTGCGCCATCAGGCCTACCCAAACTAACTTATAAAAAGGATGCTTTGTGCAAATCTTGTGAACTCAGAAAAATGCACAAGACTTCTTTCGAACCTAAAGACTTAGCTTCAACCACACGACCTTTAGAGTTGTTACACCTTGATCTATTTGGGCCAACACGATTTGAGAGCCTAAATGGATCAAAATTTTGCCTAGTTATTGTTGATAACTTCTCTAGGTTCACTTGGGTCATCTTCCTGAAACATAAGGATGACTCATTTGATTCCTTCTTAAGTCTTGTTCGAAGACTTCAAAAGGAAAAATCATCCTCAATTCTTAGACTTAGGACTAATCATGGGGGTGAATTTGAAAATGAAAAATTTTCAAGTTTTTGTGTTAATTCTAGCATAACTCATGAATTTTCATTTCCTCGGGCACTATCTCAAAATGGTGTTGTAGAGTGCAAGAATCTCACTCTACAAGAATGCACCCGAACTTTGCTCTTGGAGTTTGAGCTTCAAAAATATTTCTAGGCTAAAACCATTAATACGGCATGTTATGTTCTTAATAGAACTCTCTTAAGGCCTATTATTAAGAAAACTCCATATGAACTTTATTATGAGAAGTCTCCTAAGATTTCATATTTTAGGGTGTTTAGAAGTCGATGTTATTTATTAAACACTCGTGATTGGTTTGATAAGTTGGATGCTAAAGGTGATGAAGGCATTTTTATTGGCTATTTAACAAAAAGCAAAGCTTATCGATTCTTTAATAAAAGGACTTTGGTTATAGAAGAATCCCTGCATGTTTCATTTGATGAAACAAACTTAGGAGAACTTGAACTAAATCATTTAGATTCTGATGATGAAGATACCCCCTTTATCGATGTATCAAAAATGGAAGATACACGAAATGTATATGATCTTCCAAATGAATGGGTACACCATAAGGATCACCCTCAAGAACAGATTATAGGTGATATTGAACAAGGTGTAAAAACCAAATCTCATTTTAGAGCTGATTTTGTCCTTAATGCCTTTGTTTCTCAACTTGAACCCAAGAAAGTTGATGAGGCATTAAAGGATGAATCATGGGTTGTAGCTATGCAGAAGGAGCTACTCCAATTTACAAGGAACCATGTATGGGACTTGGTACCTACTCCTAAGGGTAATTCCATCATTGGAACCAAGTTGGTGTTCTGAAATAAATTGGATGAATCAGGTTCAGTAATCAAGAATAAAGCCAGACTTGTAGCTCAAGGCTATAACCAATAGGAGGGTATTGACTTTGATGAGACATATGCTCCTGTTGCTCGCTTGGAGTCCATATGGATGCTACTCACCTTTGCAAGTGCAAAGGATTTAAAGCTATATCAAATGGATGTCAAGAGTGCTTTTCTTAATGAATATATTAAGGAAGAAGTTTATGTTCATCAACCTCCCGGGTTCGAGGACCCAGCACACCCAGAGCATGTATACAATCTTAATAAAGCATTATATGGACTTAAACAAGCTCCCAGGGCCTAGTATGATAGGCTTAGGACCTTCCTTCTCTAGCATGGATATAGAATTGGAGTTGTTGATTCAACTTTTTTTGTAAAAGAAGGAAATGACATCCTACCGGTTTAAATATATGTCGACGATATTATATCAACCAAGGAGTCCCTGTGTCAGCATTTTTCTGAGACTATGAAGACTGAGTTCGAAATGAGTATGATGGGAGAACTCAGATTCCTTTTATGACTCCAAATTCAACAATTAAACACAGGAATTTACATTAATCAAACAAAATATGTTCTTGAAATTCTCAAAAAGTTTAACTTTGAAAATGTAAATGGCAAAGAGACTCCATTTGCTCTATCTACTTCTCTTGGTGAAGACTTATTCGGCAAGAGGGTAGATGAAAAGAAATACTGGGGTATGATAGGTTCACTACTATATCTTACAGCTCCTAGACCTGATATTCATTTTACTACATGTCTATGTGTGAGATTCCAATCCGAACCCAAGGAATCTCATTTTAATGCAGTAAAAAGAATATTTAGATACCTAAACAGCACAAAAGATCTTGGTCTTTTTTATCCTAAAGCACAAACCTTAGATCTATTATCCTATAGTAATGCAGACTACACAGGGAGTCGGACAGATCGAAAGAGCACTAACAACACATGTCATTTTATTGGAGAATCTCTAATCTCATGGTTCTCTAAGAAACAGACTTGTGTTTCACTTTCTACGACTGAAGCAGAGTATATTGCTGCTTCACTTGCTTGCTCTCAGGTCATTTAGATGAGACAGACTTTGTTCGACTTTGGATTGATTTTTGCGCAATCCAAAATATTATGTGATAATACAAGAGTAATAAATTTATCCAAAAATCCGGTACATTATTCATGTACCAAAGACATAGATATTCAACATCATTTCCTTAGAGATAATGTGCTTCAAGGTTCCATTCAATTAGAATTTGTAGACACAAAATCAATTGGCAGACATCTTTACGAAACCTCTTGCAGTAGAGAGATTTTGCTTTATAAGAAAAAAATTAGGACTTTGTACAATAAAAGAGATTTAAAACTAACAAATTGATTGATATGTAGTTTGTTTGTATTTATAAAAATCCCTAAGGGCCTTACTGCAATTTACCCATTTTGTTAAAAAGGGGTAAATTGTAATATTTTCATATGTTTGAAAATATCAGGGTATTGTTTGCAATATGGTTGCTTAACTTAGGTTGTCGACTACATTATTTTTCAACACCTAAGTTGTTGATTGAAATTTTTTCCAACCACTTAAGTGGTCATGTGACTAGTGGTGCGTGATTAGCCCATAGTTGTGGCTATTTAAGTATTTAAGTGCCTACACATTAGGTTAATTCTAACATTTATTTAGCATAAATTAGGATGTAAATAGATTAATTCATAGTTTTAATTTAATTACATAATCCATACATTGCATTCATATCTTAAGTGCATTTAGAATTAGCTTAGAATAGCATTCATCTAATTACACAACCAATTAGGTACATTGTTTTCATTAACATAGAAGTTGAGGGTCTGTATATAAATGACCCTAATATTTTAACATTATTTTCTTTACTCTTCTCCTTGCAGGAACGGCTGGCTGCCGCTCCAACGTCCAACGGCCGTAGTGAAGACCCATTCAAGGGGGAGCGGATGTGGTGGATCTGGCCGGGTGGCTGATTTCAAACTTGTGCAGGCCACTACAAAAGGAGGAGGGAGGCAGCCGAGTTCGGGAGGCCTCCACCACCGACCCACCACTGTGCAGAGAGAACTTTTCCCTTCCACTCCATACTGTCGGCCTCTACTGTGGCGGCGAGTCTCCACCACCGTGGGCGTGTGGTGTGACAGGCCACACCACCATCCGGAGCTCATCCGCATCACCGTGAGCACATTAGTGTGCATCTCCCTCGCCGTCGTCGCCATCCACCACCACCGCAACAACCGTCAGCCACCCTTTCAGTAACTTAAGACGTCCGGGAAATTTCCCGGACGTCTAAAGCTACCCGCTCACTTCCACCGCACACGTCTGAAGTTGCCTCCAGACCCTCTCCCGCGCCCATCAACCTTCAGCTCAACCCGCGCCCATCAACCTTCAGCTCAACTGCGCCTACACCCTCCAACCACGCACGCCCTCCTCAACCGTGCCCATCTCCACGCGCTCACCAGCTGCAGCGCTCTCCACACGCCTACAGACCCGCGCAACCATCCTCCCGCGCCTGCAGACTCGTCCAACCGCGCTTGCAGAACTTCACCCTCTCCCACCCCCTCGCCTGCAGATTAGCGCACAGCTGCAGAAAGCCAACCGCTCTTCCCCGCGCCTGCAGATCAGCGATCACCACGCTTGCAGATCCCTTCGCCCGCGCGCCCGCCACCAGCAGCAGCCACGCCCGCGCCTGCAGCTTGCGCACCCGCTCTCGCGCTTGCAGCACCCTCCGCCCACGCCTGCAGAGCCGCCAGCAGCAATGTGCGGCAGATCTCACGCCACAGGCCGCGCAAGCTCACCGGCTGCAGCACCTCCGCTGGAGCTCATTCGGCCACCTCCGACCGCCGAGCGACTCGCAGCCACCACCGATTTGAAGCCCTCGGTCCAAGGGACCTCCTCCGAGCTTCCCACGCCCGGCCATCCGCTCCTCGTCGCGCAAGACAAAGGGGAAAAATTCCCCTGTTTTGCTACAGTAAACCATCAATTAGAAATTATATTTTCTACCATTGTCACTTTTTATTGATATTTTATTGATTCTGCATTGCAGAAAATATCCTCTAGTTTCTCATAATTGCCATTTCAGCATTGTTTCTTGCTTAAACCTTAATCTAAAGGCAATCTTGGCTTGATTCTTGTCCAAACTAACTACAAACGAACGTTTTTAATTGGTGCGAATTTTAATACATCATTGCCTCCTTGTGGATACGACCCACTCCTCTGCGAGTGGTTATTTCTTCTTAAATATTGATCAGTCAATTTTTCCACCACATTAAACTGCAACCGACTTAAAAGTGAAAGATCGAGCAGTCAGTGCGTGCTTTTTCACTCAACTTAGTAATTAAGTTAATTTCACTTAATTAAGAGTAGAAGAAATCACTTAGGTTAACTCGAAGTTGTGTCAATTGTGTAGTATAGGATCGAATTAACCTAATATTTTAAAAATTTTTACTAGTTGAGTCCAAGTCGTTCACTGAGAGGCATAATAATTTTTCTCCAAATTTACTAATTTCCTTTTATCTCTTCAAGTTTAGGAGGTAAAACTAGTTTAATTTTAAAAACATGAATTTTTTCAAATATTTAAACTATAAAGAACATACAAAATTCCATATGCAAACATATTTACTCAAAATGTTGTACTTTATTAACAAGTAAACATGCTAGTTTTTCAATTTTATTCTAAGAAATTAAGGCAATTAGAAAATTATCCAATTGAAACATGCCTTTTACAATTAAGAACAAAAAGTAAGTATGCAAAAATTCATTTAATTTTTCATCTCTCTACAGACTCTAATCATCTTTTCTCTTTTATTTTCTTCTCTGTCGAGCTCTCTTTCTTTTTATGTTGTTTCTGCCTTCTCTTCTTCCCTTAGTTTCTTTCTTTTGTTCCTTAGTCTTTCCTCAACACTTCTTAGCGTCCGCACACCTTTCTTCCTTGGCCTTTCCTTAACACTTCTTAGCATCTGGACTTCTTCAGCACTTAGCTTTCTTCAGCAGCTTCTCTTTCCTTAAGCTTTCAGCTGAACCGGGTTTGTTTACCTTTTTAAACCAAAAGTTTTTATATTTGCGGCGAGGTCCCTTCGAGGATACACAGCACCCTGGGATCAGGGTGGGACCAGACCCTACTCGGTCCTCGCCTAATCTCAGTTAGGTTGGTTTTGGTTCATTCATTAATCGGTTCACAGTCTTGAGCCGCATCGGCTCAACCCGGCCTCCCAGGCCACACTCGCCCTCCCAGGGCACATTCACATCCGCACGCCCCCAAAGGCGCACACACCCGCAGGCCAATGCCCACACTCAGAACAATGCTCAGATCAGATCAGAATCGGAACTGGTGCGCCGAGCGCTAACGACTGCATAGCCATAGGAACAAAAAAGTTTTATACCCAGGCGCGTGCTCGTGGATATTCGAGGTGGGACAAAACTACCCCTTCCAGACCCGAATTCAATCGATCATAACTTTCTACCTAGAGCCCCAAATTTAATGTTTTATTGATGTTTTGCTCTTCAATTTGAGAGATGAAATCAGGGGTTCTACGGGTTTTATAAAATCTTGGAAATGTTTTTAACTCAGGGAAGTCCTCAGATGGACTTCTCTCATCTCTTTAAAGGTCTATACAT
Source organism: Thalassia testudinum (assembly GCA_037157565.1). Taxonomy (NCBI): domain Eukaryota; kingdom Viridiplantae; phylum Streptophyta; class Magnoliopsida; order Alismatales; family Hydrocharitaceae; genus Thalassia; species Thalassia testudinum. The sequence continues at coordinate 19,380,346 of JAZHRO010000026.1, read as the reverse complement.
ATTATATCAACAATTCCGCTTCAGTTTGGATAGATTTTAAGCTCTTGAGACCTACAGAACCTGCAGAGAAGCTATTCTCTTCTCTGAAATCTTCCGAGGTTGATTTTCAGATATCAATTTGTGCAATAGACACTTTAAAGTGTTCCTAATCTATTTAGATTAATTCTAAGGGTTTTAACTAATCAATCTAGGCAAGTTTTAGATTTGAATTTCAATAGAAAAGTGCTTCTGTTGGTTTGGGTTCAAGAGTAACCCAAATTAGTAGGAACAAAATTTGTACTAAAAACATCATCTAAGCTTACTTTACTCTTTCTAGAAAACATCAAACAGAATCTCAGAAGCAATTTCCACATCTCAATTCTTCAATCCAAGCTCAGAACACCATTATCAAACTCAGGTTTGACTATAGAAGCTCGAAAATTGACTTTTTGTTTAAAGCTTCTTCCTAAGAAATTAATGCATCAATTAGAGTCTCTTCATCATCTGGAACTCACTCAGATCTTCAGATTTGAATTCTGCCCTTAATTCCTAGGGTTTCAAGCTTGCCGCCTGAACTAAAATAAGTGCTGTGTTCGATAGAGTAAATCAGAGTTTGTTACAGTGTTTTAAAAGTTAAAATAGCTTCAGTGCATCGCACTGAAGCTTCTGAGCTCCTTAAGTGCTTCCTAAATCCTTCGTAATAGTCTTCTCCAACTCACCGGAGTTGGGGAAGATGAAGTTACTTCTTACGCTCCAGTGATTAAAATCTCAAACAAATATCTTAAAAATGATCAGTAATCCATATAATAACATTCTGGAGCCACTTAGCAATTTCTAGAGGCTGTAACACATCTTTGACTCGTCGGAGCTCGCCGGAGCTCCGGTGAGTCCAGAAAATATAAAATGTTTGTACAGATTGACAAAATTAATTATTTTTGATCCAAAAATGATTCTGAGGTTACAACGAACATCTGTTTCACATTAAATTCTTCATTTGTTCATTGAAATAAAAGGTTTGACAGTAAGTTCGTTTCTTAAAAATTTGATTGGTTTAATCTCAGGACTTGATTTAACTACTCGATTGAGAAGTTAAATCAAGTCAACAAATGTTATTAATCATAAATATATATTTAATTTATAGTTTGAAATGTTCCTGAGCCGCCATGGACAGCGAGCTCAGGGACTTAATTAACTTTGGGCATTTAATTATAGATGAAAATAATAGGTAATATAATGTCGATTAGGGTTCATTAGTGATGATAGGTGATGAAAGAACCCAGTGAAGGTGGAATTAGGTCGACTTCTGTCACCATGGAAAGTGAAGTAGTCGGTGAAGGTGAGATATGAATTAGGCGTTGAGGTGGTCTAATTAAACTATTTAGTGATTTATAAGTGAACATGAAAGATAAAAGAAGGTGAACAGTGAGTTAAAAGACAAAATTAAGATCTCTGGTGAGCTCAAGGAACTCGTCGGAGCTGGAAGAGATGAAGCTAAATTCTACAATTACTCTAACCTAACTAACTAAGCTAGCCTACTCCTACTCCTACTCCTAGTCTACTGTTACCTGGACGAAGGGGTCAATAGGGTTCCGCCGAAGTCTCATGGCGGACGACAAAATCAGAGGGTTGAAGAAAGAGCTCCGGCTGGAGTATTTGAGGTGGAGCGAAGGAATCCTAGGGTCGGCGCCTTTGTCAGAGGTGCGGAAGACCACGGCGAATTTCCTCGACTACTTAAGATGGATGGAGGAAGTTGGAAGATGGAATGGGGAATCGCCGGAGGTTTGGAAGAATAGCCTATTGGGTCGACTACAATATTAGAAGAGGGAAGGGAGCCAACTTGCTAAAATCGGAGGTGTAAGGGGGTATTTATAGCATTTTGCGGCGAAGAGAGGGGCGGGGTCTAGCCGAAGAAGAAGCTCGAGGAGCTTAACCTCTGTCGTCATCTCCGACGATGGTGAGGTTATCTCCCACTGAAAAATAGGATTTTCGGAAGATCCAGACTGATGGATCAAGTGGAGGTGGTGAGCGCAAGCTGCAAGAGCTTAGGCAAAGAGGAATGATGTCGGCAGGGCGGTGATCGCGTGATGTGATGACTTTCTGCCGCCAGCCGTTCGTTTGGCTGGAGAAGAAGAAGAAGAAGACAAAGAGGGACTTAGAAGTAATAAAACTTTTGGACCTATGTGATAAATAAGGACTCGACTGTAATGAATATTAAGGACTAAAATGTAAACCCAGGTTTTGAAGGTTTATTTTAATTTAGATCTTTTTCAACTTTTTATATATGTTAGTAAATAAGGTAAATATTATGTTTACACCTTGAATTTACATTTTTGACCTTTTTATATTAATTTATTAGATTAAGTAAAATCACTTATGTTATTACATATTTAGGTATACATTATATTTAAGTTACTTATCTTATTAATTAAGAAAATGATTAGTATGATTTCGAGTCCAATTATTATCTAAATTATTAATAATGTTATTTGAATGATAAAATGTCATTTTTAACTTATTTTAAGGTCCTTAACTAAATATCCCTTATTCTATAATTAACCCTTATATTTTCATAACCTTAGCTAATTAACTAGGAAGACTAGTTAATTAGGGGTAATTAGAGATCATGATGAGTGTCTCATTATACCCCCAAGCCAAAGTTTTGCTAGTCCCTAGCAAAATTAACTAAGACTATGATGATTTAAAGCACTTGGGTTTAAATTATTAGTAAATACGTAGAGGAAAGCTTAGGTCATAATTTTTTTTTTAAATTTAATATAGATGATTAATGCTTAGAGCATGTGTGAAAATTTTCTTACTTAGACTTATACTTATAACATTTTCAAAACACACTTAAAACAATTTGTAAACAAGAATTTTATTTTGAATTAGAATTCTTCAAAAATCTCTTAATCTTTGTAACTATTCTTAACTCAAATTAGAATACAAAGTGTTTTAAGAAAAACAAAACTTAAGGATTGAGAATTAAATTTTAACTCAAAAACTCAAATAGATTTAAGTTAATCCCTTGTTTATGATATTTGATTTTTGTCAATATAAGTTTAAGCAAATTAACCAGATACTCATTATTAATCAAACTTAGAGTAGTACAACTCTAATTTACTAGCCTACAACACTAAAGATTAACTTCTAGACCTAGGATTCTGTCAATTCTTCTCCTTTAGGTCTCAACTTAAAATCTTCAAAACCCAATTTCTTAAGCTTCACTGCCCAATACCAAGGTTCAGTAGCTATGATTTTAAAACATCTGTGCTTAGTGAAGAGAACTGTCCTAAAGACATCCAAAGTTGCAAAAATCCAGATCTTAAGACATCACTTTCCAATCCCAATTATTCCAATTCAAGCTTTTGGCTTGGCCTTACTCAGGTTTGGTTGCTTTCTCCTCACCAGTTTTCTATCCCGAGGTCAACACTTTTTGTGTATATCTCCCTGGTGGACCACTAGGTCTCTTATTCCTAATATTTTTTTCTCCATATTTTTTTTTCTTTTTCTATAGGTTAGAACACCCATTTGTAGTGAGGTGTTCTTTTTCTTTGATGGAAGGAAGGGTAGCATCCATTTTTAACAAGATGCTTTTATTTATTTATGGAAAACTACATAAGTACCCATTTTTAGCGAGGCACTTAACTGCAGGGTGTTTTATTTACTTTTTCTTTTTCTTTTTCTTTTCTTTTCTTTTCCCCCCTTCTCATTTTTCTTACTAACATTATTCTCCAAATCCTTTTTCTAGGTGAGTGGCACATCCTTCACCCTTTCAAGAACCACCCTGCGGAAATCCTTGGACTAAAGGGGATTCAGAATTGATCTCTTAACCTCTATGTTTTCGCGGTCTCAAATGTCAACAAGACAATTCTATGTGAGTGAATTTTAGATGTTTAGGTTACTTAGCTCTTAAACCAGAGCTTGGACAACAATACCCTTTACTCTTAGGTTCTTCAAATTCTTAGTATCCTCCTATAGGATCCATCAAGACAAAATTTACCAAGTCTAGTTATTTATCTCTAGCTTGTAAGTTTTGTAAACTAAAATTCTACCAACTCTCTATCTAACTAACTCTGAATATCTGGCTTTTTACTTAACTTTATGATAAAATCAAATTTTCAAAAAGCAAAAGATTACTTAATCTAATTGATTAAAAGTTATAATTCAATTCCAAAACTTAAGTTTAAAATCTTAACACACTTAGTTTCTTAATTCAAGTAAGAATAGAAAAACAAATCTTTAAAAGATTCAAAAGATTCCTTAATTCAAATAAAATCTTGTTTTAAAAATTTTAAACACAAAAGTGTGTTTTTACAAAACGTTTAAGTAAAATCTAATTAAGAATTGAATGTTCTTTAATACTTATATATATACTATATACATTTTAAACTTTTGACCTAAAAGAAAATTAAAGCTCTTAATTATATATATATACATACATTCTTCTTTTCATCTTTATTACTAATGAATAAACCCCTCTTATTATTTTTATGAATTTTATTTTTAAATTTTTGTATTTATATATTTTTATTTTTATGTATATAAGATTTTTTCAATTTTTATGATTTTTTAAATTTTTTTCAAATTTTTATGAAATTTTTGAATTTTTAAATTTTTATCATTTTAAGAATTTTTATTTTATTTTTTTAAAATTTTTATCATTTTAAGAATTTTTATTTTTTTTTAAATTTCGTGGATATTTGATTTTTATGTGTTTTTTTATTAAACCAACACTTAAAGTGAAAATTTCACTTCAACCCCCCCCAAGCTAAAATTTTACAATGTCCTCATTGTAAGAAGGGTGAAACATATTACACTTCATTTAGTATAGGTGATGGAAGGAGTCGAAAAGAGGAGATTAAAAATCTCTATGCAGACGATTTCAAGTCTGACCGACGGTCAGAGTGGTCAGTCAGACTAAATGAAGGTAATCAATATGAAATGGAGTGAAATTTTTACAGTGTATAAGAAAGTCAAAAAGGATGAAAACAGCAAGTGTGGTGGATGGATAGAAAACCCTAGTGGAGCCGGTAACATTCTCCAACAAGACCTAAAGGATGTGATTCCAAGAAAGGTTTAAGACGTTGACCATTGACTTTGAAGGGTTGATCCTTGTTGGGTTTGATAATTTTGACAGCTCCGTTGTTGAAGACTCTAACTACAATAAATGGCCCTTGCCATTTAGACCTAAGTTTACCTGGAAAGAGCTTCAAACGAGCATCAAATAACAACACCTTTTGACCAGGTGCAAAGGATTTGCAGGAAATGAACTTGTCGTGGAAGGCTTTAAGTTTCTCCTTATACAGCTTTGAACTTTCATAGGAATCATGACGTAATTCCTCTAGTTCACTAAGCTACAACCTACGATTTTCACCAGCCTTCAAGAGGTCTAAATTACAGGCTTTAATTGCCCAATAGGCCTTGTGTTCAATTTCTATGGGAAGATGGCAGGGTTTCCCGTAAACAAGTCTGTATGGTGACAAGCCTATTGGTGTTTTGTGGGCAGTCCTATAAGCCCACAAGCCTCATCTAAACGGGAAGACCAATCCTTTCTATCGGGTCGGATTGTCATTTGAAGGATCTTTTTGATCTCCCGATTAGAGACCTCGGTTTTCCCATTAGTCTGGGGATGGTAAGGTGTAGAAATACGATGTGTAACCCCATATTTTCTAAGTAAAGTTTTAAACTGGGCGTTAATAAAATGGGAACCGCAGTCAGAAATAATAGCACGAGGTACCCCAAAACGAGCGAAAATGTGACTCTGTATAAAAGGAATGACAACTCGATGGTCATTTGTGCGTGTGGGTATGGCTTCAATCCAACGAGAAACATAGTCTACAGCAAGTAAAATATAATGGAAGCCAAAAGAGGACGAAAATGGATGCATAAAATCTATGCCCCAAATGTCAAAGATTTCACAGACTAGAATTGGGTTCAAAGGCATCATGTCTTTCGGAGACATGCCACCAAGTGTTTGGCAGCGACTACATGCCTTACAATAAGTATGAGAATCAGCAAATAACCTGGGCCAATAAAACCCGCATTGCAAAACTTTTGCAGCGGTCTTTCTACCAGAAAAGTGACCACCACAGGCCTGGTCATGACAAAAAGATAGGATAGAATCAATCTCAGAAGAGGTGACACAACGCTTGATGATTTGATCATTACAGACTCTAAAAAGATATGGATCTTCCCAAAAATAGTATTTGGCTTCTGCTTTGAGTCGTGATTTGCGATTCCCGTCCCAATCTGGCGGGAATTGATGTGTAACCAAACAATTAACAATATCTGCATACCAAGGAAGATATGTGGATATGGTCAAAAGATGTTTATTAGGGAAGTGTTCTGTAATTGGTGAAGATGATTCGATTGTATCAGAAGGAAGACGGGATAGATGATCTGCAACAACATTTTGCCTACCCGCCTTATCACGAATTTCTAGGTCAAATTCTTGCAAAAGCAAGATCCATCTGATTAACCTAACTTTCGTGTCCTTCTTAGATAGAAGGTGTTGAATAGCTGAGTGATCAGAGTACACTATGATTTGAGATCCGAGTATGTAAGATCTAAATTTTTCTAATCAAAATACTATTGCTAGTAACTCTTTCTCTGTAACTGTGTAATTCCTTTGTGTCTCATTCAATGTTTAACTAGCATAGTAAATTACCACCGGATTCTTCTCAATTTTCTATCCTAAAACAGCTCCTATTGCATAATCTAATGCATCACACATGACTTCAAATGGTAAATCCCAATTAGGTGGTTGCAAAATTGGAGCCTGTGTAACTCTGTCTCTCAAAGTTTAAATGCTAGAATACACTCCTCATTCATCTCAAAAATCGCATCCTTTGTGAGGAGGTTTGTGAGTGGTCGGGCAATTTTTGAAAAATCAAGGATGAATCTTCTATAAAATCCCACGTGCCCGAGAAATGATCTAATGCCTTTGATCGAGTCAGGGATTGGAAGATTTGCAATTTGATTGATCTTAGCTCAATCTACTTGGATACCCCGCTCAGATACGAGATGACCAAGTACTATGCCCTCAAGAATCATAAAATGGCTTTTCTCCCAACTAAGGACAAGGTTAACCTCAATACATCTTTTTAGAACCTTCGACAAATTATCCAAGCAAATATCAAATGTCTCCCCAAAGATTGAAAAATCATTCATAAAAACGTCCATATATTCACCCACCATTTCGGTAAAAATGGCTAACATGTAACACTGAAAAGTCGCGGGTGCATTGCAAAGCCCAAATGGCATCTTCGGAAAGCAAAGGTTCCGAAGGGCAGGTGAAAGTCATTTTCTCTTGATCTTCGGGATAAATTGCAACTTGATTATATCCAGAGTAACCATCTAGAAAGCAGAAGAACCTATTACCAACTAATCTCTTAAGGATTTGATCAATGAATGGTAAAGGAAAATGGTCCTTCTTTGTGACAGAATTCATTTTTCAATAATCTATACAAACCCGCCACGAATTCGCAATTCGTGTGGGAATAGTTTCTCCAGATTCAGTTTTGATTATGGTGAGTCCTGCCTTTTTGGGTACCACTTGAATTGGACTCACCCAAGGGCTATCAAATATAGGATAAATGATATCAGCACCAAGCCATTTAATTATTTCTTTCTTAACGACCTCCTTTAGATTAGGATTTAGGCGTCTTTGAGCTTCTCTTGAAGGTTGTGCCCCATCTTCAATATGGATGCGATGAGTACAGAAATTAGGGCTAATCCCGGTGAGATCATGTAAAGTCCACCCAATTGCCTTCTTATGATCTCGAAGTACTTTGATCAATTTGGATTCTTGTGATTCAGAGAGATGAGAATTGATTATTACAAGATATGTTTGATCAGATTCGAGATAAACATATTTAAGATTATCAGGCAATGGTTTCAATTCAAGCATATGAGTTGAATCAACAGTAGGATTTGGGGCGGGATTCTCAATTGTGAAGAGTGATTCAGATTTAGAGTCAAATTTAGGATTGAGTAGAGATTCCAATAATGTTTCATTGCTTTGAGGGTATAGGATATCAAAAGATGTGCCTTCTAAATCTAGAGAACTAATGTCATCCTCAAAAACTTCTATTGATTTTATTTCCTCAATCCATTCACAATCAAATCCACTAGAAGCTCTAAATATATCTAACTTAATTGTCTTCTCCCCAAATTTCAATTCAATCTTTCTTGATTCACAATCAATGTTGGCTTTTGCACTAGCCAAAAAGGGTATCCCTAAGATAATTGGGGTGTGACTAATGTATTCGGGTACTTCCATATCAAGAACAATAAAATCTACAGGAAAATAAAAATCTCGAACTCTTACAATAACATCCTCCAACATTCCTTTTGGTGACTTAATGGATCTATCAACTAATTGTAAAGTCACATTGGTAGACTTAAGGTTTTCTATTTGAAAATGTTTAAACAAAGAGAAAGGAATGAGGTTAATAGAAGCTCCTAAGTCTAGGAGAACTCTATCAAAACACTGGCCCCCAATTATACAGGAAATAAATGGAGATCCTGGGTCTGTCTTTTCTAAAGGAAGCGTACTTGAAATAATAGAGCTCACATGCTCTGAAAGTACAGCAGTGCTTCCTTTCTTCGACTTACACTTAGGAGTACACAATTCCTTAAGAAATCTTACGTAAGTCGGAATGTGTTTGATAGCATCTAGGAATGGGATATTAATATGTACCTGTTCAAAAATCTTAATCGAATCTTCATTTAATGTAACAGGTTGTTTTTGTTTCCTAGTCTTCTTCAAAGCTTTTGGGAATGGGACGTGGGTCTCCTGTTCTACTGAGGTATTTTCCTGATCTTGCAAATTAGCGGGAATTGCGAGATTGGGTTCTGCACCTCTTCTAGATGTAGAAATAGGGGTTAATCTAGATGTACTAGGGTCTTGGGATAGGTTCCTTGGAAAAACTGGATCCCTAGTGGAAGTTCCACGGTGGGTTATAACAGAGTTAATACCCGCATGAGAAGAAGCTGCTGAAGAAGAAGATGCTTGTGAATTTTGGAAAGATAGATCATTAATTATTGGTTGATTTGCAACTGATTGCTGTTGATTTAGATATTCAAAATCAAGATTAGAAATAGGTGGATTCAGATTTTGATTTTGATTTGGATTCAGGGGTAATTGATTAAGGAGATGGACATGTCCCTGATTCAGATTTTGAACTCCCGGGTGTTGTCTTTGCTGGATATTCCTAGGGTTTGGAATTGGCTGGGATGGAAGGGTCCCTAGCTGATGAGATTCAGCTAACTGTGTGATTTGACCCCTAAGATCAGCCAATTCTGCCAAACATTGTCATTGGACTTCAGCAAGAGCCTCAGCATTTTGTCGCTAGTTTTCTGTCACAGCTCTTAAAATCTGGTCTCGCTGTGAATCTCTATTTGGCCCTATGGGGTTTTACGAACCTGCATAAAATGGCCTCGCATTGTGTTGCTGAAACGATAATGTAAGCGGGTTTTGTCTGGTCTGAGTTGGATATGATGGTCTTTGTGTATGGTCAGACCAAGAAAAATTTGGGTGATTACGCCATCCAGGATTATAGGAATTTGAATATGGGTTTGATCTTGGTGTGTATCCCTGAATGGCGTTTAAATCAAGAGGATATGGCATGTTTTCTACAACAGTAAAGGGTGGGGAAAAGGGTCGGTAAGATTGTGGGACAAAGGTCCCTCCTTGGGTTGGTGAAGGAGTAGATAGAAAATCCAAGGAAGATGGATCTCTAGAATCCAGATTATTCACAAATTCCCTCCCTATGGGAATTTGCAAAATAGCTAAATACGTGGGATTCGTAGCATGTAGAGGCGTAAGATTCTTCATTGTGTTTCTAACCTCTTTGAGATGCTTTGCTACGATGTCTACTTTGTCCAGTTTTTCTGCAATAATCTCTAAATCCTTTGAACTGGAGGGATTACCGATCTCGTGAATGCCCTTATGTGGATTTTGGTGATTCGTATTCACGCCCCACAAAAATTGCGACATTGATGCATTATTGATCGAGTTTTCCGCCATCCCTTCAAATAATTCTGAAGCGGATTCTGCATTGCGATTTAGAAAATTCCCTCTACAAGAGGCATCGACTAGATTGCGAATGCCCTCTTGTAAACCATAATAAAAGATGTGCATGAGTTGCCAATGAGGGATGTCAAGATGTGGGCATTTCCTTTGTAATTCATGAAAACGTTCCCACGCTTCATGAATTGGTTCTCCTTGATTTTGATTGAAAGTAGTAATAGCTTGCCTTAAAGCATTGGTTCGACCAATTGGAAAGAATTTATTCAAAAATGCAGATTTAAGTTCAGCCCAAGTTGAGATGGGTTTTGCTATAGTTCTATACCAATAAGCTGCTTTATCTTTAAGGCTAAAAGAGAACATTTTCATTAGTAGGATTTCCCTATTTTGATTTCGAGGACCAAGAGTTTGAGATAGATTTTTAAGATCTTCAATGTGTTGAAATGGATCCTCGGATGCAAATCCGTGAAAGTGTGGGATTAAACTTATAATGTTTGATTTTAATTCTGGATCATTTTCCCCAATAGGAATCCTAACATTAGGCTCTACTTGTGCATTAGATGGGTTATAATAATCTCTAAGTAGAGGCCTTAGATGATTGATTGGTAAATCATGATTTTCAAAACCCGCCTCAGGTCGAGGTGAAGAATAGGTTTGCAAAGTTTGTAAATTATTTAAGGCTGCTGTTAATAAATTGATTTGTCTTGTTTGCTCTAGCATCCTAAGGTTCTGGTTCAGGAGCGCCTCATGAACATCAAAAGGCGGCATCTCCCCCTGACCAGAAGAAGAAGGGATCTCGGGATTAAGATTCTGCATTGGATCCAAAGAAGTTGATGGATCAAACGGGAAAACCATTGGTTGCTTATCTACAACCGGCCTAGGATCACCTGTCAACAGTGGTGTGAGAGGCGGATGCAAGGATCGCCTCCCGTCCATAAACGGAAAATAAATGTGCAAAGGCACACACACACCACCAATACAAAAAACAGCGGCACAAAAAACCCACAAAACAGCGCAAAAGATGTGGGTTTTGCTCTTCTTTCAAAGGAAAGAAGAAATTCCTAAGGTACGCAAAGTAATTCAACGCAAACAGATAGAGTAACAGTATCAAAATACGCATCCTAATTTGTGACTACGTAGGTGCGTACCTTAAAGCTCAAAGGTCTAAGGTCTAGGATCAAGACCACTCACTACTGGCTCCCCGGGACTCTAGTAGTGAGACGAACTTGTTGATCTTCGGCCAAAGCCCTAAGAGGTGCAAAGAGGAGAGATAGAAAAATAGACTCGTGTGACTCTAGTGATCGCGCTGTGTGCGCGATAGCATGCAATAGACGATATCGATATCAAAACCCGCTTGTATTCTGCAAACAGATTTAAGTCACCAATTTTACTTCCTCTTTTTAGTTAATCTTTTTCAGAAATATATCAATTAAACTACAATGGCCGCTTTTTATATCTTTTCAAACAAAAAATATGTTCTTCCTAATTCTCAAAGACAGAGATCTACGCAGGTTTTCACATGTTTTCCTGTTGATGCAAGAAAAACAGTTTTAAAATTTCCTGAGTCAAATCGTTCTTAATACTAGCAGGAAATGCACTCCTAAGAGTGTATGTCAATGTTATGCTGCTGCTAGTCAGATAGAGATGTATTTTTGTATTTTTTTATTTTTAAATGCAACAAACAAAAGATTAAGAAATACTTACAAAGAATGAAAACAACAAAACTAAATCCCACCTTCTCCTGAGATTACCTGCAAAGGTAAACCTGAAAAGAAGATAGAAAATAAAACAAAAATAAAACAAAACACACTAATTAAAAAAAACTTAGTAAAAACAAAACTATTTACAAAAATACCTCCTAATTAAACAATTAATCCTTCTAAATTTTAGTAAATCAAAATATTTCCTCCCTGGCAACGGCGCCATTAAAATGATGCGTGCTTTTTTACTCAACTCAGTAATTAAGTTAATTTCACTTAATTAAGAGTAGAAGAAATCACTTAGGTTAACTCGAAGTTGTGTCGATTGTATAGTATAGGGTCGAATTAACCTAACATTTTAAAAATTTTTACTAGTTTAGTCCAGGTCGTTCACTGAGAAGCATAATAATTTTTCTCCAAATTTACTAATTTCCTTTTATCTCTTCAAGTTTAGGAGGTAAAACTAGTTTAATTTTAAAAACATGAATTTTGTCAAATATTTAAACTATAAAGAACATACAAAATTCCATATGCAAACATATTTACTCAAAATGTTGTACTTTATTAACAAGTAAACATGCTAGTTTTTCAATTTTATTCTAAGAAATTAAGGCAATTAGAAAATTATCCAATTAAAACATGCCTTTTACAATTAAGAACAAAAAGTAAGTATGCAAAAATTCATTTAGTTTTTCATCTCTTTACAGACTCTAATCATCTTTTCTCTTTTATTTTCTTCTCTGTCGAGCTCTCTTTCTTCTTATGTTGTTTCTGCCTTCTCTTCTTCCCTTAGTTTCTTTCTTTTGTTCCTTAGTCTTTCCTCAACACTTTTTAGCATCCGCACTCCTTTCTTCCTTAGCCTTTCCATAACACTTCTTAGCGTCTGCACTTCTTCAGCACTTAGCTTTCTTCAGCAGCTTCTCTTTCCTTAAGCTTTCAGCTGAACCGGGTTTTTTTACCTTTTTAAACCAAAAGTTTTTGTATTTGCGGCGAGGTCCTTTCGAGGATACACAGCACCCTGGGATCAGGGTGGGACCAGACCCTACTCGGTCCTTGCCTAATCTCAGTTAGGTTGGTTTTGGTTCATTCATTAATCGGTTCACAGTCTCGAGCCGCATTGGCTCAACCCAGCCTCCCAGGCCACACTTGCCCTCCCAGGGCACATTCACATCCGCACGCCCCCAAAGGCGCACACACCCGCAGGCCAATGCCCACCCTCAGAACAATGCTCAGATCAGATCAGAATCAAAATCGGTGCACCGAGCGCTGACGACTGCATAGCCATAGGAACAAAAAGGTTTTATACCCAGGCGCGCGCTCGTCGATATTTGAGGTGGGACAAAGCTACCCCTTCCAGACCTGAATTCAATCGATCATAACATTCTACCTAGAACCCCAAATTAGATGATTTAAAGTTCGTTGGAAAGCTCTAAGGGTAAACTACATAATCTTAGGGTCAATTTAATGTTTTATTGATGTTTTTCTCTTCAATTTGAGAGATGAAATCAGGGGTTCTACGGGTTTTATAAAAGCCTGGAAATGTTTTTAACTCAGGGAAGTCCTCAGATGGACTTCTCTCATCTCTTTAAAGGTCTATACATATTTTATCAACAATTCCGCTTCAGTTTGGATAGATTTTAAGCTCTTGAGACCTACAGAACCTGTGGAGAAGCTATTCTCTTCTCTGAAATCTTCAGAGTTGATTTTCATATATCAGTTTGTCCAACAGACACTTTAAAGTGTTCCTAATCTATTTAGATTAATTCTAAGGGTTTTAACTAATCAATCTGGGCAAGTTTTAGATTTGAATTTCAACAGAATAGTGCTTCTGTTGGTTTGGGTTCAAGAGTAACCCAAATTAGCAGGAACAAAATTTTTACTAAAAACATCATCTAAGCTTACTTTACTCTTTCTAAAAAACATCAAATAGAATCTCAGAAGCAATTTCCACATCTCAATTCTTCAATCCAAGCTCAGAACACCATTATCAGACTCAGGTTTGACTATAGAAGCTCGAAAATTGACTTTTTGTTTAAAGCTTCTTCCTAAGAAATTAACGCATCAATTAGAGTCTCTTCATCATCTGGAACTCACTTAGATCTTCAGATTTGAATTCTGCCCTTAATTCCTAGGGTTTCAAGCTCGCCGCCTGAACTAAAATAAGTGCTGTGTTCGATAGAGTAAATCAGAGTTTGTTACAGTGTTTTAAAAGTTAAAATAGCTTCAGTGCATCGCACTGAAGCTTCTGAGCTCCTTAAGTGCTTCCTAAATCCTTCGTAATAGTCTTCTCCAACTCACCGGAGTTGGGGAAGATGAAGTTACTTCTTACGCTCCAGTGATTAAAATCTCAAACAAATATCTTAAAAATGATCAGTAATCCATATAATAACATTCTGGAGCCACTTAGCAATTTCTAGAGGCTGTAACACATCTTTGACTCGTCGGAGCTCGCCGGAGCTCCGGTGAGTCCAGAAAATATAAAATGTTTGTATAGATTGACAAAATTAATTATTTTTTATCCAAAAATGATTCTAAGGTTACAATGAACCTCTGTTTCACATTAAATTCTTCATTTGTTCATTGAAATAAAAGGTTTGACAGTAAGTTCGTTTCTTAAAAATTTGATTGGTTTAAGCTTAGGACTTGATTTAACTACTCGATTGAGAAGTTAAATCAAGTCAACAGATGTTATTAATCATAAATATATATTTAATTTATAGTTTGAAATGTTCCTGAGCCGCCATTGACAGCGAGCTCAGGGACTTAATTAACTTTGGGCGTTTAATTATAGATGAAAATAATAGGTAATATAATGTCGATTAGGGTTCATTAGTGATGATAGGTGATGAAAGAACCCAGTGAAGGTGGAATTAGGTCGACTTCTATCACCATGGAAAGTGAAGTAGTCGATGAAGGTGAGATATGAATTAGGCGTTTAGGTGATCTAATTAAACTATTTAGTGATTTAGAAGTGAACATGAAAGATAAAAGAAGGTGAACAGTGAGTTACAAGACAAAATTAAGATCTCTGGCGAGCTCAAGGAACTCGCCGGAGCTGGAAGAGATGAAGCTAAATTCTACAATTACTCTAACCTAACTAACTAAGCTAGCCTACTCCTACTCCTAGTCTACTGTTACCTAGACGAAGGGGTCAATAGGGTTCCGCCGAAGTCTCATGGCGGACGACGAAATCAGAGGGTTGAAGAAAGAGCTCCGACGGGCGTATTTGAGGTGGAGCGGAGGAATCCTAGGGTCGGCACCTTTGTCAGAGGTGCGGAAGACCACGGCGAATTTCTTCGACTACTTAAGATGGACGGAGGAAGTTGGAAGATGGAATGGGGAATCGCCGGAGGTTTGGAAGAATAGCCTATTGGATCGGCTGCAATATTAGAAAAGGGAAGGGAGCCAACTTGCTAAAATCAGAGGTGTGAGGGGTATTTATAGCATTTTGCGGAAAAGAGAGGGACGGGGTCTGGCCGGAGAAGAAGCTCGAGGAGCTTAACCTCCGTCGTCGTCTTCGACGACGGTGAGGTTATCTCCCACTGAAAAATAGGATTTTCGGATGATCCAGACCGATGGATCAACTGGAGGTGGTGAGCGCAAGCTGCAAGAGCTTAGGCAAAGAGGAATGATGTTGGCAAGGCAGTGATCGCACGATGTGATGACTCTCTGCCGCCAGCCATTCGTTTGGCTGGAGAAGAAGAAGAAGACGAGGAGGGACTTAGAAGTAATAAAACTTTTGGACCTATGTCATAAATAAGGACTCGACTGTAATGAATATTAAGGGCTAAAATATAAGCCCAGGTTTTGAAGGTTTATTTTAATTTAGATCTTTTTCAACTTTTTATATATGTTAGCAAATAAGGTAAATATTATATTTACACCTTGAATTTACATTTTTGACCTTTTTAGATTAATTTATTAGATTAAGTAAAATCACTTAAGTTATTACATATTTAGGTATACATTATATTTAAGTTACTTATCTTATTAATTAAGAAAATGATTAGTTTAATTTCGAGTCCAATTATTATCTAAATTATTAATAATGTTATTTGAATGATAAAATGTCATTTTTAACTTATTTTAAGGTCCTTAGCTAAATATCCCTTATTCTATAATTAACCCTTATATTTTCATAACCTTAGCTAATTAACTAGGAAGACTAGTTAATTAGGGGTAATTAGAGATCATGATGAGTGTCTCATCAACTAGCACATGACCCATCCCATGTAAAAGAAGCCAAGTGCAGACACTTGCCTCATTCCACTCTTTGCAAACCCTAGTTCAGCTCCTCAAGTGTCTCTCCAAGCCCTAGCCAAGAAGAGAAGAATCATCTCCAAGCTTCAACTCTAGGTACACTCTTATCTTCTTATCAAATCGTGCTTCCATGAGTCAATCTTAATCTTGTTTTCACTCTCTCAAAACCTTTTTTGCTGCTGCAATATTTTCTTGTCGGGTACCAGATGGTATCGGTACTCATCATCGGTACCAATACTAGCTTGGTGCAGCAATGCCTACCTTAGAGAGCAGGTACCAGTACTAAAGATGAGTGCAGGTACTAGCTCAAATTTCTGGTTGGAACAGAAACCAACCAGCACCAGTACATGCAAGCTTAAGTGTGTTTTTGAATGCACACATCAAAGGAAATATTCTATTTTACTCATTATTTTCTCCTAGTCTTTTTACATATTTTTCAGATGGTACCTAAATCTAAGAATAAGGGAAAGGCACCTCAAGATGCATTGCACAAATTTTGCATCAATAGGATGCCAAATCAAAGTTTGATTGGTATAAAGGCCTAAAACTTCACCATTGTAGGCCAGTTGAGTGAAAAGATTTTTCTCTACAACTCTGTAATTTCACCATTCGTCTTTCTGAATAAGAACTCATGAATTTCTTTGATGAGTCATTTTTTACCGAATGTTCCTGGAGTATATCTTGATGTCAATTGCTTATTTTTTGCCAATCTCCAAGAACAAGAAAACTGAGGTCATCTTGTCCTAAAATCAAATGTATTTGGTCAAAAAATTACCATCACACCAAAATTCTTATCAACCATCATTGAATGTCCAAATGAAGGTCATGCCTTTAACATTCTTAAGGAGCAATTTCCTACTTATAAAATCCATGAAACTCTCTTGCTCTAACTGTCAGGGGAAAGATTGGTTTCCCCGAACATGACCCTATTTGCTCGTGTTCTTTTTTGAATTTTAGCATGGAACTTAAGGGATAAAAATTCGGGATTCCACAAAATTTCCATCGACATTTTACCCTTAATTTATTCTATCATCACAAGTTTTCCGGTAAATTGGAATAAGTTTTCCTTCATTTTCTTAGACCCCATTACCGTTAGACATCTTGGTATCTCACATTCTTCACAAAAATAAAATTGACCTCTCTAATTTTACTCCTCTTAGAAAAGTGGTCTATTTCAAATGGTCCACTCTCCGGAAAATGGGAGTGAAACCTGCTAGAGAGGAATCCTCTAGTGATAATGAAGAAGAAGACTATGTTGATCCAAATGCTCAATCTTCTTATCAACCTTCAGACTCATCCTAGGCTTTTCTTCCAATAACCTATCCATATCCAGAAGCCGAAACACCTTTGGTAAACCTATCTCATGGGTCTAACACCGATCCCAATATGATTAATACTTTCAATTATATTGGTCAAAATCTATCTAACCTCAATTTTGCCTTCCGTCACATGGAATGCAAGTTTCGTGATCTTTGTCTTTCCATTGAGTCTTCCCATGTTGCTCATTCCACTCAACAACCTAAACAAAGGAAGAAGACTCAACCAAAAGCATCTCAAGAATATAGTGAAAGAAGGAAAAAGCACTTCCAAGACCCATCTTCTGTCCCTTCTCCAAATGTGGAAGAAGAACCAATACTTCATGATGATGAAGAAGAAGAAGACACTGAAGATAAAGAAGAAGTTTCATATGAAGATGATGATGATGAAGACGATGAAGAAGAAGAAGAAGATGATGATGATAGTGATGATGGAGAACATGATCAAAAGCTCATTAGAAAATGTCCTAGTAACTATTTTAATTTTTAATCATGTTGCTAGTTCAATTTGTATAACATCTATGCTCTTCTAAACTTGTATGACATATTGCTACTTTGTTTACTTTTGTGTTTTGCTGAACATGCATGTTTTGATCTTATATGTATGACTCTCATTTAAATGAAGTAGTTTTCTCATGTCTCATGCTTCTTAAAAATGTATTATTTATCCATCTTTTTTGCTTGCTTGATAAAAAGGGGGAGATAAAATGGTATGGATACTTCATATTTAAACTAGAAGATAGGCTTAGTTTGAGGGGGAGGTTGTTCACTCCTTGTGGAGTTTTTTTTTTTACTCTTCTCTTATTAAGTTTCTGTCTACTTTTAAATATGGGTATCCTATTTGTTTTGTCAACACCAAAAAAGGGGGAGATTGTTGGAACATAGTTCCACTTCTCTTTTGTGTTTTTGTGTTAACAAAACCTTTTTAAAGTCTAATGCGGTCATGAAGTGTTACAAGACTATACAGGAAATAAATATTGTGGACGCTAGCAAGCAACAAGATAGCATGGAAGATATGAAGGAAAAAGATTATAGATTTTGTTTCATTAATTATATTTTAGAATCTTTGTATGTCTCCTAACAAGTAAAAAATAATCTAGGAGTTAAAATCAAAGTAGAGATAATTAAGGTTCATATTAACACTCAATCATTTATCTTTTCAACTTAAAATCGATTCTTTCAAGATAAGGTCGTATAGATTAGATGGGTTTTCTCTAAAAAGTGACTTACACTTATAATATTATGTACTTGTAACAAGTATCAATACTAGTTATAAGTACTGGTATATGCTAGGCATAGGTTTGGGCCTAAGTCTCAAACTGTGAACAACAAGTATTGGTACTCATTGTGAGTATCGGTACCAAGTGGTCACAGTTTGTGCACTTAGTTTTGCCTGGACCTTACAAGTACTGATACTAATCACCAGTACCGGTACATATAGGTCACAGCCCCATAGCTTGTGAGTCACAAGTGCCGGTACTTATGATCAGTACCGGTACCAAGTGGCTTTGTCTGTACTCAACAGAATGCACTGAGTACCGGTACCAGTGATCTGTACCGGTATCCCAATCACTATTGAATTGACTGTAGGCAGTCAGTACCGGTACCAACTGACTGTTGTGCCTAATCTGAATGGCTATTTTGCAATTAATCTTAATCTTACACTTCCCTTTTTGCCCCTAACGACTAGTATTTGTAGGGGAGGTGTTTAGTGGCCTATATATACACTCCTTGAGTATCATTTGCATATAACTAATAAGCTAAAAATATTCTCTTTGCCTACACCTTCTTTTTCCAATTTTCTAGCTGCAAAGGAGCTTGTCTTGTTGCTCTCTTTACAAGGCCATTCTCTGGTTGCAACAAGTTCCCAAGGCGATTGCATTCTTAGTAAATTGTCTATTTTTGCTTTCGCATTCTAGTTAGAATTTATATGTCATCTATTAAGAAATACACTTATTGGAGACTTAGGAATTAGTTGTAAGCTTTTGTTTGTATCTTGCTTACACCTGTAATCTTTATTTCTTTTTGTCATCTTGTAATTGGGTTGAGGTAACCCTTTAATTACGTCAAATTATTAGTAAATTGATTCCCTCCGAGTTGAGGGAATTGAGTTAAAAATCTTAAGTCGAGAGACTTAGGTAGTGGATACCCAATTGAGGGGAATCGTTGTACATCTCATGTGCTTTTTATGGTTTGATTTTTCTTGCAATTTTTTATATACCACACTATTCATCTCCCCCTTCTAGTGTGCTTGTGTCCTACAGATCCTACACCACCTTCTTCACCTGCACACTCCCATGTCTCCGATGGTTCCTTCCAAGTAGGCAGGGGTTCCCCACAAAGCCCCCTCCAAATTTGATCCATCACCAAACATGATGCATTAAGCTGAGTTAAGTTAGATTCTAGCACAACTTAGGAATAATGCATTCATAGGCATCGTAATTTGCACAATAGCTAGTTTGTTAGTCATATAGATAATATCGTCATTTTATGTACCAATGAGAGATGATTTTTATTGCAGATGATCCGAAGCTGCGGATGTTAGATTAGACCAAACAGATCTGATCAGAATGACCCGGGAGTCCAATGCTTCCAAAATCATCTAAATTAGACAACCAAGGTATCTTGTACAATCCATAAAAGAACAGAGATCACAAAACCAAAAGACAAAGATCTGAGCCTCAGATGAAGAATCCAACCACACGGATGAATCCAGATCGATGATCGCAGTCCAATGACGAAAAAATCAACTCGATCAGAGGTCTACAACACCAGATACAAGGAAAAGATGATGTACGGCCATGATGGCGCCACATGGCACCACCACCGTCGCTCCCTCACCACCGCCCCATCTAGGAAGGCCACCCTCACATGCTGTGGGCCGTTGGATCTTCATCCAATGCCCACGAGATTGTCACGTTGCCTGTCCAGCCAGATAAGGACAAATAGACACAAACAGGAAACTATAACAGAACCCTTGCGTGACGCATTGGCTCACGCACTTGCGTGAAAGCATGGGATGCACGTTCGAGCGGCACTGGGTGAAATTGAAGGAGCGCTCACTCGGGTGTAATTGCGTTGTGGATGGCGACCGAAGGGTAGAGGTGTGACCACGTGGTGCGATCAGAGCGTACCATGGTCGGATGCGTGATCCCACGCGTTTTGCGAAAGCAGGAAGGCGAGGCGCGCGCACGAGAGTCGTCTGGTCTCACGATCAGATGGCTAACAATTAGGCGCTGAAAAGAGGCGAGCAGGAAAAAGAAGAAAATGCGCACGAAGGAGCGGGAGCCATCCGATCCTGATCTGACGTATGAGAGCTTGCCACGTGTCAAGCCCAGATTGAATTCGCGCGTAGAGGGCACGTTGGAGGTTATTTTGAAGCCAGATCTGATCCATTGACCTCCTGATTGACAGATTTGATTGCCCAGGAGTTGTTACATGAGATCCATAAAAGCTATAAAAGAAGGCCAAAGCCCTCCCAATTGAAGCATCTCTCTTCCATCAACTCTAGATATCTTCCACCATCTTTGCAACTCTCCGTCTCTCTGCAACTCTGCTCCAACCTTCATCTCGGTGCTCTGGATCTGAGGTGCTACTGCACCTCGCACAAGCATCCTACAAGCGACATTGTCTCTCTGCCACTTTCTATCTCTCTCTCTTTCTATCTCTCTATCTCTCTATCTCTCTATCTATCTATTTGTTTCTAGTAGCATTCTCTATTGTGAAAACTCTATTTTAATTGCAATAAAATTCTAATCTTCTGAATGCATATATCTAATTCTTATACATATATACATATATAAATATCTATTTAGAACAAATTCTATTGAAAAGCTTCTACATAAATTGTGATTGCCTCCCTGTGAACGACTCGGTACTCACCGATTTTATAAATATTATATGCCTTGTTTTCAGGCTATACTACAACTGAATTAACTTTTAAAACATGAATTACACGTCAAACAAGTTGACGCCATTGCTAGGGAGGCAATGAAAATTTTTGAAGCTTTCTGTGGTGCGAATTTGAGATTTTTAACTTGCTATTTTCATTGATTCCATGTGTGTAGGAAAATAAGGAAATCAGAATGAAACACAACAATAGGAATTGTAGGTTCAAACCTCAGGCAAGTACCCATAGTTTAGATTAGTTAGATTTAGGATTTGCTTGAACCCTAGGATTAGTTAGAATTTCTTTGCTTATTGAAAAAAAATTCATGATTTTCGAGTTGAAATAAAGTTTTATCTTAAAAATTCAGTTCTTGGAGATCCGTACGTCAAAAATTCTCAAATTTTTACTGGACGTAGATATCAAAGTCAGGAATAACATGTCCAAATTTTGTACAAATATAAATTATAAAAAAATTTTAAAAATTCATGTATTGATCTATTATCAATACAGTTATTGTTCCTGATTTTTCAAAGTTCAAAATATCATAGGAATTTTTATACAACTCCGATTGACTTGAAATTTAAGGCACTAAATTTTGGAGATAATCAAGAATTTAGGAAAATCTAAAAGAATTATTTCTTACACATGTATTGCACGGATTATCCAATCACCAACTGGGGGTCAAAATAGACTGCAAAACCCCCAATGCACTTTATCAGAAAAAAATAGAAAATGTGCACTAAAAACTCTTGAAAGATATTTTCTGAGTGTCTAGTTAGTGGTGCAATAGGACCAAGTGATTGCATTACTTGGGTCGCACCACTCATCTGAAATTGAACTTAGAAGAACATCTAGCAACTATCTGTGCATAGGGTTTCACATTAAGGGTCGAGCACACCTGTATTTCCATATTTAAAGGAAATATATCAAACAAATTGGGATTTGCAAAAGTCTTGTGTGCCTCATAAAAACCTCGATTGAAAATATTAACTCAAGTGAACCCTAAAATGCATTAACACAAGCATTCGAATCTTAAAATTCACATCATCGTAAAAAATTGCTTGTGAACCATATTTACCTGAGCACTTCACACATCTTTGAAATCAATATTAAGGGCAAACACCCCCTAATGCCCATCATATTCCAAAAGCACAACAAACCCATGCCTAAAACTGAGTAGACATGCCCTAGGTAGGACTAATAGACTTGGGGACTTGAAACTAGATTGAGCTAAGGTCAGGGCCTTGTATACTTGGACCCACTGGTGATAAGAAAGGTAGGTGTGGTAATCACATTAACCTTTAGTGGTGTCCCACCGTGTAGGGTGTCCTAAGGGGTCCCACCCTTCTGGCCAACCAAGTAATTCAACAGTTGATCTAACCAAGTCGTGTTTTAGGGATCCAGGATCAGGTCTATTTAAGGTTGACACTCTAAGGACTAATTTGATTGCTTGCAGTGAGCGGGTGGGGTTTCTCTCATCTGTCTTCTCCCTCGTCTACAGACATTCTTCTGGTGCATGCAAGGTAGAAGATCTCAAAATCCTGATTTGCTACCACCATTAGAAAGAAATCCTAGGAGAACACCTATTTATCCAGGATCTAAATCTGAACCCTCTGCAATGGCTAGTCATCACGAGGAAGAAGAGATTGATGAACAAAATATGGATCCTATGACTCTCTTACAAAGGCAAATCACTAAGCAGGGTCAACATCACGATCGACAAATGGAAGTCATAGTGCAGGCCATCACTCGACTCCAAAACGAAAGGGCAAACCGGCCCCTCCGAGACTTTTACAACCCTCCTAATGCCCAACTTGAACCCTTTGTTAGGGTATGTAACAACCCGATTCCCGAGTCCCTACGAGACACGAGAACCGAACCGACTCGACTAATCCCAAGACCTAGTCGTCCAACGAGGAAGTAACCAAAAGAGCAGTAAAATAAACCACATTCAGCATGAATATAACTAACAGTAAGAAAGTACAGCAATAAGGAAAGAAACTACTACAGTAGATACCACCACAACAGTAGAACAACATTTATCATATAACAAGAACTGCAGGTAAAGAAAGTACAGCGAAAACAAAAACTACTCACTAGAACAGAAACAAAAGAGGTACAAAAGATGGTGGTAAACTCTACTGGACCCTACTCGGCCCAGCGTCCTCTGCAGCCGCCGACCCTGGCTGCTCAACACCTGGTCCTGAAAAAGGTAACGAGTGTAACACGTCAGCAAAACGCTGAGTAGAGTGGCAAACTAACTAAAGGCAACAGTAGAGTGTACAGTAGCTGTTATGTTCTATTACTTCCTTTATTCACATCTTTCAATTTTCTCACTATTTCATTTATTTCTCAGATCCTTTACTTGATCTCGAATGTCCTCGTGGGAACGATCTTGATTGCAGTCTTTTCCAAAAGTAGAAGTAGCACGTAGTGCTCTCCTGGCCGGGAGAGTCCCCCGTGGTGATCCTACCCTCAGTCAACCACCCCAAGGTCACTGACAGACGTAATGGTGACTACGGCACGCGCGATAAACGCATAGGTAGCTAGCCCGCACTGGCACGTGGTCAGTCGTTTCCGTTAATGGGTGTGCCCAAAGCACAGCACGGAACCAGGGCAGAGCCCTCTCAGTAACAGGGGTCCAACCCCTCCACAGTAACCAAACCGGGGCCTTGTCCCTCCACAGTCCGCGCACCCTCGCCTGACTACCCTAGTTTGCCCTAGTGGGCCTAACAAGTCGGTGAAGGAGGCTAGCAGAACCCCAGGGCCCGTGGGGTAGCTAGTACTCTCCTAACACTAGTAGCTCTCCTCGATACTACGTACACGAGGGCCAACAAGTCGGTACAGAGCGGCCAATCCTAACCCCGGGTCCCTGGGGTGGCTGGCCCCACTCTGCACTAAACAGGTACAGGTACTTCCCTTGGTACTGCGTACCCAAGAGACAGTACAAACTACATCTCAGTTCCATTCCTTTATCTTTCCAGGAGTTCCACTCCTAATTCCCCGTAGGGTTCCAGCTATTTATCTCAGAACATCATATGTTTCACTTTCCAGTTTCACGTTCTCACAATCCATGATCTCAATCATGTTTCTTTATTCATAACAGGCAGCTGTTAATTCAATTTACAGGCAGCTTTATATTCCTTTCCATTTTTCCAAGACTGCAGTATTATACATTCCACTAGTTTTTCCATCCTAGGGTTCATGCCACATCCTAGGATCTAGCATACAACTAGTTTTCCAGCCCTAGGATTCATGCATCACCTAGGAGCTATCATTCCATACATTTCTCATTCCTAGGATTCATGCAATGTCCTAGATTCTAGTTATGGTTCCATACTTTAACAGATTTTAATAATAAACTTAAGCCACTCTACCAGGTACAACGGGAGTAATGGGGGCGTGATCGGGAATCCCGCGTGCCTCCGCGACTCTCAAGACTGCAACTGAACGAGGTCCTATCACAAGGATCAAACACAGGGAGTGTCTCAAAACAGTGTATAGCTATTGTAGATGGGTAGAGGAATTAATTCTGAAAAGAACGCAACTCAAATCGCGGAAAACGGAGCCCGAACGGGCCCTAAACGAGTCGAAAAAGACGATACTGTGCAAAATCAGACGTCTGGAACTTCTTCCAGACGTCTTAAACAGTGGATCAGAGAATTACCTATTCAGTGTGGTTTCCCAGACATCCAGAAGTGTCCGAGGACGTCTGTCCTAGCTCCCAGACGTCCGATGGTCACCCCGGACGTCTGGAGGTCACTCCCGCCGTCTGGTACAACTTCCAGACGTCTAATTCGCAAAGGATGGAGCATCAGTGAACCTGCGCACAGCCAACTCCCTCCCTTAGTACGATCGGTCGACAGGAAGGAAGAAGAAAGCGGAATACACACCTTTCAGATGTCTGTATGAGCTACCAGACGTCGTCCTCGCCGTCTGCCTATCAACCCAGACGTCTGATTCTGGAAATTTTTCCAGAATCAGGGTGCTACTCGGCCTCCGCTCGCGACGCCGCCCGCGTCGCACCTCGCGCGCCTGCTGCTCAGACTGCAGCAGGTCCCTCTCCGCGTCGTTCCGCGCCCCCTGCGCCCTCCGCCGGCCGGCCAAGCCACTCTGGCGAGCTCGCCCTCGCACGCTGCACCTCCTCCGCGCTCACTGCGGCTGCCGCTGCCGCCCTCGCACTCGCGCTCACGCTCACGCTCACTGGCTGAAGGAGAAGAAGGAGGAGACGGTGGAGATGGGAGGGGAGGCGTGCCCTTTTAAGGCCGCGCGGAGAGGAGAGAGAAGGATTCACGGCAGGGGAATCCTACAGCCGCAGGAGGGGAGAAGGCGAATATGCGGTCTGCGCGCTCAGGCGCGCAGACGACTCGCGTGTGTCGAAAATAACGGATTTCCAGACGTCTGGAAACTATCCCAGACGTCTGGACAACCCTCCAGACGTCTTAAAAGACGTCTGCGCCACACGCTCGTTACAGGGTACCTCAGGATGGGGATGATTTTGAACTCAAACCTCATATCATTAACTTGATTCCTCATTTTCATGGCCGTGAGTCAGATGACCCCTTCTACCACCTTGAAGAGCTCCTACACATAGGAAGAACTTTGGCCTTAGGAACATGAATGCAGGTACCCTGATGATGAAAATGTTCCCATTCTCCTTGAAAGATAGAGCTGCACATTGGATGAGGACAATTGATAGACCAATCCTAACTTGGGAAGACCTGAGAACCACATTCCTAAAGAAATTCTTCCCCATAGGAAAAACTAATGCCCTTAGATGTGCCATAACAACCTTTAAGCAAAACCCCAGAGAACAACTACATGAGGCCTGGGAGAGGTTCAATGATTTAGATAGGAAATGCCTTTATCATGGGATTCCAAAGTGGCACTTGGCCCATATTTTCTATTATGGGTTGAGCGATAATCTGAAGAATTTTTTTGATGCAGCATGTGGGGGCAATTTGTTGAGTTGAGATGCTGAGGGAGTCTTTCAATTGTTTGAGAATATGAGTGAAAATTCCCTCAACAATGCCTCAATGTCCGCCTTTAACAGAGCTAATCAACCAAGGAGCAGAATTTATGAAGTTAACAATAATTCAGACTTGGTTGATTTAGAGCTAATTGCACAACAATTAGATAAGGTGGAACTCGTGGGAAAGAATGTGGAGAATTTGGATAAGAAGCTGGATAACCTTCTAAAGGGTGGGAATTCCTTAGGTACACAATCCAGATTAAATCCTATGCCTACCTGATGAGTGGCTACTCATCATAGCTAAAAAGTTGAAGTTAAGCTAGTCACTGGGTTAAACAACATCAAATTAACAGATAAAAAGGGTTAAGTGTGGGAATCAAAGAAAAAGACCTAAAAACTTTATTCTTGTGTTAAAATTGCATAATTAGTCACAAAACGAGATATTCTGAAGGTAAAAGTACAAATGCTGATCCATGCGTTAATTGAACACATAAATAAGTTTAAAAGGCCAAATCAAAAGTACAATTAATTTATTAAATGTTCAATTAAGCACATATAAAAATTTAAAGGCTTTTATACATCATTTATGCCTTATAATATAGAGTTTACACTTAGGTCCTTCATGCATCACATTCTTGTCTTTAAAAATCCTTTTTGGACCTACTTGTAAACCACAAGGACCCCTTTGAAAGGCTACAGGGTCCATCTTGTTGCAATTCTCTTCACTTATGGGCCTACACGCAATTTTTCTACCCCTTCGTACAGGGGCTTTCCCTACAATTTTCCTAACATTTCGAGATCAGCCTGTTGCTCTTCGCATGCATTGTAGCGCGCGAAGAACACGACAGATCTCGACCATCTGTTGTTTCTTGCAATTTCGATCTGTGGTTGGATCTGAACAGAAGCTTCGCGCGAATCGACGTGACGCTCACCCCTCTCCCCAGATCCCATCTAACGGTCAGATTTCGAGTTGGCTCACCGCGCGCTCCTCTCCTCTCATCCCTACCGTCGGTTGCCTCATCGGCTATCTTCACCCACATGGTGATCTGAGCCACTAAATCTGCTACTTAAGCACCTCAGTGGTCACGCACGCAAGGGATCGCTCCCTCCTACATCTCTTAGCGATCATTCGTCCACTCCAGTTTCTTCTCCCCACCAATTCTCTGATTTCACAGCCACCGACTGTGAAATCACCACCTTCTTCTCAACCTCCTCATCGCTAAGGACCTCGTAGCACCTGAGGACGACCCTAGAGCCTCACTAGCAGACTCTTCCCTCCGCTGGAGTCATCTTCCTCCCTTCTTCCTCCTTAGCCACCGACTAAGGACTCATAGGTCCCATTCTTCCTGTTAGAGTAGATTTATTATTTTGCAAATTAGTTGTAGCTGTAGTTAAGTAGGTTTAGATTAGAATTCAAGTAATTTGTAGTGTTTAATTTCGTTGTTATGATAGAGTAGCTGTAGCAGTAGATGTAGACTAGAATTTCCCCCCTCACCTCCTTTGATAATTCCAGATCAGAGGGGATGGTTTCACATAGTCCATGATCATGAATTCTCTCCCTCTCCATATTTTCCATATTCGCTTCTGATTTCCACGATGAGTTTCTTGCAATTCACCCATGCATTTAGACTTAATTTCATATCTGATTGGTTTTTAACCCCAAATCTGAGATTGGTGTCAAAAATCACATTAGGGCTTCCCATTCACCCCATTTTGATCACAAAAGCCCCTGATCTGAGCTTGAAAGTGATCAGTTTGTCGAATTTTTCTTTAACTCAGATTTCAAGGATTTTTACTCAATTGGGTTTTGACTGTTTTGATCTGACAAACTGAGGAATTCTGATTTTCATTCATTGTTTGGCAAGGAATCTGTGATGTTTTTGATGTCAGAATTCATCTCAGAAGAGCCATAATCTGATCTGAGTTTTTATGAGGTTTTTAATGCATTGAATGCATGATAGAACTAAGGAAAATCACTGTGGTGATTTGAAGTCTATCTTGCATTCATGAGTTTGTGTTTGTGAAGAGCATTGATGATTTTTAACCTAAGGAGCTCTCAATACTCTTTATGGTTCTAGAATCTGGGATTTGAATTGTGGATTTTAGTTGACTGATTCAACTCTTTCTACATGCTGTCTATAGCATTAGGAAGAGTTAGATCAGTGTTTCTGCTGATTGAATTCAATGAGAATTTATTGACAAGGGTTTGTGTATTTGAATTGGAATATTGAGTGTTTTTGATAAGTGAAACCCTTGTCAGATGGGGTTGAGGGAATTTCTAAGTCTGAATTTTTGGTTGTAATCCCAGAGCCACAGCAAGTTGCTGCACTTGCAGCTACATTCCTCTTCTTCCCATAAGTCTGATTTCATTCCAGATGGACTAACTGCAGTTGCAGTTAAGCCATCTGGAGTCAGATCTGATTTGCTGCAGGGTGGGAGCTTAGAGTTCTTGTTGCTGCTGTTTCTGTGCTTTAATGTGCAGCAATAATTTTTGATTTAAAACCCTATAGAATGTACTCTGAAAATAGTTGACATGTAGTTGTAATGTATTCCTTGCATACAAGCTTTCTGTATAAGTAATTGAATTTCAATTCTGTGAATGCCTGTTGTTTTTCTTCCAACTGTTTGTCAGCTATTTCATTTTCAGTTAATTGTCCAAACACAAGAACTAAATGAAATAAAAAATGATCAGTGTGCTAAAATGGGTAGAATTCTTTCCAGTTTTCATTCTAACTGTCGTTAAGGCAGTCAATGCCTTTTTAGATCCCTTAAGATCCATCCTAGGCCTTTAGGACCCCTTAGATATCTTTTGAAAGGCTTAGGATGGATGAGATTGGAAATTCAATAAAAATCAGAAAAAATTTCTAAAAAATTAAAATAAAACTGTCTGATCGAAGATTAGAAAGTTTTCTAACCACATACCAAGTTACATGGTATGCAAAACCCTCGACTTGGTAGAATTTGCCAATCGATGGATTTGTATACCATGAAACTTAATAATAGAAGTTATAGCTAAAAAACATCAAAAACACCTCTTTCTTCTAGTCTAATTCTTCCCTTCTCATCTCTTATCTCTATAATATGTATAAAAACTATAAAAAGTGAAAAACTCCAAAAATACCTAAAAAGGTACTTTGTATATTAAGTATACTCTTGTAAATATAAGCTTTATACTAAGTTATATATGTAAATAAGTAGCATATGTATATAAACTATACAAATAACTTATGTATATATTGTATACTGTAAATTAGGTATTTAAGTTAGATTATACTGTATATATATTAATTATATAACTATTTATTGATTAAACTAACTTATATGTACTCTTAGACTAAATAAATCAATAGACAGTATAAATAATAGTATTAAGCTATAAAACTGTATATACATATTTATATGTAGAGTATAAACAACTAAAATCCTGTACCTTAATTTAATTCTTTATACATAATAATTAATTAATTTATTAAGTTAATACTAAGTTATTAGATTAAATTAGATAAATTAGTAATTTAGAGTTATAATTAAGTTAACTGGATCTGTATATTTAGACTAATGTACTTTAAGTAATTTAAGCTAATTGAAGTATATGTATTATTATATTATTTAAACTTAATTTATAAGTAAAACAGTTCAAATCAGCTATTTAAATGTATATTAAATCTGTAAAATAAAATAAAAATGTCTATAAAATACTTCTACATGTATACTAACTCTATATAAGGTCAATTAGACCATATAGTAGCTAATTTATAAGTAATTAAAGAATTAAACATCAAAATCAATATGTATAAATTGTATACTTTAGTTTATTTATTTATATAGTAAATACAATTAAAATTTCAAATCAAGTGTACAATTGTATAGTATTATATAAATATTTCATTTTCCCATAATTTATTTTTATTTTAAAATAAATTATGGCCCTTGAATAGAGGGCCAAAATGCCCTTTGTCGAGTAGCCGCACGCAATTTCAGCACGGATGCGGTGCTCGAATAGCGCCACATCATGGGCTGAAGAGCGGGCGTTGTTATTTATATTGATTTTGTTAAGTAGAAGGCGCAGTCGTCACTGGCGCCGGGTGCCCGAAACAACCTTACCTTACACCTTCTGAGCATATACATGAGCATATATACGAGCATTTGTGGGGCCAGGGACCTGGGGTTTGCGTGTGTGCATGGGCTGAGAGGCCCTCTGATCTGAGCTTGATAATATACAATTAAGCGGCCTAATGACAATTAGGGCGCACTTAGTAGAGGTCTAGTCCCACCCTCTGGGTGTTGTGTATCCCTCGAAAAGTGTGCCCGCAAACGAAACACATTTTTGATTAATTAAGAGGGTTAATGACAGCAGCTAATCACCTGTATGCCGCAGTGTTGCGAAGACTATTAACGCAGAATAAAACAAAGAAGAAGAAGAAAGCCAGGATAGGAATAGCATGAAAAAAAAGAGAGTGAAAGTGTAAATACGCATGGTGAAGACAGAGTGAAAATACAGATACAAAGGATTATAATATATATGTATATATATACATAGTACCGCCATTTACTTTTATGTAAATAACTTTGTACCTTTACTAACAGAATAAGACGTCGCTATAACCGTCACTACAGACCCTGGTTTCCCTCTTTTTAGTTTGTATATAGATTTTCTAGGGTCTAGCGACACTTGCATCTGTCACTATAGCTATTATATATGTTACTGTAGGTGTCAGCTTAGTAAGTTAAATTAGTATACTATGTAATCTTGGTTGGTAGTGTACTTTTATGTAAGCATTAGTAATATAACTTACAAAGAGATAGTTTAGAGTATATTGATGAAATGTTTGGTGCTTGTTTATAATTAGTTTTTGTAAGATTTTAATTAATTCTTTGTACACAATTAGATTAAGTATTCATTCATTCATCCTTTATTAGACATAAAACTTCTTTTTGGAATTAAAGGATAATTTTGGAATTAGAGAGTGATGTAAATCAATAACTGCCTCCTAGTGAACGACCTGGAATAAAATCAGTAAAAATTAGTTAATTAAATAATAATGGTCGTAATGATGGTTGGTATTCCATACAATCCACTACAATGACACTAATGATATTTTCATCCATCAACATACCCACCTATCACCAACAACCATCACCATCACTGCGATACTACGAACCACCATTACTACCCAAGGAGTGCCTATATTAATCCACAACTAATTCCCCAACCCACTAGGTCAGGAATCAGTGCACAACATTAATGACCTAACCATGGCTCCACCTACGAGCCAGCTGTACTCGGACCCATCTCTTTTTTAGTACCAAGGAGGGACCTTAATGCCCTCAAATTCTAAACTAGGCAGCCCAATGCCTAGTTATCCTGAGGGTGTGAATGCACTCAGGGTTACACTAGAAATGAGCCTTATTCAAACACTTACAACCCTGGATGTCACAACCATCCTAAATTTGCTTGGTCAAGTCAAAAACCCACCCAAGGTCCTAACTTGACTAAACCAAACACTTATGGGCAACCTAGTAGGTACACACAACCACACACATACCAGCCACAACCTACTCAAGAAAACCAGCCCACTGATCTGAGCCTGGTCCTCAAAGAAATGAGAGAGATGAATCTGAGATATAAGGAAGAAATGAATCAATTGAGGACAGAATTGACGGGACAACTGGACCAACTAGTAGATGTTAGACAACATGGGATGCTGCCATCTCAACCCATCCCAAACCTAAGAAATTTCAATAGGGTTAAACAACACAACACAAGAGAGCAACAAGCACATTTAGTTCAGCCTGCTCCCCAGCACCCACCTGGTTTTGGTAACCCTAATCAGGCTCCACCTATTTTGCATAGCCCACCTCAACTTTCTAACCCTAAAGCTTTTGCTAGTGCAGTAACCTTGAGAAGTGGGAGACAGATCCAAGATCCTTACCCTTCTAAATCTAAATCTAAACAAGATCTTGAGGAGCCTGAATCTGACCTAGGAGATCAAGAAGACAAGCATCATGACCCAAACACTCATGATTTCTCTCAAGCTCCCTTTCCTGAAGCCTTGAACAAACCTAGAGAAAAGAAAACCAATCCATCTAAGGAGTGGCTTGATATTTTTAAACAAGTCCAGGTGAACATACCACTCCTTGAAGCTATTGAAAATATCCCAGCCTGTGAGAAATTTTTAAAGGAAAGGTGAACACCTAAACCCCAAGCCAAATCAATTAAAAGGGTAGTGTTATCTGAACAAGTTAGTGTAGTTATCCTTAGAAACCTACCTCGAAAATAGAAAGATCTAGGAGCCCCTCTGATCTCATGTGTTATTGGAGATACTACTTTTGATAGGGCTCTATTAGATTTAGGTGTCTCCATAAATTTAATCCCCACTATGTTATACGAAAAATTTAACTTTGGAGAGTTAAAACCTACTGAGGTCACATTACAACCGGCTGATCCATCTATGACCACACCACGGGGGATTGTTGAGGATATAATTGTCAAGGTCCGTGATTTTTATTTTCCTGTGGATTTCTTGGTCCATGACATGGAGGTACTAGAGAACTTGAAGAAAACCCTGATAATTCTAGGAAGACATTTTTAGCTACTGGGAAAGCAAATATTGATTGTGAATCTGGCAGTATGGAAATCAAATTCAGGAACAAGAAGACAAAAATTAACATCTTTAAGTCCATCAAACAATTTGAGGATTGTGGAATGATAGAAGATTCTGAGGACCGTACCATTGAATATTGTATGGAATTAGGAATAACCCAATTTGATCCTACAGGCCTTGACACCCAAACTAATCAAGAGGTCAGCCCACCAATCACTAACTTGATTCCAAGACCTCTTGAGGGTAACTATGATCCACCGCTGGACCCTTTATCCCAAGGATCCAAACCTGAGCTTAAACCTCTTCCAGATCATCTAAAATATGTTTTCTTGGGATTTGATCAGACTTACCCTTTAATCATTAGCTCTCATCTAACCCAAACTCAAGAAAAGAAATTGATTCAAGTATTGGGAAGAAATAGTAGAGTAATTGGTTGGACATTAGATGATCTGAAGGGAATCAGTCCCACTTATTGCACCCACAGAATCTATACTGAGGATGGATCGAGACCCTCCCGAGAAATGCAGAGACGGTTGAATCCTAACATGCGGAGGTAGTGAAAAAAAAATAATCAAGTGGTTAGACGTGGGAATAATCTACCCAATCTTTGACAGTCTGTGGATCAATCATGTACAAGTAGTTCCTAAGAAATCTGGGTTGACTGTGATTACTAATGATAATGGGAAATTGATTCCAACTCCCACAACCTCCTCTTGAAGAGTCTGTATCGACTACAAGAAGTTGAGTAGTGCAACCGAGAAAGACCACTTTCCACTTCCCTTCATTGATCAAATCCTTGAAAGACTAGCCAACCAACAATTCTTCTGTTTCTTGGATGGCTATTCCAGCTACAATCAAGTAGCTATCCACCCTAAGGATCAAGAGAAAACCACCTTCACATGTCCCTATGGAACATTTGCCTTCCATAGAATGACTTTTGGATTATGCAATGCACCAGCAACCTTTCAAAGGTGCATGCTTGCAATTTCTTTCAGACATGGTGGGTAATTTCATGGAAATCTTCATGGATGATTTTTTTGTGTTCGAGGACTCTTTTGAATCATGTTTGATCAATCTTGAAAAGACTTTACAAAAATGCATTGAGGTGAATCTTGTTCTATCTTGGGAAAAGAGTCACTTCATGGTCAAGGAAGTCATAGTCCTTGGCCATGTTGTGTCTGAAAAGGGAATCGAAGTGGATAAAGCCAAGGTGGACACTATAATCAAACTTCCGCCACCTTCGACAGTTAAGCAAGTAAGATAGTTTCTTGGACATGTGGGATTTTACCATCGATTTATTAAAGACTTTTTTAAGGTGGCAGGGCCCTTAATCAACTTGTTGGTAAATGATCAATCCTTTAATTTTGATTCAAATTGCTTAAAGGCTTTTAATCAGCTGAAGGAGGCTATTATACAATCACCCATCTTACAACCTCCTAATTGGGATCATCCCTTCGAAATCATGACTGACGCCTCTGATTATGCCATCAGGGCAGTCTTGGGACAAAAGGTAGACAAGAAACCGTCTATGATTTACTACTCTTGTAAAACTCTAGATGAGGCTCAAAGAAACTACACCACTACAAATAAAGAGTTGCTAGCCATAGTGTTTGCTTTGGAGAAGTTTAGACCTTACCTACTCGGATCTCATGTCACAATCTTCACAGATCATACTGCATTAAGGCACCTGATGTCTACAAAGGACACAAAACCCAGATTAATCTGATGGATCCTTATGCTACAAGAATTTGATTTAGAAATCAAAGATAAATCTGGTGCCCAAAATGTAGTAGCAGCTCATCTCTCCAGAATCCTTGTAGACTCTACAACTCCTCAACTCTGTGATTCTTTTCCTGATGAGACTCTCTTGACTAATTGCAAACTACCTTGGTTTGAAGAAATTGTCAACTATTTGGCCATCGGAAAACTATCCATGGATTGGCCTAAGCATAAGCGAGATAAGTTGATTTCTGATGCCAAATACTACCTTTGGGAAGACCTGGAGCTATTCAACGTTTGCACGGATTAGGTTATCCACCGTTGTATTCCAGACAAGGAGATCACAAGTGTACTAGAATTCTGCCACACTTTTGCTTGTGGAGGTCACTTCTCAGGAAAAAAGACGGTAGCCAAGGTACTGTGGAGTGGTTTGTATTGGGTGTCTTTGTTCCGTGACTCGTAAAACTTCTGCAAGTCATGTATCAATTGCCAAACTTTAGAAAACATGGCCAGGAAGGACATGATGCCCTTAAACCCAGTCCTTGAAGTTGAAATCTTTGTTGTTTGGGGCATTGATTTTATGAGACCTTTTACCAATTCATTTGGTACTTGTACATTCTGGTGGCAGTTGATTATGTATCCAAGTGGATTGAGGCCATCCCGACCCGAACCAATGATCATAAAGTGGTCATGGATTTTGTAAAGAAGAACATCTTTAGTCAGTTTGGTGTGCCCAAAGCTCTGATTAGTGATGGTGGGTCCCATTTCACTCACAGCCAATTCAGGACCTTACTAGCCAAGTATGGAATCACTCACAGAATCTCTACTCCATACCATCCACAAACCAACAGATAAGTTGAAATCTCCAATCGAGAAATTAAAAAGATCCTTCAAAAGACGGTCCACCTGGATCGGAAGGATTGGTATACCAAATTGGATGATGTTCTCTGGGCCTACCAGACTACGTATAAAACTCTGATTGGAATGTCTCCATTCCGTCTGGTCTATGGAAAATCTTGTCATGTGTCCATTGAGCTTGAACATAAAGCTTATTGGGCAATCTGAACATTTAACTTGGATCTCAATCGATCTAGACAACAATGAAAACTCCAATTGACTGAATTGGATGAAATCTAGAATGATGCTTATGAAAGCACGAGAATCTATAAGAATATGACAAAAGCTTTACATGATAAGCTTTGTCCCTAATCAAAAGGTTTGGTTATTTGATGCACACTTGAAGCTCTTTCCGGGAAAATTAAGATCAAAGTGAATAGGTCCCTTCATTGTAAGAAAAGTCTACCCTCATGGAGCTGTGCTTATCCTGGATCCCAAGACCGACAATGAGACAAAGGTGAATGGTCGGAGATTGAAGCCTTTTATCACATAGAACTATAATCCCATTCCCGATGGTCACATCAACCTTCTGGAATCTTCTTAAAGCTGAACTGAGTCTGGCAAATGACGTTAAACTTAGTGCTGGCTAGGAGGCAACCCAGTACTCTATATAGGTAGCTCTGCATCCATACTGACCTGGATTAACAAGCATAGCCAGGTGATATCCCCTCCTCTTGCTTATTATATTTTGATTTTTATGCATACATTTCAATGAGGACATTGTAATGAACAAGCATGGGGGAGTGGACATTGCATGTCTTATCTTTTTTTTAAAAAAAATGCATTTAGGCATAAAGAATTTTTATTAAGGTTTTATTGTGGATTTATTCTTAAGTTGATTCCTAAGTTTAGAATCCAGTATAATTTCACACTTACACGTAGAATTTGCAATGGATCCTCTGTGAAGACTGATAAACATCTTTAGTTTTTCAAGATGAAGCAATACTTCTTCTCCTAAACCCTTGGACAGTAATTAGGGAGTCAGGCAAACTATCTTTTAATAAATCCACCAAACAATTGTGAGATGAAAGTAGAAAGTCTACTGGTGCTCTAAGGCTAGTATGAGGAATCTTAACTTTTGGATAATTAGATAATGATACTCGGGGTTAGGCATAGTTTTCACTCTCGATTTTTGCATACAAGTTCTTAGTGTGAATATCTTGAGAGCCACCAAATAAGGCAAATACGTAAAAAGCGGGTTCTGATAAAACTAGGACTGAGGTGGATGGTCACGACCATCTTTTACAGAATCCTCGGCTGAAAGAGGGTATTTATGTCAATGTCAAAAATACTTTGTCCTATCCATTCCCTTCCCGATGCCAAGAATAGTCATTTCCACCAAATAAGCAACACAATATCCTCTTGAACACCTATCATCCCAAATAATGCCTCGTAAATAAAAGTATGCTATACTACGTTGCATTAGTAGATATTTGGATCCGAAAAAAAAGAGAGAAAAAGAAAAAATATATATATACATTTATGGAAAAAAAAATAGAGGAAAACGAAAAGAGAAGGAAAAAAAAAATATATATATAGAAAAAAATTTAGAAAGAAAGAAAACGTAGAAAAAGAAAAAAAAAGTTTATAAGTGTTTTTAGAATTTATTTCAAATGTAATGAGGTAACAACACCTACCACTCTCACGATCCACCAAATACAACCTTGACCTACTTTTCCGTATTTCTAACCGCCTGAATATGGGCTGAAGAATTCTGACTTAGTCTTAGAGTTATTAGAACCTAATCAAAGTGTTAATGCTAGGAGAGACCACCAAATATACTGATAAAATCTGTTGAGATTGTGAGCTCAAAAAGAAAAGAAAAGAAAAGATAAAGATAAAGAAAAAGAAAGAGAAAGAAAGAGAGAGAATGAGTACAAAGGAACTAAAGAGAGCACAGTTTCTCTGCCTCTCTTTGAGTTGAATTATTTAATAATCTGGAAATCTAGGTTCTAAAGTACTAGTCTATATGTAGCACCAGATGAGTGTGAGCCACCAAATACAAATCTACTTGACTCAGAAATCTTCTACCTAAGCCAAAAGCCAGGGTTGAATATATAGGTTACTTCATAATCTCAAGGGAAGAAGTTTGCCTATCCCAATAAATTCTTACTAAGGGTTGAGTACGAGCTTTAGATGAGGATTGACTTTCACTTGGATCTGTTGCATAGGCTACAACAAAACACAATCATGATTATCTGGATTACTAAAGCTTTGGATTAAAACAAAAACATAAACCTCTAGTCAAACATTTGATAAAGGTTACTCATGTAGGACCACTTTGCATTTAGTCTTGCATTTGCTAGGGACTTGAAAGATTTAGGCATGGGGGTGTGATTGCACAACAATCATGCAACCTAAATCACCTGAATTAAGCTAGATTCTAGCATAATTTAGGAATAATGCATTCATAGGCATCGTAATTTGCATAATAGCTAGTTTGTTAGTCATATAGATAATATCGTCATTTTATGTACCAATGAGAGATGATTTTTATCATAGATGATCCAAAGTCGCGGTTATCAGATTAGACCGAACAGATCTTATCAGAATGACGATAGGAGTCCAACGCTTCTGAAATCATCTTAATTAGATAACCAGGATATCATGTGCAGTCCATAAAAGAATAGAGATCATAAAGCCAAAAGATAAAGATCCGAGCCTCAGATGAAGAATCCAACTGCACGGATGAATCCAAATTGACGCTCGCAGTCCAATGATGAAAAAATCAACTCGATAGAAGATCTACAGCACCAGATACAATGAAAAAAAGATGGATGCCGTGATGGCGCCATGTGGTGCCATCACAGCCGCTCCCTTACCACCGCCACCATCTATTGTGAAAACTCTATTTTAATTGCAATAAAATTCTGATCTTCTGAATGCATATATCTCATTCTTATACATATATACATATATAAATATTTGTTTAGAATAAATCTATTGAAAAGCTTTTGCATAAATTGTGATTGCCTCCCTGCGAATGGCCCGGTACTCATCGATTTTATAAATATTATTTGTCGACGTGTTTTCATGCTATACTATAACTGAATTAACTTTTAAAACACGAATTACGCACTAAACACCTAGCGATAGACATTTCGGGATAATCCTACCCATGTCACCTGAACCAGCACTAGTTGCTTACATACCCCCAGTAGGATATTTAGATATCCTAGGAGACAAGCACCTAGGAGACGGTAAGTTATTACACATCTTCGAGGGGAATTTTCCACCACTCCGTGCCGGAAACTCATCTAAATCAACTTATGTTGATAAGCCATTCCTAATCTAGGTAGCTTTTCAGAACATAATAAATGCTTGTGCTTGATTTTGATTATTAAGCGCACTAAACCAGACTTGTGTGTGCATTAGGGTGCTTAGGTTATCGAGTCCTTCAAACTAGAGGTCAGTTAACGAGGCCGAATAATCCCTAAGCCTTAAACCTAATACGTAAGCTTAGCATTTTCCTAAACCCCTTGAGGATTATCCAGATCTTAATGAATACTTGAATTTTTAAGCCTAAAAAAAACCCAAGAGGCTTAAGATCAGCACTCATACTAATCTCTTTATCTCGCTATCATTCTAGGACTTAATTTTTTTCTTTTTTGATTAGGTCTAGAACTTTAAGTAGATTCCATAATCATTTACTAATGACTACTTTTTGTTTCAAATTGTAGCTCCTTTTCGACATTTTAATCACCTCCACTTTTCCTCCTCAAAAATGATATGCAATTAAGCTCACAAAAATGTCCTCCCCTTTCTCCATTTTTTTATTCTTTTTTAATTTTTTTGAATGAATAAGTTTTTTGTGAGAACCCTTCAAAAACTTGAATTTTTATGTGTTTGCACTTTAACACCCCCCATGCTTAAGCCTTGCAATGTCCTCATTGTAAATCGGAGGGTATGAAATCAGTTGGGTTCATGGGTTAGAACAGGGTCAAAAGGGTGGATGAATGAGTCGGGATGACTGTTGCAGATGATTTCAAGCTCTGGTATGTGTACCAAAGGTGAAGTCGGCTGTTCTAAAACTGAACTTAGAGTGCAGTAGACATGAAACTCAAAAAGGATAATCAGAAGGGTCTTGGGTTTTTGGACTGACGGGTTGCCACTCGTTAAGTGCTAAATTCAAGGCCTTCAGCCGAGCAGAAAGTAGTCATGGAGGAGTGGTCAAATCAGATGAATTTTGTAAAACATGCACCTTAATCAATAGCCTAGTTGGTCCAACCAGGTGCTTGTTCAGATCAATAGGCTGACGATGCAGCCCAAACCCAATCATTCTGGTGGGTTGATGGATATGAATCAGTAGATGTGGTGCCCACCAGATGCTTTGAAGTTCAAACAGATGTGGTAGTGAAAATCGTAGGTTTGGCTGATTCCAATCAACCTGGTCAGAATAGACATCCTTAAAAGAGAACTGATCTGTGGAGGATGTAAGATCCCTAAGAAAGTGATCAGAAAAGAATGGGACATGATTTACATTCTGATCAACGTCCGAATCTCGATCAAAAGATGAAGAAGAATCATATGCGACCGAATCATCAATAGGAGAATTAGAGTAGAAATTGATTTCGGTGGCGGCTTGAGGTTGGGATTGGATCTGAGAAGGTTCTGTATGTGGATTTGAAGAGGTGGCTTTCTTGAGAATTATGTGTGTTGAGGGCTCCTCTAGAAAGGATTCAAAAGTAGGTTCATCTAGGGAGTCCTCATAATGGCCATCAAAATCAAAGGTTAATGCCTGAAGAGTGCTTATAGGATCATGGAAATCTGAGTGAAGAAAATA
Source organism: Thalassia testudinum (assembly GCA_037157565.1). Classification (NCBI taxonomy): domain Eukaryota; kingdom Viridiplantae; phylum Streptophyta; class Magnoliopsida; order Alismatales; family Hydrocharitaceae; genus Thalassia; species Thalassia testudinum. The sequence goes on along the minus strand of JAZHRO010000026.1, from coordinate 19,340,196 downwards.
TTCTAACTTGGGATTACAGACACTCTCGGCACTTGTTTCTGATTCCTGTAGATCAAAAGGGAATGATTCCATCTTAATGGAACCTGATTTCGAATTAATGATCTCGGGATCAGGGACCTCAGAGTCAGAGTCAAAGAATGGGTCATAGATGCTGAGGTCGTAGATTGGTTCATAATCATCAAGAAACAAAGGTTCTCCGAAATCAGAGTAGGATTCGAAATCATCAGAGAATTTGTGAGAATCGTGTTCAAAACCTGATTCCAGATCAGAAGTTCCACCACGGAGTAAATCAAGATGTGGAGAAGCAGCAAGTTGACTTGGATCTAACCTAATCTTAGAATTCGAACTCAAAAAGATGTCCCTATTAGGCATGGGCTCAGTTTCTTGGCTCCTAGGGTAGACCCAATCAAATCCCAACTCTTCCAACTCGATTTTTGTATCATAAATTGGCGTAACTTCAGAAAAATCGATCTGTATTTCGTAGGAGTATGGAGAGGTGGAATTATCAAATACAGTCCCTAAATCATATTTCAAATTCGAAATATGTGTCTCATCACATGGGGCCTCATAATCATCCCAATTAGGCTCAGATCCAAATTCTAGGTCAAACATAGGCATTGGGTCACTAGAATCTAGGCTGGGCACTACAGGGATGTCAGAATTGCTCTCGAGAATCAATTTATCAACATAAGGGGCGGAATATACATCCTCAAGAGGTTCTGACTTAATATCATTATCATAAGAGTTTGGAAATTCAGGGTTTGGTGAGCCAGGTTCATGAGTTCCTAGGGCTGGCTCATAATTGGAAACATCTGCAATTGGATCCTCCCAACCCATCTCAAGATCAGGCATATCAACCTGCATGTACTTTGAATCATATTCCATTTGGGTTGGTGGTCCATAACAACCCTGATTCTCTAACCCAGGCTCTGGGAAATCGTATTGATCCTCAATGTTGCTCTAAGGTGTCTCATTAATTCTTAAAGGGATGTACAAGTAATTTTGATCAATGTTTGCTGTAATGTGTTCAACACACCCTCATTTTTCCATGAGACCCTAGTACATCTCGCAAAGGTGTTGATTGGACAAACAATGTATATACTCGATATTGTGTAGTCTCCACAATTCATTGTATTCAGTTAAAAGATCATCCCAAGTTGAACCATGTATCATTTATGTAAATAGCAGTCTAGCACGGTTCATAATGTGGGTTGTTGTTTCTGGTATGGTAACTTGAATCCTGTTAACTAGATTTGAGGTCTCGAAATAGTCATCATGGTGTTTGAGAGCAACGTCAATCATCTTCTCTTTGATACTCATTTGGGATTCAAGTTTCTTCAACAGTTTTCCAAAAATGTCGGGCTGCATTTTCAAGTCAAGTGGTGGAATAAATATTTAGAATCAAACTCAGGTTCAAATTGGAACTTGATTAGATCTGAAAGAAATTCCTAAGAAGATCTAATGAGGTCTCTTAGGTTAAAAACCTAATGACCTTCCTGTGTATGTGCTCTATAAAAAAGATGAGGGACTGGATATTATTTGGACCCAATCAAGGACCCAAAAGATTTTTGGATGAATAAAGTAGTTTCGAGGTAGATGATACCTCTTGTTTACGTAGCTTGATCGTGTTTTAACAGTCAATTGCGTCGTAGTATAGGTGACCAAGCGTTGTCAACAAATAAAAATTTATTACTCGAAAACCTAAGTATCTGAGGTCGAACACAGGGAGCAATTGGAATTTATTACTAATCTCAAGAATGTAATTGAACACTTAGAGTTACTCAAAATCTAATTCAGAATATAAATGCAAGAATTAGAGTCAAATGTGGCAAAAATAAAGAAATTGGACGTCTGATCATGGGATCAAACATCTTAAAAAGATATTTTCTCTCTTATTTCTTCTCCTGTCTACTTCTTGTTCTTCTTCTGACTTTCTTTCTCTGATTTTCCACTTTTTCTTCTGTTCTTCTTTAGCTGTGTGCTTCTTCTTTCTTGTTTCTTCTCTGTAGCTCCTTTCTCTACTCTTGCCTTTCTTCTTCCTTCCTCTGTCTTCTGCCTTGCCTCTCTTCTACAGTGTCTTTCTCCTTTTTCCCTGCGGGTCTTCTTCTTCTTCTTTCCTTGGCTCAGCTTTTCTTCTTCTTCTACTTCTACTTGTCTCTCCCTTTCTTTCTTTCTTCTTCCTTCTTCAGCCTTAGCTCTTTGACTTCCTCTTTTCTTTGGCTTCACCTCTTCCTTCTGCCTTGTCCTTCCTTCTCTTTTTCCTCTACAAGTCTTCTTCTTTCTTTAGCCTTCCTTCCTTCTTCTTCCTTTTGCAGTTAAGTGTCAGCTTCACTTCAGCTGTGCGTTCCTTCTCCTTCTTCTTCCCTGCACAAATCGAAGAGCAAAACTACCCCTCTACCCACACCCACATCACTCTCTCTGTATATCTCTCTTTAGTACGCTCTCCCAGAGCAGGGTAATCAGGTCGGGTCACATGCCCAGGTCCAGGCGCATCGGCGTGGGTGTGGTGTGCGAGGAGTGCTCGGTAGGATAGTCGGGTCGAGTTGCCAGGTTCGCAGGATGAATTCACGAACGAGGTGTGTATAGGTGAGGGACCTCACCCCATGTGTCTCAAGGCGAAGAGCTGAGAACACAAAATCAACTTATTGCACGCACCTCACTCACACGTTCACGAGGTGGGACTAATGTCCCACCCGCTTTTGCTCGAATGCCCACAGGAGTTCTTTCTTCCAATTGCTGCAGCTGTAGGCCTCGCAACGCTAATTCCCTGGACAGTTGACTGCGCGAGACCACTCCAAACCTGCTAGACCTGGGACCCTGAAGTGCTTCAGCCTGGAGCGAGCTTGCGACCTTCTTGAGTCGTTGCTAATGGCAGCTGGTGCTCAGATCCTGCACGACACAAAAGGGGCCTTGCAGCTCTATCAGACCACAGGAGGACCTTCACCGTGTCATGGTGAAGGTGAGGCAGTAGGTGGCAGCCTATGGGGTGGCCTAGGCATGCGTGCCTAGGTCGCTCTGTGGCTAGATTTATGGGTTAGGTCTGGGGAAGTGTGGAGTGCGTGTAGCGACCTGTGGATGGGTGGAAGATGTTCAGTGGAGTGTGGTGGAGGTTGTGGGGTTGGTGGCAGACGTGTGGAGTTGTGGAATGACAGGTGTGTCTCGCCGGAGGTCGGCCGGAGATGGGGACGATGGCGGTGGACAGTGGCGGTCGAGGGGTGTTTTGTGAAATAGGTTGAGGGGAATTGAAGAGGGGATAGAGACAAGTGGTTCTAACCTAATTAAGTGGACGAAGGGGGAGAGAGGGCGACTGGCAGTACCTGCTGTTGCCAGAGAAGAAGGTGTCCAATGGAGGAAGACGGCAACGACGACGGGGCTAGGGATGCTCGCGCAGGTGTTGCACGATGCAGAGGACGATGAGGACAGCTTTGCCATTGGTATTGTGGTAGAGCGACTAGAAAGAGGAAGGAGGCTCGCTGGAGCTCGCTGGACCACTTGGCTGGAGGAGAAGAAGAGGAAATCGAGGTGGATCTCTGGCCAAGTCAAGCTGAGGTGCGGCCAGGGTTGGTGGTCATTTTATAGTCGCTGGCAGGGACTCCTATGCTTGGAAGACAAGCTTCCAAGCGCGGGAATCCTCGCCAGAGATGGAATTAGTTAAGAGACCCAAATCTCTCGTGCATTCACACAAGAGATTGGGTGCAAATCAGAGAGTAGGATCACGCTCAGAAGGAAGGGAGTTCCTCAAAGAATCTCCCTTCCAAATCTAGGAGGAGATCTCTGAGGAATCAGGGAGTACTCCCCATCCATTCCACGTCGGAGTAGGATTTCTCCCCATTAATGGTGGAGGGACCTGTTTGTAAGAGTGGTGAGAATGTTAGGTGGGTCTGTGTAATGGTTTTCAAAAGATAGGGACCAAAATGTAATTGGGTGTACTAATTTACAAAGTAGGTCAAGATGACCTCCCATTAGGTCCAAATTTTGGTACAAACCTAATTTGGACCTAAGGAATCCAATGGTGAAGTTGGATTTTAGGTTTGACCACGTTTGACTTGACATTTTGCATAAAAATCCAAATTAGGTCAATTGATGAGCTAAGACCCCAATTTAGGTCAAAATAGGTTCCAAAGGCCAATTTGAAGGTTCTAAACCCTAGGGGATATTTTTCCATGAATTTTAGAGGGTTTACTTGATTTTTATCCTGACCATAACCTTGTTGAATTAAGCGGGTCTATTTTAGGGTTACAGAATGTCATTTAATTCCTGGATTGCATATGAACCCATTTCTGATTGAAGTAACCCACTTTTTATCTTATTCAGACCATTTGACATATGTTTTGCCTCTGAGAAAACCCATTTATGTACTGCAATGGTAAAATTGCATTTTTACCCTTTATTTCTTATTTTCTTCTCAGAACACTTATTCCTTGAATTAAGCCCTTCTCTAGGTTATGTAGGAGCTCTTATTCTCTTTCTTAGGTAAAAATGAGCTTGTTAGGGCTCATGATGAGGCTCTCATCACCTCTAAATTAGAAATTTGCACACCCGAGAAATACCTGGGTAGCCAGGAAGGGAGAGCCCCACAACGACCCCTACACGGTAAAGCGTCCCCATGGGTTACAGGGTTGCCCCCACCCGACCTTCCTTATCACTGTGGTTCTAAGTAGACCGGATTGCATGGACTTAAGACCTTAAGTCTACCAATTTTAGCCTAATTTGTGCCTTGAATTTCATTTGATTAGAAATTGATTTGACTTGTGCCCAAATTTGGAGGTTGATTGGCCCACAAAGTAGACCAACTTCACCTAACCTACCCTAAAGATGGTAGAATGAAATCTAGGTCAACACCCAGAAATCACCCTGTATTGACTCTTAGGTTATTAGGTCCATAATTTTTAAAGTTCAACTGAATCGTAGAGCCTGATTTTATGGTTCTTTTTTATTAGATCTGTTCAAAAAAGGCTTAGGTAGCACACAAAATTGGGAGGGTTTATTCTCTTCATGCAGGCAAATGTGTACCAACATTTCAAACACTAATGTTAAAAACCCTAATTGGCTCTATTCCAAGTCCAATTTGATCTTAAAATGTTCACTTTGGGCTTCAAGCAAGAAGTGTGTTAGCCCAAAGAGATTTAGAAATTATGCGTAGTCCCTGATAGGTACAAGCAATCAAGGTAGGGATTTTCTAATCAGAATCACTTTAAATTTCAATTAGATATGAAAATTTTCGTAAATCAGGAAAACTTTGCCTTTAAATGAAAATTACTATGAAAATAAGGCAAATGAATCCTAGTTGGTTTTGTTTCCTTTTCTCTCTTCCAAGGATTAGGAGATTAGGGAAGAAGAGAGATTACCTGCCCCAGGAGTGGTTGTTTTGCCTAAAAGATCGCCTCGTGATGTACCTCACAAAATCACAAGAAACAAATAGGGCAAGTTAGTGCTTAAATATAATCAAATAAAATAAAGACTAACGGTGAATTACGCGTTGCTCCCCGACAATAGTGCCAAAATGTTAATATGCGAATTCGGAGTTTTAAAATCACTTCATTGTAGCACAGTCGAAATCGCTTATCAACAAATAAAATTTATTACTCGAATATCTAAAAGAAGTCCGAGGTCGAACACAGGGAGCATATATGGAATTCACATGTTAATCTCGATTAAAATATAAATGACTACAAGAATAAGCTAAGAATAATGATATTCAATGATTAATTACTACTCATATCTGAAATTCAATAAGAAGATGAGTATATCAAGAGTTAACTATGACAAAAGGATACCTAGAACAAAATAATGGTGATTTAGATCACCAATTATTAGTCTAAGCACATATATATCAAATACTCATTAATGTCAAATAAATGAATAGTGATCAAACATTTGGATATCAAGTCAGACGACTTAAATGTCGCTTGCTACAGTACTATACTTCTGATCTTCTTCTCTTTAGCTTCTTCTTCTTTCTTTCCTTTCTCTTCTCTGGCATGACCCCTTGTTCTTTCCTTCCCAGTGGCTAAGTGTCTCACTGCTGCACCAAGGAGGAAAATCATCCCCTCCCCCTCTCTCTCTTTCATTTCCTCCTCTCCTCTTCTCTCAGATAGCTAGGTAATCGGGTATACGGGTATGCGTAACTGGGTCCAGGGCTGCATGCGTGAGTGTCACAACCGATGAGTGAAGCCAATAGGTAGGTTGGGTCAAGTGCGTGGTGAGCAGGGGCCTTACCCCCAAGTGTTTTGAGGCGATAAGCCCAAAGAACAAATTCACTTTATGTGGCTTCAGTGCTTCCAAATCCCACAAAGTGGGACTAAATCCACATCCCTTTCTGCTCGTGCGCAACTACTGTGAAGATGCCTCCAATTGAGGCAGTTGTAGATGGCTTGGTCCTCGTTTAACCACCTGGGTGTGTGCCTGGAACGAATGCGCAAATCCTGGAGGTAGCACCTGGGGAGCATGTGGCCTCAAACTCGAAGAACGTGGTGGCGGTAATGGTGGTGACGGTGAAGTGACAACAAAACCTGAAACTCATGCAAATGGCCTCACGACCACATTAAAATAGCTCATAAGCTTTGCTGGAGGGTGAGGAGTGTGATGGTGGTGGTTTTGTGGTGATTGGTGAAGCGTGGAGGTCAGACAATGATGGAAAAGGTGGTCGGTGATGGGTGTGTTCGGGGGGTCACGTGAGTGGGTGGAATGGGAAATAAAGATGGGGGTTTGGTTCGTGGTGGTGTGGCGAAGGTTGTCGAGTAGGTGGCGAGGCATTTGGAGGTGTGAGGTGATAGGAAAGCCTTGCTGGAGATGTAGCCAGAGCGGAGGATGAAGGTGGTTGGCGATAGCATCGAGGGTTTGTTTTTGGTTTTTGGATAGGGAAAACTAACCTAAGACTCCAAGGGAGCTAATATACCCTGTAACGACCCGGTTCTGAGTCCCTACGAGACACGAGAACCGGACCGACTCGACTAATCCCAAGACTTAGTCGTCCAACGAGGAAGTAACCAAAAGAGCAGTAAAAATAAACCACATTCAGCATGAATATAACTAACAATAAGAAAGTACAGCAGTAAGGAAAAAAACTACTACAGTATATACCACCACAACAGTAGAACAACATTTATCATATAACATGAACTGCAGGTAAAGAAAAGTACAGCGGAAATGAGAACTACTCACTATAACGGAAACAAAGAGGTACAAAAGACAGTGGTAACTCTACTGGACCCTACTCGGCCCAGCGTCCACTGCAGCCGCTGGCCCTGGCTGCTCAACACCTGGTCCTGAAAAAGGTAACGAGTGTAACACGTCAGCAAAACGCTGAGTAGAGTGGCAACTAAAACTAAAGACAACAGTAGAGTGTACAGTAGCTGTTATGTTCTATTACTTTCTTTATTCACATCTTTCAATTGTCTCACTATTTCATTTATTCCCCAGATCTTTTTCTTGATCTCGAATGTTCCTTGTGGGAACGATCTTGATTGCAGTCTTTTCCAGAAAGTAGAAGTAGCACGTGGTGCTCTCCTGGCCGGGAGAGTCCCCCGTGGTGATCCTACCCTCAGTCAACCACCCCAAGGTCACTGACAGACGTAACGGTGACTACGGCACGCGCGATAAACGCACAGGTAGCTAACCCGTACTGGCACGCGGTCAGTCGTTTCCGTTAATGGGTGCGCCCAAAGCACAGCACGGAACCAGTCCAGGGCAGAGCCCTCTTAGTAACAGGGGTCCAACCCCTCCACAGTAACCAAACCGGGGCCTTGCCCCTCCACAGTCCACGCACCCTCGCCTGACTACCCTGGTTTGCCCCAGCGGGCCTAACAAGTCGGTGTGGGAGGCTAGCAGAACCCCGGGGCCCGTGGGGTAGCTAGTACCTCCCTACACTAGTAGCTCTCCTCGGTACTACGTACGCGAGGGCCAGCAAGTCGATACAGAGTGGCCAGTCCTAACCCCGAGTCCCTGGGGCGGCTGGCTCCGCTCTGCACTAAACAGGGGGACAGTCGCTCTCCTTAGTACTCCGTACTCAAGGGCCAGCTCACTTCCCCAATACCATTCCATTCACTTTCCAGGAGTTCTACTCCTACTTCCCCGTAGGGTTCCATCCCTTTTACTCAAACATCCAGGTTTCACTTTCCAGTTTCACATTCTTACAATCCATGTTCTCAACCACGTTACTTATTCACAACAGGCAGCTGTTAATTCAAATTACAGGCAGCTTTATATCTCTTTCCATTTTCCAAGACTGCAGTATTATACATTCCACTAGTTTTCCCATCCTAGGATTCATGCCATATCCTAGGATCTATCATACAATCTAGTTTTCCAGTCCTAGGATTCATGCAACACCTAGGAGCTATCATTCCATCTATTTCTCATTCCTAGGATTCATGCAATGTCCTAGGTTCTATTTATGGTTCCATAATTTAATAGATTTTATTAATAACTTAAAGCCACTCTACCAAGTACAACGGGAGAAATGGAGGCATGATCGGGAATCCCGCGTGCCTCCGCGACCCCTGAGACTGCAACAGAATGGGGTCCTATCATAAAGATCAAACACAAGGAGTGTCTCAAAACAGAGTATAGCTACTGTAGACGGGTAGAGGAATTAATTCTGAAAAGAACGCAACTCGAATCACGGAAAACGGAACCCGAACGGGCCCTAAACAGGTCAAAAACAACGACACTGTGCAAAATCAGACGTCTGGAACTTCTTCCAGACGTCTTAAAAAGTGGATCAGAGAATTACCTATTCAGCGTGGTTTCCCAGACGTCCAGAAGTCTGCGGGGACGTCTGGCCTAGCTCCCAGACGTCCGATGGTCACCCCGGACGTCTGGAGGTCGTTCCCGCCGTCTAGTACAACAGCCAGACTTCTGATTCGCATTGGATGGCGAATCACCGAGCCTGCACACACCCATCTCCCTCCCTCAGTACGATCAGTCGACAGGAAGGAAGAAGAAGACGGAAAACTCACCTTTCAGACGTCTGGAAGGTCTTCCAGACGTCGCCCTCGCCGTCTGGCTATCAACCCAGACGTCTGATTCTGGAAATTTTTCCAGAACAGGGCACCACCCGGCTTCCGCTCGCGATGCTGCTCGCGTCGCACCTCGTGTGCTTGTTGCTCAGACCACAGCAGTCCCCCCTCCGCGTCGCTCCGCGCCACCTGCACCCTCCGCCGGCCAGCCCTAGCAGCCCCGGCGAGCTCGCCCTCACGGCAGAGCTCCGCTCTCACATGCAGCACCTCCTCCGTGCTCACTGCGGCCGCCGCTGCCGCCCTCGCACTCGCGCTCACGCTCACTGGCTGAAGGAGAAGAGGGAGGAGACGGTGGAGACGACGGGAGGGAGCGCGTGGCCTTTTAAGGCCGCGCGAGGAGGAGAGAGAGGACGCGGCAGGTGTCTGCAGCCGCAGAGAAAGAGGGAATAAGCGAATATCCGATCTGCGCGCTCAGGCGCGCAGATGACCCGCGCATGTCAAAATTAACGGATTTCCATACGTCTGGAAACGATCCCAGACGTCTGGTCAGACGTCTGGATGTTATCCCAGACATCTGGTCCGACGTCCGGGCCACCTCCCAGACGTCTTAAAAGACGTCTGGGGCACGCATTCGTTACAATATAACAAACTCAAAGGAAGTTTCATCCCCGAAACTTGCGCCAACTAGGGTGCGGGAAAAGACGTCCAAATAACCATAACAAACTCAAAGATGACCGAAGCCGGTCCGAAAAGACGTACCCGCGAAAAGCTCCGGGTACCGCTCCCGCATTACCGCCTCAGGCTCCCAGGTAGCCTCCTCGTACCGCTGGCTCCTCCACAAAACCTTTACCAGGGGTACTTGCTTTCGTCTCGAACTGCAGACGGCTCGGTCTAGAATCTGCACTGGCCGCTCGAGGTAGGTCAGGTCGTCGCTCACCTCGATGCTCTCGTGACTCAGTACGTGACTGGAATCGGCTACGTACTTCCTGAGATTGGACACGTGGAATACGTCGTGCACACCAGAAAGCTGCGGGGGAAGGGCAAGTCTGTAAGCAACGGGTCCAACCCGCTCCAGGACCTCAAAGGGCCCCACGAACCTCGACGCGAGCTTCCCTCTCGCCCCAAATCGCTGTAAGCCCTTCATGGGCGAAACACGAAGGAAGACGTGGTCCCCAACCTCAAACTGCACCTCTCTGCGTCTCTGATCCACGTAGCTCTTCTGTCTGCTCCTGACAGTGTGGAGTCGTCTGTGGATCTGCTCAACTACCTCCTGACTCTGCCGGATCAACCTGGGGCCAACCTCCCACTTGGTCCCCACCTCAACCCAACTCAAGGGTGCTGTACACTTCCATCCGTACAGAGCCTCGTAGGGAGCCATGCCGATGCTCGAGTGATAACTGTTGTTGTATGAAAACTCTACCAGGGGCAGGTGCTCCTCCCAAGAGCCCCTCCAGTCCAGTACACAGGCACGCAAAAGGTCCTCAAGTGTCTGTATCGTGCGCTCAGACTGTCCGTCCGTCTGGGGGTGGTAAGCCGTGCTAAACCTCAACCTCGTCCCCAAGGCCTGCTGAAACTCAGCCCAAAACTGGGATGTAAAGCGGGTATCCCAGTCGGATACGATCTCCCGCGGAACTCCGTGTAGTCGTACCACATCCCGGATATACCTCTCTGCCAACTGTGCTGGTCCCAAAGTGACTCTGATCGGCAAGAAACGCGTTGTCTTCGTCAGTCTATCCACTATTACCCAGATTGCATCGTGTCCCCGCTGGGTAACAGGTAAGCCCACCACCAAGTCCATGGTGATGCTCTCCCACTTCCACTCTGGCACTGGAAGCGTCTAAAGCGACCCTGCAGGCCTCTGATGCTCGGCTTTCACCTGCTGGCACACTAAGCACTGTTGCACGAACTCACCCACATCCCGCTTCATCCCTCTCCACCAAAACTCGCGTCTCAAGTCATGGTACATTTTCGTGTTCCCGGGATGTATGGTGAATCTGGAACCGTGTGCCTCAGTCAAGAGCTCTCTCAACAGCTCCTCGTCTCTGGGAACGCACAACCGTCCCCTCAAACGTAGCACCTGGTCTGTGAAAGAGAAGTCACCTGGATCTCCTGACAGTACTCTGTCGCGCAAAGACTGCAAGTACGGATCGGCCATCTGTCCTGTGATGATGCGGTCCATCAACTCTGGCCTAGTCTGCCGTGTCACCGTCACTGCCCCACAGTACCCTCGTAACTCTTGAGGTCGCCAACTGCCCACCTCCTACAAAAGGCTCCAACTCTGTAACTGTAGACTGGCCAAGCATGCGGGCGCCTTACAGCTCAAGGCGTCAGCCACCACATTGGCCTTTCCCGGGTGGTAGGAGATGCTGCAGTCGTAGTCCTTCAGGAGCTCCAACCAACGTCTCTGTCTCATGTTGAGCTCCTTCTGATCAAAAAGGTATCTGAGGCTCTTGTGATCTGTAAAAATCTCGAAGGTCTCACCGTACAAGTAGTGCCTCCAGGTCTTCAGCGCGAAGACTACAGCTGCCAACTCTAGGTCGTGGGTAGGGTAGGTATGCTCATGGGGCTTCAGTTGCCGCGAAGCGTAAGCGACAACGTGACCCCTCTGCATGAGCACACCTCCTAACCCCTGCAAGGAAGCGTCCGTGTACACAACGAACCCGCCACTACTGTCAGGAATGGTGAGCACGGGAGCCGAGGTCAACCTCTCCTTCAGCTCCAGAAAACACGCCTCACAGGCATCTGTCCAAGCGAAAGGCACGTCCTTCCGGGTCAACTGTGTCATAGGACACGCAATCTGTGAAAATCCTCTGATGAACCGTCTGTAGTATCCAGCTAGTCCCAGGAAACTGCGGATCTCAGTGACTGAACGCGGTCTCTCCCACCTGAGCACTGCCTCGACCTTGGCTAGATCCACCGCCAGGCCGTCTCCAGAGATCACATGACCCAAGAAGGTCACCTCCCTCAACCAGAACTCGCACTTGCTGTATTTGGCGTACAGCCTGCGTCGCCTCAGAGTGTCCAAAACCATCCGCAAGTGCTGTCCGTGCTGCGTCCGATCTCTAGAATAGATGAGTACATCATCTATGAAAACCACCACGAACTGGTCCAAGTACGGTCTAAACACCCGGTTCATCAGGTCAATGAAAGCAGCGGGGGCATTGGTCAGCCCAAACGGCATGACCAAAAACTCGTAGTGTCCGTACCGGGTGCGGAAAGCTATCTTGGAGACGTCGGTCTCCCTGATCCTCAACTGGTGGTATCCAGACCTCAAGTCTATCTTGGAAAACACCGTGGCACCCCGCAACTGGTCAAACAAATCGTCGATCCTCGGCAGTGGATATCTGTTCTTGATGGTGACCCTGTTCAGCTGTCGGTAGTCCACACAAAGACGTAGGGTCCCATCCTTCTTCTTCACAAACAGTACCGGGGCTCCCCAGGGAGACGCACTGGGCCTCACGAAACCTTTCTCCAGAAGGTCCTGCAACTGAGACTTGAGCTCTCGCAGCTCAAGCGGTGCCATCCTGTATGGCGCGGTGGAGATGGGGCTGGTCCCTAGTACTAGTGAGATCTCAAACTCGATCTCACGCTCGGGCGGTAGTCCTGGTAACTCATTTGGAAACACGTCAGGGTACTCTCTGACCACCGGGATGCTCTGGAAGTCTGCCACAGGGCTGGGCTCTGCCACCACACAAGCTAGGAAGCCCTCACACCCCTAGCTCAAAAGTCTCGCCTCCCGAAGTGCTGAAATGCACCTGAAACCTCCATCCACTGGCTGTCCGTGAAACTCGAAAGAAGGCAACTCCGGAATGGAGAAGACAATCTTCCTCTCAAAACAGTCCACCAAGGTGTGGTAAGCGGACAGACAATCCATCCCCAGAATCACTCCAAAGTCCTCCATCTAGATCATAATCAGGTCAGCTGGCAGGCTATGTCCTCCGACGCTGACCTCGCAATCCGTGTACACCTCCTCAGCTACAAACAGCTAACCACTCGGACCTCTGATTTCGAACGGATTCTCTAACAGTGTACAATCCTGGTCCAAACTAACTGCGAAACTGGCTGCGATAAACGAGTGCGTAGCGCTAGAATCGAAAAGCGTGTAAACGAGTCTGCCCGAAACTGAAACCATACCTGCTACCACTGATCCCGAAGCTCTGGCGTCCCTGTGTGTTAGGGCGTTGATACCCCCCTCAGCTCTAGGTGCGGATGAAGCAGCCACACTCTACATCGGAAGGGTAGGTGCTAGCCGGTACCCTCCTCGCGACTGCTGTCCTCCTCCTTGCGCCTGGGAACCGCGACCTCCTGCGCGCCCTCCAGTGCTCCGCGCGGGGAGTATCTGCTGACCTCCTGCCCTAGATGGGCAGTCCCTCCTGACGTGGCCCGACTGGCCACACTGGTAGCAGAGGGGAACCCGACTCCCGCCCTCAGTGGGTCCCTGCTGTTGACTAGGCGGGGGTTCGGTGCTGGCGACTGGCCCCTGTCGAGGGCCCCCAAAGGCCACTGATGGCCCTGCACAACGTGACGGCTCTCCTGCGGACGCCACGTGTCTCCATTCTCGCCGGCCCTGTGAGAAGTCTGGCTGAAAGGGCCTCTTCCGCCCACCGTCGGTGTCTCGCGTGGATGGGTTGGTCTCCTCGTAAGTCATAGCTGCCTCTACCACCCTCGAAAACATAGGCAGCTTCAGGGGTTTGACATACCCCCGGATCGCAGGCCGGAGCCCCTCGGTGAACCTCCAAAGGCGCTCCTCCTCAGTGGCTACCGCTGTCGCTGCAAAGCGGGACAGCTCCAAGAAACGCGTGCGGTACGCGCTCACAGTCATCGTCCCTTGGCGGAGAGTGTGGAACTCCCACCTCCTCTGGTCCTGCCACGTCTGGGGAAAGTACTGCTCACAGAAGAGGGTGACGAACTGGTCCCACGTCGGCTCGTCCCTCTCCTGTCCCCGGACCGCCCTCCACCACCGGTGTGCCGCACTCTCCAGCTGGTACGTGGCAAAGGCCACGTGGCACTCCACCGGGCGGCGAAGGGTGTCGAAGATCTTCTCCAGCTGCTCAAGCCAGTCCTCTGCCTCGGTCGGGTCCTCATCCCCCTTGAAGGAGGGGGGCTTCAGCTTCCGGAACTGTCCGAAAAGCTCGAAGTGGCGCTGTAGGGGAGGTGCTGGTGCACCTCATGGTGAAGGTGCCTCGTGTACAGAAGTGTCGGAGGAAGGTGGGGGCGGCAACGGCCCATCCCCTCCCTCGTGTCCAGCGCCGTGTCCGTCGCGTGGTCCCACAGAGGACTCCCCCTCTGCAGCCCCAGGAGGAGGTGCTCGGGGCGGTGGGTGGAGCTCCTCTCGTACAATATCTCGTATCAGTCTGGCGAGGTCCTGGGCCTGGATGCCAGGGAGTGGTGGCTGGTCCACCAAGACGTCAACAACAGCACGTCCACCTCGCCGACCTCGCCCTCGGCCGCGCCCGCGGCCAGTCTCGCCAGTCCCGCGACGAGGCATCTCCTGCAAGGAGATGCGAAACAAAACGAAAATGTCAAACAGACGGTACCTAACGAAACTTCTAAGAGCTCATGTCAAGAGATATGTTGTGGTGGCTACTCTAGCTATAAACATGTGAATTGGTTATTTTCCAGTCAGTTGATTCACTTCTCGGGATGACCTTGCTCTGATACCATCTTGTAACGACCCGGTTCCGAGTCCCTACGAGACACGAGAACCGGACCGACTCGAGTAATCCCAAGACCTAGTCGTCCAACGAGGAAGTAACCAAAAGAGCAGTAAAAATAAACCACATTCAGCATGAATATAACTAACAGTAAGAAAGTACAGCAGTAAGGAAAGAAACTACTACAGTATATACCACCACAACAGTGGAACAACATTTATCATATAACATGAACTGCAGGTAAAGAAAAGTACAGCGGAAACGAGAACTACTCACTATAACGGAAACAAAGAGGTACAAAAGATAGTGGTAACTCTACTGGACCCTACTCGGCCCAGCGTCCTCTGCAGCCGCTGGCCTTGGCTGCTCAACACCTGGTCCTGAAAAAGGTAACGAGTGTAACACGTCAGCAAAACGCTGAGTAGAGTGGCAACTAAAACTAAAGACAACAGTAGAGTGTACAGTAGCTGTTATGTTCTATTACTTTCTTTATTCACATCTTTCAATTGTCTCACTATTTCATTTATTCCCTAGATCTTTTTCCTGATCTCGAATGTTCCTCGTGGGAACGATCTTGATTGCAGTCTTTTCCAGAAAGTAGAAGTAGCACGTGGTGCTCTCTTGGCCGGGAGAGTCCCCCGTGGTGATCCTACCCTCAGTCAACCACCCCAAGGTCACTGACAGACGTAACAGTGACTACGGCACGCGCGATAAACGCACAGGTAGCTAACCCGTACTGGCACGCGGTCAGTCGTTTCCGTTAACGGGTGCGCCCAAAGCACAGCACGGAACCAGTCCAGGGCAGAGCCCTCTCAGTAACAGAGGGTCCAACCCCTCCACAGTAACCAAACCGGGGCCTTGCCCCTCCACAGTCCGCGCACCCTCGCCTGACTACCCTGGTTTGCCCCAACGGGCCTAACAAGTCGGTGTGGGAGGCTAGCAGAACCCCGGGGCCCGTGGGATAGCTAGTACCTCCCTACACTAGTAGCTCTCCTCGGTACTACGTATGCGAGGGCCAGCAAGTCAGTACAGAGTGGCCAGTCCTAACCCCAGGTCCCTAAGGCGGCTGGCTCCGCTCTGCACTAAACAGGGGGACAGTCGCTCTCCTTGGTACTCCGTACTCAAGGGCCAGCTCACTTCCCCAATACTATTCCATTCACTTTCTAGGAGTTCTACTCCTACTTCCCCGTAGGGTTCCATCCTTTTTACTCAAACATCCAGGTTTCACTTTCCAGTTTCACATTCTTACAATCCATGTTCTCAACCACGTTATTTATTCACAACAAGCAGCTGTTAATTCAAATTACAGGCAGCTTTATATCTCTTTCCATTTTCTAAGACTGCAGTATTATACATTCCACTAGTTTTCCCATCCTAGGATTCATGCCATATCCTAGGATCTATCACACAATCTAGTTTTCCAATCCTAGGATTCATGCAACACCTAGGAGCTATCATTCCATCTATTTCTCATTCCTAGGATTCATGCAATGTCCTAGGTTCTATTTATGGTTCCATAATTTAACAGATTTTATTAATAACTTAAAGCCACTCTACCAGGTACAACGGGAGAAATGGGGGCGTGATCGAGAATCCCGCGTGCCTCCGCGACCCCTGAGACTGCAACAGAACGGGGTCCTATCACAAAGATCAAACACAAGGAGTGTCTCAAAATAGTGTATAGCTACTGCAGACGGGTAGAGGAATTAATTATGAAAAGAACGCAACTCGAATCACGGAAAACGGAACCCGAACGGGCCCTAAACGGGTCAAAAACGACGACACTGTGCAAAATCAGACGTCTGGAACTTCTTCCAGACATTTTAAAAAGTGGATCAAAGAATTACCTGTTCAGCGTGGTTTCCCAGACGTCCAAAAGTCTGCGGGGACGTCTGGCCTAGCTCCCAGACGTCCGATGGTCTCCCCGGACGTCTGGAGGTCGCTCCCACTGTCTGGTACAACAGCCAGACGTCTGATTCGCGTTGGATGGCAAATCACCGAGCCTGCGCACACCCATCTCCCTCCCTCAGTACGGTCAGTCGACCGGAAGGAAGAAGAAGACGGAAAACTCACCTTTCAGACGTCTGGAAGGTCTTCCAGACGTCGCCCTCGCCGTCTGGCTATCAACCCAGACGTCTGATTCTGGAAATTTTTCCAGAACAGGGCACCACCCGGCTTCCGCTCGCGATGCTGCCCGCGTTGCACCTCGCGCGCCTGCTACTCAGACCACAGCAGTCCCCCATCCGCTTCACTCCATGCCCCCTGCGCCCTCCGCCGGCCGGCCTTAGCAGCCCCGGCGAGCTTGCCCTCACGGCAAAGCTCCGCTCTCGCACGCAGCACCTCCTCCGCGCTCACTGCGGCCGCCGCTGCAGCCCTCACGCTCGCGCTCACGCTCACTGGCTGAAGGAGAAGAGGGAGGAGACAGTGGAGACGACGGGAGGGAGCGCGTGGCCTTTTAAGGCCGCGCGAGGAGGAGAGAGAGGACGCGGCAGGTGTCTGCAGCCGTAGAGAAAGAGGGAATAAGCGAATATCCGGTCTGCGCGCTCAGGAGCGTAGACGACCCGCGTGTGTCAAAATTAACGGATTTCCAGACATCTGGAAACGATCCCAGACGTCTGGTCAGACGTCTGGATGTTATCCCAGACATCTGGTCCGACATCTGGGCCACCTCCCAGACGTCTTAAAAGACGTCTGGGGCACGCGTTCGTTGCATACCCTAATTTAATTGGATGAAATGGGGGATTTCCCAAGCTAGTGGTATGTCGAACGTGGGGAAGATGAAATCTCTGGTGATAGGAACAACGACGACGAAGAGGCAGAGATGGTGACCACTGGTATTACGACACATAGGAGAACTTGAGGAAGGATGATCCACCCGCTATGGTCTATGAGGGTGGACGAGGAAGGTGATCGGAGCAGGTCACAAGAGCTCATGGTGCATTCGACCAAAGGGGAGGGAAGAAGGGGGTTTTCCAGCAAAAAACAAGCTAAGGAGAGAAGGTTGTCCATGCCGGCTCTTTATAGAGCTTCAGGGAAAGCTCTGGATCAAGAAAGAAGGACTTTCAATGCCTGGGCTTGAAGGAAAAGAATCCAATATTCTCGTGCATTCACACGAGTAATCTATGGGGATTTGGAACTTCAAATTGATCCCAGATTGTTCGCCTATGTGTGAACATCAATCCCACCAATTTTGGTGGGATTTAATTGCCATTAGAGTAGGATTTAGGTCAATCAAGGTTGCTTGGAGGTAGGGTTTGACCTTCATGGTGACAGGAGCTTTTGTGTGAAGATGATGACAAAGTTGGGGGGCTTTATGCAAATATTTCAAAAGTTAAGGGCATAAATGAGAGAGAAAGAGTTAGATTGGACCAAAATGCAAATTAGGTCAAGATGATCTCTGATTAGGCCCAAATTTTGGTACAAACCTAATTTGTACCCAAGGAATCTGATGGTAAAATCAGATTTTGGTTTTGACCAAGTTTGACTAGATAATTTGCACAGAAATCCAAATTAAGGCAACTATCTATCTGAGACTCTGTTTTAGGTTAAAATGGGTTCCAATGGTCAAATCAAAAGTACCAAACCTTAAGGAATATTTTTCTATGATTTTTAGAAGGTTTAGGTGAATTTTATCTTGAGAAGAACCTCAGTTAATTAAGTGGGTCTGTTTTTAGGGTTTCAGATGTCCATTAATTCTCAAAACACGTGAAAACCCATTTCTGTCTGCACGGACCCTCTTCTTAGACATTTATGACCATTTGACCTTTAATTAACCCCTGGGAAACCATGTGATTGTTCTGCATTTAGGATATTCTGTTAAAACTGCAGATTTACCCTTGTTTTAATGCATTTCTATCAGAAAGGATATGCAATGAATTACGGTCTTTTGACGATTATGTAGGAGCATTTAACTGTTGATTACGACTAATTAGAGCTACATATGGCTAATGATGATATTATCATTAGGTCCCCATTCATCCTCACCTACTTACCCACCTCTGCGCACTCCTCAACTACAAGCTTAGTCCCTGTTCACGTCGAATACCCGGCCGATTACCTGATTAAGCCCGGGTCTCTAAGAGAAGAAGGGAGAGAGGGGGGTTTTGTCTGTCTTTTCTCTCTACCCTTAGCTGATTCGTGGGAGGTGTTTGCCTCTGTGTTGTGCTTGGCTTGCCTTTCTCTTGAGGCATGAAGGAAAGAGAAGGAGGTCTTTGCTTCTTCTGTTGGAGTTGAGCCTTGAGCAACTTAAGATGTTTGAGTTCTGCTGGTGCCTTAGTTCTGAAGCTACTATTGAAATATTAAATTGGGTTGACGTGGATATTTGGTTAAGATTTACTGTTCAATTATTTAGGATACTTGTGAAGCTTAATTTCAGGGGTTAATTTGGTGATTCAAATCACCATTTTAACCCAATCTTTTTGCACTTTGCTACTTGATTTCATATATATATCATTTTGAGTTGTTCTAAATGAAGCTTTAGTCATAATTACTTATATGTCTAATTCAATTGTGATTAGTGAGAATGAATTGCCATTAGTTGCTCCCTATGATTGACCTTGGACTCTTTTTAGATCTGAGTTTATAAACTTGATTACTTTCGAGCGATTGAGGCTTTGCTACGATGATTACTCCATAAAACACCTTGATAGCCCGTTAACAGCATGCAAATGTACTCTTTAAGTAATTTATGCCTTTCTATATTAGATCATTTTGATGTATTGTACTTTATTATAAATCTTCATGCAGCTGACCTCCAATTACATAACTCATCAACGTTCAGCAGATACTACTCGTCATTTAAGAGTATTTAAGCAGCCTGAAGATGAAGAGGTAACAACATATAAAAGTAAATTTTTTCATTATATTTATAGCTTATTTTTTAAAAGTAATTGATTTATTTGATTTTTTTATACTAGTGTATTATTTATATTTTTTTAGATGGTTTCCGAACGTCCACTTTATCAACATTCAAGAGAAACTTGTCTTCAAGCACGTCTGAGTGTTGGAACTCCCAATCATACCACTAATGCAATGGCCTTCCAACAACAAGTAGATGATGAGGTGATATTTTATTTGTGAATGATTTTAAGTGTGATGCCTTTCTATTATAGATTATTTTGATGTATTGTATTTTATTATAAATCTTTTTGCAGTTGATCTCCAATCGCATAATTCATCGACGTTCAACTGATATTACTCATAACATAAGAGAATTTGAGCAAAATGAAGATGAAGAGGTAACATTATACAAAAATTAATTATTTTATTATAATTGTAGATTGTGTTTTAATAATAACTAGCTACTTAACCCATGCTTTGCCATAACAAGATACTTGCTTAAACTATAACTAGTGTTTATCCCAATACTTTGTACGAGAGGGTTCCATTTCTTTGAACTAAAATATGTTGGCTTGTTTAGAACGCCTGAGGAATTTTAATCCATAACCCTTTCTGAAGGGCGGGACTAATATATATGCTATTGGAAATGGATGATTCCTTTGCCTTGAAAGAGCAGGCTAGCATGTGAATGAGAGGAATCATCTTAGACTTTTGATAGAGAGATGGATGTGAAAGCAAACAAGGGAAGAATATATATAATTATGGGAAAGCCTTGAAGAAAAGTATCTCGCCACATATTTATATGTTACCCACTACACAGTTTATCCATGTGCATGGTTTAGTAAGAAATTTATATTCACCAAAGTATGCAAGATATATAATCCTACTTCATGTTGTGGAGTAATTAAATTTAGTAGAATAAAAAATAGATTCCATAATTTCCTTTGGCATGCATGTCTCGACTATAGTAGGGGCTATTTCATTGATCCATTTCTTTTTGCTTCTAGTTGAGATGCTTCTGATTGGACATAGGACCATGTTTTGTACTCTTCCATTACCTGGTATGGCCACTAATTTCCATTCCCTCTTCCAACCCAAGACATGCCTTCTCCAAGTTCAAAGGGACCCAAGCACCCTCGCCTCCAAACTCCTCTTCAAATCCCAACCCACAAAAGCTTTAGCTTGTACTTTATCCTTGTACTTTATCCCAATAGATTTTGGATTATATAAAGAGCCTCCTTAGAAGTAGAAAACAAAGACTGCTAAAGATCGGTTGTCATTCCAATTGCATTGAAGATTTCAAAAGGTATATGTATAAGACTCTAAAACAATTTAAGATCTAGAAAGCAAACTCAAGTCCAATACCAGTTGGACATGTGGGCTTACAAAAATTTTAAGAACCAGCAAGACAATACTGCATCCAGTAACCTATAACGAATTAATAGATCTGCAGCATAAACTGTATTATAAACATACATGTCATGTTCTAATTTAGACTAAATATAGCAAATGCTTCCTTCATCCATCTCATCTACACTTCATTGGTTGATTTGGCTTGTCAAATTTTCATCCATAAGATCAGCGAGGAGGTTCTACAGGAACCATTTGTGGATTTGATCTCAACCATTATTTTTTTGCTGCCATTTGACCATCAAATCACTGATTTGAAGATAGATCGATGGTATCAATGTGTGTTTTATATGCCAGTTGTACATTAATAGGTAATAGTTCATTTTCAATCTCATCTTCATCAGTCACCTTCCATGACTATTTCCTGGCCTTCACTCTCAGTGATTCAATCTTAAATTTGTTAGGCTTCTTATAGTAATCCAAGTAGGCATCAATCCTTTCTAGATAGTAAAAAATATGTTCTTCCAAATTCAAAATCATGGTATTAAGGAACCTTAAATAATTACCTACCTATCTTGTGGGAAGAACCTAAGGTGCTTATCAATGTACCCCCCTCTCATTTTCAAAGGATCCCAAGCACATCCTCTGAAACATTTATTAGGCATGTGATGGGAACACCATCATGGGCCCTAACTAGCTACATTTAGTCAGGTTTAATTGATTAAAGCTCCTACATAATCGCCAGAGAGACATAATTTCATGTAGATCCATTTGGAGGAGAAAACATTAAAATAGGGCTAATTCTGCAATTTTAACATCACATCACAAATGCAGAGTAGCCACGGGGTTTGTTAAGGGTTAATTGAAGGTCAAATGAGCATTAAGGTCCAATAAGTGGGTTCATATAGATAGAAATAGGATTTCACGCATTTCGAGAACTGAATCAATACACCAAAACCCTAATTTCAGACCCGCTTGAATTAAGAGGTTCTGGTCAAGATAAAATTCATCTAAACCTTTTAAAATTTATAGAAAATTATTTTAAGAGGTTTGGTACCCTTGGTTTGACCAAGATGGTGAAGGTGGTGGTAGCGGTGATTGTCGGTGTCGGAGAAGCTAGAGAAGTTAGATAGAGTTCTAAAGCTCTAGAAAGCTAATTAGAGGGGGGAGAAGCTCACCAGAGCTTGCCAAAGAGGAAGAAGACAGGGATAGCCAGAGTGGAGGAAGGAGAATTGAGGGTCGAAGCTTCATAGGAAGCTTTGTGGAAGCTTAGGGAATAAAGCCCCTCTACCTATTGTACATGGTAGAGGGTGAAGAAGAGGTTCAAAGTAGCTCTAGTGGTATGTCCTTCTCGCCAACACTGAGGAAGAATTGGGGTGATCTGGTCAAAATTTAGCACCCCTTGGCCTTGTAGAAGTTAGGACCTATATATAGGAGAAGGATGTGAGGCAATTGACTCAAGAAATGCAAGCTTTGCTTGCATTTTTGAGCTTTAAGAAATTCACTAGTTGGCAAGGATCTCAAGCAAGTTGGAGCTTGAAAGGGATCTTAATGTATGCGGAATGATCTGATTGACAATTTCACCAATTTTGGTGAGATTTGGCGAAGATTTGATTGGGTAATTTTCTGATTGAATCTCTCCTACATTGGGTTTCCAAATCTTTCTTGCTATTGTGTTTGACAGGTTGAAGAAGATGGAGGTGGGGACCTAAATGCAAAGGAAATTGAAACTTACAGGTAATTTTGTAATAAACAAAGGTAATTGGGCTAAACTGTAAATTAGGTCAAGATGGACTCTAATTGAACTCAAAATTTAGGGTTAACCTAGTTTGGACCCAAGGAATCTAATGGTGACCTCAAATTTGGGTTTTGACATAGTTTTACTGGATAATTTATACTGAAGCCCAAAATAAAGCAATTTCCTGCCTAAGTCTCTATTTTTAGTCAAAATGAGTTCACTTGGTCAAAATAAAGGTTCCAAACCTTATAGAATATTTTTCAATGACTTTTGGGAAGTTTAGATTATATTTATTTCTATCAAAACCTGTTTAATTGAAGTGAGGCTACAATTAGGGTTTTATTAATAAAATAATCCTCAAAGAAAACCTTGATTCGATCAGTCCACGCCTACTTTTTGGAAATTTAAGTTCATTTGATCTTGGATTAAGTACTGATTAACCTCTTAGTTAATCTATATTCGTAATTTCTCATTAAAACAACAAAATTAACGGAATTTCCCATCTTCTCATATTCAGCTCAGAACAAAATTGACCCTCTGATGCTTATTAAGGAGCATTTATTCTTGGAGCTCGGCTAAAATAGGCTAGTTATCATAGATGATGGTGTTACCACCAATATGTTAGTAATATACATTAGTAATTTAATCTAATTTAAATTAGTAATTTAATTAATTAAAAATCTAAGTTATACTGTATTTTTATAATTTATAATTTAACTTATTTTAAATCTATTTATAACCGTATATATTGTATAGTGGTAAGTTTATAATATATAAGTAATTTATATGTACAGGTTGTACATAGTATGTATATATATGTATATATGGCATGTTTATATACCAATAAATCCAATTAACTTAAAATCCTTATTTAAGTGTTTAAGTATGTACAATAGCTTAATTATAGGCTAATTATGTGGTATATATAGTTATATACTTTGTAAATAACTTATATAAGCTTAAAATATGCATATGTAAATCCGTTGTAAATATGTACTTATACCTGTAATTAATGTAATTTAACTTATGTAATAAGTAGTCCTATGTATTAATTAAATATTTATAACGTTAATTTGTAATTATGAACCTTAATTAAAGCCCTAATTAAGCCCCTCAATACCTAATTAACTCCCAATGTAGGAAACAACTGAATGTAGTTCTGAGGTGCTTTCCTTAGCTCCACATCATGCTCTGAAGAAGCATTGAAGTGCTATATTAGAATCTACGCTCCATGCCCCATCACCCAAGAGCAAGGGGGTGGGATCCCTCAGGTGCGTGCATCGCATGCTGTATTCTCGATATTCGTGAGAGCGAGAGAGACCTATAGAAAAATGTGTCTAGACCCTAGAGCCCATAGGTTAAGGTGCTATAGAGCACAACCCACAAGGGGAGAGGCCCATTTGGGTGGCCTACAGGCTATTTGAGCATATTATGGGGCTGCATATGTAACTGTGGTCTGGCCCTAGTGGCTATTGATTCAGTTTGGGGCAGCCCAAACTAATTTTTGCTAAGTGTTGAGCCGGAAAAGAAGAAAATGACTAAGTGTTGAAGAAGAGAAGAGACTGAGAAGAATAATAAGTTAAAAGTATATATTTTAGAATATAAATGTCAAGATTAATTTATTTCCTTTTTGCCTTGTTATGTATATGATTTTTGAGGCATCTATGTATATAGTTCTCTTCCTTCTTACTTCTTGTAATTAACCTTGTATATAATGCTTTCTTCTTTCTAATCTTTTTGCATTAACTTGTTATAATAATTTCTAGTTGTAAATAAATAGATATCTTTACATGTGTAAATAGAATTGAGTGTAAATTCAACTAACATAAATTGACTTATTGTTTGATGCCTTGCATCTCTAGGCATTTCATAAGTAGTTATGCCACTAACATCTTTTCATTTAATTTGACTTGTACATAATTAACTTAGACTAACTTCTTGTGTATAGTTTCTAACTCATTCATTTGTAAATAATATTCATAATTTTTGGAATAAAAGATTGAATTTGGATCTTAGAGAGTGATGTATAGGATAGTAAACTTGCCTGACAATTTGAAAGGGTAAGACTGCCATTTCATCATGATCCAAAATAGGGAATCATTGGTCATCCCAACTCTTAGCAAGGGCCTCCTGGTAGAGACTTGCCTCCATCCCCTTATGAAGTCAACCCATCAACCCAAGTGGATGAGGAAAAGATAGTTAGCATTGGTGTAATCTCTTAAGCTAACCTTAGGTAGCCAAAGGTATGGAAGGTGCTATCCTAAGTGGCAAACTCCTATCCAATAACAAGTACAAGTTGAGGGATGTAAGGGATGTTTATTTTTAATATCATGTACTTCATGTCTCACTTCTTTTACTATGTCTTGCAACTTTCCATACCTTTTCAAAGCCAGAACCATCTAAAAGGAAAGGTTGAGGAGGTGTTGGGTCCTCTCGTGGAAGAACTCATCAAAAAGAGTGGCACCCTTGTCAAGTAGGGCATTTCAAGAAGAAAGGGAAGACTGCAGAGTTTCCCTCTCATTCTTCACATAGCAAGAGGGAGAATTCTGAGTGAGAAAAGACATCTTAAGGTAGACACTCCGCCAAAGAAGTCATAGGAAAAAGAAAGGACCCTATGAAGGTCCAAGTTCTTATGCTATTGACCCTTCAACCAAAACCAGGAAAGTTGATGCAGTTCTGCCACCATGCTGATCACAAGTGGTTTACTCAAGCTCCTCGAGGAGTGTGTCCCAGTGAGCCAAACCTTCTCCTACCCAAACAGCCTCTCAGGCAATAGAGTCAGGCAAGTCATCAAAGAAAGGATGCACACCTTCTCCTCAATAGCAAAGTATTCCAATTTGGACGAAAGCATCTCAAAGTTCGTCCATGTCGAGGGAGCAAGCAAAGCCTTCCACACTACCTTGGGGTGGGCAGTTTCCTTACATATCCACATGTCGAGGTGCCATTGGACATTGTACCCCCGTGGATCCCCCACAGCGGGCAGATTTGGCATAATAGGAAAATTTGTTAAGTGGAAGGGTATGCATTGGAGGGGGTGGGAGAAAAAGAGGAGAGACTTCAATGCAAGCCTTGCCACCTCTGACAAACTCTAGTGATAGAACCATTGTGGGAAAGATATCCCCCTACTGAAGAACCGGAAAGGGAAGCTCGTCCACCTCCATCCTCTATAGCTAACGTTGTGGGCCCTAAAATGCAATCTCTTGAAGAGTCAAGGGCGGTGCTAGGCCAACATACTTCAAATGTCCAATTGAACATCCTTTTGGATAGTAAAATGTCTACAGAGCAGAAGGTTTTAACCTTACTCAACTTTGCACTTGACTAGGCTCTACCCCCTTATGGCTTGATAGATTTGAAGAATGTGTATTGGTATTGTCTTTGCGTGGTGAGTATGATTAGCAAACATATATCATTTTGACTAGTCCTCCATTTACTAGTGTAGGTATGTCTTATAAGTGGAGACAATAAGCTAGAACCTCATCTTTAGGAGTCACTTCTCCCTAGATATTACTTTTGGATCGTCAAAGTAGACCCATCCAATAGGTTTTAGGGTTTCTATTGCCTCGTTTAGAGTTTCACACAATGTTGTTGTTGGTGATGTCTCTTTGCTTAATTAAAGTTCAATGTAAATGCATGCTCAATTTCAAGAAAATTAATCACAAAATATTAGAAACCACTAAAGGCAAATGTGTCCTAGAATGAGTGCCTTAATAACAAAATAACTTCTAATAGAATGCAGGTTTTAGGGTGAGATTTTTTTTTTTTTGAAAGAAAACTATCTTAAACTAATTACGATATGAGTTGAGTCAACTTACTTGTTAGGTCAGTCTTAATTGACTCAGGGTCATTACTTGCAAAATGCATAAATCAAAACCATGGCAAATAAATAAATAACCGTAAAAAATAAAAAAATCTAACTAAATGAATGAAACGTAGTAAAAAGTACTCTAGATCTGTCACCTTCCCACCAACGATGCCAAAAATTGATTGAGTAATTCAAAAGGTAATAAATTATCATTGTGCACTAAAACACAATTGTTTACAAAATTAGCAAACTATCAAAATAGATAAAAATAAGTATAGCGAGAGTTCGAATCATCCTCAGCAAGGCCAAATTGTCCAAATCAACAATTACTATTCTAAAATAATTTTTTAAAATTTTAGGAGAATGTTTCATATTTTTTTGCAACTCTATTTATGTTGACATTTTTATGCCTTTTCATTATCGATCCCAAGCCCAGGTAAAGGAGGAGGGTTGCATTAGGTAGACAACGACCAACGTAAAATTTTTCGGATCTTCAAATATGGATTCAAGCAAACACTCATATTTCGTTGGGGCATTCCCTAGTTGCGATGCGTTGCATCGGTGCACGGGTGTAATGAAAAATGGGCAAGGGTCGTCACAGGAGGAACACATACTAGTAAAGAAGTTAGTTTCACTACATCCACTATAAGAAAAAGCACTATTGACAACAGTTATTTTACAATGGTTGCGACACCATCGCCAATAATGCATAATTAGCGACGATTATGTATTTCAATGTCGTTAGTTGGAGTTGGAAGGGTGTGGCATGATTTTGTTAGAACTTTGACGACGGTTAAGAGTAAACCATCGCTAATTGAAAACCTTTCGCAACTATTAAGGGTTAACTGTCACCCATTTGCACTCTTGCCCACCCTCGGCTAGTTTACGCAAGGGGGTTTAAGACATTTAGCAACAGTTATTATGATAACCGTCGCTAATGCGCCACTACGAAGAAATCCATTATTGGCGACGTTTAATTTGAGATGGTTAACTTTCAATCGTCTCAATTCGTGATAGTTTTATATAAACCATCGTGAGTTGAGGTATCGTCTCGAAAGAGAGCAAAATTTTTGTTTCTCACGCACATAGAAGACAATGGATTTGCGACGATTAATTGATTAACCGTCGCGAATTCGTATCGCCTTGCGAAGGGGTGAAAATTTCTTCTCACATAGGGCCATGATAAAGTAGCCATTTGCGACGATTGATCTGATTAGTCGCCTCTAATTGGCAACAGTTGATCCGATCAATCGTCGCTAATTTTTACTATAATTGCTTGCGTACCGCACCCCCTCCCATCCCCCAAAATCATCTCCTCTACTCTCCTCCCCATAAGCCCTCTGCGATCCTTGCTGTCCTCTCCCGCAACCCAAGCTCCCTCCCACGCTGTCACCTCTCCTTCCCTCCGGTGAGCATTCTAATCATCTTCTCCAGCCACGATCACCCCGAAGCCCGAGCTCCCCTTCCCCCACCACCCTACAACCTTGCCCTTGCGGCCCTCCGGCTCCCCTCCGCCCACGCAAGATCCCCCTCACTGCCCCTCCACCCAATCCCACCCCCCACACCCCCCAACGCCCCCACTCCAGCCCCCCCTCCCCCCCTGTGTCCCCTACCTCCCGACGCCCCTATCCTATTGCCGCCTGGATTTAGATCAAACTGAGGAAGGGTTCTCACATGAGGAATGAATACGAGTAAAGAAGCTAGTTCCACTTCTTCGCCATCGAATTGTGCCACAAAAGAAGTTGAGATTTGGTAGTTGGAATATTGGTACTTTGATCGGCAAGCTCATGGAGATTGTGGACACAATGATAAGAAGAAAGACTCAAATTCTTTGCCTTCAAGAGACTAAGTGGATAGGAGAAAAAGCAAAGGAGATTGAGAGAATAGGTTTCAAATAGTGGTACTTAGGAAGGGATAAAGGTAGAAATGAAGTGGGCAATATTATTCATAAGGATTTGAAGGAGAGTGTGGTTGACGTTAAGAGGATGGGTGATCAAATTATTCTGATAAAATTAATCTTAGAAGAAGAGATCTTGAAGATCATTTCAGTTTATGTACCTCAAGTTGGTCTGGAGGAAAGGACAAAGAAAAAATTTTGGGGAAAGCTTGATATGATAATTCAAGGAATCCCACAAAGAGAATTTTCTTGGGTGGAGATTTAAATTAACATGTGGGAAAAGATGCTTTAGAATATGTAGGGGTGCATGGAAATTATGGTTTTAGTTCTAGGAATGAAGAAGGGAAAACTTTCCTTTATTTTGCAACGGCTTATGATCTTTTCATAACAAATACCTTCTTCAAAAAATGAGAAGAGCATCTAATCGCCGTTAGAACTGGTTTAACAAAAACACAAATTGATTACTTTGCTTTAAGAAGAAGAGATCGTTTATGCTGTGAAGATTGCAAGATAATTCAAAGGGAGAGTTTAACTGCTCAACATCATCTTTTGGTGTTGGATGTACATATGAAGAAATCAAAGAAGAGAAGTTTGGTGTTTAAGAATTTGAGAATTAAATGGTGGAATCTTAAGAAAGAGCAAGAGAGATTCAAAGAGAAGATGATGCAACAAAGGATTAGGATCTTGATGGAAGTGCTGATGACTTGTGGTTAAATATGGCAAACTATATTAGGAAGGTGGCAAAGGAGATGTTAGGTGTGTCTAAAGGAGGAGTTCTAGGATAAAAGGTCTTATGGGAATGGATCCCTTTAGCTTTAACAACAAGTATGAAAAGGGGGTATTTATGAAATGGTTGCATAGATGCAATTGTCTTTTAGAGTTAAACGATCGAGGTGCATTCAGAACCTTTGTGTGTACAAATTCTCTCATGATTTTCTATGTATTAAGCTTGAAGTATGATTTAACCATACCCTTTTGGTAAATTAGAAATTCTATCCTATCCATCATTTTACTACTAAGCACTCTAAAACTTCTAAGTATGTTACAAATTTTGAAAGAAAAAGAAAGAGAGAAAAGTAAAAAAAAGGAAACAAGAATTTAGTGCCTTTTATATCTATGTTTTGCGTGTGACAAAATGGATAATTATCATGGGTAGCTTCTATCAAATTTAGAAACAACACATCAAATGCAAACTGCTTGCAAGTACTTTTAGCCTCAAACCAACGACAATTTTTTAATAATTACTATTGCTTTCACCTTTTATGCCTATGAAAAAAACTAAGGTTATATATGTTTATGAACTTTACATGGCCTACTAAGTTGTTGCATGTTTGATTACTTGAAACTTCTTGTCCAATTACATTATTGAATGAAGCAAAAAAGAGTAATGCCTATGAAGTGATTGCATTTATTATTTTCTAGCTTCCTTGAGAACCACTTGTTTATAATCGATCCTTGTAATATGCGTATCTTTTGTTTCCATATGTGCATAAATAAAAGTGTAATTTTGATGCAAACTTTTGCAAGCCTTGCAGATAACTACTTCCATTAGCATTAAATGATATATTAATGGGTGATCAATATTTTGCTACAACTTTCTACATGAATCTATATGGTTTAAAGAGTATATAATGAATTAGAATGCTCAACTTAGATGTATTTGCATTTCAAAAAATTTAAATTAACAAATGCACACAGATCTTCCTTAAAAAAATTTATTTTAGTAGATATAGTTTTCTTTTGGATGCAAGGACTTTCAAGATAAGTTGATTTTGGATCCATGAGTAATAACTTTCATTATGTTTCACACTATTAATGATCTTTAGGTGTTCTTTTTACCTAAATTTCAAGGATAAAATTTTTTTTATGGAGGTTAAAATGTAACATATTCAATTGATTTTCCATGTATGCAATTTAATCAATAAAATCTAAAATAATAAAGCAAGAGTTATATTGGAGATAGGTATAGATTGGAGAAGATATCTTTGTAAATGACACATTAAGATTATAATTTCTACAAGATTATATGAGCACACTTGTAATTCAAGTCTAAATAGAAAAAAAAATAGAGGTAAGAAGAAAAGGATCCTTGAAAGGATATCCACAAAATAAAACCAACTAAAATTGTTAAGTTGTGATCATTAAGTCACCTTTCATTTTCTTATTTGAATTACAATTGTTTTCTACCTCTATCTAAGGAATTTTTTTATGTGCATTTGCTCTCTCATCATGATGTTTATATTAATATGCTTTAAATGGTTGGATTTCCTTTTTTTTTAAAATTCAATAATAGATTTCTGAAATTTATATCTCTCCCAATTATTACACACTCTCTCATTTAGTGATTTGCTTAATTGCCTAATAATTTGCTTGTCAAAAATGCATGAATTATACCCATCATAAATTCTAATAAATATTAAGTGAGACCATATTTGGTGGTGATCATCTACTCCATCCATCACACATCATTCTTTCCAAATTATACTTTATTCCAACATTGGCATGCACATTTATTTCACACTTCTTATCAAATTTTATATATACCACATGACCATTCACACAACCCTCATAAGCATATATGACCATCACCTTGCACATATATAAGAAAGACACATGCTTCTCCAATGATTTTCCTAGGCTTTCTCCCCTGCATGATTCTTAGAACTCGATGAGGTATGTTGTCACTCCACAATACTCGAGTACAACCCCCTAAGATCAGGATTGCTTAATTCTTTTGCAACCTTTAATGACATCTTGGTTACCCTCTTGGATTTGCATATGTTGTTGGTCATTAACGGGAACTCCTGCGTCACAATGGCATCGCCTTCTACAAGCACCACCAATGCCCTTACCAAGACCATCTTTTCACATTCCTATCAATGTCAATATTCTACTTGCTCTTGAAAACATCACCAAAGGTATGGGGGATTCAGTTTGAATCATTTAAAGATACTACTGAATTTTATTGCATGTGAAGATAGTTAGATTATGCATATTTAGTTATCATGGAAGTTTAGGAACCTTAAATTAGTGTTGCTTTCTTTATAAGCATTTGATCATATATTTATAAATTCTAATTAATCAAACAAAATTCTATGTCAAGATGTAGATCGATAGCGTGCTAATAGATAACTTGGCTTTGCATTTCTTTTAATTCATACGGGATTGGGTAAGAGCATCCAAAATATATTAAACATGTATGTAGATCCATTGAGTAGTTTGAAATATATATATATAGCTCTAGCAAGTATGGACAACCGAACTTCTTTTGATATATAAATTACATGTGATAAAGTTACATGATTTACCTTCTATAGTTTTCTTACAAATTATAGAGGATTTGTTACTTTAAGTCTAAATCGATGAATTTTATATTTTGCTCCATTCTTAGTGGCAAGTACAACTTCATTGCTATTGAAAAAAAAATAGAGACCGATAGTAGAATATCTCATATATCGTAAATGTTTACAAATAAGAGGATAAGTCATGCAATTACACCATTGGTTATGTACATGGGTATCGTTGTTTCAAGAACATTGATAATCACCTTTTTCTCTTTTCACATACACGAGATGATGGTTTAATTGTTACAATTGGTATTTGTAGCGACCCACGTTTACATAGAATTTTTTTTTCTAAAGCATTTGTATTTATCGATTCATACAACGTAGAGCCTTACATACAATGACTTAACAATAGTTAAAAGTAAACTTCTAGTGAGTAAAAATTTAGACAAACACCACATACCTCTATTTGCATAGTTGAACTGATACACTATAGAAAAAAACCTAAATCTTGCAAGGTACCTATGGTACCCAATTTCGTAGGGTTTCAAATGAAACCTATGAGTTATGAAACTCAGTAATCATAAGGCCTAACGTTAAAAGAAACAATTAATGGTCCAAAACCTTTAACATAATTAAATAACATGATCTTATAATTCCAATAGATATCTTGCTATATCTAATTGTACATTATCAAAAATAATTACTATCTCTCATCAAAACTTAATTTTTATTACACGAAAGGCACGAGTCATAATGGTTCTTTACACTAATTACATTCCCTTTTTTTTCTATATTGCATGTTGTCTTAAACTTCTATGAAGCAAAAGATAACACATAACACACGAACGACATTATTTCATAAATAATTCTTTCATAATAACACAAGTAATAAGTCACCATTAATGCTATAATTCATGTAATCGTTCAATCCTTCAATATTATAAACTTATACCCTTGAAAAGTTTACTTAAATATAAGAAATCCATAACCTTTTCCTTATAGAAATTGGAGTAATTGTACTTCATTTTCTATGTAAATAATACTCCAATAACCATGTTACATGCATAAAAATATTCCATAACCTTTACCATGATTTCACAACCACATTCAAAGGAAATTCATCTCATAACACATGTCATGGCATTTCTATGCCAATATTCATTTTCAATGATTTATTGTATGGCATTCAATAACAATTTCATGGCAATGATTTACTTTATTAAACCATTTTGCATATAGACATTTGCCTTAGTGACTATATTGTATTTCATAATAATTTCATGACAATGGTTTATTTTATTAAACCATTTCTTGCATAGAGACGTTTACCTTAGTTCACATATCATTAGGTGGCTTTAATGACTTAACCATCGACACAAGCAGTCCATGAAACAATAACTTGCATGCCAGTGTAGCTACAACTGAGGTGTGCTTATCTTTTACCATCGTGGTTCATGAAACCATATGCCCCCGTAAGGCATTGCCCCTCTTAGGGCCCATGAGACTCCATTGAGTCAGTGGCTTAACATATTCACCAATCTTAAGTTCATACACATTCAATATTGAATAAGAGTACATTTTTTATCTTAATCCTTGATCTTAACATATTCCACAATAATATTAAGATAGCTTCATCATTTATATGCTTGAATCGTAGTTTGATATAAATAGATAATAAAATGATCTTATGTAAATAAGGATCTTAACATCCATATACATTTTAAAGGATGCAATCATAATTAGTCAAATTGCTTATGTAAATAAGTCAGCATTTAATAGTAATGACTCATAAGGTTTTCTTTTAATAATAAAATAAATTAGCATCATACCTTGTTCTAATTTACATACCAATGCAATATTTACATTTTGTTCCATTTAGTAACCTACTTATTCCATTACTATACTTATAGCCTTTATTAATGACATTATAAAGACAGACCACACTAGCATTTAATCCAAGAAGGAAGTTTTCCAATAAGCATTTACTGCATTAATAGCAAGCATGGTGACATATGTCCAGTTCATTCTATTGTAACAATTAAACTATCATCTCGTGTATGTGCAAGAGAGAAACTATCATCTCCTACATGTGATAAAGCTGATTATCAATGTTCTTGAAACAACGATACCCATGTACATAACCAATGGTGTAATTGCATGACTTATCCTCTTGTTTGTAAACATTTAGGATATATGAGATATTCTACTATCGGTCTCCCTTTTTTTTTTTCAATAGCAATGAAGTTGTACTTGCCACTAAGAATGGAGCAAAATAAAATTCACCGATTTAGACTTAGAGTAACAAATCCTTTATAGTTTGTAAGAAAAATATATAAGGTAAATCATGTAACTTTATCACATGTAATCTTTACATCAAAAGAAGTTGTATAGTCCATACTTGCTAAATATATATATATACATATATATTTCAAACCACTCAATGAATCTACATACATGTTTACTATATTTTGGATATTCTTACCCAATCCCTTATGAATTAAAAACAATGCAAAGTCAAGTTACCTATTAGTAGGCTACCAATCTACAACTTGACATATAATTTTGTTTCACTAATTAGAATTTATAACTATATGATCAAATGCTTATAAAGAAAGCAACACTGATTTAAGGTTTCTAAACTTGCATGATGACTAAATATGCGTAATCTACCTTGCTTCACATGAAATAAAATTCAGTAGTATCTTTAAATGATTCAAACTTAATCTCCCATACCTTTGGTGATGTTTTCAAGAGCAAGTAGAATATTGACGTTGATAGGAATGTGAAAAGATGGTCTTGGTAAGGGCATCGGTGGTGCTTGTAGAAGGTGATGTCATTGTGGCATAGGAGTACGCATTAACAACTAACATATGCAAGTCCAAGAGGGTAACCAAGATGTCATTAAAGGTTGCAAAAGAATTGAGCAATCCTGAACTTAGGGAGTAGTACTTGGGTATTGTGGAGTGGCAACATACCTCATCGAGTTCTAAGAATCATATAGGGGAGAAAGCCCAGGAAAATCATCGAAGGATGTGACTTTCTTATATGTGCAAGGTGAAGGTCATATATGCTTATGAGTGTGTGGATGATTATGTGGTATATATAAAATATGATAAGAAATGTGAAATAAAGGTGCATGCCAATGTTGGAATAAAGTATAATTTGGAAAGAATGATGTGTGATGGTGGAATAGATAATCACCACCAAATATAATCTCACTTAATATTTATTAGAATTTATGATGGGAATAATTCAGGCATTTTTAATAGGTAAATTATTAGGCAACTAAGTAAATCACTAAATGAGAGACTGTGTAATAATTGGGAGAGATATAAATTTTGAAAATCTGTTATGGAATTAAAAAAAAAGGAAATCCAACCATTTAAAGCATATTAATATAAATATCATGAAGAGAGCAAATGCACATAAAAAAATTCCTTAGAGAGAGCTAGAAAATAATTGTAGAGACAAATAATTCAAATAAGGAAATGAAAGGTGACCTAATGATCACAACTTAAAATTTTTAATTGGTTTTATTTAGATGGATATCCCTTCAAGGATACCTTTCTTCTTACCTCTATTTTTTTTTCTATTTAGACTTGAATTACAAATGTGCTCATGTAATCTTGTAGAAATTATGATTTTAATGTATTATTTACAAAGATATTTACTGCAACATGTGCTTATCTCCAATATAACTCTTGCTTTATTATTTTATATTTTATTTATTAAATTGCATACATGGAAAATAAATCGAATATGTTACAAAAGGAGGCTTGGTTGTGGAATGAGGAAGTGCAGGAGAAGCTTACAATTAAAAGAACTTGCTTCAAAGCCTTATATCAAGATAACATCGCTGAAAAATTCTAATCTCCAAAATAAATTTAGTTACATAAAATTATATGTACCATGGTGACAATTAATATTAACAACAAATATATGTGCCTTTATATCTAAAAGTATATTTT
Source organism: Thalassia testudinum (assembly GCA_037157565.1). Taxonomy (NCBI): domain Eukaryota; kingdom Viridiplantae; phylum Streptophyta; class Magnoliopsida; order Alismatales; family Hydrocharitaceae; genus Thalassia; species Thalassia testudinum. Next base: position 19,304,701 of record JAZHRO010000026.1, on the reverse strand, counting down.
TATTATAATTTTTAAAATATAATTTAGTAATAAGAGAAATTAAAATACAAATAAATAATAATTTTATAAACTTATTTACTAATAATAATTTTGAATACTTCATATAAAGGTTTTAAAAGTCAAACTGATTAGATTTTTAAAACAAATGAACAACGAGGGGAAAAAAAATCAAATGAAAATGTTGAAACGAGGAGGCAAAATCCCACCGTAGCCCATGCTTCACTCCTTCCCATTTGTTGACACCCCTACTTTCTCCTCTTCAGCCCCCGAATCCCCCTCATAACAAAAGAAGCCCTAACACCCTCCACTCGCCGAGCATCAATCTCCACTCGCTGGAGCTCTGCTGCTACTTCGAGCATCGTCGCACCACCCTCAAGGTTAGCCACCTCTTCCCTCCTCTTCCCTTTCTCATCTACCCTTCGCCACCCTTCCTTTGTCCTCCTTCCCCTCTGTCATCGATCCTCCTTCCCTCGTCCCCTCCACCACCACCCCCTCCCCACCAATACCCATGCCCCCAACTCCTTCATCATCCCTTCCACATAGCCGCCACTACGCAACCCCCCTCCTCACAAATGAAGCCCTAACCTCCCTCCCTTGCCAAAGCACTCCTACTGCTCTGAGCATAGCCCCATTGCCCCAAGGTCAGCCACCTCCTCCCTTTTCTCATCTACCCTCCACTGCCCTTCCTCAGTCCTCCTTCCCCTCTATCGTCAATCCTTCTTCCTCCCTCATCCCCTCCACCACCACCCTCTTCCCATGACTACCGAAGCCCCCTTCCTCCTCCTCCCTTCCACCCAACCATCACCACACACCCCCTCTTCCACTGGCCACCACCAAGCCCTCCTCCTCCCCTACACCACCACCCCTGCAACTAGCTTGGTTCATTGCTGTTGAAATGTTGGAGGACTACACTGTCAGAGTGGGTTTTGAAAACCTGTCATTGTAGTTTGAATAGCAAAGAACTCCGGTTCAACAAATAAAATGTATACCGAAAAATCCATAAGAAGTTCCGGGTCAAACACAAGGAGGCGAACGTTTGATTAAAAATATGCGTTTGTTTTATTTGTCACGAAACAGAATAGCTGGTTGAAAACTAGCTATCTATTTAACAAATAATAAATAGAAGAGAGAGAGAGAGAGAATATTACAAATAAAATCAAAAGGGATGTAGAATAAACATGGATTTCATTATCAAAAATTGTTCATTACACTACTCGTTACGACTAGAAAGTGGAAAATGATTACACTAGAAAGCAGCAAATCTACTCTAGAAAGCAGTAAAAAGAATGGAGAGAAAGATATCCTCCTCGATGATCACTTGGAGGACAAGCTGGACGGGACAATGCCTAGATGATGGGGAATGGAGATGGAAGAAAGAGAACGAAGCGGGAAGAACAGGAACGAAGCAGCACGTCGTCATTGTCGCAGGATTTGCTTCTCGAATGCAGAGAGAGGACAACTGCAAGATGCTCCACGAAGGGGGACGAAGGTGGAAAAATTAAGATTTTTACTCTAGAGGAGCATCCTGGGTTTGGGACAAGCTCTTAGAGCTTTGGAAAGGGTGAGAGAAGAGAAGGGATGAGAAATTCGTATGGAGGGGGTCTCCTTTTATAGTTGCAAGGAGTGAGGGCATTTTGGTCATTACATTTTGAAAAACATTAATTCAGGACCTTTAGTGATGGATAAATCCGTCACTAAAGGCCTGAAAGTGGCCTTCGTGGGCGGCGCTCGCGTGCCTATTCGCCTTCCGGGCCTCACTTAGCCACCCACATTCTTCAGATCTTAGCCGTCCGATCGTGAGATAGGATGGCTTAACTCGCTCCTCGCCGTGCCTCAATTGCGCGTACCTTGCGCGTGCGATCCCACGGCAGGCGGAGGCGTCAGATAGCGCGTGGGCACTATCGGCCGTACGGCACTGTTGGATCTTGATTGCACGGCTGATAGGCTTGCACTCCCACTCCAATTTGAGGCATGCAGGGGCTCGAACCCGCACCTCCTCTTCTCGATAGGGCGCCCGACCAACGTGCTACGGGCGTGTTTCTATCAAGCGCTCATCTCAAGTGCGCATACCCCGCAGCCGTTGGATCTCGATCCAACCATAGAGAAGCATTGGCCAGATGAGCTATGGCGGGTGCAAGTGGCCAGTTGGGTAGCTTAGATGGCGCTATGTGGTGCCATCTTGGCCATCCATCTTCTGAGTGATGTAGATGGTGCCACAGGTAACGGATTGGATCGATTTTCATGTCGTTAGGCTATGATCGTCGATCCAAACTCATCCGTGTGGTCAGATTTGTCATCTGAAGTTCAGATTAACACCATCTTGGCCCTTGATCTTCTAGTGTTCCTCGATCTCGATCTGATGCTACGGATATCCGATTAGGGCGATCTTGGAGTCGTTGAACTCCAATCGTCGTCCTAATCAGATCCGTATGATTGGATCTTCGATCCAAGGGCCTAATAAAAGGTCGCTCTGTCCCTGACCATAAAAGGAGACAATTAACCTGCATTTTATTCAGACTAATCTAAATGCAAGATGATGCATGTTATGTAATATTTATAGTATGTAATGCAATTCTATGCTTAAGAATATGCATAAATAGACATTTTATGTAATATAAACATGTTTACATCACACCCCCATGCCTATCTTTTGTTAGTCCCTAGCAAAACTACATTCTATTTATAAAAGAATTAGGTTGGATTACTTGGACATAAGTTATTTTCAGCATTAAGAAAATTTTTTACTTAGGATCTAAACTTTCAAGATACAACAGCGCTCAGGTATCTGCCAAAATGCAGACAGCCTCAAGCCCTCGCCTTATTCAAAGAAAATTTTCTTTTTCCCTTTTTCTTCTTTTCTTTTTTTTTTTGGATTTTTGAGTTTAGGGTTAAAGAGTGTCTTTCTATGGCCATTCAACCCACCCAAGATTTGATGAGAACCCTAAGTTCTAAGCATCTTATTGTGAATGTGATAGACTCATTGATCGACAATTAGAACAGACTTCGAGTTTCTACCCCTCTAGGTGACCTTAAAAAGAGGGTTCTACCTAAAGGTGTATCTTTACGACCGGTAGCTTTCTCCCTACTTTTATTTTTATGGGGTCAACACAAGGGTGAATCCAGTGTATATCTCCCTGGTTTATTCTACTTCTCCGCTTCTTCCTAACTGTTTTGGGAATTTTCAGTGCATTTCTTGAGCTGGGTTCTAGACAACCTGGTCGATGAGCTGTTACCACCGACAACTTGCCAGCCATACTCGTGCAGCGAAGTGTGGCTTATTTCTTTTGTTTTCTTTTTCTTTTCTTTTTTTTACTTTCTTTTTCTTCTTTTTTTTTTAAGTAGGTGGCTTCCTTGGCCTAAGATCTACCTAAAGGCAGCAAGAAGAGAATGGTCCAGTGACTGGACTCTGGACAACCTACCTATGGGCTGTTACCCATGATAACTTGCCAGCCATATCACCCTAGAAGGTTCATTAGCTACCCTATTTCCATTAAAACCGTCGAACAATGAGTCAGTGACAAGATAGTGTGTAGATGTTTAGACTTAAAGTTCCCTCAAATCAGAGGGTGGGTTGATAAGTCGTGTACTTATCACCCAAACTTATTTAATCAAGTTACAGTAGAATTAAGATGGCGAGGACTCGAAAAACAAATCCACATCTTAGTGGATACACAGGCTGATTAAGCCCAAAGACCTGAAGGGTCTTTGTGTTCAGATCCTAATGTAATATTTTCTAAGATGAGGATCTTGAACTAAGTGTTTATTCATTCTTGATAGTAACAAAGACAGAAGAACCATGCTGGCAACAGGAGATCTCGGGGTGGCAACAGGCGATCTCAGGGCGGCAACAGGTAGAATCAGGGAAGATGAGGGATGGACTACATGGAGGTTGAGGGCATGGAGGCGAAAGGAGAGGAGAGAATCTGATGTATATGGTAAAAGGGTGATGGAGGCGAGGAGGACTGATAGAGGGAGAGCAAGGGATAATAGAAGGGTCGTGTGCTTCCGATGCCAATGATGGGGCCATGGTGGCTATCTGTCATTCTCCCATTGTGTGTCTAGCATGCGGTGGATTTGGTCACAAGCGGGATTCGTGTAGGGTTCCTAATGGGCAGATGAAAGGCCGCTCAATTCCATGCTCTGAAATTTTGAATGCTAGGGCTCAGCTAACGCCACCACCACCCCCCCGTACCTATGGGGGTCATACGGTTGACGTGGAGGTCCCTATGATAGAGAACATTAGAGTGGCAGAGCTGGTATTGCGAGGGGCACTGATCGGAGAGGTTATGACCGGGAACCCGGCCCCGGAGAACTTGCGCAATCTAGTAAGCTCTCTTTCCCCATCGACTAACTCCTGGCAGTTTGCCTCTCTGTTACCAACATGTTTTGTGCTATTTGGATTGGGGATGATGGATGTCGAAAGACTGCGATTTCAAATGTCCTTCAATGATGGCCTAACGGTGATCGGGAGATCGGTCTCTCCCTTTGATGGAGCCTTGCCGAAGAGGCCACCCTAGAGATTGGGATCCAGGTCGGGGAGACTTGAGATCAAGGGTTTACCGTTACACCTGAGGTCGAAGGAGGTTGTGGCGTCCATGATATCTAGATTTGCCTTAATTGCAGAAGATGCGGTTGTAGGACTGATGGAGGGAGATGGACGCTCGTTGAATGTGATGGTCGATGTGTTTAAAGTAGGTTCGGTCCCTGACAGATTGATTTTGAGATGTGGTGGTAGTTCATGGTTGCTGCTGCTGAGTTTCACGGTGGGTGACACTATTGTGAGACAAGATAAGTCATCTGATTCTGAAGCTACTGAAGAGGTGAATGCGCAGGGTGGGTGTAGGCTCTCTCATGAAGAATCCCCCTCTATCAAAAATCGCAAGGACCATCACCTGGGGGAAAGGGGAGAGATGATGGCTGAAGAGAAGGAGGAATCGACAAGGATGGAAGCAATGAGGCCTGCAATGGAGGATACAGGGAGTATGCTGCCAAACGTTGAGGACAATGAGGTGCAGGTGGTACAAGAGACTCTGCTTAACTCCTAAAAGAGGTCGAGGGTCTCAAATTTGGTGTTGGATCTTACTCTAAATCTGCTAAGGGCAGATCACCTTATAGTCTCAGGCAAAGGAAATCAAAGGCCGATCTGCTTCTGGATGAAGACAAGGATGCAGAGATTATGCAGGTATGCAAATGTCAGAATCACAGGGGGGAGGGATCTCATGATGATAGATGAGAATCCTCACTTGGAATGTGCGTGGGTTACGTGATAAGAGCCGGAGAGCCTCCTTGATGAGATACTTGAGAGAGTGGGGGATTGAGTGTGCAATCATTCAAGAGACACACATTGAGAATGACTCTGATAGAATATGGAGTGACTTGCTGGCTGCGGGGGCAAATGAATGTGTGAAGGTTAATGCAAATGGTAGATCGAGGGGCATTGCTATTTGGTGGAGAAAGGCTTGGGCACATAGTTTGGAAGTTCACAAGGCTAGACATTTACTGACTTGCAAATTCCAAACTCACCAGGGGCATGACACTATCTGAGTTATTAGTGTGTATGGCCCCTGTGTTGCATCTGCAAGGTAGGAATTGTGGGAGGATTGGGTTGCTGTGGTTGAGTTGGTGCACGGGGAAGCCTGGCTAACAGGAGGAGACTTCAATTGTGTGCTAACAGGGGCAGACAGGCCTTATGGTGGCACAGACAGCTCAGCTATTGGTTTCCAGTTGGTGGTTCAATCTCTTGAACTGAATGAGTACCCTTCATTAGGTGCTGAGTTTACTTGGCGCAATGCTAACGGGTTGCTTTCCAAAATTGACAGATTTTTTGGTAATGTGACCATCCTTGACAGATTCCAACTGTCGAGTGTTGCTGGCCTAGACCGACCTTTCTCCGACCATACCCCTTTGGTTTGGGATAGTGGGGAAGAGATCCAAGTCGTCTCATACTTCAAACTTAGAAGATCATGGCTGAATGAACCGAGGTTCCATCAGATGATCAGTTCATGGTGGCAAGCTAAAATGGTGGAGGGATCAGCTATTATCAGATTGGCATCCAAGCTGGCAACCTTGCGCACAATCTTGAAAGAATATGGTGCTACTGTGAGCACTTTAAGGCAACAAAGGCAGGTAGAGGCTTTCAGTAACATCCAGGAGTTGGACTCTAAGGAAGCAGCAGGTCTTCTATCAGAGGAGGAACTTGCAGATAGGAAAATATGGTAGGGAGTGATAACTGAAGAGGATCTCAAGCAGGAGATTGATTGGAGGGAGAGATCAAGAAAATTGTGGCTTAAGGAGGGAGATGCCAACACAAAATTCTTCCATCTTGTAGCTAGCTCTAGGAGGTGTGTAAATTTTATCTCTTCCATTATCAAAGATGGAGATAAGATCTCTTCTACTTAGGAAATAAGGTCAGAAGCTATCAAATATTATAGGGGAGCCTCTCGGGCAATTAAGGGAGGGAATGGAGGATGGCAGGGAATGATGCAACAGGAGTTACAAGGGAATAGGCTTCTCAACTGACCGCAACCATTTCTGAACAGGAGACCCTGCAGGAAATTAAAGAACTTAATATGGAAGGTTCCCCAGGACCTGATGGGATACAAGTATTCTTCTATAGAGAAATGTGGAGTGTGGCTGGCAATGAGGTGATGGAAGTCATAAGAGAATTTAAGAAGGGCAATGCGGGCTTTGATAAGATCAAGAAATCATATCTCTTCCTACTGCCAAAGACATTGGGAGCTGAGAAGATTTCAAACTTCAGGCTGATCTCATTATCAAATTCCATCTACCTTGTGGTGAGTAAGATATTAGCAAATCGACTGAGAACTATTCTTCAGAGCTTAATCCACCCAGTGTAGTCTTCTTTCTTGCCCAATAGATCACTCCAAGAATCTTTCATTTTGGCCCAAGAAATGGTGAGTGGATGGCACAGAAGGAAATGCAAGGCATTCATGTGGAAAGTTGACTTCCAAAGGGCATATGATTCGATTTCTTGGTCTTACATCTGGGAGGTATTTAAAAGGAGAGGATTCCCTCCTCTATGGATCCAGTGGTTGAAGTGATGTATCACAATTGCCTCCTTCTCTCCGTTGATCAATGGGAAGCCATGTGGTGCTTGGATTCAACCTCAATGTGGGGTTAGACAAGGGTGTCCTCTAGTCCCCTTGATCTTTAACCTTGCAGTGGATGGGCTTGCAAGATATGCATGTAGAATGACAGAGGTGGGGGTCATCAGAGGGTACTCATTGTCCAACAGGAGGTCCTTGGCTCCCATTTTGAAATATGCAGATGGCATGGTCTTCTTTGTGGAAGGGACCAATCCTGCTACACATGCTCTGGGGATTACGGTAAAAATCTTTGGGGATATTTCAGGCCTGAAATTGAACAAGGAAAAGTCTACTCTGATATGCTTTGGCATGAATGAGCAGGAACAGAAGGAGCTGGAGACTACATTGGGCCCACCTCGAGCTAAGCTACCAATGAAGTATCTAGGACTGTCATTGAGAGCGGCACAACTGAAGAAAAATGATTGGAATATATTGTTTGACAAAGTTTCTGGAAAACTGAAAGGATGGAGTAGTAAATTCTTATCGAAGGGTGGGAGATTAATCCTCCTAAACTCAGTCATAACATCCATCCCGATCTTTTATTTCAGCATCTTTAAGGTGCCAAAATCTATTTGGAAACGATTGGATGTTATGCGGAGAAGATTTTTTTGGAAAGGAGCTGGTCATGAGGGAGGTTTTATGCAGCCTGTGAGATGGGAAAAGATATGTAGGCCAAAGGAGACAGGTGGTATGGGGATTAAGGTGCTCAAGGAGTTCAAAGAAGCTCTTCTGATCAAATGGGCCATCAAGGTTTTGGAGGGCAAGGATGAAATAATGACAGGCTTAATCAAAGACTATAATGGTGGCTCTAATAGTGCACTGAAGAGGCTACAACCAATGAAACCATCCCCTTTTTGAAGATCTGTTATCCTTACAATCAAAAGCAATTGGCACCTGCTGTAGCCTAGGCTTGGAGATGGCTGTGACTTCAGTCTATGGAATGAGCAATGGTCTGATTTGGGGATACTAAAAGATGCATATCCGAGGGCATATGCAGCAGTTGTAGATAAAGAGGCCACTGTTAGTAGTTTGTGGTCTACTGCAGAGGGCTACTGGAGGCTGGAAGGCTCTGAGCAGTGCAGATCAGGCACTCGGTTATGGGAGGACAGGCATAATATGTTGGCTGCACTACAACAAATGCATCCTAGGCAGAATGCAGCTGATACTTATGGCTGGAATGGGATCTTTTCAGTGCAGCAGGCCTATGAGAGGATCATCAGATCAAACACAGATACGGAGAGTAATCCAATTGACAAGAAAATATGGCTATTGAAGTTCCCTTTGAAGGTTCAAATTCTCTTGTGGCTATGCAGGTGGGAAGGCTTGATCACTAGCGATCTTAGACACAGAAGCATGGGGACTACGTTGAACGCCTGTCATCACTATGGATTACACACTGACAGTGTGTCTCATATTTTTTTCTTCTTGCCTTGTCATAGACAAGCTTTGGAGGAAGATTTGCTAGGAACCTCTACCTACCTGGGACTCCCTTTGGAAGAGGTTCGACACTCCTGGACGGTCGTACAGGTGTTTGGCTGCCACCTTGTGGTGTGTGTGGAGGGCGCGAAATGAAAAGTTTTTTCAGGAGAGACCAGTTAGATGTGAGAAAATTGTAAATGAGTGCCGGTCCCTCATACATAGTTGGGGATCTATTTTGTAATTTTTTGCTTGATTTGAAATATATTGCCCTCCAGATTGTTATCGTCTCACGATAGCTTTCCTCACTGTTTCAAAATATATATATATATATTTTTTCTAAGATTGAAAAGTCCTAATGTCCAAGTATTTCTTCCTAATTCCATAATTTATATATATATATATATAAGAAAATAAAATGAATCTACGAAGCTGACTAATTAATTCAGAGATGAATATCCACCCCCCCATGCTTATCTAATGCAATGTCATCATTGTATTAAAAAGACATAAAATAGAGTGGAATAGAGTAGAAAGCACCTGAATTGCATAAATGACAGGTCCGCTCTAAGATAAACAAAAATTGTATACATGCTGAATTTAGTGCCTTCAGCTAGGCACATTATACAAAGAAGAGAAATAAAGAATTCACAGGTGCAAGTCAGAATCAAAATAAAAAGATGAAACCTCTGACCTGCCAGCAGATGTCCACAATTGTGGACCAGATTGTGGTGTAGACCCATACCCCATGATCGAAAATATCTAAGGTTCTAGATAAAAATTATCCAAAACCTAAAATCAGTATGCAAGCAAGGTTGGGCTGCGATTTATGAGGATGCAACCCAAGACCAAAAGGTCGGGTTACAGAGAAATCAATATCAAAAGGATAATCAATGAATATGTGCTTAGGTTTGACATCCTCAAAACAAATGTCGTAAGGGTCCTGGTTTGATGATTTCAGATTAATTGGAACCCATAGATGCGGTCTTCTACTTCCTCCAGAGTTTGCTTCCTAAATCGAAATTTCCTAGCTTCTATTCTCCTCATTCAAAATGTAAAATTCCAAGACCTCTTTCATATTAATCACCCCGTCCAAGTCTAAAAGATGTAACTAAATCAGAATTGACTTGGGTCTAATTATCTCAAAAATAGAATCATCAGTATGCTCAATGGGGTGTAACTAACAATCAGGGCATTGAATTGTATCCTTCAGAAAATGTGATTCTAAATTCATCATGTGAGCTCTAATAAGATCAGTTTCCTCAGTTATTGGGCCATCATACGATCTGTCGGATTCCTCAGGCCCAATTGTCTCACAGAAATCGTGTTATGTAAACTCATGTGAAACTTCGCAACTTGATTCTTCACCTTCAGACTCAAAGAAATCTAAATCTGTATTGATATACGTCCCAAAATCATCCATCACTTTCTGGTCCATGGAGACATACATTTCCTCGTACCCTGGCTCAGGGATCTCAGGTGAAGAAATCAGATTATCCTTAATTGGTTGCTCTAAATCAATTTGATCAGCCTTGTAACATGTGTCCCCCCCAACAGGTGCCTGAGCGGGTTCTGACATTAGCTCTCTTGAAGGGGGTTCATCCTGGGAATCATCCCACGATTAAACTAAAGCAACCACAAATCTCATTCTCAATTTCGCTAACTTCCCAAGTAGAAACTCACCCGGATTCTTATCCTTAGCATCCTGAAGCCAATCCAACAAATACTTGTTCAAATCATCAATCATTTCAATCAGGGGCTCAATTCTTCAATGCAAGGTATTGGCTGAACTTCTAAAGATTGTAAGGTATTCCTCAAGTTAACCAAAACCTTATCTTGAACCTGGTTACCCTGAACCAACTGACTTGTTTCAAGGTTGGGTGAGTTTGGGATCAGTGCAGAGGAGTTAACGAATTGAAATCCGTGATACCCTTCCTGATAATAGGTCATTTCGGATTGCTCAAAAGGTGGTGATGACCTAAAGGTAGTGTATTCATAGGATGGGTAAGGATTAGTGTATCCTCCTTGATTGTAGATCGTATTAGGTTGTCCATGAAAGGGTGGTGATCTATAATCGATGTGGCTCTGAGAAGGATAGAAATCACAATTATGATGTTCAGGGTTAAACCCTAAACACGGAGGTCCAAAACTGTACCCCCAATCCGAGTTATCCCAACTAACCAATGGTTGATTATAGTACAAGTCGGGATAATTGTCATGTTGAGGATAACTCATAACAGGAGGGAAAGAGTAGGAATGCATATAAAATGTGGAAGGGTTCATGATAGACAGGAGGAAGAAAGGCACCCTGCAATACAAACAATCAAACCTATCCTTAAGTGAGCTAGCCTAAAGACCTACAGACTCCCAAAACCCATCTTGAGATAAAGAAACAATTTGATCTACTTCTATCTGTTCAATCCAACCAATTAGAAGGAGGGACTAGGGAGAAGGTTCTTCCTTCGACTTGCGCCTCCAGTTCCTAATATATCCCCCAGCCACGATCGTTTGATTATGCTCCCCTAGCTAGACATCAGATTGAACAGTAGAAACAAACTAATTGAAAATAATCTCGTTCTGGGCTCCAAAGAGTGAGTTGTATCCTTAAGGCCAACATCTACTCTATTTTATTTAGGGCTAGGTTTAAATGTGCTTTGGAATGTGATGGGACCTTTATCTGGGTTGTGCCCTTAATGATTGATTGATGTGTGTGTGTGCGTGCACAACCAGTGGTTTTCAAGCAAGATTATTTTTGATGCGATAAATTTTAGGGTTCAAATCTTACTTAGTAGCTTTTAGAATTCAACTTTAGGTATTTTCAATCAATTTTGTTGGCACACCAGGTTTTGAAAACACAGGTGAAGATGTTTTCCTTTGAAGCTTAAAAGAATGTGGAGTGCCTGGTAAATCCTTAAGAGTTGAACCTATGTGGCAACTACTTAATGAGTTGATTTTAGATGAAGTGGTGCGGCCCACTCAACTCAAACAATTGACCTGTTGCAACACTTAATTAGGCACACAAGTGATTACCTAATCTGATTTATACTCGATTATGTGTTTGGATGTGTGTGCCGATTCCAAAGATCGGTTTACCGGTTGAGTTTGAAAATCAAATGAGGGTGTGTACCTCTGTGAGATATTTTTAATTTTTCTTTTTAAATGTGGAGGTTGAGGTGGGTGTAGGTGTCAAACCAACAAACAAAACTAACCTTAGAGTTTATAAGAACACCTAGGTTGATTTATGTTTGTGTTATTACGTGGTGGAATGAAAACTAATGGGTTGGAGGTGGGGGAAAACTTACAGAACCTTCAACAGCACTGTGCTCCAATCTACTACTTTTGCTTGTCTCAAAAGAGTACCTACAATCACAATAAGAAAGGAGAGAAGTGAGGTAAACAATTCGTAAGTTGGAAAACATGAAAAAAATCAAAGAGTGTCGCCTCCCCGGCAACGGCACCAAAATGTTGAAACGTCTGAGGACTACGCTATCGGAGTGGGTTTTCAAAACCTGTCATTGTAGTTTGAATAGTGAAGAATTCGGGTTCAACAAATAAATTTATACAGAAAAATCCATAATATGTTCCGAGTCGAACATAGGGAGGCGGACGTTTGATTAAAAATACGTGTTTGTTTTATTTGTCACAAAATACAATAACTGGTTGAAAACTAGCTATCTATTTAACAAATAATAAATAGAAGAGAGAGAGAGAATATTACAAATAAAAGCAAAAGGGATGTAGAATAAACATGGATTTCATTATAAAAAATTATTCATTACACTACTCATTACGACTAGAAAGCGAGAAATGATTACACTAGAAAGCAGTAAATCTACTCCAAAAAGTAGTAAAAAGAATGGAGAAAGAGATATCCTCCTCGATGATCGCTTGGAGGACGAGCCGAATGGGACGATGCCTGGAAGATGGGGAACAGAGAGGGAAGAAAGAGGACGAAGCGGGAAGAACGGGAACAAAGCAGAACGTCGTCGTCGTCGCAGGATCCGCTTCTCGAATGCAAAGAGAGGACAACCGCAGGATGCTCCATGAAGGGGGACGAAGGTGGAAAAATTAAGATTTTTACTCTAGAGGAGCATCCTGGGTTTGGGACAAGCTCTTAGAGCTTTGGAAAGGGTGAGAGAAGAGAAGGGATGAGAAATTCATATGGAGGGGGTCTTCTTTTATAGTTGTAAGGAGTGAGGGCATTTTGGCCATTACATTTTGAAAAACATTAATTCAAAACCTTTAGTGACGGATAAATTTGTCACTAAAGGCCTGAACGTGGCCTTCGTGGGCGACGCTCGTGCGCCCGTTCGCCTTCTGCACCTCACTCAGGTGTCCACGTTCTTCAGATCTTAGCCGTCCGATCGTGAGATCGAATGGCTTAACTCGCTCCTCACCTCACCTCAACTACGCTCACCTTGCGCGTGCGATCCCGCGTCACACGGGGGCGTCAGATAACGCATGGGCATTATCGACCGCGCGGTGCCGTTGGATCTTGATCGTGCGGCTAATAGCGCTCGCCCGCCAGCTCCAATTTGAGGCGTGTAGGGGCTCGAACCCGCGCCTCCTCTTCTCAATAGGGCGCACGACCAACGCGCTACGAGCGCGTTTGTGTCGAGCGCTCATCTCAAGTGCATGCATCCTGCAGCCGTTGGATCTCAATTCAATGGTGGAGAAGCATTGGCCAGATGAGCTATGGCGGGTGCAAGCGGCCGGTTGGGCAGCTGAGATGGTGCCACGTGGTGTCATCTTGGACGTCCATCTTCTGAGTGATGTAGATGGTGCCACGAGCATCGGATTGGATTGATTTTCACACCGTTAGGCTGCGATTGTCGATCCAAACCCATCCATGCGGTCGGATTTGTCATATGAAGTGTAGATTAACACCATCATGGCCCTTGATCTTCTAGGGTTCCTCGGTCTCTATCTAATGCTACGGATATCCGATTAGGCCGATCTTGGAGTTGTTGAACTCCAATCGTCACCCTGATCAAATCCGTACGGTTAGATCTTCGATTTGAGGCCCCGATAAAAAATTCACCCTGTCCCTGACCATGAAAAGGAGACAATTAACCTACATTTTATTGAGACTAATCTAAATGCAAGATGATGCATGTTATGCAATATTTATAGTATGTAATGCAATTCTACGCTTAAGAGCACGCATAAATAGATATTTTATGTAATATAAACATGTTTACATCAGTTGCTCCACCCACAACAACAGCAATCCCCCACCAACAACCAACACAACCCCCTCTAACAACATTAATAATCTGATGCAAACTTGGTGGGAATCCATATTAAAGGTACAAAGATGCATCATTCGACAAGTATGTTGTCCAACTCTTTCTCTAGTGATTAGGAAATGTTATTTCTTGGCTATGGTTCTCAATTTGAGGCTTCTTTTGCTTTTTTGTAGGGTCTCAATGGCCTAAGGCTTATACATATTCCCTTCCATCACTACTCCTGCAACATTCACTTATAAGGATTGAATGCAGTCTCTGATTCTATCAATCTTGAGAGGTGTCTAATGTTTATTGATGAAGTTCTTTTCTAGTCATTAATCATTTATACATATGGTTTAATATTTCTTTCAGTGATTTGCTTGATTGGTGCTATTTTTTATTCTAAGATTAGCAATTGTCATTCAAATGTTTTGCAATGTTTCTTTGAGGAATAGACAAACTAATGTGCAAAGGTGACCTTATCTAGCTACAAGATGAAAAGAAATGGGATGTCTAAGGGAAAGTAAACATGTCATTATTAGACATTGATAAAGATGAATCATTCAATACCAAAATGATTTCATACCACATATGGTATGTATTGAATCCACCTCTAGCAAGTGATACCTAATGCTTTAATTAGAACACAATAATTGGATGCTAAAAGTGGTCTTTGTTGGTGACACAAGAAGGGGGGTTGAATTGTGATACAAAAATATGAACAACAATCGCAACAAATAATGTAAGTATCTAGAGAAAAATCCTTGCAGGAAAACCTCTACCTAGATCTCCCAATCTAGGATTTTGCCCTTACCTAAGTAGGAATTACTAACAACAAGTAATTTACAATTCCTCTCTTCCTGGTCAAATCCCAAGAAGAGTTTTGCCCCTCTACTAAGAGGAAATGGGAAACCCACAGACTGGATACCCAAAAAAACTATCCAATACAATAAAAGATATTCTTATAAGCCTTGAATAAAATATGGAATAGAAAGATTAGAATATTCCCTTTTCAAACCTATGAATAGCAGGAAGTAGAATGAAGATTTACTCTCAAGAACTTGACAAGAAATCAATAGCACAAATGGAGCACAAGAGAGAACAAATGAGAGCACAAGCCTTTTCTTAAGTGAGTAGAATGTATCTTTCTTGTGTATTTGTTTAAGGCTACCTATGGGAGGTATATACAAGTGTATAGGGTCTAATTTAGGTCTAGGTAGTTGTTGGAATTTGAATTGGAATGGAATAAATTAAGGTAGAATGGCTGCATTGCATTTACTCAAAGTCTAACTGGATCAGATGTTTGAAAAATCACAACAAACGTCTGAATAGACTATTTTAGATGTCTGAGAAGAAAGTAGGACGTCTGAAAAAGCTCTAATGGAAAAGTAGTCGTTACTGGATTTTTCAAGATTGAGTACAGGGACGTCTGAACAAAAAGATAGACGTCTGAACAGGTAGTTTCAGATGTCTGAAAATAAAATTGGACGTCTGAAAAGACTTCAGTGTCAATCACTTTGTTACTAGAATTCAATTGGATCTAGACACGGATTTAAGATTTTGTGATTAGACGTCTTACATGACATCTGATGGAAACATTAGATGACTTTAAAAAAAATATGGTAGACGTCTGAATGGAAAATAGGACGTTTGAAGACCTATAATGTTCCACAATCAATAAGTAACCAATGAATTCAATTAAGGTCAAATTGATCATTAACAACATATTGAACGTTGTAATTTAAATAATGAATATCAGATGTCTAAGGTATCAATAATACATCTGAAAAAAAATGAAGAGGCTTTTTTATCGTTGTAAATTAGGAATAGTGGGTGACTTAGAGAAGGCTCATAGACGTCTGAAATGAGCAAATCAGACATCTGTGGCAAATAGAAGACATCTGAATTCTGGATATGATCTTAAACGTCCAAAAAAAAAGGTATACCAAATGTCTAAAAAAACAACAGAAATTGAATCACATAATTTTAAGGAAATGGTTATGGATAGGAAGGTTCTAAGGATAATTCAAGGCTTATTTACATTCTAAAAATAATGAAACAAATAAGATAAACTACGAAAATATTTCTTTTTCCCTTCCTTTTCCTCAATCGTTATCTTTAAAGAACTCCAAAATCATGCCTGCAATATGTTAGTTCTTTCCAAGGAAATAGCTTATTTGTCATTATCAAAAATATACTTCTAAACATTTTAACAATAGTCCTCAGTCCACCCTCCTTTAGCAAGTATAACAAGGGTACATAGGTGATGGGAACACCATCATGAGCCCTAACTAGCTCATTTTGACCTAAGAAAGAGAATAAAAGATCCTATATAACCTGGAGAAAGGCCTAATTCAAGGGATTACTGTTCTTGGAAGAAAACATGAAACAAAGTGTAAAACTGTAATTTTACCATTGCAGTACATCAACGGGATTTCTCAGAGGCTAAACATAGGTCAATTAGACTTAACAAGAGGAAAACTGGGATGGCTCAATCAGAAAAGGGTTATTGTGAGATCTAAGAATTAAATGACATTCTGTAACCCTAAAATAAACCCACTTAATACAAAAAGGTTCTAGCCAAGATAAAAATCAACTAAACCCTCTAAAAATCACGGAAAATACCTTCTAGGTTTTAGAACCTTCAATTTGGCCTTTGGAGCCTATTTTGACCTAGATTGGGGTCCTAGCTCATTATTTAACCTAATTTAGGTTTTTATGTAAAATGTCCAGTCAAACGTGATCAAACCTAAAATCTAAATTTACCATTGGATTCCTTAGGTCCAAATTAGGTTTGTACCAAAATTTGGACCTAAGGGAAGGTCACCTTAACCTACTTTGCAAAATAGTCCACCCAATTACATTCTGACCCCTAGCTTAGACCCCCCTATCTTCCTCACCACTCTTTGCATTTAGGTCCCTCCACCATTACAGCGGAGGAGTCCTACTCCGGAAAGGATTTGAGGAGGATTTCTCCCCAAATCCTCAGAGATCTCCTCCCAGATTTGGAAGGGAGATTCTCTGAGGAATTCCCTACTGTCTGAACATGATCCCAAGATTCAATTCGCACCCAATCTCTCGTGCAAACACTCGAGAGAATTGGGTATCCTCATCACCTTCCACCTCCGGCGAGATCCTTGCGCTTGGAAGCTTGCCTTCCAAGCACAAGGACCTCGGCCAGCAGCTATAAAAGGACCCTCTATCCTTGCCGCATCTTTTAAGCTTGAATTGGCCGTAGAACACCCCTAATTTCTTCCTCTCTCATCTTCGGCCAACTGCCCGCAAGCTCCGGCGATCTCTCTTCCCTCTTCTCGTCCCTCTGCCACAATACCAGTGGCAGAGTCTTCTCCACCTTACTCCTACGAGTCGCGCCATACCTACGTGCGCTTCTCCGACCCCTTCGTCGTCACCGTCATCCTCACCTCAGGGCCTTCTTCTCCGACGAAGGCACATACGCATCGCTCATCCTCTACCTTTCCCCCTTCGTCTAGCTACTCGCAGATAAGTCTCCTTCCCCTACTCTTTCTTTTCCCCTTATCAATTTCTACTTTCATGCCCCGATAGCCACCGACCACCTTTGTCTCCCTTATCTCTGGCAGACCACCAGTGAGGCGAATCCGTCACTCCACCCATCCAAATGCCTCGCCACCAACCTCAAAACTTTTTCCATCACTCACTGATCACCATCCACTCCACTAACCGCCACACATGCCCTACACCCTCACCGGACACATGCACTTCCACGGTCACAGACCGACCTAGGCATGCATGCCTAGGCCATTCTGCACCACACCAACCCCTGCCTCACCTTCACCATGATACGGCGAAGCTCCCCAAGTCATTTGACAAGGTCGATATGCCGTGTTCGTGCGTTTCAAGTTTTAGCCCTTCCCTCCATTGGAGTAGACTTGAAGGAGCTTGCTTGCTCGCTCCAGGTCACCCCACTCCAGGCTGAGGCATTCCAGGTGCGCGGAATCCGTCTACGAACCGTTTGCACCTAGCAATCAAGGGCTTCGTCAACTGCAGCTGCCTCAATTGGACAGACATTCTTCCTACAGGCACGAGAAGAAGCAGGTGAGACTTTAATCCCACCTCGGAAAGTCAAGAGTGAGGTGTGTAGCTTAAATTATTTTTGTTTCTTGTTGGTCGCCTCAAGTCACGGGGTGAGGTCCCCTCGCCCATGCCACCCTCCTTGTCCGCGACCCACACCCGCGTGGACCTGGCCGACCCGTTTACCCTGCACTCCTCGCGCACCACCCACGCCGGTGCGCTTGGACCCGGGTGCGCATAACTCGACCTGATTACCCGACTGGCACTAAGAGAGCGAAGAGAGAAATAGAGAGAGAGCATATGCGGGGAATGGTAGGGGTAGGTTTTGCTCCGCTCTGTGCAGGGAAAGAAGGAGAAGGAAGAGGCAGCTGCTGAAGAAGGGGCAGCTAAGGAAAGAAGCTGAGGACTTGAGAAGAGAGGCTAAAGTAGAGGCTTGAGGGTAGAGAGGCTACGGAAGGAAGAAGAAGGACTTGAAGGCAGAAGTCAAGGAAGGAGGAAGAAGCCTTGTAGCTGCTGAAGAAGAAGAGCTGAAGGAAAGAAATCAAAGAAGAAAGCAAAAGGCAAAGGCAGAAGAAGAAAAAGAATTAAAGGCAGAGAAAGAGTGAGGAACCAAGAGAAGAAAAAGAAGGAAGAAGAAGACACAGAAGGAAGGAGCCGCAGAGAAGCAAAGGAGAAATCAGAGAAGAATAAAGAAGAGAGCGAACATTTAATTTCTTTTTGCATCTCTATTCTCCCTTTAGCTTTCATATACATTGAATCTCATTTATATTATTGTTGAACATCATATTTTGATTAATTTGATATTGTGATTCTAGTTTTTAAAATACCAATTTGCTCCCTGTGTTCAACCTCGGATACTTAGGTTTTCGAGTAATAAACTTCTTATTTGTTTTCAAGGCGATTTCATTTATACAACAATGCATCATCTTTTAAACACCGATTTCGTCTTGTTAACATTTTGGTGCCGTTGCTGGGGAGCAACAGGCATTTTAGAAACTTTGATCACAACCTCTGATTCAGTACTAACTTGCTCTCTTTCTTTTGTTGTGATTGTTTCAGAGGAAGAAAAGAAAAAAAGTAGCCACACAACAACCACACCAAGGACCAGGTAAATCTTCATTAGCCCTTTCTCTTAATCCCCTCAAAATCTGAAAAGGAAAACAAAGAAAAATCATTCTAGGGCTACCTGCTTCCATATTTAGTAATTCACCAAAGTTGCCTGATTTTTATTTCAACACATTTTTAATTGCAGATCCATTTAAGATAACTAGGGCTAACACCTTCTTGATTGAGCCCTAGATACCATCTTTGAGGCAACTAAATTGGACCAAATAGAGCCAACCTCAGGATTTCAATCTAGGATTTTAGAGACACATCTTCTCTTAAGCAAAGAATAAAAAATTTCAAAAGGAGGTGTGCCTAAGCCTTGTTTGAAGAGATCTATCCAAGAGAAACCCTAAGCAAATCAAGCTCTTAATTCACTTGAACCCTAAAAGAAAGGACCTAAAAGCTCTCAAAGGAATAGGGAGGTAAAGTTGACCCTTTGGGTCAACCAACCTTAAAATTAGGTCACATTTTGTACTCAAAAGACCTAAAGTTCAAGTGGAACCCTAAGCACCTTGATCTTAATTAAAAGTGGTAGACTTAAGAGGTCAAGGTCCCCATTCTGGTCTACCTAGAATCTCAGTGACAAGAGAGGTCAGGTGGGGGAAACCCTATAACTCGTGGGGACACTCTACCATGTAAGGGTCTTTGCGAGACTCTCCCTCTCTAGCTGCCTAGGTATTTCTCAGGTGGACGGCCTTTCTGACTAAGGGGTATCATCTGCCCTGAACCTCTATAGTCACCCAACATTTTTTGGGTGTCTCGATTGAGTCCAGCACATTCTAATCTAATCAAATCCTTCGATGCATGTTTGGTAGGAGGTCCTTAAGACCATCCTTAAGACCTCCTTTAGAAATCCACTCCCGCCGAGGCCAAGCCTCGACGCCCGTGTTTGTGCAGCAACCCCACCAAATAGATCTCTCCTCTGATTTAGAACCCAGTTCTCCTTCTTCTTCCATCATGGCACAACCCATTGAAGAAGAGAACAACATTGAGCACCAACTTCAGCGCTTAAATGATCTATTCTGAAACTTTGTAAACCCGCCGCAGCGTCCTATGATGCAAGATCACTATAATCCCGCTGCGGTGGCAATTGAGCATCGAGTCCAAATCCTGACTGGAGGTCCTGATTCTGAACTCAAGCCCAATATGATTCATGCCATACCAAAAATCCATGGGCTTAACTTCGAGGATCCATTCCAGCACATCAAGCAACTCAAACATCTGGTCGAGACCTTCGGGTCATATTCATAAAATTGGGATATTCTGCTCATGAAAATGTTTTCTTTCTCCCTCATGGACAAGACTGCTCATTGGTACCAGACTCAAACTCGTCCGATCAACACATGGGTCGAACTCCAGTCTGAACTTTTGAAGAAGTTCTTCCCCGTTGGCCGGACAAATGCCTTGCGCCACCAGATCACTCACTTCACTCAATAATCAGGATAGCCATTTCATGAGGCATGGGATCGATTCTTGAATCTCATGCGAAAGTGCCCCCATCACGGAGTTCCTAAATGGGAACAAGTCCAGTCATTTTACCAAGGACTCCGTGAAGACATTCGATTATTCGTCAATGCAACCTACGAAGAAAACATCATGGGTCAACATGAGGACACAATGTGGGAGATTCTATAAAATATATGCGAGAACTCCATCAATAATGACTCAATGGGCTTATTCGACCGAACGAATGCCCGTGCATCGACGAATCTTAGGGGAGCACATGAGATGCAAGGCATGTCCACATCCGTCAACTTGGAACTAATGGCTAGTCAGTTGGACAAGGTCTCTATCATAGAGAAGATGGATGAGCTGACTCGGCATCTGCAGCGAGCCACCTCTACGTAGAACTCATTTGCACAGCCACCTCTTGCGAGGGAAAGTATGCAAAACATCTATCACCGATCTTCTCAGGGGATGGACCCATATCCACCCCCATCTGACTCCAGGACCGGAGGGACCTCTGATCTACTCTATTCTAGTTGGGGGAACTCTGAACCCTCGTACTTTGACTTTCTTGAGGCTCCTCAAACCTGTGAGGACCTCAATGCCATACAAAATAACCCATTCTCCAATACCTACAACCCTGGATGGCGGAATCATCCCAACTTTCAGTGGGCAGGAAATTCACGAAATCAAAGACCACCTTATCAACCCTGTCCACAAGCTCCTCATCCATATCAGCCGGCTCAGCCTCGGCCCAACCCCACCTACCAATTTGGGCCAAACCAAGATCAAATGACTCTTATCCTTCAAACACTAGCTGACATTCAGAAGATGAATGCGGCAATACAAAAACAGCACAACGACGAGATCACAAAGGTTCACAGTTAACTCGCCCAGATGGCGAATTCCCACCAACCTGGCACCCTTCCTTCGTAACCTCTGCCAAACCCAAATAACGTGCCGACCCAGAGGTGTGTTATGAACCCAAATCTAGGCCACACACATCTGATTTATCAGGCCCCTTCTATTCCATCACCTGATGGGATGGAAGCATCGACATCTTACGCAGGATTTCAACAGCAGCCACTTATTTTACCAACCCCAAACCAAAACCAGGCAGGACTAAACTCTGTAACAAACCGTAGTGGTAAAGCAACTCAAGACCCACCTTATCCAAACCACTCCAAGCCTGGTAGTAATCCAAGCCCTAGGATAGTTATCCAGGATACCCCTATCCCAGATCAAGAACCTCGACCTATTCTAGAACCCTAAAATAAACCCACTTAATACAACAAGGTTCTGGCCAAGATAAAAATCAACTAAACCCTCTAAAAATTGCGGAAAATACCTTCTAGGTTTTAGAACCTTCAATTTGGCCTTTGGAGCCTATTTTGACCTAGATTGGGGTCCTAGCTCATTATTTAACCTAATTTAGGTTTTTATGTAAAATATCCAGTCAAACGTGATCAAACCTAAAATCTAACTTCACCATTGGATTCCTTAGGTCTAAATTAGGTTTGTACCAAAATTTGGACCTAAGGGAAGGTCACCTTAACCTACTTTGCAAAATAGTCCACCCAATTATATTCTGACCCCTACCTTTTGAAAACCCTTGCTTAGACCCCCCTACCTTCCTCACCACTCTTTGCATTTAGGTCCCTCCACCATTACAGCGGAGGAGTCCTACTCCGGCAAGGATTTAAGGAGGATTTCTCCCCGAATCCTCAGAGATCTCCTCCCAGATTTGGAAGGGAGATTCTCTGAGGAATTCCCTACCGTCTGAACATGATCCCAAGATTCGTTTCGCACCTAATCTCTCATGCGAACACTCAAGAGAATTGGGTATCCGCCGCACCTTCCAGCTTCAGCAAGATCCTTACACTTCGAAGCTTGCCTTCTGATGCATGTCTTCCACTCTATACAGTAATTAAGTTAATTTCACTTAATTAAGAATAAAAAAAGTCACTTAGGTTAACTCGAAGTTGTGTCTGTTGTGTAGTATAGGGTCGAATTAACCTAACATTTTAGAAATTTTTACTGGTTGAGTCTAGGTCGTTCACTGGGAGGTATAACTTTTTTTCTAAATTCACCAATTATCTTTTATTTTCCTTTATAAGTTTAGGAGGTATAACTAGGTTGATTTTAAAACATGAATTTTGCCAAAATATTTAAACTATAAAGAATATACAAAATTCCATATGAAAAACATATTTACTCAAAATGATCTACTTTATTAGCAAGTAAAAATGTTAGTTTTCCAATTTTATTTCAAAAGAAATTAAGGCAATAAGAATTGTTCCATTAAAACATGCCTTATTATAATAAAAACAAATTCAAAAAGAAATTAAAGAAATAAAACTCATTTCTTCAGCCTCTCTCTTTCTCTTCCTTTCTCTTCTATTTATTTATCCTTTATCATTTTACTCTCTCGAGCTCTTTTCTTTTTCTTCTCCTGTTCTGTTCCTGCCTTCCTCTCTTCCCTTAGTCTTCTTCTTAGTTCGTTCCTTAGTAGTAGTGCATGTTCTTTCTTTGTTTCCTTTGCTTCCTTAGCCTTCTTCAGCTTAACACTTAATCTTAACTTTCAACACTTAGCTTAACCTTAACCTTCAGCAGCTCCTCTTTCCTTAAGCTTTCTTTTGAACCATCAGTTGAACTAGTTTTTTTTTACTTTTTAACCAAAAATTATTTAATTTGCGACGAGGTCCTTTCGAGGATACACAGCACCCTGAGACCAGGGTGGGACCAGACCCTACTCGGTCCTCGCCTAATCTCAATTAGGTTTGATTTCAGTTTCGGTTCATAGTTTCGAGCCAAACCGCGGCTTAAAGCAACCTCCCAGTCCTCGCCCTCCCAGGGCACATTCACTCACGCCTACTCGGGCGCACACCCATAGGCACACAAGCCCGCACACACACATGCACATGCTCAAAATAGGTTCAGAATGATCAGATCAGTAACCGGTGCGCCGAGCGCTGACGACTAGGAAGCCCGTGTAACAAAATTGTTTTATCCCCATGCACGCGCTTAGAAACTGACGATGTGGGACTATCATAACCCCTTCCAGACCCAACTTCAATCGATCATAACTTCCTACTCAGAGCTCCATTTCAAGTGATTTAAAGTTTGTTAGAAAGCTCTAAGATAGATCCACACAAATGCATGGTCAATTTAAGAATTAGAGGATGTTTTCCTCTTCAATTTGAAAGATAAAGTTAGGGGTTCCTACAGGTTATTTATTGCCTGGAAATGATTTTTAACTTCACAGAGTCCTCAGATGGACTTTTCTCTCTCATTTAAAGGTCTATACAGGTTATACAAGTTATTCTACATCTGTTGGTGTAGTCTTGAAGCTCTTAAGACCTTCAGGAACACCAGAAAAGCTTAAAGCTTCTCTGAAAGCTTCAGAGTTTAAAATTTCAGATTTTGATATGTGCAACCGACACTTAAGAATGTTTCTAATTGATTTAAACTAATTCTAAGGGTTTTAATCAACTCAACTAGGTGGGATTTAGAATTAAAACTCATCAAAATACTTCTGCTGTTAGTTTGGGTTCAAAAGTAACCCAAATTGACAAGAATTAAAATCCTATCAAAATACATGTTTGAGCTCAGTCAAATCTCTCTAAAACAATCCAACAGAATCTCAGAATCTGTTTAAGCCTCTCAATTCATCAAATCATTCTTGGATTCAGAATTTCAAACTCATGTTTGACTATAAGGCCTCAAGTTTTGACTTTCTAATTAGTGCCTTCTCCCATGAAATTAAAGCCCCAAATAAAGTCTCCTCAACACCAAGAACTTATTCAACTCTTCAGATAAGTGTTCTGACCCTAATTTCTAGGGTTTTAGGCTCATCGCCTAAGGTTCAAAATGACTTTGTTCGTCAGAGCCATTCAGAGGTTGTTACAGTATTCTAATAGCATAAACAGCTTCAGTGCATTGCACTGAAGCTTCTAGGATCCTTAAATGCTTCTTAAATCTCTCTGTCAGACTTCTCCAACTCCACCAGAGTTGGGGAAGACAAACTTCATTCTACAGCTCCAATCATTTAATCCTCAAATAAACATCCTTAAAACAATCAGTGATCCACATTATATCATTCTAGAGCTTCTCAATGAATTCTAAAGGCTGAAGGACAGATTTGGTGAGCTCCGGTGAGTCCAGAAAATATGTAAACTGTGTACAGATTGTGAAAACTTACCATTTGAATCTAAACAGGATCCTGAGGTTGCAAGGAACCTCAGTATCACATTTAATTCCTCATTATTTCATTAGAGTTAAGATTTGACAGTGAATTCGTTTCTTTAAAAATCTGATTTGAATTAAGCTCAAGACTTGTTTAACCACTCAATTGAGAGGTTACAACAAGTCAAAAAGTGTTTATATTCATAAATATATATTTAATTTAGGATTTGAACTGCTCTTGAGCCGCCATTGACAGCGAGCTCAGGAGCTTAATTAAGATTGGGCGTTTAATTTATATGTGATAATAATATGTATTATAATGTCGATTAGGGTCCATAAGTGGTGGATAGATGATGAAAGACCCTATGAAGGTGGAATTAGGTCGGCTACTATCACCATGGTGATAGTAGTCAGTGGAAGTGAAATGTGATTAGGCTATTAGGTGATCAATTAAATGATTAAATGTGCTAGAAGTGATTGTGAGGGTTAAAGGAAGATGGACAGTGCGTTAAAAAGACAAGATTAAAGCTCTGGCGAGCTAAAGGAGCTCGCCGAAGCCGGAGAAGATAACACTGAAATTCTAAAATTACTCTAATCTAACTACCTAAACTAACTAACTAAGCTATCCTACTCCGACTCCTACTCCTACTCCTACTCCTAATCTACTGTTACCTGGATGAAGGGGTCAATAGGGTTCCACCAAAGTCTCATGGTGGACGACGAAATCAGAGGGTGAAAGAAAGATCTCCGGCGGATGGATTTAAGGTGGAGCAGAGTACTCCTTTGGTCGACGCCTGTGTCAGAGACGCGGAAGACCATGGCGGATCTCCTTGGCTAATCAGAATGGATGGAGGAAGTTGGAAAGTGAAATGGAAAGTCGTCGGAGTTTTGGATTAATAGCCTATCGAAGTCAGCTACAGTCTTAGAAGAGGGAAGGGAGCCAACTTGAGTAAAATTTGAGGGGTTAGGGGGTATTTATAATAGTTGGCGATGAAGAGAATGGCGGGGTCTAGCCAAAGAAGGAGCTTGAGGAACTTAACATCTGGCGTCGTCTCCGACGACGGTGAGGTTATCTGCCACTGAAAAATAGGATTTTCGGTTAATCTAGACCGGTGCATCAAGAGGAGGTGGTGAGCGCAAGCTGCAAGAGCTTGGACAAAGAAGGTTGATGTCGGCAGGGCGGTAATCGCGCGGTGGCATGACTCTCCATTGCTAGCTATTCATTCAGCTGAAGAAGAAGAAGGAAAGGGAATTAAATGTAATAAAACTTAAGGACCTGTTGAAATAAAAACTTGATTGTAATGAATATTAAGGACCAAAATGTAAACCCAGGTTTTGAAGGTTCATTTTAACTTATATTTTTTTCAACTTTTTATATATGTTAGTCAATAAGGTAAATATTATGTTTTCACCTTGAATTTACATTTTTAACCTTTTTAGATTAATTTATTAGATTAAGTAAAATTACTTAAGTTATTATATACTTAGGTATACATTATGTTTAAGTTACTTATCTTATTAATTAAGGGAATGATTAATAGAATTTCGAGTCCAATTATTATCTAGATTATTAATAATGTTAATTGAATGATAAAATGTCATTTTTAACTTATTTTAAGGTCCTTTACTAAATATCCTTTATTCTATAATTAACTCTTATATGTTCATAACCTTAGCTAATTAACTAGAAAGACTAGTTAATTAGGGGTAATTAGAGATCATGATGAGTGTCTCATCACCTTCCAAGCACAAGGACCTCGGCCAGCAGCTATAAAAGGACCCCCTATCCTTGCCGCATCTTTTAAGCTTGAATTGGCTACAGAACAACCCTAATTTCTTCCTTTCTCGTCTCCGACCAACTGCCCGCAAGCTCCGGCGATCTCTCCTCCCTCTTCTCGTCGCACTGCCACAATACCAGTGGTAGAGTCTTCTCCGCCTTGCTCCTCCGCGTCGCACCATACCTACGCACGCTTCTCCGACCACTTCATCATCGCCATCATCCTCACCTCAGGGCCTTCTTCTCCGACGATGGCACATACGTGCCGCTCGTCCTCCGCCTTTCCCCCTTCGTCCAGCTACTCACAGATAAGTCTCCTTCCCCTACTCTTTCTTTTCCCCTTATCAATTTCTACTTTCACGCCCCGATAGCCACCGACCACCTCCGTCTCCCTCATCTCCAGTAGACCACCGGCGAGGCGAATCCGTCGCTCCATCCATCCAAATGCCTCACGACCCACCTCAAAACTTTCACCATCACTCTCTGATCACCATCCACTCCTCCACTGACCGCCACACATGCCCTACACCCTCACCAGACACACGCACTTCCACGGTCACAGACCGACCTAGGCACACACACTTAGGCCGTTATGCACCACACCAACCCCTGCCTCACCTTCGCCGTGATACGACGAAGCTCCCCAAGTCATTTGATAGGGCCGAGAGGCCATGTTCGTGCGTTTCAGGTTTGAGCCCTTCCTACCATTCGGGCAGGCTTGAAGGAGCTTGCTTGCTCACTCCAAGTCACCCCACTCCAGGCTGAGGCATTCCAGGTGCGCGGAATCCCTCTACGAACTGTTTGCACCGAGCAATCAAGGGCTTCATCAACTGTAGCTGCCTCAATTGGATGGACATTCTCCCTGCAGGTGCACAAAGAAGCGGGTGGGACTTTAGTCCCACCTCGGAAGGTCAGGAGTGAGGTGCGTAGCTTAAATTGTTTTTGTGCTTCTTGTTGGTCACCTCAAGTCATGGGGTGAGGTCCCCTCGCCCATGCCACCTGCCTCATCCGCAACCCACACCCACGTGGACCTGGCTGACCCATTTACCCTGCACTCCTCGTGCACCACCCACACCGGTGCATCTGGACCTGGGTGCGCATAACCTGACTCGATTACCCGGCTATCTCTGAGAGAGTGAAGAGAGAAATTGAGAAAGAGCGTATGCGGGGAAGGGTAGGGGTAGGTTTTGCTCTACTCTATGTAGGGAAAGAAGGAGAAGGAAGAGGCAGCTGCTGAAGAAGGAGCTATGGAAAGAAGCTGAAGGTAGGAGTGGCTAAGGAAAGAAGATGAGGACTTGAGAAGAGAAAGGCTGAAGCAAAGGCTTGAGGGTAGAGAGGCTAAGGAAGGAAGAAGAAGGACTTGATGGCAGAAGTCAAGGAAGGAGGAAGAAGCACTGTAGCTGCTGAAGAAGAAGAGTTGAAGGAAAGAAATCAAAGAAGAAAGCAAAAGGCAAAGGCAGAAGAAGAAAAAGAATTAAAGGCAGAGAAAGAGTGAGGAACCAAGAGAAGAAAAAGAAGGAAGAAGAAGACACAGAAGGAAGGAACCACAGAGAAGCAAAGGAGAAATTAGAGAAGAAGAAAGAAGAGAGAGAACATTCAATTTCTTTTTGCATCTCTATTCTCCCTTTAGCTTTCATATACATTGAATCTCATTTATACTATTGTTGAACATCATATTTTGATTAATTTGAGATTGTGATTCTAGTTTTTAAAATACCAATTTGCTCCTTGTGTTCGACCTCGGATACTTAGGTTTTCGAGTAATAAACTTCTTAGTTGTTTTCAAGGCAATTTCATTTATACTACAATGCTACATCTTTTAAAAATCGATTTCGTCTCGTTAACAATAGGGATGATCAATTAAATGTCCCTACACCAACTAACACAAGGAGACCACTTTTGGCTACCACTTTGTATCAATTGGCAATCGACAGCAATTACTTGCCTGTTAGAATTAGTTGTATGTAAATATTGTAGAGGAAAGGATCGATACTGATAGATCTTGCTTGTGAAAGCACTTGATCGTCTCTACTTATGCTTTGTTCTTCATTTTAACTAGAATAAGCCACTTATATATGCTCAGTTCTTGCTTTTTGATTATCTAATTTGTTGGAGATAAGCTAGATATGCAATTATTAAGGTTGTTAAGTTTTAGCTTGGTATACAAAAGCTCCTGTTAGATTGGATCCTGATCCTCATGCATATTCTTAACCAAGTTTTATGTCAGTATTCGAAGATCTCCTGCTGCATTGATCCCTGGAATATACTATAATTAAGATAGAAGCTAGAAAAATTTCAAAACACAAAGGACAATTAGTAAGGGCACTCTTTCATTCATCTAACACTCAAATTCAAATCTTCTCATATATAATTTATGGAGTTTTAGAGTGCTATATGTAACCTTAGCCATAAACATCTCGATATAATTATGTCTCATGAACTAATCTACTTTTTCCCACATGCCCCCAAACCTATGGACACCAATTCACCGATATAATGTTTGTTAATTTTTAAGCAAGATAGGTAAATTATTTGCCTTTGTTGAGTCGGAAAATTATAAATTTTTGTGCAAATGGTAAGGGATTGTTTAAAGGCTTGTACAGTGTTTCAGTGTCGGATTTGTAGGTATAAATTTGACAAATTAAAAAACATAAAAGAAATATTTGTAAGAACAACCTTCGAACAATCTTTCAATCAAACTTGGATCTAAATGTGATTTCTAAAATTTTTAGACACCATAACTAAACTTTCAGCCATAAACTCACCAATGAGATTATGCCTCATGGACCGGCCTTTTTTCTCCTAACTATGTTATGTTTATGTTTATGTTTGTAAGGGGTGCTATATTATTTTATTTTGAGTAGCGGGTTTATGATGTACTTTTTCCCACACCTATATAGAGGTGTAGGGACTTCTTGGTAATGGTTGAAAAAGTTTATTCAGTTCAACTTGGTATCAGAGCCAAGGTTGAGGCCTCCACTAAAAACAAAACCCAAACCCTACCTAAGCCCTCTCACCATAGCTACCGCCTCCACCACCAGCGGCCACGATGGTGCCGGACCAGCACTGCAGCAGCAACAGCACCGACTGCTACCATTGCTGCAGTCAGCCCTTCGTGCCAGACCATGGCGCAGCAGCCTAACCAGGGTGCAACTGACTCCTCGTACCATAGCACCCCTGCTGCTACCGCCGCCAGCAGCCCTCCTTGCTACAGCGCCTCTCCTCGCGCCGTAACACCCGGTCACGACACTGCTGCCGCTGCCAGTAGCCTAATCAAGGCACAACCAACCCCTCATGCTACAGCTCCCCCCCACTGCTACCGCCACCAGTAGATCTCCTTGCTACAGTGCCTCTCCTTGCGCCACAGCACCTCATCACAGTGATTCTGCTACAGCCACCGCCAGTAGAGCTCCTTGCTGCAGCGCTTCTCCTCACTCCACAGCACCTCGTGACATTGCTGCTGCTGCCCTATCACAGCTGCAAGGCCACCCCATGTTGTCATTGGTGCCGGTTGCTCTTGATCTCTCTCCGTGGAGATGAGGGTTTGAAGAAAAAATCTTTCAACAGGGTGGTATGAACTTCTTGATCTTTTGATCTAATTTGGGGTGTGTAGTCCCCTTGAGTACTGACCACGTGTGAGCGGAGATCTTTTGGGGTGTGTATTCCCCAGTTGGTATATTTCCTAGGGTGTGTAGTCCCCCATTTTCTATCAATTTTCAGATCTGAAGTGTGAAGAAGTTCACGGGTGTCTACCCTTCTCTGTGGCATGTCGAACTTTGTTTGTGACAGTGTGGTTCAGTAAACATGGCAGTGTCTCAGTCAAATATTACACTAGGAACTACCGTGGGTGATACTCAAACCACTGGTATGACATGGTTGATTGATTCAGGTGCTTCCAATCATTTATCTAAGAATGTGCAGTGTTTTGGACATATTCAACCTGTCTCTCGTGGTCATACAATACAAGTGGCTGATGGGCAACTTACTTTATTAGTGGTTAGGGGGAAATTAATGTTACCCCTTCTATGCAACTTAATCATGTTTAGTTTGTTCCAGATTTATCCATGAACTTGCTCTTTGTCAGTGAGATCATTAAGCAGATGAATTGTCAGGTCATCTTTGATGACCGTGGATGCATTTTCTAGGATAGAATAACAGGGAAGACTATTGGTAATGGATATAAAGGAGGAGTTTACCAACTTCGGCAGGGTCCTGTGGTTGCAGCATGTTGAGTTAGTACCACATCAGGGAGTGCTTTATAGTGGCATAAACAGTTGGGCCATCATTCTTTGGAAAAGTTACGCAGGCTTATTCCTCATGTGTCCCCAACTACACAACTTTCTTGCGATGCATGTCAACTTGGGAAGCACCACAGATCTTCCTTTCCAGCTACTACAGGACCATGTTCAACTTCATGTTTTCAGTTAGTGCATCTTGATGTTTGGGGTCCCAGTAGGACTCCTGATAGAACAGGACATCGGTACTATTTGATTGTGTTGATGATTTTTCCAGATTGTCCTAGCTATTTCTCATGAAGAATAAGTCTGAAGTGGGTCCACTGATTGAGAAGTTTGTGTTGATGATAAAAAATTAGTTTGATGTTTGCATCAAGACTCTCAGATCTAATAATGCACTGGAGTTTTGTACTCGTCGGTTGGCAGAATTCTATGGCATACGTGGTATAATTCATTAGATCTCATGTCCTCACACTTCTTAGCAAAATGGAGTCACAAAGAGGAAGCACAGACATATCCTTGATATGGCCAAAGCTCTTCTTTTTCATAACAGTGTGCCACAGAACTATTGGGGAGATGCAGCTCTCACAGATTGCTACCTTATCAATAGATTGCCCTCCTCAGTGATTCACGAGTACATACCATGGCAGGTTCTTTATCCAAATGATGAGTTGTTTGATCTTCCACCCAAGACATTTGGGTGCATGGTTTTTGTACATCTCCTTGGACCTAGGCACGAAAAATTAGCACCTAGAGTAGTCAAGTGTGTGTTTCTTGGCTATTCTCGTACTCAGAAGGGGTATCGGTGTTTTAATCCCCTACACTAGAGCCATTATATCAGTGCAGATGTCACCTTTCATGAAGTTGTACCTTATTTTTATGTTGCTGCCAGGAAGGTGCAGAGTGTGCCGGAGAGTGCGCTTGTACTAGTTGCTCCTTACCATTTGGTATATTCACAGATACTAGTAACCCGTCTCAAGCCGATGACCCACCTACCAACACATTCAAACCAGCACCAGCAAATGAAGGACCTTCAAGTGTCACACCTATCAGTTACTAGTTGTATATAGGGTAAAGCCCCCTCCATCTATTCCATAGACTCCACAGGTTTGTGTTGATAACCTAAAGGTGGTTTCTACTTAGGAGACTTTTTCAGGCACAGTGTCAGCAAATGAAATAGGTGGGAGTTTGTCACCTGAGGATTGTTCTCCAGGTCCTGATTCCATGAGTACTGATGAGGATATTCCTATTGCTATTAGGAAGGCTCCATGATCTTATGCCCAATATCGTGTTGCTAGGAGTGGCGTTACTGCTGATTCTCTATGTTTGGAGTTTCATGCATTCACAGCTGCTATATCCAGTGCTGAGTTACCTACCTCATACCAACAGGCTCTACTACATCCACATTGGAAGGTAGCTATGGAGGAGGAGATGTCCGCACTTACTACCAGAGGTACTTGGGAGCTATCACCTTTACTATCTAGCGCACGTCTTGTTGGAGCCAGATGGGTCTTTACCTTGAAATACAACCTAGATGGGTCTATTTCAAGGTATAAGGCCTGCTTAGTGGCCAAAGGATTCACCTAGACATATGGGGTGGATTTCTTTGATACGTTCTCTCCTGTTGCACGACTCTACTATTCGAATTCTTGTATCTGTTGCGGCTCATTATGGATGGCAGTTACATCAGTTGGATGTTGAAAATGCATTTTTGTATGGAGACTTGGAGGATGAGATATACATGCAACAGCCACTTGGCTTTGAGATTCAGGGGGAGTGTGTATGCAGGCTCCATAAGGCCATTTATGGTCTTAAGCAGAGCCCCTGAGCCTAGTACCAACTCTTGTCTGAGGCATTGTCTGTTGTTGGGATTCAGAGATCTTCATCTGATCATTCACTAATTGTAAGGAAGACTAGTAGGGGTACAGTGGGTTTACTTGTGTATGTAGATGATCTTATTCTTACAAGTGATGATGCAGAGGGTATATCTCAGATAAAGGAATACTTGGCACACCAGTTTGTCATGAAAGATCTTGGGAAGAAGAGATATTTTTTAGGCATTGAGTTTGCCATAAGTATAGGATAATTATGTCACAGAGGAAATATGCCCTTGATATTCTTCAGGAGACAGGCCTGCTAGGATCTAAAGATGCAAATATTCCTATAGATCCAAAAATTCATCTGTTTGAGGAAATGTAAATCTAAAAGACAAGAAGGTATATCGACATCTAGTGGAGAAGCTGTTATATCTGACTATCACTAGGCCAGATATTAGCCTTGCCGTGAGGAAGCTGAGTCAGTTCTTAGATTAGTCCACTGAGGTTCATTGGAAGGCTGTGATGCAGGTGCTGAGGTACATCAAGGGGTGTCCAGCTAAAGGCATTCTTTTCCAAAGAAAGGCACCTGTAGCCATTTTTGCATACTCAGATGTAGATTATGCAGGTGATGTCGTGGATAGGCGGTCTACTACTGGTTTCTATACCTTTGTTGCTGGGAACTTGGTAACCTGGAGGAGCAAGAAACAAAGTGTTGTTTCACGCTCTAGTGTTGAGTCTGAGTATAGGGCCATGGCACATACTACTGCTGAGATGATATGGATCAGATATCTATTACAAGATCTTCATGTTGATGTTTAGGAACCTATGGAGATGCATTGTGATAGCTAGGCTGCCACCTACGTTGCAAACAATCCGTTCCATGAGAGAACAAAACATGTGGAGGTGGATTGTCATTACACCAAGAGTTTGATTCAACAGGGTCTGCTTCATACTACTTTTCTTGCCTCCTAAGACCAGACTAATGACATGTTTACCAAGCCGTTGCCACATCCCCAGTTTGAGAAGTGTAGAAACAAGCTGAGCATGATGGATATATATGCTCCAACTTGAGGGGGAGTGTTGAGTTATGTTTATATTTGTAAGGGGTGCTGTGCTATTTTATTTTGAGTAGCAGGTTTATGCTGTACTTTCTCCCACAACTATATAGAGGTGTAGGGACTTCTTGGTTATGGTTGAAAAAGTTTATTCACTTCAACTAACTACACCAAAATATTTTGACCCAGATCACTTATGTAGTGTTTGTTAATTTCCTAACAAGATAGATAAATTATGTGCACATATTTTTAAATTATGTCCATCATGAAATTGTAATTTTTATGCAACAATTAGGGTTGTGTCAAATTTGTGGTAGGTACTAAATCATGTCTGACCTATTTTTTCCTTTAACAAAGATAAATCTTAAACATTTTTCCTTTGCAAATATTAAGCATTAAACATGTTGATCCAACTAAATCAAGGGTTTCATATACAGATTTTGAGATGATGGTAGCATCATCATTAGCCATAACTAATTTGAATTAGTTGAAATCAAGTGACAAATGCTCCTACATGATCGCCTGAGAGTCATAATTCCACGTAAATCCATTTTAAGAAGAGAACATTAAAACATGGTTAAGTCTGCAGTTTTAACATCACATCATAAATACTGAGTAATCATGGGGTTTTTTAAGAGTTAATTGAATGTCAAGTGAGCATTAAAGTCCAATAAGTGGGTCTACACAGACAGAAATAGGGTTTCACGCACTCTGAGAACCAAAATAACACACAAAATCCTAATTTCAGACTCGCTTGAATTAAAGAGGTTTTGGTCAGGATAAAATTCATATAAACCTCTTAAAATTTATATAAAAATATTCTAGGAGGTTTGATAGCTTTAGTTTGATCATCTGAACCCATTTTGACCTTAGATAGAGCTTCATATGAGATTTTGCCCTAATTTGGGCTTATGTATAAATTACCTGAGCAAACGTGGTTAAAACTGAAATCCAACTTCACCATCACATTCCTTGGGTCAAAATTAGGTTAGTACCAAAATTTAAGCCGAATCAAAGTCCATCTTGACCTAGTTTACATTTCAATTTATTAAATCTTTATTTCTCTCAGTCAGGCCCCCAACTTTCAAATTCCTTGCATTTAGCCCCCTAACTTTGTTGTCATCTTCGTGAAATTATCCCTTCTGCCGTTGCAGGTGTGAACCCAAGCTTGTCAACCTTCAAGCATTGAAATCTCATGATTGAGGACCAAATCCCTCGAAATTTGGAGGGAATGATCCTCAAGAGATCCTCTATCAAGCAAGTAAGACCAAGAGGTCTGATCTGATCCCTACACCGCAAACAAACCCACGATTTCAGAGAAATGTCCTTATGATTTCTACGAGTAAATTGCACTGATTTCATGCCTCTCAAGGTCCTAGTTCCCTCTATAAAGAGCCCTCTTGTCATGACCATTCTCCTGAGCTAGGAAAAGGGCTAAAAACCTCTTCTCTCCTCTCCTTAGCCAAGCTCCAGTGTCTCCCTTCCCCATCCTCCCACAACCTCTCAACAGTCAAATTGAGAGTGCCTCCTTCTTCCTTGTCTTCTTCTGCGCTT
This sequence comes from Thalassia testudinum, assembly GCA_037157565.1. Lineage (NCBI taxonomy): Eukaryota > Viridiplantae > Streptophyta > Magnoliopsida > Alismatales > Hydrocharitaceae > Thalassia > Thalassia testudinum. Next base: position 19,269,725 of record JAZHRO010000026.1, on the reverse strand, counting down.
GCTGGGCTAAAGCTAGGGCTTTCTAGCCTCGTCGTCGTTGCCGTCTCTCCCTCAAGAGTTTTCACCATCTTAGGCGTCAAATGTTGAATGGGATTTGTATGCTAAAAATTTGAGTTTGAAAACCCATTGTTGTAGTCATGTAAAAATCCGTTAAATAGATAATTTAATCGAAACTCTAGTGAGTCCCGGGTCAAACATGGGAAGACGTACGTTTGATCAAAAATCACGTTTATATTTGTTGTCACGAAGTAGATTAGCTAGTTGAATTAAATCTACGCTACCTATCTACTTAAAGAATAATTAATAGAAGACAGAGAGAGAATGATACAAATAAAGAGAAAATAGAGAGAGAATAGACAAATGTTTCATAATTACAGATTCATGTTCATTACAACTACTCGCTACACTAGAAAGCAGAAAATCTAATCTAGAGAGTGATAAAAAGGAGAGAAGTTATCCTTCTGGACGACTGCTTGGAGGACAAGCCACGTTGACGGAGTGCCCGGATGAAGGTGTTGAGACGCTGGACGAGGGAGAACAAAGACGGAGGAAGGTAGACAAAGCAGGGCGATGATCGTTTCAATTTTCGCTTTTCAAATATGCTATCAGAAAAATATGCATCGTAGTAAATATGTAATGCGGTTGAAAACCCTCGATCAAAGTCACCAAAAAAATGCTGAAATTATACCATAATTTTGGTCGTATCCACAGGGAGGATAGGCCAATAAATTCACCAATATTTGTAGTGCAAGAGTATGTTGAACAAAGCTTAATATGATGCAAAAATAACTTTGACAATTAGTTGTAGCATCAAAGTAATCAAGAGAATAACTTGAATGAGTAGTAATATAGAGAATGAGAGGGTCTGAGATGTAATTCCCCACAATATAAAATTCCTTTCTAAAAAATGCAATCTCTCAACCATGCTTCATTTCAACTAATGGCCCTCCTATAGCAAAACAGGGGAGTTGGCTTCCTCCCCTTCGGCCATGCAAGGAGGGTCATGTTGGAGGCGCGCCTTGTCGAACGAGTTGGGCCGAAGGAGAGGAGTGCATCCGTGATGGTGTGGTAGGCTAAGGTGGCCGAAGCTGGCCGGTTGGCGAGAACGTCGCCAGCGTCGATGGAGCAGAAAAGGGCCGTAGGGAGGTCGTGTGGCTGTTCTCTTCGCACGGTGATACTGCTGCGAGCGAGGGAGGAAGGTACACAATTGTAGTGGACAACGTGGACGTCGTCCACGTCATTGATGAGGTGGCTGTGAGGTTGTGGCTGTTAGGTTCACCTTCGGTGGTGTAGTTGCAGCCGGTGGAGATGAAGAAGGCAGCGCACTTGGGTGTTGGCTTGCTGGCTGCGCACACTTGTTGCACACGGTGGGGAGTCCTGCTGTGTGGGCATGGACGTGGTGGTTGAGGATGAGGGCGAGGGCGAGCATAGTGGCTATTTGTGTGCATCGTGGAGGGGGCTTGCAGTCGTGGACGAGAGAAGGTGGCAGTTATGGTTGGTGGCTATGGTGGTCAAGAGGGTGGATGCTGTCGGCTCACAGTGCGGGAAGTCACAGTCGAGACGATGCCCACCTGGACATCGGGCAACCCTCCTAGACGGCTTAACTTGCCACCATCTTTGTTGGGCTGCAAATGCGCAGTTGGGAAAGCCCCTGGAAGAAGACAAGGGTAGGAGGAGCGTAGTTCTGTTGGTGGGATCATGGAGGCATGCCATGGCGGATGGAGGCACACAGTGGGGGTAGCTTCAGTCAGCACGGGGCTGTCGGTGCATAGGCTCGCAGTGGTGGATGGGTGCATGGTGAGGGGAGAGAGGTGGAGGCCATGTTCCCTCTCAAGGGAGGAAGAAGATGCTTCCCAGTTGCCCATCCCTTCCTATTAAATAAGGAGAGAGCGAGAGAGTCAGATTTTTTTTTTGTTACCAAATAGCGAACAGAAATTTTAGGAAGAGAGAGATTCGTGAGAGAGATAAGGAAATGTGTTGCAACAAATTTGAGAGGTATACAAGGAAACCTCTAAAATTTATTCTCTTACTATATTATGCTTAGACAAAATCCCACATATCTCCACTCACTTTGATGTGATGCCCTTGCCTTTTAAAGTGAATAATCAATCCTCCCATATAAAGACTAATGCAATTAATACATGAAATGATAAATCTAGTGTTCACATGATTTTGTCAATAACATCCATGCTTTAAATTAGTCTCTCATCAAAATAATAATGTACTTAAGCACTAAATTAGTCCACTAAAGTGGACCCATCAAGCGACGTCACAGCGGGATCCTCTTCTCGAACGGTGGTGAGAGGACAACCATGGGATGCTCCACGAAGGGGTGAGAAGGTGAAAATTTTATTTTTTTAACTCTAATGGAGCATCCCAGGTTTGGGACAAGATCTTAGAGATTTGGAGGGGATGAGAGAAGAGAGGAGGAGATGATCCAAATGTGGAGGGCGTAGGTCCTTTTATAGGTGAAGAATAGGGGGCGAATAGGTCATTTCATTCTTAAAACATTAATGTAAGGGTCTTTAAAGATAGATATAACCATCACTAAAGCCCCCACATTGCTGAATACGCACACATGCCCCCCTCCCCTTCGTCTTTAGCCGTTGAACGCTTCATCCACGATCATGCATCCTCAGCAGTTCGATTGAGAGATCAAATGGCTTAAATGCACGCACATCACTTTCTCTTCGCGCATTATGCAGCGACACGGCCACATCCCTGCTGTTAGATCAAGATCGAACGATAAAGGCACTTACCCGTACGCCTCATCGCATTAGATCGCATGTGGTCCTTAGCATTAGATCGCGCGTGGGCGCACTCATTCATCCGTGCGGCCACGTAGCCACAGCCAATGCCGCTTGATTGCCATCGAACGGGCGAATTTTGCCCACGCTCGCGTGCACACTTGATTGGAGGCACTGAGGAGCCTCGAACATGTGTCTTCATCTTGCATAGAGGCACGCAACCAATGTGCTATGCCTCTCTTTAAGTCGCATTTACAAATTAACGCTCACGCGCTCTCAAACATTTGATGAAGATCCAACGGCTGAGGGCGTGCAAGCTTTGCCTTCAGCTGAGATGAGAGGCATGGCTACGGGTAGACGTGGCACTATCTGGGCCATTGGATGGCGATCCAACGGCTCAGATGAATGGTTGCGGCACTCAAAGAGGTTAGGTTGGGTGCAGCGGGTGGTCTGGATGGTGCCATGTGGTGCCATCTGAGCCATCCATCTTCTCTTGCTTGTAAGTGGTGTCACGTATGTCTGATTAGATTGATTTTCATGCTGTTGGGTTGTGATCATCGATTTGAACCCATTTGTGCGGTTGGATTTATCGTCTGAGGTATAGATTTTACACTACCTTGCCCTTTGACCTCTTATCTTTCTCGGACTACATCTGATGCTACGGAAGTTCGATCGAGGCGATCTTGGAGTCATTGAACTCCGATCATCACTCTGATTAGAGCCATACAGTTTGATCTCAAATTTGGATCCTCGATAAATGTTGCCTTAATCTATGATAACAAAAAGAGAAAATTAACGTAAAATTTATACAATCTAACCTAAATGCATGTTGATGCACGTTATGCGACATTTATAATGATGAATGCTTCTATGACACTAGAAACATGCATAAATAAGCATTTTAGGTCAATTAGATGTGTGCACATCACACCCCCATGCCTATCTTTTGCTAGTCCCTAGCAAAACTACATGTTATTTATAAAAGGAATTAGGATAAGATTTCTTGGGAAAAAGTTATTTTTCAACCTAGAAAATTTCTACTAAGACCAGAACTATAAAGACACAACAGCACCCGAGTGTCTACCAAAATGCAGACCACCGAAGCCCTTGCCTTATTTAAAAGCAAAATAATCTTTTTCTTCTTTTTCTATTTTTTTTGGATTTTTGAGTTTAAGGTTTTGAGGTAGCTTTTTACGGCTACCCAATCCATCCAAGACTCGAAGAGAACTCTAAGTACTAAGCATCTTTTTGTGTAAATGTGATAGACTCACTAATCGATAGTTAGAACGGACTTCGGGTTTCTACGCCCCTAGGTGACCTTGAAAAGAATTCTACCTAAACGTGTATCTATACGACTGGTAGCTTTCTCCCTACTTTTATTTTTTATGGGGTCAACACAAGGGCGAACCCAATGTATATCTCCTCGTCTTATTCTACTTCTCTACTTCTTCCTAAGTGTTTGGAATTAAACGTGCATATTTTGTGAGTTGGGTTCTAGACAACTGACCGATGAGCTGTTACCACCGACAACTTGCCACCCATACTCGTGCGGTGAAGTGTGGTTTATTTCTTTTTCTTCTTTTCTTCTTTTCTATTTCTTTTTCTTTTCTTTTTGGATATTTTTCTATTTTGTTTCTTTTTTTCTAAGTAGGTGGCTTCCCTGATATAAGATTTACGTAAAGGCAACAAGAAGATAATGGTTGTGTGGCTAAGCTCTAGACAACCGACCGATGAGCTGTTACCACCGACAACTTGCCAGCCATACCAGCCTAAAAGGTTCATTAGCTACTCAATTTTCATTAAAATCACCGAAAAGGGAGTTAGTGCAAAGAGTGTGTAGATGCTTAGGCTTAAAGTCCCCTCAAATCAGAGGGTAGGTTGATAAGCCGTGTACTTATCACCCCAACTTATTTAACCAATTTGAAATAAATTCATAATGGCGAGGATGCAAGAAACAAATCCAAATTTTACTGGACACACAGGCTGATTATACCCGAAGACCTGAAGGGTCTAAGTGTTCAGGTCCTATCGTATCATTCCCTAAGGTTGAAAAAATTCCAATGCCCAAGCTCTCTTTTCCTAATTCAATTTTTTTTTCAAAAATAAAGAGAAAATAAAAAGAATCTATGGAGCTAACAAGATGATTCAGATAATGATATCCAACCCCTATGCCTATCTAATCCAATGTGCTCATTATATTAAAAAGACATGAAACAGAGTGGAGTAGAGTAGAAAGCACCTGGATGACGTGATTACCTGGTCAGGTCCGAGATGAAAATAAACTGTATATATGCTGAATTTAGTGCCTTCATCTAGGCATATTATACAAAAGAAGAAATCAAGAATTCACAGGTGCAGGTCAGAATCAAGATAAGAAAATCTATTTTTGAACCTGCTAGGAGAAGATGCCCATAGATGTCGATGAGGTTGTGATGCAAACCCATGCCCCATGGTCGAGTGTATCTAAGGTTCTGGATAAAAATTACCTAGAACCTAAGATTAGTATGTAAGTGGGGTTAGGTATGCGGTTTGTGAGGATGCAACCCAAGTTCGAAAAGTCAGACAATAGGACAATCAAGATCAAAAAGATAATCAGTGAATTTCTACATGGGTTGCACATCCTCGGAATAAAAAATGTCATAAGAGTCCTGGTAAAAGGTTGGTGGTTTCAAGTATATAAGAACCCTTAGATTCAAACTTCTGCTTCCCCCGGAATTGGCTTCCCATATCTTCATTTCCAAATTCCTATCCTCTACAATTAGAATTTCTGATTTCAAGACCTCCTGCATGTTAATCACCCCATCTAAAATTTTCAAGTCCAAGATTTGTGGCTGAATCAAAATTGACTTGGGTCTAGTGATCTCAAAAATCAAATCGTCATTATGCTCAATAGGGTGTGATTAAGGAATGGGGCTATGAATTGAATCCTTCATGAAATCAGGATTTGAATCCATCGTGCTATCCCCAACAGGATCAAATTCCTCAATTATAGGGCCATCAAAAGATTGACCGGATTCCTCAGGCTCAGTTGTCTCACTGAAATCATTTCCTTCAAACTCAAGTGAGACTTCACATAATGATTCTTCACCTTCAGAATCAAAGAATTCTGGACCCACATTTACATATGTCTTAAAATCATTTATCATTTCCTGGTCCATGGAGACATTTTTCCTTATACCCTGGCTTAAGGATCTCGGGTGAAGTAATCAACTCATCCTCAATTGGTTACTCTAGACCAACCTAGTCAATCCTGGTCTCGTAAAACTTGTCCCCCCCAACAAGTGCCTGAGCGTGTTCTGACATTGGCTCTCCTGAAGGGGGTTCATCCTGGGAATCATCCCAAGATTGAACTAAAGCAACCATAAATTTCATCCTCGATTTTGATAACTTCCCAAGTAAAAACTCACCTAGGTCCTTATCCGTAACATCTTGGAGCCAATCCAACAAATATTTGTTAAGATCATCAATCATTTAAATCAGAGGTTCCAATTCTTCAGTGCAGGGTGTTGGCTGAGCTTCTAAAGATTGAATGGTAGTCCTTAAATTAGCCAACACCCTATCTTGGACTTGGTTCACCTAAAGCAAATGGTTTGGTTCAGAGTTGGGTGGGTTTGGGTTCAATCCAGAGGAGTCAACAAATTAAGGTTCTTGATACCCTCCCTAATAATAGGTCACTTCGGGTTGTTTAAACAATGGTGGTGACCCATATGCAGTGTAATCTGAGGGAAGGTAAGAGTTGTAAGCAGGATATCCTTCTTGATTATAGATTGGGTTAAATTGATCATTAACGAGTGATCTATAATCATTATAGCTCGAAGAAGGATAGAAATAACAACTGTGGTATTCAAGGTTAGACCCTGAACATGGAGGTCTGGAATTGTATCCCCAGTCAAGATTATCCCAACTAGTATAGAGGTGAGAATAAGTCTGGTTAGGATAATAATCATCTTTGGAATAAGATGTGTTATTAGGGTAAGAGTGGAAATGTGAGTAGCATGTGGAAGCGTCCATGGCAAAGTGGGAGGAAGAAAGGTGCCTTGCAATACAAACAATTAAACCTGTTCATAGGTAGGGTAGCCTAAAAATCTACAAACTCCCAGAACCTGTCTTGAGATGAAAAGAATGATTTGATCTACTTCTTTCTGGTCAATCCAACCAGTTAGAGGGAGGGACTGGGGAGAAGATTATTTCCTTGGCTTTCACCTTAGGTTCCTTTGATACCCCCAACCGCAGTCGTTGGACTCTACTCCCTTAGCTAGACATCAGATTAAATGGTAGAATCAGAGTAATAAAAAATAATCTCAATATGGGCCCCGAAGAGCGAGTCCAATCCTTAAGGCCAACGTTTACTCGATTTTAATTAGGGTTAGGTTTGAATGTGCTTTGAAATGTGATGGGCCCTTTATCTGGGTTGTGCTCTTAAAGATCAATTTCAATGTGTGCATGCACAACTAATGGTTTTCAAATAAGGTTTATTGATTATTTGTCTTTTAGGGTTCAACCTTGTTTAGTAGCTTTTAGAGTTCAACTTTAGGTATATTCAATCAAGGTTCAGTTGGCACACTAAGTTTTGAAAGCACGGGTAAATATGTCTTCCTTTAAAACTTAAAAGAATGTGGAGTGCCTGGTTAATTCCTAAACATTGAACCCTAAGAGGCAGCATTACTACCCAATCCCGGCTCCCTACGGAGCTCGAGAATGGCCCGCCTCGACTAAATCCCAAGACCCAGTCGTCCAATAAGAAATAACCAAATGTACAAATCATTCCACAACCATACATGTAATGTAACTAAACAGAAATAGATAATAGGCAGTAATGGAAAAATAGAACAAAAATCCCAAAGTGTTACATGCCACAAATGGAAAAGTACGATTAGAGACATATCCATCACACTAAAATAGAGAGAAACATAACAGAACATGCACTAATAAACTAAATACTCACTAACAGCAAAAAGGGTCTTTGAAACAGAAAAGGAGACAACTACGGCTAGGCTCGACTAGGCCCAGAGCCCCTTGCAACCGGTGGTGCTGGCTGCTCAACTCCCTAACCTGGACATGATTACATATATCTATGGTCAGCTAACGCTGAGTAGAGTGGTGTATATGTCATTTACATGTAATTAAACATAAAAGAACAAGCAGTTAACTAATCATACAATTTTCAGTTATGTATTATTATCTATTTTCGTTTAAATCATCTGTGTTTCTGATTCGATTTCTAGTAAGGGTCCACAACATTTCTTGATCCATTTGTTCCCTAAGGGAACAATCTTGATGCAGTTTTCCATGATGCAGGATGTACACGTGACACTCTCCTGGCCGAGAGAGCACCCCATGGTAGTTCTACACCTGGTCTACCACCCCAGAGTCATGGTCACGACGTAGCGGTGACTACCGCACGCGTGATAAATGCATGGGTAGCTAACCCACACTAGCACGTGGTCACTCCTTTCCGCTAGCAGGTACACCCAAACGTACAACACAAAATAGAATAAGGGCCTCACCCCTCAATAGTCTGTGTACCCTCGCTTGGCTATCCCAGTTTGCCTAGTATGCCTAACAAGAGTCGATGTAGGGTGGCCATTCCTAACCTCGGGTCCCAACCCAAGGGGTGATTAGTTCCTCCCTACACTAAAGTGACAGTAGCTCACCTCGGTACCATGTACACGAGGGCCAGCTCACTTTCCGTATCCAAGTCCATACAACCAACCAGTTCGTAGGCAATACTTCCCATCACACATCTAATTTCCATATCACAGTATTTTTTATTCCTTTCCTAGTTTCCCGTAGGGTTCTTGCATTAGCATTCATCTTATTTCATGATGCTACATATATCTCCATTCTCATTCCGGTTCTTAATCATATAATAGGCAGCTCGTGATTCAAGAAATTAAGCAATCACCACATCAATTTAATATTTAGTTGCTAGCAGTAAGGATTTTATCATGCATTTCAAAGTATAACAAGCGTGGTTTAAGTAATGTACATTCATCCTTCTCAGCCCTAGGGTTCATTTCATATCCTAGGGTTCAATCAGATATTTCTAATATAGTATGTACTTTAATCATTTAAATCACAGGATTAGAGAGGACCACTCTACCATGGTATACAGGTGGTATGGGGACTTGAACGGTGGATCCTAATGTCTCCGTGGGTTCCATGTACACTACGGAATAGAGATCTATATTGTTGACCAATCATGTCAAATGTGCTCAAAATAATATAGACACTACACTAACACGTAGAGAATTCCAAAAGAAAACCAACGATACTTTGTTTGTGAAAAATTGACTCCGTTTGGGCCCTGAACCAGCCCAAAAACATGCATCCTGACCAAAATCAGGCGTCTGGAGTGAGTCCTAGACATCTTAAAGATCGCAGAAGCTCACCTTGCTTTCCTACGTCTGTATCCTGACATTTGCCACCCTACACAGTAGTCTGAGGGGTTCTCCAAACGTTTGACATTGCTCCTGGTCGCTTGGAAGAGTAGTCGGACGTCTAACATGGCCTTCAAACATCCTAAAGTGCCTCGAATGTCGTGCCATGCGCCTTTCTAATGCCTTTGTACATGTGCATGCATGCACATTGAAAATGCGACACCTAAATATGACCGTACACGCATGCAGGCTCATGTAGGGTACGTACCTCGGCACCCTACGTGCTGTCAGACGTCCTGAGCCCTCTCCGAACATCCAATGACCCATACAGACGTCTGACAGAGGTTGCAGACATCTAATACTTCAGAAATGTTCGCTCAAAGAGCTTCGTCATGAAGCTCTTCTTCACGGGAACACCTCTCCACCGGTGGAGCTACAGTAGCTCCTCTTCCTGCTGCTCTCCTTCTCCCACGCTCTCTCTTCCTCTCCTCTACGCCCTTCCTCCGGCTCCCCTCTTCTCCTCCTCCACGCATTGCTGGAAAAGGGAAGGGAAGGAGGTGGACGGGGGTGGTGGATCAAATGGAGGGGTGCCCTCTAATCGCATTTTTACGCGGTTTGTTAAATTAGGGTTTTAAGTCGTTGCAAAGCACAAAAACAAATTCGCTTTTAAATTTATATGACCTAGATAGGGGAGTATCTAGGGTCATCCAAGGAGGTAATATGTTTGCAAAATTCAAGTCTCTTGCTTGGAAATAGAAATCACCTTTCTTTTTGGTCTTTTCAACTATATCATTTTTTATGGTTTTGAAATAACGAAGGCAATATATGAATTGTTGATGGAAAACAACTAACACCTAACTCACTACACTACTATTAATGTGACAAGTAGAGCCTCTCTGTAAGCTCACTCTAGGCACGTGGAGGCCTAGAGTAATTAGGTAGAGGGAGTAAAAAAGTGCTAGGACAAAGATAAAACAATTGCAACAAAAAATATGAAAATAAGGCAAATTGATTTGATAGAATTTGTGTTTTACAAAAACATGTAGAGGAATGCTACTACTTGAAATGGAAAATATAAAAGCTATAAAAACATAAATCCTCTTGCAAAATCTAGTGAAGAAAGGAAGCTTCTTGCTCCAAGTTCAGTGGCTCCTAAGCTTGAAAAGGGGTCCTCCTTCCTTGAGATGCTCCTCCAAGGTGGAAGCTACCACCTTCAATGATCTCCTTCAAGGGTGGGCATGCACCACCCTTCTCCTCCAATGCCTGGTTGTCCTCCTTGATGTGGAATGCTCCTCCGTCTTGGCATGGCACAAGGTGAAGGAATGGGGAGAAGGCACCAAAGGGGCAGGTGATGTGCCCCCTTAATCTTCTTCTCTACTCCTTCTTGGTCATAGATATGAAATGGGTATAGGGTAGATTTAACTCAAAGGAGGATGGGAAAATGTGGGTAATTAGGTGCGTATATATAGTGGTGGAGAAGGGGTAGTTGGCGTGGAGGTAATGGATGGCTAGGATGGAGTTTGGGATGGTGGTTAGGAATCCTAAGGTGGAGATCACTTGGCTCCACCTTAAAGGGTGCAAGGGGGGTAGTTATAGGCTGAATCCACCCCTTGGCGGACATCCATGGTGGAAGGATGCCACCATTTTGGCACCAAAGGAGGTGGTTTTTAGAAGGAATGGTAGGTGTAGAGTGGTGATGGCTTGAAGGGGTATGTGTAGGGTTAAGATGGGGGAATTTTTGGAGGGAAAATTTGGTGCCAAAATGGGGTAGTTATAGGTGGATTTGGCGCCAAAAATAGGGTGTCTTCTGGTGGTGGTGATGGGGTGAAGAGATGGCTAGGTGGTTGATGGGAACACCATCATGAGCCATAACTAACTCATTTTGACCCAATTAAGTCAATAAATGCTCCTACATAACCGCTAGAGTCACAAGTCATTGCATAATCATTCTGAAAGAAAAAATAAGAAACTAAGGTTAAAACTGTAATTTTACTAGCTCATCATGAATGCAGTACAACCATGGGTTTTCTCAGGGGTTGAATGAAGGTCAATTAATCTTAAAAAGATAACAAGTGGGATAAGACAGACAAAAAAGGGTTTGCACGTGTTCTGAGAATTAAATGACTTTTGAAATCCTAAAAAGAGACCCACTTAATTAAATAAGGTTATGATCAGGATAAAATTCAACTAAACCCTCTAAAATTCATAGAAAAATATTCTCCAGGGTTTAGAACTTTCAATTTGACGATCAGAACCCGTTTTGATCCAAAACAGAACCACAGATAGACATTTGCCTTAATTTGGGTTTTTGCATAAATTACCCAATCAAACATGGTCAAAACAAAAATCCAACTTCACCATTGGATTCCTTAGGTCCAAATTAGGTTTCTATCAAAATTTGGACCTAAGATGAATTTGTCTTGACCTAGTTTGCAAATTGGTCCTGTCTAATTTCATTTCTTCCATTAACTTTCAAAATCCTTTCAAATAGGCCCCTAAATTTGTCATCGTTCTTACAAACAGGTCCTTTCCACCATTAAACCTATTCCTACTTGCTCTGACGACCTTAAAAAGGAAAGAACTCCCTGATTTCTTGACGAATCCCATTCAAATTTGAAAGGGAAGTTCGTCAAGAAATTCCCTTCCTTCTGGACCTAATCCTAAGCCCCGAAACCTACCCAATCTCTCATGCGAATGCATGAGAAATTTGGGTATCAAGAAACTTCCAACTCTTGTGAGCTTTCCAAGCTTGGGAACCTTGCTTCCCAAGCTCTAACCGACCTATGATGACCTATAAAAGACTCCCCAGATCACAACGGATTTCCTAAGCTTGAATTCGGTAAGAGATTCCCTCTAATTCCTCTCCCATCCTCCGGTTTATTTTCTCTTCAAGCTCCGGTGACCTTCCCTACTTTCCCTTGTCATCTAACCACAATACCAGTGGCAGACTTTTCCTCCTTGTCTTCTTCCGAGTCGCGTAGCACCCGCCGACGCGCCTGCCCCCTTCGTCCTCGCTGCTCACCTCTCTCCAAGCAACTTTGCCTCTGGCACCGGCCATACCTCACCTGGCGCCAACTTTGCTCCCCTTCATCTACCTCCCCTCCTAAATAACTCCTCGACTTCCCCTCTTTGTTTTCAGACCCTCGCCGCCTCGTTTCGACTGCTGACTCGCCCCGTCGCCCTTCGTCATCCACCTCGCCAACGTACCTCCGACGAGATCGCATGGCCACTACACTCCACCAATCTGACCACTGTTCATCTCCACACCACTGCCATGTTCTAGAGAGCAAAAGCCCTCTGGTCTTCGATGCTATTGGCCTCCCCACTGCTCTGCCGAACACCACACTGTTGCACCTCACATTCCGTCACCATCCGGCCACCTTACACATTCCCACACCTCACGAACACCGCCGTTCAATTCCTCACCTCACGGCGAGGCTTATGAACTGTTTTAACTGGGGCTTTTCGTGTTTGCAGGTCCCAGGTCTCCGACGCCATTATCAAAGCTTCAAGCGAAACTCAAAGCTTGCTTCAAGCACCTGTAGACCCCAGGCAAAGTCCTAGGTGAAGCGGAATACACCCAGGCAGAGGTGCAGGTGGTCAATTGGGCACTTTGACTGCGTTTCAAGCCTCAATTGGAAGGAGCATCAGTTGTAGGTGCACGCGAAGAAGCGGGAGCAGATAGTCCCACATTGGGAGCGGCAAAGGACCTGAGCATGCATAAATTGAATCTGTGCTTTAGGCTTATCGCCTCAGCACGCACAGGGGGTGAGGTCCCCGCACACTCCCCTCACGCGCCTCGTCCACGACATCTTCCCCTAGGACCTACTGTGCCCAATAACCCGCCTAAGCCCTGCACTCCTCGACTGTGACCCACGCCCGCATCCTTGGTCTCGAATATGCTCTAGGTTCGATTACCTGTATACCTGGTACTGTTGAAGGCTTTAGGAGAGCGTAACCCAGAGAGAGAAGAGAGATTGCATGGGGTAGGGGGAGGGTTTTGCTGCTAAAGACATTGGTTGACACAGCCAATTTGAGAAGTTCCCCTCCTAATACAATGGTAGTAATGATGATGTGATAATGTATGTGTATGTGTTGTAGTAATTGTTAATGATGTTGGTCGTATGTTGTGATTTGAAACACCATGAGTGTCATTGTGGTGAGTTGTATGGAACACTAGTCATTACAACCATTATTATTTACTTATCTAATTTTTACTGGTTTTATTCCAGGTCATTCACTAGGAGACAATTATTGAATTACATCGCTCTTTGATCTCAATATTATCTTCTAATTCCAAAAAGAAGCCTTACATCTTATTAAAGAATGAATGAATGTGGACATGGTTTACCTACTTACTAAGAATTAATTAAAATGCTTACAAAAACTACTACAAACAAGCACCAAACAATTTATCACTATACTTTAAACTATGTCTTTATAAGTTATAGTATTAATACTTACATGAAAGTACACAATAGACTAAGATTACATAGTATATTAACGTAACTTACTAGTCTAATATCTACAGTAACACATACAACAGTTATAGTGATAGACGTAAGCGTCGCTAGATCCCAGAAAACACTATATACAAACTTAAGGAGGGAAACTGGGGTCTGTAGCGACGATTATGGTGACATTTTATTCTGTTAGTAAATATATGGGTTTATTTATAAAAATAATTGGCTATACTACGTATACGTATATATATATATTTATATTTCTCTTGTATGTGATTTACTTACATATGTACATCTTCTCTCTCTCTTTTCTCCTTCACACTAATCTTCATCAGATCTTCTTCTTCTGTGTTTTCATTCTGCCTTAGCAAATTTAACACACCGTGGCTGCAAGGCATTTAACAATCGTCATTAACTCTAATTAATTAAAAATGTGTTTAATTTGCGGGCATGCTTTTCGAGGGATACACAGCACCCAGAGGGTGGGACCAAACCTCTACTAAGCGCGTCCTAATTCTCATTAGGCCGCTTAATTATGTCTTTAATAACTCAGCACAGGGCCTTCTCAGCCCCACTCACACATGCCTCACTCCAGGCCCCCAGCCCCACACAGAATAAGCTCAGTATGCTCAGGTGCTCAATGTATATAAGACAGTGCGGTTGTTTCGGGTGCCCAGCGCCCGTGACGACTGCACTGTCTAAACACAAATTCTATATAAACTACTGCACGCATTTTGCAGCGCACGATGTGGCGGTATTCGAGCGCCACATCTGCGCTGAAAACCGCGTGCAACTGTGGGCTGGAAGAAATTTTGGCCCTCAATTCGAGGGCCATAATTTATGTAAAAATAAAAATAAATCATGGAAAATAAAATATTTACATAATACTATATAATTGTTCAATTAATTTGAAATTTTAATTAGATTTACTATATAAATAAATTCACTAAAGTAGACTATTTTTACACACTGATTTTGGTGTTTTCTTGGCTAATTGCTTATAAATTAGTTACTAGATGGTCTAATTGACCTCATACAGAGTTAGAATACATATATAAGTATTTTATAGACATTTTTATTATATTTTTCCGAATTAATATATGTGTTACTTACATTTAAATAGCAGTTTTAATTGTTCTGCTTATAAATTAAGTTAAACTTAATATAATCAGGTATAAATATACTTAAATTAGCTTAAATTACTTAAAGTATATTAGTCTTAGTATACAGATTCAATTTAACTTAATTATAATTCTAAATTACTAATTTAACTGATTTAATTTAACAACTTAGCTATAAACTTAATAAATTCATTATTTATTATTTATAAAGGATTAAATTAAAGTAAAAGATTTTATTTACTTATAATCTACATATACATAGATATATATATAGTTTTATAGTTTAACTTTCTTAATTATACTATTTACTGATCTAGTTAGTTTAATAATACATATAGATTAGTTCAATTTATATATAGTTATATAATTATTGTATTTATTATCTAAATTAAATCCAAAACCTAAGTTACAGTATTCATTATATTTACATACAGTATATATATATATATACATACTACCTATTTACATATGTAGCCTAGTATGTAGCTTATGTCTATATAAGTATGCTTCATATACACAGTAATATATATATATTTTTTTTTTATTTTTGGTTCTTTTGGGTGTTTCTTTTTACTGTTGTTACAGATTTGACAGAATTAGGAGAGAAGGGAAGAGTTGACTGAGGAGAGAAAGAGGCTTGTTTCACTGTCTTTTAAAGTTTTTAATCATTTTTATCATGTTTATGATTGCCTTCTTTCTATATAGCATGAAATTTAGGATGTGTTTACCCATCTTAGTACTATCCTCAGTTAAGTTTCCAATTTTAAAACATGTTTGGGTGGTGATTTTTGACTAAACTAGCTGACACAATTGAGAAAGAATAGACATGTATGCACAGAAATTAGAGTTCAAGTATTGAAACAAGAAAGTTTGTATGCATATGAAATGAAATACAATCAACTGTCAGCTAAGATCATAATAGAGTCTACAGGGAAATACATTAGAACCTATCTGCTGCAACTTATAATAACTAGACAGTAGCAGCAACAAGACCTTCCAGACCCTGCAGCAGCTCAAGTTATTGTCCAAATGGTCTAACTGCTGCTGCAGTTAGTCCATTTTAGATGAAATGTGAGTTGGAGAGAAGAGAAATGTAGCTGCAAGATGCAGCACTTTGCTGTGTCCACTGGGATTAGAAACACAAATCCAAACTGAAAAAGAAAATCTCTCTCAATCCCCAATCTGACAAGGGTTTAATTTCTCACTAAAATCACTAAATACCCCAATTCAAGGCAAAAACCCTTATCAAAAACTTCACTTCAGATTAAATCCACAAATATCACTGATTTAACTCTTCTTAATGCTATAGACAACATGAAGGAAGAATTAATTCAGTCAATTAAAGCCCTTAGTTCAAATCCCAGTTTTTGAAGCCTTAAGGAGTATTGAGAACTCCTTAGGTTAGGAAATCACCAAACAACCTTTCAAAAAACACTTATGAATGCGAGATCAGACTTCAAATTACTACAGTAATTATCCTCAGATCTGACTTGCATTCAATGCATTCAAGAAATTATCAAATCAGATCTATGTATGGCTCTTCTGAGATGATTTCTGTCACCAGAAAACCTCTCAGATTCCTTGCCAACAAGGAATTCAAATCAACTTCATTCAATTTGTCAGATCAGGCAGTAAAACCAAATTGAAAGAAAAATCCTTAAAAATCCAAATTAAGGAGAAATCTGACAAACTGAAAATTTCAACCCAAAATCAGGGGCTTTTGTGATCAAGAGTGAGGTGAGTGGGAAGCCCCTTAAGTGCTTGTTGACGCCAATTTCAGATCTGAGGTTGAAAACCAATCAGATCTGAAATTGGGTCAGAGTGTATGGGTGGAAAGCGAGAAAGCATGTCATGGAAAATCAGAACTGGATATGACAGTATGGAGAGGTAGAGAATTTGAAAACATGGATATATGAAATCTTCCCCTCTGATCTGGAATGATCAGAGGAGGTGAGGGGGGAAATTTAAGCCTAATTCTACTACTACAGCTACTTTATCCTATAGCGAAATTGAACATTAACAATTACCTTAATTCTACTCTAAACTACTTAACTACAGCTAAAACTAATATGTAGAATTATAAACCTAATCTAACAGGAAGAATGGGACCTATGGGTCCTTATCCGGTGGCTAAGGAGGAAGAAAGGAGGAAGATGACTCCAGCGAAGGGAAGAGTCTACTAGTGAGGCTCCAGGGTCATCCTCAGGTGCTACGAAGTCCTTAGCGACGAGGAGGTCGAGAGAAGGTGATGATTTCACAGCCGGTGGCTATGAAATCAGAGGCTTGATGGGGAGGAGGGACTGGAGTGGACAAATGATTGCTAAGAGGTGTAGAAGGGAGCGATCCCTTGTGCGCGACACCACTGAGGTGCTTAAGTAGCATGCTCAGTGGCTAAGATCACCGCACAGGTGAGGATAATCAAGATGCAACTGGCGGCGAGGATGAGAGGAGCGGAGCGCGCGGCGAGTTAAGCACAAAATCTGACCGTCAGATGAGATCTGGGGAGAGGGGTGATCGCACGCGCCGAATCACGCGAAGCTTCCATTCAAATCTAACTGCAGATTAGGATCATGAAGAGCGACGGACGGCTGAGATTGGTCGTGTTCTTCGCGCGCTACAGTGCATGCGAAGAGCAGCAGGCCTCTCTCTGAAATAAAGGAAAATTGCAGATAGACCCTTGAACGAAGGGGTAGAAGAATTGCGTGCAGGCCCATAAGTGAAAAGAACTACAATCGGAAGGGCCCTGCAGCTTTTCAAAAGGGTCCCTGCAGCTTACAAGTAGGTCCAAAGGGGAGTTTTTAAGGGCGAGAATGTAATGCATGAAGGACCTAAGTGTAAACTACCTATTTCATAACCTAAATGATGTCCAATTGCCTTCAAATTTTTATATGTGCTTAATTGAACATTTAAGACATTAATTATACTTCTGATTTGGCCTTTCAAACTTATTTATGTGTTCAATTGATGCATGGATCATCATTTGTACTTTGCTTTCAGAATATCTCATTTTGTGACATAATTATGAAGTTTTAACACAGAGTAAAGGTTTTAGGTCTTTTTCTTTAATTCCCACACTTAACCCTTTTTATCTGTTAATTTGATGTTGTTTTACTTAGTGTCAAGCTTAACTTCAGCTTTTTAGCCATGATGAGTAGCCACTCATCATACCCCCATGCTTACGTTTTGCTAGTCCCTTAGCAAACAATCTGTTGAAGTATAAGGCAATTTGAGTATCAGCAAGGTAAGTGTGAAGAGATATCTTTTTCTTCTTTCAAAAAGTTTTAAGTGTTTGATGATGATCTTCAGGCTGAAAGAATTTTTCAATAAACCAACTGTGTTTTGGACATTGTGAGAACCTTATTACTGAGGATAACCAACCAGAACTCGAGGCTTAAATGACATAGACCATCTCTCAACCAACAAGGACTCTTGATATTTAAACCTTAAGTCGAATTCTAGGACTCAGGGGGTTTTACAGAGACTTAGAATGCTGACGTTATGGCTGTGCTTTGTGATAAGTCAAGACTAACCAAGTGAATTCTAAAGCTCACTCTCGGGGTTTCACTTCTTTTTAAGTCCAGGTTGGTCCTAACTTCAGCTCATGTTTTCGGATGACTCTCAAGAATTGATGACTATTCAAACCCAACTCTCATTTGTGTTTGTGGCTTAGAGAACTTTTTGGTGGACAAACAAGGTATTTGTTTTGAACCCTGAAAACAATTTTGGTAGAACAATTGTGTTTCCAGAATTTGGAGTTCGAATACGCTCTAGGTCCGATTACCTGTATACCCGGTACTGTTGAAGGCTCTAGGAGAGCGTAACCCAGAGAGAGAAAGAGAGATTGCATGGGGCAGGGGGAGGGTTTTGCTGCTGAAGACATTGGTTGACACTTAGCCAATCTGAGAAGTTCCCCTCCCCTATGAGAGGAAGGAGACAAAAGAAGAGAAGAGGGAGCAGCAGCAGGAAAAAAGAGAAAGAAGAAGAAGAGGCTAAGAGAAGAGAAAGAAGGTTATGCACTATAGCATCAGACATTTAAGCCGTCTGATTAACCATTCAGCCATCTGATAACTGATTTCTAAGCTTTATTTGATTGATACTGTTGAGAAATTAACTGTTATTGTGAGGGATATTTGGTGATTCAAATCACCAATTTACCTCAATCATTTTGCACTATTGACATCTATTTTCACTTCTATATCATTATTGTTTGGAGTATTATTACAAATTCCTTATATTGCATTTAAATTGCAATTCTTGAGATTTAAATTCCATATTGCTCCCTATGTTCTACCTCGAAACTTTTTCGAGTAATAAAATTTATTTGTTTAAATGTTATTTTGGCTATACTGCAGCATGACATTCTTAAAACACCGATTTAGCATTCGAACATTTTGGCACCGTTGCCGGGGAGCAAAGGGCAATTTAGAACTCTTGATTGCAATTCCTGATTCAGCTTCTAACTTGCTATATCTTTGTTGCTGTGGTAGTTTCAGGAGAAGATACATTCAAGGAAGATCAACTGCACAATAAACACACTAGGGGTAGGTAAGTTCTAACCACTCTCTCTTAAGCCCCTCATTCTGAAAAGGATAAATGGAAAAAATCAACTAGGGCTACTTGCATTCTTTCCATAGATAATTAATCAAGTTTCATGAGTTGATACATTTTATTTGAACATCAAATTCTGATTTGTACACCCACTTAAAGCTTAAGGTATCTAGGGACATAACATTCTTGTTTGAGCCCTAGGTACCACCTTTGGACAAATTAAAGTGAACCAAATTAGAGCTAATTAAGCATTCTAGTTTAGGATTTTTAGAGACACACTTGCTTAATGAAGAAAGCATTTTCCCAAACAATGTGTGCCTAGACCTTGATTGAACTGATCTATTCAAGCAAAACCCTAAAATCAGGCTCTTAAAATCATTTGAACACTAAAAGAGGGACCTAAATTTTCAAGGACAATACAGGTGAAGTTGACCCACCTTGTTGGGTTAACCAATCTTCAAATTATGTCACTTTTTGCACTCAACACTTCTTAAAGTTCAAAGCGAAATTTTAAGCACCCTTACTCTAATTAAAACTGGTAGACTTAAGGGGTCACGTCCCCATTCTGATCTACCTGGAACATCAGTGACAAGAGAGGTTGGGTGGGGGAAACCCTATAACCCGTGGGGGCGCTCTACCATGTAGGGGTCTTTGCAGGACTCTCCCTCTCTGGCTGCCCAGGTAATTCTCAGGTGGATGGCTTTCTGACTAAGGGGTATCATCCGCCCCGAACCTCTATAGTCATCCAAAATTTTTGGGTGTCTTGATTGGGTCCATCACATTCTACCTCTCATCTACTCCATCGGTGCATGTTCGGGAGGAGGTCCCTAAGACCATCCTTGAGGCCTCCTTTCGTCACTCATTCACGTCGAGGCCAATCCTCGACCTCCTTGTTTGTGCAACAACCCAAGCATATTGATATCTCTTCTGATTCATATGAACTTGATTCTCCTTCATCCATCATCATGGCACAACTCGCAAAAGAAAATAATCTCGAAAATCAACTCCAGCACCTCAATGATCTATTCCAAGCCTTTGTGAACCCACCGCAGCATCCAATAATGCGAGATCACTACAATCCCACTGCTGTAACAATCGAACCTCGGGTACAAATCCCCACTTAAGGTCCTGACACTGAACTCAAGCCCAACATGATTCATGCCATTCCCAAATTCCATGGCCTTAATTCTGAAGATCCTTTCCAACATATCAAATAACTCAAACATCTGGCCTAGACCTTTGGGTTAGAAGCTCAAAATCGGGATATTCTACTCATGAAAATGTTCTCCTCTCTTATGGATAAAGCTGCTCACTGTACCAAACCCAAACACATCCAATCAATACCTGGGTGGAACTTCAATCTGAGTTTTTGAGAAAGTTCTTCCCTGTTAGTCAGACAAATTCTTTACGGCACCAGATCACACATTTCACACAATAAGCAGGAGAACCACTTCACGAAGCATGGGATCATTTTCTGGATCTCATGCGAAAGTGCCCCCATCACGAAGTTCCTAAATAGGAACAAGTCCAGCCTTTTTACTAGAGACTCCATGAGGATATTAGATTATTCGTCAAAGCGACTTGCGGCGAAAACATCATGGGTCAACATGAAGACACCGTGTGGGAGATTCTTGAGAATATGTGCAAGAACTTCATCAATAATCAATCCACGGGCATGTTCGACCGGACGAATGCCTGGGCATTGACGAATCCAAATTGAGCACATGAGACGCAGGGCCTATCCTCTTCCGTCGACTTGGAACTTATGGACAGTCATCTGGACAAGGTCTCTATCATTGAGAAGAAGGTGGATGAGCTAACTCAACATTTGCAACGAGCCACCTATGCACAGAACCCGTTCACACAACGACCCTTTGGCAGGGAGGTCGTGCATAACATCTATCACCAACCTTCTCAGGGGATGGACCCCTATCTACCCCCATCTGATTCTGGCTATGGAGGAAACTCTGGATCCACCTACTCCAGTTGGGGGAACTCTGAACCCTCCTATTCTGATTTTCTCGAGGTTACTCAAACCTACGAGGACCTCAACGCCATCCAGAATGATTCATTCTCAAACACCTACAACCCTGGACGGTGTAATCATCCCAGCTTCATGTGGTCAGGCAATAATCAAAATCAGAGACCTCAATATCCACCCCAACCACAAGCTCCTCGTCCATATCAGCCGCCTCAGCCTCGGCCTAACCCAACTTATCAATCTGGGCTGACTCAGACAGATCAAATGACTCTTATCCTTCAGACTTTGGCTGACAGTCAGAAGATGAATGCGGCTATGCAAAAATATCACAGAGACGAGATCACAGAGGTTCGCAATCAACTTGCCCAGATGGCAAATCCTTGCCAACCTGGTGCACTTCTTTCACAACCTCTGCCTAATCCAAATAACGTATCGAACCAGAGGGTGTTATGAACCCAAATCCTGGCCAAGCTTACTTTGTTTATCAGGCCCCTTCTTCTCCATCACTAAACGGGATGGAGGCTTCAACATCATATACGGGTTACCAGCAGCAAGCACCTCTTCTACCCACTCCAAACCAAAACTAGGAAGGACTAAATTCTATTACTACCTGCACCGGCAAGACAACATAAGACCCACCTTATCCAAGCCAAACCAAGCCTGGTAATACAAACCCTAACCCAAGGATAGTCATCCACGACACCTCTATCCCAGATCAAGAGCCTGGACCCATTCTAGAGGAACCATCTAAGGTTCCATTTCCTGAGGCCTTGACCAAGGGAAAAAGGATAACCAAAATCGTGGCACCTGAGGAGGACCTGGTTAAGCTCTTTGAGCGAGTCCATATAAACATCCACTTGATGGATGCGATACACCACGTACCGGCTTACGCACGATTTTTGAAAGATGTAAGTACACCAAAGTGTAAACTGCGAACCAAAGATGGGAATCTGATTATACTGTCAGAGCAAGCCAGCTCTGTCATTTTGAGCAAACTCCCACCTAAGGCAAAAGACCCAGGCACCCCTTTGATCTCCTATGAAATTGGTGATATACGATTTGACTGAGCTTTATTAGACTTACGAGCCTCCATAAATTTGATACCCACATCCCTGCTAGACTACTTCGAGGAATCTGAACTTAAACCAACTGAAATGACTTTACAACTAGCAGACCAATCAATTAAGTCACCAAAAGGAATTCTCAAGGATGTCATAGTAAGGGTGCATGATTTCTATTTCCCAGTGGATTTCATCATTTTAGACATGGATGCTCTTAAAAATGTGAAGAATACACCAATCATATTAGGGAGACCCTTTCTGGCCACTGCTAAGGCTAATATCAGTTGTGAGGTGGGCCAAATCGAATTGAAATTTGGGAGCAAGACACTAAAGATTGACATCTTTACATCCCAACAAGGAAATAATTGCGGAGTCATAGAACAAATTTGCGATATTGAAGTAGTGGTTGATGACTTCATAGAGAACCCAACTATTTCTGATCAACCACAAGAGGATCAAAACCTGCAATTAGAGGAGCCCGAACTCAACCTAGACACACCCATAGCTCCTTCCTTTGCTCCTGACACCCATCCGGAATTACCTGTTGCTGCTGAAAACCCAGTTTTGGAATTAAAGCCTCTTCCCGATCATCTTGAATATGTCTTTTTGGGTTCCAATCAAATGTTTCCTGTGATTATCAACACCCGACTACACCTTATCAGGAAACATGCTTGATTTCTATTCTCCAGCAACATCAACAAGCCATTGGATGGACTCTCGACGATCTCACTGGTTTCAGCCCCTCATACTGCACACACCACATCTACACTGAAGAGGGCTCACAACCATCTCATGAAATGCAGAGACATTTGAATCCCAATCTGCAGGACGTCGTGAAAAAGGAGATTATCAAGTGGTTAGATGCAGAGATCATCTACCCGATCTCCGACAGTCGGTGGGGGAATCCAATCCAAGTTGTGCCTAAAAAGGTAGGGCTCACTGTGATCGACTGAAACCAGAGAAGCCATACCGACCCTTATAGCAAACTCGTGGAGAGTCTGCATTGATTACAAAAGACTCAATTCCTCCATGAAAAGGGATCATTTCCCACTACCTTTCATTGATTAGATTCTCGAGAAACTAGTGAGAAATGGATTCCTCTACT
This sequence comes from Thalassia testudinum, assembly GCA_037157565.1. Lineage (NCBI taxonomy): Eukaryota > Viridiplantae > Streptophyta > Magnoliopsida > Alismatales > Hydrocharitaceae > Thalassia > Thalassia testudinum. The sequence continues at coordinate 19,246,319 of JAZHRO010000026.1, read as the reverse complement.
CTCTGGATGGGTAATCCATTTATAACCAGGTTACAATCCATCCAGGGGACCAAGAAAAGACCACCTTCACCTGCCCCTTCGGAACTTATGCATTCCGAAGGATGCCGTTCGGTCACTACAATGTACCTGCTACTTGTCAGCAGTGCATGCTTGCCATATTCTCAGATATGGTAGGTGAGTACCTTGAGGCCTTCATGGACGACTTCTCGGTATTTGGTGAATCATTTGACGATTTCCTCCTGCACTTGGTCCAGATCCTCAGGCAGTGCATCAACATAAACTTGGTTCTTTCCTGGGAAAAGAGCCACTTCATGGTACCTGAGGGAATAGTCCTGGGACATCTTATCTCTGAGAAGGACATCCACGTTGATCGAGCCAAGGTGAATTTTATTTCCAAACTCCCTATGCCTAGCTCGGTCAAAGGCATCCGATCGTTCCTAGGGCACATCAGTTTTTACCTTCGATTCATTCCCGATTTTCCAAAAATCGCATGCCCCCTGACTAATCTTCTATCTAAGGATGTCCCTTTTGAAATCACCAAGGAATGCATTCAAGAATTTGAAGTCCTACGTGATCGAGTTACCCAAGCACCTATCCTGCAGCCCCCTAATTGGTCTCAACCCTTTGAGATCATGTGCGATGCATCTGATTACGCTGTAGGTATAGTACTTGGGTAGAAAATAGACGGGAAACCCGTGGTCATTTACTACTATTTATGGGTGAAAATAGTGTTTTAAAATCGATGCGTCGTAGTATAGGTTGAAATCGCTCGAAAACAAATAGATTTTATTACTCAAAGTTTTAAGTCTGAGGTCAAACACAGGAAGCAAATTAGGGTCTAGAAATCAAGAGCACAATTTGAGAAATTGAATATAATATGCAATGAAAACTAGAGTTGTAATGCAAAAAATGATAAATGTAAACACAAAATATCAATGTATATAAAGAAGCACAAAAAATGAACGTCTGAATTGTGAATCAGATGTCTTAAACTATGGGTGCTACAGTGTTTTATTTCTTCTCTTTTTCTCTTCTTTGATCTGAATCTTCCTTTCTTCTTCTCTCTTTCTCTTCTCTTGATTTCGTGCCTTAGTCTTTCTTTGCTTCTTTTCTTCTGCCTTTAGCTTCTCCTTCCTTCTCTTTATTTCTTTGGCAGCTCCTCTTTCTTCTACCTTCAATTCCTTCTCCTTCTCTTTCTTCTTCAGCCCTTCAGCCTCTCTGACTTCAGCTTCTTCCTCTTCAGCCTTGCCTTCTACTTCCTTAGCTTTCTCTGGCCTCTGCCTTCTTCTTCCTTGGCTTCTTCTTCTTTCTCCTTTCCTGCAAGAGTAAAACCAATCCCTACCTGCACGTGCTCTCCTCTCCTCTTTCTCTCTTAGGCTCGCTCTCCCAGAGCAACCGTCTAAGGTAATCGGGTCGAGTATGCACCTGAAACCAGGCCCACCGACATGCGATGGTGGGTGAGGAGTGTAGGGTCGGGTATACGGGTCACGCCAGGTCCACGAAGGTTGGGTCACAGACGAGGCAGGTGAAGGTGAGTAGGACCTCACCCCATGGTCAGGAGGCAATAAGCCTAATGCACTTTTTCAATGTATTCAACTGTGGCGCTTCAAGATTTTCCGAGGTGGGACTATCTTCCCACCTCCCTTCGCCTGCGTCCGCAGCAGACAACGGTGCTTGATTACAGCTGATACTTCAACCTTCAGTGCCAATTGGTTACCTGGATCTGTGCACGAGGGGAATCCGCGCAACCTGAGGCTATGAACCTGGAGCGGGGAGACCTGGAGGGAGCTTCGCAAGCAAACTACTTGCTTGCGTCAATGGTGGCAAACCTTCTACACCTATTAACGCGAAATAGCCTTGTAGCCTCGTTAGAAAGCTCAGGAGGCTTCGCCGAGACATAGCGAATGTGTTGCGGGGGTTGGTGTGGCGTGGGGCTACCAGAGTGTGCGTGCCTAGGGCACCCTATGTGCGTAAGAGTGGGTGTGTTCGGGGGGTGTTTTGGGGGCATGGCACGGTAAGTGGAGTGAGGATTTATGTTCAGTGGAGTGTTGCAGAGCTTATGGGGTGGTTGGCGAGGTGGATGGAGGTGTGGAGCGACGGGGACGCCTCGCCGGAGGTCTGGCCGGAGTTGGAAGGGGTGATGGTGATTGAGTGCATCAATGTGTGTTTTTAAGAGATAAAGAGGGAAAAAGGTAGAAAGGAGAGAGGACTTAGTTGGGTGTAGAGAGATGAAGGGGGAGGCAGAGATGGAGGCCAGCTCATATTGCCGTCGCCGAAGATGAAGTGCTTAGTGGGGGGAGGATGGCGACGATGAAGGGGTGGTCGTGTCGTGTTTCGCATGTTTAGAAATCGGGGTTACAAGTAACCCATCATCGTAGTTACAAAACATGTTGACCAAATAAAATTTATATCGAAACTCCAAGGGAGTCTCGATTCGAACACAGGGAGGCGACGTTTACTTTATTGAAAATCGCACTTCGTTTTGTTTCTTTTTGTTATTTTAGGGTTTTGATATTTTTTTTTGTATTTTTTAAATAAAAGAAATCAAGCAAACATATCACAAGATAGAGATCTAGAACAAATCTAATATATATTACTTCTAATGTCAATTACAAGAAACTATGAAAGCATATAAAGAGAGGGAGGTGAGAGGAAATCTCTCGAATCAGTTGTTCGGTGAGACGACGGTGCCTGGCGGAAGCTCGGACGATGGAGGTGAGGAGCGGGACGACGGAGGTGAGATGCTGGAGGACATCGTGTTGAGGAAAGCTTCTGCGTGCCTCCGAAATGGAGGTGAGAAGACAGAGTTGATCTGCTACCGGAATGGAGGTGGGAGGACGGCTCCAAGGTGACCTATGAAGGGAGATGGGAAGTTGGAGGAGTATTTGGTGGGGCAGAGGTTCGCTACACTAATAGGCACCTTGGGAGCTTAAGAACAAGCTCTAATGGAGCGTTGGTAGGCTTACTAGAGCTTAGGAGTAGGTGGGAGTAGAGTAGGTACAGATGGCTTGGAAGGGAGGGGGTGTAGGTCCTTTTATAGTGGTGGAGAAGAGGCAAAAAATCATATCTGGGTCTTTATTGACGTCCACAAATGTCGCTACAGCTATCGCTGAAGATCCACCCTTCAATTGTTCTTGTTGGCGCTTACGGACCTTTACTGACGTCCATAAACGTCGCTACAGCTGTTGCTGAAGATCTGCCTATCAAATCCTCTTGCTAGCATGCGCAAACCATTAGTGACAGCTGCAAGTGTCACTAAAGGTGCGTCGCTGAAGACCCGTGTGCCTCCCTGCTGGTGTGCGCTTCGCTGGTGCTGCGTGCTTCGCGCACTCGTGTCGCATGCGTGCTAGCGTGCACTAGCATGCGCGTGCGCGTACGCCGCGCTACTGCTGCTGTGCGCTGTGCGGCTACTGCTGAGCGACTGGCCAAATTGGAAATTGGGGGGGCTGTGGGGATTCAAACCCGCGCCCCACCCTTGAGGGCTACAATCTGGACCATTACGCCAAGTGTGTGGCTGTGTCGTGAGGATTTTGGTGCAAAGCTTCCCAGTCGTTGGATCTTGATCAAATGGCTAGGATTCAAGGGCGCGGATGAAGAAGGAGTTGGGTGGTGCTGTTGGCCGGTGTTGGGCGGTCTAGATGGCACCACGTGGTGCCATCTAGGTCGTCCATCTTCTTCTTGTAGAGGGTGCTTCGGTGCTCAGATCAAGGTGATTCTCACAATGCCGAACTGCGATCGTCGCTCCGGATCCATCCGTACGATCAGATTTTCCATCCAAAACTTGTATGGATGTCACATTGCCCCCTAGCCGTTGATCTTCCTCAGGTTTAATGTGATGCTACGAGACTCCTATCTAGACGATTTTAGAGGCGTTAGTCTCCGATTGTTGTCCCGATCAGATCCATATGGTCTGATCATCCATCCAAGGCCCTAAAATAAATCCTCTTTTCTCCTGACCATAAAAAGGACCTAATTAACCTAAAATATAAACAAGTACTCTAAATGCAGAATGATGCATGCAATGCAATATTTATATCATGATATGTAGTGCTAAGCCCAAGGACTATCACAAATAAGCATTTTACGATGAATTTATACATGTTTATCAAGGGGCTGCAGAGGCGTCGGCGGGTGCGGCACGATGCAGACGAATAGGAGGAAGAGAACCCGGCCACTGGTATTGTGGCTGGGTGACAAGGGAAAGAGAGGGAGATCACCGGAGCTTGCTGAGCCACTGGCCAGAGGAGGAAGAGACGAATTAGAGGGATTCTCTTGCCAATGTCAAGCTTGGGAGATGTGGGATGACTTGGGTCTGCTTATATAGGCTTTGGAGGAAGGATTTGTGATTAGAAGCCAATCTTCCAAGAACGGCAAGCTCATCGGAGATGGAAATTTGAAGGAGACCCGAATCTCTCGTGCATTCGCATGAGAGATTGAGTACCACATAGAGCCTTAAATTGTGTTCATACTGGAGGAGATTTCTCAGAGAATCTCCCTTTCAATTTTGAAGGGGATCCTCTGAGAAATCAGAGAGATCTGGCCCTCGAAATCTCGTCGAACTAGGAATCCCTCCGCTATAGTGGTGGAGGGACCTAATTGCAAAGAATGAAGACAAAGCTAGGGGGGTTTCTGTAGAGGTTTTCAAAAGATAGGGGTAGAAATGTAATTAGGCTGGACCTATTTGCAAAGTGGGTCAAGATGAATTCCCAGTAGGTCCAAATTTTGGTAAAAACTAATTTGGACCTAACGAATCCAATGGTGAAGTTGGATGTTAGGTTTGACCACGTTTGACTAGGCAATTTACGTAAAAACCCAATTTAGGGTAAATATTTGTCTGAGATCCCAATTTAGGTCAAAATTGGTTTTAAGGGCCAAATTGAAGGTTCTAAACCCTAGAGAATACTTTTCCATGATTTTTAGAGAGTTTAGGTGAATTCTATCCTGACTATAACCTTGCTAAATCAAGTGGGTCTATTTTAGGGTTACAAGAAGTCATTTAATTCCTAGAATTCACATAAACCCTTTTTTGTTTGATTCAACCTACTTTCTATCTTATTAAGGCCATTTGAACTATGTTTAGCCCATGAGAAAACCTGTTGTTGTACTGCAATGGTAAAATTACAGTTTTACCCCTTGTTTCTTATTTTTCTCTCAGAATGGTTACTCATGGAATTAGGACCTCCAGTTAGTTATGTAGGAGCTTTTGTTCTCTTTTCTGGGTCAAAATGAGCTAGTTATGGCTCATGATGGTGTTCCCATCATACCCCCATGTCTGGCTTTTGCTAGTCCCTTAGCAAAATTTTAAGGTTTTAACTTTTGTTCTAGACCATGAGTTCCTTGATGTTTAGAGATTATGATGAGTGCTCTTTTTCTTTTTGATTAGGTTATAATGCTAATAGTAGGCCTAGAGATACTCAAGTACCAACCAAGATCCAGACTTGACCAGCACTAGCCTTAGTCCTCCGCGATGGTTTTTAAGGCCCACAGGAATAATCCTAAGGTTCGTTGGACTTCGCAGTTAAAGCACCCGTGCTTGTAACATATTTTAGCCTTGGTTCAATTTGCAGTGCATTTTTTGTAAGAGAGAGACAGACGATTTTCTTTGTTTGGAGAGTTTTCTCTCTCTTTTCTTTTTATTTCTAGCTTTGAATTGGCTTCTCAACACGATCTGTATCAGATTCCTCGTCCCTATCATCAATCTTCGAAGGGTCCCTGGCAATCGATGCTTCGTGATAGCATCACCCATGGCAACCCCCAGAACCCTGGCTTTCGAGATTTCGAGATAATCCCGCCCATGGCGTTCTATAGCTAAATCCAAACCCTGGCAATCGACATTTCTTGATAATGCCGCCCATGACATCTGAACTAGCATAGGGTGCATACATGCCCCCAGTAGGATATGTAAATATCCTAGGAGACAAGCACTGAGGAGATGATATGTTGTTGCACATCTTTGAGGGGAATTTCCCACCTCTCCATGCTAGGAACTTGTCTAAATCAACTTGTGTTATTCGACTGCTCCTAATCTAGGCGGCTTTTTCAGAACACTTAAATGCTTTTGCATGATTTTGATAATTATGTGCACTAAACCAGACTATGTGTGGATTGGGGTGCTTAGGTTACCGAGTCCCGCAAACCAGAGGTCAGTTAACAAGGTCGAATACTCCCCAAGCCTTAGACCTAATACTTAAGCTTCGCATTTTCCCCAACCTCTTGAGGACTATCCAGATCTTAGCGGATACTTGAATATTTAAGCCTAGGAGTCTAGCCCAAGAGGCCTAAGATCAGTGATCCTACTAATCTCTTTTGGGTCTCATTAGCACTTTTTTCTTTCATTTTCTTTTTCTTGATATGGTCTAGAACTTAGTTAATCCCTTAATTTCTTACTAATGATTATCTTTTTTTTTTCTTTTCATTTTGTGCTCCTTTTTTTACATTTTTCACTTTTCCCCTTTTTTCTCCTCATGATTTGTATGGCCTCAAAATTTTCTCTCCCCTGAGAATTTTTTTGTTCTTTTTCAAGATTTTTTATTTTTTTTTGTGTTTTTGTGATATGTGATTTTTTTGTTGAAACCTTTTCTTGTGAGATGAGTTTTCATGTTGTTTTGCACTTTCATACCCCCCCATTCCTACGATTTGCAATGTCTCCATTGTAAATTTGGTGGGTTCGAGTTCAGCTTAAATGATTCATTAGAACAGGTTTTGGGTGGGCGAACGGGTCAAAGTGACTGTCGCGAACGATTTCAAAACTTGGGTACGGGTACCTAAGGTGGGGTCGGCTGTTCTAATGGATGAACCCTAAAGTGCAATATGAATTTAGCATGAGAATGTCAAGAAAGGTTTTGGGTTTTTCAAGAATGGCGGGTTGCCTCCCGTTAAGTGCTGAGTTTTACACCATCGGCTAGGCACAATGAGCTCAGGGAGAATGGAGGGTAAAGGATATCTCAGCCAAATTTGTATCAGTCAAGTTAATGAACGATTTGAGTCTCTGATCGTTCACGATGAAAGGTTCCGAATCGTGGCTGAGTGGACTGATCTCAATGGCTCCATTTCCAAAGATTCGTCGAATGAGGTAGGGTCCGATCCATTTTGATCATAGTTTTCCTAGGAATAGTTCAAGCTTGGCATCAAAGAGTAGGACATTTTGACCAGGATGAAAGATCTTTTTGGATATGTGCTTGTCGTGAAAGGCCTTAACCCGCTCTTTGTAAACTCACGAGTTCTCATACGCGTCGTGGCGTAATTCATCGATCTTGCTCATTTGAAGCTTTCTGTGGGTTCCTGCCAAAGAAAGATCTAGGTTGCAGTTCCATACTACCCAATAGGCTTTGTGCTCCAATTCTACAAGGAGGTGACATGCCTTCCCGTACACCAATCTGAAAGGAGACATACCTAATAGGGTTTTGTGGGCGATCCTATAAGCCTACAAAGCTTCCGGAAGTCAAGATGACCAGTCCTTCCTGTCAGGTCGAACAGTAACCTGGAGGATTTTCTTGATCTCCCGATTTGATAGCTTGGCTAGACCATTAGTTTGGGGGTGGAAAGGAGTAGAGATTCGGTGTGACACCCCGTATTTGGTCATCAGTGACTTGAACTGAGCATTAGTGAAATGGGTCCCTCCATCAGAGATTATAGCACGTGGAATCCCGAACCGTGAAAAGATGTTCTGATGAATGAACCATTTTATGATCATTGGTTTGGGTCGGAATGGCTTTGATCCTTTCGGACACGTAGTCAACAGCGAGTAGAATGTACTTGAAGCCGTCTGAAATAGGAAAGGGTCCCATAAAATCAATCCCCCACACATCGAAGAGTTCGCATACAAGAATCGACTGCAAGGGGCATCATATCACGATGGCTCATGTTGCCTAAGTTCTAGCAACAAGTGCATGCCCTACAGTGATTGTATGCGTCTTTGAAAATCATGGGCCAATAGAAGCCACATTGGAGGACTTTCGCTGTGGTTTTATGACCTAAAAATGTCCACCGCATGCCTGGTCATGGTAGAAAGACAATATGTCCTGAATTTCCGCTTCCATGACACATCGTCGAATGATCTGATCAAAACCAATGTGGAAAAGATACGAGTCTTCCTAGAAGTAATACTTGGCATCGGAAAGCAATTTTTCCTTCTTGGCCTTTGGCCAATCGGATGGGATCTAATGTGATGCTAGGTACTTTACTATATCAGCAAACCAAGGAAGCCCTGTATTGATGGTTAGGAGGTGCTCATCAGGAAAATGTTCCATGATGGGTCCAGAAGGGTCGATGATCTCAAAAGGAAGGTGGGACAAGTGATCAGCTACCACATTCTGTTTTCCCACTTTGTTCCAAATCTCGAGGTCAAACTCTTGCAATAGCAAGATCAAGCAGATTAATCGAGGTTTCGTGTCCTTCTTTGCAAGGAGATGCCTCACAATTGTGTGATCTGAGTAAATGATAACACGAGAACCCAGGAGATAAGATCTGAACTTTTCCAGGGCAAATACCACCGCTAGTAGCTCTTTCTCAGTAAATGTGTAGTCACGTTGAGCCTTGTCAAGTGTCTTGCTAGAGTAGTAGATGACCACGAGTTTCCTATCAATTTTCTGCCCAAGTACTGCTCCTACAACGAAATCAGATGCATCGTACATGATCTCAAAGGGTTGAGACCAATCAGGAGACTGTAGGATTGGAGCTTGGGTAACTCGATCATGAAGCATTTCAAATGCTTGAGTGCCTTCCTTGGAGATTTTGAAAGGTACATCCTTAGAAAGCAGAGTGGTCAGGGGGCATGCGATCTTTGAGAAATCAAGAATGAAATGCTGGTAAAAATCGACGTGCCCCAGAAAAGATTGGATGTCCTTGATCGAGCTAGGCATAGGGAGTTTGGAAATCAAGTTTACCTTGGCTCAATCGACGTGGATGCCTTTTTCTGATATGAGATGTCCCAGGACAATTCCTTCAGGCACCATGAAATGGCTCTTTTCCCAGGAAAGAATCGGATTCACGTCAATGCACTACCTGAGGATTTGGACCAAGTGCAGGAGGCAATTGTCAAATGATTCTCCGAATACTGAAAAGTCATCCATGAAGACTTCCAAATAATCACCTACCATATCTAAGAATATGGCAAGCATGCACCGCTGAAAAGTAGCGGGTGCATTGCAGAGACCGAACGGCATCCTTCGGAACACGTATGTCCCGAAGGGGCAGGTGAAAGTGGTTTTTCTTGGTCCTCAGGATGGATTGCCACCTGGTTATAACTGAAGTACCCATCCAAAAAGCAGAAGAACCTATTTCCCGCTACTTTCTCGAGTATCTGATCAATAAACGGTAGTGGGAATGATCCTTCTTCATGGAGGAATTGAGTCTTCTGTAATCAATGTAGACTCTCCACGAGTTCACCACACGGGTCAGTATAATTTCTCCGATTTCAATCGTGATCACGGAGAGTCTTGCCTTCTTAGGCACAACCTGGATTGGACTCACCCTCTGACTATCGGAGATCAGGTAGATGGTCCCTGCATCTAACCACTTGATGATCTCCTTTTTCACGACCTCCTGCAGATTAGGATTCAAACGTCTCTGCATTTCATGGGAAGGTCGTGTGCCCTCTTTGGTGTAGATACGGTGTGTGCAGTAAAAGGGGATGATACCAGTCAAATCATCGAGAGTCCATCCAATGGCTCTACGATGTTGCTGGAGAATAGTAATCAGACGGGATTCCTGGTCAGGTGTGAGTCTAGAGTTGATAATCACCAGAAACGTCTGATTGGAACCCAAAAAGGCATACTTTAGATGGTCGGGAAGAGGCTTGAGTTCTAGAATAGGGTTATCAGCAGCAGCGGGTGGTTCAGGGTGTGTGTCAAGAGTAAGGGAAGGAGTTATGGGTGTATCTAAATCAGACTTAAACCCCTCTGATTGCGGGTTTTAATCCTCTTGTGGTTGATCGGAAGTAATCAAGTTGTCCTCAACATATGGTTCATCAACCATAGCCTTGATATCACATATTGGTTCTATAACACCACAATTAATCCCTTGTTGGGCCTTAAAAATGTCAATCTTCAGTGTTTGGTTCCCAAATTTCAGTTCAATTTGGCCCTCCTCATAATTTATATTGGCCCTAGCAGTGGCCAGAAAGGGTCTCCCTAGTATAATTGGTGTATCCCTTGGGTTTTCTAGAGCATCCATATCCAAGACTACAAAATCCACTAGGAAATAGAAATCTCATACCCTAACGATGACATCCTCAAGAACTCCTTTCGATTACTTAATAGATCGGTCAGCCAACTACAATGTCACCTCAGCCGGTTTAAGCTCAGATTCCTCAAGGTGGTCAAGGAGGGATGTAGGTATTAGGTTTATGGAGGCTCCTAAATCTAATAACACACTGTCAAATTGGGTTTCATCAATGGTACATGAAATCAGGGGAGTACCTGGATCTTTTTACTTAGGTGGGAGTTTGCTCAAAATTACAGAGTTGGCTTGCTCTGACAGTAATATCGGACTCCCACTTTTGGTTCGTGGCTTACGCTTGGGTGTACACACGTCTTTCAGAAATTGTGCATAAGCCGGTACATGGCGAATTGCATCCATCAAGGGGATGTTTATATGGACCTGTTCAAAGAGCTTGACCAGATCCTCCTCAGGAGCCATGGGTTTGTTTGTCCTCTTTCCCTTGGTTAAGGCCTCGAGAAATTGAACCTTGGCTGGTTCCTCTAGAATAGGTCCAGGTTCTTGATCTGGGACAGGGGTATCCTGGATAACTATCTTAGGGCTTGGGTTACTACCCGGCTGAAAGTGGCTTGGATAAGGTGGTTCTTGTGTTACTTTGCCACTACGGGTTGTTACAGAATTTAGTCCTGCCTGGTTTTGATTCAGAGTTGGTAAAATAGGAGGCTGCTGCTGAAATCCCGCATATGATGTCGAAGCTTCCATCCCATCAGGTGATGGAACAGAAGGGGCTTGGTAAATCATGTGGGCTTGGCCGAGATTTGGGTTCATAACACGCCTCTGGTTCGGCACATTATTTGGATTCGGCAGAGGTTACGAAGGGAGTGTGCCAAGTTGGCGGGAATTCACCATCTAGGCGAGTTGATTTCGTACCTCTGTGATCTCGTCCTTGTGCTATTTTTTCATAGCTGCATTCATCTTCTGAATGTCAGCTAGAGTCTGAAGGATAAGAGTCATTTGATCAGTTTGGGTTGGCCCGGATTGATAGGCGGGGTTGGGCCGAGGCTGAGGTGATTGATATGGATGAGGAGCTTGTGGACGGGGTTGATATGGTGATCCTTGATTCTGATTATTTCCCATCCACAGGAAGTTGGGATGATTCCGCCATCTAGGGTTATAGGTGTTAGAGAATGGGTCATTGTGGATGGCGTTGAGGTCCTCGTAGGTCTGAGGAACCTCAGGAAAGTCAGAGTACGAGGGTTCAGAGTTCCCCCAACTAAAGTAGGTCAGATCGGAGATTCCTCTGGTCCTAGAGTCAGACGGGGGTGGATACAGGTCCGTCCCCTGAGAAGATCGGTGATAGATGTTATGCATAGCTTCCCTCCAAAAAGGTGGCTGTGCAAACGGGTTTTGCGCAGAGGTGGCTCGCTGTAGATGTCGAGTCAGCTCATCCACCTTCTACTCTATGATAGAGACCTTGTCCAACAGACTGGCATCAATTCCAAGTCGACGGATGCAGACAGGCTCTGCATCTCGTGTGCTCCCCTCGATTCATCGATGCGTGGGCATTTGTCCGATCAAATAAGCCCATGGAGTCATTATCGATGGAGTTCTCACACATATTCTCGAGAATCTCCCACACTGTGTCTTCGTGTTGACCCATGATATTTCCTCCTCAGGTTGAATTGAAGAATAAGCGGATATCTTCATGGAGTCCTTGGTAAAAATATTGGACTTGTTAACGTTTAGGAACTTCGTGATGGGGGCACTTTCACATGAGATCCAAGAACGGTCCCATGCTTCATGAAGAGGCTCTCCAGATTGCTGGGTGAAGTGTGTGATCTGGTATCGTAGGGCATTCGTCCGACCAACTGGGAAGAACTTTTTCAAGAATTCAGATTGTAGTTCAACCCATGTGTTGATTGGATGCGTCTAAGTCTGATACTAGTGAGCTGCCTTGTCCATGAGAGAGAAGGAAAACATCTTCATAAGAAGAATATCCTGATTTTGGACATCTAACCCAAAGGTTTGGGCCAGATGTTTGAGTTGTTTGATGTGGTGGAAGGGATCCTCGGAATTAAGCCCATGAAATTTTGGAATAGCATGAATCATGTTAGGCTTGAGTTCAGAATCAGGACCTCCAACCGGGATTTGGACTCGAGGTTCGATCACCACCGCAACGGGATTGTAGTGATCTCGCATCATAGGACGCTGCGTGCGGATTTACAAAGGCTTAAAATAAATCATTTAGGCATTGGAGTTGGTTCTCAAGACTATTCTCTTCTTGTATTGGTTGTGCCATGATGATGGAAGGAGAATTTGGTTTTGATGAATCAGAGGAGATGTCTATGTGGTGGGGTTGCTGCACAAACACGAACATCGAGGCTTGGCCTTAGCAGGAGTGAATCGCTAAAGGAGGTCTTAAGGATGGTCTTAAGGACCTCCTTCTGAACATGCACCGATGGTTTGGACGAGATTAGAATGTGCTGGACCCAATCAAGACACCTAAAAATTTGGATGACTATAGAGGTTCGGGGTGGATGATACCCCTTCGTCAGAAAGTCATCCACCTGAGAAATACTTGGGCAGCCAGAGAGGGAGAGTCCCATAAAGACCCCTACACGGTAGAGCGTCCCCACGAGTTACAGGGTTTCCCCCACCTGACCTCTCTTGTCACTGAGGTTCTAGGTAGACCAGAATGGGGACTTTGACCTCTTAAGTCTACCACTTTTATTTAAGAGCAAAGGTGATTAGGATTCCACTTGAACTTTAGATGTATTGAGTGCAAAAGTGACCTAATTTCAAGGTTGGTTGACCCAACAAGAGGTCAACTTCACCTATTTGTCCTTTGAGAAGCTTTAGGTCCTTTCTTTTAGGATTCAAGTGAAATTAAGAGCTTGAATTTTAGGGTTTCTCTTGAATAAGTCTTTTCAACCAAGGCTTAGGCACACCTCTTTTTGGATAGTTGATTCTTGCTTAGAAAGATGTGTCTCTAAAACCCTAAATTGGAATCCTAAATTTGGCTATAATTTTGGTCCAATTTAGTTGCCAAAAATATGGTATCTAGGGCTCAATCAAGAAGGTGGTAGCCCTAGTTACCTTAAATGAATGCACAAATCAATATTTGTTGTTGAAATCAAAATTAGGCAACTTTGGTGAATTAGCTAAAGATGGAAAGCATGTAGCCCTAATTGATTTTATCTTATTTTATCCTTTTCAGAATGAGGAGAGAAAGGACTAATCAGATATTACCTACCCTGGGTGTGTTTGCTGTGTGGCCGTCTTCCTTTGAATCTTCTCTCCAAAAACAATCACAACAAAAGAGATATATCAAGTTAGTACCAAATTAGCACTTGTATTTAAGATTTCTAAATTGCCCGTTGCTCCCCAGCAACAGCGCCACAAAGTTTACGAGTGAAAATAGTGTTTCAAAATCGATGCAATGTAGTATAGGTTGAAATCGCTCGAAAAAAAATTGATTTTATTACTCAAAGTTTTAAGTAAGATGTCGAACACAGAGAGCAAATTAGGGTTTAGAAATCAAGAGCACAATTTGAGAAATTGAATATAATATGCAATGAAAACAAGAGTTGTAATGCAAAAAATGATAAATGTAAACACAAAATATCAAGAGTTGGACATCTGATTTGTGAATCAGACGTCTTAAACTATGGGTGCTATAGTGCTTTATTTCTTCTCTTTTTCTCTTCTCCTGATTTCGTGCCTTAGTCTTTCTCTGTTTCTTTTCTTCTGCCTTTAGCTTCTTCCATCTCTTTCTTTCTTTGGCGACTCCTCCTTCTTCTACCTTCAGTTCCTTCTCCTTCTCTTTCTTCTTTAGCCCTTCAGCCTCTCTGACTTCAACTTCTTCCTCTTCAGCCTTGCCTTCTTCCTTAGCTTTCTCTACCTCCGTCTTCTTCTTCCTTGGCTTCTTCTTCTTTCTCCTTTCTTGCGAGAGCAAAACCTACCCCTACCCGCGCATGGTCTCTTCTCCTCTTTCTCTCTTAGGCTTGCTCTCCCAAAGCCACCATCTCGGGTAATTGGGTCAGATACGCACTCGAAACCAGGCCCACCAGCATGCGATGGTGGGCGAGCAGTGCAGGGTTAGGTATACGGGTCACGCCAGGTCTGTGGAGTCGAGTCACGGATGAGGTGGGTGAAGGTGAGTGGGACCTCACCTCGTGGTCAGGAGGCGATAAGCCTAATCCACTTTTTCAATTTATTCAACTGCGGCACTTCAAGATTTTCCGAGGTGGGACTATCCTCCCACCTCCCTTCACGTGCATCCACAGCAGGCAACGGTGCTTGATTGCAGCTGATACTTCGACCTTCAGTGCCAATTGGTTGCCTGGATTGTGCGCGAGGGGAGTCCGCGCAACCTGGGGCTATGAACCTAGAGCAGGGAGACCTGGAGGGAGCTTCGCAAACAAGCTGCTTGCTTGCTTCAATGGCGGCGGACCTCCTACACTTGTTAACACGAAAACAGCCTTGCGGCCTCATCAGAAAGCTCAAGAGGCTTCGTCGAGACACAGCGAATGTGTTGCAGGGGTTGGCGTGGCATGGGGCTGCCGGAGTGCACTTGCCTAGGGCACCCTATGTGCGTCAGAGTGGGAGTGTTCGGGGGGTGCTTTGGGGGCATGGCGTGGTGAGTGTAGTGAGGGTTTATGTTCAGTGGAGTGTTGCTGAGCTTATGGGGTGGTTGGTGATTAGGCCATATTTGTGGGCTATTTAAGTATTTAAGTGTCTAGACATTAAGTTAATTCTAACATTTATTTAGCATGCATTAGGATGTAAATAGATTAATTCATATTTCTGATTTAATTACATAATTCATGCATTGCATTCATAAGTAAATGCATTTAGAATTAACTTAGAATTGCATTAGTTAACCAATTAGGTGCATTGCATGCATTATTTTAATTTAACATAGAAGTTAAGGGCTTATGCATAAATAACCATAATATTTTATTCTTTTAATCTTTTTCTCCTTTGCATAAGTAAGCCCTCCAGCTTCAGCTCCGCCTCCTCCTCCTATGCATCACATTTATGCCACGCCATTTTGAATTTGAAACGAAGGCCGTGGCTACAAAAGGAGGAGGGAGGCTGCCTTGTACAGGGAGGCCACCATCCCTGACCCACCATTGTGCAAAGAGTTGATCTCTCGTCCATTCCACCACCACCAGCCTCAACCGTGGCAACAAGCCTCCACCACCGTGGGCGTGTGGCGTGACAGGCCACACCGCCATCTGGAGCTCATCTACATTATTGTGAGCACCTCAGTGTGCACCACCCTCGCCGTCATCACCAACAACCACTACTACAGCCACTGCAACTTCACGTCCCCATCAGTTAAGACGTCTGGGAATGTTCTCAGACGTCTGAAACTCCTACAGCACCACCTTCATCTTCTTCCCTCGCCCTTTGTTTTTCCAGCCACCTGCCACTGCACACCGCATGCCTCTTCATCTCCTCCAGCGTGCCCACTTCCGCACGCCCACTCCTATGCCAACGCCTACTCCCTGCAGCGCCCACCGCTGTGCGCTTCCCCGTGTGCATCTACGTGCCTTCAGCAGTAGCAGCAGCTGCTCAGCACCTCCGCACATCCACTTCCACGCCCTCCTTAAAACCTCAGCGCCTTACATTTTCGAGGTAAAATCCTCTGTTTTTGTTCTAATTAGTAATTACATTTCATGCCATTTCCAGGAAAAAGGAATTTTGATTTATGATTATTTTATTATGGTGACATTGCAACTTCATACTCAAGCTTTCTTACAATTGCGTGGCTTTTGTGATTAACATTGTTTGACATTGGTTTTGGGATTAAAATGTGAACAAATTTTCTCTAATACATGTCAATTGAAAATTACATAAAATCATCACATATTTATTGAATATTTTAGTAAGGAAAAACTACACATCTACCCTTACATTTTTTAGTTATTGTGCATCTTCTTTCCATCGCATTTCATGTCAGATTTGACTATGGATTTCTCACTAGATTGAACGAATACGAAATAATCAAGATTTTATTGCATCATTGCCTCCCTGTGGACACAACCCGCTCCTAATTGAGTGGTTATATTAATTGTTGATTAGTCGATTTTTGCACCACATAGAACTACAAACGACGTGTCATTTTATGTGACAAATGACTTTAAAAGCGAAGAATCAACTCGTCAAATGGCACTGTTGCTGGGGAGGCAATAGACGCAATAATTTCACCTGATTTCACCTGATTTCATTTCTAATTATTTCTCATTGCATAGTGATCTGACCATTTATTATCTTTTCTGTGCGAGAAATTTGTGCGAGGAATTAGAGAGAGGCGAGTGCAATGATCTGCAACACATTCTACGACTCGTAATCACACTAGCCATCGTGAGAGGCAACCCTTGATATCTCCAGAGGAGAAATTGATCAACCTACCTTGCAAGGGAGGGGAAGGAAGAGGACGCGACGATCATCTTTGTACATTTAGTCGTTGATTTGATTAAAGTAGGATTAAGACTTTAGACTTAATTTTTCATTGCACATTTGGTTTAAAACCCTTGTTCTGGGGTATATTTTGAAGGGTTTGTTCCCCGATTTTGTTTTAGGCCCGTGTTGGGTAATTTTTGGGAACCTATTTCCTTTTCTTTAGATTTAGGTTTTTAGTTTATTTTGTGGATTGTTTACCGTTATTTTCTTGTGCATAAGTAGTTAAAAAAATAATAATAATAAAAACAAACGAGCTACCTGCTAGAAGTTTCCTACCCCTAGGACGAACCATTTAGGTCTGTACGAGCAGCCTCTAGATTTACTTCTCTGCATTGCGTGCATTCTCGCATCGTTGATTGCTGGAAGGAAGGTACGCATTCTCTTACTTTGCATCATATTCTTGATCATGCATTGCATTTGGACTTAATTCGAAGACCACAAAATTTGTCTTGAAGAGATCTAACAAGTGGTCACATATATTCTTGAAAAAGGACTAATTAAAGGAGGGACATCTAAAAATCAAGGACTTGATTTTCAAACGTGGTGTGCGATTCAAAATTCAAATCTTTTTGTAGTGAATGCACACCAATATCTTTTGCACCACAGCATGCATTTAAACACTCCTAAGTTGTGGAACGACTAGGACAAGAGCCCTCGTACCGTTGGATTCTAAAGTTTTCGGAACTTGAGATCAAAGGTTTTGTAAATCCGAAGAGGGGGATACCTTGTCAAAGGATTTTTGGGGGTAGTTGAGAAGCACCGTAAAAGCACAGCTTCAAAGGAAGGCTTAGGCCTACTTGCATCCCTCGATCTTCCATCTTTGGAGTTGCTTTACCATTTGAGATTTAGGGAAGAACACCTAAGCTCCAACTAGGTTTTCTTAGGCCAACCGTAGGTCGACAATAAGTGCGTAAATTGATTGAACAAATTGTATTGTCACCTACAATCTAACTTAAATCAAAAGCCTAAATTGGGAAAGACCTAAAAAGTCCTTTTTGAATTGTGTTTTGCTTGGGGAATTCTGATTAAGGTGTGAGTTAGAATGGACCACATTGATTTTCATCCTTTCATATCTCGGCCACACCCTCACCCCCACTCTGCACTCTTTGATCCCATATGCCGAGATGGTCCTTCCCTTGATGGACATAATGACAATCATTGGGATCCGTTTTACTCCTATTAAGCCTTAAATCAGTGAGCAAAACCTAGGAGCGGGATTTGCTTTGCCCAATATCCCACACACCATAGAAATACCCAACCCACCCTCCCTGAATAATTATAATGGTTGGACAGACACTCCTGGGTACTATAAGCCTGAGCCTGACTTCTTTCATGATAAAAATGACCTCTCCTCCTTGAAGATGGAAATACAGAAACTACAAAATGAAATGATTGAATTGTTAGGAGAATCTTCGAGAGCAGGGCAACAAGAAAGAGATGAAATTAGCCACCCAATCTACCCCATTGAGGATGACGTACACCCCTCTACAATAGATGCATCTCCCGTGGGAGAGCTACACTTTAAGTTGGAGGGAAATTTTGGGGAGAATAGCTACTTTTCGAGGATCGATTTTGAAACCTCCCCATTAGATGACACTTCCTTGAGTGATCCACGCCTTAAGTGGGAGGAAGATACATATGAAAGTAGATATGCATTGGATGAAGAAAGGTGGCAACCCGAGGAAGATGATGATAAGGTTGAGTATCCACCTGAATTTTATTGGAGTCAAAAGAAGGGAACGATGGTATCATTGGAAGACCTCGACCCAAATGATAGTATTTTTGTGACATTTGATGAAGTGGGTCGAAGTCAAGTTGTTAATCCTACCCTCCCTTCTGATCACGAGATGGAACTCAAGCCCACCCTTAGGGAACCTAACCCTCAAGAAATTGACCTATCTGAGGAGTCCAATGTTACCAGTGTAAACTATTTACCTCAGATAGAGTACCCTAAGGGATCTGCTGAGATATTAAATGATTTTAGACCTCAGGTATATGATGAATCATATGATGAGGAGAAAGACGAATTATATGAGGAACCTACATTCAAGATTTGGAGTGACACTAAGGGTGATTATGTCTTATTTGAAGAGTTAGCCCTGGAGGATGACACAAATTTGACCAAATTAGGTTTCCTTAGCACACCCATTGATGATATTTCTCCTCATGTTGAAATGATGGAAAATTTGGAAGCAACTTCTAAGATTTATGTGGATTCACATATAAACTCCGAGGAAGATTTGAGTAAAGAACAAAAATCGGGGATGACATTGATAGGATAATCCCTAGATCTGTTGCTTCCAACCTGCCTTCATTTATTTTGAAGTCACCCTCTGATTCGCTTATGTCTGAAGGCGAAATTGTGACTCCTGATGAAGGGCAGGAAGATACATGTGATGGTGCAAGAAATGCTAGGGATGCAATTGAGGATTTGGAAAGAGTGTTAGGGATGGACACCGAGCTGATTAAACCCAACCTAGATCTTATGGCCATCCCGCAACCTCAAAATTTGGACACCCTAGAAAATCCTTGCCTTAGAGAATTGCTCACTTTTGTTCTGACTGGGGGGCTTAACAAACCAATATTTCCAGTAATGGAGTATCACATATGGATTGATGATTTCTTTAGTCAGTCCATTGCCTTGGGGGTTTATCTCTGCACCATTCCTTCCCCATTCCTTTTTGAGGATCCTTGTCATCCTCCCTCTAGCCCTTTGGAGGTTGTTATACCAACTTATCCTTTAGAACCTCCTCTGGTGACCTGGGAAGATTTTATTCCCATCCTGGTTGGGCGAGCATTTGCTATCAGGATTCATCATTAGCTCGCCAACATCCTAGGTTACCTATTTTCTAGGCCAGCATTACTTTGGTCATTTTTAGGGCCTATTTCTGCAATCCTTAAACCTAATTTACAGGTTCTTTGGCTACTCGTCTGCTAACAAGAGGATGGCAGTCCTTCTCTGACCCTGGTAATATCCTTCTATGCAATGAGGACATTGCAGCTTTTAGGCATGGGGGGTGTACTTGGGGATATACATAGCATAGTGCATTCATTGCATACATTTGCATAAAAGAAAACTAAATAAATAAAAATAAAAAAATAATTGAAAAAAGAAGTTTTGAGCTTAACGGGCTAGGTCCTGCATTCTTAAGCAAATCAGAACTCTAGGGTAGACTAAGTTAATTCTAGGGTCAAACTTTAGCAGCTAAATGAGCTACTAGCTTTAGACCTTTAGGGTCCTTTGTGGACTTAAAAACTTAAGTAGGAGTTAAGTTGCAGACCATTCCTTAAGAGGTTGAGGAAGAAAAGCTAGGGTTTGAGTTAAAAGGTGGGGTAGTACTTGGAGTCTTGTTCTACCTTTTGGTTTACGGGTCCTTGTAACCCAAGCATCCAAATTTCACACACTTGGTCTGGTGTAAGTAATCAACTTAATTCCTTTCTTAAAAGAGATTTGGTTCTCTTAGTTTTGACTTAGGAGAGGCTTGAAAGCACAATTTGATTAGAAGAGTTCCCGCCGCAAGAGAGGTAGAGTATATACTCACCTTGAGGATGCGATGATAACATATTACCTCATCGGCGCTTGTCTCTTAGGATATCCATCCTACTGGGGGCATGTAAGCGCATTGTACAGTTCAAGTACTGATTACACCGCAAAAATACACCTGCAATTATGCCGTCTTGTGCTATTTCCTAGCATTACCAGCGCATATTAGGGTTCCATAGTCGTATTTGTGAAAATACATGCATGCATGCATTTAATTGAGAGGGAAGGAGAGTGAATAAAATAGCCTCGCAATTCACATTTTCTTCAAGTGCATCTTTGCAAAATTCACCATCCTTTTATTTTCTATTTCTACTTGACTTTGAATTCTTCTCGCGGTTGCATGGCATGGCTGGACCTTCCTCCTCACACCATGCTCTGCAACACCTCTCCCTGCCAGCCGCATGCAGCCTCTCCCTGCCAAGCCCTGCTCAAGCCATGCACAGCCAGGGCATGGCTGTGCATGCTTTCTTCTTCTTTAAAAAGAGCACGGCTCCTTCTTTGCAAAGAGCCTGGTCCACCACACAAAAAATCCAACAGCAGCTTCTCCTTCCAGGCCACCGTCCCCTCCCCCTCTCCCTCCATACGCAGGACCTCCTCCTCTGAGGAGCCACTCTGCGGGCAGGAGACCATCACTGTGGTGCACACCCACCACCGTGAGACCACCACAGCCCAGCTCAACAAAGAGCCAGTGGGCGTGGTGGTCTTCTCTTCCCTGTTTCACTTTCCACACCATTTCCGCCATTACACCAAAGCCTCAAGCTTTGGAGCTCAACCAGCTACCGCATGCCCCTGCAGCAGCCGGTCAAGCCCCACAGCAGCAACAGCAAGGCGGCAGCAGTGCACGCAGGCCACCGCGTGTGCCTATAGGTGCCCTCGCTCCTGCTTCTTCACGCTGCACTCGCCTTTCCGCCTGCAACCGGCCACTGCGTGCCCCTACAGCGGCCAGCCAAGCTTCACCGTGCACACCAGCCAACACTCGCAAGCCACCGTGCGCCCTGTCGTGCTCCTTCGCTTGCAACCCAACCCTCTCCGCACGCTCTGTCGCAACGTTCCGCCCGCAAGCCACCGACCGGCGCAACCCTTCCACGCGTGCTCCAGCCACAAGCTATCCGCACTCATAGCACCGGATGCAAGCGGTTGCGCGGCTCGCTCGGCCACTGTAGCCACTGTTCATGCATTTCTGCGGAACACTGTGGCTACAGTGGGGTGACCGGTAAGTTTCTCACTTATCCGGTCACCCGATGCGCCGCTACCGGCCACTGCCCGCACCTTCATCCAGCCCCGCATCTGCTCCATCGCCAGCCCGGGCGTCTGCATGTGCCCGCGTCGCCCGCTCCCTTTGCCCGCGTATGTCTGCGTGCGCCCGCTCCAGCTCTCCGCGCAGTGCTGTGCGCTGCAGTCCTCTCCACACTCACTTCCTCCTAGTGTGCACGTCCTCATGCACCTACGCGCAGCACAGTGCCTGAAGCCTCAGACGTCGGCCCCACTGCTGCAGACGACTTAAACGCCTCTCTTTTCCTCAGCAGAAGCCCTCTCTCTCTCTCTCTGCAGAAACACATACACACACACACACTCTCGCACACACACACTCTCACCTTTACACTATTATATACTTATATATATATACATATACATATATATATTTATATCTATATATATTTATATACATATATATATATTTACATATATACATATATTTATATACATATATCTATATATATATATAGTATTACCTATATAACTAAGTATAAGTATAGATACATATATATATATACACATATATACACACCTACTTATACACACACACACATATATATATATACATACAAATATACATACATATATACATATATCTATATACATATATTACTATATATATATACATACATTTATATACATCTATATAGTTATATATACATACATATACATATATATATACTTATATATATTTACATATATACATATATATATACATATAACTACATATATACATATAGATATATTTACATATATACATATATATATATACATTTTCACATTACTTACCATACGTTGTATCGTGGGAATATCTGCACCAGTTGCTGATATTCCCCGATACACGCGTACAAAAAGCGTGTTCGCATTCATCTTCCACCATCCACCTTACACTCCATGCGGCACCTCGTCCTGTCGATTGCGTCTTTCTAGACGACGACCGACTCGACACCGTGCTACACTCCATCTCCGCCTCCACCCCCACCCCTTTATACATATATAATATATACCTATATATATATATACTATATTTACTTTATTTCTATTTCGCTTTCCTGCTAGTAAAAAGATAAAAAAAATATATAAAAGAGGAAAGATAATCTTTGACTTGCAGGTACTCCGTCTTGTGAATAGCAAGACCCGTTTTGAAACCCTGATTTGGCTCAAAGCCAAGAACCTAATTTTGAGGGTGTACCTCAAGGACAAAAGTTATCAAAAAAAAATCCTAAATAGAAAAACACCAAAAACACAATAAACGAATGGAAGAGATTCGTTGTAGGAAAGGCATAGAAACTTGACTTCTAACCCCACTTCCCTGAGTTCGACCCTAGGCCTAAAAGTGACCAAGATAAACTCAAGTAGGCCAGGTTAAAAATTTTGTAAAGAGATGGTTAGGTCCGATTTATGTTAACCACTATACACACTTCAACGATAAAATCACCATATTAACACACCTATCCGGGCCCGACCACCAAGTACCATGGTCGGCCCTATCTCAAAGTGCCGATTGCCACAGGCCCGAATTCGCTTAAGAAATCCATGGGCGATACTATCTCGAAGTGTCGATTGCCAGGAGTTCTTGGGGTCGTTATGGGCGGTGCTATCTAGAAGCATCGAAAGCCAGGCACCCTTCGAGGTATGGTAATGGGGATAATGAATCTGACACAGACCGTGTTGATAGCTGATCTAAGGTTAGACTTAGAGGAATATAAAAAAAAAGTCATTTTTCCTTTAACTCAAATAACTCAGACCAAAGCACATGCATGGATGCTTTAATCTCAGGGATCAATAAACCTTAGGGTAGAGTCAGAAATCAGGGAAACTTATGCCTGCAACTCATCTTTAGCTTACCTAGCCTGTAACTTAGCAACGACTTAGGAACCTTAGGTCTAGAGTCTGAACTTAATATGTTTCTAGAGGAAGACCGATTGGGTTGACTAGTCTACTTGGAGTGCTAGGTTTTGCTTGGATTTGCTAGGGACTAACAAAAACTAAGCATGGGGGTATTTGATTAGCCCATATTTGTGGGCTATTTAAGTATTTAAGTGCCTAGACATTAAGTTAATTCTAACATTTATTTAGCATGCATTAGGATGTAAATAGATTAATTCATATTTCTGATTTAATTACATAATTCATGCATTGCATTCATAAGTAAATGCATTTAGAATTAACTTAGAATTGCATTAGTTAACCAATTAGGTGCATTGCATGCATTATTTTAATTTAACATAGAAGTTAAGGGCTTATGCATAAATAACCATAATATTTTATTCTTTTAATCTTTTTCTCCTTTGCACAAGTAAGCCCTCCAGCTTCAGCTCCGCCTCCTCCTCCTGCGCATCACATTTATGCCACGCCATTTTGAATTTGAAACGAAGGCCGTGGCTACAAAAGGAGGAGGGAGGCTGCCTTGTACAGGGAGGCCACCATCCCTGACCCACCATTGTGCAAAGAGTTGATCTCTCGTCCGTTCCACCACCACCAGCCTCAACCGTGGCAACGAGCCTCCAGCACCGTGGGCGTGTGGCGTGACAGGCCACACCGCCATCTGGAGCTCGTCTACATTACTACGAGCACCTCAACGTGCAGCACCCTCGCCGTCATCACCAACAACCACCACTGCAGCTGCTGCAACTTCACGTCCCCGTCAGTTAAGATGTCTGGGAATGTTCCCAGATGTCTGAAACTCCTACAGCACCACCTTCATCTTCTTCCCCCGTCCTTTGTTTTTCCAGCCACCAGCCACTGCTCACCTCACGCCTCTTCATCTCCTCCAGTGCGCCCACTTTCGCGTGCCTACTTCCGCATGCCCACTCCCATGCCCGCGCCTACTCCCTGCAGCGCCCACCTCAGTGTGCCTCCCCGTGTGCATCTACACGCCTTCAACAACAGCAGCAGCTGCTCAACACCTCCACGCGTCCACTTTCGCACCCTCCTTGCAACCTCAGTGTGCAGCAGCACGCGTGCTCCAGCCTGCAAAACCCACTCCCGCTCCTTCAGCGCCCTCGCCGACCTCCTCCAGTGCACCTCCAGCACATAGCAGCACCCACGCCTCCCTG
Organism: Thalassia testudinum; assembly: GCA_037157565.1. Classification (NCBI taxonomy): domain Eukaryota; kingdom Viridiplantae; phylum Streptophyta; class Magnoliopsida; order Alismatales; family Hydrocharitaceae; genus Thalassia; species Thalassia testudinum. The sequence continues at coordinate 19,221,830 of JAZHRO010000026.1, read as the reverse complement.
CAGCGCTTCACCACATGCCTGTAGAACGCGTGCCACCTTCATGCGCACCCTATGGTGCTCCAGCTCACCCCCATGCACCTCAGTAGCCGCACGCCTCAGCAGCTGCACACCTGTCTCACGCACGGCAGCAGCAGCTTCTTCACCGCCGCCACCTTTCTCCTCTAGGCAGGCCGACTACGGCCACCTCTCGACGTACCGCTGCCACCACCGCAACGGCCTCACTTCAGCCAACCTCCTGTGGGAATCTCTCCTCGATTGAACCTCTCTCCCGATCGCGAGGAGGAGAGCGGTAAAATCCTCTATTTTTGTTGTAATTAGTAATTACATTTCATGCCATTGCCAGGAAAAAGGAATTTTGATTTATGATTATTTTATTATGGTGAAATTGCAACTTCATACTCAAGCTTTCTTACAATTGTGTGGCTTTTGTGATTAACATTGTTTGCCATTGGTTTTCGGATTAAAATGTGCACAAATTTTCTCTAATACATGTCAATTGAAAATTATATAAAATCATCACATATTTATTGAATATTTCAGTAAGGAAAAACTACACATCTACGCTTACATTTTCCAGTTATTATGCTTCTTCTTTCCATCCCATTTCATGTCAGATTTGACTATGGATTTCCACTAGATTGAATGAATACAAAATAATCAAGATTTTATTGCGTCATTGCCTCCCAGTGGACACGACCTGCTCCTAATTGAGTGGTTATATTAATTTTTGATTAGTTGATTTTTCCACCACATATAACTACAAACGACGCATCATTTTATGTGACAAATGACTTTAAAAGTGAAGAATCGACTCGTCAGTTGGCGAGGCGGATGGAGGTGTGGAGCGATGGGGACGCCTCGTCAGAGGTCTGGCTGGAGTTGGAAGGGTTGATGGTGATTGAGTGCGTCGATGTGTGTTTTCAAGAGATAAAGAGGGAAAAAGGATTAAAAAGGAGAGAGGACTTAGCTGGGCGTAGAGAGATGAAGGGGAAGGCAGAGATGGCGGCCAGCTCGTATTGCCATCGCCGGAGATGAAGTGCTCAGTGGGGGGAGGACAGCGACAATGAAGGGGCTGCAGAGGCGTCGGTGGGTGCGGCGCGATGTTGACGAACAGGAGGAAGAGAACCCCGCCACTAGTATTGTGGCTGGGCGACAAGGGAAAGAGAGGGAGATTGCCGGAGCTTGTTGAGCCACTGGATGAAGGAGGAAGAGACGAATTAGAGGGATTCTCTGGCCAACGTCAAGCTTGGGAGATGCAGGGTGACTTGGGTCTGCTTATATAGGCCCTGAAGGAAGGATTTGTGCTTGGAAGCCAAGCTTCCAAGCACGGCAAGCTCGTCGAAGATGGAAATTTGAAGGAGACCCAAACCTCTCATGCATTCACATGTGAGATTGAGTACCACATAGAGCCTCAAATTATGTTCAGACTGAAGGAGATTTCTCAGAGAATCTCCCTTTCAATTTTGAAGGGGATCCTCTGAGAAATCAGAGAGATCTTGCCCTCGAAATCTCACCGGAGTAGGATTCCCTCTCCTATAATGGCAGAGGGACCTAATTGCAAAGAACAAAGACAAAGCTAGGGGGGTTTCTATACAGGTTTTCAAAAGATAGGGGTAGAAATGTAATTAGGCTGGGCCTATTTGCAAAGAGGGTCAAGATGAATTCCCCTTAAGTCCAAATTTTGGTACAACATAATTTGGACCTAAGGAATCCAATGGTGCAGTTGGATGTTAGGTTTAACCACGTTTGATTGGGCAATTTACGTAAAAACCTAATTTAGGGCAAATATTTGTCTGAGACCCTAATTTAGGTCAAAATAGGATTTAAGGGCCAAATTGAAGGTTCTAAACCTTAGAGAATACTTTTCCATGATTTTTAGAGGGTTTAGGTGAATTTTATCCTGACCAAAACCTTGTTAAATCAAGTGGGTCTGTTTTAGGGTTATAAGAAGTCATTTAATTCCTAGAATTCACATGAACCCTTTTCTGTTTGATTCAACCCACTTTTTATCTTGCTAAGACCATTTTACCTATGTTTAGCCCATGAGAAAATCCATTGTTGCACTGCAATGGTAAAATTACAATTTTACCCCTTGTTTCTTGCTTTTCTCTCAAAATAGTTATTCATGGAATTAGGACCTCCAGTTGGCTATGTAGGAGCTTTTGTTCTCTTTTCTAGGTCAAAATGACCTAGTTAGGTCTCATGATGGTGTTCCCATCAACTACGCTGGCAAGACACTTGACGAGGCTCAACGTAACTACACAGTTACTGAGAAAGAGCTACTAACCATAGTATTTGCCCTGGAAAAATTCAGATCGTATCTTTTGGGTTCTCGTATTATCATTTACTTAGATCACACTTCTGTGAGGCATCTCCTTGCGAAGAAGGACACGAAACCTCAACTAATCCGCTGGATCTTACTGTTACAAGAATTTGATCTCGAGATTTGCGATAAGGCAGGGAAACAGAATGTGCTAGCTGATCACTTATCCCGCCTTCCTTCTGATATTATCAACCCTTTCGGACCCATTACTGAACATTTCCCCGATGAGCACCTCCTAACTATCAGTACAGGACTTCCATGGTTTGCTGATCTAGTAAACTACTTGGCATCACATCAGATACCGTCCCATTTGTCAAAAGCCAAGAAGGACAAATTACTTTCCGATGTTAAGTATTACTTTTGGGAAGACCAGCATCTCTTCCGCATTGGTACTGATCAAATCATCCGACGATGTATTCCGGAAGCGAAAATTCAGGACATTTTATCCTTCTGCCATAACCAGGCATGCGGAGGACACTTCTCTGGTCATAAAATTGCAGCAAAAGTCCTTCAGTGCAGCATCTATTGGTCCATGATTTTCGAAGATGCATACAATCACTGTAAGGCATGCACTCGTTGCCAGACCTTAGGCAACATGAGCCACCGTGATATGATGCCCTTACAGCCGATTCTCGTATGCGAAATCTTTGATGTCTGGGGGATTGATTTTATGGGTCCCTTCCCTGTTTCAGATGGCTTTGGATGTCTAGGGGATTGATTTCCAAATGGATCGAAGCCATTCTGACCTGAACCAGCGATCATAAGGTGGTTATCAAATTCATTCATCAGGACATCTTTTCTTGATTCAGGATTCCATGTGCCATAATCTCTGATGGAGGGACCCATTTCACGAATGCTCAATTCAAATCACTGATGACCAAATATGGGGTGTCACCGCCAAACCAATGGTCTAGCTGAGCCATCGAATCAGGAGATCAAAAAAATCCTCTAGGTCACTATTCGACCTGACAGGAAAGACTGGTCATCCCGAATTCTAGAATCTTTGTGGGCTTGTAGGACCGCCCACAAAACCCAATTAGGCGTGTGTCCCTTTAGATTAGTGTATGGGAAGGCATGTCACCTCCCCGTCGAATTGGAGCACAAAGCCTATTGGGCAGTACAGAACTGCAATCTCGATCTTTCTAAGGTAGGAACCCACATAAAGCTTCAAATGAGCGAGATCGATGAATTGCGCCATGACGCATATGAGAACTCGCGAATTTACAAAGAGCAGGTTAAGGCCTTTCATGACATGCACATATCCAGAAATATCTTTTTCCCTGGTCAGAAAGCCATACTCTTTGACGCCAAACTCAAATTATTCCCAGGAAAACTTGGATCAAAATGGATTGGACCATACCTTGTCCAACGAGTCTTTGGAAATGGAGCTGTCGAAATCAGTCAACTCAGCCACGATTCAGAACCTTTTGTCGTGAACGGTCAGAGACTCAAACCATTCATTGAACTCACCAATACAAATTTGGCTAAGATATCTTTTACCCTCCATTCTCCTTGAGCTCATTACTCCCAGTTGATGGCGTTAAACTCAATGCTTAACGGGAGGCAGCTTATTGTTTCAAAAAACCTGAAACCCTTCTTCACATATCTTATGCTGAACTCATATTGCACTTTTAGGTTCATTCATTAGAACAGCCGACTCCACCCGAGATTGAAATCATCCGCAACAGTCAGCCCAACCCATCCACCCGTCCAACACCTATTCTAATGAATGATCAAAGCTGAACTCGAACCCACCTAATTTACATTGAGGACATTGCAAATCATAGGCATGGGGGGTATTAAAGTGCAAAACACCGTAAAAATCTTTTCACAAGAAAGGGTTTCATCAAAAAAATCACATATTCCAAAAAATACCAAAAAATAATAATAAATTCTTGAAAAAGAATAAAAATATGAGAGGAGAGGAAATTTTGATGGCATATTAGATTTTGAGGAGAAAAAGGGAGGAAAAAAGGTCAAAAAGGAGTACAATTTGAAAAGAAAAGAAAAGGAGGTAGTCATTAGTAAAAGATTAAGGAATTGACTTAATTCTAGACCATATCAAAAGAAAGAAAATGAAAGGCAAAAAGTGTTTAGTAGGAATGCTGATTTTAGGCCTCTTGGGCTATAATCCTAGTCTTAAAAATTCAAGTACCCGTTAAGATCTAGATAATCCTCAAGAGGTTAGGGAAAATGCAAAGCTTAAGTATTAGGTCTAAGGCTTAGGGATTATTCGGCCTCGTTAATTGACCTCTGGCTTGCGAGACTTGGTAACCTAAGCACCACAATCCACACACAGTCTGGTTTAGTGCGCCTAAGTATCAAAATCATGCAAATGTGTTTAACATATTCTGAAAAAGTCACCTAGATTAGGAGTAGCTGATCGACACAAATTGATTTGGACGAGTTCCCAGCATGAAGAGGCAGGAAATTCCACTCGAAAATGTGCAATAACATATCGTCTCCTTGGTGCTTGTCTCCTAGGATATCTACATATCCTACCAGGGGCATGTAAGCACCCTGTGCTGCCATGGGCAGCATTATCCCAAAATGTCGATTGTCAGTGTCTGGATTTCGCTACAGAACGCCATGGGTGGGATTATCTCGAAATCTCGAAAACCAAGGTTCTAGGAGTTTCCATGGGCAATGCTATCTCGAAGCATCAATTGCCAGGGACCCTGCGAGGATTGATGATGGGGACTAGGAATCAGATACAAACCATGTTGTAAAGCTAATCAAAAGCTAGAAATAAAAAGAAAAGAGAGAGAAAACACTCCAAAATAAAGAAAAATTCCTCTATCTCTCTCTGTCAAAAACGCACTGCAAACTAAGCCTATGCTAAAACATGTTACAAGCACGGGTGCTTTAATCGTGGAGTTCAACGAACCTTAAGTTAATTTTTGTGGGCCATAGAAACCTTCACAGCAAACTGAGGCTATAGGTGGTCAGGTCCGGATCTTAGTTGGTACTTGAGTACCTCTAGGCCTACTATTGTCATTTTAACCTAATCTACAAAAGTAAGCATACACCAAGTTTGTTTTAAGCATCAAAAGGTTTTATGGTCTAGATTCAAAGTTAATGCCTTGAAATTCTGCCAAGGGACTAGCAAAAGCTAGGCATGGGGGTATGATAAGAACACCATCATGAGCAATAACTAGCTCATTTTGACCCAATTAAGTCAATAAATGCTCCTACATAACTGCCAGAGTCACAAGTAGTTGCATAATCATTCTGAAAAAAAATAAGAAACTAGGGTTAAAATTGTAATTTTACTAGCTCATCATGAATGCAGTACAACCATGGGCTTTCTCAAGGGTTGAATGAAGGTAAATTGGTCTTAAAAAGATATCAAGAGGGATAAGACAGACAAAAAAGGGTTTACACGTGTTCTGAGAATTAAATGACTTTTGAAACCCTAAAAAGAGGTCCGCTTAATTAACTGAGGTTATGATCAGGATAAAATTCACCTAAATCCTCTAAAATTCATATAAAAATATTCTCCAGGGTTTAGAACTTTCAATTTGACCATCAGAACCCGTTTTGACCCAAAATAGAACCATAGATAGACATTTGCCCTAATTTGGGTTTTTACATAAATTACCCAGTCAAACAAGGGCAAAACCAAAATTCAACTTCACCATTGTATTCCTTAGGTCCAAATTAGATTTGTATCAAAATTTTGATTCAAGTTGAATTTGTCTTGACCTAGTTTGCAAATTGCTCCTATATAATTCATTTCTACCCTTAACTTTCAAAATCCTTTCAAATGGGCCCCTAACTTGGCCATCGTTCCCACAAACAGGTCCATGCTGCCATTAAACCTATTCCTACTTGCTCCGACAACCTTGACAAGGAAAGAACTCCCTGATTTCTTGACGAATCCCTTTCAAATTTGAAAGGGAAGTACGTCAAGAAATTCCCTTCCTTTTAGACCTAATCCTAAGCCCTGAAACCTACCCAATCTCTCATGCGAATGCATGAGAGATTCGGGTATCAAGAAACTTCCAACTCCGGTGAGATTTCTAAGCTTGGGAACCTTGCTTCCCAAGCTCTACCCAACCTCTGATGACTTATAAAAGACACCCTAGATCACAACGGATTTCCTAACCTTGAATTCGGCCAAAGATTCCCTCAAATTCCTCTTCCCTCCTCCAGCCGATTTGCTCTTCAATCTCCGCCGACCTTCCCTAATTTCTCTCGTCATCTAACCACAATACTAACGAGTTGATTCTTCGCTTTTAAAGTTGTTTGTCACATAAAATGACGAGTCGTTTATAGTCTTATGTGGTGGAAAAATCGACTAATCAATAATTAATATAATCACTCAATTAGGAGCGGGTCGTGTCCACAGGGAGGCGATGGCCTATTTAAACTCACAAGGGTCAAAAACCTACGTTCACTATTAATTTAGTCAAGAAACCAAATCAAAATCACTTTCAGATTAGATAAACAATAAGTGTTAATGCTGAAATAGCAATTTTGCACAACTAGAGGATATATTTTGCAATGCAGCATAATAAAATACTAATAAAAGTTCACAATGGCACTAAATGTAAATATTAATAGGGGCTTTACTATAGCAAAACAGGGGAATTTCTTCCCCTTGTCCGTGCACAAGGAAGAGACTACGATTGAAGGCAAGAAGCTCACTGAAGGTTGAGTGAGCCGAGAGCAATTCAATGGTGGTGGTCTCGTGGCCAATGGTGGACGGAGGCGGCGGCGGCTAGGAGAGGAGCGGTGGTTGCAGCTCTCTGTTGCTGCTGGAGATGGAGAGGAGGCATGTGCGCTGAAGGGCTTCATGCGGATGGAGGTAGTGGAAGCACAGGTTGTGCGGGCGCTGGTGAGCTCGACCACAGCTGTTGCGCGCTGCAGGCGTCAACAGAGCTGCAGGGAGTGCCGGCGGAGGTGCAGTGCGCTCTACACACGCGGCTAGAGGGTGTGCGGGTGCGTGTAGCTGGAGGGCACGCAGGCGGAGGTGCGGGCGTGTGTAGGTGGAGGGCACACGGGCGGAGGTGTGGGTGCGTGCAGCTGGAGTAGCTTGCACTCCGCGCACGTGACTGGAGGCGATGGCCGCTAGGTGGTGGACATGTAGTTGTTGGGAGGAGGACGCGGAGGCTACTGTTGGATCTGGCCAAGAGGCACGCAACGACAGTGGCTGGGCACCACCTGTGCGCGTGCGGTGATGCACGATATGCAGCTAGAGGAGTATGGCTACTGCTGCATGTGGGATGTGGCGCGGTCTAGAGGAGAGGCTAGCTGCTGCTACGCGTGAGGACAGAGGATGGGGGAAGAAGATGAAGGTGTTGCTGGAGGAGTTTCAGACATCTGGGAACATTCCCAAACGTCTTAATGGATGGGGGCGTGAAGTTGCGGCGGCTACAGCGGTGGATGCTGGTGATGGCGGTAATGGTGGTGCACGCTGAGGTGCTCGCAGTAATGCAAATGAGCTCCAGATGGCGGTGTGGCCTGTCACGCCACACACCCACGGTGGTGGAGGCTCATCGCCACGGTTGAGGCCGGTGGTGGTGGAGTGGATGAGAGGGCAACTCTCTACACAGTGATGAATCGGGGTGGAGGCCTTCGGAGCAAGGCAGCCTCCCTCTCTTCCTTATCCCAGTCGACGAGACCAGATCCACTTTTACCGCTACTCCTTGATTGGGCTCTTCAACGCGGCAACTGGAGGAAGAAATGCAGTCGTTGCTCATAGAAGAAGAATAAAATAATCATAAAATATTATGGTTATTTATATACAAACCCTTAACTTTTAGGTTAACTAAAAATAATGCATGCAATGCACCTAATTGGTTAACTAATTAAATGAATACAATTCCAAGTTAATGAATTATGAATTATGTAATTAAATCAGAAATATGAATTAATCTATTTACATCCTAATTTATGCTAAATAAATGTTATAATTAACTTAATGTCTAAGAACTTAAATACTTTAATAGCCCACAAATATGGGCTAATCAAATACCCCAATGCCAAGTTTTTGCTAGTCCCTAACAAATCCAAGCAAAACCTAGCACTCCAAGTAGACTAGACAACCCAATCGGTCTTCCTTTAGAAACATATTAAGTTTAGACTTTAGACCTAAGGTTCCCAAGTAGTTGTTAAGTTACAGACTAGGCCGACTAAAGACGAGTTGCGGGCACAAGTTTCCCTGATTTTTGACTCTACCCTAAGGTTTATTGATCCCTGAGATTAAAGCATCCGTGCATGTGCGTTGGTCTAAGTGATTTGAGTTAAAGGAAAAAGGATTTTTTTTTGAATAATATATATTTTTTTTTGTTTGATTCCTCTAAATCTAACCTCGAATCAACTATCAACATGATCTGTGTCGGATTCATTGTCCCCATCTCCGTACCTCAAAGGGTGCCTGGCTTTCAATGCTTCGAGATAGCACCGCCCATAGCAACCCCAAGAACTCCTGGCAATCGACACTTCGAGATAGCATCGCCCATGGATTTCTAAAGCGAATTCAGGCCTGTGGCAATCGACACTTTGAGATAGGAACACCCATGGTACCTGGACCGTACAATGCACTTACATGCCCCCAGTAGCACGAATACCCTAAGAGACAAGCACCGAGGAGGTAATATGTTATCATCGCATCCTCAAGGTGAGTATATACTTCACCTCTCCTGCGGCGGGAACTCTTCCAATCAAATTGTGTTTTCAAGCCTCTCCTAAGTCAAAACAAAGAGAACCAAATCATTTTAAGAAAGGAATTAAGTTGATTACTTAATTACGCCAGACTAAGTGTGTGAAATTTGGATGCTTGGGTTACTAGGACCCGTAAACCAAAAGGTAGAACATGACTCCAGGTACTATCCCAACCTTTTAACTCAATCCCTAGCTTTCCTTCCTCAACCCCTTGAGGAATGGTCCGCAACTTAACTCCTACTTAAGTTTTTAAGTCCACAAAGGACCCTAAAGGTCTAAAGCTAGTAGCTCACTTCGCTCCTAAAGTACCATCCTAGAATCAACTTAGTCTAACCTAGAGTTTTGATTTACTTAAGAATGCAAGGCCTAGCCAGTTAAGCTCAATAATTACAAATTTCTTTTTTTAATGCAAATGTATGCAATGCAGAATGCTTTAATTAAATGCATGAATGCACTATGCTATGTATATTCCCAAGTACACCTCCCCATGCCTGAAATCTGCAATGTCCTCAATGCATAGAAGGATATTACCTGGGTCAGAGAAGGACTGCCATCCACTTGTTAGCAGCCAAGTAGCCAAAGAACCTGCAAATCAAGTTCAAGGATCATGGAAATAGGTCCTAAAAATGAGCAAAGTAATGCCGACCTAGAAAATAGGTAACCTAGGATGTTCATGAGCTGATGATGAATCCCGATGGCAAATGCTCGCCCAACCAGGATGGGAATAAAATCTTCCTAGGTCACCAGAAGAGGTTCTAAAGGATAAACTAGCATAACAACCTCCAAAGGGGTAGGGGAAGGATGACAAGGATCCTCCAAAAGGAATGGGGAAGGAATGGTGCAGAGATAAACCCCCAGGGCAATGGATTGACTAAAGAAATCATCAATCCATACCCAATACTCCATTACAGGAAATATTGGTTTGTTAAGCCCCCCAGTCAGAACAAAAGTGAGCAAATCTCTAAGGTAAGGATCGTCTAGGGTGTCCAAGTTTCAAGGTTGCGGGATGGCCATAAGATCTAGGTTGGGTTTAATCAGCTCGGTGGCCATCCCTAACACTCTTTCCAAATCCTCAATTGCATCCCTAGCATTCCTTGTACTATCACATGTATCTTCCTGCATTTCATCAGGAGTCTCAATTTCGCCTTCAGACATAAGCGAATAAGAGGGTGACTTCGAAACAAATGAAGGCAGGTTGGAAGCAACAGATCTAGGGATTATCCTATCAATGTCATCCCTGGGTTCTTGTTCTTTACTCAAATCTTCCCTAGCATCTATATGTGAATCCACATAAATCTTAGAAGTTGCTTCCAAATTTTCCATCATTTCATCATGAGGAGAAATATCATCAATGGGTGTGCTAAGGAAACCTAATTTGGTCAAATTTGTGACATCCTCAGGGGCTAACTCTTCAAATAAGACAATCACCCTTAGTGTCACTCCAAATCTTGAATGTAGGTTCCTCATATAATTCGTCTTTCTCCTCATCATATGATTCATCATATACCCAAGGTCTAGAATCATTTAATATCTCAGCAGATCCCCTAGGGTACTCTATCTGAGGTAAATGGTTTACACTGGTAACATCGGACTCCTCAGATAGGTCAATTTCTTGAGGGTTAGGTTCCTTAAGGGTGGGCATGAGTTCCATCTCGTGATCAGAAGGGAGGGTAGGATTAACAACTTGACTTCGTCCCACTTCATCAAATGTCACGAAAATACTATCATTTGGGTCGAGGTCATCCAATGGTACCATCATTCCCTTCTTTTGACTCCAATATAATTCAGGTGGATACTCAACCTTATCATCATCTTCCTCGTGTTGCCACCTTTCTTCATCCAATGCATAGCTACTTTCATATGTATCTTCCTCCCACTTAAGGCGTGGATCTCTCAAGGAAGTATCATCTAATGGGGAGGTTTCAAAATTGATCCTTGAAAAGTAGCTATTCTCCCTTACATAATCCCCAAAATTTCCCTCCAATTTAAAGTGTGGCTCTCCCACAAGTGATGCATTAATTGTAGATGGGTGTATGCCATCCTCAATGGGGTAGATTGGGTGGCTAATTTTATCACTTTCTTGTTGGCCTACTCTCGAAGATTCTCCTAACAATTCAATCATTTTTGTATTTCCATCTTCAAGGAGGAGAGGTCATTTCTATCATGAGAGAAGTTAAGCTCAGGCTTATAGTACCCAGGAGTGTCTGTCCAACCATTATAATTATTTAGGGAGGGTGGGTTGGGTATTTCTATGGTGTGTGGGATTTTGGGCAAAGCAAATCTTGCTCCTAGGTTCTGTTCACTGATTTGGGGCTTAACCAGGCCAATACTCCTATAATAGGAGTAAAACAGATCCCAATGATTGTCATTATGTCCATGAAAGGATGGACCATCTCGGCATATGGGATCGAAGAGTGCAGAGTGGGGGTGAGGGTGTGGGCAAGATGTTAAAGGATGAAAATCCATGTGGTCCACACCTCAATCAGAATTCTCCAAGCAAAACACACTTCAAAAAGGACTTTTTAGGTCTTTCCCAATTTAGGCTTTTGATTTAAGTCAGATTGTAGGTGACAAAACAATTTGTTCAATCAATTTACGTGCTTATTGTCGACCTACGGCTCGCCTAAGAAGACCTAGTTGGAGATTAGGTGTTCTTCCCTAAATCTCAAATGGTAGAGCAACTCCAAAGATGGAAGATCGAGGGATGCAAGTAGACCTAAGCCTTCCTTTGAAGCTATGCTTTCGCGGTGCTTCTCAACTACCCCCAAAAATCCATAACAGGGTATCCCCCTCTTTGGATTTACAGAACCTTTGATCTCAAGTTCCAAACACTTCAGAATCCAACAGTTGGAGGGCTCTTGTCCTAGTCGTTCCAAGACTTAGGAGTGTCTAAATGAGTGCCGTGGTGCAAAAGATATAAGTATGCATACACCGCAAAAAGATTTTGAATTTTGAACCCACACCATGTTTGAAAATCAAGTCCTTGATTTTTAGATGTCCCTCCTTTAATTAGTCCTTTTTCAAGAATATATGTGACCACTTGTTAGATCGCTTCAAGGCAAATTATGTGGTCTTTGAATTAAGTCCAAATGCAATGCATGATCAAGAATAGGATGCAAAGTAAGAGAATGCGTACCTTGCTTCCAGCAATTAAAGATGCAAGAATGCATGCAATGCAGAGAAATAAATCTAGAGGCTGCTCACACAGACCTAAATGGTTCATCCTAGGGGCAGGCAACTTCTAGCAGGTAGCTCATTTTTTTTCTTCTTTTTTTACCTACTTGTGCACAAACAAGTAGAGGCTAAACAACCCACAAAAGAAAACCTAGATCTAAAGAAAAGAGGGAACAGACTCCCAAAAACTACCCAACACGGGCTTAAAACAAAATTAGGGAACAAACCCATAAAAATATACCCCAAAACAAGGGTCTCAAACCAAATGTAAGTGCAAGAAAATAAAGAAACCCTAAATTCTATCTACTTGACAAATTGACAGAGGTGAAAATGATCACTTCAGATGTCCTCCTAGTTGGTGACAACAAAGTTCACCAATGTTCAAGCTCTTCCTCGTACATGTGAAACTCGATTCCTCCTCCAAAGTGGTGGAAACAAGGTCCACCACGGTGTTTCTGAGGCCAATGCGACAATTCTTGCATAATATGTGTACCTCACACCAATTCAGATAAAACAGGTTAAATATGCCCAATTAAAAATCAATTTGAAAAATGAATAATTGTGAATTAATTAAGCCTATTGCCTCTCCAGAAATGGCACCATTTGACGAGTCGATTCTTCACTTTTAAACTTGTTTGTCACATAAAATGACACGTCGTTTGTAGGCTTATGTGGTGGAAAAAGTCGACTAATCAACAATTAATATAACCACTCAATTAGGAGTGGGTCGTGTCGACAGGGAGGCGATGACCTATTTAAACTTGCAAGGGTCAAAAATCGATGTTCACTATTAATTTAGTCAAGAAATCGAATCAAAATCACTTTCAGATTAGATAAACAATAAGTGTTAATGCTGAAATAGCAATTTTGCACAACTAGAGGATATATTTTGCAATGCAGCTTAATAAAATACTAATAAAAGTTCACAATGGCACTAAATGTAAATATTAATAGGGGCTTTACTGTAGCAAACAGGGGAATTTCTTCCCCTTGTCCGTGCGTGAGGTAGAGATTGTGATTGAAGGCGAGAAGCTCACCGGAGGTTGAGTGAGCCAAGAGCTATTCGATGGTGGTGGTCTCATGGCCAACGGTGGTCGGAGGCGGCGGCGGCGAGGAGAGGAGCAGCGGCGGTCAGCAGTGGTTGCAGCTCTCTGCTGCTGCTAGAGACGGAGATGAGGCATGTGCGCTAAAGGGCTTCACGCGGATGGAGGTTGTGGACGTGCAGGCTGTGCGGGCGCGTGCCGGCGCTGCTGAGCTCGGCCGCAGTTGCTGCTGCTGCTACTGCGCACTGCAGGCACCGACGACGCACTACAGGGAGTGCGGGCGGAGGTGCAGCGCGCTCTACAAGCGTAACTAGAGGGCGTGTGGGTGCATGTAGCTGGAGGGCACACAGGCGGAGCTGCAAGCACGAGTAGCTGGAGGGCACGCAGGCGGAGGTGCGAGCGCATGCAGCTGGAGTAGCGTGCGCTCTGCGTGCATGGCTCGAGGCAATGGCCGCTGGCCGATGGACACGCAGTTGCTAGGAGGAGGACGCAAAGGCTACTGCTGGATCTGTTCAAGAGGTGCGTGACGACAGTGGTTGGGAACCGCCTGCGTGCGCGCGGTGATGCACGACATGCAGCCAGAGGAGCGTGGCTACTGCTGCATGTGAGGATGTGGAGCGGTCTAGAGGAGAAGCCGGTTGCTGCTGCACGTGGGGACAGAGGATGGGGGAAGAAGATGAAGGTGTTCCTGTAGGAGTTTCAGACGTCTAGGAACATTCCCAGACGTCTTTAAGGACAGGGGCGTGAAGTTACGGCGGCTGAAGTGATGGATGCTGGTGATGGCGGTGAGGGTGGTGCACGTTGAGGTGCTCACAGTAATGCAAACGAGCTCCAGATGGCGGTGTGGCTTGTCACGCCACACGCCCACAGTGGTGGAGCTCGTCACCACGATTGAGGCCGGTGGTGGTGGAGCGGACGAGAGGGCAACTCTCTGCACAGTGATGAATCAGGGTGGAGGCCTTCGGAGCAAGGCAGCCTCCCTCTCTTCCTTATCCCAATCAACGAGACCAGATCCACTTTTACCGCTACTCCTTGATTGGGCTCTTCAATGTGGCAACTGGAGGAAAAAATGTAGCCGTTGGTCACAGAAGAATAATAAAATAATAATAAAATATTATGATTATTTATATACAAACCCTTAACTTTTATGTTAACTTAAAATAATGCATGAAATGCACCTAATTGGTTAACTAATGAAATGAATGCAATTCTAAGTTAATTCTAAATGCATTTAAATATGAATGCAATGCATGAATTACGTAATTAAATCAGAAATAAGAATTAATCTATTTACAACCTAATTTATGCTAAATAAATGTTGTAATTAACTTAATGTCTAGGCATTTAAATACTTAAATAGCCCACAAATATGGGCTAATCAAATACCACTGGCAAACTCTTCCTCCTTGTCTTCTTCCACGTTGCGCAGCACCCACCGGCGCACTTTCCCCCCTTCATCCTCATCGATCACCTCTCTTTGAGCAGCTTCATCTCCGGCATTAGCCACACCTCACCCGGCACCAACTCCGCTCCCCTTCGTCTACCCCCTCCTAAATAACTCCTCGACTACCCCTCTTTATTTTCAGACCCTTGCCACCTTGTTTCGACTGCTGACTCGCCCCGTCGCCCTCCGTCTTCCACCTCGCCGACGTACCTCCGGCGAGATCGCACGGCCACTACACTCCACCAATTCGGCTGCCGTTCATCTCCACAACTTTGTCATGTTCCATAGAGCCAAAGCCCTCTGGTCTTCGAGGCCATTGGCCTCCCCACTGCTCTGCCGAACAGCACAATGTCGCACCTCACATTCCATCTCCGTCTGGCCACCTCACACATTCCCACACCTCACGAACAACGTCGTTCAATTCCTCACCTCACGGTGAGGCTTACAAGCTATTTTAACTGGAGCTTTTAGCCCGTTTTCGTGTTTGCAGGTCCCAGGTCTCCGCCGCCATTATCGAAGCTTCAAGCGAAGCTCGAAGATCGCTTCAAGCACCTGCAGACCCCAGGCAAAGTCCCAGGTGAAGCGGAATACACCCTGGTAGAGGCACAGGTGGTCAATTGGGCACTTTGACTGTGTCTCAAGCCTCAACTGGAAGGAGCATCAGCTCCAAGTGCACGCAAAGAAGCCGGAGCAGATAGTCCCACATTGGGAGCAGCAAAGGACCTGAGCACGCATAAATTGAATTTTTAATTTAGGCCTATCGCCTCAGCACGCACAAGGGTTGAGGTCCCCTCACGCACCTCGTCCGCGACATCTCCCTCGCGGACCTGGTGCGCCTAATAACCCACCTAAGCCCTGCACTCCTCGGTTACGACCCACCCCTGCAACCTTGGTCCCGGGTACGGTCTAGGTCAGATTACTTATATACCCGGTACTGTTGAAGGCTCTGAGAGAGCGTGACCCAGAGAGAGAAAGAGAGATTGCACGAGGTAGGGGGAGGGTTTTGCTGTTGAAGACATTGGCTGACACTTAGCCAATCTGACAAGTTCCCCTCCCCTGTGAGAGGAAGGAGAAAGAAGAAGAGGCTAAACAGAAGAAGAGAAGAGGGAGCAGCAGCCGGAAAAAAGAGAAAGAAGAAGAAGAGGCTGAGAGAAGAGAAAGAAGGCTGTGCACTGTAGCATCAGACATTTAAGCTATCCGATTAACCATTCAGCCGTCTAATAACTGATTTCTAAGCTTTATTTGATTGATACTGTTGAGAAATTAACTGTTATTGTGAGGGGTATTTGGTTATTCAAATCACCATTTTACCTCATTCTTTTTGCAATATTGACATCTATTTTCACTTCTATATCATTATTGTTTGGAGTATTATTACAAATTGCTTATATTACGATTAAATTTCAATTCTTGATATTTAAATTCCATATTGCTCCCCGTGTTCGACCTCAGAACTTTTTCGAGTAATAAAATTTATTTGTTTAAACGCTATTTTGGCTATACTACAACGCGACATTCTTAAAACACCGATTTAGCGTTCGAACATTTTGGCGCCGTTGCTGGGGAGCAACGGGAAATTTAGAACTCTTGATTGCAATTCCTAATTCAGCTTCTAGCTTGCTATATCCTTGTTGCTGTGGTTGTTTCAGGAGAAGATACATTCAAGGAAGATCAACTGCACAATAAACACACTAGGGGCAGGTAAGTTCTAACCACTCTCTCTTAAGCCCCTCATTCTAAAAAGGATAAAAGGAAAAAATCAATTAGGGCTACTTGCATTCTTTCCATAGATAATTCATCAAGTTGCCTGAGTTGATACATTTTATTTCAACAACAAATCCTGATTTGTGCACCCACTTAAAGCTTAAGGTATCTAGGGATATCACATTCTTGTTTGAGCCCTAGGTACCACCTTTGGACAAATTAAAGTGAACCAAATTAGAGCCAATTAAGCATTCTAGTTTAGGATTTTTAGAGACACACTTGCTTAATGAAGAAAGCATTTTCCCAAACAATGTGTGCCTAGACCTTGATTGAACTGATCTATTCAAGCAAAACCCTAAAATCAAGCTCTTAAAATCATTTGAACACTAAAAGAGGGACCTAAATTTTCAAGGACAATACAAGTGAAGTTGACCCACCTTGTTGGGTTAACCAATCTTCAAATTATGTCACTTTTTGCACTCAACACTTCTTAAAGTTCAAAGCGAAATTTTAAGCACCCTTACTCTAATTAAAACTAGTAGACTTAAGAGGTCACATCCCCATTCTGGTATACCTGGAACATCAGTGACAAGAGAGGTTGGGTGGGGGAAACCCTGTAACCCTTGGGGGTGCTCTACCGTGTAGGGGTCTTTGCAGGACTCTCCCTCTCTAGCTGCCCAGGTAATTCTCAAGTGGATGGCTTTCTGACTAAGGGGTATCATCCGCCCCGAACCTCTATAGTCATCCAAAATTTTTGGGTGTCTTGATTGGGTCCATCACATTCTACCTCTCATCTACTCCATCGATGCATGTTCGGGAGGAGGTCCCTAAGACCATCCTTGAGGCCTCCTTTCGTCACTCATTCACGTCGAGGCCAAGCCTCGACCTCCTTGTTTGTGCAACAACCCAAGCATATTGATATCTCTTCTGATTCATATGAACTTGATTCTCCTTCATCCATCATCATGGCACAACCCGCAGAAGAAAATAATCTCGAAAATCAACTCCAGCGCCTCAATGATCTATTCCAAGCCTTTGTGAACCCACCGCAGCATCCAATAATGCGAGATCACTACAATCCCACTGCTGTAACAATCGAACCTCGGGTACAAATCCCCACTTAAGGTCCTGACACTGAACTCAAGCCCAACATGATTCATGCCATTCCCAAATTCCATGGCCGTAATTCTGAAGATCCTTTCCAACATATCAAACAAGTCAAACATCTGGCCTAGACCTTCGGGTCAGAAGCTCAAAATCGGGATATTCTACTCATGAAAATGTTCTCCTTCTCTCTTATGGATAAAGCTGCTCACTGGTACCAAACCCAAACACGTCCAATCAACACCTGGACGGAACTTCAATCCGAGTTTTTGAGAAAGTTCTTCCCTGTTGGTCGGACAAATGCTTTACGACACCAGATCACACATTTCACACAACAAGCAGGAGAACCACTTCACGAAGCATGGGATCATTTTCTGGATCTCATGCGAAAGTGTCCCTATCATGGAGTTCCTAAATGGGAACAAGTCCAGCCTTTTTACCAGGGACTCCGTGACGATATTAGATTATTCGTCAATGTGACTTGTGGAGGAAACATCATGGGTCAACAAAAAGACACCATGTGAGAGATTCTCGAGAATATGTGCGTGAACTCCATCAATAATCAATTCATGGGCATGTTCGATCTGACGAATGCCTGGGTACTGACGAATCCAAAGGGAGCACATGAGACGCAAGGCCTGTCCTCTTTCGTCGACTTGGAACTTATGGCCAGTCATCTGGACAAGGTCTCTATCATTAAGAAGAAGGTGGATGAGCTAACTCGACATTTACAGCGAGCCACCTCTTCGCAGAACCTGTTCACACAACCACCCTCATGCAGGGAGGCCGTGCACATCTATCACCAACCTTCTCAAGGGATGGACCCTATCGACTCCAGTCTAATTCTGGCTACGGAGGAAACTCTGGATCCACCTACTCCAGTTGGAGGAACTCTGAACCCTCCTATTCTGATTTTCCTGAGGTTCCTCAGACCTGCGAGGAACTCAACACCATTCAGAATGATCCATTCTCAAACACCTACAACCCTGGATGGTGTAATCATCCCAACTTCACGTGGTCAGGTAATAATCAAAATCAGAGACCACAATATCCACCCCAACCACAAGCTCCTCATCCATATCAGCCGCCTCAGCCTCGGCCTAACCCAACTTATAAATCTGGGCCGACTCAGACACATCAAATGACTCTTATCCTTCAGACTCTGGCAGACATTCAAAAGACGAATGTGGCTATGCAAAAACAGCACAGAGACGAGATCACAAAGGTTTGCAATCAACTTGCCCAGATGGCAAATCCTCGCCAATCTGGTGCACTTCCTTCACAACCTCTGCCTAATCTGAATAACGTACCGAACCAGAGGCACGTTATGAACCCAATCCAGGCCAAGCTCACTTTGTTTATCAGGCCCCTTCTACTCCATCACCAAACGGGATGGAGGCTTCGACATCATATATGGGTTACCAGCAGCAAGCACCTCTTCTACCCACTCCAAACCAGAACCACGTAGGACTAAATTCTGTTACTACCCGCACCAGCAAAACAACACAAGACCCACCTTATCCAAGCCAAACCAAGCCTGGTAATACAAACCCTAACCCAAGGATAGTCATCCATGACACCTCTATCCCAGATCAAGAACCTTGACCCATTCTAGAAGAACCATCTAAGGTTCCATTTCCTGAGACCTTGACCAAGGGAAAAAGGATAACCAAAACTGTGGTACCTAAGGAGGACCTGGTTAAGCTCTTTGAGTAAGTCCATATAAACATCCACTTGATGGATGCGATATGCCACGTACCAGCTTACGCACAATTTTTGAAAGACGTATATACACCAAAGTGTAAGCTACGAACCAAAGATGGGAATCCGATTGTACTATCAGAGCAAGCCAGCTTTGTCATTTTGAGTAAACTCCCGCCTAAGGTGAAAGACCCAGGCACCCCTTTGATCTCCTGTGAAATCAGTGATATATGATTTAACTGAGCTTTATTACACTTAGGAGCCTCCATAAATTTGATACCCACATCCCTGCTAGACTACTTCAAGGATTCTAAACTGAAACTGACTAAAATGACTTTACAACTAGCAGATCGATCAATTAAGTCACCAAAAGGAATTCTTGAGGATGTCATAGTAAGGTTTCATGATTTCTATTTGCCAGTGGATTTCATCGTTTTAGACATGGATGCTCCTAAAAATGTGAAGAATACACTGATCATATTTGGGAGACCCTTTCTGGCCACTGCTAGGGTTTATATCAATTGTGAGGAGGGCCAAATCGAATTGATATTTGGGGGCAAGACACTAAAGATCGACATCTTTAAGGCCCAATACGGAATTAATTGCAGAGTCATGAAACAAATTTGCGATATTGAAGCAGTGGTTGAGGACTTCATAGAGAACCAGACTATTTCTGATCAACCACAAGAGGATCAAAACCTGCAATTAGAGGAGCCCGAACTCAACCTAGACACACCCATTGCTCCTTCCTTTGCTCCTGACACTCATCCGGAATTACCCGATGCTGCTGAAAACCCAGTTTTGGAATTAAAGCCTCTTCTCGATCATCTTAAATACGTATTTTTGGGTTCTAATCAGACATTTCCTGTGATTATCAACTCCTGACTCACACCTGATTAGGAAACATGCCTGATTTTTGTTCTCCAGCAACACCAAAAGGCCATTGGATGGACTCTCGACGATCTCATTAGTATCAACCCCTCATACTACACACACCACATCTACACTGAAGAGGGCTCACGACCATCTCATGAAATGCAGAGATGTCTAAATCCCAATCTGCAGGACATCGTGAAAAAGGAGATTATCAAGTGGTTAGATGTAGGGATCATCTACCCAATCTTCGACAGTCGGTGGGTGAGTCTGATGTGCATACATTTAATTAGCCTAAAATGTCTATTAATGCATGTTCTTAGTGTCACGTTAGCATCACACATTATAAATAGTGCATAACATGTATAATCATGCATGTAGATTAAGTTGTATAAATTGTATAGTAATTGTCTCTTTTTTATGGTCAGGGACAGGGCACTTTTTATTGGGACCTTGGATCGAAGTTCCAACCATATGGATCTGATCAGGGCTATGATTGGAGTTCAACAACTCCAAGATCACCCTAATCGGACATCCGTAGCACCAGATAGAGACCGAGGAACCTTAAAGAGCAAGGACCAAGATGGTGTTAATCCACACCTTAGATGACAAATCCAACCTCACAGATGGGTTCAGATCGACAATGGCAGCCTAACAGTGCAAAAATCGGTCCAATCCGACACCTGTGGCACCATCTACTTCACTTAGAAGATGGACGGCCGAGATGGCACCACGTGGTGCCATCTTAGCCGCCCAACACCTGTTGTAGCTCTCCTTCTTCACCTGCTCGACAAATCTTAGCCGTTGGATGCCCATCCAACGGTTGAGATCGTGCCCAGCCAATCTGGAAGACTGCCGCACCCTCTCTCTCACCTCATCTGCACCATGAATCTAGACCGTTGGATCACCATCCAACAGCCACGGATGCTTGCATCTTAAAACATCCGGGTGACACAAACACCTGCTCAACGCAACGGTCGAGTGTGCTACGCGAGCGCACGACGCACATTGGAGGCCACATTCGCTGCGAGCGGGTACGCTATCAGAGCCACGCAATGAAGATCCAGCAGCGGGGAGGGAGCGATAGCGCCCATGTGTGATCAGATGCACGGTGCTTACGTGTGATAGCATGCGGCCGCGCGGCTCGGGCGTATCCACTTTAAGCCGTCCGATCTCTTAATCGGATGGCTGAGAGCGCGCAAACGTGCACGTGCATTGAAGGGCACGGAGGTAAGGGGGCGCACAAGCAGCATGCACGTCGACCACGTTCAGGCCTATAGTGACGGATAAATCCGTCATTAAAGATCCTGAATTAATGTTTTTCAAGTTGTAATGTCCAAAATGCCCCTACTCCTTGCAACTATAAAAGGAGACCCCCTCCATACGGATTTCTCATCCCTTCCTTCTCTTCTCTCCCTCTCCAAAGCTCAAGAGAAGCTTGTCCCACACCCAGGATGCTCCTCAAGAGCTAAAACCAAGTTTTCGCCCCTATTTCGGAAGTGAATCCCGCGACGATGATGACGTGCTGCCTCGTTCCTGTTCCTCCTTCTTCGACCTCCTTCTTCCCGCTTTGTTCCTCGTCTTCCATGCGTTGTCTCGTCCAGCTCATCCTCCAAGCAATCATCGAGGAGGATAACTTCTCTCTCCCATTCCTTTTTCCTGCTTTCTAGAGTAGAATTTTCCAGCTTTCTAGTTGTAATAATTTCTCGCTTTCTAGTGTAATCTTTTCTCGCTTTCTTAGTTGTAAAAATATTTTGCAATATCAAGTGAATGATTTCCCTCTCTCTCTCTCGTATTGTTTATATTGATTCCATTTCATTGTGATTATACTGCTCTTTAAACAAAAATAAATATATATATAATTGTGAATTTTGATCGACGTAGTCTCCCTTAGTTCGACCCGGGATTTCTTTATAGATTTTCGGCATAAATTTTATTTGTTGAACCAGATTTCTTCACTACTCGAACTACAACGACATGTTTTCAAAACCAACTCCGATAGCATAGTCCTCCGATATTCAACATTTTGGCACCGTTGCCGGGGAGGCACAATTTTTCGATCTTCTTTTCACATTTCACGCACTTTACTGCCTTCTAACTTGCTTTCTCTCGTGTCTATTGTTTTGCAGATACCTATATCAGAGAATCATTAAGCGGTAGATCGGAGTAAAGTGCAGTTGAAGATGACTGTAAGTGCTCCCCATTCTTCCTCCCCATAGATTTCATTTCATCACATTAAATTCAAATTCCAATTAACCTAGGTGTTTTCATAAATCCTAGGATTAGTTTGGTTGTTTGGATTTCCACTCACACTTACATTTCACCCTCGCATATAAATAAAAAATAAAAAGATAATTTTATGGGGTAATTCAACATACACACAACATACACCCACATTCAAGGCACTTAACCTAATTGATTTTCTTCTACTGAACTGGATTATGATCTGTAGAACCAGTACACACAAATCAACACATAAAAGAGTAGAAATCATTCCAGGTTAATCATTTCTGTGTGCCTAACCCAGTGGTGCAATTGTGGCCAATTGTTTAAGCTATTTGGGCCACACCACTCAATCATAAAATCAACTCATCAAGTAGCATCCTCTTAGGGTTTTGTTAGCAGCGCTTGATCGTGTTTTATGTCAGTTGTGTTGTAGTATAGGTGACCAAGCGTTGACAACAAAGAAGAATTTATTACTGAAAAACCTAAGTATCCGAGGTCGAACATGAAAGAGCAATCTTCATTTTCGTTGAAAACTTTAACATAAAATGATGTGCCATTGTATTTAATCACGTGGTAGAAAATCGCTTTTCAAAACATTTAAATTTTCAAAACTAACCATGAAGAGTTAGGTCATCTCCACAGGGAGGAATTAGCCAAAAAAAAAAAGAGTAATAATGCATAAAGGAATCGGGAATATTAATAGAGGTTCATGCTAACTAGTGCTCTCATTTCTAGCACAAATTCTCAATATAGATAATTAATCAAGAAGATGAGGGTGCACATGCAAAATTACCATAATATAATATTCTAAATAATGCCCTTGGTAATGGCAAACAATGTTAATATTAATCTCCTAACTAATGACACTAATGTACTATAATCAATATCTCATGTTGTATGTCATTCATAAGGAGAAATCAATTACATGTAATTCCAAATTAAGCAAGGGGTGTCCATGCAAATTTTGCTGCAATATATTAATTCAAAAAATAAATGAACAGTAACTTTAACAATGGCATTTTCCATAAATTTTAATTGCGGAGGAAACAGAGCATTTGCTCTCTCTCCGCCTCGCGCGAGAGAGAGAGCACCAGCGGGCTGTGGATGGGTAGGGAGGTCGGCGAGGATGAGGGCTATCCAATGGAGGCCGCAGCGTCAACGGAGATGGCCAGAGGTGGCCGGCCGTCGGAGAAGTGGCGGCGGTGGAGTGGCTGCTGTTGCTGCGTGTTGCTTGATGAGAGCGCGCAAAGGTGTGCGGCAGTGGTGAAGGCACCTACAGAAGGGCTGGAGCAGGCAGAGGTGAGGGCGTGGCTAAGGCGTGCGGTGGGGTGTCTGTGGGTGCAGTGCCTCCAATAGGGGGGTGTGCCTGCGGGGCGACGCTGGAGGATGGAAGCGAAGCGGGTGCACCTGCAGTGAAGGGGCACACACCTGCGGGCTAGCTGGAGATGAGCGCACGCCTACGGAGAGGGCACGCCTGCGAGGAGGCGTTGGAGGGCGAGGCGGCCTGCAGACGCGGCAAGTGGTGTGCGCCTGCAGGAGGGGTGCACGTAAGGTAGAGCGGTGGTGAAGGAGTGGGTGCCGGCTGAAGGAGGGCACTGTGCGGGAGCCTGCGGGGAGCACTAGGCACTGGCAGGAGGAAGCGCCTAAGGTGGCAGCGAGCGCCTGCAGGTGCTGGAGAAGGGTGCCTACGGTGTAGAGTGCCTACACTGGAATGCCTACGGTGCAGCTGGAAGGAGTACTGCAGATGGCGCGGCCTGAAGTGGGGCGCGAGCGGATGCCTACAGGTGCTTGCAGAGGAGCGGGTGCTGCGGCAAGCACGCGATGAGGCGAGGGTAGTGCTTGAAGGCAGGTGAAGGCAGTGTTCTTGGATTGGAGAAGCAGCTGGAGATGTGCACGTGGAGAAGATGCAGATCCTGGTCCACAATGCACGCTGGGTAGTTCCCCGCAAGGGGGAAGATGGATATCCCTCTCCTTTCTCCACGTGCTTTTTAACTCCTCTCTCTCCCCGATGCTCCAATCAAGGGATTTTCAAATCCCTTTTTTATTTTTGGTCGGCGGGCGTTGAGGGGAGAGTTACGGCTAGACGAAGGAAAGGGAAAAGATCCCGTCGGTTGTTGGGGAAATTTACTCCCTAACCATTGCTCTTTCTAAATATAATACCTGCACATAAAAACAACAAAATCATTACATATTAAGTTATAGAATGTTATAAATGTAAATCATGATGCATACAAATATTCTATAACTTAATTGCAGTTATTAACACACCTAAATGGTATGATTAAAGATACTTAGGCTTAATATTAGTCCATTTTAAAATGGACTCATCAGAACACAGGGAGAAAATGGAATTTATTCACTAATCTCAATAATGTAATTGAACATTTAGAATTACTCAAAACTTAATTCAGAATATAAATGCAAGAGTTTATGAATTAAATCTATAGCAAAAATAGAAGAGTTGGATGTCTGATCATAGGATCAGACGTCTTAAATGATGGCCTCTTTATTCTTCTCCTTACAGCTCTCTTCTTCTTCCTTCTCTTTCTGTCTCTACTGCAGTTGCTTCTTTTCTGTCTTCTTAGCTTTTGCTTCTCTTCTGCAGCGTCTTTCTTCCTTCTGCCTCCTTCCTTAGCACTCTACTTCCCTTAGCTTCAGCCTTGTCTTCCCTTTTTCCCTTCTGACGTTCTCTTCTTCTTCCGTTAGCCTTCCTTCTTCTCACTTCACCGTGCCTTGGCTTCAGCTGCACCTTCCTTCTCTTCTTACTTCTTTTGTTGCGGCTAAGTCCTTCCTTTCCTTCTCTTACTGCACCTCTTCCTCCCTTAGCTTCCTCTTCCTGCACAATCACCACACAGCAAAACCTATTCCCCTACCCTCCCTGTGTGTCTCGCTCTCTCTCTGTATCTCTCTTCAGTATGCTCTCCCAGAGCCATGTAAGCGGGTCGGTCGCGTGCCTGGGTCCAGGCACACTGGCGTGGGTGTGGTGCACGAGGAGTGCTCAGTAGGTTAGTCGGGTCGGGTGCCAGGTCTGCGGGGGACTGTCGCGGATGAGGCGTGGTAAGGGCGAGGGACCTCACCCGATGTGTGTCTCAAGCCAAAAAGAGTAAAATAGAAAATTAATTTATCCCACGGGCCACGCTCATACGTTCACGAGGTGGGACTAAATGTCCCACCTGCTTCTGCACTTTCGCCCGCAGGAGCTCCTTCTTCCAATTGCTGCAGCTGGAGTCGCTTGCCAAACCAATTGCCCTGCTGTCTGAGTTCGCGCACACATCTGCTTCCTCGGGACCCTGACACCTGGAGCGCACAACCTGGGATGAAGCTCATGACCTTCTCGAGCCGTCGCTAATGGCAGCTGGTGCTCAGATCTACCACACATGAATACGGCCTGGTGACCCCATTAAAATACATGGGAAGCTTCGCCGTATCAAGGCGAAGGTGGGACGGTAGGTGGCAGGCCACGGGGTGGCCTAGGCGTGCGTGCCTAGGTCGCTCTGTGGCCAGGCTTATGGGTTAGGTCAGGGGGTGTTTAGGAAGGTGTAGGCCGTCTGTGAGTGAGTGAAAAATGTTCAGTGGTTGATGGCAGAGGTGAAGAGGTTGGTGGCGATACGTGTGGAGGTGTGGAGTGACGGATGTGTCTCGTCGGAGGTTGGCCGGAGATGGGGAAGATGGCAATGGACAGTGGTAGTCGAGGGGTAATTTGTGAAACAGATTGAGGGGAATTGAAGATTGGATAGAGAGGAGTAAGTCTAACCTAATTAAGTGGACGAAGGGGGAGAGATGGCGACTGGCAGTACCGGCCATCGCCGGAGAAGATGGTGTCCAGTGGAGGGAGACGACGGCGACGACGGGGCTAGAGATGCTCGCGCAGGTGTTGCTGGATGCGGAGGATGATGGTGAGGACAGCTCTGCCACTGGTATTGTGGCAGAGAGACTAGAAAGTGGAGGGAGGCTCGCCGGAGCTCGCTGGACCACTTGACTGGAGGAGAAGAGGATGAAATTGGGGTGGATCTCTAGCCATGTCGAGCTCAGGAGGTGCGGCCAGGGTTGAGGATCCTTTTATAGATGTTGGCAGGGGTTCCTGTGCTTGGAAGACAAGCTTCCATGCGTGCAAATCCTCACTGAAGATGGAATCAGTTAGAGACCCAAATATCTCGTGCGTTCGCACAAGAGATTGGGTGCAAATCAGATATTAGGGTCGAGCTCAGATGGAAGGGAATTCCTCAAAGAATCTCTCTTCCAAATTTGGGAGGAGATCTCAGAGGAATCAGGGAGTACTCCCCCTCCATTCCTCGTCAGAGTAGGATTTCTCCCCATTAATGGTGGAGGGACCTTTTTGTAAGAGTGGTGAGGAAGTTAGGGGGGTCTGTGCAATGGTTTTCAAAAGGTAGGGGCCAAAATGTAATTGGGTGTACTATTTTTCAAAGTAGGTCAAGATGACCTCCCCTTAGGTCCAAAGTTTGGTACAAACCTTATTTGGACCTAAGGAATCCAATGGTAAAGTGGATTTTGTAGGTTCATCCCTACCAGGAGGGGTGACGTAATAAAATTGCGGAAATAAAAATATAAAAAGCAATCTCACAAAAAATAAGCAATCGCACAATGTACACAGGTATTTTTAGGTGGAAACCCAAACCGGGTGAAAACCACCACCTAACCCTCTCGAGTTAGGATTTTCCGATCAACCTAGTTGATCAAATCCACTAACCGAATCACTTTGAACGAGGGTGATTCAACCTCAATACAACCACGCTACAAGTACGAGGGTAGCGTTCCTCAACCCCTTCTCTCCACGAGAAGGATTTTGTCCCACGAAGGAGACGGGAGTTCGCAAAGCGAATACCCAACCAAAATACAAAGATAAAATAAAACAACAGTCCTATAGAGCCAACAAAATTAAACCTAGCTTCTATAGGAAATAGGAAACTCCCCTTTGCAAGGAGTGCGTCGACGATGACGCGGTGCGTGTGCCACGCGATGGCGCTACGTCGCTCTCGTTATCAACAGCGGGAGAGCGGGCGCGCAAACTGTTTGATGCTCTCAAGATGTAGAACTTGAGCTTGGAGAGCAAGAACTTCTTGGACACAAGAGTGTGAAAATGTGTAGCTAAGTGTATCCAAGTGTATTTCTAAGTGTCTCTTATGTTTTCTAAGTTGTGTTTTGTGTGTAAAGGCTCCCCTTTATTTATAGAGGCCTTAGGAAGGCTTTGGAAGGCTTGGAAAAGCTTCCATAGCCGTTGGGTGCAAAGCCCAAGAGAATCAGGCCGAAATCAGGACAATGATTACACTTCACAGGGTTATCAGACGTCTAACTCTGGAATCAGACGTCTGGAAGGCCACTTTAAGACGTCTGATTCCAAGGTCAGACGTCTGATTCTATGCGGGTTTCTCCCTGGCTTGAATCAGATCTAAACAGGGTTTTTGTACAAGTCCATCAGACGACATAGAGGACGTCTGGCACTAAGTCTGGACGTCTGGAAACGTACTTTTACCGTGGGAATTGATTTCCAAACGTTGCAACGGCTAGAAAATCTCTGAGAAGAGATTTTGGGTCAGCCGAGGCAAAACGGTCATTTATCAGACGTCTGTGAAGTCCTATGGACGTCTGATAAGGCTCTAACGGTCATATTCTTGAGTGTCTTCTAAGCCAGCCAACGGTCCACTAACTGGACGTCTGGCAAAGTCATCAGACGTCTCCTAAGACGTCTGGTATAAGGTATGGACGTCTGAATTCATCAGACAGAACTAACTATGTCCAGCCTAACAGTTATCAGACGTCTGAAACAACAGTCAGACGTCTTAAAATTCTTTATCAGACGTCTGATTTTGGAATTAGACGTCTGGAAAGTCAGTTTTAACCCTATATTGGTTTTCTAAGTGTTCTACAGAAAACCTACGTATCCTAGGGTTGTGCAGGTGTTCCTAGGACTACTGTTAGGGTTCTTTGAGGCTCTTTAACATAATGTCTAAGGAAAATGAAGAGCAAGAAAATAAATACAAGAGATACATGAAATGATAAAACAGAATCTATCCTATTCTTCTTGTCTTCCATCTCCAATCTTTCGCTCCACGCGAACCTCCTGTGTTTTCCGTCAAGCTCCTCCAATCCGTCCTGGATGCGAGCTTGAACTCCGTCTAAACACGTCCTCATTTGCAATTGACCTGAAATCTAGGACTCAAATTGCAAATGTTAAATAACACGTGTTTTGTTATCATCAAAACAAATGATCGTGGTGCTCTAGCACCAACAGATTTTAGGTTTGATCACGTTTGATAGGACATTTTGCACAAAAACCCAAATTAGGTCAATTAATGAGCTAGGACCCCAATCTAGGTCAAAATAAGTTCTAAAGGCCAAATTGAAGGTTCTAAACCCTAGGGGATATTTTTCCATGAATTTTAGAGGGTTTAGTTGATTTTTATCCTAACCAAAACCTTGTTGAATTAAGCAGGTCTGTTTTAGGGTTACAGAATGTCATTTAATTCCTGGATTGCACATGAACCCATTTTTGATTGAACCAACCAACTTTTTATCTTATTCAGACCATTTGACCTATGTTTTGCCTCTGAGAAATCTTGTTTATGTACTGCAATGGTAAAATTGAAGTTTTAACCTTTATTTCATGTTTTCTTCTCTGAACACTTATTCCTTGAATTAAGCCCTTCTCCAGGTTATGTAGGAGCCTTATTCTCTTTCTTAGGTCAAAATGAGCTAGTTAGGGCTCATGATGAGGCTCTCACCATACCCCCATGCCAAGCTTTTGCTAGTCCCTTAGCAACATTTCAAGGTTTTAACTTCTGTTCTAGACCCTGAGTGTCTGTTAATAGTTATGATAAGTGTTTTTCTTTTTCTTTTGTGATTAGTTCAAAATGCTGAAAATAGCCCTAGAAGTACTCAAGTACCAACCAAAATATGAACCTGACCTGCTTTAGCTTCAGTCCTCTGCGAAGGTTTTTAAGGCCCGTAGAAACTAACCTAGGGTTTATTGGACTCCGCGGTTAAAGCACCTATGCTTGAGACATTTTTAGCCTAGGTTTAGTTTGCAGTGCATTTTTTGTAAGAGAGAGACAGAAGATTTATTTGTTTGGAGAGTTTTCTCTCTCTTTTCTTTTTATTTCTAGCTTCGGATTGGCTTCTCAACACGGTCTGTATCGGATTCCTCTTCCCCATCATCAATCCTCAAGGGTCCTTAGCAATCGATGCTTCGTGATAGAACCGCCCAAGGCAACCCCCAGAACCCTGGCTTTTGAGATTTCGAGCTAATCCCGCCCATGGCGTTCCGTGGCCGAATCCAGACCCTAGCAATCGACATTTCAAGATAATGTCACCCATGGTATCTGAACCAGCAGAGTGCTTACATGCCCCGGGTAGGATATTTAAATATCCTAAGAGACAAGCACCGAGGTGACGAAATGTTGTTACGCATCTTCGAGGGGAATTTCCCGCCTCTCTACGTCAGGAACTCATCCAAATCAACTTGTGTTGATTGGCCGCTCCTAATCTAGGCAACTTTTTCAGAGCATTAAAATGCTTTTGCATGATTTTGATATTTATGCACACTGAACCAGACTGTGTGTGGATTAGGGTGCTTAGGTTACCGAATCCTGCAAATCAAAGGACAGTTAACGAGGTCGAATACTTCCTAAGCCTTAGACCTAATACTTAAGCTTCGCATTTTCCCCAACCTCTTGAGGAGTATCCAGATTTTAGCGAGTACGTGGATTTTTAAGCCTAAGAGTCTAGCCTAGAAGGCCTAAGATCAGTGTTCCTGTTAATCTCTTTTTGTGTCTCCTTAGCACTTTTCTTTCATTTTTCTCTTTTCTTGATCTGGTCTAGAGCTTCAGTTAAGCCCTTAATCTTTTACTAATGACCACTTTTTTCTTTTTCATTTTGTGCTCCTTTTTGTCATTTTTGCTCTTTTTCTCCTCCTTATGATTATGTGGCTCACAAAATTTCCACCCTCCATTTTTTTGTTCTTTTTCATAATTTTTCAATTTTTTTGTGTTTTTGACATATGTGATTTTTTTTGTGAGAATCCTTCTAACTTTTTCTTGGTTTTGTATGTATGCACTTTATCACCCTCCCATGCCTAAGTTTTGCAATGTCCTCATTGTAAATGGAGGGTGTGAAATAGTGTTGAGGTCAGGGACTTAGAAGAGGATACATCGGGTGGGTGAACGGGTCGAAAATGACTGATGCGGATGATTTCAAGCTCTGGTACGTGTACCAGAGGTGGGATCAACTATCTAAGGCTGAACTCAAGGTGCAACGGACGTGGAGTGCAGACAGATAATCAGACGGGTCTCTATTTTTGGAATGATAGGTTGCCTCCCGTTAAGTGATAAATTCAATGCCTTCAGTCGAGCGGAAAATGAGGTGGAGAGGGAGTGGTCAAATCAGTGAAATTTTGTAAAACAAGCACCTTGATTAAGAGCCTGGTTGGTCCAACCAGGTGCTTGTTAAGATCAACAGGCTGATGATATAGCCCAAACCCAATCAGTTTGGTGGGTTGATAGATGTAGATCAACAGATGCGGAACCCACCATATGCAATGTGGCTCGGATGGATATGGAAGTGAAAACTCGGGTTTAGGCTGAGTTGAATTAGCCTGGTCAGAATAGGGTTCCAAAAAATAATCAGTGCATGGTGTGGAAACCCTACATGGGTGATCAGAGAATGATGGCTCATGTTTTTCAATCTGATTGATACCCGATGCCCGGTATAGCTGTGGCATTGAATCATCTACAAATGGCTCAGTGAGAGGTGAATCAGAATAGAAATTGAGTCCGGTTGCGGGTCGGGGTAGAGAATGGGTTTTGATCTATTCTGTATGCGTGGAAAAGGTGGCTTCAATGAGAATCGTGTATGAGGGCTCTTCTAGAAATGAATGACAGGTGGTCTTATGTGGAGACTCCTCATAGTAACTTTCAAAATCAGAGTTAGAGAATGAGTCGTGTGAGCTGAGGTCATAGATTGGCTTGTTATAATTAGGAAGCATATTTTCTCTGATGTTATGGTCAGATTCGAAATTGTCGGAGAGTTTGCGAAAATCACAATCTGAATGAGATTCAAGATCATGAGCTCCACCATAGAATAAATCATATGCTGCAGATTCAACAGCCTAACTGGTGTCTACCCTAGATTCAGTTCTGAGCTTAAAAAGGTGTCCTTATCTAGTAGAGGCTCAGGTTATAAGCTGGTAGGACAAACGCAATTGAAACCCCACTCGTCCATCTCCTCAGTTTCTGTATCGTAAATTGACATGACTTCTGAAAAATCGATTGGTTTCTCTGAGGATGTTGGTGAGGGATATTCATCAAATAGAGGCCCAAAATCATATTCTTCATTGAAAAATTGATCTTCCTCATATGGGGCCTTGAAATCTTCCCAATAGGTCTCAGATCTAGATTCTGGGCTTAGGATGTGGGTTGAATAACTAAAATCTAGGTCTGAATAACCTTCGAGGGTCACCTTATCAAAATAAGGGATGGAATTTACACCCTCGAGAGGTTCTGTTCTACTCTCATTATTGTAGGAGTTTTGGGATTCTAAGCCTAGTGATTCATGGTCTAGAGTGGGCTCAACATTGTGTTTTCCTGCAATTGGAGCTTCCCAACCTTCTTCAATATCAGGCACATTGTACTCCATCTGGGTTGGGAATCAACAACCATTTTGTGCCTCAAACCCAAGATCAGATTGATCCTCGATGTTTTCCCAAGATGGTTCATCCTCTATTTGTGGCATATACGGGTATTTCTGGTCGATAATTTGTTTTAATAATCTCATTATCTCTTCCCATTTTTCAAGATCATCTTGGTGTTGCTTCCAAAGTATAGGATTTGTCATGCATTGAAGGTATTCAAGATTGTGCCATTTTTCTATCTCAATGTATCCTGCGATGAGCAAGTCTCAGGTTGATCCTTTTGTGGCTTCTGCCAATAGTACTTGGGCACATGTTATGATAAAGGTTGTGGTTGTTGGGACATCAACCTGAATGTTTTCTACTGGTGTTGAGGTTTTGTCTTCTTTTTCATAGAATTTCAGAGCATCCTCAATCATCCTATCTCTCATGGATCTCCGATATTCAGGTTTCTTGAATGGTAGTCCTAAGTGGTTTGCCTGCATATTTGAATCAGGTGGTGGACTCAAGATGTAGAATCAGAGTTTGAATCAAGATGTAGAATCAAGTCATGAAGCGATTAGATCTGAATAAAGAGTCCCACTGAAGTTTTATGTGTGTGCTCTAAAGAGAAAAGATAAGGGACTAGAGATGCTTTTGACCCAATAAACACACCCAAAGACGTTTGGATGACTATGGAGGTTTGGGGCAGATGATACCCCTAGTTCAGAAGGTCATCCACCTGAGAATTACGTGGGCAGCCAAAGAGGGGGAGTCCTGCAAAGACCCCTACACGGTAGAGCATCCCCACGGGTTACAGGGTTTCCCCCACCCGACCTCTCTTGTCACTGAGATTCCAGGTAAACCAAAATGGGGACCTTGACCTCTTAGATATACCACTTTTATTTCAAAGGTGCTTTAGGGTTCTCACTTGAACTTTAGATGTTTTGATGTTGTGACCTAATTTGGAGGTTGATTGACCCAAGGGGTCAACTTCACCTGACCTGTCCGAAAGATGGCAGAATGATTCTAGACTTGGGACCTAGAGACCATCCTAATTTTACTCCCAGTTTATTAGGTCCAAGATTTTAAGATTCAAGTGATTTTAGAGCTTAATTTTATTTAGGGTTTGTCTTGTTTAGATCTCTTCAATCAAGGGCTTGGGTAGCACACTGATGCGGGAGGATTCATTTCCTTTTAAACAGGCACGTGTGACAAGCACTCCAAGACCCTACTGTAGAAACCCTAATTTGGTTCTATTTCCAATCCTCTTTTTCCCAAAAATTCTCTTTGGACTCAAAAGCAAGAAGTGTGTTGTCCACAAAGATTAAGCATGATTTCTATTAGGCACAGGAATTTTGTGGGATAGAATCTAAAAAATTCGCTCCAACTTCAAGAAGATTTGAAAAATTTTCGCAAAATCAGGAAATGTTTGCCTTAAAGATGGTGATTACTATAGAAAGAAGGCAATTGATTCCTAAATTAATTGCTTCCTTTTGTCTTTCAAGGATTAGGGGATGGATTAAGGAAGAAAAGAGATTACCTACCCTGGAGTAGTTGACTTGCGGGAGGGATCTTCTCGTGAAATACCTTGCAAGATCACAAAAAAGCAAAGTAGGGCAAGTTAGTGTTCAATATGATCAAAAAGAATGTAGAGACTAGTGATAAATTGCACGTTGCTCCTCGGCAACGGTGCCAAAATGCTTGCAGTGCTTGATCGTGTTTTAAGTCAGTTGTGTTGTAGTATAGGTGACCAAGTATTGACAACAAATAAGAATTTATTACTCAAAAACCTAAGTATCCGAGGTCGAACACAGGGAGCAAATGGAATTTATTTACTAATCTCAATAATGTAATCGAACACTTAGAATTACACAAAACTTAATTCAGAATATAAATGCAAGAGTTTATGAATTAAATCTATAGCAAAAATAGAAGAGTTGGACGTCTGATCATAGGATCAGACATCTTAAATGATGGCCTATTTATTCTTCTCCCTGCAGCTCTCTTCTTCTTCCTTCTCTTTCTATCTCTGCTGCAGTTGCTTCTCTTCTGTCTTCTTAGCTTTTGGTTCTCTTATGTAGTGTCTTTCTTCCTTCTACCTCCTTCCTTTGTGCTCTGCTTCCCTTAGCTTCAGCCTTGTCTTCCCTTTTTCTCTTCTGACATTCTCTTCTTCTTCCTTTAGCCTTCCTTCCCTCTTCCCTCTTCACCGTGCCTTGGCTTCAGCTGCACCTTCCTTCTCTTCTGACTTCTCTTGCTGCGGCTAAGTCCTTCCTTTCCTTCTCTTGCTGCGCCTCTTCCTCCCTTAGCTTCCTCTTCCTGCACAATCACCACAGAGCAAAACCTATTCCCCTACCCTCCCTGCGCATCTCTTTCTCTCTGTATCTCTCTTCGGTATGCTTTCCCAGAGGCGAGTAATCGGGTCGGTCACGTGCCCGGGTCCAGGCACACCGACGTGGGTGTGGTGCGTGAGGAGTGCTCAGTAGGTTAGTCGGGTCAGGTGCCAGGTCCGCGGGGGACTGTCGTGGATGAGGCGTGGTAAGGGCGAGGGACCTCACCCCATGTGTGTCTTGAGGCGAATGGAGCAAAACACAAAATCAATTTATCCCACGCACCACGCTCATAAGTTCACAAGGTGGGACTAAATGTCCCACCTACTCCTGCGCTTTCGTCCACAGGAGCTCCTTCTTCCAATTGTTGTAGCTGGAGTCGCTTGCCAAACCAATTGCCCTGTTGTCTGAGTTCACGCACGCATCTGCTTCCTCTGGGACCCTGGCACCTGGAGCACGCAACCTGGGATGAAGCTTGAGACCTTCTCGAGCTGTCGCTAATGGCGGCTGGTGCTCAGATCTACCACACATGAATATGGCCTGGTGGCCCCATTAAAATACATGGGAAGCTTCGCCGTATCAAGGCGAAGGTGGGACGGTAGGTGGCAGGCCACGAGGCGGCCTAGGCGTGTGTGCCTAGGTCGCTCTGTGGCCGGGATTATGGGTTAGGTCGGGGGGTGTTTAGGGAGGTGTAGGCGATCTGTGAGTTAGTGGAAAATGTTCAGTGGTCGATGGCGGAGGTGAAGAGGTTGGTGGCGAGACGTGTGGAGGTGTGGAGTGACGGATGCGTCTCACCGGAGGTTGGCCGGAGATGGGGAAGATGGCGATGGACAGTGGCAATCGAGGGGTACTTTGTGAAATAGATTGAGGGGAATTGAAGAGGGGATAGAGAGGAGTAAGTCTAACCTAATTAAGTGGACGAAGGGGGAGAGATGGTGTCTGGCAGTACCTGCTATCGCCGGAGAAGATGATGTCCAGTGGAGGGAGACGGTGGCGATGATGGGGCTAGAGATGCTCGCGCGGGTGTTGCGCGATGTGGAGGAAGATGGTGAGGACAGCTCTGCCACTGGTATTATGGCAAAGCGACTAGAAAGAGGAGGGAGGCTCGTCGGAGCTTGCTAGACCACTTGATCGGAGAGGAGGATGAAATTGGGGTGGATCTCTGGCCAAGTCGAGCTCAGGAGGTGCGGTTAGGGTTGAGGATCCTTTTATAGATGTTGGCAGTGGTTCCTGTGCTTAGAAGACAAGCTTCCAAGCGTGAGAATCTTCGTCGGAGATGGAATCAATTATAGACCCAAATCTCTCGTGCTTTCGCATGAGAGATTGGGTGCAAATCAGATATTAGGGTCGAGCTTAG
Source organism: Thalassia testudinum (assembly GCA_037157565.1). Classification (NCBI taxonomy): domain Eukaryota; kingdom Viridiplantae; phylum Streptophyta; class Magnoliopsida; order Alismatales; family Hydrocharitaceae; genus Thalassia; species Thalassia testudinum. The sequence goes on along the minus strand of JAZHRO010000026.1, from coordinate 19,186,263 downwards.
ATGGAAGGGAATTCCTCAGAGAATCTCCCTTCCAAATCTGGGAGGAGATCTCTGAGGAATCAGCGAGTACTCCCCCTCCATTCCTCGTCGGAGTAGGATTTCTCCCCATTAATGGCAGAGGGACCTATTTGTAAGAGTGGTGAGGAAGTTAGGGGGTCTGTGCAATGGTTTTCAAAAGGTAGGGGCCAAAATGTAATTGGGTGTACTATTTTGCAAAGTAGGTCAAGATGACCTCCCCTTAGATCCAAATTTTGGTACAAGCCTAATTTGAACCTAAGGAATCCAATGGTGAAGTTGAATTTTATGTTTAACCATGTTTGACTATACATTTTGCACAAAAACCTAAATTAGGTCAATTAATGAGATAGGACCCCAATCTAGGTCAAAATAGGTTCCAAAGGCCAAATTGAATGTTCTAAACCCTAGGGGATATTTTTCCATAAATTTTAGAGGGTTTAGTTGATTTTTATCCTAACCAGAACTTTGTTGAATTAAGCGGGTCTATTTTAGGGTTACAGAATGTCATTTAATTCCTGGATTGCACATGAACCCATTTCTGATTGAACCGGCCTACTTTTCATCTTATTCAGACCATTTGACCTATGTTTTGCCTCTGAGAAATCCCGTTTATGTACTGCAATGGTAAAATTATAGTTTTAAAATTTATTTCATGTTTTCTTCTCAGAACACTTATTCCTTGAATTAAGCCCTTCTCCAAGTTATGTAGGAGCTCTTATTCTCTTTCTTAGGTCAAAATGAGCTGGTTAAGGCTCATGATGAGGCTCTCATCAAGTTTTCAATCTAGGTTAATAGCAGGCACTCCACTTTATTTTTTATTTTAAAAGGAAAGCAATCTTCTCCCGTGCTTGAAAACTTGGTTTGCCTCAAACTTGATTGAATTCAACCTAATTCTAAACCCTAAAAGCTACTTAAGCAAGATTTGAACATTAAAATCTATTCATCACAAATAATCTTGCTTGAAAACCCTGGTTACGCACGCACTTACACATACTCAATTGATCATTAAGGGCACAACCCATTTTAAGGGTCCACCACATTCCATAAGCACTACAATCCCAGGCCTCAATAAAATCGAGTAGACGTTGGCCTTAAGGACTGATTCACTCTTCGAGGCCTAGTCTAAGATTGTTTACGATTAAATTGCTTGTACTTATCAATCTGATGTCTAGCTAGAAGAGTAGCATCAAACTACCGCGACTGGGGGGTACACTAGGAACCAGAGGCGCAAGCCGAAGGAAGAACCTTCTCCCCAGTCCCTCCTTCTAACTGGTTGGATTGAGTAGACACAAGTAGAGTAAATAGTTTATAATCTTAAGGCAGGTTCTGGGAGTCTGTAGATCCTTAGGCTACCCCACTTAAGGATAGGCTTGTTTTGTTGTGCTGCAAGATTCTTATCCCCAGTCCTTTCGACCTTTTCCTAGTTAATGCTGGGAAGAAGGTCATTGAATCCCCGATTGGAAGGACCACTAGAGTATTCTTGGAGGCATAGATTGGATTTTGGCCAAATTGATCCCATGGCCGATCAACAGCCTCCACTACCCCAAGATCCACAGGAGGTATTTCGAAGGCAGTTGGAACAAATGCAGAGAATGCAAGAATGGTTCTAGAGAATGTAGGGCGCTCAGCCCTTGAAGGATTTTTATGATCCTTCAAATTGCAGGGAACATCTCGGCATCCAGATTCCTATTAGAGATGTAGAAATCAAGCCCCAGGTGTTAAGCTTAATCAAACATTTTCATGGGCTCAGCTCTGAAGACCCGTTTCAACACTTGGAGGATTCGACCACTTTGGTCCAGACCACTAAGGTGTGAAACATGAATGAGGAGAAAATGATCATGAGACTCTTCCCCTACTCTCTTAGGGATAAAGCCACTCATTGGTATAGGACTATAGGAAGACCAATTGCAACATGGAATGACTTGAAATCGGCCTTTCTGAAGAAATTCTTCCCTGTCGGACGTACCAATGCTTTGAGACGGGCAATTACTACCTTTACCTAGCGGCCGGGGGAGCAATTTCATGTGGCCTGGGAGCGATTCAAGACCTATTACGAAGGTGTCCACACCACAAGGTGCCAAAATGGCAACTCGTGCAGATCTTCTACCACAGGTTGACTGAGCAACTCAGAAATCACGTAGATGCTTCTTGCGGAGGCAATTTCCTCAACCAAGATGTAGATAGCGTGCACGATTTGTTTGAGAAGATGAGTAAGAATTTGATCAATCATGCCTCCATGGATACTTTTAACCAGTCCCAGCAGCCCAGATCGAATATTAATGAAGTCCACAACTCCCATTCATTCGATATGGAATTGATTTGTAATAAACTTGATAAGGTGGACTTGGTTGCTAAGAAAATGGAGTAGATGGCTGGAAACACAATGAACAACTCTCGATCCACTCAATCCCAGAATTTGGGATTTCATTTGCCTCGAGCTCCTTCTGGACAGGAGTTCGTGAATCAACTTGATGCGGCTCAACCTGCAAGCTAGCATTATTTGGAATCCCATGGGCTCCAAATTGGGGCTTTTGATCCTAGTTTCTTTGATCCTTCCCTTTCTTTCTCTCCTTCCTCACCCTATGAGGATGTTTGTGCTGTACCGGAGAATGTTAGATCCAACCCCTACTCCAACGCTTATAATCCAAGTATGAGAAACCACCCTAACTTCTCTTAGAGAAACCCAGGGTAGCAGACCCAATTCCGACCCAGCAACTATGCTCCGCAACAACCAATGGGTCAGGGTCATGTTTATACTCAATTGCCCCCGAATTAGGTCAATCAGCTAGCTTGGAATGCCCGTCAACCCGTAGGGCAGGATAATTTGAACCGACAAATGGTAGAGATGCAAGGATCCATGCTCCAGCTCATGCAGTAAATGAAAATCTTGCTAGACAACTTGCAAACTGGGCTCATAGCTATTCTCATCAACCTAGATCTCTACCATCCCAACCCGTACCCAACCCACGAAATATCCTGAATCTGGGCAATCAAGCCCATGGGTACGGAAATCAGAGGAACCCACACGCACATGCTCAGGTAGTTGAGCAGGGTCCTTCCTCTTCTTCTTATGCAAATCAACGATTCTTGGCTAATGAAGCCCCTCCAATCTTTCCTAACCCTCCCCAAGACCCAAACTCATATGCATCCACAAATTCTGTTACCTTGAGGAGTGGTAAACAAACTCAGGATCCACTACCAAACTATTCTGATTTATCGAATCCTGAAGAACCTGAGGAGAGAAAGGAGAACTCTGGAGAAGAAATCAAGGCTCAAGAACCTGATTCCAAAGATCCGACTCATGTTCCTTTTCCTAGGGCCTTGATCAGATCAAGGAAAAAGTCTGTTGATAGTAATGAGGAGCTTTTGAATATTTTCAAGAATGTCAAGATCAATATCCTGCTCCTCGATTGTATCAAGTATATACCCGCTTACGTGAGATTTTTAAAGGATTTATGTACATAGAAGCGTAAGTCAAGAGAATCTGTTCTGAGGAAGGTGTTACTCTCCGAGCAGGCTAGTTCTGTTATCCTCCACCACCTCCCTCAGAAAAAGAGAGATCCAAGTGCTCCTTTGATTTCTTGTGTCATTGGAGATTACACTTTTGATAGAGCACTGCTGGATCTGGGTGCATCCATCAACCTAATTCTGACTTCCCTTTACGAGAAGTTCGGATTATGTGAACTTCGGCCGACTTCAGTAACGTTGCAGTTAGCAGACCATTCGGTCACAAATCCATGAGCCATTATTGAAGATGTTATTGTTAAGGTTAAGGATTTCTATTTTCCTGTAGATTTCCTTGTCCTTGAATGGATGTACCTGAAAATTTGAGGAACATGCCCATCATTCTGGGGCATCCGTTCCTGGCTACCACTAAGGTCGACATTAACTGTGAAAGCTGTAGAATGGAAATTGCCTTTGGGGATCAAAGAATGAAATTGGATATTTTTAAGGCAATTAATAAATTCGAGGATTGTGAATTTATTGAGGAACTTGAGGATGATAATATGAATATTAAGACTTGTATGATGGTTTCTACATTTGAAAGTTCCTCCTCTAATGATGAATTGGACTCGCAACCCTCTATGGCAGACCTGCCATCTTCTGAAGAGGTTATTGATTTTGTTCACTCTCAACCTCTTCCTCTTGATGAGTCTTCATCAGCATCTTCCTTACCTTCAATCATCAACCTGCCCCAGCTTGAACTGAAACCATTACCTGAGAATATGAAATATCAGTTTTTAGGACCACAGAAGATGCTCCCTGTGATTATCAGTGCTAAATTAACAAAGGAGCAGGAGATTAAACTGATTAAGGTCCTAAAGGAACACAAGGAGGCAATTGGTTGGACCATTCATGATCTTAGGGGGATCAAGCCATCTTATTGCAATCATAGAATATTTTTGGAAGATGGATCCTGCCCTTCTCGCCAGATGCAGAGGAGATTAAATCCAAATATGTGAGAAGTGGTCAAGAAGGAGATTATTAAGTGGCTCGATGCAGGAATCATTTATCCGATCTCTGATAGTCCGTGGGTAAGTCCCATGCAGATTGCTCCCAAGAAAGTCAGGATTACCGTTGTGACTAATGAGAAAGGAGAATCTATCACAACTCGTTCAGCTTCCTCTTGGAGGGTTTGTATCGATTACAGGAAGTTGAACACAGCCACGAAAAAGGATCATTTCCCTCTTCCTTTATTGATCAAATCTTGAAAAGATTACTCGGGCAAAAGTACTTCTGTTTTCTTGATGGCTACTCGGGATACAACCAAGTTCCTATCCATCCTGAGGATCAAGAAAAAACTACTTTCACATGTCCCTATGGAACCTTTGCTTTCCATAGGATGCCATTCGACTTATGCAATGCACCTGCGACTTTTCAAAGGTGTATGCTGGCCATATTCTCAGACATGGTGGGAGAGTTTATGGAAGTCTTCATGGACGATTTCTCTATTTTTGGAGAATCATTTGAGTCTTATCTAGCTAATATTGAAATGGTTCTTAAACGATGCATCAAAACAAGATTGGTCCTTAGTTGGGAAAAGAGTCATTTCATGACACAAGAAGGCATCGTCTTGGGTCATGTAATCTCTGAATGGGGAATTGAAGTGGATAAAGCTAAGGTTGATGCTATCACTAAACTTCCTCCTCCCACATCTATTAAACAAATTCGATCATTTCTTGGTCATGTGGGATTCTACAGGAGATTCATCAAGAACTTTTCGAATGTTGCTCGTCCTCTGAGCAATCTTATCACCAAAGAAACACCATTTGATTTTGACGAATCATGCCGTAAGGCATTTGATTTTCTTAAAATGACAGTCACTTATGCTCCAATGTTGCAACCACCAGTTTGGACATCCCCTTTTAAGATCATGACCGACGCTTCTAATTACGCGGTCGAGGCTGTTTTGGGTCAAAAGGTTGATAGGAAGCCCTCTGTCATCTACTATGCTAGTAAAACTCTGAACGAGGCCTAGAGGAATTACACTGTTACTAAGAAGGAATTGCTAGCGATAGTATTTGCTTTGGAGAAATTCAGGGCTTATCTCTTAGGGTCTCATGTCATTATATATACCGACCACTCGACCTTGAGACATCCCTTGGCCAAAAAGGATGCCAAACCCTGGCTTATTTGTTGGATTCTTCTACTTCAAGAATTTGATCTTGAAATCAAGGATAAATCCAGGGTACAGAATGTGGTGGCGGATCATTTATCGAGACTTCTGAGTGATTCTTCTCGTCCGCATATTCTGATTGCTGATACTTTTTCAGACGAAACCATCCGTATAGTTTCATGCTTCCAAACCCCGTGGTTTGCTAACATTCTTAATTATTTAGCCGTTGGTTAAATCCCCCAGGATTGGACCAAGTAATAATGGGATAGACTCAAATCTGAGGCCAAATATTACTTCTGGGAGGACCCTGAACTGTACCACATCGACTTTGATCAGATTATTCACCGATGTGTTTCAGAGAATGAATTCAACAGTATACTCGAGTTTTGCCATGCATCTACGTGTGGTAGACACTTTTTCGAGAAAAAGACAGCTACAAAAATTTTGCAATCTGGATTCTATTGGCCGTCTTTATTCAAGGATGCCCAGGAATTCTCAAGGTCGTGTTCCCAATGCTAGGCACTCGAGAGCATAACTATGAGCGATATGATGGCCCTAAACCTGATTCTTCCTGTCGAAATCCTCGACGTTTGGGGCATCGATTTCATGGGACCCTTCCTCCCTTCATTTGGATATCAATACATTCTCGTTGCTGTTGATTACATGTCCAAATGGATCAAGGTGATTCCCACCCGAACCAATGACCACAAGTAGGTCATCGATTTTGTCAAGAACATCTTCAGCAGGTTCAGGATTCCGAGGGCCATCATCAGTGATGGTGGCACTCATTTCACTAATGCCTAATTTCATAATTTGCTAGCTAAATATGGGGTTAGTCACCGAATCTCCACACCTTACCATCCCCAGACGAATGGACAAGCCGAGATCTCCAATTGGGAGATCAAGAATATTCTGCAGAAAACGGTTATGCCTGATTGCAAAGACTGGACTCAAAAACTTGAGGATGCTCTTTGGGCCTACCGTAAGGCATATAAAATGCCCATCGGCATGTCTCCATTTCGTCTGGTGTATGGAATGGCATGCCATTTACCCGTAGAAATTGAACATAGGGCATTCTGGGCAATCAAGCAGTGCAATCTAGATCTAAGTTTCACTGGGAAGACCAGGAAACTCCAACCATCTGAGTTGGAGGAGCTTAGAAATGATGCATATGAGAATGCCAAGATCTATAAGGCTCGAACCAAAGCTCTACATGACCAATTGATTTCCTGCAAGAGTTTCAAGCCAAACCAAAAGGTCTGGCTATTCAATTCTCGACTTAAGCTCTTTCCTGGCAAACTTAGGTCGAAATGGAATGGCCCGTTCATTATTGACCAGATATTTCCAAACGGAGTTATTTAGATCTCTGACCCGAAGACGGGTAATTCATTCAAAGCCAATGGTCAACATCTGAAGCCTGTTATTGACCGTACTTTTCCAGAACCCGTCTCAGACACAGTTGCTCTAGCCATGTTGTGACTTCTTTGGCTGGACTTCGCCTAGCTGACGGCATTAAACTCAGCAGTTGTACAATCTGACTCAAAGCTGACCCAGGCTTCATATTTAGGGGATATCTTCCATACTCTACCCTTCCTTTCATGTCTCTTCTTCTCAACGTGGACATTGCATCAACTAGGCATGGGGTGGTGGATTCATTTTTGAATAATTTTGTCAGCTCTGTGAAATTCTTGTAAATTCTATTTCTCTTCTTATATATACATAACTGACTCAGAGCTGACATGAGCTTCATATTTAGGTGATATCTTCCGTACTCTACCCTTCCTTTCATGTCTCTTCTTCTCAATGTGGACATTGCATCAGCAAGGCATGGGGAGGTGGATTCATTTTTTAATCATTTTGTCAGCTCTGTGAAATTCTTGTAAATTCTATTTCTCTTCTTATATATACATAAAAAAAAATTGAATTAGGAAGGAATACTTGGACATTAGGACTTTTCAATCTTAGAAAATATTACAATAGGATCTGAACACTAAGACCCTTCAAGTCTTTGGGCTTAATCAACCTGGGTATCCACTAAAATGTGGATTTGCTTTTCGAGTCCTCGCCATCCTGAATTCTATTTTAATTTGATTAAATAAGTTTGGGTGATAAGTACACGACTTATTAACCTACCCTTTGATTTGAGAGAACTTTAAGTCTAAGAATCTACACACTATCTTGTCACAGGCTCGTTGTTCGGTAGTTTTAAAGAAAATTGGGTAGCTAATGAACCTTCTAGGGTGATATGGCTAGCAAGTTATCGTTGGTAACAACCCATAGGTAGGTTTTCCAAAACCCAGTCATTGGACCATTCTTTTCTTACTGCCTTTAGGTAAATCTTAGACCAAGGAAGCCACCTACTTAAAAAGAAAAATAGAAAGTCAAAAAGAAATGAAAAAAGAAAAAGAAAAAGGAGAAAAGAAAGAAAAAAAGAAAATAAAAGAAATAAGCCACACTTCGCCGCACGAGTATGGCTGGCAAGTTGTCGGTGGTAACAGCTCATCGACCGATTGTCCAAAACTCATTTCATGAAATGCACTGAAAATTTCGAAAACACTTAGGTAGAAGCGGAGAAGTACAATAAACCGGGGAGATATACACTAGATTCACCCTTATGTTGACCCCATAAAAATAAAAGTAGGGAGAAAGCTACCGGTCGTAAAGATACACCTTTAGGTAGAACTCTCTTTTTAAGGTCACCTAGAGGCATAGAAACCCGAAGTCTGTTCTAATTGCCGATCAACGAGTCTATCACATTCACAATAAGATGCTTAGAACTTAGGGTTCTCATCAAATCTTGGGTGGGTTGAGTGGTCGTAGAAAGCCACTCTTTAACCCTAAACTCAAAAATCCAAAAAAATTAGAAAAGAAGAAAAAGAGAAAAAGAGATTTTTCTTTAAGGCGAGGGCTTGAGGCGGTCTGCATTTTGGCAGATACCCGGGCACTGTTGTGTCTTTGAAAGTTTAGATCCTGAGTAAAAAATTTCTTAATGTTGAAAATGATTTATGCCCAAGTAATCCAACCTAATTCTTTTATAAATAGCATGTAGTTTTTGCTAGGGACTAGCAAAAGATAGGCATGGGGGCGTGATGTACATACATCTGATTAACCTAAAATGTCTATTAATGCATGTTCTTAGTGTCACATTAGCATCATATATTGTAAATAGTACATAACATGCATAATCATGCCTTTAGATTAAGTTGTATAAATTGTATAGTAATTGTCTCCTTTTTATGGTCAGGGATAGGGTGACTTTTTATCAGAACCTTGGATCGAAGATCCAACCATATGGATCTGATCAGGGCGACGATTAGAGTTCAACGACTACAAGATCGCCCTAATTGGACATCCGTAGCACCAGATAGAGACCGAGGAACCTTAAAGAGCAAGGACTAAGATGTTGTTAATCCGCACCTCAAACGATAAATCCAACTGCACGGATGGGTTTGGATTGACGATCGTAGCCTAACAGCGTGAAAATTGGTCCAATCCGACTCCTATGGCACCATCTACATCACTCAGAAGATGGACGGCCTAGATGGCACCGTGTGGCACCATCATAGCCGCCCAACACCGGCTGCAGCTCTCCTCCTTCACCCGCTCAACAAATCTCAGCCGTTGAATGCCCATCCAACGGCTGAGATCGCACCTAGCCAATCTGGAAGACCACCGCGCCCTCTCTCTCTCTCCTCACACGCGCAATGAATCTAGACTGTTGGATCACCATCTAATGGCCACGAACGCTCGCGCCTTAAAACATCTGCATGACACAAATCCCGCTCAGCGCAACGGCCAAGCGTGCTACGCGAGCACGTGATGAGCATTCGAGGCTGCATTTTCTGCGAGCAGGCGCGCGATCAAAGCCGCACGATGAAGATCCAACGGCGGGGAGCGAGCGATAGCACCCATGTGCGATCAGACACACGGCACTTACGCATGATCACACGTGGGCGAACGGACAACTAAGAGAGCACGAACGAGCGCATGCGTTGAAGGGTGCGGAGACGAGGGGGCACGCGAGTAGCGTGCACGTCAGCCATGTTTAGGCCTTTAGTGACGGATAAATCCGTCACTAAAGGTCCTAAATTAATGTTTTTCAAGTTGTAATTCCAAAATGCCCCCACTTCTGGCAACTATAAAAGGAGGCCCCCTCCATATGGATTTCTCATCCCTTCCTTCCCTTCTCTCCCTCTCCAAAGCTCAAGCGAAGCTTGTCCTACACCTGGGATGCTCCTCAAGAGCTAAAACCAAGTTTTCACCCCCATTCCATAAGTGGATCCCGCGATGACGACGACATACTGCCTCGTTCCCATTCCTCCTAGTTTGACCTCCTTCTTCCCGTTCCGTTCCTCGTCTTCCAGGCATTGTCTCATCCGACTCGTCCTCCAAGTGATCGTCGAGAAGGATAACTTCTCTCTCCCATTCCTTTTTCCTGCTTTCTAGAGTAGAATTTTCCAGCTTTCTAGTTGTAATAATTTCTCGTTTTTTAGTGTAATCTTTTCTCACTTTCTTAGTTGTAAAAACATTTTGCAATATCAAGTGAATGTTTTCCCTCTCTCTCTCTTATTGTTTATATTGATTCAATTTCATTGTGATTATTCCACTCTTTAAACAAAAATAAATAAATATATATATATAATTGCGAATTTTGATCGACGTAGACTCCCTGAGTTCGACCCGAGATTTCTTTATGGATTTCCGGTATAAATTTTATTTGTTGAACCCAAGTTCTTCGCTACTTGAACTACAACGGCAGGTTTTCAAAACCAACTCCGATAGCATAGTCCTCCGACGTTCAACAGAGTCTAATCCAGGTTGTGCCTAAAAAGGCAGGGCTTACCATGATCATGACTGAAACCGGAGAAGCCATACCGACCTATATAGCAAACTCATGGAGAGTCTGCATTAATTACAGAAGACTCAATTCCTCCATGAAAAAGGATCATTTCCCACTACCGTTCATTAATCAAATTCTCGAGAAATTAGCAAGAAATCGATTCTTCAGCTTTCTGGATGGGTACTCTGGTTATAACCAGGTCGCAATCCATCCCGAGGACCAAGAAAAGACCACCTTCACCTGCCTCTTTGGAACTTATGCATTCCAAAGGATGTCGTTCAGTCTCCGCAATGCACCCGCTACTTTTTAGTGGTGCATGCTTGCTATATTCTCAGATATGGTAGGTGAGTACCTTGAGGTCTTCATGGATGACTTCTCAATATTTGGTGAATCATTTGACGATTGCCTCCTGCACTTCGTCCAGATCCTCAGGCGGTGCATCGACGTAAACTTGGTTCTTTCCTGGTAAAAGAGTCACTTCATGGTACCTGAGGGAATAGTCCTGGGACATCTTATCTCTGAAAAGGGCATCCAAGTTGATCGAGCCAAGGTGAATTTGATTTCCAAACTCCCTATGCCTAGCTTAGTCAAAGACATCCGATCCTTGCTAGGGCACGTCAGTTTTTACCGTCGATTCATTCCCGATTTCTCAAAAAACACGTGCCCCCTGAATAATCTTCTATCTAAGGATGTCCCTTTTGAAGTCACCAAGGAGTGCAGTTAGGCATTTGAAGTCCTGCGTGATCGAGTTACCCAAGCACCTATCTTGCAGCCCCCTGATTGGTCTCAACCCTTTGAGATCATGTGCGATGCATCTGATTACGCTATAAGTGCGGTATTTGGGCAGAAAATAGATGGGAAACCCATGGTCATTTACTACGATAGTAAGTCACTTGATGAGGCTTAGCGTAACTACACAATTACTGAGAAAGAGCTGCTAGCCATAGTATTTTCCCTGGAAAAATTTAGATCGTATCTTTTGGGTTCCCGTATTATCATTTACTCAGATCACATTGCTGTGAGGCATCTTCTTGCGAAGAAAGACACGAAACCTCGACTAATCCACTGGATCTTACTATTACAAGAATTTAATCTCGAGATTTGCGACAAGGCAAGGAAACATAATGTGCTAGCTGATCACTTATCCCGCCTTCCTTCTGATATTATCAACCCTTCCGGACCCATTACTGAACATTTCCTTGATGAGCACCTCTTAACTATCAGTACAGGACTTCCATGGTTTGCTGATCTAGTAAACTACTTGGCATCACATCAGATACCATCCCATTCACCAAAAGCCAAGAAGGACAAATTACTTTTCAATGCCAAGTACTACTTTTGGGAAGACCCTTATCTCTTCCACATTGGTGCTAATCAAATCATCCAACGATGTGTTCCGAAAGCTGAAATTTAGGACATTTTGTCCTTCTGCCATGACCAGGCATGCGGTGGACACTTCTTTGGTCATAAAATCGTAGCAAAAGTCCTCCAGCGTGGCTTCTATTGGTACATAATTTTCAAAGATGCATACAATCACTGTAAGGCATGCACTCGTTGCTAGACCTTAGGCAACATGAGCCACCGTGATGTGATGCCCTTAAAGCCGATTCTCATATCCGAAATCTTCGATGTCTGGGGGATTGATTTTATGGGACCCTTCCCTGTTTTGGATGGCTTCGGATGTCTGGGGGATTGATTTCCAAATGGATTGAAGCCATTCTGACCCGAACCAACAATCATAAGGTGGTTATCAAATTCATTCATCAGAACATCTTTTCTCGATTCGGGATTCCACGTGCCATAATCTCTGATGGAGGGACCCATTTCACAAATGCTCATTTCAGATCACTGATGACCAAATACGAGGTGTCACATGGAATCTCTACTCCTTATCAACCCCAAACCAATGGTCTAGCTGAGCCATCGAATTAGGAGATCAAAAAAATCCTCCAGGTCACTGTTCGACTTGACAGGAAACACTAGTCATCCCGACTTCCGGAAGCTTTGTGGGCTTGTAGGACTGCCCACAAAACCCAATTAGGCTTGTCTCCCTTCATATTAGTGTACGGAAAGGCAAGTCACCTCCCCGTCGAATTGGAGCACAAAGCCTATTGGACAGTATGGAACTGCAATCTCGATCTTTCTAAGGTAGGAACCCACAGAAAGCTTCAAATGAGCCAGATCGATCAATTACGCCATGATGCGTATGAGAACTTGCGAATTTACAAAGAGCGGGTTAAGGCCTTTCACGACAAGCACAAATCTAGAAAGATCCTTTTCCCTGGTCACAAAGTCCTACTCTTTGGCACCAAACTCAAATTATTCTCAGGAAAACTCATATCAAAATGGATTGAACCATACCTTGTCCAACGAATCTTTGGAAATGGAACTGTCAAAATCAGTCAACTCAGCCACAATTCAGAACCTTTTGTCATGAATGGTCAAAGACTCAAACTGTTCATTGAACTCACCGATACAAATTTGGCTGAGATATCTTTTACCCTCCATTCTCCCTAAGCTCATTACGCCCGGCTGATGGCATTAAACTCAAAGCTTAACGGGATGCAGCCTATCATTTCAAAAAACCTGAAACCCTTCTTGACACATCTATGCTGAACTCATATTGCACTTTAAGGTCCAAACATTAGAACAGCTGACTCCACCTCTGGTACCCGTACCCGAGCTTGAAATCATCTGCAACAGTCAGCCCGACCCATTCACTCGCCCAACACCTGTTCTAATAAATGATCTAAGCTGAACTCGAACCCACCTTATTTACAATGGGGACATTACAAATCGTAGGCATGGGGGGGTATTAAAGTGCAAAATGCTGTGAAAATCATTTCACAAGAAAGGGTTTCATCAAAAAAGTCACATATTCCAAAAAATACTAAAAGAAATAATAATAAATTCTTGAAAAAGAACAAAAATATGAGAGGAGAGGAAATTTTGATGGCATATCAAATTTTGAGGAGAAAAAGGGAGGAAAAAAGGTCAAAAAGGAGCACAATTTGAAAAGAAAAGAAAAGGAGGTAGTCATTAGTAAAAGATTAAGGAATTGACTTTGTTCTAGACCATATCAAAAGAAAGAAAATGAAAGCAAAAAGTGCTTAGTAGGAACGCTGGTTTTTGGCCTCTTGGGCTATAATCCTTGGCTTAAAAATTCAAGTACTCACTAAGATCTAGATAATCCCCAAGAGGTTAGGGAAAATGCAAAGCTTAAGTATTAGGTCTAAGGCTTAGGGATTATTTGACCTCGTTAACTGACCTCTGGTTTGTGGGACTTGGTAACCTAAGCACCCTAATCCACACACAGTCTGGTTCAGTGCGCCTAAGTATCAAAATCACGCAAATGCATTTTACATGTTTTGAAAAAGTCACCTAGATTAGGAGTGGCTGATCAACACAAATTGATTTAGATGAGTTCCTAGCGCGAAGAGGTGGGAAATTCCCCTCGAAGATGCGCAATAACATATCATCACCTCGGTGCTTGTCTCCTAGGATATCTAAATATCCTACCGGGAGCATGTAAGCACCCTATGCTGGTTCAGATGCCATGGGCGGCATTATCTTGAAATGTCGATTGTGAGGGTCTGGATTTAGCTACAGAACACCATGTGCGGGATTATCTCGAAATCTCAAAATCCAGGGTTCTGGGGGTTGCCATTGGTGGTGCTATCTCGAAGCATCGATTGCCAGGGACCCTACGAGGATTGATGATGGGGATTAGGAATCTGATACAGATAGTGTTGTAATGCTAATCCGAAGCTTGAAATAAAAAGAAAAGAGAGAGAAAACCCTCCAAAAATAAAGAAAAATTCCTCTATCTCTCTATGTCAAAAATGCACTGCAAACTGAACCTAGGCTAAAACATGTTACATGCACGGGTGCTTTAACCGTGGAGTTCAACGAACCTTAGGTTAGTTCCTGTGGGCCTTAGAAACCTTCGTGGTAGACTGAGGCTAGAGCTAGTCAGGTCCGGATCTTGGTTGGTACTTGAGTAACTCTAGGCCTACTATTGGCATTCTAACCTAATCTACAAAAGGAAGCACACAACAAGTTTTTTTTAAGCATCAAAAGGTTCTATGGTCTAGAATCAAAGTTAATGCCTTGAAATTTTGCTAAGGGACTAGCAAAAGCTACGCATGGGGGTACGATGGGAACACCATCATGAGCCATAACTAGCTCATTTTTACCCAATTAAGTCAATAAATGCACCTGCATAACCGTCAAAGAGTCACAAGTCATTACATAGTCATTCTGAAAGAAAAAATAAGAAACTAGGGTTAAAACTATAATTTTACCAGCTCATCATGAATGTAGTACAACCATGGGTTTTATCAGGGGTTGAATGAAGGTAAATTAGTCTTAAAAAGATAACAAGTGGGATAAGATAGACAAAAAAGGGCTTGCACATGTTCTGAGAATTAAATGACTTTTGAAACCCTAAAAATATACCTGCTTAATTAACTGATGTTATGATAAGAATAAAATTCACCTAAACCCTCTAAAATTCATATAAAAATATGCTCTAGGGTTTAGAACTTTCAATTTGACTATCAAAACCCATTTTGACCCAAAACAGAACCACAAACAGACATTTGCCTTAATTTAGGTTTTTGCATAAATTACCCAGTCAATCATGGTCAAAACCAAAATCCAACTTCATCATTGGATTCCTTAGGTCCAAATTAGGTTTGTATCAAAATTTGGACTCATGATGAATTTGTCTTGACTTAGTTTGCAAATTGGTCCTATCTGATTTCATTTCTACCCTTAACTTTCAAAATCCTTTCAAAAAAGCCCCTAACTTGCCCATTGTTCTCACAAAAAGGTCCCTACCGCCATGAAACCTATTCCTACTTGCTTCGGCAACCTTGAAAAGGAATGAATTCCCTGATTTCTTAACGAATCCCTTTCAAATTTGAAAGGGAAGTTCGTCAAGAAATTCCCTTCCTTTTGGACCTAATCCTAAGCCCTGAAACCTACCCAATCTCTCATGCGAACACATGAGAGATTTGGGTATCAAGAAACTTCCAACTTTGGTGAGCTTTCCAAGCTTGGGAACCTTGCTTCCCAAGCTCTAACCAACCTCTGATGACTTATAAAAGACTTCCCAAATCACAACGGATTTCCTTAGCTTGAATTCGACCAGAGATTCCCTTTAATTCCTCTCCCCTCCTCCGGCCAATTTGCTCTTCAAGCTCCGACGACCTTCCCTACTTTCCCTCATCATCTGACCATAATACTAGTGGCAGACTCTTCCTCCTTGTCTTCTTCCGCGTCGCGCAGCACCCGCTGGCTCGCCTGCCCCCCTTCATCCTTGCTGATCACCTCTCTCCGAGCAGCTTCATCTCCAGCCCCGACCGCACATCAACTCTGCTCCCCTTCACCTACCTCCCCTCCTAAATAACTCCTCGACTTCCCCTCTTTGTTTTCAGACCCTCGCCGCCTGTTTCAACCGCCGACTCGCCTCGTCACCCTCCATCTTCCACCTCGCCAGCATACCTCCGGCAAGATCGCACGGCCACTACACTCCACTAATCCAACCGTCGTTCATCTCCACACCTCTATCGTGTTCTAGAGAGCAAAAGCCCTCTAGTCTTCGAGGTTGTTGGCCTCCCCACTACTTAGTCGAACACCACACTGTCGCACCTCACATTCCGTTACCATTCAGCCACCTCACGCATTCCCACACCTCACGAACACCACTGTTCAATTCCTCACCTCACGGTGAGGCTTATGAACTATTTTAACTGGGGCTTTTAGCCCATTTTCGTGTTTGCAGGTCCCAGGTCTCCGCCGTCATTATCGAAGCTTCAAGAGAAGCTCAAAGCTCGCTTCAAGCACCTATAGACCCCAGGAAAAGTCCCAGGTGAAGCAGAATACACCCAGGCAGAGGCACAGGTGGGCAATTGGGCATTTTGACTGTCTCAGGCCTCAATTGGAAGGAGCATCAGCTGTAGGCGCACATGAAGAAGCGGGAGCAGATAGTCCCACATCGAAAGTGGCAAAGGAGCTGAGCATGCATAAATTGAATTTATGCTTTAGGCTTATCGCCTCAGCACGCACAAGGGGTGAGGTCCCCACACTCTCCCCTCACGCGCCTCGTCTGCAACATCTCCCCTGCAGACCTGGTTTGCCCGATAACCCACGTAAGCCCTGCACTCATCGGCTGCGACCCACACCCGCAGTCCTGGTCCTGGGTACGCTCTAGGTCCGATTACCTGTATACCTAGTACTGTTGAAGGCTCTGGGAGAGCATGACCCAGAGAGAGAAAGAGAGATTGCACAAGGTAGGGGGAGGGTTTTGCTGCTGAAGACATTGGCTGACACTTAGCCAATCTGAGAAGTTCCCCTCCCCTGTGAGAAGAAGAAGAAAGAAGAAGAGGCTGAGAGAAGAGAAAGAAGGCTGTGCACTATAGCATCAAACATTTAAGTCGTCTGATTAACCATTCAGCCATTTGATAACTTATTTCTAAGCTTTATTTGATTTATACTGTTGAGAAATTTACTGTTATTGTGAGGGGTATTTGGTGATTCAAATCACCATTTTACCTCATTCTTTTTGCACTATTGACATCTGTTTTTACTTCTATATCATTATTGTTTGGAGTATTATTACAAATTGCTTATATTGGGTTTAAATTACAATTCTTGAGATTTAAATTCCGTAATACTCCATGTGTTCGACCTTGGAACTTTTTCGAGTAATAGAATTTATTTGTTTAAATGCTATTTTGGCTATACTGTATTGTGACATTCTTAAAACACCGATTTAGTGTTCAAATAGTGGTGGCACCAACTTGGAGTAGATGGAGCTAGCTTAGGTGAGCTTAGGTGGGGCTTAGTTGTTGGAGCTATTTAGGTAGGGTTTTAGGGTGGTAAATGCCAAGGGAGTTGGATCCTAGCTAAGCTATGCTAAGCTAAGCTAGCTTAGCTAGTAATGGAGTAGAGGACGAGGCAATGGGAGCTAGGGTTTGAAGAGAGGAGCTGGACAGAAGAAGTCTGGAGCTGTAATGGAGCTAGCAGTTGCTAAAGAGGGTGGCATGGAGCTACTCTACCTGGCTTAGCTTGCTAGTTCTTTGCTAGCTACTAAGCCAAGCTAAAGTAAGTTGGCTTCTACCATGAGGAGCTGAGGTGAGCTAGGCCTGGTGCTCCCAAGGAAGATCAAGCTAGTTGAGGCAGCTACGGTAGCTTAGCTCAACTCAGTTGAGCTAAGCTAAGTCCCCGGGAGCTGGACTTGAGCTTCCTGAGCTGAAATGAAGTCATCTTCAGCTGGCTAGAGTTGAGTGGAGCTAGATCAAGCTGGTCCTGAGCTGAGGTAAACTCCAGTCAACTCAACTGAGCTAGCTAGAGCTCCCTGTGAACTAATGGGAGCTGAGATGAGCTAGATTCAACTAAGTTGAGCTGGATTTGAGCTGACCTGAGCTAGGGTGAGCTAAGATAAGCTCTCTTGAGCTGCCATTTAGCTGAGATGAGCTGAATGGAGCTAGGATGAGCTAACCCTAGTTCAAGTGAGCTGAAATCCAACTATGGTGAGCTGGATCTAGCTGAGTTCCAATTGGTTTGGGCTTCTCCTTCACCAGTTGCCTTCCTGAGTACTAGGGTTCTAGGGATCTGGCAATCTATATATCCCTAACACTCACAAAAACACATTGAAAAGATAATAAAAAGTGCAATGCATGCCTAGCCTAATTGATGCCTAAATGCAACCCAAAAACCCATTTACGAAGCAAAATCCTAAGAGCTAGGTTTGTTTTAATGCATAAGAATGATGATAAACTGGTGTTTATCGCCCTCCGGGCTCCTCCTGCTTCCTTCCTCTCCTCCTCTCAGCCACAAGGTGGAAAAGGAGATGGGAGGGGCGATGGCTGTGTAGATGGGGGGTTTGGA
Organism: Thalassia testudinum; assembly: GCA_037157565.1. Lineage (NCBI taxonomy): Eukaryota > Viridiplantae > Streptophyta > Magnoliopsida > Alismatales > Hydrocharitaceae > Thalassia > Thalassia testudinum. Next base: position 19,167,892 of record JAZHRO010000026.1, on the reverse strand, counting down.
GGTGGTGGCATTGGAGATGTGGGAGAGGGTGGAGAGGTGAGGGGGTTTCATAAAGAGAAGGGTTTAGGGTTTTGGGTGTGTAGGTGCATGGGTTGAGGGTCGAGGGGTGGGGGATTTGAAAGGTTGTCCCCGCAAAAGTATCCTTTTCCCATAGAGCCCACAAACTAAAACCTAGGGGGTTTAAAATTGCACTAACACCCCTACTATTCTAAAAAATTCTTGAACAACCCTTGGGAAGGGTCATTTCAGGCAGCTTTTTATTTTTAGATGAATTGGTGTGACCCAAACAACTCAAACAATTGACCTGATGCACCATTGAATTAAGCACACAAGTGATTACCTAATCTAATTTCTACTCAATTATGTGTTGATGGGTGTACCAGTTCCAAAGATTGGGTTACCGGTTGGGTAAGAAGAATCAGAAGAGATTGTGTACCTCTGTGAGATTTTTTTAGATTTTCTTTTTTTACATGGAGGGTGAGGTGGGGAGAGGTGGCAAACAAATAACCAAATTAAGCCTAGGATTTATAAGAGCTCCTAGGTTAATTAGAGTTTTTGTTATTAGGTGATAGAATGAAAATTAGGGGGTGGGAGGTGGGATATACTACAAACCCTTTAACAGCACTTTACTCTAATTTACCACTTTTACCCTCCTCGAAAGAGTACCTGCTATCACAATAAGAAAAGAGAGAAGTAAGGTAAAGGATAAGTAAGGTGGGAAAATGCGAGAAATCAAAGAGTGTTGCCTTCCCGGCAATGGAGCCAAAATGTTGAACGGGATTTGTACGTTAAAAATTTGAGTTTGAAAACCCGTTGTAGTCGCATAAAATCCGTCAAAATATGTAATTTAACCAAAATTCTAGTGAGTCCTAAGTCGAACACGAGGAGGCGTACGTTTGATCAAAAATCGTGTTTATATTTGTTGTCACAAAGCAAATTAGTTGGTTGAATTAAATCTATGCTAACTATCTACTTAAAGAATAATTAATAGCAGACAGAGAAAGAATAATACAAATAAAGAGAAAATAGAGAGAGAATAGAAAAACATTTCATAATCATAGATTCATGTTCATTACAACTACTCGCTACACTAAAAAGTAGAAAATCTAATCTAGAAAGCAATAAAAGGAAGAGGGAGAGAAGTTATCCTCCTCAACGGCTGCTTGGAGGACAAGCTACGTTGACGGAGCACCCGGACGAAGGTGGTGAGACGCTGGACGTGGAAGAACAAAGACGGAGGAAGGTAGACGAAGCAAGGCGACGTCACAGCGAGATCCACTTCTCAAACGGTGGTGAGAGGACAACCATGGGATGCTCCACAAAGGGGTGAGAAGGTGGAAAATTTGTATTTTTAACTCTAATGGTGCATCTCGGGTTTGGGACAAGCTCTTAGAGCTTTAAAGGGGGTGAGAGAAGAGAGGAATAGATGATCCAAATGTGGAGGGCGTAGGTCCTTTTATAGGTGAAGAATAGGGGGGAAAATAGGTCATTTCATTCTTAAAACAATAATGTAAGGGTCTTTAGTGACGGATATAACAATCACTAAAGCCCCCATGTCGCTGAATACGCACTCACGCCCCTCGCCCCTTCGTCTTTAGCCGTCGAAGGCTTCACCCACGATTGCACATCCTCTCAATCGGAGGATTTAAACACATGCACACCGCTTCCTCTTCGTGCGTTATGCGGCAACACGACCACATCCGTGCCATTTGATCAAGATCGAATGATGGAGGAAGGCGCTCACCCGTGCACCTCATCGTATCAAATCGCTCGTGGTCTTTGGCGTCAGATCACGCGTAGGCGTGCTTGTTCATCCGTATGGCCACGTAGCCGCAACCGATGCTGCTTGATCGCCATCCAACATGTGAATTTCGCCTGCGCCTACGTGCACGCTCGATTGGAGGCACTAAGGCACCTTAAACGCACATCTTCAGCTCGCATAGAGGCACGCAACCAATGCGCTACGCCTCTCTGTAAGTCACATTTACAAATTAACGCTCACGCACTCTCGACCGTTGGATGAAGATCCAATGGCTGAGGGCGTGCGAGCTTTGCCTTCAACTGAGATGAGAAGCGTGGCTACAAGTAGACGTGGCACTATCTGGGCCGTTGGATGATCTGGGCCATTGGATGGTGATCCAACGGCTCAGATGAATGGTTGCGATGCTCAAAGAGGTTAGGCTGGGTGTAGCAGGTGGTCTAGATGGTGCCACATGGTGCCATCTGGGCCGTCCATCTTTTCTTGCTTGTAAGTGGTGCCATGGATGTTGGATTGGACCGATTTTTGCATCGTTGGGCTGCGATCATCGATCTGAACCCATCCGTGTGATTGGATTTGTCGTCTGAGGTACGAATTTTACACCACCTTGCCCATTGACCTCTTATCTTTCTCGGACTGCATCTAATGCTACGAAAGTCCAATTGGGGTGATCTTAGAGTCGTTGAACTCTGATCATCACCCTGATCAGATCTGTACGGTTTGATCTCAAATTCGAGGCCCTGATTCCTAACCACAAAAAAAGAAAATTAACCTAAAATTTATACAATCTAACCTAAATACATGTTGATGCATGTTATGCAATATTTATAACGATGAATGCTTCTATGACACTAGAAACATGCATAAATAGGCATTTTAGGTTAATTAGATGTGTGCACATCACCAGCCAATCACAGCCGACGCCAATTCCTCATCCCCTTCATCCTTTAGCTAGGTAACCTTCTTCTTCTCCCTCTCCAGATGCTTTCTAGCTCCTTCCCCACTCGTTTCGACCTACAACCGCCTCCCTTCCTCACTGTCTTCCCCAAGTCCGGCGAGAGCTCCGGTGAGCTCGCACCAGCGATCCACGCCACCAAACCTCACTCCATCTAGTCCATAAGCTCACCCACATTCAGGGGAGCAAAAGCTCCCAAGAAATTAAGGGCTTCGCTTACCCAAATCTTCAGCCAGAGAACCCACCAACTCACCGCTCACCCCTTCATACTCCGGCCACCACATGCCACCACTTGCCAAATCGCCACCACTATTGGCCCCGCCTCACCACAGCGAAGCTTCCTACCTATTTAACTGGGGCTTCTAGTCCATGTTCTTGTTACAGGTCCTCCACTGGAGTTACTCTGCTACCTTCGTCCTCCTCAATGTCGACCGCCTCTCTCTAGCTACCATCCGTGCTAATTTTGTCATCAATTGCCGTGACTCAACCTCACGATACTCTCCAGGGCTTGGATCAACAATGGAAGCCTAGCAGCAACAGTGATTTCATCTTCAAGCTCCAGCTGTAGCTCGCAACAGAAGCATGGGACATTAGTCCCACATCGGTTATCTACAACCGCCCAACATCATATAAAGGGAAAATGTGAAGAGAGTTTATCACCCATGAACATAGGGGTTGGGTCCCCTCTCATGCATATGCACTCCTCGCTCACCCTCACCCCCGATGAGCCTAGACCCATGATCCAATTACCCGATTCTATGAGCTAAGAGGAGAAATTGTAAGGAGGATGGGGTAGGGTTTTGCCTTGGGATGCGTTGGTGTGTGCAACTTGCCCAATACTTAACCATTTTGAGATGGCTTTATGCTGTGCTTGGCGCCCTTGAGCATCTTGCTGAGGCTCTGTGCCTTGGTGGTTTAAGTGGTCTGATCTCCCTTGACGACGTCTGGTGAGGCCATGTGCTTGGTTCTGAACACTATGAATGTATTGAGGCATATGCTAACTTGAATAAGTGGTTCGAGACCACTATAGTAAAATTGATCTGAAATTGATTGCTTGATATGTGCTTAAATGAGGGATATAAATGGTGATTTAAATCATCATTTTTTTTAGGGTTTTGATCTTCTTTTTGTCCCTCTATTTCTTGAGATATATTGGTTTATCATTGCATATATTTTTGAGTAGATTATTCATTGAATATCTGTAATTGTGATTCATTGATTGTGCTCATTATTTCTATATTATGATTAGTGCGTAAATTTCATATTTGCTTCTTGCGAACGACCTTGGACTCATTTTCTTGTTTTCAAGCACTCTTATAAATCTAAGTGTTTGTGTGACTTTGTTCCCTATACTACGACGCTTATTTCTAAAACATGACTTTTGCAACAAATAGAGAGTTCCTTGGTAGAACAGAGTCAATTTTACCAAGAGCTTCCACTGTATATTTGTCTCAGTCCTAGTTTAGCTGATACCAAATTTCTCTAGCATCCAATACTTATCTAGAAAAATCATTTTTCATCAATCAAACCTCATTCCAATTTGCAAGTAATGCATATCAAGAGAGATTTAAATGTTGGAGCCAGTTTAATACATGGTAACGCAGAGGATCTTTTTTCCAACTTTAGATATTATGGGGATGTAAAATGCATAATGGCAACTTTTGACAAGCAAGAAATAAGAAAAAAATAATTTAAAACCTTCTACATAGAATAGCTCAAGTATGTAATGTTCAGCCTTATAGTTATTGATTAGTGGGTGTTTAACCATTTGAACATAGTGAAGGACCCCTTTCCATCGATTTTCCACAATGTCTGGTGCTAATAGGTTGAATTTGAAACTACTATTTATGTTGCCACATAATTGGTTCTTGGATTTGTTTACTTAACTTTGGGTGCTATCATTGGATTTATTTCCATTTAGTGATATGAAATATTCTTGTAATGGGAATGATGATATGGAACATTGAAATGCTCCGAGAAGACCTTAGCTATAAGAATGTAAACTAAATTTCTTTTACATTAAGCATCAAAGGTTCTTAACTAGAACACAACAGTGAGATTCTATCCATAACTAACCAGTCCCAAGTTTAAAGGGTTAGGAACTCGTTATTCTAATATGCTATCTATCTTACTTGTATTAGCATTTGACTACAGTTTTATTTTTCTCATTGCCCTTTTATAGGGACAACGTTTAGGAGAAGCTACAGGTTCATGCTTATCTACAACTTTTATTCAGTTGCCATTAGATCTCCTTACTGATTTCTGCTACAAAAAGTTTCTTGGTAAAATGCATCCATGTTTACTTATTCATCTTCCAAATTTTCAACCATTTTGCCATTCCATTGAACATGTAATTATTGATGTTGTGCTTATGTCCCCCCACCTCCCTCTGAAGAGAAAAAGAAGATTGTAAATATGCATGAATCTTCTTTTATAATAACCCTTTCTCTACTACCAGAATTGTTTGAATTTTCTATTTTCATGATTATTCTATGTATTAATGTCTCATCAGTTCCACGTTACCTTAAATCTGTGTATTCATTCCTTCAAATTTAGAACTCCTTTTGTAAAATAATATGGGAAGAACTTTGAACCATCTGAAACTTACAAACATTTGTCCATGATTGAAGGGTGTAAGTTGCAGAACAAAAGAGATTACATAATAAGAAAGCCATGTCACAAAAGAAGGCAAACAGGAGGAGCAAAGATGATTGGGATTGACCATCAGGCTCTCCTATTGCTCCATTAGTTGGCACTTAATCATAGATCATATCAAGCTTCTTGACTGGAGGTTGCCAGACTAGTTCCCTACTTATGGACATTAAGAAGCGCAAGTGGCTTGTCCATGATGTGATCTCTTGGAGCATGCAAAAAGCAGAGCTCTGTGCTTATATAGTTGGTGAGGCTAGAATAATGATTCTTTTAATTATGCCATTACAAGATTCTTATCAAAAGTATGAATGTTTGAGTATAGATGTGTGTTTTGGCATTCAATAACTTGAGTGGTTAGGCTACAGTTTGGGTGTTGCATTTCAATTTTACACATGCTATGGTAGAACCTTTTGTAATTCTAGTGGCCAAATATCTTGTGATACTATAGGGTGGAATGGCAACCTTAAAGATTGATCACATTACAAGATTGTCCATAGTGTTAAATGCCTAACTTTAATCTCGTGTTATTCAGAAAATAGGAAAAAAAGTTTATCCTTGGGTATGAGCTTGATTTTGAATAGATAATGTTCTCTCAAATATTGTGAGCACAATTTTTTTAAACAGGAAATCATCAATTCTGACATGTTTAGGAAAATAGTTGCCTGTGGAAAGGATAATATAGTAAAAAATTGTTCATCTCCAACTGCTATTCTCCTTTAAGAGTTCCCTCAACCTGCAAACTTTAACGGTTCCACATGTACATTAGTGGAGTTAGACCACATGAGATTATGGAAGTTAATTGGTTCAGGAGGGTAATCATGAAAATTTTCAGCAAATTTTTATGTAGTGGCTAGTTCTTAGAGAATTGGGTGCCGGAAGTAGCTATAGCTACATTAGCAACAGCCATAGTGGTGGTCTTTCTGCTGCAGCATGCTAGCTGTATCTTTAAGGGGAAATGAACAATAGTTGCAGCGGTATGTTTCCTAAATGCTGAAGAGAGCATTGTAGCTGCTTAAACAAATGGGCACTTAAGTTGGATGCCACTCTAAATATTCTAGTTTATTGATAAGAAAAGGATGCCACACATATCATAATTTAGGTGAAATTATGATATAAAGTTGGATTGCAAAAACAAGGATTTTTCATGCTTTAGTCTTCATGATTTTAGACTTAACAAGATTGTGAATGCAATATAGCCTTACTTTTTTAAATTCAACTCCTTTAATTAACCCCTCACTGAAGCTTGCTTAAGTCTCTGATAACAACTATTATCTCTTGACATTCATTGAACTCATTTGATGACCAGAACAGTTGAAGAGAAACAAACTCCACTTTTTGTTTCAGCTGACGGGATTCACCCAAGGTACCTAAAGAGAGTAAGTATCATCTATTTCTCTTCTTTGGAGATAATGCAATCAAATCCCAAAATGATAATGCAAACCATGGATGCTTAAAATAATAATTAGATGCCAGATTCCAGGAATCAAAATAAAAAGGGTAAAATGTAGCTAACCCAAAGGACTCCCAACATGATCTTCAGAAGTTGCATTGGAAGGTAATCCTTCTATGATGCCTTGTGTTTAATGAATTTCTCCCTAAACATTAAACACTAATGTTTAGAGTTATACATTTTATCTTTTCTCATTTTGTCAATGGCAATCAATTTGCATTTCAAGCACTGAGGTTTAGGGCTCCAATACAAGAGTTGGGTAATGAGCCTCATATTCTTTTCTCTAATTATACTACCATACTTTTAATTTCTTCCCCTTCTATTCTTGTCTCGGATTTTCATGATAACCTTTTATCAAGTTTATGAAGAAACTATTGGACCATTGGTTAATGACCCTGTTCTCTGAATTTGCCAGGTTCTTTCTTGGAGCTTTTTTATTAAGTATGTGTAGATAGGTGAATCATTATATCCTAAACCAACATGTTTTTCTATTGTTTGCAACCACTTTCTATTGATCTTGGACCAAGAATCTTGAGAAACATTTTTGATGAAATGCAAGTTTTCTTGATTATATACCCCCTAAAATGGTGACTTTTGTTCTAATTGTTGGTTTGTCTCTATTCTTATTTCTATTACAAGGAAGTTCAAGGTTTTAATTCCATGTAGATTGTATCTTTCAAGCTTTTCATTCATGTTGACACCTAACTTTCATATATATAACTGTATATATGTGTGTGTTGGTTGAGATAGCACACAAATTAAGTACTCAAACAACTACTTTTTTCTCTTATGATAGAGATCATTGAAGCTGCCATCAAAACCAAGATGGGTTGGCTATTGCAATTGCTAATTTTGATTGAACTAAAGTTTGGAAAATGGCTATTAATGATTGTGGTGCTACCTTTTTTCTTCGAATTGAAGTTCGGAAGATCGAAGCTACTTAGGATAGTAAGGATTTAGAGATGTTCTTGCTTTTGGTGGTTGAGTCTTCATGATTCATTGTATTTTCAATTTTTTTTCTATATTTTTTATTTCTTTCTTTGTATCACCCTTGAGAAGGGATATTTTGGTGTTGAGGTTTTTGCTACTTTTTTTATATTTTTCTTATTCTCCAATGTATACTTTTAAAGGGCTTTTGTTGTACTTTATTATTGGGACATCAATAAAATTGGGGTTGCCCTTATGTTTCTAGCTTGTTAAAATAAAAATATCTCACTAAAGAATATCTACAGTGGCAGTTAAATGATATAACAAGGTGTCATTAAAGTGAATCAATAGTGACAATTAAATCACAAAAGAAAGTGTCATTAAAGTAAGTCAATTGTGGTAATTTAGAGACGGAAATGAGTATTGCTAAATAATATCAATAGTGGTAATTAAACGACAAAATAAAATGTCATTAAAGCCAATCAATAGTGGTAATTTTGTGGCATAAACAAAAGTTGTTAAATGACGTATATAGCAACATTAATAGCATCAAATAAATTGTCGCTAATATAATTCAACAGTGGCAAAATAGTGGCAAATAAATTGCCACTAAAGAAGATCATTAGCGATGGTAATTGCGACAATTAAAGTGTCATTAATGCCGATGATTTAGTCACAATTATACAATTGCCACTAACCCTTTAGTGACGCCAACGAAGGCGGTAATTAAGTAGTAATTATTTTAAGTGTCGCTAATTACATATAGTGACAAATATTAAATGTCACTAAAGGCTATTTTTTGTAGTGAAACATGAAAATTTACAAAAAAGCAAAGAAAGTAGTTAGTGAAGCAAAATCAAAAGATTGGGACCATTTTTATAAGAAACTTGTATCTAGAGAAGGTAAAAAAGATATCTTCACGCTAGCTAAAGCAGGAGAGCGGAAAACAAAGGACCTTACACATAAGGTGCATCAAGGACGAAGAAGGAAGGGTGCTTATAGTTAATGAGAATATAAAGATATGATAGAAAATTTATTTTCACAAGCTTTTTAATGGAAAACAAAAGAATGATATCATCTTAAGGGAGTTAGCCAATTTAGAAGATTATGTGAATTAGGCAAGCTATCGAAGGATACAAATGAAAGTAGTGGATGCTTTGAAAATGATGAAAATTAGGAGGGCTATTGGGCATGATGATATTCCTATACATTTGGAGAGTGATGGGAGAAAAAAGTATAACTTGGATCACAAAATTTTTTAATACTATTTGGAGGGCCAAGAAAATGCCAGAGGAATGGAGGAAGAGTTGTGATATCTTTATACAAAAACAAAGGAGATATACAAAATTGTTCCAACTATAGAGGTATTAAATTAATGAGTCATACAATGAAGCTTGGGAGAGAATACTTGAAACAAGATTGAGGCAAGCCTATGTAATAATTGAAAATCATTTTGGTTTTATGCTAGGTCGGTCTACTATTACGGTAATACATCTCCTAAGGCATATGATGAAAATCTACAGAGTTAAGAAGAAGGATTTACATATGATTTTTATCGATTTGGAGAAGGCCTATGACTCTGTCTCAATAAATATCATGTAGAGAATTTTGTAGAAGAAATAGGTACGAGTTTTATATATCAACCTCATAAAGGATATGCACAATGATACTACAGCTTGTGTAAGGACTAAGGATGGATTGACAGACCACTTTGATATCACCATTGGCCTTCATCAAGGATCAGCATTAAGCCCTTACCTCTTCACCTTGTTCATTGATGAGTTGATGAAGCATATCCAAGCTGAGATGCCATGGTCTATGCTTTTTGTTGATGACATTGTGTTGGTTGATGAGACAAGAGATGGAGTAAACAGAAAACTTGTGCTTTGGAGAGAAGCCCCAGAAGCTAAAGGCCTATGCCTAAGAAAGATAAAGATTGAGTATATGGAATGCAAGTTTAGTAATAGAGGGAACAATGAGGGGCTAGATGTAAAAATTGGAGAAGAATACATTCCAATGAAAGATGTTTTTAAATACTTGGGATCCATTTTTCAACAAAATGGTGACATAGATGGAGATGTTACACATAGAATTCATGCAGGGTGATTCAAATGGATGGGTGTATTGAGTGTTCTTTGTGATAAAAGGGTTCCTTTAAAAGTTAAAGGAAAGTATCATTGAGTTATTGTAAGACCTGCTATGTATGGTTCTGAATGTTGGGCAATCAACTATAGGCATGTACAAAAGATGTTTGTAGTAGAAATGAAGATGTTAAGATGGATGTGTGATCATACAAGGAAGGATCGGATTCCAGATGAGCTTACTAGAGAAAAGGTTAGGGTGGCATCAATAGAGGATAAAATGAGAGAGACACGTCTAAGGTGGTTTGGACATTTGCAAAGGAGGCCACTAAATCCCTCAATCAGGAGATGCGAGGAGTTGGACATTGAACCTGCCAAGAGAGGGTGAGGAAGACTAAAGAAGTATTGGAAGGAAACTATAAAGTACAACCTCAATTACTTTAATTTAAGTCCATAAATGGTTCAAAATAAATTTGAGTGGAAGCAAAGAATCCATATAGCCGACCCCACTTAGTGTGGGAAAAGTCTTAGTTCTTGTTGTTGTTATTTCATATCTTTTTGCAATTTTTTCCTGAAAACCTAAAAATTAGGGGTAGAGTGCAAATAAGAATTGAAACACAAAAATGCAAATAAATAATTTCAAACAAATCTAAAAGTTCTAAAAATAAAATTAGGAAGAAATAAAAATACCTAACTAGAAACCCTACCAAAATCACAACAAAATTCGTACTACAGTGCATGCACTAAAATTTTAAATAACAGTGAGGGACTAGATTTCAACAATTTAAGGATTGAAATGAAAATATTTTTTTCCTTTCTTTCTAAAGCAAATCTAGGTATAAAATTTGACCGAAAAGTAAATTCAATATGCAACACAAAAATTTTCAAAAAATTGCATGTATGGATTTCAAGGAATAAAATTTGAAATTGAATTTTATTAATTAAAATAATATAAATATAACTACAGAGATAAAGAATGAGCAAGGAGAAGATCATGGTATAGTAGTGTTAATGTGAGGGTGGTAGCAAATGGTGGCTACAACAGGAAAGAGGTGAGATTTCACCATTTGTGTACTTTTATTTCTCCATTCTTTGCTATCATTTGTGAAGGTGATCTATTTATCGAGTTTCCTTTCTCTGCCTTTCAAGGGGAGATAAAAGTGCTCTGACTTAAGGATCCAGAGTTGTATTGTGTGGTTAAGCTACTTGCGAATTAAGTAGCTTTGTACAGGGGATTGATCAATTGTGATCGATCATGAAAATGCTAAGTTAGGAGGCTTATGCAGTGGTTTTTACCCATAGAGGTTTCCCACTTAAATACCTATGCATTGGCATGGTTTGATTATTGATTGGTTATTGATTCGTGATTGGTCTATAGCTTCATTTTGCACTTAATTTTTTTAATACAATAAATGCTACACCAATCACCTCCCCTTTAGTGTAGCTTGTGATCCACATGTTCTTTCACTCTAGTATCAGAGAGGGTTACTTGAGAAGGTGTCACACACCAAGTTGATATCGCAACACAACCATGAACATGGAGGGGTAGTCTAATATCCAACCTCCTCTCTTTGATGGATCAAACTATGGTTAGACCATCCATGAAAAGTGGATGCGGATTTTTCTTGAATCTATGGAGGAAGGCATATGGGAGACAATTGAATCAAAATATGTAAAGCCTGAAAAACAAGAAGAACAGGAGTACCAGGATGAGCAAAAGAACTAGAAGAATGCCAAAGCTATGAATGCACTTTGTTGTGAACTCACCAAGGAGGAATTTAAGTGTGTCTCCGCATATGAATCTACCTACGAAATATGGAACACCCTTCAAGTCACCTATGAGGGCACATCCAAGGTAATGGAAACACACATTAGTATTCTAACAGAGGAATATGAATGTTTCAAGATGAAGAAACAAGAAAAAATAGAGATGTTTACAAGGTTCACCAACATACTGAATCCCTTGAATAATCTCGAAACAAAGTTTACTCGAGTAATTGGTTCGAAAAGTGCTATGGACTCTTACGAGTGACTGGTCGTAATAGTCCACTACAATCCAAGAAGCAAAAGATTTATCAATGCTGGAACATGATGATCTAATGGGCAATGTTTCATGGCCCATGAGTGTAATTAGCAAACATGAAGAAGTATGAAGAAGAGACCAAGCTAGAGCCTAGGAAGAAATCTCTTGCCTTTAAGGAAAGCATGGAGGACTATGAATCAAAGGGGATCAAGTCGAAAGATAATGAAGAAATGGCACTTCTTACATGACAACTTAGATTATTCATGCGAAATAAAGGTAAAAGACCAACTAAGTTTTCAACTGACATTGTTTGTTTTAAGTGCAAGAAAAAAGGGCATGTTCGAAAGGACTATCCTCTACTAAAGCAAGATAAGAAGAAGGAAAGAAAAAAGGAAGAAGAAAAGACCAAGGAAAGCAAAAGGAAGAAGAAGAGGAAATCCAAAAGGGCATTCAAAACCACTTGGGATGATAGTGACTCTAAGACAAAAATTCATCAAGAGAGCTAAGAAGATGAAGTGGCTCATCTATGTCTCATACCATCAACTAAGTCAAGTGGAAAAGGGTAAACCTCGACTTATCTTTAGATGAATTACTTGATGCATATAAAGATCTGTATAGGGTAAATAAAATATTAAAGCAAGAAAATAAAGAACTTAGGAGTAAGAGTCTAAGCATGGAAGAAGAAAAAGCTAGTTTAAAACTTGATTAAGAAAGATATGATAAGGAGTTAAAATCTACCAAGGCTATGAACTTAGGCTATCATGAAAATGTACAACATCTAAAGGAGCAATATATCTACTTTGAGGAAACACGTAATCACCTTAAATATACCACCAAGGTCTATACACATTTCTATGAAGAACTTGAAAAGAATACCAAAGAAAAAGCTAAAGTTGATACACGAAGAAGCACAATTGCACCTAGACGTGTGTGGATTTACCAAAAGGCTACGAGAAAAGGCAGCTATAGACCCACCACTTCTCATGAGGTCTATAAAACCAAGCCTTCAGAACATGCTAAAACATAAGGATCCATAGGAAAATGGATACCTAAAAGGGACATTCTAAATTGTCGTGCAAGATGTGAAAGACTAAAGGATAGTAGACAATGGTTGTTCTTGACACATGATGGGACACTCATAGCTATTCATCAAGTGGACGCCACTACAAAATGGAGGATTCGTCAAGCTTGGCAACAACAAATATTGTCGTATACTCAGTAAAGGTACAATTGGAAATTGTACTAAGCAAGTATGTAATGTTATCCATGTTGATAATTTGAAACATAATCTGCTTAGTGTGTCACAAATATAAGATAATGGAAATGATGTTTTATTCACTAAAAAAGGTTGTAAAATTCTTAAGGAATAGGCATTATAGTTATTGAATACTATAGAGTTGGTGGCATCTATGCCCTGCACTTCTCAAGAGAGAAGTTGGTGGAATGTCTACTTGCCACCTGGAATGAAGTAGATCTTTGGCACCATAGATTACCCCATGAAATGGCCTATTTGGCATTTCTGAAAATTCATAGGGGCTTTTGTGCAGTTTTTAACCCCCTAGGTTTTTATTTTAGGGTTTGTGAGGGGGAGAGGAAAATTACAGGGGCATTCTTGCAATTTTCCCACCACCATCTCCCTACCACCCGTACCATCTCCTCCCCCTCACGCACGACTGATGCCATCTCCTGCAGCAACCTCACCTCCCTCACCCTCCTCCATGCCGTCTCCCGTACCCCCCAACTCCATATGTACCCCCTTCCTCCACCATTCATCCCCACACCAACAGTCGAGTGAGGGGAAAAGGAGGAAAGCGGAGAGTAGAGGAGTTGGAGGCCGAAAGTAGAGGACTTGCGAGGGAAAGAGGCGATGCTGCAGCTGCTATCGTTTCTATGGCGAGAAAAGATTCAGAAATGGTTCATTGGAATCATTTTTCCACAGAATCAGACATCCGGAGTGACCTCCAAATCTCAGGTCGGATGTCCGAAGGTAACCTCAGACATCTGGTAGAGAAGTTTTCTTTTGATTATTTTTTTCTGCCAAGTTCTAACCATGCACGCGCGTATGTCAGAGGTCGAGAAGCGCAATGGCACGAAGATTGAGGTAGTTTCAGACATCAAGGCATGTCTCCAAACGTCTAAAGATACCCTCAGACGTCTGCATGAAGTTCCAAACATCTAGAGAAAGGCACCCCGAGTAAGGTATGACTGAGAGTTCATTTAAGTCCCAGACATTTGATTTTGGTCAGAATTGTGTTTTTAGGCCCATTCAGGGCCCAAATGGTGTCGGTTTTTCGCAAACGAAACATCATTGGTTTTCGTTTGAGTTTCTCTATGTAATGATACATTGTCCTTACCATTCTAAGCTCATTCTGACATATGAGTCAATGAGATAGGTCATCTGTTCCTAGTGTGCACGGAACCCGCGGGGATTGCAAGCTCCGTCGACTTTGCCCCCACATCTCCCGATTATCCTGGTAGAGTGGTGTAACGAGCTCGTGCCCCAGACGTCTTTTAAGACGTCTGGGAGGTGGCCCAGACGTCTGTCAAGACGTCTGGGATCACATCCAGACGTCTGACCAGACGTCCGGGATAGTTTACAGACGTCTGACGAACAGTTATACTCGCACGGGATATTCGTCTGCGCGCCTGTGCGCGCAGACCTGCGATCCGCATCTTCTCTGCGGCTGCAGGCGACTGCGGCCGTCTCTCTCCTCCTCTCCGCGCGGCGTTAAAAGGGGGAGGGGGCGCGCCTCCCCTCCCGTCTCCACCATCTTCCTCCTCTCCTGCTGCGAGCGGAGCGAGCGGACGCAAGGGCGCAGCGGCAGCGGCGCAGCAGAAGGCGCGGAGGAGCTGCGGCGTGCGAGGGCGGGGCTCTGCCGTGAGGGCGAGCTCGCCGGGAGCGGCTTGGCCGGCCGGCGGAGGGCGCAGGGGGCGCAGAGCGTCGCGAAGAGGGACCTGCTGCGGGCGGAGCAGCGGACGCGCGAGGTGCGACGCGGGCGGCGTCGCGAGCGGAGGCCGAGCGAGGTTCTGATTCTGGAAAAATCTCCAGAATCAGACGTCTGGACTGATATCCAGACGGCAAGGTCGACGTCTGTGTAATCATACAGACGTCTGAAAGGTGAGTTCCGCTTTCTCCTTCTTCTTTTGTCGACTGACCGTACTGAAGGAGGAGGGTTGGCTGTGCGCAGGTGTTCGGATTCGTCATCCTTTGCGAATCCGACGTCTGGAAGTTGTACCAGACGGCGGGAGTGACCTCCAGACGTCCGGAGAGACCATCGGACGTCTGGGATCTAGGAGAGACGTCGCCACAGACTTCTGGACGTCCGGGGAACCAAGCCGAACAGGTAATTCTCTGATCCACCGTTTAAGACGTCTGGAAGGAGTTCCAGACGTCTGATTTTGCACAGTATTGTCTTTCTCGACCCGTTTAGGGCTCGTTTGGGCTCCGTTTTCCGCGATTCGAGTTGCGTTCGATTCAGAATTTATTCCTCTACCCGCCTACAGTAGCTATACACTGTTTTGAGACACTCCTTGTGTTTGATCCTTGTGATAGGACCTCGTTCGGTTGCCGTCTTGAGAGTCGCGGAGGCACGCGGGATTCCCGACCACGCCCCCATTACTTCCGTTGTACCTGGTAGAGTGGTTTTAAGCATTAATAAAATCTGTTAAAGTATGGAACCATAACTAGAACCTAGGGCATTGCATGAACCCTAGGAATGAGAAATGTATGGAATGATAGCTCCTAGGTGTTGCATGAATCCTAGGGCCGGAAAACTAGATTGTATGATAGATCCTAGGATATGGCATGAATCCTAGGATGGAAAAACTAGTGGAATGTATATTACTGCAGTCTTGGAAAAATGGAAAGGAATATATAAGCTGCCTGTGAAATTAATTAACAGCTGCCTGTTATGAACAAAGAAACATGTTTGAGATCATGGAAATTGAGAACGTGAATCTGGAAAGTGAAACATATGATGCTCTGAGATAAAGGGCTGGAACCCTACGGGGAATTAGGAGTGGAACTCCTGGAAAGAAAAGGAATGGAACTGAGATGTAGTTGTACTGTCTCTTGGGTACGCAGTACCAAGGGAAGTACCTGTACCTGTTTTAGTGCAGAGTGGGGCCAGCCGCCCCAGGGACCCGGGGTTAGGCTTGGCCGCTCTGTACCGACTTGTTGGCCCTCGTGTACGTAGTACCGAGGAGAGCTAGTAGTGTTAGGAGAGTACTAGCTACCCCACGGGCCCCGGGGTTCTGCTAGCCTCCTTCACCGACTTGTTAGGCCCACTAGGGCAAACCAGGGTAGTCAGACGAGGGTGCGCGGACTGTGGATGGGCAAGGCCCCGGTTTGGTTACTGTGGAGGGGTTGGACCCCTGTTACTGAGAGGGCTCTGCCCTGGTTCCGTGCTGTGCTTTGGGCGCACCCGTTAACGGAAACGACTGACCGCGTGCCAGTACGGGCTAGCTACCTGTGCGTTTATCGCGCGTGCCGTAGTCACCGTTACGTCTGTCAGTGACCTTGGGGTGGTTGACTGAGGGTAGGATCACCACGGGGGACTCTCCCGGCCAGGAGAGCACCACGTGCTACTTCTACTGTTGGAAAAGACTGCAATCAAGATCGTCCCACGAGGACATTCGAGATCAAGTAAAGGATCTGAGAAGTAAATGAAATAGTGAGAAAAATTGAAAGATGTAAATAAAGGAAGTAATAGAACATAACAGCTACTGTACACTCTACTGTTGCCTTTAGTTAGTTGCCACTCTACTCAGCGTTTTGCTGACGTGTTACACTCGTTACCTTTTTCAGGACCAGGTGTTGAGCAGCCAGGGTCGGCGGCTGCAGAGGACGCTGGGCCGAGTAGGGTCCAGTAGAGTTGCCACAGTTTTGTACCTTCTTTTGTTTCTGTTCTAGTGAGTAGTTTTGTTTCCGCTGTACCTTCTTTACCTGCAGTTTTTGTTATACGATAAATGTTGTTTTAATGTTGTGGTGGTGCCTACTGTAGTAGTTTCTTTCCTTACTGCTGTACTTTTTACTGTTAGTTATATTCATGCTGAATGTGGTTTATTTTACTGTCTTTTGGTTACTTCCTCGTTGGACGACTGGGTCTTGGGATTAGTCGAGTCGGTCCGGTTCTCGTGTCTCGTAGGGACTCGGGAACCGGGTCGTTACAAGATGGTATCAGAGCAAGGTCGTCCCGAGAAGTGAATCAACTGACTGGAAAATAACCAATTCACATGTTTATAGCTAGAGTAGCCACCACAACATATCTCTTGACATGAGTTCTTAGAAGTGTCGTTAGGTACCGTCTGTTTTGACGTTTCCGTTTTGTTTCGCGTCTCCTTGCAGGAGATGCCTCGTCGTGGGACTGGCGAGACTGGCCGCGGGCGCGGCCGAGGGCGAGGACGGCGAGGTGGACGTGCTGTCGTTGACGTCTCGGTGGACCAGCCACCACTCCCTGGCATCCAGGCCCAGGACCTCGCCCGACTGATACGGGATATTGTACGAGAGGAGCTCCACCCACCGCCCCGAGCACCTCCTCCTGGGGTTGCAGAGGGGGAGTCCTCTGTGGGACCACGCGACGGACGCGGCGCCGGACACGAGGGAGGGGATGGGCCCCTGCCGCCCCCACCTTCCTCCGACACTTCTGTACACGAGGCACCTTCGCCTGGAGGTGCACCAGCACCTCCCCTACAGCACCACTTCGAGCTTTTCGGACAGTTCCGGAAGCTGAAGCCCCCCTCCTTCAAGGGGGATGAGGACCCGACCGAGGCAGAGGACTGGCTTGAGCAGCTGGAGAAGATCTTCGACACCCTTCGCCCCCCGGTGGAGTGCCGCGTGGCCTTTGCCACGTACCAGCTGGAGAGTGCGGCACACCGGTGGTGGAGGGCGGTCCGGGGACAGGAGAGGGACGAGCCGACGTGGGACCAGTTCGTCACCCTCTTCTGCGAGCAGTACTTTCCCCAGACGTGGCAGGACCAGAGGAGGCGGGAGTTCCACACTCTCCGCCAAGGGACGATGACCGTGAGCGCGTACCGCACGCGTTTCTTGGAGCTGTCCCGCTTTGCAGCGACAGCGGTAGCCACTGAGGAGGAGCGCCTTTGGAGGTTCACCGAGGGGCTCCGGCCTGCGATCCGGGGGTATGTCAAACCCCTGAAGCTGCCGACGTTTTCAAGGGTGGTAGAGGCAGCCATGACGTTCGAGGAGACCAACCCGTCCGCGCGAGAGACCGACGGCGGGCGGAAGAGGCCCTTTCAGCCAGACTTCTCACAGGGCCGGCGAGAACGGAGACACGTGGCGTCCGCAGGAGAGCCGTCACGTTGTGCAGGGCCATCACTGGCCTTTGGGGGCCCTCGACAGGGGCCAGTCGCCAGCACCGGACCCCCGCCTAGCCGACAGCAGGGACTCACTGAGGGCGGGAGTCGGGTTCCCCTCTGCTACCAGTGTGGCCAGCCGGGCCACGTCAGGAGGGACTGCCCATCTAGGGCAGGAGGTCAGCAGATACTTCCCGCGCAGAGCACTGGAGGGCGCGCAGGAGGCCGCGGTTTCCAGGCGCGAGGAGGAGGACCGCAGTCGCGAGGAGGGTACCGGCCAGCACCTACCCGTCCGACGCAGAGTGTGGCTGCTTCGTCCGCACCTAGAGCTGAGGGGCGTATCAACGCCCTAACACACAGGGACGCCAGAGCTTCGGGATCCGTGGTAGCAGGTATGGTTTCAGTTTCTGGCAGACTCGTTTACACGCTTTTCGATTCCGGCGCTACGCACTCGTTTGTCGCAGACAGTTTCGCAGTTAGTTTGGACCAGGATTATACATTGTTAGAGAACCCGTTCGTAATCAGAGGTCCGAGTGGTCAGCTGTTTGTAGCTGAGGAGGTGTACACGGGTTGCGGGGTCAGCATCGGGGGACACAGCCTGCCAGCTGACCTGATTATGATACAGATGGAGGACTTTGGGGTGATCCTGGGGATGGATTGGCTGTCCGCTTACCACGCATTGGTAGACTGCTTTGAGAGGAAGATTGTCTTCTCCATTCCGGAGTTGCCTTCCTTCGAGTTTCACGGGCAGCCAGTGGACGGAGGTTTCAGGTGCATTTCGGCACTTCGGGCGGCGAGACTTTTGAGCCAGGGGTGTGAGGGCTTCTTAGCTTGTGTGGTGGCAGAGCACAGCCCCGTGGCAGACTTCCAGAGCATCCCGGTGGTCAGAGAGTACCCCGACGTGTTTCCAGACGAGTTACCAGGACTACCGCCCGAGCGTGAGATCGAGTTTGAGATCTCACTAGTACCAGGGACCAACCCCATCTCCACCGCGCCATACAGGATGGCACCGCTTGAGCTGCGAGAGCTCAAGTCTCAGTTGCAGGACCTTTTGGAGAAAGGTTTCGTGAGGCCCAGTGCGTCTCCCTGGGGAGCCCCGGTACTGTTTGTGAAGAAGAAGGATGGGACCCTACGCCTTTGTGTGGACTACAGACAGCTGAATAGGGTCACCATCAAGAACCGATATCCGCTGCCGAGGATTGACGATTTGTTTGACCAGTTGCGGGGTGCCACGGTGTTTTCCAAGATCGACTTGAGGTCTGGATACCACCAGTTGAGGATCAGGGAGACCGACGTCTCCAAGACAGCTTTCCGCACCCGGTACGGACACTACGAGTTTTTGGTCATGCCGTTTGGGCTGACCAATGCCCCCGCTGCTTTCATGGACCTGATGAACCGGGTGTTCAGACCGTACTTGGACCAGTTTGTGGTGGTTTTCATAGATGATGTACTCATCTATTCTAGAGATCGGACGCAGCACGGACAGCACTTGCGGATGGTTCTGGACACTCTGAGACGACGCAGGCTGTACGCCAAATACAGCAAGTGCGAGTTCTGGTTGAGGGAGGTGACCTTTTTGGGTCATGTGATCTCTGGAGACGGCCTGGCGGTGGATCCCGCCAAGGTCGAGGCAGTGCTCAGGTGGGAGAGACCGCGTTCAGTCACTGAGATTCGCAGTTTCCTGGGACTGGCAGGTTACTACAGACGGTTCATCAGAGGGTTTTCGCAGATTGCACGTCCTATGACACAGTTGACTCGGAAGGATGTGCCTTTCACTTGGACAGACGCCTGTGAGGCGTGTTTTCTGGAGCTGAAGGAGAGGTTGACCTCGGCTCCCGTGCTCACCATTCCTGACAGTAGTGGCTGGTTCGTCGTGTACACGGACGCTTCCTTGCAGGGGTTAGGAGGTGTGCTCATGCAGAGGGGTCACGTGGTCGCTTACGCTTCGCGGCAACTAAAGCCCCATGAGCATACCTACCCTACCCACGACCTAGAGTTGGCAGCTGTTGTCTTCGCGCTGAAGACATGGAGGCATTACTTGTACGGTGAGACCTTCGAGATTTTTACAGATCACAAGAGCCTCAGATATCTTTTTGACCAGAAGGAGCTCAACATGAGACAGAGACGTTGGCTGGAGCTCCTGAAGGACTACGACTGCAGCATCTCCTACCACCCGGGAAAGGCCAATGTGGTGGCTGACGCCTTGAGCCGTAAGGCGCCCGCACGCTTGGCCAGTCTACAGTTACAGAGTTGGAGCCTTTTGGAGGAGGTGGGTAGTTGGCGACCTCTAGAGTTACGAGGGTACTGTGGGGCAGTGACGGTGACACGGCAGACCAGACCAGAGTTGATAGACCGCATCATCACGGGACAGATGGCCGATCCGTACTTGCAGTCTTTGCGCGACAGAGTACTGTCAGGGGACCCAGGGGACTTCTCTTTCACAGACCAGGTATTACGCTTGAGGGGACGGCTGTGCGTTCCCAGAGACGAGGAGCTGTTGAGAGAGCTCCTGACTGAGGCACACGGTTCCAGATTCACCATACATCCCGGAAACACGAAAATGTACCATGACTTGAGACGCGAGTTCTGGTGGAGAGGGATGAAGCGGGATGTGGGTGAGTTCGTGCAGCAGTGCTTAGTGTGCCAGCAGGTGAAAGCCGAGCATCAGAGGCCTGCAGGGCCGCTTCAGCCGCTTCCAGTGCCAGAGTGGAAGTGGGAGAGCATCACCATGGACTTGGTGGTGGGCTTACCTGTTACCCAGCGAGGACACGACGCGGTCTGGGTAATAGTGGATAGGTTGACGAAGACGGCACGATTCTTGCCGATCCGAGTCACTTTGGGACCAGCACAGTTGGCAGAGAGGTACATCCGTGATGTGGTGCGACTACACGGAGTTCCGCGGGAGATCGTATCCGACCGGGATACCCGCTTTACGTCCCAGTTTTGGGCTGAGTTTCAGCAGGCTTTGGGGACGAGGTTGAGGTTTAGCACGGCTTACCACCCCCAGACGGACGGACAGTCAGAACGCACGATACAGACACTTGAGGATCTTTTGCGTGCCTGTGTACTAGACTGGAGGGGCTCTTGGGAGGAACACCTACCCCTGGCAGAGTTTGCATACAACAACAGTTATCACTCGAGCATCGGCATGGCTCCCTACGAGGCTCTGTACGGACGGAAATGCACGGCACCCTTGAGTTGGGTTGAGGTGGGGACCAAGTGGGAGGTTGGCCCCAGGTTGATCCGGCAGAGTCAGGAGGTAGTTGAACAGATCCACAGACGACTCCGCACTGTCAGGAGCAGACAGAAGAGCTACGCAGATCGCAGACGTAGAGAGGTGCAGTTCGAGGTTGGGGACCACGTCTTTCTTCGTGTTTCGCCCATGAAGGGCTTACAGCGGTTTGGGGTGAGAGGGAAGCTCGCGCCGAGGTTCGTGGGGCCCTTCGAGGTCCTGGAGCGGGTTGGACCCGTTGCTTACAGACTTGCCCTTCCCCCGCAGCTTTCTGGTGTGCACGACGTGTTCCACGTGTCCAACCTCAGGAAGTACGTAGCCGATCCCAGCCACGTACTGAGTCACGAGAGCGTCGAGGTGAGCGACGACCTGACCTACCCCGAGCGGCCAGTGCAGATCCTAGACCGAGCCGTCCGCAGGTTGAGACGAAAGCAAGTACCCCTGGTAAAGGTTTTGTGGAGGAGCCAGCGGTACGAGGAGGCTACCTGGGAGCCTGAGGCGGCAATGCGGGAGCGGTACCCAGAGCTTTTCGCGGGTACGTCTTTTCGGACCGGCTTCGGTCCTCTTTGAGTTTGTTATGGTTATTTGGACATCCTTTTTCCGCACCCTAGTTGGCGCAAGTTTCGGGGACGAAACTTCCTTTGAGTTTGTTATATTGTAACGAGCTCGTGCCCCAGACGTCTTTTAAGACGTCTGGGAGGTGGCCCAGACGTCTGTCAAGACGTCTGGGATCACATCCAGACGTCTGACCAGACGTCCGGGATAGTTTACAGACGTCTGACGAACAGTTATACTCGCACGGGATATTCGTCTGCGCGCCTGTGCGCGCAGACCTGCGATCCGCATCTTCTCTGCGGCTGCAGGCGACTGCGGCCGTCTCTCTCCTCCTCTCCGCGCGGCGTTAAAAGGGGGAGGGGGCGCGCCTCCCCTCCCGTCTCCACCATCTTCCTCCTCTCCTGCTGCGAGCGGAGCGAGCGGACGCAAGGGCGCAGCGGCAGCGGCGCAGCAGAAGGCGCGGAGGAGCTGCGGCGTGCGAGGGCGGGGCTCTGCCGTGAGGGCGAGCTCGCCGGGAGCGGCTTGGCCGGCCGGCGGAGGGCGCAGGGGGCGCAGAGCGTCGCGAAGAGGGACCTGCTGCGGGCGGAGCAGCGGACGCGCGAGGTGCGACGCGGGCGGCGTCGCGAGCGGAGGCCGAGCGAGGTTCTGATTCTGGAAAAATCTCCAGAATCAGACGTCTGGACTGATATCCAGACGGCAAGGTCGACGTCTGTGTAATCATACAGACGTCTGAAAGGTGAGTTCCGCTTTCTCCTTCTTCTTTTGTCGACTGACCGTACTGAAGGAGGAGGGTTGGCTGTGCGCAGGTGTTCGGATTCGTCATCCTTTGCGAATCCGACGTCTGGAAGTTGTACCAGACGGCGGGAGTGACCTCCAGACGTCCGGAGAGACCATCGGACGTCTGGGATCTAGGAGAGACGTCGCCACAGACTTCTGGACGTCCGGGGAACCAAGCCGAACAGGTAATTCTCTGATCCACCGTTTAAGACGTCTGGAAGGAGTTCCAGACGTCTGATTTTGCACAGTATTGTCTTTCTCGACCCGTTTAGGGCTCGTTTGGGCTCCGTTTTCCGCGATTCGAGTTGCGTTCGATTCAGAATTTATTCCTCTACCCGCCTACAGTAGCTATACACTGTTTTGAGACACTCCTTGTGTTTGATCCTTGTGATAGGACCTCGTTCGGTTGCCGTCTTGAGAGTCGCGGAGGCACGCGGGATTCCCGACCACGCCCCCATTACTTCCGTTGTACCTGGTAGAGTGGTTTTAAGCATTAATAAAATCTGTTAAAGTATGGAACCATAACTAGAACCTAGGGCATTGCATGAACCCTAGGAATGAGAAATGTATGGAATGATAGCTCCTAGGTGTTGCATGAATCCTAGGGCCGGAAAACTAGATTGTATGATAGATCCTAGGATGGAAAAACTAGTGGAATGTATATTACTGCAGTCTTGGAAAAATGGAAAGGAATATATAAGCTGCCTGTGAAATTAATTAACAGCTGCCTGTTATGAACAAAGAAACATGTTTGAGATCATGGAAATTGAGAACGTGAATCTGGAAAGTGAAACATATGATGCTCTGAGATAAAGGGCTGGAACCCTACGGGGAATTAGGAGTGGAACTCCTGGAAAGAAAAGGAATGGAACTGAGATGTAGTTGTACTGTCTCTTGGGTACGCAGTACCAAGGGAAGTACCTGTACCTGTTTTAGTGCAGAGTGGGGCCAGCCGCCCCAGGGACCCGGGGTTAGGCTTGGCCGCTCTGTACCGACTTGTTGGCCCTCGTGTACGTAGTACCGAGGAGAGCTAGTAGTGTTAGGAGAGTACTAGCTACCCCACGGGCCCCGGGGTTCTGCTAGCCTCCTTCACCGACTTGTTAGGCCCACTAGGGCAAACCAGGGTAGTCAGACGAGGGTGCGCGGACTGTGGAGGGGCAAGGCCCCGGTTTGGTTACTGTGGAGGGGTTGGACCCCTGTTACTGAGAGGGCTCTGCCCTGGTTCCGTGCTGTGCTTTGGGCGCACCCGTTAACGGAAACGACTGACCGCGTGCCAGTACGGGCTAGCTACCTGTGCGTTTATCGCGCGTGCCGTAGTCACCGTTACGTCTGTCAGTGACCTTGGGGTGGTTGACTGAGGGTAGGATCACCACGGGGGACTCTCCCGGCCAGGAGAGCACCACGTGCTACTTCTACTGTTGGAAAAGACTGCAATCAAGATCGTCCCACGAGGACATTCGAGATCAAGTAAAGGATCTGAGAAGTAAATGAAATAGTGAGAAAAATTGAAAGATGTAAATAAAGGAAGTAATAGAACATAACAGCTACTGTACACTCTACTGTTGCCTTTAGTTAGTTGCCACTCTACTCAGCGTTTTGCTGACGTGTTACACTCGTTACCTTTTTCAGGACCAGGTGTTGAGCAGCCAGGGTCGGCGGCTGCAGAGGACGCTGGGCCGAGTAGGGTCCAGTAGAGTTGCCACAGTTTTGTACCTTCTTTTGTTTCTGTTCTAGTGAGTAGTTTTGTTTCCGCTGTACCTTCTTTACCTGCAGTTTTTGTTATACGATAAATGTTGTTTTAATGTTGTGGTGGTGCCTACTGTAGTAGTTTCTTTCCTTACTGCTGTACTTTTTACTGTTAGTTATATTCATGCTGAATGTGGTTTATTTTACTGTCTTTTGGTTACTTCCTCGTTGGACGACTGGGTCTTGGGATTAGTCGAGTCGGTCCGGTTCTCGTGTCTCGTAGGGACTCGGGAACCGGGTCGTTACAAGTGGTTCTCACCCAAATCTCAAAATTAATAAATTGCATGCGTAGAATTAAATTGAACCTAGGATGTGAGATGAACCCTAGGAAGAGATAAATGCATGTTGCCATACAATATAGCCGATCGAACCCTAGGTTGTGAAATGAACACTAGGGCTGGAAGAAATGCATGCATAATTAATAAATGATTGGATCACCATGATGAAATCATGAGCTACCTGAAATGAAATACGTCATGAATACTAAATGAATGATGGAATTTGAGTTTCCTATTTTTCATGCAATAAAACAGATATGGGAATAAGAAAGTCCATATACGAACCCAACGAGGAATTTAGTAAGAAACCCGGAATATTGTAGTATGGAAAACCTACGGCTTTTGAGAACATGTCACCTACGGGCGGCTGTTCGGACTTGGTTAAAGGAAGTGAGCTGGCCCTCGTGTACGTAGTACCGAGGAGAGCAACCACCCCTTTAGAGTAGAGGCGAGTTTGCCGCCCCTTGGGTTGAGACCCGAGGTGAGTTTGGCCACTCTACATCGACTCCTGTTTGGCCCTTGCGTACGTAGTACCGAGGTAAGCTAAATGTAATTACAAAGCCCTTATATAGGGCTATATAATGGTACAATTAATTTAGAATTATAACTTAGTTAATTATATATAAAAATTAGTTAAAGTTAGTGATTTATACATGTTAAGTTAAGGTTTAATCTACTAATTAAAGTAAAAATTGGTAACTTAATTACAAAATTGACTTTATACAAAGTTAATTTATATAATAAGGTATTTATTATACATTTTTAATTTATTTTAGAGACATTATTTTAATTTATTTACATTTAAATATACGTTTTTGATAACTATGTGCATAAATATTTTATAAATACTATAGTATAGTACAAATACAATACAAGTTGGTTAAAAATATTTAATATAATACTATACAAGTAGACATTATAAATTACTTCAGTATTAACTTAAATTACCAATTTATTTTATATTAAGTTAATAAATTACTTAACTTAATAACTTAATTACCTACTATACTTACCTAACTAAATCAAATTACAGGTACTATACAGTATGTAATACATAGTTAAGTATGTATATATAGTATTAGATAAAATTATGTACATATTTATAGGTTTGTATAATTACTTAATTTAATATGCATTTACATTAATATAAATTAATACGTAATAACACAGTAAAGTTATATATACAATATATTATTCTAAATATTTAATTTAATATATAGAATACATATATAAGTTATTTATACACATTATTTACATATTGTACAATATACACATATAGCTTAGTTTAAATTATATTTACAAGTATATACCCACTATACAAGGTATTTTTGGGGATTTTCTTATTTTTATAGTTTTTATACATATAAAAGAAGTAGGGGATGAGAAAGAAAGGATGAGATGAGAAATGAAGAGGTATTTTTTGTGTTTTTGAATTTAGGTCTTTTATTAAATTTCAAAGTATTCCGAACCATCAATTAGTATGTTTTACCAAGCTGGGGGTTCAGATTACTTTGAAATTTGACTCACACTTAGGAAAACACCTTATCTTACCCAAGATAGGTTTATTTTATTTTTTTGTGACTTTTTTATCAATTTTATTTATATGCAAAGTTAACACAAATTTAGGCCTAAAAGGTGTTTGAAAGTGGAATCTAAGGCCTCATGCTCAATTCTAAGGGCTGGAATTAAGATATAAGCATCTAAAAACATCGATCACATAAAACATGTTTGAATCATTAAACATGATTTTTTCATTAATTTTCATTCAAATCATCATATTGTACAGTTAGTTCTATTAAGTGGCAGACATAACATTCAAACTGAATTTACAAGCAATGCACATTAGATTTTAAGATTTAATAGTACAAGAATACTTGTTACATGAAGTTATAACCATAAAAAATAGTGCTAGCTCCTTTAATCCTCAAATAGACCTAAATTCCCATCTCATTTAGATCAACTGTTTCATCAACTTTCAACATCCAAGAGCTGCTATTTTTGTTTTGATCAGTAGCTGATGCTGCTACCCTGACTGCCAACAAAATTCAGCAGTTGTGCAGCTACTGCACATGAAAACCTAGCAACATACTACTTCTCCAAGATTCTTAGCAGCTATTGCTGGTGAATCAGAACAACAACTACCCAATTGGCTCTAATCAGATGGCTTAGATCAGCTTAGATGGATTTCAATCAGATCTTCTCAAGTCTGACTTGAATTCATCGAAGCTGATCTAAGTCTAGAAATTCAAATCCTTGTAAAACTCCTTGAAGATCAATCTTAACACTCTTTTGAAGATCTGAAAACATAAAAATCAATTCATATATTTCAAAACCCCTAATGACCCTAATATAATCTTTTCCTACATCATAGATAACGTAAAGGAAATAGATCATATTAGGTGATTCAAATCATTTCAGCATAGCTCTAGACCTTCATTAAAATCTCCTAAAACCATCGATGATCATTTTTCAGATTGAATATTATTTAGATAAAAAACCCCTATTGCCCTGATTTGGGATTTTCATTTTGATTTGATTTCTGAATAAGTCATATGATCTGCTTAAACACCATTGATTGGTGTTCAAGGTGATCTAGTGACTAACTCAGAATCATTTGGGTCCTCATTTGACCTCAAATCAGTATTACTAATTCTCCTTCGTCAAACTATCCAAAATAAAGCTCAAATTGGGTATAAGCTCATCTACAATTCAAATTTGAATTAAAACACAAAAGATTCATCGCAATACACCCAATTAGGTAATTAAAACCTCGAATAGCTCCATTAAAGCCAATGAAAACCAAATGAACTCTAAATCATGAGATTGGGCTTGAAAAACAAATCTGAAAGAAATCAAGCGATTCAAGGCAATCAAAACCAGATCGAGGGGTCTTTGTGAATTTCTGAAATGAATGGGAGACCCCCAGGTGGATTTTTGCCACAAATTCAAATCTAGAAGCCAAGACTTCACATTTGAATTTGACCTTAATGGAGGGGCGAACGATGAATAAAATGCGAGGAAATTAGAGAAAATGGACGTAAGATTATTAGGGAGATGTATGAGTCAAGGCAAAAGCGTGAAAACACCTCTCTAATCTGAATTGATCAGAGATAGTGAAATGGATCTATATTATTCTACTCCTAACTAAACTACAAAATCCATGAATTAAGCTATCTGATCTACTCCTAACTAATCTAAACTACACTAATAGATATACACTAACCTAGAAAGCATTAAAACTAACTATCAAAGTAGTAAATATAGCTAAGGGAGGAAGGTGATGTCCACAAGTTACCAACCAACAGCCGATGATGAAGAAAGGGGAGAAGACCCTCAGCTGACTAAGGAGATGTCCAAGAGCCTGGAGCCGACGGCTGGAGGCGATTGAAGGAGGTGGATGATGATAGCGTCATCATCAGCCATATCTATCTATTTAGTAATAATCCGTTGATAAATGCTCCTACATAACCACCAAAGAGTCGTAATTCATTGCATATCCTTTCTGAGAGAAATGCATTAAAACAGGGGTAAAACTACAGTTTTAACAGAATATCCAAATTGTAGAACAATCACGGGGTTTCCCAAGGGTTAATTAAAGGTCAAATGGTCATTAGTGTCTAATAAGTAGGTTCATGCAGACAAAAATGAGTTTTCAAGCATTTCGAGAATTAATGGATATCTGAAACTCTAAAAACATACTCGCTTAATTAACTGAGGTTCTGGTCAGGATAAAATTCACCTAAATCTTTTAAAAATCATAGAAAAATATTCTATAAAGTTTGGTATGCTTGCTTTGACCATTGGAACCCAATTTAACCTAAAACAGAGTCTCAGACAGACAGTTGCCCTAATTTGGATTTCTATGGAAATTACCTAATCAAACTTGATCAAAACCTAAACATAACTTCACCATCAGATTCCTTGGGTCCAAATTAGGTTTGTACCAAAATTTAGGTCCAATTAGAGATCACCTTGACCTAGTTTACATTTCAATCCTGTCCGACTCTTTTCTCTCACACATATGCCCCTAACTTTTGAATTATTTGCAAAGACTCCCCTAACTTCATCTTCTTTACATCCAGGCCCCTACTGCCATTAGGCGTAGGCTGCATCTCATCGGTGAGATTCAAGCGAGATTTTCTTACTCGTTTCTTAATCAATCAGTCTCAAAATTGAAAGAGATTCCTTGAGGAATTCTCTTCCAATTGAGACCAACCTTGACTCCTAACTCTTTCCCAATCTCCCATGCAAATCCATGGGAGATGTGGCTATCCTACATGTTCTTAAGCCCCAAGGTTTCAAGCTTGGTTTGCAAGCTTGGAAGGACCTCCTATGGCCTATAAAAGACCCCCTGAAGCAAACCTTACCTCCTTAGCGAGGTTTGGGGCCAAAAACCTCTTCCAAACCCTACCTCCATCCCCTCTCCGACCAAGCTCCGGTGACCTCCTTTCCCATCTTCCTATAGGTAGCCAACGACCAAATTGGCTTGCCCATCCTCTTCCTCATCTTCCTCCGCGCCTCGCCAGTCAAAAAGAGGGTAGTCTTCCCCGTTCCTCGCTGCCATCCCTCTTAGGAGAATTCATCTTCCACCGCACTGGCTTGCCAACACCGGTGTCAATCCTACCCCCTTTGACTATTACAATAGTTTATTTAGGTTTACTTAGAGTCGTAGGTTAGTTTTCCCTATTCAAAAACCCAAAAACACCCCTCAACCTCCACGCAAGACACCTTCATTCTCCACCCCGGTCACCTCTCCAGCAAGGCCCATCTCAAACCACAAGCCGCCAAAAGACTTTCCGACAACTTCACAACCTCTGCCACATCACCACAATCAAAACCCCTCTCCTTTTTTGCCCTATCACCCATCCAAACCCTCCTTCGACCAACCCATCTTCACACCTCTGTCCCTACCTCCATCCGACCATTCCACGCACTCCCATATCCCACAAACATTGCCATCATCTTCCACATCATTCGACGAACCTTATGAGTTTGTTTAATGTGGCCAAGAGGCCGTGTTGATGTATTTCAAGCATACACCATTCTCCGTGGCCTCTGCCATCGCCACCGCTGTGTTCTTCAAGTTCTAGGTCGTGCAAGCCCCAAGTGCAACCTTCAGGTGCTGCGGACAAGGCTCAAGTACCCTTTTAGGTCCTTGATTGGGGGTGCTAACATCTACAATTACCTCAATTAGAGGTGCCTTCATAGTAGTTGCGTGTGAGCAGACAAGGGGACTCAATAGTCCCACATCGTGGATTTGCAAACCGCTGAAGGTGCATAAAGGTTATTTGTTCTAAGGCCTTGTTGCCTCAGACACTTGGGGGTGAGATCCCCACTTACCTGCACTTAACTCGATCCAACTAGCCTTACACTCCTCGGCTGCGACCCCACACCTACAACCTTAGACCCAGTTACGGGACCTGCATACTCGATTAAGATCGGATATCAGAGAAAGAGGAGAAGAGGAGAGAGAGAGTAGGGGAGGGGAGGGTTTTGCTCTTCAGAGAGAGCTCCCAACACTTAGTCACTGGGAAGCTTGCAAAGACCATTGTGCATGAGAAGCCAAGGAAGAAGAAAAGAGAAGGCTTGTAGAGAAAAGAAAAGAAGGAGAAACCTAAAGGAAGAGAAGAAGAGGAAGAGGTGGAGTAAAGCAGAAGAGGAAAGAAGAGAGTTGTGCCTGAAGAAGAAGAAGAAGAGGCCAAGGAAAGAAAAAAGAAGAGAAGAAGAAAAAAGCAAAAGAAGAATAGAAGAAGAAAATCAGAGAGAAACACTGTAGCAGGCGACAATTAAGTCATCTGATTCTTAACTTAGACGTCTGAGTACTATTCATTTATTTAACATGATTGAGTAATTGATATACATGTGCTTAGGCTAATAATTGGTGATCTAAATCACCATTATTTTGTTCTAGGTATCTTTTTGTCATAATTAACTCTTGAAATACTTATGTTATTCATTGAACATCTAATGTGACATATTAGCATTCATTGAATATCATTATTCTTGGCTTATTTCTTTGCTCATTTAGATTTTAATTGAGATTAGCATGTGAATTCCTATTTGCTCCCTGTGTTCGACCTCAGACTTCACATTTCTAGATTTTTGAGTTATAAATTGTATTTCTTGAAGAGCTATTTAGGAGACTTTACTACAATAAGATGCATTTAAATTCCTGAAAAGCTCGTTCAATAGTGGGACAACCCACTCTACCACCGTGGGCGATGAAAGGAGGGAGGAAGGATGAGGGAATAGATTGAAAGGAACCACTCAAGGGGAGGGAGCTGGTTAGGCTTGCACGAGCTCAATGAAGGTTCCTATATAGACGTGTAAGAGATCTAGGCACTGCGGTGGTGGATTTAGATGACTAGGGCATCGACGGTCGAGATGAGCTTGAGGAGGGCATGAAGGTTCAAATCAATTTTCCACCACTAGATCGGATCTAGGATGGGGGTTAGGCTATATACAAATGCGCGTGCAAATGGGAGTGTAATCGACCCCTGGATTGAAGGATCAAGGGAACAATGGCCATGATTGGCCGTGTTCTTCAGGTGCACAGTGCAACTTGCGCATCAAGGTGAAGGGGTGGAAAAGTTACACAGAGGCCCATAAGTGGCGAAGTATGGTGGTAGAGTAGTCCCTAGGTCTTACAAATAGGTCCCTGATGGCTTGCAATTGAGTCCTTGGAAAGTTTTATGTGAAGGAATGTGAATGACCTAAGGACCTAAATGTAATCTAATGAATTCAGGGTCCTAATGATGTTCAAATGAAACCAAGTTTTTATTAAAGCTTAATTGAACATTTAGGAAGTTAATTTCACTTTCAATTTAAACTTTTGAATCCAAATACGTGTTCAATTTGCAATTGGATCATCAAGTTACATTTTTTAATAGAATATCTCAATTTGTGATCTAATTATGCATTTTTAACACAAATTTGCTATTTTAGGTCATTTCTGTTATTTCTCACACTTAACCCATTTCTTATGTTAATTATGTAATGTTTAACCTAGTTTTTAGCTTAATTTGGTCATTTTAGCCATGATGAGTCACACTTCATCATCCCACAGGAATTAGTTCGGGGCCTACCCAAACTAACCTTTAAAAGGATTCTCTGTGCAAATCATGTGAACTTGGAAAAATGCATAGGTCTTCCCTTAAAGCCAAAAACTTAGTTTCCATGTCACAACCTTTGTAGTTTCTACACCTTGATCTATTTGGGACAACCCAATTCGTGAGCCTAAGCAAATAAAGATTCCATCTGGGTATAGTCGATGAATTCTCAAGGTTCACTTAGGTCACCTTTTTAAAGCATAAAGATGACTCATTTGATTTCTTCTTTAGTCTTACCCGAAACTACAAAAGGAGAAAAGCTCTCAAATTCTTAGAATTAAGACTAATCATGGGGGAGAGTTTGAGAATGAGAAATTCTCAACCTTTTATACTAAGTATGGTATAACCCATGAGTTCTCCATCACTCGAGCATCATATCAAAACGGTGTTGTAGAGCACAAGAATCGTACTCTATGAGAATGTGCACGAACTATGCTCTTGGAGTATGGACTTTAGAAATATTTCTAACCTAAAGCTGTCATTATGGCCTACTATGTGTTAACTACACCCTTTTAAGGCCTATTCACAAAAAGACTCCGTACGAGCTTTACTGCGAGTAGCCTCCTAAGGTATTTTATTTTAGGATGTTTGGTAGTAGGTGTTATCTTTTAAACACCCACGACAATCTCAATAAGTTTGATGTAAGTATCTTACAACCTGATATGAGAGACTGATGAGGTGTGGCTCATCATAGCTAAAATGCTCAAGTTAAGCTAGAAACTAGGTTAAACACTATTGAATTAACATGTGAAAAGGGTTAAGTGTGGGAAATAGTGAAAAAGACCTAAAACATCAAATCTGTGTTAAAAAAGGCTAAATTAAGTCATTAAATGAGGTATTCTATTCATTAATATAAAATGATGATCAATTTGCAAATTGAACAAATATTTGAGTTCAAAACTTCAAATCAAAAGTAAAATTAATTTCCTAAATGTTCAATTATGCTTAAATAAAAACTTGGTTGCATTTGGACATCATTACGACCTTGCATTAGTAGTTTTACATATAAGTCCTCAGGTCACAAACATTTTATTCATTTAAAAACCTTCCAAGGACCATTTTGAAAGATGCAGAGGCCTTTTTACAAATTCTTAGGACTGCTCTGAATTGCGTCTTCACCACTTTTGGGCCTCGCCACAAAACCTCTACCCCTTTGCCCATAAGGGCTTCCCTACAAAAACACCAACTCACTTGAGCCACATTCACACTTAATCGCTCCCTCCCCTTAAGTGGTTCTCTTCGTCTACTCCCTCAGCTTCCCCACCTCCTTCCTCAATGGTCGGTGTAACGACCCGGTTCCCGAGTCCCTACGAGACACGAGAACCGGACCGACTCGACTAATCCCAAGACCTAGTCGTCCAACGAGGAAGTAACCAAAAGACAGTAAAATAAACCACATTCAGCATGAATATAACTAACAGTAAGAAAGTACAGCAGTAAGGAAAGAAACCACTACAGTAGGTACCACCACAACAGTAAAACAACATTTATCATATAACAAGAACTACAGGTAAAGAAGGTACAGCGGAAACAAAAACTACTCACTAGAACAGAAACAAAAGAGGTACAAAAGGCTGTGGTAACTCTACTGGACCCTACTCGGCCCAGCGTCCTCTGCAGCCGCCGACCCTGGCTGCTCAACACCTGGTCCTGAAAAAGGTAACGAGTGTAACACGTCAGCAAAACGCTGAGTAGAGTGGCAAACTAACTAAAGGCAACAGTAGAGTGTACAGTAGCTGTTATGTTCTATTACTTCCTTTATTCACATCTTTCAATTTTTCTCACTATTTCATTTATTTCTCAGATCCTTTACTTGATCTCGAATGTCCTCGTGGGAACGATCTTGATTGCAGTCTTTTCCAAAAGTAGAAGTAGCACGTGGTGCTCTCCTGGCCGGGAGAGTCCCCCGTGGTGATCCTACCCTCAGTCAACCACCCCAAGGTCACTGACAGACGTAACGGTGACTACGGCACGCGGTCAGTCGTTTCCGTTAACGGGTGCGCCCAAAGCACAGCACGGAACCAGGGCAGAGCCCTCTCAGTAACAGGGGTCCAACCCCTCCACAGTAACCAAACCGGGGCCTTGCCCCTCCACAGTCCGCGCACCCTCGCCTGACTACCCTGGTTTGCCCTAGTGGGCCTAACAAGTCGGTGAAGGAGGCTAGCAGAACCCCGGGGCCCGTGGGGTAGCTAGTACTCTCCTAACACTAGTAGCTCTCCTCGGTACTACGTACACGAGGGCCAACAAGTCGATACAGAGCGGCCAATCCTAACCCCGGGTCCCTGGGGCGGCTGGCCCCACTCTGCACTAAACAGGTACAGGTACTTCCCTTGGTACTGCGTACCCAAGAGACAGTACAAACTACATCTCAGTTCCATTCCTTTTTCTTTCCAGGAGTTCCACTCCTAATTCCCCGTAGGGTTCCAGCTCTTTATCTCAGAACATCATATGTTTCACTTTCCAGATTCACGTTCTCAAAATCCATGATCTCAAACATGTTTCTTTATTCATAACAGGCAGCTGTTAATTCAAATTACAGGCAGCTTTATATTCCTTTCCATTTTTCCAAGACTGCAGTATTATACATTCCACTAGTTTTTCCATCCTAAGATTCATGCCACATCCTAGGATCTAGCATACAACTAGTTTTCCAGCCCTAGGATTCATGCATGACCTAGGAGCTATCATTCCATACATTTCTCATTCCTAGGATTCATGCAAAGTCCTAGATTCTAGTTATGGTTTCATACTTTAACAGATTTTATTAATAACTTAAGCCACTCTACCAGGTACAACGGGAGTAATGGGGGCGTGATCGGGAATCCCGCGTGCCTCCGCGACTCTCAAGACTGCAACCGAACGAGATCCTGTCACAAGGACCAAACACAAGGAGTGTCTCAAAACAGTGTATAGCTACTGTAGATGAGTAGAGGAATTAATTCTGAAGAGAACACAACTCGAATCACGGAAAACGGAGCCCGAACGGGCCCTAAACGGGTCGAAAAAGACGATACTGTGCAAAATCAGACGTCTGGAACTCCTTCCAGATGTCTTAAAAAGTGGATCAGAGAATTACCTATTCAGCGTGGTTTCCCAGACGTCCAGAAGTCTGCGGGGACGTCTGCCCTAGATCCCAGACGTCCGATGGTCCCTCAGGACGTCTGGAGGTCACTCCCGCCGTCTGGTACAACTCCCAGACGTCTGATTCGCAAAAGATGGCGAATCAGCGAACCTGCGCACAGCCAACCCCCCTCCCTCAGTACGGTCAGTCGACAAGAAGGAAGAAGAAGGCGGAAACTCACCTTTCAGACGTCTGTATGATCTTACAGACGTCGACCTTGCCGTCTGGATATCAATCCAGACGTCTGATTCTGGAAATTTTTCCAGAATCAGGACCCTGCTCGGCCTCCGCTCGCGACGCCGCCCGCGTCGCACCTCGCGCGTCTGCTGCTCAGCCCGCAGCAGGTCCCTCTCCGCGTCGCTCCGCGCCCCCTACGCCCTCCGTCGGCCGGCCAAGCCGCTCCGGCGAGCTCGCCCTCACGGCAGAGCTCCGCCCTCGCACGCCGCACCTCCGCGCTCACTGCGGCCGCCGCTGCCGCCCTCGCGTCCGCTCGCTCTCGCGCACAGGAAGGAGAAGAAGGAGGAGACGGTGGAGACGGGAGGGGAGGCGCGCCCCTTTTAACGCCGCGCGGAGAGGAGAGAGAGAAGGCGGCAGGCCGCCTGCAGCCGCAGAGAAAAGAGGGAATATGCGGTCTGCGCGCTCAGGCGCGCAGGCGACTCGCGTGTGTCGAAAATAACGGATTTCCAGACGTCTGGAAACGATCCCAGACGTCTTATCAGACGTCTGGTTGTGATCCCAGACGTCTTGTCCGATGTCTTAGCCACCTCCCAGACGTCTTAAAAGACGTCTGGGGCACACATTCGTTACAATATAACAAACTCAAAGGAAGTTTCGTCCCCGAAACTTGCGCCAACTAGGGTGCGGGAAAAAGATGTCCAAATAACCATAACAAACTCAAAGAGGACCGAAGCCGGTCCGAAAAGACGTACCCGCGAAAAGCTCTGGGTACCGCTCCCGCATTGCCGCCTCAGGCTCCCAGGTATCCTCCTCGTACCGCTGGCTCCTCCACAAAACCTTTACCAGGGGTACTTGCTTTCGTCTCAACCTGCGGACGGCTCGGTCTAGGATCTGCACTGGCCGCTC
Source organism: Thalassia testudinum (assembly GCA_037157565.1). Classification (NCBI taxonomy): domain Eukaryota; kingdom Viridiplantae; phylum Streptophyta; class Magnoliopsida; order Alismatales; family Hydrocharitaceae; genus Thalassia; species Thalassia testudinum. The sequence continues at coordinate 19,131,832 of JAZHRO010000026.1, read as the reverse complement.
GGGGTAGGTCAGGTCGTCGCTCACCTCGACGCTCTCGTGACTCAGTACGTGGCTGGGATCGGCTACGTACTTCCTGAGGTTGGACACGTGGAACACGTTGTGCACACCAGAAAGCTGCGGGGGAAGGGCAAGTCTGTAAGCAACGGGTCCAACCCGCTCCAGGACCTCAAAGGGCCCCACGAACCTCGGCGCGAGCTTCCCTCTCACCCCAAACCGCTGTAAGCCCTTCATGGGCGAAACACGAAGAAAGACGTGGTCCCCAACCTCGAACTGCACCTCTCTGCGTCTGCGATCTGCGTAGCTCTTCTGTCTGCTCCTGACAGTGCGGAGTCGTCTGTGGATCTGCTCAACTACCTCCTGACTCTGCCGGATCAACCTGGGGCCAACCTCCCACTTGGTCCCCACCTCAACCCAACTCAAGGGTGCCGTGCATTTCCATCCGTACAGAGCCTCGTAGGGAGCCATGCCGATGCTCGAGTGATAACTGTTGTTGTATGCAAACTCCGCCAGGGGCAGGTGCTCCTCCCAAGAGCCCCTCCAGTCTAGTACACAGGCACGCAAAAGGTCCTCAAGTGTCTGTATCGTGCGTTCCGACTGTCCGTCCGTCTGGGGGTGGTAAGCCGTGCTAAACCTCAACCTCGTCCCCAAAGCCTGCTGAAACTCAGCCCAAAACTGGGACGTAAAGCGGGTATCCCGGTCGGATACGATCTCCCGCGGAACTCCGTGTAGTCGCACCACATCACGGATATCCCTCTCTGCCAACTGTGCTGGTCCCAAAGTGACTCGGATCGGCAAGAATCGTGCCGTCTTCGTCAATCTATCCTCTATTACCCAGACTGCGTCGTGTCCTCGCTGGGTAACAGGTAAGCCCACCACCAAGTCCATGGTGATGCTCTCCCACTTCCACTCTGGCACTGGAAGCGGCTGAAGCGGCCCTGCAGGCCTCTGATGCTCGGCTTTCACCTGCTGGCACACTAAGCACTGCTGCACGAACTCACCCACATCCCGCTTCATCCCTCTCCACCAGAACTCGCGTCTCAAGTCATGGTACATTTTCGTGTTTCAGGATGTATGGTGAATCTGGAACCGTGTGCCTCAGTCAGGAGCTCTCTCAACAGCTCCTCGTCTCTGGGGACGCACAACCGTCCCCTCAAGCGTAACACCTGGTCTGTGAAAGAGAAGTCCCCTGGGTCCCCTGATAGTACTCTGTCGCGCAAAGACTGCAAGTACGGATCGGCCATCTGTCCCGTGATGATGCGGTCTATCAACTCTGGCCTGGTCTGTCGTGTCACCGTCACTGCCCCACAGTACCCTCGTAACTCTAGAGGTCGCCAACTGGCCACCTCCTCCAAAAGGCTCCAACTCTGTAACTGTAGACTGGCCAAGCGTGCGGGCGCCTTACGGCTCAAGGCGTCAGCCACCACATTGGCCTTTCCCGGGTGGTAGGAGATGCTGCAGTCGTAGTCCTTCAGGAGCTCCAACCAACGTCTCTGTCTCATGTTGAGCTCCTTCTGGTCAAAAAGATATCTGAGGCTCTTGTGATCTGTAAAAATCTCGAAGGTCTCACCGTACAAGTAGTGCCTCCATGTCTTCAGCGCGAAGACAACAGCTGCCAACTCTAGATCGTGGGTAGGGTAGGTATGCTCATGGGGCTTCAGTTGCCGCGAAGCGTAAGCGACCACGTGACCCCTCTGCATGAGCACACCTCCTAACCCCTGCAAGGAAACGTCCGTGTACACAACGAACCCGCCACTACTGTCAGGGATGGTGAGCACGGCAGCCGAGGTCAACCTCTCCTTCAGCTCCAGAAAACACGCCTCACAGGCGTCTGTCCAAGCGAAAGGCACATCCTTCCGGGTCAACTGTGTCATAGGACGCGCAATCTGTGAAAATCCTCTGATGAACCGTCTGTAGTAACCTGCCAGTCCCAGGAAACTGCGAGTCTCAGTGACTGAACGCGGTCTCTCCCACCTGAGCACTGCCTCGACCTTGGCGGGGTCCACCGCCAGGCCGTCTCCAGAGATCACATGACCCAAAAAGGACACCTCCCTCAACCAGAACTCGCACTTGCTGTATTTGGCGTACAGCCTGCGTCGTCTCAGAGTGTCCAGAACCATCCGCAAGTGCTGTCCGTGCTGCGTCCGATCTCTAGAATAGATGAGTACATCATCTATGAAAACCACCACAAACTGGTCCAAGTACGGTCGAAACACCCGGTTCATCAGGTCCATCAAAGCAGCGGGGGCATTGGTCAGCCCAAACGGCATGACCAAAAACTCGTAGTGTCCGTACCGGGTGCGGAAAGCTGTCTTGGAGACGTCGGTCTCCCTGATCCTCAACTGGTGGTATCCAGACCTCAAGTCGATCTTGGAAAACACCGTGGCACCCCGCAACTGGTCAAACAAATCGTCGATCCTCGGCCGCAGATATCTGTTCTTGATGGTGACCCTATTCAGCTGTCGGTAGTCCACACAAAGGCGTAGGGTCCCATCCTTCTTCTTCACAAACAGTACCGGGGCTCCCCAGGGAGACGCACTGGGCCTCACGAAACCTTTCTCCAAAAGGTCCTGCAACTGGGACTTGAGCTCTCGCAGCTCAAGCGGTGCCATTCTGTATGGCGCGGTGGAGATGGGGCTGGTCCCTGGTACTAGTGAGACCTCAAACTCGATCTCACGCTCGGGCGGTAGTCCTGATAACTCGTCTGGAAACACGTCGGGGTACTCTCTGACCACCGGGATGCTCTGGAAGTCTGCCACGGGGCTGTGCTCTACCACCACACAAGCTAGGAAGCCCTCACACCCCTGGCTCAAAAGTCTCGCCGCCCGAAGTGCCGAAATGCACCTGAAACCTCCGTCCACTGGCTGCCCGTGAAACTCGAAAGAAGGCAACTCCGGAATGGAGAAGACAATCTTCCTCTCAAAACAGTCTACCAAGGCATGGTAAGCGGACAGCCAATCCATCCCCAGAATCACTCCAAAGTCCTCCATCTGTATCATAATCAGGTCAGCTGGCAGGCTATGTCCCCCGATGCTGACCCCGCAACCCGTGTACACCTCCTCAGCTACAAACAGCTGACCACTCGGACCTCTAATTACGAACGGATTCTCTAACAGTGTATAATCCTGGTCCAAACTAACTGCGAAACGGGCTGCGACAAACGAGTGCGTAGCGCCGGAATCGAAAAGCGTGTAAACGAGTCTGCCAGAAACTGAAACCATACCTGCTACCACGGATCCCGATGCTCTGGCGTCCCTGTGTGTTAGGGCGTTGATATGCCCCTCAGCTCTAGGTGCGGACGAAGCAGCCACACTCTGCGTCGGACGGGTAGGTGCTGGCCGGTACCCTCCTCGCGACTGCTGTCCTCCTCCTCGTGCCTGGGGACCGCGACCTCCTGCGCGCCCTCCAGTGCTCTACACGGGAAGTATCTGCTGACCTCCTGCCCTAGATGGGCAGTCCCTCCTGACGTGGCCCGGCTGGCCACACTGGTAGCAGAGGGGAACCCGACTCCCGCCCTCAGTGAGTCCCTGCTGTCGGCTAGGCGGGGGTCCGGTGCTGGCGACTGGCCCCTGTCGAGGGCCCCCAAAGGCCACTGATGGCCCTGCACAACGTGACGGCCCTCCTGCGGACGTCACGTGTCTCCGTTGAGTTCTCCTAACACGCCTGGTGTGGCGGCGGAAATCTCGTTCCACCACTAACTCCCCTGTCGTACGCTCGGAAGGGGGAGGGGGTGGCGACGTGGGTGGAAGCTGGAATTCTTCTCGAACCACCTCTCGAATCAGTTGGACGAGGTCCTGGGACGGTATACTCAGGAGAAGAGGAGGGGTAGTATGTATTCCAAGCCCGACACATCTGTCCCCCGGGCCCTGACCTCGGCCGCGCCTGCGGCCCACCCTCCTAGCTCCACGACGCGGCATCTCCTACAATGGAGACGCGAAACAAAATGAAAAGCGTCAAAACAGACGGTACCTAACAAAACTTCTAAGAGCTCATGTCAAGAGATATGTTGTGGTGGCTACTCTAGCTATAAACATGTGAATTGGTTATTTTCCAGTCAGTTGATTCACTTCTCGGGACGACCTTGCTCTGATACCATCTTGTAACGACCCGGTTCCCGAGTCCCTACGGGACACGAGAACCAGACCGACTCGACTAATCCCAAGACCTAGTCGTCCAACGAGGAAGTAACCAAAAGACAGTAAAATAAACCACATTCAGCATGAATATAACTAACAGTAAGAAAGTACAGCAGTAAGGAAAGAAACCACTACAGTAGGTACCACCACAACAGTAAAACAACATTTATCATATAACAAGAACTGCAGGTAAAGAAGGTACAGCGGAAACAAAAACTACTCACTAAAACAGAAACAAAAGAGGTACAAAAGGCTGTGGTAACTCTACTGGACCCTACTCGGCCCAGCGTCCTCTGCAGCCGCCGACCCTGGCTGCTCAACACCTGGTCCTGAAAAAGGTAACGAGTGTAACACGTCAGCAAAACGCTGAGTAGAGTGGCAAACTAACTAAAGGCAACAGTAGAGTGTACAGTAGCTGTTATGTTCTATTACTTCCTTTATTCACATCTTTCAATTTTTCTCACTATTTCATTTATTTCTCAGATCCTTTACTTGATCTCGAATGTCCTCATGGGAACGATCTTGATTGCAGTCTTTTCCAAAAGTAGAAGTAGCACGTGGTGCTCTCCTGGCCGGGAGAGTCCCCCGTGGTGATCCTACCCTCAGTCAACCACCCCAAGGTCACTGACAGACGTAACGGTGACTACGGCACGCGCGATAAACGCACAGGTAGCTAGCCCGCACTGGCACGCGGTCAGTCGTTTCCGTTAACGGGTGCGCCCAAAGCACAGCACGGAACCAGGGCAGAGCCCTCTCAGTAACAGGGGTCCAACCCCTCCACAGTAACCAAACCGGGGCCTTGCCCCTCCACAGTCCGCGCACCCTCGCCTGACTACCCTGGTTTGCCCTAGTGGGCCTAACAAGTCGGTGAAGGAGGCTAGCAGAACCCCGGGGCCCGTGGGGTAGCTAGTACTCTCCTAACACTACTAGCTCTCCTCGGTACTACGTACACGAGGGCCAACAAGTCGGTACAGAGCGGCCAATCCTAACCCCGGGTCCCTGGGGCGGCTGGCCCCACTCTGCACTAAACAGGTACAGGTACTTCCCTTGGTACTGCGTACCCAAGAGACAGTACAAACTACATCTCAGTTCCATTCCTTTTTCTTTCCAGGAGTTCCACTTCTAATTCCCCGTAGGGTTCCAGCTCTTTATCTCAGAACATCATATGTTTCACTTTCCAGATTCACGTTCTCAAAATCCATGATCTCAAACATGTTTCTTTATTCATAACAGGCAGCTGTTAATTCAAATTACAGGCAGCTTTATATTCCTTTCCATTTTTCCAAGACTGCAGTATTATACATTCCACTAGTTTTTCCATCCTAAGATTCATGCCACATCCTAGGATCTAGCATACAACTAGTTTTCCAGCCCTAGGATTCATGCATCACCTAGGAGCTATCATTCCATACATTTCTCATTCCTAGGATTCATGCAAAGTCCTAGATTCTAGTTATGGTTTCATACTTTAACAGATTTTATTAATAACTTAAGCCACTCTACCAGGTACAACGGGAGTAATGGGGGCGTGATCGGGAATCCCGCGTGCCTCCGCGACTCTCAAGACTGCAACCGAACGAGATCCTGTCACAAGGATCAAACACAAGGAGTGTCTCAAAACAGTGTATAGCTACTGTAGATGAGTAGAGGAATTAATTCTGAAGAGAACGCAACTCGAATAGCGGAAAACGGAGCCCGAACGGGCCCTAAACGGGTCGAAAAAGACGATACTGTGCAAAATCAGACGTCTGGAACTCCTTCCAGACGTCTTAAAAAGTGGATCAGAGAATTACCTGTTCAGCATGGTTTCCCAGACGTCCAGAAGTCTACGGGGACGTCTGCCCTAGATCCCAGACGTCCGATGGTCCCTCAGGACGTCTGGAGGTCACTCCCGCCGTCTGGTACAACTCCCAGACGTCTGATTCGCAAAAGATGGCGAATCAGCGAACCTGCGCACAGCCAACCCCCCTCCCTCAGTACGGTCAGTCGACAAGAAGGAAGAAGAAGGCGGAAACTCACCTTTCAGACGTCTGTATGATCTTACAGACGTCGACCTTGCCGTCTGGATATCAATCCAGACGTCTGATTCTGGAAATTTTTCCAGAATCAGGACCCTGCTCGGCCTCCGCTCGCGACGCCGCCCGCGTCGCACCTCGCGCGTCTGCTGCTCAGCCCGCAGCAGGTCCCTCTCCGCGTCTCTCCGCGCCCCCTGCGCCCTCCGTCGGCCGGCCAAGCCGCTCCGGCGAGCTCGCCCTCACGGCAGAGCTCCGCCCTCGCACGCCGCACCTCCGCGCTCACTGCGGCCGCCGCTGCCGCCCTCGCGTCCGCTCGCTCTCGCGCACAGGAAGGAGAAGAAGGAGGAGACGGTGGAGACGGGAGGGGAGGCGCACCCCTTTTAACGCCGCGCGGAGAGGAGAGAGAGAAGGCGGCAGGCCGCCTGCAGCCGCAGAGAAAAGAGGGAATATGCGGTCTGCGCGCTCAGGCGCGCAGGCGACTCGCGTGTGTCGAAAATAACGGATTTCCAGACGTCTGGAAACGATCCCAGACGTCTTATCAGACGTCTGGTTGTGATCCCAGACGTCTTGTCCGACGTCTGAGCCACCTCCCAGACGTCTTAAAAGACGTCTGGGGCACACATTCGTTACAGTCGGTGTTACGACCCGATTCTCGAATCCCTACGAGACACGAGAATCGGACCGACTCGACTAATCCCAAGACCCAGTCGTCCAACGAGAAAGTAACCAAAAAATAGCAAAATAAACTACATTCACCATGCATGTAACTAACAGTAACAAAAGTACAGCAGTAAAGAAAAGAACTACTACAGTACATACCACCACAACAGTAGACAATTAAAAACAGATACAGAATATGAAGATTACAATAAAAGAGTACAAGTGAAATGGAAATACTCACAACTACAGAAAAATGGCACAGCAAAGTACAACTACTAGGCTCTACTAGGCCCAGCACCCTCTACAGCCGCAAGCTCTAGCTGCTCAACACCTGGTCCTGAAAAAGGTAACAAGTGTGACACGTCAACAAAACGCTGAGTAGAGTGGCAACCAGCTAGCTAAGAAGACAGTAAAGGTGGATAAGTAGCTGTTATTTTTAATTTCTTTCTTTATTTCTCTATTTACTCTTTCTTGAATTATTTCTCAGATCTTTCTCTTGATCTTGAATGTTCCTTGTGGGAATGATCTTGATTGCAGTCTTTTCCGAAAAGTAGAAGTAGCACGTGGTGCTCTCCTGGCCGGGAGAGTCCCCCGTGGTGGTCCTACCCTCAGTCAACCACCCCAAGGTCGCTGACAGACGTAACGGTGACTACAGCACGCGTGATAGACGCATGGGTAGCTACCCCACACTGGCACGCGATCAGTCATTTCCGTTAACGGGTGCACCCAAAGCACAGCACGGAACCAGTATAGGGCAGAGCCCTCTCAGTAACAGGGGTCCAGCCCCTCCACAGTCCGCGCACCCTCGCTTGACTACCCTGGTTTGCCCAGTGGGCCTAACAAGTCGGTGTAGGACGACTAGCTGAACCCCTGGGCCCGTGGGGTGGCTAGCTCTCTCCCTACACTAGTAGCTCTCCTCGGTACTGTGTACGCGAGGGCCAGAAGTCGGTACAAAGTGGCCAGACCTAACCCCGAGTCCCTGGGGCGGCTAGCTCTACTTTGCACTAAACAGGGGCACAGTCGCTCTCCTTGGTACTCCGTACTCAAGGGCCAGCTCACTTCCCCATCCACTTTCCTAGTTCCATTCTATTTATTTTCTAGGAGCTCTACCCCTAATTCCCTGCAGGGTTGATACTCATATTTCTCAGGCCAAGCCATACTAGATTTCCTCATTTCAGTTTCATTCGCATATAGTACAGGTTTCCAACATTCGACTTCTTTTCCCTTCCAATTTATATACAAGCAGCTCGTATTTAATTTCAACCCACAGAAATTACATGTAACAGTTACTAGCAACAATATTCTACATTTCACAGGTAGCTGTTATCCAATTACAGGCAATTATCATTTTTCTGTCTACTTATCCAAGACCGCAATTCAGGTATTCAAGACATTCGTTTCAGTGTTTCTGTTCCTAGGATTCATGCCACACCCTAGGATCTATCATTCAATTTAGTTTTTAGGTCCTAGGATTCATGCCATACCCTAGGATCTATCATTCAATCTAGTTTTCCAGGTCCTAGGATTCATGCCATACCCTAGGATCTATCATTCAATCTAGTTTTCAGGTCCTAGGATTCATGCCATACCCTAGGATCTATCATTCAATCTAGTTTTCAGGTCCTAGGATTCATGCCATACCCTAGGATATATCATTCATTTCAGAGATGCATTGATGTTTGTAAATAACTAAGGGGAGCCACTCTACCCGCAAAATCGGGAGTAATGGGGGCGTGATCGGCAAGTCCACGTGCCTCCGCAACCCCCAGAGCCGCAACAGAACGAGATCCTAACACAAGGATCAATCACAAGGAACCACTCAGAATAGGATAAAAGTATTTTAAATAAGTAGAGGAACAAATTCTGAGAAGAACAGAATCTCAAATGCGGAAATCAGACTTCGAACGGACCCTAAACGGGTCAAAAATGACAACTCTGACTCAAATCAGACATCTGGAACACCTTCCAGACATCTTAAAAGGTGGTCTAGAACATACCTTGCTCTGCGCTGCTCCTCAGACGTCCAGGGGTCCTGCTGAACCGTCTGGACCCAGTTCCAGACGTCCGACCACCTCTCCGGACATCTGGAGACACTCTCCGCAGTCTAGTGCTATGCCTAGACATCTAAATTACGTGGGAAGGTGTGTCCCGTGCCTTCCCAAAGCGAAACCTACACGCGTACACAAACGATCTTAACACGACATGAGACAGAACTTTCGGCGAAACGGTTTGCATGGCCGTATCCGCAAAAGGAAGCAGAGGAAGGAATACATACCTCTCAGACGTCTGGAACTCCCTCCAGACGTCGCCCACGTCGTCTGGACGTAGGTCCGGACGTCTATTTCTGGGAAAATTTCCCAGAATCAGAACCTCCTTGCCTTCTTCCTACTACGCATGGCCACGCCGCTCTCTCCTGCCTACTGCCTGAGCTGCAGCAATGATGTAAACACATTTACAATACTTAAGATGTCTATTTATGCATGTTCTTAAGCATAAGATTGCATTGCATGATATAAATATTGCATAACATGCATCATCTTGCATTTAGAGTAGTTTGAATAAAATGGAGGTTAATTATCTCCTTTTATGTGCTTGGACAGGGCAAACTTTTTATCAGGGCCTCGAATCGAAGATCCAACCGTACAGATGTGATCAGGGCGATGATTGGAGTTCAATGACTCCAAGATCACCCTAATCAGGCATCTGTAGCACCAGATAGTGACCGGGGAACCCTAGAAGATCAAGAGCCAACACGGTGTAAATCCGCACTTCAAATGACAAATTCGACTGCACGGATGGATTCGGATCGACGATCACATCCTAACAATGCAAAAATTGAGTCAATCCGACACCCGTGGCACCATCTACAACATCTAGAAGATGGACGGCTAAGATGGCACCACGTGGCACCATCTCAGGTGCCAAAACTCCTACACGCACCCGCTGAAGCTCCCGCATCCGCCCTTCCCCGCCATTGGATCAAGATCCAACAGCTGTGGAAGCGGCGCCTTGAAATCGATCGCACGACCATTTGGGCGAGGCAGCGCAGCAGTCCAGTGCCTTATCGCGAGGCGCTGGTGCACGTTCGAGCCTCGCCACGAGAAATTTGAAGCGGGGGGGCGTGCCTTCAATCAACCGTCAGATCGTGATCCAATGGCCACGCACGCCTGGTGTCGGACCCGAATAGGTTGTTAATATGATGATTTTATCGTTGAAGTGTGTATAGTGGTTAACCTAAATCAGACCTAACCATCTCTTTACAAAATTTTTAACCTGGCCTACTTGATTTTATCTTGGTCACTTTTAGTCCCAGGGTCGAACTCAAGGAAGTGGGGTTACAAGTTAAGTTTCTACGCCTTTACTACAATGAATCTCTTCCGTTCGTTTATTGTGTTTTTGGTGTTTTTTCTATTTAGATTTTTTCTGGTAATCTTTGTCCTTGAGGCACACCCTCAAAATTGGGTTCTTGGCTTTAAGCCAAAACAAGTTTCCAAAACGGGTCTTGCTATTCGCAAGGCGGAGTACCTGCAAGTCAAGGATTATCTTTTCTCTTTTATATATTTTTTTTATCTTTTTACTAACAGGAAAGCGAAATAGAAATAAAGTAAATATAGTACATATATATATAGGTATATATTATGTATATAAAGGGGTGGGGGTGGAGGCTGAGATGGAGTGTAGCACGGTGTCGAGTCGGTCGTCGTCTAGAAAGACGCAACCAACGGGACGAAGTGCCGCATGTAAGGTGTAGGATGGATGGTGGAAGATGAATACGAACACACTTTTTGTACACATGTATCGGGGAATATCAGCAACTGGTGCAGATATTCCCACGATACCATGTATGGTAAGTAATGTGAAAATATATATATGTATGTAAATATATCTATATATATATATATGGTTATAAATATATAGGTATATATATATGTATATGTATATATATATAGGTATGCATATGTATATATAGCTATATAGAGGTATATATGTATGTATAAGTATATAGTAATATATGTATACATAGATATATGTAGCTAGATATATATATATATATATATGTATATATGTATAGTTAGATAGATATATATATATGTATATATGTATGTATATATAAGTAGGTGTGTATATATGTATATATATATATGTATCTATACTTAGTTATATAAGTAATAGTATATATATAGATATATGTATATTTATATATAAATATGTATATAAATATATGTATATATATCAGTAAATATATGTCTATATATATATATATATATAAGTATATAGATATATATATATATGTATATGTATGTATATAGACTAATACATAGTTATATAAGTACTAATATCTGTATAGATATATGTATAAATATATATATATATAAGTATATAGATATATGTATATATATGTATATGTATATATATAAGTATGTAGATATATATATATATATGTATGTATGTATACTAATACATAAGTATATCGGTACTACTATATGTATAAATATATGTATATATATATACCAATATATATATGTATACGTATATATTTATATGCATATAATAGTGTATAGGTGTGTGTGTGTGTGTGTGGAAGTGTGAGTGTATGTGTGTGTGAGCATCGGTAAAGTGAGTATTGTGAGAGAGAGTGAGAGTGAGAGAGAGAGGGCAGGAGAGATGGCACTGCTGGAGTTAAGGCATCTGGAGCCTCCACGCAATGTCTGATGGCTTCAAGCGCGTGCAGGCGTGTATGCGCAGGAGAGGCGCATGCTCGAGGGAGTGGCCGCACGCAGAGGAGGCCGCAGCACACCGTGCTACGTGGAGAGCAGACGCTAGCTCTCGCAGTGCACGCGGTGAAGGAAGCGGGCTGTTGCACGCACGAACCGCTATGCTAACGTGTTCGATTTTGGAAAACCTGTCGTTGTAGCTTGAAAGCGAAGAATTCGTGTTCAACAAATAAAATTTATACCAAAATTAAAATTCTAGGTCAAACACAAGGAGGCAGATGTTTGATTTAAAAACTACGCGTTTCTTTTTATTTGTCACGAAGTAATTCAATTTAAAACTATCTAATTATTTACAATAAATAAAAGAGAGAGAGAGGGTAAGAGAGAGAGTATTACACATGAAAATCAAAAGAGATGTAGAATAAACAAAGAATTTATCATTGAGGAGATTGTTCATTACAACTAGAAAGCATAAAACAATTACACTAGAAAGCGATAAATTTACTCTAGAAAGCATTAAAAGAATGGAGGGAGAAATGTCCTCCTCGACGATCGCTTGGAGGACGAGCAGAACTACTCTAGAAAGCAGTAAATATATACTAGAAAGCAGTAAAAGAATAGGGAGAGAGAAATCCTCCTCAACGGTCGCTTGGAGGATGAGCCAGACGGGACGACGCATGGATGAAGGAGGACGAAGAGGGACGAAGGAGGACAAAGCAGAAGAACAGGAACGGAGCAGCATGTCGTCGTCGTCGCGGGATCCACTAACAAAGGGGGACGAAAATTTGGACTTTATCTCGCGAGAAGCATCCCGGGTGTGGGACAAGCTTCTCTTGAGCTTTGGAGGGGTAGAGAGGAGAAGGAAGGGATGAGAATTTCATATGGAGGGGGTCTCCTTTTATAGTTGCAAGGAGTGGGGGCAAAATAGACATTACAACTTTAAAATAATAAATGAGGGGTCTTTAGTGACAGATAAATCCGTCACTAAAGCCCCCTACGTGGGCGTAGCTCCCTCGCCCATGCACGACTGCTTAGCTACTCGTGCGCGCAATGCATGCGCACGTTCAGCGATCCTCAACCGTCCGATCGCGAGATTGGATGGCTTAAGTCGCGCCTTCACCCGCTGCGCTGCACGCCCGCCCGCTGCGATCGCACGTCCATGCCGCGCATTCAATCGCGCGTGAACGCTATCGAGAGCGTGCGGCCGTCCGATCAAGATCCAACGCCCGCCCACGCCGGATCGCCCGCGCCTTCCAGCCCTTCACTACGGCTCGAACCCCTGCCCGCCGCTTGCATAAGCACGCTCGACCACTACACTACGAGGCACGGATGTTCGAGCGGACGCTTTTAAGCACAGCTGACCACAACCGTTGGATCAAGATCCAACGGCGGAGAGCGAGCGGGTGCGGGATCTTCAGAGGTTGCATGCAGCCATTTGGGCGGCCGAGATGGCACCACGTGGCGCCATCTTGGTCGTCCATCTTCTGAAAGTTGTAGATGGTGCCACGGATGTCGGATTGACTCGAGTTTTGCATTGTTGGGCTACGATCGTCGATCCGAATTCATCCGTGTGGTCGGATTTGTCATTTGAAGTATGAATTTACACCATCCTGGCCCTTGATCTTCTAGGGTTCCCCGATCACTATCTGATGCTACGGATGCCTGATTAGGGCGATCTTGGAGTCGTTGAACTCCAATCGTTGCCCTGATCACATACATATGGTTGGATCTTTAATCCGAGGCCCCGATAAAATGCTTGCCCTGTCCAAGCACATAAAAGGAGACAATTAACCTCCATTTTATTCAAACTACTCTAAATGCAAGATGATGCATGTTATGCAATATTTATATCCTGACATGCAATCCTATGCTTAAGAACATGCATAAATAGACATTTTAAGTAGTGTAAATGTGTTTACATCACGGGCGAAGGCAGGCGCTGGGAGAGGGCTGGCGCATGCAGACGTATCCGGGCGGGTGAGGGCGACATGGGCGGAGACACGCAAGCGGGCGCGTGCATAGGCAAACGGCGGTAGCGGCATGCTAAGTGACCGGATAAGTGAGAAGCTTACCAGTCACCCCACTGTAGCCACAGTGTCTCGCAGACTGGCGTGAACAGTGGCTACAGCGGTCGGACGAGCCGCACGACCGGGAGCTTCAGGTGCTGTGACTATGGCCAGCTCACGGCTGGCACGCGTGGGCTGGCACGCAAGGAAGAAGATCTGCGCCGGCCAATTGCAGGCGTGTAGAAGCTCGCGACAGAGCGCGCGGAGGGGGAAGCAAGGGTGCCTGTAGGCACGTGCGGTGGCCTGCTCGCGCGTGCCTACAAGTACTGCTGGGGAGCGCGGTGAGGCTTGGCCGGCCGCTACAGTGACGCGTGGTGGCCAACCGCGGAAGAGAGAGCGTGACAGGGTGCTTGCGCGAAGAAGCTGGAGGTGAGGGCAGTGCGAAGGAGAAGGAGGGGACCGCATCTGCAGGCGCGCGCGAAAAGGCGAGGGCAGCCTGCTGCTGCCTTCTTGCCACTGCTGCAGGGCGTGTGAAGCTTTGAGCTTCAAGCTTGAAGCTACCGCTCCAATGGCTGGAATGGCTGGAAACGAAGAAATCAAGGAAGAGCCACCATGCCCACCGGCTCTATGGTGAGCTGGGTGGTGGTGGACTCATGGTGGTGGTTGTGCACCACCGTGAGGTGCTCCTGTCTACCGGGTGTCTCCGAGGAGGGCCGACGTATGGAGGGAGAGGGAGGAGAGGACGGTGGCCTGGAGAAGAAGAAGCTACAGGTTTTTTTGGCTAAGGACCAGGCTAGCTGATGAAGAAGAAGTTGTGGTCTTTTTATAGAAGAAGAAAGCCATGCACAGCCATGCCCTAGCTGTGCATGGCTCATGCACGGCCTTGGCAGGGAGAGGCAACCGCAGGGAAGGGCTGGAGCAGGGAATGGCGCACGAGGAAGAAAGGTGTTGTCCCATGCAGCCACGGGAAGAGATTTCCAAATCAAATGGAAATAAAAATAAAGATGGGAATATTGCGAAGCAGCACTTGAGGAGAAATGTTAATTGCAAGGCTACTCATTTCATTCTCCTCCCCTCTCAATTAAATGCATGCATGCGTCTATATTCATAAATGCGACTATGTCTACCCGATATGCACTGATAATGCTAGGAAATAGCACAAGACGGAACAGTTGCAGGCGTATTTTTGCGGTGCAATCATACCCCCATGCCTATCTTTTGCTAGTCCCTAGCAAAATAGTATTTAGAAATGATCTTAAGCTGAAGATTTTCTTCTGAGTCGACAAAGGTGTGTTTATTGTTGGATATTGTGAGACCCAATTGCAGAGAAGACTACCAGTTCTTTAAGTCTTACATGACAAAGATCATCTCTCGACTAACCAGGACTCTTGATATTTAAACCTTAAGTACGATTTCCAGGACCCAGGAGGTTTTTACCATACTTGAGAGCTCAAGAGGTTATGGCATGTGGTTAGTGAAGGATCAAGACTGACCAAATGAACATTAAGACTCAAGCCCAGGGTTTCACAAATTTTTAAGTACAGGTTGGTCCCAGTTTCAGCTCATGTTTTCGGATTGACCCTTAAGAAGATGACGGAAAACTCAATTCCCATTTTTTGATATCTGTAGCTCACAGGAAGAATAGGGTATTTGCGACTTGCCCTGAAGAACTTTTTTAGGGTAGAGACTTTACAGACATTTGCGAGATATATTGACTTATTTCCTTCTTTTTTTTCTTTTTTGAAACACGTGTCAGTATATCTCGTACAACTTTGTTTGGAGGAGCACACTTTTCTTTTTGGTGGGAGAGTTTCTTTTTGGTAGAAAGAGTTTCTCCTAAACACAAGACTAAAACCTGGGATAAAAAGTCTACCTGCACGCACAGGTAAGGACTCCACCTTTCCTAATGAACACTAGGGTTGGATCTTATGTTCACCTGGTCTTTCCTGATATGTGTAGTGTGAACCAAGTTTACTTAAGCTCTCAAGTAAAAGAAAACCAACGGATCCTGTACCGGTGTCTCAGGTACAAGAATACGTCCTTAGTTAGGAGAGATTCTGATCTATTTTGTCAATTCTCAAGTGAATTAAGCCGAGCTTGAGCGAATCAAACTTCTGTGGCCTGGAAAGTCTTCAAAACAGAGGTTGAATATCCATAAACACTTATTGTATTTTTGTTTCAGCTTTCAGATCATTACTAAACACCATTTATTATTATTATATATATTATATATATATATTACTTTTTTTCTTTTTCTTGCATATTTATAAATAGGTGGGAACTGCCTGATACCATAAAATACCCAGATCCTATGGATGCCTATCCACCCCCCCATGCCAAACAATGCTATGTCCTCATATGCATGCAGGGAAAGCTAGAGAAAGGACGAAAGATTGGGTAACGAGAGCTGAGGTGTAGGGTATATAGCAGGGTGGTAGGGTGCGTGGATGGTGGGTGGTGAAAGATCTGGCATTTTCTGGGACGAGAGTGTCCCAGGCGGAACAAAAAACAAGTCAGAAGGAAGCAGTTGGCCCTCAGATTGGCCAAGAAGAGGGGCTTCTTGGATAGATGGATCCAAAAAGGAATAGCCCCAGTGAGTAGTATGTGGGCTCAAGGTCCCGGTGTGGATTTGCAAATCCGCCTGATTTGGTAGGAAAGAAAGGGCAGTCCGGTCTTCAAGAGTATGGACCAGCGGTGAGCAGCCCGAATATGACTCAGACCACGAGGTATGGGAAGCAGAGAAAACCTCGTCAGAAGTCTGGCCAGGAGAAGGTACAGGACAAGGGAGGGATGGGGGAACGTCACAGTATGTGTTGATCAGGCAGTCGTCAGGTAATCCGCAGCAGTCTGAATAGGTCCCAATTAGTCCGATACACACACTGACAGTCATGTCCTCGTCAGACGTGTCATCCTCGATGCAATCGCAATCAAAGTTCTTGGCTGCCTTGAAGATGTTAAGCTTGATCTTTTAAGATCCAACAGCAATCTCAATACAGCCCGACTCACAGTCGATAAGGGAGCGGGCTGTGGCCAAGAAAGGTCGACTAAGGATGATCGGACAATCAGAAAGTGAGCTAGGAACTTCCATATCTAAAACAAGAAAGTCAACAGGAAAACAGAGACTGTTGACCCTAACCACCACATCTTCCATCACACCCTTCGGGATTTTGACAGAACGATCTGCCAACTGTAATGTGATAGGGGTGGGTTTCAGATTTCCCAAGGAAAATTTTTTGAGCATGATGGTCGGTATAAGATTTATGGAAGATCCTAGATCAAGCAGGGCACGGTTAAAACTACAGCCTTGGATGCTACAGGAAATAAGCGATGTGCCTGGATCTTTCTGCTTCAGTGGTAGGTTTGACAGTATAGCACAACTCGCATGAGGCGAGAGAACCACCAGATTTTTAGTTTTCTTTGACTGTCGCCTAGGTGTTGTGTAGTCTTTGAAAAATCGGGCGACAGTAGGTATGTGATCGATAGCCTCGAACAGGGGTACCTTGATTTTTACATCCCTGAACAAATTACGTAGGTTATCAAATTCCTGCGTGTCTTTCTTCTTGCCTTTTGGCTCCCTCAGTAGAGCCTTAGGGAATGGGATAGATTCTGGCACCAATTTGGGTTTATCGTCCTCTCGCGAATGCGGTGCGCATCCCGAATGAGAGGGCAATGAAGAAGATGGGCCAGGATCAGGTCGAGGTGGATCGACAGTCTGCTTACCGCTCCTCGTAGTGATAGCATTAGACGATGCGGGTCCAGTCAGATCATACGGTGGCGGAGGGTTCACAATAGGGACATAAGAGTGCGGTGTTGTAGCGGGATTAGCCTGAAATCCCGGTGGAATGCTCAAAGCCTGCAGAAATTGATGAATCTGTCCCTGAGAAGGTCGTACCTGTGGTTGAGGACCACAGGGTACGAAATTTCGCGGTTTTAGGACAGGTTGGGCGGGAAGAGTGCCCTAAGATCAAGTCGACATGCGTAGTTGACTGATCTCAGCATTCTGCTGCGCCAATTGGTGCTGAAGAGTGGTCATGTTCTCTTCATGGTGCTTTGACATATCCGTCATCATTCGCATCAATTTGTCAAGAGGACTTAATGCGTGTTGTGCTTGCAGTACACAAGGGCCTGATGGTGAATTAGCCATAGGATTAGACTGGGCCCTTGGTATGACGGGTGTGGATGGTCGCATTGGTCCACCCGTGGGGTTTTGGTGCTGCGGGTTGTTGGACCATGCGAAGTTCGGATGATTGCGCCACCCTGGGTTATATGTGGCAGAGAACGGGTTGTTCCCAGGGTGCAAGCTTCTTCTATGCCAGAAGACGCATCCGCATGTAAGTATGCGTCCGAGCACACGGGGGCTTGGTCCGCCGTGTCAAAATACTGGCTTGCAGAAGCCAGTTCCACATGACTTACAGAGCCGCTCGGCGTAACACTCAGTAAGGAAGGTCTTACGGGGTTTCCTGGAATAAGCCTGGTGTTGGAAGAATTTGGATTGTGACGAAGTGGTGAAGAGGTGGTGTTTGCCAGAGATCTGGTGGGGTTGGCCAAAAGCTCGTCCAACTTCTTGTGCACGACGGAAACTTCATCCAGTTTTTGTGCAATAAGGCTTAGATCAGTGGATGTATGGGAGGGTCCCGTGTCAACTTCGTGGACATTTCGAGGCTGGCTGGTACGATTAAAGGTGACGATGGAAGCATTGTTCATTGAGTTTTCACTCATATTTTCAAACAGTTCGAATGCTCCATTCTCGTCTTTATTCATAAAATTCCCTCCGCAGGAAGTGTCTGCAATCTGCTTCAAAGTCTCATTTAGCCCATAGTAGAAAATCTGGGCTATATGCCACTTAGGCAGACCGTGGTGCAGACACTTCCTGAGGAGGTCATTATACCTCTCCCATGCCTCAAGAAATTATTCGTCATTTTGTTGCGTAAAAGAAGTGATAGCCCGACGAAGCACATTGGTTCACCCGATTGGGAAGAACTTCTTAAGAAACGATGTTCGCATCTCTTCCCAAGAGTGGATGGTTCTCCCAAGGGTGCATAACCACTATGACGCTTTATCCCACAATGAAAATAGGAACATTTTCATGAGGACTATAGGTAACCCGACATTTCTTGGTTTAACCGTTTTAGCCAGTCGAGTTAGGTCTTCCAAGTGAAGAAAAGGATCTTCACTTGCAATACCATGGAAGTGAAAATTTATTAGGCCAATTATGTTTGATTTCAATTCAAAGTCGTCCCCGCCCATGGGGACCCGAATTTCTCCTATGGTCTCTGTAGCAGTGGGATTCTGATAAGAGCTAAGAGACCTAGGCTCCTTCCGTTCGGGAGGGTTCTACATTTCCTCCAATGTTTCCCGAATGGCTTCCATTTGTTCATTATACATTTCCATTTGGGCTTGGAGGCAGGTTATGGGATCTAAGGCTCCACCACCTAGTGGGTTCTGAGGTGGTTTCCTCCTTCGGGATTTGGGGGTGGGCATGCAGCCATGTTTGTGGAGGAGGAGGACGATTCGGCTTGTTTTCTAGATTTATCAGTCAATTCAAACAGTTCAGGGTTTTGTGACCTCCTCCCAAACATGCACTACCGCAGGAAGAATTGGGGAGATGAGAAGGGAAAAGAGACGAGAGAAATGACTCCGCAAAGGTACACTTGATGACAAATCAGTACAATCAAATTCCTAACCTCTACAATGTGCCCTTAGACCTAAAGATCTAATTTACCTACTATCACGAACTACGGAACTGAATGCAAGCACCGCGGAACCACCGGACCAGATTGAAAGGCCGTTTGCCCTAGTCTTAGACACCCGATAGCACGCGGGAACCCTCACTAGCACGTAGACGCTACACGTAGGTAGTTAGACCTCCAATCCTTAAGAAGGGTCAAGTTACTACCAGTTTTAGTTAGAGGCTTAGGGTCAAGTGCTTTTGGAATGTGAAGGGCGTTGTTTACGGGTAATGCCCGAGTGATTGATTTTCAAAGTGTGTAAAACAAGCATGCAACGGGGAAATCTCCTCGAATTGGAGTTTTTATTGGTGAATGGTTTTTAGAGTTCAGCCTTAAGTAGTATGAATTTTAGGATTTCGCTGAATTACCAATTCAACCAATCTCCGGGTTTTGCAAGAATACAGGTTTTCTTCTAAGCCCAACAAACCCTTCTTCAATTTTAATTGGTTAATGCATGCTAAAATGCAATGGGCTACCCTAAATGGAGATTTCTATGTGTGGATGCACGAATCAGTTTTTGATTTATGTGAAAGGGAGCCAAAGCACTTCAATTCAAGTGCTCCCAATCACCAAAAAGATTTCCACACACAAGGCTCAATCAACAGATAAAGAAACTAAAATTGTTGGTGTTGAAATATTCGGGATCGAATCTTAGGCAAGTTGAAAAGTCGTGGTGGGGTTGGAATCAACTCAATTCCAAGTCTCCCCACCAAAAAGGTGATCCCGAATTGTAGATAAGTGAGGCAAAAGAGGGGTGCAATCAATCTTTTTGTGTTTGCCTCAAAGAATACTTCACACGATGAAAAATTCAAGAATCAATATTCTTGGATTTTCGCTATGCAAAGTAAGGCGGGAAAACGCGAGGCGGTGGGAGTGAAGACAATCAATCAAACAAGTGAATTTTAGCCCACTTGCCCCAAGAGATCCCAAGAAGTTTTTCTAGTTTTTTTTTTATTATTAAGGTGACAAGTTAACCCTAGTTCCTAAGAAAAGAAAACCTACTTGTTCAGCAACGTGTGCGAAGCTCCAACGCGGTGTCGGCGTCTTTATGCTCTCGTTCCCGCCTTAGATCTGCTCACGTCTTCGACTTCGTTTGCCTGCCTTTTCCTTGCAACAGGTTCACCTGCACACCAAAAACAGGGACACCTGTGAAGAGAGAAGAGAAGAGAAAAAATTACAGGAATGCAGTAAAAACTTACTTGAAGGTGCACTTCCCCGACAACGGCGCCAGAAAAGATGTGGTGTCGGACCCGAAAAGGTTGTTAATATGATGATTTTATCGTTGAAGTGTGTATAGTGGTTAACCTAAATCGGACGTAACCATCTGTTTACAAAATTTTTAACCTAGCCTACTTGATTTTATCTTGGTCACTTTCAGACTCAGAGTCGAACTCAGGGAAGTGGGGTTACAAGTTAAGTTTCTACGCCTTTCCTACAATGAATCTCTTCCCTTCGTTTATTGTGTTTTTGGTGTTTTTTCTATTTAGATTTTTTTCTGGTAATCTTTGTCCTTGAGGCACACCCTCAAAATTGGGTTCCAAAATGGGTCTTGCTATTCGCAAGACAGAGTACCTGCAAGTCAAGGATTATCTTTTCTCTTTTATATATTTTTTTTGTCTTTTTACTAACAGGAAAGTGAAACAGAAATAAAGTAAATATAGTATATATATATAGGTATATATTATGTATATAACGGGGTGGGGGTGGAAGCGAAGATGGAGTGTAGCACGGTATCGAGTCCGTCGTCATCTAGAAAGACGCAACCAACAGGACGAAGTAACAAGTGTAAGGTGTAGGATGGATGGTGGAAGATGAATGCGAACACGCTTTTGTACTCATGTATCGGGGAATATCAGCAACTGGTGCAGATATTCCCGTGATACCATGTATGGTAAATAATGTGAAAATATATATATATATGTATGTAAATATATCTATATATCTATATGGTTATAAATATATAGGTATATATATATGTAGTTATATATAAATATATGTATATGTATATATATATATAGGTATGTGTATGTATATATAACTATATAGAGGTATATATGTATGTATAAGTATATAGCAATATATGTATATATAGATATATGTAGCTAGATATATATATATGTATATATGTATAGTTATATAGATATATGTATATATAAGTAGGTGTGTATATATATATATATATATATATATGTATGTATGTATGTATGTATGTATGTATCTATACTTAGTTATATAGGTAATAGTATATATATAGATATATGTATATTTATATATATATATATGTATATAAATATATGTATATATATTAGTATATATATGTGTATATATATATATATAAGTATATAGATATATATATATATGTATATGTATGTATATAGACTAATACATAGTTATATAACTACTAATATCTATATAGATATATGTATAAATATATACATATATAAGTATATAGATATATGTATATGTATATATATAAGTATATAGATATATGTATATATATGTATGTATACTAATACATAAGTATATAGGTACTACTATATGTATAAATATAAGTATATATATATGTATATATATATATATGGATATAAATATATGTATATATATATCAATATATATATGTATACGTATATATATATGTATATAATAGTGTATAGGGGTGTGTGTGTGTGTGTGGAAGTGTGAGCGTATGTGTGTGTGAGCGTCGGTAAGGAGAGTGTTGTGAGAGAGAGTGAGAGAGAGAGAGAGAGAGCGAGAGAGAAAGGGCAGGAGAGATGGCGCTTTTGGAGTTAAGGCGTCTGGAGCTTCCATGCAACGTCTGATGGCTTCACGCGCACGCAGGCACGTATGCGCACGAAGAGGCACACGCTCGAGGGAGTGGCCACATGCAGAGGAGGCCGCAGCACATCGTGCTGCGTGGAGAGCAGGCACTGGCGCTCGCAGGTGCACGCGGTGAAGGAAGCGGGTGAAGGCAAGCGCTGGGAGAGGCTGGCGCACGCAGACGTACGCAGGCGGGTGCGGGCGACTCGGGCGAAGATGCGCAGGCGGGCACGCGCACGGGCAAACGGCGGTAGCGGCGCGCCGGGTGATCGGATAAGTGAGAAGCTTACCGATCACCCCACTGTAGCCACAGTGTCACGCAGACTGGCGTGAACAGTGGCTACAGTGGTCGGGCAAGCCACACGACCGAGAGCTGCAGGTGCTGTGAGTGTGGCCGGCTCGCGGCTGGCACGCGCGGGCTGGAGAGCAAGGAAGAAGATCTGCGCCAGCCGGTTGCAGGAGCAGAGAAGCTCACGACAGAGCGCGCGGAGGGGGAAGCAAGGGCGCCTGCAGGCACGCGCGGTGGCCTGCGAGTGCTGCTGGGGTGCACGGTGAGGCTTGGCCAGCCGTTGCAGTGACGTGCGGTGGTCGGCCGCGGAAGAGAGAGCGTGACAGGGCGCTTGCCTGAAGAAGTTGGAGGCGAGGCCAGTGCGAAGGAGAAGGAGGCGAGCGCGCCTGCAGGCGCACGTGGAAAGGCGAGGGCGGCCTGCTACCTTCTTGCCGCTGCTTTAGGGTGTGCGAAGCTTTGAGCTTCAAGCTTGAAGCTACCACTCCAATGGCTGGAATGGCTGGAAACGAAGAAATCAAGGAAGAGCCACCACGCCCACCGGCTCTATGGTGAGCTGGGCGGTGGTGGACTCACGGTGGTGGTTGTGCACCACCGTGAGGTGCTCTTGTCCACCGGGTGTCTCCGAGGAGGGCCGGCGTATGGAGGGAGAAAGAGGAGAGGACAGTGGCCTGGAGAAGAAGCTGTAGGTTTTTTTGGCTGGGGACCAGGCTGGCTGATGAAGAAGTCATGGTCTTCTTATAGAAGAAGAAAGCCATGCATAGCCATGCCCTGGCTGTGCATGGCTCATGCACGGCCTTGGCAGGGAGAGGCAGCTGCAGGGAAGGGCTGGAGCAAGGAATGGCGCACGAGGAAGAAAGGTGTTGTCCCATGCAGCCGCGGGAAGAGATTTCCAAATCAAATGGAAATAAAAATAAAGATGGGAATATTGCGAAGCAGCACTTGAGGAAAAATGTTAATTGCAAGGCCACTCATTTCATTCTCCTCCCCTCTCAATTAAATGCATGCAAGCGTCTATATTCACAAATGCGACTATGTCGACCTAATATGCACTGATAATGCTAGGAAATAGCATAAGACGGCACAATTGCAGGCGTATTTTTGGGTGCAATCAGCACCCGGTAGCATCCATGAGCTATTGTATGCACGGCGTAATGCGGCATCGCATGCGTTGGGGCGGGCGCGTAGCAATGCGGGCGAAGGCACGATCTGGGCCATCCGATCTCGCGATCGAACGGCTGTGGACGGCTGAACGTGCGCAAGCATTGCACACATGAGCAGACGAGCGGGCTCGCGCGGGCAGCACCCACTACGCCCATGATGGGGCTTTAGCGACGATTTTATCCGTCACTAAAGACCCCTTATTTAATGTTTTAAAGATGTAATGACCAATTTGCCCCCACTCGTTGCAAGTATAAAAGGAGACCCCCTCCACACGAAATTCTCATCCCTTCCTTCTCTTCTCTACCTCTCCAAAGCTCAAGAGAAGCTTGTCCCACACCCGGGATGCTCCTCGCGAGATAAAGTCCAAATTTTCGTCCCCATTCGGAAGTGGATCCCGCGATGACGATGACATGCTGCTCTGTTCCCGTTCTTCTGCTTCGTCCTCCTTCGTACAGGCGTCGTCCCATCCGGCTCATCCTCTAAGTGATCATTGAGGAGGATAACTTCCCTCTCCCATTCTTCTTTACAGCTTTCTAGTGTAGAATTTTCCTGCTTTCTAGTGTAGCTGATTTCCCGCTTTCTAGTGTAATTCTGATTTGGTTTGATTATATAAACATTTTGAAATATTGAATGCATGTTTTCTCTCTCTCTCTCTCTCTTTCCTTCTTTCTATCTCTTCCCTTTAGTCTGATAGCTTCATTGTAATTACATCGTCTCGCTTTTCAAAAAAAATTCTAAAAAATTATATTTGCAAATATAGATCGACGTAGCCTCCCTGTGTTCGACCCAGAATTTCAATTTCGGTATAAATTTTATTTGTTGAACAAGAATTCTTCGCTTTCAAGCTACAACGACGAGGTTTTAAAACCAAACATGTTAGCATAGCAATTCGTTCGTCCAACATTTTGGCGCCGTTGCCGGGGAGGCAACGATTTCCGATCTTGTTTTTGCATTTCTTGCATTTTATTATTTTCTAACTTGCTTTCTCTTGTGTCTATTGTTTTACAGAGACCTCCATCAAGGAATCATCAAGCGGTAGACTAGAGTAAAGTGCAGTTGAAGACAACTGTAAGTGCTCCCCATTGTTTCCCCCTCCATAGATTTCATTCGCCACATTAAATCCAAATTCCAATTAACCTAGGTGTTTGCATAAATCCTAGGAATAGTTTGGTTGTTTGGATTTTCACTCACATTCATTCCACCCTCATTTATAAAAAAACAACAAAAAGATAATCTTGTGGGGTAATTTTCAACAAACACACAGCATACACCCACATTCAAGGCACTTAATAAAATTGATTTGTTTCTACTCAACCGCGTTCTGATCTATGGAACCGGTACACACAAAGCAACACATAAAAGAGTAGAAATCATTCTAGGTTAACCATCTTTGAGTGCCTACTTAGTGGTGCATTTATGGCCAATTGTTTGAGTTGTTTAGGCCGCACCACTCTATCCAAAATCAACTCATCAAGTAGCTCCTCCTTAGGGTTTTCAATCTAGGTCTATTCCAGGCACTCCACTTTCTTTTTGGTTTTAAAGGAAAACAATCTTCACCCATGTTTTACAACTTGGTTTGCCTAGAAACTTGATTGCAATCCACCTAATTTGAAACCCTAAAAGCTACTTAAGCAAGATTTGAACATTAAAATTCACGCATCACAAATAATCTTGCTTGAAAACCCTGGTTGTGTACACACTTACATAAATCTCAATCAATCATTAAGGGCATAACCCATTTTAAGGGCCCATCATATTCCATAAGCACCACAATCCCAGGCCTTAATAAAATTGAGTAGACGTTGGCCTTAAGGTCTGATTCGCTCTTCAGGGCCTAGTCTGAGATTGTTTTTGATTAACCTACTTGTACTGATTAATCTGATGTCTAGCTAGGGGAGTAGCATCAAACAACCGCGGTTGGGGGGTACACTAGGAACCGGAGGCGAAAGCCGAAGGAAGAACCTTCTCCCCAGTCCCTCCTTCTAACTGGTTGGATTAAACAGACTCAAGTAGAGTAAATCATTTACAGTCTTAAGGCGGGTTTTGGGAGTCAATAGATCCTTAGGATACCCCACTTAAGGATAGCCTTGTTTTGTTGTGCTGCAGGGTCCCTATCCCCAGTCCTTCCGACCTTCTCCTAGTTTATGCTGGGTAGACGGTCATTGAATCCCCAATTGGAAGGACAATTAGAACATTCTAGGAGGCGCAAGTTTGATTTTGGTCCCCATGGTCGACCAACAACCTCCTCTGCTTGGAAATCCACAGGAAGAATTTAGAAGGCAGCTGGAACAAATGCAGAGAATGCAGGGTGCTCAGCCCTTGAAGGATTTTTATGATCCTTCAAATTACGGGGAACGTCCTGACGTCCAGATTCCAGCTGGTGACGTAGAAATCAAGCCCCAGGTGTTAAGCCTAATTAAACATTATCATGGGCTTGGCTGCTAGGATCCGTTTCAGCACTTGGAGGACTTGACTACTTTGGTCCAGACCACCAAGGCTCGAAACATAAACAAGGAGCAAATGATCATGAGGCTCTTCCCCCACTCTCCTAGGGATAAGGCCGTGCATTGGTATAGGACACTAGGAAGACCAATTACAACTTGGAATGAGTTGAAATCAGCCTTTCTGAAGAAATTCTTCCCAGTCGAACGTACCAATGCTTTGAGACGGGCAATCACTACCTTTACCCAGCGGTCGGGGGAGCAGTTTCATGTGGCCTGGGAGCGATTCCAGGACTTATTGCGGAGGTGTCCACACCACGAGGTGCCGAAATGGCAACTCGTGTAGATCTTCTATCATGGGTTGACTGAGCAACTCAGAAATCATGTGGATGCTTCTTGCGGAGGCAATTTCCTCAATAAAGATGTAGATAGTGCACATGATTTATTTGAGGAAATGAGTGAGAATTCAATTAATCATGCCTCCATGGATACTTTTAACCAGTCCCAGCAGCCCAGATCAAATGTCAATGAAGTTCATGACTCTCATTCATTTGATATGGAATTGATTTGTAACAAACTTGATAAGGTGGACTTGGTTGCTAAGAGAATGGAAGAGTGGATGGCTGGCAATTCTATAAATAACTCTTGATCCACTCAATCCCAAAATTCGGGATTCCATTCCTCACGAGCTCCTTCTGGATGGGAGTTCATGAATCAACTCTGTTACGAACGCGTGTCCCAGACGTCTTTTAAGACGTCTGGGAGGTGGCCCAGACGTCTGACCAGACGTCTGGGATCATTTCCAGACATCTGGAAATCAGTTATTTTCGACATGCGCGGGTCGTCTGCGCGCCTGAGCACACAGACCGCATATTCGCTCCTGCGGCTGCAGATTCTCGCCGCTGCCGTCTCTCTCTCCTCCTCGCATGGCCTTAAAAGTCCACGCGCTCTCTCCCGTTGCCTCCACCCCTTTCCTCTTCTCCTTCCAATGCGCGAGAGCGAGCGCGAGAGCGGGCGCGGGGTTGCTGCGGCGGCGACGGCCGCAGTGAGCTCGGAGGGGGTGCTGCGTGCGAGAGCGGCACTCAGCCGTGAGGGCGAGCTCGCCGGGGCTGCCAGGGCCGGCTGGCGGGGAGCGCAGCGGGCGCGGAACGACGCGGGAGGCCTGCTACAGCTTGAGCAACAGGCGCACGAGGTGCGACGTAGGCGGCGTCGCGAGCAGAGGGCAAGTCGCGCCCTGGTTCTGGAAAAATTTCCAGAATCAGACGTCTGTGCTGATAGCCAGACGGCGAGGTCGACGTCTGGAAGACTGTCCAGACGTCTGAAAGGTGAGTTTTTCGTCTTCTTCTTCCTTCTTGTCGACTGACCGTACTGAGGGAGGGAGATGGGTGTGCGCAGGCTCGGTGATTCGCCATCCAACGCGAATCATACGTCTGGCTGTAGTACCAGACGGCGGGAGCGACCTCCAGATGTCCGAGGTGACCATCGAACGTCTGGGAACTAGGCCAGACGTCCCCGCAGACTTCTGGACGTCTGGGAAACCATGCAGAACAAGGTAATCCTCTGATCCACTTTTTAAGACGTCTGGAAGAAGTTCCAGACGTCTGATTTTACACAGTTTCATCATTTTCGACCCGTTTAGGGCCCGTTCGGGTTCCGTTTTCCGCGATTCGAGTTGCGTTCTTTTCAGAATTAATTCCTCTACTCATCTACAGTAGCTATACACTGTTTTGAGACACTCCTTGTGTTTGATCCTTGTGATAGGACCCCGTTCTGTTGCAGTCTCGGGGGTCGCGGAGGCACGCGGGATTCCCGATCATGCCCCCATTACTCCTGTTGTACCTGGTAGAGTGGCTTTAAGTTATTAATAAAATCTGTTACATTATGGAACCATAAATAGAACCTAGGACATTGCATGAATCCTAGGAATGAGAAATAGATGGAATGATAGCTCCTAGGTGTTGCATGATTCCTAGGGCTGGAAAACTAGATTGTATGATAGATCCTAGGATATGGCATGAATCCTAGGATGGGAAAACTAGTGGAATGTATAATACTGCAGTCTTGGAAAATGGAAAGAGATATAAAGCTGCCTGTAATTTGAATTAACAGCTGCCTGTTGTGAATAAATAACGTGGTTGAGAACATGGATTGTAAGAATGTGAAACTGGAAAGTGAAACCTAGATGTTTGAGTAAAAAGGATGGAACCCTACGGGGGAATTAGGAGTGGAACTCCTGGAAAGAGAAAGGAGTGGAACTGAGATGTAGTTGTGTACTGTCTCTTGGGTACGTAGTACCAAGGGAAGTACCTGTACCGGTTTAATGCAGAGTGGGGCCAGCCACCCCAGGGACCCGGGGTTAGGACCGGCCGCTCTGTACCGACTTGCTAGCCCTCTTGTACGTAGTACCGAGGAGAGCTACTAGTGTTACGAGGGCACTAGCTACCCCACGGGCCCTGGGGTTCTGCTAGCCTCCTACACCGACTTGTTTAGGCCCACTGGGGCAAACCAGGGTAGTCAGGCGAGGGTGCGCGGACTGTGGAGGGGCAAGGCCCCGGTTTGGTTACTGTGGAGGGGTTGGACCCCTGTTACTGAGAGGGCTCTGCCCTAGACTGGTTCCGTGCTGTGCTTTGGGCGCACCCGTTAACGGAAACGACTGACCGTGTGCCAGTACGGGTTAGCTACCTGTGCGTTTATCACGCGTGCCGTAGTCACCATTACATCTGTCAGTGACCTTGGGGTGGTTGACTGAGGGTAGGATCACCACGGGGGACTCTCCCGGCCAGGAGAGCACCACGTGCTACTTCTACTTTTTGGAAAAGACTGCAATCAAGATCGTTCCCACAAGGAACATTCGAGATCAAGAAAAAGATCTGAGGAATAAATGAAATAGTGAGACAATTGAAAGATGTGAATAAAGAAAGCAATGGAACACAACAGCTACTGTACACTCTACTGTTGTCTTTAGTTTTAGTTGCCACTCTACTCAGCGTTTTGCTGACGTGTTACACTCGTTACCTTTTTCAGGACCAGGTGTTGAGCAGCCAGGGTCAGCGGCTGCAGAGGACGCTGGGCCGAGTAGGGTCCAGTAGAGTTACCACTGTCTCTTGTACCTCTTTTGTTACGTTATAGTGAGTAGTACTTGTTTCCGCTGTACTTTTCTTTACCTGCAGTTCAAATTATATGATGAATGTTGTTCTACTGTTGTGGTGGTATATACTGTAGTAGTTTCTTTCCTTACTGTTGTACTTTCTTACTGTTAGTTATATTCATGCTGAATGTGGTTTATTTTACTGCTCTTTTGGTTACTTCCTCGTTGGACGACTAGGTCTTGGGATTAGTTGAGTCGGTCTGGTTCTCGTGTCTCGTAGGGACTCGGGAACCGGGTCGTTACAAACTCGATGCAGCTCAACCTGAGTCAGCATTTTTCGGAACCCCACGGGTTCCAAACTGGGGCCTTTTATCCCAGTTTTTCTAATCCTTCCCTTTCTTTCTCTCCATCCTCACCCTTTGAGGATGTATGCGCTCTACAAGAGAATGTTAGATCCAACCCCTACTCGAATGCCTATAATCCTGGTTGGAGAAACCACCCTAACTTCTCTTGGAAAAATCCGGGGCAACAGACCCAATTCCGACCAAGCAACTATGCTCCGAAACGACCAATGGGTCAAGGTCAAGTATATACTCAGTTGCCTCCGAATCAGGTCAATCAGCCAACTTGGAATGCCCGTAAACCAGCAGGGCAGGCTGATTTGAACCATCAAATGGTAGAGATGCAAGGATCCATGCTCCAGCTCATGTAGCAAATGAAAAACTCACTGGACAACTTGCAATCCGGGCTCATTGCTAACTCTCATCAACTCAGATCTCTACCATCCCAACCAGTACCCAACTTGCGAAATATTATGAATTCCGGCAACCAAGCCCATGGGTACGGAAATCAAAGGGACCCACACGCACATGCTCAGGTGGTTGAGCAGGGTTCCTCGTCCTCCTCTTCTTCTGCAAATCAACAATTCATGGTTAATCAAACCCCTCCAATCTTTCCTAACCCTCCCCAAGACCCAAATTCTTATGCATCTGCAAATTCTGACACTTTGAGGAGTGGTAAGCTGACTCAGGATCCACAACCAAAATATTCTAATCTTTTGAATCCTAAAGAACCTGAGGAGAGAGAGGAGAATTCTAGAGGAGAAATCAAGGCTCAGGAACCTGATTCCAAAGATCTGACTCATGTTCCTTTTCCTGAAGCCTTAACCAAATCAAAGAAGAAGTCTATGGATAGCAATGAGGAGCTTCTGAATCTATTTAAGAATGTTGAGATCAATATCCCATTCCTTGATGCTATCAAGCACATACCGGCTTACGCAAGATTTTTAAAGGAATTATGTACACAAAAGCGTAAGTCGAGAGAATCTGTTCCGAGGAAGGTGGTACTCTCCGAGCAGGCTAGTTCTGTTATCCTGCACTACCTCCCTCAGAAAAAGAGAGATCCTGGTACTCCATTGATTTCTTGCATTATCGGAGATTACACATTTGATAGAGCACATTTGGATCTAGGTGCATCCATCAACCTAATTCCGACTTCTCTTTACGAGAAGTTTGGATTATGTGAAATTCGCCAACTTCCGTAACGCTATAGTTAGCGGACCGCTCGGTCACAAACACACGAGGAGTTATTGAAGATGTTATAGTTAAGGTCAAGAATTTCTATTTTCCTGTAGATTTCCTTGTCCTTGACATGGATGTACCTGATAATTTGAGGAACACGCCCATCATTCTGGGGCGTCCGTTCCTAGCTACCGCTAAGGCCAACATTAATTGTGAAAGAGGTAGCATGGAAATCGCCTTTGGGGACCAACGAATGAAATTGGATATTTTTAAGGCGATCAACAAATTTGAGGATTGTGGATTTATTGAGGAACTTGATGAGGATAATGAAAACATTGAAACTTGTTTGATGGTTTCTTCAATTAAAAGTTCCTCTTTGGATGATGAATTTGACCCGCAACCCTCTATGGCTGACCTGACATCTACGAAAGAGGTTATTGATTTTGTTCACTCACAACCTCTTCCTCTTGTTGAATCTTCAGCATCTAACCTACCATCAATCATCAACCTGCCCCAGCTTGAATTGAAACCATTGCCTGAGAATTTGAAATATCAATTTTTAGGACCTCAGAAGACGCTCCCTGTGATTATCAGTGCTAAATTGGCAAAGGAGCAAGAGATTAAATTGATCAAGGTCCTGAAGGAACATAAGGAGGTAATTGGTTGGACCATTCATGACCTCAGGGGGATCGAGCCATCTTACTGTAATCATAGAATATTTTTGGAAGATGGATCCCGTGCTTCTCTCCAGATGCAGAGGAGATTGAATCCAAATATACGAGAAGTGGTCAAAAAGGAAATCATCAAGTGGCTCGATGTAGGAATTATTTATCCAATCTCTGATAGTCCTTGGGTAAGTCCCGTTCAGATTGTTCCAAAGAAAGCCAGGATTACCGTTGTGACTAACGAGCGAGGAGAATCTGTCACAACTCGTTCAGCTTCCTCTTAGAGGGTTTGTATTGATTACAGGAAGCTGAACATAGCCACTAAAAAGGATCATTTTCCCCTGCCCTTCATCAATCAAATCTTGGAAAAATTAACCGGGCAGAAGTACTTCTGTTTTCTTAATGGCTACTTGGTATACAACCAAGTTCCTATCCATCCCGAGAATCAGGAAAAAACTACTTTCACCTGTCCCTACAGAACCTTTGCTTTTCGTAGGATGCCTTTCGGGTTATGCAATGCACCTACGACTTTTCAAAGGTGTATGCTAGCCATATTTTCTGACATGGTGGGAGAGTTTATGGAAGTCTTCATGGATGATTTCTCTATTTTTGGAGAATCATTTGACTCTTGTTTGGCTAATTTGGAAATGATTCTTAAGCGATGTATTAAAACACGATTGGTCCTTAGCTGGGAAAAGAGTCATTTCATGACCCAAGAAGGCATCGTTTTGGGTCATGTAATCTCTGAATGGGGAATTGAAGTGGATAAAGCTATGGTTGATGCTATCTCCAAACTTCCTCCTCCCACATTTGTTAAACAAATTCGATCATTTCTTGGCCATGTGGGATTTTATCGAAGATTCATCAAGGATTTCTCGAAGGTTGCTCGCCCTTTGAGCAATCTTCTTGCCAAAGAAACGTCGTTTGTTTTTGACAAATCATGCCAAAAGGCATTTGATTTCCTGAAAATAATAGTCACCTGTGCTCCAGTTTTGCAACCACCAATTTGGACAGCCCCTTTTGAGATCATGACCGACACTTCTTATTATGCAGTCGGGGCTATCCTGGGTCAGAAAATTGATAGAAAGCCCTCTGTCATCTACTACGCTAGTAAAACTCTAGATGAAGTCCAGAGGAATTACACTGTTACTGAAAAGGAATTACTAGCTGTAGTGTTCGCTTTGGAAAAATTTAGGGCTTATCTCTTAGGGTCTCATGTTATCATCTTTACCGACCACTCGGCTTTGAGACATCTCTTGGCCAAAAAGGATGCTAAACCCTGGCTTATTTGTTGGATTCTTCGGCTTCAAGAATTTGATCTTGAAATCAAGGATAAAATTGGGGTACAAAATGTGGTAGCGGATCATTTGTCGAGACTCCTATGTGATTCCTCTCGTCTGGACATTCCAATTGCTGACACTTTTTCAGATGAAACTATTCTCACAGTTTTAGGTGTCCACACCCCATGGTTTGCTGACAGGATTAGACCAAGCAACAACGGGATAGACTCAAATCTGAGGCCAAATACTACTTCTAGGAGGACCCTGAACTGTATCGCATCGGCTCTAATTAGATTATTTGCTGATGTATACCGGAGAATGAATTCAACAGTATACTCGAGTTCTGCCATGCATCTGGGTGTGGTGGACATTTCTCCGGGAAAAAGACGGCTGCAAAAATATTGCAATCTGGCTTCTATTGGCCGTCTTTATTCAAGGATGCCCAGGATTTCTCAAGGTCATGTTCTCAATGTTAGGCACTCGGGAGCATAACTAAAAGAGATATGATACCCCTAAACCCTATTCTTCCTGTCGAAATTTTCGATGTTTGGGGCATCGATTTCATGGGACCCTTTATCCCTTCATTTGGACATCAGTACATTCTTGTTGCTATTGATTATGTGTCCAAATGGATTGAGGCGATTCCCACCCGAACCAATGACCACAAGGTGGTCATCAATTTTGTCAAGAAAAATATCTTCAGTAGGTTCGAGATTCCGAGGGCTATCATCAGTGATGGTGGCACACATTTTACTAATGCCCAATTCCAGAATTTATTGGCCAAATACGGGGTTAATCATCGAATTTCCACACCTTACCATCCCCAGACGAATGGATAAGCAGAGATCTCCAATCGAGAGATCAAGAACATTCTGCAGAAAACGGATAGGCCTGATCGCAAAGATTGGACTCAAAAGCTTGAGGACGCTCTTTGGGCCTACCGTACGGCGTATAAAATGCCCATCGTCATGTCTCCATTCCATTTGATGTATGGAAAGGCATGCCATCTACCCATAGAGATTGAACACAGGGCATTCTGGGCAATCAAACAATGCAATTTAGATCTGAATTTAGCTGGGAAGACCAGGAAACTCCAACTATCTGAGTTGGAGGAGCTTAGCAATGATGCTTATGAGAATGCCAAGATCTACAAGGCTCGAACCAAAGCTCTACATGATCAACTGATTTCCTGCAAGAGCTTTGAGCCAAACCAGAAGGTCTGGTTATTCGATTCTAAACTTAAGCCCTTTCCTGGCAAACTTAGATCTAAATGGAATGGCCCATTCATAATTGACCTGATTTTTCCAAATGGAGCCATTCAGATTTCTGACCCAAAGACGGGTAACACATTTAAAGTCAACAATCAACATCTGAAGCCTGTTGTTGACCGCATTCTTCCAGAACCCGTCTCAAACTCAGTTGCTCTAGCCATTCTGTGATTTCTTTGGCTGGACTTCGCCTAGCTGACGGCATTAAACTCAGCAGTTGTACATATGACACAAGGCTGATACGAGCTTCTTATTCAGGTGACATCTTTCATATTCTACCCTTTCTTTCATGTCTCTTTTTCAATGAGGACATTGCATCAGCTAGGCATGGGGGGGTAGATTCATTTTTGAATCATTTGGCCAGCTTTGTGAAATTCATGTAAATTGTTTTCTCTTCTTATTTATACATAAAAAAAACAAATCAAAATTAGGAAGGATTAGTTAGACATTAGGACTTTTCAATCCTAAGAAATTTTACATTAGGATTTGAACACAAAGACCCTTCAGTTCTTTGGACTTAATTAGCCTGTGTATCCACTAAAAAGTGGATTTGTCTTTCGAGTCCTCACCAGCTTAATTCTATCGTAATTGGAATAAATAAGTTTGGGTAATAAGTACACGACTTATCAACCCACCCTCAAATTTGAGGGAATTTTTGAGTTTTAAGCATCTACACACTTTTTTTGCACTGACTCATTGTTTGGCTATTCTAACGGAAATTGGGTAGGTAATGAACCTTCTAGGGTGATATGGCTGGCAAGTTATCGTGGGTAACAGCCCATAGGTAGGTTGTCCAGAACCCAGTCACTGGACCTTTCTCTTTTTGCTGCCTTTAGGTAAACCTTAGACCAGGGAAGCCTCCTACTTAAAAAAAAAAATCAAAAAGAAAAGGAGAAAAGAAAAAAGGAAATAAGCCACACTTTGCCGCATGAGTATGGCTGGCAAGTTGTCGGTGGTAACAGCTCATCAACCGGTTGTCCAGAACCCAACTCAGAAAATGCACTAAAAATTCCCAAAACACTTAGGAAGAAGCGGAGAAATAGAATAAATCGGGGAGATATACACTGGATTCACCATTGTGTTGATCCCGTAAAAAAATAAAAGTAGGGGGAAAGCTACCGATTGTAAAGATACACCTTTAGGTAGAATTCTTTTTAGGTCACATAGAGGTGTAGAAATCCAAAGTCCATTTTAATTGCCAGTCAACGAGTCCATCACATTCACAATAAGATGCTTAAAACTTAGGGTTCTCATCAAATCCTAGGTGAGTTGAATGGCCGTAGAAAGCCACTCTTAAACCCTAAAATCTGAAAATCCAAAAAAATTAAAAAAGAGGAAAAGGAGAAAAAGAAATTTTTCTTTGAATAAGGCGAGGGCTAGAGGCGGTCTGCATTTTGGCAGATACTCGGGCACTGTTGTGTCTTTGAAAGTTCAAATCTTAAGTGGACAATTTCTTAATGATTGAAAATAACTTATGCCCAAATAATCCAACCTGATTCTTTTATAAATAGCATATAGTTTTTGCTACGGACTAGCAAAAGATAGGCATGGGGGCATGATGTAAACACATTTACAATACTTAAGATGTCTATTTATGCATATTCTTAAGCATAGGATTGCATTGCATGATATAAATATTGCATAACATGCATCATCTTCCATGTAGAGTAGTTTGAATAAAATAGAGGTTAACTGTCTCCTTTTATGTGCTTGGACAAGGCAAAATTTTTATCAGGGCCTCGGATCGAAGATCCAACTGTACAGATGTGATCAGGGCGACGATTGGAGTTCAACGACTCTAAGATCGTCCTAATCAGGCATCTGTAGCATCAGATAGTGACCGAGGGACCCTAGAAGATCAAGAGCAAAGATGGTGTAAATCCACACTTCAAATGACAAATCCGACTGCACGGATGGATTTGGATCGACGATCATAGCCTAACGATGCAAAAATCAAGTCAATGCGACACCCGTGGCACCATCTACAACATTCAGAAGATGGACAGCCAAGATGGCTCCACGTGGTGCCATGTCGGCTGCCCAAACGCCCGCACGCACCCGCTGAAGCTCCCGCATCTGCCCTTCCCCGCCGTTGGATCAAGATCCAATGGTTGGGGATGCGGCGCCTTGAAATCGACCGCACAACCATTTAGGAGAGGCAGCGCAGCGGTCCAGCGCCTTATCGTGAGGCGCTAGCAAGCGTTCGAGCCTCGCCACGTGAAATCTAAAGCGGGGGGGCACGCCTTCAATCCACCGTCAGATCGCGATCCAACAACCACGCGCGCCCGATAGCATCCACGCGTTATTGCACGCGCTGCGTAATGCGGCATCGCATGCGTTGGGGCAGGCGCGTAGCGAGGCAAGCGAAGGCACGATCTGGGCTGTCCGATCTCGCGATCGGACAGCTGTGGATGGCTGAACATGCGCAAGCGTTGCGCGCACGAGCAGACGAGCGGGCGCACGCAGGCAGTGCCTACTATGCCAACGATAGGCTTTAGCAACGATTTTATCCGTCACTAAAGACCCTTTATTTAATGTTTTAAAGATGTAATGACCAATTTGCCCCCACTCCTTGCAACTATAAAAGGAGACCCCTTCCACACGAAATTCTCATCCCTTCCTTCTCTTCTCTACCTCTCCAAAGCTCAAGAGAAGCTTGTCCCACCCGAGATGCTCCTCACAAGATACAGTCCAAATTTTCGTCCCCGTTCGAAAGTGGATCCCGCGACGACGACTTCGTGCTGCTCCATTCCCTTTCTTCTGTTTCGTCCTCCTTCGTCCTGCTCCATCCTCCTTCGTCCAGGCGTCGTCCCGTCCTCCAAGCGATCGTCGAGGAGGATAACTTCTCTCTCCCATTCTTCTTTACGGCTTTCTAGTGTAGAATTTTCCTGCTTTCTAGTGTAGCTGATTTTCCGTTTTCTAGTGTAATTCTGATTTGGTTTGATTGTATGAACATTTTGAAATATTGAATGCATGTTTTCTCTCTCTCTCTCTCTTTCTCTCTTTCTATCTCTCTTCCCTTTAGTCTGATAGCTTCATTGTAATTACATCGCCTCGCTTTTCAAAAAAAATTCTAAAAAAATATAATGGCGAATATAGATCGACGTAGCCTCGCTGTGTTCGACCCGGAATTTCAATTTCGGTATAAATTTTATTTTTTGAACACGAATTCTTCGCTTTCAAGCTACAACGACAAGGTTTCAAAACCAAACAAGTTAGCGTAGCAATTCGTTCGTCCAACAAGCAGCATCGAGGTAACCTCCCCAGCACCACGCTCCCACTGCGCACTCGTCGGCCGACCCCGAGCTGCTCCGGCGAGCTCGCTCTCTCTTCTTCATGTGCTCTCCCTCTTCTCCCCTCTCGCTGCACCTCCTCCTCCCCACACGCACCCGACAACAGCTGCTGCCCTTGCTCTCTCTCTCTCAGGCTCACACTGGAAGAAGGAGGAGACGGTGCGATGGTGGGTGAGGGAGAGGGAAGGGGGGAGAGGGGTATTTGAAGGCGTCGGGGGAGAAAAAGAGTCTGCAGGTCGGTGGGTTCAGTCTGCACGCGCACGTGCGCAGACTCGCAATCGTACGCACACAAAAATTTATTACCAAACATCTGCGAAAGCGTCCATACGTCTAGACCAACTCCCAAACGTCTTAAAAGTGTTTGATGTTTCGATCTTAACAACATAACAAACTCAAAGGAAGTTTCATCCCCAAAACTTGCGCTAACTAGGGTGCGAAAAAAGAATAATATATGCATAACAAACTCAAAGAGGACCAAAGCCGATCCAAAAAGGCGTACCCTCAAAGAGCTCCAGGTACCGATCCCGCATCACCACCTCAAGCTCCCAGGTAGCCTCCTCATACCGCTGGCTCCTCCACAAAACCTTCACCAGGGGTACTTGCTTCTGTCTCATACTCCGGATGACTCTGTCGAGAATCTGCACTGGCCGCTCGGGGTAGGTCAGGTCATCACCCACCTCGACGCTCTCGTGTCTCAGGACGTGACTGGGATCGGCGACATACTTCCTGAGGTTGGACACGTGGAACACGTCATGCATACCAGAAAGCCAGGGAGGAAGGGCAAGCCTGTAAGCAACGGATCCAACCCGCTCCAGGACCTCAAAGGGTCCCACGAACCTCGACGCGAGCTTCCCTCTCACCCCAAACTGCTGTAGGCCCTTCATGGGCGAAACATGAAGGAAGATGTGGTCCCCAACCTCAAACTGCACCTCCCTGCATTTTCGATCTGCATAGCTCTTCTGTCTATTCTTGAAAGTGCGGAGTCGCCTGTGAATCTGCTCGATCACCTCTTGACTCTACCGGATTAGCCTGGGGCCAACCTCCCACTTGGTCCCCACCTCAACCCAACTCAAGGGTGCCGTACACCTCCCTCCATACAGAGCCTCGTAGGGTGCCATGCCAATGCTCGAGTGATAACTGTTATTATATGCAAACTCCGCCAAGGGCAAGTGCTCCTCCCAAGAGCCCTTCCAGTCCAGTACACAAGCACGCAAAAGGTCCTCAAGTGTCTGTATCGTGCACTCAGACTGTCCGTCCGTCTGGGGGTGGTATGCTGTACTAAACCTCAACCGCGTCCCCAGGGCCTGCTGAAACTCAGCCAAAAATTGAGACACAAAATGGGTATCCCGGTCGAATATGATCTCACGCGGAACTTCGTGTAGACGTACCACGTCGCGGATATACCTCTCTGCTAACTGTGCTGGTCCTAAGGTGACTCGGATCAGCAAGAAACGTGCCATCTTCGTTAATCTGTCAACGATCACCCAGACTGTGTCATGTCCTCGCTGGGTAACGGGCAAGGCCGCCACCAAGTCCATGGTGATGCTCTCCCACTTCCACTCGGGCACTGAAAGTGGCTGCAACAACCCTGCAAGCCTCTGATGCTCGGCCTTCACCTGCTGGCACACTAAACACTGCTATACGAATTCACCTACATCCTGGTTCATCCCTCTCCACCAAAAGTTGTGTCTCAAATCATGGTACATCTTTGTGTTTCCGGGATGTATGGTGAATCTGGAACCATGTGCCTCAGTCAGAAGCTCTCTCAACAGCTCCTCGTCCCTAGGAATGCACAAACGTCCCCTCATGCGCAGTACCTGGTCTGTAAAAGAGAAGTCCCCAAGGTCTCCTAATAGCACTCTGTCACGCAATGACTGTAAGTACGGGTCGGCCATCTGTCCAGTGATGATGCGGTCTATCAGCTTCAGCCTCGTCTATCGTGTCACCGTCACTGCCACATAGTGCCCCAGTAACTCTAGGGGCCGGCCGCCAACTGCCCATCTCCTCCATGAGGCTCCAACTCTACGCCTGTAAACTAGCCACGTGGGTGGGCGCCTTCCAGCTCAAGGCGTCAGCCACCACATTGGCCTTTCCCGGGTGGTAGGAAATGCTGCAGTCATAGTCCTTCAGGAGCTCCAACCAACGTCTCTGTCTCATGTTGAGCTCCTTCTGATCAAACAAGTATCTGAGGCTCTTATGATCTGTGAAAATCTCAAAGGTCTCACAGTACAAGTAGTGCCTCCAAGTCATCAGCGCGAAGACGACAGCTGCCAGCTCCAAGTCGTGGGTAGGGTAGCTATGCTCATGGGGCTTCAATTGCCACGAAGCGTAAGCGACAACGTGACCCCTCTGCATGAGCACACCCCCTAACCCCTGCAAAGAGTCATCCGTGTACACAACGAACCTGCCACTACTGTCTGGTATGGTGAGCACGGGAGCCGAAGTCAGCCTTTCCTTCAGCTCCTGAAAACACGCCTCACAAGCGTCTGTCCAAGTAAAGGGCACGTCCTTCCAAGTCAGCT
Organism: Thalassia testudinum; assembly: GCA_037157565.1. Taxonomy (NCBI): domain Eukaryota; kingdom Viridiplantae; phylum Streptophyta; class Magnoliopsida; order Alismatales; family Hydrocharitaceae; genus Thalassia; species Thalassia testudinum. The sequence goes on along the minus strand of JAZHRO010000026.1, from coordinate 19,092,230 downwards.
GTATCATAGGACGTGCAATCTACGAGAAGCCCCTGATAAATCACCTGTAGTAGCCTGCCAGTCCCAAGAAACTGCGAATCTCAGTAACTGTATGCGGTCTCTCCCACCTACCACTGCCTCAACCTTGGCTGGGTCCACAGCCAAGCCATCCCCGGAGATCACATGACCCAAGAAGGTCACCTCCCTCAACCAGAACTTGCACTTACTGTATTTAGCGTACAACCTACGTTGTCTCAGTGTGTCCAAAACCATCCGCAAGTGTTGTCCATGCTGTGTTTGATCTTGAGAATAGATGAGCACATCATTAATAAATACCACCACAAACTGGTCCAAGTACGATCTAAACACCCGGTTCATCAAATCCATGAAGGCAGTGGGGGCATTGGTCAGCCCAAATTGCATGACCAAAAACTTGTAGTGTCCGTACCCAGTGCGGAAAGCTGCCTTGGAGACGTCTGCCTCCTTGATCCTCAACTGGTGGTATCCAGACCTCAAGTCGTTCTTGGAGAATACTGTGGCACCTCGCAGCTGGTCAAACAAGTCATCAATCCTCGGTAGCGGATACCTGTTCTTGATGGTGACCCTATTCAGCTATCTGTAGTCCACACAAAGGCGTAGGGTACCATCCTTTTTCTTTATGAACAATACCGGGGCTCCCCATGGAGACGCATTGGGCCTCAAAAAGCCCTTCTCCAGAAGATCCTGCAACTAAGACTTGAGCTCTCGTAGCTCAAGTGGTGCCATCCTATACGGTGCTGTAGAGACGGGGCTGGTCCCCGGTACCAGTGAGATCTCAAACTCGATCTCACGCTCGGGCGGTAGTCCTGGCAACTCATCTGGGAACACAACAGGGTACTCTTTGACCACTGGGATACTCTAGAAGTCTGCCACAGGGCTGGGCTCCACCACCACACAAGGTAGGAAGCCCTCACACCCCTGGCTCAAAAGGCTTGCCACCCGAAGTGTAGAAATGCACCTGAAGCCTCCGTCCACTGGCTGCCAGTGGAACTCGAAAGAAGGCAACTCCAGTATGGAGAAGACGATCTTCCTCTCAAAGCAGTCCACCAAGGCATGGTAAGCGGACAACCAGTCCATCCCTAGAATTACACCAAAGTCCTCCATCTGTATCATAATCAGGTTAGCGGGAAGGTTGCGTCCCCCAACACTGACCTCACAACCTGTGTACACCTCCTCAGCTACAAACAGCTGACCACTTGGACCTCTGATTATGAACAGATCCTCTAACAACATACAGTCTTGCCCCAAGCTAACCGCAAAACTGGCAGCGACAAACGAGTGCGTTGCACCGGAATCGAAAAGTGTGTAAACAAGTCTGCCAGAAACTAAAACCATACCTTCCACCACTAATCTCGAAGCTCTAGCATCCCTATGTGTCAGGGCGTTGATACGCCCCTCAACCCTAGGTGCAGACGAAGCAGCCACACTCTGAGTCGGACGGGTAGCCGCTGGCCGGTACCCTCCACGTGACTGCTGTCCTTCTCCTCGCGCCTGGAAACGGTGGCCTCCTGCTCACCCTCCAGTGCTCGGTGTGGGAAGCATCTGCTGACCTCCAGCCCTAGACGGGCAGTCCCTCCTGATGTGGCTCGGCTGGCCACACTTGTAACAAAGGGGGACTCAACTCCCGCCCTCCGTGGGTCCCTACTGACGGTTGGGCAGGGGTCTGGTGCTAGCAGCTGGCCCCTGTCAGGGGACCCCAAAGGCCACTAACGACCCTGCAAAGCGTGACGGCTCTCCTGCAGGCGCCACGTGCCTCCTCTCTCGTCGGCCCTATGAGAAGTCTGGCTGGTAGGGCCGCTTCCGCCCGCTGTCAGTGTCGCGTGCGGACGGGTTGGTCTCTTCATACGTCATAGCTACCTCCACCACTCTCGAGAACGTAGGCAGCTTCAGGGGTTTGACATACGCCCGAATAGCAGGCCAGAGCCCCTCGGTGAACCTCCAAAGGTGCTCCTCAGTAGCCATGGCAGTCGCTGCGAAACGAGACAGCTCTAGGAAACTCGTGCGATACGTGCTCACGGTCATCGTCCCCTAGCGGAGAGTGTGGAACTCCCGCCTCCTCTAATCCTGCCACGTCTGGGGGAAGTACTGCTCGCAGAAGAGGGTGACAAACTGGTCCCAAGTCGGCTCGTCCCTCACCTGACCCCTGACCGCCCTCAACCACCTGTGTGCTGCGCTCTCCAGATGGTATGTGGCAAGGGCTACGCGGCACTCCACAGGGGGGTGAAGGGTGTCAAAAACCTTCTCGATCTACTCGAGCTAGTCCTCTGCCTTGGTCGGGTCCTCATCCCCCTGGAAGGAGGGGGCTTCAGCTTCCGAAACTGTCCGAAAAGCACAAAGTGGCGTTGAAGTGGAGATGCTGGTGCGCCTCCAGGTAAAGAAGCCTCATGCTCAGAAGTGCCGGAGGAAGGTGCGGGTGGTGGTGGCCCACCCTCTCCCCCGCGTCCAGCACCGTGTCCGTCTCGTGGTCCCACAGAGGACTCCCCCTCCGCAGCCCCAAGGAGAGGCGCTCGTGGCGGCAGGTGAAGCTCCTCTCGCACGATGTCTCGTATCAGCTGGGCGAGGTCCTAGGCCTGAATGCCCGGGAGTAGTGGCTGGTCCACTGAGGCATCGGGCTCAATGCACCCGCACCTCCGACCTCGTCCTCGACCGCATCCGTGGCCCGCCTCGCTAGTCCCGCGTCAAGGCATCTCCTGCAAGGAGACGCGAATACAGAACAGAAAGGATGTCAATACTAATCGATATTCAACGAAGAAGCCTTAAAACAGATGTCAAAAGGTAAGTTGTGGTGGCTACTCTAGTTACAAGCATGTGAATTGGTTATTTTCCAGCTGTTGGTTCACTTCTCGAGACGACCTTGCTCTAATACCAACTTGTTACGACCTGATTCTCGAATCCCTACGAGACACGAGGATCGGACCGACTCGACTGATCCCAAGACCCAGTCGTCCAACGAGAAAGTAACCAAAAAGCAGTAAAATAAACTACATTCACCATGCATGTAACTAACAGTAACAAAAGTACAGCAGTAAAGAAAAGAACTACTACAGTACATACCACCACAACAGTAGAGAATTAAAAACAGATACAGAATATGAAGATTACAATAAAAGAGTACAAGTGAAACAGAAATACTCACTACTACAGAAAAACAGTATAGCAAAGTACAACTACTGGGCTCTACTAGGCCCAACACCCTCTGCAACCGTAGGCTCTGGCTGCTCAACACCTAGTCCTGAAAAAGGTAACAAATGTGACACGTCAGCGAAACGCTGAGTAGAGTGGCAACCAACTAGCTAAGAAAACAGTAAAGGTGGACAAGTAGCTGTTATTTTTAATTTCTTTCTTTATTTCTCTATTTACTCTTTCTTGAATTTTTTCTCAGATCTTTCTCTTGATCTCGAATGTTCCTTGTGGGAACGATCTTGATTGCAGTCTTTTCCGAAAAGTAGAAGTAGCACGTGGTGCTCTCCTAGCAAGGAGAGTCCCCTGTGGTGGTCCTACCCTCAGTCAACCACCCCAAGGTCGCAGACAGACGTAACAGTGACTACGGCACACGCGATAGACATAGGGTAGCTACCCCGCACTAGCACGCGATTAGCCATTTCCGTTAACGGGTGCGCCCAAAGCATAGCACGGAACTAGTATAGGGCGGAGACCTCTCAGTAACAGGGGTCCAGCCCCTCCACAGTCTGCGCACCCTCACCTGACTACCCTAGTTTGCCCAGTGGGCCTAACAAGTCGGTGTAGGACGGCTAGCTGAACCCCGGGGCCCATGGGGTGGCTAGCACTCTCCCTACACTAGTAGCTCTCCTCGGTACTATGTACGCGAGGGCCAGAAGTCCGTACAAAGTGGCCAGACCTAACCCCGAGTCCCTAGGGTGGCTAGCTCCGCTTTGCACTAAACAAGGGGACAGTCGCTCTCCTTGGTACTCCATACTCAAGGGCCAGCTCACTTCCCCATCCACTTTCCCAGTTCCATTCTATTTATTTTCCAGCAGCTCTACTCCCAATTCCCCGTAGGGTTCATACTCATATTTCTCAGGCCAAGCCATACTAGATTTCCTCATTTCAGTTTCATTCACATATAGTACGGGTTTCCAACATTCGACTTCTTTTCCCTTCCAATTTATATACAAGCAGCTCGTATTTAATTTCAACCCACAGAAATTACATGTAACAGTTACTAGCAACAATATTCTACATTTCACAGGCAATTGTTATCCAATTACAGGCAATTATCATTTTTCTGTCTACTTATCCAAGATTGCAATTCAGGTATTCAAGACATTCGTTTCAGTGTTTCTATTCCTAGGATTCATGCCACACCCTAGGATTTATCATTCAATCTAGTTTTCAAGTCCTAGGATTCATGCCATACCCTAGGATCTATCATTCAATATAGTTTTCCAGGTCTTAGGATTCATGCCATACCCTAAGGTCTATCATTCAATCTAGTTTTCGGGTCCTAGGATTCATGCCATACCCTAGGATCTATCATACATTTCAGAGATGCATTAATGTTTGTAAATAACTCGGGGGAGCCACTCTACCCGCAAAATCGGGAGTAATGGGGGCATGATCAGTAAGTCCATGTGCCTCCTCAACCCCCAAAGCCACAACAGAATGAGGTCCTAACACATGGATCAATCACAAGGAACCACTCAGAATAAGATAAAAGTATTTTAAACAAGTAGAGGAACAAATTTTGAGAAGAACGGAATCTCAAACGCGGAAATCTGACTACGAACGGACCCTAAATGGGTCAAAAACGATAACTCTGACTCAAGTTAGACATCTGGAACACCTTCCAGACGTCTTAAAAGGTGGTCCAGGTCATACCTCGCTCTACGCTGCTCCTCAGACGTCCAAGGGTCCTGCTGAACTGTCTGGACCCAGTTCCAAATGTCCGACCACCTCTCCGGATGTCTAGAGATGCTCTCTGCTGTCTGGTGCTATGCCTAGATGTCTGAATCACGTGGGAAGGTGTGTCCCGCGCCTTCCCAAAGTGAAACCTTCACGCATACGCAAACGATCTTAACACGGTATGAGACAGAACTTTCGACGAAATGGCCTGCATGGCCGTATTTGCAAAAGGAAGCGAAGGAAGGAATACGTACCTCTCAAACGCCTAGAGCTCCCTCCAGACGTCGCCTACATCCTCTGGACGTAGGTCCAGATGTCTGATTCTGGGAAAATTTTCGAGAATCAGAACCTCCTCGCCTTCCTCCTGCTGCGCACGGCCGTGTCACACTCGCCCACCTGCTGCGTGAGCTGCAGTAGCACCGGGGTAACCTCCCCAGTACCACGCTCCCACTGCGCACCTGTCGGCCGCCCTGAGCTGCTCCGACGAGCTTGCTCTCTCTTCCTCATGTGCTCTCCCTCTTCTCACCTCTCACTGCACCTCCTCCTCTCCGCATGCACCCTACAGTAGCTGCTGCCCTCGCTCTCTCTCTCTCTCACACTCACGCTGGAAGAAGGAGGAGACGGTGGGGTGGTGGGTGAGGGAGAGGGAAGGGGGGAGAGGGGTATTTGAAGGTGTCGAGGGAGAAAAAGCATCTGCAGGTTGGCGGGTTTAGTCTGCGTGCACACACGCGTAGACTCACAATCGTACGCACGCAAAAATTTATTTCCAGACGTCTGGATCAACTCCCAGATGTCTTAAAAGTGTTTGATGTTTCGATCTTCACAGTCGGTGACAGAGACCACCTTCCTCCCTCCGTCGATCACCTCCTACCAACCAGCCATTGGCTCTTGGACATCTTCATCAGCTGAAGGGTCTCCTCCCCTTTCGTCGTCATCAGCTGCAGACTGGTGACCTTGGACAACTTCTTCCGATAGATAGATTTTATGCTTTGTTAGATAGAGTTCCTACTTTCAAGATTAATTGTAGTGTTAGATAGAGTAATTTAGGAGTAGATTAGCATAAATTCGATCTCCACCGTCTCTGAGCAATTCATATCAGAGAGATGTTTTTCCACTTCCATGTTGACACATTAATCTCCCTCTCCATCTCATTATCCACATACACTATTTTTCCCTCGCAATTAAATCCATTAGCCACCCATTCATCAGGCAAGCAACAGATCTTGAGCTTAAGGGCTTATTGATATGTTGGTGTGCCAAATATCACTTAAGGGTGCTTCCATTTAGTACATTGGATCACAATCACCCTCCTTTGAGCTGAATTGAACTCGATTTAATCGCTTGAATATGATTTAATCTCATGGGTTATTTTGTGAATTTGTTAAGAGATTTGAATTCCATTAGATTTAATCAATCTTATTGAGTTTGTATTTACTTGATTGGATTAATGGCAATGAGCACAGATTATTTTTATTGGATTTGCTACTGATGACAGTGTTCATGCTCACTTTATATCTCAGTTTTGCTCTCTAATGATGGCTAGAGCCAAGGAAAATCAGTGACACTGATTGTAGGCTCTAGCAATGATTCAATTGCTCTTAAGGATCACTAAACCTTCTTGGAAACCAATTAATGGTGTGCAGGAGGTATAGGTGATCATATCACCTTAGTGATTCAAGATCGAAAGCCTAACAAGGCGACATTGCTCTCTGAGCATCATTGAGTTTTAATTGCTGAGTGATGGGGCTTGAATTCATCTTAATGAAGGTTGGGACCTCAGTTTAAGTGAATTTTCAATGGCCTATTGATCTCTTCTTATTAGGTTGTCTATGGTTTGATAAAAGAGTCAATTAGGTTCTTATTGGGCCATGATATCATATCTAGAATTTAAGAGTTTTAAGTGAGCTTTACATCTTAATTACAAGTGATTTTGTGATCTGAGACTATTTATGAGATTCCTGACATTTAGATCTGACTTATTTTTATATTGGAATGAGATTTTGTAATCGCAGATTTTGTCAATTAAAATACTTGCATCAAGCAACAGCAGCTACTGCTGCTGATGATTGAGCAGCAGCGGCTGCTAATGAAGCTGCACTAAAATTTCAAGTAGCTGATCTAGTAGCTGCTAAGTTTGGCAGTAGCTGCAGAGAATTGAATTTCAGCAACTGATCTGGCTATTGTCATGGGCAACAGATCAGCCACTAGTAGGCTGGTCTGAATTTAGATTCTGGCTGGGAATTGGAGATTTTGAGCGGTTGACCTATATTGTAGTGTAGGAATTATTTGTATCAATCATTCATGTACTTGAAATGAATTTTAATTTGATTTGGAGTGCTTGTAATCTTAGGTTACATTCCATTGTCAGATAATTTAATGAAATAGATTCAAAAATCAAGTTTAACTGCCCATACATGTTTCAAATAGTGTGCTGAGTGTTTTGAGATGTTTTAAGACCATTTCCAGCCACTAGAACTATTTTCAAGGCCTTAGGTTCCTTTTGAAAACCTTTTGAAGGCCTAAAATGTGTCAACTTTGTAAATAAATAAAAGTCAGAAAAAAATCCAAAAAAATAAAATAAACCTGTGTTAGTCAAGATTAAGTATAGTTTTAGATGTGTGCCAAGTTTCAAGGCATTCTGAATCCCCGGCTTGGTAGAACATGCCAACCGATGGTTTAGTATACCTTGAAACTTAATAAAAAGAACTCAACTTCAAAACTAACAAAAATAACTCTCTATCTCTCATCTCTTTCTTTCTCTCTCATCCCCTATCTCTACTATACCTATAAAACCCATGAAAAGAAAAAAAACTCTAAAAACTCCTAAAAATACCATATATATTATGTATATACCTGTATATAGTAATTAAAACTAAGCTATAAGTAAATATTGTATAATATGTATATTATGTATATAAATAACTTATATATGTATTCTATGTATGAAATTAAGTATTTATAATAATTTATTGTATATATACTTTATTGTATTATTTTATATTAATTTATATAACTTAAATGTATAATAACTATGTAATTATACAAACATATTTAAATGTACATATTTGTACCCAATACTGTACATATGTATTTATATATGTATCATGTACCATATAATACCTGTAATGTAATTTAATTATATATATATAGTAAATAATTAGGCTATTAAGTTAAATATGTAATTTATTAACTTAAAATAAATTAAATTAGTAATTTAAGTTAATACTGAGATAACTTATAGTGTATACTTGTAATATATTATACTAAGTATTTTCAACTTATTTATATCATATTTATACTGTATTATAGTATTTATAATTTATTTATATGATAACCCACCTAAAACATGTATTTAATTGTAAATAAATTAAAATAAAGCTTCTAAAATATGATAAAAATCTGTAATAAATAATTTATTATGTATATTAATGCTGTACTAAGTCAATTTGATAATTAATTAACTAATTTATACTTTAATTAATGAATTAAACTCTAATTTAACTTATATAAATGGTAAACTTTAGCTAATTTAATTATATAATAAGCTAACTTATTTTTGTAAAGTAACTACATAGTTATGTAGCCCTATGTAAGGGCTTTAAAACCCTAATTTATTTTAATTTAAAATAAATTATGGTCCTCAAATTGAGGGCCAAAATCTCCTAATCAGTACAGCAATTGCGTGCGGCTACAACTCAATTGGGCGCTAACAATAGCACCATATCGGTAACTTACCACCACCCGCAGTGCCTTATTAGGAATTTGTCTCCCTACCTTCCCAGTTGTTAGGCACCAGGCGCCCTTATACACACATTGCTCTCTCTCTCTCTCTCTCTCTCTCTCTCTCTCTCTCTCTCTCTCTCTATCTATCTATCTATCTATCAATCTATCTAAATATGGCATGGGATACTGTTGTGAGGTGCACTGGGCCGGGGGCCGTGCATTGTACATGGGCTTGTGTGGACCCAATAACGAGCATTAAAACAGATTGAACTACACCTAATTAACAACTAAGGTGGCCCTAGTAGAGGTCTAGTCCCACCCAGCAATGGGTTCTGTGTATCCCTCAAAAAGGTCGCTAGCCCACTAAACCAATTTTTCAATTGGTTGAGAAGAGAACCGGGCTAAACCAATCTAAAGGAAGAGAGAAGAGAAAAAATTAGCTAAGTGTTGAACCACCCCCTCTGTGTATATATTATGTGCGTGTGTTGTGTGTATGTTTGTGTATGTGTGTGTCTGTATATATATATATAAATAAGTATATAGTATATAATGTATATGTATATAAATAATATAATATAATGTAAATAAATAATGTATACTATAATAGTATAGATATACTTGTAGCATGTGTAGTGTAAGTTGTTTGAGCTCTTATAGGTATATATATAACAACAAGGGCTTTAATGATAGATTCATCCGTCATTGTATATATATATGTTAATATAGATAGTTATTCTACCTTATGTTATGTATATAATTTTACTAAGGTTTTAGCAACACTTATATATGTTACTGTATATATTATATATGATACTATAGATGTTAGTATGTTATAATGAGTTAGTATAGTTAATATTATTAACTATTTTTATACCTATACTTAGGTATTAACTATATTAGTTGTAAATAATTAATGTAAAGTAGTTATACATAATTCTTGATGCTTGTTTGTGTACATTTGTTTTCAAGCATTGTAATGTATTTCTATTCATTCCTTTGTACATAATTAACCAAATTCTTTTATTATTTGATTCTTTCATTCCTTTTTGTAAATAAAATCAACATTTTTGGAATTAAATAATGTTTTTGGACTTAAAGAGTAATGTATATCCATAACTGCCTCCCAGTGAACAACTTGGAATAACCAGTAAAAGTTAAGTATATAAATAAAATTAACACATCGATTTATATTTGTGACATATACTACAACAATGACATTTTAAAACCCCTTTTTAGTGTGAACTGGTCATCGAAGATCATATTTTTGGCACCGTTGCTAGGACAAAAACCTAACAATAGTGCTTTCTTATGATGGTTGACGAGTCGTGCATTAGAGACCGAGGTCCTTCCTTCTTGAGCATGATTTTCAAATTGGAGTTGTTGACTCCACTCTATTTATTAAGGAAAGAAATGACATCTTATTGGTCCATATTTATGTTGATGACATTATCATTGGATCAGCAAAGGAGTCACCATCTCGCCAATTTAGTGAGACCATAAAGTCCCAATTCGAAATGAGCAAGGCATTTTCATAAGTCAAACAAAGTATGTTCTCGAGATATTCAAGAAGTATGGCTTTGAGAATACAAATGGAAAAGAGACTCCCATTGCTCTGTCTACTTCTCTTGAAGATGATTCTTCCAACAAGAGTGTAGATGAAAAAAAATATCAGGAAATGATAAGGTCACTTCTATATCTAAAAACTTTTAGACCTTATATTCTTTTGGCTAGATGCCTTTGTGCGAGATTCCACTTTGAAGACAAGAAATCTCACCTCAATGTAGCAAAAAGAATATTTATATGCCAAAATAGCACTAGAGAATTAGGACCTTCTATCCTCATTTACATACCTTAGATCTTTTATCCTATAGATGTCACTTTATTAGATAATCCCTTACCTCTTGGTTCACCAAGAAACAAACTTACGTGGCACTATCCATGACTAAAGCGAAATATATTATAGCCACTCTTACGTGCTCTTAGGTCATATGGATGAGGCAAACCTTGTTCGACTTTGGATTAAGATTTCATTGCACAAAAATTTTATGTGACAACACAAGTACAATAAATATATCCAAAAATCTAATACAATACTCTCTTACCAAACATATAGATGTCAGACATCGTTTTCTTAGAGACAATGTTCTAAAAGGTGCCATCATACTAGAATTTATAGACACTGAAAACCAATTGGCAGATTTTCACAAAACCACTAGCAACTATAAGATTTTTAGTTATTAGAAGAAAATTGGGACTTTAATGTTTAAAAGGTGTATCTTCTAGATAAGATTTGTAATTTACTAAATGTAAAAGAGTCTAAACGTAGTTTGACACTCATTGTTTGAAACTCATGGACAATATTGCAAATTTTTGTGCATCTATGGATTTGCTTGTTGTTTAGGAAAAGTTTTTAGGATAATTAATAATTGCCACGTTTATTTGAAAAGTTGGATTAAATTGCAATTTGATAAGTGGTATTTAAAAATGCATTTACTACTTTGCAAAATATCCTTTGGATGCTTGTTACAATTTCACCTTACAAAAATCCATCCTTAATTAAAGAAAAGTTCTAATTTTTTATTGGGTTACCGATCAACATATGTAATTGGGTTCTCCAAAATCTCCTAATTAACAACTAATGTCAACCAAGTTTCTTTCCATTTTTCCACCACATCACCACTTTAAAAAGTCACCCAAGAGAGATAGAAGGGACCACACCTCAACACCTCCCCCTCACTCACGTGCAAACCTTCCCACCTCTCTCCAAAACTCCAACCAATGTACAACCTCTCTTCGATCAATGACCAAGAGGAGGTTGAGGGATCAATTATTGCATGGGGGAAGGCTCGTGATCAACTAAGGATCGATTTACGAGGAGCCTATATAACAACAAGAAGCCTATATAACCAGAACCACATGGAGAGATCTAGTACCTCCCTATTCCAAGATCTCCACGAGTAAGAACTTTATACCCGTGGGTGGAGTAGCACAAGACCCTACATGTTGTGCCTACTCAAATAAATCCCACCTCGAGGGACTCCCTTCACCTCGGCAATCAAATGAGACCCTTTTCACCCAAGATAATTGATTTTGTTGTGTGTAACGCAAGCGTTGTGCATCATGAAAGCTCCTTCGCAAGTAAGGAGGCGACCCTCACCTTGAATCCACCAAGAAATTGGCCAAGAGGATCAAATCCACTCAAGCCAGTACAAACCAACATCATGAGCCATAACTAGCTCATTTTGATCTAATTAAGTCAGTAAATACTCCTGCATAACTGCCAGAGAGCCATATTTCATTGCAAAGTCATTCTGAGGGAAAGATAAGAAAATAGGGTTAAAACTACAGTTTTACCATCATAGCATGAATGCAGTACAATCACAGGTTTTTGTTAATTCGAAGAAGCAAGATCGAGATCGTCCCCGGCGACCGCGCTAAAATGTTTAGAGGTGAAGCATGGGTTTAAAATAATTATGCCATAGTATAGTCGAAATCACTTTGAAAACATATAAATTTTATTACTCAAATGTTGAGTCCGAGGTCGAACACAGGGGGCAAATGGAATTTATTCACTAATCTCAATAAATGTAATTTGAACACTTAAATCTACTCAAAATCTAATTCAAAATATAATGCATGAAGTTAAGAATAAAAATGTATCAAAAGAAGAGAAATTGGACGTCTGATTATTGAATCAGACGTCTCAAAAAGGTATGCTTCTTCTCTTTCTTCTTTGGTTCTTCTTTTCTTCTCTGGCTCTCTTTCTTGGCTTCCTTCCTTTCTGTTTAGGCCTTCAGCTCTTCCTCTTCTTTCTTTCCTTCTTTGGCTTTGCTCTTGCCTTTTCCTCAGCCGTGCCTTCTTTCTTCTTTGTCTTATTCTTCTTCCTTGATTTCTCCTTCCTTCTTCCTCTTCTCTGCCTTTGCTTTCTTGACCCTTAGCTTCCTTGGCTTCTGATCTTCTTCTTTTTCTTTCTGCTACAGTGCTTTCAGTGTCTTCTCCTTCCTTCCTTAGCTTCTGATGCTTTCCTTCTTCCTTCTACTTCCTCAGCTTCCTTCTTCTTTTGCCTTCAGATCCTCAGCTTCCCCTGCGGCTCCTCCTCCTGCCCTTAGCTTCTTCAGTTTCAGCTTCCTCTTCCTTTTTCCTTTCCCAGCACACAAGTGCAAAACCTACCCATACCCTACCCCGCGTACGCTCTCTCTTTTCTCTCTTAGGTTCGCTCTCCCAGAGCTAATCGGATATACGGGTCAGGTCAAGCGCACCAGTGTGGGTGGTGTGCAAGGAGTGCAGGGTTATCGAGTCAGGCAGCCAGGTCCGCGAAGCGTGGGTCACGGACGAGGCAGGTGTGGGCGAGGGGACCTCACCCCGCGTTCTGAGGCAACCAAGAGAAAACACAAAAATAATTTAAAGCACACTACCTGCTTGAAAATGCCTGAGATGGAACTAAAAGTCCCACCTGCTTCTGCGCGAGTGCCCGCAGGAGTCTTCCTTGCTTGCTGTAGCTATAATGTCTCTCAAAGCCAATTACTTGGTGAAATGCATGCGTGAGGTGAATCCGCATCGTCTAGACTTGGGACCTAGAGCACATCTGCCTGGAGTGAAGGATGCAAGCTCCTTTAAGCCGACGCTAATGGTAGCGGAGGTTTGTTCCTAATAAAGGGACGAAAGGATAAGGAAGGCGGATGGCACATATCTGCCACCACCGGAGAAGAAGATTCCAATGGAGGGAGAACGGCGACAATGAAGGGGTATTGGCACGTGCGCAGGTATGGCGCGACGCAAACGACGGAGGCGGAGATGACTCTGCCATTGGTATTGTGGCAAAGCGACGAGAAGAGGGATGAGATGTCATCGGAGCCTGCTGAACGCTTGGCCGAAGGAGAATAGACGAAGTTGAGGGTTGTTCTCCGGCCAAACCAAGCTAAATCTGAGCGGCCGAATCTAGGGCTTCTTTTATAGGCACTGGCAAAGGATCTTGTGCTTGGAAGGCAAGCTTCCAAGCGCAAGAATCCTCACCGGAGTAGGAATGTGCGAGAGACCCAAATCTATCAAGTGTTCACATGAGAGATTGGGTGATAATTAGGGATTGGGATTGCGCTCATCAGATCAGGAATTCCTTAGAGAATCTCCCTTTTAAATCTGAGAGGCAGTCTCTCAGGGATTTGAGAGAAATCCTCCTCGAATCCTCATTAGAGTAGGACTCCTCCGCTATAATGGTGGAAGGACCTAATTGCAAAGAGTAGAGAGGAAGATAGGGGGGTCTACGCAATGGTTTTCAAAAGCTAGGGGTCAAAATGTAATTGGATGGACTATTTTGCAAAGTAGGTTAAGGTGACCTCCCCTTAGGTCCAAATTTTCGTACAAACCTAATTTAAACCTAAGGAATCCAATGGTGAAGTTGGATTTTAGGTTTTACCACGTTTGACTAGACATTTTACATGAAAACCCAAATTAGGGCAAATAATTAGCTAGGACCCCTATTTAGGTCAAAATAGGTTTCAAAGGCCAAATTGAAGGCTCTAAACCATAGAGGATGTTTATCCATGAATTTTAGAGGGTTTAGTTGATTTTTATCCAAACCTGAACCTTGTTAAATTAAGTGGGTTTGTTTTAGGGTTACAACATGTCATTTAATTCTCAGATCTCATAATAACCCATTTCTGATTGAACCATCCCACTTTTCATCTTGTTAAGACCAATTGACCTATGTTTAGCCTCTGAGAAATCCTGTTGATGTACCACAATTGTAAAATTGTAGTTTTACCCTGTGTTTCTTATTTTCTTCTCAGAACAGTTATTCCTTGAATAAGGCCCTTCTCTAGGTTATGTAGGAGCTTTTATTCTCTTTCCTAGGTCAAAATGAGCTAGTTAGGGCTCATGATGGTGTTCCCATCATTGTCCCAGGGGGTAATTAAGGTTCAAATGATCCTAAAAGGCTAAAAAGTGGGTTAGAACAGACAGAAAAGGGTTTTCACATGTTTTGAGAATTAAATGACTTTTGAAACCCTAAAAATAGACCTGCTTAATTAAATGAGGTTCTGGTCAGGAGAAAATTTACCTAAATCCTCTAAAATTCATAGAAAAATATTCTCTAGGGTTTGGAACCTTCAATATGACCATCAGAACCCATCTTGACCCAAAATAGAGTCTCAGACAGACATTTGCCCTAATTTGGGTTTTTGCATAAATTATCCAGTCAAACTTTGTCAAAACCTAAATATAACTTCACCATTAGATTCATTGGGTCAAAATTAGGCTTGTACCAAAATTTGGGCCCAATCTGAGATCATCTTGACCAAGTTTGCATTTTTGTCCAGTCAGACTCTTTCTATCTCATTCGGACCCTTAACTAAATAGCCCCCCAAGTTCTTTGATTCTTCACAAGCAGGTCCCCATGCCATTTTTGGAAGGTTAAACCTTCACCGTCGAGTTTCGAGCAAGTATTTCTCACTTGATTCTCAAACAATCTCTCCCAAAATTGATACGGGGATTCCTTCGGAAGTTACCTTCCATTTGAGCCATTCCTTGGGCTCTAAATCTTTCCCAAAAGGCCATGCGAACCTTTCAAAGGTTCGGGTATCCTATTTCGCAAATATCTTCCAAGCTTGAAAGCTTCTTTCCAAGCTTGGAAGGGCTTCCTATGTCCTATAAAAGAAACACCATCACATAGCCGTCGCCGCCAAATCACCTTAATTCCCTTCCTTCGGCCACCACAAAACCCTGCTCCGGAGACCTCTCTAGATCCCCCTCCTCCAGCCGTCCAACCATCAAATTGGATGGCCTAAGCTCTTCCTCTCTTCGTCGCAACCCTCCCCAACCAAAGAGAGGGTGTTCCTCCATCTGCATCGCCGTCGTCGCCTTGCCGCTTCTTCCTCGTCCGGCTCTAGTCGACCAACACCAAAGCCCTCCACCTCACTAAGCCCCTCTTTATCTCTCTCTCTCTTTCTATTTTGCTTTTCCACTCTCTACACATATGCACAACCACCGCTTCTCCCTCAACGCACTTCATCTTCTCCACCTCCGACGAAGCTCCGGTGATGCCTACTTACCGCCACACTACTCAAAACACGCTGCTACCACCCTCATTAGCTTCACTGTGCTCCACAGCACAAAAGCCCTAACACCTCCACTCCTATTACCCATCCTAACACCCCGACGACCTACCCACTACCGCATCACCACCTTCGACCTCCACACACCACCATACACCCTCTCACAGCATGCCACCGCTACCGTCACACTCGCCGTGCCACGGCGATCCTGCTAAACCATCTGACACGGCCGTAAGGCCCTTTTTCTTGAATTTCAGGTAACGAGTCGAATCGCCATTGACGCTGTACTTCAAGCAAGCTTGGAGCTTTCTACAGCACCCACTTGCTCCAGGTGCTCAACCCAGGCTGTGCGGAATCACCTAAGGCACTATCCCACGAGGCCAATTGGAGGCTTTGACCTTGAGAGCTGCAACAATTGAAGGAAGGAGACCTTGCTACTGCGCTGTGCAAGGGAAAGGTGGGGCTTTAGTCCCACCTCGGAAGCTGAAGAGCGCTTGCGGTCGCATAAGAGGAAAAAGTGCCTGGGGCTTATCGCCTCAGACACTTGGGAGGTGAGGTCCCCCGTACCCTCACTCGACCTCGTCCGCAACTCTAACCCCGCGGATCTGGTCGTAACTCAATAACCCGCCTATGCCTTACACTCCTCGACTGTGACCCATGCTCGCAACCCTGGACCAAGGTGCACTCTAGGTTCGTAACCTGATAACCCGGTACTGTTGAAGGCTCTAGGAGAGTGTGACCCAAGGAGAGAAAGAGAGGATTGTGAACGGGGGCAGGGGGTTTTGCTCTGAGAAGGATTGGCTGACACTTAGCCAAAATTGAGGATCCTTCCCCCTCTGTGTGAAGAAGAATAGAACCACAGGAAGAAGAGAAAAGAAAGAAGAAGAAAAGAAGAATAGCCGCACAGGAAGAAAAGCAAAGAAGCAGAAGAAGAGAAGAAGAACAGAAGAGCAGAGAAGAAAGAAGAAGAGCAGATGTTTAAGACGTCTCATTAGATATTCAGACGGCTGAGATCATTTCATATATAACTATTGAGTTCTATTTGCCATTATTGTAGGGAGTAATTGATGATTCAAATCACCATTTTACTCAATTCTTTTTGCAGTCTAATACGTGATCTTATTGCTACATTACTCTGAATCAATTTCTGATTACAATTTCGTATCTCTATTGTTTTTAACTTGCAATTTTGAGAACTGAATTCCTATTTGCTCCCAGCAAACGACTTTGGACTTTTTTGAGTATAAATTTTATCTGCTTTTCGCGATATTTCAACTATACTACAATGCAACGATTTAAAACCTGATTTCGAGCAAGCAACACTAGCCGACCAACAATCTCCCTAGTTGGCACCCAACACTTAGGCAGTAAGACCAAAGAGATGCTTTGTGCCCCAGGGAGAAGTTTCTCCAATTCCAACACAAGCTAGACATCTAGGGACCCTCTCGATCAACACCCTTGTGCTAGAATCAAGAGGATGCTAACTGGAAGCTCTCCTAGTCGTCTCCCTTCTTCATGTAGGAGAGAGGGGTGGCGGGTAATGGAGAAGATGGGTGTCTTCTCTCTTCTACTCTCTTCATTTTAATGATAGGAAGAATAAGAAGATTAAGAAGGATTGAAGCCAACTCTTAGTTGGATGCCCTTCTTCTCTATTTATGCTTTTCTCCTGCTTGGAGATCAGTGCACATAATTGATGGATTTGATTGGAATCAAACCTACGGTTTCCCTTTTGGCTTGGGAAATATTTGTAGGGTTCCTAATCAAATCTCATTAGGTGTAAACCCTAGGATTTTCATCTAAGGGTTGGTATCTAATCCCACTTGATTCTACATGGTTAACCCACAATAATTTATGGGATGCTTAGATCTAGTATCTAAATATTAATTAACTGCAATTCATCCCTTGAATTTTGTACCCAATCAATTTAAGTGCAATCAATCACTAAATTGAATGCTATTCAACTGCTTGAATCACTTCAATCAATCCAATCAAACAAGAACACACCAAAATGATTATTGGTCTCATCATGCCTATAATCAAGGTTTTAGGATTAAAGGAATTATGGCGCTACACCTCTCAGGCATTCTAAATACCCGTGAATTCTTTACACAGAAAGACATATGCAACCCTTAGGATTGAATCTCATTCACTGTCCATTCCATCACGGGTTACATACTTTTCACATTTTCTTTGTGCTAATAGAAAGAGAATGAAGACTAGATCCTTTCCTAAAGGACTGTCTTCTTCTCTTTATGTATGGGTTCAATTAGGACCCATACAACCATGCATGGAATTTCATAGTTCCTAATATATGTGGATTGAGCTCGAGTCTCCCAATCTACTATGTACACTTATGATAGCAAATTTGTTTGATCCTTTCAAGAGATCATGTGTCTCTTGTGTCCTCATATGCACACCAACTTTTCAATTTTAACACCAAGGTGGGTGTATCCCTTATTAGTCCACAAAATGTGCATACTAAATCACAGAAACTCATATCTGTCTCAGATCAAAGGACACACCTTCTCTGTGACAGTGATAAGAGGACTTCTACATCTCCATTTCGTCAAGTCAACTCCTTGACTCAACTAGCATGACATCCCTAAATCTCCATTCTCATGTGGAGGATGTGCATTAAGGGCATTAGTCAGGAGACACTCTCTAGAGAAGATTACCACTCTTCTCAGACTAGAGACAACAGTTGAATATCATGATGGTTCTTGATGACTTACCAAAATCCTCGATTTGAACCATTTGGATTCTTCAATACCCGTCATCGGTGTATCCAACATGGCACAATACATTATACCAATAATGTTGAAGGACCAATCTAACCACATTAGTGCATCCATATGATCTGACATGCAAATCTAAATCATCAATTGAATGATTTAAGTCAAGTTGGTTCACTCAAGGCACATAACTCCAACAAGTCCATCATCAATGGACTTTCTACACTCTTTGACTTGCAGCAAGAGCACCACCAAACAACTTTTCTATCACATGCATCTCTCTTCTACATGAACAAGTAGGCTCGTTTTTAGAACAAGCAAGTGAAGGCCTTACATGATCTTACTCAAAGTTTTTTGCAGTTCATGGCGCAACCTCCTTCATGTGGATCCCATCTGTCATGACATTCTACTATTGCTCATGGTGTGCCTTCTTTGCCTGATCTTAGAAATGATGGTCTTGGTGATGCTTTTCCTCCTCCTTAGATGACTTCAAAGTTGGTAGTTTCTCCTACCAGGAAAACTACTCCATCCTCCTAGTCTACCTCAATAAGGCCAAGAAGGGTGATTCACCTCCCTTATGCGAAAGACTAAGATTTGGATTTTGAAGATACTAAAGATGATTCTAATTTCATTCTAGATAACAATTTCTTTGATTTTTAGTTTAATTTCTTGCTGTCTTCATGTGATTGTAACTTAACGAACTTCTCTCTCTATTTGTTTTGAACTTTTCTTTCATTGTTTCTACTTCTTCAACTCTAAACTAGTAATGCTTTATGCTTGCACCCTTGTTTTTAATTGATAATTGATCTATCTTTGATTGTTGCTTAATTTGTAATTGGTTTATGATCGATTTATATGTAGTTATCTCTTTTTTATTGTGATAAAAAGGAAGAGATATATACAAAAGGATATGATATCTTCACAAATGGCATCTTATTAGGGGGAGCATAAAAAGAAAAAATCTTTTAATTAAGGCGAGCAAAATGACTATTTCTGACTATTTCTCAAAATGATTACTGCTTGATTCATTTTTTAAAGATTCTCACAATAAATCTTCTTGACTCATACTTCTTTATATGCCTTTATATTCCTTGCATATCATTTTAAGATTTTGTCATTCTCAAAAAGGAGACTATTGCTACCCTTGGTTTTGATGATAACAAAATTCATATATATATTTGTTCAATGCACTAACATTTTAGGAAAGATCTTAAATAAGAATTCATGATCAAACTTGCAAGAAGTCTTCCTTGATACAAATGACTCAATGAAAACAAGAACAATTGCATCTCAGGCAAATAAGAAGAATTGATGCTCGAACAAAGTCAAAGTGAAAGTTTTCAAGTCATTGTACTCATGTTGTCATTTGTAAGTCTTTAAAGTGTTTGTAATTTTTAATTTATAGAATATAAATGAACCTCAAATTCTTTTGAACACCTTAGGATTAAGTTCTTCAGCTTAGATAGAAGCTCACCTAATTTTGATCAGTAATTGATCCTTGATATGTCATTAATTCGTTCTTGACCTAACATTCATCAACCAAAAAGAGGCCAACTTTTTAATTCACTACATTTGATCGATCAACATAATTTTTTGATCAATCAAAATCACATTTGATCGATCAACCAAAGTTTTTTATTGACCAACAAGCGAAGAATTTTTTGGCCAAAATTTGCTACATATCTTTGATCGATCAACCATTAGCCTTGATCAACCAGGCTGCATAAGATTGATATTTGATCCTACACATACTTGATTGACCAACACACACCTATGATCAACCAAAAATCCTATTTGATGGACCAACAAAATAACTTGATTGATCAAGTTGTGTAAGATTCAAAATCTATTTTCTATGGCCTTTTGATAAGTCATTTATCGATTATTGATCAATCAACCAAAAATTTGATCTATCAACCAACTTCAAATTTTAAATTGTCGTGGCTTTTATGAATGATGTTTTCACTAATTACCTTCAAATTTTGATTAGCACTAATCTATCTATAAATAAAGAACCATTTCCATTCAAAATATAACACATGTCTCTACTATCCAATGCACAAAAAGCTCAAAAGCACTTTCTTGGAGAACATTCATTATCCTCATGCCTACAATGCTCTCTGTCTTGTGACCTTCCGATCTTGTGCTCCAAGATCTCAATCATCTTCATTCTCCATGAGCACTCCAAAAAGTAGTTTGGCTAATCCTATTTCTTTTTCATATCCATCTTAAGGTTTGATAGGATTATTTATGTACTTTTATTTCTCTACTTTTTTATATTATTTGTGAAGGTACACAATTTGTTGAGTTCCTTTCTTTGGCTCTTAATAAGAGATAAAAGTGCTCTAATTTAGGGATCCAGAGTTCTTATGTTGGGCTAAACTACCTATATGAGATTAGTTTGGTATAGTGGATTCATCAATTGGGACAAACAGTGAAAATCCTAATCTGGGAGGCTTAGATAATGGTTTTTACCCGTAAGGATTTTCCACTATTAATACCTACACATTCTTATTGTTTGATTGTTGATTGGTTGATAACCCTCCCTCTAGTGTAGCTTATAATCCATAGGTTCCTTCATAAGCTATAATGAAGGAACTAATGACTTAGGTCTTCTCAAATCAAGGGCAAAGATTAAACGTTAATTTAATTTTAATAATCATTTATCCATTCTTCAACAAGAAATTTGCATTGATAAATTAATCTCAAAATCACTTCATAATTCTCTAATTACGAGTAATTTCTAATGTGTAAGCCCTATACCTAATTAAAATCACTAGGTGTTCACCACACAACACTAGTAAAGTATGATGGCTAATGGATTGTAAAGGCAATAACCAAGATATATCGCATGTCCCATATGTCATACACACATGAAGACTCATATGAGCAATTTAAGGTTTAGGATCCTATTTACTATAGTCCCTTCCAAAACTTGTTTATCTAAATATCATTATGCTTTGAATTAAAGGTATAGTGAATAACTTCTCCAAGTTCATATAGTTCATTCATTTTTAATTGGAATACCTATCTAAACAATCGTCGATAAAATTAGACCTCCAAAGCTATAGTAATAGAGCTCAAACTCCACTCTAACTATTAGAATTATATAAATCCCATCTTGAAAAGACATTTATATCTTGTACTAAACAATGTAGACCAACTTCTTGACATGTTGGGCTTACACTCTACAAAACTTAAAATCATTGGATTGCCAAATTTACATGACCCATATACAAACATAAACTCTTGTCTTAGGTATAAGGACACATGATTTTTTCTCAAAAGACAATTCCTAGAAGAGGAATTACACAATTTCAATTCCATTAATGAACTCTTTAATCATGTTCACGTAATAATTTCAAATCTTTATTTTCTATAGAACTTTTTCCATCAGGAATAATAATTAGATGGCTTGCCAAGGGCACATACCATCAACATTATGTGATACACAACAATGGGTTCATGTCTATCTTTGAATGGCATAAGACATAACAAAACAAGAACATTCATGAAGCAAGAAAACAAATTGCCATGAAGCACCACGTGAATCAGCATTTAACGTCATCATTAGCAATCACAACATATCAATACTTGTCAAAAGGCAATGCTCCTTCTCTAATAATACATTTAGCCAAAAAGAGACCAAAGGGCAACATATAACAATTAAGAAGTTTGTAGTTAGTAATGTCACCAAAAGGGAACCATTGTCTCTAGCTACCATTATTGTAGAAACCCCAAGCTTATCATTGTGCCATTACACTCCATATCTTTTAGCAACATGAGTCAAGCGTAATCGAATACAAATTCACCACCATTGGATTGGAGTGGGAACAAAAGGTCACTACCATTGAGGAGGCCAACCAATTAGAGGACCTCAACATGGAAGACCTCTTAGGAAATCTCATGGCCTATAAGAAAAAGATGAAGCAAAAGAAGAAGGTGACACTGAAGCCAAAGGGAAAGAGCCTACCCTTCAAAGCTGCTTCAGATAGCGAGGTAAGTTCCAATGACGAGAAACTTGAACTTTTAGCTAACAAATTTGTCAAGTTTCTTAAGTTTAGGGAATCAAAGAAGATGGAGAAGAAAGAGAAGGAAAGTCCAACTCGTTGCTATCCTTGCAACAAAAAGGGACATATTAGACCGAAATGCCCTCTTCTAAAGAAGGAGAAGAAGGAGAAGAGATACAAGAAGAAAGCATTCCAAGCCACTTTGGATGATTCGACCATGGAAGCAAAAGAATAAGATCTCAAAGAAAAGAACGAAACCATGTGCCTTGGTCTCATGGCAATCACGGAGAGCGAAGGTGAGATGATAACTCCAACGACGAAAAGGTAAATTCTTTTACCAACTTAGAATTATCAGAGGAACTAGAAGATCTTAATGAAACTAGTAAGTCATTAAAAATAGAAAACAAAATTATGAAAAAGAATCTTAATAGTTTAAAATCTAAAAATGAAAGATTAGAGACTCAAATCAAGGATTAAGAAATTAATTCTCGTTCTAATATGTCTGAAAAGGATAAATTATTGTTAGAGAATCATAACCTAATCATTGAAAATAGTAATTTGTTTGAGGAAAATACTAGCTTAAAAATAGAAATTTCTGATTTAAAAATCAAGATGCTTGTTATAGAGAATTGGCTTACATGTCTTAAGGAAAACTCAAAAAGTTTTATGAGTAAATTAGATAGTTTTACTAGTGAAAAAGATATCTCTAGACAAAAGGTTGAGAAAGGATCTCCATCAAGGTGACCCACTAACAAATCAAGATCCAAACTGATTTGGATACTGAAGATAGAACTTGAATCTTGTTTTGTAGGTTTCAAAGGAGATTACAATATGAAAGATTGGACCTACAAGCTTAAGAATGGTCAACTTGAATTGGGAGGACCAAAGAGTAGACCAAGGAAGAAGACTAGAAGACCGATAACATGAACGGCGATTTATGGAACCGCCTTGCATTGACCATTCGATTGGAGACCAGCATCGATGCTGGGACCTCCAAGTTTCAAATGGGTGCCCCATCAATTTTGGCACCCACCTCAAGAACCATTTTATTAGTCATGATAAGTGAGGTAAAACCTTTACCCTAATTCTTTTATATAGATAGCATCTAGATAAGGGGAGATAAAAATTTATATGCTATAGGTCCATCATTAAGGGGGAGATAGATAAACATTTCTTATATGTTTATACTCTTTTAAAAAGGGGGAGAAATTTTTGCTTCAATTAAAAAGGGGGAGATTTTAAAAATAAATATAGCTATATTTTCATTAGAAAGGGAGAGTTAATGGATAAATTAAATAGTTATCTTATTATGATAAAAAGAGGGAGAGTGTTATTCATGTCAAAAAGGGGGAATTAACCCAAATTAGAAGAGCATGTATTAAGGGGGAGTATAGGATAAAATAATTAAAAATAGTTAAACTTTTTTGATAATGTCAAAAAAGGAGAGAAATTTTTTATTATTATGTGTGGTTTTGTCATCATCAAAAAGGGGGAGATTGTTGGTATAAGGGCACCACGATCGTTAATTTTGATGATAACAAAGTACTTGTTATTTGACATTTGCATTTGAGAGTGAGTGTTTAGGAATAATGCGAATGGATGCAAGTGTGAAGGATCTCAAGCTCGCATCCATGGTGGATTAGAGGAGAAGAGAAGATGGAGCCTTGCGTGGAGCGGGAGCTTGAAGATGAAGAATAGGATAGAAAGTCTATTTTGTTCTTATTTTTGTACTTGTCTTTATGTACTTTGCTCTTTTATTTCCTTAGATTCATGTAAAGAGCCCAAAGTAACATACCTACTCCTAGGAACATTATTCCTACACTAGGACTCATAGACAAACACTTAAGTATTTCATAAAAAACTTAGAAAACCAAAATAGGCTTCAAACATCCTTATTAGACGTCCGATACTGACCTCAGACATCTGATTATGGACTTTAAGACATCTGATAGTTTGCACAGACGTCCAAACACTTAAGCTGGATTTGGTGTTGTCTAATCATTACCTTTGAATGTCCAGCCTATAATCTAGACATTTGATGACCTTGCCAGACCTCTAATGAGAAGACCATTGGCCGGTCAGAATAATATCTTTGAGGATTACCTTTTAATCACATTAATGCTTTTCCAGACATCCGTAGATATGACCAGACATCTGATAAAGAGACATTGGACCCAAATCCGAGGATGTCAGACCCATATCCAATCGTTGGTCCTTGGAATCAATTCCCTTAGTTTCCAGACGTCTAGACTTTATGACAAACGTTTAGTCTGTCGTCTGACCCTTATGATCTAGAACCCTGTTTGGATATGGTTAAAATAGGAACAAACCCGCCTATTATTAGACGTCCAATTTTAGAGCTAGACATCTTATAATGGCATATCATACGTCCATGTAGATCCCTATTTAGATCCAATATGATCAAGGACTCTGACTGTTGGCAATGCTTGATCGTGTTTCAACAGTCAGTTGCGTTGTAGTATAGGCGACCAAGCGTTGACAACAAATAAAAATTTATTACTTGAAAACCTAAGTATCCGAGGTCGAACACAGGGAGCAAATGGAATTTATTCATTAATCTCAATGATGTAATTGAACACTTAGAATTACTCAAAACTTAATTCAGAATTTAAATGCAAGAGTTTAAAAGTCAATGGTGGCAAAAATAGAGAAATTGGATGTCTAATCCTGTGATCAGACGTCTTAAAAAGATATCTCTCTTCTCTCTTATTTCTTGTCTACTTTCTCTTCTTCTTCTGACTTTCTTTCTCTGATTTTCCTCTTTCCTTAGCTCTTTTTCTTCAGTTCTTCTTTGGCCATCTGCTTCTTCTTCCTTATTTCTTCTCTGCAGCTCCTTTCTCTACTGTTGCCTTTCTTCTTCCTTCATCTTATTTTCCTCTGTCTTCTACCTTTGATTTTCTTCCTTCTCTTTCTATCTGCAGCTAAGTGTCAACTTCACCTTGCCTCTATTACCTTCAGCCTCCTCTGGCTTTCTTCTCTTTGGCTTCTTTCCTGTCTTCCTTCCTTCTTCTCTTACACAGTGCCTTTGCTTCCTTCAGCCTTAACTCTCCTCTGACTTCCTCTTTTCTTTGCCCGTCCTTCCTTCTTCCCTTCTGTGGCTAAGTATCCTTACTTTCACCTCAGTTGTACCTTCCTCTTTCTTCTTCCTTAGCCTTAGCTTTCCCTGATGTGCCTCTTCCTTCTCCTTCTTCTTCCCTGCACACACTGCAAAGCAAAACCTACCCCTCTACCCACCCCCACACGTCTCTCTCTCTGTATATCATTTGAACGCTACGAGTTGCTATGCTAACGTGTTTGGTTTTGAAAACCTTGTCGTTGTAGTTTGAAAGTGAAGAACTCATGTTCAACAAATAAAATTTATACCGGAATGAAAATCTCGGGTCGAACACAGGGAGGGGGACGTTTGATTTAAAAAATTCACGTTTGTTTTATTTGTCACGAAGTAATTCAATTGATTAGAACTATCTAACTATTTACAATAAATAGAAGAGAGAGAGAGAATAAGAGAGAGAGAATATTATAAACAAAAACCAAAATGAGATGTAGAATGAACATGGAATTCATCATTAAAAAGATTATTTGTTTCACTAAACATTATGACTAGAAAGCAGAAAACGATTACACTAGAAAGCAGTAAATCTACTCTAGAAAGTAGCAAAAGAATGAAGAGAGAAATATCCTACTCGACGGTCACTTGGAGGATGAGCCGGACGGGACGACGGTCGGACGAAGGAGGATTGAGTAGGACGAAGGAGGGCAAAGGAGGAAGAACGAGAACGAGACAGCACGTCATCGTCGTCGCGGGATCTGCTTCCGAAAGGGGGACGAAAAATTGACTTTATCTCGTGAGAAGCATCTTGGGTGTGGGACAAGCTTCTCTTGAGCTTTAGAGAGGGAGAGAAGAGAAGGAAGGGATGAGAATTTCGTGTGGAGGGGGTCACCTTTTATAGTTGCAAGGAGTGGGGGCAATTTGGTCATTACAACTCTAAAAACATTAATTCAGGACCTTTAGTGACGGATAAAACCATCGCTAAAGGTTCGAACATGGCCTATGTGGGTGGCGCGCGCACACCTGCTCACCTCCTCGCGCGTAACGCACGCGCACGTCCAGCTGATCCGATCGGACGGCTTAAATTGCACTACCACCTGCCTCCTTTGCGCGCCCGCCCGCGTGCGATTCCGCGTGACGTGCGGGCGTGCGTGGGTGCGTCATCTTGATTGAGCACGCATGGCCATTGGATCGCGATCGTGCGATCGATCGAGTGTGCGCTTCCGCTCCAATTGCAGCGTGGCACGGATCAAACGCACGCCTGCGCTTCGTGTTAGAGCACTCGACCAACGTGCTATGGGCGCGTTTGTGTCGAGCGCCTAACTTAAGCGCGGGCACGTCGCAACCATTGGATCTTGATCCAACGGCGGGGAAGGGCTGATGAGGAGGCCTTCAGCAGGTGCGTGCGGATGATTGGGCAGCTGAGATGGCGCCATGTGGTGCCATCTTGGCCGTCCATCTTCTGGATGATGTAGATGGTGCCACGGGTGTCGGATTGACTCAATTTTTGCATCGTTAGGCTGCGATCGTCGATCCTAATCCATCCATGTGGTCGGATTTGTCGTTTGAAGTGTGGATTCACACCATCTTGGCCCTTGATCTTCTAGGGTTCCCCGATCTCTATCTGATGCTATAGATGTCTAATTAGGGCGACCTTAGAGTCGAACTCCAATCATCGCCCTGATCACATCTGTACAGTTGGATCTTCGATCCAAGGCCCCGATAAAAAGTTTGTGCTATCCATGAACATAAAAGGAGATAATTAACCTCCATTTTATTCGAACTACTCTAAATGCAAGATGATGCATGTTATGCAATATTTATAACATGCAATGCAATCCTATGCTTAAGAACATGCATAAATAGACATCTTAAGTAGTGTAAACATGTTTACATTGTACCCCCATGCCTATCTTTTGCTAGTACCTAGCAAAAACTATATGCTATTTATAAAAGAATCAGGTTGGATTATTTGGGCATAAATTATTTTCAATCATTAAGAAAATGTCTACTTAGGATCTGAACTTTCAAAGACACAACAGTGCCAGAGTATCTGCCAAAATGCAGACTGCCTCAAGCCCTCGCCATATTCAAAGAAAATTTTATTTTTCTCTTTTTCTTCTTTTCTATTTTTTTTTTATTTTTCAAGTTTAGGGTTTAAGAGTGGCTTTCTACGGCCATTCAACTCACCCAAGATTTGATGAGAACCCTAAGTTCTAAGCATCTTATTGTGAATGTGATAGACTCATTGACTGGCAGTTAAAACGGACTTCGGATTTCTACGCCTCTAGGTGACCTAAAAAAAGAATTCTGCCTAAAGGTGTATCCTTACAACCAGTAGCTTTCTCCCTACTTTTATTTTTTTACGGGGTCAACACAAGGGTGAATCCAGTGTATATCTCC
This sequence comes from Thalassia testudinum, assembly GCA_037157565.1. Lineage (NCBI taxonomy): Eukaryota > Viridiplantae > Streptophyta > Magnoliopsida > Alismatales > Hydrocharitaceae > Thalassia > Thalassia testudinum. Next base: position 19,064,362 of record JAZHRO010000026.1, on the reverse strand, counting down.
CTGGTTTATTCTACTTCACTTCTTCCTAAGTGTTTTGGGAATTTTTAGTGCATTTATTGAGCTAGGTTCTGGACAACCGATCGATGAGCTGTTACCACCGACAACTTGCCAGCCATACTCGTGCAGCGAAGTGTGGCTTATTTCTTTTTTTCTTTTCTCCTTTTCTTTTTGACCTTTTTTTTTTTAAGTAGGTGGCTTCCCTGGTTTAAGATTTACCTAAAAACAGCAAAAATAGAAACGTCCAATGATTGGGCTCTAGACAACCTACCTATGGGCTATTACCCACGATAACTTACTAGCCATATCACCCTAGAAGGTTCATTAGCTACCCAATTTCCATTAGAATCGCTGAACAACGAGTCAGTGACAAGATAGTGTGTAGATGCTTAAAACTCAAAATTCCCTCAAATCAGAGGGCGGGTTGATAAGTCATGTACTTACCACCCAAACTTATTTACTCCAATTAAAATAGAATTTAGGTTGGCGATGACTCAAAAAATAAATTCACATTTTAGTGGATACACGGGCTGATTAAGTCCAAAGACCTGAGGGTCTTTGTGTTCAAATCATAATGTAGTATTTCCTAAGATTGAAAATTTTCTTAAACCCAAGTTCTCTTTCCTAATTCCACAATTTTTTCTTTAATAAAAGAAAATAAAACAAATCTACGAAGCTGACTAATACATTCAGAGATGAATATCCACCCCCCTATGCCTATCTAATGCAATGTCCTCAATGTATTAAAAAGACATAAAATAGAGTGGAATAGCGTAGAAAGCATCTGAATTGCGTGAATGTTAGGTCCGCTCCAAGATGAAAACTAAAAAGAACTGTATACGTGTTGAATTTAGTGTCTTCAGCTAGGCACACTATACAAAGAAGAGAAATGAAGAATTCACAGGTGCAGGTTAGAATCATAATAAAAAGATGAAACCTCGGACCTGCTAGCAGATGTCCACAAATGTGAACCAGATTGTGATGCAGACCCATACCCCATAATCGAGAATATCTTAGGTTTTTGGATAAAAATTACCCAAAACCTAAAATCAGTATGCAAGCGGGGTCGGGCCTGCGATTTATGAGGATGCAACCCAAGACCAAAAAGTCGAGTTACAGAGAAATCAAGCTCAAAAGGATAATCATTGAATGTGTGCTTGGGTTGAACATCCTCAGAACAGATGTCATAAGGGTTTTGGTTTGATGGTTTCAGATGAATTGGAACCCTTAGACTCAGTCTTCTACTTCCTCCGGAGTTAGCTTCCCAGATCAGAACTTCCCAGCTTCTATCCTCCTCATTCAGAATGTTAAATTCCAGGACCTCTTGCATATTAATCACCCCATCTGAAATTTCCAAGTCTAAAAGATGTGGCTGAATTAGAATTGACTTGGGTCTAATTATCTCAGAAATAGAATCATCGATAAGCTCAATGGGGTGTAACTGATAATCAGGGCATTGAATTGAATCCTCAAGAAAATACGATTCTGGATCCGTAATGTGAGCCCTAATAAGATCAGTTTCCTCAATTATTGGGCTATCAAATGATCTATCAGATTCCTCAGGCCCAATCGTCTCACAAAAATCATGTTTTATAAACTCGTGTGAGACTTCGCCACTTAAATCTTCACCATCAGAATCAAAGAAATCAAAATCCATATTAATGTATGTCTCAAAATCATCTGTCACTTTCTGTTCCAAGGAGACATATGTTTCCTCATTCCCCAGCTCAGGGATCTCAGGTGAAGAAATTAGATCATCCTTAATTGGTTGCTCTAATTCAATCTGGTCAACCTCGAAACATGTGTCCCCCCCAACAGGTGCCTGAATAGGTTCTGAAATTGGCTCTCCTGAAGAGGGTTCATCCTTGGAATCGTCCCATGATTGTATCAAAGCGACCACAAATCTCATCCTTAATTTCGCTAACTTCCCAAGTAAAAACTCACCCGGGTTCTTATCCTTAACATCCTGGAGCCAATCCAACGAATACATATTCAAATCATCAATCATCTGAATCAGGGGCTCCAATCTCTCAATGCAAGGTATTGGCTGAACTTCTAAAGATTATTTGATATTCCTCAAGTTAGCCAGAACCTTATCTTGAACCTGGTTACCCTGAACCAAATGAGTTGGTTCAGGGTTGGGCGGGTTTGGGATCAATGCAGGGGAATTAACGAATTGAAATTCGTTATACCCTTCCTGATAATAGGTCATTTCGGATTGTTCAAAAGGTGGTGATGACCGAAAGGCAGTGTAATCAGAGGATGGGTAAGAATCAGTGTATCCTTCTTGATTGTAGATCGTATTAAGTTGTTCATTAAAGGGTGACGATCTATAATCGACGTGGCTCTGAGAAGGATAGAAATCACAATCATAGTGTTCAGGGTTAGACCCTAAACACGGAGGTCTGGAACTGTATCCCCAATCCGAGTTATCCCAACTAACTGATGGTTGATTACAGTACGAGTCGGAATAATCGTCATGTTGAGGATAATTCAAAACAGGAGGGAAAGAGCGGGAATGCGTATAATATGTGGAAGGATTCATGAGAGATGGGAGGAAGAAAGGCACCTTACAATACAAACAATCAAACTAGTCCTTAAGTGGGCTGGCCTAAAGACCTACAGACTCCTAAAACCCATCTTGAGATAAAGGAACGATTTGATCTACTTCTGTCTGTTCAATCCAACCAGTTAGGAGGGACTAGGGAGAAGGTTCTTCCTTCGGCTTGCGCCTCCGGTTCCTAGTGTACACCCCAACCGCGATCGTTTGATTCTGCTCCCCTAGCTAAACATTAGATTGAACAGTAGAAAAAGACTAATCGAAAATAATCTCATTCTGGGCTCTGAAGAGCAAGTCAAATCCTTAAGGCCAACGTCTACTCTGTTTATTTAGGGTTAGGTTTGAATATGCTTTGGAATGTGATGGGCCCTTTATCTGGGTTGTGCCCTTAATGATTGATTGATTGATTTGTGTGTGCGTGCACAACCAGTGATTTTCAAGCAAGATTATTTTTGATGCGGTGAATTTTAGGGTTCAAATCTTGCTTAGTAGCTTTTAGGATTCAACTTTAGGTGTTTTCAAACAAGTTTTGTTGGCACACTAGGTTTTGAAAGCACAGGTGAAGATGTTTTCCTTTGAAGCTTCAAAAGAATGTGGAGTGCCTGGTAAATCCCTAAGAGTTGAACCTAAGTGGCAGCTACTTGATGAGTTGATTTTAATTAAAGTGGTGCAGCCCAATCAACTCAAACAATTGGCTTGTTGCACCACTTAATTAGGCACACAAATGATTACCTAATCTGATTTCTACTCAATTATGTGTTTGAATGTGTGTACCGGCTCCAAAGATCGGTTTATCGGTTGAGTTTAAAAATCAGATGAGGTTGTGTACCTCTGTGAGATTTTTGTTTTTTATTTTTCTTTTTTAATGTGGAGGTTGGGGCGGGTGTGGGTGTCAAACAACAAATAATCTAACCTTAGAGTTTATAAGAACACCTAGGTTGATTGATGTTTGTGTTATTATATCGTGAAATAAAATCTAATGAGTGGGAGGTGGGGGATAACTTACAAAGCCTTCCACAACACTTTACTCCAATCTACCACTTTTGCTTATCTCGAAAGAGTACTTGCAATCATAATAAGAAAGGAGAGAAGTGAGGTAAATGATTCGTAAGTTGTAAAAATGTGAATAAAAAATCAAAGAGCGTCGCCTCCCCGACAACGGCGCCAAAACGTTGAACGCTACGAGTTGCTACACTAACGTGTTTGGTTTTGAAAACCTTGTCATTGTAGTTTGAAAGCGAAGAACTCGTGTTCAACAAATAAAATTTATATCGGAATGAAAATCCCGGGTCGAACACAGGGAGGCGGACATTTGATTTAAAAAATTTACGTTTGTTTTATTTGTCACAAAGTAATTCAATTGATTAGAACTATCTAACTATTTACAATAAATAGAAGAGAGAGAGAGAGAATAAGAGAGAGAGAGAGAGAATATTACAAACAGAAACCAAAACGAGATGTAGAATGAACATGGAATTCATCATTAAAAAGATTTTTTGTTTCACTAAACATTATGACTAGAAAGCAGAAAATGATTATACTAGAAGCAGTAAATCTACTCTAGAAAGAAGTAAAAGAATGGAGAGAGAAATATCCTCCTCGACGGTTGCTTGGAGGACGAGCCGGATGGGATGATGCCTGGACGAAGGAGGATGGAGCATGACGAAGGAGGGCGAAGCAGGAAGAATGGGAACGGGGCAGCACATCATCGTCATCGCGGGATCCACTTCCGAAAGGGGGACGAAAAATTGACTTTATCTCACGAGAAGCATCCCAGGTGTCGGACAAGCCTCTCTTGAGCTTTGGAGAGGGACAGAAGAGAAGGGATGAGAATTTCATGTGGAGGGGGTATCCTTTTATAGTTGCAAGGAGTGGGGGCAATTTGGTCATTACAAATCTAAAAACATTAATTCAGGACCTTTAGTGGCGGATAAAACCGTCACTAAAGGTCCGAACGTGGCCTTCGTGGGTGGCACGCGCGTGCCCACTCACCTCCTTGCGCGTAACGCACGCACATGTCCAGCTGATCTCAGCCGTCCGATCGCGAGATCAGACGACTTAAATCTCGCTACCGCCTGCCTCCTTTACGCGCCCGCCCGCGTGCAATTCCGCGTGACGCGCGGACGTGCGTGGGCACATCATCTTGATTGAGCGTGCGTGTCCGTTGGATCGCGATCGTGCAGTCGATCGGGCGGACGCTTCCGCTCCAATTGCAGTGCGACGCGAATCGAACGTACGTCTGTGCTTCATGTTAGAGCACCCGACCAACGCGCTATGGGCGCGTTTGTGTCGAGCGCCTAACTTAAGCGCAGGCACGTCGTAGCCTTTGGATCTTGATCCAACGACGGGGAAGGGCTGATGCGGAGGCCTTCAGCAGGTGCGTGCGGACGATTGGGCTGCCGAGATGGCGTCACGTGGCGCCATCTTGGCCGTCCATCTTCTGGATGATGTAGATGGTGCCACGGGTGTCGGATTGACTCGAGTTTTGCGTCGTTAGGCTACGATCGTCGATCCGAATCCATCCATACGATCGGATTTGTTGTTTGAAGTGCGGATTCACACCATCTTGGCCCTTGATCTTCTAGGGTTCCCCGATCTCTATCTGATGCTACAGATGTCTGATTAGGGCGATCTTGGAGTCGTTGAACTCCAATCGTCGCCCTGATCACATCTGTACGGTTGGATCTTCGATTCGAGGCCTCGATAAAAAGTTTGCCCAGTCCATGAACATAAAAGGAGACAATTAACCTCCATTTTATTCAAACTACTCTAAATGCAAGATGATGCATGTTTTGCAATATTTATAGCATGCAATGCAATCCTATGCTTAAGAACATGCATAAATAGACATCTTAAGTAGTGTAAACATGTTTACATCAATATCACTCTTCGGTACGCCCTCCCAAAGCCGGGCAATCGGGTCGGGTCGCGTGCCCGGGTCCAGGCGCACCGGCGTGGGTGTGGTGCGCGAGTGCTCGGTAGGTTAGTCGAGTCAAGTGCCAGGTTCGCTGGGTATAATGTTGCGGACGAGGCGTGATAGGTGAGGGACCTTACCCCATGTGTGTTTCGTGGCGAAGAGAGTAGAACACAAATTCAATATAAGGGATGCACCTCACTCTTGATTTTCCGAGGTGGGACTAATGTCCCACCCGCTTTTGCGCGCACGCCCGCAGGAGGATGACTTCCCACAATTGTCGCAGCTGAAGGTCTCACGGCAACTGCTCTCAAACTGGACTTGTGCACACTCTTAACCCGCATAGCCTGGGAGCCTGAATCCTGATGCTTACAGCCTGAATCTGGAGAACAAGCAAGCTCGTGTGCTTGTTAATGGCAGACAAGAGCTCTGATCTGTCACACATGAATGCGACCTGGTGGCCCCATTAAAATACATGGAAAGCTTCGCCGAATCAAGGCGAAGGTGGGATGGTAGGTGGCAGGCTGCGGGGCGGCCTAGGAGTGCGTGCCTAGGTCGCTTTGTGGTTGGGTTTATGGGTTAGGTCGGGGGGTGTTCATGGTGGTGTTGGCGGGCTGTGAGTGGGTGGATGATGTTCAGTGGTTGATGGCGGAGGTGAAGAGATTGGTGGCGAGACATGTGGCGGTGTGGAGTAACGGATGCGTCTCGCCGAAGGTTGGCCGGAGATGGGGAAGATGGCGGTGGACAGTGGCAGTTAAGGAGTAATTTGTGAAATAAATTGAGGGGAATTGAAGAGGGGATAGAGACGAGTGATTCTAACCTATTTAAGTGGACGAAGGGGGAGAGATGGCGACTGGCAATACTTGCTGTCACCGGAGAAGACGACGTCCAGTGGAGGGAGACGGCGACGACGACGGAGCTAGAGATGCTCGCGCGGGTGTTGCACGATGCGGAGGAAGATGGTGAGGACAGCTCTGTCACTGGTATTGTGGCAAGGCAACTAGAAAGAGGAGGGAGGCTCACCGGAGCTCGCTGGACCACTTGGCTGGAGGAGAAGAAGAAGAAATTGAGGTGGATCTCCGACCAAGTCGAGCTAAAGAGGTGCGACCGGAGATGGTGGTCATTTTATAGTCGCTGGTAGGGACTCCTATGCTTGGAAGACAAGCCTCTGAGCATAAGAGACCTAGCCGGAGATGGAATTCTGTGGGATAGCCAAATCTTCCGTGCATTCTCACGAGAGATTGGGTGTGAATCAGGGATTAAGACCACGCTCAGATGGAAGGGAATTCCTTAGAGAATCTCCCTTCCAAATCTGGGAGATCTCTGAGGAATCAGGGAGTACTCCCCCTCCATTCGTCACCGGAGTAGGATTTCTCCACATTAATGGTGGAGGGACCTGTTTGTAAGAGTGGAGAGGAAGTTAGGGGGGTGTGTGCAATGGTTTTCAAAAGAAAGGGGTAAAATGTAATTAGGTGTACTATTTTGCGAAGTAGGTCAAGATGACCTCCCCATAGGTCCAAATTTTGGTACAAACCTAATTTTGACCTAAGAAATCCAATGGTAAGTTGGATTTTAGGTTTGACCACGTTTGACTGATCTTTTTGCACATAAACCCAAACTAGGTCAATTAATGAGTTAGGACCATAATCTAGGTCAAAATAGGTTCCAAAGGTCAAATTGAAGGTTCTAAACCCTAGGGGCTATTTTTCCATGAATTCTAGAGGGTTTAGCTGATTTTTAACCTGACCAGAACCTTGTTGAATTAAGCAGGTCTGTTTTAGGGTTACAGAATGTCATTTAATTCCCAGACTACACATTAACCCATTTCTGATTAAACCAACCCACTTTTTATCTTATTCAGGACATTTGACGTATGTTTTGCCTCTGAGAAATCCCGTTTATGTACTGCAATGGTAAAATTGCAGTTTTAACCTTTATTTCATGTTTTCTTCTCAGAACATTTATTCCTTGAATTAAGCCCTTCTCCAGGTTATGTAGGAGCTCTTATTCTCTTTCTTAGGTCAAAATTTAGGGCTCATGATGAGGCTCTCATCATACCCCCATGCCTAGATTTTGCTAGTCCCTTAGCAAAATTTCAAGGTTTTAACTTCTATTCTAGACCCTAAGTGTTTGTTACTAGTAATGATAAGTGCTTTTCTTTTTCTTTTGATTAGGTTAAGAATGCTGACAATAGGCCTAGAGGTACTCAAGTACCAACCAAAATCCGGACCTGCCCTGCTCTAGCCTTAGTCCTCCACGAAGGTTTTTAAGGCCCGCAGAAACTAACCTAGGGTTTGTTGGATTCTACGGTTAAAGCACCCGTGCTTGAGACATTTTTAGCCTAGGTTCAGTTTGCAGTGCGTTTTGGTAAGAGAGAGACAGCGGATTTATTTGTTTGGAGAGCTTTCTCTCTCTTTTCTTTTTATTTCTAGCTTCGGATTGGCTTCTCAACACGGTCTGTATCGGATGCCTCATCCCCATCATCAATCCACAAGGGTCCCTGGCAATCGATGCTTCGTGATAACACCGCCCATGGCAACCCCCAGACCCTGGCAATCGACATTTCGAGATAATGCCGCCCATGGTATCCGAACCAGCAGAGTGCTTACATGCCCCCGGTAGGATATTTAAATATCCTAAGAGATAAGCACTGAGGAGACGATATGTTGTTGCGCATCTTCGAGGGGAATTTCCCGCCTCTCTGTGCCGGGAACTCGTCCAAATCAACTTGTGTTGATCGACTGCTTCTAATCTAGGAAACTTTTTCAAAACATTGAAATGCTTTTTGCGTGATTTTGATATTTATGCACACTGAACCAGATTGTGTGTGAATTAGGGTGCTTAGGTTACCGAATCCCACAAACTGAAGGTCAGTTAACGAGGCCGAATACTTCCTAAGCCTTAGACCTAATACTTAAGCTTCGCATTTTCCCCAACCTCTTGAGGATTATCTAGATCTAATCGAGTACGAGAATTTTTAAGCCTAAGAGTCTACCCAGAAGGCCTAAGATCAGCATTTCTGCTAATCTCTTTTTGTGTCTCCTTAGCACTTTTCTTTCCTTTTTTTCTTTTCTTGATGTGGTCTAGAACTTTAGTTAATTCCTTGATCTCTTACTAATGACGATCTCTTTTTTCTTTTTCATTTTGTGCTCCTTTTTGTCATTTTTTTTCGCACTTTTTCTCCTCCTTATAATTATGTGGCTCACAAAATTTCCTCCGTCCTCCATTTTTTGTTCTTTTTCATAATTTTTCAATTTTTTTGTGTTTTTGATATATGTGATTTTTTTTTGTGAGAATCCTTCTTACTTTTTCTTGATTCTGTATGTATGCACTTTATCACCCCCCCATGCCTAAGTTTTAAACGTAGGGTGTGAAATAGTGCTGAGGTCAGGGACTTAGAACAGGATACATCAGGTGAGTGAATGGGTCGAAAGTGACTGATGCGGACAATTTCAAGCTTTGGTACGTGTACCAGAGGTGGGATCAACTGTCTAAGGTTGAACTCAAGGTGCAATGGACATGGAGTACAAACGGATAATCAGACGGGTCTCTATTTTTGAAATGACGGGTTGCCTCCCGTTAAGCACTAAATTCAACGCCTTCAACCGAGCGGAAAATGAGGTGGAGAGGGAGTGGTTAAATCAGTGGAGTTTTGTAAAACAAGCACCTTGATTAAGAGCCTGGCTGGTCCAACCAGGTGCTTGTTAAGATCAACAGGCTGATGATGCAGCCCAACTCCAATCAATCAGGTGGGTTGATAGATGTAGATCAACAGATGCGGAACCCACCATATGCAATGTGGCTCGGATGGATATGGAAGTGAAAACTCAGGTTCAGGCTGAGGCGAATCAGCCTGGTCAGGGTAGGGTTCCGAAAAATAATCAGTGCATGGTGTGGAAACCCTATAAGGGTGATCAGAGAATGATGGATCATGTTTCTCAGTCTGATCGATACCCGATGCCCTCTATACATGTGGAGTTGAATCATCTGCAAACGACTCAGTGAGAGGTGAGTCAGAATAGAAATTGAGTCCGGTTGCGGGTCGGGATAGAGAATGAGTTTTGATCAGTTCTGTACATGTGGAAGAGGTGATTTTAGTGAGAATTGTGTGTGAGGGCTCTTCTAGAAAGGAATGACAGGTGGTCTCATGTAGAGTGTCCTCATAGTAACTTTGAAAATCAGAGTTAGAGAATGAGTCATGTGAGGTAAGGTTGTAGATTGGCTGGTTATAATCAAGAAGCATATTTTCTCCGATGTTATGGTCAAATTTGAAATCATCGGAGAGTTTGAGAAAATCTGAATCTGAATGAGATTCAAGATCAAGAGTTCCACCATAGAATAAATCATATGCCGTAGATTCGGCAGCCTGACTGGGGTCTAGCCTAGATGTCAATCCTGAGTTTAAAAAGTTCTTATTTGGTAGAGGTTCAGGTTCTAAGCTGGTAGGACAAACCCAATTGGAACCCCACTCATCCAACTCCTCAGTTTCTGTATCGTAAATTGGCATGACTTCTGAAAAATCAATTGGTTTCTCTGAGGATGTTGGCGAGGGATATTCATCAAATAGAGGCCTAAAATCATATTCTTCATTGAAAAATTGATCTTCCTCATATGGGGCCTTGAAATCTTCCCAATAGGTTTCAGATCTAGATTCTAGGTTTAGGATGTGGGTTGAATCATTAGAATCTACATCCGAATAACCTTCGGGGGTCACCTTATCAGAATAAGGGATGGAATTTACACCCTCGAGAGGTTCGGTTCTATTCTCATTATTGCAGGAGTTTTGGGATTCTAAGCCTGGTGATTCATGGTCTAGAGTGGGCTCAACATTGTGTTCTCCCGCAATTGGAGCTTCCCAACCTTCTTCAATATCAGGCACATTGTACTCCATCTGGGTTGGGAATCTGCAACAATTTTGTGCCTCAAACCCGAGATCAGATTGATCCTCGATGTTGTCCCAAGATGATTCATCCTCTGTTTATGGTATATACAGGTATTTCTGGTCAATAATTTATTTTAATAATCTCATTATCTCTTCCCATTTTTCAAGATCATCTTGGTGTTGCTTCCAAAGTATAGGATTTGTCATGCATTGAAGTTATTCAAGATTGTGCAATTTTTCTATCTCAATGTATCCTGTGATGAGCAAGTTTCGGGTTGATCCTTTTGTGGCTTCTGCCAATAGTACTTAGGCACAAGTTATGATAAAGGTTGTGGTTGTTGGGACATCAACCTGAATGTTTTTTACTGGTGTTGAGGTTTTGTCTTCTTTTTCATAGAATTTCAGGGCATCCTCAATCATCCTATCTCTCATGGATCTCCGATATTCAAGTTTCTTGAATGGTAGTCCAAAGTGGTTTGGCTGCATATTTGAATCAAGTGGTGGACTCAAGATGTAGAATCAGAGTTTGAATCAAGATGTAGAATCAAGTTATGAAGCGATTAGATCTGAATAAAGAGTCCCATTGAAAATGTATGTGTGTGCTCTAAAGAGAAAAGATGAGGGACTGGAGATGTTTTTGACCCAATCAAGGCACCCAAAGACGTTTGGATGACTATGGAGGTTCAGGGCGGATGATACCCCTGGATCAGAAGGTTGTCCACCTGAGAATTACCTGGGCAGCCAGAGAGGGAGAGTCCCGCAAAGACCCCTACTCGATAGAGCGTCCCCACGGGTTACAGGGTTTCCCCCACCCGACCTCTCTTGTCACTGAGATTCCAGGTAGACCAGAATGGGGACCTTGAACTCTTAAGTCTACCACTTTTATTTCAAAGGTGTTTTAGGATTTTCACTTGAACTTTAGATGTTTTGATGTTGTGACCTAATTTGGAGGTTGGTTGACCCACGGGGTCAACTTTACCTGACCTGTCCTAAAGATGGCAGAATGATTCTAGGCTTGGGACCTAGAGACCACCCTGATTTGACTCCCAGTTTATTAGGTCCAAGATTTTTTTAAGATTCAAGTGATTTTAGAGCTCAATTTTTAGGGTTTGTCTTGTTTAGATCTCTTCAATCAAGGGCTTGGGTAGCACACTGATGCGAGAGGGTTCATTTCCTTTTATACAGGCATGTGTGACTAGCACTCCAAAAACCCTACTGTAGAAACCTAATTTGATTCTATTTCCAATCTCTTTTCTTCTTGAAAAAGGTTCTCTTTGGACTTAAAAGCAAGAAATGTGTTGTCCACAGAGATTAAGTATGATTTCTATTAGGCACAGGAATTTTGTGGGATAAAATCTAAAAAATCTCTCCAACTTCAATATGTTTTGAAAACTTTTCGCAAATCAGGAAATGTTTGCCTTAAAGATGGTGATTACTATAGAAAGAAGGCAATTGATTCCTAAGTTGGTTTCTTCCTTTTTGTCTTTCAAGGATTAGGGGATGGTTTAAGGAAGAAAAGAGATTACCTGCCCTAGAGTAGTTGACTTGCGGGAGGGATCTTCTCGTGAAATACCTTGCAAGATCACAGCAAAGCAGAGTAGGGTAAGTTAGTGTTCAATATGATCAAAAAGAATGTAGAGATTAGTGATAAATTGCACGTTGCTCCCCGGCAACGGCGCCAAAATGTTAGCAACGCTTGATTGTGTTTTAAGTCAGTTTTGTTGCAGTATAGGTGACCAAGTGTTGACAACAAATAAAAATTTATTACTCGAAAACATAAGTATCCGAGGTCGAACACAGGGAGCAAATGAAATTTATTCACTAATCTCAATGATGTAATTGAACACTTAGAATTACTCAAAACTTAATTCAGAATTTAAATGCAAGAGTTTAAAAGTCAATGGTGGCAAAAATAGAGAAATTGGACATCTAATCCTATGATCAGACGTCTTAAAAAGATATCTCTCTTCTCTCCTATTTCCTGTCTGCTTTCTTCTCTTCTTCTTCTGACTTTCTTTCTCTGATTTTCCTCTTTCCTTAGCTCTTTTTCTTCAGTTCTTCTTTGGTCGTCTGCTTCTTCTTCCTTGTTTCTTCTCTGCAACTCCTTTCTCTGCTCTTGCCTTTCTTCTTCCTACTTATTTTCCTCTGTCTTCTACCTTTGATTTTCTTCCTTCTCTTTCTGTCTGCAGCTAAGTGTCAACTTCACCTTGCCTCTGTTTCCTTCGGCCTCCTCTAGCTTTTTCTCTTTGGCTTCCTTCCTTCTTCTCTTGCACAGTGCCTTTTCTTCCTTCAGCCTTAACTCTTCTCTGACTTCCTCTTTTCTTTGGTCGTCCTTCCTTCTTCCCTTCTGCGGCAAAGTATCCTCACTTTCACTTCAATTGTGCCTTCCTCTTTCTTCTTCCTTAGCCTTAGCTTTCCCTGCTATGCCTCTTCCTTCTCCTTCTTCTTCCCTACACACACTGAAGAGCAAAACCTACCCCTCTACCCACCCCCGCACATCTCTTTCTCTCTCTGTATATCACTCTTCGATACACCCTCCCAGAGCTGGGTAATCAGGTTAGGACGCGTGCCAGGGTCCAGGTGCATCGGCGTGGGTGTGGTGCGCGAGGAGTGCTCGGTAGCTTAGTCGGGTCGGGTGCCAGGTCCGCGGGGTAGAATGTCGTGGACGAGGCGTGATAGGTGAGGGACCTCACCCCATGTGTGTCTTGATCGTGTGGCTTACTCAACTTAGAAATTAAGTTAATTTCACTTAATTAAGAGTAGAAGTCACTTAGGTTAACTCGAAATTGTGTTGGTTGTGTAGTATAGGGTCGAATTAACCTAACATTTTAGAAATTTTTACGGGTTGAGTTCAGGTCATTCACTGGGAGGTATAATAATTTTTTTTCAAAATTCACCAATTTTCTTTTATTTTCCATTCAAGTTTAGGAGGTATAACTAAGTTGATTTTAAAACATGAATTTTGCCAAAATATTTAAACTACAAAGAATATACAAAATTCCATATGAAAAAACATATTTACTCATATGTTGTGCTTTATTAACAAGTAAACATGTTAGTCTTCCAATTTTATTTCAAAAGAAATTAAGGCAATTAAAAGTTTTTCTATTAAAACATGCCTTATTACAATTATTACACATTCAAAAAGAAATTAAAGAAATAAAACTCATTTCTTCAGCCTCTCTCTTCCTCTTCCTTTCTCTTTATTTTTATTCTCTATCTCTTTACTTCTCTTCTGCTCCTGCCTTCTTCTCTTCCCTTAGTACCTGTTCTTCGTTAACACTCCTTAGTGCCTGTTCTCCTCCTTTCCTTAGCCTTCAGCACTTAGCTTAACAACCATCGGCTTTTCTTTTCCTTAAGCTTTCTTTTGAACCATCAGTTGAACCAGGTTTTTTTTTCTTTTTAACCAAAAATTATTTAATTTACGGCGAGGTCCTTTCGAGGATACACAGCACCCTGAGACCAGGGTGGGACCAGACCCTACTCGATCCTCGCCTAATCTCAATTAGGTTCGATTGCGGTTTATTTCATATCAGTTCATAGTCTCGAGCCAACTTGGCTCAACCAGGCCTCCCAGGCCTCGCCCTCCCAGGGCACATTCGCTCACGCCCACTCAGGCGCACACCCGCAGGCACACAAGCCCGCACACACACATGCACATGCTCAGAATAGGTTCAAAATGCTCAGATAATCGGATCGGTAACCGATGCGTCGAACGCTGACGACTGAAGAGCTGATGCAACAAAATCATTTTATCCCCATGCATGCGCTCAGAAACTGACGATGTGGGACTATCATAACTCCTTCCAAACCCAACTTCAATCGATCATATCTCCCAGCTCAGAGCTCCATTTCAAGTGATTTAAAGTTTGTTAGAAAGCTCTAAGATAGATCTACTCAATTGCAGGGTCAATTTAAGGTTTAGGGGATGTTCTCCTCTTCAATTTAAAGAGTGAAATAAGGGGTTCCTACAGGTTATTTATTGCCTGGAAATAGAAATTATGTCTACAGAGTCCTCAGATGGACTTTTCTCTCCCATTTAAAGGTCTGTATAGGTTCTAAAATTAATTCTGCATCTGTTAGAGTAAGATTTAAGCTCTCAAGACCTTCAGACAGTGTACAGAAGGTTGAAGCTTCTGTGAAAGCTTCAGAGATCGAATTTTCAGACTTTAATATGTGCAACAGACACTTAAGAATGTTTCTAATTGATTTAAACTAGTTCTAAGGGTTATAACAGACTTATATGGGCAAGATTCCATTTCATATTTCAACAAAATGGCACTGCTGTTAGTTTGGGTTCGGAAATAACCCAAATTAATAGGGTTCAAATTCTCACACAATAAATCATTTGAGCTCACTTTATTCTCTCTCAGATCATTCAAAAAGATCTCAGAATCCATTTAATCTCATCAATTCCTCAGATTGAGCTCAGAACTCCATCATCAGACTCAGTTTGACTGTGGAGGCACAAAATTTTGACTTTCTGTTACAAACTTCTCCACAGGAAATCAAAGCCTCAAATAAAGTCTTCTCAACCTCAGGAACTTATTCAGATCTTCAGATAGGTGTTCTAACTCATATTCCTAGGGTTTTAGGCTTGCCGCCTAAGTTTCAAAATGTGTTTGTTCGTCAGAGGAAATCAGAGGTTGTTACAGTATTCTAAGAGTATAAACAGCTTCAGTGCATTACACTGAAGCTTCTGAGTTCCTTAAATTCTTCTTAGATCTCTTCTATCAGACTTATCCAACTCCGTCGGAGTTGGAGAAGATGAAGATCTTTCTACAGCTCTAGTGGCCAGATCCTCAATTAAACATCTACAAATTAAGCAGGGATAGTTAAATCATTGATCTGGAGCTTTTCACTAAATCCTGTAGGCTGAAGCTCAAGAATGGCTCATCGAAGATCGCCGGAGCTCCGGTGAGTCCAGAAAATGTGAAAAGTGTACACAAATTGTTTAAACCTACCATTTTTAATCTAAAAAGGATCCTGAGGTTGCAAGGAACCTCAGAATCACATTTAATTCTTCATTTGTCTCTTTATTTGTAAGATTTGACAGTGAATTCATTTCTTTAAAAATCTGATTTGAATTAAGCTCAGGACTTGTTTAAACACTCAATTGAATGGTTAAAACAAGTCAACAATTGATAGCAGTCATAATTATATAGTTAATTAATAGTTTGAACTGCTCCTGAGCCGCCATTGACAGTGAGCTCAGGAGCTTAATTATATTTGGGCGTTTAATTTATATGTGATAATAATATGTATTATAGTGTCAATTAGGGTTCATAAGTGGTGAATAGATGATGAAGAACCCAGTGGAGGTGAAATTAAGCCCACTACTGTCACCATGGACAGTGACAGTAGTTGGTGGATGTGAAATGTGAATTAGGTGATTAGATGATCAATTAAACGATTAAATGTGCTAGAAGTGATTGTGAGGATTAAAGGAAGGTGACCAGTGAGTTAAAAAGACAAGATTAAAGCTCTAGCGAGCTCAAGGAGTTTGCCGGAGTCGGAGAAGACACTGAAATTCTAAAATCTAATCTAACTAACTACCTACCTAACTAACTAATCTAACCTACTCCTACTCCTACTCCTAATCTACTGTTACCTTGACGAAGGGGTCAATAGGGTTCCGCCGAAGTCTCATGGTGGACGACGAAATCAAAGGGTGGAAGAAAGATCTCCGGCGGGCGGATTTGAGGTGGAGCAGAGGATTCCTTTGGTCGGCGCCAGAGACGCGGCAAACCATGGCGGATCTCCTCGGCTAATCAGAATGAATGGAGGAAGTCAGAAATGAAATGGAAGGTCGCCAGAGTTTTGGACGAATAGCCTATTGGGTTGGCTGCAGTGTTAGAAGAGGGAAGGGAGACAACTTGAGTAAAATCAGAGGGGTGAGGGGGTATTTATAGTAGTTGGTGGCAAAGAAAATGGTGGGGTCTGGCCGAAGAAGGAGCTTGAGGAGCTTAACCTCCAACGTCGTCTCCGACGACGGCAAGGTTATCTCCCACTGAAAAATAGGATTTCCGGTTAATCCAGACCGGTGGATCAAGAGGAGGTGGTGAGCGCAAGCTGCAAGAGCTTGGACAAAGAAGATTGATGTCGACAGAGAGGTGATCATGCGATGGCGTGACTCTTTGCTGCCAGCCGTTCGTTCGACTAAAGAAGAAGAAGAAGAAGACGAAAAGGGACTTAAATGTAATAAATCTTAAGGACCTGTGTGAGAAATAAGGACCCGAATGTAATAAATTTTAAGGACCAAAATGTAAACTCAGGTTTTGAAGGTTTATTTTAACTTAGATCTTTTTCAACTTTTTATATGTTAGTAAATAAGGTAAATATTATGTTTTCACCTTAAATTTACATTTTTGACCTTTTTAGGTTAATTTATTAGATTAAGTGAAATTACTTAAATTATTATATACTTAGGTATACATTATGATTAAGTTACTTATCTTATTAATTAAGGGAATGATTAATAGAATTTCGAGTCCAATTATTATCTAGATTATTAATAATGTTAATTGAATGATAAAATGTCATTTTTTACTTATTTTAAGGTCCTTTACCAAATATCCCTTATTCTATAATTAACCCTTATATGTTCATAACCTTAGCTAATTAACTAGGAAGACTAGTTAATTAGGGGCAATTAGAGATCATGATGAGTGTCTCATCTTGTCTCGAGGCAAATAGAGTAGAACACAAATTCAATATAAGCGATGCACCTCACTCTTGATTTTCCGAGGTGGGACTAATGTCCCACCTGCTTTTGCACTCACGCCCGCAGGAGGATGACTTCCCACAATTGTCGCAGCTGAAGGTCTCGCGGCAACTGCTCTCAGGCTAGACTTGCGCACACTCTCAACTTGCACAGCCTAGGAGCCTAAATCCTGAAGCTTACGTCTTGAAGCTGGAGAACAAGCAAGCTCGTGTGCTCGTTAATGGCGAACGGGAGCTCCGATCTGTCACACATGAATACGGCCTGGTGGCCCCATTAAAATACATGGAAAGCTTCGCCATATCAAGGCGAAGGTGGGATGGTAGGTGGCAGGACGTAGGGTGGCCTAGGCATGCATGCCTAGGTCGCTCTAGCTCGGGTTTATGGGTTAGGTCAAGGGGTGTTTTTGGTTGTGTTAGCGGTCTGTGAGTGGGTGGATGATGTTCAATGGTCGATGGCGAAGGTGAAGAGGTTGGTGGCGAGACGTGTGGTGGTGTGGAGTGACGGATGCATCTCACCGGAGGTTGGCCGGAGATGGGGAAGATGACGGTGGACAGTGGCAGTAGAGGAATAATTTGTGAAATAAATTGAGGGGAATTGAAGAGGGGATAGTGACGAGTGATTCTAACCTAATTAAGTGGATGAAGGGAGAGAGATGGCAACTGGCAGTACCTGCTGTCGCCAGAGAAGACGACATCCAGTGGAGGGAGACGGCGGCGACGACAGGGCTAGAGATGCTCGCGCGGGTGTAGCGCGATGCGGAGGAAGATGGTGAGGACAGCTCTACCACTGGTATTGTGGTAGAGCGAGTAGAAAGAGGAGGGGGCTCGTTGGAGCTCGCTGGACCAATTCGCCAGAGGAGAAGAAGAAATTGAGGTGGATCTCTAGCCAAGTCGAGCTAAAGAGGTGCGGCCGGAGATGGTGGTCTTTTTATAGTTGCTAGCAGGGACTCCTATGCTTGGAAGATAAGCCTCCGAGCATAAGAGACCTAGCCGGAGATGGAATTCTGTGGGATACCCAAATCTCTCGTGCATTCTCACGAGAGATTGGATGTGAATCAGGGATTAGGACCACGCTCAGATGGAAGGGAATTCCTCAGAGAATCTCCCTTCCAAATTTGGGAGATCTCTGAGGAATCAGGGAGTACTCCCCCTCCATTCCTTGTCGGAGTAGGATTTCTCCCAATTAATGGTGGAGGGACCTATTTGTAAGAGTGGTGAGGAAGTTAGGGGGGTGTGTGCAATGGTTTTCAAAAGATAGGGGTAAAAATGTAATTAGGTGTACTATTTTGCAAAGTAGGTCAAGATGACCTCCCCTTAGGTCCAAATTTTGGTACAAACCTAATTTCGACCTAAGGAATCCAATGGTGAAGTTAAATTTGAGGTTTGACTATGTTTGACTGGTATTTTTGCACATAAACCCAAATTAGTTCAATTAATGAGCTAGGACCCTAATCTAGGTCAAAATATGTTCCAAAGGTCAAATTGAAGGTTCCAAACCCTAGCGATCATTTTTCCATGAATTTTAGAGGGTTTATCTGATTTCTAACCTGACCAGAACCTTGTTAAATTAAGCAGGTCTATTTTAGGGTTACAGAATGTCATTTAATTCCTTGACTGCACATTAACCCATTTCTGATTAAATCAACCCACTTTTTATCTTATTGAGACCATTTGACCTATGGTTTGCCTCTGAGAAATCTCGTTTATGTACTACAATGGTAAAATTATAGTTTTAACCTTTATTTCATGTTTTCTTCTCAGAACATTTATTTCTTGAATTAAGCCCTTCTCCAGGTTTTGTAGGAGCTCTTATTCTCTTTTTTTGGTCAAAATGAGCTAGTTAGGGCTCACGATGAGGCTCTCATCCCTGACCCATCAGAGCTGACATCCAAAATATATCATACATCTGATAAGACGTCTGACCCGAATATTAGACATTTGATAACTCTATTAAAGTCATAATAACCCTAATTTCGTTGGAATTTTGGCTTGATCTTTTATGATTTGTTCCCAAAGGCTACCCAAGGCTTTCTAAGCTTCCAAAGCCTTCTTAGGACCTTTATAAATAGGAGAGGACCTTCACTTGGCTAAACACAACTAGAGAAACTACTTCCACTCATATTGTGTCCAAGAGAAGAAAGAAATCATCTGGAAGTGATCTTGCTCTCCAAGCCTTAGTCTACACATCTGAGAGCACCACCTTTGCTACACACCTGCTCTTCGCTTATTCGAGAGTGTCGCGTCCTTGTGCCTTGCGTGGTTCTTGCATACAGACTTCCATCTCAAGGAAGTACCTTTTGCCTATAAAAGCTAGATTTCATATGTGTGTATTTGGGCTCTATAGAATTGTTATAATTTGGTTTTTGTTGTGTGGTTAGGTATTCACATAATGAATTTTCATCTCCTTCATGAAACAAAATACTCCTCGTGAAGAGGAGGGGTTTGAGGTTACACTACCCTCGGTTATAAAGTAGCATAGTTGTAAGAGGTTGAAGTATCCTCGTTTAAGTAGTTTGTTAGTAGATTTGATCAACCAGGTAGATCGGGAAATCCTAAACCGAGAGGTTTAGGTGGTGGTTTTTACCCAAGTTTAGGTTTCCACCTAGAAATCCTTTGTCTTTGTGAGATTCCTCTTTTGTGTGATTGCTTTAAATTTCTGTATTATCTTTTGTATCTCGCACATCTCACCCCCCTCCGTTAGATCCTACAAAACCTACCTTGTTTAGGTTCAGTTCATTTATCTAAACGAGCATAAACTTTTGTTTAGGTTTGGTTCATTTATTTTACAAATCGAACCCAACTTGAACTCAAACAAACCTATCTTGTTTAGGTTTGATTCATTTAAGGTTCATTTAAGAATTCCACTACCAATCATATGAAATAAACTCTAAGATAAAAGGTATTAACTAATTTGCAAGCGTTACATTTCACTACCAATCATATGAAATGAGAGATCATAACTCTTAATTAAAGAAGAATAACAATCACAGACTTTCCTTTCTTCAACTGTTACAAAGAAGGAGGGTGTTTACTATAGGAGGAGGTAGCAGAAGAAATTGAAGAAGGATGTGGAGAAGGGAGAGGGAGCCAACAAGAGCTAAGGGTATAAATGAATCGAACTTGAGCAAACCTACATAAGTTTGGTTCGATTCGATAATAGTTTTTCAATGTTTGGGTTCAATGAGAAAAAATAAGAGTGAGGTTCGACTCGATTCATTTTTGTTATCAAAAGTTCGGTTCGATTCAATTCGTTTATGGTTCATTTAACTGTAAAGTTTAAAATGTTGTTAATTTAGATCTGATTCGTTTAGGATTCATTTAAAGGTTTGTTTATAATTCCTTTAAAGTATAATATTTTGTTATAAATGCAAACATAATAAATCATAATTTAAAGAAATAAAACATGGAGCAGAAAATTAAAAAATATACAAATTATATCATAAGCATTTTCAAGGCATGTTTCTCAAAAAAATATATATAAATAACAAAAAAAACCTCTATAGTCCACAAAATATAGAAGGGGTGTCCCTTGAGTTACCTTGCCATTGCATGTTCAAATCTTGGGAAGTCAAGAGTCTCTACTTTAGGGATGGGAATGCGGTAGTAGAGAGAGTAGTGGTAACTGGTTGTAGCCCTTGTAGGTTCAAATTTAATATATATATGTATCAAACTTTTATCGAATCGAACCTAAACAAACCTACCTCGATTAGGTTCAGTTCATTTATCTAAACGAGCCTAAAATTAAGTTTAGATTTGGTTTGTTTATTAATGAGTCAAATCTAAATCAAACCTTTGACAAATCAAGCCTAAACAAATATCAAACCTGAAAATATTTTGACAGCCCTAGCCCTAAGGACTCACATCAAGATGGTCTAGACTACAACAAGATAATTTTAGCATTCTAGCCTATCTTTGTCCACTAACACTATCCTCCCTTCCCTTAGCTTCTCAACCATTGAAACCACAATTTGGCACCTACCAAACTTGAGCCATATTGATTACATGAAATCTTAAATAACAATAAGGATAGAAAAATTAACCTTAAATTCTAAGTTACTCCATCCATTTAAGACCTTCTTGGCCTCTTCTAAAGTCCACTAAGGTAGCTTATGTGGTCTAGGGTTAAAAGACAATTTTTGGGAAAAGGTTTAGAAATTCTAAAGGGATTTATTAGTCCAATTGCCTAACTAAATACTCAAATAAGGAATGCTACAATTCTACATAAAATACCCTTTGAAAGCATTCCAAACTCCTATCTAAGTTGAACCTTAAAACCTTTAGAAGAGGCCTAAAATTGCCTTGACATATTGCAAGTTCCAATACTCATGAAGAGTACATATACTGCCTGTGCGCTTAGGGGATTGGACAATTTTTTCTTGCTTGTAATGGCCATGTTTATGGCTTGAAATCTTGACCTACTTCTTCCCAACCAAATATATGCTCATGACATCAATCAATCACGATCGTACACATATAATCCCATGCTTAAGACTTAGGATACAAGCCAAGGAAATTTAATCAAATATTTAAGCAAGAATTCAATCATGCACATTACTTGTTCCTTCATGCAAGATTACAGTTCATCTATAGATCATAAAATCTTCCTCATTTAAATCCTATCATGCATGTAATACAAACAACCAAGAGAATACAAACAAAAAGGATTTAGAGTCCCTACCTCTCCTGAAAATGTTTGTTGGGTCCTTGCTTAAGCAAATTTGTCGCTGTTTAAAAAATGCATTGTGGTATAGGACAAATGTGCTCACTTAAATATATAACTCAGATTCTTAAAGGAGTCCGAGGTCGAAGACATAGAGCAAAATATGGAATTCACAACATTAGTCTCATTCAAAATCAATGAGCACAATCAATTGATAACAAATTAGATATGCAATGAATGAAATTGATCAGAATTAATATCAATCAATCTATCTCAAGATTGCATGGAATCCAAAATGAAAAGAGAATTAAAACAATGATGATTTGAATCACCACTAATCCTCTTTAATCAAACATGCATGCAATTACTCAATCAGAATTCAATTGTAACTATAGTACTTAAATAATATAATAGTGTCTTAACAGAACACAAGGCTTTTTCAGAAGGCCTCACTTCTTTCTCCCTTCTTCAGCTTCCTTTCTTCTTCTTCTTTAAGCTTCCATTCTTTATCAAGCACGGCACAGGGGAATCAACTTTCTTCCAGCAACTAAGTCTCGCACAGGAGCACAAGGCCAAGAGAGCAAAACCTTCCCCCACTCTCTCACAAGTCTTCCTCCTCTTCTCTCAAGCCCAGACCCAGCGTAATTGGATCCATATTCGAGTATTCAGGCCATTTACAATTTCGAGGGTCACCAGCGTGGTTGATGACTGAGGAGTGAGTATAGGTGGGCTATCGGGTGAAGGAGGTAGGAGGGACCCAACCCCTCGTGTTACTGAGCAATAAGCACAATGCACAAAATCAATATATGTGTGTGCACACGCCCGTCATCCACCGATGTGGCACTAATGTGCCTGCTTCTTTGAGCAAGGCCCACGGAGGAGATCCTTGGAATTGCGGTTGAAGTTGCAGGCGAGGTTTCCAATTGAGGGTCTGGAGGGATGCCTGAAGGAGTTACGCATGTGTTGGAAGTAGATTCGAGGGCGAATGTGGCCAGAGGACTGAAGACAAGGTTGAAGGAGTCGAGGCGGCGACGGAGGTCTAGCAAAGTACTTGAAAGCAAGAATACGACCTTGCGTCCAAGTCAAACAAGCTCAGAAGGATCGTCAGTGTGCAGCGAGTGCAGTGGTGGGTGATTGCACAGCAATCATAGGTCTTAATTGACCTAAATTAGGCTACGACTTAGCATAAGTTAAGGTAATTCATGCATGCGTAAGCATTACTAGCACCTTTACTGCTTTCTTTTAGCTATGCATAAAATAATGCTATAATGTACTGAGTAGGTGCATTATGTCAATTGCAGGTAATAAGCTGGTTAGAATCTAGATCTAAAGCTGGATATGAAGAATAAAGAATAACTGGTGTAGCAGCAGAGTTGGAGTGGAAGACCTAGATTAGATACCGTAGATAATAATGTAAGGGAATTAAGATATGTTATTATATTAAGTAGGAATAAAGCAATAAATTGTGAAGAACTTTGGTCCATCCTAGCCCTAGGACAGCCTAGAAGCTTCCCCAAGCCTTAGCCACCCATAGATTAGGTCACCGCACCTTAGGAAACCTTAAAACCCTAATTCTAGCCTCTATCTGGATGTCCAGATGAGTTATAGGATGTCCAAAACCCTTAGCCAACTCCCGCACACCTCAAATCCACTTCTACAGTGTTATTGGGCGTCCAGACACTTGGTCAGATGTCCAATTTCTGCAGAATACCCAAGACAAAACCTAAAATCACTCCTGACTCTGATTGGACGTCCAAACAATAAGTCTGGACTTCTAATTTTTCATTATAAGATCTCTGATAACTTTATTGGACGTCTAGAACTGCCCTCCAGACCCTATTTTGAGATTCAAGCCTTGATATTGAATCTCTAGCTCCCTAAACCCAATTCTAACCCCTTAGGAACCTAAATTAAGGTGTCCTAACCCTAGTACATCACCTCTAGACCTCCCTAAGGACCTAATTAGGTCCTCATTAAACCTAATTGACTTGGACCTTAGCCAATTCCATCAGCCTATTCAATTGGACTCAATGAGTCCAATTGAGCCCTGATCTCAGCACACACTGTCCAATTGGACTCAGTAAGAGTCTAATTGACCTAGACCTGACTTAATTGAGTTATTTTCCTCTCAATTAGGTTTCCACACCCAATTAAACTTGTATTAAGTTTAATTGCACTTTACCTTAGTGAATTAGGGTTTACAACTGTTATGACCCGGTTCCTGAATCCCTACAAGACAAGAGACCAGACCGACTCGACTGATCCCAAGACCCAGTCGTCCAATGAGAAAGTAACCAAAAAAATAATAAAATAAACCACATTCACCATGTAAGCAACTAACAGTAACAAAAGTACAGTAATAAAGAAATAAACTACTACAGTACACACCACCACAACAGTAGGAAAGTAAATGAGTATAGGAATATGGAGGTCACAATGAAAGAGTACAAAAGTATAATAAACTACTCAGTACAACAGGAAACGGAGTACAACAGAAAGCTACAACTACTGGGCTCTACTGGACCCAGCACCCTCTGCAGCCGTAGGCTCTAGCTGCTCAACAACACCTGGACCTGAAAAGGTTATGAGTACAAAACGTCAGTGAACGCTGAGTAGAGTGACAACCAACTAACTAAAATAGTAAAGGTGGAAAGGTAGCTGTTGTTTTTCAATTTCTTTCTTTCTTTAACTAATTATTCTTTCTTTCATCACTTGATTTATTTATCAGGTCTCTTTCTTGATCTCGAATGTTCCTCGTGGGAACAATATTGATTGTAGTCTTTTCTGAAGAGTAGAAGTAGCATGTGGTGCTCTCCTGGCCGGGAGAGTCTCTCGTGGTGGTCCTACACTCAGTCAACCACCCCAAGCTCACTAACAAACGTAACGGTGACTACGGCACGCGCAATAAATGCACGAGTAGCTACCTCGCACTGGCACGCGGTCAGTCGTTTCCATTAGCGGGTGCGCCCAAAGCACAGCACGGAACCAGTATAGGGCATAGTCCTCTCAGTAACAGGGGCTAGCCCCTAAGAACCAAACAGGGGTCTCGCCCCTCCACAATCTACGCACCCTCACCTGACTACCCTGGTTTGCCCAGTGGGCCTAACAAGTCGGTGTAAGGCAGCTAGCTGAACCCCGAGCCCCGTGGGGTGGCTAGCTCTCTCCCTACACTAGTAGCTCTCCCCGATACTGTGTACGCAAGGGCCAAGAAGTCAGTATAGAGTGGGCAATCCTAACCCCAGGTCCCAACCCAAGGGCAGCTAGCTCTGCTCTGCACTAAACAGCGGGGACAGTCGCTATCCTTGGTACTCCATACTCAAGGGCCAGCTCACTTCCCCACTCACATTCCCAATTCCATTCCATTTATTTCCAGAAGCTCTACTACTAATTCCCCATAGGGTTCATGCTCATATTCCTCAGGCCATTAGATACCAGGTTTCATTATTTCTATTTCCATTTCTTAGGTTCTACACATGTAACATGTAACTTTATTGTTCACATCCCAGGTTTATTCACAAGTAGCTCGTGTTTTCAACATTCACCCTTCCATTTCCGGTTCATATACATGCAGCTCATATTATGACATTCAACGTAAACAACAGGAATTTACATGCAACAGTTTGCTAGCACAAGTACTTTACATTTCACAGGCAGCTGTTATTCATTTACAGGCAATTGTTATCATTCTATCTAGTCATCCAAGACTACAATCCATACATTCAATACAAATATTCCAGTGTTTCTAGTCCTAGGATTCATGCCATACCCTAGGATCTAATCATTCATTCCACATATGCATTGGGGTTTGTAATTAAACTAGGGGAGGCCACTCTACCAGTAAACCCAGGAGTAGTGGGGGCCTGATCGGCACGCCCATGTTCCTCAGCAAACCCCAAACTCGCAGAGGAATGAGGTCCTATCACAAGGATCATTCACAAGAGACTACTCAGAATAGGACAAAAACTATTCCAACAAGTAGAGGAATTTATACGGGAAACAACGGTATCATAATTGTGGAAATCGAACCTCAAACGGACCCTAAACGAGTCAAAAATAATAATTCTGATTCACATCAGATGTCTGGAACACCTTCTAGACGTCTTAAAAGAGTCCAGAACCATACCTCAACTCCTGCCCACTCAGACATCCAAGAACTTTGTTGGACCGTCTGGACCCAGTTCCAGACATCCGACCACCTCTCCGAATGTCTGGAAACACTTCCCGTCGTTTGGTGCCTCGCCCAGACTTCTGAACTACATGGGAGGGCGTGTCCCGCACCTTCTCGAAGCAAATCATGCACGCATCAATGAAAATCTTCTCAATATGGCACGAAACAGCACCTCGGCGGAATGGCCTGCATGGTCGTATCTGCAAAGAAGGTGTACATCGCGAAGCTTACCTCTCAGTTGAATGGAACCTCCTCCAGACGTCGCCTACATCGTCAGGACGTCGATCCAGATGTCCGATTCTGGGAAAAACCTAGAATCAAAACCTTCCTTCTCCTTCTCGTGCCACGCGTGGCCGCGCCGCACCCGCTCGCCTGCTGCTCCGGCTGCAGCAATATCAAGGAGGACCTCCCCGACGCACCTCTTTGCCTCGTGCACGCGCCGACCGGCCGTGAGCTCTCCGGTGAGCTCCCACATGAGCTCACGCGCTTGCACTCCTCTCTTCCCCTCGCGGCTCCACCTCTCCTCCCACGCCGCTCACTCTTGCTGCTCACTGCTCGCTACTCACTACTCTCGGTGGAGGAAGGAGAAGGGTGGCTGGAAGTGGGGTGAACGAGGGAGAGGAGGGGGCTTAAATAAGGTGTGGGGTTAGGGTTTGCGTTGGCGAGAGGAGAGAGAAGGAAAAGAAAACGAGGGTCGCGTACTGTCTGCGCGTAGCACGCACGCAAACGCGAGGACATACACGAAAATTTTGATTTTCAGATGTCTGGGAATGGGTTCGGTCGTCTTGCAAGACGTCTGACCCTCAGTCCAGATGTCTGACCTAAAGTACGGACGTCTTAAAAAGGCTTAATGACTCAGGTCTTAACAACATAACAAACTCAAAGGAAGTTTCATCCCCGAAACTTGAGCTAGCTAGGGTGTAGAAAAGGAAAATCATATGCATAACAAACTCAAAGAGGACCAAAGCCGGTCTGAAAAGACGTACCCTCAAAGAGCTCCAGGTACCGCTCTCGCATCACCGCCTCAGGCTCCCAGGTAGCCTCCTCGTACCTCTGGCTCCTCCACATGACCTCCAACAGGGGTACCTGCTTCCGTCTCAAACTCTGGACGGCTCTGTCTAGTATCTGCACTGGCCGCTCAGGGTAGGTCAGGTCGTCACCCACCTCGACGCTCTCGTGGCTCAGAACGTGACTGGGATCGACGACATACTTCCTGAGGTTGGACGCGTGGAACATGTCGTGCACACCAGAAAGCTAGGGAGGAAGGGCAAGCCTGTAAGCAACGGGTCCAACCCTCTCTAGGACCTCGAAGGGCCCCACAAACCTGGACGCAAGCTTCCCTTTCACCCCAAAATGCTGCAGGCCCTTCATGGGAGAAACACGAAGGAAGACGTGATCCCCAACCTCAAACTGTACCTCTGCACTTCCGATCGGCATAGCTCTTCGGTCTACTCCTAACAGCGCAGAGTCGCCTGTGAATCTGCTCAATCACCTCCTGACTCTACCGGATTAGCCTGGGGCCAACCTCCCACTTGGTCCCCACCTCAACCCAACTCAAGGGTGTAGTACACCTCCGTCCGTACAGAGCCTCGTAGGGTGCCATGCCGATGCTCGAGTGATAGCTGTTATTATATGCAAACTCCACCAGGGGCAAGTACTCCTCCCAAGAGCCCCTCCAGTCCAGTACACAGGCACACAAAAAATCCTCAAGCGTCTGTATCGTGCGCTCTGACTGTCCGTCCGTCTGGGGGTGGTATGCTGTATTGAACCTCAATCGTGTCCCCAAGGCCTGCTGAAACTCAGCCCAAAACTGGGATGTAAAGCGGGTATCCCGATTGGATACAACCTCCCACGAAACTCCGTGCAGATGTACCACGTCGCGGATATACCTCTCTGCCATCTGTGCTAGTCCCAAAGTGACTTGGATCGGCAAGAAATGTGCCATCTTCATCAATCTGTCTATAATCACCTAGACTACATCGTGTCCTCGCTGGTAACGGGTAAGCCCACCACCAAGTCCATGGTAATGCTCTCCTACTTCCACTCTGGCACTGGAAGTGGCTGCAATGGCCCTGCAGGCCTCTGATGCTCGGCTTTCACCTGCTGGCACACCAAACACTGCTGCACGAATTCACCTACATCCCGCTTCATTCCCCTCCACCAAAAGTCGAGTCTCAGATCATGATACATCTTTGTGTTCCCAGGATGTATGGTGAACCTGGAACCATGTGCCTCAGTCAGGAGCTCTCTCAACAGCTCCTCGTCCTGGGGAATGCACAGACGTCCCATCATGCACAGCACCTCGTCGGTAAAGGAGAAGTCTCCAGGGTCCCCTAACAGTACTCTGTCACGCAACGATTGCAGGTACGGGTCTGCCATCTGTCCTATGATGTGCAGTCTATCAGCTCTGGCCTCGTCTGTCATGTCACAGAAACTGCCCTACAGTGCCCCAGTAACTCTTGGGGTCACCAACTGCCCATCTCCTTCATGAGTCTCCAACTCTGTGCCTGTAAATTGGCCAAGTGGGTGGGCACCTTCCAGCTCAAGGCGTCAGCCACCACGTTGGCCATCCCCGGATGCTAGGAAATGCTGCAGTCATAGTCCTTCAGGAGCTCTAACCAACGTCTCTGTCTCATGTTGAGCTCCTTCTGATCAAACAAGTATCTGAGGCTCTTATGATCTACAAAAATCTCAAAAGTCTCACCGTATAGGTAGTGCCTCCAAGTCTTCAGTGAGAAGACGACAGCTTCCAGCTCCAAGTCGTGGGTAGGGTAGCTTTGCTCATGGGGCTTCAGTTGCCGCGAAGCGTAAGCGACAACGTGACCCCGCTTCATGAGCACACCCCCTAACCTCTGCAAAGAGGGGTCCATGTACACAATGAACCTGCCACTGCTGTCTGGGATGCTAAGCACGGGAGCCGAAGTCAGCCTCTCCTTCAGCTCCTGAAAACACGCCTCACAAGCATCTGTCCAAGAAAAAGGCACGTCCTTCCGGGTTAGCTATGTCATAGAACGTGCAATCTGCGAGAAATCCCTGATAAACCACCTGTAATAGCCTACCAGTCCCAAGAAACTACGAATCTCTGTCACTGTACGCGGTCTCTCCCACCTAAGCACTGCCTCAACCTTGGCTGTGCTCATCTACTCTCGAGATCAGGTGCAGCACAGACAACACTTGCGGATGGTTTTGGACGCGCTGAGACAACGTAGGCTATATGCCAAATACAGCAAGTGCGAGTTCTGGTTGAGGGAGGTGACCTTCTTAGGTCATGTGATTTCTGGGGATGGCTTGGCTGGGTCCACAGCCAAGCCATCCCCAGAAATCACATGACCTAAGAAGGTCACCTCCCTCAACCAGAACTCGCACTTGCTGTATTTGGCATATAGCCTACGTTGTCTCAGCGCGTCCAAAACCATCCGCAAGTGTTGTCTGTGCTGCACCTGATCTCGAGAGTAGATGAGCACATCATCAATAAATACCACCACGAACTGATCCAGGTATTGATGAGAACCTCATCATGAGCCATAACTAGCTCATTTTGACCTAATACAAAGGATAAAAGCTCCTACATATCTCAAGGAAAGGCTTAACTCAGAGAATCCTGAGTTTGAGAAGAAAATAAGTCATAAGGGGTACAAGTGCAATTTTACCAGTATAATCTGCATACAGGGTAATTCAGGGCCCAAACATAGGTCAAAGCAGCTTAATAAGAATAAAAGTGGGATGAAATGATCTAGCAAGGGCTACAGCACTTCCAAGAAACCAAATGATAATCTGTAACCCTAAAACAACCCACTTCAATTCACAAGGTTCGAGGCAAAGTAAAAATAGAATAAACCCTCTGAAATTCATAGAAAAATAATCTCTAAGGTTTAGAACCTTCAATTTGGCCTTTAGAACCCATTTTGACCTACATTGAGAACCATGCCCAATTAATAACTTAATTTGGGTTTTTGCGCAAATTGACCGGTCAAACAAGGTTTAATATGGAAATGAAATTCACCATCAGATTCCTTAGGTCCTAATTAGTCATGTATAAAAACTTGAGCCTAAGAAGAAACCTCCTTGACCGACTTTACACTTTGGTCCTCATATATTTACTCTTTGGCCCTCAACTTTTGAACCCTCGCATTTTGGCCCCTAACTCTCCTTCGTTCTTTGCAATCAGGTCCCTCCTGCAAAACCCTGCCAGCACCATGCTCCGGCGACCTTGCGCGGAGCATGGCGCCGCGCAGGGTGAGGTGGGGGACCTGGCAAGTAAACCGGGGGTGCCCTGCGTCGTCAGCCGTCGCAGGGGCACCCCCCTGGTCATTATAGCCCACCATACCGGCCGTGCGAACGCACGGACGGTATGGGTTCGTGTTTCCGACCATTCTCCGGCGAGGGAGACACGTCGTCTCCCTCCGCCTTCCTCCCTGTTTCATCCCTATAAATACCCCCCGCTGCTCCACCGACCAGGGCAGCCTGGATCTGACGGAGAAAACCCCCAACTTTCCTCTCTTCTCACTCCGGCAGACGCCCACCAGCTCCGGCGGTTCTTCCTCCTCCTCCTCTTCGCTCTGCCGCAATACCAGCAGCAGAGACTTCTTCCCCTGCTCTTCCCGCGTCGCGCAATACCGGCGCGCGCTGCCTCTGCCCCGTCGTCACCGCCGTCCTCCTCCCCACTGGGCATCGTCTTCTCCGGCGACAGTCGATACGACTGTCGCCCTGTTCCTCCCCTTTCGTCCCTGCAAGTAAGCTAGAGCTACTCCCCTTCTTCTCCTCTTTCGTTCCCCGCTTTCAATTTAGTCAATTAAGCCCTCGACCGACCCTGACCACCTTCACCCCCTTCGTCTCCGACCACCCTCCGGCGAGCCGCTCCCATCACCTCAGCGACCCACACGGCTCGCCAACCACCGCAGGACCTCCGCCTCCTCACCCTGATCAATCTCCGCCCTACCACTTCCCCCACATCACCCTCTGCAACTCCACCGAATAGACCCATCCTCCGACCCACAGTCCGACCTAGGGCAGCCCTCGCACACCGCCCCGCGCCTCGCCACCACCCACACGAGCTTCGTCGCACCCTGGCGAAGCTCCTGGCACTCTCGGATTAGGCCGAGAGGCTGTTTTCTTGTGGACAGGCCACCCGACCTCCGCCGCCATTGACGCGCAGGAGGACCTGCTTCCGCCTGCAGCTACAGGCGCGCCACGCTCAGCGCCAAGCCCAGATTCACTCCCAGGCCTTGCGAGGAGTTTTGGCAAAACACCAGGTTCGCAGCCGAGGAAGAAAACTCCGCGTGACGCTGCCATCTCCTGCTGAATTCCCCGCTGCGGGCGCGCAATTGAGGTGGGCCGTTTAGTCCCACCTCGGAAACGCCTGAAGAGCCGCAGCGACATAAGATGCAAAAGTGCAGTAGCCTTACTGCCTCAGTACACGGGGTGAGGTCCCCTTCACCCGCCCGGTTACCCGGTCTCGTCCGCGCTCACGCCCCGCGGGCCTGGACCCGGGCCTGACCCGAACCCGATTACCCGGTAGCTCTGGGAGAGCTTTCCCAAGAGTGGTTTCAGAGAGAAAGAGAGACGCGGGGGGGGGAGGGTAGAGTAGGTTTTGCTTCTGACAAGAAACTCTGAAGTGTGCAGGCGAAGAAGAAGACCTGCGGAAGAAGAAGTGCAGGCGAAGAAGAAGGAGCTGCACTGTAGCAAATGCCTGGTTAAGTCGTCGAAGCACCGGGTCAGACGACGGAAGGTCAGCAGCCAGAGCAGGAAAGAAGGCAGGCTGAAGAAAGAAAGAAAAGAAGAGCAACGGCCAAAGCAGAAGAAGAAGAAAGGAAGACTTAGTAGCTGAAGGCAGAAGCTCTGCAGCCATAAAGAAGAAAAGGGAAAAGAGAAAGGGTCACCACAATTGCAGAAAAAGAAGAAGAGAGGCCAAGACAGAAACCAAGGAAGAAGAAGAAAGAGATCTGAAGAGGAGCATCACCTATGCAGAACGAAGAAGAAGAACAAGGAGCTCTGAAGAAAGAAGAACATCACCAAAGCAGGAACAGCAGGAAGAAGAAGAAGAGCATCACCATTGCAGAAGAAGAACATCACCTCTGCAGAACAGAGAGAAAGAAGGAGATCTAAAGAAAGAGAGAAAGAAGAGCATCCCCTCTGCAGAACAAAGAGAAAACCACAAATTCTTTCCCTCTCTCTTTCTTTTTGTAAAAGAAACATGTATATCTCTAGAATACGACTTGCTCCCTGAGTTCGACCTCGGGAACTCTTTCATTTTCCGAGTAAAAAATTTATATTTGAAATGTTGGTAATAACCGGCTTTACTACAACGTTATAACAAAACCCTCAAACCCGGTTGCCGCGACGTTTCATTTTGGCGCGGTTGCCGGGGAGCAACGGCTATTCTAGAGGTAAACATTCCTGTTTCTTTTAAGTTTTGATAATCTCCTCTCTTTTGTGCAGCTACAGGGACTCAAGAAGACAAGCAACCACACGACAACCACTCCGAAGACAGGTAAATTTTTCCTCTCACTATTAACCCCTAAACTCTAAAGAGGAAGAAAAGAAAAGAACAAGCAATATAGGGCTAACCTGTCTTTCATACTTAGTAACCATAAAGAGTTGCATGTTTTCAACTCATCACTCCTGCACACTATTAAGGGTATTTAAGGGCTAACACATTCTTGCTTGAGCCCTAATTGCCCAACAAAGAGTTAAATGGACCAAGTAGAGCCAACATAAGGTCAAACATTAGGATTTCAGTAGAGACACACCCCTTAATCAAGAATTGAGGAAATCCAAAAGAGGTGTGCCCAAGCCATTGATTGAAAATAATTAACAAGAAAAATCCTAAACAATTGGCTCTCTCTAAACACTTGAACCCTAAAAAGACAGGACCTAAAAGCTCTTAAAGAAAACAAGAGGTAAAGTTGACCCCTTGGGTTAACCAACCTTAAATTAGGTCACTCTTTGCACTTAAAAAAAACTAAAGTTCAAGTGAAACCTTAAGCACCCTGATCTTAAAATTGGTAGACTTAAGAGGTCAAGATCCCCATTCTGGTCTACCTGGAACCGTAGTGACAAGAGAGGTCGGGTGGGGGAAACCCTGTAACCCGTGGGGACGCTCTACCGTGTAGGGGTCTTCGCGGGACTCTCCCTCTCTGGCTGCCCAGGTAATTCTCAGGTGGACGATCTTTCTGATCAAGGGGTCCATCTGCCCCGTACCTCTATAGTCACCCAACACATTTTTGGGTGTCTTGATTGGGTCCAGCACCTTTTAATCTCATCACATCCTTCAGTATATGCTTGGAAGGAGGTCCTTGAATCCTCCTTTAGGAATTCACTTGCCCTGAGGTTAGGCCTCAGTTCCCTTGTTTATGCAGCACCACCACATTAATCTTTCCTCTGATACTCCCTTCTTCCATCTTGGCACAACATGAGTCTACATCGAAGCCTTTAATTCCACATCTTGATTCCACCACCTAATCCAAATATGCAGCCAAACCACCTAAGACTACCATTCAAGAAACCTGAATATCGGAGATCTATGAAAGATAAAATGATCGAGGATGCCATAAAATTCTATGAAAAAGAAGAAAAAACCTCAACACCAATAGGAGATATTCAGGTTGATGTCCCAACAACCACAGCCTTCATCATAAACTGTGCCCAAATTCTATTGTCTGAAATTTCAAAAGGATCAACCCGAGATATGCTCATGACAGGATACATTGAGATGGAAAAATTACACCAATCTGAATACCTTCAATGCTTGACAAATCCTGTACTTTGGGAACAGCACCAAGATGCCCTTATGAAACGGGTAGAAATGATGAAATCAGTAGAACAAATTATCAACCAGAAATACCCGTATATACCAGAAACAAAGGATGAGTCATCTTGGAACAGTACTAAGAATCAATCCAGTTTCCCAGACCTCGGGATTGAGGCACAAGGTGGTTGTCGACTCCCAACCCAAATAGAAGATAGCATTAAAATAGGTTGGGAAGTTGCAGGAGAAAACAATGCTGAGCCAACCCTAGACCATGAATCACCAAGCTTAGAACTCCAAGACTCCTGCAATAACAAGATTAGAATTGAACCTCTGGAGGGTATAAATTCCACCCCTTGTTTTGATAAGGTGACCCTCGAAGGTTATTCGGACTTAGGTTCTAATAATTCTACCCACATCCCAAGCCTAGAACCTAGATCTAAAACTTATTGGGAAGATTATGAGGCCCCTTATGAGAAAGATCAAATTTTTACAGAATATGATTCCGGGCCTCTATTTGATGAATATCCCTCTCCAACATCCTCAGGAAATCTGATCGATTTTTCAGGAAACATGCCGATTTATGATACAGAAACTGAGGAGTTGGATGAGCAAGATTTTAATGGGGTCTATCCTACCAGCTTCGAGCTTGAACAGAACACCTTTTTGAGCCCAGAATTGACATATAGGCTAGAACCCAGTCAGGCTGCTGATTCCACATCTGATGATTTGTGCTGTGGTGGAATTCATGATCATGAATCTCATTTTCGCCAACTCTCCGACAATTTCAGATCAGACTATAATTGCGGAGAGACTTTCCTTCCTGAACATGCCAGGCCCATCTACGACCTCAGTTCACATGACTCTGACTCCGACTCTGAGGTCCTGATTCCCGAGATCACTGATAACACAGAATCATTCCTTTTCGATCCTCAGGAACCAAAAATAGAAAATGCCAAGAGTGATTACAACCAAGAATCCAAATTTTTTCTTGAATCCAATTCCTTTCATCCTACAGACACTCTTCCGGCATTTGATAGTTACCCAGAGGACTCTCTACAGAAAACCACCTATCATCTGTTTCTAGAAGAGCCCTCGTACACAATGGCCACCTCGTCCGCACACACAGAACGGATCAAAACCTCTCCCAAACCCCGACCCGCAACCGGACTCAATTTCTATTCAGATTCACCTCTCACCAAGCCGATTGCATTTCCACATCGGGTTTCGAACATTGATCAGACTACATACCATGCTCTATCATTCTCTGATCACCCCTGTAGGGTTCCTGCATCAACCACTGATTATCCTACGGGTCCCTACTCTGACCAGGCTGATTCGGCTCAGCCAAACCCTGCGTTTACACTTCCACATCCATCTGAGCTTCATAGTTTATGGTGGGATCCACACCTTTTTATCCACATCTATCAACCCACCAGATTGATTGGGTTTGGGCTGCATCATCAGCCTGTTGATCTGAACAAGCACCTGGTTGGACCAACCAGGCTCTTAATCAAGGTGCTTGTCTTACAAAACTCTGCTGATTTAACCATCCCCTCTCCATCGCATTTCCCGCTTGGCTGAAGGCATCAAATTTAGCGCTCAACGGGAGGCAGCCCGTCATTCTCTTTGAAAACCTGAAACTTGTTCTGACAGCTTTTGCACTTGAATTTCACACTTTAGGACAGCCGACTCCACCTCAGGTGCTTGCATCTGAGATTAGAAATCGTCCGCAACAGTCACCCCGACCCTTTCACTAATCAAAACAGCTATCCTAATGTATGAACTTAGTTGAATAAAAACCCCTAGGTTACAATGAGGACATTGCAAATCTTAGGCATGGGGGGGTAGGAAAGTGCAAAAACTTGTAAGAAAAGGTTTCAAACAAAAAAATTCACATATGCCAAAAACACCATAAAAATTAAAAATTTTTGAAAAAGAATAAGAGGAAAAGAGGAGAAAGGAAATTTTCTGAAGGAGAAGGAGAAGAGAAACAAAATGAAAAAGGAGCACAAAATTATAAGAAAAGTTGATAGTCATTAGTAAGGAACTAAGGAATTAACCTAAGTTCTAGACCTCATTCAAGAAAATAACTGAAAAGTGCATAATAAGATTAGTAAAGAATGCAAACCTTAGGCATTCTTGAATAGACTCTTAGTACCCATTAAGATCTGGACACTCCTCAAGAGATTGAGGAAAATGAAAAGCTGAAGTATTAGGTCTAAGGCTTAGGGAGTATTCGGCCTTGTTAACTAATTTTTGGTTTACGGGACTCAGTAACCTAAGCACCCTAATCTCACACACAGCCTGGTTCAGTAAGCGTAAAAATCAGAATCACGCAGAAGCGTCACAAAAATCTGAAAAGAATACCTAGAATAGGAGCGGCCGATCAACACAAGTTGATTTGGACGAGTTCCCAGCGCAGAGAGGCGGGAAATCCCCTCGAAGATGCGTAACAAAATATCATCTCCTCGGTGCTTGTCTCTTAGGATATTTACATATCCTACTGGGGGCATGTAAGCACTCTGCTGGTTCAGATTCCATGGATGGCATTATCTCGAAGTGTCAATTGCCAGGGTCTGGATTCGGCCACGGAATACCATGGATGGGATTATCTCGAAATCTCAATAGCCAGGGTTCCGGGGGTTGCCATGGGCGGTGCTATCTCGAAGCATCGATCGCCAGGAACCCTTAAGGATTGATGATGGGAGCAAGGAATCTGATACAGACCGTGTTGAAAAGCCAATCCTAGGCTAGAACTAAAAAGAAAAAGAGAGAGAAAACTCTCCAAACAGAAAAACTTTCTATCTCTCTCTTACAAAACGCACTGCGAACTGAGCCAGGGCTAAAATCATTTCAAGCACGGGTGCTTTAACCACGAAGTCCAATAAACCTTAGGTTAGTTCTTGTGGGCCTTAAAAACCTTTGCTAAAAGACTGAGGCTAAGGCTAGACAGATTTGGATCTTGATTGGTACTAGAGTACCTTTTAGGCCTATGGTCAGCATTCTAACCTAATCTATGCTCAAATAAAAAAGGGCACTTATCTAAAACCATTAGAAACTTCATGGTCTAGAACAAGGGTTGAAACCTTAAGTTTTTGCTAAGGGACTAGCAAAAGCTAGGCATGGGGGTATGATGAGAACCTCATCATGAGCCATAACTAGCTCATTTTGACCTAATACAAAGGATAAAAGCTCCTACATATCTCAAGGAAAGGCTTAACTCAGAGAATCCTGAGTTTGAGAAGAAAATAAGTCATAAGGGGTAAAAGTGCAATTTTACCAGTATAATCTGCATACAGGGTAATTCAGGGCCCAAACATAGGTCAAAGCAGCTTAATAAGAATAAAAGTGGGATGAAATGATCTAGCAAGGGCTACAGCACTTCCAAGAAACCAAATGATAATCTGTAACCCTAAAACAACCCACTTCAATTCACAAGGTTCGAGGCAAAGTAAAAATAGAATAAACCCTTTGAAATTCATAGAAAAATAATCTCTAGGGTTTAGAACCTTCAATTTGGCCTTTAGAACCCATTTTGACCTACATTGAGAACCATGCCCAATTAATAACTTAATTTGGGTTTTTGCGCAAATTGACCGGTCAAACAAGGTTTAATATGGAAATGAAATTCACCATCAGATTCCTTAGGTCCTAATTAGTCATGTATAAAAACTTGAGCCTAAGAAGAAACCTCCTTGACCGACTTTACACTTTGGTCCTCATATATTTACTCTTTGGCCCTCAACTTTTGAACCCTCGCATTTTGGCCCCTAACTCTCCTTCGTTCTTTGCAATCAGGTCCCTCCTGCAAAACCCTGCCAGCACCATGCTCCGGCGACCTTGCGCGGAGCATGGCACCGCGCAGGGTGAGGTGGGGGACCTGGCAAGTAAACCGGGGGTGCCCTGCGTCGTCAGCCGTCGCAGGGGCACCCCCCTGGTCATTATAGCCCACCATACCGGCCGTGCGAACGCACGGACGGTATGGGTTCGTGTTTCCGACCATTCTCCGGCGAGGGAGACACGTCGTCTCCCTCCGCCTTCCTCCCTGTTTCATCCCTATAAATACCCCCCGCTGCTCCACCGACCAGGGCAGCCTGGATCTGACGGAGAAAACCCCCAACTTTCCTCTCTTCTCACTCCGGCAGACGCCCACCAGCTCCGGCGGTTCTTCCTCCTCCTCCTCTTCGCTCTGCCGCAATACCAGCAGCAGAGACTTCTTCCCCTGCTCTTCCCGCGTCGCGCAATACCGGCGCGCGCTGCCTCTGCCCCGTCGTCACCGCCGTCCTCCTCCCCACTGGGCATCGTCTTCTCCGGCGACAGTCGATACGACTGTCGCCCTGTTCCTCCCCTTTCGTCCCTGCAAGTAAGCTAGAGCTACTCCCCTTCTTCTCCTCTTTCGTTCCCCGCTTTCAATTTAGTCAATTAAGCCCTCGACCGACCCTGACCACCTTCACCCCCTTCGTCTCCAACCACCCTCCGGCGAGCCGCTCCCATCACCTCAGCGACCCACACGGCTCGCCAACCACCGCAGGACCTCCGCCTCCTCACCCTGATCAATCTCCGCCCTACCACTTCCCCCACATCACCCTCTGCAACTCCACCGAATAGACCCATCCTCCGACCCACAGTCCGACCTAGGGCAGCCCTCGCACACCGCCCCGCGCCTCGCCACCACCCACACGAGCTTCGCCGCACCCTGGCGAAGCTCCTGGCACTCTCTGATTAGGCCGAGAGGCCGTTTTCTTGTGGAC
The DNA here is from genome assembly GCA_037157565.1 of Thalassia testudinum. Classification (NCBI taxonomy): domain Eukaryota; kingdom Viridiplantae; phylum Streptophyta; class Magnoliopsida; order Alismatales; family Hydrocharitaceae; genus Thalassia; species Thalassia testudinum. Next base: position 19,025,957 of record JAZHRO010000026.1, on the reverse strand, counting down.
AGGCCACCCGACCTCCGCCGCCATTGACGCGCAGGAGGACCTGCTTCCGCCTGCAGCTACAGGCGCGCCACGCTCAGCGCCAAGCCCAGATTCACTCCCAGGCCTTGCGAGGAGTTTTGGCAAAACACCAGGTTCGCAGCCGAGGAAGAAAACTCCGCGTGACGCTGCCATCTCCTGCTGAATTCCCCGCTGCGGGCGCGCAATTGAGGTGGGCCGTTTAGTCCCACCTCGGAAACGCCTGAAGAGCCGCAGCGACATAAGATGCAAAAGTGCAGTAGCCTTACTGCCTCAGTACACGGGGTGAGGTCCCCTTCACCCGCCCGGTTACCCGGTCTCGTCCGCGCTCACGCCCCGCGGGCCTGGACCCGGGCCTGACCCGAACCCGATTACCCGGTAGCTCTGGGAGAGCTTTCCCAAGAGTGGTTTCAGAGAGAAAGAGAGACGCGGGGGGGGGAGGGTAGAGTAGGTTTTGCTTCTGACAAGAAACTCTGAAGTGTGCAGGCGAAGAAGAAGACCCGCGGAAGAAGAAGTGCAGGCGAAGAAGGAGCTGCACTGTAGCAAATGCCTGGTTAAGTCGTCGAAGCACCGGGTCAGACGACGGAAGGTCAGCAGCCAGAGCAGGAAAGAAGGCAGGCTGAAGAAAGAAAGAAAAGAAGAGCAACGGCCAAAGCAGAAGAAGAAGAAAGGAAGACTTAGTAGCTGAAGGCAGAAGCTCTGCAGCCATAAAGAAGAAAAGGGAAAAGAGAAAGGGTCACCACAATTGCAGAAAAAGAAGAAGAGAGGCCAAGACAGAAACCAAGGAAGAAGAAGAAAGAGATCTGAAGAGGAGCATCACCTCTGCAGAACGAAGAAGAAGAACAAGGAGCTCTGAAGAAAGAAGAACATCACCAAAGCAGGAACAGCAGGAAGAAGAAGAAGAGCATCACCATTGCAGAAGAAGAACATCACCTCTGCAGAACAGAGAGAAAGAAGGAGATCTAAAGAAAGAGAGAAAGAAGAGCATCCCCTCTGCAGAACAAAGAGAAAACCACAAATTCTTTCCCTCTCTCTTTCTTTTTGTAAAAGAAACATGTATATCTCTAGAATACGACTTGCTCCCTGAGTTCGACCTCGGGAACTCTTTCATTTTCCGAGTAAAAAATTTATATTTGAAATGTTGGTAATAACCGGCTTTACTACAACGTTATAACAAAATCCTCAAACCCGGTTGCCGCGACGTTTCAGGTATGGTCTGAACACTCGGTTCATCAAATCCATGAAAGCAGCGGGGGCGTTGGTCAGCCCAAATGGCATGACCAAAAACTCGTAGTGTCTATACCGGGTGCGGAAAGCTACCTTGGAGACGTCGGTCTCCTTGATCCTCAACTGGTGGTAGCCAGACCTCAAGTCTATCTTGAAGAATACCATGGCACCTCGCAACTGGTCAAACAAGCCATCAATCCTCGGCAGCGGATACCTGTTCTTGATGGTAACCCTATTCAGCTGTCTGTAGTCCACACAAAGGCGTAGGGTACCATCCTTCTTCTTCACAAACAATACCGAGGCTCCCCATGGAGATGCACTAGGCCTCACAAAGCCCTTCTCCAGAAGGTCCTGCAACTGGGACTTGAGCTCTCGCAGCTCAAGTGGTGCCATCCTTTAAGGTGCTGTAGAAATGGGACTGGTCCCCGGTATCAGTGAGATCTCAAACTTGATCTCACGCTCGGGCGGTAGTCCTAGCAGCTCCTCTGGGAACACGTCGGGGTACTCTCTGGCCACCGGGATACTCTAAAATTCTGTCACGGGGCTGGGCTCTGCCACTACACAAGCCAGAAAGCCCTCACACCCCTGGCCCAAAAGTCTCGCCGCCCGAAGTGCAGAAATGCACCTGAAGCCTCCGTCCACTGCCTGTCCGTGAAACTCAAAAGAGGGAAACTCTGGTAAGGAGAAGACGATCTTCCTCTCAAAATAGTCCACCAAAGTGTGGTAAGCGGACAGCCAGTCCATCCCCAGAATCATGCCAAAGTCCTCCATCGATATCACAATCAGATCAGCGGGGAGGCTGTGTCCCCCAACACTGACCTCACAACCTGTGTAAACCTCCTCAACTACAAACAGCTGACCACCTGGACCTCTAATCAGAAACGGATCCTCTAACAACACACAATCCTGCCCCAAACTGACAGCAAAACTAGCAGCGACAAACGAGTACGTGGCGTCGAAATCAAAAAGTGTGTAAACTAGTCTGCCAGAAACTGTAACCATACCTGCCACCACTGAACCTAAAGCTCTGGCGTCTCTGTGTGTCAGGGCGTTGATACGCCCCTCAGCCCTAGGTGCAGATGAAGCAGCCACACTCTACGTCGGATGGGTAGCCGCTGGTCCGTACCCTCCCCGCGACTGCTGTCCTCCCCCACGTGCCCGAGAACCACGGCCTCCTGCTCGTCCTCCAGTGCTCGACGCAGGGAGCATCTGCTGACCTCCAGCCCTAGAAGGGCAGTCCCGCCTGATGTGGCCCGGTTGGCCACACTGGTAGCAAAGGGAAACTCGGCTCCCACCCTCAGTAGGTCCCTGCTGACTGCTGGGCTGGGGTTCGATGCTGGTAGCTAGCCCCTGTCGGGGGCCCCCAGAGGCCACTGACGGCCCCGCAAAGCGTAACGGCTCTCCTGCGGGCGCCGCGTGCCTCCTCTCTCGCCGGCCCTGTGAGTAGTCTGGCTGGTAGGGCCTCTTCCATCCACTGTCGGTGTCACATGCGGCCGAGTTGGTCCCCTCATATGTCATGGCTGCCTCCACCACTCTAGAGAACGTAAACAGCTTCAGGGGTTTGACATACCCCCGAATAGCAGATCGGAGCCCCTCAATGAAACTCCACAGGCGCTCCTCCTCTGTAGCCACAGCTGTCATGGCGAAACGAGAGCTCCAGAAAACATGTGCAATACGCACTCACGGTCATCGTCCCCTGGTGGAGAGTGTGGAACTCCCGCCTCCTCTGATCCTACCACGTCTGGGGAAAGTACTGCTCACAGAAGAGGGTAACAAACTAGTCCCAAGTCGGCTCGGCCTTCTCCTGACCTTTGACTACCCTCCACCACCTGTGTGCCACGCTCTCCAGCTGGTACATGGCAAAGGCCACGCGGCACTCCATAGGGGGGTGAAGGGTGTCAAACACCTTCTCGATCTGCTCGAGCCAGTCCTCCGCCTCGGTCGGGTCCTCATCCCCCTTGAAGGAGGGGGCTTCAGCTTTTGGAACTGTCCGAGAAGCTTGTAATGGCGTTGAAGTAGGGAAACTGGTACGCCTCCAGGCATGGAGGGCTCATGCTCGAAAGTGTCAGAGGACGGTAGGGCGGTGGAGGGCCACACCCTCCCCCACATCCAGCGCTGTGTCTGTCTCATGGTCCCACAGAGGACTCCCCCTCCACTGGCCCAGGGAGAGGCACCCGTGGAGCCGGGTGAAGCTCCTCTCGTATGATCTCCTGTATCAGCTAGACAAGGTCTTGGGCCTGAACGCCTAGAAGTAGTGGCTGATCCACTAAGACGTCAGGCTCAACGCATCAGCCCCTCTGACCTCATCCTCGCCCGCGCCCGCGACCCGCCTCACTGACTCCACGTCGAGGCATCTCCTGCAAGGAGACGCAAACACAGAATAGAAAGACGTCAATTTCACAGAAATTCAACAAAATAACCTTAGAATAGATATCAAAAGGTATGTTGTGGTGGTTACTCTAGCTACAAACACGTGAATTAGTAATTTTCCAGCTAGTTGGTTCACTTCTCGGGGTGACCTTGCTCTGATACCATCTTGTTACAACCCGATTCCCGAATCCCTACAGGACACAAGATCGGACCGACTCGACTGATCCCAAGACCCAGTCATCCAATGAGAAAGTAACCAAAAAAATAGTAAAACAAACCACATTCACCATGCAAGCAACTAACAGTAACAAAAGTACAGTAGTAAAGAAATAAACTACTACAGTACACACCACCACAACAGTAGGGAAGTAAACGAGTACAAGAATATAAAGTTCACAATGAAAGAGTACAGAAGTGTAATAAACTACTCACTACAACAGGAAATGGAGTACAACAGAAAGCTACAACTACTGGGCTCTACTGGGCCCAGCACCCTCTGCAGCCGTAGGCTCTGGCTGCTCAACACCTGGACCTGAAAAGGTTATGAGTACAAAACATCAGCGAACGCTGAGTAGAGTGGCAACCAACTAACTAAAACAATAAAGGTGGACAGGTAGCTGTTGTTTTTCAATTTCTTTCTTTCTTTAACTAATTATTCTTTCTTTCATCACTTGGTTTATTTATCAGGTTTCTTTCTTGATCTCGAATGTTCCTCATGGGAACAATCTTGATTGGAGTCTTTTCCGAAGAGTAGAAGTAGCACGTGGTGCTCTCCTGGCCGGGAGAGTCCCCTGTGGTGGTCCTACACTCAGTCAACCACCCCAAGGTCACTAACAGATGTAACAGTGACTACGGCACGTGCGATAAAAGCACGGGTAGCTACCCCGCACTGGCATGCAGTCAGTTATTTCCGTTAGCAGGTGAGCCCAAAGCACAGCAAGGAACCAATATAAGGCATAGCCCTCTCAGTAACAGGGGTCTAGCCCCTAAGAACCAAACAGGGGTCTCGCCCCTCCACAACCCGCGCACCCTCGCCTAACTACCCTGATTTGCCCAGTGGGGCAAACAAGTCGGTGTACGGCCACTAGCTGAACCCCGGGCCCCGTGGGGTGGCTAGCTCTCTCCCTACACTAGTAGCTCTCCCCGGTACTGTGTATGCGAGGGCCAAGAAGTCGGTACAGAGTGGCCAATTCTAACCCCGGGTCCCAACCCAAGGACGGCTAGCTCCACTCTACACTAAACAGGGGGGACAGTCGCTGTCCTTGGTACTCTGTACTCAAGGGCCAGCTCACTTCCCCACTCACATTCCCAGTTCCATTCCATTTACTTCCAGAAGCTCTACTCCTAATTCCCCGTAGGGTTCATGCTCATATTCCTCAGGCCATTCCATGCCAGGTTTCATTATTTCTATTTCCATTTCTCAGGTTCTACACATGTAACATGTAACTTTATTGTTCACATCCCAGGTTTATTCACAGGTAGCTCGTGTTTCCAACATTCACCCTTCCATTTCTAGTTCATATACATGCAGCTCATATTATGACATTTAACGTGAACAACAGGAATTTACATGCAACAGTTTGCTAGCACAAGTACTTTACATTTCACAGGCAGCTGTTATTCATTTTCAGGCAATTGTTATCATTCTATCTACTCATCCAAAACTGCAATCCATACATTCAATATAAATATTCCAGTGTTTCTAGTCCTAGGATTCATGCCATTCCCTAGGATCTAATCATTCATTCCACATATGCAATCAGGATTGTAATTAAACTAAGGGAAGCCACTCTACCAGTAAACCCAGGAGTAGTGGGGGCTTGATCGGTAGGTCTACGTGCCTCAGCAAACCCCGAACCCGCAACGGAATGAGGTCCTATCACAAGGATCATTCACAAGAGACTACTCAGAACAGGATAAAATGTATTCCAACAAGTAGAGGACTTTATACAAGAAACAACGGTATCTTAATTGCGGAAATCGGACCTCAAATGGACCCTAAACGAGTCAAAAATAGTAATTCTGATTCACATCAGACGTCTAGAACACCTTCGAGACGCCTTAAAAGAGTCCAGAACCATACCTCAACTCCTGCGCCACTCAGATGTCCAGGAACTCCGCTAGACCGTCTGGACCCAGTTCCAGATGTCCGACCACCTCTCCGGACGTCTGGAAATGCTTCCCGTCGTCTGGTGCCTCTCCTAGACGTCTGAACTACATGGGAGGGTGTGTCCCGCGCCTTCCCGAAGTGAATCATGCACGTGTCAATGAAAATCTTCTCAATATAGCACGAAACAATGCCTCGACGGAATGGCCTGCATGGCCGTATCCGCAAAGAAGGTGTAAGTACAAACCTTACCTCTCAGTCATCTGGAACCTCCTCCAGACATTGTCTATGTCGTCTGGACGTCGATCCAGACATCTGATTCTGGGAAAAACCCAGATTCAGAACCTACCTTCTCCTTTTCGAACCGCGCGTGGCCGCGCCACGCCTGCCCGCCTGCTACTCTGGCTGCAGCAGTGTCAGGGACACCTCCCCAACGCACCTCTCTACCTCTCGCACGCACCAACCGACTGTGAGCTCTCCGGTGAGCTCCCACATCGGCTTGCTCTCCTCTCTTCCCCTTGCTGCTCCTCCTCTCCTCCCACGCCGCTCACACTCGCTGCTCGCGCCTCTCGCTAGAGGAAGAAGGGTGGCTGGAAGTGGGGTGAACGAGGGAGAGGAGGGGGGTTTAAATAAGGTGTAGGATTAGGGTTTGCGTCGACGAGAGGAGAGAGAAGGGGAAGAAAACGAGGGTCGCGTACTATCTGCGCGCAGCACGTGCGCAGATGCGAGGACTTACACGAAAATTTTGATTTTCAGACATCTGGGAATCGATCCAGACATCTTACAAGATGTCTGACCCTCAGTCCAGACGTCTGACCTATAGTACAGACGTCATAAAAAGGCATAATGACTCGGGTCTTAACAACAACCCTAATTTGAGACCTACCTTGACCTAAACCAACTAGAACCTAACCTAATTGACCTAGCCACCTAAGTTTCGACCCACACACACCCACACACACCATCCACACGAACATACCTAGCCTAGAGTTCTCTAGAACTCTCTACCATGTGTTGTTGCCTTGGTTGCTAAAATTAGCATCCATGAGCCATTCAATTTTCATATCCACATTTGGTGGATCTAAAAACCACCATCCATCCTCTCACTCTCCCACGAGCTCCCACCATAGGCCTCTCTAGAGAATTCCATAATTCTCTAGTGGGCTTTCCTTAGGTCTATAAAAAGACCTAAGGGGTGGCCATTTGGTCCATCTTAGTCTTTTAGCATAGTTCCACCTTCCATAAGCCATCACCACCTCCACCTCCATGTTCACGAGCTCCACCATGATGCCACCACCTCCACGCCAAGCCTAGACCAGAATCAACTTCTCCAACCTCTCTCCAAGGGTCGACCTAAGCACCATTAGCCGCCCCTCTTTCTCTTCTCACCCATTCAAAGGCCATCGGAGCCCACATCTAAATGCTCTTAGTTCTGCTAGACTAGATTATAGTTCTTCATAGATTTAATGCTTTATTTACTACTTAGTAGTGTAGCTCCATATTCTCCCCCAATGATGCATGCATAATCCCCCCATAGATTCATGTATGCAGTCATTTTCTGCTAGCTAGATTTACATTTCCCTGTACAAGCATTCCGCTACCTATGTTGTAACCACCATCATGCCTAATGAAAACATTTATATATATTTACACATTGAAAATCACCATGTGCCTGATTATCATCTTTTGGTGTGATTAAAGTTGCATGCTTTCAATTTTTGATATTCTGGCAATAGCATGTCGTGTATCAATATGTATTTAGTATAAATCGACATACGATTTTGAACGAGTAGAGCGAGTGAGATCGAATTTGAATTTGCATTTCCAAAACACCTCCCAGAGACAAACGACCGAGACTCAAGTCTCGTTATCTTAGAAATTATTTTTGTTGATTGTATTTCTCAACTGTACTACAACTCATTTCTGATCAACTAAGTGCTCTACGATCCCAACAGTGGGTGCGGTGTGGCGTGCATGTGCGTGAGGAGGTCTGACGACCTCAAGACGTCAGTGTGGATGGTCGTGAGTAGGGTAGACCATTTGGATGGACAATCCCCTCAATTTCCTGAGAGGTTTTGTTTGCAAGGGTGAGGCGGAGCTTTTGGGATCAGTTGTGGAGTGTTTGGTGTCTTGTGGAGGTGTGGCAGCCTCGTCGAAGCTTGGCCAATAATGGGAAAGACGAAGGGCAAATGACGGCATCAGTGGTCGAATTGACGGATAAAGGAGATAAAAAGGAAGTAGAAGGAAAGGAGAACCTAATTAACCTAAGCTAACAGACGAAAGGATGGGGATGGTACCAATTTTGGTATGGCCGGCACCGGAGAAGGAAGAACCTCCGATGGGGGAGAAGCAGTGAGGAAGATGAGGGATAAGGCTCCCGCTGCTATCGCAAGGCACGGAAGAACCTGAGGAAGAGGAACCAACCAACTATGCTCTATGGCGATTGGCAAAGAGGGCAAACAGAGGAGCTCACCAGAGCTTGTGGAAAATTGGGCTAGATAAAGGGGAAGAAGGGGGATTTCTGGCCCAAACTAAGCTAAGGAGAATGATCGTGCATAGGGGATGCTTTTATAGGGCTAAGGGGGCGTTCCAAGCTTAGAAACCAAGCTTGGAAGCTTCAGACTTTCATGAAATAGGAAACCCTCATGTTCAAACCATTCACATTAGGTTTTGGGTAAGAATCAGAGCCCAAGATGCTGCTTAGATTGAAGAGAATCTTCTTAAGAGTTCCCCTTCCAATTTTGGAAGAGATTGGACGTGAAATCAGGGAGAACTCCTTAATTGAAGGTCGGTGGCAAGCTGTATCCACACGGCCTTGGTGGTAGGGACCTCAATGTGAAGATGACGATAAACCTAGGGACCTATTTGTAGGAATTTCAAAAGCTAGGGCATGTGCGATATAGAAAGAGTCTGACTAGACTGAAATGTAAACTAGGCCATGATGAACTCTGATTAAGCTCAAATTTTGGTATAAATCAAATTTGAACCCAAGGAATCTAATGGTGAAGTTGGATTTTGGTTTTGAATAAGTTTGACTAGGTAATTTAGACAGATACCCAAATTAGGGCAACTTACAGTTTGAGACTCTATTTTAGGTCAAAATAGGTTCAGATGGTCAAACCAAGGATACCAAACCTTGTGGAATATTTTTATATGAATTTTAGAAGGTTTAGATAAATTTTATCCTGACCAAAACCTCTGTTATTTAGGAAGGTCTGAAATTAGGGTTTCGGGTGCTATTTTGACTCTCAAAGTGTGCGAAAACCCATTTTTGTCTGCACGTACCCTCTTATTAGTCATTAATGCTCATTAGACCTTAGATTAACCCCTAAAAAATCCTATGATTATTCAGCATCCATAATATGCTGTTAAAACTACATAATTAACCTTCTTTTAATGTATTCCTCTCAAAAATGATATGCAACGAATTATGACTCTCTGACGATTATGTGGGAACAATTGTCATTTAATTCTTACTAATTAAAGCTAGTTATGGCTCATGATAATGTTATCATCATGCCCCCATGCCTAACTTTTGCTAGTCCCTTAGCAAACTCTTATGGAAAGAACTAGAGTTCTAGACCATGCATTGAAGTTCAGATGCCTGATTTGTTCTACGCTTTTAGAAATTAAGTCAGAATGCTAATAGCAAGCCTAGAGGTACTCAAGTATCAATCAAGATCCAAACCTGGCTAGATTCTGCTTGAGTCTGTCATGAAGGCTTCTAAGGCCCGCAAAAACTGCCCAGAGGTTCGTTGAACCCAGCAGTTAAAGCACCCATGCGTAGAATGTAGCATGTCTAGGTTTAATTTGCCAATGCATTTTTGCAAGAGAGAGATAGAAGGATTTTTATTTGGATAGTTTTCTCTTTTTCCTTTTTAGATTTCTCTAGATCTAACCACGAATTGGCCATAAACGCGGTCTGTATCGGATTCCTTGCCCCCACCATCAATCCTCGAAGGGTCCCTAGCAATCGATGCTTCGTAATAACACCACCCATGGCAACCTCCAGAACCCTGGCTTTCGACACTTCAGGATAGTGTCACACATGGCATTCTGTAGCTAAATTCAGGCCCTAGTAATCGACATTTCAGGATAATTTTGCCCATGGCACCTGAACTAGCGTAAGGTGCTTACATGCCCCCAGTAGGATATTTAGATATCCTAGGAGACAAGCACCAAGGAGACGATATGTTATTACGCATCTTCGAGGGAAATTTCCCACCTCTCCCCATCGGGAACTCATCCAATCAACTTGTGTTGTCGAGCCACTCCTAAGCTAGATATTTGAGATGACTTTTCAGAACAGAACACTTTTGGCATATTTTTCTTTGTTAAGTGCGTTGAACTAAACTAAGTGTATGATTTTGGGTGCTCAGGTTACCAAGTCCCGCAAACCAAAGGGCAGGCAACGGGGCTAAATACTCCCTAAGTCTTAGACCTACTACATCAACCTCGCATTTTCCTTAACCTCTTGAGGATTAATCCAGATCTTAATAAATACTTGAGTGTTTAAACCCTAGAACAGATCCAAATTGCCTAAGATCGGTATCCACCACTAATTCCCTAAGTTTCAGCCTTCCAGGTCTTAATTCATCATCTGATCCAACCTAGAAGTTAGGTAGGTTCCATATTCAATTTCAAGGGACTAATTTATTTTCTTTTCTTTTTGTTTGCTCCTTTTTCTTCTTTCTTTCTATTTCTTCCCTCTCTTTTTTTTTCATTCAGCTCAAAATGACCTCCCCTTTCCTCTTTTCTCCCTCCTTTTTTTTTATGAAACCCTTCCATGCATTGATTTCATAGCGTTTTGCAATTTAATACCCCCATGCCTACGATTTACAATGTCCCCATTGTAAATTAGGTGGGTTCGAGTTCAATTCAGATTGTACACTAGAACAGGTAGGTGGTGAACAGGTCAGAACTTTGATACAAGTACCAAAGGTGGAGTCGGCTGTTCTAATGACTGAACCCTAAAGTGTTATATGAATTCAGCAAAAGGATATGTCAAGAAGGTTTCAAGTTTTTCAAAAGATGACGGGTTGCCTCCCGTTAAGCAGTAAGTTTAACACAATCTGCTGGGCGCAATGAAGCTAGGGAGAATGGAGATCAAAAGATACCACAGCCAAGTTTGAGTTAGTAAGTTCGACGAACGGTTTGAGTCTCTAACCGTTCATGACAAAAGGTTCGGAATCAAGGTAGAGTTCACTGATTTTGACAGCTCCATTTCCGAATACTTGTCTTACCAGAAATGGTCCAATCCATTTAGATCTGAGGTTGCTTGGGAAGAGCTTGAGTTTGGCATCAAAGAGTAGCACTTTCTGACTAGGATGGAAGGATTTTCATGATATGTGCTTCTCGTGAAAGGCTTTCACCCGCTCTCTGTAGATTTGCGAGTTCTCATACGCGTAATTGCATAGCACATCGATCTCGCTCAATTGCAACCAGTGGTAGATTCCAGCCTTCACAAGATCTAGATTGCACTTTCGTACTGCCCAATATGCTTTATGCTCCATTTCTACGGGGAGGTGACATGCCTAACTAGGTCTTATGGGTGGTCCTATGGGCCCACAAGGCTTCTGGAAGGCAGACAGACCAATCCTTTCTGTCAGGCCGAACAGTGACCTGAAGGATCTTCTTGATCTCCCCATTCAACAATTCAACCAATCCATTAGTCTGGGGGTGATAAGGAATCGAGATACAATGCGACACCCCGTACTTTTTCATCAAGGACTGGAAGTGCACATTCACGAAGTGGGTCCCTCCATCAAAGACGACATCCCATGGAATACCAAACCGAGAGATGTACTGATGAATGAATTTAATCACAACCTTATGATCATTAGTTCGGGTTGGGATGGCTTCGATCCATTTAGACACGTAGTCCACAGTGAAGAGAATGTATTCGAAACCATCGGATTTTGGGAAGGGGCCCATAAAGCCAATCCCCCAGATGTCGAGGATTTCGCACACAAGATTGGGCTGTAAAGGTATCATGTCACGTCGACTCATGTTGCCCAAGGTCTAGCAACAAGTGCATATCTTACAGTAGTCATGTGCATCTTTAAAAATCATAGGCCAATAGAATCCACACTGAAGGACTTTTGTAGAGGTTTTGTGTCCAAAAAAGTGACCCCCACAGACTTGGTCGTGATAGAAGGATAAAATTCCACTGAACTCAGATTTTAGGACACACCTTTTAGTGATTTGATCAGCATCGATGCGGAATAGATATGGATCTTCCCAAACAAAGTATTTGGCATCTGAAAATAATTTGTCTTTTTTGGCTTTTGGCCAATCAGACGGAATCTGATGCGATGCCAAATAATTTACCATATCAGCATACCATGGAAGTTCCATTTCAATTGTCAAGAGGTGCTCATCAAGAAACTGCTCTGTGATAGGTCCATAAGGGTCAACAAGTGAAGAAGGAAGATGGGATAAGTGGTTAGCTACCACATTCTACTTTCCCACCTTGTCGCGAATTTTAAGATCGAATTCTTGCAATAGAAAGATCAAGTGGATTAATCTAGGCTTTACGTCCTTCTTCATGAGTAAGTTCCTTACTGTGGTTGATCTGAGTAAATGATGACGTGCGATCCCAAGAGGTAAGACCAGAATTTCTCCAAGCCAAATACTACAACCAGCAGCTCTTTCTCCATAACTGTGTAATTACGCTGAGCCTCATCCAATGTCTTGTTGGTGTAATATATGACCACTAGTTTCCCATCAATTTTCTAACCCAGCACCGCTCTCACTACATAGTCAGACGCATCACACATGATCTCAAAGGGTTGAGACCAATCAGGAGATTGCAGGATTGGTGACTGGGTGACTTGGTTATGTAAGTTCTCAAATGCGTGAATGCACTCACTCGACACCTCGAAAGGTGTGTCCTTTGAGAGGAGGTTCATCAAGGGGCATGCGATCTTAAAGAAATCAGGTATGAATCGATGATAAAATCCAACGTACCCCAGGAATGATCGGATGTCTTTGACCGAGTTAGGTACAGGTGGCTTGGAAATCAAATTCACCTTAGCCCGATCGACCTGGATACCTCTCTCAGAAATAAGGTATCCCATAACGATGCCTTCAGGAACCATGAAGTGGCTCTTTTCCCAGGAGAGAACCAGGTTCACTTCACTGCACCTCTTGAGGATTTGGACCAAATGTAGGAGGCATTCATCAAAAGACTCACCAAATATCGAGAAGCCATCCATGAATACTTCAAGGTATTTACCTACCATGTCAGAGAATATGGCTAGCATGCACCGCTAAAAGGTGGTGGGTGATTGCATAGCCCAAAAGGCATCCTACGGAACACATATGTACCATAGGGGCAGGTAAAGGTGGTCTTTTCCTGATCCTCTGGATGAATTGCCACCTGATTATATCCGAAGTAACCATCCAAACAACAGAAGAATCGATTTCCCACCAATTTCTCGAGTATCTGATCAATAAATGATAGTGGGAAATGATCTTTCTTCATGGAGGCATTTAGTCTTCGGTAATCAATGCAGACTCTCCATGAATTTGCGATGCGGGTCAGGATGGTTTCGCCAGATTCAATTGTTATAATGGTGAGCCCTGCCTTCTTAGGCACAACCTGGATTGGGATCACCCAACAACTGTCAGAGATTGGGTAGATGACACCAGCATCTAACCATTTGATCATCTCTTTCTTCATGACCTCCTGTAGATTCGGATTGAGTCGTCTCTGCATTTCTTGATATGGTCGTAAGCCCTCTTCTATGTAGATACGGTGTGTGCAATAGGAGGGACCGATACTAGTCAGGTCATCAAGAGTCCATCCAATGGCTCTTCGATGCTGTTGGAGGATAGAAATCAACTTTGTTTCCTGATCAGATGTGAGTTGGGAATTGATAATCACAGGAAATGTTTGATTAGAACCCAAGAACACATACTTCAGATGATCTGGGAGGGGTTTCAACTCCATAACTGAGTTATTAGCAGCAGGGATTGGCCTTAGAAGATATGGTGGGAGCTAACGGTGAACCTAGGTTAGTTTTGGGCTCCTCTAACTATGGGTCAAGATTTTCTTATAGATGAGGATCAGGAATAATCGGGTCTTCCTCTGCTAGTGGGTCCTCAACCATAGAACTAATGTCACATACTTCTTCAATTACCCCACAGTTTATTCCTTTCTGGGCCTTAAAGATATCAATCTTTAATGTCTTATTCCCAAATTTTAGCTTGATCTGGCTCTCTTCACAATTGATATTAGCCCTAGCTATGGCTAGGAATGGTCTCCTTAAGATGATTGGTGTGTTCTTTAGATTTTCAGGAGTCTCCATTTCTAATCCAAACCACTAGGAAGTAGAAATCACTAATCCAAACCAGAACATCCTTGAGAATTCCTCTAGGTGACTTGATTGATCGGTCTACTAACTGCAAAGTCACATCTGTCGATTTGAGCTCAATTTCCTCGAAATGGTCTAGTAGGGATGTAGGTATCAAATTTACGGAGACTCCTAAATCCAATAATGCTCTATCAAACTCTAGATCACCAATTTTGCAGGAGATCAAAGGGGTGCCAGGATCTTTTACTTTTTGTGGGAGTTTGCTCAAAATGATTAAGCTAACTTGCGCAGACAATACGATCGAGCTCCCGTCTTTGGTTCTTGGGTTACGCTTAGGTATACACAAATTCTTCAGAAATCTCGCATATGCCAGTATGTGGCGGATTGCATCCATCAAGGGGATGTTTATCTGGACTTGCTCAAAGAGCTTGACCAGATCCTCCTCAAGTACGACGGTGTTGCAAAAAATACGCGTGATTTGTAATTAGGGTTTCAAATCGTTGTAACACGCGAAATCGCAAACACTTTTAAATTTTTAAACCTAGATAGAGGGGTATCCAGGGTCATCTAAGGAGGCAATTTTGCAGTTATAAATCTCTTACTTGAAATTGGAAATCACCTTTCTTTTTATATTTTTGGTATATGAGATTTCTTTTTGGGTTTTTGAAATAACGGGAGAAATTGCGAAATTGAAGCAAGAAAGTGATTACACCTAAGTTGTTGAAACTAAAACCTAAGTGACAAGCAAGTTCTCTTTCTAAGCTCACTCTAGGTAGGTAGAAACCTAGAGTAATTAGAGAGAGAGTGGGTGCACACTAGGAAAAAGTAATAAAATGCAACTAGAAATGCAACAAAAATTAAAGAAGGCAAAATTTTACTGAAGGAAGATATTGTTTTACAAGTAGAGGAATGCTTCTACTAAATAAAAAAAATCAACAAAATAAAAACTCAATATTTTCCTGATGATGATGATGAAGATGGAAGGGTCCTTGCTCCAACTGTGGTAGCTCCCATAGTTGAAAAGGATTCCTCCTCCTTCTCCTTGAATTGCTCCTTCAAGGTATGTACTCCTCCTGGCAGGCCCTAGACGGGGCATGCCTTAGCTCCTCCACAGGTGGATGGTTTCCACCTCAAAAGCTTCTCCAAGGGTGGGCGTGTACCACCCTTAAGATCTCCTCCAAGATCCTCCTTGCCTGGCTTCTTCCTTTGGCTGGTGTGGACACAAGAGAGAAGAGAAGAGGGGAAGGCACCAAGGGGACAGAGTATCCCCTTAATCTTCTTCTTCTTCTTCTCTCTTGGTCGTGGGCTATACGGTAGAATATAGGTGGAAAATATGCAGCCAAAGATGCTTGTTAATGGTGGTAGGTATGGGTATATATAGGAGAGGTGGGGGGTAAGGATAGTTAACTAGGGTTAAAGGAAAGGTGGTGTGATGGAAGGCTAGGATGTGGAAGTTGGTTGATGGATGGTGGATGAAGGTTGACGTGGATGTAGAGAGGTGTATGAGGTGGTGGTTGTGGTGCGTGGAAGAGTTGGTGCCAACTCTATGTAGGGTAGGGTTAAGGGATAGGTTAGTGTATTGTAGGGCTAAGATTGGATCATAGGGTGGTAGTTAGGAGATGGATGGCTAGGGTTAGTTGGCACCATTCTTAAGGGATATGTGGAGGTGTGGTTAGGTGTTTTGGTGCCAACTATAGGAAGGTTTAAGTGGGTAAAGTGGTGTTGGTTTTAGGAAGGGTTAGGATGGCTCCATGTGGTAGTGGTTATGGGATTAAGGGTAGATATAGGTGGCGCCAAAATGAGGGGGTGTGGGTGGTGTATTTTGGCACCAACTAGGGTGTACTTTAGGGTAGTTAAGGGGGTTTAAGGTTGGTGCCAAAGGTGGGTTTCTAGAAGGGATTAGGTGAGTGGTAGGGATGGCTTTAGGTGGTGATGTGTAGGGCTAGGATTTAGGCACATGGCGCCAAAATGAAGGGTTGCATGTGGTGTTTTTGGCACCAACATGAAGGGGTGTGAGTGGTGGTAGTTGGTGTGAGTTGGTGCCAAAAGGGGTGGGTTAGGTTAGGGTTAGTTAGGGTTAAGGTGGAGGAGTGGACAGCCATGGATTTTTAGGTGGAGCTAGAGCTTAGCTAAGCTAGCTTAGCTAGTAAAGTAGAGGTGGATGAGCTAGGGTTTCATGAAGGAGGAGCTGGGACAGAAGACTCTGGAGCTGATGGAAGCTATGCTAGAGCTAGGTCTACTGAGGCAACTTCAAGGGGAGCTCAACTACTGAGCTCAGCTACTTAGTTCTTATGCAAGTAGCCAAGCTTGGGTAGTTGAGCTCAGTTGATCTAACCTCAGCCTAGCCAGAGCTAGGTTAAGCTGGAACTGCCTCTAATGAGAACTCTAGAGCTAGCTAAGCTACTAGTTGACAAGTAGTAGCATAGCTAACTTGGAGTCCAACTGCCATGAGCTGCGTGGAGCTGGAATGAGCTAGGGCTGAGCTGAGATGGACTCTTGTCAACTTAGTTGAGCTAGCTAGAGCTCCCAGTGAACTGATGGGAGTTGAGATGAGCTAGACTCAACTAAGTTGAGCTGGATTTGAGCTAACTTGAGCTGGGTTGAGCTGAGATGAGCTATCTTGAGCTACCATTTAGCTAAGGTAAGCTGAATGGAGCTGAATGGAGCTAACCCTAGTCCAAGGGAGCTGATATCCAGCCATGATGAGCTAGAATTAGCTGAGTCCTAGCCTGATTGAGCTTCCTCTTCATCAATTGCCTTCAAGAGTGGTAGGGTTTTAGGGATCTATCAATCTGCTTATCCCTAACACTCCAAGAAACACATTAAAAATACAATAACAAATGCAATGCTTGCCTAACCTAATTTATGCCTAAATGCAACCCACAAAGCCATTTGCAGAGAAAAATCCTAAGAGCTAGGTTTGTTTTAATGCATAAGAATGATGATAAACTAACGTTTATCACACGGGTTTGGGTTTCTTCTTTCCTTTGGTCAAGGCCTCAGGAAATGGAACTTCTATAGGTTCCTTTAGGATAGTTTCAGGTTCTGGATCTGGGATAGGGGTGTCCTAGATAACCATCCTAGGGTTGGGCTCTGAACTACCAGACTGGGAGTGGCTAGTATAAGGTGGATCCTATGTTGTCTTGCCACTACGAGTGGTAACAGAATTAAATCCTACCTGGCTCTGGTTTGGATTTGGTAGGAGTGGTGATTATTGCTGATATTCCAAGTATGATGTTGAGGCCTCCATCCCTTCAGGTGCTGGGGCGGAAGGGGCCTGATAAACAAAGTGAGCTTGTCCCTGATTCAGGTTCATAACACGCCTCTGGTTCGGCACGTTATTTGGATTCGGCAGAGGTTGTGATGGAAGTGCACCAGGTTGGCAAGAATTCTCCATCTGTGCAAGCTTATTACGGACCTCTGTGATCTCATCTTTATGTTGTTTCCGCATAGCTGCATTGGATTTCTAAATGTCAACCAGGGTTTGTAGGATGAGAGACATTTGATCTTCCCTTGATGGCCCGGATTGATAGTTTGGATTGGACCTAGGTTGAGCAGGCTGGTAAGGGCATGGAGCTTGTGGTCGAGGATAGAATTGAGATCTTGGATTTTGATTATTCCTAGACCACATAAAATTGGGATGATTTTGTCATCCAGGGTTATAAGTGTTAGAGAATGGATCATTCTGGATGGCGTTGAGGCCTCGTAGGTCCGAGGAACCCCAGAGAAGTCAGAATACGAGGGTTCAAAGTTCCCCCAACTAGAGTAGGTTGGTCCAGAGTTTCCTCCGAAACCACGATTAGACTGGGGTGGATAAGAGTCCATCCCCTGATGAGAGTGGTGATAAACGTTATGCACAACCTCCCTACCAGCAGGCGATTGTGCATACGTGCTCTACTGTGCTGAGGTGGTTCTCTGTAGATGTCAAGCCAATTCATCCACCTTCTTCTCAATAATAGTGACCTTGTTCAGGCAACTGGCCATCAGTTCCAGATCGATGAATGCAGACATGCCCTAAGACCCGTGTGCCCCCCACGTGTTTGTCAATGCTTAAGTAGTCGTATGATCGAACATACCCATAGATTCATTGTTTATGGAGTTCTCACACATATTCTCGAGAATCTCCCAAATGGTATCTTCATGCTGACCCATGATGCTTCCACCATAGGTTGCATTGACAAATAGCTTGATCTCATCATGGAGCCTATGGTAAAAAGACTGCACTTGTTCCTACTTAGGAACTCCATGATGGGGGCATCTTTGCATAAGATCCAGAAAGTGATCCTATGCCTCATGAAGTGGTTCTCCTGGATTTCGTGTGAAGTGTGTGATCTGGTGCTTTAAAGCATTTGTCCAACCAATGGGGAAAATTTTCTATAAGAATTCATTTTGTAGTTTCCCCCAAGTGTTGATTGGACGACTCAGAGTCTGGAACCAATTGGCAGCTTTACCCATGAGTGACAAGGAGAACATCTAAATAAGCAAGATATCTCAATTTTGTATAGTGGGCCAGTAGGTCTGGGCCAAATGTTTTAGCTGCTTGAAGTGCTGGAAGGGATCTTCAAAATTTGAGCCATGGAATTTAGGAATAGCATGAATCATATTTGGCTTGAGTTCAACATCAGGCCCTCCAACAGGGATTTGTACTCTAGGTTCAATCTCCACCACAACGGGATTGTAATGATCTTGCATCTGAGGCCGTGGTGGTGGATTGATGTATGCATGGAATAGATTATTGAGATGTTGTAGCTAATCTTGAAAATTGGGTTCTTCCTCCACTGGGTGTTCCATGGATGAAGATGAAGGAGATCCAGGCTCAGATGAATCAATAGAGATATTGATCTAGTTGGAAGGTCGCACAAACAAGTGAGTTGAGGCTTGGCCTTGACGAGAATGAATATGTAAAGGAGGTCTCAAGGGTGGCCTTAAGGATCTCCTCCCGAACATGCACTAGCAGAGTAGATGAGGGATAGAATGTTTAACGGACCCAATCGAGGCACTCAAATATGCTTGGATGACTAAAGAGGTTTGAGGTGGATGATACCTCTTGATCAGAAAGTTACTCACCCGAGAAGTAATTGGGCAGCCAGGAAGGGAGAGTCCCGCAAAGACCCCTACATGGTAGAGCGTCCCCACGGGTTACAAGGTTTCCCCCACCCGACCTTCCTTGTCACCGCGAATCCAAATAGACCGGAATGAGCAACTTGACCTCTTAAGTCTACCAAGATTTAAATCTAAATTGAGGTGCTTAGAATTCCACTTGAACTTTAGAGTTGATTTGTGCTTGGTGACCTAATTTGAAGATTGGTTGACCCACAGGGTGGATCAACTTCACCTGACCTGCCCTGAGGTTATTAAGTCCCAATTTTAAGATTCAAGTGGATGATTAGAGCTTGATTATAGGGTCTTGATGGGAACACCATCATGAGCCCTAACTAGCCCATCTTGACCCATAAAAGAGAAAAAAAGCTCCTACATAACCAACTGGAGGTTCTAATTCACTAAATAACCATTCTGAGAGAAAAGTAAGAAATAAGGGATAAAACTGCAATTTTACCATTGCAGTACAACAACGGGTTTTCTCAAGGGCTAAACACAGGTCAAATGGTCCTAACAAGACAATAAGTGGGTTGAATCAGACAGAAAAGGGTTCGTGTGAGTTCTAGGAATTAAATGACTTCTTGTAACCCTAAAACAGACCCACTTGATTAAACAAGGTTCTGGTCAGAATAAAATTCACCTAAACCCTCTAAAAATCATAAAAAAATATTCTCTAGGGTTTAGAACCTTCAATTTGGCCATTGGAACCCATGTTGACCTAGAATGGGATCTTAGACAAATATTTTCCCTAAATTGGGTTTTTACATGAATTGCCCAATCAAACGTGGCCAAACCCAAAATCCAACTTCACCATTGGATTCCTTAGGTCCAAATTATGTTTGTACCAAAATTTGGACCTAAGGGAAACTCATCTTGACTCACTTTGCAAATAGGTCTGACACAATTACATTTCTACCCCTATATTTCAAAAACCCTTGCATTTGACCCCCTAGCTTCTTCATCGTTATTTGCAATTAGGTCCCTCTGCCATTATAGTGGAGACATCCCACTCCGACGAGTTTTAGAAGGTGATTTCTCCCTGATCTCTCAGAGAATCCCCTTCAAAATTGGAAGGGAGATTCTTTAAGAAATCCCCTCCAATGTGAACCCAATTTGAGGCCCTACTTGGTACCCAATCTCTCATGCGAACGCATGAGACATTGGGTCTCTCTTGAGTTATCATCGCCAAGCACAAAACCCCTTCCAGAGACCTATTTAAGCAGCCCCAGTTCACCCCACACCTCCTAAGCTTGAAATCAGCCGGAGAACCCCCTCAATTCCATCTCTCCTCCTCCAGCTGACTCGCTCATCAAGCTTTGGCGACCTCTCCTACTCTCCCTCGTCACCTAGCCACAATACTGGTGACAGCTTCCTCTCCTTCACGTTCATCCATGTCACGCAGCACCCGCCGATGCCCCTACATCCTCTTCATCCTCGCCGACCATCCTCACTGAGCATCTTCATCTCTGGCGTCAGCAATACGCGCCAGACGCCACCTCCATCTCATCTTCATCTCTTTACCTTCTGGAAAAGTCTCTCTCACCCTCTACATTCCTTCCCCCTCTTTATTTTCCTCAACAGACTACTGCCACACTCCACCACCATCATCCCCTTCACCTCCGGCCACCAACTTCGGCGAGTTTGCTCCATCCCCACAAACCACCTCCCTCCTCGCCGACCAGTCCATAAGCTCTGCCTCGATGCCCTGATCATAATCCCCCACTCATATAACTCCGCCACTCACCCAAACACACCCCCGAACACATGCACACACACAACCACAGTGTGCCCTAGGCACGCTCCCACAAGCATTCCCACACCACGCAAACCACCTTTCCACACTCGCCCCACCTTGGTGAAGCTCCCTGAGCGTTTTCACGTGGCCGCAAGGTCGTTGTGATGATTTCAGGTCCAGGAGCCCTCCGCCATTGATGTCGGGCTTGAAGCTTGCTTACAGCAAGCTCTAGGCTTCGTCAACCCCAGGTCGAGTCCCAGGCTGCACGGGGCACTCTCGCAAGCATCTCCAGGTGTCCAATTAGAGTCGAGGGCAGTCAAAGCTGCCTCAATCGAAGGAGCACTTCTGCTGAAGGTGCGCGCGAAGGGGGTGCAGAAAGCTTCAAGGCTCTTCACCTGCATAAATTATTTTCTTGCCATAGGCTCTTCACCTCCAACTCACGGGGTGAGGTCCCTCTCTCACCCAACCCAACTGCCTCGTCAGCGACCACGCCCCGCGGACTTGGTGACCTGACCCGACTAGCACAACTAGCCCACCACCGCACGCCGATGCACCTGGTCCCGGGCACGAACCCAACCTGATTACCCAAGACGTGGCTCTGGGAGAGTAGAACCTAAGAGAGAAAAGAGAGAAGAGAGTTCGCGTGGGTAGGGGGTAGGTTTTGCTCTACAGGTAGAATAGGAGAAGAAGAGAAGCTAAGGAAGAAGAAGGGGAAGGCAATGCAGCAGAGAAGGCAGAAGTCAGAAGAGAAAGAAGAACAGAGGAAGGAGCTGAAGGAAAGAAAAGGGCCGCAGACGCTAAGGCAGAGAAGGAAAAGAGAAGGAAAAAGAAGCTGAAAGCAGCAAAGCAAAAGCCAAAGAAGAAGGCAGCCGGCAGATAGAGAGAAGAAGAGAAAAGCTAAAGAAGAAGAAGGAGGCAGAGGCAGAGGATGCTAAGGAAAACTGAAGACGAGAGAAGCCAAGGCCAAATCAGAAGGCAGAAGATAGAGCTCGCCAAGACAAAAATCAGAAGGAGAAGAGAATCAGAGAGAGAGAAGAAATTCTAATTTTTATTCATAATTGAGTTCTTGAAAATTTTGTGCTACACATCTACTCTTATATTTTTGCATTATGACATTAACATTATTACATATTGTTTTAATTGTGATCTTGATTTTTAAAGCACCAAATTGCTCCCTGTGTTCAACCTCGAACTTTAAAATTTGAGTAATAAAATTGTATTTGTTTTGAACGTTTTTTTGGCTATATTACAACGCGATATTCTTAAAACCTGATTCAGCACGATAAACATGTCTCCTTGATTAGATCAATTCAAGCAAGGGTTTAGGTGGCACACAATGCAGGAAAGTCAATTCTTGTTATTTTAGGCAAATGTGTTTCCCAACCCTAAGATGGAAACCCTAATTTAGCACTTTCTTGGTCCAATCAATTTCTTCCAAATTTGGCACCTAGGACTCAATCAAGAAGGTGAGTAACCCTAGGTACCTTAAGTCCCTAGCAGGTGCAGAAATCTGGATCAGGATTGTCTAAATCAAATCAAACAACTCAAGGTGATTAATTCTAAATATGGAATGCGAGTTTATGCTAATTGATTTCTTTTTTTAGCTCTTTCCAGAAATAGGGGTTTAAGATGGAAATGAGATTACCTGCCCCTGGAGTGGCTATCGTGCGATTGATCTTCTCTTGTGTACCTTTGTCTCAAACACAGCAAAATAGATAAAGCAAGTTAGTAGTAGATTAGATTAGAAATTGTGACTAATGAAATCAAATCGTGCGTTGTTCCCCGGCAACGGTGCCAAAATGCTTGAGCGAAATTGTCGTTGTTTAAGAAGTGCATTGTAGTATAGGACAAATGCACTCAATTCACTTAAATTTATAACTCAGATTTTTAAAGAAGTCCGAGGTCGAACACAGGGAGCAAAATATGGAATTCACAACATTAATCTCATTCAGAATCAATGAGCACAATCAATTGATAACAAATTAGATATGCAATGAATGAAATTGATCAGAATTAATATCAGTCAATGTATCTGATGATTGCATGGAATCCAAAAATAAAAGAGAATTAAAAAAATGGCGATTTGAATCACCACTAATCCATTTTAATCAAACATGCATGCAATTACTCAATCAGAATTCAATTGTAACCATAGTACTTAAATAATGCAACAATGTCTTAACAGAACACAAGGATTTCTCAGAAAATCTTTCTCCTCTTTCCCCCTTCTTCAACTTCCTTTCTTCTTCTTCTTCTTTAAGCTTCCCTTCTTTCTCAAGCACGGCACAGGGGAATCAGCTTTCTTTCAGCAACTAAGTGTCGCACAGGAGCACAAGCCCAAGAGAGAAAAACCCTCCCCCACTCTCTCACAAGTCTTCCTCCTCTTCTCTTAAGCCCAGACCCATCGTAATCAGATCCATATTCGAGTATTCGGGTCATTTACAGTGTCCAGGGTCACCGATGTGGGTGATGACCGAGGAGTGATTTTAGGCAGGCTATCAGGTGAAGGGGGTAGGAGGGACCTGACCGCTCGTGTTACTAAGCGGTAAGCACAGTTCACAAAATCAATTTATGTGTGTGCACACGCCTGTCATCCACCAATGTGGCTCTAATGCGCCTGCTCCTTTATGCAAGGCCCGCAATAGGAGATGCTTGCAATTGCGGTTGAAGTTGCAAGTGAGGTTTCCAATTGAGGGTGTGGAGGGATGCCTGGAGGAGTTGCGCACGTCCTGGAAGTGGATTTGAGGGTGAATGTGGCTGGAGAATTGAAGACAAGGTCGGAGGAGTCGAGGCGGCGACAGAGGTCCGGCGAAGTACCCGAAAGCACGAATATAGCCCTGTGTCCAAGTCAAACAGGCTCCAAAGGTATGCCAATGTGCGGCGAGTGCAGTGGTGGGTGATGTAAACATGTTTATATTACATAAGATGTCCATTTATGCATGTTCTTAATCATAGAATTGCATTTCATACTATAAATATTGCATAGCATGCATCATCTTGCATTTAGATTAGTTTGAATAAAATGGAGGTTAATTGTCTCCTTTTATGTTCAGGAGCAGGGAAAATTTTTATCAAGGCCTCAAATCAAAGATCCAACCGTACAGATTTGATCAGGGCGACGATTGGAGTTCAACAACTCCAAGATCACCCTAATCAGACATCTGTAGCATCAGATAGAGATCAAGGGGCAAGATGGTGTGAATCCACACTTCAAACGATAAATCCAATTGCATGGATGGATTCAGATCGCAATCGCAGTCTAACTGTGCGAAAATTGACTCAATCCGACAACCGTGGCACCATCTACATCATCCAGAAGATGGACAGCCAAGATGGCGCCACGTGGTGCCATCTTAGCCGCCCAACCGATCGCTCCACCCGCCGCTCCATCTCCTCTTCATTTTGAGCGCTGCTTCTCCGCCGTTGGATGCGCATCCAACGGCTGTGGATGCGTGCGCATAAAAGATTTCCGTGACACAAACGCCTCTATAGCATAGCGAGTGAGAGTGCTCGTGAGATCATGCACGTGCGTTCGAACCTTCAGGAGCAGCTGCTAAGGCGCGGTGAGTGGGCGCGATTGATCGCTCAATCGCGATCAAGTGGTCGCATGCGCTTGATAGCGCTCACGCCGCATCAGACGCCAGCGCGTAACGTGGGATCAAACGCGGCGAGCGCGCGATGAGAAGGCGCGGCGAGCAACAAGTTAAGCCATCCGATCCTGAAGAACATGGAGCGCATGTTTCAAGCATGGGAGGTGAGCGGGTGGCATACGTCGCCCACGGCTGGGGCTTTAGCGACGGTTTTATCCGTCACTAAGACCCCTTATTTAATATTTTCAAATTGAAAAGACCAAATTGCCCTCACTCCTTGCAACTATAAAAGGAGACCCGCTCCATGCGAAATTTGCATCCCTTCTTTCTCTTCTCTCCCTCTCCAAAGCTCAAGAGAAGCTTGTCCCACACCCGGGATGCTCCTTGAGAGATAAAGTCAAATTTTCGCCCTCATTTCAAAAGCGGATCCCACGACAATGATGATGTGCTGCCCCGTTCTCATTCCCCCTGCCTCGACCTCCTTCCCGCTCCGTCCTCCATCTTCCAGGCAGCGTCTCATCTGGCTCATCCTCCAAGTGATTGTCGAGGAGGATAACTTCTCTCTCCCATTCTTCTTTACAGCTTTCTAGAGTAGAATTTTCCTACTTTCTAGTGTAGTTGATTTCCCGCTTTCTAGTGTAATTCTTCTCTGGTTTTATTGTATAAACATTTTGAAATATTGAGTGCATTTTTTCTCTATCTCTCTCTCTCGTTTATTTTGATTGTTACTATTGCTTCATTGTAATTATGTCGCTCCGCTTTTCAACAAAAACCCTAGAAAAATATAATTGTTAATATAGATCGACATAGCCTCCCTGAGTTCGACCTGGGATTTCTATTCTGGTATAAATTTTATTTGTTGAACACAAGTTCTTCGCTCTCAAACTACGATGACAGGTTTTTCAAAACCAAATACGTTAGCGTAGTAACTCGTATCCTCAACATTTTGGCATCATTGCCGGGGAGGCGACTCTATTTGATTTTTTTCGCGTTTTCCAACTTACGAATCATTTACCTCACTTCTCTCATTTCTTATTGTGATTGTAGGTACTCTTTTGAGATGAGCAAAAGTGGTAAATTGGAGCAAAGTGCTGTTGAAGGTTCTGTAAGTTATCCCCCACCTCCTACCCATTAGTTTTCATTCCACCACGTAATAACACAAACATCAATCAACCTAGGTGTTCTTATAAACTCTAAGGTTAGCTTTGTTTGTTTTTTTGACACCTACACCCACCTCAACCTCCACATTTAGAAAGAAAAAAATAAAAAATAATCACACAAAGCTACACAACCTCATCTGATTTTCAAACTCAACCGGTAAACCAATCGTTGGAGCCAGTACACACATCCAAACACATAATTGAGTAGAAATCAAATTAGGTAATCACTTGTGTGCCTAATTAAGTGGTGCAACAGGCCAATTGTTTGAGTTGATTGGGTCGCATCACTTCAATCAAAATCAACTCATCAAGTAGTTGCCGCATAGGTTCAACTCTTAGGGATTTACCAGGCACTCCACATTCTTTTAAGTTTTAAAGAAAACATCTTCACCTGTGCTTTCAAAACTTGGTGTGCTTACAAAACTTGTTTGAAAATACCTAAGGTTGAATCCTAAAAGCTATTAAGCAAGATTTAAACCCTAAAATTCACCGCATCAAAAATAATCTTTCTTGAAAACCACTGGTTGTGCATGCACACACATCAAACAACCATTAAGGGCATAACCTAGATAAAGGGTGATTAGCCCAAATTTATGGGCTATTTAAGTATCTAAATGTCTAGACATTAAGTTAATTTTAACATTTACATAGCATACATTAGGATGTAAATAAACTAATTCATATTTTTAGCTTAACTGCATAATTCATGCATTTCAAATTAACCTAGGGTTGCATACATTTAACTAGTTAATTAATTAGGTGCACTATTTTAATTAACATAGAAGTTAAGGAGTTATGTATAAATAACCCTAATTATTTTATTCTTTTATTCTTCTCCTTTGCAGGTAACTCCTCCGACTCCGCATCCTCCTCTTACGCATCACATTGATTCCACTGTGTTTTGAATTCAAATCTTGGTAACCGTGGCTACAAAAGAGAAGGAAGAGCTGTCGTTGAAGAGGAGGCCACCACCCCTTTGTTTCTCACTGTGCTTAGAGGACCTTTCTCCTTTTCCATTCCATACCACCGGCCTCCCACCGCGGCAGTACAACTCCACCACTGTGGGTGTCTGGGGTGACAACCCACACCGCCAAGAGTCTCTGCAACTCCTCCTCACCTCAGCTAGTAACCCACGCCAGCCTTTGCACGCCCCACCTCCAACGCATCCACCTCCAGTGCACACGCCAACACCGCGTGCCATCTGCCCGCGCACGCCTTCACCAACAGCACCAACACCCTCACCAGCACCTGCACCACCATGCGCCTTCATCTCCAACGCACCACACCCACGAGCCTTCCTGCAACACGCACCCGCATGCGCTGTACCCTTCACTGCAGCGCACCTTCTTCCCCCCTGCACTTCCACCACCTCCGTTCGCGCACAGCGCTCGTTCCTCAGCGCCTCCTACCCGCAACAGCCAGCATGCCAATGTGCCTTTGCGTCTGTAGAGCACCCTCCAGCAGCGCCTTCAACGCGCCCCTACTTCAGTCCCTCCTCGTGCCTCCCTGCAGCACCTGCAGCCGGTGCCATCAGACCATGCCCACGCACCTCCACCCCAGCCACTTCAGCCCACGCGCACCTCCCTACATGCGTCTGCGCCTCAGCCCCTGCTACCTGTAGCACCCGCGTGCCTCCACCTCCAACCGTAGTGTGTGTAAGAGTAGCAATAACAACCACTGCCGCCGCCGCTTCATCTCCTCCGACAGGCTGCCACCAACCACCAACGACCACGCCACGACCTCCATGCGTAGCCCTCACCACTGACGACCTTCTTGCGCGACCATGCCTCCAGCCGATCCTTCCTCTTCTTACACACACCAAGGAGACTTCTCCCCTATTTTGCTATAGGAAACTTGCAATTAGTTATTACATTTCAATGCCATTGCCAAAGTCTCATTTTTTATTTTAATATGTGATATATTGGGTGAAATTGCGACTTCATACTCAAGCTTTCTTATAACTGTGTGGCTTTTGTGATTCACATCTTTTGACATTGATTTTGGATTAAGATGTGCACAAATTTTCTCTAATGCATGTCAATTGGAAATTACATAGATTCATCACATATTTATTGAATATTTCAGTGAGGAAAAATTTCACATCTACCCTACATTTTCGAGTTATTGTGCATCTTCTTTTCGTCTCATTTCATGTCAGATTTGACTATGGATTTCACACTTGATTGAACGAATATGACAAAAAATATTCATGATTTATTACATCATTGCCTCCCTGTGGACACAACCCGCTCTTCTGCGAATGGTGTAATTTTTATTTTAATTATTTTGTTAAGCGATTTTCCACCACATTGATTTTACAATGACAAATCATCTTAATGCATTATTCGAAAGTAAAAATCGTCTTATCAAATGGCACTGTTGTCGGGGAGGCAACAGACGCAATAATTTCACCTGATTTTTATTTCTGATTATTTTCATTGCACAGTGATTTGACCATTTATTATTTTTTCTCTACGAGGAATTTGAGAGAGGTGACAGGCACATCTGGGAGAAGACGTCGACCTTGAGCGACGCCTACACTCGGGGAAGACAAAGGAGACCTGGATCCTGCCTCCATAGGAGATTCTCCATTTCATAAGTTTTATTTCCGTTTTCTCTCCCTTGTAGTAATTGGGGCTGATTTTTGGGAGCCTGTTCCCTTTTCTTTAGATTTAGGTTTTTAATTTGTTTTGTGGGTTGTTTACCCTTAATTTGCTTATGCATAAGTAGCTAAAAGAAAACTAAAAAAAAAAAAACATGAGTTACCTGCTAGAAGCTGTCTGCCCTTAAGTCGAATCATTTAGGACTGAATGAGCAGCATCTAGATCTAATTCTTGTCTTGCATATTGCATGAAGAATGTTGGAATCAGGTATGCATTTCTAACTTTGCATTTCTACTTGTCATGCAAATGCATTTGAATTAATTTTTAGACCACATAATCTGTCTTCAAGTGATCTAACAAGTGGTCAGATATATTCTTGAAAAAGGACTAATTAAAGGAGGGACATTTAAAAATCAAGGATTTGATTTTCAAACGTGGTGTGCGATTCAAAATTCAAAATCTTTTTGCGGTGTATGCACACTTATATCTCTTGCACCACAGCAAGTATTTAGACACTCCTAAGTCATGGAACTACTAGGACAAGAACCCTCCTACCGTTGGATTCTGAAGTGTTCAGAACTTAAGATCAAAGGTTTGTAAATCCAAAGAGGGGGATACCCTGTCACGGATTTTTGGGGGTAGTTGAGAAGCACCACGAAAGCACAGCTTCAAAGGAAGGCTTAGGCCTACTTGCATCCCTCGATCTTCCATCTTTGGATTTGCTCTACCATTTGAGATTTAGGGAAGAACACCTAAGCTCCAACTAGGTCTTTTTAGGCATTTCGAAGGATGACAATAGGCGCGTAATTGATTGGGCAACTTGCTTGTCACCTACAATTTGAACTAAATTCAAAAGCCTAAATTTGTAAAGACCGAACAGGTCCTTTTGAATTGTGTTTGTAGTGCATGCTTGGTAGGCGTTCTCTTAGGAGACTTGTGTTTGATCCTGAACCTGAAAGAATCTTAAGAAGAAACCTTCCAAGGGTAGAAATGGCTGGTCAAAGGAGCCTTAAGGAATATTTCATTCCAACCAATCAAACTGGCCCTGCACTACGTAGACCTGGAGGGGACAATCCTTATAAAATCAAAAGCAGTACCATATCCTTGCTACCCTCCTTTTATGGTACTACTAAGGAAGACCCTTACAGGCATATAGAGGAATTCACCGAGGTCTATTCCACAATGAAGCTGCAAGGAGTTACTAATGATGCTCAAATGCGGACCCCCTTTCCCTTCTCCCTTAAGGACAAAGCCAAGTATTGGTATCACACCTTTAATGATATTAACACTTGGGATGCCCTGAAGAAGGAGTTTTTGAAGAAGTACTTCCCCATGAGCAAAACCAATCACTTTAGGAGGGAAATTATGAGTTTTGTTCAAAAAGATGGGGAAGCTTTCCATGATGCGTGGGAGTGCTTTAATGATTTCCTGAGACTTTGCCCACATCACCAAGTGCCTAAGTGGCAACTGGTTGAAAGGTTCTACACCGGACTTAATGATTCACATAGGCAAACTGTGGATGGTGCTTATGCAGGAACCTTTCTATCTCAGACTGAGGATGAAGCTTGGAAGAATTCTATTCACTTGAATTCTACCTACATGGATAGAAAACCCACTCTCATGCAAAGAAAGTTGGAGGCGAATGAGGCAAGGAACACCCAGAATTTAGCCTATCAGATTCAATTATTGAATCAAAACATGGAAAGGCTTATGTCAAACCCGAGTCCATTCGTATCTAACACCTCCACATCCCAAGCTTCCGAATGCTCAATCTGCCAAGGCAATACACACGCCACTATGGATTGCCACTTGGCCTCCCAATTCCCTGAGCTTGTACAAGCAGATCTGAATGCCGCTCAAGGGTTCCGTCCTAGACCTCGTAATGACCTTTTCTCCAACACTTATAATGAGGGATGGAGGAACCACCCAAACTTTTCATGGAGACAAGGAAATGTCTCAAATTTAGGGAATTATAAACCATAATCCTTTCAAAACCATCAAATGAACCAACTTCAAACCTTTGCCCAACCTAAGACCTCTGAGATGGATGAATTGAAGGAAACGTTGAAAATTATGCAAGAAAGTCAAAGTGCCATCATCCAATCTCATGACAAGGCTATACATGAGATGAAATCACAAATAGGACACCTTGTTGAGGCCATTAGACAGAGGGAAACTGGGAAGCTCCCTAGTGCTGCTGAGGAGAATCCTAAAGGAAAAGGGATTGTCTTTAGGGAGCATGCTCAGGCGGTGACTACTCTGAGGAGTGGGAAAGAAATTTCCAAACCCGATGCTCCTATAGTCTCACCCCATAAAAAACCATCCACACTGACTTTCACCCCCACCGGAAAAGAGTTGCCCAAATCTTCTCCGCTTGAAATCGCCCCACCGGAAGAAGTTGCCCCCGTTCCACCCCTTACTCGACATGACAACCGTTCCACCCAGAGATTGAGAGTGCCCTTTCCAGAGTGCTTATCCACCTCTAGGCAGACTTCTGGTGTCTCATCTGGAGCCAAAGATAAGACAGATGAGATCATGGAAACTTTCAAGCAAGTGCAGATTAACCTACCTTTGCTTGAAGCTTTCAGGCAGATTTCATCTTATGCCCGCTTCTTAAATGACCTGTGCTTGAAAAAGCAGCAATCTAGGAAACAGGTCCAATCAAAAGTTGTCCTGCCTGATTCTATTAGCTCAATTGTTCAACATGGCACACCCCCAAAACTTAAGGACCCAGGAGCCCCATACATCTCAGTGGTTATTGGTGACCTACAGATTGATGAGGCTCTACTTGATATGGGTGTGGGGTGAACATCCTTCCAAGCTACGTGTATGAACAACTTGGGGGAGGCAATCTGAAGCCTAGCCCTATAATCCTTCAAGTTGCAGATCGATCACTTAAGACACTCGAGGAATTTTGGAAGATATCCTCATAAGAGTGGCGGATTTCTTCTTTCCCGTTGACTTCTTAGTTTTGGACACTGACCCTACCAACAAGCCAACCAAACCCTCCATCATTTTGGGCTGCCCCTTCCTTGCAACTTCTCATGCTTCAATCAATTGCAATACTGGGGCTTTGAAAATGGGCTTTGGGAATAGGAAAATCCGGCTTAATGTGTTTGATGCTTACAAACAAACCAGACTTGAGAATTGTTCTCAAGTTGAGGTGATAGATGACCTTATTGAAGAGGCAACCCCTGCAATGTTATGTGATGACCCCCTTCATCATGTCATGCTAAATGACCATTCCCATCTCTTGGAGGAATGTGAAGGGGATATACTAGAACTTGAGGAGTTGCTAGGTGTTTCTGCTGAGTCTCTTCCCCCATCATCTCTGCCTAAGGTAGATCTGCTACCTGAGATGGGGATATCTATTATAAAACCCTCAACCATACAAGCCCCCAACGTTGAGTTGAAACCCCTCCCTGACACTCTCAAGTACGTCTGCCTAGGTGCCAATGATACGCTCCCCGTTATCATTTCGGTTGTGCTATATGAGGCATAGGAGGGAGCCCTAATTGAATGCTTGTCTAGGCACAAGGAAGCTATTGCTTGGAGCATTGCTGAAATTAAGGGTATAGACTCTACACTCTACATGCACCACATTTATACTGATGATTCCATCAAGCCATTTAGGGACATGCAGAGACGTCTGAACCCTAATATGAGGGAGGTAGTTAAAAAGGAAATCCTAAAGTGGTTGGACGCTGGGATCATATATCCCATTGCAGATAGTAAATGGGTAAGTCCTATTCATGTGGTGCCAAAGAAGGCAGGCTTTACCGTGGAATTCAATGACCAAGGTGAACAAGTTGTCACTAGACCCTCAACTGGATGGAGGGTCTGTATTGATTACCGCAGGCTGAACACCGCTACCCAGAAGGATCACCTTCCCTTGCCTTTTATTGATCAAATTCTTGAGAAATTGGCAGTGAATAAGTACTATTGCTTTCTCGATGGATATTCTGGGTACAACCAGGTTGCAGTCTTCCCTGATGACCAGGAGAAGACGACATTCACGAGTCCTTACGATACTTTTGCATTCAGGTGTATGTCGTTTGGATTATGTAATGCCCCTGCAACCTTCCAGCGGTGTATGATGTCTATCTTTTCGGACATGATTGACGAGTGTGTTGAAGTGTTTATGGATGACTTCTCCATTTATGGCTCGTCTTTCAACCAGTGTCTCCTACACCTAGAGAATATGTTGAAGCGATGTAAGGAGACTGGTTTAGTCCTCAACTGGGAGAAAAGTCATTTCATGGTACAGAAAGGAATTGTACTTGGGCATGTTGTGTCTGAGCGAGGTTTGGAAGTAGATAAAGCCAAGATTGATTCTATCTCCAAACTCCCATTTCCCACTAATGTCAAACAGATTAGATCCTTTCTGGGCCATGCTGGCTTTTATAGGCGCTTTATTAAAAATTTTAGTAAATTTCTAGACCATTTTGTGACTTGTTGGCGAAGGAATCTTCCATCAATTTTGATTCAAAGTGTGCCGAGGCCTTTCAAACTCTGAAGGAGGCCTTGATCTCTGCGCCTATTCTCCGAGCTCCTAATTGGACACTCCCATTTGAGCTGATGTGTGATGCTTCGAATTATGCAATGGGAGCAGTCCTTGGACAAAGGGTTGAGGGAAGACCTCATGTGCTACATTATGCCAGCAAGACTTTAACCGAACCTCAGCAAAACTACACCGTCACTGAGAAAGAATTACTTGCTGTAGTTTTTTCTCTGGAGAAGTTTAGGTCTTATCTGCTTGGGTCTAAGGTGGTTATTTTCACTGATCATGTGGCAGTGAAACATCTCATTACTAAAAAAGATTCTAAGCCACGTCTCATTAGGTGGGTCCTACTCCTTCAAGAATTTGACTTGGAGATACGTGAAAAGAAAGGAGTAGAAAATGTTGTGGCTGACCACTTGTCTCGCCTTCCACTTAATGACTCACTTTCCGGAGACATCCACGAGACATTTCCTGATGAAACTCTGAAGGCGGTAACACCAACTTTACCTTGGTATGCTGATACCGTAAATTACTTGGTCACTGGACAAACTCCTGGCTCTTGGGATGAGCAGAAAAGAAAGAGATTCATTTCCCAAGCAAGATATTTTCATTGGGAAGAGCCTGAATTATTTAGAATTGGACAAGACCAAGTATTGAGACGTTGTGTACCTGAAGAGGAACAACAAAGTGTGCTGAGTTTTTGCCATGAACTTCATTATGGAGGACACTTTGGTTCTAAGAAAACTGCTTTAAGGTTCTCCAGTCTGATTTTTGGTGGCCTTCATTATTTAAGGATTCACATAATTTTGCTAAGGCCTGTATTAGATGTCAACGGACTGAAACGATTGGGAAGAGGAATGAAATACCTCAACACCCTATTCAATCTGTTGAAATTTTTGATGTGTGCGGAATTGACTTTATGGGCCCCTTCCCTTCGTCCCATGGTTATGAATATATCTTGGTGGCAGTTGATTATCTCTAAATGAATAGAGGCCATTCCTACGCACACAAATGACCACTCTGTGGTTTTGAAATTTGTGAAGGCCAATATCATATCTCATTTCGGCTGCCCCAAGACCATTATAAGTGATGGGGGACCTCATTTCCGAAACCACCACTTCAATCGACTAATCAGGAGTCTGGGAGTGACTCACAAGGTCGCTACCCCTTACCATCCTCAAACGAGTGGCCAGGTTGAAGTGTCGAATAGGGAGATAAAAAATATTTTAGAAAAGACCGTTAGACCTGATAAGAAAGACTGGTCCCAAAAGCTCAATGATGCTTTGTGGGCGTATCAAACAGCCTATATGACCCCTTTAGGTACTTCTCCCTTTCGGATTATGTATGGGAAAGCGTGTCATTTACCTGTTGAGTTGGAACATAGGGCACTTTGGGCTATTCGAAGTGTTAACATGGATTTAGAAAAGGTGGGTAAGGCACGACTTCTGGAACTAAGTGAGCTTGAGGAGCTGAGGAATGATGCTTATGACACCTCTCAAGCTTATAAAGAAAGAACTAAGGTCTTGCATGATAAGTATATACTTCGAAAGACCTTTAAGCCCAACCAACAAGTCTGGCTTTTCAATTCCAGACTTAAGCTTTTTCCTGGAAAGTTAAAATCTCGTTGGGATGGGTCTTACTAATCACTAAAGTGTTTTCGCATAGAGCTGTGGAGATTAAAAGCCCTTCCTCTTCAGCAACTCCCTTTATCGTCAACAGTCAACGGTTAAAACCATACATTACTTTGGATGCCCATCTGGTTGACGAGGTCACACTTGAGGAGCCTTGGCTCCTACCATTCTCTGCCTCAGGTAATATCTTCCTTTAATTGTTTTTGTTTCCAATGAGGACATTGTTTGAACTAGGCATGGGGGAGAGGACCTGAGGCATTTTGTTTATAGCATGTCTACATTTTGCATTCATTCATGCATATTGCATTTAAAAAATAATAATAATAATAATATAATATAAATAAAAAAATATATTAAAAAAAATTTTTTGAGCTTAACTGGCTAAGCCCTGCATTCTTAAGCAAATCAGAACTCTAGGTTAGACAAAGTTGATTCTAGGGTCGAATTTTAGAAGCTAAGTGAGCTACTAGCTTTAGACCTTTAGGGTCCTTTGTGGACTTAAAAACTTAAGTAGGAGTTAAGTTGCGGACCATTCCTCAAGAGGTTGAGGAAGGAAAGCTAGGGATTGAGTTAAAAGGTAGGGTAATACCTGGAGTCTTGTTCTACCTTTTGGTTTACAGGTCCTTGTAACCCAAGCATCCAAATTTCACACACTTGCTCTTGTGTAAGTAAGTGATCACCTTAATTCCTTTCTTAAAAGAAATTTAGTTCTCTTAGTTTTGACTTAGGAGAGGCCTGAAACACAATTTGATTGGAAGAGTTCCTGCCGCAGGAGAGGTGGAGTATATACTCACCTTGAGGATGCGATGATAACATATTACCTCCTCGACGCTTATCTCATAGGATATCCATCCTACTGGGGGCATGTAAGCGCATTGTACGGTTCAGGTACCATGGGAGGCCCTATCTCAAAGTGCTGATTGCCACAGGCCTGAATTCCCTTACGAAATCCATGGGCGATACTATCTCGAAGTGCCGATTGCCAGGAGTTCTTGGGGTCCCTATGGGCGGTGCTATCTCGAAGCATCGAAAGCCAGGCACCCTTCGAGGTACGGTGATGGGGACAATGAATCCGACATAGACCGTGTCGATAGCTAATCCGAGGTTAGACTTAGAGGAATCAAAAAATATATATATATAATCTTTTTTCCTTTCTAGGTTGGCAGTCATACCAACCTCAAATAACTCAGACCAATGCACATGCACGGATGCTTTAATCTCAGGGATCAATAAACCTTAGGGTAGAGTCAGAAATCAGGGAAACTTGTGCCTGCAACTCGTCTTTAGCTGACCTAGTCTATAACTTAGCAACTACTTGGGAATCTTAGGTCTAAATTCTGAACTTAATATGTTTCCAAAGGAAGACCGATTGGGTTGGCTAGTTTACTTGGAGTGCTAGGTTTTGCTTGGATTTGCTAGGGACTAGCAAAAACTAGGCATGGGGGTATTTGATTAGCCCATATTTGTGGGCTATTTAAGTATCTAAATGTATAGACATTAAGTTAATCTTAACATTTACGTAGCAGACATTAGGATGTAAATAAATTAATTCATATTTTTAGCTTAAGTGCATAATTCATGCATTTAGAATTAACCTAGGGTTGCATACATTTAATTAGTTAATTAATTAGGTGTACTATTTTAATTAACATAGAAGTTAAGGAGTTATGTATAAATAACCCTAATTATTTTATTCTTTTATTCTTCTCCTTTGCAGGTAACTCCTCCGACTCCGCCTCCTCCTACACATCACATTGATTCCATGGTGTTTTGAATTTCAAATCTTGGTAGCCATGGCTACAAAAGAGAAGGAAGAGTTGTCGTTGAGGAGGAGGCCACCACCCCTTTGCTCCTCACTGTGCTTAGAGGACCTTGCTCCTCTTCCATCCCATACCACCGGCCTTCCATTGCAACAGTACGACTCCACCACCGTCGGCATGTGGGGTGACAGCCCACACCGCCAAGAGTCTCTGCAACTCCTCCTCACCTCAGCTAGTAACCCACGCCAGCCTCTGCGTGCCCCACCTCCAGCGCATCCACCTCCAATGCACACACCAACACCGCACGCCATCTACCCGCGCACGCCCTCACCAGTAACACCAGCACCCTCACCAACACCTACACCACCACGCGCCTTCATCTCCAACGCACCACGCCCACGCACCTTCCTACATCACGCACCTGCATGCGCTGCACCCTTCACTGCAACGCACCTTCTTCCCCCCTGCACTTTTGCCACCTCCGTTCGCGTACAGCGCGCGTTCCTCAACGCCTCCCGCCCGCGCGCCTTTGCGTCTGCAGAGCACCCTCCAGCAGCGCCTTCAGCGTGCCCCAGCGCCCCTACTTCAGCCCCTTCTCGTGCCTCCCTGCAGCACCTGTAGTTGGCACCATCAGACCACACCCGCACGCCTCCACCCCAGCCACTTCAACACGCGCGCACCTCCCTGCGTGCATCTGCACCTCAGCCCCTGCTGCCTGCAGCACCCGCTCGCCTCCACCTCCAGCTGTAACGCACGCAAGAGCAGCAATAACAACCACTGCCGCTGCCGCTGCCGCTTCATCTCCTCCGGTGGGCCACCACCGACCACCAACAACCACGCCACAACCTCCACGTGCAGCCCTCACCACTGACGACCTTCTTGCGCGACCACGCCTCCAGCCGATCCTTCCTCTTCTCGCGCACGCCAAGGAGAGTTCTCCCTTGTTTTGTTATAGGAAACATGCAATTAGTTATTACATTTCAATGCCATTGCCAAAGTCTCATTTTTTATTTTAATATGTGATATATTGGGTGAAATTGCGACTTCATACTCAAGATTTCTTATAATTGCATGGCTTTTGTGATTCACATCTTTTGATATTGGTTTTGGATTAAGATGTGCACAAATTTTCTCTAATGCATGTCAATTGGAAATTACATAGATTCATCACATATTTATTGAATATTTCAGTGAGGAAAAATTGCACATCTACCCTTGTATTTTCGAGTTATTGTGCATCTTCTTTTCGTCGCATTTCATATCAGATTTGACTATGGATTTCACACTTGATTAAATGAATACGAGAAAAAATATTCGTGATTTTATTGCATCATTACCTCCCTGTGGACACGACCCGCTCTTCTGCGAGTGGTTTAATTTTTATTTTAATTATTTTGTTAAGCGATTTTCCACCACTTTGATCCTACGACAAATCATCTTAATACATTATTTGAAAGCGAAAACCGTCTTATCAAAGGGCCCATCACATTCCAAAGCACATTCAAACCTAGCCCTAAATAAAACAAAGTAGATGTTGGCCTTAAGGATTCGACTCGCTCTTCGGAGCCCAGAACGAGATTATTTTCGATTGGTCTGTTTCTACTGTTCAATCTGATGTCTAGCAAGGGGAGTAGAATAAACGATCGCGGCTAGGGGGTACACTAGGAACCGGAGGTGCAAGCCGAAGGAAGAACCTTCACCCCAGTCCCTCCTTCTAACTGGTTGGATTGAACAGATAGAAGTAGATCAAATCGTTTCTTTATCTCAAGATGGGTTCTGGGAGTCTGTAGGTCTTTAGGCTAGCCTACTTAAGGACAGGTTTGATTGCTTATATTGCAGGGCACCTTTCTTCCTCCCTTCTATCATGAATCCTTCCACATTTTACACACATTCCCGTTCTTTCCCTCCTGTTATGAGTTATCATCAACATGACGATTATCCCGACTCATACTGTAATCAACCATCAGTTAGTTGGGATAACTCGGATTGGGGATACAATTCTGGACCTCCGTGTTTAGGGTCTAACCCTGAACATTATGATTGTGATTTCTATCCTTTTTAGAGCCACATTGATTATAGATCGTCACCCTTTCTTGGATAACCTAATACGATATACAATCAAGAAGGATACATTGATCCTTACCCATTCTCTGATTACACTGTCTTTAGGTCATCACTACCTTTTGAACAATCCGAAATGACCTATTATCAGAAAGGGTATAACGAATCTCAATTCGTTAACTCCTCTGCACTAAAACCAAACCCGCCCAACCCTGAACCAACTCATTTGGTTCAGGGTAACCAGGTTCGAGATAAGGTTCTGGCTAATTTGAGGAATATCATACAATCTTTAGAAGTTCAGCCAATCCTTGCATTGAAAAATTGGAGCCCCTGATTGAGATGATTGATGATTTGAATAAGTATTTGTTGGATTGGCTCCAGGATGTTAAGGATAAAAACCCGGGTGAGTTTCTACTTGGGAAGTTAGCGAAATTGAGAATGAGATTTGTGGTTGCTTTGGTTCAATCGTGGGATGATTCCCAGGATGAACCCCCTTCAGGAGAACCAAGGTCAAAACTCGCTCAGGCACTTGTTGGGGGGGACACATGTTACGAGGTTGACCAGATTGAATTAGAGCAACCAATTAAGGATGATCTGATTTCTTCACCTGAAATCCTTGAGTCGGGGTACGAGGAAACGTATGTCTCCATGGATTAGAAAGTGACAGATGATTTTGGGGCATACATTAATACAGATCTTGATTTCTTTGATTCTGATGGTGAAGATTCAATTGGCAAAGTCTCACGCGAGTTTACAGAATACGATTTCTGTGAGATGATTGGGCCTGAGGAATCTAATAGATCATTTGATAGCCCAATAACTAGGGAAACTGATCTTATTGGGGCTCACATTACGGATCCAGAATCATATGTTCTAGAGGATTCAATCCAATGCCCTGATTGTCAGTTACACCCCATTGAGCTTATCGATGATTTTATTTTTGAGATAACTAAACCCAAGTTAATTCTGATTCAGCCACATCTTTTAGACTTGGAAATTTCAGACGGGGTGATTAATATGCAAGAGGTCTCGGAATTTAACGTCCTGAATAAGGAGGATAGGAGCTGGGAAATTTTGATTTGGGAAGCAAACTCCAGAGGAAGTAGAAGATTGAGTCTAAGGATTCCAATTCATCTGAAATCATCAAACCAGGACCCTTACGACATTTGTTCCGAGGATGTTCAACCCAAGCATACATTCATTGATTATACTTTCGATATTGAATTCTCTGTAACCCGCCTCTTTGGTCTTGCGTTGCATCCTCATAAATCACAAGCCCGACCCCGCTTGCATATTGATTTTAGGTTTTGGGTAATTTTTCTCCAGAACCTTAGATCATCTCGATTATGGGGTATGGGTCTGCACCACAATTTGGTCCACATCTGTGGACATCTGCTAGCAGGTCAGAGGAACTAAATTCTGATTCTAATCTACACCTGTGAATTCTTTATTTCTCTTCTTTGTATAGTGTGCCTAGCTAAAGGAACTAAATTTAGCACATATACAGTTTTTGTTTATCTCGGAATGGACCCGACATTCACGCAATTCAGGTGCTTTCTACTCTATTCCACTGATGTAAACACATTTACACTACTTAAGATGTCTATTTATGCATGTTCTTAACCATAGAGTTGCATTGCATGCTATAAATATTGCATAACATGCATCATCTTGCATTTAGAGTAGTTTGAATAAAATGGAGGTTAATTGTCTCCTTTTATGTGATTGGACAGGATAAACTTTTTATCAGGGCCTCGGATCGAAGATCCAACCGTACAGATGTGATCAGGGCGACGATTGGAGTTCAACGACTCCAAGATCACCCTAATCAAGCATCTGTAGCATCAAATAGTGACTAGGGAACCCTAGAAGATCAAGGGCTAAGATGGTATAAATTCGCACTTCAAATGACAAATCAGACTGCACAGATAGATTTGGATCGACAATCGTAGCCTAACGACGCAAAAATCGAGTCAATCCGACACCCGTGGCACCATCTACATCATCTAGAAGATGGACGGCCAAGATGGCACCACGTGGCGACATCCAATATTTATGCATGTTATGCAATATTTATAGCATGCATTGCAATCCTATGCTTAAGAACATACATAAATAGACATCTTAAGTAGTGTAAATGTATTTACATCATCCACTCTGTTTTATGCCTTTTTAATACAATGAGAACATTACATTAGATAGGCATGGGGGGGTGGATATTCATCTCTGAATTAATTCGTCAGCTTCATAGCTTCATTTTATTTTCTTTTATTTATATATTAAAAAAATTATGGAATTAGGAAACAGAACTTGGGTTTAAGAAAATTTTCAATCTTAGGAAACATTACATTATCATCTAAACACAAAGACCCTTCAGGTCTTCAGACTTAATCAGCCTATGTATCCACAAAAATATGGATTTGTTTTTCGAGTCCTCGCCAACCTGAATTCTATTTTAATTTGAGTAAATAAGTTTGGGTGATAAGTACACGACTTATCAACCCGCCCTCTAATTTGAGAGAACCTTAAGCCTAATGCATCTACACACTATCTCGTTACTGACTCGTTAATCGACGATTCTAACAGAAATTGGGTAGCTAATGAACCTTCTAGGGTGATATGGCTGGCAAGCTATCGTCGGTAATAGCCCATAGGTAGGTTGTCCAGAGCCCAATCACTGGACCATTCTTTTTTTGCTACCTTTAGGTAAATCTTAGACCAGGGAAGCCACCT
The DNA here is from genome assembly GCA_037157565.1 of Thalassia testudinum. Lineage (NCBI taxonomy): Eukaryota > Viridiplantae > Streptophyta > Magnoliopsida > Alismatales > Hydrocharitaceae > Thalassia > Thalassia testudinum. The sequence goes on along the minus strand of JAZHRO010000026.1, from coordinate 18,985,046 downwards.
ATTTAAAAATAAAAAATAAAAATAAAAAAAAGAAAATAAAAGGAGAAACAAAAAGAAACAAAAGAAATAAGTCACACTTTGCCGCACGAGTATGGCTGGCAAGTTGTCGGTGGTAACAGCTCATCAACCGGTTGTCCAGAACCCAGCTCAATAAATGCACTGAAAATTCCCAAAACACTTAGGAAGAAGCAGAGAAGTAGAATAAACCAGGGAGATATACACTGGATTCACCCTTATGTTGACTCCGGAGAAATAAAAGTAGGGAGAAAACTACCGGTTGTAAAGATACACTTTTAGACAGAATTCTCTTTTTAAGGTCACCTAGAGGCGTAGAAATCCGAAGTCTATTTTAACTGCCGATCAACGAGTCTATCACATTCACAATAAGATGCTTAAAACTTAGGGTTCTCATTAAATCTTGGGTGAGTTGAATGGCCGTAGAAAGCCCCTTTTAAACCCTAAAACTCGAAAATCCAAAAAAAATAGAAAAGAAGAAAAAGAGAAAAAGATATTTTTCTTTGAATAAGGCGAGAGCTTGAGGTGGTCTGCATTTTGGCAGATACCCGGGCACTGTTGTGTCTTTGAAAGTTCAGATCCTAAGTAAGCATTTTCTTAATGATTGAAAATAACTTATGCCCAAATAATCCAACCTAATTCTTTTATAAATAGCATATAGTTTTTGCTAGGGACTAGTAAAAGATAAGCATGGGGGTGTGATATAAACATGTTTATATTACATACGATGTTTATTTATGCATGTTCTTAAGCATAGAATTGCATTTCATACTATAAATATTGCATAGCATTCATCATCTTGCATTTAGATTAGTTTGAATAAAATGGAGGTTAATTGTCTCCTTTTATGTTCAGGAGCAGAGAAAATCTTTATCGAGGCCTCAGATCAAAGATCTAACCGTACAGATTTGCTCAAGGCGACAATTGGAGTTCAACGACTCCAAGATCACCCTAATCAGACATCTGTAGCATAAGATAGAGATCAAGGAACCCTAGAAGATCAAGGGGAAAAATGGTGTGAATCCACACTTCAGACGATAAATCCAACTGCATGGATGGATTCGGATCAACGATCGCAGTCTAATGACGCGAAAATCGACTCAATCCGACAACCGTGACACCATCTACATCATCTAGAAGATGGACGACCAAGATGGCGCCATGTAGCGCCATCTCAGCCTCCCAACCGGTCGCTGCACCCGCCGCTCCATCTCTTCTTCATTTTGAGCACTGCTTCTCTGTCGTTGGATGCGCATCCAACAGTTGTGGATGCGCACGCACAAAAGATTTCCGTGACACAAACGCCTCTGTAGCACAGCGGGTGAGAGCGCTCGCGAGATCATGCGGCGCGCGTTCGAACCTTCAGGAGCGGCTGCTGAGGTGCGGTGAGCGAGCGTGATTGATCGCTCAATCGCAATCAAGTAGTCACATGTGCTTGATAGCACTCACGCCGCATCAGACACCCGCGCGTAATGCAGGATCAAACGCGGTGAGTGCGCAATGAGAAGGCGCGGCGAGGGGCAAGTTAAGCCGTCCGATCTCACGATCGGATGGCTAAGATCTGAAGAACATGGGGCACACATTTCACGCGCGGGAGGTGAGCGGGTGGCACACGTCGCCCATGACTGGGGCTTTAGCAACGGTTTTATCCACCACTAAAGACCCCTTATTTAATATTTTCAAATTAAAAAGACCAAATTTCCCTCACTCCTTGCAACTATAAAAGGAGACCCCCTCCATACGAAATTTGCATCCCTTCCTTCTCTTCTCTCCCTCTCCAAAGCTCAAGAGAAGCTTATCCCACACCCAGGATGCTCCTTGAGAGATAAAGTCAAATTTTAGCCCACATTTCAGAAGCGGATCCCGCGACGACGACGTGCTGCCTTGTTCTCATTCCCCCTGCCTCGACCTCCTTCCCGCTCCGTCCTCCTTCCAGGCGATGTCTCGTCCGACTCGTCCTCCAAGTGATCGTTGAGGAGGATAACTTCTCTCTCCCATTCTTCTTTACAGCTTTCTAGAGTAGAATTTTCCTGCTTTCTAGTGTAGTTGATTTCCCACTTTCCAGTGTAATTCTTCTTTGGTTTTATTGTATAAACATTTTAAAATATTGAGTGCATGTTTTCTCTATCTCTCTCTCTCTCGTTTATTTTGATTGTTAATATTGCTTCATTATAATTACGTCGCTCCGCTTTTCAACAAAAACTCTAAAAAAATATAATTGCGAATATAAATCGAAGTAGCCGCCCTGAGTTCAACCCGGGATTTCTATTCCGGTATAAATTTTATTTGTTGAACATGAGTTCTTCGCTCTCAAACTACGACGACAGGTTTTTCAAAACCAAATACGTTAGCGTAGTAACTCGTAGCTTCAACAGTGGGTGCGGTGTGGCATGCGTGTGCGTAAGGAGGTCTAATAACCTCGAGACATCAGTGCAGATGGTCATGAGTTGGGTGGACCATTTGGATGGAAAATCCCCTCAATTTCTTAAGGGATTTTGTTTGCGAGGGTGAGGCAGAGCTTTTGGGACCGGTTCTGGAGTGTTTGGTGGCTTGTGGAGGTATGGAAGCCTCACCGAAGCTCAGCCAGTAGCAGGGAAGATGGAGGGCGAGCGGCGGTGTCGATGGTCTAATTGATAGATAAAGGAGATGAAAAGGAAGTACAGAGAGAGGGGAACCTAATTAACCTAAGCTAACGGACGAAAGGATGGGGATGGCACCGGTTGTGGTATGGCCGGCCTCAGAGAAGGAAGAACCTCCGGTAGGGGAGAAGAAGCAAGGAAGATGAGGAATACAACGCCCACTGGTATCGCAAGGCTCGGAAGAACTTGAGGAAGAAGAACTGATCGACTATGGTCTATGGCGGTTCGTGAAGAGGGCAAATAGAGGAGTTCGCCGGAGCTTGTGGAGAATTAGGCTGGAGAGAGGGGAACAAGGGGGATTTTCAGCCCAAACCAAGCTAAGGAGAATGACCGTGCATAGGGGATGCTTTTATGGGGCTCAGGGGGGTGTTCCAAGCTTGGAAACTAAGCTTGGAAGCTCAAGACTTTCACAAAATAGGAAACCCTCGTGTTCAAACTGTTCGCATTAGATTTTGGGTAAGAATCATAGTCCAAGATGCAGCTCAGATTGAAGAGGATCTTCTCAAGAGTTCCCCTTCTAATTTTGGAAGAGATAGAAAGATGACGATAAACCTAGGGACCTGTTCGCAAGAATTTCAAAAGCTAGGGGCTTGTGTGAGATAGAAAGAGTCTGACTGAATTGAAATGTAAACTAGGTCAAGATAAACTCTAATTGGGCCCAAATTTTGGTATAAACCTAATTTGAACCCAAAGAATCTGATGGTGAAGTTGTATTTTGGTTTTGACCAAGTTTGACTAGGTAATTTGCATAGAAACCCAAATCAGGGTAACTTACCGTCTAAGACTCTATTTTAGGTCAAAATAGGTTCAAATGGTCAAACCAAGAATACCAAATCTTATGAAATATTTTTTTTTTAATTTTATAATATTTATATAAATTTTATCCTGACTAGAACCTCTATTATTTAAGCAGGTCTGAAATTAGGGTTTCAGGTGCTGTTTTGACTCTCAAAGTGCGCAAATTTCCATTTTTGTCTGCATGGACCCTCTTAGTAGTCATTAATGCTCATTAAGCCTTAGCTTAACCCTTGTCAAATCCTATGATTATTCTGCATTCATAATATGCTGTTAAAACTGCATAATTAACCTTATTTTAATGTATTCCTCTCAAAAAGGATATGCAGTGAATTACGACTCTCCGGCGATTATGTAGGAGCAATTTTCATTTGGTTCTTACTAATTAAAGCTAGTTATGGATAATGATGATGTTATCATCAGTCCCCTTCTTCTCCCTTAGATATTTGTTATAGTTGTAACAACCTTCTTTTCTTTCCCTCTAGTGGTTTCCTTCTCCTCAACCATGATCGAATGCATAGAGTGTAGCACCACGGTAGTTACAAGGGATGGTCATCCCCTCCTTTGTCTCCTCATTTTTCTCCCCCTTTTCACCTATTCCTTCAAGCTCCTTAGAAGTAATTGGACAATTGTTTTTTGGTTGTTGTAAATGGGGTCAAAATAGTGTGATGAATGGGAGAAAAGAGGGTCAAGGAGAGTTGGTTGTGAGGGATGAAGTGTGATAAATGCCAGTTTATCATCATTCTTATGACCTAAAACAAATCTAACTCTTAGGTTTTTTAACTCCTCAAATGGGTTTTTGGGTTGCAATTAGGCATAACTTAGGATTAGGCATGCATTGCATTCTTTTTGTATTTTTAACATCTTTACTTGAGTGTTAAGGTTAAGTAGATGTTCAAACCATTAAAACCCTAGCACTCAAGAAGGAATAAAGTGAAGAAGAAGTCCAGATCAACTGAACCCTAGCTAGATCCATCTCATATCAGCTAAATATTAGCTTACATTGGTTAAGTTTAGCTCCTTCCAACTCCATTCATCTCATCTCAGTTGGATGGTAGCTCAGAGTAGCTCATCTTAGCTCAACCCACCTCAGTTCAGCTCAGATTCAACTCAACTTAATTGATTCTAGCTCATCCTAGCTCCAATCAGTTCACTGGGAGCTCTAGCTAGCACAGCTTAGTTGACGGGAGTTCATTCCAACTCCAGCGCATTCCAAGTCCAGCTCTACCCAGCTCCACTTAGCTCACAACAGCTGAACTTCCTCCAGCTTAGCTACTACTTGCCTACTTAGTAGCTAAGCTAGCTAGGGAGTTTTCATCAGAGGCAATTCCATCTCAACCTAGCTTCAACTAGGTTGAAACCAGCTCAACTTAGCTCAACTACTCAAGCCTAGCAACTAGCATAAGAACTAACTAGCTAAGCTAAGTAGGTGAACCCCTCATGAAGACCTCCTCAATAGATTCAGCTCTAGTGCAGCTCCAGTCAGCTCTTCCTTAGTTCCTCTTCTCAAAAACCCTAACCCCTCCACTACTATTCTACTAGTTAAGCTAGCTTAGCTAAGCTCAAAACTAGCTCCACCTCCATGGCCATTCACCATCCACCACAACTCTAACCTAAACCCTAACCTAACTCCACTCCAAAGTCCACCACCTAAGCAAGCTACCTACTCCACTCTTTGTTGGCACCGACAACCCCCATGTCCCTTCACACCACCACCTCCAAAAGCCAACTAGTTTTCCCTCCAAAACCACCTAATAACTACCCTCTTGTTGGTGCCAAAACTAACCTCCATCTTAGCCCTACATCTCACCACATGTGCCATCTCCACCCTCCATATATGGTGCCAATTACACCCCCTTCTAGAAGCCCTTTGGGCTCCAACACAAGAGGCACCAAAAGGGAACAACCACCACCTAACTACCCCCTTTAGTTAGCACCAAAATGATCTAACCACACCCTTCCATTTTGGCACCAACTCCACCTTATATCTCCACCATACACATCACCCTACAACCATCATCCAACCCATCCTCACCCTTCAAAAGTGGCGCCAACCCTTAACCCCTAACCTCACCAAAAAATGGCGCCAACCCAACCATAACCACCACTCAACACACCCCTACATGTGACGCCAACCTAATCTAACCCTTCATCCATTAACCACCCTCCTAAGCCTCAATCCTAGCCATACAACACACCTAACCCATCCTTAACCCTAGCCCCCACCTAGAGTTGGCACCAACCACCAACACCCCTCCATTTTGGCACCAATTCACCTCAACCCTAGGATCTTCTAACCACCCTCATGAGTCCATCTTAGCCCTCCATCCATTAACCACACCTATCCCCCTACCACTCCTATAAAAAGACCTAACCCACCACCAAAAAGACCCATCCTTCATTACATTATTCTAGCCATACTCCACCCATATCCAACATCCAAGGAGAGAAGGAGAGGAGGAGGAAGATCAATGATACACCCCTTCTCCTTGGTGGCTTGAACTTCTTCTTCTTCCTTGTGTCGCCACCAGACCAAGGAGGAAGGCCAAGCAAGGAGGACATCCAAAGGAGATCCTGAAGGTGGTCTATGCCACCTTAGGGAGTTCTTGGAGTGGAGATCTTCTACACCAAGGAGGAGGAGGCACACCCACCTAAGGCTTGCAAGGAAGAAGAGAAGAGCCAGGTGCTAGGAGCAAGTTTCTTCAACCAAGGGGCAACCTAAGTTGGAGTGGAAACTCTGCAACATCATCACCATCTTCTTCATAAGCATTCTTCTACATTTTCTTTGTATTTTGCATAGTAGTTAGTGTTTGATTTTGGTTGGAGATTACAAGTGGGAATTCATTTCACTTGTGATTTCTCCAACCTCGTTGTAAAACATTTTCCAATTAAGAAGCATTCCTCTACTATCTTTTTAAATAGCTTGTGTTGCTCTTTTGTTGTGTTTTGTTTCATCCATTATTCCAAGCATCTCTTGCTTAGAGTGAGTTGGACAAAACAAGACACCTATTGCTTTGTTTTCTTGTAATTCAAATTCCCATCTCTCTCCGTATTGTTTTTCCCGTTTTCAAAAACCTTAAAAAAATTTACATATTTCAAAACCCAAAAAGAAGTTGATTTCCAAGATTCAAGTGAGAAATTTGGTTTAAAGCATCCCTACCTCTCTAGGGATGACCCGAATACTTTCCCAAGCACTCGAAGTTTATAAATTTAAAAGTGATCCGAATTGCATGTTACAACGACCTAATTCACAATTTTTACAAATCATGCTTTTTAGCGATCAAAGTGTAGGAGGGAATGTGTTGATCGAAGAAGAAGAGGTGGAGGAAACAAGGGAATTGAATGAGAAGAATGGGGTATCATCCCTATTGGCTCTTCTTTTATATGAAGGGCTTATTTGCAATTTTACCCTCTAAAAAATTTTCTCCTAATCAATGGCCCTTCAACTTGTTGAGTAGGAAAGTACTAGCATGGGGTGAATAGTCCTCTCATATGGAGTCCAACAATGAATAGATAACTTTCTACTTTGAAGATATCCAAACTTTACATCATTAGAGTATAGCATGTATCATGGATAAAAATCTACAAACACAATATCTAGTGTCCATAAAATAGAAAACCTCTATGACACCAGTAATTTAGGGTGATTCTTTTATCCAAAATTAGTCCACTACCTAAGGTTGTACAACTTAGATTTCAGTGTGACTTTCCATCACAAAATCCACTATAACTAGGTTACTTATAAGTGTAACTAAAACCTTTACAATAATTGGTTATCCAACAAATCAATCAAGCTTGTTCATGGACGGCACAATCTACCAAAGAATTAACCAAGTGATATCTTACCATTTGTCAATGAATACTTTTGTGTCCACATGTCATACTTCTACTTTACAACAAGTATATGACAAATTCAAGTACAAAAGGGATAACAATATCACAAAAATATCAATTTTCAATCCTATGGCTCAAAATGATAACATAAATATTAAAGCATCATCTATTAGAATTATCTAATATGTTTCTTTAGAATCTTCAAATCAAAATTTAAATTTACCTCACAAAAAAAGCTATTAAACAAGTCTTCTATTTATTGGCAACAAGGCTTCATCCCTAGATTTTGAAATTAATTCTCACACGAAATTTTTCTATAATTGCTTCGCATAGAATCCACTCTACTAGAGATTCCTTTAGAATCTATTTCTCTAGAAATTCTCTATAATTAACTTTGCTAGAGATTAGAATCCTTTCCTATTCAAATCATCAAAATCTCCTATACAATCAACTTTAGAAAAATCTCCTCTAATGTTTTCTCTTTCTAGAATTTCTCTAGAATCTCCTTCAGAATTTGTCCAGAATCACCAATATAACTCCACTTAGAATTAAAATGCTAGAAGTTGAGAGCTTAGAGGGAGAGGTAAGGCTTTTCTATAGGGTAATTTGTCTCTTTCTTCTTGTGTGGTGAAAAACCTAACCACTTCAATTTATAGGTGAATTCCTCCTTCTAAAATGGGTAAGTATGGCCTTTCTAACTACTAAAAATCATTGACAGAACGTATGTTTTCTATTCTTAACATATGTGTAAAAATTCCCTTAATATGTGATATGTAAAATCAAGTACAATCCTCACAACTATTTTTCCATATGCTAATTTAGCCTATTTGACCAGCTAGATACTTTTTGAGCAGTTGGCATTGCCTTATTCATCTACAACAATCATTTAATTCAAATTTAAGTAATTAGCAAATTCCTAATTGGGCAACTCGATCATTAATTACTTTAAATTCAAATTAGCTTAGATACTTCACACTCTCCGAAGGTCTTACTCACTTTTAAGTGGTTCGACTCAAATTTAGTTAGTTAATTCAACCTATTTGGTACTTTAAATAATGGTATAATCAATTAAACTTTGATAATCTATTGTATGAATCCTTGATTTTGGTGATACATTGTAGTCCACATCTTGAGGAATGAACAAATACTTGATAGGATTTTTTGTGCTTGAGATATCTAGCACTAGTTCAAGTTTATAAATTTTAGATTTTCCTACTTAAATCTTTTGTTCATGTGTTATGATAATGATGCTTGTACAAGAAAAGTTATAATTCTTATTTCTGTAGCATGATGGTTAACTTTTGTCGTTTCAGTTGCCTTTATATTATCTAAATAATTATAGTTTTGGAAATGAGATTTTGTTCATATGGATGCCAATATTTTTTAAAATAAACAAGCTAAAAATGACTCTTTAAAAGGTGTCATCTATTTTGCTCTATGGTTATTTTATGGGTTTAGATTTAATACATGATCATGTTTCTCATTAGGGAAGATATGTGGTATTTCATGATTTTTATGTTGTTCAGCATCAATTCCCATGGCAAAGTAGATTATGTTGTTAATGATGATCTCCGTAAGGGACTAATTCCTAATTAGGGACCATGTAGATGGTAAATTCTATAACGTCCATGTAGACGGAATAATTTTGCCTATCCCTACTCACGAAGAACTATTCCATGGGTTATTATAACGCAAAGGTATGGATGCCTTACATTAATGAAGAAAATTATACATAGCCTCACATTTAGTGTTCTTTGTTACAAGGATGGCGTAGGATTTATCGAAGACTTATAGGGCCGCAGTGTGATAGCAAAAAGGGGAAATTCAACCATAACGATTATGAATACAATTTCAAGTGAAGTATTGGATTTTAATGAAATGATATTCATGACAGAAATTTTCTTATGCTAAATTGTTTCTTAAGGATTTGTTGTTCCATGTGGATAAAAAATTTTGAAGTAAATTTTGAGATGACAAGTTAAAGAATAAATTGATTGTGTTAATGAATTAAGAATTTTGGCTTGTGAATCTGAAATTAATGACTTGCATTAATGATGCATACTCAGTCGACCCAATTGAAAAACACCGTTGGTTTATAATGTATTTCAAGTGCAGAGGAGTAGGATAATTAGAAGCTGCTAGCAGGATTTTTGAGTCTTCAGTTATCTAGTTTCTAATATCTCTCCTATCTTCTAGCAGTGGTTTTGCTCTATCCTTCTGATGTGATGGCTCTTATTGCATTTATGGAACGAGGCCTATGTATGGGCCACGTTCTTGAGTTTTATTTGAAGGAAAAAAGATATAACAAAATTTCTCGGTGCTTCCATATAGGTTATGCATTTTGGAACTCTGAACATGACAAATAAAATAAACTATAAAATTCTTCACCAGTTATGAGTTCCATGTTTGATTCCACACAAACTTCAGTGTCTGAAATACCTACTATTCTTAGTGAATGGTTTCATCCCACAAAGTTATATTTAAAAAGACAACTCACAGGTAAAGATGCTCAAGTGTTGCTCCTAACCCTCTCCAAATATATCACACTATATACATCCACGTACTAAGAACTAAGCCAACATTTACATACGTAAATAAATAAGCAGATATGTTTGTAAACTACTGCAACATCTCAAGGAGCATATAGTAACCAATGCCATTGCATTGATTTAGGAATATGCATGGTAAATGCATCGAGATAAGATAAAAGCAAAACAACTTGAAGAATAGAGACTGGATGCAGGATAATAGACAGTTGAAATGGGGTACATCAAAGGGAAAATTGGCAGGATGCAGGCGATGATAGGAGAATAGGGTCCCATGGAACTCTCGTTCAGTATAATAAGAATATATATTTTGATTTGAGCCAGTTGCGTTGGAGAAATCCCTTGACCCCGCCCACCAAAACGAGCGACGACTCGGACCAGTTATTTTCACATGCAATTAAATGAATATTCATTTATTTACTTCTAAGCAGTATAAGTTAAGAGTTTGCATCTCATATTTTATCTGTTATAACAATAACGAATCGCCGCAAAATATTTCGTTCTCGAAATTAGTTTAGCTTCCAAATCTTCTAAAATCCATTTCTGGAAATTTCATTTAGTAAAATAGTTTGGGATGCTAATTTATGCTTCAATACTTGATATAAGACTCTAGAATGAGTTTATTCACCTTCAGTGTGGAACAGATATATCTCGGATTAAAAAAATATCCAATTCCCAGATTCTTTTCCTCTAAATGGCGGTTAGAATTCGTTTGCACTCCGGTGAAACAACGATCAAACTGCGTGATGCCCCATCACCCAGGGCTAGTTTGCGGCGGGGTTAAACTAATACGGGTTAAAATATAACCTCTATTTATGTTTACCTAAGATCGAGAATTAACCCCTTTTTATGTTTATTAAGTGGAAGTTAGAAATGAAGGTTAACATGTAATGTGAAAGATAAATGTTTACTTAGTTATGAAAATGAAAATAAAAGTTAATGTGAAAAAATATATATTTACCTATGATATAGTACATATATTAGTTGATAAATTATTTTTTTATATTAAATAAATATAATATAAATCTATTAATAAATTATTTTTTATATAATATCATAGGTGATATTTCAAATATCATCAATGATATTTAAATTTAAAATTAAATAACACTTGATAGATTCTATCACAACCTATATTAATGCAACACAGTTATAATTATTTTATTTATTAAATACTATTTATCTTATGGTGTAATTGATAATTATGTCAATTGCTAATTAGAAAGCATGCAATAATTTTATTAGTTAATAATTAATTTATGGTACTAATAATATGATTTAACTATATGCTGAGATTATAAATAGATTAATACTATAGTTATATAGTAGTTATAGTTTCCAATAATATATTAATTATTGCAAATTAATTTGATAAAGAAATAATTTTTTTATTATTATTGTAAAATAATTATCTTACATTGCATGTGATAATTGCCTTGTAATAGTAATTACATTATAATGCTATGATTATATGCTAGTTAAGAAACATATGCTGCAATAGTCACTAATTGTTTTATAATAGTAAAAATATGATTACTTCTTAAGATGAGAGGTAAAAGGGTGAGAAAAGGTAGGATGGGAATGATGTGTTAAGGTAAGGAGAAAGAAAATATGGGTTAGGAAAGGAAGTTAACTCAACCCTCCATCATTCTCAAGTTAGCTTATCCTGAGTTTCAGAGGCAAAGTGAAGTTAGATTAACTCTCAAAAAAAGGATCAACCCTTACCATAAACTAGACCTTAGGGTTACATTTAAGGTTGAGCATTAGGTCAACTCACCCTGACCCAACCTAAGGTCGTGCCCATAATGTCAAGAGCTAAGCATGTATCAACATTTTTTCCCATTAATTAAATGAACTTAAAATAACCCAAGCTTGATCTTATCCAAGATCCAACCCATTTAAGGCTCATATATAAATATATACATATATGTATAATATATATACACAAATAACCTATATATATATACACTCAAAGTTAAAAAAAACTAACATTAAGGATCACTTAATAAATAATACAACTTTCTCCAATTTCTGTTAGCATTAGGAATATTCCTTATTTTTTTCATTACATTATTAAAATCACAAGAATACTAAATTTGAAATTTTATAATTTTACTTAATTTATTATTCTAATAATCAATACTTTCATATTTTCTATCAATTAAAATTAAGTTATACAAATTTTCTTAATCATTTTTATATTTTTCACGTATTTAATTACATACTTCATTCTTTCTTTTAATAATAAGTGAATCTTAACTATCCATGTCCTAGCTCATACACTTCGGACCAGGCTTAAGCTTTGACTTAGAGTTTATGAATTAAATGAGCCTACACTTGACCCATAAACTTGCTTAATTAAATGGACTTGTGTCGGTCATGAGTTGACCCTAAAAGGCCAACCACATTACCCAACCCTAGTTACATTTAGACACCATCCTCACCATTACACAACAGGAAAAATCAATGCTGGAATCTACTAAGGAATACAAATAGAATTTTCCAGGATACTTGTGTTGCACTCATCCCTGAAAGACCGGTAATCTGGCTGTGTCAATCAACAAATGGAAAAAAGTTAGTGCAAATCACCCAGGACAGACCTTTAATACTACTCCGTACTCATTACATTGACCATCATTGATTTCATTGAGCACCTTGGAACTAACCATAAAAGTACAATCTATTACAAGATTATCTGTGCAAGTTCAGATCCTATGCTGTATCTAGTTGAAAAGCATGGACACGATCCCATGACAAAAGGAAACTGCAAGAAGACTCAAGTCAACAAATGGCAGCAGCTCTGAGTTCAGGATTAATAGAATAAGAAAATGAAACGATTCTTGTTTTCTGAAGCGTAATTGCCGTGCAGCTGCTGCTTATACAATAGTAATGAGAACTAGGTAATTAGGCAAATAAGATCGGAAACGTAGGTCGAGTAACGTCTTAGGCCTAAGCCTTGAGTATGAAACATCACAAGTAGGTCCTTGACTGAAGGTGTTGTTTCAAGATAACCGTCCTTTTAAGAGGAGGATTTAGTCTCTGAATCTGTCCGGCCTCTTCACTTTAAAACAAGACTTCAGTGGCAAAGGTTCACTTATCTTTTGGAAGGAATTCAGTAGCATGAGTAGTAATAGCATTTGCCAACGAATTTAGTGGAATGCCACCTTGAAACTAATCATGAAAATCAAGAACTCAACTTCTGTCTTTTGGAGTTCAGGGCCCACCGTATTATTAAATACATAGTACAAAAGAATGAAACACCAATATATGATTGCAAAAAATAGTGAATGGACTTTGGAGTAGATCAATCCCGACTGCTGCATTGGAGCTCATGACATTGATTCTATGAATCGATCAGTCCGCCGGAGCATACTATCTGCAAGTGAGGTCAGTGTTGGCCATTTGACAGACCACGTGAAGCTTGCTGATCTCAAAAGAAGAATACGCTCAGGGAGCTCACAATCGAACCAGGAGATTTTAAAAGTCAGTCTTCCACTTCAGTGTGGAAAATGAAACTTGGGAAAGCCGTAGAGATGTCCCTGAATGTATCAGCAAACAGTATTAGATGTCAAGTTGGTAGAAAATGAACTTTGATCTAAAATTCATGAATCATCGAAACGCATAGAGTGGTATTTTCATGGCAAGGCAAACACTTACGGGGATAATTATGAAAATCTGTGTGCACGTGTTGCCATTAATCCAACTTTACTTTATTTTTCTTAAAGAAAACTAAATTTGAACTATTAAACAAAGAACAGGTGAGATTTCCCTGATGTGAGTGTGAACGTCCAACGAAAGGTTCAGAAACATGTGTTCAACATTGTGAAGAACGATCACCCCCTTTAAGAGTGTGAGAAGTTGGATGAATAAGTTTAGAAGAGAAACTAGGGCCAGAGAAATGGCAGAATAAAACCACTAAGCATTGACCTCAAGTAGCTGGAGCTAAGCCATAGTCTGAACCAAGCTAGATTGAGACAAAAAACGAACCGATGCAGGAAACCTCAACTGACATGGTGGCTTGGCATTGTCTTTGGGATTGCATCACCTACTTAGCACTGCAAATAATGTTGGAAAATACAGTTGCTTTTCATTTGTCATTCCTTAGCGAGGTTTGGATGAGCAGGGCTACAAAGTGGACTGACATCCCCTTATAACATATTTTGGAATAGTTTAAAGGAGGGCCACTCCACCCAAGGCAATTTCAATTACATGTCAAATGAGGATGCTTTACAAAAGGTTTTTGTCTGCTGCAGAGATATTGTAGCCTATACTGGATTATTTTTGGGATTCTTAGATCTTATAGAGTTTGTTTTGCTGAAATTTTAATTATTGTCCCTACGTACATAGATACCTTTGCACAATTGGATGAAACATGAGATGGAATAAGTAAGAAATTTGAACAGTGGAGATATACCCTCAAAGATAATGGCTTTCAGTTAAATAGAGCAAGTACTGAATACAAGGAGACGTAAAAGGCAAGACCTTGAAAACAAGAGCACATCCATTCTCAACAAAATGACAGATTCATAATATTAGAAGGGCTGTATATTGAGTTTGGTAAAATTGTGCATGGGTATGGTCGTAATTTTCCCATTTTCTTAGGTTACAAGAAATCTATTGTTATAAATAAAAACCTAAGGCCTTCTATATTTCATCACTGGGAGAAATAAATCCTATACACCAACATACAACACCTTCCCATTTCGAACCGTGTTAACAAATTTCTCATCTCCCTCTTTGGTATCAAAGCAAGGTCCCAATTATTCTTCTTAGTGAAATACCGATTTCGACGCCGTGCCGATGAAATTCTAAGTGTGCATTTCGTGGGTATGCCAAGGGCACCCCGTGGAAATGCCTATTTTTTGATGGTCATGCCGAGGACACACTATGAAAATGTCGAGGGCATGCTGATGTATGCCGACAAAAATGATGAGTCAAAATGATATTAATTTCAAGAAAATCAAATGTTAATTATGTAACAATAATAGTATTTCATCTGACATGCCAAGGACACGTACGCACAGCAGTGTACCATAGCAGGCATGCCCGAGCACAAGCATCGACATCTGGTCGGCATGCCAACGAAAAAATAGAATTTCGACACCATACTCATATCAGCATGGAGGTTTTTCAAAACAGGCCTTGCTGGCGGCATTAAAAACGCTGGTTTAAATGTACTACTTAGAGTCACTAATCTTGTGTGAATTTCTAAGCCCTATCACAAGCACCAATAGTGAAGTTTACTTTTTCATATGCATCTTCAGTGCCATCCCTATCACCATCAATATTCCCAATGCCCTTTGTATCCCAACATTGCCGATACTTCATTGGTGCTTCTTAATGTTGCTTGCCCCACTCATGACTAAAGCTGACCACTGATTGGCTTTGCTCCACTATTTCAACCAATAAAGATCTCCATTAGTGCCCTTCGATGTCACTCACCTGAGTCCCACAGGGAGAAGCATCATCAACCATTATTTGGGCTTGTCAACCTCATTATATCCTTCGTAGGCTCAATTCTACGTTTCTGAACTCTCCGAACCTTTGCTGACACTACCCCAGCCTGATAACCCAACTTACCACCAACCACCTGCAACACCACCAATAATATTACATGATTGCATTAACTCTGCCAATGAGTTTGTTGGCATCCTTTGGGGTGTCTGCTTGCTTGCAACAATGCTCATTTAACCTGGTTTAACTCGAAAACTAGTCCCATCAAGTCTTCATCAAACCACCAACTGAAGTTTCATATGTCGGCCTTTTCTCCAACTAGCTCCACTTTCGTATGTGCCTCTTAATCATGGTTTTGAACCCATTTTGCTTTTCCAAGTGCTTGAAAATTCATACATCTCTCAACATACACGCAAAATTTATTTTGTGGTTGAACCTCAAATGTTTGACATGTTAGAGATTCCATCCTTTTTGGGAAACTATTGCTTCATTGCCCTTGGCTTCAGATAAAACAAATCAAAACTTCCTTTGTTCCCTAATATGGTAAGCCTAATTATTTCTGTAAACTTAGCATTAGAAATTAATTATTGTGGAACAACCCAATCGCTTATTCATGGACAAGGTCTCATTAGATACATAGAATGGGAAGGCGGTTCATAAAGGGAAGGATGGCTCCAGTCCTTCCCAAGAGGTTGCACTTGTTCCAGACCTTGAATATTACGAATGGTTTGTGTTGAGAAAAAAACTTCTTTGTTTCACTATCATGCAAACCTAGGCCCTCTACTTACAGAGAGGATGCCAAGGGAGAAATTGCATACGAGTCCCTGTACTGTATAGCAACAAGAAACAAAACAAGAAAAAAAAATAAAGTAGAATAGAATTCTCAACACTCCTTAAGTTGGAACATCGATATCAACCATACTCAACGTGAAATAGCATTTGTTGAATGTGGATCGAGGGAGAGCCTTCGTAAACATATCTGCTGCCTGATTTGCAGATGACACATGCACAGCACGAGCATGCCCCTTCTAGACCATATCCTGCATACAATGACAATCTACCTCCATATGTTTGGTTCGCTCGTGGAAGACAGGATTATTGGAAATGAAAGAGATTGCAGTATTGGTACTTCTAGTCTCCATAGGCTCAACCATAGGGATCTATAAGTATTAACCAAACCCACATAAGCTCAGCTATGACTTGTGCCATGGCACGGTATTCTAATTCTAGCTTCTTACTCCGCCATGTGACCAAGTTTCCTCCCACAAATTTGTAGAAGCCGGTAGTGGATTTTCTATCTTTTGGGCATCCAGAATAGGCTACAATAGTGTCTGACATCACCCTCAGCGAATCACTCCATGTAAATGCAAGTCCTTTCCCTAATGCAAACTTCGGATATCTCGGGATCATGATCGCTGCCTCCCAATGAATTCTCTATGGTTTATCCATGAGTTGACTCACCTTATTGACTGCAAGGGCAATGTCGAGTCGTGTAACCATGACATACAACTTTCCCAAAAGACCTCCAGACTATCTTGCGTCCACCAAAGCAGAATCACCTTCATATATGTGTACATTTGGATCTATGGGGATGGAGATTGGTTTGGTACCCAGCAAGCTTGTCTCCTAGAGGAGATCAAGTACATATT
This sequence comes from Thalassia testudinum, assembly GCA_037157565.1. Lineage (NCBI taxonomy): Eukaryota > Viridiplantae > Streptophyta > Magnoliopsida > Alismatales > Hydrocharitaceae > Thalassia > Thalassia testudinum. The sequence continues at coordinate 18,968,114 of JAZHRO010000026.1, read as the reverse complement.
TCCTTTAGGAAAGTACAACCCCCTTCTCACTGCGAGCAACTTCAATGTTGAGAAAATATCAAAGTGATCCCAAGTCCTTAGTAACAAAGTGTTTCCCCAAAAATTTCTTGGTGTTGTCTATGCCATTCATGTTATCCCTTGTCAAGATGATGTCAACACAAACCAGCATCACCATACCCCTGTGCCATCTTCCTCACAAATAAAGAATGGTCTGTAGCAAACCTCTGGAACCCACGTTACTCAACGACTTCGGACAATTTGTGAAACCAAGTTCGTGGGCTTTGTTTAAAACCATGGATGGTCTTATGTAACTTGCAAGCCTTAGTACATTCCCCCTATGACTCAAATCCAGGAGGTCATTGCATATAAACTTCTTCCTGTGTAAGTCATCATAAAGGAAAGCATTCTTAACATTCCATTGATGTAGTAGCCACTGAAGTTGTACAAGCACAAAAATCAGGATATGAACTATTGGCAATCTTGCCACCGGTGAAAAGGTGTCAAAATAGTCAATCCCATAGCTTTGTGTGTACCCTTTTGCCACTAGTCTGGCCTTTTAGTGGTCCACAAATTCATTTGGCAGGTATATGACAATGAAGACCCACTTACACCCTACAACGATAGTGTTAGATGGTGAGTCAACAAAACCCCATGTCCCTCAAAACCGTAGCATTGACATCTCATCCACCATGACCTTCCACCACTTTGGATCTCCAAGTGCCAAGTGATGGTAGAAGGAACCTATGTACTGGATAATGCTAAGACAAAGTTCCCATATTTTGGAGATAGACTGGTCAAAGACACGTGCTTAGAGATAAGGTGTAGGGTGCACGTCCTAATCACCTTACTCAAAGCATCCAATAGATCAAGAGTATCATCCACCTGGCCATCAGAGGGTACTTCTGTTGTAACTAGCTCAGTGATGAAGTAACAACTTGAGGACAGTGTTTTAAATGCCGACGCATGGGACTGGCATGCCGTTGGCATGGCCATTTTTGGAATCAAGTCATGCCGACACGGAGAAGGTATTGATATACAGAGATGCCAACAGCATGCCACCCATATCGTCGGCATGTCGACAATATGGGTGGCATGCTGTTGGGGACATGCCACAAAATGCCGACGTGTAAGGTCTGCCTAAGTGAGTGAGGTGCGTGCTGGTGCTACCTGCCGACATGTAAGGTAAGGGTGAGTGCTGGGAACTGTTGGGTGACAGTCATTTGAAATCAAGCTGGGCACTAGTCCTTTGAAATCGAAAAGGGGCGCGGCAGGAGCTGTTGGGAGGCAGGAAATTTGGAACCAGAAGGGGCGCGGCCACACACACACCCACGCATGCACACGCACACATAAGGCCCTGATATATTATTTTTTTGACTTGTCGAAATCATGGGTATGGTCATGACACGATCAACATTTCATTTTCTTGAAATTGATATCATGTTGACTACTTCTGTCATTGGCGTGCCCTCAGCATGCCCATCGGCATGGCCATCGAAAAATGGGTATTTCCACAACATGCCCTCGGCATGCCCACGAAATGCACACTTAGAATTTCATCGGCACAGTGTCGAAATCGGCATTTCGAACCTTACTTGAGGTGGAGTACCTAGAGTGCCCAATACAACAAAACTAGAAGACATGTCAGTGCTATTAGAGGAAGGGATTACCTCAGGGTTAGCTGATGGCCCCGATACTAAAGGAGGGTCTCTATGCTGTCATGGCTAATGTGAATAAACCAGTCTAAATCTTCTATCATCCAGTTCCACCTCTAGTGTTGATCTCTGGTCAACATCAAGAGGTGGAATAGAAAGAACCACCACCTCCTCGAGGTAAGAAGCAACAATACAGGAGCCAATCGAAGAGTGAAAAGGAACCAACTCAAAAAAGACATCGACACTAATGTAGTGGCATCTACCAACTAGGTCATAACACTTATACCCCTTCTGGGTCCAAGAGTAGCCCACAAAGACACACTTGATAGCTCTGGGTAATAACTTATCTCGGTTGTGACCAAAAAGATGAACAAAAACAACACACCCAAAGACCTTGGGAGAATCCCTACAAAGTTCCTTATCTGGAAGCAAAAGAAAGTAGGGAACCTCCACATCAAGGACCATAAAGGGCATACAATTTATCAAGTAACAAGTGGTGAGAACAGCATCACACTAATAGGAGAAAGGGACGCTATTTTGGATGAGAAGGATCCTGGCAACATCCAGCATATGGCAATGCTTCCTCTCTGCAATGGCATTTTGCTAGGAAGTATAGGGGCAACTTGTCTAATGGATTATCCTATACCCTTGGAACAGTGACCAAAGAGAGTGCATACAAAATTCTAGTACATTGTCAATTTGAATAAAACTCACATGTACATCAAATTGGTTCTTTATTTTAACAAGAAAGACTTTGATTACACCACCAACTTCATATTTAGACTTCAACAAAAAAACTCACAACAGTCTAGAAAAGTCAACAAAGAGAAGATAAAACATGTGCCCTATACAATCAGGAGCATGACTTGGGCCCCAAGCATCAAAATGAAGTAACTAAAATAGACTGAACTACGACCTTGCAGGCTAGGAAAAGGACTCCTGTGATGTTTCCCAATTGACAAGCCTCACATTGGAAAGTGATGGTAGGAGGAATCTGTGGTATGACATGCCTCAGCTTTACCAGAGCAAAGATGTCCAAATCTCAAGTGTCACGAGTAACTAGAAAAACCTCTAGCAAAAATAGTGGCCTAGCCAACATAGGGTGACTGTAGAAGGTGATAGACCCCCCTTTCCACACGGTCACAGCCAATCACCTACCCCATTAGTATATTCCGTGTTAACATGAAGATTTAGAGGTCACATGGCTTTTAGGAGTTGAAGTCGAGCCCCACCGAGGGGTACGAAAAGTGGGCATGGAGCCAACTAATTTTGAGCCAATGTGGTATTTTATTTTAGGAAGTATTTTGAATTATTACTTGGTTAGGATGCTTGTTATTTTTAGGAAAAGTTTAAATAAGGATTGGGATTCTATTCCCATATTTGTTAGGATTTGATTGGGATTGGATCTCTTTAAAAGGAGGCCAACACCTTTGCCTGTTTCTTGAGTCACATAATAAAATGTCTTATTCCTAGACGACTCCTCTCTCCCACACCATCTCCTCTCTCTCTCTCCTTCCCTTCTCCACGCGTGAACTCCCAGAGGGCTTAACATGGTATCAGAGCAGGTTCTCCGAGCCTACTAGCCTCCACACGTGGACAGGAGAAGTTCAAGAAAGCCCTGCACGTCAACTTCAAGGAGCTTTACTTCATGCACAAGGTCACTTCCTTGTGTGTAGAGCATGTGGAGTCTTCTCTGGGGGTTTCTCGCCACGCCAACGTGTCTAGAAGGAGGATCTCTTCCACACGTGAAGAAAATCTCCGATGATGTGGTTTCTCACGCATCTCGAGGGAACTTAGTGCCTTATGTAGGCTCTATGAGAGCGTAAAAGAAGCAACTCATTTTTTGGAGACCTACGATGGCCGAAGGAGAAACTCTAGTCACCACAGAAGCTAAAGTTCTCATGCAAGGGACGACTATTAAACTAATGGGTTCATCCAACTACATCTTATGGGGGCGAGCCTTCAAGATTTTTGTGGGACAAGACAACCTCCACGTCCTTCTCAAAAAGGCCCCTAAGACACAAGGAGCCAATGCGACGTAGAAGAAAAATTATATGATCATGAATTGGCTCATGAACAACTCGATCATTGCAGCCAACATGCTCTACAAAAACACAACATACGACAGCTGGGAGGCTCTGGAGAAACGATTCTCCATGAAGACCAATTGCGCTAAATTTGCAAATCTGTATTAGTGCATCTGGAACATGAGTCGAGGGGATCTCTCCCTTGGACAATATTTCGCGAAGATGGAAAGTCTATTAAAGGAGCTCAACGTCTATGAGCCCACTTGCTACAACAAGCAGGTGGCTTCCAGGACATGCCAGCAAGCGTGCAAATTTCTCAAGGGTCTTAATTTCCAATATCATGCGACTCAAGATCAAATCCTAGTCGTGGAAGATCTAGATCTCGAGACGATATACAATTTGAACGGAAAATTTTCGCTAGTCAGAAAAATGTCGTAGTAAAATCGTGTGGTGAAAAAAGCTCGAACAAAAATGTTTATCAGTGAAAACTAACCACAGTGGATTAGGTCGTATCTACAGGGAGGCACGAACCAATAAACTCACCAGTACTAATAATGCTCACAAATTAGATGTGCTACTATCATCAAAAATATACTTAATCAAAATAGTCTTTCTTCATATCAGATTTCCAAAGAGAATATCAGAGAGAGGGTGAGATTGCAAAATCCACACAATAATATATACAATTCAATTTGTAAAATATGACAATGGCACTGAAATGTAAATATTAATGAGTGCTCGCGTGAGGCAGAGGGGGGCACGACCAAAGGTGTGGCTGGTCGGAGGTTGGGCCGGAGGAGAGGAATGTGCCCGTGGTGTAGCGGTCTAAGGTCGTCGAAGCTGCTGCCGGCGACGAGATGCAGCAGCAATGGGGTTGTTGGTGGTGCTGTAACCATGCATGGTCGTGAGGAGGTGTGCGAAGATCTAGTGGCACGTAAGGGTGCACCGAAGGTGGCTGGAGGTCATCGACACATGCGAAGGAGTTGGGTCGCCAGTGGCGATGAAGAGGAAGATGAAGAAGACAAAGACGACAGAGAGCTGGTGGTTCTGAGGTGGCTGCTCTGCTGCTGCGGCCAGCACGAGGGCACGCGTGAGGGTGGCTGCGCGCGTGTGTAGCCGCGCATGGCAGATGGATGGCGCTAAAGGATCATCGACACCAAGAGGGTAGCCGATGTTGGAGTGTGTTGGGTTTCTTCGGGGCTGCCGGTGAGGATGCTGTCCGCAGTCACGAAGAGGTCTGCATGCACCAGGAAGTCAAGCGTGCTATTGCCACGCACAGAGGTGGCACGGTGGTGTAGGTGCGGTGGGGAGATCAGCACGGTGGCGAGGCTAGATGAGGTCGACGAGGATGATCGCAGTTGGTGCAAGGAGGTCGTGGAGGTGCCCTGCTGTCGTGGCTGAGCAAGAGGTGCAATGAGGGGTCGTCGCAGTCACGATCACGGTTGTAAGGAGGTCGGGAAGGTGGAGCGGAGGCGCGGTGGTGGCAGTCTATGTTTGCATGAGGGAAAGGGAAGGAGAACGAAGGTTAAAGGTTCGTGATCGTTCTGTGGTGGGGGGTCTCCCTTATATGTAGAGGGAAGAGAGATTTTTGAGGGCCTTTACGTGGAAGGAGATTAAAAGAGAGTGAGAGAGAGATTAAATGAGCAAGAGAGAGAAATTTGAGGGAGACTATGTGTGTAATCTCGGATTGAGAAAAATTTAAGAGAATGGGAGAGGGATGATAAAAGGAAGTAGTCAAAGGTTTTCAAAAATAGAGATCTGAGAATCTCTCTTGATTTCTTTTTTTTCTGATCCAAACCCAAAATTGATATCACCAATTTGTTCCTGCAAAAACATATATATGTATATGTATTAGTACATAAATATAATTAAAGTACCTTAAAAAATGTAAGAATGACAATTCACGAACTCAAATAATTTTATCAATGTAACGCATGCTCTAAATTAAATTCTCATCCAAATAATAATGAACTTAGATTTACTTGTGGTCCACTAAAGTGGACTTATCACAGTCGTCTCGAGAAAATCGAGGTCCTAGAAGTTGGAGGTTCAACTCTCACCGTGCCTGAGATGACAGCCCTTACCACTACTGAGGGTGGCACAAGACATGGAAAAGGCCATGGTCACGGTAATAGTCAGATCTACACCCATTGCCAACACTATCGTCAGACGAATCATCCTCACAAGCAGTGCTAGGAGAAGCACAAGAGGCCTCCACGTGGATCCTCATCCACACCTCATTCTTATGAGGCTTCTCTCATTTGCGAACTTAGAGAAGCTTTGGGCTCTGCTGGAGGAAAAGGAGACCACAACGACTACTGCAATGACTTTTCAAGTTGTTAAAGATGCAACCACTTCTGAAGTTGCGAAGGGGCTAACCATGATCAACGATGCCTCATCTAAAGGTGATCCAGGAGCATATACTATCACAGAGAACGATGAAGAATGGTGGAGGCTTTAACCTCACCAAGTTGACCAAGTCTTTATCCTTACCGACCTCGACTTGCGAGGACGTGTTAATGTAAAGACTTGGAGGCCACGTGGCATTGTCATGTGGCATTTAGTTGTCAGAGTTGGGCCCCACCATGGGCCGCGTAAAGTTGGTATGTAGCCAACTAATTTTAAGCCAAATGTGGCATTTTGTTTTAGGAAGATTTTTGAATTATTACTTAGTTAGGAAGTTTGCTATATTTAGGAAAAGTTTAAATAAGGATTGGGATTCTATTCCCACATTTGTTAGGATTTGATTGGGATAAGATCTCTTTAAAAGGAGACCAACACCCTTGCTTGTTTCTTGAGTCACATAATAAAACCTATTCCTAAACTCCTCTCTCCTACGCCATCTCCTCCCTCTCTCTCCTTACCTTCTCCACGAGTGAACTCCAAGAAGGCCTCATCGGTGCTCTCAATTCATAACATCCTAAAACACGAGAATATCAAAAATGGCCCGAGAGGTCAATTCTTTTGTAATGCAGCTTATCGAAAGAAGATTTAAAAGGAAATCGAGGGCATGGACATTCTGCAGCCGCATGTGAGGGAATATTTGAACCTCACCCTGACTTGTGACAGGGGAATTCTATCTGTCTACAACAATGGACCATCCTAATGAGTCTGGCTGTAATCTGGCAAATTACTAATCCTTCTCACATATATGTCGAGAGGCACCAAAATACACTAACCAATCTCCATCATCAATCCTAGCCTAGCAAGTAAGACATATACTTGAAAACTTGGCAAATGTAGCCATATCTTCAAGTCCTAAAGTAAAGCCCAGGGAAGCAGGAGAGATCCCATGCTGGGACAACCTCTGAATCAGATCATTAAACTCGACTCTGGAAACATAGGTGAGCTCTGGGCCAGTCTCCAAGCCAGCCATAGCCTGATGAGCACTGATTGGATTCCCATGCTTGGACCAACAGTTCTCTTCTGAGTGACCAAGCTCACTATAGTATGGGCACTAGAGCCTAGCACGCGCCTGAGTACCCCAGCCTCATCCACAACCGCGGGTAGCCTAGCTAATGCCTCTACCACTTCCCTAAGAGATAGCCATAGCAAGTGTATGCTTAACATAAACAGAAGGTGAAAGAGACACAGCAAGCCAACTTAAATAATTATATGCCTCTTCCATAATCGGTATCTCTGGTAGAGTTAGCATTTGAGATCGTGCCACCTTAAAAGCAGGGTCCAACCCAACCAAGAAATGTCCTACCATATTCTATGCCCTATAGAGTTTCTGTGGCTCACAGGAGCATCCAAGTGTGTAGGCATTCAGTCTCTCAAACGCTGACATGAGAACTGAGTAATGTCGGGTGAAGGGCCTCCTATCTTGCCTCATGTGGCCAAATCTCGTGACGAAGCTATAGAATGCGTGCAACATTCTTGTCCTAAGAATAATTGTGGCGAAAAATGTCCCAAATCTCTTTCATCGTCTTGTAATACATAATCTCAATGGCAATGCACTATATGGTGTTCATGATCCACTCCCTAACCCTAGCGTTGTCCTTCCAAGTGGCATACTTTCCCACCTTCTTAATGAGTTCCAATTCAAGTAATATATATTCCTTATCATGACCCTCAACCACCTTAAGGATCGACTGAGACCATAATGCGTAATTCGACCATCAAACTTTGCAATCAAGCTAAAAAGGGGGTTCTTGATTTCCCATTGACTTCCCTCTCCATGAGTGGAAGAGTCAATAACTTCCGAGGCCATACTACTCACAATCAGAGACCCAAAAACCACAATTGAATAGAAAATCTTCATTGCATTCATCAAAAAACCCTATTCAAGTCCATGCCAACAAGAATAGACCCCTCACAATTGATCTTGACTCTCCAATCAGAATAGAGCCTAAAACAAGGCAAAACCCTTAGAAGCGGAGCCCCAACAATCTGATAATCATCGGTCAGGTGCTGAAGGTTAAGGGGCCCTGAGCAATGCTTATCGTGCCCTACTTCGGTCAAAAGGGGGCCTCGAGGTAGCCCCTATCTCTCCCACCTCCAACGACGCTACTAGCTGAGACCAATGGTTGGACAATGTTCAATTAGTCGGAAGGGAGCCGACGACACCAGCTGGTGGTTGCCGATGGTGGTGACTCCGCTACTAGGCTTCTTCAACGGTCTACTAAGGGAAGCTACAGTGGGTGTTGAAACAATCCCAACACACAAGATTCCTCCCTTGACGAGTTTAAGATCCCAATACAAGAGGAGAAATCCTAACTTTTATTTGCTGGAGAAAGAAAAGAGGAGAGGGATCAAGGAGGTATCAAGCTCCAGCCTAATGTTGCTGCTCTGATGTCACGTTGAGAAAAAAACTTCTTGATTTCACTAACACAAAACCCTAGGGCCTCTATTTATAGAGAGGATAACAAAGGAGAAATTGCATGCAGGTCCCTCTATTATATGGCAACAAGAAAGAAAACAAGAAAAAAAAAAGTGGAATAGAATTCTCAACAATTTGCATTGGGTTAACACCAATTGCTTGGATAAATCCACTTTATCAAAGGAATTTGTTACCCAGGCCGGATGAGGTTAAAACAATCAAATTAAAGCTTAGGCTGATTCAAATCAGACAAGAAAAAAATGGGAGCAATCAAGTATTACAACAAAGTCCAAATATATATGCAACAATCTTGCACTTATTGGTTATATCGTAAGTGATATGAACAAGGTTATGTATTGTCTTCTTCATGTAGGGTACAAAATGTTTATTGCTACACTCACTGGTAGACCTCTCCCATAATTGAAGTAATGTTTTCTCTCGTTTAGCATGATAACATGTTCTAAAATTGAAAGATCCACTAACTATTGTACCCCTTCAATCTTTTGCTATGTTTTTATATTATTGTCCTTGATTGTATTTTCGTATCTTTTTGTATGGGGCTATTTGTATTTTTCCCACCTCTCTGTATATTGAGAGGTAGGACTACTGAATAATCTAATGTAATTCATTTTATTCTACTTAATATCAGAGCAACGATCCTAAATCGGGACTCGATATACCACCAAAAAAACCCTAGCCTCCCTCACCCTCCACCAATGCCCCCATTGCCAGTCCTCTGTTCTGACGGTCCTGCAACACTGCCAAGGCCCAACAGGGCCCTAGCGCCACCACAGGGCCTTCTATTCCTCCTACAACGTCGTTGCAGTCCCTCCAGCAATATCACCCAGGCCCCAGCAGGTGCTATAGGTCTCGTGACGCCTATGGGGGGCCCCTGTGGCTTTGCGCAAGGGTTCCTTTACGCATGTACTTGTGCATGGAGGCTTATTGTTTGTAAGGCGAGTATATCATCCTCCTTTCTTCTATCCTATGTAGCAACAGGCTCTATAAGGGAGAGGCAATCACTTTTGTGGGTCCCTGATTCCCCAAAAGTGATTACTACGCCTACACAACCATATTTCTTCATATAACAGATGATCTAAAACAGAGTATTCAGATATGATTCATAGTTGAAGGAAGATGCCTTAAATAATTTTAGATCTTGGAGTTGTTCATAAGCCTATTATTATGCCAGACTGATTTAGTGTCTCTTCACTAGTTTTCATGGTTGGAGGTGGTGTGATGTCTTCTGCATCTGGGGCGTATGCAAGCCCCCTCTTTGATTCTCGGGAGAAGGCTTCTGTTACAATAGGAGAGACACCTGACACTGTCATTGTTTCTAGGAGCAAGTATGAGGCATTGCTCTAAGTGTATAAGCAATATGGTGCTTCTCAAGCGAGTATAGCTTGTTTATCTCAAGGAGATTCAGATTGGCTTGTTGATTGAAGAGCTTCTTGGCACAGCTATGGTGCTGAGAGAGTTCACTCCCATCCGTCCACTTCCACCAGGCAGATTTGTGTCAGTTGCCGATGGGAGACAATCTTCAATATCTGGTCAAGGGGAGGTTTGTGTAGCCTAGCATATGAAGTTGGAGAATGTTCTTTTAGCCCCTGACTTCCCACTAAGTCTACTATCAGTAAGCAGGATTACGAAAGAGTTGAACTGCAGGGTGATCTTCGATGTTCTCTTACTTTTGAGGATATTATCACTGGACGTACTATTGGGTGTGGTCGTAAAGAAGGTGGTATTTATCATCTCCAATAGTCACCCTATGCAAGACATACTTCACTTTCATCAGAAGGTGTTGCTAACTACTTGGGGTATCTTAGGTTTGGTCATCTCCCCTTACTGAAGCTTAGACAAATGCTACCATAGAATTCTCCTACTGCTACTTTTTAATGTAAGGCATGTCAACTTAGGAAGCATCATATGAGTACTTTCCCTAAGAATCAGCATCAAGGGTCTCAAGCCTTATTCCAATTGCTCCATATGGATATTTGGGGATTGAGCTGAACTCCAGATCATCTCGGACACAAATACTATCTGGATATTGTAGATGACTTTTCTCATCTTACTTGGATTTTTCTGTTGAAGGCCAAATCTGAGGCTGGCAACATGATTCATGCCTTTTTAGCAAAAGATCAGGACTCAGTTTGAGGCGAAGGAAAAAATCATTAGATCAATGATGCATTGGATTCTACACCACTTTACTGTGCAATGTTTATCGTAAGCATGATATCATCCATCAAATGACGTGTCCCCATACATTTCAACAAAATGGTGAGACAAAACAGAAGCATAGGCACATTCTTGATGTTGCACGGGCAGTCTTGATTCAAAATGGTGTGCCTGACAAGTACTGCGGAGATGCGGTATTGACTACTTATTATCTTATTAATCCAATGCCTTCCACTATTCTCAATGAGCAAGTTCCCTACATCTCGTTTCCTGATAGTAATCTATTTGGAGTGCCTCCTCATATCTTTGGATGTGTTGCATTTGTGCATATCCACGGGCCCAACAGGGATAAACTTGCTCCTTGCACAGTCAAGTGTGTTTTTCTTCGATATTCGCATACTCAGAAAGGATGTCTATGCTATGATCCTATTTAAGGACCTCACTACACCAGTACAGATGACACCTTTCATGAGTCCATTTCGTACTTCTCTACTGCCAGGAGACGTCTTTGTCCTGAGTTTACCAAGGAACCCATGTTATCCCTCCTATACCACTGGGAGCAATTCCTATCATTGAAATTGGGCATTTTCCATAGAGCCATCACTCTTTGGACCTGTGAGATTTTGTGAGCCTCCAATCACTTACAAGCTTCCTGTAACATATCGACAAGTATCCTCTTCGTTTGATCTTGCTCTACCCCAGACTCAAATGCCCATAGGAGACGTTCACAATGATGGATACAGGGAGTTCCCAGGATGATAATGGAGGATATGTACCCAATGTTGATCAGAGGTAGAGCAGTTGTAGGGTGTAGTGCCAGCCGATCTTAAACTTCCGATAGTTGTTCAGAAGGCTCCCCAGAGTTGTGCCAAATACCCAGATGCAAGGGCCTTGTCCATAAAGGGGGTTAGGACTACCTTTCGGCAATTTTCTTGTACATTATCAGCAATGCAGATTCCTTTCACGTATCAGCAACCCATGCTCACTCCAAAGTAGCATCAGGCCATGGAAGATACGATACTACTCTTCGTTCCCGTGGTACCTAGGAACTTACTACTTGAGGGCGCAACAATGGTTGGATGCCAATAGGTATGTGCAGTCAAATATAATGCAAATAGGCAGTTACCAGATACAAGACCCACTTGGTTGCAAAGGGATTTACGCAGACATATAGCATGGACTTCTTTGATACCTTCTCTCCGATTGCACGTCTATCTACTGTGCACATTCTGATTTCAGTGACAGTTCAATGTGATTGGCCACTTCATCTACTGGATGTCAAGAATGTGTTTCGTTATAGGGATCTTCAGGAGGAGGTATATATGAAACATCCCCTAGGTTATGAGGTGCAAGAGTGTATATACAGATTGAGGAAGGCCATATATAACCTAAAGAAGAGTCCTAGAGCTTGGTTCCAGAAGCTCTCAGAGGTGGTGGAGGCCATGGGCTTCAAAAGATCCTTATCTGAACATTCCATGTTCATCAGGAAGGCAGGGAAACGTATAGTTGCGCTTCTAGTTTATGTTGATGACCTAATTATTACTAGTGATAATAGTGCATGCATTTCAGAGATCAAGGAATGTTTGTCAGGGAGCTTTGTGATGAAGGACCTTAGACCATTAAAGTACTTTCTTGGGATAGAAATTGCTCGGAGCAAGAAGGGCATAGTTCTTTCTCAAAGGAAGTATGCACTTGATTTACTTTAAGAGACTGGCATATTAAGAGCCAAGCCAACCAACATTCCCATAAATCCCAGGACTCATCGGTATAATGAGAAGCCAGATGCAGCTAACAGTAGATAGTATAGGGGGTTAGTGGACAAGCTCCTATATCTCACCATCACCAGGCTTGATATTTTCCTTGTAGTTGGGAAGTTGAGCCAGTTTATGGACAAGCCAACCAGGCAACACTAGGATGCTACAATGATGGTGTTGAGATATTTAAAGAAGGCGCCACGATGTATTTTATTTTGCAGGGGAACATCAATGAGTATAGTGGGCTATTCGAATGCAAATTATGCAGGATGTTTTGACTGACAGAAAGTCTACTACAGGCTTCTGTACGAATGTGGTAGGGAACCTTGTAACATGAAAGAGCAAGAAGCAAGTTGTGTCTAGATCTAGTGCAGAGTCTGAGTACAAAACCATAGCTCAAACTGCAGCTAAGATGATGTGGGTAAGGTCACTCCTTATGGACTTGCACATATCTGTTAACATGCCCATGGAGATGAGATACGATAACTGAGCTGCCATATACATAGCTAATACTCTCATGTTCCATGAGAGGACCAAGCACGTGGAGATTAATTGTCATTATACTTATGACTTGATCTAGAGGGAACTTGTCTACATTACTTCAGTATCTTCTAAGGACTAGACAGCAAACATATTTACCAATCCATTGGCACGATCAACATTTGATGTCTATTGTTCCAAGCTAGGCATGATTAACATCTATATGCTCCCACTTTAGAGGGAGTGGTATACTCCTTCGGTCTTTTAGCTATGTTTCTATGTTGTCCTTGATTGTATTTTCTATCTTTTTGTATAGGGTTGTTTGTACTTTTCTCACCTCTCCATATATTGAGAGGTAAGACTTCTGGATAATCTGATGCAGTTCATTTCATTCCACTCCAACATATACTGATATCAATTCTAAAGCACTAAATGTCAACACCACTTTTATTGGACGTGGTCAAGGTCGAAGTCATGGATATGATTATGATCAAGGTTGTAATCAATCAAACATTCAACAAGGCCACGGACACCCAACTTATGCTACGTGAACAAACATAACACCCCCAAGGTTGTAGAGGTCATAGATTAGCTAATCAAGTGGAAGTCATTTGTTAGCCCTATGGACACCCCAACATAATGCAATTGTTTGCTACAATCTTCGTAACTTCTCTACAAGTGCAAGTAACTCTTAGTCATGCACAGGAGTTTACATTATTGCCCATGATACAGTGACCATGACTAGAGGGCAACACAATGGTCGCAATGTCTGCAGCCTTGATGATATGCAGCTTCATCCATAAGAGTGAATTGAAAACACATTTCAAGTAGCAAAAGTAACATCATTTCACTTGAGCCTTATCATGGAAATGGCCAAGTAATCACAGGCGATGGCATTGTGCACCTTATTTCATATGTCAGAGACAGATATTTGTACTAATGCTGGCAGGATCTGCATCACTGATATCCTCCATACTCCCACCAAGCACTACCAATGCATGTTAGTTTCATGCTTCTTAGATGATCATGATGCTTTCAGTTTATTGATAAAAGCTTATGTTTTATGAAGGAATGATAGTCCAACAACAACCTCGTTGAGGATAGGGACAACGGTGTTTTTGAATCATTAAGGATCTTAGAAAGAATAATAAGAATTTAACGGTTAGTAATAATAGAAGTAATAAAGTTCCTAATAGCTACTTTCAATAATGGCATTAGCATATAAAAGACTTTTCTTGAACAAAGCTGAAGGGTGACGGTCGAGGAGCAATCTTGATGGCCTAGGAAGAGGTATGTTATCCCTTATCAAAAGGGGGGTTGGGTGCTTTGCACTTGTTGGAGAAAATGAAGCATTTTATTGAAAAAGGTAACCCTAACCTCTTATAGAGAGGAGTAAGAATGAAAAATTACATGAAAAGTCCTACTAGAAATAGAAAGTTGTATAACTAACTTGCTAACAAGTTCAATCTCAAGATAACTGGACTCAAACTAAATTAATACTCTAACACTCCCTCTCAAGTTGGAGTGTAGACGATAATCAAGCACAACTTGCTACAGATACAAAATTCAACTCCCCCTCACACATAACATCTTCCAGTTGGGGTAGACAATAGCAACAGCAGATGGCCAAGCAGGCTGAAGTCAACCCCAAGTAGTAGAATAGCAGATAATAGGAGACCATCCCAAGCAATAATAACAATCGCAAACGGAAGTAGGCTATGGCAATAGTAGACTAGGAAGCATTCCTAAACAGGTAGTAGTAGATAAGTAGGCAGGCAGTTAAGAGTTGGAGACGAGGACCTCACTTAGATCTCCCACCAATTATCACCATCATCATGATGGCCAATAGTAGGACCAGATGCAACGATCCGATCAGAAGTAGCAACGGTAATATTAGCCACAAGACTTGTGGCAAAATTAGCTGCAGAGAAGGGCTCGTTCCTTAGTAAGCTTCTCATACAATCCAACTCATTTGTAATAAATAATAGAGCAAACTACTCAGTAACAGTCTCAGTAACAGGAGAATCAACAATAGAAGTCTGATTCGCCCAAGAAGACTTGTCGAACTTGTCCTAGCACTTGTCAAAAGCATAATTTGTTCTCTTGCAATGACTGCAAAGAGTACATACAACCGCCTCGTCCATGGTTGCAGAATGACCACCTCTCCCTCTAAAAGCAACAAAGGAAGAGGTGACAGGCACAATAATGGGAGCAACAGGTGGTGGATCAACATCTATCTTGTAGAGGTTGCTGTATATTGTCAAGTTAGGCACTGAGTCAAAAGATAAAATCTGGTCTCTAGCTGACTAATACTATAGTGCTAGGACATCCAAGCGGTAGGTCTACCCTTCCACATGCTTAGTAACCTGCTTTTCACAACAAATAGGCTGAAATATGACTAACTCCTCGAATAGGCCCTCTAAATTAATGAAATACAAGGAAAGTAATGGAATAAAGTGGTAGAGATTGATAACCATCCACTATATTACCTCAAAAGGAGGAAAGTACAAGGAACCAAAAGACACTTACAGACCAAGCATCCCAAACTAAAACAAATTAGAAGGCCCCCTCACAACATTTTCAAGGTAGAACCTTTCCCCACAAAAATCACTACACTGTTGCAGCCACACAGACCATACAACAGCAGCAGTCTTCATCCGCAACAAAGGTTCTGCCAACAGTCCTGTCTATGTTAAAGTCCAGAAGTCTTCCATCAAAGTATACAGCATAGCTGACATTGCAAGGGGGGAGAAAATATCTCTAATAAAATAACACTGTAAGAATAAGTGGCTCAAGTCCTCCAACTCAGCATCACAGAAGATGCAAAAATCATTCTCCAACTGCATCCAGCCTCAAAAGCCTATCCTTCGTGGGCAGCCTTTTCTTTTGAATCAACCACAAAAAAATCTTCACCTTCAAAGGATCTTTGATCTCCAAATAAGAGAGGTATATTATCCCATTCCCTAAAGATTTCATAAATTTTCTTAACACAGAAATAACCACACTTTCAAGATAAAGTATACAGTCAATTCTAAACAGTAGAATGGTCCCCAACCATCTCCAAAAGCTCCAAAAATTCTATAAACCTAGCATCAGGTAAAGACTCACCAAAAGAGGGACTTCATAAACCACTCACTACCAGTTCCCAAACTTTCATCCAAAGTACCTGCCACACAACAAAATTTATCATGGGCAAGAGCATGCAATGTTAGAAACTTGAGGCTTAGAACTCCCTTTCCTATCCAATCATCATCTCAGAATTTGAAGGTCTTTCCACCTCCCAGAATTGGATCTAACGGAAAAACACTTCTCCAAACTACAAACAAACCGCTCCAAAACCTAGACACACCACATGGAGCAACTTCTTTCCACCAAGATAAGGGATATTCCATATGAGTCATGCAAAAGACGAACCCATGAGTCTTCACTTGCCAAGAACCTTACCACCCACTTAGACAACAAGGAGTCAATAAAATCCTGCAGGTGTAGCACACCCAAACCACCTTGACATTTAGGCCTACGAATATCATTCCAAGCAACAAGACATCAAAAGCACCCCTCATGATCCAGCCCCTCATCACCTTCTTCAATGGTTTTTTTGAAAAGCACCTTCTTCAATGGTTTAAAATTTGAAAAATAGTGGACTTCCTCATACTTATTCATTTCCTTTATCTTTGTGGCTTTTCGTTATTTCTATTTTTTAACTGGACATGTACAACTTTTCCCTCACCTCTCCTCTAAGAGGTGTAGGGCTTCTTGGTGTGCTATGAAGCATTATTATTTACCACTTGATATTAGAGGGCGGTTCTAAGCCAAGTTTTGATATCCCACTAAAAACCTAGCCCCGAAAACATCCACCCAAACCCTAGATCTCTCTCCTCTCTCTCCTCACAGGCGGCCACCGCAGCCACCGACGGTAGGGACACCAGCGATAAGGGACACTAACACCACCCCCCAACACCCAACGCCGCCAGCGCACGGCCTACAATTGTCAGTGCCACCTCTGCTAGGTAGCACTGGGGTTGTAGGGTGCCGCCAACAGCCCAGGCTGAGGAGGCAGGTCGCCCAATCCAACACCCAGCGCCGCCGACGCATGGCCTGCAATTGTCGATGCCGCCCCTGCTGGGTGGCGCTGGGGTTGTAGGGTGCTGCCAACAGCCCAGGCTGAGGAGGGAGGTCACTATCTACGGGTCTCGTTTGAGTCAATCTTGACTCATATGGGGATGATCTAATCTTGTAGAGGTGATTGAGGATTGCAACATGGTTTTTCAGGTTATCCTTTGCCTAAAAATCCATTGTTATTCACCGATCTAAGTTTTTCCCTATTTGGTATGTTCTGAAAATCTTGGAGTTTGCATTGTTTCACTATCTGGAGGTTCATGATGGCATCATCTTCTGAATCTAAGGTTACGTCAAGTTCCACAGCTGAGAACGTGACATATAAGAATCTATTCTTTGGCCCTATTGTTAAGCTAGATGAGACCAATTATCCAAGATGGCCTCCAACGTTCCTTATGATGATGAAGGGACACAATAAGGAACATATTCTATCGGAGCCCGAGCCTACTGATAAGACGGAAAAATGCATCTTGGAAGAAGGATAGCGCTATAGTGCATGCTTGGTTGATGAATGGCATTATTCCAGGAGTTGAAGATGAAATTATGTACTACAGGATA
The DNA here is from genome assembly GCA_037157565.1 of Thalassia testudinum. Lineage (NCBI taxonomy): Eukaryota > Viridiplantae > Streptophyta > Magnoliopsida > Alismatales > Hydrocharitaceae > Thalassia > Thalassia testudinum. The sequence goes on along the minus strand of JAZHRO010000026.1, from coordinate 18,950,527 downwards.
GAAAAACAAATGTGGGATAGCCTCAAAGACACATTCACATGAGAAAAATAGTTTCATGATCTTCTAGATACATCATGAGCTATTTGAATTGAAGCGGGAGGGTCGTTCACTTTCTCAGTACTATTCAGCCTCGAAAGGTCTTCTAAAGAAGTATAAAGCATGTCGTCCAATTTGTACATGTTCTGTCCAAAAAGATTATCACAAGGAATTCGCGATCCATCTATTATTGTTTAGACTTGGCCCTGAGTATGCTGTTGCTCATTCACAGATTCTTACATTGTCTGAGCTCCCTACATTAAAGGAGGTTTACAGTTATCTGAGTAGGCTTGTTCTACCTCAACCTCAAACTAGAGGGAGTAAGGGACAGGCATCTACTATGGCCGGCGTGGAGGTAGAGGTGCCCCTTCCACACGCAATTGGGTTGGGTTGGGTTGGCTGGCATTGATCGGCGGTGTACTCTCCTCTCCTTGATGATGGCAACACCTGTACTTTTCAAGTAACCCTCAATCTTCTCTCATCAGCCCCCCACCTCCGCCTAAGTCCTCAACAGCCCACCTCTCCTTTCTTCCTTTTTGCAAGGACCCCCCCACCACCACTGGACTACTCACATCACCTCTCTTCTTCCTTACAAGGATCCCACCACCATCACAAGAGCATACCCTCTATATTTGTTGTCAATTATTGATATAAATCTAAGCTTTTATATGTGCCTATATACCATGTTTATTATTAAGCATGCCTTTATCTTCTCATTACTTTTAGATCATATCTTTATTGTTTTTGTTTTTACTTATTTTATTCGCTTTTTATAAGATCAAAGTTGTTTATAAGTTTAAATTTTTTTGTTATTAGGTATGAAAGACATATGAAGCATGTAGGAGGTAAACGTAAACTATGACTAGTCAACAACCCGCTCAACTCGACCCAACCCGACCCAACCCGATCTTATGGGTTGGGTTTGGTAATATAACAAGTTGGGTTGGGTTGGAAAAATCCCAACTCGCAAACTGTCGATTGAATTTGGGTTTAGTCCCAACCCAACCCTTATACACCCCTACCAACTAGGAAAGCATCACAGATCTTCCTTTCCAGCTACTACTAGTCTGAGTTCTACTGTAATTTTTGAGTTGTTGCATTTAAATGTTTGGGCCCTAGTTGGATACCTAATCAATAGTCACCGTTATTATTTGGTTACAGTGGATAAATTTTTTCATCTGCCATGGTTGTTTTTGATAAAGAATTAATTTGATGTGGGATAAATTATTGAGCATTTTTTATTAGAAATGAATCTGTTTGATGCGAATGTGAAAATTGTAAAATTGATAATGCTCTAGAATTTTGCACTGCACAATTGATTAGATTTTACACGGCACATGAAATTGTGCATCAGACCTATTCACATACCTTGTAGCAAAATGGTGTGGCAAAGAGGAAACATAGGCACCTGTTGAATGTAGCACATACTCTATTGATACAACATTATGTTCCACAGTTATATTAGGGTGATGCAATTCTTACGACATGCTACCTTATTAACAGAATGCATTCTTCAGTTCTACATGAGTAAACTCCTTGGCATGTTCTTTATCATGAGAGGGAGTTCCAGTTACCTCCACGTGTATTTGGATGTGTAGCTTTCATACATTTGATGGGTCCTAGAAGGGACAAATTAGCACCACGTACAGTGAAGTGTGTCTTCCTTAGATATTCTTGAGTTCAGAAAGGATACCATTGATATGATCAAATGGCAGGGAGGTACTATGTTAGTGCAAATGTGACATTTCATGAAGCAATCCCTTATTTTTCTTTAATAACTTGTCAATTGACTCCTGAGGCTGAATTTGCTCCATGCCTATTCCACCTGCGCCTATGGATGGAGTTATGGATACAAAGACATCTCCTGCATCTTCTGATGCCTCATAGTGATAATAATAGATATGGACGTGTTTATCAGAAGCCAGTGACTTATAGGCAGCACACCCCCCTACTTCAATCCCACCTTCCTCTCCTAATCAGGCATGTGTTGAGCTATCTGACTAGATGTGTGCAAGTGGTGATTGTGCAAGTGCAGGTGATGGTGTTCCTGAAGATGACCTTTCGATAGCTATTCGGAAGCCACCACGATCTTGTGCACATTATAGGATAGCAGGGACAGTGTCCACTGGGAAGATAGGAAAATCTTTTGGCTTGTTTACTATGGCTTTGTTAGCTACAGAGTTACCAGCTACATATCAACAGGCCATGCTTGATCCAGAATGACAAAAGGCCATGGAGGATGAAATGGCTACTTTACCGGATCAACAGACATGGGAGCTTAATCCTCTTCCACCTGAAACTACACTTGTTGATTACCGTTGGGTCTTTGCCTTGAAATACAACCCTAATAAGTCTATTTCAAGGTATAAGGTACTCTTGATAGCAAAAGGATTTACCCAAACATATAGGGTGGATTTCTTTGATACCTTTTCTCTTGCTGCTCACCTGTCTACAATTCGGCTACTCATAAGGATTGGAAACCCCATCAATTTGATGTCAAAAATACCTTCCTGTATGGTAATCTTTAGGAAGAAGTATACATGCAGCAGCCTCCTGGATTTGAGGTTTAGGGGGGAGAGTGTATGCAGGTTGAAAAAGGCTATTTATGGGCTCATGTAGAATTCAAGAGCGTGGTTCCACAAATTGTCAAAAGTTGTTGAGAAGATGAGCCTATAAAGATCCTCAAATCATTCACTATTTTCAGGAAGACAGAGCAAGGTGTAGTGGTTCTCTTGGTGTGTGTTGATGATTTGATCATTACAGGAGATGACAAAGCTGGAATTACAGTAATAAAAAGATCTCTAGCGGAACAATTTGTTATGAAAGATCTTGGCCAACTACGTTATTTCATGGAAATTGAAGTTGCAACCAGCAGAGAAGGGATAGTTTTATCCCAATGTAAGTATGCCCTTAATGTACTTAAACAAACAGGCATGCTGGGGTCCAAACCTACTGACATACCTATAGATCCCAAAGCACATTTATGTGATGGAGAGGCAGAGGTGGTTGATAATTATTCATATAGGCAGTTGGTTGAAAATTTGCTATATCTAACCATTACTAAACCCAATATGGCTTTGGCAGTTGGAAAGCTCAACCAATTTATGAACAAACCTACTAAGTTGCATTGGGAGGCAACTATGCAGGTGTTTAGATACTTGAAAAAAACACCTGGTCATGGAAAACTTTTCAAGAGGAGAGCTCCTATGAAAGTTGTGGGATATTCAAATGCTGACTATGCAAGGAACATAGCAGACAGAAAATCTACCACTAGCTTCTATAGCTTTGTTGTTGGAAATCTTGTCACCTGGAAGAGCAAGAGGTAGGGAGGTGTCTCCACGTCAAGTGTAGAATCTGAGTATTGTGCTATGGCTCAGACTACAACAGAGATGGTCTAGGTGAAATCCTTACTGCGAGACTTACATGGCCAAATTGATGGTCCTATGAAAATCCGATGTAATTACAGGGTGGCCACTTACATAGCTAATAATCCCATGTTTCATAAGAGAACGAAGCACGTTGAAGTGCACTGTCACTACACCAGAGATTTAATATAGAGGGGAGTGTTGCATCCTACTTTTGTTGCTTCAGAAGACTAGATTGCTGATATTTTTACCAAGCCACTACCACGATGAGCCTTTAACACATGTTCCAAGCTGAACATGATAGATATCTATGCTCCAGCTTGAGGGGAAGTGTTGACTTCCTCATACTTATTTATTTCCTTTATCTTTGTGGCTTTTCGTTATTTCTATTTCTTAACTGGACATGTAGTGTAACTTTTCCCTCACCTCTCTTCTATATAAAGAGGTATAGGGCTTATTGGTGTGTTATGAAGCATTATTATTTCCCACTAATAGAAAATCCGAACGGCCGAGAACATCGACTTCAGCAACACCAACCTCCCCCCCGAAAGCACTATACCCTTCCAACCAGATAAACGTCTCTCCAACCTTCCCACCATTGGATCTTAACACCCACAGACAACTTCCTTTCAGAGGTAACCCCGAATAGGAGATAGGAAATGCAGAAACCTGAGTATGAAGAAGAGCATAACAAACCTTTGTCTCAGATGCCAGGTTCACAGAAATGAAACCAAGAATTCTATGATTGATAGAAAGCCCAAAGACCTTACCAAAAATGCAAACCAAAGACTCCAAGTACTTTGCCTCCAACCACCCCCTTCAATGAAAACAAAGTATCATAACACATTGCAAACCAACCATCCCCAAAGCATCATTCCGAGAAGTATGAAAACCTCTCAACAATCCTCCAACACGTGCCTTGAATGTCATGATCGCCAGAGTGTCAACTGCTATCAAAAACAAAAGCAGTGCCAAGGGGCAACTTATTTAACCCCATGCTGCAAAATCCAAAACCCCATCGGTCTTCCATTCACCAAAACAAAAAAGAAGTCGTGACACATCTTTTCATCCATTCCACCCACGTCAGGAAATGCCTCCACATCAAAGACTTTCATCAAAGAATCATATGCTTTGGAAAAGTCAACTTTCCACAAAAAGCCACTCTTCTTCACCAAGAAGAAACCATCTCATCCACAGGAATAAAAGACTCCTGAAGGGATCTCCCCCTCGAGAAAACCGATTGAATTGGGCTAATAACTCCAAGAGGACCTCCCTGAGCTTGTTCGCTAAGATTTTAGCAACAATCAGATAAACAAAGTTTGAGAGAGCAATGGGTCTATAATCATCAACAGCCTCAACCCCAACCTTCATCAGCAAAAGGAAAATGAATGACCTATTCAGCCTCTCAAGCCCATAATTCCCAACCAAGAATTCATGTATCATAGACATCAAATCATCTTTAACAACCTACTAGATTTCTCTAAATAAGAGAATCTGGAAAGCATCTGGACTGGGCAAGCCTCATCCTTCAATCCTTTCATTGCTACTAAGACTTCATCCTCCACAACTAGTCATGCCAGGGAAGCACCCATCTCATTCAGCACAGGAACTACAGAATCTGCCCACCACCACAAGCATGAGGAACCCCACCCCATAAAAGCATAAAATGGGTTATTAAAAGTATCGCAAATCTTATCCCTCTTAAAGAGCACATCGGCTCCAAGTCTCAAAGAGGAGATAAGATTGGTCCTAACACTAGAAGCCAAGTGGAAGAATCTCATATTTGCTTCACCTTCTTTCAACCACAGATGATAAGATCTCTACCTCCATTCCCACCTTCCATTTCTGATCCTCATGGTAGACCATCCCTTGAAAGATCTTCCTCGATTCCACTTCCTGCTAGCCTAAGACTTTGTCCTTGTCTAATCTGTCAAGTCTACCAAGTCCTGGCAGCGCATCCTCCATGGGTTTATTATGGCGAACCCTTAGCTCCTTTATATGACATCAACACCGACGTCATTTTCATTAGCTCCATAGCCATCATCCTAATGGCATTAGATTCTTTAGGCATCACCATCCAAGATTCACAAACGAGATTTCGGAAATTAGTTTCCAACAGCCAGGATTTCTCAAACTTAAAGTAGAAATCTTAGCTCCTTTATTGGAACACCACAACAATGGAGTATGATCAGAAAAAGGGTAAGGCTTGGCAATCACCTTAACCAACTAAAACACGTCCACGAGTTCCACAGAGGAAAGGGCCAAGCTTCGACCTCGCACTAGTAGTGTTTCTCCAAGCGTATCTGGTTTCAGACACTAATACATCCATTAACTCCAAATCAGCAACAAGCTCCATAAAAGCCTCAGTTGCTCTGTCACAACGCCCATCAAGTCTATCATCTGCAAACAATGTCGCATTACAATCTCCCCCAAGCAGCCACAATCTCCCATCCACAAATGTTGACACCGGCCACAACTCATCCCAAACTTCGGCCTTTAAACTATCCTCACAAGGGCCAGACACGTGAAGTCCACAAAGATGCCATCAACACTACTCTTCAAACACCTAGAAACTACCCACTTTCCCAACAATTGATTAACCAAATCAAAGCAATCACCCTTCCAAGCCAACAATATCCCTCGGCATCCCTCCAGACATCCCAACCAAATTCACCTCTAAAATAAAATCAAAAACACCCCCTCCAATCTCCCCTTTTGCAACCCCATCGAAAGATTTAAGTCATGTCTCCTCTCCCCACTCCATCATGTACCTCCTCAACACCTCCCTCTGATCAGAATTTCAGAACCCCCTCACGTTCCTAAATGTAGAAGATTGAGTACCTTGTGTTTCCTATTTATTTATTAATCATTTACTATTGTAATGTAGGCTACCATCTGAATCCCCAATATTTCCACAAGCGTAACCGTGGCATGCACGAAGATCTTGCCAATGCCTTGCAAGTAGTGGTAGAGAAGCTTATCCCTATCACGAGGGATCAAATATTATACATGAGTGAATTATATTGTAAAGTATATGTTAATGGGTGAAAAAGATGTGTGACAGAAAAATGATCTTTATGGTGCATCTTAAATAATATAGAAAGAAGATGATATCCCTTAGGACTAAGTTGGCACAAGAATCCATTAAGAATATTCATCTTGGTAATATTCGATCTCTCTCTAATATTGTTGATTTACTACATACTTATACTCAATTAATGATCATAATATTTTCTTTTTACAACTCAATGGTGGCATTGTTATGGGATGATTGCACCAAACTTACAGATGATGGCGGTTAAGGTATTGCGCAGATAGCATCTGCTAGTGGATGTAAAAGAAATTGGAATACATTCAACCACATCCACTCCAAAAGAAGAAATAGACTAGGTAGCAACGAATTTAATGACCTTATATTCATCCATTACAATAGAAGGTTGAAGATGAGACATCACCAAGAGGGCTAAGATAAGGAAAAAGCTTATGCCATTGATTTACCATACATTGTTAATAAGAGAGATGATGGATTGGAGAGCTAAATGGATGATATTGGAAAACTTGTGATGGATGTCTAGTACAAAAAATTAGTGCCAAAATTGAAGAGCATATGACTAGATCTGGTTGCCATACTTTTCCCATCAAAGTACTCGATGAAGATAGTCTAGATTAAATACTATCTCAGATGACAAAGACGATAGTGATGCGGATGCACAGATGATGATAGGTGGATCTGAATCGGAAGTCATTCGATAGAGGGAGAGGAAGACAAACTTGTGGTGGTGAATGTCATGCTAGAGACTACGAAGAACAACACATCAATGTGAATAGTGAACGTATTTTCAATCCAACACCAATAGATTATGAGCGATATAAGGGTTATGGTGCTTACATGAATGATTTCAGTTCGTCCATGAGTTCCATGAGCATCAATAACCAAATTTTTGGTGCATTGCCTAGCCATGACATTAGATCATATAATCACGATTCTTACCTGCAGCCTTTTACACTACTATCACCTTTCCATTCATCTTATCCATCCACAAGTCAAGAAATGAAGAAGACGCCAGTGGCACCTACTCATACAACACACCTGGGTATGGCTTCTTCCCAGATTATCAAGCCCCACAATCAATGTCATCGCCACCTCAACCTTATCAAGACCCAACATTATCATCACAAGGAATTTCAAGGCAAAGAAGATCCTTACATCAATCTCTTAGCAACCAATACACTGATAGTAGACATCGTCTTGACATATTAGTTAATCCAAAAGATCAGGAGTATAGACAAGCAGCAATGGACTACCAAACTACCAAACCATTTATTCATATATGACGTGGAACCTCTACTGTAATTACCTTCAAGCCTTACAATCCCACAATAGGAAATGGAATCAACTACGTAGCAACAATGGTGATGAAATGGATCCCACACGACATTTTTTATTTTTCTGAATTTCAAAAATCTCAATTCGATAAGGTACTTGAAATATTTATTTTGTCTTTTAATTTTTTAATTTGGTTGTACCATAAAATGCAAATATGTACTTTAATTTGACTTTAGATATGCATACTTTATTTAAGTATATATTGATTCAACACTTGTATTTTCACATTTATGCTCTTCTTGCATAACCTCTTTTTCTTCGAAAAGGGGAAGGGTGGCTATCCAATTAATAACTACCCAGCAAATATATTAATCAAAAGCCAAGCAAAGTGGCAAGATATTACATAGAGGTTACCCAAAAATTTGGAAGACCAGAATTACAACAGATAAAATTTTCAAGATACAGTCGCTGCCCTTTGAAGACAGCCACGTTCCTTCCAAGCCATATGCCCCAAAGAACTGCTAAAACATTAGTGTTCTCCTTGGTCTTGAAAGTGTGGGGTTTTCTATTGAAATTCCCACTCCTAAACGATCTCTAAAAAGCATCTTGGCAATGATGCATTATCCAAGATAAACAAAAATGCCTCCATACTTGGAGCACTCGAAGAATAAATGCTCAATGTCCTCATCTGGTCCTCTACACAGCGGACACACCTTCTCTGCATCTGCAACCCATCTTGCTCTCCACACTTTTGTCATCAACCTTCCATTTCTGAGCAACGCAAAAGTCTTTATCTTCAAAGGACACGACGTCGACCAAATCTTCTTACAATCCTTACGAAAATCAACATTGGTCACCACCCCTCCACCACCCAATCTTCCATATACCTTCTTCACAGAGAATACGCCTCTATTCCACATAAAAGCATCCAGTCCCCCCTCAACATGGTAATCTTCCAACTCCTGCAGCAGCACCTAGAGTTCCTAGATCCTCTAGTCAGAAAGGTTTCTGACAAAGGTGGGACTTCAAGAATTCTCCCAACAATCAATCACCTTCGCTTGCTGATCTGCAACCAACGCAAAAAATCTTGGAAAGTGTTCCCCAAGCTTTCCCTATCCCATCCAATCATCCAACTAAAATCGAAACAAATCACTAGCACCCACCACAGGGGAGAAAAAGCGTTGCACCTTAGGCATAACCATCAACAGACCTTTAATGAAGTGTGAAACCCCGACCTATAAAGAACCCAACAGATCCTAGCTTCTAGAGGTTTCATAACAAGCCTCTATAACTCTTTCAACAACATCGCGTTTGTGCCCAAAGAGTTTAGCAATCCATTTTGTCAAGAGACTGTCATTCATCTTCCTCAGATCTCTAACTCCTAAACCGCCTTCCCCTAATGACTTGCAAACCTCCTCCCAAGCTACCAATCTTACTCCACTGCCAGTTGACCCATAGTCAGTCCAAAAGAAGTCCCTTATCAGCGCAAATATTTTCTCAATATTTTGTGGAAACCTCAACACTGATGTGAAATAGGAAGGCATCGCAGCCAATACCGCCTTCAAAAGAACCAATCTTCCACCTCGAGAAAGAATTTTAGATGCCCAATCTGTCAACTTTCTCTCCAATCTCTCAATCAAAGGCTTCCACTCAAAAGATTACCGCTTGCCTAACAATGGCAAACCCAAATATGAGACTGGAAGGGAACCCTCCCCAGTGTGCAAGTGCAAGCTACACGACCAGACTCTTGTAAGGACATGTGAAAAGGTATAAAGATAGACTAGGAGAAATTTATTTGCAACCCTGATGCCTCTCCAAAAATCTCCATAAGAATTTGCACCCTTCTCGCCTCAACTTCAAAACCCTCCCCAGAAAAGAGTGTCATCTGCATATTATAGCACTTGGATCTGACTCTCATTCCTCATCAAGAAGCCACTAAAAAGATTCCTTTCACAAGCTCTTGTTGAAGCTCTCACAACATTGGAGCCAAAGGGCACCCCTGCCTAACCCTCTTCTCGGCTGAATCCACCCACCCGTCGGGTTGCCATTAATGAAAATAGAGAATGAAGTCGTTACACATCTCTTTATCCAGTCCACCCATCAAGAAGGGAATCACCTTCTGATTAAGGAAGCCCATAAGAAAGAACACTAAATTGAATCATAAGCCTTAATAAAATTGACTTTACAAAGGAAAGCCTTATTCCTTAATCTCTTCCAAAAAGCCAAAATCTCCGAGACAACTACATATTCGTCAAGAATACTCCCGCCAAGCACAAATGCAATCTACACAAGTGCAACAATCTCTCCCAACACTCCTCTTAGCCTGTTTGCAAGAACTTTTTCCACGATGAGGTAGATATCATTGGATAGTGCAATAGGCTTGTATTCCTCAATAGCCTCTACAGCCTCCTTCTTTGGAAGTAAGAACATATAAAATTTATTAATTTTATTAAAACCCCGATTCCCAACTACAAATTGATGCAACACCTGCAATACATCCATCTTTTGCTGTTGACCAAAACTCTTTATAGAAGAGAGCAGGGAAGCCATCAGGACCAGGACAAGCATCTGTATTTAATCCCCATATAACCCTCCTAACTTCCTCTTCCATGAAAGGAGCACTATTTTCCACGGGTTGGTCCTCAGTAATAGGAGTATCTGCTCCCATCCACCTCCACTGCCCACTCCTCCTACCTAGAAACTCTCTAAAATACTCAGGCCCTTCCTACCAACTCTGGCATTGTATTCACTGCCATTCACCCTCATTTTTTCAATCCAATTTTTCCTTCTCCTGTCCAAAGCCATGAAGTGGAATAACTTTATGTTGGCATCTCCCTCTTTCAACCATCTCTACCTTGCTTTATTCTCACACTCAATCTCTACCTTCTCGTCCTCAAGTTGTACCGTACGTAAATGTAACAATATGTCACATCACCTATCCTCCAATAAGACCCCCAAATTGTCTTCCCTGTCAAGGTGAGTAATTTCTGCTAAGGCTTCAATCTTCCTATTATTCCACGTTCTCTAACTGGCTTTCTATAAGTTCTCAAGAAAGCTCTTAAACTATGCAACTTGCCCTCAAGCTAAGTAGCCACAGACCCCACAATTTGAAAAGATTTACACTTCTTTTCCACCTATCTCCTAAACCCCTCGAGTAGCCAAGACCTATCAAATTTTAAATATGTCCTACACCTGGCCTCTTCATTTGACTGCCACAATAGCAATGTGTGGTCCGAAAATCGCCTCTCCAACAACCAAACATCAGCCAAAGGGGCGGTTTGAACTAGTTCCACAGTAGCCAAGAACCTGTCAATTCAAGACATCTACCCCATGAAGCTCCTCCAGGTGTAAGCGCAAGAATAGAGCAGAAGATCAACCAAGCCATGCATCAAAACGAACTCTATAAAAGCTTCTGATCCCTGACTTCTTCCTCCTCTAGCATTCGGCCTATCATCCACATGCAACGTAACATTAAAATCCCCTCCTATAAGCCAAGGGCAACCCTAAAATTCGTCCACCACTTGAGTCAAGTCCTCCCAAAGTCATGCATGAGCTCCATCATTGTTAAAACCATACACTACAGATACAACAAGCTTCATATTGTCCCGACACCTTGTCAAATGCACAGAGTCCATATGGTTACCCACTGAGGACTCTTCCATATTGAACTCATCCTCTGCTCAACCCACAATAATACCTCCTGATCTTCCCATCGCATTCAAAGGAGTAAAACTCCCCAAACAACCACCACCAATCTCCCTCCAAATCTAGTCAAAAACCTACTTGAGCTTAAGTTTCCTGAAGCAAAATCACCCTAGGCCTCCATTTCCAGATATAACCTTTGAACACACTCCTTCTAGAAGGGTCATTAACCCCCTTCACATTCCAAGAAATGATCTTCACCATCAAGCAAATGAAGGAGCACCCCCATCAACGCACTTAAAGCCTGCAACTTCAGCTACGTGCCCCCACCCAACCACCAGTTCCTCTCCTCCTTCCCTCAACAACCTAAGGAAGCTCTTACTTGCTACTACAATCACCCTCGGACTTATATCAAGTGCCTCCTACTCCATCACTCCACACTTCATCTGCTAGCACCTGCCTTTCACCCAGCCTGGCTCCACAAATGCTATCGTCGCCAAAGTATTGTCGTCATCCTCCCCATCGAGCACCGACCCCTGGCATCTCCACCCCCCACGCTCCACCACGTCGCAGCAGGCCACCAAAGGATTCGCGATCCTTCCTCCCTCAAGCTCAATTAGTGACACCTTCACCGAGGTACTCACTCCCCTCCTCATCTTCCCTCTAAAGGTCCACTGAGGTCAGTACACAATCTTCTATTAATGGCAATGCGACCTCCATCGCACCAAAGGCAAAGATGTCACATGAAGCTCCCTGCCTGCAGAACCCTCCACCACTACTTCGCCTTCAACCTCCCCTTACCGAAGCACCTCTCACTCTCGCAAAGACGAACCTTGCGACTAACCCTTCTCAAGAGTCAAGCTCGAATCATTATGAGTAAGGTCCTCGGCCAAATCCTTCTTCATATTGGATCAGCTAAAGGATCTAATAACCTCCCTGCCTGCATACATAAGGCTCAGGCGGTCGAGGAGGGTCCCCTCAATCGAAACCTCTGCATCCTTCAGGTTGGGAGAAGCAAGATCGATGCACGTCTCCTGGACTTCTGCACCACCCTCAACGCCTCTTTCCACCTCAAGAGTCGCCAATGTCGACAAAGAATTCACCACCACTCGGTCATCAACATCGTGACGCTTCAACTTCCAAATCTACCTCTATTGACCTATAGTAGCATCGTCAATCTTCTCCCCGGCAACACCACCAGTGGTTGATCGCCAACGACCTCTCATAAGAGCCTAAGCATAAGTCCTTAAGGTTTGCTCAACCAAATCAATACCAATCACCCATGCCACCCCACCTAAGTGGAGTGTAACCTTCTCGAGCATCCTCCTCCTCCCAGGGATCAATTGAATCACCACCCTCAACTTCACCATATCACCCTTGACGAGATCAAGGTTGTAGCAAGTCTTCAACATATCAAAGGGTGCAAGCACCACCTCCACCACCTTCAACTTTCTCAAACATAAAGAAACACCCAAAATCGCAACTCAACCTCTGCCTTCCGCGGTGGTCTCTCCGTACTCGCTCCATCATGAGCTGTCAACCATCAACACTGCACGGACCCTTCAACGATCTTGATCATAGAGAAAACTAGCCTATGCACCTCATGCTCCACCACCAACCCAAACGCAAGAAGCTTCCTCTCTCCAAGCGCCACCATCTTTGCCCTAGAGCTTGACGCCAACATCCACCCCACCACCTCCTTGGCCTCAACCACTCCAGTCTCCCCTTGGATAACCTCCCCAACCCAGGCCCCTGAAAGAGCCCTCTCCAACAGCTTCAATTGTGAAGACCAAGGTGCCTTAAGCTCCATCATAAGAGCCCCCGCAAGAGGCAAAGGAAGGTCCTCCACCCGCTTCGCCTCCATGGACAACTTCCTCATACATGTGCAGCATCAAGCCCAATGGTAGCCAATGCGACCACATCTCAAGCACCGCACGGGGTCCCTGCAGTCCCCAACACGGTGGCCCCAGCCAAACCATTTGAAGCACTAGGGCATCTCCTACCGTCTCCTTCTCACCCTCCAATGGGTGACGATCACCCAACCACCCTCTCCTCCACGCGACTCTCCCCCCACTCTCTCACTCATGTCTCCCCCAATATCACATTTTCCTTTTTGCATGACCTCTTAAGAATTTAAGTTAATAATTTATGATTTGCTTGTAATTTTAATCATTTTAAGTGAATTTTGTTGTCTTTATTAGCATGTGTCGACGTGCCTTATGAAATGTACACTTGAAAATTTATCAAAACGACATCAAAATTAACACTTAAACCACTATTTATTTTCTTCTTATATGACATTGGAGGCAATCATTAGGTCAATTCCATTTATCACCGAGTTCATGACCAAATAGTTATCCTCCTACTTCTTATACTTGACAGCATCTTTAGGTTTAGGAGCCCTATCTGTCAGCATATGCAACTGTTGTTCGCCAACAAATGTGCGAAATGTGCATAACCACAAAACATAGTTCGAGGATCCTGTCAACTTGATACTCTTCCCCTGAGCTAGCATGAAGGTCATGATCCTCATCTAAATAGAAATAAGAGTCGATGCCTACCATGAGAATAAGAGATAGTTAGGCAGAGGTGCACAATCTCACGCACAATAGTCAGTAAGCAGTTAGAGATGCACAATTTTGCACACAAAAGTGTGCACTATGCACGCAGAGGGTAGATAAATCAGATTTAGATCATGTGCATGAGCAAAACCCGCACAAAAGGCAACCACTAAAAGTCACCGGATCTGATATGGCAACCTAAGGATCCAGATCACGTGAACTGGATTAGAGAGAAGCAGTTACAAGGCCTCTAAAGGCAAGAGAAAGGACCAGATCCGCTCTAGGGTGGCCAAACCGACATTGTTCTAGCACACTATTCAAACACAGGCGACCTCACCGAAGTACCACCTGGCCCGAGGGGGCCATCGCCGATGGTGAGCAACTACCTAGAGCCTTGCTATAGGTCATGGCAGTAAGCATAGACCCTAGTTTCAGTCAAAAAGTCAACCACAAGCACTCCAGAGGCGGATTCTGATCAAAAGTTGGAAGAAAAGTGGTCATCAAACCCTCCCCTACACGTAAAACCAATTGGCAGTGGTGTTAAGGCCCACAGTCCAACCAAAAGCCAGCCACAGTGGCCGTCAGGAAGCATTTTTCAACCTCTTTTGACCACCGATTGACCGATTGGACGGTTACCAGTGACCTCTCTGGTCAATGGTTAGTCGCCAATGTCAATTCAGGGCCAATGAAGGAGGTGGGTGGAGTTGTTGACGCTCATGTTGTTTAAGGTTTCTCTCCCCCCCTTTTTCTGTTTTCTTGTGGTGGAAGAAAGAAAGGAGAGGAGAGTCAAGCAGGTATCAACACCAACTTAGGATCGTTGCTCTAATACCATGTTAAAGAAAATGAAGCGACTTATCGAAAAACATAACCCTAGCCTCTCTTATATAGAAAGATAGGAATGAAAAATTATATAGAGTCCTAAAAATATAAAATTGCACAACTGACTCACTAACAAACTCAATCCTAAGATAACTAGACTCTAACTAATACTTTAACAGCACTTGAGAACTATGAATCAAGCCTCACCAACCAAGGAGATTAAGTGATGTAGTTATGGTTACTTGTGTTTTAATTGGATGCTTTAGGAAAAATGTGATTTTTCACTCTATATTTGAAACATGATGCTTCTATCTCCAAGTAATGGAGTATTAAAGAGGGTGAAGGTTTGTAGATGCAGATTTTCTTGTACATCTTGTTGGATGAATTAGTATTTAAGGTCATATAGCTTCAGTGTAATTTCATTAGTGTTGAGCAAGAGTAATGGTGGCACAAATGGCTAGAGTTGCAAGGATAATGTTTTGCATGTTAAGCCTGTATATCAAAGGTTGTTTGCATCTTTGATCGGGTGCATCGCTTTTTTGGAATTGTTATCTTTTCGGAAGGCAAAATACTTCTAAACATAACAATTTTTTGTGGTTGTTGAGGAGAAGCCTAATGGCAAAGGGTTATCATCAAAGACTTGCATCATCTTCAAATGTTCGGTATAGTGTGTACTTTAGGCTTGGAGGATTATAAGTATTTGAGTAATTTACAAAAAGGATCCCCAATTTTATACTCATTCCCAAATTAGGTCTCAATAAAATTTTTTTTCCAATATGGATTCTCATTTTTCCAAGCTACCAGAGGATACTAACATTGTTACTTTTTTTGCTCAATTGACGAGTTTACCCTTAATCTCCATAGGATTTCCATCCTCTACCTCCAAGCCTCTACCCCTTTGCAAAATCCTATTATGCCTCTAACCACACCAACATTATCTCCACAACTCCCTAAACCCTAAACACATCAGACCGCACCAAATCTGCAAGGATGGCTACCACCTCATGCCTTGACAGCACGTTAACCCTCCATCACCAGTGAGTTTATTGGCCATCCATCCACAACCCTAGACCAATGTCGCCTCCATCACTGAGAGATTGGATTAAGATGGGATGAGGGAGATATGATCGATCATCTTTGTTGAGAATATAAAGGGTACAGACAATTATAACTGGGTTATTTTCATCCTAAACTCAGCAAAAATCGTCCACATGACATCACATGACCGTTAAGATTGATGGTTCCATCTCATTGAGTCCCTTGTTACAAATAATAGAAAATAGGATCCATATTGAGAAAAATTATTGAGACCCAATTCAGAAATGGGTATGAAGGAGACTCTTTTTGTAATTTACTCTGAATATTTATTGTTTAACTGCAATTTCACAAAGGATGTTTAGGAGCATGTTGATATCCATTGGATTGGAAGCACCTTGGATGTCACCTTCTGAGAGAGTTCAGGGGCAGTACCTGCAGATCTAGATTAGAACATGAAGCACCATTGGCTTGTCTTTCGGGGTATTTTGGTTGGAAAGAAATACAATCATATTTAAATGGGAACATTTGTGGCAGAAGCCTTAGGTGGTCTTGGGCCAATGCTTTGTAGGAGAGATTTTTTTCCATGCGATTACTTTAACCATTAACTGATGATCACTGTCTTTGACCAATCAACCTTTTTCTTACCAAAAAAAAAGTTTGATCTGACTGTTCACTCAGATTCATACCTCAAATGGTGCAAAGTCATGTTCCTCAAGAGAGTTGGATGCCTGGATACAAAATCTTTCCATTCCTGTCTACTAATTTTACCATCACAATCAGCATCAGCATCTGCAAATGTCTGCAAAAAATGAAAGCCAATAAAAAAATTAAATGCAAAGAAACAGAGGGATTTCAACGTCAAAAGACGGATTGGCAAACCTTACATTGTCAATAATGCTTTCCAGAAGATTATCTGAGAGTTTCATATTTGCTTCTTTCAGACTGGCAATAACCATTTCCCTAACCTGTGAAAATGAGAACATGGACAGCATATATGAGCAATAAGCAGAAAGGAAAACGGCATTTCACAAAGAGCAGGAGAGCCCAATAAAACTGTAAGAACTTCCTATCAGAAAAACAAAAAAAAAAAAGTCAAAACCAAAGAGGCAGCTTCCAATTTGCAAATATTCTGCATAAGAGATTTTCTAAACATAACTACCGTTGAGTTATATGAGTTATGTGGTGTATTTTTGATATTTTCTTATTGTACAGGTGTATGATTTTAATTCTCCCTTTAGTGTCTCTCTATATAAAGGCACTTGGGGTTTCTCAAGAAGTTAGATCTCTCATTTTTGTCCTGTCTATATCAGAGCAACGATCCTAGACCGGTGCCCGGAGTACCCCACCCAACCATGGCCTCCTCACCCCTCCACCAAATCCCTCTCCTCTCTATCTCTCTCCAGGGTTCCGCCGATCATCAGCCCATCGCTGCCAGCCTCTCCAAGCCGGCAGCAAGGCCAACGCTGCCAGAAGAAGCTTCCAGTGACAGCCCTTGGGGCTTGCATCGCCACAAGGGCCACACCAGGGGTGGCAAGGGGATCTCCAGCTACAACACCTCCCCAGTGCTCCTGTGAGGCTCTACAGTGCTCCCTTGGCCTTCCTCTCTCTTTCGTTGATCTTGCACAGCGTAAAGGAGATGCCCATCTTGTCGCTGGCCTCTCTATCTGGTGAGGACAACGTGACTATCACTCTTTCATTCTCTCCTTAGGCAGCACAAAAGTCTAGAAGGAAGAAACAACCCCTTTGGGACATCACCAATCCCCAAAGGGTAATTGTTATACATGTTCTTAGTTTTCATATCTACACATGATCTAAATCAGTTGTTTTTCAAATTGGTGAGGTGTTTCTGGCAGTTTATAATCTGAATTTGGTGCGCTGCATATTTGATTTTTTGTTTCTCTAGCAACTTGATGGGGAAGATCTCTACCCCGAGCACATCTTCGTTTATGCAAGGAACTTCTATTAAGTTGGATGGTACCAAGTTCCTTTTATGGTCTACGTCTTTCTACTGATTTGTGGAATCGCATTGCAGGACAAGTTTTTCTTCTTCCAGGACCTCTAGACGATGAAGTAGATTGACGGAAGACTTGAGCAGGATGGTCTCTATTATCTACACCTACCACCAGAAAATCATTCCATTGTTGCTGCTTGTGCCATGTCTACTCTACAGTAGTAGCACCTCAAATTGGGACATCCTAGTATTTCAGTTCTCCATCGTCAGTCTCCAAACTTGCAGTTTCCTAATTCTTTTTTGTGAAAAAAAAGGGGGGAGGGTGATTATTCGGTTGATAACCACCCAACAATCATATTAACGAAACTGACATGATGCCAAATTACAAGTTAGAACTCCAAAGACCAATAAAAGAAGAAACAGACTCCACAAAATTCTCCACATAAGGTCGTTGCCCCATGAACATAACTGCATTCCTCCCTAACCAAATGCCTCAAAGAACTGCCAAAGGTCTTGCCCTCTCTTTCTTCGTACTAAAGACATTTCAACCTCCATTCCTAGCCCTACATCTAAACGATGTCCAAAACTCATTAAAAGTAGAGTTGGTCAACCATCCTGCATCGAAGCGACTCCAAGTCTAAGTAACAATGGGACATCGAAAAAACAGGTGATCAACATCCTCCTCCGCCTCAAAACAAAGGGGGCATCGTGTCTCCGCCTTAGGGGCCCACCTAACCCTCCACATTCTCATCACAAGCCTACGCCTCTCGAGAAGCCAAGTAAAGATCTTCACCTTCAGAGGACAAGCCGCCAACCAGATCTAATTGCAGTCTCTGATGAGATCAATATCCGTCAACCCACTGACATTCCCCAACCTTCTATACGCATCGCAAACCAAGAAATCACCCTCCTCCCAGTAGTATGTATCAACTCCACCCTCAGGTTGAAAGCCCTTCAGCTCCTGCAACAAGGCCTGAATCTCCATAACCCTCTGGTCCAACAGCCTTCCCACAAAAGTAGGACACCAGTAGTTCTCCCATACATCTACCACCAAGGCCCCCCTATCTATATAGCCAGTGCTGAAAGCCTAGAGAACCAATCAAACAGTCTTCCCTGTCCTGTCCAATCATCTAGCCAAAATCTTAACGCACTTCCCGAGCCAAGGAAGGGGGTAAAGCAATTTCTCACCTTAGGCGCCACCAAAGAGGGGCTTCTAAGGAAGTGAGAGGCTCCCCGTAGGGGGGTCAACGGCAGGTCCCAACTCAGCAGGCCACCATAACATGCCCTAAAAACTTCTACAAGAGTGTTCACCCCCAAGCAACCTGGCAATCCTTCTGAAGAAGCCGTCATTCACCCTTCCCACCTCCCTTATGCCCAACCCCCCCTCCTTCACGAGCTTGCACACCTTTTCTCAAGCCACCATTCTAGCCCCCTTCCCCCCCACACCATAATTCATCCAAAGAAGTCCCTCATCAAGCTCATGATCCTCTTCTCGATCCATCGCAGCATCTTCAACACAGAGTCAAAGTAGGACGACATAGACAACATTGTTTCAAGCATCACCAATCTCCCTCCTTTAGAAAGAATCTTGGATGTCCATCCTGCCAGTCTCCCCTCTATCCTCTCCACCAAGGGAAACCAATCACACACGGAAATCTTCCTATCTATCTGGGGAAGGCCCAGGTAGGAAATAGGTAGACCTCCCACCTGCATATCCAAGGCCAAGCTACATCTGGTGGCCACCTCAATCGACGTATGGAAGGGGACAAAAGTTGACTTCAAGTAATTTATCTGCAGTCCAGATGCTTCCCCAAATACCTCTAGCAAAATACACATTTTTCTCACCTCCGACTCAGAGCCTTCCACAAAGAATAAAATATCATCTGCATACTAAAGCACTAGAATCACAACCCCATCACCCCACATAAATCCTCTGACCAAATTCCTCTTACATGCTCTAATAGACAACCTCGCCAGAGCATCTATTGCCAACACAAAAAGCATCGACGCCAACGGGCAGCCCCTACCTAACCACCCCCCCCCCCCCCCCCCCCCGGCTGAATCCAACCCCATGTCGAATTTCCATTAATGAGGATCAAGAAGGAAGTTTTCGTCACACACCTCTTCATCCAATTGATCCAAATTGGTAGGAAGCCCTTCTTTATCAAAGATTGCCAAAGGAAAGACCACTAGACCAAATCATATGCCTTCCTAAAATTAACCTTCCAAAGGAATGCCATCCTCTTCTCCCTCCTCCAATGTGCAAGAATCTCTGTAGCTATGACATACCCATCCAAAATGTTCCTACCTGAAACAAAGGTTGTCTGCACCTAAGAGACCACCCCGACCAGCACTCCCCTCAATCTGTTTGCCAATACCTTCGCCATAATCAAATAAATTGCATTGGAAAGTGCAATGGGTCTGTAGTCATCAATAGCCTCTGCCTCATCCCTCTTCGACTGTAAAAACATGAACTTATTTAGTTAGTTGAATCCACAATTGTTGTCTCTAAATTCAGCCAGCACCTACAAGACATCATCCTTAAGGAGTGTCCAAAACTCTTTATAGAAGTACATAGGGAAACCATCCGAACAAGGGCATCCATCTGGATTCAAGCCCCAAACTGCCTTCCGTACTTCATCCTCAGTGAACGGCCCTATCAATCCCCTGACCAGATCCTCGCTGACACCTAGTATGTTTGACCCCGGCCACCTCCATTTCCCATTTATCCTCTCCCCAGTAAAATCTCTGTAGAAATCAGCTACAACTCTACCAACAGCATCCCTACCATCGAAATCTGTGCCATTCACTGACAGTCTATCAATCAAGTTCCTTTGTTGCCTCCCCAAAGCCACCAAGTGAAAATAATGCATGTTGGAGTCCCCTTCTTTTGTTGATTTCTACCTGGATCTCGTCCTCCATTCCACCTCAGCTTTTCGGTCCTCTTCTTGAACAACCTTCAACTGTCTCACTGTGGCAGCCCGATCTTCCTCCAACAGGAGCCCCAAATCATCCACTTTGTCTAGCCTCGTAATCTCTCCCAACGCCTCAGTCCTCTTTCTATTCCTCTCATCTTTGACTAACCTCCTACATTCCCTCAAGAACGATTTGAGCTCCCGCAGCTTGGTCTCCAGTCTCGTCGCTGCTCATCCATGTAGCTGCATAGACCTCCACTTCTCCTCCACCCTCCCTCTAAACCCCTCCTCCAACAACCAAGCCCTGTCAAACTTGAAATAGATCCCAACTTGTTTCCCCTCATTTGACACCCATGCCAACAGTGTATGATCCGAGAATAGACTCTCCATGGGTCAAACCTCTGCTAATGGGAAAACCTCCGCTAATGCCACCGTGGAAAAGAATCTATCCAACCTAGATCTCTATGCCCCAAAACTCCTCCAAGTAAAGGCACAAGAGCTTGGGGGCAAATCCATCAGACCGTGCATAAAAACGAACTCGGAGAACTCCTCAAAACCCCTATCTCTTCCACTTCTTCCACCTGGTCTGTCATTCGCCAAAAGCGTGGCATTAAGATCTCCAAGCAGCCACGGACGTCCTAGTAGACTCACAGTCACCTGGGTCAACTCTTCCCACAAAACATGCCTGGATGCCTCATCATTCGGTCCATACACCACCGAGAACACAATAGAAATTGTCACGGAACCTCCGCAATTGCACAGTCACTACATATGATCCTATTGAGGAGTCAACCAAAGAGAACTCACCTTCCTTTCAGCACACAATTATTCCCCCCAAGTGTCCAACCACATCAAGCGCCACAAATTCACTCAAACTTCCACCTCCCACCTCCCTTCATACCTGTTGCTCACAATGCTGCAGCTTAGTCTCCTACAGAAACACAATTTCAGGCCCCGACTCCTATAGATATCTTCTCAGCACTGTCCATCTTAACTGGTCATTCAACCCCTTGACATTCCATGTTAGGACCTTTGTCATGGGTGTACAATAGGTCCTCCCCCAGCAGTGCGTCTAAAGCCTATCGTCTCTGCAACACGATCAACCTCTGCGAACTCCAATCCAATCTCCAAGCCCAGTCCACCAACGTCCACCTCAACCTCATCACCTCCTCTTAACCCACCCGCCACACCAACCCTAGAGCCTACCTCCCCTTACATTCGGCCATCAACCTCCTCTTCACCGTCCTCCCCAACCCCTCCCACTACCTTCTCCACCTAGGCTTCCCCACCGACCCTGCTTCGAACAGCTACCTTCATCACTGATGCTGGTCCCCCTCCAAGACCCCCCATTGCGGCGCCATTGCCCTTTTCCCTCACTCCCACCTTCACCACCCGAGGAGGCCTAGGGGCACAGCCATAAAAACTCGAATGCGAGCGAAAGACCAGTCGCTGCCCTCGCCCACGAAATGGGTGCCACCACGAGAGTTTAAGCACACCTCCATCGACTTCAGCCCTCTCTTCCGCACGCGCCACAACCAATGTCGACACAGCAGGGGCCATCGACTCGCCGTAGGCCTCATAAAAGCATCCGCACATGTCTAAGGGTCGTAAGACCTCAGTCAACACCTCATGCCAGGTCAAGGGTTTGCCGAGGTCCAATTCTCCCTGACGCGAACCCAGATCCAAAAATATGCCCATTGAGACGAATCCACTGAAGGATTCGGATCCAAGCTCCTCACCATAAGAAGCTACACCTACATTAAACATCGTTGCATTGACTCCCGCAACCCCATCTCCGCAATCAACGTACTTCAAAATCCCCTCGTCTCAGCGTAGTCATCGAGAAGCACAACCGACTCCACCGAAATCTCGCCAGTCCCGAGGTTCCTATGCCAGCCCTTCGCCTTCCAGACCCACCTCGATCGCATCACGACGGCACTGCTACTTGCCACCCCAACAACCCCCAGCGCAGAGGAGACACCTTCCTTCTCTTCCCCTTCCCTCTCCACCACCCTTCAGTAGCTCCCCCGCAGCATCACTACCAGGTTCATCTTCATGGCATAGCCTCCCACCAAGCAGCGCCTCCACATAGGACCTACCTCTCACCTCAACTCCGAGATCATCACTACCCAAGCTGAACCGCTTAACCGCAGCACCATCTTCGAAGGCACCTTTGACCCTGGGATGAGCTCTACCATCGCCCGTAGCACCAACAAGTCACCTCCTGCTAGGCCAAGGCACCTGCATCTCTTAAGCCCTACAAATGGAGCCATGTCTGCCTCCAGAACCTCCTTCGTGCGCAGTCAAAAGGGGATCCCCCTCACCTCCACGACCAACTCCACCCTCAATGGAGGTCGCTCTGACAGGGCCCCGTCATGCCTTGTCGACCACCTCCACCTCACCACAGCCTTGCCAACAGAGGATGTTTGGAAGGCCAGCCTCTACACCACCTTACGACATAGCCCAAAAAGAACGCGATGGGGAGATCACCGCCACCTTCACAACCACACCCGCACCTACCACGGTCGACATCTCCTTCAACAACTCTGACCACCCCAGGCATACCTTAACGTCCCCCACCACTGCTCCCGCAAGCTCCTCATCGATGGGGTGGACCAAGGGCAACCACGGTGCCCACACCTCAACCACTAGTGCCCTAACCAAAGGAGTGGGGGTGGACGGGGATGACCCCCCTCCTTCCCCATCCGACGACCCTGGAGACACCCTACCCAACGATGCTTAAGCTCTCCGCAAACCAAGCATCGCATCAGTTCGTGGCAACTTATGGCGAAGTGACCTCGACCAAGGCACTTAAAGTAGCACACCTCCACAGCTCCACTCCTCCACACCCTCCTAAGGTGGACCACTACCCAACCACCATCGATGGTCACCCCCGAGCCTCCAACCGCTCTCTCGCTCATTCGCTCTCCCTGATGGAATTTTATTTTAGGCTCTTTTTCATGATTTTGATCATGAAAAGAAAAGAGTCTTTCCTAATTCTTTTTCCTGTGAGGCTTGTCAACTTAGCAAGTATCATAGGATGTCTTTTCCAAGTAGTAATAATAGATCTAAGTCTCCTTTATGTCTTATGCTAATTTGTGGGGCCCGTGTAGGGTCATGAGTCTTGAGGGTTTTCGCTAGTTTTTGGTTCTTGTGGATGACTACACTCATGTCTGTTGGGTATTCATAATGAAGGAGAAATCTAAAACCCTGTATTGATAAAAAATTTTGTTAATGAAATAAAGACTCAGTTTTCTACTACCATTCGCATGTTGCAAACTGACAATGGACTTGAGTTGTGAATTCTACTTTGACTCAGTTTTTCAGTCTTTGGGGATTATCCACCAGATGTCTTGTGTTCATATATCCTAACAAAATAGGATGACTAAACGCAAGTTGAGACACTTGACGTTTCTCGTACTGTTATGTATCTGATGCATGTTCTTGCTATTTTTTAGGCTGATGTCGTTCTTACAGCAGCTTCTTTTATCAATCGGGTTTCATCGTCTGCTCTTAGTGGAAAGATCCCTTACTCTATTTTATTTCCTGACCGAGAGTTATTTTCTATACCACCCAAGGTCTTTGAATTTGTCTCCTTAGTCCACTTTTTTAAGGTGGATAAGTTGTCTCCCCAATCAATTAAATGTGTCTTTGTGGGCTACTCTAGAACCCAATAGGGATACCAGTGTTTTGATCCTCTTGCACATCATTTTTACGTTACTAAGGATGTTACCTTTTTTGAAGAGATACCATATTATTCAACTGCTAGGAAATCTCCCGATGTTATACAGGATGTCCCACTTCATATACCTACTGTTGTGCCTCTAAGACCCTCTAAGCCCCCTGTACCTCAGATAGATATCCCTTCTGTTACCTTTCCTAAGCATCCTGACACAAGCCTTCATCCACAACAGCTCCTATAGATGAACCACTTTCTACCATTCCTACTCAATCCACTATTGATCATGCAGATTCTATTAGAGGCCCATGTAATTTCGGACTAAGAGGGGGTGAGATTTACGTGATGCGAAACAAAAAAATGCGAAAATGATATAAGCAATCTCACAAAGGCACAAAGATTTTTAGGTGAAAACCCAAATCCAGATAAAAACCATCACCTAAATCTCTCGGCAAGGTTTTAAATATCGATATCGATATCGTATCAACAAATCAAAAAATGAATATATATCGCTGATATCGGTGAAATTTGGGGGAATCACTTCGAAAGGAAAAAAATGTCACAAATTTAAAAATTAACATTTTAATAAATAATACATCATGAAAAAATGACTAAAAAATGTGTTTGTGCTGTGTGTGATCAGCCAAAAAACTTCCTCCTGCCCAACTTCCCTAATTCCTTATTTTTAGGCAAAAAACTCCCGCCCAACTTCAAATTTTCAGGCTTGCGCCCAACAGCAGCCACTTCCCCGCCCAAAAATAGTGCTCTCGGCAATATATTGCCAATATTTCTAAGATATCGCCTAATATATCAGCGATATATCGCCGATACATCCAACCTTCCCTCTCGATTTAGGATTTCCCAATCTACCTAGTAGATCAAATCCAATAACGAACTACTTAAACGAGGGTAGTTCAACCTCATACAACCATGCTACTTTGAACTGAGGGTAGCGTACCTCAAACCCACCTCTCCACGAGGAGTATTTTGCCTCGAGAAGGAGGCGAGAATTAACAAAGTGAATACCCAACCAAAAACAAAAAGAAAACAAATAAACTTATACAGCCGCAAAAAGTAATTTAAATTATACTACTATAGGTAAAAGTTCTCCCCTTAATCGAAAGTATGTAGGCGTGATCGCAACAAAGTTTCGCTGCTCTCAGATTTGTTGAATAGAACTTGGAGAGAAAGATCACTTTCTTTCTTGATAATTCCTTCTCTATGACACAAAGAGTATGGAAGTAATATTAATTAGGTGTGTCTTAGCTTATAAAGGGTACTCCTCTGTTTATAAAGGTCCTAAGAAGGCTTTGGAAGCCTCTTATAGCCGTTGGGAACAAGCCACAAGAGATTAGGCCAAAATCCCAACGAAATCAGGGTTAAAAATGAGTCTGACAAGGTTTTCAGACATCTGGATTTATGGTCAAACGTCTGGGGATTTATCTGATCTAAAGGTTGGACGTCTGATCTTGAAGGGTTGATGATCTAGATTGGTTTGGATCTAGATGAACGTCTAACAAATCATTTTAAGACGTCTGGGAAGGTTATTAGACGTCCAATTCTAAACAGGTTCAATTCCTATTTTGTCCATATCTAAACAAGGTTCTAGATCTTAAGAGTCAAACGACAGACTGGACATCTGTCATAAAGTCTGGACGTTTGGAAATTAAGGGAATTGATTCCAAGGACCAACGGTCGAATATGGGTCTGACATCTTCGGATTTGGGTCCAATGTCTCTTTATCAGACATCTGGACACCTCTACAGATGCCTGGAAATAATATAAATATAATCATAACATACTCCTCGAAAATATTCTCCTAACAGGCCAACAGTCCTCTAATTAGATATCTGTCAAGGTCCTTGGACATCGTCTAAGACGTCTAGACTATGGGCTAGACATCTAAAAGTAATGATCAGAGAATACTAAATCCAGCCTTGAGTATTTGGACGTCTGTACAAATTATTAGATGTCTTAAAGTCCATAGTCAGACGTCTGAGGTTAGTATTGGATGTCTGATAAGATTATCTAAAGCCTATTTTGATTTTCTAAGTTTTCTATGAAATCCTAAGTGTTTATCTAAGAGTCCTAGTGTAGGAATAGTGTTCCTAGGACTCAGGTATGTTACTTTGGGCTCTTTACATGAATCTAAGGAAATAAAAGAGAAAAGTACATAAAGACAAGTACATTGACATAAGGAAAATCTATCACATTCTTCTTCTCCATGAATCTTCAAGCTCTCACTCTATGCGAGGCTCCATTTTCTCTTCTCTTCCATCAAGCTCCTCCAATCTGTCATGGACGTAAGCTTGAGCTCCTTCACACTTGCATCCATTTACATTATTCCTGAAAACTCAAACTCAAATGCAAATGTCAAATAGCAAGTGTTTTATTATCATCAAAATTAACGATCGTGGTGCCATTGCACCAATAGTCCAGACCTTGCGGCACCTAAGGTAATTGAGCTGGATCTTCCTATTGTCCAGAGAAAACCACAAAGGTCATGTGCTAAGTATTTTGTTTTAAATTATATGTCACTTGATCATTTGCCTGCAGCAAGGCAACTTCTATCTCTTACAGTGGATGACCATCATATTCCCAGGACTCATATTAAAGCTTTCTAAGATCCCTCATGGACCTTAGCTATAGAGGAAGAGATGGCTGCTCTTCAGTCCAAAGGGACCTGAAAACTTGTTGGCCTACCCCCTGGTGCTACTGCTGTGGGGTGTAGGTGGGTGTTCACCCTCAAGTACCATCCAGATGGGTCAATTAAAAGATTCAAGGCACGATTAGTTGCTAAAGGATGTTCAAACTTTTGGCGTGGATTATTTCAAAACTTTCTCACTTGTGGCACATCTCAATTCCATACGAATTCTACTCTTTGTGGCAGTTAATAATGATTAGTCAGTTTTTCAGCTTGATATTAAAAATGCCTTCCTCTATGGTGATCTTAAGGAAAAGGTATACATGTAACAACCCCCAAGCTTTGTGGTTGAGGGAGAGTGTAGTAAAGTATGCAGATTAAAAAAGGTCATCTATGGTCTTAAGTAGAATCCTTAGGCTTGGTTTGAGAGGTTCAGTAATGCAATTCAGAAATATGGCTTCACTAAATCCACTGTTGATCATTCAGTATTTACCATGCACAGAGCCACTAGTTCAGTTATTCTTATTGTGTATGTTGATGACATTTTACTTACAAGGAGTGATAAAGGAGTAGAAGCTACCAAAAATTTTCTGAATTCACAGTTTGTGACCAAGGATCTGGGGCTGATAAATTATTTCCTGGGTATTGAAGTACAATATACTGATGGTGGCCTTGTTTTGTCCCAGAGATAATATGTAGTTGACATGTTGAGAGAGGCAGAAATGCTTAGTTGTAAACCAGCTAGTGTCCCAATGAACCCATTTATACACTTGCAGATTCAAAAAGTCCATTACTTGAGAATGTGACGAGGTACCGTGCCATGGTGGTAAAGCTACCTTATTTGACAATTACTATACCAGATATCTCCTTTGCTACTGGAAGACTCAATTAGTTCATGCAATCTCCAAGAGAGGTACAATGGGATGGCATGTGCCAAGTGTTGAGGTATCTTAAGCAGGCTCCTAGGAAAGGATTGTCCTTCAAAAGGCATGGTCATCTTGATGTTTAGGGCTACTATGATGCTGACTATACTGAAGCACATGAGGATATGAGATCTACTACAAGATATTGCACCTATGTTGGTGGTAATCTTATCACCTGGAGGAGTAAGAAACAGAATGTTGTCTCCAAATCTAGTGTTGAATTTGAGTATAAGGCAATGGTCCATACTACTTATGAGCTACTATGGTGAGATCTATTAGTAAGATTTGGGAGTGATATCCTCCAATCCAACTCCCATGTACTGTGATAACAAAGCAGCCGCTTTTATTGCAAACAATCCAGCATTTCATGAACAAGCTAAGCACATAGAAGTTGATTGTCACTTCATCAAAGATACTATACTAGCTGGCAAGATTTCTACACCCTATACTGCCACTAAAGACCAAATTGTTGATATTTTTACTAAAGCACCATCCAAAAAGTGTCTTGAGTTATTATGTTCCAAGCTAAGCATGTTTGATGTGTATACTCTTAACTTGAGAGAGAGTGTTGAGTTATATGGGTTATGTGGTGTATTTTTTATATTTTCTTATCGTATGGGTGTATGATTGTAATTTGCCCATGTGGAATTGCCAAATTTTTCCCAGAGGCAATCTGAAGAGTGATTAGTTCACTGGTAGTGAACACTAAGAAAGTAGACATGACAACCTCGTCCACAGCCACCAAAACAACCACCTCTCCCACCAAGGGCCACATGGGTAGAGATGTTAGTCATAACAGTAGGAGCAACAGGTGGTGTATTAGCATCTATCTTGTGAAGGCAACTATAAACTGTCATGAGATCAAACACCGAGTTAGAGGATAGAACTAAGTCTCGAGCAAACTAGTATCTTGGTGCTAAGCCGTCCAGAAACATGTATGTCTGCCATTGTATGTGCTCAGTAACCTATTTGTCACAGTAGGCAAGCTAAAATACAGCGAGCTCCTCAAATAAACCCTCCAAAGTAGATAAATAAACAACAAGGACATGTCACCTTGATTGGTATTCCATATATGCCTTCATGTCAACACAACGAGAGCTGCTCGTCTGCAAGGAGTACCTCTTCTCCAGAGTCACCAAGATCTCCTTCGTCATTTTCTTATACAGCATATTTGATGACATAATTGGGTTGATGCTATTCATCAACCAATCCATCACCAAATAGTTGTCCCTCTCCCATTTCTTACATTTGGCAACCTCTTTGGGTTTAGGAGCCCTACCCACCAGAACGTGTAACTTCTACTATCCTCCGACAAATATACGGAATGCACATGAACAAAGAACATAGATTGAGGACCTAGATAATTTGATAACCATCCCCTAAACCAAACCAGAGGCAGAGATCTTGGCTTCAAAAGTAACAGTAGAAAAGTCAGCATCTACCTTGAGAATAGAGGAAGAACACACAAGCAGGTAATCATACTCTACGCACATAGAGTAGAGCAAATAGATCAAGATTGTGGCCCAGGGGTCTGTAGGAGGTGAACATGATTTAATAAAAGCAGCTACAGTGCTTCTAACTGCAAGAAAAGCAACTATACCGAGCTAGATTGGCCAGTGTTGTAAAGCATGATAAGCGGAAGTGTATTAACAAAATAGAAAAGTGTAATCAAGTAATAAACAGTTGGGTTTACAAAGAAACCCTACTCACAAAGAAAGGGGAGAAAATCATGAGAGAAGTACCCCTATAGGTGTAATATGAATGTATTCTTCTTAAGAAACAAATGGAGAGTACAACACTTATTTATAGGCCACCACGCACTCTAACTCTCCACATTACACGATATGGTATTATTCTCTTGTAATTGGATCTCTCATATCCAATCACCCAACTATACATTCTCTCAACACTTCCCCTCAAGTTAAAGCATAAAATACTCAACTTGTAAAACAACGAAATCCTCACTCTACAGCAAAACACAACACTTTCAACTAGTGCAACCAAGTCACGGCTCTTTTGCAGGCGAATGATGTCAACTACATCTTTGTTCTCGCTTGTAGGTGGGTATGCTGATGATAACACATCGCCGAGGGTTGAAGTCTACTGGACAAACTGCTATAACTGGCTCAAACATGGGCCTCTCCTCTGGAAACCTCGATTAATGCTAGTGCCCTCCCATTGGAGGTCTCAAACATGGGCCTGTGCTCTGAAGACCTCAAAACTGAGCCACTCCCACATGGAAACTCAACATAGGCCTCTATGGAGACCTCAAGATTGGCCTCTCCTATACAAAAATCTCTCTAAATTTCTCTCATATAAGGACCTGAAAAGTGTTCCTCTCATATAAGGACCAAATAAAATATTTCTCTCATGTGGGGACCTCGAACAATGAGTCTCTCATATGAGATCAACGATAATACTAGGTTGACACTAGCACTCCCCCTTTCTCCCATATTCTATGGGAGAAGAAACAAAGAGAAGAAACTGAAACTAGAGAGGAGCTTCTCCTCTCTTTTCTTGAAACATCATATTTCCTTTTTTTCCAACAATTTTTCTTCCTTCATATGTTTTCTTCTCTAGTTTTTTCTTTCATTTTTCTCCTTTTTCTATTTCTGGTTTTTTTCCTTTTTCATCATTCCCTCTCTCTTTTCTTCTCTTCTCTTCTTTTTTTTTATAGGACTAACAAGCAAACAATAGAAAGAAGGGGATGAAAATGCAATTTTTACAACAAAGGTTTTAGGATTTTAAAACCCTAATCCATGACACAATTGTAGCAACTGCCCTCGTTCCACATCGTGGCAGCTTCTTCGCCTCACCTCTCCTCGCGCCACCTACACCACCACCTCTCCATCGACAACTTCTCCAAGCGACGACGCGGTCGCAAGCTCGACTCACGCCACCACTCTGTCTTCTTGCATATGTGCTTCCTTTCATTGATCGACGCCACAAATCTCACCGCTAATCTCACAATCTCTCAAGAATCACCACCAATCATCGTGATCTTCATCAAAAGATGTGCTCACCTTGGATCACACCACCTCGCCATTCAATCTTGATCACAAGATCGACGTCGCGTACATCTCCACCTCAATCTCTTCTCCATCTTCCTCATCGGCTTCATCATCATGGTGCCCCTTAGGGAGCACCAACTTGCACTGCCCGTCACATGCCACCTTGTTCGTTGCACTCACCTCGCCTCATGCAGCAGAACCTGCTGCTACACTTTCTCCTACTCCCGCCTTACCTCGACGTGGCATGACATTGCCTCGACCATCATCTTCCACCAGCGCCGCTACGCACCTCTATCGCATGTTAGGGTTCAAAGAACCCAACAAGCCATGGCAATGCATCTTCGACGCTCCACCGCTACCACATGCTCCTCTTCAAACGATCATGGAATAAAATAGAACGTCTAAGTAGGGGTGTACATGGGTCAGGTTTAACTCAAACCCAACCCAACCCAACCCACCCGATTGGGTTGGCTTGGGTTGGGTTAAGAGTTATAATAGATTGGGTTGGGTTGGAATTTTCCCAACACAATAAAAAATTGGTTGGGTTAGATTTGAGGTTTCACCAACCCAACCCAACCCATAACCCAACTTATAACTTTGTGTGTGTGTGTGTGTGTGTGTGTGTGATATATAAGGGGAGTCAAACTCTCCCTCCATCACAGTCTAATCTTTTCCAAATTCCTATCCAATCTCTCCCTAATTCTCAAATTCCAATCGTAGCCCCTCATGAGTTCATCTCTCCTACGGTCTCACCTCCTAAATTCCCCCCCCCCCCCCCCACCCTAACCGTAAGCCCTTACACCACCAGCTCCAGGCTATTTTTTGTCAATTATTGGTATGCACTTAAGCTTTTATATGTATCTACCAAATTATTATCAGGTATTCCTTTATCTTTTCCCGTTATTTTTATATCATTCTTTATTTTTTTGTTTAAAGTTTTTTGTTTTTACATATTTTATTCACTTTTTTATAAAATAAAATTTGTTTATGAGTTTAAAATTTTTTGTTGTTAAGTATAAAAGACATCGAAAATATGTAAGAGATAAACCCACTCAACCCAACCCAACCCAACCTAATTTTTATGGGCTGGGTTAGGTTGGGTTCGGAAGTGTAATGGGCTGGGTTGGGTTGAAAAAATCCCAACTAAAAAATAATAAGTTGCGTTTAGGCTGAGTCCCAACCCGACCCACGTACACCCCTACTTCTAAGAATAAATAATAAAGAATCTCAAAAACCAAAAATAACCTAAGAATCAACCCAAACCCGACCTGCGTACACCCCTACTTCTAAGAACAAATAATAAAGATTATCTCAAAAATCAAAAATAACCCAAGAATTGACTTGCTCTAATACCATGTAAAATATGATAAACGAAAGCGTATTAACAATTCTTTTGAAATGAAGCGTATTAACAAATTATCAAAGTATAATCAAGGAATGAACACTTAGGTTTACATGGAAACCCTATGAGTGTGATATAAATATATTCTTCTTAAAAAACAAATGGGGGGTACAAGACCTATTTATCACCATGCACTCCAACTCTCCGCATTACACGATGTGATACTATTCTCTTGTAATTAGATCTCTCATATCCAATTAACCAACTACACAATCTCTCAACAGTCGGAACAAGGATTCTCCAGTCTTAGTGCCCTCGTCGAAGCATCATCGGACCTCTAACAGGCAGTGGTGTTGCTAGTAAAGCCCAAAAAGGGCTTCGCCAAAGTGATAGGTGGCCCTAATGGTCAAAGCAGCACCTCTAGGCAGTGCAACGGAGAAGTTGGTGGCAACGGTCAGCCACCAGACTATTGCAACAAGCAGGGCGACACTAGTAGAGGCGTCGTCGGAGCCTCAGGTGGCCGAAGGTGGCATCGATGAGGCCTTTTCACCATCGCCCAAGGAGTAGCAGCGAGTGCAAGGGGTCGATCAAGACCCCTTTCACTCGAGAGAAGCCTTAGAGGGCTTGCTCGAAGTCGAGAAGCCCAATAGGCCCTTGCCAGAGGGCTGGCAACGTGTAGCAGTGTCCAAGAACCCTCTCCTAGGGTTTCAGTGGTGGCAACAACCTCTTTTTCACTTTTTTTTTGTGTTTTCTTGTAGTAAAAGAAATAAATGGGAGAGAAGCAAGTAAGTACAAAACACTAGTCTAGGATTGCAACTCTGATACCATATTGAAGATTTAGAGGGAATAGAAAATAGTACTCTAAATCTCAAATGATGAGAGTTGATTCCAGTATATAGAGAGGGTTACTCCTCTTTCAAATCCTAACATAATCTTTTATAATAAAAAAGAAACAAATCTCTAACAAATCAAATCTAATCATATCCCTAGAAATAGAAAGTGAAAAGAAATTGAAAATAGATGTTTCTAATTTCATAATTCTATAAGATCTCTACCAGTTACGTTGCCAAATTGAATTTATTATAGCCCAATCAAATTGTAAGAACTTCCCATCAGAAGTAAATTGCAAATATTCTGCATAAGAGATTTGCTAAACACCACTACAATGTTGACCATGTAACACTCTGAGAATATTTCACACAGTAGATATCCAACAATCCGTGTAGAACCTTGATGTTGTTGCATTGACAAATTGAATTTATTGTAAGAATGT
The DNA here is from genome assembly GCA_037157565.1 of Thalassia testudinum. NCBI lineage: Eukaryota > Viridiplantae > Streptophyta > Magnoliopsida > Alismatales > Hydrocharitaceae > Thalassia > Thalassia testudinum. Next base: position 18,917,001 of record JAZHRO010000026.1, on the reverse strand, counting down.
AAAATATAATGCAGCAAATTTAACCCTGAAGCTGAGTATAAATTTCTTCTTAAGTTTCAATAAAATGAAAGCTTACTGCGTTACCTTCTTTAAATTAACAGCTGACAACAGCAGTCCAAAAAAGAACCCAAAATGGGTAGCACATAACTATACTAGCAATACCACCATTAGATGTTCATTAGAAAATCCAGGAAATCTCCATGAGACAAATAAAACACTCACATCATGGCGCTCAATATATCCGGTTCCTCTCAAATCATAAAGCCGAAATGCAACTGCAGTAACAACAAACTAATGAGAACCATCATTTCCAAAGTTTCTTCTTCATGTAAAAGAACCACTAAGTCGGCAGTTCTTACAATCAACCTTCTTTTGCATCGGTGCATGAGGATGGAAAACATCTAGCGCACGAATGAATTCTCCAAACTCAATAACGCCATTCCTTTTTTCATCAAATAAATCAAATACCTAAAATATGGGAAGGAGTTCAAATGGGATGACATCAAAACATGCAATCTACAGAGCAACAGCCACCTGATGATACTTGGTGAAAAATTAAATAAGAAAAGAGAAACTCACTCTATCTACAAAAAGGTTCTCACCGGATGGAGTCCTGAAAAGTGCCTTTCGAAGTTCTTCCTACAAGAAACAAATCAAGGACCAAAACATCGGAAGATGCACAAGGAAAATCTGCTAGAAAAGGTCAACTTATTGATTAAAGTACATCCTACAGCTATATGGGTACACTTGGCACTATTTTTTTTGTTTTTGTTACAAAGGATGGACAAGGCTCATTCTCGTTGAATTTTAGAGTCTTGGACTTTCAAAATCCCGCAATGCATTGGCTTTAGGTTGGTATCATTCTCCAATCGGGGGAATATCTCAATTATATATTGTTGGATTATAGGGATATATTTGATATTTATTTATTTCTTGTGGGATACTTATGTAATCTACCCAATCCGCTTTTATATAAAAGAGGGGCGAGGGTTTCTTCTGAGATCAATGCATATCATTTAGTTACACATGATATCAAAGCAGCAATCGTAGACCGGTGCTCCAACATCCCACCAAAAAACCCACCCATGAGATGATTAAATCACCTTTGAGTTGATGATTTAATGAAAGGTCTCCACCGTTTCACCACCACCACCGACAACAGCACCGCAAAAGGCAATAGCGACACTGCAACCACCGCCAGACAGATTGGTAGTGGTGGCTACGCTGTTGCTGGTCTGCCCAGCAGGCCTCAAAGTTCGAAATGCTGATTTCGATGCCGTGCCGATGAATTCCAAGTGGCATTTCGTGGGCATGCTGAGGGCATGCCGATGCATACCAACAAAAATAGCAAAAGTAATTAAAAAAACCAATAGAAACCTCGACATGGGCACCAATTTCGCCAGCATGCCGACCATGCCGACGGCATGCCGACCGTGCCGACAGCATGCCGACGAAATCCCTGTAAAGCGACGTTTTCTTCATGTCGGCACGACCGTTGCTCAGAAATGGCCTTGCCGACGGCATTTAAATCAATGGCAGGCCCAACGTCGTCGCCTGGGGGACAACAGTGCTTGCAATAGCGACCGTAAGAGGTGGCTGGGATTTCCATATTCGCGATGAACCTCCTCTCATGCTTGATTTGGGTGGCAATGGAGTCTTCTCTCACATATGGTAGAGAGGTTTGATCCAAGAAGAAGGTCAACCTCTGTTTCTACTGGGCTTGAATGTGCAGCCCAAGAAGTTATGGAGGAGAAGAGGGTCAGGAGCACATGGGTGATCGACTTTGGTACCTTTATTCGTCTCACAAGAGACAGAGACCGGTTGGTAGACCCTATAATTCCACAAGGAATAAGAGATGTGAGGGTAGCCAATGGGGCTACTTCTCCAATCATAGCGATCGGGCATGTAGATGCAACCACAAAGATGAAAATTGAGAAGGTATACTACACTCATGAGTTTCCTATGAATCTCTTATCTGTGAGCTGTAGTTGCAGGGATCTTGGTTGTCTGGCTGTATTTGATGAGAAGCATCGCTACTTCAAGACTGTCAAACAGGAGAGATTGTAGGGAGAGCATAGAGAGATGGATTGTACTATCTTGACACGCCCACCCTATTTGCTAGAGCAGTCTCCATCAGTCATGATCCAATGTTGTGGCATAAGAGGCTTAGGCACACCTCAATTGGGAAGATGTGGCAGATATACCTAGAGTTTTCAGATTCTCTGACTCTAAATTGCGAGGACTGTCAGTTGAGTAAACACCATAGGAGCAGTTATTCCCAAAAAGATGATGGGGTCAATACAATGCCTTTTGCCTTGGTACACTATGATGTTTGGGGGCCATCCACAGTTGCCACTCTAGGAGGGCACAGATACTTTGCAGTATTTGTAGATGATCACAGTTGTCTTACTTGGGTTTTTTTTATGAAGGCCCGTAGTAAGATTCCCTCTATTGTGCAGCAGTTTTTTTCTGAGGTACAACCCCGGTATGCTACCATAGTTCGGGTCTTCTGTAATAATAATGCACTTGAATTTATGCATAAAGATTTACAGAAGGTATTCCACTCCAGGCAAATCATTCACCAAACTTCATATGCTCACACTTCCCAACAGAATGGGATTGTTGAGCGCAAGTTGCAACATCTCCTTGATATTGCTAGGACCTTAATGTCTCATATGAAGATTCCTAAGCAATTTCGGGGTGATGCCATATTCACAGTAGCATACTTGATCAATCAAGTACCCTCGTTTGTGCTTCATGATCAGATTCCATATCAGATTATATACCCAGGATGCAGCAGGTTGTTTCCTTTACCTTTGAGAGTATTTAGGTGCATATGCTTTGTACTAAATCATGACAATCAAGACAAGTTTGCTCCCCGTGCAACGAAGTGTGTCTTCCTTGGTTACTTCAAGACACAAAAGAGCTACATATGCTATGATCCAGTTCGTAGGAGATATATTATTACCGCTAATGTGACCTTTAAAAGGATTCCTTACTTCTCAAAAGAAGGATCATCTATAGAGGCTATTGTACAAGAGACACAGATATATCACAGGAGACCACAGTTAGACAGTTCCCAAGGAGATGAGCCTATACAGCATCTTGTCTCTTCAGACAAAAGCGACTCAAATAGAGATGAGGCGTCTACGCAAAGGAGATCTACTTCAGTATGTACTCTTCATCCCATGTCTCAGTACATAGTGATTTCCCATCCAGAGGAGGAAGACAGACAGTTTGCCTCAACTATTACCACTATTGTTCCCAGAGATTTTGTCTAGACCTCTCGGGATCCCAGGTAGAGAGCTGCTATGGATAAAGAGATGGAGGCATTACAATCTAGAAAGACATGGGACCTTGTGCCATGTCTTAGGGGTGCTACAATTGTTGGCTACCGATGGATGTATATCGTAAAGTACAAATCTGATGGGACAGTTGATAGATATAAGACCAGACTTGTTGCCAAGGGATTCACCCAAACATATGGGGTGGATTACCATGAAACTTTCCCTCTGTTGCTTGCATTACCTCCATCAAGATTATTCTTTCTGTGGCAGTGATCCAAAAGTGACCCTTATACCAACTTGATATTAAAAATACTTTCTTATATGGGGATCTAGTTGAGGAAGTGTACATGAGACAGCCACCAGGACATAATGTTCAGGGAGAACTTGTGTGTCGCTTACGAAAGGCTATTTATGATCTGAAGTAGAGTCCACGAGCTTAATTTGAAAAGCTCAATTTAGAGATTAGGAAGATTAGGTTCCAGTGGTCTACTACTAACCATTCTATTTTTATCAGGAGAACAGAGTATGGTGGTACCTGGAAAACTGTTATTTTGGCAATCTATGTTAACGACATGATCCTGACTAGCAATGATGTAGATGGGATAGTGCAAACAAAGGCGTTTCCACAATCTACCTTTGTCACCAAGGATTTAGGTGACCTTCGATACTTCTTGGGGATTGAAGTAGTCCGCCAGGGGACCAGCTTGTCCCTCTCTCAGAGACTATACTTTGTCAATCCTTGAGGAGGCTGGGTTACTTGGATCCAAGCCATCTACGATAGCAGTAGAACCATAGTCTAGTCATAGTACAGATGAGACAGATCCTTTGTTTGAGGATGTTACTAGATACCGCAGTATTATTGGTTGCTTACTATATTTGACCATTACACGGCCTGATATCAATTTCGCTATTAGTAGAGCCAGTCAGTTTATGCAAAATCCACAACATAGTCATTGGTGAGAAGTGTCTCATTCTAAGATACCTAAAGGACACTCTAGGTAGAGGTTTGTACTACAGAGAAAGTGGGTCTCCTAATCTTCTGACGTATTTAGATGCTGACTATGCGGGATCTATAGAAGACAGACGGTCTACTTCAGGTTTTCCTGCTTATCTAAGAGGTAACTTAATTTCTTGGAGGGGCAAGAAGCAAAATGTAGTGGGTTGCTCCAGTGTAGAGGCAAAGTACAGATCTATGGCCCAGGCACCTTGTAAGATTATGTAGATGGTCAATTTTTTACAGGACTTGGGAATAAAGGTTGACATACCTGTCCCACTTTACTATGACAATAAGTCAACTATCTACATTACCTCAAATCCGGTCTTCCATGAGAGGAATAAACATATTAAGGTTGACTCACTTTATAAGAGATGCAATTGTAAATGGAAGATCAATACCCCATACATATCTTCCGAACTTCAGTTAGCAAATATTCCCACTAAACCGTAAGAAGCACCATGATTTTCTTAGTAGCAAGTTGGGTCTCGTACACACCCCAACTTGAAGGGGAATGTTAAGTTATAGGGATACATTTGATATTTATTTATTTCTTATGTGATACTTATGCAATTTGCCTAGTCCTCTTTTATATAAAAAAGGGACTGAGGTTTCTTTTGAAATCAATATATATTATTTAGTTCCACATATATGATGGCAATCAAAGGCCAAAGAAGCAATGCTACATATATTTATGCCACAGTCTGGCCCAAAAAGACAACCTCTGTTCAAAGTAAGCTTCCTATGCTAGTGGGTATTTTTTTTCAAATGTAAAAGAAGGCCTACTTGATAGCAATACCCCTCCATTTTCATTGATCTATTACATTGAGGTGAACCCATTTATTATCATTTATTACCAAATGTATATATTTATGTGATCTACTAGGCCAATTTCCTTAACATTGTTCAACAACCCTTCTCCCACACTAAGTGAGGTCGAGCATATGGATTCTTTACCTTCACTAAGATCTATTTTGTACCATTTCTGGACTTAAATTGAAATAATTAAAGGTCATACTTAATAGTTTTCTTGTAACACTTTTTTAATCTTCCTTGCCCTCTTTTAGCAGGTTCAACCCCTAACTCCTCACATCTCCTGACTGCGGCATTTAGTGACATTCTCTGCAAATGTTCAAATCACCTTAGACATGTCTCTCTCGAATAATCTCATTTGACATACGATCCTTCCTTGTATGACTACACATCCATCTTAACATCTTCATTTCTATCACATATTTTTTTTGCATATGCCTATAATTTTTTTTGAAAGGGAAAGGGATGGTTATCCGATTGATAATCACCCAAAAAATGTATTAATTAAAGGCTAAATAGGCAAAACTACATATCAGAGGCCCAAAAATTTGCCAAGCAAAAATACATGAGAGAAAATTTTCAATGTAAGGTGTTTACCCCTTGAAAACCGTTGCATTCCTCCCAAGCCATATGCCCTACAGCGCTACCAACGCCTTAGCCCTCTCCTTCATCCTAAGTGCACGTGGTCCCCTTTGCCTGCCGCTAATTCTGAATGATCTCCAAAAGTCATCAAACTTGAGTGCACCACCCAATCAAAATAGCAATGACCCCATATCTACTTGGAAAACGGGAACCCGAAGAACAAATGATGCACATCTTCATCGGCTTCCAAACAGAGAAGCCAAGTTTTCTCCCCATCCCGCACCCATTGAGCCCTCCAACATCTCATCATGATTCTACCCTTCTGAGTAACCATGTGAAAATCGTGACTTTCAAAAGGCAAGATGCAGACCATATCAATCTGCAATCTCTAGAGAAATCTGTATCCACCCTCAACCTAGTCGAAGTCAACCTCTTTCGATAAGCCTCTTTGACGGAGAAGTGGCCCTCCTCCCAAATCAAAGCATCAACACCATCACCTTAGACATGGCCTGGAACTCAGCAATCCTCTGGTCTGACAGGTTGCCCACGAGCAAGGCACACCAGGAATCTTGCCAACAATCTGCCACCTTAACTTTTCTATCAGCCAACATAGCAAACAATCTGGGATACCTGTCCCTCAACTACCCCTATGCAGCCCAATCCTCCATTTAGAAAGAGAAAGCATCCCCAACACCCAAGTAAGGAGAGAAAAATGACCGGATCTTTGACAGAACCAAGGAGAGGCCCTTAATAAAATGTTAAGAGCTACTCAAAGGAGCCGCCAAGACATTCTAGGTAAGAGGGTCGCCATAGCACTTCTGCACCACCTTCACCACAAAGTCGTCACCGTGCCTCAAGAATCTACTAATCCACTTTGCTAAGAGGCTATCATTCATTCTCCCCACCTCTTTAACTCTCAATCCACCTTCCCCCACAAGTTTGCACACCTCATCCCAAGCTACCAGTCAAGCGCCACTTCCAGATGCTTCATAATTCGTCCAAAAGAAATCTCTCACCCGACCAAAAATCATCTTTTCTATTTTTTGCGACAATCTGAAGATTGAAAGAGTAGGATGGAATAGAGGCAAGCACCAACCTTACCCCCTAGAGAGAACCTTGGATGCCCACCCCACCAGCCTCCTCTCCAGCCTATCCACCAGGGGCACCAACTCCTGAGCCGAGATCCACCTATCAAAAAGGGGGAGACCAAGATATGAGATTGGCAAGCTTTTCTCCCCCATCTTGAGCTCCATGCTACACCGAGAGGCCTCATCCGACATCATGTGAAAAGGGATGAAAACAGGCTTGGAGAAATTGATCTACAACCCAGAGGCCTCCCCAAACAATTTCAACAAAATACGCAATCTTTGCACCTCATTCACCGAACCCTCTGGCAAGAAAATGGTATCATCAACATATTGCAACACAAGTACCTGGTCACCACCTCCAAGCAAAAAACCTCTAATTAGATCTCTGTCAAACAGCCTACTAGCCAACCTCGCCAAAGCATCAGCCACCAAAACAAAAGGCATAGGAGCCAACGAACACCCCAGCCTCACCACTCTCCTAGGTTGAATCTAACCACCAACCAAGTTACCATTAATAAGGATGGAGAAAGATGTCATAACACAACGCTTCATCCAAGCAATCTCTCTCTAGAAATCCCCTTCTCAACAAGGATGCCCAAATAAAGTTCCATTGAGCTGAATCATAAGCTTTACTAAAATCAACCCTCTAGATGAAGGCATTCCTATTCTCCTGCCTCCAAAAAGCAAGGATCTCCAACGCAGCAACAAAGCCATCCAGAATATTGCAACCCAGCACGAACGTTGTTTGGTCCTACGCGACAATGCTAGCCAACACCCCCCTAATCCTGTTGGCCAGCACCTTCGCCACAATGAGATGTCATTCAAGAGAGCAATGGATCTGAAATCACCAATGTCCACCACCCCTTCTTTCTTTGGAAGTAGGAACATATAAAATTTGTTTAGCCTGCTGAAACCTTGGTTGTCCTTTGCAACCTCAGCCAGGACCTCCGAGATGTCATCTTTGACCAATTCCTAAAACTCCTTGTAGAAATGCAAGGGGGAACCATCAGGTCCAGGACAACCATCCGCATTTAAATCCCACACTACCATCCTCACCTCCTACTCTATAAAAGGTGCAGTGAGCTCCTCATCCTATTCAGTTGTTATACCTAGCACCTCTGTCCCTAACCAACGCCAACACCCGGACAACCTCCTCCCTGTGAAGTCTCTGTGAAAGGTAGCAATTGCCCCGCCATCAACCTCTCTCCCAACAAATTCCTGGCCGTCAACCTACAACTTCTCCATCTAGTTCCTCCTGCGCCTCCCCGATGTCACCATGTGGAAGTATCTAGTGTTGGAGTCTCCTTCCTTCAGCCACTTCTGTCTAGATCTACACCTCCATTCCACCTAAGTCTTGCGGTCTTCCACCTGTATCGCTTAAAGGTAAGCTGCTCTTGTCGCCCTTCCATCTTCAAATAGAACCCCTTAATCCTCCTCTCTATTTAAGCTTGCAACCTCCTCAAGTGCTTCCTCCTTTCTCTTGCCTCACCCTTCTCTGACTTGCTTTCTGTACTTCCTTCAGAAAACATCGTAGAGCTCAAAGCTTAGCCTCCACTCTCATCGCCGCTAAGCCACCCAGCTGGACCGATCTCCACTGCTCCTCTACTCCTAAACCCCTCTTCAAACTTGAAATATGTCCCAAACCTACCTTCCTCATTTGTCTGCCAGAGGAGCATAGAATGATCAGAGAAGGGCCTCTCCATGGGTCTAACCCCTGCCAATGGGAAGGCCTCCGTGACCTCAACATTAAATAGAAATCTGTCAATCTGGGACATCTGCCCTACAGAATTCCTCCAAGTGAAGGCACAAGAGCTAATGGGAATATCCAAGTGGCCGTACAAAGCAACAAAGCCAGCAAAAGCCTTCAAGCCACTGTCCCTTCCCCTCTACCGCCAGGTCTATCCTCCAAATGTAAGGTAGCATGAAAGTCCCCCTAATGAGCCATGGACTCCCATTCAATCTAACAACCTTCTAGTCAAGCTGCACCAAAAGCTACTCTACCTCATCACAAGGCCCATAGACTAAGGTAATCGCGATGTTGCATCCGTCCAGATGCCTCCGAAATTGCACAGTAACCCAGTGTGAACCCAAGAAGGTGTTCTTCTCAAAAGCGTCATCGTTCCAACCAACCATGACACCTCTAGACCTTCCGACCACATCTTAAGCAACAAAGTCATCCAACCAGCTACCTCCAATTTCCTTCCACAGGGCCTAATCACAACTCCCCAACTTCATCTCCTGCAACAACACCACTTCCGGTCCCCACGAGCGAACATATTCCTTAAGAGTAGCTCTCCTCAATGGGTCGTTTAGACCCCTCACGTTCCATGAGAGCACCTTCGTCATGAGAGCTTTGATGTAACTCCACTAAATGCACATCTAAACCCAACCACCTCCACCACCAACATGCACTCATCCCTCTCAAGGTCAACCACTTGGTCTGAGGCGCTCGCACCATGCTGATCACCACTCAACTCCCCATCACGATCGCAGACCTCCTCAGCATCCATGTCCTCCCCGAAGTCGACCCATTGCCAGCACCGACAGCTTCATTCACCTCACATATCACCTTCGCAACTACTGCAGTCACCTGGAGTGACCTAGAGGAGCGGCCACAGTAGCTCCACTTCTGGTGATACTGCAACCATTACTGTCGAGCCCGCACTGGCCTCCACCGAACCAATCTGAGCCTTCGACCAACCCCCTCGATTGCTCCAACAGGGATACGAGATGCGCACTCGAAATCCTTTGAGACCTCACGAGGAAAGAAGTTGAAGGAAAGGGTCTGTACAAGTTGTGTCCCCTCCTGTGAGTCCTCAATCCAGTCCTCTAAAGGGCTGCGACCCAAGTCATCATTTTGCAGACCTAGGTCTAAGAAAACCCCCTCAACCTCAGATCCCATAGCAGATCTGAAAGAGGGCTCTGACATAAAAGGCGCCATCTCTCCGAACATAAATGCAAATGTTACATTTATTGTCACATCTCCCTCCACCACCATCAGCACTCCTCGACAACTTCCCTCAGCGACGTCGTTACCGAGCACTACAATCGACTCAGTAGGGACCGCACTTGACTCCATGGAGAGAGTGCGCCCACCGAGATCCTCACGCCAACCCTTCACCCTCCAAATATGCCTCAATCGTTTCACAGCGCCACCCTGCCAAGCAACACCCCCGCCTTCTGCGTGTCCAACACCCTGGCCCTCAAGGGCCCCTCTGTCGCAGACCCAGTCAACCCTTTCACTCCTCCCACCTACATCGACCCACCGGCCCCCCTAAGTGCCGCGATAGCTCCATTTCCCCCTCCAACCAAACCTCCATCAATGACAGCCTTCATGTAGGTCTTCTGCTTCTCCTCGACCATCGACGCCTTCACCACCCACGAGGAGCCACCAAGTCTCAACACCACCTTCGAGAGAATCTCCTTGCCAGGGATGAGCTTGACCACCACCCTCACCAAGGAAAGATCCCCTTCCTCAAGGCTAAGGCCCAAGCACCTCAGCCTCGCAAAAGGCACAACAACCAACTCGAGGATCTTCCTTATGCGAAGCCACAACAAGACCCCTTCCACCTCAACCATCATCTTCACCCACCTCGACGACCACTCCGAGGATGCTCCATCATGCTTCATCAACAACCTCCATCTCACCAAAGCCTCCCCCACAAAGGAGACCTCGAAGGCCAACCTTCGCACTACGTCGTGTCGCAGTCTAAAGATCAGAAACCTCGATGGGGATAATGCGGCCACCTTCGCCCCCACCCCTACATCGCAAAGGATGGTCGGCAAGCACCTCCTCAATTCCTCCCTCCCCACGCTCCCCTGAATCACATCCCCAACCAGAGCCCCTACAAGGGCCTCCTTAATAGGTCGGACCCAAAAGGACCACAATGCCTACACCTTGACCACCGGGGCCCCCTCTAAGCGACGGCAAGCACGGGGGTCCCTTCTCCATGATGCGGTGCCACCAGGAGCAAATAGCCTTCCGATGCCCCAAACTGCCGCATGACAGACACTTCACTGATTTGCGGCACTCCACAACCACATGCCCTCACCCAAGACACTTGAAGCATCGCATTTCCGCTGACAGCCTCCCCTTCGAGCTCTGAGAGCAAACCTCAACCCACCTACCACCTCTCATCTCCTTACGCACTCTCATTTCTCATTTTCATTTCAAATTTATCCGCACATGTCTATAGTTGATAGCCCAATATTCAGAATCATATAACATGGCAAGTCTTACAACTATTCAATAGTACTTTCCTAAGTTTCAAAGGAACCCTCTTATCACATAGAACACTAACAAGATGCTCCCCTCCATTTCAACCACCCTACATTAATTCTATGTATAACATCTCCATCAATTTCACCATCGTGTTAAAAAATAGATCCCAATTCAATTGTCCTCTTTGTGCTAGAGTTGATCAGGACATCCAACACCTCTTTTTTCTATGTCCTTTTGTGGTATAGGTCTGGCGGAGGATGGGGATCAACTGGATCACCCATCGGGATGTGGTTGCCTTCTGGTCCTCATTTCGCAAAGGTAACGCATGTGATAGAGGGATCACCTTTAGATCCAAGAGGGATAGAGCAAAGGTTCCGGCGGTCCTGTGGGGGGTGTGGTTAGGGAGGAATGGGGTGCTTTTCAGGGGAGAAAGGCCTTATGTTGAGAATTTTGTTTCTTCAATTTCCTCCCTGGTGGAGTTCTGAAGATCGACTTTGTAATATCTGATGTAACATAAATTTTTGGAATGGAATGTTTTGGGTGGTTATCATTGGATAACTGCCCTTTGATTTTTCAAAAAAAAAAGATCCCAGTATTTAAAAATATTTTTCATTGGAATGCACTTTCTCCAATTTTTACATCCATCTCTTATTTGTTCCCCCTACTAGTAAACTTACACTCCATATACTCAGCCCTTATCCTGCTTAAGCGTAAGCCTCCAACTTCCAAGGCTTCTCTCCAAAACTCAAGTTTTTTGTTCACTCCATCTCTTGCCTCATTAATCTATACAATGTCATCAGCAAAAAGCATACACCAAATCACCTCAACATGGATATGCTTCATCTACTCATGCATGACCAAGGTAAAGAGGTAAGGGCTTAAAATTGATCCTTGATGTAGACCAATAGTATATCAAAGTAGTCCATCAATCCACCCTTAATCCTAACACAACTTGCAATGCCATAGTACATATCCTTTGTGAGGTTACTATATAAAACCAATACTTGTCTCTTCTCTAAAATTTTTCACAAGATAACTCTTGAGATAAAGGCACAGGCTTTCTCCAAAATAATAAAGGTCATATGTAAATCCTTGTTCTTAACTCTGTGAATCTCCATCATACACCTTAGGAAGTGTATTGCCTCAATAGTAGGCCGATTTGGCATAAATCCTTAGCCTTTTTTTAGTTACTACGGAGACATGCCTCAACCTTTTTTCAATTATTCTCTCCTAAAGCTTCATCATATGACTCAACAATTTGATACCTCTATAGTTGGAACAATTTTATATATCTCCTTTGTTCTCATATAAAGGTATGACAAAACTTTCCCTCCATTCCTTTAGCATCTTTTTGCCTCTCTAAATAGTTGTAAATAATTTTGTAAGCTAAGTTACACCCCCTTCTCGCATCACTCTGCAAACATCTATAGGAATATCATCAAGCCCAATAGCCCTCCCAATTTTCATCATCTTTAAAACATCTACTACTTTCTTTTGTATCCTCCAATAGTGTGCCCAATTCACGTAATCTTCTGAATTAGCTAACTCCCCTAAGATGATATCATTCTTTTGACTTCCATTAAAAAGCTTATGAAAATATTTTTTTCATCTTGTCTTTATGTCCTCACTAGTAATAAACACCATTCCTTCTTCATCCTTTATGCACCTTACGTGCGTAAGGCCCTTTGTTTTCGCTCTCTTCCTTTAGCTAGCTTATAGATATCTTTTTCACCTTCTTTAGAATTAAGTTTCTTATAAAAATACTCCTAAGCTTTTATTTTTGCTTCACTAACTACTTTCTTTGCCCTTTTGTAGTTTTCCACTTTTTTTTTTTGAAAGGGGAAAGGGCAGTTTGTAGTTTTCCATGTTTTTAGCTATCTTATCTTGATATAAGGCCATGAAGCAAACTCTTTTTACTGTAAACTTCTAAGTCGGAGAAAATAACTTGTCTTATTTTCAAATGAAACCCTACACCTCTTTATATGGAGAAAGGTATTGTGAAAATTACATCGTAAGTTCAATAGGACAAGAAACAAGAAGACAACTCCAAACAAAACTAATACGTGCTTTACTAACACTCCCCCTCAAGTTGGAGCATATATATCAATGATGCTTAACTTGGAACAACATTTATCAAAAGCAGAACTGGAAAGGGGTTTCGTGAATATGTCTGCAATCTGATCTTCAGATGATACAGATGAAGTGTAAATAATTCCACGTTGTATCAAGTCTCTAGTGTAGTAGCAATCAACCTCAACATGCTTTGTCCACTCATGAAACATTGGGTTGTTTGCAATATAGGTAGCAACGCGATTATCACATCTCATCTCCATTGGTCCCTCTTCCTGAATATGGAGATCATGTAGAACAGATCTGACCCAAATCATCTCTACAGCTGTCAAGCCATAGCCCTGTATTATGATTCTGCACTGGATCTAGATACCATCTGCTTCTTGCTTCTCCATGTCACTAAGTTGCCTGCCACATAAGTGCAGAATCCAGTTGTTAACTTCCTATCTGTCATGCACCCTGCATAGTCGGCATTAGAGTAACCAACAACACTCATAGATGTGCCCCTCTGAAATAGAACACCTCTGCCAGGTGCTTTCTTCACATACCTAAGCACCTGTATAACAGCATCCCAATGCTATCTGGTCGGTTTGTCCATGAATTGGCTGAGCTTTCCTACTGCAAGGGAAAGATCCGAACGTGTAATAGTAAGATATAGCAATTTACCGACCAACTGCCTATATGATCTGCTATCTATAGGTGGAAACTCAGTATCATAGGGGTGTCCTTTGGGATTCATAGGTATATTAGAAGGTTTGGACCCCATCATTCCTATTTCCTGCAAGATATCAAGGGTATACTTCTACTAACTAAGAACGATGCCCTTTTTGCTACGTGCCACTTCAATCCCAAGAAAGTATCTGAGCTCACCGAGATCCTTCATCACAAAGGCATCAGCCAACTTCCTTTTTACCTCAACTATCCCACCAAAATCATCTCTAGTGAGGATCAGATCATCCACATAGACAAGGAGTACAACCACTCCCCTTTTACTCTTCCTGATAAACAAAGAGTGATCAGCAGAGAACCTTATAAGTCCCATTACATGTATCTCCTCTGAGAGTCTCTGGAACCATGCTCTTGGGCTCTGTTTCAAGTTATAGATGGCTTTCTTCAATCTGCATACACTTCCCCTGAACCTCAAACCCAGGGGGTTGTTGCATATAGACCACCTCTTGAAGATCTCCATACAAGAATGCGTTCTTGACATCCAACTGATGAAAAGGCCAATCACAGTGAGCTGCTATAGACATCAAAATCCGAACAGTAGACAATCGAGAGACCGGAGAGAAAGTATCAAAGAAATCTACCCCGTACATTTGGGTAAACTCCTTTGCCACTAGCCTCGCCTTATAGCGAGAGATCGTGCCATCTGGGTTGTATTTAACCGCAAAGACCCAACGACACTCAACTGTTCTGGCATGAGGAGGCAAGGCGATCAAATCCCACATCCCTCTAGACTGTAGAGCAGCCATCTCATCCTCCATGACCTAACGCCATTTCGGATCCAACATGATCTGCTGATGGGAGTTAGGCACATGCATTGCAGATAGAGCCGTTGTGAAAGTAGCAAAGGAACTACTAAGGTTGGCAATGGAGACTATCTGTACATTATGATACTGGGCACAGCTACATGGAGCCTTTCAAATAGCAATTGGAAAATCAAGATCCTCCTCACTATGCTCAGAAGCAACCGGAGTATGAGACTCATCAAAGGAACCTACACAAGCAGCACTAGAAAAACTCACGTCAGTATCAACGCATACCTGACTAGGAGAGGAGATAGGTGGCTGAGGTTTAGTGGGGGTGTATTTTTGTCGCCATGCATGCTGTCTGTATGTCACGAGTAGCCTATACACCTGAGTAGTCTCTGCTTTCTACCTCATAGAAGTCTCTGTGGTAAGTATATCCTCATGATGCGTAATAGGGATTTGTTCCAAGGGAACTGGTGGAACAGGCATAGGAGCCAAATCTCTCTCAAATGTCACCTGATGACCATCTATAGAGAAATAAGGAATGGATTCATAAAATGTAACATCTGCAGTCACATAATATTTCTTACCACAGGGATCATAGCATCTGTATCTTTTCTGGGTGCTACTGTATCCACGAAACACACACTTCATTGCTCTTGGAGCCAACTTGTCTTTGCCAAGTCTAAGAATGTGAATAAAGGCAACACAACCAAACACTTGAGGTGGAACAGTGAATAGATCCTTCTCAGGATAGAAAACCAGCCACGGAACTTGCTCTTATATAGCCGAGTTGGGCAATCTATTGATCAAATAACACGCAGTCAACATTGCATCTCCCTAATACACCTGTGGCACATTCTGCTAGATCAATAATGTTCTAACCACATCAAACACGTAATGGTGCTTTCTTTCCACTACACCATTCTGTTGCGATGTATGTGGACAGGACGTCTGATTAACAATTCCAAGAGATCTGTAAAATGCTGCCAACTCAGATGTACAGAATTCTAAAGCATTATCAGACCGCACAATCTTCACAATAATAGAAAACTAAGTCTTTATTTGTAAGATAAATGTTTCAATTACTAATCTAATATCAGATTTATTTTTCAAAAGAAATAACCATGACATCCTGGAAAAATCATCCACAACAAGTAGATAAAACCTATGACCCAGTCTGTCAGGGATACGACTCGGTCCCCATACATCCATATGCAGTAAATCAAAGATAGCATTAGAACTGGGAGATAAAATAAGAGGAAAACTGATCCTGTGATGCTTTCCCAGCTAGTATGCATCACACAAAATCTCCGTAGCCGGTGAAATATGAGAAATGACATGTCGAAGCCTGTCCAATGATGGGTGCCCAAGACGACGATGCCACTGAAGAGCTGTACCAGCACTAAATGCAACCTCGCCCTAACACATAGCAACAACCAGATTCTAGACCAGGCGATACACACCCCCTTCCTCATGTCCGCCACCAATCGTCCTCCCCGTGAGTTTGTCCTGAAAAATACAGCCTAGCTAATCAAATATTGCACGATAGTGCAAGTCTTTTGTAATTCTACTAATAGACAAAAGACTAATAGAAAACTTTGGAACATAAAGAATGTTAGGCAACGTCAAAGTAGGAGTCACTGCTACATCCCCTCTGCCAGGAATCCTACACTGCCTATCATCTGCTATCTACATAGATCTCCCTAAGGGAACATTGTGAACATGTCCAAAGCATGTCTCATCCCCACTGAGATGTTGAGATGCACTAGAATCCACCAACCACAAGATCCTATCAGCGTTACCAGACCTATAAGTGAAAGTCATGCCTGAAGTAGCCAAGGCAGCAATATCTGCAGTGGTAGTAGTAGTCTCCTTGGTCAGCTGAGAAAGACGCTGATCACAACATCATAGTCTACACGAGACACCATGCCGCTCCCCTCCTTTAGAGAGACAACCTCGTTAGCCATGGGAGGTCGACATGCTTTGTCCAGCAAGAAGCCTCTGTATGACCAACGTTTCCACAATGCGAGCAAATGGTGCAAGGTCTACCACTCATTCCCCGACCACCACGCCCTCTCTCCCTAGTCCTCCACGTGCGGCAGCAACAAGCACAGGAGTTTGTCCACTCTCTGACACGAGTGGTCTAATAACCACTCTGCTCATACGGCTATAAGCCTCCTCCAGAGATGGAAGCTCAGCCAGAGTAAGGATCTGGGACCTAGCAGCCTCATAGTCTGATCCAAGTCCATCAAGAAACTGAAGGACGGCATACTCCTTCCTATGTGCCCTCTAAGTGGCACAGGTGCAGACAGGTCGGCAGGCATTATATTTCTCAAGGAGTCCCTTTAAGGTGACATAGTACTACGACAATGACTGACCCTCCTGTTTGAGACTACCAAGAGCATGGTAAATCTCAAACACATTGCTGGAATTCTTTTCATGAGAATATGTATCATGTAGAGAATCCCACATCTCCTTGGCGGTCTTGTAGTACATGATCCCGTCACCAATCTGAGCCTCAACTGAATTCATGATCCATGCACGAACTATGGAATTATCCTTCTTCTATGTGACATTCTTCCATGTTTTATCTTGTGGCTCCATCTCCAACAGTAGGTATTCCTTATCATGCCCCTCAACGGTCATGAGGAACATCTGAGACTATCTAGCATAATTGGCCTCATTCAACTTGACTATAGGAACAAAGAAAGGAGATTTATAACCTCCGTTGTTCATAACGGTAACCGACGACACTTCCGAAGAATCTGAGAAGCCCATCGTGCCTTAGGACTACCACAAG
Source organism: Thalassia testudinum (assembly GCA_037157565.1). NCBI lineage: Eukaryota > Viridiplantae > Streptophyta > Magnoliopsida > Alismatales > Hydrocharitaceae > Thalassia > Thalassia testudinum. Next base: position 18,899,670 of record JAZHRO010000026.1, on the reverse strand, counting down.
ATGCCACAGATGCGATCTGAAATCAATATTCAGATCTGAAAACTTTACAATCAGAGAAAAGCGATCTCTTGAACATGAGATCTAAGGTGAAGAAACCCTAGATGACATCTCAAGAATCACAGAGACTCTGTAGATCAGGTTTTAACGCATGTTAGGATGTTAGGAAAGATCCTAACAGCACTTGGGCAGGCACAATCGACCCTAAGAACCACCACCGCAACCTGCAGATGATGGGTAGCAGCAAGGGCGATGCTCCGAGGAGCTAAGCTAATCTCCGGGCAACGCAGCAACCACTGGGCGGCACTGTGACCTCCAGCCGACGAGAGCAGCGCAAGAGGCGACACTGCAAGGCCTCTCGGAGTGGGAACCACCACCTACAGAGGGGCAGCGACGCCCTATGGCGCTCGAAGGGGGCCTGCTAGGGCCAGCAGCAGCCGGCGAGCACTAGCAGCCACTGCAGCCACGATAGTGGCCTCCTAGGGCCGGTGGCAACTAGTGGCTCGCCGGCGAAGACTTCCGCGAGTGTGAAACAAGAGATTAAGGGTTTTGGTGGAGGGGTATGGAGGCTCATAAGGGGTAGGATACCAGACCACCGATTTAGGGTCGCTGCTCTGATACCAAGTCGGAGAAAATAACTTGTCTATTCTCAAATGAAACCCTACACCTCTTTTATATAGAGAGAGGTGTTGGGAAAATTACATCATAAGTCCAATAGAACAAGAAACAAGACAAACAACTTCAAACAAAACTAATACATGCTCTAACAACATTCTATGCTTTCTCACTCCACCAAGCATCCTTTTGTCCTGGAACTCCTCCTTTAAACACGCCTAACACCTTCTTTGCCACCTTGCTAATAAAGTTTGTCAAATTTACTCACAAGTCATTAGCACTTCCATCAAGATCCCAAGTCCCTACTCACAAGTCATTAGCACTTCCATCAAGATCCCAAGTCCCTTGTTGCATCATGTTCTCTTTGAATCTCTCTTGCTCTTTCTTAAAATTTCACCATTTAACATCAATTTTCTCTTCTTTGACTTCTTTATATTTAAATCCAACACTAAAAGACAATGTTGAGCAGTTAAACTCTCCCCTTTGAATAATCTTGCAATCTCTACAGCATGTTTGATCTTTTCTTCTCAATGCAAAGTAATCAATCTGTGTTCTTGTTAGACCACTTTTGTAAGTGATCAAATGCCCTCCTTATTTTTTGAAAAAGGTATTAGCTATGAAAAAATCGTAAGTCATTGCAAAATCAAGAAAAATCTTTCCTTCATTTCTATCACCAAAATCATAATTTTCATACACTCCTGTATACTCTAAAGCATATTTTTTCACATGTCCATTTAAATCTCCACCCAAGAAAATCATTTCTCTATGGAATTCCTTCAATGTCATATCAAGCTCTCCCAAAATTCTTTCTTTATTTTTTCCTCCAAACCAACTTAAGGTACATAAACTGAAAAGGCATTCAAGATCTCTTCTTCTAAGATTTATTTTATCAAAATAATTCAATCGCTTTAAGTCTTCATACTATAAATCTTTCATTGTTTGATGCATGGGTTATGCATCTTTTATTATCTTGTCCTCGCTGAAGAATTATTTGGCTTCATCACTATGATGCAGGGAATTAATCAGCTTTGTACCTTTTAATATTTAAAATTTAAGGCTTTTCAAAAAAAACATTTAAATTAAAAAATAATTAATCAAGATAAGCATTCCAAGTACTAATAAAATTAGAAGACACACTTTAGTGGTATCAGAACATAAATGTTGCCTGCCTATTTTGTTGTGAAGAAGGCATCCTATTTATTTCTCAAGTGTACATTCTTGAGGGAGGTCCAGAGGTCAGCAAATAATTGCATGCGGATATAGCAAGATGGACCAAAGCTGCAGCTATTTTGCGGTGCTTGTGGTTGCAAACAAATGGTGTCATCTTCCGAAATTAGCAAGCATGGGTTGAAAATGTTATAAGAGAGGCATCTTATCTTTCTGGTTTTTGGCTTAATCATCTGTAAGTCTATTCCATTAACACTAATGAAATTCTTTAGTCGATTACTGACCTCCGATAATCATCCTTTTCTTTTTAAAAAAAATAATAATAATTCGATTGCCCATCCTCTTAACCTCAACCACACTCTCTTTTAAAACCTTATGAATAATAATATCAACTCCATTTCTACCTTTGTCCCTTCCTGAGTAACATAATTTAAAACATGTCCTCTCAATTTTCTTTATTTTTTCTCCTACTCAAATAGCTTTTAAAGGCAAAGAATTTGAATCTTTCTCCTTATCATTGTATCCACAACATCCACGAGCTTGTCAATCAAAGAATCAATATTCCAACTACCAAATCTCAACTTCTTTTGTGACACACTTCGATGGTGAACTGACGGAACTAACATCTTTACTCGCATGCATCCCTCATACGAGTACCCTTGCTCATTTTGGACTACATCTGGCCAGCAATGTAACAGAACTAGCTTCTTTATTCATATGTGTTTCTCATGCAAGAACCCTAACCCATTTTTCACTACACCTGGGCACCAATGTAGCATGTCACAAGTAGGAATGCCCTAATGAAATATCAATGTTTGCTTGGATCGATATTTAAAAAACCCACAAGTTTTACTCTGGCCATCAACTACCTAACGCAACCGTCCTTTACCTGGGCTTAAGATCGACAATGACAAGGTGTAAAAACCTCAACACAGGCAGAGTTTTTCTAAACATTGTTGACGAGGATAAAAACTTATCATAAACAGCTACACTACAAGAATGTTTTGCAGAGATTTTCTAAACATTGTTGACAAGGATAAAAACTTATTATCATAAACACCTACACTACAAGAATGTTTTGCAGATAAATCTCTTAAGCGTCTAAATGGATCCGTTTCACCTATCCATTCACAACAACTCCAATATATATAATAATCAAGTATTGCTTAAGAATGATAAGAGTACTATTTTGGTAGAAATATTGGAGGTTTGCATCCATTGGACGTTGTTTCTGTTTACAAAAATAAAAAAATACAATAACAAGAGGCCAATTTGCTTCTCAACGTGTTTTGGAAGATGATTGCTCAAAAAAGATCACATTATCAAGTATGACGGTTCATTTTTCCAACTACAACTACCATGCCATGGTGAGGGGGTATCTTCTGCTCCATTTGACTAAAAGATAAATGTCCAACGGTCCGGACCTCCAATACACAAAAAATTACTTGAGTGTCCAAGTCCTATAAAGAAGGTTTGTATATGGTTCGCTACTTCCAAATTTCACGAACTTGTGAAAGAAGCAAGGGCATGGCTTCCACAAAAAAAAAAACTCGCACGCACACTAGACTGGGGAATAATGTTGAGACTGTCTATGCATATAAGGTTATTTTAGCAAACCGGATTTCCATAATAATACTGAAATCATCCACGTTCCAAAAGCTTCATTGGATATTTTAGCAAGCCAAATTTTCCACTGAACCCACTTCCCCACCCCATATTCCAAAAGAATTGTTGGAACGCACCCGATACGTACACATAAACTTCAAAATCCAAACTTCCCGGGAAAAGCAATGCCACCTGAGAGACAACACACAGTGTCCGGTTGCAGTCACTCGCAAGCAAGAAAGCATCTCGAAAAATAAACGACTCCACAAGTCCAGTCGTTCCCCCAATAAGAGGAGCAGCGTGAGAGGTTGTTGATCAAGCCAACATCAGAAACTAAGGGACAATCTTATTTCATCAATCAAGTTGCCACCAAATGGAACAATGCATCGTAACCGCTAGCATAATGTTGGGGCCCATCCGCATTGAATTTTTAGGAGGAAATCTCACGAACTTGTCAAGATCTACATCTTCCAAAGTGTGTTTGAAAAAAAAAAAATGCAGAAGCATATCAAACAATTGAATACCTTATGAATAAGGCCGTCATCGACGATAGAGCTGCTGAGCTTCTTGTAGAGCTCGAAGAGAGCCTCCACCTCATTCACCGTAACTGCGAGTTGGCAACAAACATGCACAGGAAAAAAAACAGAGCGAGAGAGAGAGGCATCAGATCGCGCACACATATATAGACATAGACTGAAAGCGAGAATCGGGGAACGGAAGACCATACACATACATATGGTGCCGTCGGTGATGGCGGCGAGCTCCCCGAGCCTCCGGCGCTGCCTCCGGGGGTCCTTGTGGCGGAGGTCCGACCCGAAACACTCGACGACGGCGAAGATGAAGGCCTCCACGATCACTATCATAGGTATGCACGCCGCGCAGAGCCTCTCCCCGATCGACAGCGAGCTCCTCGGGTCCTAATAATACTAAAAACCCATCAGATCGGTGTTTTTTTTCTTATTTTGTTTAGTTATTGACGAAAGGAGGAAGAAGGGGAGTAAGGAGGAGGAGGAGTCGACTCGACGAGGGGAGTGAAAGGGGAAGGGAAGAGATGGGCGATGATGATTACAGCAGAGGTGGTGCGGCGAGCGCGAGGATTGGCGTCCATGAGACGAGGAGGAGGCGATGGCTTAGAATGGGACACGGAAGTGGGGAGGAAGACAGGGGGGGCAGAGGCATCGGGTCGCTCCCTCTCTCTCTTCCCCGTTGGGACGGGGGGGCGGAGGAAGACGAGGGCTGTTCGTTTCCGTTCGAGATTATTATTCATATCACTAATAATAAATTGACATGATAATTTCGCCTGTTGCCGGGAATGGCTTGCCTTGCGCAGTTGCGTTGCTCCATCACCCTCCGCGCGTGCGAGGGTTGGTAGATTCTTGTACGGACGTTAAACTGGAATCTATTACGTTCTGGAAGTTTGTTGGTTCCAAGAAGCATGAGATTAGGTTCAAATAGACCAAAGTCCCTTCTTTTATGGTGATATCCTCGTGCTCCTATAAGTTATTTGATCAAGATGGATAATTGCATGTCCTAATTAGGGATGTGTTTAGTAATGCAATCTTTTTTTTTTTGAGAGAAAAGGTAATTTTACTTTAATTTTAACAACAAAAAGGAGGCTCAACTCCATAAGCAAATAACATACGAAGGGTGGGGAATTCTCCCAAACTTTAGCAACAACAAATAAAACGTGAGCTACAAGTACATTGCAAGAAGCTCATTTACTACATGGAATATTTAAATTAGCAAGAATAATAGTAATAATTATTTGCGTTTTATATCCTAAGCGAGCCAACCTAAGTTGAATCACTCGATTAATAATTCAAATATGAGTATCAGAACATGTAAACGTACTAATACAGTTAGATGGGTCCCCTCAATACAATTGAATTAATATATTGTAGCCATGTTTAATATACCAATGATGAGTATCGAAGAATCCAAGCGATTTGGATCAAGGATTTCAATATGTCATTAAGAACTATCATGATATCCAACTATAGTCTCCAATTTTCTCTAGAGATTATTGCCTAATTGATACCCTTGATACACATCCTCTATATGTGAATAGAAATTCAAGGTTGTAATGCAAGTTAATCGAATAGTTGACTTAACAAGATAGAGGTATGAAGGTTCTTCTCTTATCACTATCACGACAAAAGTATATCCTCTCTGTTTTTGAGTATGCACATTTGATAAACTAATAGTTGATGCACCCACCTTACTGTTGAAATTGGAAAACTGGTATATATACAAGAGCATAGGAGGCATATAATTTCTCAAAGAGATCACACGGATCGCTATTGTGACACATGCAGCAGATTGATAGACTCATGCTTGCTTAGCATATATTGGGAAGTACGAAATTCATGCATGATCGTATGGGTCCTGATCAGACCCATACATAAAATAGAAGAAGTACTGCAAGAAAATGCATTGTTACTAATGGTCTATAATCAAACGGTTTTACAATCGTTAGCACCTATTTTATCCTCAACAATTTTGAGATGAACCATCTATAATAGTCTGACCATAGGGTCCGTTGCATTGTCATTATCGTCAAAGCCGCCAAATAATTTTTCAATTTGCATAGTCGACGATTTTAGTGGAAATAGTCGACAATGTTATTATCCTCGTCGTTTTAGAATCGACCACGATAGAGACATCCTAGACCGATTTGAATCTAGCTCTCGAAATTAGTCTTCCCCAAATTTGTTTTTATTTTGAATTGATTACGCAATGGTTTGTCTAATAACCATCGATAATATTTGACCTAAAACCCTCGCTCGACCTCGACTCCCTCCCTTTCCACCTTCCCCCCAAAACCTCCTCCTCGCACGTCGATCCCTAGCCGCTGTAGTGATCCCCCTCCTCGGTATGTTGTCCTTCTCCCCCTCCTCCTCCCCTCACCGCCGCGACTTCCCCTCCCCTCTACTGCCACCGTCACCCCCTCCCCTCATCCTCTCCAGCTCTTCCTTCCCAGCTGCCAACCACCACCACCACAACTTCATCCTCCTCCCCTCCGCAACCATAGCCAATCCCTCCCCTCCTCCTCTCTGCCTCTTCCTTCCTTATTGCCAACCACCACCACTTCATCCTCCTCCCCTCCACGACCACTACCACCACCACCACCAACTCATGATCCCCCTCCCTTCCCTATCGCCAACCACCACCACCACCTCATCCTCCCTTCCCTAACCCCACCACCACTGCCGCCACCCTCTCCCTTCCCTACCACCACCACCACCAACACCTCATTCTCCTCCCTTCCCTACCCCCACCACCACCACCAACTCATACTCCTCCTCCAACCTCCTCCTTGCCCCACACAACCCCACCGTGACCTCCAACCTCCTCCCTACCCCACACAACCTCCATCTCCCTACCATCTTAGTTAATTAGGATTTAAGATAAATTTTATTTATTTTGTAATTAAGTGATGTTGATTTCATTGTTTAATTTTAATTTAAATGTTTAGTTGATTTAACATTTGAATTGAGTTTGAATAGGATATAGGGTGTGCCCACAGATAATTTGATTAGAATGTTTAGTTTAATTTTAGTTTATTTTTAATGCTTGTGTGTGATGTTATTATTATGAGCAAAATGTGGGGTGTGCCCACATTTGTTGCGAAGTTGTTTTGTGCATGCAGGATTTGAGAAATATTCCATATTTAATGGAAAACTTTGCCAAAATTTTTCAAGTAACGGTTTTCGTCTAGGTGTAGGTTTAGTGTATATGAATAGGGTTTTGTGTTTAAAGTTTAGTATTTTTGGTATTGGGTTATTAGTTTAGGTTTAGGATTTTTGATTTTTTGGTTTTGGGTTTAGGTTCGAAGTTATGGATTTAGGAATTAGGGTTTTGAGTTTAGGTTCAGGATTAAGGGTTTTGAGTTTAGGCTTAGGAAATTGGATTTTTGGTTTTGGGTTTAGGTTTTGAGTTACGGATTTAGGAATTAGGGTTTTGAGTTTATGTTTAGGATTTAGTTTTTGTGTTTAGGGTTTTGGATTTTGAGTTAAGGTTTATGAAATTAGATTTTGAGTTTTGGGTTTAGGTTTTAAGTTTTGGATTTGGGGTTTTGAGTTTAGATTTAGAATTTAGGGTTTTTGTTTAGGGTTATGAATTTTGGTTATAGAATTTACAATTTAGGTTTAGTTTATGGGTTACAGGTTTTAGTTTTTATGTTTAGTGTTTAGCACTTTTGGGTTTTGGGTTTGCGGTTTAGAATATAGAGTTTCAGTTTTAGGTTTAGAATAGAATGGGGAGGGAGGAAGAGGAAGATAAAGACGATGAAGGGTGGAGAAATTAATAAATGAAATTTAGAATGAGATTAAGGTTGTATGCCTGAAAGGTGATATGAATGATATCTTCATACATACACACACTTTCACAAATTTAGATGCAGCAGATGACAATAATAGGAGTTCTAACCCCAAGGGTATAGGTTGTGAGAGAGATATAACTGTCAAAATACTCACCTATCGAGACTTATGTTCATGTTATCCAAACAATGCAGAGTATGTGTAAACTTCACTTACATGCATGATGCATTGCCTTTATAACATGCCATAAGTATCGATCATCTTTAGTTCGGTGAAGTAACGGGCTAAAGAGGGTCCTTGAAGATTTGATCACATTACACGTAACTAGTGTTTGGTAAAATTTCATTATCATCTTCATGCTCTTCTCTAGTATACCAATTGATCTTAGTTAGGTTCCTAAAGTGCCCTTAATTGGGTGTTATTGGGAATGTAGTTAAAGTTAATCTTGGGGGTATAATGGAGAAGTGAGAGAGATACTGTCGAAATTTCTCCAAGCATTGGTTGCATGTAATAGGTAACATTGTGATCAAATCTTCAATGATGGACTATCAAATGAAAACCTTCATTAAAATACACACATTATCCACTTTTTTTAAAAAAAGAAATGCACACATTGTCCTTATTTGCATCTAACTTGTAAGTGGTTGACTTTGACCTTTAGGTTATCATGGATAAGTCTTGGATTAGTTTGAAAAACTTAAATTACTATGAATACAAGAATGAAGTGATTTCTTTTCTCAAGTGTGCATTCAATGATGATAGAAAAGCATTTTAGATTAGAAGAATTTTCTGAGAAGATATTATGTCCATGTAGACACCATATGAATGGATCTTTTCATGACCGAAACACTATTTTCGAGCACATGATTTGTAACAGATGGTGGAAGCATTATATAAAATGGTTTGCTCATGGAGAGGAACTAATAGAGGAAGGTAGATGCGCTACATTGGATAATTCAGAAGATTTTGATGGTAGTGAGGGTGATGAATTAGATGAAATGTTAGATGATATGAGAACAACAGTGATCGTGTATATGAATCACATGTTAATTATGGTTAATTAATTAAGTCATTGTGTTGTAGTATAGATACAATCCAACCGGATGTCATTTTTTTTATTTGCAATTTTTACTGATTTTATTGCAGGTCATTTACTGAGAGGCAGTTATTGATATATATCGCTCTCTATTATCGAAAAATGCTTTTTTATTCTAAAAAAAGTTAAGTTTATTTACAAAAGAATGAATGAATCAAAGAATTAATGAATCTAAGTCAATTACGTATAAAATGAATCAATTAATATTAATCACAATGCGTAAAACATATTTATGAATATAAAGGCATCAAAAACCAATCTAAACTACTTTAGGTTAGTTATATATAATAATCACTAAGCAACACCTAAAGATAGGCACAAAAAATACTAAATATACTCTATACTAACATATATTATATATGCAATGATGGATATAACTGTCATTAAAGCCTTGAAAACATGTATGCAAAACATAAGGCAAAAATATATGTATACTCTTACTCCATCTATATATATTATATATACTTATATACATATGTACTCTACACTTATACATATACTGACTAACTATTATACATATTAATACTTACATTATATACATATACTAATCTGGACACACACATAATACTTAACTTACGCACACATTGCTTTAACACATATACACAATACATGCACCCACAGGCACTCACTCTTAACACTAAGTCAAATTCTTAACTTAACTCAAGTTTAACCCTTGACTTAATAAAAGATTATTGGTTAGCAAGCCCACTTTTCACAGGATCAACATCCCCTTTCGAGGTCTGATCGGTATCATTGCTAGGTGAACCTAATTTGTTAATTAATGTATATTTTTATCCATTTCATGCCTAATAGGCCCATCTACGCTCTCACACGCGCAAACACACGCCACACACACGCTCACGGCACATGCGCATGCGCATGCGCACACACACCAAATGCTCAAGACAATCTTATGTGCGCCCAACGTTGATGACCCCACTGACAACTGGTGGGGTCATCAACGTTGGCGCTAATATAGGGCAACACGCGCTCGAAGATCTCCGATGTGGGACTATCCCACGCGGAGAACATTGTGGATTCAATGTTCAATTAGGTGTGAAATTGGTATCTTGAAGCATTGATTTAAGCACCTATTTGATCTTTATTTTCAAATTAAATTATATAATCTTAAAGCCTGTATATAGGGCTACCTATTGGTGTTTTGTATTTACAATAATTAATTATTTAATTATATTTAAAAAATCGTTAAAGTTAGTGAAATTTACATAGTGATTTATTGATTAATTAGCTAAGTAACGTATAAATTTATAACTTAATGACTCAGTTGACTTATAATTTAGTTAATATACATTATTAAACATTTATTACACATTTTTAATTTATTTTTAGTTATTTATTTTAATTTATATACATTTAATTACATGGTTTATATAGATAAATACATAATTACAGTATAAATACTATTATACAATATAAACATGCCATAAATATATTAAAAATACATAAAATTATAATATACAAGTATACGACATAATTTACTAATTTAATTTATTTTAACTTAATAATCTAACTATTTAACTTTGTAACTTAATTCTATACAATAAATACATAAATAATTATACAAGTATGTTACGGTATATTATAATTACCTTAAGCTATATTTACAGTTATAAATGCAATTATATATATATACATTGTTATTTATATTTACATAGGAATATGTACATATAATCTAAATAAATATATATATAATTATATAATTACGATATATACAGTATAACTTAATATAAATACTTATTTAATTAAATATAATAAATATATAAGTTACTTATGTAAATTATAGTTATTTAGTTTATTATTTACATTTAACTTGATAATAAATTATATATACAAGTTTAAAAACTATAAACAAGGTCTTTTTATGAAATTTTTGGCTTTTTCAGATTTTTATGGTCTTCTTATGTTTCATAGAGGTAAAAGAGGAGATAGAAAAGTTGAGGAGAAAGGAGGGACTCTTTTTGTGTTTTTAATGTGTTTTTCTTTTATTCAATACTAGAGTAAACCTAACATCTACTGATATGTTTTACTATCTATAGGACTCGAAACTCACTCAAACTTCACAACCGCCTAAAAATATTCCTAATCTAACTCAAGACACTTTTGTTTTATTTATTTACACTATTTTTGTATTTTTTATAATATTTACAAGATGGAACAAACATGGCTTAAATAGAGTGTTGACATGTAGAACTTAAGCCTTCAAATCAATTTCTAATGGTCTGGACTAAAGTATAGGGCAATAGAAACATTCAGACATCAATGTACAACATGATGGAACATATAAACATGATTTTTGACTTTGAATTTCATTACAAATTAATATTGGACAGATTTAACAGTGCATATGCGGTTGACATTGAGTTTCAACATGGATTACAACCATTCAAATTAGATTTAAAGTCAAATAAATGTAAGTGAATGCTTAATACATGAAACTCTAAAAAATACAATATACCAGTAGCTCAAATAAACCCAAAATTCACTCACAATCCCTTTGAAATCTATTAACCCAGTTCTATTGTTGCTGCATGTGCAGCTGCTGAAAGAACATGCTCAAATTAGATCTTCTCAGGTCTGATCTGAGGCCTAACAATTCCTTGTCAGCTTTGAGAATCCAAATCATTGTATCATTCAACCAGAAAACTTCTTTACTAGATCAAGACCAACAAAAACATTCAAGAATCATGATTGAAAACCCATTCACCTAGAAAATCCAACACATTGTTGTGCTATAAGAGATAAATCAGGCTTCATCTGAAAACCAAATCATCATTCAAATCACTCAATTGGACTCTAAAAACCTTGAAAACCATCTTCAAATCTTTGTCGGAACATTAGATCAGTAGTTGAATATTTCGAATCCAATATCACTTCAAACTTGGGCAATGGAACTTCATGTCTAGATCTGATTCAATCCACTAAAACACTCATCTAATATGTCACAAACAATCAGAAAAGTAGTTGAAACTCAATGAAAATCTAATCAAAACTTAATAACTCCTAAAAACCCTAATTGATCCTCCATTCTATACTTTAGACAACATGGAAAGGAGAATGTAAATTAGGTCTTGAAATTCATCTTCAAACACTCTCAGACCTCCATTGAAACCTTTCAAACTTCATTTAGCTCCTCGTTTGCAGATTAAAACTTCTTTGGATTGAAATTAGATGTTGCCCACCTGGGCGATTTATCTGAAATTGCCACAATGACTTGGTCACCTAGGTAATCTACACACCATTGATTGGTGTTCAGGACACCTATGCGATCCTCTAGAGCCAATCAGGTCATTGCTAAAGCCTCATCTCAATGCATCTGAGTTCCTTGGCCATAGCTACCTCAGGCGGAGAAGAAAAATAGTAACCCAAGTTAAAATTGGGTGCGACTAATTCATACTATAAAAGTTCAATTAAAACATCTCGATTCTATCATAATAAATCTAATTTCACAAATATCAGCTGAATTCACTTGATTGAAACCAATAAAAACCAAATTGAAACCCAAATCAGCGATCAGGCATGAGAGACAAATTCACATAAATCATGTGAATCCAACTCAATTAAATCCATGGTGAGGGCATTGATGATTGTCTGGACTAAATGGGATGCCCTCAAATTGATTTTTAGTGCTTCAACAGATCTGAAAGCTAGTGAGCTTTAGATCTACCGAATGCACTGGTGAATGGGTGATTGGTGACTAAAGTGCGCAACATGTGAGTCAATGTGAATCGTGGAGTGAAGGGGAAGATAAAATGAACACAGTGAGTGGATGAATTCATCTCCTCTGTACCGAATTGATCAGAGGAGGTGGATTGGCGAAATTCTACTTAATCTAATCTACTCCTAGATCTTACAACCAGTGTTCAATTAACTATCTAATTCTACTCCTAACTAATCTAGAAAGCAGTGAATCCTATCTAGAGTAGTAAACCTAATCTAACTGGATGAATGTGACCTCTGAGAAAATCCACGGCGGGTGGACATTACAACAAAGGAGGGGGAGTCTCCAATAGAAGAAAGCTTACTAGAAGAGCTCAGGGATGTCCTCAGGTTTTATGTGATCCCTAGCGACGTGGAATGAATCGGAGGTGAGGGAGGATGGTACAGTCACTAGTCGTGGAGCGAAATGGGGAAGAAGAGCTAGAGAGGACGATTGAATAGGCCAAGGAAGTAGGAAGGGGGTTGGTCCTCACGCGCAGCGGCTGTGGAGCTCAATAAATAGGTGTTAGAAGGGATCTAGGCACCGCAGTAGTAGGTTATGCGATTTAGGTCTAAACGATGGAGATGAGAGGGAGAAGAGCGCAGGAAGGTTTTAGATAAAAAAACCATCGTTGGATGAGATCTGGGAGGTGCTACGAAGGTGTGGGCAATGACACTGAGGCTCCGGTCAAGGATCGTCCATTGTTCAGGTGATCCAAGCAATGGATGGCTACTGCTCCTCTAGTTCATCGTCGATGAATGGTACAGATGGAGATGAAAACGTTGCATTAAGGTCTTTTGAAGCAATTGTAAGAAGAGTCCAAGGTCAAACCGATGGAAATATTACGAACGAGGCCCATTAGTGGAAGGTTTCACTGCAGAGCAGTCCCTATGGCTTACAAATAAGCCCTTGCGACTTTTTAAGGTGAAGAAAATGTAATATAAGGACCTAAGTGTTAAACTCTAAATGCAAGGTTCTAGTGATGTCCAAATGCCCTAAGATTTTAATGGAATGCTAATTGAAAATGTTAGAATGTCATTCAACACTTAATTTGTACTTTGGAGCTTAAATTGATGTTCAATTGTCATTTGGATCATCCAATTTTGTTTTGTGAATATAAACTCTCAAATGTGACCTAATTATACATTTTTAACACAAATTAAGTGTTTTTGGTCATTTACATTAATTCTCACACTTAACACATTTATTATGTTAATATGATAGTGTTTAACTTAGATTCTAGCTTAACTTAAGCATTTTAGCTATGATGAGCTATACCTCATCAAGCAGGCCTTGAGGATCTAGCTAATGAAGAAACATTACAAAATTGTAATCAGTTCTTTGATGCAGTTAAGGCAGTGTAAGAACCTATTGCTTCTAGAATAACTTGAATGTCGAAGTTGTCCTTTCTTATGAACTTATTTCAGATAAAAGTGATAATAGAGCAATAGTGAAATTAATGTCTGAGATCCTTCAGTTCATTGGGGAGCTGCTGAATAATCCTGCTGGATACCCTGGGTCATGGTAAGATGCTAAGAAATAGATATGCGGTCTTGTACTGAAATGCGAGAAGATTGATGTATGTCAAAATTGCTCTATCCTGTACATAAATGAGTATGCAGGCTTGAGTAATTTTCTCGAATGTGGTGAGGAAAAGTATAAGGTGGGTAAATCATCAGACACAAGCGGAAAAAAACAACCAGAGAAGGTTCTTTGTTACTTTCTACTGATAAAAAAAGATGGTGTGGTATCATGAAAATAAATCACGAGATGGGTACATCAAGCATCCAACAGATTCTAATGAGGGAATAGATTTAATGAAAGTCACGCATCTTTGCAAAGGAGACACAATGTGAGATTGGGCCTTGCAAGTGATGGATTCAACCCATTCATGAACATATATCCGTCATATTCCATATGGCTGGTGGTCGTGGTAACTTATAACTGATGTGCACACATCTAATTGACCTAAAATGCCTATTTATGCATGTTCCTAGGTTTATGAAGCATCATGCATTATAAATATTGCATAACATGAGTCATCATGCATTTAGGTTAAATTGTATAAATTATAGGTTAATTTTTCCCTTTTTGTGGTAAGGGACAGGACAATATAATTTTTGGATCTCGAATTGAAGATCCAACTGCACAGATCTAATAAGGGCGACGATTAGAGTTCAACGACTCCGAGATCACCCCGATCGGACCTCCGTAGCATCAGATGTAGTTCGAGAAATATCAAAGGTCAAGGGCCAAGGTGGTGTAAATCCATACCTCAGATGACAAATCCAACCGCACGGATGGGTTCGGATCGATGATCGTAGCCCAACGACGTAAAAATCGGTCAAATCCAACATCTGTGGCACCATCTACAAGACAAAGAAGATGGATGGCCATGATGGCACCACGTGGCGCCATCACAGCTGCCCAACATTGGTCGCAGCACCTCCTCTCCACCTGCTTGATGAATCCTAGCTGTTGGATGCCCATCCAATGACTGAGAAAGCACCACGTCATCTCTCTTCAACGCCTCACTCCTCTCTGATGACAAAGGCAAGTTTGATCCCAACCGTTGGATCAAGATCCAACGGTTGAGAGCAAACACGCCTAAAACCAAAAACTAGCCTCAAGTGGCTGCATAGCGTAGTGGTGAAGTGCTTCTCGCGAATTGCGCGGCGCATAATCGAATCACAGCAAGCAAATTTAATCCGCAAGAGGAGGCGCGGATGAAATTGGGTCGTCAGATGCACAATGTGCAACTGATGGGGCAGCGACGTGGTGCTACAAGGAACGCTAGATGCACACGCGGGTGATGACGCGCTATTTGATGCCTGAGCGCACACGTGTGCACAGAACATCTGAAGGTGAAGAAGCGTACACGACTTTTAAGTCGTCTGATCTCTTAATCAAACGATTGAGAATGTGCGAACATGGATGAAGGCGCGAAATGGCTGAGGCTGAGAGTGGGCGACATGGTGCAACGTGGACGCTCAGATCAGAGGTGAACGACAGAGATTAAGGTGCGGCTTTAGCGACGTCGGGGTTTTAGCGACGTGCATATCCGTCACTAAAGACCCTGCATTCATTATTAAGCTTGTAAAAGGATCTTTTTGCCCCCATGACTACACCTACAAATAGCCTACCCCTCCACATTTCTTCATCACTTTTCTTCTTCTCTCAGCTCCTCCAAAGAACTATGAACTGGCCCCATTCTTGGAATGCACCATTAGAGCTAGAGTAAAATAATTTTCCATCTTCTCACCCCCTTTATGGAGCATCCTACAGTTGTCCTCTTGTCGCCATTTGAGAAGTGGATCCCGCCACGATGTTGCCCTATTTCGTCCTCTATCCTCCAGCTTCGTCCTCCTTTGTCAAGCATCTCACCACCCTCGTCCGGGCACTCCGTCAACGAAGCTCGTGCTCCAAGCAACCGTCAAGGAGAATAACTTCTCACCCCTTTCTCTTTTTACCGCTTTCTAGTGTAGATTTTTCGGTTTCTAGTTGTAGCAATTAGATGTAATGAACATGATGTTATGTTATGAAGCATTTGTTTATTCTCTCCCTATTTTCTCTTTATTTGTATTATTCTTTCTCTCTCTTCTATTAATTATTCTTTAAGTACAATAGCTAGTAGATTAATTTCAACCAGCTAATCGGCTTTCGTGACAATAATTCCAACATGATTTTTAATCAAACATTCGCCCCCTGTGTTCGACTCGGGACTCACTTTGAGTTTTGGTAAAATTATTTGTTTAACAGATTTTTATGCAACTACAACCATGGGTTTCAAACTCAAAATTCTTTGCGTACAAATTCCCATACAACAATAACTGACCTCCTTTGTTATGCATACAATCTTCATTTATGATGTTGACTCTCTTTATCCTAGGCCCTAAGGAATAAGGAAATATGATAGAAGTTTATTGCTAACTGTTGATTGATGAACTGAAAGTCCTATGGTATGATGTTCAAACATATAACACACACAAGAAAGATTTCTTTTAGATGAATGCAGCATTGTTGTGGACAATCGATGACTTTCCAGCGTATGCTAATCAAGTAGCACAAGTATTCTACATGCCTGATAATAGCAGACATAGGTGGATAATATCGGTTAGAGCTCTACCGCGTGAACAATACGATGCGGAGAAAGCTCCCGACCTAAATGTCGAATCTAAAGCATATCAACAAAACCCACAAGATGAAGAAGTTGTCCCTGCTGCAATGGACATTGATATATAAGGTAATTTGCCAAAAATATTAATCCTTAACCCACAAAAGAAATTATTAAAGAATTTTTTTAGTTATATGTTTTGTTTATTTGTCCTTTAAATTTATTAATTTTGTTTAAAAGCTTATGTTTATTTGTTATTCGAAATTGACTTTTAATTATTTCCTTCTATTATAGGTTTCTCACATTCATTGAGATTCTTGCGCCGTGTTCTACACGATAGTGAGGTTCTTCTACCACTTCTCAATAATTATAAAA
Source organism: Thalassia testudinum (assembly GCA_037157565.1). Lineage (NCBI taxonomy): Eukaryota > Viridiplantae > Streptophyta > Magnoliopsida > Alismatales > Hydrocharitaceae > Thalassia > Thalassia testudinum. The sequence continues at coordinate 18,882,664 of JAZHRO010000026.1, read as the reverse complement.
TTGCTCTTTTCATGTTAGATGTGGACACTATTAGAAAAATGGGATTTACTGTCGGTTAGTTACCGTCAGTTATCCAAGCGATGGGAAAAATATATATGCCGTTGATATTTTAGAAAGTGACAATGAAAGGAAGCTTTAAATTTGGCCTCCGCCATTGCCAGTAAAAAGCATCAATGTGTGCGTGAGGGCACTTGTAATCTTTGCTGTCGGTTGTATGAGCGATGACAAATATATATTTATTGTCAATTCTTGAAATAAGCGACGGTGAATCAAGGCTTTACATTTCGAAGAAGCATTTGGGCGCGTAGCTGAAATTTTCATTGACATTTGCTGTTGCTTGCTAATTAAACCGACGGCATATGTGCCTAAAACTATTAACGCGCAACGCCCCCCATTAGTACTGCTCATCTTCCTCCTCCTTGTCATAAAACCACCTAAACCCTCACCCTCGTCACACAATGATCCTTCTCCTGGCCGCCCATCGTCTTGGTCCTCCTCCTCGCGCCGTCCCCTCCTCCACAGGTGAATCCCCTTCCTTCTACTCAGCCTCCTCCTCGCCCCCCCGTCTCCTCCTCCTCCTCCTACGATCCACCCTGTCCCCCTCCTCCTCCGCAGCTCCTCACCCTCCTCCTCCTCCTCCACCAACGCCCCCTCCTCCTCTTCCTCCTCCCTAGTTCCACCCCCTCCTCCTCCCCTCCTCCTCCCCCTCCTCCTTCTCCTCCTCCCCTCCCTGCTGGCACCCTCCTCTTCCTCCTCCTCCTCCTCCTTGGTTCCTCCCCCTTTTCCTCCTCATCCTCCTAGCCCCCTCCCCCCTCTTGACCAAATGTGGGATTGTTACCGAACAATCTCTTGCCATGCTAGAAGAGGTGAAACAAACCATTGAAGGTGGGGCATGAAAGTAGACTAAACCTCTTGCCTAATAAGTTGGGAGAAGGGACATGAGAAAAATAAATGCGGAATTGTTTCTGAATCCTTCCTAGAAAGCAAACATGAAGAATCAACCTTGTTGCTCCAACCTCTGAGCCGATCATGAGTTAGAAGTCTCTCCCTTGTTGTAAGATAAGCACAACATCCACACCTAGGAATGTATCGTTTAGATGATAGGGCATCACAGGATAGAGACCTCAGCTTCTTAGACCTGATGCATTCGTAAATTTGTAGTTGCACAAATATACCCTTGCAAAATTTTGGTTGAGGGTGTGCCCGCTTAGATTTTTTGAGATTATGTGGGGTGTGCCCACTATATATTATGCATGCAATTTATTTATTTTTGATGATTATGTGGGGTGTGCTCACTTTTCATTCTTGTTTGTGAAAGTTTAACATGATGTTGAATGTGAAGAGGAAATAGAAGAAGAAAAAGGAAATGGATGGTAGGAAGGGGAAGGAAATGGAGGAGGGATTGGGAAAGGAATATGATGCGGAAAAGGAAGAAGAAAATGGAGGAGTGAAAGGGGAAGGAAATGGAGGGTGGGAAGGGGAAGGGAATGTGAAGAGGGAATAGAAGAAGAAAGGAATGGAGGGGGGATTAGGAAGGGAATGTGAAGAGGTAATAGAAGAAGGAAATGGAGAGGGGATTGAGAAGGGAATGTGATGAGGGAATAGAAGAAGAAGGAAATGGAAGGGGGTTGGGAAGGGAATGTGACGAGGAAAAGAAAGAAGGAAATGGAGGAGTGGAAGGGGAAGGGAATGTGATGAGGAAAAGGAAGGAGGAAATGGAGGAGTGGAAGGGGAAGGAAATGGAGGGGGGAAGGGAATGTGCCCATGTTTTCTATTTTCATTGCTTTCTCTATTTTTTTCATTCAAGATTTTTGGAATATCACAATATATATGGGAAATGCTGCCGAATTTTTTCCCTACATGTCTTATTATTTCTTTTTAATTTACGTAGGTGAATTGGAAAAAGAAGGCCAATAGGCGTAGTGATGATCAAGCCACCTCCAAGCAGCCACAAGCCACCTCATAGTAGCCTCAAGCCACCTCCCAAGTTTAGGCGCCTCGCCAGCAACCTTAGACTGTCTATCAATTTTTGATGCCTGGAGATGTTGCCTGATTCTTTCAGATTCAAGGGAGGGGGAGGAAGGGGCAGGGGAAGAGTCGGATGCCTCCTCCTACAAATCTCAAGGAGGATCTTGAGTACAAGTTGCAAGACCCACCAGTTGATGATGAGGAGGAGGACAGTACTTCCTTCAACGAGGAGGATGTTGGACTAGATGATCAACCTGAGGAACCACATGACCTAGATCCTTCCCAGCCAGGGCCTTCTCATGCGGGGCCCAGTACTGGTATGAAACTTGCATAATCTTTCAATATTTATTTATTTATTTTTAAATTTTAATTATGTTATAATTTGTCTTTTAGGTAGAGTATGTAGAGGAGGTCTGACGCATAATAGAGACCTTGAGAGAGTAACTTAGGGGATTCGTATATCAGTCACCATCACACCGTTAGGGGAAGCAGAGAACTTCCCTAAATTTGTTAGCAAGTTGGCTACGGTGACGAAGGCAATCATCCTACTTTGTTATTTTGATTGGAGGAAGGTGCCAAAAGAGTTGAAGAGGCAGCTCCTTTGAGAGTTAAAGGTAATTCATAACATCTTTTTTTCTCTAATTTCTTGGTATGATTTCAAAGTACATAATTGCTCCTATTTTGAAACAAATGCAGACGATCTTCGATTGGGCAAGATACGACCATCCCCAAATATATCCTTAAGCATTAGGCCAAGATTCACTATGATTGGAGATTGGAGATGAAGAGAAAGGTAAAAAAAAAAAATTAACTTAATATCTTCATTTTGTCACCTACTTGAAATGTTGTTAACATTATACATATATATTTTAGCTTTATAAGAACATGACTTATGAGAAGGCAATGACAAATGTGCCTCCTATATAGTCAGACGATTAGAAGGTAGCATGCGACCATTAGTAGAGTCCAGCGACGGAGGTAAAAGGTAGTATATATGTTACTTGTAAATTAGAATATAATTGTTTTAGTTCATTATTAAGTAACTAAGGTACGACTTTTTTTCAGGACGAAGCCAAGAAGAATAAAGAAAACAATGCTAAAGCTCTAGTGAAGACCCATTACTTGGGTAGAATGAGTATAGGTAGGATGAAATCCAAATAAGTGTATTTCAAATATTTTCATATTATTATTACTTTGTAAGATTTAATTTGTTTTAACTTAATTTTTAAATTTGCAATTCGTTACGCATCAAGGTGACCAGCTTGATTGTGTAGGAGTATTTGAGGCCACTCATAGCAAGGTTTCACATGAGGGAAACAGAGAGTGACTTCATGACACATGCTAGTAGAGACATAAGTTAAATTTCGAGAAATTTATATGCTACTTCTTAATTACAATTACATTATATTACTTAACATAACTCAATATTTTCAGGAAAGTATGGTCAACTTAATGCATCTTCCTAATGACACCACATCTGGCACCGGTTAGCAACCGATGACAGCAGAGGAGGCATTCATGGAGGATTCGTGCGTAGTGCGAGGAGAAGTGAGACCATCTCTAGTTGGTATGGGAGGAAGGGGGCATCATCATCTTCAACTGAGGTAGTGGAGATGAGGAAGGAGATTGTGGCATTATGCCATCGAGACGAGGAGGAGTAGTAAATCGAAGAGCTAACCACTCAAGTTAGGAAGTCTGCTTCGCAATTCAAGGAGTCAACTACACAGTTGCAATAATCGACTTAGACCATTCAGGAGCTCCTTAGGTTCTTCAATGAGGTCTCAATCATCCCTCCTTCCATGAGTGTAGGGATCATCGTGATGACGATGATATGGGTGGGCCTGGGGGTGTAGGTGCCCCAGCGTGATTTTTGTATTTTGATACATTTTGTAAACACTTTATTGTTTATATGAAAATTTTCATTTGAAATGTCATGTCTTATATGGTTTTGTTATTATATTTTTAGGATTTTCACTTGCTTATATATATATGTGCATTATAAATATTTTCATTTTTTAAAAAAATTATTACCTATTAGCATTGGTTATTGAACCAACGGTAAGAAGCCGTTGTCGCTATTCCGATTCGATGTTGATGGATTTCTAACAGTCAAATCTTCGACGGTTCTTAGGTAACCGTTGACGATAATAGTATTGTTGACAATAATTATAACCATTGCCATTAATATTATCGTCGACGATTTGCATAAAACCATTGAGACAAACTAATAACGCCATGTTTCAACCATCAACCAAAACTACAACATGTCGAATTGGGTACCACCTTTATGTCATCAGTGACATCTAAAAATCGTCGACATAACTTACCCACGACACTACACTTCATGTTGCATTACGTCTACAGTTAAAAGCACATTGCCGACTATTTTTAACCGTTGGCAATGTCCTATATTCTTGTAGTGAAGACGGTCCTTTAGGAAAGGATCTGGTCTTTTGTTCTCGTCTCAGTGATACAAAAAAAATGAAAAATGTGTAACTCATGTTAGGATAGACAGTGAATCTAAGAATTAATTCTAGGGGATGTATATGTCTTTTAATGTGAATGATTCATAAATATTAAGAATACCTAAGGAAAGTGCAGTGCCATAATTTTGCTAATTCTGAACTCTTTATTATTATCGTGATGAAACTAATAATAATTTTAGTGTGTTCTTACTTATAGATTAATTGAATATGATTTAAGAAGTTGAATCACATTTAATTTGGTAATTAATTACACCTAATTTGATTAGATACAAAATCTAAGGGTTAGATTGCAATTTATTAATGTTTGGATAGAAGATTCTAACATCCCAAAATCTGTTTTGAGCCAATCCTAGTGGATTGCATCTTGAGTGGATTTTATTTACTTGCAAATTTTATATTTATAATTGATTTTATTTATTTGCATCTTTTTTTTTAAGAATATTTATTTGCATCTTGATTGCACTAATTTTATATTCTCGTGATTTAGGCGTAACAACCTATGAGGATCCGATGGAAGGAAGGGTGACGGCTGATATGCGTAAAACCCACTTTTAAAGGATAAGAAAATCGTTAGTGTGGATTTTTAACTATCAGCAAATACCAAACTACAACTAAGTGGTGTGGGTCGAACACAAGAAGGCAAAATGGCGAGTTTATTTGCACAGGTTTGTCACTTATTTCTTTTTGTCCTCTTCTTTTTTGTAATGAGATAGAGAAACAAGATCACGGGTTTAGCATCAAATATAAAATAAAGAAAAGGTGAGGAACATGTCATATAAACAAAATGCTATCTATTACAATAATAAAAAATTGAAAGAAAAGTAAAATAGAGAAGGGGGGATGGGGAAGAAAGGATGGTGGAACAATAGTCCATAAGAAGCCATTGTCGTTCGAAAGAAGCTGAGGAAAGTGCCAAAGAGAGGACAGTAAAGAGAGCACCTTAGTGTGAAGAATAGGGAGGAGTAGTGGATGGCTAGGGAGATGGTGAGGAGGAGAAGTTCTAACCTAAAGGGATGGTCATTAATGGAGGCGGTGAAGAAAGAACCTAACCTAAAGATTGGGTGAGGGGAGAATGGGGAGGAAGTTGGTGAGGAGAGGTATGGAGATGAAGAGATGATATCCTAAGTGGTAGGCTCCTAGGCCTTTCATAGAAAGTGCAAGTTAATATGGGCCATAGGATTAGATGTAAGGCTAGGATATGTTGGATGTTTTAGGTTTAAACTAGGCCTTGGGATAGGGATCTAAGGGTGGCGATGGAAGCAAGGGTGGATGGCCATGGAACACGCTGGAATAACCTAGAGTGGGCAGCCAAGAGAGGGTGAATGTGGACCTTAGATGAAGGGTTGGATGGTGGAGATGTGGTCCTATCTTTGGCTAAAAATAGGAAGTGAGTGATGACCTTCGAATGGTGTGTGTAGAGTTTAGATGGAGTAGGTTTTTGTTACTAAAAATAGTTGGTTTCCTAGTGACCATTGGATGAAAGATGGAGGGTGGTACGAAAGTCATTAGGAGGCTTAGGACAAGGTGAATTTTAGAATAGGTTGTCTTGGGTTTGAAAGGATAGGAAGGTTGAGAGATTGCCATGTGTCCACCTTGTCTTTATTCCTTCTTACTTGTCTTTATTTTTCTTTGAGCACTCTTTATTTCTTCTTTATTTAACTTTTGAATAATTGCTTCCCTTCCAATAAGTGATTTGCCAACTTCTCAGCTTTATTCTTTCTCCCTACATTATTCACAAAGATCATAATTAGATACAATTATGCATAAAATATGTATATACCTTAGTTATGCTAGTATGCCTAGAATGTAGTTTTTACAACCTAAATTATTGCTTTTACTTAGGAACTAACCCTAGATTAAGCATGATAGGAACATAAATTAAACTATTGTCACTCCCTATGTCTACCTTTTGCTAGTCCCTTAGCAAAATAATATAAAAATTATGTGAAAATCTAAAAAGCGAGCTTAACCTAAGACATATTTGAAATCCTAACATCAGCTTTGTATCAAATGGAAAGAAGCTGTAACCAAAATCTTAACTAAAAAGACTTGACAGTTCTCAAGTACCAACCTAAATAAAGACCGTGTAAACCCAATATGAGATTTTATTAGCTTTGGGTCTCAAGAGCAACTTTTTATAGCTCTGTCAACTCAAGGTTTGAATTAAACCTAAATCTTAAGCATTCTATGTGTGACAAAGAAGTGACTCATCAATTGGGCAACCTTATTGATAGGGTTGCTAGTTTTGGTAAACTCGACCCAAACCCAACTCAACCCAACTCGAAAAAAATAGGTAAAACCCGACCTAGGTTTGAGTATGGGTTTTATCCAAAAAACCTGGTTGTGTATGAGTATAGATTTATATCCGATTACGTGACTCGAGTACCTGAATAAAATGCCTATTTACCCGAGATATATAAGTCCCATTCTAAGTCCCTCATTCACCCAACTTTAATCTCTTTTATGATTCCTTCCATGATTTTAAAGGTCGAGAGTGCTTCTAAAGTATCTATTGAACATTTATTTTTGGGATGGGGAACTTTTATTTGAAATGCACTTGTATTTTGTTTTTCTTTGCATTTTTTGTTTTTTTTATATTCCCCTGAAAGTTTTTCATAATAATTTCAATAGAGATCACTAAAATTGGAGCAGCCGAAGCCCCTATGTTTCAGGCTTGTTAAAAATAAATAATTGATAAATCATGTTATAAATTTTTTTTCTTCTTTAACTCTAATTTGGATACCATTTGATTGTAAAATCAATTTATAAAAGAGTATTCGATAGGTAAATGGATACCTTATGAGTAGATGGGTATGGGTTTGAAATTTTGTATCCAATGGGTAAATGGGTAGGGTATGAGTATGAATTTTGTAAATGGGTATGGGTATGGTTTTGACCAAACCTAATCCGGACCTGACCCATTTACATCCCTACTAATTGAACTCCAAGTTTTCAACAAGGCGAAGAATATCTCCTTGCTCTATTAGACCCCATTTTTGGATCTGTCTTACTAAGGATCAGTAGCTTTCTTTCTATCATTTTCTATCTTGGGGCCAACACAAGGGTGAACTCAATGTATATCTCTTTGGCTATGTCGTTTGTCCTCTCATTACTATACATTACTATTTGTTAGGGTTTTTGGATTATTTTGACACACATTTTTATTTAGGCTCTTTTTTTTTCTTATCTTTTCTTTTATTTCTTTTCTTTCTCTTACTACCTTATGTTTCTCTTTTTCTTCTTTTTTCACTCATTTTTTGAGGTAGTTGGCTTCTTTCGAATCCCGTTCATGAACATTTCCTAGACGAAGGCTTGAAAAGCTAAAGATGCGAAGCTGGGATGTGGACATCCTACAACTGGGGGTGACTAATTATACCATGCTAGCCATACTTGCAAGAATCATATGACCCTCAATCTAAATTGTGACGACTTGTGTCTCGCTAAGTGATGAAACTTGGGTCGTCGTGTGCTACCATCTAGCATGAACACCCACAAGATTGCAGTCACCCAACATATAGTTATAAAACATCAATAGCCAATATTCATTTATGATGCATTAAATGAAAGAAAACTAAAGTACTGACAATATAATTAAAATTCACTATAAAATAGAAAATAAGGAGAGTCTCCTACAATCACCAAAAAGACAAGAAAATAAAATCTAACATCAGAAAGAACCTACTACTGTGAGCCATTGGCTCAGTATGGACCTTCTCATCAGGTAGGACCTGGTTCCACAGAAGTCTGACCAATGGCAGCTGTTGCAGCTAACTACTTAGCAACACGTGAGTACGGAACCCGAAACTATACTCCAATGAAACTGAGTAGAGTAGACAATGAAACAAGTGATAACAGTAACCGAAGTACAAAAAAGGGTATTATATCAACAATTCATCCATTTATAATTTATTTCTTAGCTAATTCCGTTCATGTAGCTTACCCATGTTCTTATAGTTCACAATTCGTAAATCGACATCTCGGGGCACAAGACGATCTAGCGAAACTTCCTGCGGAGCAAGATCGGTATAGGCCATCCTCCTGGCCGGGAAGACCGCTTATACCCGTCGAGTTGCCATACTCCATCACCCTGGGGTCATTGAGGAAAACGGTGGCGGTTACGTCGTGTAGCGTGAACACGTACAAGTACTACGTACGCTAAACCATAGACAACCAATGACCCATCCTTTAGTTGAGAAAGAACCAAACCTCAAGCTCTGCATCCTGCTATCCTAGTTGGCCGCTAAGTCTGACCAAACAGTCGTAGGGAGGTTAGCAACTCCTTAAACCAACCTCTGAAACCAGTCTAAAAGATCAAAGCTATAGCCAAACTCTGGCAAGTAGTGGGGCTAAAACCAGTTATCTTATCTTTTTAATTCCCGACATATCCCTCATGTTGATTATATAACCAATTCCAGATAACTATATCTCTTCTTTTTTCAATTAAGCAAATCCTTAGTAATTTCATATTACTAATTCTAGGATTAATAGATATCCTCATTATCGTCCAACCTATCTGTTTACAGGTAGTTTTCAGTTCATGACAGTGGTCCCATATTATTTAGAAACTACTAAAGACAATAGAACTTGTTTCACCAAAAACAGAATTCGTTTCATGCATGCGATAACAAGGGTACTTGTGACCATTAAATCTTAATCTCATAATATTTCTGACTAAAGTGCCCATAAATCAGGGAAAAACACCAAAGGGGTTCCAACTTAGCAAAAAGGAGGTCCACACCCAACCAAGGTAGTATACGCGAAGAACTACACAAGACAGGTCCGCAGATACTCGAAAATCAGACGGAATTGAGAGAAGGGTAGATTACTCTACCTAATGTCACCTAAGGGTCACAATGACTCTGAATCATGCACACAAGGCCTAAGCAGTCTCCATGCCTGCCTCGGGATCCATGCACGCACTAGGGATAAGACTTAGCTCACATGGACCAGAAATAGGGTCAGGAATACCTAGTCACATTTTTGAATTTTCACTAAAGGAAAATGACTCAAAGTGAAAATAAAATATACCAACGCATAGTACGCGTCAATATGATTCCAACGATACACATCAAAACCAGAGGTTGGGAAGGCCTTAAATCGAACAAAATAGTGCGAGGGCATCCTAAACCAACTTGGTTCAACTGGACTGATCAACGCGAACCCACCCACGACACGTGTCGCATGGTGATTCGCCTGCCCACACATTGCTGGATCGCGTTCATCGCCCATGCTGCAGCCTCTATTCACGCTATGCGTTGCAATTTGTTGCGCTCGCCTTCGTGCGCGCTTGCGTTCGTCGGTCTGCCACGCGTCGCCTGCCGGTGCACTTGCACTACCACGAGTCAACCGGTTGTTTACGTGAAATCATCAATGTTTAGAAATATGTGTTATAGTATAGGATGAAAATCGCATGAAACACTTAAATTTAGAAAGCTCGAAATCAATTTGGAGTCTAAGGTCATTCGCGAGGAGAAAATATGGCAATTTCAATCTACTAATCAAAATATCAAAAATAATATGCAATTAAAATCAATGAGATACTCAGACTAATATTTCAATAAGAAATAAAGAGTTAGTCCAAAAAGATTGGGTTAAACTGGTGAATTGAATCACCAAATTAACCCTTAAGTTTAAGCTCATGAATTTCTCAAATAAATGAACAGTACTCCTCAACCACTATCAATAGATCATTAGTAATAGGCTTCAGACGCCTTATCTCCCCAAAGGCCTCGCAAGCACAGCACAAGGGATGAGCCTCACGAATATAGCACAAGAGGCACAATGGCCTCAGAGGCTAAGTATGGGGCACCTTGCATGCACCTCGAGGTCACACAACCTATAGCAAAACCTCCCCCTTCCTCCTCAGCTTTCTCTTTTCTCAGATCAGATCAGGCCCGGGTACCCGAATAAACGGATCCACCACCTAGACCCGTAAGGCGTGAGCGCGGGCGAGAGCATGTGAATAGGCATGTGTGTAGCACGTGCAATGGGGAGTGAATGGGGAACCTCATCCCCCATGTGTTCGAGGCGATAAGGCCTCTTCATGAATCCAACTTATATGTTGCAGGTGGCTCTCTCCCACACGATGTGGGACTAAAAGCAGCTTGTTCTTCTGTGTGCACCAGCAGTTGAAGATGTTATTTAATAGGTGCTCCACTGTGTAGCTGCTACCAAGATGAAGGTCCGGGAAGTTTCAGTACCTGAAGCAGCGTCGATTGGGAATGGTGGCGAGGTGAGGGGTGGTTGAATGATGGCTGACAGAGTTGGAGAAGATGACCGGCGACGGCGGGTACTTGCGAGCAATAACACGAGCCTTTGGCCCAAGTTAAAAAGTTCTGGAGTGTTGCCGAGGTGCGACGAATGCAATGGTGGTGGTGATTTGACGACAGAGTGAGTGCAGTGGTCGGACGAAGGAGCTTCGAGAAGCTCTGGTGAATGGAGTCGGAGGAGATGGTGTAGGTGGAGGGAGCTGGAATTAAGTTGGGTGAAATGCTTGTGGAGGTGTGGGGATCATTTCACCTAATTAAATTAGGGTGTAGGAAGATGGAGAGGGAGAGTCGATGGAGGTGGTCGGAGCAAAGGTTGTTGGCGTCGGTGTAGGTGGAGGAGAAAGAGTTAGGAGCTGGGAAGCTCCAGAATTGAAATTGATAAAGAGGGGAGTAAAAACCCTATGTTAATTTGGAGGAAGGAGGTGGAGAAGGTGCTGCTGGAGGTATGCCGGAGCTGAGGAAGATGATGAGGAATCCGGAGTGGAGGAAGGCGTAACCGAGTGTGAAGCTTCGCGAGGAGCTTTGGGAATGAACGGGGAAGAAAAACCCCAAGCCTATGGTACTTGGCTGAGAGCGACGAGAGGGACTAGGGAAGCCCTGGAGGTGGGTCTTCTAAACCAACGAGGAAGAAGAATATAGGAGAAGACCGGCTAGAATTGCACGAGCGAAAATGACACGATGAGTAGGTCTTTAAATATATAGGACCAGGTCCGAGCTTCCATTAAGGAAAGCTGGGCATTTTGGGCAAGTGCTTTAGTCGCTTGAGAAGCTCAAACTTCTCAAGCTCGTCAGTGTGAATTCTAGTCGTAATTGACCTTGAAACAAATCCTGATCGATGTAGAATCATCTGATGATCAAATCGGCCAAGTTTCCGAATTTTACGACGAGATTTCTAGAACCAAATCTCTGATTAAATGTCGGCGGGGAAGCTTTGAAGATCTTGTTCAAACTTTCATGGTGGTAGGGACCGTTCCAAGAAGAACGATAAAAAGTTGGGGCCCTATATGTAATAAAATCGAAACTTGAGGGGCTAAATGTAATAGATAGAGTTTTAAAGGGCTAAATTGCAAACTAGGTCAAGATGGACTCTGATTGGGCCCAAATTTTGGTACCTACCTAATTTGGACCCAAGGAATCTAATGGTGAAGCTGGATTTCAGTTTTGACCAAGGTTGGCTGGGCAATTTGCATGGAGACCCAAATTAGGGTAGAATCTCGTCTACGACTCTATTCAAGGTCAAAATAAGATCAGATGGTCAAACCAAGGGTACCAAACCTAGAATATTTTTATATGAATTTTAGGAGGTTTAGAAGAATTTTATTCTGATCAGAATCTCTTTAATTTGAACAAGTCTAAAATTAGGGTTTTATGTGCTGTTACGGTTCTCAAAATACGTGAAACCCTGTTATATCTGTATGGACCCACTCATTGGACTTTAATTCTCATTTTACCGTTAATTAACCCATGATAAAACCCGTGGTTAATATGTATTTAAGATGTATTATTAAAATTGCGGAATTAACCTTGATTTCCTATTTTCCTCTCAAATTAGCATAGCATAGAATTACAACCCTAAGATGATTATGTAGGGCATTTATCCGTCAAATCTTATTAAAAGTGACCAGTTAGGACCTATGATGGTGTTCTCATCATCGATCGCCCCACTCTACCATTGCCGCTGTAATAATTATTGTGGGAAGCCCAAGGTTTGCGGATTCACACCCAGGTCCCTGAGAAAAAGTTTTTGATTTAATGACTCTTTTCCTCTCTTAATTTAAGAGACTTAAAGAAAGATGACGACCCAAGGACCCAAAAGGGTCCTTATATAGGCCCAAAGGTTGTTGTAAATAGGTTTAGTAGGGTGAAATACCCAAAATACCCCTAGGGTTGGGTCCACCTTACATTTAGGTCCTTGTTGACTTGTTTTGGCCATAATTTGAGCTATACACCTTCGATTCACATGAAACAAGCGTTGCAGGAAAGCTTACGATGAGAGGAAACCAACAGTATGATATGTGGCACCCTTTTGACAACATTTGATTAGGGGTTGACTTGAAATACACGCTTTTGGCAATTTATGGAGGTGCTAACACCAGCATCGAACCACAACTAGGTTTCTAGATTCGAATTGACCCAGATTACCTTGAAATGACTCGGAACCTAGATTTTGGGATGTTACATAAGCCCTATTTACTAGTTAGTTTTGAATGAGAGGTCACCCAAAAGATTAGTCAGTGCATAAGTATAAGTGTAGATTGCTTAATTTTCTCAATCTTTTCAAACCAGAGGATGAAAAGATAACTCACACACTTATCACTCTCTTGACTTAATTTGGCTTTTAAAACCTCGCTCAAGGACTCAGGAAACTAGTTCTTATTTATGTAAATACTTGAGATAATTTAGTCGAAAAGTGACGTAAAGATTTTAAACGAAAATATTTTGATTATGCATTTTTTAAGACTGGTAAATCATTAATATCACAAATTTTCGTTCTTTCCTAGCTCAAAACTCTAAGTACGCCATTTTTTTTTTTTTGCAATTTTTCATTTTTCTTTTTTTTATATGAAAATAAAGATAGAAAATTTCACTGGAGATGACAAATAGACTTAGAAATAGGTATATCAAACTCCCATGCCTATCTGACGTAATGTCCTCATTGCATTACATGCACGTGCAATGTGAAGAAAAAGATAGCACGTTAGTGGTGAGATGGATCTGGGTCAACTCAAGTATGGAAAAGAGAGTGTATTCACGACCTGTAGGGTATGTTGAGCTACCTCCCAAGAGCGTTAAGGTTATTACCTTTAGCCTGGCAAAACCTTATAAGGAAGAAATTAATGATTCTAGAAAGGGTAATAAATAAAAGAGGGATCTGGTCTGGTCTTGAGGGTTCAAAATCAAAGGCAAATTCAGACCAGATTGTGGTGTAGTCCCATTCCTAAGGGATAGGGAATTGTGCAAGTGGTGGATCACACATGCTTGCATCCTTTCATCTCTTATTCTTTGGGTATGCAGGGTTATGCTTGGTTTAGATGAATGCAACCCAAATCTAAAGCGACAGACACTGGAGATGAAGGCCAAGTAATCAACTTGTGTCCCTTGGAAGATTTAATCCACCGAATGTTTATAAATCAAACCATATTTGGGTTAAGATTTTGAAATCAATAGGGTCCTTAGACAAATCCATTATTTTATTTGGGACCATAAAATTAAATATCAGGTATCTCTCCAAGTAACAATCCATTCCTTTCACAATCATGATTTCTTTGCTAATCTCCTTAAATTCATTGGACTTTAGAATATTTTCATTACCTACAACCTCTTGAAAATTAGACTCAATTTCTAAGATTGAAGTTGAGGTAGGGCTGATTTTGATCTCATCATTTGAATTAGACTTGAATTCTTTCCCTTGGCCCTCCTCTAAAGTTGTGATGGGGTTTTCAGATGATTCAAAATCAAGAATTTAAGAATTACAATCCATCTCCCCATCCTCAATCTTAGATGTCTCTCCCACTAGCTGATTTGTCTCCTTAGGATTAGAGTTGGGTTCAGAGACATCAACCCCCAATTTCGTTATTAAAAATTTCAAATCGATCCTCATTCACGTGAAATCAAGATCAATTGGATCCTCAATGACATTCTTAGATTTATTTTCCAACATTGGGGAAATAGAAATATTAATGGTGGATAGAACCAACTTTGGACAACCGAGTGTAGTCTGATCGATCTCTGTAAGGCCTTATTTCATGACTTCCAAAAAATTAATATTTGTAATAATTTCTCTCTGGCCTTCCTCATCCAGTTGCTAGAATATCTCTATCATTCTCGCCTTCATATCAATTAATTTCTAATTCGATTTATAAATATCCAATTGAAGGCTTTCATGAATAGATCGGGTATCATTAGGTTTCCCTTGGGTTTGAATGAGAGGTCAGGACTTAGTTCTACTTTTAAGAAATCCTGGCTCTAAATTTTCTTCCACCAAATCCAGATCTTCATCAAGTGAATCAGAGTCATTTGATTTCCATTTTTCTAACCCTAGATTAAGCATTCGTATGATTGCACAACAATCCATAGCCTTAGTTAGCCAACTTTATGTTGGGAACCTAGCTTGCATTGAATTTATACATAATATTTCATGCATACTATGCATCATGCATTTCATAAGCATGTATCTTATTTTGTGCAAATAAGGGTATTGTGGTAATTTCCCTATTTCTTTGTGCAAGCACAAATAAAGATGGGAGCTATAGCAGAAGAGAACCCGTTAAGGTGCAAGAGGACCTGCGTAGAGATCTGACTCATAGCAGGCCCACATTCCCACATCGACAAAGAGAGTACCCCACTAATCCGAATCCTATACATAACCCACCTAGCCTAATTCCACCCAATCCTACACCAACATAGTTCAGAAGACACCCTGATTATTTTCCTATAATTGTGCCCAAACCTTTGTGTTTCGCACGCGAGGATGAGAACAAAAATACACTTTTGTTATAGTAAGTGTGCATAGAAATTCTTAAATTTATATTCAAAATTGAACTCGAGAATTATTAAATAAAGTTTTCAAAATAGATGGATTAATTCCCTTCCTAAGAAATAGAAATAGATGAGGTGATCTAGATGTGAAATTAATATTGACTAGAATTGAAGTCAAATCTAAGAGAACTAATACCATGCAACTTCTAGATACAACAACTAGAACTAGACTAAGAACTAGAAATAAAATAACTTAAAGGCAAGTTGAAGAGAATAACCAGAACTTTTATTGCAAATTAAAAGTTAGAACAAGTAAAAGGAAGAGTATAAATAGAAGAATTCTTGAAAGCAAATATGATTGCAACTAGAGATAGAAAATAAAATCTAAAATCTAAGGGCTTTGAAGGTGAAGTCCAGAGCAGTGGTGTAGTAGCGAATGCGAAGGCTCATCCAAGAACTCCAAGGGGGGGGTGTGCAAGTAGAGGGAAGAAGGCTACTTCTAGTTGGTGGCACTATTTGGACGTAGGAAGAATTAAAGTCTAAAGGGGCGTACCTAGGGGTTTATATAAGGATTAGGAAGGTTTCCTATTGGTCAACCTAGAGGGCTTAGGATTGATGAGGTGGATGGTTAGGATAGGTGGTTTTATGAGCCATAGGATTTTGAATGAAGGGTAGAGATCTAGGTAAAGGTGGTTAAGGATTTTCTATCTTAAGGTGGCCAGCCACTAAGGGGTGTTTTTCAAGATATATGGCAAGCCAGATGGTGGTTTTGGGAGGTTCATAAGTGGCGGCTAGGGTTTAGGCTAATATGTGATTCCTACTTAGGTTGTTGGTAGGGATAAGATCTAGGTATTTGTAGTGAATTGGAGCCTTAGGATCTAGGATTAGGGGATAGGGTTTTGGGATATGGTGGCTGGCCAAATAAGGGTCTTTAGGAGTGGATATGGTTGGCCAAAGCAAGAGGTTAGGGGGGTGAAGGTAGCGGCTAATAGGGTTATTAGGAAAGGGATTAGATTAGGTTTTGCTATTAGGGTTTTCTAATAAAGGTAGCTCTTAGCTTGGTCGGCTACTCAGGGTTAAAACTCAAGGCTCATGGGAGGCCATTAGATTGGTCAATTAGGTTAGGTGGTAGGGTGGGGGTCTAGGATAATTAGGCTCCTAAATGGGTTAGGGTTTAAGTCTAGTTGGGTTTCCAAATAGGTTTACCAACTAGACTTAACCTTCTTCTAAGTGAGCTCAATTTCAGATCTTCCGCCAACCATGGTCCAATCAGTTTGAAACCTGACACCTACATACATATAAACAGATACATCAAGGTACTAGATATAGCTAAAAGAAAACTTGCATAAACCCTAAACTTATGCATTATTTACAGAATGCACCAAATGACTAATCTAACTTGTATGAATGCAATATAACTTGAATTACCCTCAGACTAATATTAGTTAGGCATTAATTAATATAAATAAAAATGAAATTATCACTTTGCTACATCACCCATCCACGTTGCATGCCACCTCAACCTTCTGCCCTTAGATGACACCACCTTAGCCTCCACCTCACCTCAACATGTGTGACTATTTCTAGAAGGCTCTAGAAGCCTTAGCCTCCAAGCCAACACCTTATCCATCCACCCCCCTCTACCTATAAAACACCTACCCATCACACCATTTGGAGGACCTCCCACACCCTCCCACCCCCACCACTTCCCAACGCACACCTTCCCTCCCCCTCACTCATGCACACACACACACACACTGATATGACGTGAATATAAGTGCGTAAAAATGCATTCGTTGTAGTAAAATTCGTGTAGGTACTTTTATAAATTTGTTCTAATCAAACTCTAAAATTTGAAAATCGAAGTTTTTTAAGTTGGAGTACGAGTCATCTTACATGGAGGCAGTTGGATTACTATGTTTCCTAAATCCTTTTTTTTTGTATTTTTAATAAGGAGTAGGCAAATTGACTAACTAACATGGAGTGAAGTTACGAAACCAATGAAGACAAATATGTAACTAGAAATAAAGAAAGTACTTGAAGGCAAGTAGAAACAAGATATAAGACAACTAAAACTTTTATTAAAATGCAATGTCAACTTACAAGTAGAAGAAAGATTCAAACTAGAACTAAAAGAACTAAGGTTACAACTAAAAGTAACTAGAACTAGAAATCTACTAGAAAATAATTAGAACAAGAAAACTAAATCTAGATTTTGCTGGTGGCGTTGAAGACGAAGCCTCGGTGACAACAAAGAAGCGGATGCAAAGGCACACCTGAAGAAGCACCAAGGGGGTGTGCCTTTTGAGGAAGAAGAGAGACTAGAGTCAAGTGGAATTTTTGGAAGTCTAAAAGATGGATGCAAGGGGGGGGCAGCTATGTGCATTTATAGAAAAGGTGGAGGATTGTGATTAGAGGAGAGAGTTGGGTGTTGATCACTAAAGATGAAGGGTCCATGTTAAGTCTAGAAAAGATGGTGGGTTAGGATGGGATTTGGCTTAGGTTTTGTTGGGATTCTAGCTAATCAAGGGTTGAGAGGAGCTTGGAGGGATGATGAAGGATTGATATTCACCTAAGGGGGTCGGCCACTTAATGTGGATTTTCGTTCTTAATGGCTGACCAAAGGTGTTTACTTGGTGGCTAAGAAAAGATGCTAGGTGGCAGCCAAGAGGGAAGGGATATGGTCTAGGTTTAGGTGTATAACTAAGGCCATAGGATCATGGATCAAAGAAGGAGATTTGAGCTTCTAAGTGGTCGGCCATATGTATATTTCCTAGAGGCTAAGTGGCGCCTAGGAAGGGTAGAAGATTAGGATAAAGGTGGCTTAGTTTAGGTTGTTACAAGGGATTTTAGACTAGGTTGGCTAAAAGCTTATTAAATTAATATGTTGGCCAACCCTTATAGGTCATTGTTAAGGCTCATGGCCGACCATCTATAGGGCTAATTAGGCTGGGTTAGCTAGGTTTTAGGCTGAGATAATTAGGCTCCTAATTAGGCCAGGGTTAAGGACTAATTTGGCTAGGTTAGCAAGGTTGGGAATTAGCTCAGCCTTTCTTTACAATTGAGATCAAACCCAAATCTCTCTTCTGCCAGGCTCCATCCAGTCTCATAGTTGGCACCTGCACACAAATAGACAATGAATCAAGGTACTAGATATAGGTAAGGGAAATACTGTATAAAAACCCAAATATATGCATTATTTACAAAATTCTACTAAATGACTAATCTAACCTATACAAATCAATTATGACCTAATTTACTCTTGAACTAACATTAGTTACGTATAAATTATGTCAATAAATATGGAAATATCACACACTGTCACTACCACCAACCCACAG
The DNA here is from genome assembly GCA_037157565.1 of Thalassia testudinum. NCBI lineage: Eukaryota > Viridiplantae > Streptophyta > Magnoliopsida > Alismatales > Hydrocharitaceae > Thalassia > Thalassia testudinum. The sequence goes on along the minus strand of JAZHRO010000026.1, from coordinate 18,864,121 downwards.
CCTCCTCTCCTCCTCCCATTCACCACTGGTGGCCTCTTCCTTATGGCCTTCTCCAGTGGTTCTTGCTCTCCTTCGACATCCCTCATTTGGCCCTCCTCGAAGGCACCATCTATAGCTCATCTTGAGATTGAATAACATGGGGGATCACATTTGTAACGTGTGATTTTGATCCGTGAGCACCCTGACTTCAGTATTATGTTTTTTTTGTTTCATTTGATATAGTTGTGCTCTTTTTCATTTCTACGTTATCTATATGTTCTTCCTTTCTCATGTTCTTCATGTTGCTCTTCCATTCCATATGTATATACTCATTTTTATTTTGATGCAATAATTTTAGTTTTGTTCATATGCTCTTTTTATTTTCATTTCCTTTATGTTGATCGCTTCCTAGTTATTCATCTTGTTTTACGTGTTCTTGTGTTTTCACTCCCGTGTTGATGCAATGGTGTGTTCCATGCCATCCACGTAATCATCATCTCATCATCCTCCTCATTTCACTTAATTAAAAAGACAAAAAAGGGCAAACACAAAATGATAAAAAATATAATAATGAGAAAGAAACAAGTTAGCAAGCGAATCCACTTACGCCTCCCTGAGACTCGACTTGGGACTCATCGGTTTTCCACTTCACATTTAAGCGAGCTTGAATTATATTAGTGTGTTTGGCACGCAAAAGGCTTACTACAACATGTTTTTATCACCCTCATGTGTGTTGATGAGTGAGTATGATGGGGGAGAACACTCCCGCTGTGGTTGGCGAGATGTAGAGGTAGGAGGTGAGGATGTTGGGCCACTTAATTTGGCCCTTGGGTGGCTGGAAGTGTAGGAGCGTGAGGGTCGCTGGAGCTTCGGTCGGGGACGACCGGGGAAGAATAAGAATGTTTTTGGCCTTAAACCAAGCTAGAGAGGATGCTGGGATCGAGGGGAACTTTTATAGGGTTCGAATGTGCTCAATTTGGGAAGTTTTGAGCCATAAGAGTCGATTTAGCAATCAACAATGAACCCAAAATTTCTTGATCTCGCGTGCCCTTCTTGATCCCAATCAGGAGCTAAAATCATGCTCAAATGATTCTCCAAAGTTTGAAGACTAATCCCATCAAATTGGTGGGATTTGGTGTTGATTTGATCAGGTTTCAAGTTGGTCAAAGGTCGATGCTACATGGTTGACCTAGCAATGGTGGCAAGGGTGTTTTTGTAAAGAAGATGATAAACTTAGGGACATGAATGTAATAAATTTAACAGTTAGGGGGTTGATGGTGAGAAATAGAGATTCTAGGGACTAAATTACAAATTAGGTCAAGATGGACTCTGATTGGGCCTCAATTTTGGCGTTAACCTAATTTGGATCCAATGGATCTAATGGTGAACTTAGATTTTAGTTTTGATCATATTTGACTGAACAATTTGCACAGAAGCTCAGATTAGGGCAAAATCCTGTTTCAAACTTTGTTTTAGGTCAAAATGGGTTCAGATATTCAAACCAAATGCACTAAACCTCTTAGAATATTTTTCTATAAATTTTAGGAGGTTTATATTATTTTTATCCTGACCAGAACCTTTCCAATTTAAGCAGGGTTGATAATTAGGATTTTATGTACTATTTTGGTTCTTGAAATGCGTGAAACCCTATTCTATCTGTGTTGACCCACTTTTTAATCTTTAATGCTCATTTGACCTTCAATTAACCCTTGGGTGACCTCGTAGATGACAAAGGACTTTCTGTCGATCTTTTGACCCAAAACAGCCCTGACCGCATAATCAGAAGCATCGGTCATGATCTCAAATGGGGCTGTCCAGACCAGTGGTTGCAGCATCGGAGCACAAGTGACTGTTGTTTTAAGAAAATTGAATGCCTTGCAGCACGATTCATCGAATTCAAATGGCGTATCTTTGGCAAGAAGGTTTAAGGTTGCTCAGAGGGCGAGCAACCTTGAAGAAATCCTTGATGAACCTCCGATAGAATCCCACATGACCAAGAAATGATCGAATTTGTTTGACAGATGTGGGAGGAGGAAGTTTGGAAATAGCATCAACCTTAGCTTTGTCAACTTCAATTCCCTGTTCAGAGATTACATGACCCAAGACGATAACTTCTTGTGTCATGAAATGGCTCTTTTCCCAGCTAAGGACCAATCTTGTTTTGATACATCTTTTAAGGATCAATTCGAGATTAGCCAGGCAAGAATCAAACAATTCTTCGAAAACAGAGAAATCGTCCATGAAGACTTCCATAAACTCTCCCACCATGTTAGAGAATATGACTAGCATACACCTTTGAAAAGTCACAGATGCATTGCATAAGCCGAATGGCATTCTACGGAAAGCAAAGTTTCCGTAGGGATAAGTGAAAGTCATTTTCTCATGATCCTTGGGATGGATAGGGACTTGATTGTGTCCCGAGTAACCGTCTACTTTTGCTCAGCTAATCTTTTAAGGATTTGATCGATGAAGGGCAGAGGGAAATGGTCCATTTTGGTGGCTGTATTCAGCTTCCTGTAATCGATACAAACTCTCCAGGAGGAAGCTGAACGAGTTGTGACAGATTCTCCTTTCTCGTTAGTCATAAAGGTAATCCTGGCTTTCTTGGGAATAATTTTCATGGGACTTACCCAAGGACTATCTAAGATTGGATAAATGATTCCTGCGTCGAGCCACTTAATTATTTATTTCTTGACCACTTCTCACATATTAGGGTTTGGTCTCCTCTACATTTGGCAAGAAGGGCATGATCCATCTTCCATGAAAATTCTCTGATTGCAATAAGATGGCTCAATCCCCCTAAGGTCATGAATGGTCCAACCAATTGCCTCCTTGTATTCCTTTAGGGACCTTGATCAGTTTAATCTCCTGCTCCTTAGTCAATCTAGCACTGATAATCACAGGGAGCATCTTTTTAGGTCCTAAAAATAGATATTTCAAACTCTCAGGCAATGGTTTCAATTCAAGCTGGGGCAGGTCTAAAATGGAAGGTAAGGATGATGCTGATGAAGATTAAGCAAGAGGAAGAGGTTGAAAGTGAACAAATCAATAACCTCTTCAGAATGTGGCAGGTTTGCCACAGAGGGTTGCGGTTGGATTCATTGAGACAAGAGGAACTTTCAATTGTAGGAACAGCCATACATGTCTCAATATTCAAGTTATCTCCCTCGAGTTCCTAAACATATCCACAATCCTCAAATTTGTTAATCACCTTAAAAATATCCAATTTCAATTTCCGATCCCCAAAGACGATTTCCATGCTACCGTTCTCACAGTTGATATTGGCCTTAGCGGTAGCTAGGAATGGATGCCCTAGAATGATGGGGGTGTTCCTTAAATTTTCAGGAACATCCATGTCAAGGACAAGGAAATCTATAGGAAAATAGAAGTTCTTAACCTTGACAATAACATCTTCAATAACGCTTCACGGATTTGTGACCGAACGGTCCACTAACAGCAGCGTTACTGAGGTCGGCCGAAGTTCACCTAATCCTAACTTCTCATAAAGAGAAGTCGGAATTAGGTTAATAGATGCACCTAGATCCAGGAGTGCCCTATAAAAGGTGTAATCTCTGATAACACATGAAATCAAAGGGGCACCTGGATCTCTCTTTTTCGGAGGAAGGTGATGCAAGATAATAGAACTAGCCTGCTAAGAGAGTATTAGCTTCCTCGGAACAGATTCCCTTGGCTTACGTTTCTAGGTGCATAAATCCTTTAAGAATTTAGCATAAACCAGTATGTGTTTGATAGCATAGAGGAGGGGAATATTGATTTCAACATTCTTGAATATATTCAAGAGCTCCTTGTTACTATCAACAGGCTTCTTCCTAGGTTTAATCATGGCCTCAGGAAAAGGAACATGAGTCAGATCTTCGGAATCAGGTTCCTAAGCCTTGATTTCCTCTTCATAATTCTCCTTTCTTTTCTCAGGCTTACCAGGATTTTCTTGACTAGAGCAAGGTAGGTGTGGGTCTTGGGTTTGCCTTCTAATCCTTAAAGTAACAGAGTTAGCAGATGCATACAGGTTTGGGACTTGGGAAGGGTTAGGAAAGATCGGAGGGGCTTGATTAGCCAAAAACCCCGGATTTGATGAAGAAGTAGAGGAGGAAGGACCTTGCTAAACCACTTGAGCATGTGCGTGTGGGTCCCTCTGATTCGCATACCCTTAGGCTTGATTGCCCGGATTCTGTATGTTGCGTGGGTTGGGTACGGGTTGAGATGGCAAAGATCTGGGCTGACAAGTGTTAGCAATGAGCCTAGTTTGCAAGTTGTCCAGCGAGGTTTTCATTTGTTGCATGAGTTGGAGCATAGATCCTTGCATCTCTACCATCTGGCGGTTCAAATCAGCTTGCCCTACGGGTTGATGAGCATTCCAAACTGGCTGATTGACTTGATTCGAGGGCAGCTGAGTATAAACATGACCCTGACCCATTGGTCTTTGTGGATCATAGTTGCTGGGTCAAAATTAGGTCTGCTGCCTCGGATTTTTCCAGGAGAAGTTAGGGTGGTTCCTCTAACTCAGATTATAAGCATTGGAATATGGGTTGGACCTAATGTTCTCTTGTACTGCATAGACATCCTCATAGGGCAAGGATGGAGAGAAAGAAAGAGAGGGATCAGAGAAACTGGGATCAAAGGCCCCAGTTTGGAACCCGTGGGGTTCCGAGCAATGCTGGCTCACAGGTTGAGCCGCATCCAGTTGATTCATGAACTCCCGTTCAGAAGGAGCTCGTGAAGACTGGAATCCCGAATTCTAGGATTGAATGGATCGAGAATTGTTCATAGAGTTTTCAGCCATCCACTCCTCCATCCTTTTGGTAACCAAGTCCACCTTATCTAATTTATTACAAATCAGCTCCATATCAAATGAATGAGAGTCATGGATCTCATTAACATTCGATCTGGGTTGTTGGGACCAGTTAAACGTATCCATGGAGGCATGATTGATTGAATTTTCACTCATTTCTTCAAACAATCATGTGCACTATCTATGTCTTTGTTAAGGAAATTGCCTCCGCAAGAAGTGTCCACGTGATTTCTGAGTTGCTCAGTCAAACCGTGGTAAAAAATCTATATGAGTTGCCATTTCGGCACCTCGTGGTGTGGACACTTCCGCAATAAGTCCTGGAATTGCTCCCAAGAAACATGAAACTACTCCCTCGGCCATTGGGTCAAAGTAGTAATCACCCGCTTTGGTGCATTGGTACACCCAACTGGAAAGAATTTCTTTAAGAAAGCCAATTTAAGATCGTTCCAAGTTGCTATCAAACTTCCTATGGTCCTATACCAATGAGCAGCCTTATCCCTAAGAGAGTGGGGAAAGAGCCTCATGATCATTTGCTCTTCTTTCACATTTTGAGGTTTGGTGGTCTGGACCAAAGTGGTCAAGTCCTCCAAATGTTGAAACGGGTCTTCAGAGCCAAGTCCATGAAAATTTTTGATCAAGCTTAACACCTGGGGCTTGATTTCAACATCTCCGATTGGAATTTGGACACCGGGAGGTTGCCCATAATTTGAAGGATCAGAAAAATCCTTCAAGGGCTGAGCACCCTGCATTCTCTAGAACCATTCTTGCATGCTCTGCATTTGTTTCAGTTGCCTTTGAAGCATCTCTTGTTGATTCTGAGGTAGAGGAGATTGTTGATCGGCCATGGGATCAATTTGGCCAAAATTCAATCTACACCTCCTAAAATGATCTGATGGTCCTTCCAATCGAGGATTCAATGACTTCCTTCCAAGCATAAACTAGGAAGAGGTCAAAAGGATTGGGGATAAGAACCCTGTAGCACAACAAAACAAGCCTGACCTTAAGTTGGATAGCCTAAGGATCTTCAGACTCTCAGAATCCATCTTAAGATTATAGACGATTTACTCTACTTGTATCCAGTCAATCCAACCAGTTAGAAGGTGGGGTTGGGGAGAAGGTTCTTCCTTCGGCTTGAGCCTCTGGTTCCTAGTGTACCCCCTTAGTCACGATCGTTTGATTATACTCCCCTAGCTAGACATCAGATTGACTAGAACAAACAGGTTAATGTGAATAATCTCAATTTGGGTCCTGGAGAGCAAATCAGTCCTTAAGGCGAACATCTAATCAATTTTAACTTAGGCTTAGGATTGTAGTGCTTATAGAATGTGATGAGCCCTTAAAATGGGTTGTGCCCTTAATGATTGATTGGATATGTGTGAGTGTATGCACAACCAGGGTTTTCAGGCAAGATTATTTGGATGAGTGGATTTTAAGGTTCAAATCTTGATTAAGTGGCTTTTAGGGTTTAGAATTAGATAAATTCAATCAAATTCAAGAGGCAAACTAGTTTTTCAAAACATAGGTGAAGATCTTTTCCTTTTGAAATCAAAAGTAAAGTGGAGTGCCTGGTATCGACCTAAATTGTAAACCTTAAGGGGAAGCTACTTGATGAGTTGATTTTAAATGAAGTGGTGCGGCCCAAACAACTCAAACAATTGCCCTTAATACACCACTGAGTTAGGCACACAAGTGGATACCTATTCTGATTTCTACTCGATTATGTGTTTGGGTGTGTGTATCAGTTCCACAGGATGGAATCCCGGTTGAGTAGATAAAAAACAAGTTAGGTTATGTGCCTCGAATGTGGGTGTATGTAGTGTGTATGTTAATTTGTCCCACAAGAAGTATCTTTTTGTTTGTTTGTTTTTTTACGAGGGTGAGATGAGTGGGGGTGGAAATCAAAGCATCCAAACTAATCCTAGGGTTTATGCGAACACCTAAATTAATTAGGGTTTGAATTAGAGTTGTGGAATGAAATCTATGGAGGGGGAAGAATGGGGAGCACTTATAGTTATCTTCAGTTGCACTTTACTCCTTTCTACTTCTTGAAGATTCCTTGTTGAGGTACCTGCAAAATAATAGAAGAGAAATAAAAGCAAGTTAGAAAATTATTAAGTGCATGAAATGCGGAAAGAAAATCGAGATTCGTTGCCTCCCCAGCAACGGCGCCAAAATGTTGATCGGAAAATCGTCGCAAATGGAAGTTGAGTTTTGAAAACTCGTCGCTATAGTGTGATTTGTGAAGAAATCCATCAACAAATAAATTTTACCGAAACTCGAAAAGAATTCCAGGTCGAACACAGGAAGGCTACGTCGATTTGAAATTCGCGATTATATTTTTTTATTTTTGTTTAGAATTCGAGATAATAACAATGAATTCGATATTAACAATGAGAGAGGGAGAGAAAGAGAGAGAGAACAAACACTTTATAATATGGATAATGTTTTACAACTAGAAAGAGGGAAATATTACAGCTAGAAAGCGGAAAATATTACAACTAAAAAGCAGTAAAGTCTACTCTAGAAAGTAGTAAAGAGAAAGGAGATGAGAAGTTATCCTCCTCGACGGCTGCTTGGAGGACGAGCCGGATGGGACGACACATGGAAGATGGAGGCGAAGACGGAAGACGGAGAAGGAAGGGGGAAGAACTGGGGGCGAGGTAGGGCATCGTCGTCGTGGGATCCACTTCCGGAATGGGGGCAAGAAAAACTTTGATTTTTACTCTAAAGGAGCATACTGGGTTTGGGATAAGTTTCTTTAGAGCTTTAGAGAGGGAGAGATGTGAAGGATGGGATGAATAAAATGTGGGGGTGTATCCATTTTTATAGGTGTAGAGGTTGTGGGCAAAAAGGTCATTTCAAGTTAAAAACATTAATGTAGGGGCCTTTAATGACGGATTTAAGCATCACTAAAGACCTTGAATGTGGCCTTACCTTGCACGTACGCGCTTCCTCTTCCTCTCCCGCGCTCAACAACACTCGTGCACGTCCACGCTCTCTCGATCATCCGATGAGGAATCAATGGCCTAGAACGCGTGTCGCATGCCTTTATAATGCTCCGTCTGCATGCGATGGCGCGTGCAGAGGCGCGTCTGATCGCACATGTGGAGCTCCTCACATCTGGGCACGCCATGTGGTGCTCCTGCCGCCACTCATCTCCAATCCGAAGGCCCAATTTGACTGCTCTCGCACTTGCGCTCGATTTAAGGTGAGGCGGGGCTCGAACCCATGTCTCCCTCTTTGTGTGAAGTTGCGCGACCGCTAAGCTACGCGGTCGCTTGAGGCACGTTTGTGAATTTAGGCGCGAGCTCTCTCAGCCATTGGATCTTGATCCAATGGCTGAGATCGTTCACGTTGTTGAGGAGAGAGAGGGCAGCTGTGGGTCCTTAGGACGATTGGGTGGCTAGGATGGCACCACGTGGCGCCATCTTGGCCATCCATCTTCTATGTCTTGTAGATGGTACCACAGATGTTGGATTGGATCGATTTTTGCATCGTTGGGCTGTGATCGTCGATCCGAACCCATCCGTGCAGTTGGATTTGTCATCTGAAGTGCGGATTTACATCATCTTGGCCCATGATCTTTGATCTTCCTCAGATTATATCTGATGCTAGGAAGTCCGATTAGGGCGATCTTGGAGTTGTTGAACTCCGATCATCACCCTGATCAAATCCATATGGTTGGATCTTCAATCCAAGACCCCGATTAAATGTCGCCCTATCCCTGGCCACCAAGAAGAGTAAATTACTATAGAATTTGTACAATTTGACCTAAATGCATGATGATGCATGTTATGCAATATTTATAATGCATGATGCTTATGTGATACTAAGAACATGCATTAATAGACATTTTTGGCTATTCATATGTGTGCACATCACTGAGGTTGTAGATTGTCTTGTAATCTTCAAGAAACAAAGGTTCTCTGAAATTAGAGTATGATTCAAAATCATCAGGGAATTTGTGAAGATCAGTGTTTGAACCTGATTCCAGATCGAGATATCCACCATAGAATGGACCAAGATGTGTAGAATCAACAATCTGACTTGGATCTAACCTCATCTCAAATTCTGAGCTCAAAAAGGTGTCCTTATTAGGCATAGTCTCAGGTTCTTGGCTCCTAGGATAGACCCAATTGAATCCCAGCTTTTTCAACTCCTTAATTTCTGTATCATAAATCGGTTTGACTTCTGAAAAATCAATTTGCATCTCCGAGGAGTTTGAAGAGGTGTAATCATTAAACATAGGCCCATAATCATAGTCCAGATCCAAAATCTGATTTCATCACATTGGGATTCTTGATCATCCCAAATAGGCTTGAATCTAGATTCTAGGTCAAAGGTAGGAATTGGGTCACTAGAATCTGGACTCGATTCTATTGGGATGTTAGAATCACTCTCGAGAATTACCTTAATAAGATAAGGGTCGGGAATTACATCCTTAAGAGGTTATGATTCAGGCTTATCATCATAGGTGTCTGGGGAATCTAGGCTTGATGGACTAGCTTCATGGTTCTCTAAGGCTGGTCTAGAATCGGGAACACCTACAATTGGATCCCCCTAACCCATGTCAAGATCAGGTGTGTCAATCGGTATGAAGTTTGAATTTGATTTCATTTAGGTTGGGGGTCCACAACAACCTTGATTTTTGAACCTGGGTTCTGGTAAATCATATTGATCCTCAATGTTGTTCCAAGGTGTCTCATCAATTTTGAAGGGATACCTGGGTATTTTTGATCAATGGCTTCATACACCGTATTCAGTAATTCAGTAATTTTCCATGTTTCTCCATGAGACCTTGGAGTTTTTCCAAAAGTAGGGTATTTAATGAACATTGTAGATACTCATTGCTATGTAATCTCATCAATTCAAGATATTCTATTCAGAGATCATACCTGGTTGAACCATGTGTCATTTGGGTCCAGATTATTTCAACACGACTTATAATATGGGTTGTTGTTTTTAAAACATTAACCTGAATGTGCCTAGATAGATCAGAGGCTTTGTAGTATTCATCATGATATCTAGAAGCAGTCTCAATCATTTTCTCTTTTATGGTCATTTGGGATTTAGGTTTCCTACAAATTTTTCCTAAATTGTTAGGTTACATTTTCAAATCAGGTGGTGGATCAAGATGTAGAATCAAATTTAGGTTCAGATTGAAGTGATTGAATCGAAGCAGAAATCCTATAGAAGATCAATTCTAATGAAGGCCTCTAGGTCAGCAACCTAGGGACCTTTCCTATGTATGTGCTCTAAAGAATAGATGAGGGACTGGATGTGAATTGAACCCAATCAAGGAACCCAAAGTTTTTTGGATGACTAAGGCTTGTTTCGAGGAGGATGATACCTCTGAATCTGAAATCTACACACTCGAGAAATACTTGGGCAGCTAGGAAGGGAGAGCCCTGCAAAGACCCCTACATGGTAGAGCGTCCCGACGGGTTAAAGGGTTTCCCCCACCCGACCTTACTTATCACTACGGTTCCAAGTAAACCAGTCTACCAATTTTAGTCCTAGTTTGTGCCTTGGATTTCACTTGATTAGAAGTTGATTCAATTTGTGACCTAATTGGAGGTTGGTTGGCCTACAAAGTAGGTCAATTTCACTTGACCTGCCCTAAAAGATGGAGAATGAAATCTGGGTCAAGACCAAAAGATCACCCTAAATTGACTCTCAGGTCATTAGGTCCAAAGTTTTAGGGTTCAAGTGAATTTAGAACCTAATTTTAGGGTTCTTCTGATTAGATCTTTTCTAGTAAGGGTTTGGGTAGCACACAAATGCGGGAGGGTCAATTTCCTTTTAATTCAAGCAAGTGTGACTAACACTTCAAAACCCTAGAGTAGAAACCCTAATTGGCTCTAGTTCAGTTCCAATTTGATCTCAAATTGTACACCTTGGACTTAAATAAGAGGTGCGTAGTCCAAGATGATAAGAAATTAAGTGTAAATCCCTAGTAGGTACAGGAAATAAAGGTAGGAATCTTCTAAAGAGAATTGTCTCAACTTCAATCAGATATTGATTTTGAATTCGCAAATCAGGAAACTTGCCTTAGAAATGATGATTACTAGAAAATAAGGCAGGTGAATCCTAATTGTTTGTTTCTTTTTCTCTTTTCCAAAAGATTAGGAGACTGATTAGGAAGGAAGAGAGAGTTTACCTGCCCTTGGAGTGGTTGATTGCACGAAAGATCTCTTCGTGTTGAACCTCGCAAAATCACAAACAAAGCAAACAGGGCAAGTTAGTGCTCAGATAAAAATCAAGAAAGATAAGATTAATGGTAAATTGTGCATTGCTCCCCGGCAATGATGCCAAAATGTTGTTAGGGTCTCGTTGAGTGTTAAGAAATGTATGCGTCATAGTATAATCGACAAAATCTTACAGCAAACATTTAAATTTATAAACTCAAAATCTAAAGGAGTCAGAGGTCGTTCGCAGGGAGTAAATATGGAATTCACAACATTAATCTTGACTTGAAATGAATGAGCATAATAAACGGAGCACAATGGAGATATTCAATGAATAATATATGCAGAAATATATTCAATGAGAACCAATGTATGATGGGGCAAAAAGAATAAGAGAATAAAAAATAATGGTGATTTAAATCACCATGTATATCCTCTTAATTTAAGCATGTGTATCATTTTCAAATTATTTAACAGTAATCTTCAATCAAAATTCAATGTAAACTTAGGTTTTTAAGTCATTCAACAGAACCAAATCAGATCAAACGACTTAAATGAGCACAAGCACAAGACTCTCTTCAGAGAGAGAGCCTTCTTCTTTTCTTCTTCTTCTTCTAAAGCTTCCTTCCTTCTCAAGGCCTTCTCTTTCTTCTTCAAAAGCTTTCATTCTGCACAGCACAAGGGAACCAACTTCCTTCAGCGGCTAAGTGTAGAGAGCAGAGGCTCGAAGGGCAAAACCCCCCTTTCTCTTAGAGATTCCTGTTCTCTCCTCTCTCAAAGACCCATGCTTAGTCGAGTAATTGCTCAGGTTATCGGGTCGAGAGCATGGACTAAGCCTGCAGGAGTGTATCGCAGGCGAGGAGTGAGAGTAGGCGGGTAAGCGGGTGAGTGAGGGTATGGGGACCCGACCCTCATGTCTTGGGCGAAGAATGGGTGTCACAAAATCAACTTATGTGTGCACGGCTACTTATCCATTCACGATATGGGACTATCCCACTCTCCTTTGCTCGTGTATTAGTCGAAGGTGATGTTGCTTAATTGGTGGGGCTATAGTTGCTGGGAAGGCCAATTGAAGCTCCAGACGATGCCTTGAGGCAAGACCGCAGCACTTGGGGGTGTTGATGTTGAAGAACGTGCCTGGAGGAGGGCAGACGACATTCGAGATGACGAAGGCGACTGCGGAGGACGATGATCACCTAAAATGCGAAATAAGGCCTCATGGCCATGTTAAGACATCTCAGGATGTTCGCCAAGTGATGGCGAAGGTAGTGGTCATGTTTGTGTGGCGTGTGGTGGAGTGGAGTGGTCGGGTGAGGTCAGTGAGGGTGAGTGCAAGCGACGTTGCTCGGTGAGGCGAGTGAGAGTGCAAACCCTCAAATTAGGAGAGGGCTTTTGTAGAGGGAGTCGAGGTGGAGCTTTTGGACTTGGAGCGGGGGTGTTTGGAGGTGTGTGGCGTCGTGGAGGTGTTGCCGAAGTTTGGCCAGAGCGAAAGAAGACGGAGAGGTCGAGGGCGAATGTTGGGTCAAATTAGGAAAAGAAAGGAACAGGGAGATTTGGGAGGAGAAGAGGGAGATGCTAAGACCTAAGTGAAGGGATGAAAGGATGAGGATGGCGCCGGCTGTGATTGGCCAGCACTGGAGAAGAGAAGTCCTCCAGAGGAAGGAGCAGCGACGACGAGGAGGTCAGTGTGGCGAGAAGCGGAGGAAGGAGATGAAGACATTCCCGCTGCCTATAGTATGTGGTAGTGGGCAAAGAAGGAGGTTGGAGAGGGGTCGCCGGAGTTGCATGGAGGTGGTCGGAGAGGGAAATTTGGTGAAGATTTGCGGCCAAAACCGAGCTAGTTTGGAGCGATTGTGCACGAGGAATCTTTTTAAATCTCCAGGGCGAGCTTTAGAATAGGAAGGAAGGTTTTCATGGCTTGGGATTAGAGGAATAAGACCCATGGTTCTCGTGCATTCACACGAGTAATCAACAAAGATTTGGGACTCAAAATTGATCCCAGATGATTCTCCTAGGTGTGAACATCAATCCTACTAAATTTGGTGGGATTTGGTATTGATTTGAATAAGATTCGTGGAGGTCAAACCTTGCTTGGAGGTCAAGTTGACCTCAATGGCGGAAAGGGACTAGTTGTGAAGGAGACAAAAGGCCTAGTGATCTGATTGCAAGGATTTCAAAAACTAGGGGCATATGTGAGAAAGAGAGTCTGACTGGACTAAAATGCAAACTAGGTCAAGATGGACTCTGATTGGGCCCAAATTTTGGTAAAAGCCTAATTTAGACCCATGGAATCTAGTGGTGAAGCCGGATTTCAGTTTTGACCAAATTTAACTGGGCAATTTGTGCAGAAATCTAAATTAGGGTAGAATTATGTCTATGGTTTTGTTTAAGTTCAAAATAGGTTCCAAAGGTCAAATCAGAGATACCAAACCTCATGAAATATTTTTCTATGAATTTTAGAAGGTTTAGGTGAATTTTATCCTGACCAAAACCTTTGTAATTTAAGTAGGTCTGAAATTAGGGTTTTGGGACCTATATAAGTTCTCAAAATGCGCGAAACCCTATTTCTATCTGTGTGGACCCTCTTTTTAGACTTTAATGATCATTAGACCTTCAGTTAACCCATGGAAAATCTTGTGGTTTCTCTGCATGTATGATATGCTGTTAAAACTACAGAATTAATCCTATTTTAGTGTATTACTCTCAGAATGGATGTGTAGGGAATTATGACTCTTAGGCGACTTTGTAGGAGCAATTGTCACTTGTTTCTGATTAATTAAAGCTAGTTATGGCTCATGATGATGTTATCATCACAACCTTGTCCGAGATGGGTTCTGGAATAACACGGTCAACGTAAGGTTTCAAACATTGTCCGTTGACTCTGAAAGAATTACCTGTTTTTGGGTCAAAAATCTCAATAGCCCCGTTTGGGAATATCCGATCAATGATGAATAGGCCATTCCACTTTGACCTAAGCTTGCCAGGAAAGAGCTTAAGTCGAGAATCAAGGAACCTGACCTTCTGATTCGGCTCAAAGCTCTTGCGTGAAATCAGTTGGTCATGAAGAGCTTTGGTCCTAGCCTTATAGATCTTGGCATTATCATATGCATCATTTCTAAGCTCCTCCGACTCAGATAGTTGGAGTTTCCTGGTCTTTCTAGCTAAACTTAAGTCAAAGTTGCGTTTCTTGATTGCCCAGAATCCCCGATGTTCATTCTCTACAGGTAAATGTCACGCCTTTCCATACACTAGAAGAAATGGTGACATGCTGATAGGTGTTTTGTATGTTGTACGGTAGGCCCAAAGAGCGTCATCAAGCTTTTGAGTCCAGTCTTTCCTATCAAGCCTAACCGTTTTTTGCAGGATGTTCTTGATCTCCCGATTGGAGATCTCGGCCTGTCTATTCGTCAGGGGGTGGTAAGGTGTGGAAATTCCATGATTCACCCTTTATTTTGCCAGTAAATTATGGAATTGGGTATTGGTGAAGTGAGTACCACCATCGCTGATGATGACCTTCAGAATCCCAAACTGACTGAAGATATTCTTCTTGACAAAATTGATGACCACCTTGTGGTCATTAGTTCGGGTGGGAATAGCCTCAATCCACTTGGACACGTACTTAGTAGCTATGAGAATGTACTGGTGTCTAAATGAAGGGAGGAAGGGTCCCATGAAATCGATGCCCCAAACGTCAAAGATTTCGACGGGAAGAATTGGGTTTAAAGGCATCATGTCCCTCTTAGCTATGCTCTCGAGTGCCTAGAATCGGGAGCACAACCTAGAGAACTCTTGGGCATCCTTGAATAAAGACGGCCAATAAAATCCAGATTGCAACATTTTTGCAGTCGTCTTTTTATGGAAGAAATGTCCACCACATGTAGATGCATCGCAGAACTCAAGTATACTTTGGAACTCATTCTCCGGAACACATCGGTGAAGAATTTGATCAGAGCCGATGCGGTACAGTTCAGGTCATCCCAGAAGTAATATTTGGCCTCAGATATAAGTTTATGCCATTGTTGCTTGGTCCAATCCTGGGGATTTGACCAACGACCAAATAATTTACCATGTCTACAAACCAAGGAGTTTGGACACCTGAAGCTGTAAGAATAGTCTCGTCTTGAAAAGTATTAGTAATCGGAATATCCAGATGAGAAAAATCAATTAGAAGTCTCGAAAGATGATCTGCCACCACATTTTGTGCCCCATATTTATCTTTAATTTCATGATCGAATTCTTGAAGTAAAAGAATCTATCGGATGAGCCGGGGTTTGGCATCCGTTTCGGCCAAGAGATGCCTCAAGGTCGAGTAGTCGGTATAGATAATGACATGAAATCCTAAAAGATAAGCCCTAAATTTTTCTAATACAAATACTATAGCTAGCAATTCTTTTTCTGTAACAGTGTAGTTTCTCTGGGCCTCGTCTAGAGTTTTGCTAGCATAGTAGATGACAGAGGGCATCCTATCTATCTTTTGATCCAAAATAGCCCCAACCGCATAATCAGAAGCATCAGTTATGGTCTTAAATGGGGCTGTTTAGACCGGTGGTTGCAGCATTGGAGCACAAGTGACTGCCGTTTTAAGAAAATCAAATGCCTTATGGCATGATTCGAGAAAATCAAACGACGTGTCTTTGGCCAGAAGGTTGATTAAAGGTCGAGTAACCTTAGAAAAGTCCTTGATGAATCTCCTATAAAATCCCACACGACCAAGGAATGATCAAATTTGTTTAATAGATGTGGGAGAAGGAAGTTTTGAGATAGCATCCACCTTAGCTCGATCCACTTCAATTCCTTGCTAAGAGACTACATGACCCAAGGCGATGCCTTATTGTGTCATGAAGTGACTCTTTTCCCAGCTAAGGACCAACAGTGTTTTGATGCATCTCTTGAGGATCAATTATAGGTTGGCCAGGCAAGAATCAAATGAATCTCTGAAAATGGAGAAATCGTCTATGAATACTTCCATAAATTCTCCCACCATGTCTGAGAAGATGGTTAGCATGCACCTTTGAGAAGTCACAGGTGCATTGCAAAGCCCAAATGGCATTCTACGGAATGCAAAGGTTCTGTAGGGATAGGTGAAAGTCATCTTTTCCTGATCCTCGGGATGGATAGGGACTTGCTTGTATCCTGAGTAATTGTCTAGGAAACAGAAATACTTTTTCCTGGCTAACCTTTCAAGGATTTGGTCGATGAAGGGCAAAGGGAAATGATTCTTTTTCGTGGTTGTATTCAGCTTCCTGTAATCGATACAGACTCTCCAAGAGGAAGCTGAACGGGTTGTGGCAGATTCACCTTTCTCGTTAGTCACAACAGTAATCTCGGCTTTCTTAGGAACAATTTGGATGGGACTAACCCAGGGACTATCCTAGATTGGATAAATGATTCCTGCATTGAGCCACTTGATGATCTCTTTCTAAAACACTTCTCGCATGTTGGGTTCAGTCTCCTCTGCATCTGGAGAGAAGGGCAGGATCATCTTCCATAAAAATCCAATGATTGCAATAAGATGGCTCAATCCCCCTAAGGTCATGAATGGTCCAACCAATTGCCTCATGTACTTTTAGGACCTTAATCAGTTTCATCTCATGCTCCTTAGTCAGTTTTGCACTTATAATCACAGGGAGCATTTTCTTAGGTCCTAAAAATTCATATTTCAGACTCTCGGGTAATGGTTTCAGTTCAAGCTGGGGCAGGTTCAAAATTGAGGGTAAGGAGGATGGTGATGAAGATTCATCAAGATGGTCTAAAGGAAGAGGTTGGGAGTAAAGGAAATCAGTAACCTCTTTAGAGTGTGGCGGGTTTGCCATGGAGGGTTGTGGGTTCGGTTCATTGGTACAAGAGGAATTCTCAAGGACGGTAATGGCCATACAAGTCTCAAGACTCATATCATCTTTGTTGAACGACGGACGACTATACTATTGGAATTGGTTTTGAAAACCTATCATTGTAGTTCGAGTAGCGAAGAAATCCATTCAACAAATAAAATTTATACCGAAAAATCTGTAAAGAAATCCTGAGTCGAACTCTGGGAGGCTACGTCGATCAAAATTCGTAATTATATTTTTTATTTTTGTTTAAAGGGTAGAATAATCACAATGAAATGGAATCAATATAGATAATAAGAGAGAGAGAGAGAGAACATTCACTTGATATTGCAAAATGTTTTTACAACTAAGAAAGAGAGAAAAGATTAGAAATTATTACAACTAGAAAGTAGGAAAATTCTACTCTAGAAAGTAGGAAAAAGAATGGGAGAGAGAAGTTGTCCTCCTCGACGATCGCTTGGAGGATGAGTCGGACGTGACAACGCCTGGAAGATGAGGAACGGAGCAAGAAGAAGGAGGTCGAAGCAGGAGGAATGGGAACGAGGCAGCACGTTGTCGTCATCACGGGATCCGCTTCCGGAACGAGGGCGAAAACTTGGTTTTAGCTCTTAAGGAGCATCCTGGGTGTGGGACAAGCTTCTCTTGAGCTTTGGAGAGGGAGAGAAGAGAAGGAAGGGATGAGAAATCCGTATGGAAGGGGTCTCCTTTTATAGTTGCAAGGAGTGGGGGCATTTTGGATATTACAACTTGAAAAACATTAATTCAGGACCTTTAGTGACGAATTTGTTCGTCACTAAAGCCTGAACATGGCCGACGTGCACGCCGCTCGTGCACCCCCTCACCTCTGCGCCCTTCAATGCTCACACACGTTCGTGCCCTCTCAGCCATCCATCTTTTGAGTGTTGTGGATGGTGCCACGGGTGTCGGATTGGATCGATTTTCGCGCTGTTAGGCTGCGATCATCGATCTTAACCCATCTGTGCAGTTGGATTTGTCATCTGAGGTGCGGATAACACCATCTTGGCCCTTGCTCTTTAAGGTTCCTTGGTCTCTATCTAGTGCTACGATGTCCGATTAGGGCGATCTTAGAGTCGTTGAACTCCAATCGTTGCCCTGATCAGATCCGTACGGTTGGATCTTCGATCTGAGATCCCAATAAAAAGTCTCCCTGTCCTTGACCATAAAAAGGAGACAATTACTATACAATTTATACAACTTGATCTAAACTCATGATTATGCATGTTATGCACTATTTACAATGTATGATGCTAATGTGACACTAAGAACATGCATTAATAGATATTTTAGGTTAATCAGATGTATGCACATCACACCTGCATGCCTATCTTTTGCTAGGCCCTAGCAGAAACTACATGCTATTTATAAAAGAATTAGGTTGGATTACTTGGGCATAAGTCATTTTCAACATTAAGAAATTTTTACTCAGGATCTGAACTTTCAAAGACACAACAGCGCCCAGGTATCTACCAAAATGCAGATCGCCTCAAGCCCTCGCCTTATTCGAAGAAAAATCTCTTTTTCTCTTTTTCTTCTTTTCTGATTTTTTTTTTGGATTTTTGAGTTTAGGGTTAAAGAGTGGCTTTCTACGGCCACTTGACCCACCTAAGATTTGATGAGAACCCTAAGTTCTAGGTATCTTATTGTGAATGTGATAGACTTGTTGATTGGTAATTAGAACAGACTTTGGGTTTCTACGCCTTTAGGTGACCTTAAAAAGAGAGTTTTGCCTAAAGGTGTATCTTTACGACTGGTAGCTTTCTCCCTACTTTTATTTTTATGGGGTCAACACAAGGGTGAGTCCAATGTATATCTCCCCGGGTTATTCTATTTCTCCGCTTCTTCCTAATTGTTTTGGGAATTTTTAGTGCATTTCTTGAGCTGGGTTCTGGACAATTGGTCGATGAGCTATTACCACTGACAACTTGCCAGCCATACTCGTGTGACGAAGTGTGGCTTATTTCTTTTGTTTTCTTTTTTTTTTCTTTTCTCCTTTTTCTTTTTCTTTTCTTTTTGACTTTCATTTTCTTTTTAAGTAGTTGGCTTCCCTAGTCTAAGATTTACCTAAAGGCAGCAAGAAGAGAATTATCCAGTGACTGGGCTCTGGACAACCTACCTATGGGCTGTTACCCATGATAACTTGCCAGCCATATCATCCTAGAAGGTTCATTAGCTACCCAATTTCCGTTAAAACTGCCAAACAACGAGTTAGTGACAAGATAGTGTGTAGATGCTTTGGCTTAAAGTTCCCTCAAATCAGAGGGCGGGTTGATAAGTCGTGTACTTATCACCCAAACTTATTTAATCAAATTAAAATAGAATTCGGGATGGCGAGGACTCGAAAAACAAATCCACATTTTAGTGTATACCCGGGCTGATTAAGCCTAAAAACCTGAAGGATCTTAATGTTCAGATCCTATTGTAATATTTCCTAAGATTGAAAAGTCCTAATGTCCAAGTATTCCTTCCTAATTCTTTTTTTTTTATGTATATATAAGAATAGAATTTACAAGAATTTCACAGAGTTGATAAAATGATTCAGAAATGAATCCACCCCCCCATGCTTAGCTGATGCAATGTTCACATTGAGAATAAAAGACATGAAGGGAAGGGTAGAGTATGGAAGATACCACCTGAATATGAAGCTCGGGTCAGCTCTGAGTCAGACTGTACAACTGCTGAGTTTAATGCCGTCAGCTAGGCGAAGTCCAGCCAAAGAAGTCACAACATGGCTAGAGCAACCGTGTTTGAGACGAGTTCTGGAATAGTACGGTCAATAACAGGCTTCAGATGTTGACCGTTGACTTTGAATGAATTACCTATCTTTGGGTCAGAAATCTGAACAGCACCGTTTGGAAATATCTGGTCGATAATGAATGGAATGTTCCATTTTGACCTAAGTTTGCCGGGAAAGAGCTTAAGTCGAGAATCGAATAGCCAGACCTTCTGGTTCAGCTCAAAGCTCTTACGGGAAATCAATTGGTCATGTAGAGCTTTGGTCTGAGACTTATTGATCTTGGCATTCTCATACGCATCATTTCTAAGCTCCTTCAACTCAGATAGTTGGAGTTTCCTGGTCTTCCTGGCTAAACTCAAATCTAGATTGCATTGCTTGATTGCCCAGAATGCCCCATGTTCAATTTCTACGGGTAAATGGCATGCCTTTCCATACACCAAATGAAACGGGGACATGCCGATGGACATTTTATATGCCGTACGGTAGGCCCAAAGAGCATCCTCAAGCTTTTAAGTCCAATCTTTGCGATCAGGCCTAACCGTTTTCTGCAGAATATTCTTGATCTCCCGATTGGAGATCTCAGCCTGTCCATTCGTTTGGGGATGGTAAGTTGTGGAGATTCGGTGATTAACCCCGTATTTTGCCAGCAAATTACGGAACTGGGCATTAGTAAAATGAGTGCCACCATCGCTAATGATGGCCCTCGGAATCTTGAACCTGCTAAAGATGTTCTTTTTGACAAAATCGATGACCACCTTGTGGTCATTGGTTCGGGTGGGAATTGCCTCGATCCATTTGGACATGTAATCAAGAGCGACGAGAATGTACTGATGTCCAAATGAAGGAAGGGTCCCATGAAATCGATGCCCCAAATGTTGAAGATTTCGACAGGAAGAGTCGGGTTTAGGGGCATCATATCTCTCTTAGTTATGCTCCCGAGTGCCTGGCATCGGGAACACGACCTTGCGAATTCCTGGGCATCCTTGAATAAAGATGGCCAATTGAATCCAGATTGCAAAATTTTTGCAGCCGTCTTTTTCCCAAAGAAGTGTCCACCACTCGCAGATGCATGGTAGACTTGAGAATACTATTGAATTCGTTCTTCGGAATGCATCGACGAATAATTTGATCAGAGCCGATGTGGTACAGTTCAGGGTCCTCCCAGAAGTAATATTTGGCCTCAGATTTGAGTCTATCCCATTGTTGCTTGGTCCAGTCCTAGGGGATTTGACCAATGGCCAAATAATTAATGATGTCAGCAAACCACGCGGTTTGGACGCCTGAAACTGTAAGGATGGTTTGGTCCAGAAAAGTATCAGCAATCGGAATGTCCGGATGAGAAGAATCACTCAGAAGTCTCGACAGATGATCTGCCACCACATTTTATACCCTGGATTTATCCTTGATTTCAAGATCAAATTCTTGAAGTAGAAGAATCCAACGAATAAGCCAGGGTTTGGCATCCTTTTTGGCCAAGAGATGTCTCAAAGCTGAGTGGTCGGTATATATAATGATGTGAGACCCTAAGAGATAAGCCCTGAATTTCTCCAAAGCAAATACTATGGCTAGTAGTTCCTTCTCAGTAACAGTGTAATTCCTCTGGGCCTCGTCCAGAGTTTTACTAGCATAGTAGATAATAGAGGGCTTCGTATCAACTTTCTGACCCAAAACAACCCCAACCGTGTAATCAGAAGCGTCGGTCATGATCTCAAAAGGGGCTGTCCAAACCGGTGGTTGCAACACCGGAACACAAGTGACTGTCATTTTAAGAAAATCAAATGCCTTACGGCATGATTCGTTGAAATCAAACAACGTTTCTTTGGCGAGAAGATTGCTCAGAGGACAAGCAACCTTCGAAAAGTCCTTGATGAATCTCCTGTAGAATCCCACATGACTAAGAAATGATCTAATTTGTTTAACAGATGTGGGAAGAGGAAGTTTAGCTATATCATCAACCTTAGCTTTATCCACTTCGATTCCCTGTTCATAGATTACATGACCCAAGACGATGCCTTCTTGTGTCATGAAATGACTCTTTTCCCCGTTAAGGACCAGTCTTGTTTTGATGCATCGTTTGAGAATCATTTCAAGATTAGTTAGAAGTCAAACGATTCTCCAAAAATAGAGAAATCATCCATGAAGACTTCCATAAACTCTCCCACCATGTTTGAGAATATGGCTAGCAAACACCTTTGAAAAGTCGCAGGTGCATTGCATAAGCCGAATGGCATCCTACGGAAAGCAAAGGTTCCGTAGGGATAGGTGAAAGTCATCTTTTCCTGATCCTCAGGATGGAAAGGAACTTGATTGTATCCCAAGTAGCCATCAAGAAAACAGAAGTACTTCTGCCTGGCTAATCTTTTCAAAATTTGATCAATGAAAGGCAGAGGGAAATGATCCTTTTGCATGGCTGTGTTCAGCTTCCTGTAATCGATACAAATCCTCCAAGAGGAAGCTGAACGAGTTGTGATAGATTCTCCTTTCTCATTAGTCACAACGGTAATCCTGGCTTTCTTGGGAATAATCTGCACGAGACTTACCCAAGGACTATCAGAGATCGGATAAATGATTCCTGCATCGAGCCACTTACTAATCTCCTTCTTGACCACTTCTCGCATATTTGGATTTAATCTCTGCATCTGGCGAGAAGGGCAGGATCCATCTTCCAAAAATATTCTGTGATTGCAATAAGATGGCTCGATCCCCCTAAGGTCATGAATGGTCCAACCATTTGCCTCGTGTTCCTTCAGGACCTTAATCAGTTTAATCTCTTGCTCCTTTGTTAATTTAGCACTGATAATCACAGGGAGCATCTTATGTGGTCCTAAAAACTGATATTTCAGATTCTCAGGCAATGGTTTCAGTTTAAGCTGGGGCGGGTTGATGATTGAAGGTAAGGAAGATGCTGATGAAGACTCATCAAGAGGAAGAGGTTGAGAGTGAACAAAATCAATAACCTCTTCAGAAGATGGCGGGTCTACCATAGAGGGTTGTAGGTCCAATTTGTCATTAGGGGAGGAACTTTCAAATGTAGAAACCATCATACAAATTTCAATATTCACATTATCGTCCTCAAGTTCCTCAATAAATCCACAATCCTCGAATTTATTAATCGCCTTAAAAATATCCAATGTCATTCTTTGATCCCCAAATTCGATTTCCATGCTACCACTTTCACAGTTAATGTTAGCCTTAGCGGTAGCCAGGAACGGACGCCCCAGAATGATGGGCGTGTTCCTCAGATTTTTAGGTACATCCATGTCAAGGACAAGGAAATCTACAGGAAAATAGAAATCCTTAACCTTAACAATAACATCTTCAATAATGCCTCGTGGATTTGTGACTGAACGGTTCTTTAACTGTAGTGTTACTAAAGTTGGCTGAAGTTCACCTAATCCAAACTTCTCGTAAAGAGAAGTTGGAATTTGGTTGATGGATGCACCGAGATCCAGTAGTGCTCTATCAAAAGTGTAATCTCCAATGACACAAGAAATCAAAGGTGCACCTGGATCTCTCTTTTCTGAGGGAGGTGGTGCAGGATAACAAAATTAGCTTGCTCGGAGAGTGCCACCTTTCTCGGAACAGATTCTCTCGACTTACGCTTCTGTGTACATAAATCCTTTAAAAATTTTGCGTAAGCCGGTATATGTTTGATAGCGTCGAGGAGTGGGATATTGTTCTCGACATTCTTGAAAATATTCAGAAACTCTTCATTACTATCAACAGACTTCTTCCCTGATCTGATCAAGGCTTCAGGAAAAGGAACATGAGTCGGACCTTTGGAATCAGGTTCCTGAGCCTTGATTTCTTCTCTAGAGTTCTTCTTTCTCTCCTCAGGTTCTTTAGGATTCGGTAAATCAGAACAGTGTGGTTGTGGATCCTGAGTTTGTTTACCACTCCTCAAGGAAACAAAATTTGCAAATGCATACGAGTTCGGGTCTTGGGGAGGGTTAGGAAAGATTGGAGGGGCTTCATTAGCCAAGAACCGTTGATTTGTGAAAGAAGAAGAAGAGGAAGGACCCTGCTCAACCACCTGAGCATGTGTGTGTGCATCCCTCTGATTCCCGTACCCATGGGCTTGATTGCTTGGATTCAGGATATTTCGTGGGTTGGGTGCAAGTTGAGATGGTAGAGATCTGGGTCGACGAGAGTTAGCTATGAGCCCGATTTACAAGTTGTCCAGCGAGGTTTTCATTTGTTGCATGAGCTGGAGCATAGATCCTTGCATGTCTACCATTTGTCGGTTCAAATCAGCCTGCCCTACGGGTTGACGGGCGTTCCAAGCTAGCTGATTGACCTGATTCGAGGGCAACTGAGTATAAACATGACCCTGACCCATTGGTCGTTGCGGAGCATAGTTGCTGAATCGAAATTGGGTCTGCTGCCTCGGGTTTTTCCAGGAGAAGTTAGGGTGGTTTCTCCAACCCAGATTATAAGCATTGGAGTAGGGGTTGGATCTAACATTCTCCTGCACAGCATAAACATCCTCATAGGGTGAGGATGGAGAGAAAGAAAGGGAAGGATCAGAGAAACTGGGATCAAAGGCCCCAGTTTGGAGCCTGTGGGGGTTTCGAATAATGCTAACTCACAGGTTGAGCCGCATCAAGTTGATTCACGTACTCCTGTCTAGAAGGAGCTCGCGATGAATGGAGTCTCGAATTCTGAGATTGAGTGGATCGATAGTTGTTCATTGAGTTTCTAGCCATCCACTCCTCCATTCTCTTAGCAACCAAGTCCACCTTATCAAGTTTATTACAAATCAATTCCATATCGAATGAATGAGAGTCGTGGACTTCATTAACATTCGATCTGGGCTGCTGGGACCGGTTAAAAGTATCCATGGAGGCATGATTGATCGAGTTCTTGCTCATCTCCTGAAACAAATTGTGCACGCTTTCTGCATCTTTGTTGAGGAAATTGCCTCCTTAAGAAGCGTCCACGTGATTTCTGAGTTGCTCAGTCAACCCGTGGTAGAAAATTTGCACTAGTTGCTATTTCGGCACCTCGTGGTGTGGACACCTCTGCAATAGGTCCTCGAATCACTCCCAGGCAACATGAAACTGCTCCCTCGGCCGCTGGGTAAAGGTAGTAATTGCCCATCTCAAAGCATTGGTATGTCCAACAGGGAAGAATTTCTTCAAAAAGGCCGATTTCAACTCATTCCAAGTTGCAATTGGTCTTCCTATAGTCCTGTACCAATGAGCGGCTTTATCCCTAAGAGAGTGGGGGAAGAGCCTCATGATCATTTGCTCCTTATTCACGTTTCGCGCCTTGGTGGTCAAGACTAAAGTGGTCAAGTCTTCCAAGTGCTGAAACGGGTCTTCAGAGCCAAGCCCATGGAAATGTTTGATCAGGCTTAACACCTGGGGCTTGATTTCTACATCTCTAGTAGGAATCTGGACGTCGGGATGTTCCCCGTAATTTGAAGGATCATAAAAATCCTTCAAGGGCTGAGCACCCTGCATTCTCTGGAACCATTCTTGCATTCTCTGCATTTGTTCCAGCTGCCTTCGAAATACCACTTGTGGATCTTGGGGCAGATAAGGCTATTGATCGGTCATGGGATCAATTTGGCCAAAATCTAATCTACTCCTCCTAGAATACTCTAGTGGTCCTTCCAATCGGGGATTCAATGACCTTCATCCCAGCATAAACTAGGAAAAGGTCGGAAGGACTGGGGATAAGAACCCTGCAGCACAACAAAACAAGCTTGTCCTTAAGTGGGGTAGCCTAAGGATCTACAGATTCTCAGAACCTGCCTTAATAATCTAAACGATTTACTCTACTTGTGTCTACTCAATCCAACCAGTTAGAAGGAGGGACTGGGGAGAAGGTTCTTCTTTCGGCATGCGCCTCCGGTTCCTAGTGTACCCCCTAGCCGCGATCGTTTGATGCTACTCTCCTAGCTAGACATTAGATTGATCAGTACAAGCAGGTTAATCATAAACAATCTCAGACTAGGCCCCAAAGAGCAAATCAGTCCTTAAGCCCAACGTCTACTCGATTTTATTGAGGCCTGGGATTGTAGTGCTTATGGAATGTGGTGGCCCCTTAAAATGGGTTGTACCCTTAATGATCAATTGAGTATTTGTAAGTGCATGCACAACTAGGGTTTTCAAGCAAGATTATTTGTGATGAGCAGATTTTAATGTTCAAATATTTCTTAAGTAGCTTTTAGGGTTTAGAATTAGGTTGATTTCAATCAAGTTTGAGGCAAACCAGGTTTTCAAGCACGGGTGAAGATTGCTTTCCTTTTAAAATAAAAAATAAAGTGGAGTGCCTGGTATGAACCTAGATTGAAAACCCTAAGAGGAAGCTACTTGGTGAGTTGATTTTAGATTGAGTGGTGTAGCCCAAACAACTCAAACAATTGGCCACAATTGCACCACTGAGTTAGGCACACCAAAATGATTAACCTAGAATGATTTCTACTCTTTTATGTGTTAATTTGTGTGTACCGGTTCCACAGATCAGAATCTGGTTGAGTAGAAGAAAATCAATTAGGTTAAGTGCCTTGAATGTAGGTGTATGTTGTGTGTATGTTGAATTACTCCACAAAAAATATCTTTTTATTTTTTTTATATGCGAGGGTGAAATGAATGTGGGTGGAAATCCAAACAACCAAACTAATTCTAGGATTTATGCAAACTCCTAGGTTAATTGGAATTTGAATTTAATGTGATGAAATGAAATCTATGGAGTGGGAAGAATGGGGAGAACTTACAGTCATCTTCAACTGCACTTTACTTCGATCCATCGCTTGACGATTCCTTGATAGAGGTATCTGCAAAATGATAGACACGAGAGAAAACAAGTTAGAGGACAGTAAAGTGCATGAAATGCGAAAAGAAGATCGAAAAATCGTTGCCTCCTCAACAACGACGCCAAAATGTTGAATGACGGATAACTATGCTATCGGAATTGATTTTGAAAAACTATTGTTGTAGTTTGAGTAGCGAAGAAATCCATTCAACAAATAAAATTTATACTGAAAAATCTGTAAAGAAATCCCGGGTCGAACTCAGGAAGGCTATGTCGATCAAAATTCGCAATTATATTTTTGTGTTTTTGTTTAAAGGGCGGAATAATCATAATGTAATGGAATCAATATAGATAATAAGAGAGAGAGAAAACATTCACTTGATATTGCAAAATATTTTTACAACTAAGAAAGCGGGAAAAGATTACACTAGAAAGCGAGAAATTGTTACAACTAGAAAGTAGGAAAATTCTACTTTAGAAAGCAAGAAAAAGAATGGGAGAGAGAAGTTATCCTCCTCGACGATCTCTTGGAGGACGAGTCGGACGAGACAATGCCTGGAAGACGAGGAATGGTGCGGGAAGAAGGAGGTCGAAGTAGGAGGAACGAGAACGAGGCAGCACATCGTCGTCGTTGCGGGATCCGCTTCCGGAATGGGGGCGAAAACTTGGTTTTAGCTCTTGAGGAGCATCCCGTGTGTGGGACAAGCCTCTCTTGAGCTTTGGAGAGGGAGAGAAGAGAAGGAAGGGTTGAGAAATTCGTATGGAAG
Organism: Thalassia testudinum; assembly: GCA_037157565.1. Taxonomy (NCBI): domain Eukaryota; kingdom Viridiplantae; phylum Streptophyta; class Magnoliopsida; order Alismatales; family Hydrocharitaceae; genus Thalassia; species Thalassia testudinum. The sequence goes on along the minus strand of JAZHRO010000026.1, from coordinate 18,837,029 downwards.
GGGTCTCCTTTTATAGTTGCAAGGAGTGCAGGCATTTTGGACATTACAACTTAAAAAATATTAATTCAGGACCTTTAGTGACAGATTTATCCGTCACTAAAGTCCTGAACGTGGCTGACGTTTGCATTGTTCGCATGCCCCCTCGCCTTCGCACCCTTCAATGCTCGCGCACTTTCGCATGCTCTCAGCCATCCATCTTTTGAGTGTTGTAGATGGTGCCACGGGTGTCGGATTGGATCGATTTTCACGTCGTTAGGCTGCGATCGTTGATTCAAACCCATTCGTGCTGTCGGATTTGTCGTCTGAGGTGTGGATTAACACCATCTTGGCCCTTGCTCTTTAAGGTTCCTCGGTCTCTATTTGGTGCTACGGATGTCCAATTAGGGCGATCTTGGAGTCGTTGAACTCCAATTGTCTCCCTGATCAGATCCGTACGGTTGGATCTTCGATCTGATGCCCCGATAAAAAGGAGACAATTGCTATACAATTTATACAACTTGATCTAAATGCATGATTATTGAGAATTCTTGAGAATATGTGCGAGAACTCCATAAACAATCAATCTGTGGGTATGTTCAACAGAACGACTACCCGTGCATTAACAAACACGTGGGGTGCACACGAGACTCAGGGCCTGTCTGCATCCGTCGATCTGGAACTGATGGCTAGTCGCCCGGACAAGGTCTCTATTATCGAGAAGAAAGTGGATGAATTGGCTCGACATCTATAGAGAACCACCTCAGCACAGCAAAGCACGTATGCGCAACGGTCATCTGGTAGGGAGGTTGTGCATAACATTTATCACCACTCTCATCAGGGGATGGACTCATATCTAGCCCTGTCTGATCTTGGTTTTGGAGGAAACTTCGGAACTTCCTACTCTAGTTGGGGGAACTCTGAACCCTCTTATTCTAACTTCTCTGGAGTTCCTCATACTTGCGAGGATCTCCACCCCATCCAGAATGATCTATTCTCTAACACTTATAACCTTGGATGGCACAATCATCCCAACTTTGCATGGTAGGGGGATAATCAAAGTCCAAGATGTCAATTCCAGCCCCGACCACAAGCTCCGCACCCTTACCAGCCTACTCAAGCTAGGCCCAATCCAAATTATCAATCAGGGCCATCAAGGGAAGATCAAAGGACTCTCATCTTACAAACCCTGGTTGACATTCAAAAATCCAATGTGGCTATGCAGAAACAACATAAAGACGAGATCACAGAGGTTCAAAATTAGCTCGCACAGATGGCGAATTCTCGCCAGCCTGATGCACTTCCATATCTCAACCTCTACCAAATCCGAATAACGTGCCGAACCAGAGGCGCGTTATTAACCTAAATCAGGGCCAAGCTCACTTTGTTTATCAGGCCCCTTCGCTCCATCACTTGATGGGATGGAGGCTTCGACATCATACTTAGGATATCAACAGCAATCACCACTCCTACCAAATCCAAACCAAAGCCAGGCAGGACTTAACTTTGTTACCACCTGTAGTGGCAAGACGACATAGGATCCACCTTATCCAAGCCATTCCCAGCCTGGAAGTTCAGAGCCTAACCTTAGGATGGTTATCCAGGATACCCCTATCCTAGATCCAAAAGTTGAACCAATCCTAGAGGAACCTATAGAGGTTCCATTTCCTGAGGCCTTGACCAAAGAAAGAGAAAACCTAAACTCGTGGCACTTGAGGAAGATCTGGTCAAGCTCTTTGAGCAAGTGCAGATAATCATCCCCTTAATGGATACGATCCGCTACATACCGGCATACGCAAGATTTCTAAAGAATTTATGTACACCTAAGCGTAAGCCACGAACCAAAGATGGGAGTCCAATCGTATTGTCTGAGCAAGTCAGCTCGATCATTTTGAGGAAGCTCCCGCAAAAAGCAAATGATCTTGGCACCCCTTGATCTCCTGCAAAATTGGTGATCTAGACTTTGATCGAGCATTGTTGGTCAGGAGCCTCCATAAATTTGATACCTACATCCCAACTAGACCATTTTGAGGAAACTGAGCTCAAACCGACTGAGGTGACTTTGCAGTTAGTAGATTGATCAATCAAGTCACCTAGAGGAATTCTCGAGGATGTTCTTGTATGGATCCATGGTTTCTATTCCTAGTGGACTTTATTGTATTAGACATGGAGACCCTGAAAATCTAAGGAACAAACCAATCATCTTAGTGAGACCATTCCTAGCCATAGCTAGGGCAAATATCAATTTTTAGGAGGGCCAGATCGAGTTAAAATTCGGGAACCAGACATTAAAGATTGATATCTTCAAGGCCCAGAAAGAAATAAACTGTGGTGTAATCGAGGAAGTATGTGACATTAGTTCTATGGTTGAGGACCCACTTGCAGAGGAAGACCTGATTATCCTTGATCCTCAACCACAAGAAAATTCTGACCCACGGTTAGAGGAGCCCAGAACTAACCTAGATTTATGTTTAGCTCCCACTTTATCTTTTGAGGCCCATCCCGAACCCCCACCCACTGCTGATAACCCAGTTATGGAATTGAAACCTCTTCCCGATCATTTGTAATATGTCTTCCTGGGTTCTAATCAAACGTTTCCTGTGATTATCAATTTCTGACTCACATCTGATCAGGAAACAAAGCCGATTTCTGTTCTCCAGCAGCATCAGAGAGCCATTGGATGGACTCTCGATGATTTGGCTAGAATTAGTCCCTCCTATTGTACACACCGTATCTACATAGAAGAGGGCTCACAACTGTCATGAGAAATGCAGAGATGACTCAACCCAAATCTTCAGGAGGTCGTGAAGAAAGAGATCATCAAGTGGTTAGATGCTGGTATTATCTACCCGATCTTTGATAATCATTGGGTGAGCCCGATCGTGGCCGTGCCTAAGAAAGCAGAGCTCATCGTCATCACGATTGAATATGGAGAAACCATCCCGACCTACATCGCGAATTCGTGGAGAGTCTACATTAATTACCAAAGACTGAATGCCTCCACGAAGAAGGATCATTTCCCACTGCCATTTATTGATCAGATTCTCAAGAAATTAGCGGGAAATCGATTCTTCTATTTCTTGGATGGTTACTCTAGATATAATCAGGTGGCAATTCATCTAGAGGATCAGGCAAAGACCACCTTTACCTACCCCTATGGTATGTACACGTTCCGGAGGATGCCATTCGGGCTATGCAATGCACCTGCCACCTTTCAGCGGTGTATGCTAGCCATATTCTCCGACATGGTAGGTAAATACCTTGAAGTATTTGATGTAGACACAATTATTGAAGATAAAATGCCTATTCATGCATGTTCCTAAGCTTAGATTTGCATTTCATATTATAAATATTACATAGCATGCATCATCCTGCATTTAGAATAGTCGTGTATATTTTAGGTTAATTATGTTCTTTTTATGGCCAGGAGGGAAGGAGATTTATTTCCGGGCCTTGGATGGATGATCTCACCATACGGATCTGATCAGGATGACGATTGGAGTCTAACACCTCCGAGATCGTCTAGATCAGAGTTCCGTAGTACCTTATGCAGTTTGAGGAAGATCAATAGCTAGGAGGGCAATGCGACATCCTTACGGTCTTCAGATGAAAAATCTGATTGTACGGATGATCCAGAGCAATGATCGCTGTCCGTTAAAGCGAAAATCACCTCGATCAGAGCTCCGTAGCACCCTCTACAAGAAGAAGATGGACGATCTAGATGGTGCCACATGGCGCCATCCAGACTGCCCAACATGAACCACGACTACCCCAGCCTTACGCATGGAGAGATCTCAACTGTTGGATCTCAATCCAACGGCTGAGGGGTGCTCTACACCGCACGACTGCACCACCTCCACTCAACCATCCACCACCTTGGTGCAACGGTGAGGCGCCCACTCCTCAAAGGAGGGGAGCGGGTTCAAAACCCGCTAAGCCCCCCCCAATTGCTCAATTGAGGCAGCGCGAGTGCACCGGCTAGCACACGCACGCGGATGCACGTGCAGTAGCCCCTGCACCCGCACTGTAACGCCAGCACAGTAGCGCAGACATGACATGCGATGGGCGTATAAGCACAGCAGCAGTGGGCATGAGTTGGCACGGACTTTCAGCGATAACCTAGGTGGACCTTTAACGATGCTTACAGCAGTCACTAATTACTTGTAGGCCCAAAGCCAGCTGTAAGCGTGAGCGGTGGGGGCACGATCTTCAGCGACAGTTGTATGGGGTCTTTAGTGACACTTGCAGCTGTTACTACAACCCTCTGCACGAATTTCTTCTTCCTTCCACTATATAAACATCCCTACACCCCCCATTCCTCTTCATCTCTTCCTTTCTTCCTCTCACCACCTCCAAGGCTCTATAAAGAGCTTGTCCCAAGCCCGAGATGCTCCTCTAGAGTAGAAAAGATAATAGTTTTCCCACCAATCATCCCCATTCGTGGAGCATCCCGTGGCCGTCCTTTCACCTCCCTTCGAGAAGAAGATCCTCTTCGTGATGCCGTTCTGTCCCATCCTTCGTCCTCCGGCTATGTCCTCCTTCGTCCTGCTCCTCACCACCTTTCTCCAAGCGACGTCAGAGCGAGTCGTCCTCCGAGCAACAATCAAGGGGGATTCTCTCACCTCTTTCTATCTTTATTGCTTTCGTAGTGTAATCGTTCCCGCTTTCCTAATTGTAGCAAATGTTTGATTGAGAAATATATGTGATTCTCTCTCTCTTATATTTTGCAAGTAGATTAGTTAGATAAGCAATTGTCGATATGATCTCTTGCTTTCTAAAAAATTTCAAAAAAAATTATAAAATATAAAAATGACAAAAAAAAAGTGAAATGCGGATTTCATAAAACCAAACGTTTGCCTCCCCGTGTTCGACCCGGGACTCACATTTCGAGTTTCGATTATAAATTTTATCTGATCGACGGATTTTCTCGCGAATCGAACTACGACGATGGGTTTTCCAAAACTCGACCCTTTACACGACGAGATCCGCCGCAATCAGTATTCATGGATGACTTCTCGGTATTCGGTGAATTTTTTGATGAGTGCCTCCTACATCTAGTCCAAATCCTCAAAAGATGCATTGAAGTGAACCTGGTTCTCTTCTGGGAAAATAGCCACTTCATGGTTCCTGAAGGCATCGTTCTTGGACATCTCGTCTCTGAGAGGGGTATCCAAGTTGACTGGGCTAAGGTGAATTTGATTTCCAAGCTACCTGTGCCTAACTCGGTCAAAGACATTAGATCATTCCTGGGGCACGTGGGATTTTACTGTTGATTCATACCTGATTTCTCTAAGCTCGCACGCCCCTTGACGAATCTCCTCTCAAAGGACACACCTTTTGAGGTGTTGACTAAGTGCATTTACGCATTTGAGAACCTGCGTGACTGAGTCACCCAAGCACCAATCCTGCAATCTCATGACTGGTCTTAACCCTTTGAGATCATGTGCAATGTGTCTGACTATGCAGTAGGAGCGGTACTAGGTCAGAAAATTGATGGGAAACCGGTGGTCATATATTACGCTAGCAAGACATTGGACGAGGCTCAGTGTAATTACACTGTTACGGAGAAAGAGCTGTTGGCTGTAGTATTTGGCCTGGAGAAATTCAGGTCCTACCTCTTGGGATCCCACGTTGATGATAACATCATCATCAGCCTTATCTAACTTTATTTAGTCATATTCCATCATTAAATGCTCTTACATAACCTCCAGAGAGCCCTAATTCACTACAATTCTATTCTGAGAGAATAATAGTAAAACAGGGGTAAAACTACGGTTTTAATAACATATCTCAATTGCAGTACAATCATGGGATTTCTCAGGGGTTAAATAAATGTCAAATGGTCTTAAATGTCTAATAAGTGAGTTCGTGCAGATAGAAATGGGTTTTCGCGCATTTCAGGAATTAAATGACATCTGAAACCCTAAAAATAGACCCGCTTAATTTACTGAGGTTTTGGTCAGGATAAAATTCACCTAAATCCTCTAAAATTCATAGAAAAATATTCTCTAGGGTTTGATACCTTCAATTTGACCATCAGAATCCGTCTTGACCTAAAATAGAGCCACAGACAGACTTTTGGCCTAATTTGGGTAATTGTGCAATTTCTCCAGTATGACTTGGTCAAAACAAAAATATAACTTCACCATTGGATTCCTTAGGTCAAAATTAGGTTTTTACCAAAATTTGGGTCCAATCTGAGATCATCTTGACCTAGTTTGCAATTTGGTCCTACTTAACTCTTTTATCTCACACTCATGCCCCTAACTTTTGAATTTCTTTCAAATAGCACCCTATATTTTTCATTTTCTTCATAAATAGGTCCCTACTGCCCTCAACTCCTAATCCTAAAGCTTCGACGACCTTAATTTGGCAAAATCTCTGTGATTTCTTAACGAATCCCTTTCAAAATTGAAAGAAAAACTCATCAAGTAATTGCCTTCCTTTTCAGCCAGATTCGAAGCTCTAGATCTTGCCCAAATCCTAATGCGAACACATGAAAGAATTGGATTTCCAACTCTGGTGACCTTCCAAGCTTGTGAAGCTTACTTCCCAAGCTCTAATCATCCTCTAACGACCTATATAAGACTCTCCAGGGTAGACTGCTCTCCTCACGCTTGAATTCGGTCGGATTCCCCTTTGATTTCATCTCTCCTCATTCAGTCGAAGCTCCTCGACATTTGGCAATTTCCTCCATCTCCCCTCATCGTCTGACTGTAATACCGGCGGCAGATCCACCTTCCTTGCCTTCCTCCACGTCGAGCAGTACCAACCGACGCCTCTATCTCCTTCATCCTCGCCGTCCTACCCTCACTAGAGCATCTTTCTTCCCCGACGCCGGCCATACCATAACTGGTGCCGCTCCATCCCCTTCTTCCATTATATTAGGGTTAGATTAGTTTATTTTAGCTTGTAGGTTAGTTTCTCACTCTTCTTATCCCTGTTTCGACCCTCGACACACACTATCACCTCCATCTTCCTCGTCTCCGGCAATCCCTCCGGCGAGGCATCCCTACTGCTACACCCCTCCAATCGCCTCATTGAAACTCCCATAAGCTTCGCCTCGCCTTCTCGCACAAAAGCCCTCTCATTTTCTCTCCATTCATGCACCCAACACTCCCCCCCCTCGAACACACCCATCATCGACTTCCGTTCCCAACTCCGTTCGTCCACCACACACCTCAACACGCCACGAAACCACTACCATCTCACTCCACACCTTCCGACGATACTGGTGAATGTGTTTAATTAAGCCGAGAGGCCGTATTCCTTTATTTCAGATTCGACCGGAGCTTTGTCGTCACCCTTGAAGTTCTCCGACATGTCTTGAGTTCTTCGGTCGCATTCGATCCAAGCGCATGTTCCAGGCTGCGGACTCATCCCAGGAAGTGACCCAGGCCTCCAACTTGGAGCACCGAGTGCTACTTCAGCTTCGATTGAGCGAGCATTCCATCAGTAGCACACGCACGAAGGAGCCGTGGGATTTAGTCCCACATCGTGGGTCTTCGAAGCAACACAGCCACATAAATTGAAAACGTGATATGGGCTCTTCGCCTCCAAACATGGGGTGAGGTCCCATTACACACCACACTGGTGACCCTAGACTCCGGTACGCGGATCCTCCGATTACCCGATAACCCAGTATTATGCATGGCTCTGGGAGAGCGGAAGTCAGAGAGAGGAGGAGAGAGAGTGCAGGATTAGGGGGGGTTTTGCTCTGAAGATAAATGACTGACACTTAGCCATTTGAAGAAGAAAGCCCCTGTGCGTGAAGAAGGAAGGCCAAGGTAAGAAGAGGAGAAGAATTGAGCAAAGGAAGAAAGAAAAGAGAAGGAATAAGGGCCTGTGCATGCAAGGAAGAAGAAGAGGAGGACCGTCAAAGAAGAGAAAAGAAGAAGAGAGAACTAAGGTAGAAGAGAAGAAGAAATAGAAGAAAAATCATAAAGGGGTATTGTAGCAATGTCTTTGAAGACATCTGATTGCAAAATCAGATGTCTAATCACATATTTTTGCCTTTGATTAAGATTTGAGTAATTATTCTATGTATTAGATTTATAATTGGTGATCTAAATCACCATTATTTTGTCTAGCATTCTTTTTATCCCCTCATTTACTCATGTTCTACATTGCAAATTAGATTTTGAGTAGTATATTGTGCTCATTTACATTAATTATTGAGATTAGCACGTGAATTCCTATTTGCTCCTAGCGAATGACCTCAGACTTTCATTTGAGTATAAATTTTATCTGTTTTGACCGATTTCGACCTATACTACGATGCACCTTTTATAACATCGATTTCGCTTGTAAACACACGTCATCATTCACTCAGATCACACCGCAGTAAGGCACCTACTCATGAAGAAGGATGCGAAGCCTAGATTAATCCATTGGATCTTGCTGTTGCAAGAATTCGATCTTGAAATTTGCGACAAGGCGGGAAAGCAGAATGTGGTAGCTGAACACTTATCCCATCTTCCTTCTTTACTCATTGACCCTTCTAGACCTATCACAGGGCACTTTCCGGATGAGCACCTCCTGACAATCGAAACGGAACTTCCATGGTATGTTGATATATTAAATTATTTGGCATCGCATCAGATTCCGTCTGATTGGACAAAAGCCAAGAAAGACAAATTACTTTCAAAGGGAAAATACTTTATCTGGGAAGATCTGTATCTATTCCGCATTGGTGCTGATCAAATCATTAGAAGATGTGTTACAGAATCTGAGTTCAATGGAATCTCATCCTTCTATCACGACCAGGTTTACGGTGGTCACTTTTCTGGACACAAAACTTCAGCAAAAGTCCTCCAATGTGGATTTTATTGGCCCACGATTTTCAATGATGCACATGACTACTGTAAGGCATGCACTCATTGCTAGACCTTGGGCAACATGAGCAGATGTGACATGATGCCTCTACAGTTGATTCTCGTGTGCAAAATCTTTGACATCTAGGGGATTGACTTTATGGGTCCCTTCCCAAAATCTGATGGTTTTGAATATATTCTCCTAGCTGTGAACTAAGTGTCCAAATGGATTGAAGCCATCCCAACTCGAACCAATGATCATAAAGTTGTGATTAAATTCATTCAATAGAACATCTTCTCTCGGTTCGGTATTCCGCGGGCCATTATTTCTGATGGAGGGCCCACTTCGCGAATGTGCACTTCTAGTCCCTGATGAAAAAGTATGGGGTGTCGCACCGCATCTTGATTCCTTATTACCCCTAGACTAATGGATTGGCTGAATTGTCAAATAGGGAGACCAAGAAGATCCTTTAGGTCACTGTTCGACCTGACAGGAAGGACTGGTCTGCCCACCTTGCGGAAGTCTTGTGGGCCTATAGGACTGCCCATAAAACCCAGTTAGGCATGTCTCCCTTTAGACTCGTGTATGGGAAGGCATGTCACCTCCTTGTAGAAATGGAGCATAAAGCCTACTGGGCAGTATGGAAGTGCAATCTAGATCTTTTGAAGGCTGGAATCCACCGTCGGTTGCAATTAAGCGAGATCGAGGAACTACACAATGATGTGTATGAGAACTCGCAAATCTACAAAGAGTGGGTGAAAGCCTTCCATGACAAGCACATCTCATGTAAATCCTTCCATCCTGGTCAGAAAGTGCTACTCTTTGATGCCAAACTCAAGCTCAACAGTAATTCTAAAGTAATTCTATATCAAGCATATATATCAAGCATTCAATCAATTTAAATATCTCAACAGTAATTCTAAAGTATCAAGCCTCAAATCAGTTGTCGGGTCTGATGACTAGATGACTTAATCAACAAGTGCTACAGTGCTTTCCTAGAACTGTTCTTCTTCTTTTCTCTCCTTCTCTGCTTCTGCTCGTCTTTAACCTCTTCTCTTCCTTCTCTGCAGGCCTCCTTCCTTTCCTCCTTTTCTGCGAAGGCTTTCTTTTCTTCTTCCTTCTTTTCTTCACGCACAAAGGGCGGCCATCCCTTCAGATTTGGCTAAGTGTCGCATAGGGCAAAACCCTCCCCTGCCCTGCGCTCTCTTTCTTTCTCTCTTCCTCTTAGGTTTTGCCCTCCCAAAGCCACAGTCAGGGTAGTTGGGTATACGGGTAGATGCGCACCCGGGACCAGGCTCACCGGCGTGGGTGGTGAGCGAGGAGTGCTTAGGTTAGCCAGGTTATCGGATCAGCCAGACCCGCAGGTTAGGTGTTGCGGGTGAGGTGCGTGAGGGGCGTGTGTGGGGACCTTACCTCCTGTGCTTGCTGAGGCAATAAGCCTAAGTGACAAATGCAATTTATGTGGGTGTGGGCATCTGTTAGTTTCTGAGGTGGGACTAAATGTCCTACCCTTCCTTCGCACAGTGTAACAGCAGAGTCCTTCGTCCAATTGGCATAGTTGCTGCTCCTGTAGTCTTCAACTTAGGACCTGGATGCTCTCTTGGGAGTAAGCTGTGCTACCTGTGGAAGTTGCCTGGGGCTCGCAATGCCTGGGACTTGAAGAACAAGGGCAGCGATGGCAGGAGTGGCGGAGCTCCGACGAGGATACCTGCAAAGAAGAATACAGCCTTGCGACCTCATCAGAAGATTCAGCAGGCTTTGCCGTAGCACGGCGAACGTGGTGATGGGTTTAGCGTGAGGCGAGTGTTGTGGAGGTCGGACAGAGTCAGGATCGGAGGTGCGGTGATGGGTTGTTCAGGGCAAGTTTGGGTGATGAATCAGTGAAATAGATAGAGGGCTTTTGGCCCTTGGGTCGAGGCGGAGGTGTAGGGATAGTTGGCGAGGGGGATGGTTGTGTGTAGCGGATGAAAGCCCTCGCTGGTGATGTTGCCGGAGGTGGAGAAGATGAGGGTGATTCACGGCGCCGGTGGTCGAATTTGGGAAAAAGAAGAATATAAAAACGTAGGGAATGAAAGGAAACTTAGAGAACCTAATCTAACGATCGAAGGAGGTAGAAAAGCCACGCTAGTGTGATGGCTGGAGGTGGGGAAGATGAATCCTTTGGGAGGGGGATGGCGATGAAGAAAGGGATCTGGATGCCCTGGCTTTGGCCCACCACGCGCAGACAAGGATGAGGAAGGAGGATAGGCCAATTTGATCGTTGGCCGTCCTAGAAAGACAGGGGAGGAGCTCACTAGAGTTAAGTTGGAGGAGGGTCGGAGGGAGAGTTTCGAAGAGGTTCTTGGCCCTAAAACTAACTGAAGAGCACAACCATGCATTGGGCGTGCTTAAATAGGGCTTAGGATGGGGTTCCAAGCTTGGAAACAAGCTTGGGAACCTTGGAGCTTACGCAAAAATAGGATACCCATTCCTTCAAAGTGTTTGCATGAGCTTTTGGGAAGGAGTTGGGATCCAAGGTTGGTCCCATTGGAAAGAGCATTTCCTAAAGAGTCTCTGGTTCGATTTTAGGAAGGTTTCATCAATCAATCAAGGAGAACTCTCCAAATGAAGCTCGCCGGAGTAGGATTCTTGAGCGATAATGGTGGAGGGACCTTTTTGTGAATAATATGACAAAATTGGGGGGCTATTTGCAAGGAATTCAAAAAGCTAAGGGTCTGAATGAGATAGAAAGAGTTTGACTAGACCAAAATGCAAACTTGGTCAAGATGATCTTAGATTGGGCCCAAATTTTGGTACATACCTAATTTGGACCCAAGGAATCCAATGGTGAAGTTATATTTAGGTTTTGACCTAGTTTGACTGGGTAATTTATGCAAAAAACTCAAATTAGGGTAAATGTCAGTTTGAGACTCTATTTTGGGTCAAGATGGGTTCTAATGGTCAAATTGAAGGTACCAAACCCTAGAGAATATTTTTATATGAATTTTAGAGTGAAGTACAATAGATGTGAAGTACAGAAAGATAATCAGAAGGATCTTGGGTTTTTTGGAATGATGGGTTGCCTCCCGTTAAGCGCTAAATTCAACGCCTTCAGCCGAGCGAAAAATGGTATGGAGGAGTGGTCAAATTAGATGAGTTTTATAAAACAAGCACCTTGATCAATAGCCTGGTTGGTCCAACCAGGTGCTTGTTCAAATTAGCAGGCTGATGATGCAGCCCAAACCCAATCAATCTGGTGGGTTGATGGATGTGGATCAAGAGGTGCGATGCCCACCAGATACTGTGGAGCTCAAATGTATGTGGAAGTGTAAAACTAGGGTTTGGCTTAGTTGAATCATCCTAATCATAGTAGGGATCCTCAAATGAAAAAGAGTCAATGTAGGATGTAAGAACCCTACGAGAGTGATTAGAGAAGGATGGGTTGTGATTTGTAGTCTGATCGATGTTTGAAACCCGATTGAAATGTGGAGGAGAATCATGTGCAACCAGCTCATTGAGAGGAGAATCAGAGTAGAAATTGAGTCCGATTGCGAGTCAGGGTTGAGAACGGGTTTGGGAAGGTTCTGCACAAGTAGAAGAGGTGTTTTCTTTCAAATCATTGACCTCAGCGTTAGAATCAAAAGACGGGTCATAGTTGCTGAGGCGTAAATTGGCTTAGAGTTGTCAGGAAACAATAGTTCTCCGAAATCAGAGTAAGATTCGAAATCATCGGAGAATTTGTGAGAATCAAGTTCTGAATTTGATTCGGGATCAGAGGTTCTACCACAGAATAGATCAAGATGTGGATAATCAGCAACCTGACTTGGGTCTAACCTAGTTTCAGACTCTGAACTCTCAAAGATGTCCTATTAGGTTTGGGCTTGGGTTCTTGGCTTATAGGGAAGACCCAATCAAAACCCAACTCTTCCAACTCGGTTTCTGTATCATAAATTGACATGACTTCCAAAAAATCAATCTGTATCTCTGAGGAGGTTGGAGAGGTGTACTCATCATATACAGGCCTAGAATTGTAGTCTGGATTCGAAATTTGATTTGTTTCGCACAGGGCCTCATAATCATCCCAATAAGGCTCAAATCCTGATTCTAGGTTAAGGGTGTGGGTTAGATCACTAGAATCTAGGTTGGGTTTTATAGGGATGTCAGAATTGCTCTCGAGAGTCACCTTATCAGAATAAGGACTGGAATTTACGCCCTCGAGAGGTTCTGATTCAATCTCATTATCACAGGTGTCTGGAAAATCTAAGCTTGGCAAACTAGGGTTTTGATTTTCTAGGGTTGGCTCAAAATTGTGAACACCTGTAATCAGATCCTCCCAACCTGTCTCAAGATTAAGAATGTTAATTTGTTTGTGATTTGAATAAGATTCCATTTGGGTTGGAGGTCCATAACAAGCTTGATCATCAAACTCGGGATTTGGGAGATTGTGCTGGTTAATCCAAGATGTCATAAGGGTGTACTGATGCCTCTGATCGATAACATGTTTCAACATCTTCATTACCTTGTCTCTTTTTTCGAGGTCATCTTGGTGTACTTTCCATAGTGATGGCTCAAATCTACAGAACATATATTCACCATTATGCCATCTGTCAATTTCTCGGTATTTTGTCATGAGAACATCCCAAGTTGCCCCGTTTTCTAGTTGCGTCAAAATTAACTATGCTTGTTCTAAAATGAATGTTGTTGTGTTTGACACGTTAACCTGTATATCCTCAAACAGGTCTACTAACATGTTGGGTTGCATCTTTGAATCAAATGGTGGAATCAAGATGTAGAATCAAAACTCAGGTTAGATTGAAATTGATCAGATATGGCAGAAACCCCTTAAGATAATCTGTGTATGTGCTTTAATAGAAGGGATGAGGCACCGGATGTGAGACTTGACCCAATCAAGGCACCCAAAGATTTTTGGATGACTAAGGCAATTTCATGGTGGATGATACCTCTGAATCAGAAATTTGCACACCCGAGAAGTACCTGGGCAGCCAAGAAGGGAGAGCCCTACAAAGACCCCTACACGGTAGAGCATCCCTATGGATTATAGGGTTTCCCCCACCCGACCTTCTTTGTCATTGAGGATCCAAGTAGACCAGAATGTATGAACTTAAGTCCTTAAGTCTACCAATTTTATGTCCTAATTTGTGCCTTGAGTTTCACTTGATTAGAAGTTAATTCAACTTGTGACCTAATTTGGAGGTTGGTTGGCCTACAATGTAGACCAACTTCACCTGACCTGCGCTAAAGATGGCAGAATGAGATATAGGTAAGACCTAGAAATCACCCTGATTTGACTCCTAGATTATTAGGTCCAAGGATTTTAGGGTTCAAGTGAATTTAGAGCCTAATTTTAGGATTTTTCTGATTAGATCTTTTCAATCAAGGGCTTGGGTAGCACGTAAATGCGGATGGGTTTGTTTCCTTTTATGCAGGCAAGTGTGAACTAGCACTCCAAAACCCTAAGAATTGAAACCCTAATTGGCTCTATTCTGCATCCAATTTGATCTTAAAATGTTCTCCTTGGACTTCAAACAAGAAGTGTGTAGTCCAAGAAGATTAGAAATTAAGCGTAGTCCCTAATAGGCATAGGAATTTTGGGGTAGGGAATTCTAAATAGAATCGCTTCAAACTTCAATTAGATTTGAAAAATGATTTCGCAAATAAGGAAACTTGCCTTTTTAAATGATGATTACTATGAAAATAAGGTAAGTGATTCCTAATTGATTGTTCCCCCTTTTTTTTTGTCTTTCCAAGATTAGGAGGTTGATTAGGGAAGAATAGAGAAGTTACCTGCCTTGGAGTGGTTGATTTGCCCGGAAGACCTTGTGAAGTACCTTGTAAAATCATAAGAAAGCAAACAGGGCAAGTCAGTGCTCAAATATAATCAAATAATACAGAGAATAGTGGTGAATTGCACGTTGCTCCCCGGCAACGGTGCAAAAATGTTGACAGAGTGAGATCGAGGTTTATAAATGTTGCATTGTAGTATAAGTTGAAATCACTTGAAAATAAATAATATTTATTACTCGAATATTAGAAATGAAGTCCAAGGTTGAACATAGGGAGCAAGTAGGAATTCAATCGCTAATCTCAATTAATGTGTAAATGAGCACAAGAACTTAAACCAAATAATGATATTCAATAAATACTAATCTGTCACATTAGATATTCAATGAATTTTCATGTATCTTAAGGCAATAAAAAGGTGGAGAAGCTAAAACAATGGTGATTTGAATCACCAATTATTCTCTAAGCATATATATCAAGCATTCAATCAATTTAAATATCTCAACAATAATTCTAAAGTATCAAGCCTCAAATCAGTTGTCGGGTCTGATGACCAGATGACTCAACCGACAAGTGCTACAGTGATTTCCTAGCACTGTTCTTCTTCTTCTTCTTCGTTTCTCTCCTTTTCTGCTTTTGCTTGTCTTTAACCTCTTCTCTTCTTTCTCTGCAGGCCTTCTTCCTTTCCTCCTATTCTGCGAAGGCTTTCTTTTCTTCTTCCTTCTTTTCTTTACGCACAGAGGGCAGCCATCCCTTCAGATTTGGCTAAGTGTTGCATAGGACAAAACCCTCCCCTACCTCGCGCTCTCTTTCTTTCTCTCTTCCTCTTAGGTTCTGCCCTCTCAGGGCCATAGTTGGGGTAGTCGGGTATACAAGCAGACGTGCACCTGGGACCAGGCTCACCGGCGTGGGTGGTGAGCGAGGAGTGCTTAGGTTAGCTAGGTTATCGGATTGGCCAAACCTGTGGGTTAGCGATGGGAACACCACCATGAGCCAAAACTAGCTCATTTTGACCCAATTAAGTCAGTAAATGCTCCTACATAACTGTCAGAGAGTCATAGTCACTGCATAATCATTTTGAGGGAAAAATAAGAAACTAGGATTAAAACTGTAATTTTACCAGTATATCACGAATGCAGTACAACCACAGGTTTTCTCAAGGGTTGAATGAATGTCAAATGATCTTAAAAAGATAACAAGTGGGTTAGAATAATCAGAAAAGGATTTTGTACGTGTTCTAAGAATTAAATGACTTTTGAAACCTTAAAAAAGATACGCTTAATTAACTGAGGTTCTGATTAGGATAAAATTCACCTAAACCCTCTAAAATTCATAGAAAAATATTCTCTAGGGTTTGGAACCTTCAATTTGACCATCAGAACCGTTTTGACCCAGAATAGAGTCACAGACAGGCATTTGCCCTTATTTGAGTTTTTTGCATAAATTACCCAATTAAACATGGTCAAAACCAAAATCCAACTTTACCATTAGATTCCTTAGGTCCAAATTAGGTTTGTACCAAAATTTGGGCCCAAGATGAGCTTGTCTTGACATAGTTTGCAAATTGGTCCTGCCTTCTACCCTTAACTTTCAAAATATTTTCAAATAGGCTCCCTAACTTTGTCATCATTCTCACAAAAAGGTCCCTGCCGCCATTAAACCTATTCCGACTTGCTCCGGCGACCCTAAAATGGAAAGAACTCCCTGATTTCTTGACGAATCCCTTTCAAATTTGAAAGGGAAGTTGGTCAAGAAATTCCCTTCCTTTTGAACTCGACCCTAAACCCTAAAACCTACCCAATCTCTCATGCGAACGCATGAGAGATTTGGGTCTCAAGGGATTTCCCAATCCAACGAGCTTTCCAAGCTTGGGAAGCTTGCTTCCCAAGTTCTAACCGCCCTTTGATGACCTATAAAAGAAAGCCCAAGCCTGGCTGAAGTCCTCAAGCTTGAATTCGACTAGAGTAACCCTCAAATTCTCCTCTCCTCCTCTGGCCGAGTTTCTCTTCAAGCTATGGTGACCCTCCTTGCCTCTTCTTGTCGTTTAATCCCAATACCAGCGGCAGATTCTTCTTCCTTGCCTTCTTCCATGTTGAGCAGCACTCGCCGGCGTCTCTATCTCCTTCATCCTCGCCGTCCTCCCCTTATCAGAGCAGCATCATCTCTGATGCCGACCATACTACATTCAGTGCCACCTCAACTCCCCATCATCTACCAACTACCTTGATAAGTCCCTTACCTCGTCTACTTCATTTTCATCTCAACCGCACTCGATTTCGACCACGCTACCGCCTGTTCACCGTCATCCCTTCCGAATTCGGCCACTCCTCCAGCGAAGCACTCCCATCGCTACACTACTCCATACACCTCGCCAACACTCCCTACACCTCCGCCTCGACCCATAGACAAAAACCCCTCAAGTAATTGAGAGGATTGACCTTTCCAACACTCCTCCGAACACACCCATCGTCGCGTTCCTCCTCCGACCTTCGTAGACCACCACACACCTCCACTAACCATGAGACCATCCCCTACGCATTCGTCGTGGTCTGGCGAAGCTCGTGAACAGGTTTAATTGGGGCTACAAGCTCGTATTGTGATTTCAGGTTCTCCTCTGCTGTTGCCATTAACAGAGATTCATGCAACCTCGAAGCCCGTGTTCTTGCTATTTCCGACCTAGGTTTTAGTCCCAGGACATGCAGAAGTCGCAACTCCAGGTCTCCAGGACATCAATTGGGTGGAAGAGGTGCACGTGCAACATCAATTGAACAAGGATCCCACTCCAGACGCACACGAAGAACAAAGGTGGGACTT
Source organism: Thalassia testudinum (assembly GCA_037157565.1). Taxonomy (NCBI): domain Eukaryota; kingdom Viridiplantae; phylum Streptophyta; class Magnoliopsida; order Alismatales; family Hydrocharitaceae; genus Thalassia; species Thalassia testudinum. Next base: position 18,819,644 of record JAZHRO010000026.1, on the reverse strand, counting down.
TAGTCCCACCTTGGAAGCTGACGAGTCCCCGCGCCCACATAAATTGAAAAAGTCTCTTAGGCTTATCGCCTCCAAACATGGGGTGAGGTCCCTCTCACCCACGCACACCTGTGCCTCGTCCACGACACCTTACCCGTGGACCTGGTGTGCTTGACCCACCTAAGCCTGCACTCCTCAGCTGCGACCACCACCGTAGCTCTGGACCCGGGTTTGCGCCTACCCGATTACTCGGTTACCCACTGAAAGGCCCTGGGAGGGTGGAGCCTAAAAGAGAGATCGCACGGGGTAGGGGGAGGCTTTTACTGCAGAGAGAATTGGCTGACACTTAGCCAATTCAAGAAGTTTCCCCCTCAATGCGAAGTAGCTGAATAGAGAAGAAGAAGAAGGCTTGAGCAGCAGAAGAAGGAAGAAAGAGGAAGGAGAAGAAGAGGAGCTGCACAACAAAGAAGAGGAGGAGCACAAGAAGAAGAAGAAGAAGAAAAGCCTTAGCACTGTTGCACAGAGTTACTTAAGACATCTGATACTTTAATTACATATATTTGAGACTTGATTTAAGTGTTATTTGTGAGGAGTAATTGGTGATTTAAATCACTATTTTACTTCATTCTTTTTGCATATTGATCCTGACATTATCTTTATTGCAATCTTTATTCTTGATTTAAATTGTGATCTTGAGCTTTAAATTCCATATTGCTCCCTGTGTTCAACCTCGGAACCTTTTTGAGTAAGAAAATTTATTTGTTTGAGCACTATTTTGGCTATACTACAACACGACAATCTTAAAACACCAATCTATTGCTTAAACATTTTGGCGTCGTTGCCGGGGAGCAATGGGCAATTTAAAACTCTTGATTACAACTCCTGATTTAGATTCTAACTTGCTATATCTCTTTTGCTATGGTTTGTTTTAGGAGGGATACATTCAAGAAAGATCAGCCACACAGTAAACAAACCAGGGGCAGGTAAGTTCTAACTACTCTCTCTCTTAAGCCCCTCATTCTGAAAAGGTTCAAAAGAAAAGATCAGTTAGGGCTACTTGCATTCTATCCGTAGATAATTCATCGAGTTGCCTGATTTGATACATTTTATTTTGGACAACAAATCCTGATTTATGCACCCACTTAAAGCTTAAGGTATCTAGGGCTATCACATTCTTGCTTGAGCCCTAGGTACCACATTTGGACAAATTAAATTGGACCAAATTAAAGTCAATTAAGGATTCCAGTTTAGGGTTTTTAGAGACACACTTGCTTAATCAAGAAATCATCTGTCCAAACAATGTGTGCCTAGACCTTGATTGAACTGATCTATTCAACCAAAACCCTAAAGTCAGGTTCTTAAAGTCATTTGAACACTAAAAGAGGGACCTAAGATTCTCAAGAGGACAATACAGGTGAAGTTGACCCACTTTGTTTGGGTTAACCAATCTTCAAATTAGGTCACTTTTGCACTCAACACATCTTAAAGTTCAAGTGAAATTCTAAAGCACCCTTGCTCTTAATTAAAACTGGTGGACTTAAGAGGTCAAGTCCCCATTTTGGTCTACTTGGAACATCAGTGGCAAGAGAGGTTGGGTAGGGGAAACCCTGTAACCTGTGGGGGTGCTTTACTGTGTAGGGGTCTTTTTGGGACTCTCCCTCTCTAGCTGCTCAGGTAATTCTCAGGTGGATGGCTTTCTGACTTAGGGGTATCATCTGCCTCGAACCTCTATAGTCATCAAAAATTTTTGGGTATCTTGATTGGGTCCATCACATTTTACCTCTCATCTAGTCCATCGGTGCATGTTTGGGAGGAGGTCTCTAAGACCATCCTTGAGGCCTCCTTTAGCCACTCATTCACGTCGAGGCTAAGCCTCGACCTCCTTGTTTGTGCAACAACCCAATCCTATTGACATCTCTTCTGATTCATCTGAACCTGATTCTCCTTCATCCATCATCATGGCACAACCCGCAGAAGAAAATAATCTTGAAAATTAACTTCAGTGCCTCAATGATCTATTCCAAGCCTTTGTGAACCCACCGCAGCATCCAATAATGCGAGATCACTACAATCCTGCTGCGGTAGCAATTGAACCTTGAGTATAAATCATCGCTGGAGGTTCTAACACTGAACTCAAGCCCAACATGATTCATGCCATTCCCAAATTCCATAGGCGTAACTCCGAAGATCCTTTCCAGCATATCAAACAACTCCAGCATCTCGCCGAGACCTTCGGGTCAGAAGCTCAAAATCGGGATATTCTACTCATGAAATGTTCTCCTTCTCTCTCATGGATAAAGCTGCTCACTGGTAGCAAACCCAAATGCATCCAATCAACACCTGGGTGGAACTTCAATTCGAGTTTCTGAGAAAGTTCTTCCCTGTTGGTCGGACAAATGCTTTACGGCACCAGATCACACATTTCACACAACAAATAGGAGAACCACTTCATGAAGCATGCGATCGTTTTCTGGATCTCATGCGAAAGTGCCCTCATCACGGAGTTCCTAAATGGGAACAAGTCCAGTCCTTTTTCCAGGGACTCCATGAGGATATTAGATTATTCGTCAATGCGACTTGCGGAGGAAACATCATGGGTCAACACGGAGACACTGTGTGGGAGATTCTCGAGAATATGTGTGAGAACTCCAATAATGAATCCATGGGCATGTTCGATTGGACGAATGCCCATGCATTAACGAATCCAAAGGGAGTACATGAGACGCAGGTCCTGTTCTCTTCCGTTGACTTGGAACTGATGGCTAGTCATCTGGACAAGGTCTCTATTATTAAGAAGGTGGATGAGCTAACTCGACATTTGCAACGAGCTACCCCTGCGCAAAACCTGTTCACACAACCACCCTCTGGCAGGGAGGCTGTGCACAACATCTATCACTGACCTTCTCAAGGAATGGACCCATATCCACCCTCGTCTGATTTTGGTTATGGAGGAAACTCTGGATCCACCTACTCTAGTTGGGGGAACTCTGAGACCTCATACTTTGATTTTCCTGAGGTTCCTTAGACTTGCGAGGACCTCAATGCCATTTAGAATGATCCATTCTCAAACACCTACAACCTTGGATGGAGTAATCATCCCAATTTCGCGTGGTCAGGCAATAATCAAATTAATGACCTCAATATCCACCTCGACCACAAGCTCCTCGTCCATATCAGCCACCTCAGCCTAACCCAGCTTATCAATCTGGGCTGACTCAGACAGATCCAATGACTCTTATCCTTTAGACTCTGGCTGACATTCAGAAGACGAATGCACAGAGGTTCGCAATCAACTTGCCCAGATGGCAAATCCTCGCCAACCTGGTGCACTTCCTTCACAACCTCTGCCTAATCTGAATAACGTGCTGAACCAGAGGCACGTTATGAACCCAAATCCCGGCCAAGTTCACTTTGTTTATCAGGTCCCTTCTACTCCATCATCCGACGGGATGGAGGCTTCGACATCATATACGGGTTACCAGCAGCAAGCACCTCTTCTACCCACACCAAACCAAAACCAGGCAGGATTAAATTCTGCTACTACTCGCACTGGCAAAACAACACAGGACCCACCTTATCCAAGCCAAACCCAGCCTGGTAATACAAACTCTAACCCAAGGATAGTCATCCAGGATACCTCTATCCCAGATTAAGAACCTAGACCCATTCTAGAGGAACCATCTAAGGTTCCATTTCCTGAGGCCTTGACCAAGGGAAAAAGGATAATCAAAACCATGGCACCTCAGGAGGACCTAGTTAAGCTCTTTGAGCAGGTCCATATAAACATCCCTTTGATAGATGCGATATGCCACGTACTAGCTTACGCATGATTTCTGAAAGATGTATGTACGCCTAAGCGTAAGCCGGGAACTAAAGATGGGAATCTGATCGTACTGTCAGAGCAAGCCAGCTCTGTCATTTTGAGCAAACTCCCGCCTAAGGCAAAAGACCCAAGCACCCCTTTGATCTCCTGTGAAATCGGTGATATACAATTTGATCGCGCCTTATTAGATTTAGGAGCCTCCATAAATTTGATACCCACATCCCTACTAGACGATTTCGAGGAATCTGAACTTAAATCGACTGAAATGACTTTACAACTAGCTGACCAATCAATTAAGTCACCAAAAGGAATTCTCGAGGATGTTATAGTTAGGGTGCATGATTTCTATTTTCCAGTGGATTTCATCATTTTAGACATGGATACTCCTGAGAATGTGAAGAATACACCGAACATACTAGGGAGACCCTTTCTGGCCACTACTATGGCCAATATCAATTGTGAGGAGGGCCAAATTGAATTAAAATTTGGGAGCAAGACACTAAAGATCGATATCTTTAAGGCCCAAGAAGGAATTAATTGCGGAGTCATAGAACAAATTTGCGATATTGAAGCTGTGGTTGACGACTTCATCGAGAACCCGACTATTTTTGATCAACCACAAGAGGATTAAAACCCACAATTCGAGGAGCCCGAACTCAACCTAGACAGACCCATAGCTCCTTCCTTTGCTCCCGACACCCATCCTAAACTACCTGCTACTGTTGAAAACCCGATTTTGGAATTAAAGCCTCGTCCCGATCATTTCAAGTACATCTTTTTGGGTTCTAATCAGACATTTGTTGTGACTATCAACTCTCGACTCACACCTGATCAGGAAACATGCCTGATTTCTGTTCTCTATCGACATCGAAGAGCCATTGGATGGACTCTCGACGATCTCACTGGTATCAGCCCCTCATACTGCACACATCACATCTACACTGAAGAGGGCTTACGACCATCCCGTGAAATGCAGAGATGCCTAAATCCCAATTTGCGGGATGTCGTGAAAAAGGAGATTATTAAGTGGTTAGATGCAGGGATCATCTACCTGATCTCTGACAGTCGGTGGGTGAGTCCAATCCAAGTTGTGCCTAAAAAGGCAGGGCACACTGTCATCATGACTGAAATCGGAGAAGCCATACCGACCCGTATAGCAAACTCGTGGAGAGTCTGCATTGATTAGAGAAGACTCAATTCCTCCAATAAGAAGGTTCATTTCCCACTATCATTCATTGATCAGATTCTTGAGAAACTAGCGGGAAATGGATTCTTCTGCTTTTTGGATGGGTACTCTGCTTACAACCAGATTGCAATCCATCCTGAGGACCAAGAAAAGACCACCTTCACCTGCCCCTTCGGAACTTATCCATTTAGAAGGATGTCGTTCGGTCTCTGCAATGCACCCGCTACTTTTCAGCGGTGCATGCTTGCCATATTCTCAAATATGGTAGGTGAATACCTTGAAGTCTTCATGGATGACTTCTCGGTATTTGGTGAATCATTTGATGATTGCCTCCTGCACTTGGTCTAGATCCTCAGGCGATGCATCGACATGAACTTGGTTCTTTCTTGGGAAAAGAGCCACTTCATGGTACCTGAGGGAATTGTCCTGGGACATCCTATCTTTGAAAAGGGCATCTAGGTTGATCGAGCCAAGGTGAATTTGATTTCCAAACTACCTATGCCTAGCTCGGTCAAAGACATCTGATCCTTCCTAGGGCACGTCGATTTTTATCGTCGATTCATTCCCGATTTCTCGAAAATCATGTGCCCCCTGACTAATCGTCTATCTAAGGATGTCCCTTTTGAAATCACCAAGGAGTGTACTCAGGCATTTGAGATCCTACGTGATCGAGTTACCTAAGCACCTATCCTGCAGCCCCCTGATTGGTCTCAACCCTTTGAAATCATGTGCGATGCATCTAATTACACTGTGGGGGCGGTACTTGGGCAGAAAATAGATAGGAAACCCGTGGTCATTTACTATGCTAGCAAGACACTTGACAAGGCTTAACGTAACTATACAGTTACTGAGAAAGTGTTGCTAGTCGTAATATTTGCCCTGGAAAAATTCAGATCATCTCTTTTGGGTTCCCATGTTATCATTTACTTAGATCATACTGCTGTGAGGCATCTCCTTGCAAAGAAGGACGCAAAACCTCGGCTAATCTGCTAGATCTTGCTGTTGCAAGAGTTTGACCTCGAGATTTGCGACAAGGCGGGAAAACAGAACGTGGTAGCTGATCACGTATCTCACCTTCCTTCTGGCATTATCAAACCTTCCGGACCCATTACTGAACATTTTCCTGATGAGCACCTCCTAACTATCAGTGTAGGACTTCCATGGCATGCTGATCTAGTAAACTACTTGGCATCACATCAGATCCCACCAGATTGGCCAAAAGCCAAGAAGGACAAATTACTTTCCGATGCCAAGTACTACTTTTGGGAAGACCCATATCTCTTCCACATTGGTGCTGATCAGATCATCCGACGATGTGTTCCAGAAGCGAAAATTCAGGACATTTTGACCGTCTGCCATGACCAGGCATGCGGTGGACACTTCTCTGGTCATAAACCGCAACAAAAGTCCTCCAGTGTGGCTTTTATTGGCCCACGATTTTCAAAGATGCATATGATCACTGTAAGGCATGCACTCATTGCCAGACCTTAGGCAACATGAGCCACCGCGATATGATGCCCTTACAGCCGATTCTCGTATGTAAAATCTTTGATATCTAGGGGATTGATTTTATGGGACCCTTCCCTGTTTCAGACGACTTCGAATACATTCTTCTCACTATTGACTACGTGTTCAAATGGATCGAAGCCATTCCGACCCAAACCAACGATCATAAGGTGGTTATCAAATTCATTCATCAGAACATCTTTTCTCGGTTCAGGATTCCACGTGCCATTATCTCTGATGGAGGGACCCATTTCATAAATGCTCAGTTCATATCACTGATGACCAAATATGGGGTGTCGTACCGAATCTTTAGTCCTTATCACCCCCAAACCAATGGTCTAGCTAAGCTATCGAATTGGGAGATCAAGAAAATTCTCCAGGTCACTGTTCGACCTGACAGGAAAGATTGGTCATCCCGACTTTCGGAAGCTTTGTGGGCTTATAGGACCGCCCGTAAAACCCAATTAGGCATGTCTCCCTTTAGATTGGTGTACGGGAAGGCATGTCCCTCCCCGTCGAATTGGAGCACAAAGCCTATTGGGCAGTACGAAACTGCAATCTCGATCTTTCTAAGGTAGGAACCAATAGAAAGCTTCAAATGAGCAAGATTGATGAACTATGCCATGACGCGTATGAGAACTCGCGAATTTACAAAGATCGGGTTAAGTCCTTTCACGACAAGCACATATCCAGAAAGATCTTTTTCCCTGGTCAGAAAGTCCTACTCTTTGACGCCACTCTCAAATTGTTCCCAGGAAAACTTAGATCAAAATGGATTGGACCATACCTCATCGGACAAATCTTTTGAAATGGAGTTGTCGAAATAAGTCAACTCAGCCACGATTTAGAACCTTTTGCTGTGAACGGTCAGAGACTCAAACCGTTCATTGAACTCACCGATACAAACTTGGTTGAGGTATCTTTTACCCTCCATTCTCCCTGAGCTCATTGCGCCTGGCTGATGGCGTTAAACTCAGCACTTAACGGGAGGCAACCCGTCATTTTGAAAAACTCGAAACCCTTCCTGACACATCTTATGCTGAGCTCATATTGCACTTTAGGGTCATCCATTAGAACAGCCAACTCCACCTTTGGTACCCGTACCTGAGCGTGAAGTCATCTGCAAAAGTCACCCCTGTTGGTGCTAGAGCACCACGATAGTTTATTTTGATAATAACAAAACACGTGTTATTTAACATTTGCACTTGAAGTCTTAGATTTCAAGTTAATTGCAAATGGAGACATGTTTAGATGGAGTTTGAGCTAACATCCATGATGGATTGGAGGAGCTTAACGGAGAATAGAGGAGCTTCGCGAGGAGCGATAGCCTAAAGAAGCGTGAAGACAAGAATAGGATAGATTTCCTTTTATCTTGTTCTATGTAATTTTATTTTGCTCTTTATTTCTTTCTTAGATCTTATGTTAAAGAGACTCAAAGAACCCTTAAAGTAGTCATAGGAACACCTGCACAATCCTACGATACTTAGGTTTTCTGTAGAGAACTTAGAAAGCCAAAATAGGATTTTGACAGCCTAGTCAGACGTCTAATATGAAAATTAGACGTCTGATAGTGAGTTTTAAGACGTCTGACTGTTGACTTAGACATCCAATAACTTAGGTTGGACTTTGTAGCTTCTGTCTGATGAAATCAGACATCTAGACCTTAGTCCAAACATCTTAGAAGACGTCTGATGTTTGTGCCAGATGTCCAATTAGTGGAACGTTGGCTTCCTATACAAACATTGATGGAAATGACCGTTAGGCTTATATCAGATGTTCGTAGAGGACCCCGGATGTCTGATATGTGACTGTTTTGCCTTAACTGACCCAAAATCTCCTTTGTAAGATTTTCTAGCCATTAACCTATCTTGGGAATTCATTCCCACTATACAATAAGTTTCCAGACATCCAGACCTAGTGCTAGATGTCCTGTACGTCATCTGATGCAAATACACTAGAACCCTATTTAGGTCTGAATCAAGTCAGTAAGGAAACCCGCCTAGAATCAGACGTCTGACTTAGTTCCCAGATGTCTTAAACAGGTTTTCCAGACGTCTGATACCTGGACTAGACGTCTGATGACCCTGTTAGAATCATGATTGATTCTGATTACGGCCTATTTTGCCTTGGGTTCAACCACAACGGCTATGGAAGCTTTCTAAGGGCTTCCAAAGCCTTCCTAAGCCTTCTATAAATAGAGGAGGACCCTTGCCTTGCAAAGATACACCAAGACACACCTTGAATAGCATTTCCACATCTTTTGTGTCCAAGTGAGGAAGAAGATCATTCTTAAGTGTTGTTGCTCTCTTAGTTCATCAAGCCCACACTTGAGAGCACCACCTTCATTTGCGCACCCGCTCTCCCTCCAAGATAACGAGAGCAACCAAGCGTCATCACGTGGTTCACGCACCCGCGTTAAGCTGATGCACTTCCAAGCAAAGGGAAGTATCTTTACCTATAGTAGTTAGGTTAATCTTTGTTTGCTCTATGTGTTGTTTTGTAATCTTTCTTTGTTATTGGTTGGGTATTCGCGTTGTGAATTCCCGTCTCCATGAGACAAAATCCTCCTTATGAAGAGGAGTGGTTGAGGAACACTACCCTCGTACTTGTAGCGTGGTTGTAATTGAGGTTAAACTACCCTCGTTTAAGTAGTTCGTATAGTGGATTTGACCGACTAGATTGATCGGGAAATCCTAACTCGAGAGGGTGAGGTGGTAGTTTTCACCCGATTTAGGTTTCCACCTAAAAATACTTGTGTACATTGTGAGATTACTCTTTTTATGAGATTATTTTCTTTTTATTCCGCATTTTATACGTCATGCATATCTCACCCCCTCCTGTAAGAATCTACAACCCTGACCCATTCACCCACCCAACACCTGTTCTAATGAATGATCTAAGCTGAACTTGAACCCACCTAATTTACAATGAGGTCATTGCAAATCGTAGGCATGGGGGGGTATTAAAGTGCAAAACACCGTGAAAATCACTTCACAAGAAAGGGTTTCATTAAAAAATCACATATTCCAAAACTACCAAAAACTAAAAATTTTTTTGAAAAAGAACAAAAATATGAGAGGGGAGGAAATTTTGATGGCATATCAGATTTTGAGAAGAAAAAGGGTGGAGATAAAAATATCAAAAAGGAGCACAATTTGAAAAGAAAAAGAGATAGTCATTAGTAAAAGATTAAGGAATTGACTTAGTTCTAAATCGAATCAAAAGAAAGAAAATGAAAGACAAAAACTGCTAAGAGACAAAAGAGATTAGTAGAAATGCTGATCTTAGGCCTCTTAGGCTGTGATCCTAGGCTTAAAAATTCAAGTATCCACTAAGATCTGGATAGTCCTCAAGAGGTTGGGGAAAATGCGAGGCTTAAGTATTAGGTCTAAGGCTTAGGGATTATTCGGCCTCGTTAACTAACCCCTGGTTTGCGGGACTCGGTAACCAAAGCACCCCAATCCACACACAGTCTGGTTCAGTGCGCTTAAATATCAAAATCATGCAAGTGCATTAAATTTGTTATGAAAAAGTATCCTAGATTAGGAGTGGCTGATCAACACAAGTTGATTTGGACAAGTTCCCGGTGCGGAGAGGTGGGAAATTCCCCTCGAAGATGTGCAATAACATATCGACTCCTCGGTGCTTGTCTCCTAGGATATCTAAATATCCTACTAGGGGCATGTAAGCACCTTGTGCTGGTTCAGATGCCATGGGTGGTATTATCTAGAAATGTCGATTACCAAGGTCTGGATTTAGCTATAGAACACCATGGGTAGGATTATCTCGAAATCTCGAAAGCCAGGGTTCTGTGGGTTGCCATGGGCAGTGCTATCTCGAAGCATCAATTGCCAAGGACCCTGCGAGGATTGATGGTGGGGACTAGGAATCTGATACAGACCGTGTTGTAAAGCTAATCAGAAGCTAGAAATAAAAAGAAAAGAGAGAGAAAACTCTCCAAAAATAAATAAAAATTCCTCTATCTCTCTCAGACAAAAATGCACTGCAAATTAAACCTAGGCTAAAACTTGTTACAAGCACGGGTGCTTTAACCGCGGAGTTCAACGAACCTTAGGTTAGTTCTTGTAGGCCTTAGAAACCTTCGCGGTGAACTGAGGCTAGAGCTGGTCAGGTCTGGATCTTGGTTGGTACTTGAGTACCTCTAGGCCTACTATCGGCATTCTAACCTAATCTACAAAAGAAAGCACACATCAAAGTTTTTTTTTTTGAAACAGAAAGGAGAGCTATCGTCTTACGATAGCAGTCCGGAGCAGTATATTATATGAACACGTAAGGGAAATTACAAAAAGGATCCTCAAGAGTGTATGAGGGACCAGCACTCTCTTACAATAGTTTCACAACATACCGGCCTCTCCTGAAAGTCTCTCATTCCTTGCCTTCCATACACACCAAATAGTAGTAGCCAAGTGAACATGAGGCTTCCCTCTCACATCAAACCCATGCCAGATAGAATCCCACTCTGGTAATGGCTCCTGACATATTTTTCTCCAGATGGCATCAGTGACAAGGCAAGAAGAAAGGAGGTGATTTACATTGTCAGTATCCATCTCACACAAAAAACAAACATGGTGATCAGTTCCCAACCTTCTGTGGTGTAGATCACTTGTGATTAAACCATCTCTCCTGCAAAGCCAGAGAAAAATTTGTACCTTGAGAGGAATTTTTAACAACCAGATCTTCTTGTCAATGGAATCATATCTCCATCCATCTTCAACGCTCAACATTTTGTTATAGCCAGATTGGACACAATAAATCCCCTCTCAAAGTTATTTGTCCTCCATTACAGGCCTAGGTCTGAAGCTCTCAAGGTCTGAGATAAGACTTCTCCTTTCTTCCCACAGCCGGGTAGCTCTTCTGCTGGACTCCTCACCATCCAGATTCCAGCTGCTGCTGCTGCAGGACCAGACCTTGCTGACAGTGGCATCCTTGTTAGCTGCTGCAGCAAAAGCTCTTGGATAGAGCTCCTTCAAGATGCCCAGCTCAGACCACCCCTCCTTCCAGAAACTGAAGGACCTGCCATCTCCAAGTGATGGTTGCAGCAGATGGAAGTGATCAGTCAATGCCTTAGTCATAGATTTCCAGAAGGGAGAAGGACAGCTGGGCTGAAGTCTGGACAGCGTGCTGTTGGATGCTCCATATCTGTCTTTAATCAGAATAGACCATGGCTTCAGGTCGCCTTGCAATAGTTTAAAATCCCATTTAAGTAGTAGGTTATCATTAAAATGCTTCAAGGATTTAATCCCAAGACCACCCCTCTCTTTTGGATAGCAGATTTGATCCCATTTGAGAGGTTGCAAGAACTTGCCCTCATGTCTAGCTCACTTCCAAAAGAACCTCTTCCTCATCACATCCAACCTTTTCCAAATGGATTTCGGTGCTTTAAATATGGAAAAGTAGAAAACAGGGATGGAGGTGACCACCAAGTTGAGCAAGACAAGTCTTCCACCTTTGGAAAGGAAATTGCTATGCCAGCCGTCTAATTTCACAGAAATCTTTTCAAAAAGGTAGTTCCAATCACTCTTCTTCATCCTAGAACACCTCAAAGGTAGCCCTAGATATCTGATAGGAAGACTGATGCGGGAGTCATCAAAACAGCTGCTAAAGCATCTTGCTCCTCCTCAGGTAAACCAAAGCAGACCAAACCAGTCTTATCTCTATTCAATCTCAAGCCAGAAAGCTCACCAAAAATATTAACCATATGATGCAGAGCCAATGCTTCATCCATGGACCCTTCAACAAAAAAAACAGTATCATCTGCAAATTGAAGAATGGGAGCCAAATTATTACTGTAAGATAATGAATATCCTCTAACAAGACCAGCTTCAGCAAGCTTACAAGCAAACCAAGCCAAGCTGTCAACTGCTAAATTGAAGATCAGGGGAGCTAGGGGACATCCTTGCCTGATGCCACATTGGGGCTGAATCCACGCACCACAGGGTTTTCCATTTATTAGAGGGGTGAAGGAGGCAGTGGTAATAATTATCTTTTAACCCAACAGATCCAAGTAGAAGGAAAGCCCCTTCTTTTGAGCACATCCCACAGATAAGTCCAGCTGATGGAGTCATAAGCTTTACGAAAGTCAACCTTTGAAAGGAAGGCCTTGCATTTTCTCTTATGCCAGCCACAAATCATCTCTTAGGCTATGATAAATGATTCTTATAGAGATCTGCCAGGGAGGAATGCTGATTGAGTAGGATGGATTAGATCTTGCAAGACGGGCCTCAATCTATTGGACAATACCTTGCCAATCACTAAGTACAAGGAGTTAGAGAGGGTAATAGGTCTAAACTCCTAAAAGGATTCAGCACCCGGGGTCATTGGCAGAAGAAACAGATAAGACACACATCAAAGTTTTAAGCATCAAAAGTTTTATGGTCAAGAATCAAAGTTAATACCTTGAAATTTTGCTAAGGGACTAGCAAAAGTTAGGCATGGGGGTATGATGGGAACACCATCATGAGCCATAACTAGCTCATTTTGACCTAATTAAGTTAGTAAATGCTTCTACATAACTGTCAGAGAGTCATAAGTCACTGCATAATCATTTTGAGGGAAAAATAAGAAACTAGGGTTTAAACTGTAATTTTACCAGCATATCGTGAATACAGTACAACCATGGGTTTTCTCAGGGGTTGAATGAAGGTCAAATGGTCTTAAAAGATAACAAGTGGGTTAGAACAATCAGAAAAGGGTTTTACACGTGTTCTGAGAATTAAATGACTTTTGAAACCCTAAAAAAAGACCTGCTTAATTAAATGAGGTTCTGATAAAGACAAAATTCACCTAAACCCTCCAAAATTTATAGAAAAATATTCTCTAGGGTTTGGAACCTTCAATTTGACCATCAGAATCGTTTTGACCCAGAATAGAGTCACAGATAGACATTTGCCCTAATTTAGGTTTTTTACGTAAATTACCCAATCAAATGTGGTCAAAACCAAAATCCAACTTCACCATTGGATTCCTTATACCCAAATTAGGTTTGTACCAAAATTTAGGCCCAAGATGAGTTTGTCTTTACCTAGTTTGCAGATTGGGCCTGTCTAATTACATTTCTACCCTTAGCTTTCAAAATATTTTCAAATAGACCCCTAACTTTGTTGTCATTCTCACAGAAAGGTCCCTACTGCCATTAAACCTATTCTGACTTGCGCTGGCGACCTTAAAATGGAAAGAACTCCTTGATTTCTTGACGAATCCCTTTCAAATTTGAAAGGGAAGTTCGTCGAGAAATTCCCATCCTTTTGAACCCGATCCTAAGCCCTAAAACCTACCTAATCTCTCATGGGAACGCATGAGAGATTTGGGTCTCAAGGGATTTCCCAATTCGGCAAGCTTTCCAAGCTTGGGAAGCTTGTTTCCTAAGTTCTAACCGCCCTCTGATGACTAATAAAAGAAAGCCCAGGCCAGGCTGAACTCCCCAAGCTTGAATTCGACCAGAGTAACCCTCAAATTCTTCTCTCCTCCTTCAATCGAATTGCTTTTCAAGCTCCGACGACCCTCCTTTCCTCTCCTCGTCGTTTGACCACAATACCAACGACAGATTCTTCTTCCTTGCCTTCTTCTGCGTCGAGCAGCACCCGCTGGCGTCTCTATCTCCATCCTCGCCGTCCACCCCTTATCAGAGCAGCTTCGTATCTGACGTCGACCATACCACAATCGGCACCACCTCAACTCCCCATCGTCTACCAACTACCTAGATAAGTTCCTTACCTCCTCTACTTCATTTTCATCTCAACCGCACTCGATTTCGACCACGCTACCACCTGTTCACCGTCAACCCTTCCGTGTCCAGCCACTCCTCCGGCGAAGCGCTCCTATCGCTACACCACTCCATACGCCTCGCTGACACTCCCTACACCTCCGCCTCGACCCACTGACCAAAACCCCTCAAGTAATTGAGAGGATTAGCCTTTCCAACGCTCCGCTGAACACACCCACCGTCGCGTTCCTCCTCCGACCTCCACAGACCACCACACACCTCCACTAACCATGAGACCATCCCCTACGCATTCACTGTGGTCTAAAAAAACTCGTGAACTGGTTTAATTGGGGCTATAAGCCCATATTGTGATTTTTAGGTTCTCCTCTGTCGTCGCCATTAATGGAGCTTCATGCAACCTCGAAGCCCATGTTCTTGCTATTTTCGTCCTTGATTTTAGTCCTAGGACACGCGGAAGTCGCAGCTCTAGGTCTCCAGGCCATCAATTGAGTGGAAGAGGTGCACCTGCAACATCAATTGAACGAGGATCCCACTCCAGACACAACTCGGAAGCTGACGAGTCCCCGCGCCCTTCATAAATTGAAAAAGTCTCTTATATCGCCTCCAAACATGGGGTGAGGTCCCTCTCACCCACGCACACCTGTTCCTTGTCCGCGACACCTCACCTGTGGACTTGGTGCGCTTGACCCGCCTAAGCCTGCACTCCTTGGCTACGACCACGCCTGCAGCCCTAGACCCGATTACTCAGTTACCCACTGAAGGGCCCTGGAAGGGTGGAGCCTAAGAGAGAAAGAAAAGGAGAGATCGTGCGAAGTAGGGGGAGGGTTTTGCTGCAGAGAGAATTGGCTGACACTTAGCCAATTCAAGAAGTTTCCCCCTCTGTGTGAAGTAGCTGAATAGAGAAGAAGAAGAAGGCTTGAGCAGCAGAAGAAGAAAGAAAGAGGAAGAAGAAGGGAAGGAGCTGCACAATAGAGAAGAAGAGGAGCACAAGAAGAAACAGAGAAGGAGAAGAAGAAGAAGAAGAAGAAGAAGAAGAAGAAGAAGAAGAAGAAGAAAAGCCTTAGCACTGTAGCACAGAGCTACTTAAGACATCTGA
This sequence comes from Thalassia testudinum, assembly GCA_037157565.1. Lineage (NCBI taxonomy): Eukaryota > Viridiplantae > Streptophyta > Magnoliopsida > Alismatales > Hydrocharitaceae > Thalassia > Thalassia testudinum. The sequence continues at coordinate 18,804,310 of JAZHRO010000026.1, read as the reverse complement.
TACTTTAATTGCATATATTTGAGACTTGATTTAAGTGTTATTTGTGAGGAGTAATTGGTGATTTAAATCATCATTTTACTCCATTCTTTTTGCATATTGATCCTGATATTATCTTTATTGCAATCTTTATTCTTAATTTAAATTGTGACCTTGAGCTTTAAATTCCATATTGCTCCCTATGTTCGACCTTGGAGCTTTTTCGAGTAATAAGATTTATTTGTTTGAGTGTTATTTTGGCTATACTACAACACGACAATCTTAAAACATTGATTTATCGCTTAAACATTTTGGCATCGTTGCCGGGGAGCAACGGGTAATTTAGAATGCTTGATTACAACTCCTGATTTATATTCTAACTTGCTATATCTCTTTTGCTGTGGTTTGTTTCAGGAGGGATACATTCAAGGAAGATCAGCCGCATAGTAAACACGCTAGGGGCAGGTAAGTTCTAACTACTCTCTCTCTTAAGCCCCTCATTCTGAAAAGGTTCAAAAGAAGAAATCAGTTAGGGCTACTTGCATTTTATCCGTAGATAATTCGTTGAGTTGCTTGATTTGATACATTTTATTTTGGACAACAAATCCTGATTTGTGCACCTACTTAAAGCTTAAGGTATTTAGGGTTATCACATTCTTGCTTAAGCCTTAGGTACCACATTTGGACAAATTAAATTGACCAAATTAGAGCCAATTAAGGATTCCAGCTTAGGATTTTTAGAGACACACTTGCTTAATCAAGAAATCATCTTTGCAAGCAATGTGTGCCTAGACCTTGATTGAACTGATCTATTCAAGCAAAACCCTAAAATCAGTTTCTTAAAGTCATTTGAACACAAAGAGAGGGACCTAAGATTCTCAAGAGGACAATACAGGTGAAGTTGACCCACCTTGTTTGGGTCAACCAATCTTCAAATTAGGTCACTTTTGCACTCAGCACATCTTAAAGTTCAAGTGAAATTCTAAAGCACCCTTGCTCTTAATTAAAACTGGTAGATTTGAGAGGTCAAGTCCCCATTCTGGTCTACCTGGAACATCGGTGACAAGAGAGGTCGGGTGGGGGAAACCCTGTAACCCGTGGGGGTGCTCTACTGTGTAGGGGTCTTTTCGTGACTCTCCCTCTCTGGCTGCCCAGGTAATTCTCAGGTGGATAGCTTTCTGACTAAGGGGTATCATCCGCCCCGAACCTCTATAGTCATCGAGAATTTTTGGGTGCCTTGATTGGATCCTTCACATTCTACCTCTCATCTACTCCATCGGTGCATGTTCAGGAGGTCTCTAAGACCACCTTTGAGGCCTCCTTTAGCCACTTATTCACGTCGAGGCCAAGCCTCGACCTCCTTGTTTGTGCAACAACCTAATCCTATTGATATCTCTTCCAATCCATCTGAACCTGATTCTCCTTCATCCATCATCATGGCATAACCCGTAGAAGAAAATAATCTTGAAAATCAACTTCAGCGCCTCAATGATCTATTCCAAGCCTTTGTGAACCCACCGCAGCATCCAATAATGCGAGATCACTACAATCCCGCTGCAGTAGCAATCGAACCTCAAGTACAAATCCCCACTGGAGGTCCTGACACTGAACTCAAGCCCAACATGATTCATGCCATTCCCAAATTCCCTGGGCATAATTTCGAAGATCCTTTCCAGCATATCAAACAACTCAAGTATCTGGCCCAGACCTTCGGGTCAGAAGCTCAAAATCGGGATATTTTACTCATGAAAATGTTCTCCTTCTCTCTCATGGGTAAAGTTGTTCACTGGTACCAAACTCAAACGCGTCCAATCAACACCTGGGCAGAACTTCAATCCAAGTTTCTGAGAAAGTTCTTCCCTATTGCTCGGACAAGTGCTTTACGGCACCAGATCACACATTTCCCACAACAAACAGGAGAACCACTTCACGATGCATGGGATCATTTTTTGGATCTCATGCGAAAGTGCCTCCATCACGAAGTTCCTAAATGGGAACAAGTCCAATCTTTTTACCACGGACTCCATAAGGATATTAGATTATTTGTCAATGCGACTTGTGGAGGAAACATCATGGGTCAACACAAAGATGCCGTGTGGGAGATTCTCGAGAATATGTGCGAGAACTCCATCAATAATGAATCCATGGGCATGTTCGACCGGATGAATGCCCATGCATTGACGAATCTAAAGGGAGCACATGAGATGCAGGGCTTATCCTCTTCCGTCGACTTGGAACTGATGGCTAGTCATCTGGACAAGGTCTCTATTATTGAGAAGAAGGTGGATGAACTAACTCAACATTTGCAGCGAACCACCTCTACGCAAAACTTGTTAACACAACCACCCTTTGGCAGGGAGGCCGTGCACAACATCTATCACCGACCTTCTCAGGGGATGGACCCATATCCACCCTCGTCTGATTCTGGTTATGGAGGAAACTTTGCATCCACCTACTCTAGTTGGGGGAACTTTCAGCCCTCATACTCTGATTTTCCCGAGGTTCCTTAGACCTGTGAGGACCTCAATGCCATTCAGAATGATCCATTCTCAAACACCTATAACCCTGGATGGCGTAATCATCCTAATTTCACATGGTCAGCCAATAATCAAAATTAGAGACCTCAATATCCGCCTTGACCACAAGCTTCTCATCCATATCACCTGCCTCAGCCTCGTCCTAACCCAACTTATCAATCTAGGCTGACTCAGACAGATCAAATGACTCTTATCCTTCAGACTCTAGCTGACATTCAGAAGACGAATGAGGCTATGCAAAAACAACACAAAGACGAGATCACAGAGGTTTGCAATCAACTTGCCCTGTTGGCAATCAACTTGCCCAGGTGACCCAAGGAATCCAATGGTGAAGTTAGATTTAGGTTTTGACCTAGTTTAACTGGGTAATTTATGAAAAAAACCTAAATTAGGGCAAATGTCAGTCTGAGACTCTATTTTGGGTCAAGATGGGTTCTAATGGACAAATTGAAGGTGCCAAACCCTAGAGAATATTTTCTATGAATTTTAAAGGCTTTAGGTGAATTTTATCCTGACCAGAGCCTCAGTTAGTTAAGTGGGTCAGTTTTTAGGATTTCAGAAGTCATTTAATTCTCAAAACACGCAAAAGCCCTTTTTTGTCTGTTTTAACCCACTTATTAGATTCTTAAGACCATTTGACCTTTGATTAACCCTTAAGAAATCCCGTGATTATACTGCAATTGTGATATACTTTTAAAACTGTAGGTTTATTCCTATTTTCTTGTCTTTCTCTCAGAATGATTATGCAATGGATTAGAGCTCTCTGGAGGTTATGTAGGAGCATTTATTCCTTGATAATGACTAAATTGAGCTAGTTATGGCTCATGATGGTGTTCCCATCAGAGCCGTACGAGAAGTTCTTGGATATTGGATTTTTCCAGTATTAGACGTCTATAGAATCTACCAGACGTCGGGAGCGGCAGCAGACGTCTAGAGGTGAGGCTGGATGTCTGAAAACTCATGGAGTGCTGAGATAAGCATCCTGAACGCGCATGCATGCATGTACATTATATACGAAACGTCATGTTGTCGAAGGTTTTAACTTGCGAGTGTGTGTGCAGGTACAAGCCTTGGAAAGGCTCACAAGCACGCTCTTCGAGGTGCTTTAGGACGTCTGATAGATGCTCCAGATGTCCGGGCGAGCTCAGAGCCATATGGAAAGACCCAGGAGGACTGTGACAGGGTTCCAGACATCCACCAGTGACGCAGGGAAGCAAGGTGAGGTTCTGAGATTATTTAAGATGTCTTGGTCTAGTTCCAGACGTCTGATTTAGATAGTATGTTCATTTTTGTGCCGTTTAGGGCCCAAACGGAATCAGATTTTCGCAAATGAAGTACCTTTGTTTTCCACTAGAGTTTCTCTACGTGTTAGTGTCGATTATATACTATTTTTAATTCATTTGATGTGACTTGGTCGCTGGTATAGGTCTCTATCCTGTAGTGTGTTTGGGGTCTGCAGAGACGACGGGACCTACGGTTCTAGCCCCCATTCCTCCCGTGTTTCCTGGTAGAGTGGTCTACTTAAATATTAAGATTTAAATAATGAAGTGAATGTTTAGAACAACTTGATTGAACCCTAAGATTTGAAATGAACCCTAGGGCAGAAATGAACGAATATTGCTTAAGCTAAACTATTTACTTGAGATGCATGTTAAACCCTAATTGCTAGCAAGTGTTAAAAACTTGATGTGATGCTCCTTCAATTATAAAAACATGAGCTGCCTATTATATGAATGAGAATCAGAAGATGAACAAGAAATTATGCATGTTGAGAAATGAAATGAAACAAATACGAGCATGAACCCTATGGGGAACTAGGAGCAGAATCCTGTATAAGGAAAGAACCTTGTAAGTAGACAGGAAGTGAGTTGGCCTTTGTGTACATGGTACCAAGGAGAGCAACTGTCCCTTTAGTGTAGAGGGGAGCTAGTCACCCCTTTGGGTTGAGACTCGGGGTTAGGACAGTCACTCTACACCGACTTCTATTTGGCCTTCGTGTACGTGGTACCGAGGTAAGCTACTTAGTGTAGCGAGGGAGCTAGCCACCCCACGGGGCCCAGGGTTAGGACTAGCCACCCTACATCGACTCTAGTTAGGCCCATTAGGCAAATCAGAATAGTCGAACGAGGGTACGCGGACTGTGGAGGGGCGAGACCCTTGTTCTGAGAAGGTAAGGCCCTGTGCTGTTCCGTACTGTACTCTAGGCATACCCGCTAGCGGAAATGACTGACCGCGTGCCAGTGCAGGGTGGCTACCCATGTGCTTATCGCGTATGCTGTAGTCACCACTACGTCACGACCGTGACCTCGGGGTGGTTGACTGGGTGTAGGACTACCATGGGGGACTCTCCCAGCCAAGAGAGCACCACGTGTACATCCTACATCACGGGAAAGCCTGCAATCAAGATCGTCCCCTTGAGGAATAGTCAAGATAGAAAAATGACCAGTTTTCTAATAGAATGAATAAAACAGAACCACTTAGTTGAGCTAAATGGAATTGATTAATAAATTAATTTGCTTGTCTTATGTTAATTGCATGTAAATGGCTTAGCTTCCACTCTACTCAGCATTAGCTGACTATGGATTTTATAACCTTGTTCAGGTCAGGGAGTTGAGCAGCCAGCACCATCGGCTGCAGAGGGAGCTGGGCCCAGTTGAGCCCAGCCTTAGTTGTGTTCCTTTTCATTTCAGAGCTTCTTTTGTTGTAGTGAGTATTGATATATGTATACTATTTTTGTTATGTCGCTGTTCCAGTTATATTTCCACTTTATTTTCCATTGTTGTGTTGTGATGGCCTGTAATATTGTGAGACCTTCCGTTATGTTTTCTTTACTGTCTTTGTATTATTTTCTGCTTAGTTATATTACATGTGTGATTATGGAATATTTTCTATTTTTGGTTATTTCTCGTTGGACGATTGGGTCATGGGATTAGTCGAGGCGGGCCGGTCTCGGGTCCTGTGGGGATCTGGGATTGGGTCGTAACACCAGGGTTCTAGGGGTTGCCATAGGCGGTGCTATCTAGAAGCATCGAATGCTAGGGACCCTTTGAGGATTGATGGTGGGGACAAGGAATCCGATATAGACCGTGTTTAGGGCCAATTCGAGGCTGGATTTAGGGAAAAATAAAAAGAAAAGAGAGAAAACTCTCCAAATGAAAAATCCTTCTCTATCTCTTTTTTACAAAAATACACTGGTAAACTGAACCTGGACAAGTTATGTCTATGCACGGGTGCTCTAACCGTTGGGTTCAACGAACCTCTGGGTAGTTTTTGTGGGTCTTAAAAACCTTCACAGTAGACTTAGGCTAAAGTTGGTCAGGTCTGGATCTTGGCTAATACTTGAGTACCTCTAGGCCTATTATTGGTATCCTGATATGATTTCTAGAGATGCAGCTTTGTAAGGCACCTTGACGGTTACATCTGACCTAGAGACCTAGTTTGATCCATAGGATGTTTGCTAAGGGACTAGCAAAAGGTAGGCATGGGGGTATGATGGGAACACTATCATAGCACCTAACTGGCAACTTTTAGTTAGGTTTGAAAGATAAATGCTCCTATATAACCATCTGAGGGTCATAACTCCATTTCAGACTATTTTGAGAAGAGAACAGAAAATTAGGGTTAATTATGTAATTTTAACAGCAGATCATGAACATAGTGAAATTTCACTAGAGGGGGGGTGAATAGTGAATTTATTAAATATTGTAACACAAAAAATTCAATCACAAAAAGATGCACCAGATTTTTAGGTGGAAGCCCAAGACGGGTGAAAACCACCACCTAAGCCAATCCCTTGACTTAGGATTTTCGATCACAAAGTGATCAATCCACTAACCACACTACTTAAATGAGGGTAGTGTACCTTAATTACAAATCCCACCTCTGATCCCTAAACGGAGGTTTCTCCCTTTACAATGAAGAGACGGGGACCCGACAGGCTGGATACCCAAAGTACAAAAGTAAGAATTAAACAGCACCTATAGAGCACCCCAATAAATTGATTACTTCCTTATCTATTAAGCATAAAGAGAACTCCCTGAGAATTTGCAGAATGAAGTGAACCGGGAGTGTGGGTTTGCCCTTTAATCAGAGGTTGGCACAACACAAGGGCAAAAGGAGGCTAAGAGTAGTGAGCAAGTGATTTTTCTAAGGGAATTGAATCTCAAGAGGTGTGTATTGCCTAAGAAGGATTGTAGTCTATTTATAGGAAAGTTTGGAACTTTCAAGAATACTTGGGAGAGATCTCCTAGCCATTGGAGGCAAATCACAAGAGATTGGGACAAAATCTACCATAAATTAGGGTAATGATGATTCTGACAGCAATATCAGACGTTTGATTTTAGGGTCACACATCTGATTACAAATATGGTCGTCTGATACTATTAGCTAGGCTGTACTGGTTTCATTGGATCGAAACAGAGACGTCTGATATTTTCACATAAGACGTCTGATAAAATTATTGGATGTCTAATTATGTGTGGATTTGTTCCTGTTTTGACCAGATCCAAACATGGTTCTAGATCTAAAGGAACATATGTCAGTATGGACGTCTGTAGGATTCCCTAGACGTCTGGAAACCTAAAAAGGACTTTCCTAGCAAATATGATAGAAGATCTTTGGTTCCTAATGAGATTCGCACAGAAATAAATGAGCAACTGTACAAAAGTAGACGTCTGGAGGTGTCTGAAAATGTATTTTTCCCATTATATATAGAAGGAAGATGGGTGCTTGAGTCTAATGGTTGTTTTGAGGATGTCCAAGTAAAGTATTAGACATCTGGATGAGGCTATGGACATCTGATGGAAGATTGCTTCGACTGATGTTTATGAAGTCGGAAACTAAAGGCAAAGCTATAGGTAATTAGATGTCTGAAACACTTGTTAGACGTCTTAAAGTTGAAAATCAGACGGCTGACAATTGTTATGGACGTTTGATTTGAGTCTTAGTGTTAGGTTTTTGTTTCTAATTTGTCCTAAGTGTAGAGAGCCTAATTAGCTATTTATAAGTTATGTTTGGGGGCTCTTTATAACATCTCTAGACTCAAATAAAATAAAGATTATAACCCTTGAAAGTTTACATAAAAAGCCTATGACCTATGACAATACTTATGCTACTTAGTCTTCATGCTTTTAATCTTCCGACTTGGAAAACTCAATGAAACCTGCAATTGTGTTATTATAGAGAAAAATATGCTGCGCTTATGTTTTATTTCTTTTTCTTCATTTTGTAAAATCATCCAAATATTATATATGAGAGGTTGAACTAACACATAGAATGACCAAGAGGCTTGCTAGGGGTGAGATAAAGGTCAAATGAGTATTAAAGTCTAATGAGTGGGTCCATGCAGACAGAAATGGGGCTTCACGCATTTCGAGAACTAATACAACACCCAAAGCCCTAATTTCAGACACGCTTAAATTACTAAGGATCTGGTCAGGATAAAATTCATTTAAACCTTCTAAAAATCATAGAAAAATATTCCATAAGGTTTGGTACCCTTGATTTGACCTTTGGAACCCATTTTGACCTTAAATAGAGTAAAGACATAGTTCTACCCTAATTTAGATTTTTATGCAAATTACCCAGTCAAACTTAGTCAAAACTAAAATTTGACTTCACCGTTAGATTCTTTGGGTCTAAATTAGGTTTGTGCCAAAATTTGGGCTCAATCAGAGTCCATCTTGACCTAGTTTGCATTTTAGTCCAATCTGACTCTTTCTCTCTCATTCATGCCCCTAACTTTCAAAATATTTACAAATACCCCTTATTTTCTCTTCATCTTCTTCAAATGGGTCCCTTCCACAATGGTAGGTGTGAACCCATAGATCCAACCTTTCATTCAAAGATTTCTCCCTGATTGCTTGGCCAATCCCTTCTAAAATTGGAAAGGATGATCCTGAGGAAGTCCTAATTTGTCTAAACCTAGATTTTGACCCTAAATCCCCTCATGAAGCACGTGTGAATCCTTGGATTTCAAGGAACTTTTTCTTGAAAATTTGAGCTTCTCAAGATTGTTTCCAAGCTTGGAAGCTTACCTGAAGCTCTATAAAACCCTCCCCAATGCAGAGTCGAACTCCTTACAAAGTTTTAGGCCCAAAAATCCCTCTTCTCCTCTACCTCAAGCTGGCTCCAACTCTGCTCTGGCGACCTCCTCCTTCCGGTCTCCTGACTTGCTACCACATACTATAGGCAGCAGGTTGTCTTCCCTATCTTCTTCCACACCTCGCCATACTTACGAGGGGCTCTCTCTCCCTTCAGACATGGCCATCCTCCCTCCCGGAGCCACCTTCGTCTCCGACACCGGCCAATCATAGCTGGTGCCATCTCTGCATCACCTTCCGCTGCAACCTCCCTCATTCAACTCCACATCGCCCACTGACCTGCTTCACACACTCAACATCCGCCACAGCACACCCTCACTCCCGTGCCACTGTCATCTCCCTCGTCTCCGGTGTACCTCCGACGACTTCGCAAATCCGCCACATTGCACCAATCCACTCCCCACCGGTCCAGAAACCTCCGCCGTGTCCTCACGACCAAAACCCCTCAAGTAATTGAGGGGATTGGCTGCTTAGGTACTCTACCCAACTCATCACCTTCGCATCACCTTCTCGAAGTTGTCAATCCTCCACACTCACCTGCACGCCACGCTGCACCCACCAATGCACTCACCATCCCATGACGATCCTCCTGAGCGTAATTGACATGGCCGCAAGGCCATTTTCTGCTTTTCAGGTGACCACCGGGCCTCCGCCACCGTCCTCAACTTTGCTGACCTCATCTGCAGTCATCCAGTCATGATCCCTCTAGGATCCACTTCTAAGATTTGCGGCTAACTCCCAGGCTTCCCTCTAGGTCCGCAATTGACGAAGCAAGCTCCCTCTTCGACTACAATCAAAGCTTCATCCTGTAGCTGCTGCGTGAGGAAGACTGTGGGACAGATGTCCCACATCGTGTTATTAGCAATTGTTCGCACAACATAAAAGGAATTTTTGTTCCTGACCCCTCGCCCAAGACACGGGGGTCGGGTCCCCAGCTACCTTCACCTGCTTACCCGCCTCTGTGCACTCCTCGCTTGCGACCATGCCCGTAAGCCTGATCCACTGCTCACGCTCGATTACCCGGCCGATTGCTCGATTAAGGTCGGGTCTCTGAGAAAAAGAAGAAGAAAGAGAGAGAAAGGGGGGTTTGCCCTTCTCGCCTCTCTACACTTAGCTGATCTCTAAGGAGGCCTTTGCCTCTGCGCTGTGCTGTGCTGTGCTTGCCTCTCTCTTGAGGCAGGAAGGAAAGAAAGGAGGCCTTTGCCTCTTCTCTTGGAGCTGTGTTTTGCTGGTTCTGAAGCTACTGTTGAGATATTCAATTTGGTTGACGTGGATATTTGGTTGAGAATTACTATTCAATTATTTGAGATATTTGTGAGCTTAACTTCAAGGGTTAATTTGGTGATTCAAATCACCATTTAACCCGTTCTTTCTGCACTTTGCTGCTGGATTTCATATCTATATCATTTTGAGTTGTTCTAAATAAACCTTTGGTCATAATTGCTTATATTTCTGATTAAATTGTGATTAGTGAGATTGAATTGCCATTATTTGCTCCATGTGTTCGACCTTAGACTCTTTTGCGATTCTGAGCATATAAATTTAAATGATTTGAGCGATTTTGTCCTATACTATGACGCATCTCTTACATAACGACAAATTTGCTTAAACAGGGTCTTGGTAGAATTAATGCCTACAAGGGAAATAGTCTTATACTATTTCCATATTTATTTATGTTAATTAATGCCTAATTAATGTTAGTCTAAGGGTAATTTAAGTTATATTGCATTTAGTTAGGATAGATTAATCATTTTAGATTTTTCTATAAATAATGCATACTTGTGGGCTTTTATACAATTTTTTTCTGAAATTGTATCGGGTACCTTGATGTATTTATTTTTATATGTGTAGGCACAAAATTTCAGGTTAATTGGAGTAAGGTTGATTGGATTATCAAAATTGAACTTACTTGGAAGAGGATTGAGCCTAGTTTGGTAGCCTTATTTCCTAGTCCAATTAGCCTTTTTATCTGGTCCAAACCTAAACCTAACAACCTACACGTAAATTCCCATGCCCATCTTACCACTAAAAATCCCACACTTACTTTCCTAAATTCCCAAACCATCCCTTACAATTTCCAACATAGCCCCTACATACCTCCCTACCCCATGCACTCACCCACCTCAACCCCCTTCCTTTCAATTTGAAAACCCATCCCATGCAGCCAACGCATAAATTTCCACCGAAACAAACCCAAATCCCAACAACCCACGACCACGACTTCCCCAACAATTCCCATAATCCCACGTAAAAAAAAACACCCCACGTCAAATGCAACCATGCAAGAAATTCCCCCATCTAATTTCCCAACCAACAAATACCCACACCCGAAAAACCCGCAACAAATTCCTGTTCCCACACCAAAACCCAACAAAATAAATCCCATCATCCTATGCCACCGAAAGCCACCCACGTAAATCCCAAACCAATCCCATGCACACCTTGCGTCAACATTCCACATGCGTCTTAGGTCACCTATTTATCCTCCTCTATTTAGTTATTTAATTCGTAATATCCATATTATTTAATCCTATCTATTGAAACCTTGACCCATTAATCCTAACCCTACAATTTAGTGATGCTAGATAACCTAAACCAACCAATAGGATGACGAGGAAGAACGCTCTCGTTGTGGTTGGTGGGATGCGGAGGAAGGAGGTGAGGATGGTGGGCCATCCAATTTGGCCGTTGGATGGCTGGAAGAGGAGTGTGAGGGTCGCCAAAGCTTCGGTTAGGATAGTCGGGGAAGAAGAAGGTTTTGGCCTTAAATCGAGCTAGAGAGGATGCCGGGATCGAGGTGAACTTTTATAGGGCTCGAACGTGCTCAATTTGGGAAGTTTTGAGCCATAGGAATCGATTTAGGAATCAACAACGAACCCAAAATTTTATTGATCTCGGGTGCACTTATTGATCCCAATCATGAGCTAAAATTATGCTCAAATGATTCTCCAATGTCTGAGGACCAATCCCATCAAATTTGGTGATTTGATCAGGTTTCAAGTTGGTCAAAGGTCGGTGCTGCACGGATGACCTAACAATGGCAGTAGGGGTGTTTTTGCAAGGAAGATGAGAAACTTAGGGACCTGAACATAATAAATTCGAAAGTTAGGGGCTTGATGGAAGAAATAAAGATTCTAGGGACTAAATTATAAACTAGGTCAAGATGAAATCTGATTGGGCCCAAATTTTAGTGTTAACCTAATTTAAACCTAAGAAATCTAATGGTAAACTTGGATTTGAGTTTTGACCATGTTTGACTGGGTAATTTTTGCAGAAGCTCATATTAGGGCAAAATCCCGTCTGAAACTCTATTATAGATCAAAATGGATTCAGATGGTCAAACCAAAGGTACCAAACCTCTTATAATATTTTTATATGAATTTTAGGAGGTTTGGATGATTTTTATCCTAACCAAAATCTTTCCAATTTAAGTGGGGTTGATAATTAGGGTTTGATGTTTTAATTATCGAAATGGGTGAAACCTTGTTTTTGTCTGTGTTGACCCACTTTTTAGTATTTAATGCTCATTTGACCTTCAATTAACCCTTGGGTGGCCTTGTGATTACTCTACATTCATGATGTGATGTTAAAACAACAGAATTAACCCTATTTTGTTGTTCTATCCTCAAAACAGATCTGAGTGGAATTACCATCCTCAGGTGATCATTTAGGAGCATTTATCTATTGATTTTGACTAAGTCAAGCTAGTTATGGAGAATGATGGTGTTACCATCACCGTGTGCGACTAACAAGAGGTTACTCACTTTGAAATGAAGGATGACCCCCTTCTGAACCCAACTGGTGGCAGCATCGAGAGCACTTCGTCGTAGAGGATGCCCTCCCTAATCACCTCCACTTGGAAAAAGCAAAAATAAAAATAAAATTAATAGGAGAAAGTAGCAATGTGAAGCTAAGGAGTGATGCCTAGTGAAGCTGACTACTTAGAAACAGTTTCTATAGATGTTTCAGAGGTAAGATGGGGCATGAGGCATGGTTTACCATTCTAGGTTGGAGGTCAGGAGCTCTGCAACCTTGTTCTCTATCTAGAGGTTCACCCACTCGAAAGCATTTGAGCATACCTCTAGCACCTCCTATGAAGAGGACGAGTTGAATACTTTCTCCCAGTATTCCCAGGCTTTCCTTAATGCCTCAACCAACTTCATTGAATCTGCCTCAAATTTGAAGGTGCGAACTACTTCATGCTCCCTTTCCTTACAAACTTGGCCATCTTTGACCTGTCCACCCCCAAACAAAAGGCAGGAGGGAAGGCTGAAGATGCTCCACTTGACAGGCTCGATTGCTGCCTCCCACACTTTAGTGAAAAACTTTGGGGGAGAGACCCTAAGAGGTGTTTGAGTCGTGGGAACTGAAGGTCTCGTCAGCCGAGGCACTTGGAAGGGAGAAATGCTTGTAGGCAAGAATGGCCACTTCCCAAAATCACCAAGTACATCTAGCAACAGATGGGTTGCTTGCTTCACTATAATGACCTTCCTCTCAATTGGTTGATCCGCGGATGCCACTTGCTCTGTCGGAATCAATATTGCCAGCTCCTGCATAATAGCCTTTTCCCTTAGGATATGTTGCTCTTAGATTGCTTGGCTAATGGGTCCCTCCCTCATCATGACTGGCTTGGAGTGAAGTCCAGTTCTATTGGATAAGGAACGGGTGCCAAACTCTCGTCGACGGATGGGGTCACAACAAGTTGTTCTAGGATGGGAGCTTCAAGTGGAGCCTCCTCTCGGGCAAAGCACCTTGCCTCAGAATCAATCGTTGCTTGCTTCTTGTTGGGCATTCGCTCCCCCTAGAAGTGGAGCCTTATCCTCTCTCTTTCTTTGATTTCTCCCCAGGCCTCACAATTTTGATGGCCTTGAGGGTTGCAAAGATAGAATAAAGTTAGATTAACATGACAAATCCGAGTTAATAAGCTTCTAGGCATTCATTAGCATCTATATAGTTGTCTCTGGACCAAGAAAAGATCTTCCAAACATCCTTTCGCATATGTTCTTGCTAGACCAAGACCCCAAAATCCTAGATATCCACCTCATCTTTCATGTAGGGGTAGAGCAGCAGTCAGACATCTCGATCGAGAGGGCCCTGCCAACTGTTGGGAACAAAAAGGGGCTCGCCATTGTTTATAATAAAGAAATGGTGATCCTATCCATACAGGTTATCTAACAACTCTATGATTAGGTAGCTTAGTGTGACAACATGGGTCCCACTGATGTAGATACGTTTATTTAGGTTAAAATGCATATTTATGGATGTTCCTAAGCTTATAGATGCATTTCATATTATAAATATTGCATAGCATGCATCATTCTGCATGTAGAATAGTTTGTATAAATTATAGGTTAATTCGTGTCTTTTTGTGGCTAGGAGAGAAGGAGATTTATTTTAAGACCTCGGATTAATGATCCAACCGTACGGATTTGATCAGGATGACGATTGGAGTCCAACGTCTTTGAAATTGCCTTGATCGGAGTCTCGTAGTACATTATGCAGTATAAGGAAGATCAAAGGCCAAGGGGCAAGGTGGTGCTAATCCAAACCTCAAATGCTAAATCCAACCGCATGGATGGATGTGGAACAACGATCGTAGCTCAACAGCGTAAACATAAATCCAATCCGACGTTCGTGGTGCCACCTACAAAGCAAAGAAGATGAACAGCCATGATGGCACCACATGGCACCATTACAGCTACCCAAGACCACCCATGAGCCGTCGCTGCTCCCCCTCTCTATTTGGTCAACAGATCTAGGCCGTTGGATGAAGATCCAACAGCCATGGAATCTCCACGTCTCTCAAGTAAGGTGTTCATCTTCTTGACACAAAGGGAAGGATAGCATGGTGGTCTCGAGCCCTATCGCAAAGGGGAGATCGCGGGTTCAAGACCCGCAACCCCCCCAATTCTCCAATTTGACTGCAATGCACAATAGTAACTGTGCATGGAGCATGTGCACAACGTAGCAACAACGCGTGCCAGCTCGCAAATAGCGGCTGCAATGTAGCAGTGCGACGTGCGCATGCTAGTGTGCCAGCACTATGTGTGGGTGCATTGACCTTCAGTGATGTTTGCAGCGGGGCTTTAGTGACGACTGCAAATGTTGCAGTTGACTCGTGACTTCATTTTGCCTCCTCTCCTCCACTATAAAAGGACCACTACCCCTCCCATTCTTCTTCATCTATTCCTTTCTCTCCCTCACCACCTCCAAAGCTCTAGAGAGCTTGCCCTAAGCCTGGGATGCTCCTTTAGAGTAGAAATTAAATATTTTTTCTTGATTCTCATCCCCCTTTGTGGAGCATCCCGTGGCCGTCCTCTCTCTACCTTTCGGAAGAAGATCCTCACTGCAATGCCGTCCTACCTTGTCCTCCTTCCTCCGACGCCGTTCTCCTTCCTCCAACTCCTCACCACCTTCATCCAGGCGTTGTCAAAGTGAGTTGTCCTCCAAGCAGCCATCGAGGGGGATTCTTCTCACCTCTTTCTATCTTTTATCACTTTCTAGTATAGTTGTAATTTCTTGATTATCTGTAGAAAACTCTGTTCAGATATATATATATATTGATATTCTCTCTCTCTCTCTCTCTTATTCTGCTAAAGTAGATTAGATTAGATTACAATTATTTCACTAGATATTTTTCCTTATAAAAATACCAAAAAAATCACAAAAGATAAAAACACCAAAAACAAATAAAATTGAAAGGGTAGTTTTCAAAACCAACGTTCACCTTCCCATGTTCGACCTGGGACTCACCTCAAGCTTCGATTATAAATTTTATCTAGTTAGAGGATTTTTATGCACTACAACAATCGATTTTAGAACTCAAATATTTTCGCATGCGAAATATCGCTCACCATTTTGGCACCGTTGTTGGAGAGACAGTGCTCTTTGGTTTTTTTGTATTTTTCCACCTTAACTACTCCTTTCTTTCTGTGATTACAGGTATCCTTCAAAGGCAAGCCAAAGTGTGCGGTTAAAAGGTTTTGTAAGTGTATTCCCCCATTTCCCACACCCCCACCCATTAGATTTCCATTCCATCATCTAATAACTCAAACTCAAATCAACTTAGGTGCTTGCATAAACCCTAGGTTAGATCTTGGTTGTTGATTGTCACTCCACCCACCTCACCCTCGTAAATATTTATTTATTTATTTTTTTAAAAAGGCTATTTGATTTGTGGGATTTACTGAAAGTTACACACATTAACACCCACAACTCTCAACCTAAGGTGCACCATGATTAGCAAGATTTCGTATGCTAAAAAGATTGAGTTAGAAAACCCATCGTTGTAGTGCGTAAAAATCTGCTATCAGATAAAATTTACCGAAACTCAAAGTGAGTCTCAGGTTGAACACGGGGAGGCGAACGTTTGATTAAAAACTGCATTTATAATTATTGTTACGAAGTAGATTAATTGGTTGAATTAAATCTATAGTAGCTAGTCTACTTAAAGAATAAATAATAGAAGAAAGAGAAAGAATAATACAAAGAGAGAGAATAATATAGACAAAAGAGAGAGAAAGAGAACCAATATTTGATAATTATATGTTCATTACAACTAATTTCTATAACTTGAAAGATGGAAATCTACAGGAGAAAGTGATAAAAAGAGGAGGTGAGAAGTTATCCTCCTCGACAGCTGCTTGGAGGACAAGCCGTGTTGACGGAGGGCTCGGACGATGGGGATGAGATGTTGGACGAAGGAGAACGAAGCTGGAGGACGGAGGATGGAACAAGGTGACATCGCAGTGGGATCCGCTTCTCGAATGGCGGTGAGAGGACAACTACGGGATGCTCCATGTAGGGGGTGAGAAGATGGAAAATTATTTTACTATAGCTCTAATAGAGCATCCCAGGTATGGGACCAACTCGTAGAGCTTTGGAGGGGGTGAGAGAAGAAGAGAAGGGATGGTGAAATGAGTGTTAGGGGTGCCCTTTTTATAGCTGTACAGATTGAGGGCAAAAGGGTCTTTTAAGCCTTTGAAATTAATGCTAAGGTCTTTAGTGACGGATATAAATGTCATTGTAGCTGCATGTTGCTGAAGGTGCATGCCTCAACGAGGGTTGTCCATTGCGCATCCAAGCACTCACGCAGCCACGTCCCCGCCTCCTCCTTTTCAACCATTCACAAGCGCACGCGCTGAGCGATCTTCAGCTGTTCGATCGCTTGGATGGTGCCATGTGGTGCCATTTGAGCCATCCATCTTCTTTTACTCGTAGGTGGTGCCATGGATGTTAGATTGGGTTGATTTTCACATTGTTGAGCTATGATCATCAATCCAAATCCATCCGTGTGGTTGGATTTGTCATCTGAGGTATGGATGTACACAACTTTGGCCCTTGACCTCTGATCTTTTTCGGATGCATTTGATGCTACGGAAATCCGATCGGGGCGATCTCGGAAGCATTGGATTCCGATTGTCGCCCTGATCAGATCCATGCGGTTGGATCTTCAACCGAAGCCTTGATAAATATTGCCTTGTCCCCTGGCCATAAAAGAAGTGAATTAACCTATATTTTGTGCAAACTAATCTAAATGTAGAATGATGTATGCTAGCAATATTTATAATGTTGAATGCTTCTATGACACTAGAAACATGCATAAATAGACATTTTAGGCCAATTAGGTGTGTGCACATCACACCACTCTACATTGATTCTACCACTTAACCTGAATTTGACCTATGGATCTAGTGCACCTTAACTCACACACAAATAAGTGAATAAAAAAGTTGAATAGGTTAAATATTCTTGTGTGCCTTAACGAAGTGGTGTAACAGGCTAATTGGTTAAGCTGAAGATAAAAGTGATTCATTCAGTAGCTTGTTCTCTAGGGTTGATTTTTAGGGTTGGACCAGGCACTCCACATTATTTCTGAGTTTTAGAGGAATATATCTACAACCGTGTTTTCAAAATTTGGAGTGTTCTACTAAACCTTGATTGAATATACCTAAAGATTAAACCCTAAAAGTTACTAAGAAAGATTTGGATTTTAAAATCAACCTCATTTTTAATAATCTTGCTTGAAAACGCTAGTTGTGCACGCACACACATCTTAATTATTCTTTAAGGGCAGAACCCATCTCAAGGGCTTATCACATTCCATGAGCACAATCATCCCAAGCCTAATTAAAACTGAGTAAATGTTGGCCTTAAGGATTAAGTCGCTCTTTAGGGCTCCAACTAAGATTTTTTTCAATTAATCTACTTCTACCGGTCCATCTGATGTCTAGCAAGGGGAGTAGTGTCAAAAGACTGCAGTTAGGGGGTATCAAAAGAACCAGAAGTGCAAGCCAAAGGAAGAACCTTCTCCCCAATCCCTCCCTCTAACTGGTTGGATTGACTAGATAGAAGTAGGCCAAATCGTTTCTTCATCTCAAGATAGGTCCTAAGAGTCTGTAGGTCTTTAGGCTACCCACCTAAGGACAGGTTTGGTTGATTATACTGCAGGCACCTTTCTCTCTTCTGTCTTCCCTCCTACTTCACCATGTATTCTTCCACACCACACTCGCATTTCCAATCCTACCCTCCTACCACCATCTATCCCCAAGTTAATTACTATCTCGACCTGACTTATGACTACCCATCCATTAGTCGGGATAACTTTGATAGGGGATATGATTCTGGACCTCAATGTCTAGGGCCTAATCCTAGATAAGAAGACTATGATTATTATCCTTTCTAGAGCTATACTGATTATAGATCACCACCCTCTTATGAACAAACCAACCCGATCTATAATTAGGAAGGATATGATCATTATAACACCTATCCTCCCTAGGATTATACTGAATATAGGTCATCACCTCTCTTTGAACAATCCAAAATGACCTACTATCAGGGAGGAACCCAAGAACCTCAATTCCTTGACTCCCCAAGATTTAACGCAAACCCACCCAACCCTGAACCGAACCATTCGGTTCAGGTGAACCAGGTCCAAGATAGGGTGTTGGTTAATTTGAGAAACACCATACGATCTTTAGAAACCCAGCCAACACCTTGCAATGAAGAATTGGAGCCCTTGATTCAAATGATTGACGATCTAAATAGTTCGTTATTGGATTGGATCCAACATATTGAGGATAAGGGCCTGGGTGAGTTTTTACTTAGGAAATTATCAAGATTGAGGATGAAATTTGTGGTTGCCCTAGTCCAATCTTGGGATGATTCTCAGGATGAACCCCCTTCAGGAGAGCCAATGTTAGAAACCACTTAGGCACTTGTAGGGCGAGGCACATTTTATGAGACTGGGGATGACCAAGTTGGTCTCTAATAACCCAATGACGATGAACCGATCTTCTCACCTTAGATCCCCGAGCTAGGGAGCGAGGAAAAATATGTCTCCATGGACCAGGAAATGACAATTGATTTCTAGACATATATTAATGAAGATCAAGAATTCTTTGATTCTGAGGGTGAGGAGTCCATTAATGAAGTCTCACTTGAAGTTAAGGAAAATGATTTTAGTGAGACAAGTGGGCCTAAGGAATATGATGAATCATTGGATAGCCTGATAATTGAAAAAATTGATCTAACTGGGGCCGACATGGAGGATTCCGATCTTGAGTTTTTGGATGATTCAATCAATAGCCCCATTCCTCAACCACACTCCGTTGAGCATAATGATGATTTTATTCTTGACATTACTAAACCCAAGTAAATTATGATTCATCCACACTTGTTAGACTTGGAAGGGGTGTATAACAACCTGGAGGTCTCAGAAACATTGATTTTAGAGGAGAGGAGTTTGAAAATTAAATTATGGGAAGTGAATTCTGAGGGAAATGGAATTTTGGATTTAAGGGTTCCTGATGACCTAAAACCACCCACCTTCTACCAGGACCCTTGTGATATCTTCAACCTAAGTGCAACCCAAGATTCGATTAATTGATTATCTTTTTGAGCTGAACCCTAAGTGGACAACTAAATCTATTGAACCAAATCTACCCATTATTTGACATTTTAGACTTGGGTTGCACACCACAAAACCGCAGGCCCAGTCCCACAAGCACAATAATCTCTGGTTCTAGGTGATCTTCATTGAGGGCCTTAGAACTACCCGACCCTGGGGCATGGGTCTGCATTACAATTTGGTCCACATATGTGGACATCTTTTTACGAGTCCCAAAATCAATCTTCTTATTCTAATTTTCACCTATATTTCTAAATTTTTAACGTCTTCTTTACTTGTGAACCATGCCTAGCTGAAGGTAATAAATTTAGCACGTGTGTATATTCCACTTTCTCTATAGAGCTGACTAAATTTTAATGTCTTTATTTTTACAATGAGGACCTTACATCATTTAGGCATGAGGGGGTGGATACTTAATCCTAAAATTATTTTGTTAGCTCCGTAGAATTTCTTTTATTTTCTTAAAAAAATTTAAAAAAATAAAAAATGCAAAAGGACAAAAAAATTAGAATTAGGAGAAGAGAACTTAGGCATTAGAAGTTATTAACTTTAGGAAATGATACGATAGGACCTGAACACTTAGACTTTTCAGGTCTTCGGACTTAATTAGCCTCGGTGTCCACTAAAATGTGGACTTGTTTCTCGAGTCTTCACCACATTAATTTACTTTAATTTGGCTAATAAATTAGGGTGATAAGTATGTGACTTATCAGCCCACCCTCTAATTTGAGAGGACTTTGAGTTTAAAGCATCTACACATTATTTGCATTGACTCACTTTTTGACATTTTTTACAGAAATTAGGTATCTAATGAACTTTCTAGGATAGTATGGCTGGCAAATTATCATGGGTAATAGCCCATTGGTCAGTTGTCCAGAGCCCAACTACATGACCGTACTCTTTCTACTGCCTTTAAGTAAATCTTAGATTAGTGAAGCCACCTACTCAGTAAAAGAAAAAATATATACTCAAAAAAAAAGGAAAAGAAGAGAAAAAAAGTCACACTTCACCACACGAGTATGGCTAGCAAGTTGTCGTGGGTAACAGCTCATTGACTGTTTGTCTAAAGTCCAGCTCACAAAAAATGCATAAATAATTCCCAAACACTTAGGGAAGAAGCAGGGAAGTAGAATAAGCTGGGGAGATATACACTGGGTTCACCCTTGTGCTGACCTCATTTAAATAAAAAAAAGGTAGGGAGAAAGCTACAGGTTGAATAGATACATCTTTAGGCAGAAATTCTTCTTAAGGTCACCTAGGGTTGTAGAAACCTGACGTCCATTTTAACGATCATCTAGTGAGTCTATCACTTTTCACAAGATGCTAAAGAACTTAAAGTTCTTTTCGAGTTTTGGGTGGGTTGGGTAGCCATAGAAAGCTGCCTCGAAACTCCTAACTTAAAAAAAAAATCCAAAAAGAAAAAGAAAAGAAAAGGAAAAAAAAGCATAAAAAATGTATCTTTCCTTTTTAAAATAAGGCGAGGACTTGGGCAGTTTGCATTTTGGCAGGCACTTGGGCACTGTTGAGTCTTTGTAATCAGGCCCTTAGTTGAAATTTTTTATTTTTAATAAATAACTTAGGCCTAAGTAATCGAGTCCTAATTCTATTTTTATACATAGCATATAGTCTAGTTTTTGCTAGGGACTAGAAAAAGATAGTCATGTGGGTATGATTTAGACATCTATTTAGGTTAAAATGCCTATTTATGCATGTTCCTAAGCTTATAGATGCATTCCATATTATAAATATTGCATAGCATGCATCATTCTGCATTTAGAATAGTTTGTATAACTTATAGGTTAATTCACATCCTTTTGTGGCTAGGAGAGAAAGAGATTTATTTTGGGACCTCGGATTGATGATCCAACCATACGGATCTAATTAGAACAACAATTGAAGTCCAATGCCTCCAAAATCACCTTGATCAGAGTCCCGTAGTATATTATGCAGTCCGAGGAAGATCAAAGGCCAAGGGGCAAGGTGGTGCTAATCCAAACCTCAGATGCCAAATCCGATTGCACGGATGGATCCGGATCAACGATCATAGCCTAATGACGCAAACATCAATCGAATCCGACGTCCGTGGTTCCACTTACAAAGCAAAGAAGATGGATGACCATGATAGCACCACGTGGTGCCATCATAGCTACCCAAGACCACCCATGAGCCTCGCTACTCCCCTTCTCTATTCAACCAACAGATCTAGGCTGTTGGATGAAGATCCAATGACCATGGAAGCTCCCCGTCGCTCAAGCAAGGTGTTCATCTTCTTGACACAAAGGGAAGGATAGCGTGGTGGTCTCGAGTCCTATCTCAAAGGAGAGATCGTAGGTTCGAGACCCGCAACCCCCCCAATTCTCTAATTGGATCGCAATTCGCAACAATAGCAGTTCATGGAGCGCGTGCACAGCACAGTAGCAGCGCGTGCCATCGCACGAACAGTGGCCATAATGTAGCAACGCGACGTGCACATGCCAGCCCGCGAGCGTCACGCGTGGGCACATTGATCTTTAGCAACGTTTGCAGCAAGGCTTTAGCGATGATTGTAAATGTTGCTGTGGACCCGCAACTTTATTTTGCCTCTCCTCCACTATACTACCCCTCCCATTCTTCTTCATCTCTTCCTTTCTCTCCCTCACCACCTCCAAGGCTCTAGAAAGAGGTTTTCCCAAGCCTGAGATGCTTTTCTAGAGTAGAAAGTAAATAATTTTTCCCACTTCTCACCCCCCTTCGTGGAGCATCCCGTGGTTGTCCTCTCACCACCTTCTGGAGGAAGATCCTCATCGTGACGTCATCCTGCTTAGTCCTCCTTCCTTCGACGCCATTCTCCTTCCTCCAACTCCTCACCACCTTCATCCAGGTGTCGTCAAAGTGAGTTGTCCTCCAAGCAGCCATTGAGGGGGATTCTTTTAACCTCTTTGTATCTTTTATCGCTTTCTAGTATAGTTGCAATTTCTTGATTATCTATAGAAAACTCTGTTTATATATATATATTGATATTCTCCCTCTCCCTCACCCTCTCCCTCTCCCTCTCTCTCTTATTCTGCTAGAGTAGACTAGTTTAGATTACAATTATTTCACTAGATATTTTACCTTATAAAAATACCAAAAAAAATCACAAACGATAAAAACACCAAAAACAAATTAAATTGAAAGCGCGATTTTCAAAATCAAATGTTCCCCTCCCTGTGTTTGATCTGGGACTCACGTCGAGCTTCGGTTATAAATTTATCTGGTTAGTGGATTGCTACGCACTCCGACAATGGGTTTTCAAACTCAAATCTTTCGGCGTACGAGATATCACTCGCTACCTACCAACTGAGTAAACTCGATAGAACTTGAGCCCTTCAATATGAATTATCAATCTATATAAAGGAACACAGTCTCTCAACACATAATCATAAAACAACAATAGCCAAACAGGAGGAGACTCTTGAACGAGGAAAAGGATCCAATTCCACTCAATTCCAAGAATGGAACGAGGAGCCGTATGAGGTTCAAATCTCATGTACGGTTCTGTAGAGTGATAGTAAGGGTGACTTATCTGTACACTTTTCCACTATCACCCCCAAAAAACCATTAATTTAATAAGTGAACAAAATATTGACTAGAATAGTTATTGCAGACTAAGAATAGGTAGTCCAAAGAGGTTCTCCAGTCGTAATCACTATCACTAGCTACCAGTTATACTTAAGTACAAAGTCCAAGGAATTATGTCAGCAAAAGCTAAGTAGAGTAGAGCAAAAGGAAATATAAAGAAAAACATGAAGAATGGGTACTAGCAATATGTTAGTCTATTTGTCAACCATTATTCATTATGTAATAACTCCTTTATTATTAAGCATTTTCCTAATTAATTACAGTCTTGATGATCCCAATCTATGTCTCGGGGGATGAGATGATCTGCACATGACATCTTGAGGAGTAAGGTCGATATAAGACACCCTCTTGGCTAAAAGAATGCCCAATACTTGTCCCACATTGCAATCCATCACACTAGGATCTTTACAAGGAGTGGTAGCTACAACCAACTTTACATGATGAACCACAAACAACCTCTCATCCACTCACTAGCCCAGTACAATAAAACAACTTCAACCCTTAAGAGATGATTGTAAGAAAGTAGAGAATTGAGGGAGAGATGACAAGTTGCTTAAGGAATGCTTGTAAGAAGCTTTTGGCGGAGCTTCAGATCCAGGGTGCCAGGAAGAAAATGAAGAAGATCGGAGAGCAGTAGTAATGACACCAAGTTGGCTAAGAAAATGAGGAAGGTGGAGTAATGGTGGAGGTAGGCATGCACTATAGCAGAACTATAAGGGTTTGGATTTTATTTATGTTTAATTAGCTAATTAAAACCTTAATTGGTTGTTTAATGAAGGATTAAGTGCTTTGGGGAATAATGAAATCCTTGAAACTATTAACAATATATGAGAAATAAAAGTTGAGGGGTTGTTTTCACAAAAAAATAGTGTTGATATGCTTTCTTGGAACCCAAGTAATTGGGTGGAGGGACCTTGGTGAAAATTTTCTAACCCATTTAAAAGGAGAGCACAACACAAAAAATAAAAAGAAAATTTTGATTTGCTTCCTTCTCATGCCACAACCACCTCCTCCCATCTGCCGGTGAAACCTCTCCATTCTCCTCCCATACCACTGTCGGCTAGCCTCCTCACTAGTTGCCACTGCTACCATCATCGCCGAAGGCCCCTGCTGCTGCTGTTGTGGTTGTTGCTATTGCATGGAGGAGCAAGTAAAGAGGAAGAAACAAAGAGGAGAAGAAGCTCCTCTCAAAGGTAGGGTTTCTTTCCTTTGTTAATATCTCTTGTTTCCTATGTTTAAGAGCTCTAAAAAGTAGTAGTTTCGGTTGAAATCAGTATGTGCATGTGGGGTTTTGGTGTTACATGTGATGTTTTCACCCTTTTAGTGGGGTATATAGGTGGTATTGGGATTTTTCTAGTTAAGGGTCACCTAGAGGATTGGTAGGGGATTTGTTTGGTTCAAATTGCTCCTTGTATATGTGGGAATTGGTGGTTAATGTTCTATGAGGTTTCATTGTGTTTTGGGGGTGTTTTGAGCCATGGAAGGTGTTGTTTGCAGGTTTGTTCGGCTGTAGCAGCATGCCTTGATGTTAGGTAAGTGTTACCTAACGTTAGGAGGTGGCTACTAGATGGCCTCCTAACGTTAAGTAACAGGTACCTAACATTAGGTATCTTGTTGGGTCTACTTATTAGCATGAAATTAGGGTTTCTAAACTTATGGAACCTAAGGACTGATCGAGCCGAGTCTATAACCTAATTGAGTGTCTAGTAGGTGCCCCAATAGGTGGGGAAATGGTTAATTGTTGTTAAATTCTAGATGGATAAAGGGTCTTTCTAATTGAGCTTGAAGCTCTCTAATTGGACTAAAAGTGATCTAAATCGGCTACGTAACGAATTCAACCTCACATGATGACATCAATGACTTGATTTGAGTTCAATAAGTAAAATGCTTGGATCCTAAGGTCATGGATAAGACCTCAAGTGATCCAGTACATTTCTAAGATTGCTTGATCAGGTACGTATCAAGGGAAATGGACTTAGGAACAATTAGGTCAAATAGCTGAGCACATTGAGTAAGACATTGGGACTTTGTGGATAATGGTTCCCTATTGCAGGTTAGAAACTCGAGAGTCTAGTAGCTTGAGGCTACTGTAGTTCAGCCTACTGATCGGAATAGTTTCTAGTTGGTGTATTTCTAGGTGCCGTCATGGAGATGAGGCACTAGGAGGTGTCTTGAGTCCAAGTCTATGATAGACGCTCTGAGATCTTGAATGGAATAGTTTTTAGGGGTCTCAGGTCCGTGACTCGAGTGATCATGAGTGGAATAGTTTCCAGGGATTCTCAGGTGATGGGGATCGTGCGGATCTTGAGTGGAATAATTTCCAGAGATCCAGACGAGCGAGAGAGTATGGGATCTTGAATGGAATAGTTTCCAGGGATCTCATGCAATGATGCCGGGGATCTTGTGTGGAATAGTTTCCAGGGATACCAACATCTGGAAACAAGTGATCTTGAGTGAAATAGTTTTCAGGGAATAGGAGCAGCAGGAAGTTGCTCTCGTTGAATCTCTTGGATCAGGCACTCAAGGATGTCTTGAGTGGAATAGTTTCCAGGGGATTTGAGTATAGTCAATGTTTTAGCAACCTGAGTAGGTATGCTTTGTCTGGTGGACATGAGTGCTTTAATCTTTACTCTGGCTAAGGAGGGGTTGGGGTATAAGTGTACCATTGGAGAGGGCACATCGAGATCTCCTTCGGTATGAAGGATTGATTTAGTCACTCCAAGACTTGGGGTGGTATGCGATAGAATCTTGGATCATAGGATAGTTACATTAGAACGTGTGGTATTAATTAAGGTGAACAATTAATAGGTTAGATCACTGTGGTTGGTCGAGTTGATTCGAGTCAGGGTTGAAACCTACGGTTCTGAGTTTAAACTAGGGATCTAGTTGGTTAGCGAAATTGTACACTACCTTGTTTAATTGGATTATAGTAGTTTCTGATTCTCTACTGAGTCGATTGGCTCATCTCTACTTTGTGACATAATTTCAGTTGTTGTCGTGTAGCGCAGAATTTTGACGTAGTGCGGGATCTGCTACGTGTTGCTGGACAGGTAGCATTTAAGCTTTAGTTATGGAGGTTTTCTGTTTAGTTTGTGCCATACCTCCCATACTTTCTAATTTCATTTTGTTGATTAATGGAATGCTTTGGTAGATCGACGTTGTTAATGCAACCTGAATTAAATAAACCAGTACCTTTTTCCTGTCGTCACCTTCGGAACTCTGACCATTGTTAGGGGCCTAGGTTTTGGGGCATGACAGGAACTATATATGGTAGAGAGGCTACTACTAAACTATGCTAGGAATTAACTAAGACTAATTGAATTCTAGGTGGAGGGAGGGGTAGTGTTTTTATACGAATGGAGAATAAATGTTGGCTCTTAGATTAGGATAAATGGTTAAGGTGTTTCTACCATTTCAAAACAATACTAGCACTTAAATGGGCATCTAATGGTGGTGGAATATCCAAGGGTTATTGATAAATGACAGTTTATCATCATTCTTATGCCCTAAAACTGATCTAGCTCTTAGGGTTTTAACTCCACAAATAGGTTTTCGGGCTGCATTTAGGCATTTACCTAGGTTAGGCATGCATTGCATTTTAGTTCTATTTTTGATGTGTTTATTTGAGTGTCAGGATTAAGCAAAATGTTAGATACCACACACCTTGGCACATAGGAAGGCAGAAGATGAAGAAGAAGCTCCTATCAGCTAGATCCCAGCTAGATCTAGCTCATGCTAGCTCCTTCTAGCTGGATCAACTCATCCCTAGCTCTATTCAACTCATCTTAGCTGAATGGTAACTCTAGCTAGTTCACCTTAGCTCCATTTAGCTCACCTTAGTTGGATGGCAGCTCAAAATAGCTTAAGACAGTTGATCCCATTTCCATTCTAACTCCTCCAGCTCATAACAGCTCACTGGAAGCTCAACCTGACTAGGACACTAGCTAAGTAATCTCCGGGAAGACTTGACCCAGCTTACCTCAGCTCATTTTAGCAGAAGCCAGCTCATCTTAGCTTGGCTTAGCAACTAGCAAAGAATTCGCAAGTTAAGTCAGTGTTTATCGAAGCGAAATCGAGTTTAGAAAAGTCACGTTGTAATATAGTCGAAATCGCTTTGAAAATAAAAAATTTTATTACTCAAAGTTTACGTTCGAGGTTGAACACAGGGAGCAAATGGAATTCATGCACTAAGCTCAATGAATGCAATTTGAACACATAATATTACTCAAAAATCTAATGAAACATATAGAGGATGAGTATATGGATATTAAGAATAAAGGTAGCAAAAATATAGTTGAGGACTTGTGAAAAATTGGATGTCTGATTATAAAATCAGACGTCTTAAAAGTATGTGCTACAGTACTTTCTTTTGATTTTTCTTCTTCCTTCTCTGATTTTTCTTGCAATCTCTCTTCTTCTCTTTCATCTTTTTGTCTTCTCTTTTCTTTCTCTTCTTCTGATTTCTCCTTGCCTTGACTTCTTCTTTCTTCTTTCTTTCTTTGCCTTGTCTACTCTGTGGCTCTTTTCTCCTTCTTCCTACAGTCCTTCTCCTTCTCTTTCTTTCTCTTTCTTCTTCAACTCTTCAGCTTCTTCCTCTTCAGCCTTGCCTTTTCCTTCCTTAGCTTTCTCTGGCCTCCGCCTTCTTCTTCCTTGGCTTCTTGTTCTTCTCCTTTCCCTGCAAGAGCAAAACCTACCCCTACCCGTGAGCGCTCTCCTCTCCTCTTTCTCTCTTAGGCTCGCTCTCCTAGAGCCACCCTCTCGGGTAATCGGGTCGGGTATGCACCCGGGACCAGGCTCACCAACGTGCGGTGTGGGCGAGGTGTGCTGGGTCGGGTATATGGGTCAAGCTAGGTCCGCGTGGGCAGTGCCGCGAACGAGGCAGTGAGAGGGTGAGTGGGACATCACCTCGTGGTTAGGAGGTGAAGAGCCTAATGCAGTTTTTCCTCTTATGCAGGTGCGGGTGGTCACTCTCTTCCGAGGTGGGACTATCTTCCCACCTATCTTGTGCGTGCCTGCCACAGGGGTGTCTTCGCTTGATTGCAGTGGCTGCTAAGTCCTGCGACTGGAATTAGAGGACTAAAGCGGGGAGACCTAGAGGGAGCTTGCAAGCAAGCTTCTCGCTTGTTGATGTAAACATGTTTAAACTACATAAGATGTCCATTTATGCATGTTCTTAGGCATAGAATTGCATTGCATACTATAAATATTGCATAGCATGCATCATCTTGCATTTAGATTAGCTTGAATAAAATGGAGGTTAATTGTCTCCTTTTATGTTTAGGGACAAGGCAAATTTTTATCGGGGCCTCAGATCGAAAATCCAACTGTACAGATTTGATTAGGGCGACGATTGGAGTTCAACGACTCCAAGATCGCCTTAATCAGACATCTATAGCATTAGATAGAGACCGGGGAATCCTAGAAGATCAAGGGCCAAGATGGTGTGAATCTACACTTCAAACGATAAATCTGACTGTAGGGATGGATTCGGATCGACGATCGTAGCCTAACGGTGTGAAAATCGACTTAATCCGACAACCGTGGCACCATCTACATCCAGAAGATGGACGGCTAAGATGGCGCCACGTGGCGCCATCTCGACCGCCCAAACCGGGCCAGCTGATTTTGGAGACAACCACATCCTTCTACCGCACGTTGGATCATGGCCGTTGGATCGCCATCCAACGGCCATGGGCAGCCGCACCTTAATTCACTCGAGCGCACATTTCCCCTCCACAGCGTAGTGGGTGAGAGCGCTTGCGTGAAGGAGAGGCGCGGGATCGAGTCGCAAGGAGCGGGCGAGCGGGTGCGAGGAGCGCTCAATCGTGATCCAACGGCTGCAGGCACTCAATAGCGCCCATGCACTATTAGATGCTCGTGCATAACTCGAGATCGCACACGGTGAGCACGTGTTGAGGAGGCGCGGCGAGGAGTGCTCTCAGCCGTTCAATCTCACGATCGAATGGCCGAGATTTAAAGAATGTGAAAAGGAATTGAAAGAGAGGAGGTGAGCGGGCGTGTGCGCGTCGCCCCACTACTCCCATGTTCGGACCTTTAGCAACGGATTTATCTGTCACTAAAAGTCTTGAATTAATGATTTTCAACTTGTAATGACCAAATTGCCCTCACTCCTTGCAACTATAAAAGGAGACCCCCTCCATATGAAATTCTCATCCCTTCCTTCTCTCCTCTACCTCTCCAAAGCTCAAGAGAAGCTTGTCCCACACCCGGGATGCTCCTCGAGAGATAAAGTCAAATTTTTGCCCTCATTTCGGAAGCGGATCCCATGACGACGACGACGTGCTGCCCCGTTCTCGTTCCTCCTGCTTTGACCTCCTTCTTCCCGCTTCGTCCTTCTTCATCCAGGTAACGTCTCGTCCGGCTCATCCTCCAAGCGATCGTCGAGGAGGATAACTTCTCTCTCCCATTCTTCTTTACAGCATTCTAGAGTAGAATTTTCTTGCTTTCTAGTGTAGTTGATTTCCCGTTTTCTAGTGTAATTCTTCTTTGATTTCATTGTATAAACATTTTGAAATAATGAGTGCATGTTTTCTCTCTCTTTCTCTCATTTATTCTGATTGTTAATATTGCTTCATTGTAATTACGTCGCTTTGCTTTTTAACAAAAACTCTAAAAAAAATAGTTGTAAATATAGATCGACGTAGCCTCCCTGAGTTTGACCCGGGATTTCTATTTCGGTACAAATTTTATTTATTGAACACGAGTTCTTCGCTTTCAAACTACGACGATAGGTATTTTTCAAAACCAAATACATTAGCATAGCAACTCCTCGTTTCAACATTTTGGTGCCGTTGCCGGGGAGGCAACGATTTCCGATCTTCTTTTCGCATTTCACGCACTTTATTGTTTTCTAACTTACTTTCTCTTGTGTCTATTATTTTGTAGAGACCTCCATCAGGGAATCATCAAGCAGTAAACTGGAGGAAAGTGCAGTTGAACACAACTGTAAGTGCTCCCCATTCTTCCCCCCTCCATAGATTTCATTTGCCACATTAAATCCAAATTCCAATTAACCTAGGTGTTTGCATAAATCCTAGGAATAGTTTGGTTGTTTGGATTCTCACTCACATTCATTCCACCCTCGTTTATAAAAAAAGAACAAAAAGATAATCTTGTGGGGTAATTTTCAACAAACACACAACGTACACCCACATTCAAGGAACTTAACCTAATTGATTTGTTTCTACTCAATCGGGTTCTGATCTGTGGAACCGGTACACACAAAACAACACATAAAAGAGTAGAAATCATTCTAGGTTAACCATCTTTGTGTGCCTAACTTAGTGGTGCATTTGTGGCCAGTTGTTTGAGTTGTTTAGGCTGCACCACTCTACTTAAAATCAACTCATCAAGTAGCTCCTCCTTAGGATTTTCAATCTAGGTCTATTCTAGGCACTCCACTTTATTTCTGGTTTTAAAGGAAAGCAATCTTCACCCGTGTTTGAAAACTTGGTTTGCCTCAAAACTTGATTGCAATCAACCTAATTTTAAGCCCTAAGAGCTACTTAAGCAAGATGTGAACATTAAAATCCACACATCACAAATAATCTTACTTGAAAACCCACACATCACAAATAATCTTACTTGAAAACCCTAGTTGTGCACGCACTTACACAATTCTCAATCAATCATTAAGGGTACAACCCATTTTAAGGGCCCATCACATTCCATAAGCACCACAATCCCAGGCCTTAATAAAATTGAGTAGACGTTGGCTTTAAGGTCTGATTCACTTTTCAGGGCCTAGTATGAGATTGTCTTTGATTAACCTACTTGTACTGATTAATCTGATGTCTAGCTAGGGGAGTTGCGTCAAACGACCGCGGCTGGGGGGTACACTAAGAATCAGAGCGAAAGCCAAAGGAAGAACCTTCTCCCCAGTCCCTCCTTCTAACTAGTTGGATTGAGTAGACACAAGTAGAGTAAATCATTTACAATCTTAAGGTAGGTTTTGGGAGTTAGTAGATCCTTAGGCTATCCTAGTTAAGGACAGCCTTGTTTTGTTGTGCTGCAGGGTCCCTATCCCCAGTCCTTCCGACCTTCTCCTAGTTTATGCTGGGAAGACGGTCATTGAATCCCCGATTGGAAGGACCACTAGAGTATTCTAGGAGGTGCAAATTGGATTTTGGTCAAATTGATCCCATGGCCGACCAACAGCCTCCTCTGCCCGGAGTTCTACACGAAGAATTCCGAAGGCAGCTGGAACAAATGCAGAGAATGCAAGAATGGTTCCAGAGAATGTAGGGCGCTCAGCCCTTGAAGGATTTTTATGATCCTTCAAATTACGGGGAACGTCCCGACGTCCAAATTCCAGCTGGTGACGTAGAAATCAAGCCCCAGGTATTAAGCATAATCAAACATTATCATGGGCTTGGCTCCGAAGATCCGTTTCAGCACTTGGAGGACTTGACCACTTTGGTCCAGACCACCAAGGCACGAAATGTAAACGAGGAGCAAATGATCATGAGGTTCTTCCCCTATTCTCTTAGGGATAAGGCCGCGCATTGGTACAGGACAATAGGAAGACCAATTGCAACTTGGAAAGAGTTGAAATCAGCCTTTCTGAAGAAATTCTTCCCAGTCGGATGTATCAATGCCTTGAGACAGGCAATCACTACCTTTACCCAGCGGCCGGGAAGCAGTTTCATGTGGCTTGGGAGCGATTCCAGGACCTATTGCAGAGGTGTCCACACCACGAGGTGCCGAAATGGCAACTCATGCAGATCTTCTATCATGGGTTGACTGAGCAACTCAGAAATCATGTGGTGCTTCTTGAGGAGGCAATTTCCTCAATAAAGACGCAGATAGTGCACACGATTTATTTGAGGAAATGAGTAACAATTCAATCAATCATACCTTCATGGATACATTTAACAGGTCCCAGCAGCCCAGATCAAATGTCAATGAAGTCCATGACTCTCATTCATTTGATATGGAATTGATTTGTAACAAACTTGACAAGGTGGACTTGGTTGCTAAGAGAATGGAAGAGTGGATGGCTGGAAATTCCATGAACAACTCTCAATCCACTCAATCCCAAAATTCGAGCTTCCATTCTTCACGAGCTCCTTCTGGACGGGAGTTCGTGAATCAACTCGATGCAGCTCAACTTGTGAGTCAGCATTTTTGGAACCCTGTGGGTTCCAAACTGGGGCCTTTGATCCCAGTTTTTCTGATCTTTCCCTTTCTTTCTCTCCATCCTCACCCTATGAGGATGTCTGTGCTATACAAGAGAATGTTAGATCCAACCCCTACTCTAATGCTTATAATCTGGGTTGGAGAAACCACCCTAACTTCTCTTGGAAAAACCTGGGGCAACAGACCCAATTTCGACCCGACAACTATGCTTTGCAACGACCAATGGGCTAGGGTCATGTATATAATCAGTTGCCCCCAAATTAGGTTTATCAGCCAACTTGGAATGCCTGTCAACCTGTAGGGTAGGCTAATTTGAACCGACAAATGATAGAGATGCAAGGATTCATGCTCCAGCTCATGCAGCAAATGAAAACCTCGCTAGACAACTTGCAGACCGGGCTCATTGCTAACTCTCATCAACCCGAATCTCTACCATCCCAACCCGTACCCAACCCGCAAAATATTCTGAATTTGGGCAACCAAGTCCATGGGTACGAAAATCAGAGGGACCCACACGCACATGCTTAGGTGGTTGAACCAGGTTCCTCCTCCTCCTTTTCTTCTTCTTCTGTAAATCAACAATTCCTGGCTATTGAAGCCCCTCCAATCTTTCCTAACCCTCCCTAAGACCCAAACTCTTATGCATCTGCAAATTCTATCACCTTGACGAGTGGTAAGCAGACTCAGGATCCACAACCACACTATTCTAATCTACTGAATCCTGAAGAACCTGAGGAGAGAGGAAAATTATGGAGGAGAAAGCAAGGCTTAGGAACCTGATTCTCATGTTCCTTTTCCTGAAGCCTTGATCAAATCAAAGAAGTCTGTTGATAGTAATGAGGAGCTTCTGAATCTATTTAAGAATGTTGAGATCAATATCCCGCTCCTCGATACTATCAAGCATATACTGGCTTACGTGAGATTTTTAAAGGATTTATGTAT
Organism: Thalassia testudinum; assembly: GCA_037157565.1. Taxonomy (NCBI): domain Eukaryota; kingdom Viridiplantae; phylum Streptophyta; class Magnoliopsida; order Alismatales; family Hydrocharitaceae; genus Thalassia; species Thalassia testudinum. The sequence goes on along the minus strand of JAZHRO010000026.1, from coordinate 18,771,083 downwards.
ACAAAAGAATAAATCAAGAGAATCTGTTCCGAGGAAGGTGGTACTCTCTGAGTAGGCTAGTTCTATTATCCTGCACCACCTCCCTCAGAAGAAGAGAGGTCTAGGTGCTCCATTGATTTCTTGTGTCATCGGAGATTACACATTTGATAGAGCACTTTTGGATCTGGGTGCATCCATCAACCTAATTCCGACTTCTCTTTACAAGAAGTTTGGATTAGGTGAACTTCGGCCAACTTCAGTAACACTACAGTTAGCAGACCGCTCGGTTATAAATCCGCAAGGCGTTATTGAAGATGTTATAGTTAAGGTCAAGGATTTCTATTTTCCTGTAGATTTCCTTGTCCTTGACATAGATGTACCTGAAAATCTGAGGAACACGCCCATCATTCTGGGGCATCCGTTCTTGGCTACCGCTAAGGCCAACATTAATTGTGAAAGCGGTAGCATAGAAATCGCCTTTGGGGATCAACGAATGAAATTGGATATTTTTAAGGCGATCAATAAATTTGAGGATTGTGGATTTATTGAGGAACTTGAGGAGGATAATGAAAACATTGAAACTTGTTTGATGGTTTCTTCAATTGAAAGTTCCTCCTTTGATGACGAATTCGACCCGCAACCCTCTATGGCAGACCTGCCATCTTCCAAAGAGGTTATTGATTTTGTTCACTCACAACCTCTTCCTCTTGTTGAGTCTTCAACATCTTCCTTACCATCAACCATCAACCCACCCCAGCTTGAACTGAAACCATTGCCTGTGAATTTGAAATATCAATTTTTAGGACCTCAGAAGATGCTCCTTGTGATTATCAGTGCTAAATTAACAAAGGAGCAAGAGATTAAATTGATCAAGGTCTTGAAGGAACACAAGGAGGCATTGGTTGGACCATTCATGACCTTAGGGGGATCGAGCCATCTTACTGCAATCATAGAATATTCTTGGAAGATGGATCCCGCCCTTCTCGCCAGATGCAGAGGAGATTAAATCCAAATATGCAAGAAGTGGTCAAAAAGGAAATCATTAAGTGGCTTGATGCAGGAATTATTTATCCAATCTCTGATAATCCCTGGGTAAGTCCTATGCAGATTGTTCTGAAGAAAGCTGGGATTACCGTTGTGACTAATAAGAGAGGAGAATCTGTCACAACTCGTTTCGCTTCCTCTTGGAGGGTTTGTATTGATTACAGGAAGCTGAACACAACCACTAAAAAGGATCATTTTCCCCTGCCTTTCGTCGATCAAATCTTGGAAAGACTAATCGGGCAGAAGTACTTCTGTTTTCTTGATGGCTACTCGGGATACAACCAAGTTCCTATCCATCTCGAGGATCAGGAAAAAACTACTCACCTGTCGCTACGGAACCTTTGCTTTCTGTAGGATGCCTTTCGGTTTATGCAATGCACCTACGACTTTTCAAAGGTGTATGTTAGCCATATTCTCTGACATGGTGGGAGAGTTTATGGCAGTTGTTATGGACGATTTTGCTATTTTCGGAGAATCGTTTGACTCTTGTTTGGCTAATCTGGAAATGATTCTTAAGCGATGTATCAAAACACGATTGGTCCTTAGCTGGGAAAAGAGTCATTTCATGACCCAAGAAGGCATCGCTTTGGGTCATGTAATCTTTAAACGGGGAATCGAAGTGGATAAAGCTAAGGTTGATGCTATCGCTAAACTTCCTCCTCCCACATCTATTAAACAAATTCGATCATTTCTTGGTCATGTGGGATTCTATCGAAGATTCATCAAGGACTTCTTGAAGGTTGCTCGTCCCCTGAGCAATCTTCTTGCCAAAGAAACGCCGCTTGTTTTCGACGAATCATGCCGAATGGCATTTGATTTCCTGAAAATGGTAGTCACCTCTGCTCCAATGTTGCAACCACCAATTTGGACAACCCCTTTTGAGATCATGACCGACACTTCTGATTACGCGGTTGGGGCTATCTTGGGTCAGAAAATTGATAGAAAGCCCTCTGTCATCTACTACGCTAGTAAAACTCTGGATGAAGCCCAGAGGAATTACACTATTCCTGAAAAGGAATTTCTAGCTGTAGTGTTTGCTTTGGAAAAATTCAGGGCTTATCACTTAAGGTCTCATGTTATCATCTATACCAACCATTCGACCTTGAGACATCTCTTGGCCAAAAAGGATGCCAAACCCCAGCTTATTCGTTGGATTCTTCTGCTTTAAGAATTTGATCTTGAAATCAAGGATAAAATCGGGGTACAAAATGTGGCGGCGGATCATTTGTTGAGACTCCTAGGTGATTCTTCTCGTTCGAACATCCCGATTGTTGACACTTTTCCGAACGAAGCTATTCTTATAGTTTCAGGGGTCCACAGCCTGTGGTTTGCTGACATTGTTAACTATTTGGCCGTCGATCAAATACTCCAGGATTGGACCAAGCAACAACGGGATAAACTCAAATTTGAGGCCAAATACTACTTCTGGGAGGACCTTGAACTGTACCGCATCAGCTCTGATCAGATTATTTGCCGATGTGTACCGGAGAATGAATTCAATAGTATACTCGAGTTCTGCCATGCATCTGCATGTAGTGGACATTTCTCCGAGAAAAAGATGGCTGCAAAAATCTTGCAATCTGGCTTCTATTGGCTGTCTTTATTTAAGGATGCCCAGGATTTCTCAAGGTCATGTTCTTGATGTTAGGTACTCGGGAGCATAACTAAGAAAGATATGATGCCCCTAAACCCAATTCTTCCTGTCGAAATTTTTGATGTTTGGGGCATCGATTTCATGGGACCCTTTCTCCATTCATTTGGACATCAGTACATTCTTGTTGCTGTTGATTATTTGTCCAAATGGATTGAGGCGATTCCCACTCGAACCAATGACCACAAGGTGGTCATCGATTTTGTCAAGAAAAATATCTTCAGTAGGTTCGGGATTCCGAGAGCCATCATCAGTGACGGTGGCACTCATTTTACTAATGCCCAATTTTGAAATTTATTGGCCAAATACGAGGTTAATCATCGAATTCCCACACCTTACCATCCCCAGATGAATGGACAAGCCGAGATCTCCAATCAGGAGATCAAGAACATTATGTAGAAAACGGTTAGGCCTGATCGCAAGGACTGGACTCAAAAGCTTGAGGACGCTCTTTGAGCTTACCGTACGGTGTATAAAACGGCCATCGACATGTCTCCATTTCATTTGGTGTATGGAAAGGCATGCCATTTACCTGTAAAGATTGAACACAGGGCATTCTAGGCGATCAAACAATGCAATTTAGATCTGAATTTAACTGGGAAGACCAGGAAACTCCAACTATCTGAGTTGGAAGAGCTTAGAAATGATGCATACGAGAATGCCAAGATTTACAAGGCTCGAACCAAAGCTCTACATGATCAATTGATTTCCCGCAAGAGCTTTGAGCCGAACTAGAAGGTCTGGTTATTTGATTCTAGACTTAAGCTCTTTCCTGGCAAACTTAGATCTAAATGGAATGGCCCATTCATTGTTGACCAGATTTTTCCAAATGGAGCCATTCAGATTTCTGAATTAAAAATAGGTAACACATTTAAAGTCAACGGTCAACGTCTGAAGCCTGTTATTGACCGTACTCTTCCATAACTCGTCTCAGACACGGTTGCTCTAGCCATTCTGTGACTTCTTTGGCTGGAGTTTGCCTAGCTGACGGCATTAAACTCAGCAGTTGTACATATGATACAAAGCTAACATGAGCTTCATATTTAGGTGACATCTTTCATACTCTACTCTTTCTTTCATGTCTCTTTCTCAATGTGGACATTGCATTAGCTAGGCATGGGGGGGTGGATTCATTTTTGAATCATTTGGTTAGCTTTGTGAAATTCATGCAAATTGTTTTTCTCTTCTTATTTATACATAAAAAAATTGAATTAGGAAGGAATAGTTGGACATTAAGACTTTTCAATCTTAGGAAATATTACATTAGGATCTGAGCACAAAGACCCTTTAGGTCTTTGGACTTAATTGGCCCGTGTATCCACTAAAATGTGGATTTGTTTTTCGAGTCCTCGCCATCTTAATTCTATTGTAATTGGAGTAAATAAGTTTGGGTGATAAGTGCACGACTTATCAATCCACCCTTTGATTTGGGGGAACTTTGAGTTTTAAGCATCTACACACTATCTTGTCACTGACTCGTTAATTGGCGGTTCTAATGGAAATTGTGTAGCTAATAAACCTTCTAAGGTGATATGGCTGGCAAGTTATTATGGGTAACAGCCCATAGGTAGGTTGTCTAGAGCTCAGTCACTGGACCATTCTCTTCTTGCTGCCTTTAGGTAAATCTTAGACCAGGGAAGCCACCTAGTTAAAAGAGAGAGAGAGAGAGAGAGAGAGAAAGAAAGTCAAAAAGAAAAGAAAAAGAAAAGGAGAAAAGAAAAAAAAAGAAATAAGCCACACTTCACCGCACGAGTATGGCTAACAAGTTGTCGGTGGTAACAGCTCATCGACCGTTGTCCAAAACCCAGCTCAATAAATGCACTGAAAATTCCCAAAACACTTAGGAAGAAGTGAAGTAGAATAAACTGGCGAGATATACACTGGATTCACCTTTGTGTTGACCCCGTAAAAATAAAAGTAGGGAGAAAGCTATTGGTTGTAAAGATACACCTTTAGGCAGAATTCTCCTTTTAAGGTCACCTAGAGGCGTAGAAATTCAAAGTCCATTTTATCTGCCGATCAATGAGCCTATCACATTCACAATAAAGATGCTTGGAACTTAGGGTTTTCATCAAATCTTGGGTGAGTTGAATGGCCGTAGAAAGTCACTCTTAAACCCTAAAACTCAAAAATCCAAAAAAAAAAAGGAAAGAATGAAAAAGAGAAAAAGAAATTTATTTCTTTGAATAAGGTGAGGGCTTGAGCCGGTCTGCATTTTGGCAGATACCCGGGTACTGTTGTGTCTTTGAAAGTTCAGATCTTAAGTAAACATTTTCTTAATGATTGAAAATAACTCATGTCCAAATAATCCAACCTAATTCCTTTATAAATAGCATATAGTTTCTGCTAGGGATTAGCAAAAGATAGGCATGGGGGTGTGATGTAAACATGTTTACACTACATAAGATGTCTATTTATGCATGTTATTAAGCATAGAATTGCATTGTATACTATAAATATTGCATAGCATGCATCATCTTGCATTTAGATTAACTTGAATAAAATGAAGGTTAATTGTCTCCTTTTATGTTCAGGGATAGGGCAAATTTTTATTGGGGCATCGAATCGAAGATCCAACTAAACAGATTTGATCAGGATGACGATTGGAGTTCAACAACTCCAAGATCGCCCTAATCAGACATTTGTATCATCAGATAGAGATCGGGGAACCCTAGAAGATCAAGGGCCAAGATGGTATGAATCTGTACTTCAAATGACAAATCCGACCACATGGATGGATTCGGATTGACGATCGCAACCTAACAGCGCGAAAATCGACTCGATCCGACAACCATGACACCATCTACATCATCCAGAAGATGGACTTCCAGGATGGCGCCATCTCGGCTGCCCAAACTGGGCCAGTTGATTTTGGAGACAACCGCACCCTTCTATTGCATGTTGGATCGTGGCCATTGGATTTCCATCCAACGGCCATGGGTAGGCGCACCTCAATTCACCCGCGTGCCCATTTCCCCTCCGCAGCGTAGTGGGTGAGAGCGCTTGCATGAAGGAGAGGCGCGGGATCAAGTCGCAAGGAGCAGGTGAGCGGGTGCTAGGAGCGCTTGATCGCGATCCAATGGCTGCGTCACTCAATAGTACCCACCGCTATTGCATGCATGCGCGTAACGCGAGATCGGACGTGGCGAGCGTGCGCTGAGGAGGCACGACGAGGAGCGCTCTCAGCCGTTCGATCGTGAGATTTAAAGAACGTGAAAAGGCGTTGAAAGAGAGGAGGTGAGCGGGCGTGCGCACGCCGCCCCACTACTCCCACGTTCAGACGTTTAGTGATGGATTTATCTGCCACTGAAGGTCCTGAATTAATGATTTTCAACTTGTAATGACCAAATTGCCCTCACTCCTTGCAACTATAAAAGGAGACCTCCTCCATACAAAATTCTCATCCCTTCCTTCTCTCCTCTACCTCTCCAAAGCTCAAGAGAAGCTTGTCCTACACCTGGGATGCTCCTTGAGAGATAAAGTCAAAATTTCACCCTCATTTCGGAAGCGGATCCCGCGACGATGATGACATGCTGCCCCATTCTCGTTCCTCCTACTTCGACCTCCTTCTTCCCTCTTCGTCCTTCGTCTAGGTGACATCTCGTTTGGCTCATCCTCCAAGCAATCGTCGAGGAGGATAACTTCTCTCTCCCATTCTTCTTTACAGCTTTCTAGAGTAGAATTTTCCTGCTTTCTAGTGTAGTTGATTTCCCACTTTCTAGTGTAATTCTTCTTTGGTTTCATTGTATAAACATTTTGAAATATTGAGTGCATGTTTTCTCTCTCTCTCTCTCATTTATTCTGATTGTTAATATTGCTTCATTGTAATTACGTCCCTTCGCTTTTTAACAAAAACTCTAAAAAAATATAATTGCAAATATAGATCGACGTAGCCTACCTGAGTTCGACCCGGGATTTCTATTCCGGTACAAATTTTATTTGTTGAACACGAGTTCTTCACTTTCATACTACGACGACAGGTTTTTTTCAAAACCAAATATGTTAGCGTAGCAACTCATCGTTTCAACACTTGCATCAATGGCGGCGGACCACTTATACCAGTTAACATGCAAATGGCCTCGCAGCCTCATCAGAAAGCTCAGGAGGCTTCGCTGAGACACGACGAATGTGTTGCGGGGGTCGGCGTGCGTGGGGTTGCTGGAGTGCGCATGCCTAGGGCACCCTCTATGTGTGAGAGTGGGTGTGTTCAGGGGGTGTTTTGGGGGCATGGCATAGTGAGTGAAGTGAGGGTTTATGTTTAATGGAGTGTTGCGGAGCTTATGGGGTGGTTGGAAAGGTGAATGGAGGTGGGGAGTGACGGGGACGCCTCGCCGGAGGTCTTGTCGGAGGTGGAGAAGGTGGTGTTGATTGGTGGCGTCGAGGGATATTTTCAAGAAATAAAGAGGGGGACCAGGAAGAGGAGGGAGAGAGAAGTTATCTGACCTAACCTACAGACAAAGGAGGAAGGGATGGCAGTCGACTTGTATTTTCGTCGCCGGAGACGAAGCTCTTTGTAGGTGAGGTGGCGGCGACGGCAGGGGTAGAGTCGGCGTCAGGCTGGTATGGCCGACGCGGATGAACGAGAGGAAGGCAACCCAACCACTGGTATTGTGGTTGGGTGACGAGAGAGAGGGGACGGAGCCGCCGGAGCTTGCGGAGAGGTTGTGGCCGACGAGGAGAGAAGAAAGTGGGGTGGACTGGCCCAATTCCAAGCTGAGGAGGTGCAGAATGAATTAGGGTTTCTTAAATAGGTTCTGGAGGTTGGGTTTGTGCTTGGAAACCAAGCTTCCAAGCACGGAAAGCTCACCGGAGTTGGAAGTTCAAAAAGACGCCAAATCTCTCATGAGTTCGCATGAGAGATTGGATATAAATTAGGGCTCATCAGTGGGTTTGGATTGAAGAGGATTACTCATAGAATCTCCCTTCCAATTCTGGGAGGGATTCTCTGAGCAATCAAGGAGAATCCTCCTTGTGAAGCTTGCCGGAGTAGGATTCCCTCCACTATAGTGGTGGAGGGACCTAATTGCAAAGAATGACGAGGAAGCTAGGGGGGTTTCTGCGAAGGTTTTCAAAAGATAGGGGTAGAATGTAATTGGTTGGACCTGTTTGCAAAGTGAGTCAAGATGAATTTCTCTTAGGTCCAAATTTTGTTAAAAACCTAATTTGGACCTAAGGAATCCAATGGTGAAGTTGGATTTTGGTTTTGACCACGTTTGACTGGCTAATTTATGTATAAACCCAATTTAGGGTAAATGTTTGTCTGAGACCCCAATTTAGGTCAAAATAGGTTCCAAGGGCCAAATTGAAGGTTCTAAGCCCTAGAGAATATTTTTATATGATTTATAGAGGGTTTAGGTGAATTTTGTCCTGATCAGAACCTTGTTAAATCAAGTATGTCTATTTTAGGGTTACAAGAAGTCATTTAATTTTCATAATTCACATGAACCCTTTTCTGTTTGAACCAATCCAGTTTTTATCTTGTTAAGACCATTTGACCTGTGTTTAGCCCATGAGAAAATCTGTTGTTGTACTGCAATGGTAAAATTATCATTTTACCCCTTGTTTCTTGCTTTTATCTTAGAATGGTTATTCATGGAATTAGGACCTCCAATTGGTTATGTTGGAGCTTTTGTTTTCTTTTCTGGGTCAAAATGAGCTAGTTTGGGCTCATGATGGTGTTCCCATCATACCCCCATGCCTAGCTTTTGCTAGTCCCTTAGCAAAATTTTAAGGTTTTAACTTCTGTTCTAGACCATGAGTTCCTTGATGTTCAGAGATTATGATGAGTGCTTTTTTTCTTTTTGATTAGGTTAGAATGTCGATAGTAGGCCTAAAGGTACTCAAGTACCAACCAAGATTTGGACCTGACCAACTCTAGCCTCAGTTCATCGTGAAGGTTTTTAAGGCTCACAGGAACTATCCTAAGGTTCATTGGACTCCGCGGTTAAAGCACCCGTGCTTGTAATGTATTTTAGCCTCGGTTCAGTTTGTAGTGCATTTTTGTAAGAGATAGATAAAGGATTTTCTTTGTTTGGAGAGTTTTCTCTCTTTTATTTTTATTTCTAGCTTCGGATTGGCTTCTCACAGTCTGTATCGGATTCCTTGTCCCCATCATCAATCCTCGAAGGGTCCCTAGCAATCGATGCTTCGTGATAGCATCGCCCATGGCAACCCCCAGAACCCTAGCTTTCGAGATTTTGAGATAATCCTGCCCATGGTGTTTTGTAGCAAAATCCAGACCCTGGCAATTGACTTTTCGTGATAATGCCACCCATGGCATCTGAACCAGCATAGGGTGCTTACATGCCCCTAGTAGGATATGTAAATATCCTAGGAGACAAGCACCAAAGAGACGATATGTTATTATGCATCTTTGAGGGGAATTTCCTGCCTCTCCACGTTGTGAACTCATCCAAATCAACTTGTGTTGATCGACCGCTCCTAATCTAGGTGACTTTTTCAGAACAATTAAACGCTTTTGTGTGATTTTGATACTTATGCGCATTGAACTAGACTATGTGTGGATTGGGGTGCTTAGGTTACCGAGTCCTGCAAGCCAGGGGTCAGTTAACAAGGCCAAATACTCCCTAAGCCTTAGACCTAATACTTAAGCTTTGCATTTTCCCCAACCTTTTGAGGACTATCCTGATCTTAGCAGATACTTGAATTTTTAAGCCTAGGAGTCTAGCCCAAGAGGCCTAAGATTAGCGTTCCTACTAATCTCTTTTGTGTCTCATTAGCACTTTTTTCTTTCATTTTCTTTTTCTTGATATGGTCTAGAACTTTAGTTAACCCCTTAATTTCTTACTAATGACTATCTCTTCTTTTTTTTTCTTTTCATTTTGTGCTCCTTTTTTGACATTTTTCACTTTTCTCCTCAAGTTTTGTATGGCCTCAAAAATTTCTTCTCTCCTCCAATTTTTTTGTTCTTTTTCACAATTTCCTATTTTTTTTGGTATTTTTGGCATATGAGATTTTTTTGTGAGAACCCTTCTGAATTTTGATTTCTGTATGTTTGCACTTTACCACCCCCCCATGCCTAAGTTTTTCAATGTCCTCATTATAAACAGAGGGTGTGAAACAGTGTTGGGTTAGAACAGGATTTATCGGGTGGGCGAACGGGTCGGGAATGACTGTTGCGGAAGATTTCAAGCTTTGGCACGTGTACTAGAGGTGGGATCGATTTTTCTAAAACCAAACTTAGGGTGCAATAGACGTGAAGTACAGACAGATAATCAGAAGGATCTTTGGTTTTTGGAATGACGGGTTGCCTCCCGTTAAGCACTAAATTCAATGCCTTCAGTCAAGTGGGAAATGGTATGGAGAGGGAGTGGTCAAATCAGCTGAGTTTTGTAGAATAAGGACCTTGATCAAGAGCCTGGTTGGTCCAACCAGGTGCTTATTCAGATTAACAGGCTGATGATGCAGCCCAAGCCCAATCAATCTGGTGGTTTGATAAGTGTAGATCAAGAGATGTGGAAACCACCATATACTATGGAGCTCGGAATGATGTGGAAGTGTGAATTCAAGGTTTGGCTGAGTCGAATCATCCTAGTCAGAGTAGGGATCCGTAAAATAATCAGTGGATAGTGTGGAAACCCTATAGTAGTGATCAGAGAATGATGGAGCATGATTTGTGATTTGATTAATGTTCGAAACTCGATAAAGATGTGGAGGTGAATCTTCTACAATCGGCTCAGTAAGAGGGGAATCAGAATAGAAATTGAGTCCGATTGTGGGTCGAGGTTGGAAACAGGTTTGGATGGGTTCTGTATATGCGGAGGAGGTGGCTTCAATAAGAGTTGTGTATGAGGGCTTCTCTATGAAGGAATTACAGGTGGGTTCATTTAGAGAGTCATAGTAGCCATCAAATTCAAAAGTGAATGTCTGAAGAGTTTTATAGGATGAAGAAAATCTGAGTCAGGAAAATATTCGAACTCTGGGTTGTAATCACTCTCGGTATTTTCTGGTTTTGATTCCTGAGGGTCGAAAAGAAATGATTCCATCTCACTGGAACCTGAATTTAAATCAGTGATCTCGGGGTCAGGGACCTCAGAGTCGGAGTTGGAGAAAGAATCATGTGAGCCGAGGTCGTAGATTGGCTCATCGTAGTTAGGAAACAATGGTTCTCCGAAATCATGGTAAGATTTGAAATCATCAGAGAAATTGCGAAAATCAAGTTCTGAGTTTGATTCGAGATCAGAGGTTCTACAATAGAATAAATCACATGATGTAGTCTCAGCAACCTGACTTGGGTCTAGCCTATTCTTTTATTCTGAGCTCAAAGAGGTGTCCTTATCTGGTCTAGGCTCAAGTTCTAGGCTTGTAGGAAGGGCCCAATCAAAACCCCACTCTTCCAACTCCTCGATTTTTGTATCGTAGATTGGTGTGACTTCTGAAAAATCAATTTGTATCTCTGAGGATGTTGGAGAAGGATATTCATCAAATAAAGGTCCAGAATCATACTCTTCATTTAAACTTTGATCTTCGTCATACGGGGCCTTGTAATCTTCGCAATAAGATTCAGATCCAAATTATAGGCTGAGGATGTGGGTTGAATCACTAGAATCTAGGTCAGGATTGCCTTTGAGGGTCAACTTATCAGAATAAGGGGCGGGATTTATACCCTCGAGAGGGTATGTTTTAATCTCATCATTGCAGGATTCTCAGAATTCTATGCTTGATGACCCAGGATTTTGGTTTTCTAGGACTGGCTGAAAATTGTGTTCTCCTGCAATTGGGACTTCCCAACCTAATTCAATGTCAGGCATGTTATATTCCATCTGGGTTGGGAATCCACAACAACCTTGTGCCTCTAATTCGAGATTTGGGAAATCGGATTGATCCTCAATACTATTCTAAGATGTTTCATGAGCTGTTTAAGGTATGTACGGGTATTTTTAATCGAAAACTTGTTTCAATAATCTCATCATCTCTTCCCATTTTTCAAGATCATCCTGTTGTTGTTCCCAAAGTACAGGATTTGTCATGCATTGGAGGTATTCAAAGTTATGCAATTTTTCTATCTCAATGTATCCTGTTATGAGAATGTCTCGGGTTGATCCCATTGTTGCCTCTGTTAATATCAATTGGGCATAGTTTATGATGAAGGTTGTTGTTGTTGGTACACTAACTTGAATGTCTTCTATTGGTTTTGAGGTTTTGTATTCAATTTCATAAAATTCAAGGGCACCCTCAATAATTCTATCTCTCGTGGATCTTTGTGATTTAGGTTTCTTGAATGGTATTCCTAAGTAATTAGGCTGCATATTTAAATCAGATGGTGGAATCAAGATGTAGAATCAGAATTCAAGTCTTAGAATGAAGTGATTAGTTCTGAATAGAGAATCCCACTGAAAATATGTGTGTGCTCTAAAGAGAAGGGATGAGGGACTGGATGTGTTGTTGACCCAATCAAGGCACCCAAAGCTTTTTTTTGGATGACTATGGAGGTTCGGGGTGGATGATACCCCTGGATCAGAAAGTCTTCCACCTGAGAATTACCTGGGCAACCAGAGAGGGAGAGTCCTACAAAGACCCCTACACGGTAGAGCACCCCCACGGGTTACAGGGTTTCCCTCACCCGACCTCTCTTGTCACTGAGGGTCCAGGTAGACCAAAATGGATAACTTGACCTCTTAAGTCTACCAGTTTTATGTCCTAGTTTGTGCCTTTGATTTCACTTGAATTAGTAGTTCTTTGGACTTGTGACCTAATTTGGAGGTTGGTTGGCCTACAATGTAGTCCAACTTCACCTGACCTGCCCTAAAGATGGCAGAATGATTCTAGGTCATGACCTAGAAATCATCCTAATTTGACTCTCAGGTTATTAGGTCCACGTATTTTAAAGGTTCAAGTGACTTTAGAATCTGATTTAGGGTTTTTCTTGATTAAATCTTTTCAATCAGGGGCTTGGGTAGCACACAAATGCGGGCGGGTTTGTTTCCTTGTATGCATGCAGGTGTGAACTAACACTCCAAAACCCTAATGTAGAAACCTTAATTTGGCTCTTATTTCCAGTCCTCTTTGATTTTCACAAACGTTCTCCTTGGACTTCAAACAAGAAGTGCATAGTCCACGGAGGTTTACAAATTAAGTGTGATCCCTAATAGGCATAGGAATTTTGGGGTAGGATCTCTAAATAGAATCGCTTCAACTCCAATAAGATGTGAAAAAATTTCGCAAATCAGGAAACTAGACTTTTTAAATGATAATTACTATAAAAAGAAGGTAGGTGATTCCTAATTTGATTGTTTCCTTTTTGTCTTCCCAAGATTAGGAGGTTCGATTAGGGAAGAATAGAGAAGTTGCCTGCCTTGGAGTGTTTAATTTGCGTGGGAGATCTCCTCGTGAAATTCCTCGCAAAATTACAATAAAACAAATAAGGCAAGTTAGTGCTCAAATATAATCAAAATAATGCAGAGACTAGTGATGAATTGCACATTGCTCCCCGGCAACGGCGCCAAAATGTTTACCGAAGCGAAATCGAGTTTAGAAAAGTCACGTTGTAATATAGTTGAAATCGCTTTGAAAACAAATAATTTTATTGATGGAGAGAGTTTCACTTTCTTATGATGGCAATAGAAAATATGTCGTTGTAATTAATGTAGTGGAAATCTCTCAATCAAAACTAAATATCAATTTTAACCACAGTAAAGATGTCGTATCCACAGGGAGGAATAGACCAATAAATTCACAAGAAGAAGAATATAATGTTCACAGACACTTTCGCGACTTTAACGCGAGGAATATGCTAATTTAAACGGAGCTTGCAAGTTTCCTTAAAAGTTCAGGGTTATTTATGCAATTTTCACGTTAGGAATTAAGCTCCAAAAATATGCATATGATGCATGTGTAATGGCATATCATATAAATTCAACTTGCATGCAAATCTGATTTGAAATTCAAAGTTAAATCATGCACATAACACAAGTGAAATAATTTCAGGAAAGTATGACTGCATCAATGCAATGTGGCTTGAATAAAATATGAATATATAATTGGCAATGGCATTGAATGTAACTATTAATTGAGACAAAAATAGAGGATTTCCCCTCTCTCTTCCTTGCATGGGTGGCCGTGCATGGTTGGTGGCGAGAGTCGACGGGGAGGTGCGCCTCGATGAGGGCTACGCAACGGTGGTGACGCGGCGGCTGGAGGTGGCCGCCGGCAGCCAGACGGAGGAGAAGGGCCACTGACTTGTTGGCTGTTGGAAGAAGATAACCACGCATGGAGAAGAAGATCAGTGCTGCTAGAGCCCGCTCGGCTATGCATTGGGCGCGCGCACGCAAAGCGTGGAGGAAGCACGGTTGAAGTGGCTTTGGAGTGGCCTGGGCGTGGCACCTACGGGTGGCTGTGGTGCATCGCCTGCAGGCTTGGTGCAGGCGTGGTGAATGCAGGCTGGAGGGTGCGCGAGTACAAGCCTGTAGGCGATGGAGGGCGGAAGGTGGGGTGGAGCGACTGCAGGCAGTACTGAGAAGGGTGGTGAGCGCCTACGGGTGCTTGGAATGCAATGCCTGCAGTGAGGAAAGGTTGGCCTGCAGTGCCTGCAGAGGGCATGCAAGGCGCTGGAGGTGGAAGGCGATGGCGCAGGTGCACGAGGGTGGTGAGGCTGGAAAGGCGTGGTGTGGGCGCGCGAAGGCGCTGGATGGGGTTGCACCTGTGGGCGTTTGGCAGTAGAGCGGAGATGGGTGTGCGGTGCAGGCTGGAAGGCTTGGCTGTGGGCAATGCAAGGGCGCACGCATGCAAGCGGTGGAAGGTGGCTTCAGTGCACGCTTGGTTCACAGGGTCCGCCCTCTCCACGGTGGAGAAGGTGGAGATAATTCCCCGCAAGGGGGAGGAAGAAGATGAAGATCGATCCAACTTTGCCAAACCTTTTTATCTCCTCTCCCCGCGTGAGTTAAGGGATTTTCAAATCCCTTTACTAATTTTGGTCGGCGGCTGTTGGGGGTGTTGAGGCCGCCGGAGATTGGGTGAGGTGAAGTTAGTTGTTTGGGGAAATTTCTTTCACCCCCCTGCTCTTTTCCAATCTTATTCCTACAAAACAACAAAACATAAAATAATTACATACTAAATTATAGAATGCAATAAAATAGATAAAAACTCAAGTAATGATGCATGTACTTATTTAATCACCTAATGTAATTATTAATAAACATACTATGTTAGACTTGAAGTACTTAGGTGTAACAATAGTCCATTAAAATGGACTCATCAAATACCCCTATGCCTAAGATTTGCTAGTCCCTAGCAAAAATGAAAAATAATAGAAGTAATCAAAAGATTTCTTTTCTTATTTCAAAACTTTAGAGATCCAGACAAATGTGAAGTGATGATAGCCTAGGTAACAGATCAATGTGAAAAGCCAATTCGCATTGGGAGTTCGTACTTTACCCTTGGTAAATATTTCTGTCGAGATAGGCAACTACTTCCCTCAGGGATAAAACAGAAGGTAATATGTAATTTGACCCTGGCTTTTAGCTTAGGTAGGAGATATCGAGTTGAATGGATTTGTATCTGGTGGCACACACTCATCTGGTGCTACATGTAATCTAGTACTATAAACTCTAGATCTCTAGACTACTAGAAAAGTCAACTCGGAGAGAGGATAAACAACTGTGCTCTCTTGATGTTCCTGGGCGCTCACTCTTTTCTTTCTTTTCTTTTTGAGATCACAAATCTCGCCAGATTTAGTAATTGCACTCACTGTTTGGTGGCCTCATATGGCATCCACATTTCAATTAAAGTCCTAATAACTCTACAACTAAGTTAGAGTCCTTAGCTAGTATTCAAGCGATCAGAAATACAGAAAGGTAGGTATGGGTCATATTTGGTGGATTGCGATAAGTGTTTTGTTGCCTCAGAAACAATGTTACATAGATAACATGGACTCTTTTCTTTTTCTTTTCTCTCTCTTTTCTTCTTTTTTTTCTCTTTTTTTTTTCTTTTCTCTTTTTTTTTTCTTTCTTTATTTGTTTCTTCTTTTTCTTTTTCTTTTTCTTTCTTTATTAATCAAGACAACACGATACGGATTTTTATTTATGAGGCATAATTAGGGATGATGATGGTCAAGAGGATATTGTGTGGCTTATTTGGTGGAAGTGCCTATTCTCGGCATCGGGAAGGAATGGATAGGACAGGCGTATTTCTGACCTTTGACATTATTACCCTCCTTCAGCTGAGGACTCTATGAAGGATGGTCATAACCATCCACCATAGTCATAGCTTTATTAAAACTCAATCTCTGTGTATCTTCCTTATTTGGTGAATATCAGGAATTCACACAAAGTACGCACACAGGAACAGAGAGCGAAAACTACGCCTAACTCTAAAGTATCATCATCTAATTGTCCAAAACTTAAGAGTCCTTGCACTAGACTTAGCGCACCAGCAATCTCTCTACTTTCATCTCACAAATATGGGGTGGATCTATTAGAAGATAGTATGCCTGACTCCCTATTAACTGTCCAAGGGTTCAGTAGATTACAAATGCTTACTGCTTTTCTTCAAGGATCCATTACCAAGTCTACGTGAACGTGAAATAAATGTACTAGATTCTAAACTTAAGAAATAATTCAAGAAGAAAAACCTCCAATGACAAGGATATTTTGCTAGGGACTAACCCATTCAGCTCAAGAAAAGAGATTTTTTTTTTATATATGCTAACCTAAATGCATGAATACTTCCTAAAATGCAAAATGCACCCCCCTATGCCTAAATCCTACAATGTCCCCATTGTAAAATTAAAACAGGGGGAGAAAGGAAAGAAATCACCTGACAACGGTGCTATTCAGAACGCTGGGTTGCCTCCCAACAAGCGCTGCATTTTCTGTTAGCAGCCAGACTTAGAAGGAATCTGTAAGTCTGGTTCCAGATAGAAAAAGTTAGGCCCTAAAAATATGCGTAACAGTGCGGGCTTAGAAATCAGGTAGCCACGGATGTTGGCGAGCTGATGATGTAACGTAATCCCAAATGCTCGTCCGAAGATATGAAAATGGAGAACCTCGTTGGCTACCTTGGGAGGTCTAGGAATGACAAAAGGAATATGAAAAGGGACCTCCCGAAATGAAATAAGTGGAGGATAACAAGGATCCTCTAGAGCAGGATGGGTTGTAAAAGATATAAACATTATTAGTTCAAACCCTTGAATGGCGAGAGTAAAAGTACAAGCATCAATCCACACTTGCCATTCTACCTAAGGATGTACTGGCCTGATATGTTCTCCAGGAAGAATGTACATGAGCAGAGATCTGAGCCAAGGATCAGTTAGGGAGTATAAGGGTTGTTTGTAGTGTTGGAAGGTAATGGTTAAGTCCAATGAGAGCTTAGTCATTGTTAGGTCTAATTCCAACAATGATTCAGATTGTGTATACTCCCTAATAGTTGTGGACAACTTCAGGTTACCCTGCCTAACATTAATGATCGGAGTCATATTTGAATCAAGGGTAGACTCCAAATTACAACTCTTTGATGGCAGGGTCAAAATGTCTGAATCGTTATCATTAAGCTCATCCTTGGATTCGTTTGGTTCACTCAAATTTTTGTCGGGGTGTATATGTGATTCATTAGTGAAGACAGGAGTTGGATCAGTATCCTTAATTATTCCTAAAGGAGGATCAGTCTTAATATTTTGGAGCAAGCCTATATCATTGAATTCGTTATTCTTCTCGGGGTATAAATCCTCAATTGACGTGTTTTGTCCCCGAGAGTCTCCCATAGACTTCTCATTATTTTGTTTGTCCTCCTCTAATATCAACTCCTATTTTGATGGAGGATGACTCTCAAAAGAAAGGAGGAATATGGATTTCACCATATTATTTTTATCCTTTGGAGGTAAATCCTCAAATGATAAATAATTTCCCTATGATTCACTCTAGATTTTCAGTCCAGGTTCCTCTATTGGGGCATTCTCATCCTTTGAAATAGACTCTTCATATCCCTGAGACCAAAATTGATCTAATTCATCCTCCATTCCCTTAGGGTCACCTTCATTGGGTGCATTTAAATCCTCAGAATACTGAATGGTAGGTGTTGATTCCCTAAGTGGAGGGTCAGGAGTAGGCTTACTAAGGGTAGAATGAGATTCCACTAGATAATCAATAGGGGAAGTGATAGGAATAATACAACCTTGACTTGGGTTGGTAGGGGTAAGGAGAATATTGTCATTGGGATCAAGGTTCTCAAGAGGTACCATCTTCCCTTGCTTTTGACTCCAATATAGCTTAGGTGGATAATCACTATGATCGTTCTCCTATAGTGGCCGTGTCTCATTGGGAGAGTCTAAGTGATAGCTACATAAAACTGGATCCCTATTGTCATTGGGTTCCTCAGAATTATTTGTATGATCATGGTCGTATGGGTAGGGATCAAAATTACTAGGAAGCATGTAGCTAAGCTGTCTTATTTCTTCATTTAACTGTTGACTATTCCTCAACATCTCTCCCATGGATTCCATCATTTCCTTTTGCTGTTTTTGCATTTCTATCATAAAAGAGGAGAGGCTACTATTCTCAGGTTGGGGAGGATAGTCAATTTTAGGCTTTGGTTGTCTAGAGGTATCGGTCCAACCTCGATACGGAAAATCATGAAGGGTGGGACGGTTGGGTGTTTGAATGGAAGTAGGGATTTCGGGGTTGGAAAATCCCGCTCCTAGGCTCTACTCAAAAGTGGGAGTTATCAAGCCAGTACTCCCAGGATAGGAATACGAATGATCCCATGAATTGTCAATGTACCCATCCAAGGATGGATACGCTCGGGGCATGGGATCCTGGTTAAAAGATAGGAAGTATTGACTCTGATAATCAAAATGATAGGAATAAGGGTGATCCATTTCTTTAAGCAAAACAGTTTTAACTCACTTAGGATTTAAAAGAATTCAGAACACAAGTAGAAACTTCCTAGAGAGTTCTACTGTCAAAGCAAACACAAATTCAATGGGATTTGTTTTTAGTAGATTGTAGGTCTTAGAATTAAATGTTCAGTTGGTGGCCAAAGAAGTTTTGCACAAATTACGCTTCCTAGGCCAACCTTCGGTGGTGCCTATAACCTACTCGCAAGGGATGGAAGTCTTGAATCGAGCCCACACACGAGGAATCGAAGTAGCTTGGTGGATAGTCTTGTTGATTTCCAACTAACTTCCCTTGTAGTGCAAAAGAGGAGAGGTAGAAATTTATCTAGTGACCTTATGTGTGAGGTGCACAGTGTCTCAGGTGTGCAAATATACGATCATGTTTTGAGTTTTGAAATATCGCAAAGAAGATCCTTTTGCACACAATTTTAAGTCACAGATTTTAAGGTCCAACCTCTTAACAGTCCTAATTTTTAAAGTGACCACTGAATTAATTCGATTCAAAGTGGTCTTAGATTTAGGTTCAATGCAGATGCATAACAGGTAATTGATGCTCAAGAGAAGACGTATCTTACTCCAGCTTTCTTAGTACAATAACGAATGCAATGCAGTAAAAATAAACTAGATGCTGCTCATTCAGTCCTAGATGGTCGTCCTATAGATATGCAGCTTCTAGCAGGCAGTTCGATTTTTTTTTTAATAATAATAATAAGCAAACATACCTAATCTAACTAACTAACAAACATACAGTTCAAATAATTCAAATAATCCTATAATCTAAATAAATGGGAACACGCTCCCAAAAATACGCTCCCGCATACAAGAGCGATAAGAAATAAAGAGGCATTGGGAACACGTTCCCAAAAATACCCGACAAGGGTCCAAAAGATAGTAATTAAATTCTAATATCTATCTAAACTAAATCTAAACTAAGCTCTACTGACTAAATCAAAAATAGGCTCCTTCGTAAGCCTATGTGCATGGGATCAAGGCCCACGTGTTCCTGTTGCTGGCCTCCAGGTGGTGTCAAGGTCCACCAAAAAGATCATCTCCGCCATGCACGTCGTTCAAGTTCAATGTCATCGCTCTACTGCGCCTGTCGTCGTGTCAAATTCCTCGCACAATAAAAAAAATGATTGGATAACTGCTCAACTCAGAATATTCAAAAAATAATAACATGAATCTATTGCATCTGTTGCCTCCCCGGCAACGGCGCCAATTTGACAGAGAGTTTCGCTTTCTTATGATGGCAATAAAAGATATGTCGTTGTAATTAATGTAGTGGAAATCTCTCAATCAAAACTAAATATCAATTTTAACCACAGTAAAGATGTCGTATCCATAAGGAGGAATAGACCAAGAAATTCACAAGAAGAGGAATATAATGTTCGTAGACACTTTCGCGACTTTAACGCGAGGAATATGCTAATTTAAATGGAGCTTGCAAGTTTCCTTAAAAGTTTAGGGTTATTTATGCAATTTTCACATCAGGAATTAAGCTCCAAAAATATGCATGTGATGCATGTGTAATGGCATATCATATAAATTCAACTTGCATGCAAATCTGATTTGAAATTCAAAGTTAAATCATGCACATAACATAAGTGAAATAATTTCAGGAAAGTATAACTGCATCAATGCAATGTGGCCTGAATAAAATATGAATATATAATTGGCAATGGCATTGAATGTAACTATTAATTGAGACAAAAACAGAGGATTTCTCCTCTCTCTTCCTGGCGTGGGCGGCCGTGCACGGTTGGCGGCGAGAGTCGATGGGGAGGTGCGCCTCGATGAGGGCTACGCAACAGTGGTGACGCGGCAGCCGGAGGTGGCCGACGGCAATCGGGCGAAGGAGAAGGGCCGCCGGCCTATTGGCTATTGGAAGAAGACAGCTGCACATGGAGAAGAAGATCAGTGTTGCTGCAGCTTGTGCGGCTATGCGCCGGGCGCGTGCACGCAAGGCGTGGAGGCAGCACGACTGGAGTGGCCTGGGCGTGGCACCTGCGGGTGGCTGCGGTGCAGCACCTACAGGCTTGGTGCAGGCGCGGTGGATGCAACGCTGGAGGGTGCGCGAGTACAAGCCTGTAGGTGATGGAGGGTGTGCAAGGTGCGGTGGAGCGCTTGCAGGCAGTGCTAAGAAGGGTGGTGAGCTCCTGCGGGGCGCGGTGCAATGCCTGCAGTGAGGGAAGGTTGGCCTGCAGCACCTGCAGAGGGTGCGCAAGGCACTGGAGGTGGAAGGCGATGGAGCCGGTGAGCAAGGGCGGTGAGGCTGGAATGGTGTGGTGTGGGCGTGCGAAGGCGCTGGAGGGGGCTGCGCCTGTAGGAGTCTGGTAGTAGAGTGGAAATGGGTGTGCGGTGCAGTTTGGAAGGCTTGGCTGTGGGCAATGCAAGGGCGCACGCGCGCAAGCGGTGGAAGGTGGCTTCAGTGCACGCTTGGTTCACAGGGTCTGCCCTCTCCATGGTGGAGAAGGTGGAGATAATTCCCCGCCAGGGGGAGGAAGAAGATGAAGATCGATCCAACTTTGCCAAACCTTTTTATCTCCTCTCCCCACGTGAGTTAAGGGATTTTCAAATCCCTTTACTAATTTTGGCTTGCGGCTGTTGGAGGTGTTGAGGCCGCCGGAGATTGGGTGAGGTGAAGTCGGTTGTTTGGGGAAATTTTTTTGACCCCCCTGCTCTTTTCCAACCTTATTCCTACAAAACAACAAAACATAAAATAATTACATACTAAATTATAGAATGCAATAAAATAGATAAAAACTCAAGTAATGATGCATGTACTTATTTAATGACCAAATGTAATTATTAACAAACATACTATGTTAGAATTGAAGTACTTAGGTGTAACAATAGTCCATTAAAATGGACTCATCATTTATTACTCGAAGTTTAAGTTCGAGGTCGAATATAGGGAGTAAATGGAATTCATGTACTAAGCTCAATGAATGCAATTTGAACACATAATATTACTAAAAAATCTAATGAAACATATAGAGCATGAGTATATGGATATTAAGAATAAATGTAGCAAAATATAGTTGAGGACTTGTGAAAAATTGGATGCCTGATTATAAAATCAGATGTCTTAAAAGTATGTGCTACAGTGCTTTCTTCTGATTTTTCTTCTTCTTTCTCTGATTTTTCTTGCAATCTCTCTTATTCTCTTTCTTCTTTTTATCTTCTCTTTTCTTTCTCTTCTTCTGATTTCTCCTTGCCTTGACTTCTTCTTTCTTCTTTCTTTCTTTTCCTTGTCTACTCTGCAGCTCTTTTCTCCTTCTGCCTACAGTCCTTCTCCTTCTCTTTCTTTCTCTTTCTTCTTCAACTCTTTAGCTTCTTTGACTTCAGCTTCTTCCTTTTCAGCCTTGCCTTTTCCTTCCTTAGCTTTCTCTGGCCTCCACCTTCTTCTTCCTTGGCTTCTTTTTCTTCTCCTTTCCCTGCGAGAGCAAAACCTACCCCTACCCACGCCCACTCTCCTATCCTCTTTCTCTCTTAGGCTCGCTCTCCCAGAGCCACCGTCTTGGGTAATCGGGTCGGGTACGCACCCAAAACCAGGCCCACCGGTGTGCAGTGGTGGGCGAGGTGTGCTGGGTTGGGTATACAGGTCAAGCCAGGTCCGCGTGGCCAGTGTTGCAGACGAGGCGGTGAGAGGGTGAGTGGGACCTCACCCCATGGTCAGGAGGCAAAGAGCCTAATGTAGTTTTTCCTCTTATGCAGGTGCGGGTGGTCACTCTCTTTCGAGGTGGGACTATCTTCCCACCTCTCTTGTGTGTGCCTGCTGCAGGGGTGTCTTCACTTGATTGCAGCCGCTGCCAAGTCCTGCGACTGGAATTAGAGGCCTGGAGTGAAGAGACCTGGAGGGAGCTTGCAAGCAAGCTTCTCACTTGCATCAATGGCGGTGGACCTCCTATACCTGTTTTTCTTGAAACATTGAGGATTGCTATCATGAGCCGATAGCAATCCGGATGGTAGTATATTCCATATCAAAAAAAAGCAATTACATGTATGAAGCCCACCTATATATGAGAGACCAGCATTCCTTTACAATATTCTCACATCTCATCGATCTCTCCTGAAAAAGCTTATCATTACGTGCTTTCCACACACACCACAACACAGCTGCCATAGCCCCCAATGGTCGACCAGGAGTGATGAACCTCTGCCATAATGAATCCTAGGATGGGAGGGTTTCTAAACAAACCAACCTCCAAATCTTATCTGTGATCAAACAAGAGGAGAAAATGTGTGATGCGCTATCAAAATGAAACCCACAACGAGGGCAGACATTTAGAACCGTCCCCATCCTTCTATGTCTCAGATCACCAGTGATCAACCCTTCACATCTGCATAGCCACAGGAATATCTGAACCTTTAAAGGAACTTTCAGAAGCCAAATCTCTCTGTCAATAGGGTCCCATAACACCTCACTATTGGCTCTAATAACTTTCTCATACTCTTGCTTCACTGAAAAACTGCCCTACCAGTAGTAAGTATCAGTCTCACTACTCACAAGCTGCATTTGCTGTAGACTTGCCATCATTTTCTGCCTTTCCTCCCATAGGCGAGTGCCCGACCTACACTGCTGCAGTCCTTCCACCCGCCAGCACCCCTCTTCTTGATACCACAAGCTGCTAGCTGTGGCTTCCTTATCAGTAGCAGCATCATACACCCTCGGATAGACCTCTTTTAGTAGGCCCAAGTCAGACCAACACTCATTCCATAAGCTGAAGCCTTTGCCATCTCCGAGCTTGGGTTGCAGCAGATGCCAATAGCAGGTGACTACAGAAATCACTGAAAGCCAAAAAGGAGAAGGTTTCTTCGGCTGAAGCCTTTGCAAACTGCTGTTAGATCCACCATGGCAGTCCCTGATCAGGTCCTCCATCAGCCCCTCCTTGCCATCCAGAATCTTGATGGCCCATTTCAGCAACAAGGCTTCATTGATTTCTTTGAGAGCTTTAATTCCCAACCCCCCAATCTCCTTAGGTCTGCAGATACAATTCCAACTGATGGGCTGCATGAATCCGCCCTCATGACTTGCACCCTTCCAGAAGAACCTCTTCCTCATAGTATCCAATCTCTTCCAAATACATTTAGGGGCCTTAAAAATGCTGAAGTAGAAAATTGGTATGGCTGTTATGACTGAATTGAGTAGGATTAATCTTCCACCTTTAGACAGGAATCTACTACTCCATCCCTTCAGTTTTCCAGACACCCTCTCAAAAAGAACATTCCAATATGATTTTTTCAGTTTTGTGGCCCTCAGAGGTAGACCAAGGTATCTCAACGGAAATTTAGCACGGGGTGACCCCAAAACACCCTCCAACTCCCTCTGTTCCTGTTCATTCATGCCAAAGCAAATCAAAATCGATTTATCCTTGTTCAGACATAAGCCTGAAATGTCACCAAAAATCTTTACCAGTAACCCCAGAGCATGTGCCTCAGACCTGGATCCTTCAACAAAAAACACCGTGTTGTCTACATACTGTAGAATGGGGGCTAGGTTTCCCCTGCTAGATAGTGAGTACCCTTTAATAATACCCACCTCAGCCAGTTTGCAGGCATACCTTGCAAGCCCGTCCACCGCAAGGTTGAAGATCAATGGGGCAAGTGGGCACCCTTGTCTAACCCCCCGCTGAGGTTGGATCCATGCTCCACATGGCTTTCCATTGACCAAAGGCAAAAAAGAAGCCGTAGTAATACATAATTTCATCCATTGGATCCAAAGAGGGGGAAATCCTCTTCTTCTAAATATCTCCCACAGGTACGACCAAGAGATCGAATCATAGGCCTTCTGGAAATCCACTTTCCACATGAAAGCCTTACACTTCCTACGATGCCATCCATTAACCATTTCCTGAGCCAATATGAAGGATTCTTGAAGAGATCTATTGGGCAGGAAGGCAGGCTGCACTAGATGAATCAGGTCCTGTAGAAAACTCTCAGCCTGTTAGCCAAGGTCTTGCTGATGATAAGATAGATGGAGTTTGAGAGGGAAATCGGCCTGAAATCAGAGAAGTGCTCAGCTCCCATTAATTTAGGCAAAAGAAATAGGTAAGACTTGTTAATCCTCTCAAAGCCCACATTCCCCATCTCAAATTCTCTGATAACATCCATCACCTCCTTACCCACCACACCCCACATCTCCTTGTCAAAGAAAACCTATACTCCATCAGGGCTCGGAGAGGCTTCCACATTTAATTCACTGATTGCTTGTAAGGTCTCCTGTTCAGTAATAAGTGCCGTCAAGTGTTCAGCCTATTCACTCGACACCCTAGGACCCACATTTCCTGCCATTCTCCAATTCCCCCTCTTAGATGCCCGAGACGCCTCTCTAAAATATTTGATGGCTTCAGATTTAATCTCCTAATCAGAAGAGACCCTATGTCCACCACATAGTACAGAGGAAATAAAATTAGCACGTCTCCGAGAACTAGCTGCAAGATGAAAAAACTTTGTATCGGCATCCTCCTCCTTAAGCCACAGCTACCTGGATCTCTCCCTCCAATCGATTTCTTGTTTTAGATCTTCATCAAGAACCACACCCTGCCACATTTTTCTTTCAACCAACTCATCTTCAGACAGCCGGCTAGATTCTTCCTTGGAGTCCAGCTCCTGAATTTTACTCAAAGCTTCCCTTCTCCTCTGTCCCCTCAGCAAACCAACAGTAGAACCATATTCTTTCAAGATCATGCGCAAACCAGCCAACTTAGCTGACAGCCTTACAGTGGCAGACCCCTGGACCTCTTTAGCTCTCCACCAAGAGCTGATCATCTGGTAAAAACCCGGTTCATACAACCAAGAACGTTTCATTTTGAAATAGGATCCAACCTGGTTTGCTTCCCCACTATCCCATACCAACGAGGTATGATTTGAAAAGGGTCGGCTCAGCCCACTCACATTCGACAATTGAAATCTAACAGGGATGTCCACATTCCTGAAGAATCTATCCAGCCTGGAAGCTAGCCCATTCCCATTATGCCAAGTAAATTCCACACCCGAGGAAGGATATTCATTCAACTGCAGATATTGAACCATCATTTGAAAACCAATACCTGAACTGTCCATGCTGCCATTTGGTCTGTCAGCCCCTGTTAACACACAATTAAAGTCGCCACCCATCAGCTACATTCCCCCCTGCACCAAATCAGCCACCGCAGACCACTCCTCCCACAGCTCCTACCTGGCAGATGCATTACAAGGACCATATACTCCAGTAATCCAAATATATTCCTACCCCTGTTGAATATGAAATTTGCATGTCAGCATATGTCTGGCTTTGTGAACCTCCAAACACTGAGCCCACCTCTTCTTCCACCAAATAGCAATGCCACTCGACCTCCCATTTGCATCAGTCTGCACATAGTCATTCATCCCTGAGGCTATCAAGTCGGACCACAGCCTATCAGAATTACCTTCAATGTGTGTCTCTTGGATGAGCGCACAATCGATTCCCCATTCTCTCAAATATCTCATCAAGGACACCCTCCGGCTCTTATCACGCAACCCACGCACGTTCCAAGTGAGAATCCTCATCAGCCCTCACTGGATCCCTCTCTCCTGAGGGAATGGCATTTGCACACTTGCATGACCTTCGCAACCTCATCTTCATCCATCAGTATAATAGCCTTTGATTTCCTCTGTCACAGGCTATACGGTGATCTCCCCTTGCCATTCTTTGCGCGAGATCCCCCTTCACATTTATGGTCTTCCTTCTCTTGCAGGTCCTGTTGACCCTTTACAGACCTAGGCTGTGCACCCAAATTCCCCTGCTCCTTATTCTCCACACCAACTGATATTGCATCCCCTGCCATTGTGGGCGACGGTTCTGCCGTATCCCCTTCACCCAGTTCCTCCTTTTCTTCAATCTGAAGCCCCCTCATCTCCCCTTCATAGTAGTCCTTACCAGCCTCAGCAATTAGAGGTTCATCGCCATGAGCCGTGCACAGCTCCTGAGCAGTTGCCTCCTCATCAGCTGTAGATCCAAATGACTTAACTCGCTTTGCTACAGTATCACCCACCATAAAATTCAGCCTCAGCATCTAGGAGCTATCACCACACCTCAAAATCAGATTGTCAGGTATAGAACCAGCGATGAATACCTCAACCTTCACACTCAGCTGACGTCCATTCCCCTCCAGCACTCCGATGTCCGTGTCCTCTGCCACTATTGCAAAGCCAGAAATCATCGAAGACACAACCTCCTTTGATCTCAAGTGCAGAGGCAGCCCCTCGATCTCCAGTTTTCCTGTCCTGCTCCCCACTCTCTGGGGAGGTGTCTCCGGCAAGGCTCCATTGAAAGGAGAAACTAATCTCCAGATCACCGTGCAGCCATCGTTGCACGATGATCGAAATCGCAGCTTCTCGATGTCCCCCATACCCAACCCAAAGAGAACAAAGCGTGTATCTGATAGAAAAGAAATCTGCCATGAGTTGGTCAAAAGGGATAGAGAGGTTACCAGGTTGCGAACACTCTTCGCCGATGGTCTTTCAGACATAACCTCTCCCACCAACGCACCACTCAAGGCCACCTCCATAGCTTCGATGCTCTCCATCATCGGCACCTCCACATCAGCCATAAGCCCCCTGGTTTACGCAGAGATGGGGGCAGAGGCGGAATTTGCGCAGCCCTAAAATTCAAATTTCCCGAGGGCAGGAAGGGGCGAAAAACCCTCGGTCCCCCCCACCTTCTACATGAGTCCCTTTTGTGACCGAAAGCCTCGCATCCCAGACATACCACGGGGAATTGGCAGGTGGCGGCCATGTGTCCCCGCCGCCGGCAGCGGAAACACATAACCTTGTCGATCAGCTTTGCGCCCCTTCTACCAGACCACCTCTCCTCCATCCCCCTTTCGTCGCAAGCCGTAGACACCCCCCGCTCCTTCCTCCTCCAACCCTTAGGTCTCCAAATCTACCAACCTTCCCCCACCCTATTCCTGCCCACCGTCGCCCCAAGATCGCCTGCCATTTTCGCTACTAAGGTTTCTCCATCCGGTAAGCAAAGATTGATACCTTGGGAAGATGGTGGAGTAGAGGACGCGAGAGACGATGGCAGAGAAGAGGATGTGATCGGAGACGATGATAGTGATTGGAATCACCTCCTATACCTGTTAACATGCAAACGGCCTTGCAGCCTCATCAGAAAGCTCAGGAGGCTTCGCCGAGACATGGTGAATGTGTTGCGGGGGTCGGCGTGGCATGGGGCTGCCGGACTACGCATGCATAGGGCACCCTGTGTGCGTGAGAGTGGGTGTGTTCGGGGGGTGTTTTAGGGGCGTGGCGCGGTGAGTGAGGTGAGGGTTTATGTTCAGTGGAGTGTTGCGGAGCTTATGGGGTGGTTGGCGAGGTGGATGGAGGTGCGGAGTGACGGGGATGCCTTGCCAGAGGTTTGGCCAGAGGTGGAGAAGGTGGTGGTGATTGGTGGTGTCGAGGGATATTTTCAAGAAATAAAGAGGGGGAACAGCAAGAGGAGGGATAGAGAAGTTATCTGACCTAACCTACAGACGAAGGAGGCAGGGATGGCAGCCAGCTCGTATTGTCGTCGCCGGAGACAAAGCTCTTCGTAGGTGAGGCAGAGGCAATGATAGGGGCAGAGTCAGCGTCAGGCTGGTATGGCCAACGCGGATGAACTAGAGGAAGGGGACGGAGCTGCCGGAGCTTGCGGAGAGGTTGTGGCCGGCGAGGAGAGAAGAAAGTGGGGTGGACCGGCCCAATTCCAAGCTGAGGAGGTGTAGAATGAATTAGGGTTTCTTAAATAGGTTTTGGAGGTTGGGTTTGTGCTTGGAAGCCAAGTTTCCAAGCACAACAAGCTCGCTAGAGTTGGAAGTTCAAAAAGACCCCAAATCTCTCATGCGTTCGCATGAAAGATTGGGTATAAATTAGGGCTCATCAGTGGGTTTGGATTGAAGAGGATTACTCAGAGAATCCACTCAAGAAGAATCCTCCTTATGAAGCTTGTCAGAGTAGGATTTCCTCTGCTATAATGGTGGAGGGACCTAATTGTTGGTGCTAGAGCACCACGATCATTTGTTTTGATGATAACAAAACACGTGTTATTTAACATTTGCAATTTGAGTCCTAGATTTCAGGTCAATTGCAAATGTGGACGTGTTTAGACGGAATTCGAGATCGCATCCAGGACGGATTGGACGAGCTTGATGGAAAACAGAAGAGATTCGTGAGGAGCGATAGATTAAAGATGGAAGGAAATGAAGAATATGATAGATTTCCTTCTCTTGTACTTGTATTTTTCATTTCTTTTGTTGCTCTTTATTTCCTTAGATAATTCATGTTAAAGAGCCTCAAAGAACTCTAACAGTAGTCCTAGGAACACCGACACAACCCTAGGATACTTAGGTTTTCTGTAGAATACTTAGAAAACCAATATAGGGTTCAAACAGCACTTCCAGACGTCTGATAAAGTATTTTAAGACGTCTGACTGTTGTTTCAGACGTCTGATATCTGTTAGGCTGGACATACCTAGTTCTGTCTGATGAAATCAGACGTCCAGACCTTAGTCCAGACGTCTTAGAAGACGTCTGATGGACTTGCCAGACATCCAGATAGTGGACCGTTGGCTAGCTTAGCAGGCACTCAAGAATATGACCGTTAGAGCCTTATCAGACGTTCTTAGGCCTTTCCAGACGTCTAATAATTGACCGTTTTGCCTCGGCTGACCCAAAATCTCTTCTCAGAGATTTTCTAGCCGTTGCAACGTTTGGAAATCAATTCCCACAGTAAAAGTAGGTTTTCAGACGTCCTGACATAGTGCCAGACGTCCTGTATGTCGTCTGATGGACTTGCGCAAAAACCCTATTTAGATCTGATCCAAGTCAAGGAGAGACCCGCCCAAAATCAGACGTCTGACCTTAGAATCAGACGTCTTAAAGTGGCGTTCCAGACGTCTGATGCCAGAATTAGATGTCTGATAAGCCTGTCAGAACAATGATTATTCCTGATTTCGGGCTGATTCACTTGGGCTTTGTACCCAACGGCTATGGAAGCTTTTCTAAGCCTTCCAAAGCCTTCCTAAGGCCTCTATAAATAGAGGGGAGCCTTTGCAACACTAAGACACACTAAGAGAAACACAAGACACACTTAAGCAACATAGTTCCACTCTCTTGTGTCCTTGCTAGCTCTTGCTCTCCAAGCTCAAGCTCCATTCTCTTGAGAGCATCAAGCTTTGCGCATCCGCTCTCCCGCCGTTGTCTACGAGAGCGACATTGCGCCATCGCGTGGCACACGCACCGCGTCATCAACTCGACGCACTCCTTGCAAAGGGGAGTTTCCTATTTCCTATAGAAGCTAGGTTTAAATTACTTTGTTGGCTCTATAGGATTACTTGTTTTATTTTATCTTTGTCTTTTGGTTGGGTATTCGCTTTGCGAATTCCCGTCTCCTTCGTGGGACAAAATCCTTCTCGTGGAGAGAAGGGGTTGAGGAACGCTACCCTCGTACTTGTAGCGTGGTTGTACTGAGGTTGAATCACCCTCGTTTTAAAGTGATTCGGTTAGTGGATTTGATCAATTAGGTTGATCGGAAAATCCTAACTCAAGAGGGTTAGGTGGTGGTTTTCACTCGATTTGGGTTTCCACCTGAAAACAATTGTGTACATTGTGTGATTGGTTTTCTTTGGTGAGATTGCTTTATATTTTATTTCCGCATTTATTACGTCACCCCTCCCCGTAGGACCAAACCTACAATTGGTATCAGAGCAGGTTCTTGCGAGTTCGGAGTAACACCCGGCAAGAAGATCATGGAGGGAAGCTGTTCCACAAGCAGGATTTCCGAGGGGCAGTCCACAACCCGTTCGCCGTTCTTCGACGGGAGCAACTACCCCTACTGGAAGTTGCGGATGAAGACCTGGCTTCAAGCCACCGACTTCACGATCTGGGCCAGATGCGAGACGCCATTTGAGATCCCAGAAAAACCCGCGGGAGGCTACTCGCAGCTGCATATTCGAGAGCTTTCACTCAACGCAAAGGCAATGAATGCCCTGTATTGCGCGTTGAGTCCAAAAGAGTTCGAGAAAATCCAAGAGTGCACTACCGCCCACAAGATATGGAGGAAGTTAGAAGACACTCATGAAGAGATGAGCTCGGAGGAAGAAGAAGAAGAAAAAGAAGAAGAAACCGCTTGCTTTGGTTTCATGGCCAGAGGAACCAATAGCGACAGTGAAAGCGGAAGCGACTCCGACGACGAGGTAAATCTCGATCTACAAGAAGCTTTTAATGAACTTTTTGAAGTTAGTAAATCACTAAAAAGAGATAATAATAGCATTAAAAAGAATCTTAGTTTTCTTAGAAATGAAAATGATAGGTTAGAAAAATAACTCAAGGACATAGAAACTAGTCCTAAGGATAATAACCTGTTATTAGAAAATCATAACCTCATCAATGAAAATAATAAATTGATTGAGGAAAATGTTAGTCTAAAAATAGAAATTTCTGATTTAAAGACTAAGATGATTATTATAGAAAAAGAAATTGCATGTCTTAGGGAAAACTCTAACAAACTAATCAACAAAGTAGATGATTTATATAGCCCTAAGATTGAGAAAGGATCTCCATCAAGGAGACCCGCTAACAGATCCGGATCCAAGCCCACTTGGATACCGAAGAAAGAATTAGAATCTTGTTTTGTAGGGTTCAGGGATAATTACAACACAAAGGATTGGACCTACAAACTCAAAGCCGGTCAACTCAAGTTGGGAGAACCAAGGAGTAGACCAAGGAGGAGAACAAGAAGATCGACGAGACGGCGAACAAACGACGGACCCGCCGCACGTCGACCACCAGACTGGAGACCGGCGCCGATGCCCGGGCCTCCAAGCTACGGATGGGAGCCCCATCTGATGTGGCATCCACCACCACCATTCGGGCCATTTTATTGTCCATGGTAGGTGAGGTAAAATTCTTAACCCTATCTTTTTATAAGCATTTAGATAGGGGGAGTTAAAAAATGATGAGCTAATTGTCAATTTTTAAGGGGGAGATGCAAGTTAGCTAAATTTCCTTTAGTAAGGGGGAGAAAAATAATAGCTATCTTGTTGTTACAAAAAGGGAGAGAATATCACCTTTGTTAAAATAAATTCATAGAAGAGCATGTTTTAAGGGGGAGTTATATGAAATGTAAAATCAATCAAGCCTTTTTGATAATGTCAAAAAGGGGGAGGATTTTATGCATTATTATTTACGGTTTTGTCATCATCAAAAAGGGGGAGATTGTTGGTGCTAGAGCACCACGATCATTTGTTTTGATGATAACAAAACACGTGTTATTTAACATTTGCAATTTGAGTCCTAGATTTTAGGTCAATTGCAAATGTGGATGTGTTTAGACGGAATTCGAGATCGCATCCAGGACGGATTGGACGAGCTTGATGGAAAACAGAAGAGATTCGTGAGGAGCGATAGATTAAAGATGGAAGGAAATGAAGAATAGGATAGATTTCCTTCTCTTGTACTTGTTGTATTTTTCGTTTCTTTTGTTGCTCTTTATTTCTTTAGATAATTCATGTTAAAGAGCCTCAAAGAACTCTAACAGTAGTCCTAGGAACACCGGCACAACCCTAGGATACTTAGGTTTTCTGTAGAATACTTAGAAAACCAATATAGGGTTCAAACAGCACTTCCAGACGTCTAATTCCCAAATCAGACGTCTGATAAAGTATTTTAAGACGTCTGACTGTTGTTTCAAACGTCTGATATCTGTTAGGCTGAACATACCTAGTTCTGTCTGATGAAATCAGACGTCCAAACCTTAGTCCAGACGTCTTAGAAGACGTTTGATGGACTTGCCAGACGTCCAGATAGTGGACCGTTGGCTAGCTTAGCAGGCACTCAAGAATATGACCGTTAAAGCCTTATTAGACGTCCTTAGGCCTTTCCAGACGTCTGATAATTGACCGTTTTGCCTCGGCTGACCCAAAATCTCTTCTCAGAGATTTTCTAGCCGTTGCAACGTTTGGAAATCAATTCCCACAGTAAAAGTAGGTTTCCAGACGTCCAGACATAGTGCCAGACGCCCTGTATGTCGTCTGATGGACTTGCGCAAAAACCTTGTTTAGATCTGATCCAAGTTAGGGAGAGACCCGCCCAAAATCAGACGTCTGACCTTGGAATCAGATGTCTTAAAGTGGCATTCCAGACGTCTGATGCCAGAATTAGACGTCTGATAAGCCTGTCAGAACAATGATTATTCCTGATTTCGGGCTGATTCACTTGGGCTTTGTACCCAACGGCTATGGAAGCTTTTCTAAGCCTTCCAAAGCCTTCCTAAGGCCTCTATAAATAGAGGGGAGCCTTTGCAACACTAAGACACACTAAGAGAAACACAAGACACACTTAAGCAACATAGTTCCACTCTCTTGTGTCCTTGCTAGCTCTTGCTCTCCAAGCTCAAGCTCCATTCTCTTGAGAGCATCAAGCTTTGCGCACCCGCTCTCCCGCCGTTGTCTACGAGAGCGACATTGCACCATCGCGTGGCACACGCACCGCGTCATCAACTCGACGCACTCCTTGCAAAGGGGAGTTTCCTATTTCCTATAGAAGCTAAGTTTAAATTACTTTGTTGGCTCTATAGGATTACTTGTTTTATTTTATCTTTGTCTTTTGGTTGGGTATTCGCTTTGCGAATTCCCGTCTCCTTCGTGGGACAAAATCCTTCTCGTGGAGAGAAGGGGTTGAGGAACGCTACCCTCGTACTTGTAGCGTGATTGTACTGAGGTTGAATCACCCTCATTTTAAAGTGATTCGGTTAGTGGATTTGATCAACTAGGTTGATCGGAAAATCCTAACTCGAGAGGGTTAGGTGGTGGTTTTCACCCGGTTTGGGTTTCCACCTAAAAATAATTGTGTGCATTGTGTGATTGGTTTTCTTTGGTGAGATTGCTTTATATTTTATTTCCGCATTTATTACGTCACCCCTCCCCGTAGGGCCAAACCTACACTAATTGCAAGGAATGACGAGGAAGCTAGGGGGTTTCTGCAGAGGTTTTCAAAAGATAGGGGTAGAAATGTAATTAGGCTAGACCTATTTGCAAAGTGGGTCAAGATGAATTCCTCTTAGGTCCAAATTTTGGTACAAACCTAATTTAGACCTAAGGAATCCAATGGTGAAGTTTTATTTTGGGTTTGACCACGTTTGACTGGGCAATTTACGTAAAAAACTAATTTAGGGCAAATATTTTTCTAAAACCCCAATTTAGGTCCAAATAGGTTCCAAGGGACAAATTGAAGTTCTAAACCCTAGAGAATATTTTTCTATGATTTTTAGAGGGTTTAGGTGAAATTTATCTTGACCAGAACCTTGTTAAATCAAGTAGGTTTGTTTTAGGGTTACAAGAAGTCATTTAATTCCCAGAATTCACATGAACCCTTTTCTGTTTGAACCAACCCACTTTTTATCTTGTTAAGACCATTTAACCTATGTTTAGCCTATGAGAAAACCCGTTGTTGTACTGCAATGGTAAAATTTTCGTTTTACCCTTATTTCTTGCTTTTATCTTAGAATGGTTATTCATGGAATTAGGACCTCCAATTGGTTATGTAGGAGCTTTTGTTCTCCTTTCTGGGTCAAAATGAGCTAGTTAGGGCTCATGATGGTGTTTCCATCAATCAGATAAGGTATCTCCTTGCAGTTCTCTTCAGCAACCACCAGCTCTAGTGTAGCTCAAGGCAGCTCCTTCCATCTCCTTACCTCTAAAACCCTATCTCTCTCTACCTCTCTATCCTACTCCCTACTAACTAAGCTAGCTAAGCTAGCTTAGCTTAGCTAGTCACTTCCTGTGCATCCCTACATAACCCTAAAACCCACCTACCCAAGCTCCACCAAATAACCTTAAACCTAGTCCACCTAAGCTCCCTACGCCCACTCTAATTTGGCGCCAAGACTAGGCAACCTTTCACCCCTCAACCGCCACCAAAAGGCACCACAAAAGTTGTTCCAAAATGCCCATAACCAACCCCTTTGTTGGCGCCACTTTTCCCTCCAAAAATCCCCCTCATCACCACCATACACCTAAGCCTACAACCCATCCTAACCATCCTCCTAACCCTCCTTCTAGAAGCCCCCCTTGTTGGCACCAACTAGTGGTGTCTCTCCACCACCAAGATCACCAACACCACCATAACCACCACCCTACATGACCCTTGAGTTGGCGCCAACTCTCCATAGCCATAGGATCACTAACCACCTCCTTAATGCAATCCTAGCCATCCACATGTCAAGGCCAACCACCCCCCTCTCCACTTCTATATATACCCTCCTAACCACCACCATAAAAATCATCTTCTCCCTTAGTTGTATTCGACCATAACCACCTAAAACCTATGGCCAAGGAGAAGAAGAAGAGAAGAAGATTAAGGGGGCAAGAAGAAGAGAAGAAGATTAAGGGGGCAACATACTCGCCCCCTTGGTGCCTTCTTCCTCTCTCTTCCTCTCACTTGTGCCATGCCAAGGAGGAGGATTTCTTCACATAGAAAGGATGGCCAAGCAAGGGGAGGAGTAAGGTGGTTGACGCCCACCTCGGAGGATAGCTTGGAGGAGGACTACTTGAAGAAGAAATCAAGGAGAAACTCTTTTAAGTGCAGAAGCAACCGCACTTGGAGTAAGACTATCCAAGACTTCAACCAGAGGATCCCTTCTTCTTCTTTATCTTTATATCTTGTATTAATTAGGGTGGTTTTGTTTGTTTTCATGTAACAAGCATTCCACTACATTTCTTTTAGTTGCTAGTAATACAAGTTTTATTTTTCCTTCCAAATTTCATGTTCTAGTTAGTGTGTTCTTTATATTCTTGTAGTTGTAGTGCACACCAGACCTTCTTCTTCTAATTACCAAAGGCGCACATGCCTAGGGCGAGCTTAGAAGAAAAGTCTTTCTTATTGTCACTTAGGTTTAGTGATATGAGTAGTCTTTAGCATAATTATCATACTCGCACTTCGTTACTCAACTATTTTTAAAGCCCCATAAAAACAACAAAACTAAAATCACAAAAAATACATGTGTTGATTTGAGAGGTGAGAAAGAGAATCATCTTGTGACTAACAAATTGACTTCCTTAGACGACCCTAGATAATCATCCTATCTAGGTTTTATAAATTTAAGAGTTGATTGGTTTTACGCGTTTCAACAACAAAAAACCTGCATTTACAAAATCGTGTAAAATCCATATTAGTTATGTGTAGGTTAGATAGGATCTTAGGATTAGAAATGAAGGGTCTAGATTAGGTAGAGTGATGCAACATAAGTAATGGTTAAACTAAAGTTAATGTAGGCCATAGGATAGTGGATGGAGGGAGGGGATTGGGACACATGTTGGTCGGCCAAGAGGAGTCCTAAAGAAGCATAGTGACTGGCCACATGGTTGGGTTTAGGGCCTTAGGTTAGGTGTTGGAAGGTTAGGATTAAAGCTAGGTTTTTGGTCTTTGGTTGAGAGGAAATGGGAAGGGATACGATCTACATTTAGAGTTGGGTGGATAAGGTTTTTGATAGGCTAAATATGGACCCTAGGATGGAACATGGAAGGTGGATAGATGGCATAGGTGGCTGACCATGGTGGCTTCTTGGAGAAGCTACCATGGGCGACTAGGTGGGTGGATAGGTTCTTAGGTTTCTAAAAATGGGAAGGGTGTTTTGGCCTTAGGATTTGTGATGGGTGGTAGGGATTAATTGGGCTTAGGTTTATTAAAATTAGGAGGGTCTTAGGCTAGCTCAGGACAATGTTTTAGGTGGAGAATTTTGTCTAAAATGTGGAGGGTAGAGAGGGTGCCAAGTGTCCTGATCTTCTTTCTCTTCCTTGTCTCTTTATTTCTTTGCTCCCTTGTCTAGGTCTTCTTTTTTTCTTTATTATTTAGGCTTCTTCAAAGGTTCTTCTCTAAAATTGATCCTTTAGCTTCTTCAATTTATTCACATCCTCCTAAACTTGTAATATTCACAAAAACATTAGACACTAAAATCTGCATAAACCTTAATAATGCATGTATGCATGTATTATTCTATATATAACCTAAATACAAGTTTTAACCTAGGAACTAACCCAAAATAAAGCATATTAGGTTTATAAATTAGACTGTTCTCAATGGTGATATTTTATTTGAAATGTATTTGTATTTTATCTTTTTTTATATATTTTGTTTTTGATATATATATTCCCCTTATTGTTCT
The DNA here is from genome assembly GCA_037157565.1 of Thalassia testudinum. NCBI lineage: Eukaryota > Viridiplantae > Streptophyta > Magnoliopsida > Alismatales > Hydrocharitaceae > Thalassia > Thalassia testudinum. Next base: position 18,734,396 of record JAZHRO010000026.1, on the reverse strand, counting down.
TTTTTGTAATAATTTCAATGAGAATCACTAAAATTAAAGTAGCTTGAGATCTTATGTTTTAGGCTTGTTAAAAATAAAAAATTGATGAATCATGTTATAGATCTTTTGTTCTTCTTTAACTCTAATTTAGGCACGGTTTGATTATAAGATCAACTTGTAAATGGGTACTCGATAGGTAATGGATACCTAATGAGCAGATCGGTCGTGTTTGAATTTTTGTACCTAATGGGTAAATGGATAAGGTATACGATCAACGAGAAATTCGTTGTGAAAAGTTTCAAGTTTGGAAAAACCCGAGTCGTAAAATTTGTAAGAAAATCCGCTACCGAATAAATTTAACCGTAACTCTAGTGAGTCTCAGGTCGAATATAGGGAGGTGAATGTTTGATTAAAAATCACATCTGGAATTATTTTTATAAAGTAGATTAGTTGGTTGAAATTAATTTACACTAGCTATATACTTAAATAATAAACAATAGAAGAGAGAGATAGAATAATATAAAGAAAGAGAAAATAAGGAGAGAATGAACAAATATTTTATAACTATAGGAGCATGCTCATTACATTTACTTACTACTACTACAAAGCTGGAAATCTATTTTAGAAAGCAATAAAAAGATAGGGATGAGAAAAATCTTCCTCAATGATTGCTTAGAGGACAAGCTGTGCTGACGGAGTGCCCGGAAGAAGGTGGTGAGATGCTGGACGAGGGAGAATGGAGCTAGAAGACAGAGGATGGAACAGGGTGGTGTCACAGTGGGATCCGCTTCTCAAATTGCAATGAGAGGACAACCACGGGTGCTCCACAAACGAGGGTGAGAAGATGGAAAAATTACTTTTAAGACTCTAGTGCAGCATCTAGGGTATGGGAGTAGCTCCTTAAAGATTTAGAGAGGGTGAAAGGAGAAGAGAAGAGATGAAGAAATGTGTGGTAGGGGTGGTCTTTTTATAGGTGTAGTTGTGGGGGTAATTTGGTCATTTGAAAACTTAGAAATTAATGTTGGGGTCTTTAGTGACGAATGCATGTGTCGCTGTAGATGCATGATACTATAGTCGTGCCTCAACGAGGGCTATCCATTGTGCATCCAACGCATCACAAGAAGCCACGTCATGCACCCACTCATCTTCAATCATTCGCGTGCATAACCAAGTGCCGCGACAGGTGGCCAAACCAGGACCATTGGATGCTCGATCGATAGCATAGGAGCGCGCTCGCCTGCCCTTCACAATGCATGTGGGGTGTATGATTGCGCATTATTGGGCACATACAGAGCCTCGCTCATCCGTGGTGCCACGTCTCCGCCTCCATCGCTGCTCATTGTTGATCCAACGAGTGAATTTTACCCCTTGCCGCTAATTGAGCACGCGTCGTGTGTCATGCGTAAGGTGCATGACCACTGCACTGCGCTCGATTCTTTGTCGCGTTTATGTTTTAAGGGTCGAGCGCTCGCGACCATTGGATGGCGATCCAACGGTCGAGATCACTCGAGCCCTCACCTTTAGGAGATGTGAAGCGCTGGAGAAGGATGACGTGGAGCATTCTCAGCCGTTGGATCAAGATCTAAGGCTGAGATCAAGGCTTCTTTGATGAGAAGGAGGAGTGTCGATGGCTTTGGGCTGCTTGGATGGCGTCATGTGACGCCATTTTAGCCATCCATCTTCAAATGCTTGTAGATAGTGCCACGGATGTCGAATTGGATCGATTTTCATGTCGTTGGATTGCGATCGTCGATCTGAACCCATTCGTGCGGTTGGATTTATCGTCTGAAGTATGAATTTGCACAACCTTGCCCCTTGACCTTTGATCTTTCTCGAATTGCATCTGATGCCATGGAGGTCCGATCGGAGCGATCTCGGAGGCGTTGGACTCCGATCGTCGCCCTGATCAGATCCATATGGTTGGATCTTCAATCCGAGGCCCCAATAATTATTGCCCCTGAGCACAAAAAGAGGTAAATTAACCTATAATTTGTACAAGCTAATCTAAATGCATGATGATGCATGTTATGCAATATTTATAATGCATAATGCTTCTACAGACCTAGGAGCATGCATAAATAGGCATTTTAGACCAATTAGATGTATGCACATCAGTATGGGTATGGATTTTGTAAGTGGGTACGGGTATGGGTTGAGCTAAACCTGACCTATTTTCATCCCTAGTCACAACAACACTACCACACTAAGAAGCTCTCCTTGCTCATTCTCTCTCTCTATTTGTACTCTTTGCATAGTTTTATTAATAAAATTATGTTCTAAAAATTATTCCTTGAAATCCGTGCATGGTAAATTTCTCAAATTTTTTCTGCTGGTTCCTTAATATTAGGATTAGATCTCTAGTAAATTTCATATATTGATTTGACGTATAAAAAAGAAAAATTTATTTACAATTCAGTCTAGATATTGTTGTAATCTAGTCCTTGATAGTTGTTTAGGATTTTATGCATGCACTATGATGTGAATTTTACACTCATTTTTGGTAGGAATTTTAGTTAGGTAGTTTCCCTTCTAGAAATTTGTTAGAACTTTTATATTTTTGTAAAATTATTTTTTAGTATTTTTGTGTTTCAGCCCCTAGTTTGTAATTTGCCCCCAACTTTAGGATTAATCTCTTTTCTTCTCAAAAAATTCAAAAAAAAAGAAAAATTCTCAAAGAAACCAAAAAAATTAGGTCAGATTAGTAAAAAGTAATTTAGATGATTTTGCCTCTCTGAAGATGACTTAGTCTCCCATTATACTAATTTCTATTTATTTCAAGAGTTTGATAATTTTATAAACAATTGTGTTTTCGTGCACAACGATACCATTTATCACTTTGCGATTTGTACGATCGACTGCTTCAAATAGAAGTACGGATTTGAGAGACGAGAGAGAGAATCAATTATTTGACTAATAATTTGGCCTCCTTGGACGATACTAGATACTTCACTATTTAGGTTATAAATTGTAAAAGTTGATTGCGGATTTACACGTACAACGACATTATTTTGCATATTTAACAAAACGTGTATTCCCTGCATCACTTTTTGGCATCGTTGCTAAGGAGACACGATTTAGTCACATCTGTTATCTCTCTCTTGCTTACTTGGTCTTCACGAATTTTTTGTTTTATTTTGTGTAGGTGAGAATCAAGAGTGGGAGTGGGATTTGGAGCACTTGAAGCAAAAGCTTCAAGTTTCTTTTCTTCACACAAACTTCAGGTAAGCACTCCAGGCCATTTCTTTTCAAGAATAAAAATCTTAAAAAAATATTTAAATTATCAAAAAAATCAAAAAACAAGAAAAATTAAGGGTGGTGGAACCCTAAAATTCATTGTGTTGTTTGTTTGCCTCACTTTTCCACCACCTTTGCCTTATTGGTGTTTGATTTTTGAAAATCTAGACATCTATCTTGATTTTCAAAAAATCAGGTTCAGGCACATAGCGACTTTCTAAAATCACCAAACTGCATCTAAGGATGTCCCTTTGTGTCAGGAATCTTGAGTCTAATTTTCAAGCAATTTCGACCAATAGAAAAAATTAAAAAATTCATGAATTGAGTAGGGGTCAGACATTGTTTCCTTACTATTTTCTTACTGTCCGTGAATTTTATAAATTTTTTTACTCATCAAATTTAGGTAAACCTTTTATTTTTGGAAATCTTGAGAAATTATATACATCATATAAAATTCTAAAAAATTTCTGAGATCATTTGAGGTTTCTACAGAATCAATTTCCTGAATCTATCAATTTTGACTCTTGACACTAGTAAGAAGAAAAGTTCAAAAAAAAATCAAACGATTTCTTAAAATCTCAAAAAAATCATTTTTGATTCCTTGTTTGATTTTACATTAAGTGGTGGTGTTGTTTTCTTGTTTGGATCACCACTTTTAGAGATTTCAAAAAGAAATTCATTTTTGGGAGCTGCATACATAGGATTTCCACATTAGGGTTTTTAATTCTCTCTTAGTCACATCAACTTTAAAGGAATTGACTTCCATCAATCAACAAAAACTTGTTTGCGATTATTTGTGGAATTTCAAAACCTTAATTGAATCTTTAACAAGAGAGAACCTCAAAAGTTATTAAATCTTTATCAAAACCCTAAAACACTTCAACAACAAAAAATCCTTATTTGCAAAACCTATTTGATTTGGCTTGGGAATATCACTTCCCGCCCAACTTGCACACACCAAAAAAAAGAAATAATCGGGCATTAAACCAATTAACACCCATCACATTCCTTTAGCACTTTAAGGTTCTAGACCTAATTAAAATTATAGCAACTTAACCCGTAAGGTTTCATCAAACTTAGGCTTGCTACCTAGGTTTTAAGATTTCTTTACTTGGTATCAATTCTTTCGTTTATATCTAGTGCCAGGATGATGGGTAGTGTCAAACGACCAGGCGCGGGTTTATACAAGCCCCTAGTGATTTTCCTGGGACATGCTTGGGCCCAACCCTCCCCTTATTCAACCTAGCTAGATTTGTTGAGTGAACAGTTATCCACTATTTATTTTTAATTCCCTAAGTAGACCAAGTCTCAGGTAATTTTTAAGGAGTCACCCTCAAGGTTAGGTCTAGAATTTTGTATTGCTTGATTGTAAGTTCTTCTCATCTCTCCCTCCTCTCCTCCCCATTTCTTCCATTGTATGCATGGGCGACAGTCCTAAACTCCACACTTAGGGGGATCACTTGATTTTGCCCCTCGCACAAAAAGATCTCTCTTCCCTCATTCTTCCTCTCATTTGCATCATAGAAAAATGGAAAACCAAAAATATAGCTCCACCAACCCATCCACATCCACACCTGAACCTGCCTCTAACCCACAAGCTCATTTTTCCATCCCCCATTTACCCAGCTTGGAGCTCCCAAATGCTGAGATGCCACAACAACAACATCAAGCCCCCTACCTAATCCCTGCTCTATGATGGTTGAGCAGCTGGCTCAACTGCAAGCAAACCAACAACAGTTGGTGTTTATCAGGGCGAGATCAATGTTAAAATCAACGTGTCATAGTATAGTAGAAATCGCTTGAAATCAAATAAATTTTATTACTCGAAATCGTAAATCCAAGGTCAAACACAGGGAGCAAATTGGGGTTTAAAAATCAAGAACACAACTTTCAAATTGGATATAATATGCAATGAAAAGTTAGAGTATAGTGCAAAAACACAATGTCAATGTATATAGAAGAAGCACAAAAAAAATGGACGTCTGATTTTGGAAATCAGACATCTTAAATATAAGGTTGCTACAGTGCTTCAATTGCTCTTCTCTGTCTCTGTCTCTAGCTTCTTCCTTCTTCTTTCTTCTCTGATTTCTTCGTGCCTTCAGCTCCTTCTTTCCTTCTTTAGCTGCTCTGGCCCTTGTCTTCTTCTTCTTTTTCTTTCTCCTTTTCTTCAGCCCTTCAGCTTCTTCTCCTTCAGCCTTGCCTTAGCTTCTCAGGCTTCTGCCCTCTCCTTCCTTGGCTTCTTCTTCTTCTCCTGCCTACGAGAGCAAAACCTACCTCTACCTGCCCTCGCGATCTCTCTTCTTCTTTCTCTCTTAGGCTCGCTCTCCCAGAGCCTTCTCGGGTAATCGGGTCAGGTATGCGTGCCTGGGACCAGGCCCACTGGTGTGCGTGGTGGGCGAGGAGTGTAGGCTAGTCGGGTATACGGGTCAGGGCTAGGTCCGCGGGCAGTGGTCGTGGACGAGGCAGTGAGGGCGAGTGGGACCTCACCCTGTGGTCAGGAGGCGAAAATCCCCTATCACTTTTACAATTTATTTCGCTGCATCTACTCCTCTACTTCCGAGGTGGGACTCCACTTCTGAGGTGGGACTAAACGTCCCACCTTCTTCGCAAGCGCCTGCAGTGGATGTTCTCCTCTGATTGCAGCAGCTGTGTAGGGTGTTAGTGCCAATTGCTAGGATGAGGATATGCACGAAAGAAGTCCGTGCAACCTGGGACTTGTTGCCTAGAGCGAGGAGTCTTGGATGAAGCTCCCAAGCAAGCTCCTGGTTGCATCAATGGAGGCGAAGACCTCTAACCCTGTTAGCAAGAAAATGGCCTCGCAGCTTCGTTAGGAAGCTCAAGGAGCTTCGTCTAAACACGGCAAAGGTAGTACGGTGGTCGACGTGGCTTGGGGTGGCCGGAGCATGCGTGCCTAGGTCACCCTGTGCGTGCGAAAGTGGGTGTGTTCAGGGGGAGTTCTGGGGGCTTGGCGTGGTGAGTGGAATGAGGGTTTAGGGTCAGTGAGGTGTGGCAGTGCTTGTGGGGTAGTTGGTGAGGCGGATGGAGGCATGGAGAGGCAGGAATGCCTCACCGGAGGTCTGTCCTGAGGTGGAGAAGGTGGTGGTGGATGCGAGCGTCGAGGCGTGTTTGTAAGAATAAAAGATAGAAAAATGATGAGAAGAGAGAGAGGACTTAAATTAGTATGGATAGACGAAGGGGGATGTAGAGGAGGCGGCCGGCTCGTATTGGCGTCACCGGAGATGAAGTACCCAGGGAGGAGGATGGCGACGACGAGGGGTTGCAGGGATGTCGGCTGGTGCGGCGCGACGTGGACGAAGAGGATAAAGAGAACCCTACCACTGGTATTGTGGCAGAGCGACGAGAGAGAGAGAGAGGGTCGTCAGAGCTTGCTGGGTTACAGACCGGAGGGGGAAGAGAAGAAATCAGGGGTTTCTCTGGCCAATTTCAAGCTTAGAGGTTGCGGGTTGATCTGGGCATGCTTTTATAGGCCCTAGCAGAAGGTCTTGGGCTTGGAAGCCAAGCTTCCAAGCATGGCAACCTTACCAGAGTTGGAAGGTCAAAGGTGACCCAAATCTCTCATGCATTCGCATGAGAGATTGGGTGCCAAATCAAGCCTCTGATTGTGTTCAAACTGGAGGAGATTTCTCAAAGAATCTCCCTTTCAAATTTGAAGGGGATTTTTTGAGGAATCAGGGAGATCTTTCCCTCGATACCTCGTCGGAGGAGGATTCCCTCCGCTATAATGGTGGAGGGACCTATTTGCAAAGAACGACGAGGAAGTTAGGGGGTTTCTGTAGAAGTTTGCAAAAGTTAAGGGTAGAAATGTAATTGGGCTAGACCTGTTTGCAAAGTAGGTCAAGGTGAAGTCCCCTTAGGTCCAAATTTTGGTACAAACCTAATATGAACCTAAGGAATCCAATGGTGAAGTTGGATATGAGGTTTGACCACATTTGACTAGGCAATTTACATAAAAATCCAATTTAGGGCAAACATTTGACTAAGACCCCAATTTAGTTCAAAATATATTCTAAGGGATAAATTAAAGGTTCTAAACCCTAGAGGATATTTTTTCATAATTTTTAGCGGATTTAGGTGAATTTTATCCTGACCAGAACCTTGTTAAATTAAGTAGGTCTGTTTTAGGGTTACAAGAAGTCATTAAATTCCTAGAATTCACATGAATCATTTTCTGTCTGAACCAACCCACATTTTATCTTGTTAAGACCATTTGACCTGTGTTTAGCCCATGAGAAAACCCGTTGTTGTACTGCAATGGTAAAATTGCAGTTTTACCCTTTGTTTCTTGCTTTTCTCTCAGAATGGTTATTCATTGAGTTAGGACCTTAGTTGGCTTTGTAGGAGCTTTTGTTCTGTTTTCTGGGTCAAAATGAGCTAGTTAGGGCTCATGATGATGTTCCCATCAGTTGGTTAGGATTGTAATGAACTTAGCCAACCAAGGGCAAAACCCGCTACCCCGTCAGCTGCCTATTGTTCCTCTTAAGGATTTCTATGATCCTTCCAATTACGAGGACAGACCAGGGGTGGTCATATTAGAAGGGGACTTTGAAATCAAATCGGTCATTCTAACCTGATTAAGCACTTCCATGGCCTTCCTAGGGAAGACCCATTTAGCCACCTAGAGGAACTCAATCTCCTCATGCAAACAACCCATTTTCGCAATGTGTGAGAAGATCTTTGGCTGATGCGGCTATTCCCATTATCTCTCAAGGATAAGGCTACTTATTGGTTTAGAACCATTGGTAGACCTATTACAACCTGGCCTCAGCTTAAAAGCATTTTCCTAAATAAATTCTTCCCCATAGGTCGTACCAATTCCCTGTGAAGATCTATTACGACCTTTCAACAAAAATCTGGCGAGACCTTACATGATGCTTGGGAACGCTTCCAAGATCTTTTAAGAAGTTGCCTACACCATGAGATTCCCTTATAGCAGTTTGTGTAGATCTTCTACATGGATTGAAGATCAACTTTGGCATTTCATCGATGCATCGTATGGTGGAAACTTCCTAAATAATGATGTTGAAAGTGACTATGAATTATTTGAAGAAATGAGTGCAAACTCCTTTAATCATGTGTCCATGAACACCTTTGGCAGAACTGCAAACCCACAGTTCGATGTTCATGAAATAGTCACTCAATCTATCCTCGCTACCCAAGACAATCTCCAAATGACTGCTCACCGACTCAACTAGATGCAATTAAATCAGAAGAAAATGAAGGAAAGACTTACCACACCCACCCAGGCTCCACAGGCTCCACATCCAACCCTGTCTACAATCCTAAAGAGAGAAAATTTGCATAATCTAAATACTGCCTCTGCTGAGTATAATCAATATTATGAGGCTTTTTATGGTTCACTAGGGTCCTACACATATCCAAATCTCAACTCCATTGAAAATATCTCTGCCCTCCAGGAGCAATTTAGAAATTCCTCTAACTGGAGGAACTACTCAACTCACTCCTGGACCAACTTGGTTCCCTCCCAAAAACCAAATCAATTTGGAGGGTATAGGTCGATTTAGACTTTTTACCAACCTAGGCCATCCCAAGAAGACATTAATGCTCAGGTTATGAAAACCCTTGAAGGAATGCAAAGATGAGTGTCGAAAGTAACCTACAAGACATTTACCTTCCCAGCCCATACCCAACCCTATCAATCAAAGGAACCAATACCAGGGTAAGAACTTAAATCAGAACCATACAAATCAGCCTCCAATCAACCCATCATCTCAGCAACCATCAGGCTTTCCACAACACAGGCCCCCAACCTCCTCGCAGGAATAACCAAACTGCAAATGCAGTTACATTGAGGAGTGGGAAAACCACCACTGATCCTGGGCCTTCACAACAACCTGATGAAGCCTACATCATTCCTATGCAAGTCAACTCTCACCCCCCTACTCAGGAAGAAAAAGACACACAAAAATCACAAGATTCAAATCCTATTCCTTTCCCTCAAGCACTGCAATCCAATCCTTCTAAGGAAAAGAAATCTGAGCCCTCTCACGAAGATCTCATGGACTTATTTAGGCAAGTCGAGATAAACATCCCCCTTCTAGATGCCATCAAGTACATCCCCACCTACACTAAATTTTTGAACGATTAGTGTACTCCAAGGCGGTAGGCCAAGAATTTAGTACAGGTGGTCCTTTTTGAGACAGTAAGTTTGGTTGTATAGAGCAAGCTGCCTCTTAGGAAAAGGGACTTGGGTGCACCACTCATTTCGGTTGTCATAAATGACATTACTTTTGATCGCGCCCTTCTCAACTTAGGTGCCTCGATAAATCTCATCCCCATGGTCTTAGTCGAGGAATTCCAATTTGGTGAATTAAAGCCTATTGAGGTTACATTACAATTGGAAGACTGATCAACTGTTAAACCTCAGAGAATTGTCGAGGATGTTATTGTCAAAGTCCAGAATTGTCTATTTTCAGTTAATTTTCTGGTCGTTGACATTGAGGTACCTAAGACACTCAAGAATGCCCCTATTATCCTTGGAAGACCTTTCCTGGCTACCCAAAAGCTAATTATTATTAAAATATTTATAATTATATTTTTGATAATGACAAATGAGCTATTTCCTTAGAAAAGACTAACATATTGCAGGAAGGATTTAAAGAAAATGATCGAGGAAAAGGAAGGGCAAAAGAACTTTATAGTTTATTTTATTTGTTTAGAATGTAAAAAAGCCTTGAATTATCCTTAGGATGTCTTTAAAATCTTTCTATTCATATTCGTATTCTTAAATTTGTAAAGACTTCTGTTGGTTTTTCAGATGTCATTTTTTTCTTCAAACGTCTGAGTATGATTTATAGGATGTCTGATATACTTCACCAGACATCTAAGATCCTATCCAGAACTTAGATTCTTGTCCAGAATTCTCGACCTATGCACTTAGGATTTCATACGTTTAATAATGTCTTTCAGACGCCTCCTTGAGCTTTTGATCTCTTTAACTTCAGAAGAACAACAGTCATAATTTGTCAAGTCTTTCAGATGTCTGTTGTCTTCTTGAGACGTCTAGAAATGACCAACGTTCATTTTTTTATCCAATGTTTAATTTGACCATAATTGATTATATTTGTTTCTCTTTGATTTTGGAATGTTGTAAGCTGATGTAGACACATCTATGTCATATAAATTGTCTATTTATGCTTGTTCTTAGGCGTATAATTGCATCATGCATTATAAATATTACATAAGATGCATCAACATGCATTTAGGTTAGATTGTATAAAGTTTAGGTTAATTCCCTCCTTTTGTGGTCAGGGAATGAGGCAATATTTATTGGGGCCTCGGATTGAAGATTCAACCATATGAATCTGATTAGGGCGACGATTGGAGTTCAACGACTCTAAGATTTCCCCGATCAGACCTCCGTAGTATCTGATGCAGTTCGAGAAATATTAGAGGTCAAGAGGCAAGGTGGTGTAAAATCCATACCTCAGACGACAAATGTAACTGCATAAATGGGTTTGGATCGACGATCGTAGCTCAATGGCATGAAAATCGATCAAATCCGACATCCGTGGCACCACCTACAAGCAAAAGAAGATGGACGGCCATGATGTCGCCACGTGGTGCCATCATAGCCGCCCAACGCCGCCGGCCTTCCTCTTCTCATCAAGCGCCCCTTGATCTCAACCGTTGGATCTTCATCTAACAGTTGAGAGCGTGAGGAGCATTAAAACCAAAACCTGACACAATTACAGGCATAGCGCAATGGTCGTAGGAGGTGTTCCCAAGCCATGGGTGCAGGTTTGATTCCAGCCCATGGGAATTTTGTGCACAGCTGTGAGTTTCGATTGATTAGAGCCACGCGATCTTCATTGAACAACTGAGACTTCTACACATGGTACACGGAGATGCACACGCACTGCACGTGCGATTCAACGTGCTAGTTCATGCAAAATTGTACACGTGGTAGGAAGATCTGAGGCACGCTCTTGCATGCGATCATGGCCCCATGATCATATATCAACGACCATCACCTTAGCTGGTCATGCACCAGCCAGGTGACTGGCTAAGTGAGAAACCAATAAGTCACCCAGAGCACGCACCTCTCTGGTGACTGGTTGGCGCGACTATGACTAGCTAACTTCTCAGTTAGCTGGTCATGAGTCTTAGCGGTTGGAGGCTCGTCAGGCGTGCGGTGCGCATCCAACAATCGAGATTCTCTCCTACGCGGTTAAGTAGATCTCAGTAACGCCTCTCACTAGCATGATCAGCCATGCAATGGCCATCCAACGGTGACCATTCTCAGCGTGCGAGAAGTCCCAGCATGAGATAAGACGTCTGCAGCTCTTGTCAGCCATCCGATCAAGGCTTCAAGTGCGATTCTGCATGCTGCGCAAGGTGTGCTCTTCAAACATGGGGACGTGGGAGCGGGAAGCATGGGCCATGAACACACGATCCTATGACCTAAAATGACCATTTTAACCTTCTCTAAAAGCCTACAAAAAGAGCCCACATTCCCTCCAATTGGACCATCTCTTCCTCTCTTCTCTCACCCCCTCCAAAGCTCTATGAGCTTGTCCTAAGCCTGGGATTCTCCATTACAGTTAAAAAGATAATTTTTCCATCTTCTCATCCCCTTTATGGAGCATCCCGCGGTTGTCCTCTCACCGCCATTCAGGAAGCGAATTCTGTTGCGACGTCGCCCTATTTCATCCTCTGTCCCCCAGCTCCATTCTCCTTTGTCCAGCATCTCACCACCCTCGTCCGGGTGCTCCATCAACATGGCTCGTCCTCCAAGCAGCCGTTGAGGAGGATAACTTCTCTCCCCCTTCTCTTTTTATCTCTTTCTAGATTAGATTTTTCACTTTCTAATGTAGCAATTAGATGTAATGAACATGAATATATGGTTTTGAAATATTTGTTTATTCTCTTCCTATTTTCTCTTTATTTATATTATTCTTTCTCTGTCTTTTGTTCTTTAATCTTTAAGTAGAATAGCTAAGGTAGATTTAATTCTACTAGCTACTCTGCTTCGTGACAATAAATCAAACATGATTTTTGATCAAACGTTTGCTTCCCCATGTTCGACCTGGGACACACCAGAGTTTCAGTTAAATTATCTGTTTGACGGATTTTTATGCGACTACAATGACAGGGTTTTCAAAACTCAAATTCTTAGCGTAGAAATCACATCCAACATAAGCCATTAGACGTCCTTGAATTTATTCAGATGTCCAATGATTCTTTTTAAGACTTGTACATTTTTTTCCAGACATCCAATAAGACGTTTGATCATTTGTCTTTAGATCCCCGTTTGGATCCAGCCTCATTACAGTATTGAACACTTTGACCCTGAAGCTTTTTCAAACATCCTATTTTATTCTCAGACATTTGAAACTATTTGTTTAGATGTCTATCGTTTTGTTCAGATGTCCTTGTACCCAATATTGAGAAATCCAGTAACAACTACCTTCTCCCTGAAGTTTTTTAGGCATTCAATTTTTTTCTCAGATGTCTGAAATGACTCCTTCAGATGTCTATCTTGCTTTTTCAGACGTCTGATCCAGTCAGACTTTGAGTAATTGCTTTGTAGCCATTCTACCTTAATTTATTCCATTCTAATTCAAATTTCAACGTCTACCTAGGCTTAAATCTGACCTCCTACACCTATATATACCTCCATAGGTAGCCTTAAGCAAACACAACAAAGAAAAATACATTCTACTATTTTGAAAAGCTCTTGATCTCATTTGTGCTCTCTTGTGTGCTCTCTTGTGGTCCACTTGTGCTATTGTTTCTTGAGAGCAAATTTTCTTCTTGCTACTCATAGGTTTGATAAGGGAGTATTCTAATCCTTTTATTTCATATTTCATTCAAGGCTTATAGGAATATATTATTTTTGATAGTTTATTTGGGTACCCAATTCGTGGCTTTCCCATTTCCTCTTAGTAGAGGGGAAAAACTCTTCTTGGGGTTTGTCCAGGAAGATGGGAATTGTAAAATTACTTGTTGTTAGTAATTCCTACTTGGGTATGAGCAAAATTCTAGATTGAGAGATCTAGGTAGAGGTTTTTCCTGCAAGGGTTTCCTCACTAAATACCTGCATATTGTTGTGATTGTTTGAGAATTTTATTGCACAATTCAAACCCCCCTTCTTGTGCCACTAACACTAATATCAATTGTCATTTCGGAAAAATGGATATAACTTATGGTGACTAGACTATCTCTTTAGATATTTTCAAAGCTTCTAGGAGTTCCCCTGATCATGATTTTTTTGAGGACTCTGATGATGAAATGGAAGCAGTAATTGAGGAATCTATGATGATCCATTCATGCTCTGCTTTGACCACCATTGAACCGGATTTCCTTAATTTAGATTTTGAATATGATTATGTGGTCAAAGACATTTCAGGTCAATTTGGATTTAACCTTTACCCTTCTGATTCTCCTGAGTTACCACTAGACCCACCCACTCTAATTTCACCCCACCCTTGCACACTAACTTCACCCAACCCTCATCACACTAACTTCTCTCCCACAACCTTTCCCTTGGGCCTATAACCCGACCCACCCGAGTTTGTGTTTCTTCATGAACTTAAACCATGGTCAGACTCGAGACACTCTTCCATTTTTCTATCTCATTCAGATCTTACTACTCATCTTTTAGGGGATCTAGAGGAAGACATCTTTCTTGAGAGCATTCACGTGTCCAATTTTCTACATGATTGTCCATTTTCTGTGCATCGCTTCACGCCCAGCTAAATGGCATAAAAGATAGCACTAGATCGGAGGTAACCCATCATTTTTTCTGCTTTCCTTTTTATCTTTCTTTTTCCAAGATTTGACCATCCTAAGATCGACCACTTTTCAATAAGGTGATCTCTTTTCCCTCCTAATGCATAAGGACATTGCATATCATAAGCATGGGGGAGTGTTTTTAAATTTTGACGATCAATTTAGGATTTTCAAAACCTAAAAATATTTAATTTTTCTTTTGCATGCATCTTCATAATAGAAAAATCATAAAACTTTTTGAGGAAAATTTTCAAAATCGAGACTAAGGTTGAAGATTCATTTTAAGGTACAATGGGATTAATCTTTAACAAACTGGGGATTAGAATGCGAATCTGATTGTTGGAATTTTTGGGTCTATTTTCAGACTAGATCAAGTTATCTTTCTCTAAATTCCACCTAAACTCATGATATTCAGGTGACTTGATCTCCTTTTGTGACCTGGAAATTATTTAGCTTAGTTTCTGACCCAAAAACTTGCATCTCTTCCAAAATTCTTGTGTGAAATTCACACATAAAGCAAACACCTAAAAAACATTTAGAAAATTAGCAAAGCCCCTTATTTAGCCCTAGTGAAATCCGAGGCAAATGATTGGTTTAAGTTCCCACTGCCGAGAAGGAGGAAAATGCCGCCTTTGAGGACGCGATGTCAACATGTTACCACCTTAGAGTTGCTCTATTTCTATATTTCATATCTTTAGGCAGAGCACTAAGGCACATTTTGCGGCTCAAGTGTCTTGGACGGTGCTCTACTCATAGTGTCGAAGCAAGAGCTTGAGTTCGCTTGGAGCTCCCATTTACACCGCATTGTGTTTTGGGATTGTGAGCTCCTGGGTGGTGTCCTGGATAGTACTATCTCGAAGTGTTGGCACTAGAGTCCCCTTGAAGATTGGTAATAGGAATGATGATCCCAACACATCTATTGTAGGATTAAGCTAGGAATAAGCATGGGGGAGAGAGAAGAAAAGAAAAAAAAAGTTTCAAAAACATGACCTTAAATGTTGGCATTCACAAGCACTAACACAAGGTTTTAAAAGTTATGCGAGTTGCGAGTCAAATTCAAGAGCCAAGGAAGTCCTAACTGCAAAACAATTTCGGGTTATTTGAATTTACAAAGAGTTAACTTGTGAATTTTTGGAGGATACATTGATCCTGATTAATCTAGCTTTTGGATTCAAAGACGAATGCCGTTATTTTATCCTTAACAAATCGCATACCTTTCGTGTTGCCACTCAACCAAGGCCCCATAATCTTCTCCTCAAAAGTAAAAAAATTAGTCTTTCCTAAAAATCCATTTTGTGAAAATAGTTTTACCAAGAGACTAGAAAAGGATAAGCATGGGGGTGTGATAAATGCCAGTTTATCATCATTCTTATGTCCTAAAACTGATCTAGCTCTTAGGGTTTTAACTTTGCAAATGGATTTTCGGGCTGCATTTAGGAATTCACTTAGGATAGGCATGCATTGCATTTTGTTATATTTTTGATGCATTTACTTGAGTGTCAGGGATATGCATAGAGTCAGATCCCTCTAACCTTAGCACTTAGGAATGTAGAAGATGAAGGGGAAGCTCACACCAGCTGGATCCCAGCTCCTTCTAGCTGGATCAACTTATGCTTGGCTCCATTCACCTCATCTCAGCTAAATGGTGGCTCAAGCTAGTTCACCTCAGATCCATTTAGCTCACCTCAACTGGATGGTAGTTCAAACTAGCTCAAGATAGTTGATCCCAGCTCCATTCCAGCTCCACCAACTCAAAACGGTTCACTAGAAGCTCTACTTGACTAGGACTAGCTACTACCATCAACTAGCTAAGCCTAGTCAGCTGAAGAAGACCTCAACCACCTCAGACCAGCTCAAGTCTAGCTACCGGAGATTCAACTCAGCTCAACTTGGTTGAACTTAGCTATTTGACCTAAGCTAGCTACTCAAGGATAGCTAGGTAATATCTGGGAAGACTAGACCCAGCTCACCTCAGCTCACATCAGTAGAAGCCAGCTCATCTTAGCTTGGCTTAGCAGCTAGCAAAGAATTAGCTAGCTAAGCCAGCTAAGGAGGCTCCATGCAGCTCTCTTCTGTAGCTATCAGCTCCAATATAGCTCAGATGCAACTCTCCTCAGCTCTTCCTCCAAAACCCTAGCTCCCTCTACCTCCTACTCCATTCATCTACTAGCTAAGCTAGCTTACCTAGCTTAGCTTAGTTAGTCCACCTCCATGGCATCCCAACCTAAGCCTAAAACCTACCTAATTAGCTCCACCAAATAAGCCTACGTAGAGTCCACCTAAGCTCCCCTACTCCCACTCTAATTTGGTGCCAACCTCACAACCCTTTCACCCATTTCCACCACCAAGAGACACCCTACATTTGGTGCCAAAATATCCATAACCACCCCCCCTTTGTTGGCGCCAAATTAACCCCCATCTCCACCCTCCAATTTTGGTGCCACCTAAGATCCCCTTCTAGAAGCCCTTCTTGGCACCAAAATGAGTGGTGTATCTCTACCACCAAAAGGCACCAACCACCACCATAACCATCCCCATGTAACCCTTGAGTTGGTGCCAACTCACCTTAGCCATAGGATCCCATAACTTCCACCAAAAACCCATCTTGGCCCTCCATTCAATCCACGCCAATCACCACCTCTCCCTTCCTATATCTACCCCTTCTAACCACCACCAAACCATATCCTTGGTTAGTTTTTATTCCACCCATATCCACCATAGTCCATGGCTAAGGAAGGAGAAGAAGAGAAGATCAAGGGGGCAACCTACCCACCCCCTTGGTGCCTGATGGGAATACCATCATGAGTCATAACTAGCTCATTTTGACCCAATTAAGTCAATAAATGCTCCTACATAACCGCCAGAGAGTCACAAGTCATTGCATATTCATTATGAAAGAAAAATAAGAAACTAGGGCTAAAACTGTAATTTTACCAGCTCATCATGAATGCAGTACAACCAAGGGTTTTCTTAGGGGTTGAATGAAGGTCAATTGGTCTTAAAAAGATAATAAGTGGGATAAGACAGATAGAAAAGGGTTTGCACGTGTTTTGAGAATTAAATGACCTTTGAAATCCTAAAAACAAACCCACTTAATTAATTGAGGTTCTAATCATGATAAAATTCACCTAAACCCTCTAAAATTCATAGAAAAATATTTTCCAGGGTTTAGAACTTTAAATTTAATCATTAGATCCCATTCTGACCCAAAACAGAACCACATACAAACATTTGCCTTAATTTGGGTTTTTGCATACCTAGTCAAACATGGTCAAAACCAAAATCCAACTTCACCATTGGATTCCTTAGGTCCAAATTAGGTTTGTACCAAAATTTATACCCGAGATGAGTTTGTCTTGACCTAGTTTGCAAATTGGTCCTGTCTAATCTTTGTGAACAGACCCCTAACTTTGTCATCGTTCTCACAACAAGGTCCCTGCCGCCATTAATCCTATTCCTACTTGCTCAGACAACCTTAAAATGGAAAGAACTTCCTGATTTCTTGACGATTCCCTTTCAAATTTGAAAGGGAAGTTCGTCAAGAAATTCCCTTCCTTTTGGACTCAATCCTAAGCCCTAGAACTTACCCAATCTCTCATGTGAACGCATGAGAGATTTGGGTCTCAAGAAATTTCCTAATCCGGTGACCTTTCCATGCTTGGGAAGCTTGCTTCCTGAGCTCTAACTGTCCTCTTGAGGTCTATAAAAGCATCTCCTGCTCATACTGACTCCTCCAAGCTTGAATTCCAACCATGAAATCCCCTTTTCTCCTTCCTGTTCCAGCCACAAAGCTCCACAAGCTCCGACGACTCCTCCTACCCTCTCTCGTCGTCTCACCACAAAACTAGTGGCTGGATTCTCTTTTCGTCTCTCGTCCAATTTGAGAAGTTCCCCTCCCCTATGTGAAGAAGGAGAAGGAAGTAGAAGAAGAGAAGAGGATCTGAAGAAGAAGAGGGTGAAAATAACAAGAAGAAAGTGAACAGTCGCAGTAGAGAAAGAAGGCTGTGCACTATAGCATCAGACATTTAAGCCGTCTGATCCCACTTTTGACATCTGATTTGAGTTTCTAAAGCTATAATTAACTTTGATATTGTGCTTCTACTTGCTATTACTGTATAAGGGTAATTGGTGACTTAAATCACCATTTTACACTCTTCATTTTGCACATTGATAATTGATTTTTATATTATTCTGCATTAAGCTTTTACTTATATATTGTGCTCATTTACATTATGAATTGTGATCTTGAGCTTTAAATTCCATATTGCTCCCTGTGTTCGACCTCGGAATCTTTTTCGAGTAATAAAATTTATTTGTTTAAATGCTATTTTGGCTATACTGCAATGCAACATTCTTAAAACATCGATCTAGCGTTTGAACATTTTGGTGCAGTTGCCGGTGAGGAACGGGCAATTTTGAACTCTTGATTGCAATTCCTGACTTAGATTCTAACTTGCTATATTTCTTTTGTTGTGGTTGTTTCAGGAGAAGAAACATTCAAGGAAGATCAACTGCACAGTAAACACACCAGGTGCAAGTAAGTTCTAACCACTCTCTCTTAAGCCCCTCATTCTTAAAAGGATAAAAGGAAAAAAATCAATTAGGGCTACTTGCATTCTTTCCATAGATAATTCATCGAGTTGCCTAAGTTGATACATTTTATTTGACAACAAATCCTGATTTGTGCACCCACTTAAAAGCTTAAGGTGTCTAGGGCTATCACATTCCTGTTTGAGCCCTAGGTACCACATTTGGACAAATTAAAGTGGACCAAATTAGAGCCAATTAAGGATTTCAGTTTAGGGTTTTTAGAGACACACTTGCTTAGTTAAGAAATCATTTTCCCAAACAATGTGTGCCTAGACCTTGATTGAACTAATCTATTCAAGCAAAACCCTAAAATCAGGCTCTTAAAATCATTTGAACACTAAAAGAGGGACCTAAATTTTCAAGGACAATACAAGTGAAGTTGACCCACCTTGTTGGGTCAACCAATCTTCAAATTAGGTCACTCTTGCACTCAACACATCTTAGAGTTCAAGTGAAATTCTAAGCACCCTTGCTCTTAATTAAAACTGGTAGACTTAAGAGGGCAAGTCCCCATCTGGTCTACCTGGAACATCAGTGAGAAGAGAGGTCAGATGGGGGAAACCTTGTAACCCGTGGGGGCGCTCTACCATGTAGGGGTCTTTGCAGGACTCTCCCTCTCTGGCTTCCCAGGTAATTCTCAGGTGGACAGCTTTCTGACTAAGGGGTATCATCCACCCCGAACCTCTATAGTCATCCAAATTTTTTGGGTGTTTTGATTGGGTCCATCACATTCTACCTCTCATCTACTCCATCAGTGCATGTTAGGGAGGAGGTCTCTAAGACCATCCTTGAGGCCTCCCTTAGTCACTCATTCACGTCGAGGCCAAGCCTCGACCTCCTTGTTTGTGCAACAACCCAATCCTATTGATATCTCTTCTGATTCATCTGAACTTGATTCTCCTTCATCCATCATCATGGCACAACCCGCAGAAGAAAATAATCTCGAAAATCAACTATAGCCCTCAATGATCTATTCTAAGCCTTTGTGAACCCACTGCAGCATCCAATGATGCGAGATCACTACAATCCTGCTGCGGTAGCAATCGAACCCCGAGTACAAATCCCCGCTAGAGGTCCTGACGCTGAACTCAAGCCCAACATGATTCATGCCATTCCCAAATTTCATGGGCGTAATTATGAAGATCCTTTCCAGCATATCAAACAACTCAAGCATCTGACCCAGACCTTCAGGTCGGAAGCTCAAAATCAGGATATTCTACTCATGAAAATGTTCTCCTTCTCTCTTATGGATAAAGTTGCTCACTGGTACCAAACCCAAATGCGTCCGATCAACACCTGGGCGGAACTTCAATTCGAGTTTTTGAGAAAGTTCTTCCCTGTTGGTCAGACAAATGCTTTACGACACCAGATCACACATTTCACACAACAAGTAGGAGAACCACTTCACGAAGCATGGGATCATTTTCTGGATCTCATGTGAAAGTGCCCCCATCATGGAGTTCCTAAATGGGAACAAGTTCAGTCTTTTTACTAGGGACTCTGTGAGGATATTAGACTATTCGTCAATGTGACTTGCGAAAGAAACATCATGGGTCAACACGAAGACACTGTGTGGGAGATTCTCAAGAGTATGTGCGAGAACTCCATCAATAGTGAATCCATGGGCATGTTCGACCGAACAAATGCCCATGCATTGGCGAATCCAAAGGGAGCACATGAGACGAAGGGCCTGTCCTCTTTCGTTGACTTGGAACTGATGGCCAGTCATTTGGACAAGGTCTCTATCATTGAGAAGAAGGTGAGTGACTAACTCGACATTTGCAGTGAGCCACCTCTGCGTAGAACCCGTTCACACAACCACCCTCTGGCAGGGAGGCCGTGCACAATATCTATCACTGACCCTCTTAGGGGATGGACCTATATCCACCCTCGTCTGATTCTAGCTACGGAGGAAACTCTGGATCCATCTACTCTAGTTAGGGGAACTCTGAACCCTCATATTCTGATTTTCCCGAGGTTCCTCAGACTTGCGAGGACCTCAACGCCATTCAAAATGAAACATTCTCAAACACCTACAACCCTGGATGGCATAATCATCCCAACTTCACGTGGTCGGGAAATAACCAAAATCAGAGACCTTAATATTTGCCCCGACCACAAGCTCCTCATCCATATCAATTGCCTTAGCCTCGGCCTAACCCAACTTATCAATCTGGGCCAACTCAGATAGATCAAATGACTCTTATCCTTTAGACTCTGGCTGACATTCAGCAGATGAACGTGGCTATGCAAAAATATCATAGAGATGAGATCATAGAGGTTTGCAATCAACTTGCCTAGATGGCAAATCCTCGCCAACTTGGTGCACTTCCTTTACAACCTCTACCTAATCCGAATAATGTGCCGAACCAGAGATGCATTATGAACCCAAATCTGGGCCAAGCTCACTTTGTTTATCAGGCCCCTTCTACTACATCATCCGACGGGATGGAGGCTTCGACATCATATACAGGTTACCAGCAGTAAGCATCTCTTCTACCCACTCCATGCCAAAACCAGGCAGGGTTAAATTCTATTACTACCGGCACTAGCAAAACAACACAGGACCCACCTTATCTAAGCCAAACCAAGCCTGGTAATACAAACCCTAACCCAAGGATAGTCATCTAGGACACCTCTATCCTAGATCAAGAACCTAGATCCATTCTAGAGGAACCATCTAAAGTGCCATTTTCTGAGGCCTTGACCAATGGAAAAAGGATAACCAAAACTGTGGTACTTGAGGAGGACCTGGTTAAGCTCTTTAAGCAGGTCCATATAAACATCCCCTTGATGGATGCGATACGCCACGTACTAACTTACGCACGATTTTTGAAAGACGTATGTACACCAAAGAGTAAGCTACGAACCAAAGATGGGAATTCGATTATACTATCAGAGCAAGCCAGTTATGTCATTTTAAGCAAACTCCTGCCTAAGGCAAAAGACCCAGTGATGGGAACACCATCATGAGCCCTAACTAGCTCATTTTGACCCAATGAAGAGAATAAATGCTCCTACATAACCAACTGAAGATCATAATTCATTGCGTAACCTTTCTTAGAGAAACACAAGAAACAAGGGGTAAAACTGCAATTTCACCAATGCAGTACAACCTCGGGTTTTATCAAGGGCTAAACAAAGGTTAAATGGTCTGAATAAGATAACAAGTGGGTTGGATTTGATAGAAAAGGGTTTATATGATTTCTGAGAATTAAATGACTTTTGAAATCCTAAAAATAGATCCACTTAATTAACCAAGGTTCTGGTCAAGATAAAATTCACTTAAACCCTCTAAAAATCATAGAAAAATATTCTCTAGGGTTTAGAACCTGCAATTTGGCCATTAGAACCCATCTTGACCCAGAATGGGGTCCCAGATAGATATTTGCCCTAAATTGGATTTTTGCAAAAAATTCCTAGTCAAACATGGTCAAACCCAAAGTCCAAATTCACCATTGAATTTCTTATGTCCACATTTGGTTTGTACCAAAATTTGGACCCAAGATGAGTTTGCCTTGACCTAGTTTGCAAAAAGGTCCAGCCTGATTACATTTCCACCCCTAACTTTCAAAAACCCTTGCTAACAGCCCCCTAGCTTTCTCGTCGTCTTCACAAGTAGGTCCCTCCGCCATTATCGCAGAGGAAACCTACTCCGGCGACCTTTGACAGAGAAGATCTCCTTGATTGCTTGGAGGATCTCTTCCAAAATTGGAAGGAAGATCCTCTGAGAAATTCCCGTCAGTATGAACCCATCTTTGAGATCTGATTCCCTCCCAATCTCTCATGCGAACGCATGAGAGATGTGGGTATCCTAACAGTTCCCATCTCTGGCGACCTTCCAAGCTTGGGAAGCTTGCTTCCTAAGCCCTAACCTAGATCACCCTGACTCCACGACGCTCGAATTCGGTCGCGAATACCCTAAATTCTTCTCTTCCTCCTCATGGCCGTAGGCTCCTCGACGTTCGGCCACTTTTCCTACCCTTCCTCATCGTCCTACTGCCATACCTGTGGTGGATTCCTCCTCCCTGCCTTCATCCACATCTCTCCGTACTAGCATGCGCTGCTCCCTCTTCGTCCTCGTCATTTCCACCTCACCGGAGCTGCCTTCGTCTCTGGCGTCGGCCACACCAGACCCGATGCCTTCGCTCACCCCCTTCGTCCCTTAAGGCCCTAGCTAAGTTCCCTGTCTCCTCTATTTACTTCCCCTCTCTTTATTTCTCAAAATCCACCACTGACGCCTGTTGGACCTCCATCCCTTCCATCTTCGACCACCAACTTCGGCGAGGCCATCCCACCTCCACAGGCCACCAAAACCCTCGCCGGGAAGCCCACTACCTCCGCCTCACTTCACTGATCATTTCCGTTCACTTCACTCACCACGACACTCACCCAAACCATCCCCTGAACACACCCACTCACTCACACACAGTACACCCTAGGCACGCACTCACAGGCACTACCACGCCACGCCACCACTCCTAGTACATCCGCCGTGCTCCGGCGATCCTCTCTGAACGATTTGACGTGGCCGTAAGGTTGTTCTCTTGATTTCAGGTTCAGGCCCCATCCGCCATTGGCGTGCAAGCTTGAAGCTTGCTTGCAACCGCTCCAGGCCTTGCTGTTCCAGGTGCTGTTGTCCCAGGCTGCACGAAATTCCCTCGCGCATGGTTCCAGGCCCTCAATTGGAGCCGAAGGCCTTAGCAGTTGCTGCAATTGGAAGCTCACTCTTTGCTGCGGTGCGCAGAAGATAGGTGGGACATTTAGTCCCACCTCAGAAGTGAAAAGGCACCCGCACCCAAATAAATTGAAAAAGTGGTGTAGGCTTATCACCTCAGTTACCATGGGGTGAGGTCCTACTCACTCGACCCAGTCTCATCTACGACATGCCCTCGTGAACCTAGCTGACCCGATTCGACCTGCACTCCTCGCCCACTACCGCATGCCGGTGGGCCTGGTCCTAGGTACGCACCTGACCCAATAACCCGAATACCTATGTGGCTCTGGGAGAGCGGATCCTAAGAGAGAAAGAGAGGAGAGTTTCGCGTGGGTAGGGGGAGGGTTTTTCTACAGGGATCTTCGGCCGACACTTAGTTGCATTCTAAAGAAAAATAATAGGAGGCCAGGGTTGCAGGCAGAAGAAGAAGAAGAGAAGAGAAGATAAGGCTTGCAAAGGCAAAGGCAGAGAAAGAAGAAGAAGAAGCAGGACTGAAGAAAGAGCTGAAGGGAAAGAGAAGCATCGTAGAAGCCAAAGAAGAAGGAGAAGCCAAGAAGCTGAAGAAGAGAAGGACCTCATAGAAGGCAAAGGCAGAGAAAGACAAGGAATGATCAGACACTTTAAGTCATCTGATTCCTTCATCAGATGACAGATCATCACTTTCATTTCCTTGCAAATACATTGAGTCATTTGGTGATATTGTAGGAGTATTTGGTGATCTACATCACCATTTTACTCCCATATTTTTGCAATTTGATACTGATATTATTGCATACTCTTTTAATTCTAAATTGCGATCTTGATTTCTAAATACCAATTTACTCCTTGTGTTCGACCTCGGAAATCTTTTTGAGTAATAAAATTGTATTTGTTTTCAAAGTGATTTCGACTATACTGCAATGCGATTATTTAAAACATCGATCTCGCCTTGTTAACACCTAGGCACCCCTTTGATCTCCTGTGAAATTGGTGATATACGATTTGACCGAGCTTTATTAGACTTATGAGCCTCCATAAATTTGACACCCACATCCCTACTTGACTACTTCGAAGAATCTGAACTTAAACCGACTGAAATGACCTTACAACTAGCAGATCGATCAATTAAGTCATCAAAAGGAATTCTCGAGGATGTCATAGTTAGGGTACATGATTTCTATTTCCCAGTGGATTTCATCATTTTAGACATGGATGCTCCTGAGAATGTGAAGAATACACCGAACATATTAGGGAGACCCTTTCTGGCCACTGCTAGGGCCAATATCAATTGTGAGGAGGGCCAAATCGAATTGAAATTTGGGAGCAAGACGCTAAAGATCGACATCTTTAAGGCTCAACAAGGAATTAATTGCGGAGTCATAGAACAAATTTGCAATATTGAAGCAGTGGTTGACGACTTCATAGAGAAATCGACTATTTTTGATCAACCACAAGAGGATTAAAACTCGCAATTAGAAGAGCCCGAACTCAACCTAGACACACCTATAGCTCCTTCCTTTGCTCCTGACACCCATCTTGAATTACCCGCTGCTACTGAAAACCCAGTCTTGGAGTTAAAGCCTCTTCTTGATCATCTCAAATACGTCTTTTGGGGTTCCAATCAGACATTTCCTGTGATTATCAACTCCCGACTCACACCTGATCAGGAAACATGCCTGATTTCTGTTCTCCAGCAACATCAAAAAGCCAATGGATGGACTCTCGACGATCTCACTGGTATCAGCCCCTCATACTACACACACCACACCTACACTGAAGAGGGCTCACGACCATCCCGTGAAATGCAGAGACGCCTGAATCCCAATCTGCAGGATGTCATGAAAAAGGAGATTATCAAGTGGTTAGATGTAGGGATCATCTACCCGATCTTCGACAGTCGGTGGGTGAGTCCAATCCAGGTTGTGCCTAAAAAGGGCAGGGCTTACCGTCATCACTACCAAAATCGAATAAGCCATACCAACCCGTATAGCAAACTCGTGGAGAGTCTGCATTGGTTACAGAAGACTCAATTCCTCCATGAAGAAGGGTCATTTCCCACTATCGTTCATTGATCAGATTCTTGAGAAACTAGTGGGAAATCGATTCTTCTGCTTTCTAGACGGGTGCTATGGTTATAACCAGGTTGCAATCCATCCTGAGGACCAAGAAAAGACCACCTTCACCTGCCCCTTCGGAACTTACACATTCCGAAGGATGCTATTTGGTCTCTGCAATGCACCTGCTACTTTTCAGTGGTGCATGCTTGCCATATTCTCAGATATGGTAGGTGAGTACGTTGAAGTCTTCATGGACAATTCCTCGGTATTTGGTGAATCATTTGACGATTGCCTCCTGCACTTGGTCTAGATCCTCATGCGGTGCATCGACGTGAACTTGGTTCTTTCTTGGGAAAAGAGACACTTCATGGTACCTGAGGGAATAGTCCTAGGACATCTTATCTCTGGAAAGGCCATCCAGGTTGATCGAGCTAAGGTGAATTTGATTTCCAAACTCCCTATGCCTACCTTAGTCAAAGACATCCGATCCTTCTTGGGGCACGTCGGCTTTTACCATCGATTCATTCCCAATTTCTCGAAAATCGTGCATCCCATGACTAATCTTCTATCTAAGGATGTTGTTTGCACGATGGTTTTAAAAAGATGTTCGTTGTAGTTGAAATCGTCACGAAAATTTATTACTCGAAAACTAAAGTATTCGAGGTCGAATTCAGGGAGCAAATTGGTATTTTAGAAACTAAAATCACAATCTCAAAATATGATATTTAACAATAATATAAATGAGTGTCCATGTATAAGAAAACTAAAAAGAGACTAGAAATGCAAGAGGAAATTGAATATTCTTCTTTGATGGCTTCTTTCTTCTCTTTCTTCCTTTTTCTTTCTCTTCTTGGCCACACCTTTTCCTTCTTTCTTTCTCTAACTTTCCTTGTGAATCAAATGTCTGATTTTGTGAATCAGACGCCTTATTTGGCGATTGCTACAGTGCTCACTCTTTCTTCTTCTTCTTCCTTCTTTCTCTTTCTGCTTTGTCTTCCCTTTCTTCTTCCTTACCTTAAGCTTTGGCTGCATCTTTAGCTTCCTCTTCTTCTATTCTTGATTCCTCCTCCTTCTTCTTCTTCTATTCTGCCTTCAAGTCTACCTTTGGTCTTCTTCTTCTTTTTCTTCTGCGGCCAAGTCCCTGATTCTCTTCTTCACCAGCTACTTTCTTCTTCTTCTTGGCCGCTCCTGCTGCTACAGTGCTTCTTCTTCTCCTTCTTTCTTCTGCTGAACCTTCAGTTTCTTCCTCTTCTTTAGCAGCTGCCTCCTCCTTCTTCCTTCTATGGCTTCAGTCTTCCTTGCTAAGTCCTTCAGTTCCTTCCTTGGCTTCTTCTTCTCTTTCCCGCAGCTCCTTCCTCTTTCTTCTTCTTCTTCCCCTGCACAACACAGGGCAAAACCTGCCCCTACCCTCCCCTGTGTACGTTCTCTCTCTTTTCTCTCTTCGGTTCGCTCTCCCAGAGTTAATCGGGTATTTGGGTCAAGTTAAGCGTACCTTGGTCCAGGCGCACCGGCGTGGGTGATGCAGGAGGAGTGCAGGGTTATCGGGTCAGGTCAGCCAGGTCCGCGGAGGAGTGAGTGCGGACGAGGCGGGTGAGTGGGCGAGGGGACCTCACCCCGTGATCGGAGGCAATCAAGCTAAAACACAAATTTCACTTGTATAACTCACCGTGCTTTAAACTTTCCGAGGTGGGACTAAAAGTCCCACCCGCTTCTGCGCACACGCCCACAGGGGGTTGCCTTCGATTGCTGTGGCTGTAGTGCTTTCTCAAAGCCACTCACTGGCTGAATGTATGCGCGAGGTAACTCCGAACCTCCTGGACCTGTTCACCTGGAGCCTGACGCCTGGGATGAAGCTTGCGAGCAAGCTGCATGTTAGCTCCAATGGCGGCGGAGGCAAGAACATGTTTTCAAGAAAAATGGCCTCATGGCTCATTAGATCACACAGGGAGCTTCGCCATGACACGGTGAAGGTGTTGTGGTAGGTGGCTGGGTGCCGGGTGGCCTAGGCGTGCATGCCTAGGTCGGTCTATGGTCGTGATGATGGGTGTGGTCGGGGAGAGATAGTGGAGGTTGTGGCGGTCGATGGAGATGGGGAAAGTGATCAATGGATGGTGGTGATGCTTTTGAGGGGTCTGGCGAGGTGGATGGGTGTGGGGAGGTGACGGAGATACCTCGCCGGTGGTCTGTCGGAGGTGGAGAAGATGGTAGTGGTCTGCGGTGTCAAGGGGTTGAAAATGCAAATTAAGAGAGGGGAAATGAAGAGGGGAGAGAGGGGAATAATTATAACCTACTTAACGGACGAAAGGAGGGAGGAGGCAGACGGCTCGTATGTGTCGTCGTCAGAGACGAAGGCCCTGAGATGGAGAGGCGGTGACGAGGAGGTCAGAGAGGCGTACGCTGGTGCGACGCAATGCGGAGGAACGAGGCAAAGCAAACCTTGCCACTGGTATGGTGACAGAGTGATGAGATGAGGGAGAGGAGGTCACCGGAGTTTGCAGGCGTCTGACCGGAGGTGAGGACGGAGGAGATTGAGAGGGTATCTCAGGCTAGAACAAGCTTACTTGAAGTGGCTGGACCTGGAGCTTCATTTATAGGCAGGGGTGGAGAGTCATACGCTTGGAAGATGAGCAAAATCTTCATTGGAGGTCACCACGAGTACGATACCCATACCTCTCGAGTGTTCACACGAGTCGTATGTTGAGAATCAAGGCATGGGGAGCTGCTCAGGCGGTAGGGGATTTCGTAGAGGACTCCCCTTTCAAATCTAAGAGGAACTCCCTGGGGAAGCAAGGAGAAATCATCCTCGAAACTTCGCTGGAGATATGGGTCTTCTACTGCAATGGTAGACGGACTGGAATGCAAAAGGTGACGAAGAAGTTAAGGGGGCTTTCACAAGGGTTTTCAAAAGTTAGGGGTCAGAATGTAATTGGGTGGACTATTTTGCAAAGTAGGTCAAGATGACCTTCCCTTAGGTCCAAATTTTGGTACAAATCTAATTTGGACATAAGGAATTCAATGGTGAAGTTGGATTTTAGGTTTGACCACGTTTGTTTAGACATTTTACATAAAAACCCAAATTAGGTCAAATATTGAGCTTAGACCCCAATCTAGGTCAAAATAGGTTCCAAAGGCCAAATTGAAGGTTCTAAATCCTAGGAGATATTTTTCCATGAATTATAGAGGGATTAGTTGATTTTTATCCTGACTGGAGCCCTATGAAATTAAGTGAGTTTGTTTTAGGGTTTCAGAATGTCATTTAATTCTTAAATTTCACAATAACCCTTTTCTGATTGAACCATCCCACTTTTTCTCTTATTAAGTCCAATTGACCTATGTATAGACCCTGAGAAATCCCGTTGGTGTACTGCAATGGTAAAATTACAGTTTTATTCTTTGTCTCATGTTTTCTTTCCATATCAGTGGTCTCTTTTGTTAGGCCTTCCTTTAGGTTATGCAGGAGCTTTTGTTCACTTTCTTAGGTCAAAATTAGCTAGTTAGGGCTCATGATGAGGTTCCATCAGATGTCCCTTTTGAAATCAGCAAGGAATGCACTCAAGCATTTGAGAGCCTATGTGATCGAGTTACCCAAGCACCTATCCTGCAGCCCCTTGATTGTTCTCAACCCTTTGAGATCATGTGCGATGCATCTAATTACACTTTAGGTGCGGCACTTAGGTAGAAAATAGATGGGAAACCTGTGGTCATTTACTATGGCAGCAAGACACTTGACGAGGCTCAGCGTAACTACACAGTTACTGAGAAAGAGCTGCAGTCGTAGTATTTGCCCTGGAAAAATTCAGATCGTATCTTTTGGGTTACCTTATTATCATTTACTCAGATCACACTGGTGTGAGGATTCTCCTTGTGAAGGATGCAAAACCTCGACTAATTCGCTAGATCTTGCTATTGCAAGAATTTGATCTCAAGATTCGTGACAAGGTGGGGAAACAGAATGTGGTAGCTGATCACTTATCCCGCCTTCCTTCTGATATTATCAACCCTTCTGGACCCATTACTGAACATTTCCCTGATGAGCACCTCCTGACTATCAATACAGGACTTCCATGGTTTGCTGATCTAGTAAACTACTTGGCATCTCATTAGATATTATCTGATTGGACAAAAGACAAGAAGGACAAATTACTTTCTGATGCCAAGTACTACTTTTGGGAAGGCCCGTATCTCTTCCGCATTGGTGCTGACCAAATCATCCGACGATGTGTTCCAGAAGTGAAAATTCAGGACATTTTGTCCTTCTGCCATGGCCAGGCATGCGGTGGACACTTCTCTGGTCATAAAATCGTAGCAAAAGTCCTCCAGTGTGGCTTCTATTGGCCCATGATTTTCAAAGATGCATATAATCACTGTAAGGCATGCACTCGTTGCCAGATCTTAGGAAACATGAGCCAATGTGATATGATGCCCTTACAGCCGATTCTCGTATGTGAAATCTTCAATGTCTGGGGGATTGATTTTATGGGACCCTTTCTTGTTTCGGACGGCTTCGAATACATTCTTCTCGTTGTTGACTACGTGTCCAAATGGATTGAAGCCATTCCGACCCAAACCAATGATCATAAGGTGGTTATCAAATTTATTCATTAGAACATCTTTTCTCGGTTCAGGATTCCACATGCCATAATCTCCGATGGAGGGACCCATTTCACGAATGCTCAGTTCAGATCACTAATGACCAAATACGGAGTGTCACATCGAATCTTTACTCGTTATCACCCCCAAACCAATGATCTAGCTGAGCTATCGAATTGAGAGATCAAGAAAATCCTCCAGGTCACTGTTCGATCTGACAGGAAAGACTGGTCATCCTAACTTCTGGAAGCTTTTTGGGCTTATAGGACAGCCCACAAAATCCAATTAGGCATATCTCCCTTCAGATTAGTTAATGGGAAGGCATGTCACCTCCCAGTCGAACTGGAGCACAAAGCCTATTGGGCAGTACGGAACTACAATCTCGATCTTTCTAAGGCAGGAACCCACAGAAAGCTTCAAATGAGTGAGATCGATGAATTACGCCATGACACATATGAGAACTTGCGAATTTACAAAGATCGAGTTAAGGCCTTTCATGACAAGCACATATCCAGAAAGATCATCTTCCCTGGTCAGAAAGTCCTACTCTTTGATGCCAAACTCAAATTATTCCTAGGAAAACTCAGATCAAAATGGATTAAACCATACCTTGTCCGACGAATCTTTGGAAATGGAGCTCTTGAAATCAGTCAACTCAGCCATGATTCAGAACCTTTTATCATGAACAATCAGAGACTCAAAATTTTCATTGAACTCACCAATACAAATTTGGCTGAGATATCTTTTACCCTCTCTTCTCCCTGAGCTCATTGTGCCCGACTGATGGCAATAAACTCAGCGCTTAACGGGAGGCAACCCGTCATTTTTGAAAAACCCGAAACCCTTCCTGACACATCCTATGTTGAACTCATATTGCACTTTAGGGTTCATCCACTAGAACAGTGGACTCCACCTCTGATACCCATACCCGAGCTTGAAATCGTCCGTAACAGTCACCCCGACCCATTCACCCACCCATCACCTATTCTAATGAATGATCTAAGCTGAACTCGAACCCACCTAATTTACAATGAGGACATTGCAAATCGTAGGCATTGGGGGTATTAAAGTGCAAAATGCTGTGAAAATCACTTCACAAGAGAGGGTTTCATAAAAAAAATCACATATTCCAAAAATACCAAAAAAATAAAAAATTCTTGAAAAAGAATAAAAATATGAGAGTAGAGGAAATTTTGATGGCATATCAGATTTTAAGGAGAAAAAGGGGAGAAGATAAAAATGTCAAAAAGGAGCACAATTTGAAAAGAAAAGAAAAAGAGGTAGTCATTAGTGAAAGATTAAGGAATTGACTTAGTTCTAGACTATATCAAAAGAAAGAAAATGAAAGGCAAAAAGTGCTAATAAAATAGAGAAGAGATTAGTAGGAACGCTGATTTTAGGCCTCTTGGGCTATAATCCTAGGCTTAAAAATTCAAGTAGCCACTAAGATCTGGATAATCCTCAAGAGGTTGTGGAAACTGCGAAGCTTAAGCATTAGGTCTAAGGCTTAGGGATTATTCGGCCTCGTTAATTGACCTCTGGTTTGTGGGACTCGGTAACCTAAGCACCCCAATCCACACATAGTCTGGTTCAGTGTGCCTAAGTATCAAAATCATGTAAATGCGTTTAACTTGTTCTTAAAAAGTCACCTAGATTAGGAGCGGCTGATCAACACAAGTTGATTTGGATGAGTTCCCGATGTGAAGAGGCGGGAAATTCCCCTTGAAGATGTGCAATAACATATCGTCTCCTCAGTTCTTGTCTTCTAGGATATCTACATATCCTATCGGGGGCATGTAAGCACCCTATGCTGGTTCAGATGCCATGGGCGGCATTATCTCGAAATGTCGATTGCTAGGGTCTAGATTTAGCTACAGAACACCATGGGCGAGATTATCTCGAAAGTTCGAAAGCCAGGGTTCTGGGGGTTGCCATGGGCGATGCTATCTCGAAGCATTGATTGCCAGGGACCTTACGAGGATTGATGATGGGGACTAGGAATCCGATACAGACCGTGTTGTAAAGCCAATCCAAAGCTAGAAATAAAAAGAAAAGAAAGAGAAAACACTCCAAAAGCAAAGAAAAATTCCTCTGTCTCTCTCTGACAAAAATGCATTGCAAACTGAATCGAGGCTAAAACATGCTACAGGCATGGGTGCTTTAACCACAGAGTTCAACGAACCTTAGGTTAGTTCCTGTGGACCTCAGAAACCCTTGCGGCAGACTGAGGCTAGAGCTGGTTAGGTTCGGATCTTGGTTGGTACTTGAGTACCTCTAGGCCTACTATCGGCATTCTAACCTAATCTACAAAAGGAAGCACATAGCAACTTTTTAAGCATCAAAAGGTTTTATGGTCTAGAATCAAAGTTAATACCTTGAAATTTTGCTAAGGGACTTGCAAAAGCCAGGCATGGGGGTATGATGGGAACACCATTATGAGCCATAACTAGCTCATTTTGGCCTAATTAAGTCAATAAATGCTCCTACATAACCACCAGAGAGTTACAAGTCATTGCATATTCATTATGAAAGAAAAATAAGAAACTAGGGCTAAAACTGTAATTTTACCAGCTCATCATGAATGCAATATAACCAAGGGTTTTCTTAGGGGTTGAATGAAGGTTAATTGGTCTTAAAAAGATAACAAGTGGGATAAGACAGACAGAAAAGGGTTTGCACGTGTTCTGAGAATTAAATGACTTTTGAAATCCTAAAAATAGACCCACTTAATTAATTGAGGTTCTGATTAGGATCAAGTTCACCTAAACCCTCTAAAATTCATAGAAAAATATTCTCCAGGGTTTAGAACTTTCGATTTGACCATCAGAACCTGTTTTGACCCAAAACAGAACCACAGATAGACATTTGCCTTAATTTAGGTTTTTGCATAAATTACCCAGTCAAACATGGTCAAAACGAAAATCCAACTTCACCATTAGATTCCTTAGGTCAAAATTATGTTTGTACCAAAATTTGGATACAAGATGAGTTTGTCTTGACTTAGTTTGCAAATTGGTCCTGTCTAATTACATTTCTACCCTTAACTTTCAAAATCTTTGCGAACAGACCCCTAACTTTGTCGTCATTCTCAAAAAAAGGTCCCTACCACCATTAATCCTATTCCTACTTGCATCGGCAACCTTAAAACGGAAAGAACTTCCTGATTTCCTGACGAATCCCTTTCAAATTTGAAAGGGAAGTTCGTCAAGAAATTCCCTTCCTTTTAGACCCGATCCTAAGCCCTAGGACTTACCCAATCTCTCATGCGAACACATGAGAGATTTGGGTCTCAAGAAATTTTCCAATCCGAAGACCTTTCCAAGCGTGGGAAGCTTGCTTCCCAAGCTCTAACCATCCTCTTGTGGTCTATAAAAGCACCTCCTACTCATACCGACTCCTCCAAGCTTGAATTCCGATCGTGAAATCCCCTTTTCCTCCTTCCTCTTTTGGCTGCAAAGCTCCACAAGCTCTAGCAACTCCTCTTGGCCTCTCTCGTTGTCTGACCACAAAACCAGTGGCCAGATTCTCTTTCCCTCTCTCATCCACTCTTGGCCATACTAGCAGGAGCTCTTCTGCCGTCGTCGTCGTCGTCGTCTCCTTCATCGGGGAACCTTTCATCCACGGTGCCGGACAACCACAGCCGATGCCACCCTACCCCTTTCTTCCTTAGATTAGGTCCCCACCTTCCCTGTCCTTCCCTGCTTTTTCCCTACTTCTATCCCTTAAAAGCAACTGCCGACCACACATCTCCCCCTCCGTCTTCTTCCCCTCTGGCGAAGCTCCAGCAATGCCCAACCGCTGCTCCACCACACAAATCACATCACTATCACCTCCATAACCTCCACCGTGATCCACTCTTCAAAACCCCTCTCCTATTTCATCCTATTGACCTTTCAAAACCGCCACTGAACAAACCCATCACAGGCCCCCGTCCCTGATTCCATCCGACCACCACGCACCTCCATCCTCCATGAAACCACCACCATTATAGTCGCCAACGTCTGGCGAACCTTCTGAGGTGTTTTGACGTGGCCGAAAGGCCTTACTCTCTATTTTAGGTTCAGACCGGAGCTCCGCTGCCGTGTTGTCTTCTCCAGCAGTGTTCATGGTGTTCTAACCATGAAGTCCCCAGGTGACACCCTCAGGAAGTGTGGACTACCTCCAGGAACATCCCTAGGTGGTGAATTGGGAGCATCGACCGCTCCAAGGATGCCAATTGAAGGCCACCTGCTACTACCATTCACACGAAGGAGAGGAAAGCGGATAGTGCTACATCGTGAACAGATGACCCCACAGCCACACATAAATTGTATTTGTCAAGTAGGCATTTGCCTCCAAACATGGGGTGAGGTCCCTCTCACCCACACACGCCTCGTCCGTGATCTCTGCTTGTGGATCTGGCCTGACCCGTTTACCTGCCTAGCCAAGCACTCCTCGACTGCTACCCCACTGCAGGCAGCCCTAGACCCGAGTGCATGTGTACCCGATAACCTGATATCCTGAGAAAAGGCCCTGGGAGGGTGGAGCCTAAGAGAGAGAAGGAAGGAGAGATTGTGCGGGGGAAGGGGAGGGTTTTGCTGTAGAAGACGTTGGCTGACACTTAGCCAATTTGAGAAGTTCCCCTCCCTTGTGTGAAGAAGGAGAAGGAAGCAGAAGAAGAAGAAGAGAAGGGGACCCGAAGAAGAAGAGGCTGAAAAGAAGAAGAAAGAGAACATCCATAGTAGAAAAAGAAAGAAGGAGCAGCAGGAGAGAAAGAAGGTTGTGCACTGTAGCATCAGACATTTAAGCTATCTAATCCCACTTTCAGACATTTGATTTGAGTTTCTAAAGCTATAATTAACTCCGATATTGTGCTTCTACTTGCTATTACTGTATCAGGGTAATTGGTGACTTAAATCACCATTTTACCCTCTTCATTTTGCACATTGATCATTGATTTTTATATTATTCTGCATTAAGCTTTTACTTATATATTGTGCTCATTTACATCATAAATTGTGATCTTGAGCTTTAAATTCCATATTGCTCCCTGTGTTAGACCTCGGAATCTTTTTCGAGTAATAAAATTTATTTGTTTAAATGCTATTTTGGCTATACTGCAACATGACATTCTTAAAACACCGATTTAGCATTTGAACAGTGCCTTCTACCTCTCCCTTCTTCTTCCTTGTGCCATGCCAAGGAGAAGCATTCATCTAGGAGGAGGACGGCTAGGCATTGAGAAGGAGCAAGGTGGTGGACGTATGCCTTGGAGGAAAGCTTGGAGGAGTATCAACTTGGAGAAAGGGAGATCTTTTCAAGCATAGGAACTATTGTGCTTGGAGCAAGACCTACCTCCCCCTTCATCATCTTTGGAGGACACTTTTCTTCTCCCTTATTTTCTTTGTATTAGCTAGTGTTGTTTTTCATTTTCTTGTAAGAAGCATTTAGCAACTCGTCTTCAACTTTGCTAGTAATACAAAGATTTTCATTACCTTCCAATTTCCTATAGTATGTTTTTCTTATTTCTAGTAGTTTTAGTGCTCACACACAGTCTCTTTTATTTACCCTAGGCACACTTGCCTAGGGTGAGCTTAGAAGAGAGGATTTATTCTTGTCACTTAGGGCGTAGTTTCATAGTTGCATAGTTCGCTATCGCATTCTCTCACTTCCTGATTATTTTTGAAAATCCTGAAAACAATAAAAGTAAAAAATACAAAAATATAAGTGCGTATTTGAGAGGCGAGAGAGGGAATCGATTATTTGACTAACAATTTGGCCTCCTTGGATGACCATAGACACTCCACTATCTAGGTTATAAATTATAAAAGTTGATTGCAGATTTACGTGTACAATGACGATATTTTGCATATTTAACAAAACACATATTTCTCGCATCAACCCTTAAGTACAAAAATTGCGGGGAGAAAACAAATCCTAAGAACATAATTTGAAAATCATCAAAAAGGGGGATGTTGTTAGTTCAACCGGTCCTAAATAATGTTTTAATGATTTTACAAAATAAAGTAAAAGAAATAAATACTGGACATACCATATTTCTTTATCATAACTCTGTTGCAGGTTTCATCATCTCAAAGTCAAAGTGTCGAAGGATGAAGACATGTTTATGTATAGGTCTCAGGTTTTGTTGTATGATCTTATCAGAGTTGTATTTTTCTATTTATTGGGTCTAGAAAGAATTGTAAAGAGCCCCCAATAAGCATATATATAATCTCTAGACTTAAGAAAAATTACAAACAAATACCCAACTCAGAAACATCCATCAGACGTCTGAACATTTTCCCAGACGTCTGATATTTCACTATAAGTTGTTTTGACCATTTAATTAGATGACCAATCACCATAATCCTAGTACTTAGGCTCCAGATGTTTAGACTTAATTCCCGACATCCATAGATAAAGTTAGACGTTTGGTAAGTCTGTCGGGCGACCTTAGAGAATATCGTTGGTTTAATCATTTCCAAATCCCCTTTTATTAAATCATATCCAATGGTCAGAATGCTTTACCTTATGTTCCAGACGTCT
Organism: Thalassia testudinum; assembly: GCA_037157565.1. Classification (NCBI taxonomy): domain Eukaryota; kingdom Viridiplantae; phylum Streptophyta; class Magnoliopsida; order Alismatales; family Hydrocharitaceae; genus Thalassia; species Thalassia testudinum. The sequence goes on along the minus strand of JAZHRO010000026.1, from coordinate 18,697,952 downwards.
GGATGTCTCTAGACGTCCAATAATGGAATGTTATACCTAAAAATACTTTACAAATATTTGTTAGATGAAATCTCAGTTTTTTGATTCGCAAGAAATCCAAAACCCAAGATCATCATGACATTCAGACGTCCAGGACCTATGTCAGACGTCCGGTCAAACGTATGACCCTGAAACACTAGAACTCTATTTGGATCTGGTCTAAACCAGGAACAAACCCGCATAAAATTACATGTCCAAAATTTTACCCAGACTTCTTAAAATAAAATCCCAGATGTCTGAATTAGAACCCTGTTTCCATCCAACTGAATTAGGAAATCTGACCCCTTGTATCAGACGACCAAAAATATTGTCAGACACCTAATAAGACGTCTGACCCAAAAATTAAACATCTGATTCTGTTGTTAGAGTCATCATGAGCCTAATTTGATTTGGATTTCGACCCAATCTCAAATATTTCAACAGTATTACTCAACCACTTAAGAGCAATTTCCATGTTAGCAGATGTATCAATTAGAATTAAAGCCATCAGCCTATCAGACGTCAAGATAAGGCTTTGGACTTCTTAAACCAGTAGAGCTCACAAGGCACGAAGCCTTTCCTTAAGCCTTAGAGAACCAACAAAGGCACAGCAGTAGCAGAGTACCAATTAGAGGCACAAAGGCCTCTTCAGCAACTAAGTGTTGAGAGAAAGGGTAGCCTTACTCAGCAGAGCAAAACCCCCCCTTTTTCTCTCTCTGATTCTCTTCTCAATCCTTAGATCGAACCTGAGTAGTTGATGATAACTTCATCATCAACCATATCTAGCTTTAATTAGTTATATTCCATCAATAAATGCTCCTACATAATCTCCAAAGGACCGTAATTCACTACACATCCTTTTTGAGAGTTTAACACAAAACCAGGGTTAAAACTGTAATTTTATCATCATATCATGAATGCAGAACAACCATGGGTTTTCTTAGGGGTTTCTTAAAGGTCAAATGTACATTAAAGTCTAAAAAGAGGGTCCGTACAAATAGAAACGAGTTTTCACGCATTTCAAGAATTAAATGACATTTGAAATCCTAAAAATAGATCCACTTAATTCACTGAGGTTATGGTTAGGGTAAAATTCATCTAAACCCTCTAAAAATTATAGAAAAATATTCTCTAGGGTTTGGCATCCTTGATTTGACCATCAGAGCCTATTTTGACCTAAAATAGAGTCTCAGACAGACAATTGCCCTAATTTGGGTTTCTATGCAATTTACCTAGTCAAACTTAGTCAAAACCTAAATCTGACTTCACCATCAGATTCCTTGGGTCTAAATTAGGTTTTTACCAAAATTTGGGCCCAATCAGAGATCATCTTGACCTAGTTTACATTTCAGTCCTGTCTGACTCTTTTCTCTCACATATATGTCCCTAACTTTCAAAATAATTGTAATAAGGTCCCTAAATTTATCATCATTCTTTCAAAAAGGTCCTCACACCATTTTTGGAAGTTCAGACCTTCATTTTGGAGTTTCGAGTGAGGATTTGTCGCTCTATTCTCAACCAAACCTTACCAAATTTGAACCGAAGATTCCTTGTGAAATTGCCTTCCACATGAGCCCATACACGAATCCTAAATTGCCTCCAAATCCTCATGCGAACCTTTTGAAGGTTCACATGTCCTACTCACGCGAAAAACATGGAGTTACAAGCTTGGTTTCCATGCTTGAAACCCCTCCCCATGGTTTATAAATGGACCTGCGATGCAAACCTCACCTCTTTAGCAAGTCTTGGCCTGAGAAACTCCCTCCTCCTTCTCCGACCTCCTTCGGATTTTACTCTGGCGACTACCTCCTTTCTCCCTCTTTCGGCCGTCTAACCATCAAATTGGACAACCCAACATCCTCCCCTCGTCCTTGCAAATCTCTCTAGCCAAAGAGAGGTCGTTCCTCTGCCTCACTTGTCGTCGTCGCCTCACTGTCCTCTTCTCCTTCTTTAGCTCTGGTCAAGCCATGACCGGTGCTCTCTATCCCTCTACCTCTTCTCTAAAACCCCTTATTCCTTCCTCTATCCCTCTACATCATTTCACCCTCACCTACACTTCCAAACGACCACGCTACTGCCCTCGATGCCCTCGCCTTCTCCCACTTTGGCAAAGCTCTGGTGATGCCTTCCCGCTGCTCCATTGCTCAAATGCCACTGCTCCACACCCATTAGCTCTGCCATATCCCAGAGAGCAAAAGCCCTTTGGTTATTGAGGCTATTGGCCTCTCCTCAGTGCCACCGGAGACCACACCTCCGCAGCGTCTTCTCCATCACCGATAGCCACTCTCCAACCACCATACACCTTTTGACCACCACCATTGAGTTCACCTCACCACAGCGAAGCTTTTGAACCTTTTAATTGGGGCTTAGAACCGTATTCTTGATTTCAGGTCCCCTGCCGGAGCTCCGCCGCCACGTCACCTTCTCCAGCCATATTCATAAAGTCGCGGCCCTATTCTTCACCAAGAGCTGCACCTAGGTGGTGCGGAATTAACATCTCCAGGCTTACAGATTCTCAATTGGAAGAAAGAAGCGTAGCTGCACTCACAATTGGGAGAAGTTTCATCTCTGCAGCAGCATGCGAGGAAAGGGAACTCAATAGTCCCATATCATGGGATTTGGGAGCAGTGAGTGCGCATAAATTATTTTTGTGTCTAAGTCTTATTGCCTCAGACACTGGGGGTGAGGTCCTCGCTCACCTGCTCACCCACACATCCGACACAACCTGACCTAACCTATACACTCCTTGGCTGCGACCCACGCCCACAGCCCTAGACCTGGGTGAGCACATGCCTGATAACTCGATAAGCCTGGATCTTGAGAGAGAGAAAGCAGGAAGGAGAGAGAGAGCATGGGGGAGGGGGCTTTTGCTCTCTGAAGAAGTGTCCCTGTGTGACACTTAGCCGTAGAAGAGGTTGTTTCCCTTTTGCTGAGAAGGGAAGAAGAAGAGGAAGAGGGCCAATGTATGCTGAAAGAAGAAGGAAGGAAGAAGGAGAAAGAGAGAGAGACGGAGGCTTTGCATTTGAAGAAAAAAAAGAAGGGAGGCTCTATTAAGTCAAGAACACCGTGGCATTATTTGAATTACTATTGAATAATTTAAGTACTATAGTTTACAATTGAATTTTGATTGAATAATTGCATACATGCTTAACTAAGAGGATTAGTGGTGATCTAAATCACCATTGTTTTTTATTCTCCTCTTTTTATTCCATGAAATCTCTAGATACATTGAATAAATAATGTGACAGATTATTATTCATTGAATATCTATTTTTAATGTTCAATTAATTATTCTCATTGATTTTAATTAAAGATTAGTGCGTGAATTCCATATTTGCTCCCTATGTTCGACCTCGGATTTCCATTAGAGCATAAATTTTATTTGTTTTAGCACTTTATTGGCTATACTGCAACATATCATTTTTAAAACCCCGATTCAGAGCGATAAATAGTAGTCGAATCCCCCTCAGACTCACGAGGTGTGAGCGTGAGTGAGGGTGTGGATAGGCATGTGAGTGAGCACGTGCTTAGGGGTGTGTGAGGGACCTCACCCCTGTGCTTTCGGAGGCAAAGAGGTTGCAACAGCTTTCCTTTTATACTCAGTTGTGGATGCTCCCACTAATGATGTGTGACTATCTGATCTGCCTCCTCCTCCTGTGGTAGCTTCTGGTGAAGCTGCTGCAATTGAGGTTGAAGGAGTGCTTGGTTGCCTTAATTGACGACCTGGAGATGCACCTGAGACTGATCCGTAGAGCCTAGAGCTAGTAGCATGGATGAACACGGCTGGGAATTGATGGACGGAGTCAGAGGAGATGGTGGCAATGGAGCTTCGGCGATTACCTGAAAGGAGGATACGGCCTCTAGGCCTTGTCAGAGCAGTTCAGGAGATTCTCCTGATGGTAGCGACTGTGCTAGTGGGTGTTGCGTGTGGTGTAAAGGTGTATTCGTGCGTGGCGATTTCGGAGAAGGTGCGTGAAGGTGGTGGAGGTTGGTGGGGTGTTCTGGTGGTCAATAGCCCTAGTGAGGTTAGGACTTTTGATCGTGGTGTGCTGGCGAAGCTTTTGGAGGTGGTGGCAGGTGGTTTGACGTAGTGGAGCGGGCGTGCGTGCTCGTCGGAGGTATGCTGGTGCTGGGGAAGGCGACGGTGGGATGGGCATAGCAGTGAGAGATCCTAAGTGCTGAAGGCATAAAACGAGTCAGGGGGAGGAGAGGAGTCGAAGAGGAGTGGTTGCGGATGAAGTGAGAGCGGAGATGGCGTCGGCTATGATTGGTCGGCGCCGGAGGCGAAGAAGCTCCGAAGATGAGGACGGTGACGAGGAAGGGATCAGAGAGCTCCTTGCAGGTACAGTGAAGTGTGGAAGGAAGAGAGGAAGCTTTTCCCGTTGCCTATGGTATGTGGCAGCGGGCAATGAAGCCAGAGAGAAGAGGTCATCGGAGCGAGCTTGGAGCAGGCTGGAGGTAGAAGAAGGAGGTTTCTAGGCCAAAAACTCCCTACGGAGCAAGGCCTTGCAAGGGGGCTCCTTTTAAAGGCCTTAGGGTAGGCTCTAAGCATGGTAAGAAGCTCGAAGTTTCAAGGAATAAAATCCCCAAAATTTCGAGCATTCGCATGATCTTTTACAGTGTAAATCAAGGTCCCAGATCTGGTTCAAGTGATAGAGGGATATCTTAAGATCAATCCCTTCAAATTTGGAGGGATTTAGTCTTGATTTGAGAGAGATTTCTTCTCTTGAATCTCGGCTTGAAGGGTTCTCACACCAAAAATGGTGGTAGGGGCCTTTTGGCAAGAAGGATGAGAAGTTAGGGACCTGAATGCAAGGAATTTTGAAACTTAGGGGTCTGATTGAGGGAAATAGAGATTTAATGGACTGAAATTTAAACTAGGTTAAGATGGACTCTGATTAAACCCAAATTTTGGTATCAATCTAATTTAGATCAAAGGAATCTAATGGTGAACTTGGATTTTAGTTTTGACCACGTTTCATTAGGCAATTTGCATAGAAGCCTAAATTAGGGTAAAATTCTGTCTGTGACTTTGTTCTAGGTCAAAATAGGTTCAGATGGTCAAACCAAGGATGCCAAACCCCTCAGAATATTTTTATATGAATTTTAGGGAGTTTAGATGAATTTTATCCTGATTGAAACCTCTTTAATTTAAGTAAGTTTGAAATTAGGGTTTTATATGTTGTTGCGGTTGTAGAAACACGTGAAATCTCATTTCTATCTGTATGAACCCACATTTTGGACTTTTAAGCTCATTTGACCTTTATCTAACCCATGGCAAACCTCATGGTTAATCTGGATATGATATTAAAATTGCAGAATTAACCTTGATTTCCTATTTTCTTCTCAAATCAGAATATTATAGAATTGTGACTCTCAGATGATTATGTAGGAGCATTTATCCATCGAACCTGACTAAAAGTGACTAGTTAAGGCTTATGATGGTGTTCTCATCACAGCCTGTCGAATCCCCATCTCTTCCTTGTGAATGGAGAAACCTCAATTTTGGGATCAGAGGATGGATTTGTATTTGTGGTACATGACCCTCGTTCAAGTAGTGTGTTTAGTGGATCGATCACTAGATGATCAGAAATCCTAAGGTGCTGGTTTTCTCCTGATTTTGGATTTTAACCTAAAAATTATTGCGTTATTTGTGTGTTTGAATTTTTAATTGCCATTTATATTTTCAGTTTCACTATTTAACCCCCTCTAGTTCAATTCCAATCGGTATCAAAGTAGGTTTTTGCATCTTTGAAGTAACATTCGCAGAAGATCAAATGGAGGGGAGAATTGTATCCACAAGTAGGACAGAGGGGCAGTCCACTACTCTTCGAGGGAACCAACTACTCCTACTGGAAGCTTTAGATGAAGATGTGGCTTTAAGCCAACGACTTCTCCATTTAGGAGAAGTGTGAATCCCACTATGACAATCCTGTCAAGCTGGAGGTAGGATACATCGTAGAGCAAATCTATCATCTTGGATAAATTACAAAGGCAATGAATTCGCTTTATTGCACACTTAGCTCGGAAGAGTTCAATAGCATTAATCATTGCAAGATCGCCTACAAGATTTGGAAAACCTTAGAGGTAACACTCAAAGGTATGTTAAAAGTTAAAACTTCTAAACTTAATCTTTTATCTCAGGAATTCAAAGTCTTTACCATGAAAGAGAATGAGGACTTGGGGACATGTACACCCGATTCATGTCAATTGTGAATAACCTTAAGTCTCTCGGTAAAACATTCATCTAAGGGGAGCTTCAAGCCAAGCTCCTTCACTCCCTTGGATCGGGATGGGAGCAAAAAATCACCGCAATAGAAGAAGCAAACCAAGTAGAAGATCTAGATATGGACAACCTACTTGGAAATCTGATGGCTTACGAGACTTAGTTGGATCAAAAGAAGTTTGTCACACCCAAGCCAAAGAAGACGACTTTGGCCTTCAAAGTAACATTGGATGATGAGGTAAGTACTGATGACGAAGAATTTATTTTATTAGCTAAAAGGTTTAAGAAGTTCCTAGGAATAGAAAAGATGTCAAGGGAAAGAAAAGGGAAAAGGAACCTCTTGTATGCTACAATTGCAAGAAAAGAGGTCATATAAGGAAGGATTGAGAAGGGATGATGAAAAGAGAGGCAAGAAGCCATTATACTTCAAGAAGTTCTCAAAGACAAAGTCATTCAAGAAGAAGGCATTTCAAGCAACTTGGGATGACTCTACCTCCGAAGAAGAAGAAGAAGAGGAGGAGGAGACAAATGAAGAGATCGCATGCATGGGGCTCATGGCAATAAATGATGCCTCTGAATCCAACTCTGAGGAACCTAAGGTAAACTCTTACACTCTAAATGAATTACAAGATGCATTTGATTCATTGTATCTAGAATTTGAAAAAGTAAAGACTAAAGGCAAGTCACTAAAAACTGAAAATCTAGAAAGTAAGGAAATAATTAAGAATCTTAAGGAAAAGAATCTTATTCTCACTAATGAAACAACCAACTTAACTAAACAAGTGGGAAACTTGATGATAGAAAGAGAATCATTAACAAATGATCTATATACAGTCATGAGAGATCAAAAATTTCTAGATAGAGAAGAATTATTTGGCAAAATTCATGTTCTTGAGAAATCAAACTCCCTTAAAAAGAATGAAAATAGTTTACTAAAATTGGAGACTAGAGGATTAGAAGATAAACTAGATAGAATAAAATAGAGATAAATCACTTTAAAGAAAAATCAAATCAATTGCTTGAGGACTTAGTCAAATTTAATAAAGGAAAGGATAATTTGGACAAGCTCATTGCCCATCAAAAACCTTCCTCTAGAAAATTTGGACTAGACTATCATGAGACTAGACAAAATGAGTTGATCGCACCGGATCTTATCGTGGAAAGGGTTGGATTTTGGAAAATCCGTCGTCGTAGTTTGATTCGTGAGAAAACCTGTCGATCAGATAAAATTTATAATCGAAACTCGAAAAGTGAGTCTTGGGTCGAACACCGGGAGGTAAACGTTTGGTTTTGAAAATCCATGTTTCACTTTTTATTTGTTTTTTTCATTTTTATCTTTTCTAATTTTTTTGGTATTTTTAGCAAGCAAGAGATCAGGTCGATGAATTCTAACTAATTTACTTTTAAAATAAGAGAGAGAGAGAGATAGAGACAGAGAGAGAAACAATCATGTATTTTTATGATCAAATGTTTCTTACAACTAGGAAAGTGGGAAATCTATATTATGAAAGAAATAATGATAGAGATAGGTGAGAGAAATCCCCCTTGATGGTCTCTTGGAGGACGACTCACTCTGATGTCGCCTAAAGGAAGGTGGTCAGGAGCGGGACAAACGAGGACGAAGCTGGAGGACAGAGGTTGGGCAGGACAGCGTCGCGGTGAGGATCTTCTTCCTGAAGAGAGGTGAGAAGACGACCATGGGATGCTCCACGAAGGGGGATGAGAGGCGGGAACAAATGTTTGTTTTCTACTCTAGAGGAGCATCCCAGGCTTAGGACAAGTTCTCTCTAGAGCCTTGGAGGTGGTGAGAGGAAAAAAGGAAGAGATGCTTGGGAATGGAGGAGGGTAGGTCCTTTTATAGTGGAGAGACAAAATCATCCATGGGCAATTAGTGACGACTGTAATCGTCGTTGAAGATCCAAGCCTTTCAATTCCTTTGCTGGTGCACGCATAGCGCAGGCCATTAGTGACAGCTACAAGCGTCACTAAAGGCTTACCCAACTGTCGTTGAAGATCCATGCCCTTCCTTTGTTGGCGCCGCACTCAATTGGCCAATTGGGGGGGCTGCGGGGATTCGAACCCGCGCCCCTCACTTGAAATTCGGGTGCTTAACCACTGTGCCAGGACATCCAAAAGGCCGGGGGATTAATTAACGCACGCAGTGGAGGAGCATTCTCAGCTGTTGGATTAAGATCCAATGACTCAGAATTGATGATGAAGATGATGAGGGGGCGCCTCCCAGTTGCTGCTAGCTGGTGTTAGGCTGCCTAGATGGCACCACGTGGTGCCATCTGGACCTTCCGTCTTCTTCTTTTTGTAGAGGGTGCTACGAAGCTCTGATTGAGATGATTCCCGCGTTGCCGGACTGCGATTGTCGCTCTGAATCCATATGTATGGTGAAGCCCGTATGGATGTTGCATTGCCCCCTGGCCATTGATCTTCCTCGGACTTCATATGATGCTACAGGACTCCGATCTAGACGATTTCGGAGGCATTAGACTCCAATTGTCGTCCTGATTAGATCCATGCGGTCCGATCGTTCATCGGAGGCCCTGAAATAAATCTTCTTCTCTTCTGACCATAAAAAGGGCCTAATTAACCTAAAATATATACAACTACTATAAATGCAGAATGATGCATGCTATGCAATATTTATAATATGAAATGCAAATCTAAGCCTAGGAACATGCATGATTAGGCATTTTAACATAAATAGATGTGTCTATATCATGAGCCAAAAAGGATCTTCCCCTAAAGAGACTAACAAATCTGGATCCACAGCATAGTGGATACCAAAAAGACAACTTGCACTTTATTTTGTAGGTTTCAAGAGAAATTATAATGTCAAGAATTGGATCTATAGAATGAAGGAAGGACAACTCAAACTAGAATGACCTAAGGATTTCCAAAGTCACCAAAGAAGGTCTTTCATAGGAACAAGAAAACCTACAAGAAAAATGACGAAGAGACAACCACGATCAAGGAGACTGATGGGTGATGGATTTCGGATGTTCGAAGCATATGACGGGAGACAAGCACTTATTTTTGGACCTTCAGCCTACAGATGGAAAAACGATCATGTTTGGCAATAACCACAAGGGTCATATTATTGGCCTTGGTAAGATAGGTAACCCTTTATCCCCTATCTCAAATGTTTCATTAGTCAAAGGATTAAATCATAACTTGCTAAGTGTTAGCCAAATTTTTGATAAGGGATATAAGGTTGTTTTCACTTCCAAAATATTTGAGATTATGCATGCCTCAACTAATCAAACCCTTCTTAAGCGACTAGGTTTAAAGACATTTACATTGTAGAGTTTGATAAAAATAGTACTTATGAATGTCTTATTGCTAACCAAGAGATAAATGTATGGCATAGAAGACTAGGACATGTTCATATGACGCTAGTCCAAAAATTATCTAAACATGAACTAGTTTGAGGTCTTCCTAAAGGAAAATTTGTAGATCATACTTGTGATTCATGTTAACTAGGAAAGATCATGAAATCTAGTTTCAAAAATAAAGAAGTTATATCTACATCTAGACCATTAGAATTGCTTCATTTAGATTTGTTTGGACCAACAAAGTAGAAGAGTCATAGTGGATGCAAATATTGCCTTGTAATTGTAGATGATTTTTTAGGATTTTCATGGCTCTCCTTGAGATCCAAAGATGGAGTATTTTCTGTATTTTCCATTTTTTGAAGGAAGGTTCAGACTGAAAAAGGCTACCATATCACTCGAATCATAGTGATCATGGGAGCAAGTTTGAAAATTCCTTGCTTGATGATTTTTGCCACGAGCATGGTATTGCTCATGAGTACTCTTTCCCCTGAGCACCTCAACAAAATGGGGTAGTTGAGAGAAAGAACAGCACTCTTCACGAGTGTGCTCAGACATTGCTTATAGACTCTGAGATACCAAAGTACTTTTGGGCCAAGGCGGTTAACATGAACAGTTACGTATTAAATTGCATTTTAATTCGATTCGGGTTGCGAAAAACTTGTTTTGCACTATATTATGGGAAAGTACCAAAGATTAGCTATTTTTATTTTTTATTCTTCATGTATTAAGGCTTATCAAATTTTCAACATGACCACATTAGTAGTGGAAGAAACCCTTCATCTTTCCTTCGGTAAATCACCCAACTCTTCTTCTATTGACCGAGTCAATATAGAAGATGAGGATGATTCATTTATTGATGTGTCTAACATTCAAAACTCCAATATTCGTAATCTTCCAAAAGATTGGATATTCCAAAGGGATCATCCCGAAAGCCAAGTCATTGGAATTATTTTCCATTTAATTGTTCTTTTGGTCTTTCTGCCTTTATTTCACAAGTTGAACAAAGAGTGTTGAGGAAGCATGTTCCAATGATCCTTGGATGGTGGCTATGTAGGAGGAACTCAACCAATTCCAAAGGAATGAAGTTTGGGATCTAGTACCTAAGCTTGAAGGGAAAACGGTAAGAGAAACCAAATGGGCATTTCGGAATAAGTTGGATGAATCCGGTGTGGTTATTTGGAACAAAGCGAGATTGGTAGCACAAGGTTATAACCAAGAACAAGGGATTGACTTCGATGAGACCTACGCTCCAGTAGCTCGACTTGAATCGATTCGCATGCTTCTAGCTTATGCTGCCTTCTTCGGCTTCAAGCTCTTTCAAATGGACGTTAAGAGTGCCTTTCTTAATAGATTCATTGAGAAGGTAGTTTTTGTAAAACAACCTCCTGATTTTGAGTCTCATGATAAACCTAACTTTGTCTACAAATTAAACAAGGCATTATATGGGCTAAGACAAGCTCCAATAGCCGGGTATGAGAGACTCAACGATTACTTGTTAAGTGGAAACTTTTCTATAGGAGAAGCAGATTCTACATTATTTATTATAAGAAAAGGAATAGAGATCTTATAAGTTCAAATATATGTAGAGGATATCCTATTTGGTGCTACTAATGAATCTCTATGTAGAGAATTTTCTAAGATTATATAGGAAGAATGTGAGATGATCTTGATGGGTGAACTCAAGTTCTTCTTGAGTTTGCAAATCACTCAACTTGAATTCGAGAACTTTGTGTGTCAATCCAAGTACACAAAGGAGATACTTAAAAGATTTGAAATGGAGAAAAGAAAAGGTAAAAACACTCGTACGAGTGTTATAACCTCACTTGATATGGATGAATCAGGTATGCCTATTAATAAGAAATTATACCGTAGTATGATTCATTACATTATTTTAACTTCTAGTAGGCCAGATATCTTGTTTAGTACTTGCCTATATGCTAGGTTTCAATCAAACTCTAAGCAATCGCACCTAAATGCAGTTAAAAGACTATTTAGATACATAATTGACACATTTGATTATGGCCTATTCTACCCTAGGAGTAACAATTTTAGCTTAGTCATATATAACAATGTGGATTATGCAGGTAGCTTCACTGATAGAAAGAGTACTAGTGGGATGTGTCAATTCTTGGGCCAATCACTAGTCTCTTCATTTTTAAAGAAACAATCTAGTGTAGCCATACCAAGCTCCAACAAGCCTTTCCCTCTTTCCCCAAATTAGTTTAGGGCTTATCCTCTCCTCACCTCCAATTAGGCCTAGGGAGCTTTGTAGCTTCGTTCTTCCACCCTTGCTTCTTTCCCCACACTAGCCACTGCCGCCATGGCCACCTTCGCCGCCATGCCTTCTCCATGTTCCCCCAACCCAATTAAGTTAGGCAAAAGGTTCCCCACCTTCCCGGATACCTTTTGCCCAACTTAATTGAACACCACATCGCCTTCACCATCATCTCCCACACCGATCGCCGGAGCTTCATAGAAGCTTCTCTGATTGACCACCACACACACCTAATCACCACATCACCACCACTACTCGCTTCACTACACTCAGGCAAAGCTTCTAAAGCATTTGATTGGGGCCCTAGGCCCTTACTTTCTCTCGAAGGTCTTCATCGGCTTCACCTTCTTCTCCGACATCGAGAGCCTCGTCTGGCGACTAATCAACAAGGTCTCCACCTCCTCATCGCGTGGAACCACCTGGAGTTCACATCAAGGCTGTTGGATTGGAGATCCAATGGCCATCTCACGTCAATTGGCCTCCTCCTCTCCACGACGTGAAGATGAATAAGTCACGAAGAAGAATTGGGGACAATAGTCTCACATTATGAGAAGATAAATTGGAAACGACATTGATGATAACGTCATCATGAGCCATAACTAGCTCATTTTGACCTAAGAAAGAGAATAAGAGCTCTTACATAACTTGGAGAAGGGCCTAATTCAAGGAATTAATGTTCTGAGAAGAAACGTGAAATAAAGGGTAAAACTACAATTTTACCATTGTGGTGCATCAACGGGATTTCTCAGAGGCTAAACATAGGTCAAATGATTTAAATAAGATAAAAAATGGGTTGGTTCAGTCAGAAATGGGTCAGTGTGAGATCTGAGAATTAAATGACATCTGGTAACCCTAAAACAAACCTGCTCAATTCAATAAGGTTCTGGTCAGGATAAAAATCAACTAAGCCCTCTAAAATTCATGGAAAAATGTCCCTAAGGGTTTAGAACCTTCAAATTGGCCTTTGGAACCAATTTTGACCTAGATTGGGTTCCTAGCTTATTAATTGACCTAATTTGGGTTTTTTGTGTAAAATGTCTAGTCAAACATGGTCAAACCAAAAATCCAACTGCACCATTGGATTCCTTAGGTTCAAATTAGGTTTGTACCAAAATTTGGACCTAGGGGAAGGTCACCTTGACCTACTTTGCAAAATAGTCCACCCAATTACATTCTGGCTCCTAACTTTTGAAATTCATTGCGCAGACCCCCCTAACTTCCTCTCCACTCTTACAATTAGGTCCCTTCACCATTAACGTGGAGGAATCCTACTCCAGCGAGGATCCAAGGAGGATTGCTCTTTGATTCCTCAGAGATCTCCTCTCAGATTTGAAAGGGAGATTCTCTGAGGAATTCCCTTTTATCTGAGCGCAATCACAAGATTTGAATTGCACCCAATCTCTCGTGCGAACGCACGAGAGATTTGGGTATCCCACTGTTTCCTACTTCAGCGAGGACCCTCGCGCTTGGAATCTTGCCTTCCAAGCACAAGAGCCCCTGCCAGTGGCTATAAAAGGACCGCCACCTCCGGCCGCACAAATTCAGCTTGGCTTGGTCGGAGATTCACCCTAATTTCATCCCTTCTCCTCTAGCCAGGTGACCAGCAGGCTCCAACGACCCTTCCTCCTCCTTCCTGTCGCTCTGCCACAATACCAGTGGTAGAGCTATCTTCATCTCCTTCCTCCGTGTCACGCAATACCCGCGCGCGCGCCTTCAGCCCCGTCGTCGTCGCCGTTCTCCCTCCATTGGTATCATCTTCTTCGGCAGCGACAGGTATGGCCAGCCGCCTCCTCTCTCCCTTCATCCACAGAGTTAGATTAGAACACTTCCCCTCTCTCTCTTCTCTATTTCCCCTACTTTTATTTCTACTTTTACGCACCGACCACCATAGACCACCACCACCTTCTCCACCTCCGGCAGACCACTGGCGAAGGTGCTTCCACCACTCCCCATTCCACACACCTCGCCAGACCCCTCATCACCTCTGCCATCACCCACTGAGCATCATTCGCCCCTCTAATATCCACCAACACCTCCACACTCGCCCACCGAACAAACCCATATTCACAGCCATAGAGTGACCTAGGTACGCATGCTTAGGCCACTCCGCGGTTAGCCACCCACTGCCTCACCTTCATCGTGACAAGGCAAAGCTCCCCATGTGGTTTAACAGGGCCGCAAGGCCGTACTTGTGTGTTTCAGGTCAGACCATCCTGTCGCCATTGACGCACGAGCAAGCTTGCCTGCAAGCTTCTCTTCAGGTTTCTGTGCTCCAGGCGAACTAGCCTAGGTGACGCACAACGAGTGCTCACACGTATGCAGCTAAGTGAGCGACTCTGTGAGGAGCCCTGCTGCCCCAATTGAGCAGAACACCTCACCTGTGGGCGCGAAGAAGTGGATGGGACACTTTAGTCCCACCTCAAAAGTTCTCAGCGCAAGTGCGTAGTATAAAGTGAATTTGTGTTCTCTGCTGTTTGCCTCAAGTGACACGGGGTGAGGTCCCTTGCCCACGTACACCCGCCTCGTCCACGACCTATGCCTCCACGGACTTGGCTGACCGACCTAATTAACTCTCGCACTCCTTGCGCACCACCCACGTCGGTGCGCCTGGACTGGGCATGCGAAACCTGACCCAATTACCCGACTCTGGGAGAGCAGATAGAAGAGAGAAATAGAGAGAGAGTACACGGGGAGGGGTAGGGGTAGGTTTTGCTCCACTGTGTGCAAGGAAGAGAGGAAGGAAAAGAAGAGAAGAAAAGGCAAGCAGGGAAGGAAAGCTGTGGCCACAGAGAATCAAAGGAAGAAGAAGTAAGGAAGAGGCAAGGCAGAAGCAAGTCAAAGCACTGTAGCTGCAGAGGAGAGCTAAGAGAGGAGGCTGAAGAAGAAAAGGTAGCAAGGAACTAAGGCACAAGCCAAGGCCAAGCAGAGAAGGAAGGAAGGCAGAAGCCAAGGGAAAGAGAAGCACTGTAGCAAAGGTGCGGCTGAAGGCAAAGGCAGAAGAAGAGAAGAAGACAAGGAAGAAGAAGCAGATGACCAAAGTCAAAGAAGAATAGAAGAAAAAGAGCTAAGGAAAGCTGAAAGTCAGAGAAAGAAAGAAGAAGAAAGGAAAGAAGAGAGGAAAAGAAAGAAGCATATCTTTTTAAGACGTCTGATTATAGAATCAGACGTCCAATTCTTCTTTTTGCTACATTTTAATTCATAAATTCTTGCATTATACTTTGAATTAGGTTTTGAGTAACTTTAAGTGTTCGAATTACATTATTGAGATTAGTGAATAAATTCCATTTACTCTCTGTGTTCGACCTTGGATACTTAGGTTTTCGAGTAATAAAAACTTCTTATTTGTTATCAATGCTTTTTTTCAACTATACTACAACGTGACGTACTTAAACCCTGATCAAGCGTTGTAACATTTTGGTGCAGTTGCCGGGAAGCAACGCGCAATTTATCACTAATCTCCACATTATTTCTGATTATATTTGAGCACTAACTTGCCCTATTGGTTTTGCTGTGATTTTACAGGTATTTCACGAGGAAATCTCCCGCACAAATCAACCACTCCAAGGCAGGTAATCTCTTCTTCCCTAATCCATCTCCTAATCCTAGGAAGACAAAAAAGAAATAATCAAATTAGGAATCAATTGACTTCTTTTCATAGTAATTACCATTTAAAGGCAATGTTCCTAATTTTGCGAAGATTTTTCAAAACTTATTGAAGTTGGAGAGATTTTCTAGAGATCCTACCCCACAAATTCCTGTGCCTATTAGAGATCACGCTTAATTTTTGAATCTCCGCAGACTACACACTTCTTGTTTTAAGTCCAAGGAGAACTTTTGTGAAAAGCAAAAAGGATTAGAAATAGAACCAAATTAGGGTTTCTACAATAGGGTTTCGGAGTGCTAGTTCACACGTGCCTGTTTAAAAGGAAATAAACCCTCCCACATTTGTGTGCTATCCAAGCCCTTGATTGAAAAGATCTAAGCAAGACAATCCCTAAAATTGAGCTCTAAAAATACTTGAATCTTAAAAACCTTGGACCTAATAACCTGGAAGTCAAATCAAGGTGATTTCTAGGTCTTGACCTAGAATCATTCTGTCATCTTTAGGGCAGGTTAGGTGAAGTTGACCCCTTGGGTCAACCAACCTTGAAATTAGGTCACAAACCAAAAACATCTATAGTTCAAGTGAGAAACCTAAAGCACCTTTGATCTTAAAAGTGGTAGACTTAAGAGGTTAAGGTCTTCATTCTGGTCTACATGGAATCTCAGTGACAAGAGAGGTTGGGTAGGGGAAACCCTATAACCCGTGGCGACACTCTATCGTGTAGGGGTCTTTGCGGGACTCTCCCTCTCTGGTTGCCTAGGTAGTTCTCAAGTGGATGACTTTTTGATCCAGGGGTATCATCTGCCCCGAACCTCCATAGTCTTCCAAACGTCTTTGGGTGCCTCGATTGGGTCAAAAACATATCCGGTCTCTCATCTCTTCTCTTTAGAGCACACACATACAAATTTCAGTGGGACTCTGTATTCAGATTTAATCGCTTCACACCTTGATTCTACATCTTCATCTGAACTCTGATTCTACATCTTGATTCCACCATTTGATCCAAACATGCAGCCAAATTACTTAGGACTACCTTTCAAGAAACCTAAATCCCGAAGAACCATGAGAGATAGAATGATTGAGGATGCCCTGAAATTCTATGAAAATGAAGACAAAACCTTAACACCAGTAGAAAACGTTTAGGTTAGTGTACCAACAACCACAACTTTTATCATAACATGTGCCCAAGTTTTATTGACTGAAGCCATAAACGGATTAACCCGAGACACGCTCATCACAGGATATATTGAGATAGAGAAATTACACAACTTTGAATACCTTCAATGTTTGAAAAATCCTGTATTATGGGAACAACACCAAGATGATCTTGAAAAATGGGAGGAAATTATGAGATTATTAAAACAAATTATCGACCAGAAATACCCGTATATGACACAAATAGAGGATGAGCCATCTTAGGGTAGTACTGAGGATCAATCCAATCTCAGGTTTGAGGCACAGAGTGGTTGTGGATTCCCAACCCAGATAGAATACAACATGCCTGATATGGAATTAGGTTGGGAGACTGCAGGAGAACACAATGTTGAGCCAGCCTTAGACCATGGATCACCAAGCTTAGAATTCCAAAACTCTGGCAATAATGAGATTAGAACTAAACCTCTCAAGGGTGTAAATTCTGCCCCTTATTCTGATAAGGTGACCCTCAAAGGTAATTCTGACCTAGATCCTAGTGATGTAACCCACATCCCAAGCTTAGAATCTGGATCTGAAACCTATTGAGAAAATTTCGAGGCCCCATATGAGGAAGATTAAACTTTCAATGAAGAATATGATTTTAGGCCTCTATTTAGTGAATATCCCTCACCAACATCCTCAGAAAGACAAATTGATTTTTCGGAAGTCATGCCAATTTATGATACAGAAACCAAGGAGTTAGACGAGTGGAGTTTCAATTGGGTTTGTCCTACCAGCTTGGAACTTGAGCCTAGTAAGAACACCATTTTAAGCTCAGAATTAACATATAGGCTAGACCCCAGTCAGGCTGCTGAATATACATCATATGATTTATTCTATGGTGGAACTCATGATCTTGAATCTTATTCAAAACTTGATTTTCGCAAACTCTCCGACGATTTCGAATCTGACCATAATGTCGGAGACAATCTGCTTCCTGATTATAACAAGCCAATACACGTCCTCAACTCATATGACTCATTCTCTGACTCTGATTCTGAGGTCCCGATTCCCGAGATCATTGATTTCAGTTCAGGTTCCAGTAACATGGAATCATTTCTTTTCGATCCTCAGGAACCAAAACTAGAAAATGCCGAGAGTGATTGCAACCCAGAGGACTCTCTACATGAGACCACCTATCATTCCTTTCTAGAAGAGCCCTCATACACAATTCTCATTGAAGCCACCTCTTCCACACATACAGAATCGATCAAAACCCATTTTCAACCCCGACCCACAATCGGACTCAATTTCTATTTTGATTCACCTCTCACCGAGCCGTTTGCAAATGATTCAACCCCACACATACATCGGGTATCAAACATTGATCAGACTGAAAATCATGATCCATCATTCTCTTATCACCCCTGTAGGGCTTCCACGTCATGCACTGATTACTTCATGGATCCCTACTCTGACTGGACTGATTCGACTCAGCCAAAACTCGAGTTTACACTTCCACATCCATTTGAACTTCATTACATTTGGTGGGTTCAGCATCTATTGATCTACATTTATCAACCCCCCAGATTAATAGGGTTTGGGTTGCATCATCAGCCTGTTGATCTTAATAAGCACCTGGTTAGACCAACCAGGCTCTTAATTAAGGTGCTTGTTTTACAAAACTCTACTAATTTGACCACTCCCTCTCCATCCCATTTTTTGCTCGGCTGAAGGCGTTGAATTTAGTGCTTAACGGGAGGCAACCCGTCATTCCAAAAACCTGAGATCCATCTGATTATCCATCTGTACTCCACGTCTATTGCACCTTGAGTTCAGTCTTAGATAGTCGATCCCACCTCTGGTACACGTACCAGAGCTTGAAATCATCTGCAAAAGTCATTCCCAACCCATTCGCCCACCTGATACATCCTGTTCTAAGTCCCTGAACCCAACACTGTTTCACACCCTCCGTTTACAATGAGGACATTGCAAAACTTAGGCATGGGGGGGTGGTAAAGTGCAAACATATAAAACCAAGAAAAGTCGGAAGGATTCTCCCAAAAAAAAAATCACATATGTAAAAAATACCAAAAAAATAGAAAATTGTGAAAAAAGAACAAAAAAATGGAGGGAAATTTTGAAACCACATAATCATGAGGAGGAAAAGAGCAAAATGCAAAAAAGGATCACAAAATGAAAAAAGAAAAAAAGAGATAGTCATTAGTAAGAGATTAAGGTAATAACCAAAGTTCTAGACCACACCAAGAAGATAAAGAATGAGAAAAAGTGCTAATGAGACAAAAGAGATTAGTAGGAACACTGATCTTAGGCTTTTTAGGCTAGGCTTAAAAATTCATGTATCCACTAAGATCTGGATAATCCTCAAGAGGCTGGGGAAAATGCGAAGCTTAAGTATTAGGTCTAAGGCTTAGGGAGTATTCGGCCTCATTAACTGACCTTCGATTTGTGGGACTCGGTAACCTAAGCACCCCAATCCATACATAGTCTGTTTTGGTGCGCATAACTATCAAAATCATGCAAAAGCGGTTATGTATTCTGAAAAAAGTTGCCTAGATTAGGAGCGGTCGATCAACACGAGTTGATTTGGATAAGTTCTCGATGAGGAGAGGCGGGAAATTCCCCTCGAAGATGCATAACATATCGTCTCCTCGGTGCTTGTCTCTTAGGATATTTACATATCATACCAGGGGCATGTAAGCACTCTGCTGGTTTAGATACCATGGGTGGCATTATCACGAAATGTCGATTGCCAGGGTCTAGATTCGACCACGGAATGCCATGGGCTAGATTATCTCGAAATCTCGAAAGCCAGGGTTCTGAAGGTTGCCATGGGCGGTGCTATCACGAAGCATTGATTGCCAGGGACCCTTGAGGATTGATGATGGGGATGAGGAATCCAATACAGACTGTGTTGAGAAGCTGATCCAAAGCTAGAAATAAAAAGAAAAGAGAGAGAAAACTCTCCAAACAAATAAATCCTCTATCTCTCTCTTACAAAAAAATGCACTGCAAATTGAACCAAGGCTAAAATATGTCTCAAGCACGAGTGCTTTAACCGTGGAGTCCAACGAACCTTAAGATAGTTCCTGTGGGCCTTAAAATCCTTCGTGGAGGATAGAGACTAGAGCTGGTCAAGTTCGGATCTTGGTTGGTACTTAAGTACCTCTGGGCCTACTGTCGACATTCTGATCTAGTCACAAAAGAAGAAAAAACACTTATCATAACTTGTGAAAGGAATTCATGGTCTAGAATAGAAGTTAAAACCTTAAAATTTTGCTAAGGGACTAGCAAAAGCTAGCCATGGGGTTATGATGATAACATCATCATGAGTCATAACTAGCTCATTTTGACCTAAGAAAGAGAATAAGAGCTCCTACATAACCTGAAGAAGGGCCTAATTCAAGGAATTAATGTTCTGAGAAGAAAACATGAAATAAAGGGTAAAACTGTAATTTTACCATTGCAGTGCATCAACGGGATTTCTCAGAGGCTAAACATAGGTCAAATGGTCTAAACAAGATAAAAAGTGGGTTGGTTTAGTTAGAAATGGGTTAGTGTGAGATTTGAGAATTAAATGACATCTGGTAATCCTAAAATAGACCCACTCAATTTAACAAGGTTTTGGTCAGGATAAAAATCAACTAATCCCTGTAAAATTCATGGAAATATGTCCCCAAGGATTTAGAAATTTCAAATTGGCCTTTGGAATAAGTTTTGACCTAGATTGGGGTCCTAGCTCATTAATTGACCTAATTTAGGTTTTTTGTAAAATGTCTAGTAAAATGTATTTAAAACTAAAATCCAACTTCACCATTGGATTCCTTAGGTTCAAATTAGGTTTGTACCAAAATTTGGACCTAAGGTAAGGGCACCTTGACCTACTTTGCAAAATAGTCCACCCAATTACATTCTGGCCCCTAGCGTTTGAAATTCATTGCGCAGACCCCCCTAACTTCCTTACCACTCTTATAATTAGGTCCCTCCATAATTAACGCGGAGGAATCCTACTCTGGCGAGGATCCAAGGAGGATTTCTCCTTGATTCCTCAGAGATCTCCTCTCAGATTTGAAAGGGAGATTCTTTGAGGAATTCCCTTCCATCTGAGCGCAATCACAAGATCTGTATCACACCCAATCTCTCGTGCGAACGCATGAGAGATTTGGGTATCCCACTATTTCCTACTTCGGTGAGGACTCTCGCACTTGGAAGCTTGCCTTCCAAGCACAAGAGCCCTTGCCAGTGCCTATAAAAGGACCACCACCTTCGGTCGCACAAATTCAGCTTGGCTTGGCAGGAGATTCACCCGAATTTCGTCCCTTCTCCTCCAGCTAGGTGACCAGCAGGCTCCGGCGACCCTTTCTCCTTCTTCCCATTGCTCTGCCACAATACCAGTGGCAAAGTTGTTTGGTGCCAGTGCCTATACCGCTCACGTGCCTCCAGCCCCGTCGTCGTCGCCGTTCTCCCTCCACTGGTATTGTCTTCTCCGGCGGCAGCAGGTACGGCCGGCCGCCTCCTCTCTCCCTTTGTCCACGTAGTTAGGTTAGAACACTTCCCCTCTCTCTCTTCTTTATTTCCCCTACTTTTATTTCTACTTTCACGCACCGCCCACCACAGACCACCACCACCTTCTCCACCTTCGACAGACCACCGGCGAAGGCGCTTCCACCGCTCAGCACTTCCACACACCTCGCCAGACCCCTCATCACCTCTGCCATCACCTATTGAGCATCATCTGCCCCTCCAATATCCGCCAACACCTCCACACTCACCCACCAAACAAACCCATATTCACGGCAATAGAGCGACCTAGGCACGCATGCCTAGGCCGCCCCGCGGCCAGCCACTCACCACCTCACCTTCACTGTGACAAGGCGAAGCTCCCCACATGGTTTAACATGGCTGCAAGGCCGTACTTGTGTGTTTCAGGTCAGACCACCCTGTTGCCATTGACGCGCAAGTAAGCTTGCTTGCAAGCTTCGCTCCAGGTTGCTGTGCTCCAGGCGAACTAGCCCAGGTGACGCGCGACGAGTGCGCGCATGTATCAAGCCAAGTGAGAGGCTCTGTGAGGAGCCCTGCTGCCCTAATTGAGCAGAACACCTCACTTGTGAGTGCGAAGAAGCGGGTGGGACACTTTAGTCCCACCTTGGAAGTTCTCAACGTAGGTGCGTAGTATAAAGTGAATTTGTGTTCTCTGCTATTTGCCTCAAGTGACACGGGGTGATGTCCCTCACCCACGTACACCTGCCTCGTCCGCGACCTATGCCCCCACGGACTTGGCTGACCGACCCAATTAACCCTCGCACTCCTCGCGCACCACCCACGTCGGTGCATCTGGACCCGGGCACGCGAAACCCGACTCGATTACCCAGCTCTGGGAGAGCAGACGGAAGAGAGAAATAGAGAGAGAGTACGCAGGGAGGGGTAGGGGTAGGTTTTGCTCCACTGTGTGCAGGGAAGAGAGGAAGGAAAAGAAGAGAAGAAAAGGCAAGCAGGGAAGGAAAGTTATGGCTGCAGAGAATCAAAGGAAGAAGAAGGAAGGAAGAGGCAAGGCAGAAGCAAGTCAAAGCACTGTAGCTGCAGTGGAGAGCTAAGAGAGGAGGCTGAAGAAGAAAAGGCAGCAAGGAACTAAGGCACAAGCCAAGGCCAAGAAGAGAAGGAAGGAAGGCAGAAGCCAAGGGAAAGAGAAGCACTGTAGCAAAGGTGCGGCTGAAGGCAAAGGCAGAAGAAGAAGACAAGGAAGAAGAAGCAGACAACCAAAGTCAAAGAAGAATAGAAGAAAAAGAGCTAAGGAAAGAGGAAAGTCAGAGAAAGAAAGAAGAAGAAGAAAAGAAAGAAGAGAAGAAGAGAAAGAAGCATATCTTTTTAAGACGTCTGATTATAGAATCAGACGTCTAATTCTTCTTTTTGCTACATTTTATTTCATAAATTCTTGCATTATACTTTGAATTAGGTTTTGAGTAACTTTAAGTGTTCGAATTACATTATTGAGATTAGTGAATAAATTTCATTTGCTCCCTGTGTTCGACCTCGGATACTTAGATTTTCGAGTAATAAAAACTTTTTGTTTGTTATCAATGCTTTTTTTCAACTATACTACAATGTGACGTACTTAAACCCCGATCAAACATTGTAACATTTTGGCGCCGTTGCCAGGGACAAATTCAATCATGCATGGTTAACATACTTCATAAGTGATTTTGTTCCCTTCAGTCATGCTCAGTACAAGGGGTTGGTTCCCTAGCTCACCCACGCCATACACACGTGACCTCACCTACCCACGCATGCCTGGGCAGGTCTAGGCCTGGTTTGGATCCAATTAAAGAGAGAGGTTTGATATTGGGCCCAGAGAGTGGGCCAGTTTTGATTTGGCCAAGTTTGGTGTGAATTTTAAGATGTTTGATGAGGCTCTTTGGCTGAAAACTCTTAAGTGTTGAGCTTCTCTTGAGCGGCAAAAATTCCAAGTGTTGAGGCTTAAAGCTTAGTTAATAAACACATTTTTTATTTCAACACTCATCCATTCCTTTTGAGCTTGATACTATTTGATTAATCTATTTCTTTTTGCATCAAGTTCTTAAGCTTCAAATTATATTCTTCTAATTGGTGGTTAATCGTGATTACTTACTCCCTGAGATGACCTCAGACTCACATTTGAGATTACAAATTTAAGTGTTACTTGTCACTTTCTTCGCTATACTACAACGCATATTTTAAATTCGATGAAAGCACATTCAAAATTTTGGTGCATTGCCATGGAGCAACGTGCAGTTCACCACTAGTCATATTCATTTTGATTTGATTTCTAACTTGCTCTGTTTATTTGTTTCAAGGTAAATTCGTAAAAGAAGTGCTCGTACAACCACACCAGGGTCAGGTTAGTCATTATGACTTCTTCCCTAATCCCCTCTCTATCTTGGGAAGATAAAAAAGGAAACAAAAGAAATTAGGATTCAATCCCGCCTTACTTTTCTAGTATCATCATTCAAGGCAAGAGTTTTTCCTGATTTATCTTGATTTGATTGAGATCAAATTCGATTGATTCTGATTTGATTAGAGACACCCAATCCTGATACTTGCTCCTATTAGGGACATAAAGCACCTTGGAGTATTCACCTTCTTGATTGACATCGAGGTGCCATCTTTGGAATTAATTGGACTTAGAAATAGAGTAAATTAGGGTTTCTGCATTAGGGTTTCAAGTGCTAGTACACACTTGCCATTCAAAAATGGAAACAAAACTTCCCGCAATTGTGTGCCACCAAAGCCCTTGGTTGAATTGATCTTATCAATAAACCCTAAAATCAAGGCTCAATATTCACTTGAATCACTAAAAGTTGGGACCCAATAGCCTGTTTGAGAATAAGATAGGGTGATTCAGGAGACTTCACTTGAATTTCATCCTCAATTTCAAGGTAGGTCAGGTGAAGTTGGTTCACTTAGTGAATCAACCAAGCTCAAATTAGGTCACAATTTGAATTAACTTCTAATTCAAGTGGAATCCAAGGCACATCTAGGCTTAAATTTCATAGACTTAAGGGCTCAATTTGCACATACCAGGCTTCTTGGATCCTCGGTGACAAGGAAGGTCCAGTGGGGGAAACCCTATAACCAGTGGGAATGCTCTACCATGTAGGGGTCTTTGCGGGGCTCTCCCTTCGTGGCTACCCAAGTAATTCTTGAGTGTGGATTTTTGATCCAGTGGTCCATTTGCCTCGAACCAGCCTTGGTCATCCAATCTTTTTGGGTGCCTTGATTGGATCTAAGACATTTCCAGTCCCTCATCCATTTCTTTAGTGCATGTACAGGAGGAGGTCTTTAAGACCCATCTTGAGACCTCCACTAATAGTTCATTCTCGTCGGGGTCAAGGCTCAACCAACTTGTTTGGAATCTCTTCTGATCCATCTACATCTGAACCCAGTTCTCCATCCTCTGGCTCTATGGAGAACCAATATCAAGAAGTGGTTGAGATTCAAAACAAGTAGAACCAGTTGCAGGCTCTTACCAATCTAATTCACACTCTGACCAACCCTAGTGTGAAAATTTCAACTATGGGACCTGGTACTGAGTTGAAACCAAACATTATCAACTTAATCCCCCACTTTCATGGATTGGGCTTTGAAGACCCTTTCCAACATATCCAGGAATTAAAACATCTGGCCCAGACTCTCGAGCCAAATGTTCAAAATCGAAACACCCTACTCATGAAGACGTTCCCCTTATCTTTGAAGGATAAGACTGCCCATTGGTATCGATCTCTAACTCAACCGATCAACATCTGGGAAGGTTTACAAGTTGAATTCCTCAAGAAATTCTTCCCAGTTGGACACACTAATGTCTTGAGGCACTAAATCACGCATTTCACATAGAGTGCAAGGGAACCACTTCATGAGGCATGGGATCACTTTTTGGATCTCATGCAAAAATGCCATCATCATGGAGTTCTTAAATGGGAACATGTCCATTTTTTTTATTAGAGACTTCGTGAGGATATCAGATTACTTGTTGATGCAGCCTATGGAGGCAACTTCATGGGTAAAGATGAAGAGA
This sequence comes from Thalassia testudinum, assembly GCA_037157565.1. NCBI lineage: Eukaryota > Viridiplantae > Streptophyta > Magnoliopsida > Alismatales > Hydrocharitaceae > Thalassia > Thalassia testudinum. Next base: position 18,672,782 of record JAZHRO010000026.1, on the reverse strand, counting down.
CCATTTTGGAGATTCTCGAGAATATGTGCAAGAACTCCATAAACAATGAGTCTATGAGTATGTTCAAGCGAATGACTACCCGTGCAATGACAAACACCAGAGGGACACATGAGACATGAGACCTATCCGCATCCGTCGATCTGGAGTTAGCGACCAGTTGATTGAATAAGTTCTCCATTATCGACAAGAAGTTGGACGATTTGATTCGCCAACTACAGAGAGCCACTTCTTCTTAGCAGAGCACATATGTGTGTCCGCCCATAGGGAGGGATGCTATGCATAACATTCACCACCACTCATATCAGGGGATGGATGTGTATCCACCCCCATCTGATCCTGGTTTCAGAGGAAACTCCGAGCCATCCTACTTTAATTAGGGGATCTCTGAACCCCCATACCTTGATTACCCAGGAGCTACTCAACCCTATCAGGAGCTCCATTCCATCTAGAATGATCCATTCTCCAACTCACAACCCTGGCTGGCGTAATCATCCGAATTTCACCTGGTCGGGAAATAATCAGAGCTCTAGGCCTCAATTCCCACCTTGACCACAAAATCTGCGACCATATTAGCCCGCTCATCCAAGGCCCAACCCAAACTTTCAAACTGGGCCTAGCAAGGAAGACTATACGAGCCTGATTCTACAAACTTTGGCTGATATGCAGAAGACCAATGCTACTGTTGACGAGGGCAAGATCGTGGTTTAAAAAGAGATGTATGTTGTAGTATAGATGAAATCACCTCGAAAATAAATAAGAATTTATTACTTGAAAACCTAAATATCCGAAGTCGAATATAGGGAGAAAATGGAATTTATTCACTAATCTCAATCAATGTAATTGAACACTTAAACTTACTCAAAACCTAATGCAGAAGATAATGTATGAGTTTATGAATTGAAATGTAGCAAAAATAGAAGAATTGGACGTTTGATTCTATAATCAGACATCTTAAAAAGATATGTTTCTTTCTCTTCTTTTCTTCTCTTTTTGCCTTCTTCTTTATTTTCTTCTTTCTTCTTGCGGCTCCTTTCTTTGCTTTAGCCTTGCCTTTCTTTGCCTTTCTTTGCCTTTCTTCATCTTCTTCTTCTTCTGTTCCTCTATTTTAGCCTTGCTCTCGTTGCCTTTCTTCTTTCTCTTTCTTCTCTTGCACAGTGCCTTTCTCCTTTCTCCTTTCTTTCTCTTTGACTTAGCTTTCTCAGCCCTTGATTTCCTTCTTCCTTCTTTCTTCTTTGGATCTTCTGCCTTTGCCTTTCTCTTCTTTAGCCACACCTCTGCTACAATGCTTCTTCTTCTGCCTTGTCTTTCCTTCTTCTCTTCTGACTTCTCTTCTTTACTTGCTTCTGCCTCAGCTTCCTTTCTTCCCTTCTGACTTCTCTTCTTTTCTTTCTCTTTGCAGCCACAGCTTCCTTCCCTGGTTGGACTTAGCTTCACCTTGCCTTAGCTTCAACTGCACCTTCCTCTTCCTTCTTCTTTGTGCTGCGCATTCCTCTTCTTCTTTTCCTTCCCTACACATTGCGAAGAGCAAAACCTATCCCCTACCCTCCCCCACGTCACTCTCTATTTCCCTCTTAGGTTCACACTCCCAGAGTCGGGTAATCGGGTCAGGTTTCATGTGCCTGGGTCCAGGCGCACCGGCTTGGTGTAGTGCGCGAGGAGTGCTAGGTAAACGGGTCGGGTGACAAGTTTGCGGGGGCAGGGGTCACAGACGAGGTGTGCGTATGGGCGAGGGACCTCACCCCGTGTCGTTTGGAGGCGATGAGCTAAGAACGCAAAAACAATAAATATCACTTACCTCACTCTTGAGTTCACGAGGTGGGACTAAACGTCCCACCCGCTTCTGCTGGTGCCCATAGGAGGAAGGTCCACGCAATTGGAGCTGCTGGGTGCCTCACAAAACCTGCTCTCAGGCTGGATGCATTTGCGCACTCCACGTGCATCGCCTGGAGATCTTATGCCTGGAGCACGCGGCCTGGAGCAACCTTGCAAGCAAGCTTGCTTCAGCTTCAATGGCGGAAGGGGGCTCAGACCTGCGCTACACAAATACGACCTTGTGACCCTGTCAAACAACGGGGGAAGCTTCGCTGTGTCACGGCGAAGGTGAGGCGAGGGTTGGCTGGCTGCAGGGTGGCCTAGGCGTGTGTGCCTTGGTCGCTCTGTGGCCGTGACTATGGGTGTGTTCGGCGGATAAGTGTAGCGGTGTTGGCGGTCGATGGAAGGGAGGAATGTGCTCATTGGGTGATGGCGGAGGTGATGAGGGGTCCGGTGAGGTGTGTGGAGGTGCGGAGCGGTGGATAAGCCTCACCGATGGTCAGTCGGAGATGGAGGTGGAGGTGGTCTGCAGCTGCGAGGGGTCGAAAGTGGAAATATAAAGAGGGGAAATGAAGAGGGGAGACATAGGAGTAATTCTAACCTAGCTAAGTGGATGAAGGGGGAGAAAAAGATGGCTAGCCGTACCTGCCGCCGTCGGAGAAGAAGACGTCCATTGGAGGGAGAGCGGCGATGATGACGAGGCTGGAGCACGCGCGCGGGTATTGCGCGACGCGGAGGAAGGTGGTGAAGGCAGCTCTGCCACTGGTATTGTGGTAGAGCGACGAGAAAGAGGAGGAGGGCTTGCTGGACCCTTGGCCGAAGGAGAGGAAACAAAATTGGGGGTATTTCTCCGGCCAAGTCAAGCTGAAGAGATGCGACTGGAGGTGGTGGACCTTTTATAGGCACAGGCAGGGGCTCTTATGCTTGGAAGACAAGCTTCCAAGCACAAAAGACCTCGTCGGAGATGGAAACAGTTGGAGACCCAAATCTCTCATGCGTTCGCACGAGAGATTGGGTGCTATTCAGATCTTGCAATCATGCTCAGATGGAAGGGAATTCCTCAGAGAATCTCCCTTCCAAATTTGGGAGGAGATCTCTGAGGAATCAGAGAGTAATCCCCCTCCATTCCTCATCGGAGTAGGATTCCTCCGTTGTAATGGTAGAGGGACCTGATTGTAGGAGTGGCAAGGAAGTTAGTGGGTCTGTGTGATGGTTTTCAAAAGTTAGGGGCCAGAATGTAATTGGGTGGACTATTTTACAAAGTAGGTCAAGATGACCTCCCCTTAGGTCCAAATTTTGGTATAAACCTAATTTCAACCTAAAGAATCCAATGATGAAGTTGGATTTTAGGTTTGACCACGTTTTACTGGTCATTTTACATAAAAACCCAAATTAGGTCAAATAATGAGCTAGGACCCCAATCTAGGTCAAAATAGGTTCCAAAGGCCAAATTGAAGGTTCTAAACTCTAGGGGGTATTTTTCCATGAATTTTAGAGTATTTAGTTGATTTTTATCCTGACCAAAACATTGTTGAATTAAGCAGGTCTGTTTTAGGGTTATTAGAGGTCATTTAATTCTGAGATTACGCACTAACCCATTTCTGACTAAACCAACCCACTTTTTATCTTATTAAGACCATTTGAACTATGTTTATCCTTTGAGAAATTCCATTGATGTACGGCAAAGGTAAAATTACAATTTTACCCTTTATTTCATATTTTCTTCTCAGAACATTAATTCCTTGAATTAGGCCCTTCTCTAGGTTATGTAGGAGCTTTTATTCTCTTTCTTAGGTCAAAATGAGCTAGTTAGGGCTCATGATAATGTTATCATCATACCCCCATGTCTAGCTTTTGCTTATCCCTTAGCAAAATTTCAAGGTTTAACTTCTGTTTTAGACCCTGAGTTTTTGTCACCAGTTATGATAAGTGCTTTTCTTCTTCTTTTGATTAGGTTAGAATGCTGACAATAGGCCTAGAGGTACTCAAGTACCAACCAAAATCCGGACCTGACCAGCTCTAGCCTCGATCCTCCGTGAAGGTTTTTAAGGCCTGCAAAAACTATCCTAGGGTTTGTTGGACTCCACGGTTAAAGCACCTGTGCTTGAGACATTTTTAGCCTTGGTTTAGTTTGCAGTGCATTTTTGTAAGAGAGTGACAAAAGATTTATTTGTTTGGAGAGTTTTCTCTCTCTTTTCTTTTTATTTCTAACTTCGGATTGGCTTCTCAACACGATCTGTATCGGATTCCTCATCCCCATCATTAATCCTCAAAGGTCCCTGGCAATCAATGCTTCATGATAGCACCGCCCATGGCAACCCCCAGAACCCTGGCTTTCGAGATTTCAAGATAATCCTGCCCATGGCGTTCCGTGGCTGAATCCAGACCCTAGCAATCGACATTTCGTGATAATGCCGCCCATGGTATCTAAACCAGTAAAGTGCTTATGTGCCCCCAGTAGGATATTTAAATATCCTAAGAGACAAGCACCGAGGAGACGATATGTTGTTACGCATCTTCGAGGGGACTTTCCTACCTCTCCGCACCGGGAACTCGTCCAAATCAACTTGTGTTGATCGGCCGCTCCTAATCTAGGGGACTTTTTTCAGACATTAACACCCTTTTGCGTGATTTTGATAGTTATGCACACTGAACCAGACTATGTGTGGATTGGGGTGCTTAGGTTACCGAGTCCCGCAAGCCAAAGGTTAGTTAACGAGACCTAATACTCCCTAAGCCTTAGACCTAATACTTAAGCTTCACATTTTCCCCAACCTCTTGAGGATTATCTAGATCTTAGTGGATATGTGAATTTTTATGCCGAAGAGTCTAGCCCAAAAGGCCTAAGATCAGCATTCCTACTAATCTCTTTTTATGTCTCATTAACACTTTTTTCTTCATTTTTTCTTTTTCTTGATGTGGTCTAGAACTTCGGTTATTACCTTAATCTCTTACTAATGACTATCTCTTTTTCTTTTTCACTTTGTGCTCCTTTTTGTCTTTTTGCTCTTTTCTCATGAATTATGGCTTACAAAATTTACCTCCCTCCTCTACTTTTTTGTTCTTTTCATAATTTTTCAAATTTTTTGTTTTGACATATGTGAATTTTTTTTGTGAGAATCCTTCTGACTTTTTCTTGGTTCTGTATGTATGCACTTTACCACCCCCCATGCCTAAGTTTTGCAATGTCCTCATTGTAAACGGAGGGTGTGAAACAATGTTGGGTTTAGGGGCTTAGAACAGGATAAATCGGGTGGACAAATGGGTCAGAAATGACTGATGTGAATGATTTCAAGCTCTGGTACATGTACCAGAGGTGGGATAGACTATCTAAGACTGAACTCAAGGTGCAATAGACGTGGAGTACAGACTGATAATCAGACGGATCTTGGGTTTTTGAAATGATAGGTTGCCTCTTGTTAACCACTAAATTCAACGCTTTCAGCCGAGCGGAACATGGGATGGAGAGGAAGTGGTCAAATCAGCAGAGTTTTGTAAAACAAGTACCTTGATTAAGAGCCTGGTTGGTCCAACCAAGTGCTTGTTATGATCAACAGGATGATGATGCAACCCAAACCCTATTAATCTAGTGGGTTGATAGATGTAGATCAACATATGCGGAACCCACCATATGAAATGAACCTTTGATGGGTGTGGAAATGAAAAATTGGGTTTAGGCTGAGTCGAATTAGCCTGGTCTGAGTAGGGCTCCGAAAAATGATCAGTGAATAATGTGGAATCCCTACAGGGGTGATTAGAGATTGATGGATCATGATTTTTAGTCTTATCGATGTTTGATACCCAATGTATGTATGGAGTTAAATCATCTGCAATCGGCTCAGTGAGAGGTGAATCAGAATAGAAATTGAGTCTAGTTGCGGGTCGGGGTTGGAAACGGGTTTTGATCGGTTCTGTATATGTGGAAGAGGTGGCTTCTATGAGAATTGTGTATGAGGGCTCTTCTAGAAATAAGTGATAGGTGGTTTCTGGTTTTGGTTCCTGAGGATCGAAAAGAAATGTTAACAAGTTACTGGAGCCTGAACTTAGATCAGTGATCTCGGGAACCGGGACCTCAGATTTGGAGTCGGAGAATGAGTCATGTGAGCTGAGGTCGTAGATTGGTTTGTTGTAATCAGGAAGCAGATGTTCTCTGAAATTATGGTTCGATTCGAAATCGTCGGAGAGTTTGCGAAAATTGAGTTTTGAATGAGATTCGAGATCATGAGTTCCACCATAGAACAAATCACATGATGTAGATTCGGTAGCTTGACTATGGTCTAGCCTATGTGTATATTCTGAGCTCAAAAAGGTGCTCGTATTTGGTCTAGGCTCAAGTTCTAAGCTGGTAGGAGAGACCCAATTGAAACCCCACTCGTCCAACTCCTCGGTTTCTATATCGTAGATTGGCATGACTTCCAAAAAATCAATTTGATTCTCTGAGGATGTTGGAGAGGGATATTCATCAAAAAGAGGCCCAGAATCACATTCTCTATTGAAATTTTGATCTTCCTCATACGGGGCCTAGTAATCTTCCCAAGTTATTTCAGATCCAGATTCTAAGCTTAGGATGTGGGTTAAATCACTAGGATCTAGGTCCGAAGTACCCTCGAGGGTCACCTTATCAGAATAAGGGGCTGAATTTACACCCTCAAGAGGTTTAATTCTTCTCTCATCATTGCAGGAGTTTTGGCATTCTAAGCTTGGTGATTCATGGTCTAGGGGTGGCTCAACATTGTGTTCTCTTGCAATTTCCCAACCTAATTCAATATCAAGCATGTTGTATTCTATCTGGGTTCGGCATTCACAACCTCTTTGTGCCTCAAGCTCGAGATCTGGGAAATCAGATTGATCCTCGATATTGTTCCAAGATGGTTCATCCTCTATTTGTGGCATATACGGGTATTTTTGGTCGATAATTTGTTTTAATAATCTCATTATCTCTTCCCATTTTTCAAGATCATCTTGGTGTTGTTCCCAAAGTACAGGATTTGTCAGACATTGAAGGTATTCAAAATTGTGTAACTTTTTTATCTCAATGTATCTTGTTATGAGCATGTCTCGGGTTGATCCTCTTGTGGCTTCTGTCAATAACACTTGGGCACAGGTTATGATGAAGATTGTGGTTGTTGGGACATCAACCTGAATGTTTTCTACAGGTGCTGAGGTTTTGTCTTCATTTTCATAGAATTTCAGGGCATCCTCAATCATCCTATCTTTCATGGTTCTTCAGGATTCAGGTTTCTTGAATGGTAATCCTAAGTAGCTAGGCTGCATGTTTGGATCAGATGGTGGAATCAAAATGTTGAATCAAGTTGTGAAGAGATTGAATCTGAGTAGAGAGTCCCACTGAAATTTATATGTGTGTGCTCTAAAGAGAAGAGATGAGGGACTGGAGGTGTTTTTGACCCAATCAAGGCACCCAAAGATGTTTGGATGACTATGGAGGTTCGGGGCGGATGATACCCCTTGATCAGAAAGTTATCCACCTGAGAATTACTTGGGCAGCCAGAGAGGAAGAGTCTTGCAAAGACCCCTACATGGTAGAGTGTCCCCACGGGTTACAGGGTTTCCCCCACCCGACCTCTCTTGTCACTGAGATTCTAGGTAGACTAGATGGGGACCTTGACCTCTTAAGTCTACCACTTTTAAGATCAAAGGTGCTTTAGGCTTCTCACTTGAACTTTAGATGTTTTTGGTTTGTGACCTAATTTCAAGGTTGGTTGACCCAAGGGGTCAACTTCACCTGACCTGCCCTAAAGATGGCAGAATGAGTCTAGGTTAAGACCTAGAAATCACCCTTATTTGACTCCCAGGTTATTAGGTACAAGGTTTTTTAAGATTCAAGTGATTTTAGGGTTCAATTTTTAGGTTTTGTCTTGGTTAGATCTCTTCAATCAAGGGCTTGGGTAGCACACTGATGTAGGAGAGTTTATTTCCTTTTAAACAGTCATGTGTGACTAGCACTCCAAAAACCCTATTGTAGAAACCCTAATTTGGTTCTACTTCCAATCCTCTTTTCTTTACAAAAATTCTCTTTGGACTCAAAACAAGAAGTGTGTTGTCTGCGGAGATTAAGCGTGATTTCTACTAGGCACAGGAATTTGTGGGGTAAGCTCTTTAAAAATCGCTTCTTCTTCAATAAGTTTTGAAAATTTTATCTCGCAAATTAGGAAACTAGCCTTTTAAGTGATAATTACTATAAAGAGAAGGCAAGTAATTCCTATTTTGATTGCTTCCTTTTGTCTTTCAAGGATTAGGAGATGGATTAGGGAAGAAAAGAGATTACCTTCCCTGGAGTAGTTGACTTGCGTTGGAGATCTTCTCATGAAATACCTTGCAAAATCACAACAAAACAAAATAGGGCAAGTTAGTGCTCAAATATAATCATAAATAATGTAGAGATTAGTGATAAATTGCGCATTGCTTCCTCGGCAACGGCACCAAAATGTTGACGAGGGCGAGATCATGGTTTAAAAAGAGATGTATGTTGCAGTATAGATGAAATTGCCTCGAAAACATATAAGAATTTATTACTCGAAAACCTAAGTATCCAAGGTTGAACACATGGAGCAAATGGAATTTATTCACTAATCTCCATCAATGTAATTGAACACTTAAAGTTACTCAAAGCCTAATGTAGAAGATAATGTATGTGTTTATGAATTGAGATGTAGCAAAAATAGAAGAATTGGACATCTGATTCTATAAGCAGACGTCTTAAAAAGATATGTTTCTTTCTCTTCTTTTCTTCTCTTTCTGCCTCCTTTCTTTTCTTCTTTCTTCCTGCAGCTCCTTTCTTTGCTTTAGCCTTGCCTTTCTTTGCTTTTCTTCTTCTTCTTCTGTTCCTCTATTTTAGCCTTGTCTCTCGTTGCCTTTCTTCTTTCTCCTTCTTCTCTTGCACAGTGCCTTTCTCCTTTTTCTCTTGGACTTAGCTTTCTCGACCCTTGATTTCTTTCTTCCTTCTTTCTTCTTTGGATCTTCTGCATTTGCCTTTCTCTTCTTTAGCCGCACCTCTGCTACAACGCTTATTCTTCTTTCCTTGTCATCTTCTTCTACCTTGTCTTTCCTTCTTCTCTTCTGACTTCTCTTCTTTGCCTTGCTTCTGCCTCAGCTTCCTTTCTTCCCTTCTGACTTCTCTTCTTTTCTTTCTCTTTATGGCCATAGCTTCCTTCCCTGCTTGGCCTTAGCTTCACCTTGCCTTAGCTTCAGCTGTGCCTTCCTTTTCCTTCTTCTTCTTTTCTTTCCTTTCACACAGCGAAGAGCAAAACCTATCCCTTACCCTCCCCCACGTCACTCTCTCTCTATTTCACTCTTAGGTTCGCTCTCCCAGAGCTGGGTAATCGGGTCGGGTTTGGCGTGCCAGGGTCCAGGCGCACTGGCATGGTGTAGTGAGCGAGGAGTGCTAGGTAAATGGGTCGGCTACCAGGTCCGTGGGGGCAAGGGTCGCTGTTTTATCGCACTTGATCGGGTTTTAAAAGATAATACGTTGTAATATAGCTGAAAAAGCGTTCAAACAAATAGAGAATTTTATTACTCGAAAAACTAGAGTATCCGAGGTCGAACACAGGGAGCAATCTGAGTACTTTTAAAAATCAAAGAATACTACTTTTAAATGAAAGATAATTGATTCACAGAGAGATTTAAAAAAAATAGTTGCTGAGAGAGAACAGAATTGGACGTCTGATTTCTTTATCAGATGTCTTAAATGTAGTGTAGTCTTCCTGTTTGGCCTTCTTTCTTGGTCTTTGCTTTCTCTGTAGTCTTCCTCCTTACTTCTCTCTTCTGCCTTCTTCTTCTTCTTCGTAGGCTCTTCTTCTTCCTTGAACTTCTTTCTCTTCTTTTCTCTTTCCTACGAAGGCTTCTTCCTTGGTCTTCTTTCTTCTCTCTACAGTCCTTTCTTCTTCTCTCTTTTCTTCTTTGCTCAGCCTCTTCTTCTGCTTCTTTTTCTCCTTGCGGCTAAGTCTCTCAACGCTCAGCCTGCCTGCACAGAGAGGTGGAAGCAAAACCTACCCTGTCCCTATACCCACGCGTCTCTCTCTCTAAAATTCACTCAAGGATGCTCTCCCAGAGCCACGGGTAATCGGGTCGGATTTCGCACCCGGGACCAGGTGCATCGGCAGGTGGGTGATGCGCAAGGAGTGCTCAGGTTGGGTCGGGTCAGAGCCCACCAGATCCGCGAGGTGAAACCGCGGACGAGGCGAGCGTGGGATAAGGTGAGGGACCTCACCCCTGTGCGTTCGGAGGCAAAGAGCGTATAACACAAAAATAATTTATACCGCACCTGCGCTTTGCGTTTCGCCGATGTGGGACTATTGGTTCTGCCCCGCTCCCGCGTGCACCCGCAGAAGATTCTTCGTGCAATTGCCAAGGCCATGGGCTTCGCAGCGCTCTTTGCTGGACCAGATCACTTCGCACCGCTCGCCCGAGTCCGCTGCACCTGAAGCCTGGAGCTGCTGACGCCTGGAGCTGCTGCGAAGCTGCTTCAACCGTCAATGGCGGTAGGAGTTGAAATACTGTCCAATACAAAACAAGCCTCTCGGCTTAATCAGACCGGCTGGGGACCTTCGTCGTGGCACGGCGAAGGTGGTGCACGGTGCTGCAGGTCGTGGGACGGCCTAGGCGTGCGTGCCTAGGTCGTCCTGTGACCGAAGGTGTGGGTGAGTTCGGGGGGCTATTATGGAGGCATAGAGGGATGGCGGATGGGCGGAGATTGTTCCTTGTGGTGAGGCAGAGCTTATGAGATGGTTGGCGAGCCATGTGGAGGGGCGAAATGGTGGGGGTGGCTCGCCGGAGGTCGGTCGGTGACGTGGAAGATGAGGGTGGTCAGCGACGGTCGCGGGGCAATTAAATGAAATAAAAGGGGGAAAAGAGAGAGGGGAAGATGGAGAAGGTATCTGGAGTGTTCTGGAAGGGAGGGAGGCAGGGGAGTAGACTGCGCGTAGCTGCCATCGTCGGAGAAGAAGAACCCTGAGGGAGGGAGCGACGACGAGGACGAGGTCAGGAGAACGCGTGCCTGGTACAGCGCGACGCGGGAGAAAGAGGCGAAGTGGACTCTGCTACTGGTATGGCAGCAGAGCGACGATAAGGAGGGGAGGAGGTTTCCGGTGCTTGCGGGTTTCTTGGCCGGAGATGGAAGAGAGGAAAATTTGGGGGAATCTCCGCCAAAACAAGTCTGAAGATCTGCGGCCGGGTCTGGGGATCCTTTTATAGGTGTTGGCCGAACTTTCTAGTGCGTGGAGGGCGCGCAATCACCTCCGCCGACTCACCGGAGAAGGAAAGAGGGTGGATACCCAAATCCCTCGTGCGTTCGCACGAGAGATTGGGTTAACACCAGAGATCGTGATTGGCCTTAGATGGAAGGGAATTCCTTAGAGAATCTCCCTTCCATTTCTGGGGGGGGGAATCTCTGAGGAATCAGAGAGTAATCCCTCTCCAAACCTCGCCAGAGGTCGGTTCTGCCCTAACAATGGTGGCAGGACTTGATTGCAAAGGTGGCGAGGAAATTAGGAGGCTCTCTGCAATGATTTTCAAAAGATAGGGGCTAAATTGTGATTTAGGTGTACTAAATTGCAAAGTAGGTCAAGATGACCTCCCCTTAGGTCCAAATTTTGGTATAAAATTTTGACCTAAGGAATCCAATGGTGAAGTTGGATTTTAGGTTTGACCTCGTTTGACTAGATATTTTGCGTAAAAACCTAAATTAGGTCAATTAATGAGCTAGGACCCTAATCTAGGTCAAACTAGGTTCCAAAGGCAAAATTAAGTGTTCTAAACCCTAGGGGATATTTTTCCATGATTTTTAGAGGGTTTACTTGATTTTTATCCTGACCGAAACCTTGTTGATTTAAGCAGGTCTGTTTTAGGGTTACCAAATGTCATTTAATTCCTAAATTGCACATGAACCCATTTCTGATTGACTCAACCCGCTTTTTATCTTATTTAGACCATTTGACCTATATTTTGCCTCTGAGAAATCCTATTTATGTACTGCAATGGTAAAATTGCAGTTTTAATCTTTAATTCATGTTTTCTTCTCAGAGCACTTATTCCTTCATTTAGGCCTTCTTCTAGGTTATGTAGGAGCTTTTATCTTCTTTATTGGGTCAAAATGAGCTAGTTATGGCTAATGATGAGGCTCCCATCAGTAGCGGACGAGGCATGCATATGGGAGAGGGACCTTACCCTGTGTCGTTTGGAGGCGATGAGCTAAGAACACAAAAATAATAAATATCACTTACCTCACTCTTGAGTTCACGAGGTGGGACTAAAAGTCCCACCCGCTTCTGCTGGCGCCTGTATGAGGAAGGTCAGCTCAATTGGAGCTGCGGATGCCTTGCAAAACCTTCTCTCAAGCTGGATGCTTTTGCGCACTCACGCGCATCACCTGGAGATCTTATGCCTGGAGCGCGTAGCTTGGAGCAACCTTGCAAGCAAGCTTGCTTCAGCGTCAATGGCGGAAGGGGGCTCAGACCTGCGCTACACAAATACGACCTTGCGACCCTATCAAACAACGAGGGAAGCTTCGCTGTGTCACTGCGAAGGTGAGGCGAGGGTTGGCTGGTCGCGGGGTGGCCTAGGCGTGTGTGCCTTGGTCGCTCTGTGGCCGTGACTATGGGTGTGTTTGGTGGACAAGTGTGGCGGTGTTGGCAGTCGATGGAAGGGAGGAATGTGCTCATTGGGTGATGGCAGAGGTGATGAGGGGTCAGGCGAGGTGTGTGGAGGTGCGGAGCGGTGGATAAGCCTCGCCGGTGGTCGGCCGAAGATGGAGAAGGTGGAGGTGGTCTGCGGCTGCGAGGGGTTGAAAGTGGAAATAGAAAGAGGGGAAATGAAGAGGGGAGACATGGGAGTAATTCTAACCTAGCTAACTGGATGAAAGGGGAGAAAAAGATGGCTGGCCGTACGTACTGCTACCGGAGAAGAAGACGTCTAGTGGAGGGAGAGAGGCGACGATGACGGGGCTGGAGCATGCACGCAGGTATTGCACGACGTGGAGGAAGGTGGTGAAGGCGGCTCCGCCACTGGTATTGTGGCAGAGCGACGAGAAAGAGGAGGAGGGCTCGCTGGAGCTCGCTAGACCCTTGGCTGAAGGAGAGGAAACGAAATTGGGGGTATTTCTCTGGCCAAGTCAAGCTGAAGAGATGCGGCCGGAGGTGATGGACCTTTTATAGGCACAGGTAGGGGCTCCTATGCTTGGAAGACAAGCTTCCAAGCACAAGAGACCACGCCGGAGATGGAAATAGTTGGAGACCCAAATCTCTCGTGCGTTCGCACGAGAGATTGGGTGTGATTCAGATCTTTCAATCATGTTCAGATGGAAGGGAATTCCTCAGAGAATCTCCCTTCCAAATTTGGGAGGAGATCTCTGAGGAATCAGAGAGTAATCCCCCTCCATTCCTCACCGAAGTAGGATTCCTCCACTGTAATGGTAGAGGGACCTGATTGTAAGAGTGGAGGGGAAGTTAGGGGGGTATGTGTGATGGTTTTCAAAAGTTATGGGCCAAAATGTAATTGGGTGGACTATTTTACAAAGTAGGCCAAGATGACCTCCCCTTAGGTCCAAATTTTGGTACAAACCTAATTTCAACCTAAGGAATCCAATGGTGAAGTTGGATTTTAGGTTTTAACACGTTTGACTAGTCATTTTACACAAAAACCTAAATTAGGTCAAATAATGAGCTAGGACCCCAATCTAGGTCAAAATAGGTTCCAAAGGCCAAATTCAAGGTTCTAAACTCTAGGGGGTATTTTTCCACGAATTTTAGAGGGTTTAGTTGATTTTTATCTTGACCATAACATTGTTGAATTAAGCAGGTATGTTTTAGGGTTACTAGAGGTCATTTAATTCTTAGATTACGCACTAACCCATTTCTGACTGAATCAACCCACTTTTTATCTTATCAAGAACATTTGACCTATGTTTATCCTTTGAGAAATCCCATTGATGTACTGCGATGGTAAAATTACAGTTTTACCCTTTATATCTTGTTTTCTTCTCAGAACATTAATTCCTTGAACTAGGCCCTTCTCTATGTTATGTAGGAGCTTTTATTCTCTTTCTTAGGTTAAAATGAGCTAGTTAGGGCTCATGATGATGTTATCATCAGCTACCATGCAGAGGCAGCATAATGCTGAAATTATAGAGGTTCATAACCAACTCGCACTATGGCTGGGACTCGCTAGCTTGGTGCACTCTTGTCTTAACCTCTGTTGAATCCAAACAATGTGCCGCACCAGAGGCATGTTGCAAACACAAATCCGGGCCAAGCACATTACATTTATCAAGCCCCTTTTGCACCTCCACTAGAAGGGTTGGAGGTTTCTACTCAGTATGTAGGATATCAATAGTAACCTCCTCTCCTACCAACTCCACATCTAAACCAAGCAGGCCTAAACTCTGTCACTACACGTAGTGGCAAAACAACCTAGGACCCACCTTATCTTAATCAATCTAGTTCGAGTAGTTCAAAGCCTAAACCCAGGGTGGATATCAAGGACAAACCCACCACAGATCCAGAGCCTGATGTAGGATCTGTAAATCACAAGCACACTAGAAGGGGGGATGAATAGTGTGGTAGATAAAAAATTGCAAGACAAAGCAAACCACAAAAACACACAAGATATATAGTGGTTCCCCTCACTTGGGTACTCCACTACCTAAGTCTCCCGACTTAGGATTTTTAACCCGATTCCCTCAATCCGTAGGGGATCAATTTACTAATACCTGAGGTAATTAATGGGTTACCTCACCCAATTACAAGATATCAAAAAGAAATAAAGATATAGGTGTAAGATAGATGCAAATAAAAGCTTACAACAAATTCCTAAGTCTCCAAACAAGTGGATATCTTAATAGATGATAATATACCAATATAATAAAATCAGACTAAAACAAAAGACAATACGATAAAGCACGAGATTGCCTAAAAGATGTTTGTTGAGAGAGTGTTGCCTTGAAGAATGCAACAAAACAATAGACCTTGCAGCTAGAAATGTGAAATTTGGAATTAGGAGCAAGGAGACAATATTTTCTTGTTGTTGTGTGCAAATGACACACACAAGGTGTTTATATAAGCCACTAAAAACCTTCCCTACGATTACTAGCCATTAAGGGAAATTTGGGAAGATTAGAGATAGGTTTAATTGCAAAATAGTCGTTCAGATTGGTCACAACGGTTAGTTGGTACCGGTACTAAACTTTTGGTACCGGTACTGATTGCTTGTAGTCAACCCAACTAAGTCACTAGGTACCGGTATTCATGATGAGTACCGGTACTTGTGACTCATAGATTTGGGTCCAGTGACCTACATGTACCGGTACTAGTGATTAGTATCGGTACTTGTAAGGTCCAGGCAAAAACCAAGTGTACAAACTGTGACCACTTGGTACCGGTACTTGTTCATAGTTTGGGACTTAGGCCCAAACCTATGCCTAGCATGTACCGGTACTTATGACCAGTACTAATACTTGCTACAAGTACCAAATATTATAAGTGTAAGTCAATATTTAGAGATATGCAACCTACTCTAAATGACTTTATTTTGAAAAAAATCGATTTTGAGTTTTGAAACGAGTGAATGAACGATATTCTGAGCCCTAATTATCTCTACTTTGATTTTAACTCCTAGATTATGTTTTACTTGTTAGGAGACATACAAAGATTCTAAAATGCAATTAATACAACAAAAACTATAGTCTTCTGGTCTTCTTCCTTGATATGCTATCTTGTTGCTTGCATCCATAGATTCTTTTGACCTGTGATACTTCATAAACACATTAGATTTCAAAATGGTTTTGTTAACACCAAAGCACAAAAGAGAGATGGAACTAGGTTCCAACAATCTCACATTCAAAGATTCTAAAATACAATTAATACAACAAAAACTATAGTCTTCTAGTCTTGTTCCTTCATATGCTATCTTGTTTCTTGCATCCATAGATTCTTTTGACCTGTAATACTTCATAAACACATTAGATTTTTAAATGGTTTTGTTAACACCAAAACACAGAAGAGAGATGGAACTAGGTTCCAACAATCTCCCCCTTTTTGGTGTTGTAAAAATAAACAAGATACTCATATTTAAAAATAAATAGAAACTTAATAAGAGAAGAATAAAAAACTCCACAAGGAGTGAAAAACCTCCCCCTCAAACTAAGCTCTCCCTATTTTAAATATGAAGTATCCAATCATTTCTCCCCCTTTTTGTCAAGCAAGCAAAAAGATGAGCAAATAATAGAATTTTAAAAATAAAACATGATATATTTCACATAAGCAAACAAAGCATGATACATGAATAACCAACTCTATTCAATCATCATAACATGATTAGGTTCATAAAGATAAGACTTGAAACAATTTTAGCACATAATTATCTGAAAAGTCATACAAATTTAACAAGCAACAAAATAAAAACTAAGCTAATTTCTAGGACATTTTCTAATAAGCTTTTGCACATGTCCACTACCATCCTCAGCATCATCGTCGTCATCATCATCTTCATCTTCATCATCACTATCTTCATATGAAACTTCTTCGTCATCTTCCGTGTCTTCTTCTTCTTCATCATCATGAAGAACAGGTTCTTCTTCCGCCATTGAAACAGGAGATGGATCTTGAAATTGCTTTTGCCTTCTTTCATTGTATTCTTGAAGTGCTTTCGGTTGAGTTCGCTTCCTTCGTTTAGGTTGTTGAGTGGAAGAAGTGACATGGGAGGACTCAATAGAAAGAGAAAGGTCATAGAATTTGCATTCCATGTGACGGAAGGCAAAATTTAGATTGGTTAAATTTTGACCAATGTAATTGAAGGTATTTATCAAATTGGGATTAGTTCCAGACACATTAGATAGATTTACCTAAATTTATTTTAGCTTCTGGATATGGGTAGGTTATAGGAACGAAAGTGGAGGATGATTCATGAGGTGGATGAGAAGAAGATTGAGCATTTGGATCAATTTTTTCTTCATCATCACTAGAGAATTCCTCTCTAGTAGGTTTCACTCCCATTTTTCAGAGAGTGGACAATTTAAAATAGACCATTTTTCTAAGAGGAGTAAAATTAGAGAGGTCAATTTTATTTTTATGAAGAATGTGTGACACCAAAATATTCAATGGTAAAGCTGATGCACGGTAATGGGGTCTAAGAAAGTTAATGAAAGCTGTGTTCCAATTAACCGGAAAGCTCGTACTGATAGCATAAATTAAGAGTAAAATATCAACAATTATTTTGTGAAATCCTGAATTTTTAGCCCTTAAGTTCCATGCTAAGATACAAAAAAGGATGCGAGCAAAAAGGGTCATATTTGGGGCAACCAATGCTTTGCCCTGATAGTTAGGGAGGAAGAGAGTTTTATGGATTTTATGAGTAGGAAATTGCTCCTTAAGTGTGTTAAATGCATGACCTTCATTAGGACATTCAGTAATTATTGACAAGAATTTAGTGTGATAGTGATTTTCTAACAAAAAACATTTGTTGTTAAGACAAGGTGACCTCGATTTTCATGTTCTTGGTGATTAGCAAAGAATAGACAATTGACATAAGGGTATACTCTAGGAACATCAGCAAAGAATGATTCATCAAAGAAATGCATGAGTTTTTGTTCGGAAAGACGAGTGGTAAAACTAAAGAGTTGAAGAGAGAAATCTTTCCACTCAACTGGCCTACAATGATGGAGTTTTAGGTCTTTATACCAATCAAACTTTGACCTAGCATCCTCATTAATGCAAAACTTGTGAAAAGCATCTTGAGGTGCTTTTCCCTTACTTTTTGATTTAGGTGCCATCTATAAACATGCAATAACAAGGAATAGGAAAACGATTAGAAATATAGAAAACTTCCTTTCATGTGTTTGTACAAAAAAATACATTTAAGCCTGCATGTACCGATATTGGTGATTGGTACCAGTACTTGTTGGTTTTTGTTCCAACCAGAAATTTGAGTTAATACCGGTATTCATCTTCAGTACCAGTACCTGCTCATTAAGGCAGGCACTATTGCGCCAAGCTAGTACTGGTACCAATGATGGGTACCGGCACCACCTGGTACCCGACGAAAAACAAATGCAGTAGTGATGAGAGCCTCATCATGAGCCCTAACTAGCTCATTTTGACCTGAGAAAGTAAACAAAAGCTCTTGCATAACCTAAAGGAAGACCTAAGTCAAGGGTTTACTATTCTGAGAAGGAAACATGAACTAAAGGGTAAACCTGTAATTTTACCATTGCAGTGCATCAATGGGAATTCTCAAGGGTTAAACATAGGTCAATTGGACTTAATAAGAGAAAAAGTGGGATGGTTCAGTCAGAAAAGGGTTATTGTGAGATTTAAGAATTAAATGACATTCTGTAACCCTAAAACAAACCCGCTTAATACAACAAGGTTTTGATCTAGATAAAAATCAAATAAACCCTCTAACATTCATGGAAAAATATCCCCTTGGGTTTATAAGCTTCAATTTGACCTTTGAAACCTATTTTGACCTAGATTGGGGTCCTAGCTCAGTATTTAACCTAATTTGGATTTTTTTGCAAAATACCTAGTCAAACGTGGGCAAACCTAAAATCCAACTTCACCATTGGATTCCTTAGGTCCAAGTTAGGTTTATACCAAAATTTAGGCCTAAGGGAAGGTCATCTTGACCTACTTTGGAAAATGGTCCACCCAATTACATTCTGACCCCTAACTTTTGAAAAAACCCTTGCGCAAAGCCCCCTAGCTTCCTCGCCACCCTTGCATTCAGGTCCCTCCGCCATTACAGCGGAGGAATTCCACTCCGGCGAGGATTCGAGGCTAATATCTCCTCGAATACTCAGAGATCTCCTGCCAGATTTGGAAGGGAGATTCTCTGAGGATTTCTCCATTGTTTGAACGCGATCTCCAGATCAAATTTACACCCAATCTCTCATGCGAATGCTCGAGAGATTTGGGTGTCCTAAACACCTTCCTTCTCTGGCAAGGAGTTTGCATTGGAAGACTTGCCCTTCAAGCACAAGAAGCTCAGCCAACGACTATAAAAGGACCCCCGGTCCTCTGCGCATCCCTCATGCTTGATTTGGCCGAAGAATCCCCCAGAATTCCTCTTTCCTCACTCCGGCCAAGTAGCCCGCAAGCTCCGGCGACTCTTCCTCCCTGTTCTCGTCGCTTTGCCACCATACCAGTGGCAAAGTCTTCACCTCATTCTTTCGTGTCGTGCCATACCTGCGCTCGCGTCTACATCCCTCTCGTCATCGTCGTTATCTCCACCTTAGGGCCGTCTTCTCCGACACTAGCACATATGTGCCGTTCATGTCCTCTGCCCCCCCTTCGCTCCAATCACCTCAGATAAGTTCCTCTTCTCCCACTCTTTATTTTCCCTCCTTTTATTTCACAAAACCACCCCTTGACTGCCACTGTCCACCCTCATCTTCCTCATCTCCGGCTGACCTCCGGCGAGATGCATCCATCACTCCGCACCTCCACACATCTCGCCACCAACCTCTTCACCTCTGCCATCACCCACTGCCCACTTTCTGCCCCTCCACTGACCGCCACACACGCTCCATACTTCCACTGAACAACCCCACCTTCACGGCCACAGCACGACCTAGGCACGCACGCCTAGGCCATTCTGAGCCACACCGACCCCCGCCTCACCTTTGCCATCATACGGTGAAGGTTTTCTTGTTATTTGATAGCGCCGCAAGGCTGTTCTTGTGTCGTGCAGGGTTGAGCCTCTGTCTGCGATTAACAAGCAAGCAAGCTTGCTTGCTTCCAAGCTCCAGGTTGCGTGCTCCAGGTTTCAGGACTCCAGGCGGCGCGGGTTGAGTGTGCGAGTGCACCCAGCCTGAGAGCAGTCATTGCGAGACCTTCAGCTATGCCAATTAAGTGAAGATCTCTTCCTACGGGTGCCAGCAGAAGCAGGTGGGACATTTAGTCCCACCTCGTAAACTTAGGGGTGAGTAGTGTGATATAAGTTGTTTTTGTGTCCTCAGCTAATCGCCTCCAGTACACAGGGGTGAGGTCCCTCACCCTCACACCTCATCCACGACCTGCCCCTGCGGATTTGGCACCCGACCCGATTACCTAGACCTAGCACTCCTCACGCACTACACCACGCGGTGTGTCTGGACCCGGGCGCGCGATACCCGACCCGATTACTCAGCTCTGGGAGAGCGTACCGAAGAGAGAAATAGAGAGAGAGATGAGGGAAGGGTAGGGGGTAGGTTTTGCTGCATGGTGTTGTGTAGGAAAGAAGAAGGAGCTAAGGAAGGAAGAGGCACAGCAGAGAAGAAGAAGGTGGTGGCTGAAGGACTTAGCAAGGAAGAAGGTAGCCGTAGCAAGGAAGGAAAAGGGAGAAGAAGAAAAGAGAGGCACTGTAGCAGAGGAGTGGCCAAGCAGAAGAAGAAGAAGAAAGTAGCTGGTGAAGAAGAAAAGCAGGGACTTAGCTGCAGGAGGAAGGCAAGGGTAGAAGAAGAGAAGTAGGAGCAGCCAAGCATTAGAAGAAAGAAAACAAGGAACGACAAAGAAGAAAAGAAGAAGAAGAAGCCAAAAGAAGCACAGCTGCAGAGCAAAGAGTAAGAGGAAGAAGAGAGAGAGGGATGACACAAAAGGCCAAAATCACAAATCAAAGCACTGTAGCAAGATTTTTTTTTAAAACGTCTGATAAAATATTAGACGCCCAATTCTTTTGAGCATTATTTCTACATAACATTACTCTTTGATTTTGGTTGAATTAGTTATTGCTTTTCATTGAGAGATGTGTTCTTAAGTTTTGAAGTACCCAATTGCTCCGTGTGTTCGACTTCGGATACTTTGATTTTCGAGTTATAAATTCTTATTTATTTTCGTGGCGATTTCAGCTATACTACAATGTGACAACTTTTAAAACACGATTTCATCTCAGCAACATTTTAGCGCCATTGTCGGGGAGCAACGGGCATTTTAGAAGCTTTTGATCACAACTTCTGATTCAATACTAACTTAATTTCTCTCTTTTGTTGTGTTTGTCTCAGGGAAAGTCGAGAAAAGAAAAGCAGCCGCACAACAACCACACCAAGGAACAGGTAACTTTCATTAGCCCTCTCTCTTAATCCCCTCAAAGTCAGAAAAGGAAAAAAATAAAGAAAAATCAATCTAGGGCTACTACCTGCTTCCATATTTACTAATTCATCAAAGTTGCCTGATTTTCATTTCAACACATTTTGAATTGCACATCCAATTAAGGTAACTAGGGCTAAAACCTTCTTGATTGAGCCCTAGATACCAATTTTTAAGGCAACTAAATTAGACCAACTAGAGCCAACCTAAGGATTGCAAAGCTAGGGTTTTTAAAGACACATCTTCTCTTAAGCAAAGAAGCAAAAAATTTTAAAAAGAGGTGTGCCTAAGCCTTGTTTGAAAAGATCTATACAAGAGAAACCCTAAGCAAATTAGGCTTTTAATCCATTTGAACCCTAAAAGAAAGGACCTAACAGCTCTCAAAGAAACAAAGAGGTAAACTTGATCCTTTGGGTCAACCAACCTTAAAATTAGGTCACATTTTGCACTCAAAAGGCCTAAAGTTCAAGTGAAACCCTAAGCACCTTGATCTTATTTAAAAAAGGTAGACTGAAGAGGTCGAGATCTCCATTCTGCTCTACCTGGAATCTCAGTGACAAGAGAGGTTAGGTGGGGGAAACCATGTAACTCGTGGGTGCGCTCTACCATGTAGGGGTCTTTGCAGGACTCTCCTTCTCTGGTTGCCCAGGTACTTCTCAAGTGGACGACCTTTTTGACTAAGGGGTATCATCCGCCTCGAACATCTATAGTCACCCAACAATTTTTGGGTGTCTCGAATGGGTCCAGCACTTTCTGATCTCATCACATCTTTCGGTGCATGTTTGGTAGGAGGTACCTAAGACCATCCTTAAGACCTCCTTTAGAGATTCATTCTCGCCGAGGCCAAGCCTCGATGCCCTTGTTTGTACAGCAACCCCACCACATAGACCTTTCCTCTAATTCAGAACCAAGTTCTCCTTCTTCTTCCATCATGGCACAACCCATTCAAGAAGTGAACAACCTTGAGCACCAGCTTCAGTGCCTAAATGATCTCTTCCAAAACTTTGTAAACCCATTGCAACATCCAATGATGCAAGATCACTATAATCTTGTTGCAATGGCAATCGAGCCTCGAGTTCGAATCCCGGCTAGAGGTCCTGATTCTAAACTCAAGCCCAATATGATTCAGGCCATACCAAAATTCCATGGGCTTAACTCTGAGGAACCATTCCAGCACATTAAGTAGTTTAAGCATCTGGCCCAGATCTTCGATTTAGATGCACAAAATTGGGATATTCTGCTCATGAAAATGTTTTCTTTCTCCCTTATGGACAAGGCTGCTCATTGGTATCAAACCCAGACTTGTCCGATCAACACATGGGATGAACTTCAGTCCAAATTTTTGAAGAAGTTCTTTCCCGTTGGCCAGGCAAATGCCTTGCGCCACTAGATCACTCATTTCACCCAACAAACGGGAGAACCTTTTCATGAAGCATGGGACCAATTCTTAGATCTCATGTGAAAGTTCCCCCATCATGGAGTTCCTAAATGGGAACAAGTCCAGTCTTTTTACTAGGGACTCCGTGAAGACATTTGATTATTCGTCAATGCAACCTGCGGAGGAAACATCATGGGTCAACATGAGGACACGGTGTGGGAGATTCTCGAAAATACGTGCGAGAACTCCATTAATAATGACTCCATGGGCTTATTCGACCAGACGAATGCCTGCGCAGCAACAACTTTTAGGGGAGCACATGAGACGCAGGACCTATCCACATCTGTCGACTTGGAACTGATGGCCAGTCGGTTGGACAAGGTCTCTATCATAGAGAAGAAGGTGGACAAGCTGACTCGACATCTACAGTGAGCCACCTCTGCGCAGAACTCTTTTGCATGGCCACCTCTTGCGAGTGAAACTATGCAGAACATCTATCACCAATCTTCTCAAGGGATGGACCCGTATCCACTCTCGTCTGACTCTCAGATCGGAGAGACATCCGATCCATTCTATTCTAGTTGGGGGAACTCTGAACCCTCGTATTCTGACTTTCCTGAGGCTCCTCAGACCTGCGAGGACCTCAATGCCATCCAGAATGACCCATTCTCCAATACCTACAACCCTGGATGGCGAAATCATCCCAACTTCCAGTGGACGGGAAATTCTCAGACTCAATGACCACCTTATCAGCCCCGTCCATAAGCTCCTCGTCCATATCAGTCGCCTCAGCCTCGGCCCAATCCCACCTATCAATCTGGGCCAAACCAGGATCAAATGACTCTTATCCTTCAAGCAGTGGCTGACATTCAAAAGATGAATGCGACAATGCAAAAACAGCACAAGGATGAGATCACAGAGGTTCGCAATCAACTAGCCCAGATGGCAAATTCCTGCCAACCTGGAACCCTTCCTTCGCAACCTTTGCCAAACCCAAATAACGTGCCAACCCAGAGGCACGTTATGAACCCAAATTCAGGCCACGCACATATGATTTATCAGGCCCCTTCTGTTCCATCACCAGACGGGATGGAAGCCTAGACATCTTATGCGAGATTTCAGTAGTAGCCACCCCTCTTACCAAATCCAAACCAAAACCAGGCAAGATTAAACTCTGTAACAACTCGTAGTGGTAAAACAACTCAAGACCCACACTATCCAAACCACTCTAAGACTGGTAGTAGCCCAAACCCTAGGATAGTTATCCAGGATACCCCTATCCGAGATAAAGAACCTGGATCTATTCTAGAGGAACAAACTAGGGTTCCATTTCCTGAGGCCTTGACCAAAGGAAAAAGGATAACCAAACCCGTGGCTCCTGAGGAGGATCTGGTCAAGCTCTTTGAACAGGTCCAGATAAACATCCCCTTGATGGATGCAATCCGCCACGTACTGGCAGAACTATTTCAACACGTTTTGAAAGTCGTCGGAATCGTAGTATAGTCGCGCAAAAATGTTCGTCAAAAATTAAGTTTGTAAAAATAACGAGACTTTGAGTCCCGGTCGTTCGTCTCTAGGCGACGTTTGTTTTACTTTTGAAATCGATCTTTTTGCCACTCTACTTTGCTTAAAAACGCATGCTGGTTTCCAATCTCCTAATTAAGATTTCATCACTTCTGTTATGAACTCGGATTATGTGTGAGCGTGTGAGTTTCTATGTGCACGATTCTAGTGAGGTGGTGACTATTTACAGAGAATGCATCTATTGTTAGGTTTTCGATATTCTCGGGAAACGACATGCTTGTTGCAGAATGGATAGACAATTAAAACAGGCAACTTGAATCACGCAGATATAATAGTAATCAATAAGCTCATGGTGATTTCACATGGAGACATATGTATATATAAAGGCATTTTTTTCATTCATTTAGTGGAAGAGTTGTTTGCAACAAAAACTGTAGAGGAAAACTTGTATAGAAATGCTTGGAATTTAAATCTACCTACCAGAGAATGACTGCATACAAGAATCAATGGGGGGATTTTGCATGCATCATTAGGGGAGAATAAAGACTACTCTACTAAGCAGTAATAAAAAGCAGTAAAACTACAAAGAGGATAAACTAAGTCTAGCAGAACAAAAGGGCATTCGGGGGTGGCCCCTCGATGGCCTTGGAGTGGTCGGGAGGAGAATGAGGGGAGGCCAATGGAGCTTAGGCCGACCCTTGGAGAGAGGGAGGAGTGATCCAGTATCCCGGCATGGTGTCCTTCATGGTGGTGATGAGCTCGTGGAGGTGGAGTGGCTAACCTAAGTGAAGGTGGGTGTGCATGGAGCCAATGAGGTGAGTGGTGCCAAGTATGTGAATGGAAACCAAGGGATGTGAATGGGTGCACTTGGTCGTCCATGGGGCCCTTTTATAGACTCAAGGGCTTCTCTCTAGAGAGGTGTGGATCTCATTTTGAATGCCTCTTGGTTGCAGTTCAAGAGAGTTCTAGAGAACTCTAGAGAAGTGTGTGTGCATGAATGGGTGTGTGTGTGTGTGTGTGTGTGTGGTCATGTGCTATGTGGCTAGGTGGCTTAGGTTAGGTCCTAAGGGGTTTAGGTAGGTGTATGTCTTGAATTAGGGTTACAAACCCTAATTGCTAAGGGAAAAATGCAATTAAACTTAACCTAAGTTTAATTGGATGAGTGTAAACCTAATTGAGAGTGAAATAACTCAATTAGGTTGGGTTTAGGCCAATTGGACTCTCACCAAGTCCAGTTGAACTTGTGTGGGTTGAGATCTAAGCTCAATTGGACTCAATGAGTCCAATTGACTTAGGTGAAGGTAATTGACTTTAATCTAAGTCAATTGGGTTTGGTGAGGACCTAATTAGGTTCTTAGGTAGGTCTAAAGGTGATGTACTAGGGTTAGGATACCATAATTTAGGTTGCTATGGGGTTGGGATTAGGTTTAGGGAGCTAGAGATCCAAGATCAAGGCTTGAATCTCAAAACAGGGACTGGAGGCCAATACCAGACATCCAAAAAATGTGATCAGACGACTTATACTCAAAAATCAGAAGTCCAGACTTCAGTTCTGGACGTCCAATATTAGTCAGGGAGAAATCAAGGTTTTATTTTGGGTATTCTACAGAAATTGGACGTCTGACAAAGTGTCTGGACGTCTAATAACACTGCAGAAGTGGGTTTGGTGTGTGCGGGAGTTGGTAAGGGTCTTGGATGTCCTATAACTTATCTGGACGTCCAGATAAGGGTTGGAACTAGGGTTTTAGGGCTTCCTAGGGTGTTGTGACCTAATCTAAGGGTGGCTAAGGCTTGGGGAAGTTTCTAGGCTATCCTAGGGCTATGATGGACCTAAGATCTTCACATTTTACTGCTTTATTCCTACTTAATAGAATAGAAAACCTTTAACTCCCTTACATTATTATTCCTACATCTAAACTAAGCCTTCTGCTCCAGCTCTGCTGCAACTCCCGTTACTCCTGATCCAGCTTCAGATCCTGCTCTAGATCAGCTTATTGCCTGCAATTGACATAATGCACTTAATCAGCTCATTATAACATTATTTCATGCATAGCTAAAGAAAAGCAGTAAAGATGCAGATAATGCGTATGCATGCATGAATAACCCTAACTTATGCTAAGTCCTAGCTTAATCTAGGTCAATTAAGACCTATGATTGCTGCGCAATCATACCCCCATGCCTAAATCTTGCTAGTCCCTAGCAAATGCAAGACTAAATTATTTACAGCAAGGGTCCCTAAGGGACTGATTATTTTATCAGGTGTATGCATAGCGATTTTTCTCTTTTTCGTTTTCATCCTATGCTCTAGAAATCTAGACAATCATGAAAGTGCAGCTATGTAACTTTTGCAACGGATTCAAGTGAAAATTGATACACCTCTAAAGCCTGTACTCGACCCCTAGTAAAAATTCTAGCAGGATAGGTGGACTTCTTCCCTCAGGGTATTCAAAATATTCTATGAATTTCACCCCGGCTTTAGTCTTAGGTAGAGAATCTCTGAGGGAAAAGCTTAGATATTTGGTGGCTCACTCTCACTTGATGCTACATAGAGACTAGTACTACAGAATCTAGATTCCTGGATTACTAAGTAACTCAACTCAGAGAAAGACGAGAAAAACTATGCTCCCTTTTGATTCCTTTGTATCTATTCTCTCTTACTCTTTTTCTTTTTCTTAGAGCTCACAATCTCACCAGATTCAGACATACGATATGTATTTGGTGGTCTCACTAGGCATTAACACTTTAATTGAGTTCTCATAACCCTAACACTAAGTTGGAATTCCTCAGCCAGTATTTGGGCGATCATAAATGCACGAAAGATAGGTTAAGGCTATATTTGATGGTTCTTAAATTTATTTGGTGGTATTGCCTCAATGCAACTGAACTAAATATTCACTCTTTTTTCTTTGCTTTTTCTTCTTTTTTTTTTTTCAATTTTTCTTTCTTTTCATCATTTTTTTTCATTTTTTCTTTCTTTATTTTTTTTTCTTTTTCAACACAACTAGCACACATCCATGACTTTATTGAGGAGACATTATTAGGGATTGGTGGTACTCAAGAGACATTGGGTGGCTTATTTGGTGGAAGTGGCTACTCACGGCACCGAGAAAGATGGATAGGATGGTGTATTTCTGACCTTGACATCAGTACCCTCCTTCAGCCGAGGATTCTATAGAGAATGGTCGTAACCATCCACCTTAGCCCTAGTTTTATGAAAACTTGCTCTCCGCGTATTTGCCTTATTCGGTGGCTCTCAAAATTTCGCACAAAAATGTATACGTGGGAATCGAGAGTGAAAACTATGTCTAAACTCAGCGTATCATCACCTAATTATCTAGGATTTCAGATTCCTTGCACTAATCTTAGAGCACCAGTACATTCTACTCTTATCTCGCACTATTTCTTAGGTTTTTGGAGGAAAATCTGCCTAACTCCCAAAACACTGTCCAGGGGTTCAGGAAAAGAAGCACTGCTTCTTCTCGACAGACTGAAGACGTTTATCAGCCTTCACCGTGAATCCATTGCAAATTCTACGTGTGTGTGAAAAGTTGTACTGGATTCCAGATTACAGGAATCAACTAAAGGATAAAATCCCTAATGCATTCTCTTAATAAAATAATCTTATTCATGAATGCACTATGTATATATGCTATGAACAATTAACCTCGTATAATTTGTACTTCGTGAAATTCCCGTATCGGGTTACAATCATCTTGACTCTAAATTTAGAACAATAGGTGAGCGGGTGAGTCAAAAATGGCTGTTGCGAACGATTTCTAGCTCCAATGCGATCACTGGAGGTGGAGTCGGTTGTTCTTTTATTTAGGGTCCTAAAGTACGTTTTACATGCAGCTCTGAGGTTTTCCTAAATGTTGGCATAAAATTTTTCAGTTTTGTTGTATCTACCACCTCCATGCCTAAGTTCTTGCATGTCCTCATGCATGAATATAAAAGAAAATAAATACTGCAGGGAGAGAATTGGTAGAAATCACTTGTAATTGCTCTTGAAATTATACATTCAGCATCGGCCAACCTGTCAGCATGCAATATACAATATGCTAAAAGAAAAATATGCTATATAAAAGTGGTTATGTATAAATGATGGTGAAATGTGAGATAGATGGTATCTATATGTGCTGAATTTAACGCCTCTAGTCGGGCAAGAACTCAATCACACATCCTCAATAAGATGGACAATCTCGTCAGGTGGAGGAGGTTCCTGGGCCAAAAATGGCTTGAGGCGCTGGCCATTAACTGTGGATATATGCCCAGATTTTGGGTCCTTGATTTGGACTACCCCATTAGGATATGGATGGATCACAATATACAGGCCAATCCACTTGGACTTGAGCTTCCCTGCGAATAGTTTTAATCGAGAATCAAACAACCAGACTCGCTGGTTGGGCGTGAATGCTTTCCTCCAGATGTGGCGGTCATGAAAGGCCTTAGTCTTATCCTTGTATATTAATGCATTCTCATAGGCCTCCTGCCGGATCTCTTCTAATTCACTGAGCTGGAGTTTCTATTCTTGACCCCCTGCATCGAGGTCAAGGTTACATTTTTGCACTGCCCAAAAGGCGCAGTGTTCCAGCTCTACAAGAAGGTGACATGCCTTGCCATATACCATGCGATATGGTGACATTCCGAGTGGGGCCTTGTATGCAGTCCGATATGCCCAGAGTGGATCGATTAATTTATTGGACCAGTCCTTCCTGTCTGGTCTAACCATCTTCTGGAGAATCAGCTTGATCTGGCGGTTAGACACTTCAGCCTGCCCATTAGTCTGCAGGTGATACGGGGTGGCTATAAGGTGATGTACCCCGTATTTCTTTAATAACGACCTGAAATGGGTGTGAATAAAGTGGCTTCCCCCGTCGCTAATCAGGGTGCGGAGTATTCCAAATCTCATGAAGATGTTCTGCCGTACGAAAGAAATGACGGTCTTATGGTCAGCCCATCTCGTCGGGATGGCCTCGACCCACTTCGAGACATAGTCAACGGCTAGTAATATGTACTCGAAGCCATGCGAGTTCGGAAAAAGGCCCATAAAATTGATGCCCCAGACGTCGAACACTTTTACGACCATGATGGGTTGGAGTGGCATCATGTCTCTCCTGGTCATAGAACCGACCGACTGGCATCGTTTGCAGTGTTGGGCGTATTCGTGTGTATCTCTGAAGATGGTTGGCCAGAAGAATCCCGACTGCAAAATTTTTGCAGTGATTTTCCGTCCCAAGAAATGGCCACCACAAGCATCGTTGTGGAAAAAAGATAACACACTGGGAATCTCAGAATCTGGGATGCATCTACGAATAATCTGATCTGCTCTAATGCGAAAGAGTAGTGGGTCATCCCAGATGTGGTATTTGGCTTCTACAGTGAATTTGAGTTTCTGGTCCTTGGATATATTCGTGGGAATCTTGCCTGCGGCAAGGTAGTTTGCAATATCCGCGTACCAGGGGAACTCAATAGAATGAACTGCCAAAAGAGATTCATCGGGAAATTGCTTGTGGATAGGCAGGGAATAAGGAATGTGATCCACCACAACATTCTATTTTTCGACTTTGTCACGGATTTCGATATCAAATTCCTGCAATAGAAGGATCCATCTAATGAGTCGTGGTTTGGCATCCTTCTTTACCAACAAATGCCGGAGGGCGGAGTGGTCAGTGAAAATGATGACCTTGGACCCTAATAAATACGATCTGAATTTCTCCAACCCGAATACTACTGCTAGCAGTTCTTTTTCGGTGACAGTGTAATTGCGCTGAGCCTCATTCAGCGTCTTGCTAGCATTGTATATGACAAAGGGTTGTTTCTCCCGACGCTGGCCTAAAATAGCACCGACGGCAAAATCAGAAGCGTCGCACATCATTTCAAAATCAAGCGACCAGTCGGGTGGTTGGAGAATCAGTGAATTGGAGACAGCGCTTCGTAAAATCTCGAAGGCACTGAGACACAAGGTGTTAAATTCAAATGGGACATCGGTAACCAGGAGATTCGTCATAGGCTGTGCAATTTTCGAGAAATCGCGTATAAATCTCTGATAGAAGCCGATGTGACCCAAGAATGATCTAATCTGCTTGACCGAGCTAGGTGGCGGTAAGTGGGAGATAATCTCTAATTTAGCTCGATCGACCTCGAGTCCATTTTTGGAGATCCTGTACCCTAGTACTATGCCATCCCTCACCATGAAATGGCTTTTCTCCCAAGATAGTACTACGTTTACCTCAATACACCATTTCAGGATCTTGGTGAGGTTATCAAGACAAGATGCGAAATCATCTTCGAAAATGGAGAAGTCATCCATGAAGACCTCCACATAGTCCCCAATCATGTCAAAGAAGATGGCCATCATACAACGCTGAAATGTCACTGGTCATTGCAGAGGCCAAAGGGCATCTGCTTGAAAGAGAATGTTCCAAACAGGGATGTGAATGTGTCTTGTCTTGATCTTCCGGGCTAATCGCTACCTGATTATACCCGAAGTATCCATCCAGAAAGCAAAAGAAACTGTGTCTGGCTAACCGTTCCAAGATCTGATCAATGAATGGCAAAGGGAAGTGATCCTTCTGGGTAGCCGTGTTCAGTTTCCTGTAATCGATGCAGACCTGCCAAGATGTCACAGTGCGGGTCGGGATGGATTTGCCCTTATCATTCTTCATTACGGTGAGTCCTGCTTTCTTGGGCACTATATGGATCGGACTCACCCACTGGCTATCTAAGATTGGATATATAATTCCCGCATCCAGCCATTTGATGATCTCCTTCTTAACAACCTCTAGCATATTTGGGTTAAGCCATCTTTGAGGTTGTCTCAAAGGTTTCACCCCCTTATCCGTGTAAATGTGATGAGTGCAATACGAGGGGCGAATACCATGGAGATCAGTAATACTCCACCCGATAGCAGCCCTATGGTCTTGAAGTGTAGAAATCAATTGATGTTCCTGTTCTTGGGTTAAGTGGGCATTGATAATGACTGGGTATGTCCCACTTTCACCCAAGAACACATACTTGAGTGAGTCAGGTAAGGGCTTCAATTCAATTACGGGTGGATCAGAGTTAGAAATGAGAGTGGGAGGAGCAGAATCGAAAGTGGGAATCTGCTGATCCATGTGCACGTGAATTCTCGCTGAGTCGCTCCCTGTGGAATAATCGGTTGTGGTTGCATTAATGGGAAACCTGTTAGCTGTGGTCACGTCTTCCTGCAACACTAGGGGCGATTCAGTAATATATGGATCAGGATAGCTGGATTTAGGGGTGCTGTGGTCAGAAGCACACCATAAACAGTCAGATCCTCAGGGAGATATATGTAGTGCAGTGGTTTCAGTCCCGTGTGGATCGAGATCCAAGAACCCTGATAGTGTAGATGAATGAGACATTGGGTCATCACAAAGGAGCCCAATGTTACCACAGAATGCCGAATCTTCGTCTTCACCATCCTCCTCTATTCGATCACAGTCGAAGTTCTTTGTTGCCCTGAATATGTCCAGTCAAAGTCGCTCATTGCCTAGGGCTATCTCCATACACCCGGAAGCATAATCAATGTTCTCTTGGGCTGTCTCCAGAAATGGGCTACCCAAAATAATTGGTGCATCTCAGAGATTAGGAGGAACTTCCGTATCCAGAATGAAAAAATCCGCGGGAAAGCAGAACCCGCGGACTTTCACGATCACATTCTCAACCACCCCCCTCGGTGTTTTGACTGATCTATCAGCCAGCTGAATCGTGATCGAGGTGGGCTTCAACTCCCCAAATCGAAATTGATCAAATACGGCAGTAGGAGTTAGGTTGACGGATGAACCCATATCTAGAAGGGTCTGATCAGATGGAGAATCCTGCAAGAAGCAGGATATGAGTGGGGTACCAGGGTCTTTCTTCTTCGACGGTAGGTCGGCTAGAATCACGGCACTAGCCTCTTTTGACAGTACCACTTATCGTCCAATTCTCGGCTATCGCTTCGGGGTACAATAGTCCTTGAAGAACCTAGCGATAGTGGGAATGTGATCGATAGCCTCGAGGAGGGGGACATGAATATTTACTTCCTTGAACATCGATTTCAGGTCCTCAAAATTCCCCATGTCCTTTTTCCGTACTGCATTTTGTGTCAGAGCCTTTAGGAAAAGGGATGGGAATCTCAGAGTTAAGTGGCCTCTTACCCTTATCTACCGCAGGTGGCTCCTAAGATGATGGAGTCAATCTTTCCTGCGGCGAAGGGTGGGAAAAATTAGGACTCGCCTACCTAAGTGGTGGGTCGAATGTCTTCCTTCCGCTCCTCAAAGAGACAGCATGTGCATCGGCTTGTTGTCCGTGAGGTGGTGGAGGAGCGGAAGGGGCAGAATGAGCGGGGTTCTGCAAAGGTGGCTGGCCTTGCGCATAACCGGGTGGTGCAGGAGACGCCTGTAGTATGGCGTGTGCCTATCCCTGAGATGCCTGAAACCTAGGTGGGGCGCCCTGGTTCTACACATATTGAGGATTCAGGATGGGTCGGGAGGGCAAGGCTCCCTGAGTCCTATGCTCCTGCAACAGCTGGTTCTACGTGTTCTGTATAGTCTGTATCTGATCGGCCATAGCCTTCATAATTTGCAAGCTATCTTGTGTGGATTTCCTCATTGATTCTTGCAGGTCCTCTTCCAATGCCTCCAAAGGGTCAGCCTGCTTTGGAGGGTGGTTGGCAACTTGGTGCAGCGGCTGGTATAAAGAGCGGGGTTGCTGTTGCTGAGACGGGAATGGCTGCTACCTAGGGTATGTGTTTTACGCATTCCCGTATTGCCTGATCTGGTAGTGTGGATCTTGATGTGGTCACTGTGGATTACCAGACCAGGAGAAGTTCGGATGCTAGCACCAAGCAGGGTTATATGTCTCTGAATACGGGTTATTACGCCTGTATCCTTGGATGGCACTGACATCCTCGTAGGCCGAAGATGTCTGAGACGTATATCCGTTAAGGGAATACGCATTATAATCTGCGGGTGGTGCGCAATCCTGGTCGTAGGGTGCCAGATCTGGATTATTTACGGGATCTTGATATGCGGGATCTCGTAAATATGGAGAAGATGCATCCCGAGTGAGTAGATTAACTCGAGCAGGAGGGGCTCGGGGTGAATAGGAGGGTCTTGCAGTGGCAGAGCTCAAGTCAGATTGAGCCTGACTGATTTGGTCAATCTTTTTCTTGATTAGATTTATTCTATCCAGCTACTTGACGATGATATCCATGTCGGCTCGAAAAGACTCGGTGTGAGCCTCGTGGACACCAACCTGCTGCTGACCAGGCCGTTGGAACTGGTTCATGGATGTGGAATTCATCAAGTTCTTCGCTAATGATTCGAACAGCTCAAATGCATTGTTCTCATCTTTTGCGAGAAAATTCCCGCCACTAGTTGCAACGGCCAGATACCAATGTGTGTCATCCAGCCCAAGGTAAAAAATCTGAGCTAAGTGCCATCTGGGTATACCATGATGCAGGCATTTCCGGAGAAGGTTGTGAAATCTGTCCCACTCTTCATGTAACTTCTCCCCAGCTCCCTGGGAGAAAGTCATGATTGCACGCCGCATTGTGTTTATTCGACCGATTGGGAAGAACTTTTGCAGGAATTCACGTCGTAATTCTGGCCAGGTTCTAATTGGCTTCCCAATAGTCTTGAACTAGTATGAAGCTTTGTCCGTCGGAGAGAACGGGAAAAGCTTCATTAGAACAATCCCGAGGTCGATATTCCTGGGTCAAATAGTTTCAGCTAGTCAACTCAGGTCCTCGAGGTGCTGGAACGGATCTTCACTTGAGTTCCCATAGAAATGAGTGCTGATCAACCCAATCACGTTGGGCTTGAGCTCAAACGCATCTTCGCCTGCGGGAATTCTGACTAGAGGTGTGACGATTTGTGCTGCTGGGTCGTAGAAATCCTACAGTTATTCTCCTCGCGGTGGGTGCTGCATCCTATTAAGTGTCGTCAAGATGCGATCCATGCTCTGCTGATGCCGCTCCTCGGATTCGGCGACTCGGGCTTCCAGATGAGCCATTGGGTCCAGATTCTCGATATCCTGACCTGGTCTAGGTCTAGGTCCAAAATTTGCCAGGGTGGCTCTGGGAGTAGAAGTAGTGGGGGGAGAAGATGGTCCGGGTGAGGTGACTTACGTCCTTGGGAGTGGCTCCCAAGGTCCAACCAAGTGAGGTCGAAGTGACCTCTTTCCTTACATACACCACCCAACCCCTGGGTTGGTGTAGCCAAGTAGGACAAGGCTAAGGCCCTGTCAATCAAATGGTCCTTATGGATCAGGTGAGCAGATCTTTCGTTAGAAGTTTGAATTCCTGAAGAGAAGTTCATCGTTCAACCGACTGAAAGTGATTCCCGCCTCTCAAGTTAACCCAGCCAGTCTGGTTACGAGGGGGCTAAGGGGAAGGTTCTTCCTTTGGCTTACTGATGAGAACCTCATCATGAGCCATAACTAGCTCATTTTGACCCAATACAAAGGATAAAAGCTCCTACATAACTCAAGGAAAGGCTTAACTCAGAGAATTCTGAGTTTAAGGAGAAAACAAGTCATAAGGGGTAAAAATGCAATTTTACCAGTATAATCTGCATACAGGGTAATTCAGGGTCCAAACATAGGTCAAAGCAACTTAATAAGAATAAAAGTGGGATGAGATGATCTAGCAAGGGCTACAGCAATTCCAAGGAACTAAATGATAATCTGTAACCCTAAAACAACCCACTTCAATTCACGAGGTTTGAGGCAAAGTAAAAATAGAATAAACCCTCTAAAATTCATAGAAAAATAATCTCTAGGGTTTAGAACCTTCAATTTGGCCTTCAGAACCCATGTTGACCTACATTGAGAACCATGCCTAATTAATAACTTAATCTGGGTTTTCGCATAAATTGACCGGTCAAACAAGGTTTAATATAGAAATAAAATTCACCATCAGATTCCTTAGGTCCTAATTAATCATGTATAAAAACTTGAGCCTAAGAAGAAACCTCCTTGACCGACTTTACACTTTGGTCCTCATATATTTACTTTTTGGCCCTCAACTTTTGAACCGTCGCATTTTGGCCCCTAACTCTCCTTCGTTCTTTGCATTCAGGTCCCCCCTGCAAAACCGGCCAGCACCATGCTCCGGCGACCTTGCGCGGAGCATGGCGCCGCGCAGGGTGAGGGGGAAAGCCTGGCAAGTAAACCAGGGGTGCCCTGCGTTGTCAGCCGTCGCAGGGACACCCCCCTGGTCGCTGTAGCCCACCATACCGGCCGTGCGAACGCACGGACGGTATGGGCTTTCGTCTCCGGCCATCCTCCGGCGAGGGAGACACGTCGTCTCCCTCCGCCTTCCTCCCTGTTTGATCCCTATAAATACCCCCCGTTGCTCCACCGACCGGGGCAGCTTGGATCTGACGGAGAAAATCCCCAACTTTCCTCTCTTCTCTCTCCGGCAGACGCTCACCAGCTCTGGCAGTTCCTCCCCCTCCACCTCTTCGCTCTGCCGCAATACCAGCAGTAGAGACTTCCTCCCCTGCTCTTCCCGCGCCACGCCGTACCCAGCTGGCGCCTCTCCGGCTCTCTGCTCGCCGCCGCCCCTTTCCCTGAGCATCGTCTTCTCCGGCGACAGTCGATACGACTGTCGCCCTGTTCCTCCCCCTTCGTCCCTGCAAGTAAGCTAGAACTACTCCCCTTCTTCTCCTCTTTCTTTCCCCGCTTTCAATTTATTCAATTAAGCCCTCGACCGACCCTGACCATCGTCACCCCCTTCGTCTCCGGCCACCCTCCGGCGAGATGCTCCCATCACTCCACAGCCTCACACACCTCGCCGACCTTCACCGAACCTCCGCCTCATCACACTGAGCACCCCCCACCCCTTCACTGCCACTCCACACCTCCGTAACGCTTCCCCCAACAAACCCATCCTCCGACCCACAGTCCGACCTAGGGCAGCCCTTGCACGCCGCCCCACGCCTCGCCACCACCCACACGAGCTTCGCCGCACCCTGGCGAAGCTCCCGGCACTTTCTGATTAGGCCGAGAGGCCTTTTTCTTGTGAACAGGCCACCCGACCTCCGCCGCCATTGCCGTGCAGAAGGAGCTGCTTCCGCCTGCAACTACAGGCGCGCCACGCTCAGCGCCACGCCCAGATTCGACTCCCAGGCCTTGCGAGGCGTTTCGACAAAACACCAGGCTCGCAGCTAAGGCAGAAGGCTTCGCGTGATGCCACGATCTCCCGCTGCTTTCCCCGCTGCGGGCACGCAATTGAGGCAGGACATTTAGTCCCACCTCGGAAAAGTCTGAAGAGGCGCAGCGATATAAGACGCAAAAGTGCTGGAGGCTTACTGCCTCAGCACACGGGGTGAGGTCCCCTTTCACCCGCCCGGTTACCCGGTCTCGTCCGCGCTCACGCCCCGCGGACCTGACCCGACCCGACTTATACTGACCTGCACTCCTCGCCCACCACGCACGCCGGTGGGCCTGGACTCGGGCGTGACCCGAACCCGATTACCCGGCAGCTCTGGGAGAGCTTTCCCAAGAGTGGTTTCAGAGAGAGAGAGACGCGGGGGGGAGAGGGTAGAGTAGGTTTTGTTCTCTGACGTAAGCTCTGAAGTGTGCAGGCACAGGTGAGGAAGAAGAACCGCGGAAGAAGAAGGAAGCTGAGGGAGACACTGTAGCAACAGGCAGTTTAAGTCGTCTGATTTGGAAATCAGACGACGGCCTGAAGGGAAAAGAAGAAAGTAGGAGGGGCGACGTCCCTGACTGAAGAACATCAGAAGAAGGCGAGGCAGAGGAGAACACAAAAGAACAAGGGAAGATCTGAAAGAAGAAAAACAAAGAAGAAAGAAGAAGATCTGAAGAAAGACAGAAGAAAAAGGAAGAGCAGGAACAGCTGGAACAAGAAGAAGAGCATCACCTCTGCAGAACAAAGAAGAAGAAGGAGATCTGAAGAAAGAAAGAAAGAAGAACATCACCTCTGCAGACAAAGAAGAAGAAGATCTGAGACGAGGAGAAAACAAAGAGAAAAGAAGACAACAAATTCTTTCCCTCTCTCTTTCTTTTTGTAAAAGAAACATGTATATCTCTAGAATACAACTTGCTCCCTGAGTTCGACCTCGGGAACTCTTTTCCGAGTAAAAAATTTATATATTTGAAATGATGGCAACAACTGGCTATATTACAACGACATAACAATAAAACCCAGTTATCTCTCGAAGCCACCGTTGCATCAATTGGCGCCGTTGCCGGGGAGCAACGGCTATTCTAGAGGTAAATATTCCTGTTTCTTTTTAATTTCTGATAATCTCCTCTCTTTTGTGCAGCTACAGGAACTCAAGAAGACAAGCAACCACACGACAACCACTCCGAGGACAGGTAAATTTTTCCTCTCGCTATTAACCCCTAAACTCTAAAGAGGAAGAAAAGAAAAGAACAAGCAATATAGGGCTAACCTGTCTTCCATACTTAGTAACCATAAAGAGTTGCATGTTTTCAACTCATCACTCCTGCACACTATTAAGGGTATTTAAGGGCTAACACATTCTTGCTTGAGCCCTAATTACCCAACAAAGAGTTAAATGGACCAAGTAGAGCCAACATAAGGTCAAACATTAGGATTTCAGTAGAGACACACCCCTTAATCAAGAATTGAGGAAATCCAAAAGAGGTGTGCCCAAGCCATTGATTGAAAATAATTAATAAGAAAAATCCTAAACAATTGGCTCTCTCTAAACACTTGAACCCTAAAACAAGGCCTAACTTCTCAAGGAAACCACTAGGTGAAGTTGACCCCTGGGGTCAACCAACCTTCAAACTAGGCCACTTTGTTCACAAAAACACCTAAAGTTCAAGTGAAACCTTAAGCACCCTGATCTTAAAATTGGTAGACTTAAGAGGTCAAGATCCCCATTCTGGTCTACCTGGAACCGCAGTGACAAGAGAGGTCGGGTGGGCGAAACCCTGTAACCCGTGGGGACGCTCTACTGTGTAGGGGTCTTCGCGGGACTCTCCCTCTCTGGCTGCCCAAGTAATTCTCAGGTGGACGATCTTTCTGATCAAGGGGTCCATCTGCCCCGAACCTCTATAGTCACCCAACAATTTTTGGGTGTCTTGATTGGGTCCAGCACCTGCTTATCTCATCCAGCCCTTCAGTATTTTTCAGGAGGTCCTTGAAACCTCCTATAGAAATTCACTCTCATTCACATAGCCCCTCTTTCCTCTGATTCTAAACAAAATCCCCTTCTTCCATCTTGATTCAAACTTTGATTCTATCTCTTGATTCCACCACCTGATCCAATTATGCAGCCTAATTACCTAGCAAGACTACCATTCAAAAAACCTGAATATCTGAGATCCATGAAAGATAAGATGATTGAGGATGCCCTTGAAATCTATGAAATCAAACCCTCAACACCAGTAGAAAACATTCAGGTTGATGTCCCAACAACCACAGCTTTCATCATAAACTGTGCCCAAATTCTATTGACTGAAATTTCAAAAGGATCAACCCGAGATATGCTCATGACAGGATACATTGAGATGGATAAATTACACCAATCTGAATACCTTCAATGCTTGACAAATCCTGTACTTTGGGAACAACACCAAGATGCCCTTATGAAACGGGTAGAAATGATGAAATCAGTAGAACAAATTATCAACCAGAAATACCCGTATATACCAGAAACAGAGGATGAACCATCTTGGAACAATATTAAGGAACAATCCAGTTTCCCAGATCTCGGGATTGAGGCACAAAGTGGTTGTAAAATCCCAACCCAGATAGAAGACAATGTTGAATTAGGTTGGGATATTGCAGGAGAACACAATGATGAGCCAAACTTAGACCATGAATTGCCAAGCCTAGAATTTCAAAACTCCTGCAATAATGAGATCAGAACTGAACCTTCTGAGGGTATAAACTCCGCCCCTTATTTTGATAAGGTGGCCCTCGAAGATTATTCGGACTTAGGTTCTAATAATTCTACCCACATCCTAAGTCTAGAACCTAGATCTGAAACTTATTGGGAAGATTATGAGGCCCCTTATGAGAAAGATCAAATTTTTACAAAATATGATTCCGGGACTTTATTTGATGAATATCCCTCTCCAACTTCTTCAGAAAATCTGATCGATTTTCCAGAGAACATGCCAATTTATGATACAGAGACTGAGGAGTTGGATGAGTTGGATTTTAATTGGGTCTATCCTACCAGCTTGGAGCTTGAGCCTAGACAGAATACCTTTTCGAGCCCAGAAGTGACATATAGGCTAGAACCCAGTCAAGCTGCTGATTCCACATCTGATGATTTTTGCTGTGGTGGAATTCATGATCATTTTCGCCAACTCTCCGACAATTTCAGATCTGACTATAATTGCGGAGAGATTCCCCTTCCTGAACACGCCAGGCCTATCTACGACCTCAGTTCACAAGACTCTGACTCTGACTCTGAGGTCCTGATTCCCGAGATCACTGATAACACAGAATCATTCCCTTTCGATCCTCAGGAACCAAAAATAGAAAATGCCAAGAGTGATTACAACCAAGAATCCAAATTTTTTCTCGAATCCGATTCCTTTCATCCTACAGACACTCTTCAGGCATTTAATAGTTACCCAGAGGACTCTTTACAGAAAATCACCCGTCATTCCTTTCTAGAAGAGCCCTCGTACACAATGGCCACCTCATCCGCACACACAGAACGGATCAAAACATCTTCCAAACCCCGACCCGCAACTGGACTCAATTTCTATTCAGATTCACCTCTCACCGAGCCGATTGCATTTCCAACTCGGGTTCTGAACACTGATCAGACTACATACCACGCCCCATCATTCTCTGATCACCCCTGTAGGGTTTCCGTGTCATTCATTGATTATTCTACGGGTCCCTACTCTGACCAGGCTGATTCGACTCAGCCAAACCCTGCGTTTACACTTCCACATCCATCTGAGCTTCATAGTTTATGGTGGGCTCCACACCTTTTTATCCACATCTATCAACCCACCAGATTGATTGGGTTTGGGCTACATCATCAGCCTGTTGATCTGAACAAGCACCTGGTTGGACCAACCAGGCTCTTAATCAAGGTGTTTGTCTTACAAAACTCCGCTGATTTGACCATCCCCTCTCCATCGCATTTCCCGCTTGGCTGAAGGCATCAAATTTAGCGCTCAACGGGAGGCAGCCCGTCATTCTCTTTGAAAACCTGAAACTTGTTCTGACACCTTTTTGCACTTAAAGCTCACACTTTAGGACAGCCGACTCCACTCAGGTGCTTGCATCTGAGATTAGAAATCGTCCGCAACAGTCACCCCGACCCATTCACTCATCAAAACATCTGTCCTAATGTATGAACTAAGTTGAATACAAACCCCTAGGTTACAATGAGGACATTGCAAATCTTAGGCATGGGGGGGTATGAAAGTGCAAAACTTGTAAGAAAAGGTTTCAAACAAAAAAATTCACATATGCCAAAAACACCATAAAAATTAAAAAAAATTTTTCGAAAAAGAATAAGAGGAAAAGAGGAGAAGGAAATTTTGTGAAGGAGAAAAGAAACAAAATGAAAAAGGAGCACAAAATTATGAGAAAAAGTGATAGTCATTAGTAAGGAACTAAGGAATTAACCTAAGTTCTAGACCTCATTCAAGAAAAGTGCACAAAGAGATTAGTAAAGAATGCAAACCTTAGGCATTCTTGAATAGACTCTTAGTACCCATTAAGATCTGGACACTCCTCAAGAGGTTGAGGAAAATGAAAAGCTGAAGTATTAGGTCTAAGGCTTAGGGAGTATTCGGCCTCGTTAACTAATTTTTGGTTTACGGGACTCAGTAATCTAAGCACCCTGACCTCACACACAGCCTGGTTCAGTAAGCGTAAAAATCAGAATCACGCAGAAGCGTCGCAAAATTCTGAAAAGAACACCTAGAATAGGAGCGGCCGATCAACACAAGTTGATTTGGACGAGTTCCCAGCGCGGAGAGGCGGGAAATCCCCTCGAAGATGCGTAGCAAAATATCATCTCCTCGGTGCTTGTCTCCTAGGATATTTACATATCCTACTGGGGGCATGTAAGCACTCTGCTGGTTCAGATTCCATGGATGGCATTATCTCGAAGTGTCAATTGCCAGGGTCTGGATTCGGCCACGGAACACCATGGATGGGATTATCTCGAAATCTCAATAGCCAGGGTTCCAGGGGTTACCGTGGGCGGTGCTATCTCGAAGCATCGATCGCCAGGAACCCTTGAGGATTGATGATGGGAGCAAGGAATCTGATACAGACCGTGTTGAAAAGCCAATCCTAGGCTAGAACTAAAAAGAAAAAGAGAGAGAAAACTCTCCAAACAGAAAAACTTTCTATCTCTCTCTTACAAACGCACTGCGAACTGAGCCAGGGCTAAAATCATTTCAAGCACGGGTGCTTTAACCACAAAGTCCAATAAACCTTAGGTTAGTTCTTGTGGACCTTAAAAACCTTTGCTAGAGACTGAGGCTAAGGCTAGACAGATTTGGATCTTGATTGGTACTAGAGTACCTTTTAAGCCTATGGTCAGCATTCTAACCTAATCTAAGCTCAAATAAAAAAGCACTTATCTAAAGCTATTAAGAACTTCATGGTCTAGAACAAGGGTTGAAACCTTAAGTTTTTGCTAAGGGACTAGCAAAAGCTAGGCATGGGGGTATGATGAGAACCTCATCATGAGCCATAACTAGCTCATTTTGACCCAATACAAAGGATAAAAGCTCCTACATAACTCAAGGAAAGGCTTAACTCAGAGAATTCTGAGTTTAAGGAGAAAACAAGTCATAAGAGGTAAAAATGCAATTTTACCAGTATAATCTGCATACAGGGTAATTCAGGGTCCAAACATAGGTCAAAGCAACTTAATAAGAATAAAAGTGGGATGAGATGATCTAGCAAGGGCTACAGCAATTCCAAGGAACTAAATGATAATCTGTAACCCTAAAACAACCCACTTCAATTCACGAGGTTCGAGGCAAAGTAAAAATAGAATAAACCCTCTAAAATTCATAGAAAAATAATCTCTAGGGTTTAGAACCTTCAATTTGGCCTTCAGAACCCATGTTGACCTACATTGAGAACCATGCCCAATTAATAACTTAATCTGGGTTTTCGCATAAATTGACCGGTCAAACAAGGTTTAATATAGAAATAAAATTCACCATCAGATTCCTTAGGTCCTAATTAATCATGTATAAAAACTTGAGCCTAAGAAGAAACCTCCTTGACCGACTTTACACTTTGGTCCTCATATATTTACTTTTTGGCCCTCAACTTTTGAACCGTCGCATTTTGGCCCCTAACTCTCCTTCGTTCTTTGCATTCAGGTCCCCCCTGCAAAACCGGCCAGCACCATGCTCCGGCGACCTTGCGCGGAGCATGGCGCCGCGCAGGGTGAGGGGGAAAGCCTGGCAAGTAAACCAGGGGTGCCCTGCGTTGTCAGCCGTCGCAGGGACACCCCCCTGGTCGCTGTAGCCCACCATACCGACCGTGCAAATGCACGGACGGTATGGGCTTTCGTCTCCGGCCATCCTCCGGCGAGGGAGACACGTCGTCTCCCTCCGCCTTCCTCCCTGTTTGATCCCTATAAATACCCCCCGTTGCTCCACCGACCGGGGCAGCTTGGATCTGACGCAGAAAATCCCCAACTTTCCTCTCTTCTCTCTCCGGCAGACGCTCACCAGCTCCGGCGGTTCCTCCCCCTCCACCTCTTCGCTCTGCCGCAATACCAGCAGTAGAGACTTCCTCCCCTGCTCTTCCCGCGCCACGCCGTACCCAGCTGGCGCCTCTCCGGCTCTCTGCTCGCCGCCGCCCCTTTCCCTGAGCATCGTCTTCTCCAGCGACAGACGATACGACTGTCGCCCTGTTCCTCCCCCTTCGTCCCTGCAAGTAAGCGAGAACTACTCCCCTTCTTCTCCTCTTTCTTTCCCCGCTTTCAATTTATTCAATTAAGCCCTCGACCGACCCTGACCATCGTCACCCCCTTCGTCTCCGGCCACCTTCCGGCGAGATGCTCCCATCGCTCCACAGCCTCACACACCTCGCCGACCTTCACCGAACCTCCGCCTCATCACACTGAGCACCCCCACCCCTTCACTGCCACTCCACACCTCCGTAACGCTTCCCCCAACAAACCCATCCTCCGACCCACAGTCCGACCTAGGGCAGCCCTTGCACGCCGCCCCACGCCTCGCCACCACCCACACGAGCTTCGTCGCACCCTGGCGAAGCTCCCGGCACTTTCTGATTAGGCCGAGAGGCCGTTTTCTTGTGAACAGGCCACCCGACCTCCGCCGCCATTGCCGTGCAGAAGGAGCTGCTTCCGCCTGCAGCTACAGGCGCGCCACGCTCAGCGCCACGCCCAGATTCGACTCCCAGGCCTTGCGAGGCGTTTCGACAAAACACCAGGCTCGCAGCTAAGGCAGAAGGCTTCGCGTGACGCCACGATCTCCCGCTGCTTTCCCCGCTGAGGGCGCGCAATTGAGGCGGGACATTTAGTCCCACCTCGGAAAAGTCTGAAGAGGCGCAGCGA
This sequence comes from Thalassia testudinum, assembly GCA_037157565.1. Lineage (NCBI taxonomy): Eukaryota > Viridiplantae > Streptophyta > Magnoliopsida > Alismatales > Hydrocharitaceae > Thalassia > Thalassia testudinum. Next base: position 18,629,466 of record JAZHRO010000026.1, on the reverse strand, counting down.
TATAAGACGCAAAAGTGCTGGAGGCTTACTACCTCAGTACACGGGGTGAGGTCCCCTTTCACCCGCCCGGTTACCCGGTCTCGTCCGCGCTCACGCCCCGCGGACCTGACCCGACCCGACTTAGACTGACCTGCACTCCTCGCCCACCACGCACGCCGGTGGGCCTAGACCCAGGCGTGACCCGAACCCGATTACCCGGCAGCTCTGGGAGAGCTTTCCCAAGAGTGGTTTCAGAGAGAGAGAGACGCGGGGGGGAGAGGGTAGAGTAGGTTTTGTTCTCTGACGTAAGCTCTGAAGTGTGCAGGCATAGGTGAGGAAGAAGAACCGCGGAAGAAGAAGGAAGCTGAGGGAGACACTGTAGCAACAGGCAGTTTAAGTCGTCTGATTTGGAAATCAGACGACGGCCTGAAGGGAAAAGAAGAAAGTAGGAGGGGCGACGTCCCTGACTGAAGAACATCAGAAGAAGGCGAGGCAGAGGAGAACACAAAAGAACAAGGGAAGATCTGAAAGAAGAAAAACAAAGAAGAAAGAAGAAGATCTGAAGAAAGACAGAAGAAAAAGGAAGAGCAGGAACAGCTGGAACAAGAAGAAGAGCATCACCTCTGCAGAACAAAGAAGAAGAAGGAGATCTGAAGAAAGAAAGAAAGAAGAACATCACCTCTGCAGACAAAGAAGAAGAAGATCTGAGACGAGGAGAAAACAAAGAGAAAAGAAGACAACAAATTCTTTCCCTCTCTCTTTCTTTTTGTAAAAGAAACATGTATATCTCTAGAATACAACTTGCTCCCTGAGTTCGACCTCGGGAACTCTTTTCCGAGTAAAAAATTTATATATTTGAAATGATGGCAACAACTGGCTATATTACAACGACATAACAATAAAACCCAGTTATCTCTCGAAGCCACCGTTGCATCACTTACACCTTCGGTTCCATTAACTCCCGAGCCACGGTTGTTTGACACTACCCCATAGACTTAGTCACCAGGTTTGACAAGAGAGGTTAAAAACACCCAGTAGTATGACAATGAACTCAGGTTGATTTCGTGTTTTACAATTAATTTTAGCCCGTTTTCTTCAGTAGGGTTTGTGGTGAGTGGCCCACAAGGTGACCAAGCTCACTGGCTAACTAAACTTGATTAAGTCTAGGTTAGCCCAAAGTATGGTCTCTAATTGTAACCCTAAAGATTCAACCTATGGTTCATGCAACTTTAGGGTTTTTCCTTTTCTGTTTTAGCATACCACAAAAGTAATGTTTGTTCTCTGACAATAATTGGAATCCAATTAACTTGAAATTTTGCGGGTAGATTCCTTTTTCAATTATCTCTCCAGAGAGTATTCTTTTGGAATTTTTACTATTTCAACCAAATTTTTAGAAAATTTTGAATATCAGGGGGTCAGATCTAGAATTTTGACATCTGGCCGGTTTTTCACTTTGAAACAGTATCAAATGACCTTCAAAAATTTGAAAAAAATATGGAAATAAAGCCAATTAGATCAGCTTTTAGACTCCACCATTTTTAGTCAAAAAAGATTCGTAGATTGCTCGGAATTGCTTTTTGAAATTTGAAAAATCTTGAATCTGGGTTAGTATGACCCCTGTGCACTTCGTGAATTTTTAAAAATTTTATACTTAAAATTTTTTAAAATGAATGGTGGAGTTTGAAAGATGGTTTAAAAGTGAAGGTTTGAACCAAATTTCACAATTTTTTGCTTACTAGTTTTTCGGTAAACGAATTTTTAAATCAGACTTGAAATCTAGTAGAAAAAGCAGAAGATGGCAGAAAAGCTTTTAAAGATGTTTGAACTTGAAATCTAAGCTTTCCGCCAAAAAGAATGTTTTTTTTTTCAAAACTTTTGCACGTGTTTTTTTTTTCACAAAAACAAAATTTTTGAAGGATTCAAAGAAAATCTCTTTTTTCTTCTTTTTCAAACTAACCTAGATTCGAAAGGAAACCTAATCTAGATTTTTTCAAAGATTTTTTTTTTTCACGATAATGAGTAAAAAAAAACTTTTTTAAAGGAAATTGCAGAAAGTAAAACCTAATTTAAAGAGAATGATGATGTGAACCTAGATTGTTTTCAGCGCTCGTTGTGTGCGTAGATTCCATTTTTCTTTCATTTTTCCTGCACATCAAAAACAAAGTAGAGAGAAATTTGTCAGTAATAGTTTGAAAGATCGAAATCATAGAAAATGATGTTGCCTCCCCGGCAACGGCGCCATTTTGCAGAACCATTTTCACAAACTTTGAAAGTTGTCGGAATCGTAGTATAGTCTCACAAAAATGTTCGTCAAAAATTAAGTTTGTAAAAATAATGAGACCTTGAGTCTCGACCATTCGTCTCTAGGAGGCGTTTGTTTTACTTTTGAAATCGATCTTTTTGTCGCTCCACTTTGCTTAAAAATGCACGCCAGTTTCCAATCTCCTAATTAAGATTTCACCACTTCTGTTATGAACTCGGATTACGTGCGTGTGCATTAAATAAATCACAAAGGTGAACGTGTGAGTTTTTGTGCGCACAATTCTAGTGAGGTGGTGATTATTTACGGAGAATGCATCTATCGTTAGGTTTTTGATATTCTCGGGAAACGAGATGCTTGTTGCGGAATGGATAGACAATTAAAATAGGCCACCTGAATCACGTAGATCTAATAGTAATCAATAAACTCATGGTGATTTCACAACATGGAGACATATATATATAAAAGCATTTTTTTTCATTCATTCAGTGGAAGAGTTGTTTGCAACAAAAACTGTAGAGGAAAATTTGTACAGAAATGCTTGGAATTTAAATCTACCTACCAGAAAATGACTACATACAAGAATCAATGGGGGAGAATAAAGACTACTCTACTAAGCAGTAATAAAAGGCAGTAAAACTACGAAGAGCATAAACTAAGTCTAGCAGAACAAAAGGGCATTTAGGGGTGGTCCCCGATGGCCTTCGAGTGGTCGGGAGGAGAATGAGGGGAGGCCAATGGAGCTTAGGCCGACCCTTGGAGAGAGGGAGGAGTGATCCAACATCCTGGCATGGTGTCCTTCATGGTGGTGATGAGCTCGTGGAGGTGGAGTGGCTAACCTAAGTGAAGGTGGGCGTGCATGGAGCCAATGAGGTTAGTGGTGCCAAGTATGTGAATGGAAACCAAGGGATGTGAATGGGTGCACTTGGTCACCCATGGGGTCTTTTTATAGACTCAAGGGCTTCTCTCTAGAGAGGTGTGGAACTCTCTAGAGAGAGTCCAAGAGTGGCCAGCCATATGGTTATGAGATCCAAAAATTGTGGATCTCATTTTGAATGCCTCTTGGTTGCTAAATTTGGCAACCAGGAGGTGGCGCCACTTCAAGATAGTTCTAGAGAACTCTAGAGAAGTGTGTGTGCGTGAATGGGTGTTTGTGTGTGTGTGTGTGTGTGGTCGTGCTCTATGTGGCTAGGTGGCTTAGGTTAGGTCCTAAGGGGTTTAGGTAGGTGTATGTCTTGAATTAGGGTTACAAACCCTAATTGCTAAGGGAAAAATGAAATTAAACTTAACCTAAGTTTAATTGGATGAGTGTGAACCTAATTGAGAGTGAAATAACTCAATTAGGTTGGGTTTAGGTCAATTGGACTCTCACCAAGTCCAATTGAACTTGTGTGGGTTGAGATCTAAGCTCAATTGGACTCAATGAGTCCAATTGACTTAGGTGAAGGTAATTGACTTTGATCTAAGTCAATTTGGTTTGGTGAGGACCTAATTAGGTCCTTAGGTAGGTCTAGAGGTGATGTACTAGGGTTAGGATACCTTAATTTAGGTTCCTATGGGGTTGTGATTAGGTTTAGGGAGCTAGAGATCCAAGATCAAGGCTTGAATCTCAAAACAGGGACTGGAGGCCAATACCAGACATCCAAAAAATGTGATCAGACGACTTATACTCAAAAATCAGAAGTCCAGACTTCAGTTCTGGACGTCCAATATTAGTCAGGGAGAAATCAAGGTTTTGTTTTGGGTATTCTACAGAAATTGGACGTCTGACAAAGTGTCTGGACGTCTAATAACACTGCAGAAGTGGGTTTGGTGTGTGCAGGAGTTGGTAAGGGTCTTGTATGTCCTATAACTTATCTGGACGTCCAGATAAGGGTTGGAACTAGGGTTTTAGTGCTTCCTAGGGTGTTGTGACCTAATCTAAGGGTGGCTAAGGCTTGGGGAAGTTTCTAGGCTATCCTAGGGCTATGATGGACCTAAGATCTTCACATTTTACTGCTTTATTCCTACTTAATAGAATAGAAAACCTTTAACTCCCTTACATTATTATTCCTACATCTAAACTAAGCCTTCTGCTCCAGCTCTGCTGCAACTCCCGTTACTCCTGATCCAGCTTCAGATCCTGCTCCAGATCAGCTTATTGCCTGCAATTGACATAATGCACTTAATCAGCACATTATAACGTTATTTCATGCATAGCTAAAGAAAAGTAGTAAAGATGCAGATAATGCGTATGCATGCATGAATAACCCTAACTTATGCTAAGTCCTAGCTTAATCTAGGTCAATTAAGACCTATGATTGCTGTGCAATCACGTACCAACTTACGCAAGATTCCTGAAAGACGTATGTACACCTAAGCGTAAGCTGCGAGCCAAAAGTGGGAATCTGATCATACTGTCAGAGAAAGCCAGCTCTGTAATCTTGAGTAAACTCCCACCCAAGGCTAAAGACCCAGGAACTCCCCTGATTTCATGTAAAATTGGTGAAACCCAATTTGATAGAGCCTTGCTAGACCTAGGTGCCTCCATAAATCTAATATGTACATCCCTCTTTGACCACCTTGAAGAGTCTGAACTTAAACCGACTGAGGTGACATTGCTGTTAGCGATCGATCCATCAAGTCACCTAAAGGAATACCTGAGGATGTCATTGTTGGGGTGCGGGATTTCTACTTCCCGGTGGATTTCATAGTTCTGAATACGGATGCATCTGAGAACCCAAGGGATACACCAATTGTATTATGGAGACGTTTTTTGGCCATTGCTAGGGCCAACATAAACTGTGAGGAGGGCCAAATAGAATTAAAATTTGGGAATCAAACTCTGAAGATTAACATCTTTAAGGCCCAACAAGGGATTAATTGTGGGGTTATAGAGCAAATATGTGATATCAAAGCCGTGGTTGATGAATCGCATGTTGGGGATAACCTGATTATCCCTGATCAACCATTAGAAGATCAAAACCCGCAATTAGAGGAGTATGAACCTGATCTAGACACACCCATAACTCCAACCCTTGTTCCTGATACAAACCCTGAACCGCCTGCTGCTACTGATAACACTGTTATGGAACTCAAGCCCCTTCCCATGCATCTAAAGTACATCTTTTTGGGTTCCAATCAGACACTTCCTGTGATTATCAACTCCCGACTCACACCTGACCAGGAATCCAATTTGATTACTATTCTCCAGCATCATCGTAGAGCCATTGGATGGACTCTCGATGACTTGACTGGCATAAGCCCCTCGTATTGCACACATCGAATCTACACAGAAGAGGGCGCACGACCTTCACGAGAGATGTAGAGATGTTTGAACCGTAATCTGCAGGAGGTCGTGAAAAAGGAGATCATCAAGTAGTTAGGTGTAGGGATCATCTACCCGATCTCCGACAGTCGTTGGGTGAGTCCAATCCAAGTTGTGCCTAAGAAGGCCGGACTCACCATCATTACGACTGAAACCGGAGAGGTCATACCTGCCCGAATAGCTAATTCGTGGAGAGTCTGCAATGATTACAGAAGACTCAATTCCTCCACGAAGAAGGACCATTTTCCACTACCGTTCATTGATCAGATCCTCGAGAAACTAGCGGGAAATAGGTTCTTCTGCTTTCTTGACGGGTACTCCGGTTACAACCAGGTGGCAATCTATCTAGAGGACTAAGAAAGAACCACATTCACTTGCCCCTTCAGGACATACATGTTTCAAAGGATGCCTTTCGGTCTTTGCAATGCACCCGCAACCTTTCAGTGGTGCATGCTTGCCATATTCTCAGATATGGTAGGTGATTACCTGGAAGTCTTCATGGATGACTTTTTAATTTTCGGAGCATCATTTGACGATTGCCTCCAGCACTTGGTCGAAATACTCAGGCGGTGCATCGATGTGAATTTGGTTCTTTCCTGGGAAAAGAGCCATTTCATGGTGCCTGAGGGAATCATCCTGGGACATCTAATTTCGGAGAAAGGCATCCAAGTTGATCGAGCCAAGGTTAATTTGATTTCCAAACTCCCTATGCCTAGCTCGATCGAGGACAACCGATCTTTTCTGGGGCAAGTCGATTTTTACCATATATTTATCCCTGATTTTTCAAAAATCGCACACCCCCTAACTACTCTTCTCTCCAAGGATGTGCCTTTCAAAATCTCCAAGGAATGCACTCAAGCATTTGAGATCCTTCGTGATCGAGTTACCCAAGCCCCGATCCAATAGTCCCCTGATTGGTCTCAACCCTTTGAGATCATGTGCGATGCATCTGACTTCGCTGTAGGAGTGGTTTTGGGGTAGAAAATTGATGGGAAACCCGTGGTCATTTACTACGCTAACAAAACACTAGACGAAGCTCAGCGTAACTACACGGTTACTGAGAAAGAGCTACTGGCTGTAGTATTTACCCTAGAAAAATTCAGATCATACCTCCTGGGTTCCCGTGTTATCATCTACTTGGATCACATGGCTGTGAGGCATCTCCTTGCAAAAAAGGATGCAAAACCTCGATTAATATAATGGATCTTGCTGTTGCAAGAATATGACCTCGAGATTCGCAACAAAGCGGGAAAACAGAATGTGGTAGCTGATCACTTGTCCTGCCTTCCTTCTGAGATTATTGAACCTTCCGGACCCATCGCATAACACTTTCTTGATGAGCACCTCCTGACTATCAATACAGGGCTTCCATGGTTCGCAGACAGTGAACTACTTGGCATCACAACAGATCCCGTCCGATTGGCTGAAGGCCAAGAAGGACAAATTGTGTTCTGATGCCAAGTATTACCTGTGGGAAGACCCATATCTATTCCGCATTGGTGTTGATCAAATAATTCGACGATGTGTTGCAGAAGCAGAAATCAAAGGCATACTCTCCTTCTGCCATGACCAGGCATGCGCATCAAAAGTCCTCCAGTGTGGTTTTTACTGGCTCACAATTTTCAAGGATGCATACGATCACTATAAGGCATGTACCCGTTGCCAGACTTTGGGCAACAATAGCCATCGAGACATGATGCCTTTACAGTCGATCCTGGTATGCGAGATTTTTGAAATTTGGGGGATTGATTTTATGGGACCCTTCCCTATCTCGGATGGCTCCAAATACATCTTACTCGTCGTTGACTACGTGTCCAAGTGGATAGAAGCCATTCCGACCCGAACCAATAATCATAAGGTTGTTATCAGATTCATTCATCAAAACATCTTCTCAAGGTTCGGGATTCCACGAGCAATAATTTCCGATGGAGGGACCCATTTCACGAACGCTCAGTTTAGGTCACTGATGACCAAATACGAAGTGTCGCATCGAATCTCTACTCCTCACCACCCCCAAACTAATGGTCTAGCTGAGCTAGCAAATAGGGAGATCAAGAAAATCCTCCAGGTTATTGTTCAACCAGACAGGAAGGATTGGTCATCCCGACTTTCGGAAGCATTGTGGGCTTATAGGACCGCCCACAAGACCCAATTAGGTATGTCTCCCTTCCAACTAGTGTATGGGAAGGCATGTCACCTCTCCGTCGAATTGGAGTATAAATCCTATTGGGCAGTACAGAATTGCAACTTAGATCTTTCTAAGGCTGGAACCCATAGAAGGCTTCAAATGAGTGATATTGATGAACTACGCCACGATGCGTATGAGAACTCGCGAATTTACAAAGAATGGGTTAAAGCCTTTCACAACAAACACATTTCTAGAAAGATCTTTCATCCTGATCAAAAGGTTCTACTCTTTGATGCCCGACTCAAATTATTCCTAGGAAAGCTACGATCTAAGTGGATCGGACCTTACCTAGTCCAATAAATCTTTGGAAATGGAGTCGTTGAGATCAGTCCACTTAGCAACGAGTCTGAACCCTTTGTCGTGAATGATCAGAGTCTTAAGCCATTCATTGACATGACCAATACAAATTTGGCTGAGTCATCCTTTATCCTCCATTCTCCTTGAGCTCATTGTGCCCTGCCGATGGCATTAAAACTCAGTGCTTAACGGGACGCAACCCGTCATTCTTTGAAAAACCTGAAACCTTTTCTGACATTTCTACGCTGAATTCATATTGCACTTTAGGGTTCATCCATTAGAACAACCGACTCCACCTCAGGTACCCATACCTGAGAATAGAAATCATTCGCAACAGTCACTTCAACCCATTCGCCCACTCAACACCTGTCCTAATGAATGAACTAAGCTGAATTCGAACCCACCTAATTTACAATGGGGACATTGCAAATCGTAAGCATGGGGGGTATGAAAGTGCAAAATGTTAGGAAAACTCATATCAAGAAAAGGTTTCAACAAAAAAAAATCACATATCACAAAAAACACAAAAAATTGAAAAATCTTGAAAAAGAACAAAAAAAACTGAGGGGGGAGAGAAAATTTTTGGGCTATACAAAATATGAGGAAAAAAGAAAAATGCCAGAAAGGAGCACAAAATGAAAAAGAAAAAAAAAAGGATAGTCATTAGTAAAGGATTAATGGATTAACTGAAGTTCTAGACCACAACACGAAAAAAAAAGAGAAAAATAAGAAAAAAGTGCTAAGGAGACACAAAAGAAATTAGTAGGAATGCTGACTTTAGGCCTTTTGGGCTAGACTCGTAGGCTTAAAAAATTCAAGTACCCGCTAAAATCTGGATACTCCTCAAGAGGGTAGGGAAAATGTGAAGCTTAAGTATTAGGTCTAAGGCTTAGGGAGTATTCGGCCTTATTAACTGACCTTTGATTTGCAAGATTCGGTAACCTAAGCACCCCAATTCACACACAGTCTGGTTCAGTGCGCATAAATATCAAAATCATGCAAAAACCATTTTAATGTTCTGAAAAAGTTGCCTAGATTAGTAGCAGCTGATTAACACAAGTTGATTTGGACGAGTTCCCGACACGGAGAGGCGAGAAATTCCCCTCGAAGATGGGTAACAACATATCGTCTCCTCGGTGCTTGTCTCTCAGGATATTTAAATATCCTACCGGGGGCATGTAAGCACTCTGTTGGTTCAGATACCATGGGTGGCATTATCACGAAATGTCGATTGCCAGGGTTTGGATTCGGCCACGGAACACCATGGGCGGGATTATCTCGAAAGCCAGGGTTCTAGGGTTTGCCATGGGCGGTGCTACCACGAAGCATCGATTGCCAGGGACCCTTGAGGATTGATGATGGGGGCGAGGAATCCGATACAGACCGTGTTGAGAAGCCAATCCAAAGCTAGAAATAAAAAGAAAAGAGAGAGAAAGCTCTCCAAACAAATAAATCCTCTATCTCTCTCTCTTACAAAAATGCACTGCAAACTGAACCTAGGCTAAAAATGTCTCAAGCACGAGTGCTTTAACCGTGGAGTCCAATGAACCCTAGGATAGTTTCTGCAGGCCTTAAAAACCTTTGTGGAGGATTGAGGCTAAAGCGGGCCAGGTCTGGATTTCGGTTGGTGTTTGAGTACCTCTAGGCCTATTGTCGGCATTTTGACCTAATCACAAAAGAAAAAGAAAGCGCACTTGTCATAACTAGTAGAAGAAACTCATGGTCTAGAATAAAGGTTAAAATCTTAAAATTTTGCGAACTAGCAAAAGCTAGGCATGGGGGTATGATGAGAGCCTCATCATGAGCCCTAACTAGCTTATTTTTACCTAAGAAAGTAAATAAAAGCTTCTGCATAACATAAAGGAAGGCCTAAGTCAAGGGTTTACTGTTTTGAGAAGGAAACATGAACTAAAGGGTAAAACTATAATTGACCATTGCAGTGCATCAACGGGATTTCTCAAGGGTTAAACATAGGTCAATTAGACTTAATAAGAGGAAAAGTGGGATGGTTCAGTCAGAAAAGGGTTATTGTGAGATTTAAGAATTAAATGACATTCTGTAACCCTAAAACAAACCCACTTAATGCAACAAGGTTCTGGTCTGGATAAAAATCAAATAAACCCTCTAAAATTTATGGAAAAATATCCCCTAGGGTTTAGAACCTTCAATTTGGCTTTTGGAACCTATTTTGACCTAGATTGGGATCCTAGCTCAGTATTTAACCTAATTTGGATTTTTATACAAAATGTCCAGTCAAACATGGTCAAACCTAAAATCCAACTTCACCATTGGATTCCTTAGGTCCAAATTAGGTTTATACCAAAATTTGGGCCTAAGGGAGGGTCATCTTGACCTACTTTGCAAAATGGTCCACCCAATTACATTCTGGCCCCTAACTTTTGAAAAAACCCTTGCGTAGAGCCCCCTAGCTTCCACGCCACCCTTGCATTCATGTCCCTCTGCCATTACAGCGGAGGAATCCCACTCCGGCGAGGATTCGAGGCTGATATCTCCTCGAATCCTCAGAGATCTCCCAAATTTGGAAGGGAGATTCTCTGAGGATTTCTCCATTGTTTGAACACGATCTCCAAATCAAATTTACACCTAATCTCTCATGCGAACGCTCGAGAGATTTGGGTGTCCTAAACACCTTCCTTCTCTGGTGAGGAGTTTGCGTTGGAAGACTTGCCCTTCAAGCACAAGAAGCTCAGCCAGCGACTATAAAAGGACCCCCGGTCCTCTGCGCATCCCTTATGCTTGATTTGGCCTAAGAATCCCCCAGAATTCCTCTTTCCCCTCTCCGGCCAAGTAGCCCGCAAGCTCCGGTGACTCTTCCTCCCTCTTCTCATCGCTCTATCACCATACTAGTGGCAGAGTCTTCTCCACCTCATTCTTCTGTGTCGTGCCATACCTGCGCTTGCATCTACATCCCTCTCGTCGTCACCGTTATCTCCACCTCAGGGTCATCTTCTTCGACAACGGCACATACACGTCGTTCATCTCCTCTGCCTCCCCTTTGCTCCAATCACCTCAGATAAGTTCCTCTTCTCCCACTCTTTATTTTCCCTCTTATTTCACAAAACCACCCCTTGATTGCCACTGTCCACCCTCATCTTCCTCATCTCCAGCTGACCTCCACACGTCTTGCCACCAACCTCTTCAACTCCGCCATCACCCACTACCCACTTTCCGCCCCTCCACTGATCGCCACACACGCTCCACTCTTCCACAGAACAACCCCACCTTCACCGCCACAGCACGACCTAGGCACACATGTTTAGGCCGTTCTGAGCCACACCGACCCCCGCCTCACCTTCGCCGTGATACGATGAAGGTTTTCCTATTGTTTGATAGGGCCGCAAGGATGTTCTTGTGTCGTGCAGGGTTGAGCCTCCGTCCGCCATTAACAAGTAAGCAAGCTTGCTTGCTTCCGAGCTCCAAGCTACGTGCTCCAGGTTTCAGGACTCCAAGCGGTGCGGGTTGAGTGTGCGAGTGCACCCAGCCTGAGAGCAGTCATTGCGAGACCTTCAGTTGCACCAATTAAGTGAGGATCTCCTCCTACGGGTGCCAGCAGAAGTGGGTGGGACATTTAGTCCCACCTCGTAAACTCAGGGGTGAGTAGTGTGGTATAAGTTGTTTTTGTGCCTTCAGCTAATCGCCTCCAGTACACAAGGGTGAGGTCCCTCGCCCTCATGCCTTGTTCGCGACCTGCCCCTGCGGATCTGGCACTCGACCCGATTACCTAGACCTAGCACTCCTCACGCATTACACCATGCCGGTGCGTCTGGACCTGGGTGCGCGATACCTGACCCGATTACCCAGCTCTCGGAGAGAGTACCGAAGAGCGAAATAGAGAGAGAGACGTGGGAAGGGTAGGGGGTAGGTTTTGCTGCATGGTGTTGTGCAAGAAAGAAGAAGGAGCTAAAGAAGGAAGAGGCGCAGCAGAGAAGAAGGTGGTGGCTGAAGGACTTAGTAAGGAAGAAGGTAGCCGCAGCAAAGAAGGAAAAAAGAGAAGAAAAGAGAGGCACTGTAGCAAAGGAGCGGCCAAGTAGAAGAAGAAGAAAGTAGCTGGTGAAGAAGAGAAGCAGGGACTCAGCCGCAGAAGAAGGAAGCAGGAAAGGGCAAAAGAAGAAGAGAAGCAGGAGCAGCCAAGCAGAAGAAGAAAGAAGACAAGGAAAGACAAAGAAGAAAAGAAGAATAAGAAGCCAAAAGAAGCATAGCCACAGAGCAAAGAGAAAGAGAAAGAAGAGAGAGAGGGAAGATAGAGAAGGCCAAAATCACAAATCATAGCACTGTAGCAATTTTTTTTTTTAAGACGTCTGATAAAATATCAGACGCCCAATTCTTTTGAGCATTATTTCTACATAACATTACTCTTTGAGTTTGGTTGAATTAGTTATTGCTTTTCATTGAGAGTTGTGTTCTTAAGTTTTGAAGTACCCAATTGCTCCATGTGTTTGACCTCGGATACTTTGATTTTTGAGTTATAAATTCTTATTTGTTTTTGTGGTGATTTCATCTATACTACAACGTGACAACTTTTAAAACACGATTTCGTCTCGGCAACAAGTAGAGAGAAAGGACTTGAGAGAAAGAAAAAGACAAGATGTAGAATGACTTATGATAGCAAGATCTACTTAGGAGATAAGAATATACTTAGGGTAGAAGCTTGGAGGTGAGCCTTCTTCTTCTTGGTAAGGGCTTGGAAAGACACTTGTGGAGAGAACTAAGGTTTTCTTGGGACAAAATGAGATAAGTGTTTGCACTTGGCCTCTTTTATATAGGATGAGTCATGTGCTTGTCACATGACCACTTAAGTGGTTGAGAGAAGAAAAATTTATAACTTAGGTGTTGAATAAAAAATGTAGTCAACAACCTAAGTTAAGTAACCATATTGTAAACAATACCCAAATGTTTCCAGGCATATGGAAATATTACAGTTTACCCCTTTTTTTTTAAATAAGCATGGGTAACTTATAATGAGACCCTCAGAGATTTTTATAAATACAAACAAATTCCATATCAATCAACTTGTTAGTTTTGAATCTCTTTTATTGTACAAAGTCCTAATTTTCTTCTTATAAAGTAGAATCTCTCTGCTGCAAGAGGTTTTATAAAGACGTCTGCCAATTGATTTTGTGTGTCAATGAATTCTAATTGAATTGATCCTTGAAGCACATTATCTCTAAAGAAATGATGTCTAACATCTATGTGTTTGGTACGTGAATGATGTACCAGATTTTTGGATAAATTTATTATGTTTGTGTTATTACATAAAATTTTGGATTGCGCAAAAATCAATCCAAGGTCGGACAAAGTCTATTTCATCCAAATGACCTGAGAGCAAGCAAGTGAAGCAGCAATATACTCTACTTCAGTCGTAGAAAGTGAAATACAAGTATGTTTCTTAGAGAACCATGAGACTAGAGATTCTCCAAAAAAATGACATGTGTCGCTAGTACTCTTTTGGTCTATCCGACTCCCTGCATAGTCAGCATCACTATAGGATAATAGATCTAAGGAAAGACTAAGATCTTTTGTACTGTGTAGGTATCTAAATATTATTTTTACTACATTAAAATGAGATTCCTTGGGTTTGGATTAGAATCTCGCACATAAACATGTAGCAAAAAGAATATCAGGTCTAGAAGCTGTAAGATATAGTAGTGAACCTATCATGCCCCGGTATTTCTTTTCATTTACCCTCTTGCCGGATAAATCTTCACCAAGAGAAGCAGATAGAGTAATCGGAGTCTCTTTGCCATTTACATTTTCAAAGTCAAATTTCTTGAGAATTTCAAGAACATATTTTGTTTGACTAATGTGAATTCCTATGTCTAATTGTTGAATTTGGAGTCCTAAAAAGAATCTGAGTTCACCCATCATACTCATTTCAAACTTAGTCTTCATAGTCTCACAGAAATGTTGACACAGGGACTCCTTAGTTGATGCAAATATAATATCGTCAACATATATTTGAACCAGTAGGATGTCATTTCCTTCTTTTACAAAAAGAGTTGAATCAACAACTCCAATTCTAAATCCGTGCTGAAGAAGAAAGGTCCTAAGCCTATCATACCAGGCCCTGGGAGCTTGTTTAAGTCCATATAACACCTTATTGAGCTTGTATACGTGCTCTGGGTGTGCTGGGTCCTCGAACTTAGGAGGTTGATGAACATAAACTTCTTCCTTAATATAACCATTAAGAAAGGTGCTCTTGACATCCATTTGATATAGCTTGAAGTCCTTTGCACTTGCAAAGGCAAGTAGCATCCATGTGGACTCCAAGTGAGCAACAGGAGCATATGTCTCATCAAATTCAATACCCTCCTGTTGGTTATAGCCTTGAGCTACAAGTCTGGCTTTATTCCTGATCACTGAACCATATTCATCCAATTTATTTCGGAACACCTACTTGGTTCCAATGATGGAATTACACTCAGGAGTGGGTACCAAGTTCCATACATTGTTCCTAGTACATTGGAGTAGCTCCTCTTGCATAGCTACAACCCATGATTCATCCTTTAATGCCTCATCAACTTTCTTGGGTTCAAGTTGTGAAATAAAGGCATTAAGGACAAAATCAGCTCTAAAGTGAGATCGGGTTTTTACACCTTGTTCAATATCATCTATGATTTGTTCTTGAGGGTGATCTTTATGGTGTACCCATTCTTTTGAAAGATCATGTACATTTCGTGTATCTTCCATTTTTGATACATCGATGAAGGGGGTATCTTCATCATCAGAATCTAAATGATTTGGTTCAGGTCACCTAAGTTTGTTTCATCAAATGAAACATGCAAGGATTCTTCTATAACAAAAGTTCTTTTATTAAGACTCGATAAGCTTTGCTTCTTGTTAAATAGGCAATAAAAATGCCTTCATCACCTTTAGCATCAAACTTATCAAGCCGATCACGGGTGTTTAATAAATAACATCAACTTCCAAACACCCTAAAATATGAAATCCTAGGAGACTTCTCATAATAAAGCTCATATGGAGTTTTCCTAATAATAGGCCTTAAGAGAGTTCTATTAAGAACATAACATGTCGTATTAGTGGCTTCTGCCCAGAAATATTTTTGAAGCCCAGACTCCAAGAGCAAAGTTCGGGTGCATTCTTGTAGAGTGCAATTCTTACGGTCTACAACACCATTTTGAGATGGTGCCCGAGGAAATGAAAATTCATGGGTTATGCCAGAATTGACTCAAAAACTTGAAAATTTTTCATTTTCAAATTCAACCCCATGATCAGTCCTAAGTGTAAGAATAGAGGATGATTTTTCCTTTTGAAGTTTTCGAGCAAGACTTAGGAAGGAATCAAATAAGTAATACTTATGTTTCAAGAAGATGACCTAAGTGAACCTAGAGAAGTCATCAACAATAACTAGGCAAAATTTTGATCCATTTAGACTCTTGAATCATGTTGGTCCAAATAGGTCAAGGTGTAACAATTCTAAAGGTCGTGTTATTGAAACTAAGTCTTTAGGTTTAAAAGAAACCTTGTGCATTTTTCCGAGTTCACAAGACTTGCACAAAACATCATTTTTATAAGTTAGTTTGGATAGGCCCCTTACTAACTCATTTTTGGCTAACCTATTAAGATGTTTGTGATTAATATGACCTAGCCTATGGTGCCAAAGATCTACTTCAACATGGGAGGCAAGCAGACATTTTACAAATTTCTCTTGTGAAAAATGAAGAGCATAGATATTTTCATATCTAAAGCCTTCAATTAAGATCATATTTTTTCCTTCTTTTAATATTTTAAATCCAACTTTAGTAAACAAAACATTACATCCATTATCACATATTTGACTAACACTAAGCAGGTTATGTTTTAAGTTTTCTACTAAAAGAAAATTATGTACCTGCTTAGAAGAATTACCTATTGTACCTTTACCAATAATGCGACAATGTTTGTTGTCGCCCAACTTGACGTGTCCTCCATCTTCGATTCTGGTCCACTTGATAAAAAGGTCGGAGTGTCCCATCATGTGCTTGGAACACCCACTGTCTAGGATCCATTTATCCTTCTTGACATGCAAAATAGTTTATTAAATCTATTTTAGGTACCCATTTTCTTTTGGGTCCTTGATGGTTAGTACCCTTCAAATCCTTAGGTTTACAGATCACTTTAGTGTTAGATCTATAATTCTTAGGATTCTTGACCTTTTGATAAATCCATGCATGTCTAGGTGCATGTGATTTATTTTGTGTGTTCTTTTTATTATTGATCTTGACTTTTAAATTATTACAAAATTCCGTATTCAGCCTAATTGTTGCTTTTAGATTATTCAAAGTATTCTCAAAATGTTCATAAATATTTTCTAATTCTACTATTTTATCATGCAATTGATTGTTAGTTTCTTTTAACATTTCTAATTCTATTTCTAAAAAAGATTTCTTTATTTCTAAAGTTTTATAACTATCATGCAAGACCTTATTTTCTTTTTTAATTAACCTAGCTTTGTGATATAAATCTTCATATGCTTGTAACAACTCATTAAAAGTGACTTCAAAGTCTACCTCATTTTCTGAACTGTCGTTGTTTGTCACTAAACAAAGATGTGCAACTTCTGTTTCTTTAGATTCCTCAGAAGATGATTCCGTGTCGGAATCACTATCATCCCAAGTCACCTTGTATGCCTTTCTTGAAATCTTCTTCTTCTTCCGATTAAGTTCTTTGTCTATCTTCTTTTCTTTCTTCTTCTTGATCATTGGACAATCTTTTCGTACGTGCCCCTTCTTCTTGCACTCAAAGCAAATAATGTCATTTATAAATTTATTTACTTTCTTACCTTATTTTTGGATGAATCTTCTCGTTAGAAGAGCAAGCTCCTCTTCTTCGTCGGAGTTGGAATCATCGAGGTCTGACTCCTCTTTTATAGCTTTAAAAGCAAGCTCCTTCTTCTTACTTATGGATTTTTCTTCATTCTTCTTCATATTTTCCAATTGGACTTCATATGCCATGAGGCTTCCAATCAAGTCATCCAAGGAGAGAGTAGAAAGGTCTTTCGCCTCTTGGATGGTTGTGGTCTTTGGAGACCAATCGCTTGTAAGGGATCTCAAGATCTTCCTTACAAGCTACTCCTTCAGCTTGACTCCAAGGTTCTTCATTGGATTTATGATCTCTCCAAATCTTGTGTACATTCCTTTGATTGTTTCACCTTTCTGCATCATGAAATACTCATAGCTTTCTGTTAGAATAGAAATATGTGTTTCTTTTACCTTACTTGTACCTTCATAGGTGACTTGCAGAGTGTTCCATATCTCGTATGCAGACTCGCATGTGGAGATCCGATTAAACTCTTCCCTTGATAATGCACAATAGAGTGCATTCATCGCTTTTGCATTTCCTGCGATCTTTTTCTTTTGTTCTATAGTCCAAACAACACCTTCCTGCGGCTCCGGATCCATGTACTTCTCTTGGATAAGAGTCCATGAGTCCTCATCCATGGCCTTGAGGAAGATTTGCATCCTCCTCTTCTAGTATCCATAGTCCATCCCATCAAAATAGGGAGGATGTGTGGATGATTGTCCTTCGGTGCGCTTGACTGAAGATGCCATTGCGAGAGAGAATAATTACTTCTTCTATTCGCAACCCGCTCTGATATCACCTATAGGATCTGTAAATCACATGCACACTAGAAGGGGGGATGAATAGTGTGGTAGATAAAAAATTACAAGACAAAGCAAACCATAAAAACACACAAGATATATAGTGGTTCCCCTCACCTGGGTACTCCACTACCTAAGTCTCCCACCTTAAGATTTTTAACCCGATTCCCTCAATCCGAAGGGAATCAATTTACTAATACCTGAGGTAATTAACGGGTTACCTCAACCCAATTACAAGATACCAAAAAGAAATAAAGATACAGGTGTAAGCTAGATGCAAATAAAAGCTTACAACAAATTCCTAAGTCTCCAAACAAGTGGATATCTTAATAGATGATAATATACCAATCTAATGAAATCAGACTAAAATGAAAGATAATACGATAAAGCACGAGATCGCTTGAAAGATGTTTGTTGAGAGAGTGTTGCCTTGAAGAATGCAACAAAACAATAGACCTTGTAGCTAGAAATGTGAAATCTGGAATTAGGAGCAAGGAGACAATATTTTCTTGTTGTTGTGTGCAAATGACACACACAAGGTGTTTATATAAGCCACTAAAAATCTTCCCTACGATTACTAGCCATTAAGGGCAATTTGGGAAGATTAGAGATAGGTTTAATTGCAAAATAGTCGTTCAGATTGGTCACAATGGTTAGCTGGTACCGGTACTAAACTTTTGGTACCGATATTGACTGCCTATAGTCAACCAACTAAGTCACTAGGTATCGGTACTCATGATGAGTACCGGTACTTGTGACACAGATTTGGGTCCAGTGACCTACATGTACCGATACTAGTGATTAGTACCGGTACTTGTAAGGTCCAGGCAAAAACCAAGTGCACAAACTGTGACCACTTGGTACCGGTACTCACGATGAGTACCGGTACTTATTCATAGTTTGGGACTTAGGCCCAAACCTATGCCTAGCATGTACCGGTACTTATGACCAGTACCAATACTTGTTACAAGTACCAAATATTATAAGTGTAAGTCAATTTTTAGAGATATCCAACCTACTCTAAATGCCTTTATTTTGAAAAAATCGATTTTGAGTTTTGAAACAAGTGAATGAATGATATTCTGAACCCTAATTATCTCTACATTGATTTTAACTCCTAGATTAAGTTTTACTTGTTAGGAGACATACAAAGATTCTAAAATACAATTAATACAACAAAAACTATAGTCTTCTAGTCTTCTTCCTTCATATGCTATCTTGTTGCTTGCATCCATAGATTCTTTTGAACTGTAATACTTCATAAACACATTAGATTTTAAAATAATTTTGTTTACACCAAAACACATAAGAGAGTTGGAACTAGGTTCCAACACCTGAGACAATCTTGGAAAACCCAAAGAGGGTCCATTTCTCGAGGCCTTGACCAAAGGAAATAGAAAATCTAAACCCATGGCACTTGAGGAGGACTTGGTCATGCTCTTTGAGCAAGTCCAAATAAGCATTCCCTTGATGGATGCGATCCACCACATACCAGCTTACGCACAATTTCTAAAGGATTTGTGTACACCAAAGCGTAAGCTGCGAAACAAAGATAGGAGCTCGATTGCTCTATCAGAGAAAGTGAGCTCTATAAGTTTGAGCAAACCCCCTCAAAAGGCAAATGATCCTGGCACCCCTTTGATCTCATGCAAGATAGGAAATCTAGAATTTGATCAAGCTTTATTGGATTTAAGAATCTCCATAAGCTTGATTCCCACCTCCCTACTAGATCACTTTGAGGAAATCGAGCTCAAACTGACTACGGTGACTCTACAATTAGCTAACAGATCGATTAAGTCACCTCGTTGAGATGTTCTATTAGGGTATGAGATTTCTATTTTTTGGTTAAGTCACCTTGATGAGATGTTCTGTTAGGGTATGAGATTTCTATTTCCTAGTTTTGGATATGGATACTCCTAAGAATCTAAGAGACACACTGATCATCTTAAGGAGACTGTTCCTAGCAACCACTAGGGCAAATATCAATTGCAAAGAGGACCAGATCAAGTTAAAATTCAAGGATAAAACATTGAGGATTGATATATTTAAAGCCTAGAAAGGAATAAACCATGGGGCAATCGAGGAAGTGTGTGACATAGGCTCTCTGGTTGAGGATCCAAAACCTGAGGAGAACCCGATTCTCCAAGAACCTCAACCACGAGAAGATCTTGTCCCACAAATTAGGGAGCCTAAATCTAATTTAGACCTATCATTAGCTTCCACCTTATCTTCTGAGGCTAACCCTGAACCCCTACCTGCTACTTATAAAACCTCTCTTAGATCATCTGAAATATGTGTTTTTAGGTTCAAATCAGACATTTCCAAAAATTATCAACTCTCGACTCACTCCTAATCAGAAAACGAAGCTGATTTCGATCTTCTAGTAGCATTGTAGAGCCATTGGTTGGACTCTAGATGACTTGACCAGAATAAGTCCTTCTTATTGCACTCATCATATCTATACTGAAGATGGCTCACGACCTTCTCGGGAGATGTAGAGAAGACTTAACCTAAGTCTTCAAGAGGTCATCAAAAAGGAAATCATCAAATGGCTCAATGTAGGAATCATCTACCCCATCTCTGATAGCTGCTAGGTGAGTCCCATTGAAGTGGCACCTAAAAAGGCAGGACTCATCGTGATTACGATTGAATCTGGAGAAACCATCTCAACACGAATTGCAAACTTGTGGAGAGTCTGTATTGACTATCAAAAGTTGAATACCTCCATGAAGAAAGACCATTTCCCTCTCTCGTTAATTAACCAGATCCTTGAAAAGTTGGCAAGAAATTGATTTTTCTATTTTCTGGATGGATACTCTTGATATAGCCAAGTGGAAATTCATCCTGAAGATCAGGAGAAGACAGCCTTTACCTACCCTTATGGTATGTACGCATTCTGTAGGATGACATTTGGACTATGCAATGCGTCTGCCATCTTTCAGTAGTGCACGCTAGACATATTCTCTAACATGGTAGGTAAATTCCTTGAAGTCTTCATGGACGACTTCTTGGTATTTGGTCAAACTTTTGATGATTGCCTATTGCAGTTGGTTCAGATCCTCCAATGATGCATTGACGTAAATCTGGTTCGCTCCTGGGAAAACAGCCATTTCATGGTTCCTGAGAGCATCATACTTGGACAACTCATATCTGAGAAAGGTATCCAAGTTGACTGAGCTAAGGTGAATTTGATTTCTAAATTACCTATTGATAAACACCAGTTTATCATCATTCTTATGCCCTAAAACTGATCTAGCGCATCTAGCTCTTAGGATTTTAACTCCATAAATGGGCTTTTGGGTTGCATTTAGGCATTACTTAGGCTAGGCATGCATTGCATATTTTTTGTGTTTTTAACATGTTTACTTGAGTGTTAAGGATAAGCAGATAACCAAACCTCTAAAACCCTAACACTCAAGAAGGCAGAAGGTGAAGAAGGAGATCAATTCAGCTAAACCTTAGCTGAATTCAGCTCATCACAACTGGATATCAGCTTAACTAGGTTGGGTTTAGCTCATCCTAGCTCCATTCAGCTCATCTTAGCTAGATGACATTTTAGGGTAGCTTAACTCAGCTCAACTTAGCTTAGATCCAGCTCAACTTAGTTGAGTCTAGCTTTTCCTAGCTCTAATTAGTTCATTGGGAGCTCTAGTTAGCTCAACTTAGTTGATATGAGTTCACCCCAGCTTAGGTTCAGCGCTCCCAAGCTCCACTCAGCTCATGGCAGTTGAACTCCTTTTAGTTTAGCTACTACTTGTCAACTTAGTAGCTAAGCTAGATCAGGAGTTCTCAAGAGAAGTAGGTCAAGCTCAATCCAGCTCCAGATAAGTTGAAACCAACTCAACTTAGCTCCACTACTCAAGCTTAAGCTGCTAGCAGAAGAATTAGCTAGCTAAGCTGTGTAGCTGAGCTCTTATGAAGACCTCTTCAGTCAGAATCAGCTCTGGGAAATTTGCTTAAGCTCCAGATCTACTTTAGACAACTCCTGGCTACCTTTTTCTAGCTAAACCCTGGCTCCCTCTACTCTAACCTCATCCTTACTCCTCCATTCCATATCTAACTCCCCTCCTACCTAGCTCCACCTTCATGGCCGTCCAACCTAGCTATTAACTCCACCAACAACCACCTACTCCCCTCCCTATTTTGGCGCCAACCTAAGCATCCCTTAGCCCCTCAATCACCACCAAAAGACACCATTGATTTCCCTCCAAAACCACCTAAAGTTGGCGCCAATATTTCGCTCCAGAACCCCTCCATCTCCACCTTCCATCTTCCCTTAAACCTATCTCCACCATCCACATAACCTCCCTTCTAGGAAACTCCTTGGCACCAACTTTAACCCATCCCTTCACCACCTTAACCACACCTTAACTACCCTTAGTTGGAGCCAAAACAACCTACCCATACCCCTCCAAGATGGTGTCAACTCTCCCTTAAATCTCCACCCTCCACGCCACCAAATATTTCATCATCCAAACCATCTCCACCCTCCATCAATTCCACACCAAGATAACCCCCTTAACTACACCTATACTTGGTGCCAACTCAACCTAACCACCACCTAAACATCCCTTCATATGGCGCCAAGTACCCTCCACCATAGGATTACCTAACCACCTTATCTAAGCCTATTCTAACCCTACAACGCACCACACAACCCCTTAACCCTAGTTCCCACCTAGGTTTGGTGCCAACCATTAGGTGCCCTTCCACTTTTGTGCCATCAACCCTAGCCTTAGGATCCTATAACCACCACCCACAATCCATCCTACTCGTCCCCTCTTAACCACACCTACCCCCTTCCTACAACTCTATATATACCACCCATAACCACCACAACCAATCAACCTTGGCTACTTCATTTCATAGCATTCTTCTACCCATATTCCACCATTACCAACAACCAAGGAGAAGAGGAGAAGAAGATTAAGGGGATGCTCTTTCCCTCTTGGTGCCTTCAACTTCCTATCCTCTTCTACCTTGCATCCTCGCAAAGCCAAAGGGTTAGCTAGGCAAGGAGGACGTCTAGGGGGAGGAGCATATAGGGGGTCCACATCCACCCTAGGAGTAGTCAGGAGTAGGCCATTTAGGCTTGCTAGGAGCCAGGAACGCTGAAAGATGACTTTTCGCTTTGCGTTATAGTATTTAAGTGGTGGAAAAATCGACTAATCAAAAATAATGAAAATAACCACTTGCAGAAGAGCGGGTCGTATCCACAGGGAGGAAATTATGCAATAAATTCTTAATTATTTAATATTATTTCGGATAGTGCGAAATCCCTATTCAAATCTAACATAAAATGTGAAGGAAAATAGATTCGTAATAACTTAAAAAGATAAGGGTATATGTGCAGTTTTCCCTCATAGAAATCTTCAATAAATTTATGATGAACTTATGTAATTTTCATGTGACGTGTACTAGAGAAAATTAGTACTTAAGTTAAGCCCAAAAATCAATCTTCAAACTAGTGAATATCAATAACATGCAATTATAATGAAATATGAGTGTTCATGCGCAATTCTGCCACAATATAATAATAAATAAAATCAAATTATGTGGCAATGGAAATGAATGTAAATACTAATTGGCATAAAAATAGAGCATTTTTTCTCTCTCCTCCTCGCGAGAGAAAGGGAGCATCGGCGGGGCTTTGGAGAGGCTAAGGAGGACGACGAGGACGAGGGCTCTCCGATGGTGGCTGTAGCGTCGATGGAGGTGGCCGGAGGGCAAAGGAGGAGCGTCGGCCTGTTGGAGAAGAAGGTAGAGTGGTTGCTGCAGGGCATCCTGTTGGTGGGTGGCTGCGTACTGGTGCGCGCCCGTGCGCGTTTGTAGCAGCCTGTCGGCGGGTGGCCGCGCGGGTGCGCGCCTGTGCACGTCTGCAGGTCCGGCTGGAAGGGTGAGCGGGTGCAGGCCAAGCGTGAAGAGGCACTGTGAGGGGGCCTGTGGGTGCGGTGCTGGAGAGTGAGGCGGTCTTTAGGCGTGCGGTGTGGCTGCAGGCTTGGTGCGGTGCGCTCTTCACACAGCGCCTGCGGTTGGTGGCGCGGCCTGCAGGGAGAGCTGGAGAAGGGCGCGAGCGGATGCCTGCAGGTGAGAGGGCGCTCTGCAGGGAGAGCTGGAGAGGTTGGCTGCGAGGAGGTGTGCGGGCGCGATGTAGGCTGGTGGTGTTGATGCGGCGCGATGCAGGATGAAGGGAAGTATGCGCTCCTGCAGATGGCGCGGTTGAGTGGCGCTGTGCTAGGGCACGGTGGCTTGGCAGTGTAGATGGCAGTAGCACCTGCGGGCGCTGGAGGAGGGAGTGCCTGCGGGCACTTGCAGGCAGTGCGGTGCGGTGTAGGCTGAAGGGAGGTTTTTCCCCGCAAGGGGGAAGATGATCCACAGTGCACACTGGAGAAGATGGTGCCCGTTCTTCTTTTTCTGAATGATTCTCTTTCTCTCCCTGGATGATTCTTCTTTTTAACTTCTCGTCTGTTGCGCCTGCAAGAGTTAAGGGATTTTCAAATCCCTTAACTATCTCTGGCCGACAGCTGTTGAGGGTTCCCCGGAGAATGGGGAAAAGAATAGCTACCGGGGATTTGAAAAAGGGTAATTTATCCTTTTCTCCTCATTCTTTTGCCAATTATTTTTCCTGCACATAAAAAGAACATATTAAGTTATAGAATAAATATAAACCTAAATCATGACGCATGCAAACATTCTATAACTTAATATAGTTATTAACAAACCTAAAAGATATAATTAAAGTTAGGCGTAATATTAGTCCATTAAAATGGACTCATCAAATACCCCCAAGCCTAAGATTTGCTAGTCCCTAGCAAAAATGAAAAATAATAGAAGTAATCAGAAGCTTTCTTCTTTTCTTACTTCAAAACTTTAGAAATCCAGACAAATGTGAAGTGCTGATAGCCTAGGTAACAGATCTAAGTGAAGGAGTCGATTCGCATTGGGAATTCATACATCACCCTTGGCAAAAATTTCTGTCGAGATAGGCAACTACTTCCCTCGGGGATAAAGTAGACGATAATCTGTAATTTGACCCCAGCATTTGGCTTAGGTAGGAGATATCGAGTTGAATGGATTTGTATTTAGTGGCACACACTCATCTGGTGCTACAAATAGTCTAATACTATAGACTCTAGATCTCTGGACTATTAGACAAGTCAACTCTGAGAAAGGTTACACAATTGTGCTCTCTTGATGTTCCTGGGAACTCTCTCTTTTCTTTCTTTCTGAGATCACGAATCTCGTCAGATTTAGAAATTGTACTCACTATTTGGTGGCCTCACAGGGCATCCACACTTCAATTAAAGTCCTAATAACTCTACAACTAAGTTAGAGTCCTCAACCAGTATTTGGGCGATCAGAAATACTAAAAGGTAGGTATGGGTCATATTTGGTGGAACGTGAAAGGTGTTTTGCTGCCTCAGAAATAATATTACATTAGAAACTTGGACTTTTTTTCTTTGTAATGTAACTATTTCTTCTTTTTCTTCTTTCTTTTTCTTCTTTTTCTTCTTCTTTTCTCTCTCTCTCTTTTATTTTATTTCTTCTTGTTTTTATTTCATTTTCAATCAACACATCATGACACGGACTTTTATTTACATGGTCAAAAGGAAGTTGTGTCGTTTATTTGGTGGAAGTGCCTATTCTCGGCACCGGGAAGGAATGGATAGGACAGGCGTATTTTTGACCTTTGACATTATTACCCTCCTTCAGCCGAGGACTCTATGAAGGACGGTCATAACCATCCACCATAGTTATAGCTTTATTAAGACTCAATCACTGTGTATCTGCCTTATTTGGTGACTCTTAGGAATTCACACAAAATACGCACACAGGAACAGAGAGTGAAAACTATGCCTAACTCTGAAGTATCATCATCTAATTATCCAAAACTTAAGAGTCCTTGCACTAGATTTAGCGCACCAGTAATCTCTCTACTTCTCACAAATATTAGGTGGATCTACTAGAAGATAGTATGCCTGACTCCCTATGAACTGTCTAAGGGTTCAATGGACTACAAATGCTTATTGGTTTTTCTCAAGGATCTATTACCAAGTCTATGTGCACGTGAAATAAATGTACTAGATTCTAAACTTTAAGAAATAATTCCGGAAGAAAAACCTCCAATAACAAATGTATTTTGCTAGGGACTAACCCATTCAGCTCAAGAAAAGAGAATTATATATATATATATATATGAATATGTATGCAAATATTTATAAATGCTATAAACACTATAAACATTCTCAGGTTATACCCCCCCATGCCTAAAACTGACAATGTCCTCATTGGAAAAATATAGACATAGAAGAATATCACCTGAGGAGGAGAGTGGGAGGAGCTAAGGCTCCTCAAGCCGTAGAGCGTTCAAAACCTGACCATCTGAAAGAGTAATATACGGCTTAAGTCACTGGCCATTTACTTTAAAGCTCGCATTTGAAATAGGGTTCCTAATCTCTACAGCTCCATGAGGGAAGGTATTGATAACAACGTATGGCCCATCCTAGCGGGACTTGAGCTTTCCAGGAAATAATTTAAATCTAGAATTGAAAAGCCAGACCCACTGGTTGGGCTCAAAAGTCTTTCTAATGATGTACTTGTCATGGAAGACTTTTGTACGTTGCTTGTAAGCTTGAGAAGTTTCATAAGCTTCATTACGAAGCTCCTCAAGCTCACTTAATTCTAACATACGTGCTTTTCCTGCTTTATCCAGATTCAAGTTAACTTTTTTAATAGCTCAATAAGTTTTATGTTGGATTTCAACAGGAAGGTGGCATGCTTTTCCGTAGACAAGATGGAAAGGAGACATGCCCAAGGGAGTCTTATACGCAGTTCTGTAGGCCTAAAGAGCATCATTTAATTTTTTAGACCAATCCTTCCGATTAGGCCTGATAGTTTTTTCTAAAATTCGCTTAATCTCACTATTAGACACTTCAACTTGTCCACTCATTTGGGGATGATAAGGTGTGGCTATCATGTGGTTGACTCCCAAATTTTGGAGTAGTCTTGTGAAGTGTACATTCTTAAAGTGAGGTCCTCCATCACTTATGATCGTCCTTGGGCACCCATACCGAGAAATGATATTAGCCTTAACAAAGCCCAAGACCACGGAATGGTCATTGGTTCGTGTAGGGATGGCTTCTATCCATTTTGATACATAGTCAACAGCCACAAGGATGTATTCATATCCGAAGGACACAGGAAAGGGACCCATGAAGTCAATGCCCCAAATATCAAAGATTTCAACAGGGAGGATAGGTTGTTGGGGCATCTCATCCCTTTTTCCAATGGTTCCCATCTGCTGGCAACGTAGACATGCACCCACATACGTATGTGCATCTCGGAATAACGTGGGCCACCAAAAACCAGACTGAAGAACCTTATGGGCAGTCTTCTTCCCACTAAAATGTCCCCTACAGTGGAGGTCATGGCAGAAATTCAAAACACTTCTTTGTTCCTCATCAGGGATGCAACGGCGAAATAGTTGGTCAGGGCCTATTCTAAAAAGTTTGGGTTCCTCCCAGTGATAAAATTTAGCGTTGGCGAGAAACCTGCCTCGCTTCTGCTTATCCCAAGTACTGGGGGTGATGCCCGTGACCAAATAGTTCACTATGTCAGCAAACCAAGGAGTTTTAACTTCCACGACCAATAGAGACTCATCATGGAAAGTCTCTTGAATATTGCCAGCAGGGTTTGATGCCTCAATAGGGATCCTAGACAAATGGTCTGCTACCACATTCTCAACTCCTTTCTTGTCTTTAATTTCCAGGTCAAATTCTTGGACTAGCAGAATCCAATGAATTAGGCGAGGTTTGGTGTCCTTTTTAGACAAAAGATGCTTAGGGGTTGAATGATCAGTGAACACCACAACCTTGGATCCCAAAAGATAAGACCGAAACTTTTCCAAAGCAAATACTACAGCAAGTAATTCCTTTTCAGTGACCGTGTAGTTTTGCTGAGGATCCGTAAGGGTCTTTCTGGCATAATGCAACACATGAGGTTTGCCATCAACCCTTTGACCTAAGACCTCTCCCACTGTAAAATCTGAAGCATCGCACATAAGCTCAAATGGGAGGGTCCAATCTGGTGCTTGGAGAATCGATGCGGTAATGAGGGCTTTCTTCAAAGCTTGGAAAGCCTCACCACATCTATCATCAAAATCGAAGGAGACATCCTTCGCTAACAGGTCGCAGAGTGGCTTAGAGATTTTACTGAAATCTCTAATGAAGTGCCTATAAAATCCAGCATGGCCAAGGAAAGATCTAACTTGACGAACATTGGCGGGCAAGGGAAGCTTAGAGATGGAATCGATTTTTGTGGTGTCCACCTCTAATCCTCTCTCGGAAACTATATGCCCTAACACAATGCCCTGCTGGACCATAAAGTGGCTTTTCTCCCAGCTAAGCACCAGCTTTGCCTCTTCGCAACGGGTTAAGACCTTATCAAGGTGCGAAAGGCATAGGTCAAACGATGAGCCATAAATGGAGAAGTCATCCATGAAAATTTCAACAAACTCGTCGATCATATCAGAAAAGATAGCCATCATACAACTTTGGAAAGTGGCAAGAGCGTTACATAACCCGAATGGCATTCGGCAGAATGCAAAAGTGCCATACGAACTCGTGAAGGTGGTACGCTCCTGATCATTAGGAAAAATGGCTATCTGATTGTACCCAGAGTACCCGTCAAGAAAATAAAAGTACTTGTTCCCCACCAATCGTTCCAAAATTTGATTGATAAACGGTAAAGGGAAATGGTCTTTCTGGGTAGCCGTATTTAAACGACGGTAATCAATGCAGACCCTCCAACCAGTTGAGGGTCTAGTGGTCACCAGTTCTCCTTGGTCATTCTCCTCCACAGTGATTCCTACCTTTTTCGGAACTACGTGAATAGGAGTGACCCATTTACTATCTGAAATGGGATAGATAATCCCTGCATCCAGCCATTTCAGAATCTCCTTTTTAACAACCTCCCGCATATTTTGATTGAGCCTTCTCTGCATATCTCGGAAGGGCTTCACGGACTTGTCCGTGTATATATGATGCATGCAAAGAGAGGGATCAACACCCTTAATATCAACAATTGTCCAGGCAATTGCTTCCTTGTGCCTTTGTAAACACTCAAGCAGAGCTCCCTCCTGCATTTTAGATAATGCAGACGAGATAATAACGGGGAGCATGTTATTAGGGCCAAGGAAAGCATATTTCAATGTGCTCGAGAGGGTTTTCAACTCCAATTCAGGAGCCTTCTGGATTGAGGGTTTTAGTTGAGATGTTCCCACCTCAGGCAGCGGATCTACCTTCATAATCCAGGGTGGGGACAAAGACTCAGTGTGTACCCCCACCAACTCTTCTAGTTCGGGCATTTTCATTTCAATTTTTTTAATAATCGAGGGATGGTCCTGAGATATGACCTTCTGAAGGGGATCTCTACATAAGAGTGTAGGAGTAGTCTCTTCAATTATTTCATCAACGACCTCAATCTGAGAACAATCTTCAAGTCCGGGTTGCTTGTAAGTATCAAAAACATTCAACCGGATCTTCTTGTTCCCAAAGCCCATTTTAAGTGCCTCAGATCTACAATTTATAGAGGCATTGGCTGTGGCCAAGAAGGGGCGTCCCAGAATAATGGATGGCTTAGTGGGCTTATTAGATGGGTCAGTGTCAAGTACCAGAAAGTCAACGGGGAAGAAGAAATCCTCCACTCTCACAAGGACATCTTCCAACAATCCCCGCGATGTCTTAAGTGATCTGTCTGCAACCTGGAGGATTACTGGACTAGGCTTCAGCTTTCCTCCTCCCAAAAGGTCATAGACAGAGCTCGGTAGAATGTTTACCCCCGCACCAAGATTGAGCAGAGCCTCGTCAATGTGTTGGTTACCTATAACCATTGAAATATACAGGGCCCTTGGGTCTTTCATTTTGAGGGGTGTTCCATGCTGAAGAACCGAGCTAACATGGTCAGGCAGGATGACCTTGGTTTGGACCTGTTTCCTAGATTGGTGCTTCTGGGTGCATAGGTCCTTCAGAAACTTGGCATAGGATGGAATCTGTTTAATCGCTTCCAATAGAGGCAAGTTAATCTGGACTTGCCTAAAAGTATCCATAATCTCTTCCATCCTATCCTTGGCTCCAGATGAGCCAACAGAAGATTCCCCAGGAGCAGATAGGTGCTCTGGATAGGGTACCCTCGGCTTCTGGGTAGAGGGGTCATCATGGCGGGAAAGGGGTGGTGGAAGGACGACATCCTCATTGTGGGTGATTTTTTGCGAGGGAGAGTGGTGTGGCTCTTCCTCGGGTGAGATGGAAGTCGGGTTAGGTGTGGAAGGGGAATTCTGAGATGTAACCGTAGGAGTGTTATCAGGCTTGTCAATCTTTTTTCCACTCCTCAACACGGTCACTACTTGGGCGTGCTCCCTGAATACAACCCCCTTGCCCTTAGGGTTCTCCTCAGAAGAGCTAGGCAGCTTCCCTAGATCACGTTGCCTAACTGCCTCAATAAGATGACCAATTTGGGATTGCATATCAGTAATCATCTTATTCTGAGATTGGATAACCATATTCTGATGCTCTTGCATTGCTTTCATCATGACCTTCAATTCATCCATCTCAGAGGGCTTATTCGGAGGAGGGTTTTCATAAGAAGGTTGGTATGTGGGCTGGGGAGGTAAGGGTCTTGTATTCCCTGAGTTAGAAGCATCAGCTTGCTTCCAAGGGAAGTTTGGATGGTTCCGCCACCCTGGATTATAAGTGTTGGAGTAAGGGCTATTGCGAGGGGGGCGAAAACCTTGGGCCGCGTTCAAGTCGGCCTGAATCAACTCAGGGAATTGGTTTTCCTGATGGCACTTCGCAGTGGCGTGCGTTGTTCTTTGGCAAATGGAGCATTCTCTTGAAGCCTGAAAAATAGAGGCTGCTTGCGGGTTCATGCCGGGGTTTGCTAAAAGCCTATCAAAGTTTTTATTCAATAGTTGAATTTGATAAGCCAAATCCTGAGAAGCCCCATCTTCATGGGCCTCTATCTTCCTCTACAAGATTGATGGTTTTCTTTCTTGATAGGCAGAGGACAGATGTATGGAGTTGTCGCTTAAAGTTTCAAATAATGCCCAGGCTACATCCTCAGTTCTGGTCATGAAGGTTCCTGCACAGGCTACATCAATGGTTTGCCTATGCCTTTCAGATAATCCGTTATAAAACCTTTCGACCAACTACCATCTTGGCACTTGATGGTGGGGGCATAACCTAAGAAGGTCATTAAAGCGCTCCCAAGTCTCATGAAATTGCTCCCCTTCCTGTTGAGTAAAACCCATAATCTCTCTTCTGTAATGGTTGGTTTTACTCATAGGAAAATACTTTTTTAAAAATTCTCCCTTAAGGGTGGCCCAATCATTTACCCTTGCATTGAGGGTATGATACCAATGCTTGGCCTTATCCTTTAGGGAGAAAGGAAATAGAGTCCTCATCAGGGCTTCATCAGTAAAGCCCTGGAGCTTCACCATGGAACAAACCTCGGTGAATTCCTCCAAATGCCGGTAGGGGTCCTCCCTAGTAGTACCATAAAAAGAGGGCAATAGAGATATGGTACTGCTCTTGATCTCATACGGATTATCCCCTGCCGGTCGTCTTAGTGCTTGTGCAGGTTGGTTAGTAGGAATAAAATAGTCCCTTAGGGTCCTTTGTTGATTTGCACCTTGCTCAGCCATTCCTTCTTTTTCTTCTCCTAGGTGAGCCCTCCTAAGAATTCTCTCAGGCTCAGGATCAAACACTAGACTACCCTCAAGAGAGCGTCTACCAAGCATACAAAACACAATTCAGAGATTTTTTTTATTGAGTAAGTCAAACCTCCACTCCAAAGAAAAGTCAAAAGATCAAGATTTATCCCTCCGTTCCCACTTAAGTGGTATAAGAGGGGCATGGACTTGAAATCTTAACCTTCTTTATTGTGGATGTCGAATTAGTTAATATAAATGGCCAAATAAGTTTTTCATTACAATTACGTGCCTTAATTCAACCTTCGAGTGCCCTAGGACCTATACTTTGCTTGGATGACACTCCCAGGTGATCAAGTGAGAAGTTACTCCAAGGACGAACAAAGGGATGCAAGTGGGGCGAACCCTTCCTTTGAGGCGATGCGTATATGGTGCCCCTTAACTACCCTTTTGTTCCTTTAAGGGGTGTCCCCCTCCGTTGAGTATCAAAACACTTGATCAAAAGATAGTATCACCACCACCACAAAGCATAATAGGAGGGTCTACACCAATAAAGAGATTGGTGCCTATAGCCTTAAGGGATCGAGCCTTAGTGTGGTGCCTAATGCGCATGCTCAGTGTCAAAAGTGTGCAACACACTGCAAATCTTTGTAATTTCTTTTGAAATCGCAGACAAGTCCCTTAGAATCAGATCAAATGTGAATTGCTATTAGGGTTGAATCTGATTATTAGTTCTGCTTTTAGTTATGTGACCACTGAATTAGTAAATTCAAACAACTTGGTGGTCTTGAATTTAAATTTGAATGCAAATGCGTGAACAGGAGCTGGATGCAAAAGTTAGAAAGATATACCTATCTCCAGCAATCTTCGTGCTAATATGCTTGCAATGCAATAATAAGATCTAATGTGCTGCTCAATCACCCCTAAATGCGCACACCTAAGGGCATGCAACTTCTAAATAGGCAGCTCGATATTTTCTTTATTGGTTTTTAAAAGCAAGCAAGTAGAAAATATAATCATGCATGCACCAAAAATATTGTAAGCCCTAGTAGCTAAAAAAATGCGGGGACAAACCCCCAAAAATTCAGCCCCAATTGCTACAAGGGTGAAAAGACAGAATTAAATTTGTGATGACGTAGAATTCTCTGTGAAAATAGGATCTTGGTCTCCTTCGTCTTTTCCTCGTGTGGCTTAACTTGTGGTTGCTGTCGCCGCTTTGTTGCGCCTCGTCGCCTCTTCAGACTCCTCGCACAATAATAAAAATGATTAGATAATTTCGCAACTCAGAAGATTTAAAAACAATAAAGTAAATCTATTAAGTCTGTTGCCTCCCCAGCAACGGCGCCAATTTGAAAGATGACTTTTCGCTTTGCGTTATAGTATTTAAGTGGTGGAAAAATCGACTAACCAAAAATAATGAAAATAACCACTCACAGAAGAGTGGGTCGTGTCCACAGGGAGGCAATTATGCAATAAATTCTTAATTATTTAATATTATTTTGGATAGTGCGAAATCCCTATTCAAATCTGACATAAAATGCGAAGGAAAGTAGATTCACAATAACTTAAAATGATAAGGGCATATGTGCAGTTTTCCCTCACGAAAATCTTCAATAAATTTATGATGAATTTATGCAATTTTCACATGACGTTTACTAGAGAAAATTAGTACTTAAGTTAAGCCCAAAAATCAATCTTCAAACTAGTGAATATCAATAACATGCAATTATAATGAAATATGAGTGTTCATGAGCAATTCTGCCATAATATAATAATAATAAATAAAATCAAATTATGTGGCAATGGCAATGAATGTAAATACTAATTGGCTTAAAAATAAATCATTTTTTCTCTCTCCTCCTCGCGAGAGAAAGGGAGCACCGGTGGGGCTTTGGAGAGGCTAAGGAGGACGGCGAGGACGAGGGCTCTCCGATGGCGGCTGCGGCATCGACGGAGGTGGCTGGAGGGCGAAGGAGGAGTGCCGTCTTGTTGGAGAAGAAGGCAGAGCAGCTGTTGCAGGGCAGCCTGTTGGCGGGTGGCTGCGCGCTGGTGCGTGCCCATGCGCGTCTGCAGCAGCCTGTTGGCGGGTGGCCACGCGGGTGCGCGCCCATGCACGTCTGTAGGTTCCGCTAGAAGGGTGAGCGGGTGCAGGCCAGGCGTGCAGAGGCACTGCGAGCGGGCCTGTGGGTGCGGCGCTGGAGAGTGAGGCGGTCTACAGGCATGCGGTGCGGTTGCAGGCTTGGCGGTGTAGATGGCAGCAGCACCTGCGGGCGTTGGAGAAGGGAGTGCCTGCGGGCACTTGCAGGCAGTGCTGTGCGGTGCAGGCTGAAGGGAGGTTTTTCCCCACAAGGGGGAAGATGATCCACAGTGCATGCTGGAGAAGATGGTGCCCGTTCTTCTTTTTCTGAATGATTCTCTTTCTCTCCCTGGATGATTCTTCTTTTTAACTTCTCCTCCATTGCGCCTGCGAGAGTTAAGGGATTTTCAAATCCCTTAACTATCTCTTGCCGGCGGCTGTTGAGGGTTCCCCGGAGAATGGGGAAAAGAACAGTCGCCGGTGATTTGAAAAAGGGTAATTTATCCTTTTCTCCTCATTCTTTTGCCAATTATTTTTCCTACACATAAAAAGAACATATTAAGTTATAGAATAAATGTAAACCTAAATAATGACGCATGCAAACATTCTATAACTTAATATAGTTATTAACAAACCTAAAAGATATAATTAAATTTACTTAGGCGTAATATTAGTCCATTAAAATGGACTCATCACACGCCCCACCTAGGGCTTGCCAAGAGAAGATTCAGGAGAAAACTTCCTTTAATTCTAGGGCAACCAGAATTGGAGCGAGAGTTCTGCAGCAACATCACCTTCTTCATCATAAGCTTTCCTCTAGTTTTGTTTTTTTTCTTTTTTGCATTGTAGTGTAGTGTTCGCTTTTTATGTTAGAGATTACAAGTGAGAATCCTTCTCTCTTTTGAGTTCTCCAACCTCATTTGTAAAACAATCTTTACTTAAAGAAGTATTCCACTACTGTTTCTTTGTAGTTGGCTTGTGTTCTTCTCTTGGTGTGTATTGTTCCTCCATCACTCCAAGCCACCCGTGCTTGGAATGAGTTGGAGAAACAAGGCACTTGTTGCTTTGTTTTTAGCACTTCTAATTTTCATTTTCTCCACATCCATTTTTTGCCAAAACAAAAACCCTAAAAATTACATATTCAAAAAGACAATAAGAAAGTTGATTTCTATCTTTCGAGCAAGAGATTATAAAAATTGCATTTTTGCCTCCTTGGATGGCCCTAGATACAACCACTATCTAGGATTACAAATTTAGAAGCGATTGCAATTTCGTGTGTTACAATGACAAAAAATTGTAATTTCGTGTCTTTCAAGCAAGAGATTATAAAAATTGCATTTTGTAAATCACGCGATTTTTGCAATCACCTGTACCTTTTTCATCAAAGACATACAATCATTTCTAGGGCACATCGATTTTTATTGATGGTTCATATCTAATTTCGAAAAAATTGCACACCCCCTGACGAGTCTTCTCTCAAAGGACACACCCTTTGAGATGACAAGCGAGTGTGTTCACGTTTTCGAGATTCTTCACGACCGAGTAACCCAGGCTCCAATCCTATAATCTCTTGATTGGTCTCAGCCATTTGAGATCATGTGCGATGCATCTGACTACACGGTAGGAGCGGTTCTTGGACAAAAGATTGATGGGAAATTGATGGTAATATATTATGCCAACAAGACATTAGACAAAGCTTAGCATAATTATACGATTACAGTAAAAGAGCAGCTGGCTGTAGTATTTAGTCTGGAGAAATTCAGATCATACCTCTTGGGTTCCCATGTCATTATTTACTCAGATCACACTGCTGTGAGGCACTTACTCAGGAAGAAGGATGCGAAGCTGAGGCTAATTTGATGGATCTTTCTCTTGCAAGAATTTGACCTAGAGATACATGACAAGGTGGGAAAAGAGAACATGGTTGCTGACCATTTGTCCCGTCTTCCTTCTTCGGTCATTGACCCCTCCAGACCTATTACTGAGCATTTTTCGGACGAGCATCTTTTAAGCATTGATGCTGGACTTCCCTGGTATGTCGATGCTTTCAATAATTTGGCATTAAACTAGATCCCGTTTGATTGCCCAAAAGCCAAGAAAGATAAATTGATTTCAGTTGCCAAATATTATGTTTGGGAAGATCCTTATCTCTTTCTCATTAGTGCTATCAAATCATCTGGAGATGTGTTCCCGACTCTGAGGTTAATGATATATTGTCATTCTGCCATGATTAGGCCTGTGGTGGCTATTTCTCTAGCCACAAAATCATAGCAAAAATCCTCTAGTATGGCTTCTATTGGTCCACACTCTTCAAGGACCCACACAATTATCATAGGGCATGCACTCGTTGCCATACCTTAGGCAGCATGAGTCACCGCAACATGATGCCCTTGAACCTGATTCTCGCATGCGAGATTTTTGACAAGTGGGGGATTGATTTTATGGGGCCTTTCCTGAATTTGAATGGCTTTGAAAGCATCCTACTGGACATTGACTATGTGTCCAAATGGATCGAAGTCATTCTGACCCTAACCAATGATCATAAAGCTGTAATCAAATTCATTCATGAGCACATCTTATCTCGGTTCAGTGTCCCGTGCGCAATCATATTTGACGGAGAACCCACTTCGTGAATGTGCACTTTCAGTCCTTGATGAAAAAGTATGGGGTGTCACAACGTATTTCGATCCCGTATTATCCCCAGACAATTGAACTGGCTGAGCTCTCCAATTGGGAGATGTTGAGTCAGAAAATCATCGCAAACAGAAGTTTAGTTTTGAAAACCCGTCGTTGTAGTGTGATTTGCGAAGAAATTCATCAACAAATAAATTTTACCGAAACTCAAAAAGAATTCCAGGTCGAACACAGGAGGCTACTTCGATTTGAAGTCCGCGATTATATATTTTTTTGTTATTTTTGTTTAGAAAGTGAGATAATCACAATGAATTCGATATTAACAATAAGAGAGAGAGAGAGAACAAACACTTTATAATATGGATAATGTTTTTACAACTAGAAAGGGAAAAATATTACAGCTAAAAAAAAGAGGGAAATATTAGAACTAGAAAGTAGTAAAATCTACTCTAAAAAGCAGTAAAGAGAAAGGAGGTGAGAAGTTATCCTCCTCGACGGCTGGTAGCGAAATTGCGCGTGATTTGTAAAAGCGAGTTTTTAACGTCGTTGTAACACGCGAATCCGCTTACGCTTTTAAAATTTATATCCTAGATAGGGGAGTATCTAGGGTCGTCCAAGGAAGCAAAAATTGCAAAATTAATCCTCTTACTTACAGATAGATCTCAACTTTCTTTTTGATATTTTTCAATATGTAATTTTTTTTTGTATTTTGAAAAGACGAGGGCAAAATGCGAATTGTAACGAAAAGTACTAACACCTACAAATGCTTAACTAAAATTTAAAAGATAGAAATATCTTCTTCCTAAGCTCACTCTAGGCAAGTGGAGGCCTAGAGTAATTAGGAAGAAGAGGTGAAACAAGTGCTAGAACCAAAAGTAACAACTGCAATAAAAAGCTAAAAGAAGGCAATTTGATTGAGTAGAATGAGTGTTCTTTTCAAGAATAAGTAGAGGAATGCTTCTACTAGAACTTAAACAAATCTAAAAGCAAGAAAAGAAACACAAATCCTCTTGCAACAATGGTGAAGAAGGGCGTCTTCTTGCTCCAAGCCTAGCTGCTCCTTGGCTTGAAAAGAGGGCCTCCTTCTTCTCCTTCCTTGAGAGCTCCTCCAAGGTGGAAGCTACCACCTTTAATGCTCTCTCCAAGGGGTGGGCGTGCACCACCCTCAAAAACTCCTCCAAGGTGGTGTGACCACCTTCAAGATCTCCTCCAAGATCTTCCTTGCCTGGCTTCTCCTTTGGCTGGCGTGACCCAAGAGAGAAGGGAAGAGGGGAAGGCACCAAGGGGACAGAATATCCCCTTAATCTTCTTCTTCTTCTTCTCTCTTGGACGTGGGCTTCTTGGTGGAATATGAGAGTAAAATTGCTAGCCAAGGATGGCTTGAATGGTGGTGGGTAGTGGTCTTTTTATAGGGTAGGATGGGGGGTTAAGGTGCCCCTTGAAATGGAGGGTTAGGATGGAAGAATGGAGGTGGTTGGTGATCCTATGGCTAAGGAGAGTTGGCGCCAACCCAAGAGGTGTTAAAGGGGGTAGTTATGGTGGTGTTGGTGTCTTTTGGTGGTGGAGAGACACCACCATGTTGGTGCCAACATGGGGTCTTCTAGAAGGGGCGTTAGGTGGATGGTGGAGATGGGTTCAAGGGGGATTGTGTGGTGGAGATGAGGGGAGATTTTGGAGGGAAAAGTGGCGCCATTAAGGGGTGGTTATGGGTAGTTTTTGGCGCCACTTTTAGGTGTCTTTTGGAGGTGGTGGGTAGGTTAGGTTGGTGCCAAGTAGGTTAGCTTATGTGGAGCTTAGGTGGAGCTAGTTGGGTGGAGTTGGTAGGTGGGTTTTTGGGGCGGTACAAGCCAAGGAATTTGGAGCATAGCTAAGATAAGCTAAGCTAAGCTAAGCTAGCTTAGCTAATGGAGGAGTAGAGGAGAAGGTGTTGGAGCTAGGGTTTGGAGGAAGGAGCTGAGGAGAAGAAGTCTGGAGCTGGCTGCTGCTGAAGAGGCTGGCATGGGGCTACTCTAGCTGGCTTATCTTACTAGTTCTTTGCTAGTTGCTAAGCCAAGCTAAAGTGAGCTAGCTTCTACCAAAATGAGCTGAGGTGAGCTAGGTCTGGTGCTCCCGGGGAGAATCAAGCTGGTTGAGGCAGCTAAGGTAGCTTAGCTCAACTGAGATGAGCTAAGCTGAATCCCCGAGAGCTGGACTTGAGCTTCCTGAGCTGAGATGAATTCTTCTTCAGCTGGCTGGAGTTGAGTAGAGCTGGACGTAGCTGGATCTGAGCTGGAGTGAACTCCTGTCAAGTCAGCTGAGCTAGCTAGAGCTCCCTGTGGACTAGTGGGAGCTGAGATGAGCTAGACTCAGCTAAGTTGAGCTGGATCTGAGCTGACTTGAGCTAGGGTGAGCTAAGGTGAACTCTCTTGAGCTGCCATCCAGCTGGGATTAGCTGAATGGAGCTGGGACGAGCTAACCCTAGTTCAAGTGAGCTAGGTTCCGGCTGTGGTGAGCTGGATCGAGCTGAGTTCCAACTAGTATGGGCTTCTCCTTCACCATTTGCCTTCTTGAGTGCTAGGGTTTTAGGATCTGTATATCTGTACATCCCTAACACTCACAAAAACATATTAAAAGACAAATAAAAAATGCAATGTATGCCTAACCTAATTTATGCCTAAATGCAGCCCAAAAACCCGTTTGCGGAGTAAAATCCTAAGAGCTAGGTTAGTTTTAATGCATAAGAATGATGATAAACTGGCGTTTATCAACGGCTGCTTGGAGGACAAGCTGGACGGGGCGACGCCTAGAAGATGGAGAGCTAAGACGGAAGACGGAGAACGAAGCAGCAAGAATCAGGGGTAAGGCAGGGCGTTGTCATCGTGGGAACCACTTCCGGAATGGGGGCAAGAAAACTTTGATTTTAACTCTAGAGAAGCATCCCAGGTTTGGGACAAGCTTCTTTAGAGCTTTGGAGAGGGAGAGAGGTGAAGGAAGGGATGAATGAAATGTGGGGGGAGTAGGCCTTTTTATAGGTGTAGAGGTTGGGGACAAAAAGGTCATTTCAAGTTAAAAACTTTAATGTAGGGGCCTTTAGTGATGGATTTAAGCGTCATTAAAGACCCTGAATGTGGCCTTAGCTCACGCGCACGCCGCGCCTCCTCTCCCCGCGCTTCAATGCCTATGCACGTCCAAACAATCTTAGGCATCCAATCTTGCGATCAACGATTGAGATTGCATTGTGCCACGCCTCCATAACGGCCCCCACGTGCGATCACACGTGCAGAGGCACGTTTGATCGTGCGTGCAGTGATCCTCGCATCTGGGTGTGCCATGTGGCACTCCTGCCGCCGCTCACCTCCAATCTGACGACTCAATTTAAGCTGCACTTGCTTGCACCCTCGATTTGAGGTGAGGCAAGGGTCGAACCCGTGCCTCCCCCACGTGAAGACGCGCGACGACCACGCTGCATCCATGTTTGAGGCACGCAGATGTTTTTGAGCACACGCAACCATTGCCATTGGATGGTGATCCAACGACCCAGATCCACCATCCAACAACCTAGATCTAATGGCCGGTTGAGGAGACAAAGGGCAGTGGTGGGTCCTTGGGCCGATTGGGCAGCTGGGATGGCACCACATGGCGTCATCTTAGCCGTCCATCTTCTATGTCTTGTAGATGGTGCCACGGATGTCGGATTGGACCGATTTTCGCGTTGTTGGGCTACAATTGTTGATCCGAACCCATCCGTGCGGACGGATTTGTCATCTGAATTGTGGATTTACACCATCTTGGCCCTCGATCTTTGATCTTCCTTAGATTATATCTGATGCAATGCAAGTCTGATCAGGGCGATCTTGGAGTCGTTGAACTCCAATCATCACCCTAATCAAATTCGTATGGTTGGATCTTCAATCCAAGGCCCCGATTAAATATTGCCTATCCCTGACCACCAAGAAGAAGAAATTACTATATAATTTGTACAATTTAGCCTAAAGGCATGATGATGCATGTTATATAATATTGACAATGCATGATGCTTATATGATACTAAGAACATGCATTAATAGACATTTTTGGCTATTCAGATGTATGCACATCACACCCCGATGCCTATCTTTTGCTAGTCCCTAGCAAAAACTATATGCTATTTATAAAAGAATTAGGATTGGATTTCTTGGGAAAAAGTTATTCTTCAACACTAAGAGATTTTTACTGAGGACCTGAACTACAAAGACACAACAGCGCCCGGGTGTCTGCCAAAATGCAGATCGCCTCAAGCCCTCGCCTTATTCAAAGAAGGTTCTTTTTCTTCTTTTCTTCTTTTCTATTTTTTTTTTTTTTTGGATTTTTGAGTTTAGGGTTTCGGAGCAGCTTTCTACGGCTACTCAACCCACCCAAGACTCTAAGAGAACCCTAAGTTCTAAGCATCTTTATGTGTGAAATGTGATAGGCTCACTGATCGGCGATTAGAATGGACTTCGGATTTCTATGCCCCTAGGTGACCTTGAAAAGAAATTCTGCCTAAAAGTGTATCTATTCGACCAGTAGCTTTCTCCTTTTATTTTTATGGGGTCAACATAAGGGCAAATCCAGTGTATATTTCCCTGGCTTATTCTACTTCTCCGCTTCTTCCTAAGTGTTTTGGAATTATACGTGCATTTCTTGAGCTGGGATCTGGACAACCTACCAATGGATTGTTACCCACGATAACTTGCCAGCCATACTAGTGCAGTGAAGTGTCGCTTATTTCTTTTTTTTCTTTTCTTTTCTCCTTTTCATTTTTTTTCTTTTTGGATATTTTTCTATTTTTTCTAAGTATGTGGCTTCTCTGATCTAAGATTTACCTAAAGGCAGTAGGAAAAGAATGGTCGTGTGACTGGGCTCTGGACAACCTACCAATGGGTTGTTACCCATGATAACTTGCCAACCATACCACCCTAGATGATTCATTAGCTACCCAATTCCATTAAAATTGCTGAAAAGCAAGTCAGTGCAATAAGTGTATAGATGCTTATACTTAAAATCCCCTCAAATCAGAGGGTGGGTTGATAAGTCGTGTACTTATCACCCCAACTTATTTAACCAAATTAAAGTAAATTCAGAATAGCGAGGACTCGATAAACAAATCCACATTTTAGTGGACACCTGGGTTGATTAAGCTCGAAGACCTGAAGGGTCTAAGTGTTCAGATCCTACTTATTATTCCCTAAGGTTGAAAAGTCCTAATACCCAATTATTCTTTCCTAATTCTTTTTTTTTTTTTTGAGAGAACACAAAAAGTAGAATTCACAAGAATTCTACAGAGTTGACAAAATGATTCAGAAATGAATCCACCCCCCCATGCCTACCTGATGCAATGTCTTCATTTAAAATAAAATGCATAAAAAGCAGGGTAGAATGAAGACAATATCACCTGTATTCCATGATGCTCGGGTCAGCTCTGAGTCAGACTATACAAGTGCTAAGTTTAATGCCATCAGCTACGCGAAGTCCAGCCAAAGAAGTCTCATTAAGGTTAAAGCAACCTTATCAGAGACAGGTTCTGGAATAACATAGTCAACATAAGGTTTCAGACGTTGTCCGTTGACCTTAAAAGAATTACCCATCTTTGGGCTACAGATCTTAATGGCTCCATTGGGAAATATTCGATCGATGATGAACGGGCCATCCCACTTTGACCTAAGCTTGCCGGGAAAGAGCTAAGTCGAGAATCAAAGAGCTAGACCTTTTGGTTCGGCTCAAAGCTCTTGCAGGAAATTGGTTGGTCATGAAGAGCTTTGTTCTGAGCCTTATAGATCTTGGAATTCTCATACGCACCGTTTCTAAGCTCCTCCAACTCAGATAGTTGGAGCTTCCTAGTCTTTCCAGCTAAACTTATATCAAAGTTGCATTTCTTGATTGCCCAGAATGTCAATGTTCAATCTCTACAGGTAAATGGCACACCTTTCCATACACCAGATGAAATGGTGACATGCCGATAGGCATTTTGTATGCCGTACGGTAGGCCCAAAGAGTGTCCTCAAGCTTTTGAGTCTGATCTTTCCTATCAGGCTTAATTGTCTTCTACAGGATGTTCTTAATTTCCCGATTGGAGATCTCAGCCTGTTCATTCGTATAAGGGTGGTAAGGTGTGGAAATTCTATGATTTACCCTATATTTTGCCAATAAACTAGAGAACTAGGCTTTTATGAGGTGAGTACCACCATCGCTAATGATAGCCCTCAGAATCCCAAACTGACTGAAGATGTTCTTATTGACGAAATCGACTACCACTTTGTGGTCATTGGTTCGGATGGGAATAACCTCGATCCACTTGGACATGTAATCGACAACAACAAGAATGTACTGGTGTCCAAATGAAGGGAGGAAGGGTACCATGAAATCGATGCCCCAAACGTCGAACATTTCAACGGGAAGGATTGGGTTTAGAGGCATCATATCTCTCTTGGTTATGCTCGCAAGTGCCTGGCATCGGGAACACGACCTCGAGAATTCCTGGGCATCCTTGAATAAAGACGGCCAATAGAATCTAGATTGCAATATTTTTGCAACCGTCTTTTTCCCGGAGAAATGTCCACCACATGCAGATGCATGGTGATGTAAACATGTTTACACTACATAAGATGTCTATTTATGCATGTTCTTAAGCATAGAATTGCATTGCATACTATAAATATTGCATAGCATGCATCATCTTACATTTAGATTAGTTTGAATAAAATGGAGGTTAATTATCTCCTTTTATGTTCAAGGACAGGGAAAATTTTTATCGGGGCCTCGGATCGAAGATCCAATCGTATAGATGTGATCAGGGCAACGATTGGAGTTAAACGACTCCAAGATCACCCTAATCAGACACCTGTAGCATCAGATAGAGATCGAGGAACCCTAGAAGATCAAGGGCCAAGATGGTGTGAATCCACACTTCAGACGACAAATCCAATCGCACGGATGGATTTGGATCGACGATCGCAGTATAACGACGTGAAAGTCAACTCAATCCAACAACCGTGGCACCATCTACACCATCCAGAAGATGGACGGCCAAGATGGCACCACGTGGCACCGTCTCGGCCTCCCAAACCGGCCCAGCTGATCTTGAAGACCACCGCACCCTTCCACCGTGCATTAGATCTGGGTCGTTGGATCGCCATCCAACGACCATGGGCAACCGCACCTTAAAACACCCCCGTGCCTACCCTCCGTAGCGCAGCAGGTGGAAGCCATATCACGAGCAAGAGGTGTGGGTTCGAAACCCCACGAGCCTTAATTGAACGCAGGCACTTACGATGGCGTTATTTGGACCGTCAGATCTTGGATGAGCAGCTGCGAAGGTGGAGACGTGGCGTGCTCAGGGGCCACGCTGCGCGGATGTGCGATTTCACGTAGAGGCACGATCAGATGAGATGCGGCGGTTATCAAATCTCAGCCGTTCGATCTCGCAATCGAACGGCCGAGATTTGATGAATGTGGAAAGGTGTTGCATGCGCGGGAGGTGAGCAGGAGGCGCATGTCACCCACAATGGGGCTTTAGTGACGGTTTTATCCGTCACTAATGACCCCTTATTTAATGTTTTATGATTAAAAAGACTAAATTGCCCTCACTCCTTGCAACTATAAAAGGAGACCTCCTCCATACGAAATCTTCATCCCTTCCTTCTCTCCTCTACCTCTCCAAAGCTCAAGAGAAGCTTGTCCCACACCCGGGATGCTCCTCGAGAGATACAGTCAAATTTTCGCTCTCATTTTGGAAGCGGATCCCGCGACGACGACAACGTGCTGCCCCATTCTTGTTCCTCCTGCCTCAACCTCCTTCTTCCTACTCCATCCTCCTTCATCCAGGCAGTGTCTCGTCCGGCTCATCCTCCAAGAGATCGTCGAGGAGGATAACTTCTCTCTCACATTCTTCTTTACAGCTTTCTAGAGTAGAATTTTCTTGCTTTCTAGTGTAGCTGATTTCCCACTTTTTAGTGTAATTCTTCTTTGATTTCATTGTATAAACATTTTGAAATATTGAGTGCATGTTTTCTCTCTCTCTCTCATTTTGATTGTTAATATTGCTTCATTGTAATTACGTCGCTTCGCTTTTCAACAAAAACTCTAAAAAAAAATATAATTACGAATATAGATCAACGTAGCCTCCCTGAGTTCGACCTGGGATTTCTATTCCAGTACAAATTTTATTTGTTGAACATGAGTTCTTCGCTTTCACACTACGACGACAGGTTTTTCAAAATCAAATACGTTAGCGTAGCAACTCGTAGCTTCAACATTTTGGCACCGTTGCCAGGGAGGCAACGATTTCCGATCTTCTTTTCACAT
This sequence comes from Thalassia testudinum, assembly GCA_037157565.1. Lineage (NCBI taxonomy): Eukaryota > Viridiplantae > Streptophyta > Magnoliopsida > Alismatales > Hydrocharitaceae > Thalassia > Thalassia testudinum. The sequence goes on along the minus strand of JAZHRO010000026.1, from coordinate 18,585,098 downwards.
TTCATGCACTTTATTATTTTCTAACTTGCTTTCTCTTGTGTCTATTGTTTTGCAGAGACCTCCATCAGGGAATCATCAAGCGGTAGATCGGAGTAAAGTGCAGTTGAAAACAACTGTAAGTGCTCCCCATTCTTCCCCCTCCATAGATTTCATTTGCCACATTAAATCCAAATTCCAATTAACCTAGGTGTTTGCATAAATCCTAGGAATAGTTTGGTTGTTTGGATTCTCACTCACATTCATTCCACCCTCGTTTATAAAAAAATAACAAAAAGATAATCTTGTGGGAAATTTTCAACAAACACACAACGTACACCCACATTCAAGGCACTTAACCTAATTGATTTATTTATACTCAATCGGGTTCTGATCTGTGGAACCAGTACACACAAAGCAACACATAAAAGAGTAGAAATCATTCTAGGTTAACCATCTTTGTGTACCTAACTTAGTGGTGTATTTGTGGCCAGTTGTTTGAGTTATTTGGGCCGCACCACTCTACTTAAAATCAACTCATCAAGTAGCTCCTCATTAAGGTTTCAATCTAGGTCTATTCCAGGCACTCCACTTTATTTCTGGTTTTAAAGGAAAGCAATCTTCACCTGTGTTTGACAACCTGGTTTGCCTCAAAACTTGATTGCAATCAACCTAATTTGAAACCCTAAAAGCTACTTAAGCAAGATTTGAACGTTAAAATCCACGCATCACAAATAATCTTGCTTGAAAACCCTGGTGTGCACGCACTTACACAATTCTCAATCAATCATTAAGGGCACAACCCATTTTAAGGGCCCATCACAGTCCATAACCACCACAATCCCAGGCCTTAATAAAATTGAGTAGTCGTTGGCCTTAAGGTCTGATTCGCTCTTCAGGGCCTAGTCTGAGATTGTCTTTAATTAACCTACTTGCACTGATTAATCTGATGTCTAGCTAGGGGAGTAGTGTCAAACGACCGCGGCTGGGGGGTACACTAGGAACCAGAGGCGAAAGCCGAAGGAAGAACCTTCTCCCCAGTCCCTCCTTCTAACTGGTTGGATTGAGTAGACACAAGTAGAGTAAATCATTTACAATTTTAAGGCAGGTTTTGGGAGTCAGTAGATCCTTAGGCTACCCCACTTAAGGATAGCCTTGTTTTGTTGTGTTGCAGGGTCTCTATCCCCAGTCCTTCCAACCTTCTCCTAGTTTATGCTGAGAAGACGATCATTGAATCCCCTATTGGAAGGACCACTAAAGTATTCTTGGAGGTGCAAATTGGATTTTGGTCAAATTGATTCCATGGCTGACCAACAGGCTCCTCTGCCTAGAGATCCACAAGAAGAATTTCGAAGGCAGCTGGAACAAATGCAGAGAATGCAGGGCGCTCAGCCCTTGAAGGATTTTTATGATCCTTCAAATTACGGGGAACGTCCCGGCATCCAGATTCCAACCAGTGACGTAGAAATCAAGCCCTAGGTGTTAAGCCTGATTAAACATTATCATGGGCTTGGCTCCGAAGATCCGTTTTAGCACTTAGAGAACTTGACCACTTTGGTCCAGACCACCAAGGCACGAAATGTAAACGAGGAGCAAATGATCATGAGGCTCTTCCCCTACTCTCTTAGGGATAAGGCCGTGCATTAGTACAGGACAATAGGAAGATCAATTGCAACTTGGAATGAGTTGAAATCGGACTTTCTGAAGATATTCTTCCTAGTCGAACGTACCAATGCCTTGAGACGGGCAATCACTACCTTTACCCAGCGGCCGGGGGAGTAGTTTCATGTGACCTAGGAGTGATTCCAAGACCTATTGCGGAGGTGTCCACACCACGAGGTGTCGAAATGGCAACTCATGCAGATCTTCTATCATGGGTTGAATGAGCAACTCAGAAATCATGTGGATGCTTCTTGCGGAGGCAATTTCCTCAATAAAGATGCAGATAGTGCACACGATTTATTTGAGGAAATGAGTGAGAATTCAATCAATCATGCCTCCATGGATACATTTAACCAGTCCCAGCAGCCCAAATCAAATGTCAATGAAGTCCATGACTCTCATTCATTTGATATAGAATTGATTTGTAACAAATTAGACAAGGTGGACTTGGTTTCTAAGAGAATGGAAGAGTGGATGGTTGGAAATTCTATAAACAACTCTCGATCCACTCAATCCCAAAATTCGGGATTCCATTCTTCACGAGCTCCTTCTAGACGGGAGTTCGTGAATCAATTCGATGTAGCTCAACCTGTGGGTTCCAAACTAAGGCCTTTGATCCCAGTTTTTCTGATCCTTCCCTTTCTTTCTCTCCATCCTCACTCTATGAGGATGTTTGTGCTGTACAAGAAAATGTTAGATCCAACCCTTACTCTAATACTTATAATCTAGGTTGGAGAAACCACCCTAACTTCTCTTGGAAAAATCGGGGGCAACAGACCCAATTCCAACCCGACAACTATGCTCCACAATGACCAATGGGTCAGGGTCTTGTATATACTCAGTTGCCTCCAAATCAGGTCAATCAACCATCATGGAATGCCCGTCAACCCGCAGGGCAGGCTGATTTGAACCGACAAATGGTAGAGATGCAAGGATCCATGCTCCAGCTCATGCAGCAATTGAAAACCTCGTTGGACAACTTGTAGATCGGGCTCATTGCTAACTCTCGTCAACCCGGATATCTACCATCTCAACCCGTACCCAACCCGCGAAATATTCTGAATCCGGGCAACAAAGCCCATGGTACGGAAATCAGAGGAACTCACACGCACATGCTCAGGTGGTTGAGCTGGGTCCCTCCTCTTCTTCTTCTGCAAATCAACAATTCATGTCTAATCAAGCCCCTCCAATCTTTCCTAACCCTCCCCAAGACCCAAATTCTTATGCATCTACAAATTCTATCACCTTAAGGAGTGGTAAGCAGACTCAGGATCCACAACCACATTGTTTTGATCTACTGAATCCTGAAGAACTTGGGGAGAGAGAGGAGGATTCTAGAGGAGAAATCAAGGCTCAGGAACCTGATTTCAAAGATCTGACTCATGTTCCTTTTCCTGAAGCCTTGATCAAATCAAAGAAGAAGTCTGTTGATAGCAATGAGAAGCTTCTGAATATATTTAAGAATGTTGAGATCAATATCTCGCTCCTCGATGCTATCAAGCACATACCGACTTACGCAAGATTTTTAATGGATTTTTGTACACAAAAGCGTAAGTCGAGAGAATCTGTTCCAAGGAAGGTGGTACTCTTTGAGCAAGCTAGTTCTGTTATCCTGCACCACCTCCCTTAGAAAAAGAGAGATCCAGGTGCTCCATTGATTTCTTGTGTCATCGGACATTACACATTTGATAGAGCACTTTTGGATCTGGGTGCATCCATTAACCTAATTCTGACTTCTCTTTACGAGAAGTTTGGATTAGGTGAACTTCAGCCAACTTCAGTAATGCTACAGTTAGCGGACCGCTTAGTCACAAATCTAAGAGGCGTTATTGAAGATGTTATAGTTAAGGTCAAGGATTTCTATTTTCTTGTAGACTTCCTTGTCCTTGATATGGATGTACCTGAAAATCTAAGGAACACGCCCATCATTCTGGGGCGTCTGTTCTTGGCTACCGCTAAGGCCAACATTAATTGTGAAAGCGGTAGCATGGAAATCACCTTTGGGGATCAATGAATGAAATTGGATATTTTTAAGGCGATCAATAAATTTTAGAATTGTTGATTTATTGAGGAACTTAAGGAGGATAATGAAAACATTGAAACTTGTTTGATGGTTTCTTCAATTGAAAGTTCCTCCTTTGATGACGAATTCGACCTGCAACCCTCTATGGCAGACTTGCTATCTTCTGAAGAGGTTATTGATTTTGTTCACTAATAGCCTCTTCCTCTTGTTGAGTCTTCAGCATCTTCCTTGCCATCAATCATCAACCCACCCCAGCTTGAACTGAAACCATTGTCTGAGAATTTGAAATATCAATTTTTAGGACCTCAGAAGACTCTCCCTATGATTATCAGTGCTAAATTAACAAAGGAGCAAGAGATTAAATTGATCAAGGTCCTGAAGGAACACAAGGAGGCAATTGGTTGGACCATTCATGATCTCAGGGGGATCGAGCCATCTTACTGCAATCATAGAATATTCTTGGAAGATGGATCCCGCCCTTCTCGCCAGATGCAGAGGAGATTAAATCCAAATATACGAGAAGTGCTCAAAAAGGAAATCATCAAGTGGCTCGATGCAGGAATTATTTATCCAATCTCTGATAGTCCCTGGGTAAGTCCCGTGCAGATTGCTCCGAAGAAAGCTGGGATTACCATTGTGACTAACGAGAGAGGAGAATCTATCACAACTCGTTCAGCTTCCTCTTAGAGGGTTTGTATTGATTACAGGAAGCTGAACATAACCATTAAAAAAGGATTATTTTTCCCTGCCTTTCATCGATCAAATATTGGAAAGACTAACCGGGCAGAAGTACTTCTATTTTCTTGATAGCTACTCGGGATACAACCAAGTTCCTATCCATCCCAAGGATCAGGAAAAAACTACTTTCACATGTCTCTACGGAACCTTTGCTTTTCGTAGGATGACTTTCGGTTTATGCAATGCACCTGCGACTTTTCAAAGGCGTATGTTAGCCATATTCTCTGACATAGTGGGAGAGTTTATGGAGGTCTTCATGGACTATTTCTCTATTTTCGGAGAATCATTTGACTCTTGTTTGGCTAATCTGGAAATGATTCTTAAGCGATGTATCAAAACACGATTGGTCCTTAGCTGGGAAAAGAGTCATTTCATGACCCAAGAAGGCATCGTTTTGGGTCATGTAATCTCTGAACGGGGAATCGAAGTGGATAAAGCTTAGGTTGATGCGATCGCTAAACTTCCTCCTCCCACATCTGTTAAACAAATCCAATCATTTCTTGGTCATGTGGGATTCTATTGAAGATTCATCAAGGATTTCTCGAAGGTTGCTCGTCCCCTGAGCAATCTTCTTGCCAAATAAATGCTGTTTGTTTTCGACGAATCATGCCGAAAGGCATTTGATTTCCTGAAAATGGCAGTCACCTATGCTCCAATTTTACAACCACCAATTTGGACAGCCCCTTTTGAGATCATGACTGACGCTTCTAATTACGTGGTCGGGGCTGTCTTGGGTCAAAAAATTGATAGAAAGCCCTCTGTCATCTACTACACTAGTAAAACTCTGGATGAAGCCCAGAGGAATTACACTATTACTAAAAAGGAATTCCTAGCTGTAGTGTTCGCTTTGGAAAAATTTAGGGCTTATCTCTTAGGGTCTCATGTTATCATCTATACCGACCACTCGGCCTTAAGACATTTCTTGGCCAAAAAGGATGCCAAACCCTGGCTTATTCGTTGGATTCTACTTCAAGAATTTGATCTTGAAATCAAGGATAAAATTGGGATACAAAATGTGGTGGCGGATCATTTGTCGAGACTCCTAGGTGATTCTTCTCATCCGGACATCCCAATTACTAACACTTTTCCGAACGAAGCTATTCTTACAGTTTCAGGTGTCCACACCTCGTGGTTTGCTGACATTGTTAACTATTTGGTCGTTGGTCAAATTCCCCAAGATTGGACCAAGCAACAATGGGATAGACTCAAATCTAAGGCCAAATACTACTATTCTGGGAGGACCCTGAACTGTACCGCATTGGCTTTGATTAGATTATTTGGCGATGTGTACTGGAGAATGAAATCAACAATATTCTAGAGTTCTGCCATGCATCTACGTGTGGTGGACATTTCTTCGAGAAAAAGACGGCTGCAAAAATCTTGCAAGCTGGCTTCTATTGGCCGTGAATATTTAAGGATGCCCAGGATTTCTCAAAGTCATGTTCTCAATGTCAGGCACTCGGGAGCATAACTAAGAGAGATATGATGCCCCTAAACCCAATTCTTCCTGTCGAAATTTTTGATGTTTGGGGCATCGATTTCATGGGACCCTTTCTCCCTTCATTTGGACATCAGCACATTCTTGTTGCTGTTGATTATGTGTCCAAATGGATTGAGGCAATTCCTACCTGAACCAATGACCACAAGGTGTCATCGATTTTGTCAAGAAAAATATCTTTAGTAGGTTCAGGATTCCGAGGGCCATCATCAGTGACGGCGGCAGTCATTTTACTAATGCCCAATTTCGAAATTTGTTGGCCAAATACGGGGTTAATCACCGAATTTCCACACCTTACCATCTACAGATGAATGGACAAGCCGAGATCTCCAATCGGGAGATCAAGAACATTCTGCAGAAATTGGTTAGGCCTAATCACAAGGACTGGACTCAAAAGCTTGAGGACACTCTTTGGGCCTACCGTACGGTGTATAAAATGCCCATTGGCATGTCTCCATTTCGTTTGGTGTATGGAAAGGCGTGCCATCTACCCATAGAGATTGAACACAGGGCATTCTGGGAGATCAAACAATGCAATTTAGATCTGAATTTAGCTGGGAAGACCAGGAAACTCCAACTATCTGAGTTGGAAGAGCTTAGAAATGATGCATCCGAGAATGCCAAGATCTACAAGGCTCGGACCAAAGCTCTACATGATCAATTGATTTCCTGCAAGAGCATTGAGCCGAACCAGAAGGTCTGGTTATTCGATTCTAGACTTAATCTCTTTCCTGGCAAACCTAGATCTAAATGGAATGGCCCATTCATAATTGACCAGATTTTTCCAAATGGAGCTATTCATATTTCTAACCCAAAGATAGATAACACATTTAAAGTCAACGGTCAACGTTTAAAGCCTATTATTGACCGTACTCTTCCAGAACCCGTCTCAGACACGGTTGCTCTAGCCATTCTATGACTTCTTTGGCTGAACTTCGCCTAGCTGACGGCATTAAACTCAACAGTTGTACATATGACACAAAGCTGACACGAGCTTCATATTCAAGTGACATCTTTCACACTCTACCCTTTCTTTCATGTCTCTTTCTCAATGTGGACATTGCATCAGCTAGGCATGAGGGGGTGGATTCATCTTTGAATCATTTGGTTAGCTTTGTGAAATTCATGTAAATTATTTTTTTTTCTCTTCTTTTTTAACACAAAAAAAATGAATTAGGAAGGAATAGTTGGACATTATGACTTTTCAATCTTAGGAAATATACATTAGGATCTGAACACAAAGACCCTTCAGGTCTTTGGACTTAATCGACCCATGTATCCACTAAAATGTGGATTTATTTTTCGAGTCCTCGCCAATCTTAATTTTATTGTAATTGGAGGAAATAAGTTTGGGTGATAAGTACACAACTTATCAACCCGCCCTCTGATGAGGGAACTTTGAGTTTTAAGCATCTACACACTTTCTTTGCACTGACTCATTGTTCAGTGATTTTAACGGAAATTGGGTAGCTAATGAACCTTCTAGGGTGATATGGCTGGCAAGTTATCATGAGTAACAGCCCATAGGTAGGTTGTCCAGAGCCCAGTCACTGGACCATTCTCATTTTGTTGCCTTTAGGTAAATCTTAGACCAAGGAAGCCACCTACTTAAAAAAAAAAAGAGAAAAAGAAAGTCAAAAGGAAAAGAAAAGAAAAGGAGAAAAGAAAAAAAGAAATAAGCCACACTTCGCTGCACGAGTATGGCTGGCAAGTTGTCGGTGGTAACAGCTCATCGACCGGTTGTCCAGAACCCAGTTCAATAAATGCACTGAAAATTCCCAAAATACTTAGGAAGAAGCAGAGAAGTAGAATAAACTGGGGAGATATACACTGGATTCACCCTTATGTTGACCCCATAAAGATAAAAGTAGGGAGAAAGCTACCGGTTGTAAAGATACACCTTTAGGCAGAATTCTCTTTTTAAGGTCACCTAGAGGCGCAGAAATCTGAAGTTCGTTTTAATTGCTGATCAACGAGTCTATCACATTCACAATAAGATGCTTAGAACTTATGGTTCTCATCAAACCTTGGGTGAGTTGAATGTCCATAGAAAGTCACTCTTAAACCCTAAAACTTGAAAATCCAAAAAAATTAGAAAAGAGGAAAAAGAGAAAAAGAAAATTTTTCTTTGAATAAGGCGAGGGCTTGAGGCAGTCTGCATTTTGGCAAATACCCGGGCACTGTTGTGTCTTTGAAAATTCAGATCCTAAGTAAACATTTTCTTAATGATTGAAAATAACTCATGTCCAAATATTCCAACCTAATTCTTTTATAAATAGCATATAGTTTTTCTAGGGACTAGCAAAAGATAGGCATGGGGGTGTGATGTAAACATGTTTACATTACATAAAATATCTATTTATGCATGTTCTTAAGCATAGAATTGCAATGCATACTATAAATATTGCATAGCATGCATCATCTTGCATTTAGATTAGTTTGAATAAAATGGAGATTAATTGTCTCCTTTTATGTTCAGGGACAGGGCAAATTTTTATAGGGGCCTCGGATCAAAGATTCAACCATACAGATGTGATCAGGGCGACGATTGGAGTTCAACGACTCCAAGACCACCCTAATTAGACACCTGTAGCATCAGATAGAGACCGAGGAACCCTAGAAGATCAAGGGCCAAGATGATGTGAATCTGCACTTCATACGACAAATACGACCACATGAATGGATTCGGATTGATGATCATAGTCTAATGGTGCGAAAATCGACTCAATCCGACAACCGTGGCACCATCTACATCATCCAGAAGATAGACGGCCAAGATAACGCCACGTGGCGCCATCTCGGTTGCCTAAACTGGCCCAGCTGATCTTGAAGACCACCGCACCCTTCCACCGCGCATTAGATCTGGGTCGTTGGATCGCCATCCAATGGCCATGGGCAGCCGCACCTCAAAACACCCGCGTGCCTATTTCCCCTTCGTAGCACAGCGGGTGGAAGCCTTATCGCGAGCAAGAGGCGCGGGTTCGAAACCCCGCGAGCCTCAATTGAACGTAGGTGCTTGCAATGGCGTTATTTGGATCGTCAGATCTTGGATGAGCAGTTGCGAGGGGGGAGATGTGGTGCGCTCAGGGGCCACGCTACCCGAATGCGCGATTTCATGTAGAGGCGTGATCAGATGAGGTGCGGCAGTTATTAAATCTCAACCATTCGATCTCGCGATAGAACGACCAATATTTGATGAACGTGGAAAGGTGTTGCATGCGTGGGAGGCGAGCAGGCGGCGTGCGTCGCCCACAATGGGGCTTTAGCGATAGTTTTATCCGTCACTAAAGACCCCTTATTAATGTTTTCAGATTAAAAAGACCAAATTATCCTCACTCCTTGCAACTATGAAAGGAGACCTCCTCCATACAAAATCTTCATCCCTTCCTTCTCTCCTCTACCTCTCCAAAGCTCAAGAGAAGCTTGTCCCTCACCCGGGATGCTCCTCGAGAGATACAGTCAAATTTTCGCTCTCATTTTGGAAGCAGATCCCGCGACGACGACGACGTGCTGCCCCATTCTTGTTCCTCCTGCCTCAACCTCCTTCTTCCCACTCCATCCTCCTTCATCCAAGCAGTGTCTCGTCCGGCTCATCCTCCAAGAGATCATCGAGGAGGATAACTTCTCTCTCACATTCTTCTTTACAGCTTTCTAGAGTAGAATTTTCCTGCTTTCTAGTGTAGCTGATTTCCCGCTTTTTAGTGTAATTCTTCTTTGGTTTCATTGTATAAACATTTTAAAATATTGAGTGCATGTTTTCTCTCTCTCTCTCTCTCATTTTGATTGTTAATATTGCTTCATTGTAATTATGTCGCTTCGCTTTTCAACAAAAACTCTAAAAAAATATATAATTATGAATATAGATCAACGTAGCCTCCCTGAGTTCGACCCGGGATTTCTATTCTGGTACAAATTTTATTTGTTGAACACGAGTTCTTCGCTTTCACACTACGATGACAGGTTTTTCAAAATCAAATACGTTAGTGTAGCAACTCGTAGCTTCAACACATGGCAGAACTCAAGTATACTTTGGAATTCATTCTCAGGAACACATGGGTGAATAATCTGATCAGAGCCAATACGGTACAGTTCAGGGTCCTCCTAGAAGTAATATTTGGCCTTAGATTTGAGTCTATCTTGTTGTTGCTTGGTCCAATCTTGAGGGATTTGACCAACGGCCAAATAGTTTACTATGTCTGCAAACCACAGGGTTTAGACACCTGACACTGCAAGAATTGTCTCGTTCGAAAAAGTATCAGCAATCGGAATATCCAGACGAGGAGAATCACTTAGAAGTCTCGAAAGATGATCCGCCACCACATTCCATGCCCTGGATTTATCTTTGATTTCAAGATCGAATTCTTGAAGCAGAAGAATCCATCGAATGAGCTGGGTTTGAATCCTTTTTGGCCAAGAGATGTCTCAAGGCCGAGTGGTCGGTGTAAATTATGACGTGAGACCCTAAGAGATATGCCTTGAATTTCTCCAAAGCAAATACTATAGCTAGCAACTCCTTCTCAGTAACGGTATAATTCCTCTGGGCCTCGTCCAGAGTTTTGCTAGCGTAGTAGATGACAGAGGGCTTTCTGTCGATCTTTTGACCCAAAATAGCCCCGACCACATAACCAGAAGCGTTGGTCATGATCTCAAATGGGGCTGTCCAGACTGGTGGTTGCAGCATCAGAGCATAAGTGACTGTCGTTTTAAGAAAATCGAATGCCTTGCGGCATAATTTGTTGAATTCAAACGGTGTATCTCTGGCAAGAAGGTTGCTCAAAGGGCGAGCAAACTTAGAGAAGTCCTTGATGAACCTCAGATAGAATCCCACATGATCGAGAAATTAGCGGATTTGTTTGACAAATGTAGGAGAAGGAATTTTAGAAATAGCATCAACCTTAGCTTTGTCAACTTCAATTCCCCATTCAGAGATTACATGACCCAAGACGATACCTTCTTGTGTCATAAAATGGCTATTTTCCCAACAAAGGACCGATCTTGTTTTGATGCATCTTTTAAGGATCAATTCGAGATTAGCCAAGCAAGATTCAAATGAGTCTTCGAAAATGGAGAAATCATCCATGAAAACTTCCATAAACTCTCCCACCATGTCAGAAAATATGGCCAGCATACACCTTTGAAAAGTCGCAGGTGCTTTGGAAAGCCCAAATGGCATTTTACGGAAAGCAAAGGTTCTGTAGGGACAAGTGAAGTCATCTTTTCCTGATGCTCAGGATGGATAGGGACTTGATTGTATCCCGAGTAACCGTCTAGGAAACAGAAGTACTTTTGTCCGACTAGTCTTTCAAGAATTTGATCAATGAAGGTGATAACTCTACATTCAATGATGATAATTCCATCAACTGGGGTTAGTTTTGAGGATACATGTGCACTAATAACATGTCATGATGGGCATAAGAGCACTACATGCATTGTGATCTAAGATTGCTTATAAATCAATGTTTAATGGCCATATGTATAAGTGCATGTTGAAACATGATGTAAACATGTTTACACTACTTAAGATGTCTATTTATGCATGTTCTTAAGCATAGGATTGCATTGCATGCTATAAATATTGCATAACATGCATCATCTTGCATTTAGAGTAGTTTGAATAAAATGGAGGTTAATTGTCTCCTTTTATGTGCTTGGATAGGGCAAACTTTTTATTGGGTCCTCAGATCGAAGATCTAACCGTACAGATGTGATCAGGGCGACGATTGGAGTTTAACGACTCCAAGATCGCCCTAATCAGACATCTGTAGCATCAGATAGTAATCAGGAAACCTTAGAAGATCAAGGGCCAAGATGGTGTAAATCCACATTTCAAACGACAAATCTGACCGCACAGATGGATTCGGATCGATGATCGCAGCCTAATAGCGTGAAAATCGACTCAATCCAACACCCGTGACACCATCTACAACATCCAGAAGATGGACGACCAAGATGGCACCACGTGGTGCCATCTCAACCGTCCAACCGACCCTCAAGACCGCCGCTGCTTTTCAAAGAAGATTTGGCACGTGATCTGGGCCGTTGGATCTCAATCCAACGACTGTGGATACGCGCGCCTTAAAACATCCTCGCGCCCATCCACGCTCCGCAGCGCAGCGGGCGAGAGTTTTATCGCAAGCAGGCGACGCGCGATCGAATTGCGCGAGAGGGTGAGCAGCGCGAACGAGCGGGCCCGCGCGAGTGTCAGATCTCAATCGAGCGACTGCGGGTGCTCGATAGCGCCCCCGTGCTATTGCACACCCGCACCTCACGCAGGATCGTTCGCGGGTGGGCGCGCGTTGAGGAGCGAGGAAGGCGCAACTTAAGCCGTCCGATCTCGCAATCGGACGGCTGAGATTCAGTGAACGTGAGCGTGCGTTGAGAGCACAAGAAAGCAAGTAGCTGCACGGGCAGCGCCCACTACGCCCACGATGGGGCTTTAGTGACGATTTTATCTGTCACTAAAGACCCCATATTTAATGTTTTGAGATTTAAATGACCAAATTGCCCTCACTCCTTGCAACTATAAAAGGAGACCCCCTCTACACGAAATTCTCATCCCTTCCTTCTCTTCTCTCCCTCTCCAAAGCTCAAGAGAAGCTTGTCCCACACCCGGGATGCTTCTCGCGAGATAAAGTCAAATTTTCATCCCCCTTCGGAAGTGGATCTCGCGACAACGACGATGTGCTACCCCATTCTCGTTCTTCTGCTTCGTCCTCCTTCGTCCAGGCGTCATCCTATCTGGCTCGTCCTCCAAGCAACCGTCGAGGAGGATATTTCTCTCTCCATTCTTTTTACTACTTTCTAGAATATATTTACTGCTTTCTAGAGTAGTTCTGCTCGTCCTCCAAGCGACCGTCGAGGATGATATTTCTCTCTTCATTCTTTTTACTGCTTTCTAGAATAGATTTACTGCTTTCTAGAGTAGTTCTGCTCGTCCTCCAAGCGACCGTCGAGGAGGATATTTCTCTCTCCATTGTTTTAATGCTTTCTAGAGTAAATTTACTGCTTTCTAGTGTAATTGTTTTCTGCTTTCTAGTTGTAATGTTAAGTGAAACAAACAATCTCTTTAATGATGAATTCCCTGTTCATTCTACATCTCGTTTTGATTTCTGTTTGTAATATTCTCTCTCTCTTACTCTCCCTCTCTCTTCTATTTATTGTAAATAGTAAGATAGTTTTAATTAATTGAATTACATCGTGACAAATAAAAACAAACGTGAATTTTTTAAATCAAATGTCCGCCTCCCTGTGTTAGACCTAGAATTTCAATTTCAGTATAAATTTTATTTGTTGAACACGAGTTCTTCGCTTTCAAACTACAACGACAGGTTTTTCAAAACTAAACACGTTAGCGTAGCAACTCGTACATTCAACATTTTGGTGCCGTTGCTGGGGAGGCGACGCTCTTTGATTTTTCTTCGTATTTTCTAACTTACAAATCATTTACCTCACTTCTCTCCTTTCTTATTGTGATTGCAGGTACTCTTTCGAGACAGGCAAAAGCGGTAGATTGGAGTAAAGTTTTGTGGAAGGTTTTGTAAGTTATCCCCCACATCCCACCCATTAGATTTCATTCCACAACATAATAACACAAACATCAATTAACCTAGGTGTTCTTATAAACTCTAGGGTTAGATTGTTTGTTATTTGACACCCACACCTGCCCCAACCCCCACATTAAAAAAAGAAAAATTAAAAAAAAATCTCACAGAGGTACACAACCTCATCTGACTTTCAAACTCAACCGGTAAACCGATTTTTGGAGCCGGTACACACATTCAAACACATAATTGAGTAGAAATCAGATTAGGTAATCACTTGTGTGCCTAATTAAGTGGTGCAATATGCCAATTGTTTGAGTTGATTGGGCCACACCACTTCAATTAAAATCAACTCATCAAGTAGCTACGACTTAGGTTCAACTATTAGGGATTTACCAGGCACTCCAAATTCTTTTTAAGCTTCAAAGGAAAATATCTTCACATGTGCTTTCAAAACCTGGTGTGCCAACAAAACTTGTTTGAAAACACCTAAAGTTGAATCCTAAAAGCTACTAAGCAAGATTTGAACTCTAAAATTCACCACATCAAAAATAATCTTGCTTGAAAACCACTAGTTGTGCACGCACACACAAATCAATCAATCATTAAAGGCACAACCCATTTAAAGGACCCATCACATTCCAAAGCACATTCAAACCTAGCCCTAAATAAAATAGAGTAGACGTTGACCTTAAGGATTTGACTCGCTCTTCAGAGCTCAGAACGAGATTATTTTCGATTAGTCTGTTTCTACTGTTCAATCTGATGTCTAGCTGGGGGAGCAGAATCAAACGATCGTGACTGGGGGGTACACTAGGAACCGGAGGCCCCAAGCTGAAGGAATAACCTTCTCCCCAGTCCCTCCTTCTAACTGGTTGGATTGAATAGACAGAAGTAGATCAAATCGTTCCTCTATCTCAAGACAGGTTTTGGGAGTCTGTAGGTCTGTAGGCTAACCCACTTAAGGATAGGTTTGATTGTTTGTATTGCAGGGCGCCTTTCTTCCTCCCATCTCTCATGAATCCTTCCACATATTACACACATTCTCGCTCTTTCTCTCCTGTTTTGAACTATCCTCAACAAGACGATTATTCTGACTCGTACTGTAATCAACCATCAGTTAGTTCAGATAACTTGGATTAGGGATACAGTTCTGGACCTCCATGTTTAGGGTCTAACCCTGAACACTTTGATTGCGATTTCTATCCTTCTCAGAGCCACATCGATTATAGATCGTCAACCTTTCATGGATAACCTAATATGATCTATAATCAAGAAGGATACACTGATTCTTACCCATCCTTTGATTACACTACCTTTAGGTCATCACCACCTTTTGAATAATCTGAAATGACCTATTATCAGGAAGGGTATAACGAATCTCAATTCGTTAATTCCCCTGCTTTGACCTCAAACCCACCCAACCTTGCACCAACTCATTTGGTTCAGGGTAACCAAGTTCAAGATAAGGTTCTGGCTAACTTGAGGAATATCATACAATCTTTAGAAGTTCAAACAATACCTTGCATTGAGAGATTGGAGCCCCTGATTGAAATGATTGATGATTTGAACAAGTCTTTGTTGGATTGGCTCTAGGATGTTAAGGATAAGAACCCATGTGAGTTTCTACTTGGGAAGTTAGCGAAATTGAGGATGAGATTTGTGGTTGCTTTGATTCAATCGTGGGATGATTCCAAGGATGAACCCTCTTCAGGAGAGCCAATTTCAGAACCCGTTCAGGCATCTATTAGGAGGGACACGTGTTACAAGGCTAACCAGATTGAATTGGAGCAACCAATTAAGGAAGATCTGATTTCTTCACCTGAGATCCCTGAACCGGGGTACAAGGAAACATATGTCTTCTTGGAACAGAGAGTGACAGATGATTTTGAGACATCATTGATACGGATCTTGATTCTGATGGTGAAGATTTAAGTTGCGAAGTCTCACGCGAGTTTACAGAACATAATTTTTGTGAGACGATTGGGCCTGAGGAATCTGAAAGATCATTTGATAGCCCAATAACTGAGGAAACTGATTTTAGGTCTCACATTACGGATCCAGAATCGCATTTTCTGGAAGATTCAATTCAATGTCCTGATTATCAATTACACCCCATTGAGCTTATCGATGATTCTGTTTCTGAGATAATTAGACCCAAGTCAATTTTGATTCTGTCACATCATTTAGACTTGGAGATTTCAGATGGGTTGATTAATAAGCAAGAGGTCTCGGAATTTGACATGCTGAATGAGGAGGATAAGAGCCAAGAAATTTTGATTTGGGAAGTAAGTTCTGGAGGAAGTACAAGACTGAGTCGAAGGGTGCTTATTAAGCTGAAACCATTAAACTAGGACCCTTACGACATTTGTTTTGAGGATGTCCAACCTAAGCATGCATTCAATGATTATCCTTTTGAGCTTCAATTCTCTGTAACCCGACTTTTTGGTCTTGGGTTACATCCTAATAAATCGCAGGCCCGACCCAGCTTGCATACTGATTTTAGGTTTTGGGTAGTTTTTATCGAGAACCTAAGATATTTTCGATTATGGGGTATGGGCTTGCACCACAATCTGGTCCACATCTGTGGACATCTGTTGACAGGTCGGAGGTTTCTTCTGTTTATTCTGATTCTGACCTGCACCTGTGTATTCTTCATTTCTCTTCTTTGTATAATGTGCCTAGCTGAATGCACTAAATTCAGCACATATACAGTTCTTTTTAGTTTCTATCTCAGAGCAGACCTGACATTCATGTAATTCAGGTGCTTTCTACGTTATTCCACTCTGTTTTATGTCTTTTTAATACAATGAGGACATTGCATTAGATAGGCATGGGGGGTGGATATTCATCTCTAAATTTATTCGTCAGCTCCGTAGATTTGTTTTATTTTCTTTTATTAAAAAAAAATTTGGAATTAGGAAAGAGAAATTGGGTTTAAGAAAATTTTCAATCTTAGGAAATACTACATTATGATTTGAACACAAAGATCCTTCAGGTCTTTGGACTTAATCAGCCCGTGTATCCACTAAAATGTGGATTTGTTTTCGAGTCCTCGCCAACCTAAATTCTATTTTAATTGGAGTAAATAAGTTTGGGTGATAAGTACACGACTTATCAACCCGCCCTATGATTTGAGGGAATTTTGAGTCTTAAGCATCTACACACTATCTTGTCACTGACTCATTGTTTGACGATTCTAATGAAAATTGGGTAGCTAATGAACCTTCTAGTGTGATATGGCTGGTAAGTTATCGTGGGTAACAGCCCATAGGTAGGTTGTCTAGAGGCCAGTCACTGGACCTTTCTCTTTCTGCTGCCTTTAGGTAAATCTTAGACAAGGGAAGCCACCTACTTAAAAAAAAAAAAAATCAAAGAGAAAAGGATAAAAGAAAAAAAAAGAAGAAATAAGCCACACTTCGTCGCATGAGTATAGCTGGCAAGTTGTCGGTGGTAACAGCTCATCGACCGGTTGTCCAGAACCCAGCTCAATAAATGCACTGAAAATTCCCAAAACACTTAGGAAGAAGCGGAGAAGTAGAATAAACCAGGGAGATATACACTGAATTTACCCTTGTGTTGATCCCGTAAAAAAAATAAAAGTATGGAGAAGCTACCAGTTGTAAAGATACACCTTTAGGCAGAATTCTTTTTGAGGTCAACTAGAGGCATAGAAATCCGGAGTCTGTTTTAACTACCGGTCAGCGAGTCTATCACATTCACAATAAGATGCTTAAAACTTAGGATTCTCATCAAATCTTGGGTGAGTTGAATGGCCATAGAAAGCCACTCTTAAACCCTAAAACTTGAAAATAAAAAAAAAATAGAAAAGAGGAAAAAGAGAAAAAGAAAATTTTCTTTGAATAAGGCTAGGGCTTGAGGCGGTCTGCATTTTAGCAGATACTCGGGCACTGTTGTGTCTTTGAAAGTTCAGATCCTAGGTAGACATTTTCTTAATGATTGAAAATAACTCAAGCCCAAATAATCCAACCTGATTGTTTTATAAATAGCATATAGTTTTTGCTAGGGACTAGCAAAAGATAGGCATGGGAGTATGATGCAAACACGTTTACACTACTTAAGATGTCGATTTATGCATGTTCTTAAGCATAAGATTGCATTGCATGCTATAAATATTGCATAACAGGCATCATCTCTTTAATGATGAATTCTCTGTTCATTCTACATCTCGTTTTGATTTCTGTTTGTAATATTCTCTCTCTCTCTTACTCTCTCTCTCTCTTCTATTTATTGTAAATAGTTAGATAGTTTTAATTAATTGAATTACTTCGTAACAAATAAAAACAAATGCGAATTTTGAAATCAAACATCTGCCTCCCTGTGTTCGACCTAGAATTTCAATTTCGGTATAAATTTTATTTGTTGAACACGAGTTCTTCACTTTCAAACTACAACGACAGGTTTTTCAAAACCAAACACGTTAGCGTAGTAACTCGTACGTTCAACAAAACAGGCCTCAGATGAGCAATTAGACCGTACGGATGGATTCAAGTCGACAAATGTAGTCCAACGGACTTGAAATCACTTAAATCCGACATTCGAAGCCCTCTCGACTAGCCCAAGAAGTTTTGGTCGTTGATCTGATGATTAATGGCCCATAACGTGCCCCGTGGTGCCCGCCTGCCTGCATCCACTGCTCTTTCTCTCTTCATCGCACGATCTCAGCTGCACATCTCTCATTGGATGGCTAAGATTCCGTGAGCTCAGCACTACCTGCTCGCATCCAACGTGCCCAAAGCCCCTCCAGCATGAAAATTTGACCATTGGATCTCCATCCAACAGTTGCTAGCACCCACGCTTGATTTCATCTCCGCGACTAAGTGCTAAGGCAACACAGCGGTAGTGCCTCACCCTCACAAGCGAGAAGCGAGCGTTCGACTCCCGCCGCGCCCCAAATCACGCCCCAGCATGCATCGCGGGTGATTCAGGTCATCCGATCAATGTTGAATGGCGCAGATGGAAGCAACACAACGCGTGAGAGAATGCGTGCGATCACACGTGAGGCACACACTCCTCACACACAAGCACGATCTAAACTAGCGCTTAGAGTGCGATCTTAGCCACTCAATCTTTGATCGAACGGTCCACATGGTGCGCACATGGATTGCGTGGGCGAAGGAAGCAAGCGCGCGCGCTTGGACCGGCGGGCAAGGGGCTTCACCGATGTTTCTGCAATGGGTTTAGCGATGTCTCGGATGTCGCTAAAACCCTTATTTTGGAAACCCCTCGTCTCTATATAAACCCCCTCAACCACCCCATTCAAAGGCATGGAATACACACACACTCTCCATGCTACTCTAGCCTTCTCCTAGCTCCACCAAATACTCCATACCCGCCCCGGAGTTGTCAAGCCACAGACGGAGCCTCCCTCCACCATCGTGGTTGCCTTGACTTCTCCTTGCGCTCTCTTTACTTTAGTTTATGTTGCACTTGTTTAAGATTTCATCTATTGTTGTATTTGTAAACAAACTTTAATTGCATGCTATATGTTGATGATGTTTCATATATCATAACTCACATCTTCTAGAATGATCATCATGTTTTAAACACGATCTCTGACCCAACTCTCTCTCTCTCTCTCTCGCATTTTCTGGCAAGCAAGCAAACCAACATTCTTGTGACAACTAAAGCGACAAACTAATCCGATTTCATGCCTCCTCATGTTCGACACTTGGACTCACTAAATCCACTTCTTAAATTAAAATCGACATCGTGAACGCATACTACAATGGCATAATTAAACAAACGTATTCCGCACACGTCAGAAGGGCAAAGGGAAATGATCCTTTTTCGTGGCTGTGTTCAGATTCCTATAATCAATACTGACCCTCCAAGCGGAAGCTGAACAAGTTGTGATAGATTCTCCTTCCTCGTTAGTCACAATAGTAATCCTAGCTTTCTTGGGAATAATTTGCACGGGACTTACCTAAGGACTATCTAAGATCGAATAAATGATTCCTACATTGAGCCACTTAATTATTTCTTTCTTGACCACTTCTCGTATATTAAGGTTTAGTCTCCTCTGCATCTGGTGAGAAGGGCGGGATCCATCTTCCATGAAAATTCTGTGATTGCATGGCCGTTTGAGGCATGCAGACGTTTTTTAGCACACGCAACCATGGCCATTGGATGGTGATCCAACGGCCCAAATCTGCTAGTTGATTGAGGAGAGAAAGGGAAGCGGTGGGTCCTTGGGCCAGTTGGGCAACTAGGATGGCACCACATGGTGCCATCTTAGCCGTCCATCTTCTATGTATTGTAGATGGTGCCACGGATGTCGAATTGGACGAATTTTTGCACCGTTGGGCTGCGATCGTCAATCCAAATCCATCCGTGCGGTCAGATTTGTCATCTGAAGTATGGATTTACACCATCTTGGCCCTTGATCTTTGATCTTCCTCGAATTATATCTGATGTTATGGAAGCTCAATTAGGGTGTTCTTGGAGTCATTAAACTCCAATCGTCACCTTGATCAAATCCATATGGTTGGATCTTCAATCCAAGGCCCCGATTAAATATTGTCTGTCCCTGTCCACCAAGAAGAAGAAATTACTATACAATTTGTATAATTTGACCTAAATGCATGATGATGCATGTTATGTAATATTTACGATGCAAGATGCTTATATGATACTAAAAACATCCATTAATAGACATTTTTGGCTATTTAGATGTATGCGCATTGAGAGATCAAGAAAATTCTTCAGGTCACTATTCAGCCTGACAGAAAGGACTGGTTAACCCGACTTCTGGAAGCATTATGGGCCTATAGGACCGCCCATAAAACCCGACTAGGAATGTCTCTGTTCAGACTTGTTTACAAGAAGGCATGTCTCCTACCTATAGGGATGGAGCATAATGCCTATTGGGCAGTACGAAAGTGCAATATAGATCTTAGGGAGGTTGGAATCCATGGTCGTTTGCAAATAAGTGAGATCAATGAGTTACATAATGACACGTACGAGAACTCGCGTATCTACAAGGAGCAGATAAAGGCCTTTCATGACATGCACATCTCACGAAAATCTTTCTATCCTGGTCAAAAAGTGCTTCTCTTCGATGCCCAACTTAAGCTCTTCCTAGGAAAACTACGATCAAAATGGACCAGACCTTTTCTAATCTAGAGGATCTTTGGAAATGGAGCGGTCGAAATCAGTGAACTCAACCAGGACGCAGACCCTTTTGTAGTGAATGGTCAAAGGCAAAAGCAATTCCTCAAGCTTACCAATTCGAATCTGGCTGCTAAATCTTTTGATCTCCATTCACCATGAGCTACAATGCGCCCAACTGATGGCATTAAACTTAGCGCTTAACAGGAGGCAAACCATCATTTGAAAACCCAAGATCCTTCTTACCCATCTTTCTAGTTGAATTCCTATTGCACTTTAGGGTTTGTACCTCAGAACAACCAACTCCACCTCTGATACTCGTATTGGAGCTTGAAATCGTCCGCAACAGTCATCTTGACCCGTTTATCCACCCTTCTAAACCTGTTCTAAATTATGAACTAAGATGAACTCAAACCAACCTAATTTGCAATGAGGGAATTGCAAAACTTAAGCATAGGAGTATTAAAGTGCAAAATGACATGAAATTTGATTCTTTCGAGGGGTTTTAGATAAAAAAAAAAGAAAAGAAAGGGGAGGAAAATTTTTGAGTTGATTTGAAAATCTGTTTTGAGGAGGAAAAAGGAGCAAAAAGAAAATCGTGTTAGTCCCAGTAATTGAGTATGGAACTTACTTAAGTTCTGGACTGGATCGAATGATGAAGTAAGTCCTAAAGTGCTAAAGAAAAGGAGATAAGTGAGGGATATCGACTTTAGGCCTCTTGGGCTTATTTTAATCTTAAACACTCATGTATTTGTTAAGATCTGGACTATTCCTCAATAGGTTGAGGGAGTTGCGAAGCTAATGTATTAAGTCCAAGGTCTAGGGATTATTCGACCTCATTGTCTGCCCTTTGTCTTGCGGGACATGGTAACCCAGGCACCCAAAATTCACACACTGGTCTGGTTTAGTGAACTTAGTGAAGAATAATGCCATAAAGTGTTCTATTATGAAAAAATGCTTTCTCGAAAATTTGACTTAGGAGCTGCTAAAAAACATAAGTTGATTGGATGAGTTCTTGCCATAGAAAGGAGTAAATACTCCCCTTAAGGATGTGTTATAACAAATCGACAAGTCCTAGATTTAGCCACAAAATGCCATGGGCAGCACTATCACGAAGTTTTGAATGACAAGGTTCTGGGGGTTTCCATGAGCGATGCTATCACGAAGCATCAATTGCTAAGGACCTTCGAGGATTGATGATGGGAACAAGGAATTTGATATAGACCTTATTTATGGCCAATCTGATGTTTGATTTATGGGAATCTAAAAAGAAATAGAAAAAATTCTCAGAAATATCTCTCTCACTCTTCTAAAAATACATTAGCAAGTTGAACCTAGACCTTGCTGCACTTACGCATGGGTGCTTTAAATGCTGGGGTCAACAAACCTCTGGGCAAATTTTGGGGCCTTAGAAACCTTCGTTGTAGACCCAAGGCTGAGGCTAGTCAGGTTCGTATCTTGGTTGGTACTTGAGTACCTCTGGGTCTAGAATTGGTATTTCAATCTGATCTCTAGAGAGGTAGCACGAGTAGGCATCCTGACGGTTAAAATATGGTCTAGAGATCTAGTCTATTCCATGGGATTTTGCTAGGGACTAGCCAAAGTTAAGCATGGGGGTATGATTGTAACACCATCATTTATCATAAGTAGCTTAAATTAAGTTAATTACAGTGATAAATGCTCCTTAATATTCATCAGAAGATCATAACTCTATTCTGAGTTGGGTTTGATAAGAAGAGAAAATAAGTTAATTCTATTATTTTAACACCTAATTATAATTGCAGATTAACTAAGAGGTTAACTAGGACTTAATGTAGGGTCAAATGAGCTTAATTTCCCAAGGAGTGAGCCTGAGCTGACTGTTTTTTGAGATGAGGATTAATTTAATAATAAAAACCTAATTTCAGCCTCACTTCAACTAAATAAGTTCTGGTAGAAATTAATGTCATCTAAACCTCTTGAAAATTATTAAAAAATATTCTCTGAGGTTTTGAACCTTCACTTTGACCAAAGAAACACATTTTGACCAAAAATAGAGACTTAGATGGGAATTTTCTATATTTTAGGTTTCTGTGTAAATTACCCAGTCAAAATTGATCAAAACTAAAATCTAAGAGCACCATTAGATTCCTTGGGTGCAAATTAGGTTAGCGTCAAAATTTGAGCCTAATCAGAGTCCATCTTGACCTAGTTTACATTTTAGCCCATAGGTTTCATCTATTACAAAACTACCCCTAGTTTTCTTATCTTTATCATGAACAGGCCCCTAACTTTTGAGTTTTTCTTGTGATCAGGTCCATCCACCGCCTTCTTCTTCTCTAGACATGGCAACATGCAGAGCTCCTAAACCAAACACGTAGAGGTTTGATCCTCAAATTGAGGGATCAAATCAAGATCAATTCTCACCAAAGTAGGTGAGATTGCTCCTCAGATCCCTCTTGATCTTATGAGCATTTTGGCGAGATCAATCATCACCATAATCGTTGACAGTGACCAAATTCTTTGGAACTCAAAAACTCAAGCAAAGCTTGCAATTTTTGGCTCATTTACCTCGCATCCTACATCAATTTAAAGGGACCCACATCTACAGAGTCAGAGCATGCACATTTCACTGGATCTCCCCTCCTTCCTCCATGCTGGTGAAGTTGATCGTATCACCGGAGCTCATCACCCTCCTTCTTAGCCCTCTTCCATGCATAATACACACAGGGTTCTTCCTTAAGCTTCTACAAAGCTTCTCGTGAAGTTTCAACCCCTACCTTGCCTTCTTCCACTCTAGTTAATCTCATCTTGTTCCTCAACGTCGGCGAGCTTTGGCAATCCTTTCCTCTCCCTCTTTCCCTAAATTAGTTTAGGGCTTATCCTTTCCTTACCTCCAATTAGGTCCAGGGAGCTTTGTAGCTCTGTTCTTCCACCCTAGCTTCTTCCCCCATGCCAGCCACCTTCACTGCCTTGCCCTCTCCATGTTCCCCTAACCCAATTAAGTTAGGCAAAAGGTTCCCCACCTTCCCACACACCTTTTGCACAACTTAATTGAACACTACATCATCTTCACGATCACCTCCCACACCGATCGCTGAAGCTTCATAGAGCTTCTTCGGTCGACCACCACATGCACCCAATCACCACCACCACTTGCCTCGTCGCACTCAATCGAAGCCTCTGAAGCATTTGATTGGAGCCCTAGGCCCCCACTTTCTTTCTCAATTCATTGCTGGCTTCACCTTCTTCTCCAACGACAACAGCCTTGTTTGGCAACCAACCAATAACGTTTCTACCTCCTCGTCACGTGGAACCACCTAGAGTTCACATTTGAGCCATTAGATCATCTCGCATCAATTGGCCTCCTCCTCTCCACAGCATGAAGACAAAGAAGACACGAAGAAGAACTGGGGACAATAGTCTCATATTGTGAGAAGATAAATTGGAAACGACTTCGTAAGGGATTTCGCTCCCTTAAGCCATGCTCGATACAGGGGTTTGGGTCCCCATCTCACCCACGTTATACACACGTGCCCTCGCAAGCCCAAGTGGGTCTGGGCCTGGTCCAGATCCGATTAGAGAGAGGTTTGATATTGTACCCAAAGAGTGGGCCAATTTTTCTCATCAAGCCAAGTTTGGTGAGAATTTTAAGACAACTGATGAGCCACTGATGGGAACACCATCATGAGCCATAACTAGCTCAATTTGATCTGATTAAGTCATTAAATGCTCCTACATAACCTCCAGAGAGACTTAATTCATTGCATAATCATTTTGAGAGAAAGACAAGAAAATATGGTTAAAACTGTAATTTTACCATCATATCTCAATTGCATTACAATCACAGGTTTTCTCATGGTTTGAACAAAGGTCAAATGGTCTTAAGAGTCCAATAAGTGGGTTAGAATAGACAGAAAAGGGTTTTCATGCATTACAAGAATTAATAGACATCTGAAACCCTAAAAACAGACTCGCTTAATCTACCAAGGTTTTGGTCAGGATAAAATTCAGCTAAAACCTTAAATTTATATAAAAATATTCTCTAGGGTTTGGTATGCTTTATTTTACCATCAGAACCTGTCTTGACCTAAAATAGAGCCACAGGTAGATTTCTACCCGAAGTTGGGTTTTTGCATAAATTACCCAGTCAAACTAGGTCAAAAACAAAATCCAACTTCACCATTGGATTCCTTAGGTCAAAATTAGGTTTGTACCAAAATTTGGGCCTAATCTGAGATCATCTTAACCTAGTTTGCAATTTGGTCATGTCTGACTCTTTTATCTCACACATCTGCCCCTAACTTTCGAATCCTTTGCATTTCAGTCCCTAACTTTCTCATCGTCTTCATAGAAAGGTCCCTGCCGTCATGAAATCCTAATCCTACAAACTCCGGCGACCTTTAGATGGTAAGATCTTTGTGATTTCTTGAAGAATTCCTCTCAAAATTGAAAGGGAAACTCGTCAAGTAATTGCCTTCCAAATGAGCCCATCCAAGGATTCTAAATCCCTCTAGAATCCTAATGCAAACGAATTGATTGATTGGGTATCCTATACCGGTGAGAAGCTCGAATGTTCTTAGCTTGTTTTACAAACTTGGAACCCCATCTAAAGCCCTACAAAAGGACTCCCGTGGCCTTGCGCATTTCCCTGGCAAGTTTTGGTGCGTCAACCCCTTTAGATTCCCCTTCCTTGGCCACCAAAACCCTTTCCTCGGCGACCTTCTTCAATCCTCCTCCTCCGGCCGTCTAACGACCAAATTGGTTGGCTTACCCGACTCCTCTCTTCCTCACGACTCTTCCCAGCCAAAGGGAGGGTGTTTCTCCATCTATTTCGTCGTCGCCATCTCACCAATCTCTCCTCCTTCTCCAGCATCGGTCGACCAAAACCAACTACCTCCGCCTCTCTTTCACCTAGCTAAGTCCCTCTCTTTCTTTCTCTCTCACTCTATTTCTCTCTCTCTCTCACTTACGACACACACACGACCACCAACCACTTCCCCCGCACTTCATCTTCTTTGCCTCCGGCCACATCTCCGGCGAAGCATCTCCACCGCTCCACAACTCCATCCGCTTCGCTAACTGGTCCAAAACCTTTGCCATACTCCCCTCATCAAAAGCCCTAAACCTATTGGACCGATTGCTCATCCTTTCACCCCACCCAACACCACACTGCTCTCCGATCGTTTTCATCACCGCCACGGTCACACATCCACTCTCGCTCCACGCCAAGACCACCACTGCACACGCCATACTCCGGCGATACTTTTGAAGTCTTCTGACGCGGCCGAAAGGCCTTGTTCCTATTTTCAAGTGTTGCCTGTGCCACCTCCATTAGCAAAGATCCACGAACACCTTGACGAAGGTGTTCTTACGTTAGACCTTCCAGGCACTACCTCCAGGTGGTGCGAGACTACATGCTCCAGACGCCTAGGCCTTCAATTGACTTCATCATACATGACTGTTGCTCCAATTCAGGTGAAGGACGTCGACCTGTAGCTGCGTAAAGAAGCCCTGTGGGTTTAGTCCCACATCGAAAATAGACGGGCGCACACAGGCACATAAAGGGAAAAAGTGATATCGGCTTATCGCCTCAGCACACACAAGGGGTGAGGTCCCCGCACGCACGTGCATATGCACGCCCTTGCCGGTGCTCATGCCTCACGGGTCTGGTTTCAGTCCGTTTACCCGGAGACTGAGGTCTGTTATGGTTTGCTGGTCTGAGAGAGGAAGAAGAGGAAAAGAGAGGAGAGGGGGGGTTTTGCTCTGCTGCCCTCCTCTCAACACTTGTGAAATTTGAGGAAGGTCTTTGCCTCTGCTAGTGTGTTGAGTCTTGTGCTGTGCCTTCTCTAAGCTTAAGGAGGAAGAAGAAGAGAGAAAGAGAAGAAAGAAGGAGCTGAAGAGGAAGAAGAAGAAAAATACCTTGAGCAGGATAAGCCATCTGATTGGCTAAGTAGACGTCTGAAGTGCACTGTGCACTTATCCTAAGTGGTTTTAGATTGATTGTTACTATTGAAATATTTCATATAATTGTGGGGGATAATTGGTGATTTAAATCATCAATTTACTCCATTCTTTTTGCATTATCTGACATTTACTTTCATTTATATATCATTCTTGTTTGAAATTATATTATACATTACTTATATTACATTTGAATTGTAATCTTGAGAATTATTTTGCCAATTGCTCCCTACGTTCGACCTCAGACTTCATTTCTGATATTTGAGTAATAAATATTATTTGTTTTTAGCACCGATTCAATCTATACTACAACGCGATAATTTTAAAACTCGTTTCAGAGCGATTAACAGTCTCTTTGGCTGAAAACTCTTAAGTATTGAGCTTCTCTTCAGCGGCAACAATTCCAACTATTGAGGCTTAAAGTTTAGTTGATAAACACATTTTTTGTTTCAACACTTATACATTCTTTTTGAGCTTCATATTATTTTATTAATCTATTTTTTTTTGCATTAAGTTCTTAAGCTTCAAATTATATTCTTCTCATTGGTGGTTAATTGTAATTACTTACTCCTTAAGACGACCTCGAACTCACATTCGAGATTACAAATCTAAGTGTTATTCGTCGCTTTCTTCACTATACTACGATGCATATTTTAAACTTGACGAATGCACGTTCAACAATGACCACCTCTCTAGCATGTTCTCAAGTCTTATGGATGAAAAATACTTTGAATGATTTTAATTTGATATTTAGTAAAATAAAAATATTATATGAGAATGCTAGTGTTATCAACTTCTCGAAGAATCTAGTACATCATTCCCGCACAAAACATATAGATGTTTGATATCACTTAAATGGGGAAATCGATGTTAAATTTATTTGTACTGAATTGCAGTTGGTTGATATTTTGACTAGACCCTTAAATTATGATCGATTTAACTTTATGCGTAGAAGGTTAGGCATATATAAGCTAAATGATATTTGAAGAATTTAGTGATTTAGTTGAATTTTGTTTGTAGTGAACATTGAGGAAACATTCACTTTGTCAAGTCAAGGGTCCTTTAAACAAGTCCAAATATTAACATTCACATTCTGTGCAAAATCAAATGTCTGACACATAGTCCAGATGTCTTAAAAGTTAAACCTAGACTTCTAATGCTCTCAAATAGATGTCTAATAGATTAAATGAGTTAAAAACAAAAAATCATCAAAAAATTATTTTTCAGACATCTGGTTCCATGTGTAAATGTCTTCACCTATCATTTAATGGACTTTATTAGATGATTAATTTGCTTCAGGGTTTGATCGTAGGAGTTCCTGAAATTAGAGATCAGACATCTAAATTCTTGTACCAGACGTCTAACCCATCATCTAACTCCAAAATCAGAAGACAACCTAGAGATTTAGGACCTTCTAGGAATCTATAGTTTCAGAAATCAGACGTCTGATTCCTGACTTAGACGTCTAATTGTCTAACTCGAAAGTCATACGACAACTTGGAAATTGGATAGATTCTAGGAGAGTCTGGATTCAGAGATCGAACGTCTAAAAATTAAATTAGATGTCTGGTCGGTCGTCTGATCAAAAAATTCAGACGACAACCTGGAAAGTGTTGATTTACAATCTTGACGTCTGAGGCAGGCCTCAAAAGTCTAATTTTTGCAATGTTTGATTCTACGCTCATATTTTGGGGTGGTTTCAATGAAAATAACCCCAACTTTGGGGGGATTTCTGCCACACCTCTTGGGGTATATAAACCCCTCTCCTCTCCCCTAAAAGGTCCTCATGATCAAAACACCCAAAACCCCAAACAACCCCCACGACTAGAGTTCCTACTACTGCCCAAGCACTGGCGGACGTCCGCCCACTCCGTCGACCGTCTGATTATCGGAAGCCAACCCTCCTTGGGCCAAGGGGAGCTTTCTCCTTGGGTATAGATCTCGTGCTCCCTCTCCATTTTATTCATCACATTTTGAACAAAACCCTTGATGGGTTCTTGTTTTTTTTTAATACTCATGTTAATCTTGTCAATACTTGTTTGGATCTTGATCTAGGTCATATTTGCCTAAGATACTTGTTAAGATCTCCCTCTAAGGCTTAAGTGTGCCCTAACTTGATTTGCCCTAATCAATGGTTTTGCAACACCTAAGTATGAAAGCCAAGCCATACATTGTGCCTTTTTGTCTTATGAGGTATGGCTAATGGCAGGGGTATTGCCTTTAATGATTCAAGTCTTCATTTAGTGGCTTGTGTCCAAAGGCATATTGCCACATACATGAGTCACTGGCAGGTTGTATTACCCAAATCCATTCATGCCTAAATGGCTTGAATCTTCGACATACTACCATACAAAATAGTTTATTGGATTTCTTTTATGGTATAACTGTATATGATGTGATGTGTGCTTGTTGACAAGTGTATTGCCCTCTAAGGTAGATACATTTAATGTAACTTATATTGAATGCATTGCCCTTTATTTTGTAGGTATCCTACATCTAAACCTAAATTCCCAACCCATCCGCCCTCCCAAAGAGCCTCCTCATAGAAAGCAAGTCGAGGGCTCTTCCTCCTCCCAATCCCAATCCACCTACCTAGCGAACTAGTTACGTAGCGACATTGCTAGACAACGATTTCATTGCTTTGCAAATGCTAAGGTCAAATCCCTTAGGTTTATATTGTGGAATGATTTTGCCCACCTAAACCTCCACAAACACTTCGAGACTCTTAACCTATTTAATTACTTCGATCATTAGTTCCACTCGAGTTTTGGAACTGTCGGGGTGTTCCTAGATCTAGTTTGCCTCTTTTATGCCAACATTGTTGAGGACTATAGCAACAATGAACTTGATCTTCGTACCATTCTTCTTGGCAAATGAATTACCATCACCTATGATTACATATCCAAGCTCTTAGCCATTCCCAACTCTAGAAATGATTTTGATGATATGTTGAGGGAATATGACACCGAGGTCATAAACCAAGAGTTGGTTCTCCCCGATAAATACAAACCAAACCTTGGCACCCACCTTTGCAAAAACCTCAAACCACTCATTTTCTTTTCTGCATCTTTGGATGGGATCTTCTGAACAAATTCGGTGGATTTGATTACATCTCACACCAACATAAGGTGCTTCTTTTTGCGGTTGTTTGTCACATTCCCTTTAACTACTACCACCTCATCATTTGGGTTATGAATGAGGACCACGCAGCTTCTCTACCTTTTGGGTTTATCCCTTCAAAGATTATTGTAATCCATAGGGTACCCACCAATGATCAAGCCATTGATAAAAAGGTAGAACCCTACAACAAGGCCACCGCTATCAAGATGCACATCCTTCCTGAGCACATCAATCCTGATGCCAGAGATGATGATGATGACCTCCTGCCACAACCCGACCTTTATGCACAATGCCCGCTCTAGATAGAAGCCCCACGCACTAGCTTTGACGAGACGTGGGGCCCTACCACCTACTCCATCGCCGATTGTATCTCCATCCTGATGCAGGACACTAACAACATATAGTCATATCTAGGCAGCATATGCACATAAATGAATGAGCTACGAGCCGACGTTCGTAGTCAATAGATGGGTCAAGGTCTCACATACCACCGCCAGTGCTAGGCTCATCCAGAGTAGCGCGTCCTCATGGCCCTCTTATGACTCTTAGTTGTATTTGTTTCAGGTTGTTCTTTTTTTCCTTTCTTTCTATGTTTCTCTAGTTGGCATGCAGTAAAGGGCTTTGGTTTGTACTTATGTTTTAGATGGGAACATTGCTAGCATATGACTAGGGCACATACATTTTCTCTAGATGCTCTACCTTTTATTATGTAGAATTCATATTATCTATGCAATCTTGCCATGTTTATACTTATCTCTTTGCTAAGTGCTTCCTTCTTATATGATTCATGCTTGATCAATTATTATGTCACCACATATAAATTGCTTAGTTCAACTCCATTACGTTCGGTTTGATGATATTCAAAAAGGGGGAAAAAATCCTAGGAAAAATCTTAGGACTCTCAAAACTAGCTAAAATTTATTCTAGTTTAAAATAGACCCTTAAGTATAAAAATCAAGGGGAGAAAATAAATCCTAAGAACAAATTTTGAAAATCATCAAAAAGGGGGAGATTGTTAGTTCAACTTGTCCTAAATAATGTTTTGATAATTTTACAAAATAAAGTAAAAGAAATAAATACTAGGCATACCATAATTCTTTGTCATAACTCAATTGTAGGTTTCGTCATCCTAAAGTCAAAGTGTCGAAGGATGAAGACATGTTTCTCTCTAGGTCTCAGGTTTTATTGTATGATCTTATCAGAGTTGTATTTTTCTATTTATTTAGTCTAGGAAGAAGTATAAAGAGCCCCTAATAAACATATATATAATCTCTAGACTTAGGCTCTCAACACTAAAGAAAAATTAGAAATAAAAACCCAACTCAAAAACATACATCAGACGTTTGAATATCTTCCTAGACGTATTTGATCATCCAATCAGACAACCAATCATCATAATCCTTGCCTTAAGCTTTTAAGCACATAGGCTCCAGATGTTTAGACTTAACTCCAGACGTCCATAGATAAAGTTAGACATCTAGTAAGTCTATCAGACAACCTTAGAGAGTACCGTTGGTCTAATCATTTCCAAATCCCCTTTTGTCAAATCATATCCAGCGATCAGATTGCTTTACCCTATGTTCCAGATGTCCAATAATGAAACGTTACACCTAAAAGCACTTTACAAATATTTGTTAGACGAAACCTCACTTTTTGGATTTGCAAGAAATCCAAAACCCAAGATCATCATGCCATTCAGATGTCCAGGACCTATGTCAGACATTTGGTCAAATGTATGACCCTGAAACACTAGAACCTTATTTGGATCTGGTCCAAACCAGGAACAAACCTGCATAATATTAGCGTCCAAAAGTTTACCCAAACGTCTGACCTAGAACCCTATTTCCGTCCAACTAAATCAGGGAATCTGACTGTAACGACCCGGTTCCCGAGTCCCTACGAGACACGAGAACCGGACCGACTCGACTAATCCCAAGACCTAGTCGTCCAACGAGGAAGTAACCAAAAGAGCAGTAAAATAAACCATATTCAGCATGAATATAACTAACAGTAAGGAAGTACAGCAGTAAGGAAAGAAACTACTACAGTAGATACCACCACAACAGTAGAACAACATTTATCATATAACAAGAACTGCAGGTAAAGAAAGTACAGTGGAAACAAAAACTACTCACTAGAACAGAAACAAAAGAGGTACAAAAGACTGTGGTAAACTCTACTGGACCCTACTCGGCCCAGCGTCCTCTGCAGCCGCCGACCCTGGCTGCTCAACACCTGGTCCTGAAAAAGGTAACGAGTGTAACACGTCAGCAAAACGCTGAGTAGAGTGGCAAACTAACTAAAGGCAACAGTAGAGTGTACAGTAGCTGTTATGTTCTATTACTTCCTTTATTCACATCTTTCAATTTTCTCACTATTGCATTTATTTCTCAGATCCTTTACATGATCTCGAATGTCCTCGTGGGAACGATCTCGATTGCAGTCTTTTCCAAAAGTAGAAGTAGCACGTGGTGCTCTCCTGGCCGGGAGAGTCCCCCGTGGTGATCCTACCCTCAGTCAACCACCCCAAGGTCACTGACAGACGTAACGGTGACTACGGCACGTGCGATAAACGCACAGGTAGCTATCCCACACTGACACGCGGTCAGTCGTTTCCGTTAACGGGTGCGCCCAAAGCACAGCACGGAACCAGGGCAGAGCCCTCTCAGTAACAGGGGTCCAACCCCTCCACAGTAACCAAACCAGGGCCTTGCCCCTCCACAGTCCGCGCACCCTCGCCTGACTACTCTGGTTTGCCCTAGTGGGCCTAACAAGTCGGTGAAGGAGGCTAGCAGAACCCCGAGGCCCGTGGGGTAGCTAGTACTCTCCTAACACTAGTAGCTCTCCTCGGTACTACGTACACGAGGGCCAACAAGTCGGTACAGAGCGGCCAATCCTAACCCCGGGTCCCTGGGGTGGCTGGCCCCACTCTGCACTAAACAGGTACAGGTACTTCCCTTGGTACTGCGTACCCAAGAGACAGTACAAACTACATCTCAGTTCCATTCCTTTTTCTTTCCAGGAGTTCCACTCCTAATTCCCCGTAGGGTTCCAGCTCTTTATCTCAGAACATCATATGTTTCACTTTCCAGTTTCACGTTCTCACAATCCATGATCTCAATCATGTTTCTTTATTCATAACAGGCAGCTGTTAATTCAATTTACAGGCAGCTTTATATTCCTTTCCATTTTTCCAAGACTGCAGTATTATACATTCCACTAGTTTTTCCATTCTAGGGTTCATGCCACATCCTAGGATCTAGCATACAACTAGTTTTCCAGCCCTAGGATTCATGCATCACCTAGGAGCTATCATTCCATACATTTCTCATTCCTAGGATTCATGCAATGTCCTAGATTCTAGTTATGGTTCCATACTTTAACAGATTTTAATAATAAACTTAAGCCACTCTACCAGGTACAACGGGAGTAATGGGGCGTGATCGGGAATCCCGCGTGCCTCCGCGACTCTCAAGACTGCAACTGAACGAGGTCCTATCACAAGGATCAACATAAGGAGTATCTCAAAATAGTGTATAGCTACTGTAGACGGGTAGAGGAATTAATTCTGAAAAGAACGCAACTCGAATTGCGGAAAACGGAGCCCGAACGGGCCCTAAACGGGTCGAAAAAGGCGATACTGTGCAAGATCAGACGTCTGGAACTTCTTCCAGACGTCTTAAAGAGTGGATCAGAGAATTACCTGTCCAGCGTGGTTTCCCAGATGTCCAGAAGTCTGCGGGGACGTCTGTCCTAGCTCCCAGACGTCCGATGGTCACCCCGGACGTCTGGAGGTCACTCCCGCCGTCTGGTACAACTTCCAGACGTCTGATTCGCAAAGGATGGCGAATCAGCGAACCTGCACACAGCCAACTGCCTCCCTCAGTACGGTCAGTCGACAGGAAGGGAGAAGAAAGCGGAAAACACACCTTTCAGACGTCTGTATGAGATACCAGACGTCGTCCTCGCCGTCTGCCTATCAACCTAGACGTCTGATTCTGGAAATTTTTCCAGAATCAGGGCGCTACTCGGCCTCCGCTCGCGACGCCGCCCGCGTCGCACCTCGCGCGCCTGCTGCTCAGACTGCAGCAGGTCCCTCTCCGCGTCGTTCCGTGCCCCCTGCGCCCTCCGCCGGCCGGCCAAGCCGCTCCGGCGAGCTCGCCCTCACGACAGAGCTCCGCTCTCGCACGCCGCACCTCCTCCGCGCTCACTGCGGCCGCCGCTGCCGCCCTCGCGCTCGCGCTCACGCTCACGCTCACTGGCTGAAGGAGAAGAAGGAGGAGACGGTGGAGACGGGAGGGGAGGCGTGCCCTTTTAAGGCCGTGCGGAGAGGAGAGAGAACGATTCGCGGCAGGGGAATCCTGCAGCCGCAGGAGGGAGGAAGGGCGAATATGAGGTCTGCGCGCTCAGGCGCGCAGACGACTCGCGTGTGTCGAAAATAACGGATTTCCAGACGTCTGGAAACTATCCCAGACGTCTGGTCAGACGTCTGGACAACCCTCCAGACGTCTTAAAAGACGTCTGCGCCACACGCTCGTTACACTGACCCACTGTATCAAACGACCAAAAATATTGTTCGATGTCTGATATGACGTCTGACCCAAAAATCAGACGTTTGATTCTGCTGTAAGAGTCATCATGAGCCTGATTTGATTTGGATTTCAACCCAATTTCTTGGGGCATGCCTCTAATGGCTAGGAGCCCTCACCTAAGCCTTCTTGAAGGTTCTTAACATGCCTATATATACCTTCTAACCCCTCTAAGGCTAGGCACACCATTGAGAGATAAATTTCACAAGCAAACACTTCCTTGCTACTATGCAAATCTATTCTTCGGGAAAACACCCACTTCCTTGCTACTGTGATATTGCTATAATCTTAGGGAGTATCCTCACCTTAGTTACTAAACTCTAATCTATCTATTTGGGGAGCTCTATAGGGTGTATTTTCATTTCCATTTTTATATTCTGCTGTACTCGGGTATCTGACCTGTTGGATCTCCATCACTTTCTTATGAAGGGAGAAACCTCCATTTTGGGATTGGAGGTGAGATTTGTATTTGAGGTATACTACCCTCATTCAAGGAGTGTGGTTAGTGGATTGATCACTAAGTGATCAAAAATCCTAAGTCAAGGTTTGACTTAGGTGCTGGTTTTTCCCTAATTTTGGGTTTCCACCTAAAAATTATTGCATTATTTGTGTGATTGAATTTTTATTTGCCATTTATATTTTTAATTCACTATTCACCCCCCTCTAGTTCAATTTCACAATATGCATGTGAGGTCAATCTTATCCATCCTTCTCCACTTGATTGCAAATTAGACTCCTATAAATTCTTGGGCTCACATAGAGATGATCATTCTACTTTTGAGATTCCTATTGAATCTAAACTTTTTTGGAGCAAAACAAAGGGTAGATCAGTGCCTTTAGAGGATTTGGACCTAGAAAATGATCACATTATAATTACCCAAGGTCTTGATGGTCCTATC
The DNA here is from genome assembly GCA_037157565.1 of Thalassia testudinum. Taxonomy (NCBI): domain Eukaryota; kingdom Viridiplantae; phylum Streptophyta; class Magnoliopsida; order Alismatales; family Hydrocharitaceae; genus Thalassia; species Thalassia testudinum. The sequence continues at coordinate 18,549,978 of JAZHRO010000026.1, read as the reverse complement.
CTTGAAAGTCTACCTATAACGCTAAACTATAATCCAAAATTGATTATGGATTCAAATTTGCAAAATAATTTGTGCCAAGAACAATTAGGGTCCCACTCAACTAAGGAGCTCAAAAAGGCAATATACAACATCAATAAAAAATTGTTGTAGCTTTTTATGGATAGTTGAGAGAAGAAAAATGATGAACTAAGGTTGAGCTAAAGAAGATCAATGAGTCTAGCCTAAAGAGAAATGTAGGAAGCCTTGAAATTGAGATAAATGATGATGAGAGGCCAAATGAAATTAAAATTAAATCATACTAGACACTTAGGGTTCAATCAAGGGAATTAGCGGTAGATTCAAACCATAGTCTTGGAGAACAATCATATCATGTTAAAGATGACTTATCTAAATCTTCTGAGAGCTTATTCTGATGATCCAATCATTGTTGAGGTTGAGCCACAAGAGTTGTCCCTTGATCATGAGATTTTTCATGTCAAATCTACACCTAAATCTAATATGACTTATGATTTGCCTAAATCGATGGAACTACATCTAATTATATTACTTCTATTAAAATCAAAACAAACCCATGTCGTGATAATAAAAAAAGTCAACACTTGGAAATCTTAGAGAATGTGGAAATCATTTAGTTGATTGATTTCTCTCATGACCCTAAACTTTTATCAGTGGAAAAGAATTTTACATCCAAGGATCTTGATCTAAAGTGTCATGTAAAAAATGAAAAAATCACTTTGAACTTTTAAGAAAATAATTTTGAAAACTCCCTTTAAATGGAACTTGAAATTGAAAATTTCTACATTGATTTAAATTATATGGAAGGTGAACTAAATCAAGATTGCAAAATGGAAGACTAGGAGGAAAAGATACCATCACTTGAGGAGTTTGATCTTGTTGGAGGTAAAAAAGGTGAAGATGTCTCATTAAAGAGTTTAGATTTTAGAGAACAGTAGATTGAAAAAGAATCTAAATATGAAACATTTTATTTTGAGGATCAGTCATACAATCAATTTGACTATGAAATTTTATGTTTGGATCAAATGAAAGTCCCTTTCTTGAGGTAGGCAAGGTTAAAGCAAATGAATTACAATTTGAACTTGATGATACTTTAATGGCTAGCTTCACCTTTACATCAACTCTTGAAGAGTCAAAATTTGAATCATTTATTCCTGAATTTGATGTACCCAAGTTAAAACTAATTTTTCATGACTCAAAAGACTTGGATTTCATGAAAAAAAACTAAGGGCATCATAGTCATTCTATGCAAAACATTAAATAATGAGGATATCAATATGAAGATCAATTTTAAATAGAACTTGAAGAGAGATGAATTGTTGGATTCAAGGGCTCCTATATATTTCAAACAACCAGTATTTTATAAGGACCCTTATGGTCCTTTCGAATCGGACTGCAATGAGAAGTTCATGAAACCTGAGTGTGTTCAATCACGAGATCATCATTTCAAGCTCCAATGGCTATGGGCACATGTGCTTTACAATATGTATTTACCTAATGCCCGACATTTTAGACTTGGGTTACATGTGATAAGACCTAAAATTAGCCCCCATATACACAATCTTAAAGGCCGATGGATGCATTTATTTTAGATTCTTAATTTAATAAGTATTCGACCTTTTGGAATGGGGTTACATTATCAATTCATCCACATCTGTCGACATCTCATCTCTGAGCATCATAATCAAATCTCAATCTTGATCTTAACCCTCTTTTTGGAATTGATTGATACATCCTCTATGAGATCTTCATCTGGTCGAAGAAGTTAAACTTAGCACTTGTTGGGAGGTAACCCAACATTGATTTTGCTGGATGATGTCCTACATGTTATCTTAGGTGAGAGTAAATTGAGTCAAAGTATTGTACAAAAGTAATTAAGATTGGCTGAGCTTGATGTGTACATATCTAATTGACCTAATGCCTATTTATGCGTGTTTCTAGTGTCATAGAAGCATTCATCATTATAAATATTGCATAACATGCATCAACATGCATTTAGGTTAGATTGTATAAAGTTTAGGATAATTCTCTCTTTTTTATGGTCAGGGAACATGGCAATATTTAATCGGGGCCTTGAATTTGAGATCCAACCATACGAATCTGATCAAGGAGACAATCGGATTTACAGGCCCAATCTGACATTCATGGCACCACTTACAGGCAAGAGAACATGGACGACCAGGATGGCGCCACATGGCACCATCTTAGCCGCCCAACACTAACCTAACTCCTTCACTCAACTTCTGAAGGCTTAAGCGATGAAAGATCTCGGCCGTTGGATGAAGATCCAAAGACCAAAATCGACTGAGCGCAAAAGCATCTACGCGACAAAGAGGACAGCTTGGCACGTTGGGTGAGCGCACACTAGCGAAGTAGAGGTCACGAGTTCGAGTCCGCACACCTCAAATTGATTGAGTGGGTGAAATTCGCCTGTTGGATGGCGATCGGGCAGTGGTGAACGAGGCAACATGGCGGCACAAATGAGCACGGCTTGTGCACGTGCGATCTGACGCGTGCGTCGAGGGCGTGGTAAAGTGAAAAGGCTTGAGGGCTTCTCAGTCATCCGATCTCTCGATCGTGTGCACAATGAAAAAGCATCTCAACGGTTGAAGATGAAGGGGTAGGGGTATGTGTGTGCTACACCTACGATTGGGCTTTAGTGATGATTAAATCCGTCACTAAAGACCCTAAGTTAATGTTTTTTTTTTAAGATTCAAATGACCTTTTTGCCCTCAAACCTCACCTATAAAAGGACCTACACCCACAACATTTTCTTCAACTCTTCCTCTCTTCTCTCACCTCCTCCAAAGTTCTAAGAGCTTGTTCCAAACCCGGGATGCTCCATTAGAGTTTAAAATAAAATTTTTCCACCTTCTCATCCCCGTTCATGGAGTGCTCGTAGTTTTCTTCTTACCATCGTTCAGGAAGCAAATCTCGCTACGACATCACCCTACCCTATCCTCCGTCTTCCATCTTCATTCTCCCTCATCCGGGTGCTCCGTCAATGTGGCTCGTCCTTCAAGCAACCATCAAGGAGGATAATCTCTCTCCACCTTCTCCTTTATCGTTTTCTAGTATAGATTTCCTGCTTTCTAGTGTAGTGATTAGTTGTAATGAACATCAAATTATAGTTATGAAATTCCTGTTTATTCTCTTTCTATTTTCTCTTTATTTGTATCATTTTTTTTCTCTCTCTTCTATTGTTTATTCTTTAAGTAGAGAGCTAGTGTAGATTTAAATCGATCAGTTAATCTACTTTGTGACAATAAATCAAACATGATTTTTTATCAAATCTACGCCTCCCCATGTTCAACTCGGGACTCCTTTTGTGTTTTGGTAAAAATTATTTGATTATTTGGATTTTCTCGCAAATTACATTACAACGGCGGGTTTTCAAAACTCAAATATTTTTACGACGAAGTTTTTGATACAATAAAGCTCATTGATGTCGAGTATCAAGTTGTATTGTTCCTTTCTCCTACTGTCTCATTCGTTCATTTTATGATTCTTGCTTACCTTAGGGACAATGTCTGAGATAGGCATGGGGGGGAGGCATACATTTTGTTGATTTTGGCTATCTTTGTTTTTCATTTTGATTTTTTTTGTCTTTGATTGCACAATAATCATAGGTCCTAAATCACCAAAATTGGCATAGAAACCTAGCTTACATTTTATATATTGATTTCATATCATGCATAGCATGTATTGCATTCTTTTTGTATAGCTGTACATAAAATAATGTTTGGAATCTAGTATTATATATGTTTTAACCTTGTGATGCAGGTTAATAGGTGAATAAGAAGAGTAGGGAGTGATGCAAATGCAAAATAAAGTAAAGCAAAAAAGATCCATGGATCCTTGCAAAAGAATAAAGTGCAAAAGAAGAAAGAGAGAAGAAGAAAAGTGATAAGAGAAGAGAAGAGGAGGAAAATCCAAAACCAAACCCAACTCCACCAAGAACCAACCCAAACCCATGAACCACATCTTAAATGGCCTAACCTAAACCCTAAAACACACGAACCCAAGTCCTATACCCTTAACCTAACCCATGTCCACTTCAACATCTCTAGTACACAATCAATTCCACCCTTAATGTCCAATTTGGCTAAGCGATTAGTCAAGTGGACTACCTAAGTTGTTAATCCCCAACTAGGTGCAACCCAATTTCTTAATTAGACTCCACCATTAATCACACCTTAAGTTATACCCCCTTATCATATTCCTAAAATGCACCTAAAGCGCAACTTAACCCAACCTCAATTTTATAAAAGAGGCCATACACCACCACTTCAAGCTCCTCATTCCTCATTTTTCTTCAACCTTCCACCTTCCTTCTACCTTAAAGCTTCTCCTCCACGATTAATGGCCAACAACCATACCCCCCCACCTTAGGGTCGTCAACAACCACCACCTCCTCCTCCTCCTCTCCAAGGCAAACCTCCTCCTTCTCATGGATCTCCTCTCCTTCAAGCTAGGCTTGCTCCTCTTCCTCCATTACACACCCCAAGATCTCTTCCCATAGATCTTGGGCATGCACATTGATGGTGAAAAGAGACCTTACTTAAGGTCCAAACCATCAACACCACACAATAGCTGACAATCTCATTCGCACTCTCAACGTGGTGTTTCTTTAGATTTTCTGTAGTTCTAGTTTTCTTTAATCTTCTTTGCATTATTTTATTTTATTTTATGTTCTTGATTAGAGTAGAATGGGATTTGACATGTTGATCTTTTATTTGATGTTCTATATTTTGATAGTTAGAATGCAATAAAATTGATGCGTTGATTCATATTTGTATTTCTCTTTCTTATTCTCATTACGTTTGATTCATTTCAGATAATGTTGCACAGTTAAGTTCAAATAGCCTAGTTATCTTTTTGCACATCTGTGAATTAGGTCACCTCTCGTCATTCAAAAAAGCAAACAATAAAAAAAAAGAAAAAGGAACAAAAAGGAAAAAAAAAAAGAGTAGAGTAGGGTTGAGGCAACCAAGAGAAATCAAAACAAAAGAAAGATTAAAAGTTGACTTCTTGTGGAGAACATGGCTGAACTCACTACTAGACTTATATTAATTAAGAGTTCATTAATCTATTTGAAAAGAGACATTTTTAGGCATAGTTGCACTGCAACGATCACTAAATCAATCAAAAATCACCATAAGAAGATCAATTTTAGTCTTTCCTATCAACTTTTTGTGTTTTCAAAAAAAGAAAAAAGAAAAATGAAAGTTCAAAACAAAAAGAAAAAAATCGATATTTTTAAATTTTGAGCTAGGAAAGGATTACGGTACTTAAGCATTTAGAAATTAGTGGCCTTATGATTAAGATCTTTTCACTCAAATCTTCAAGTCGTTTTCAACTTAATCAACTCAGGTATGTATTAAGATGCAAATCTATTTTCTAAGTTCTTAAGGAGTCTTCTTAGTTAAGGTATTAAGACAATAGGGTAATAAATATGTGACTTACCTTTCTCCAAATTGGTTTGAGTGATTTTGGAATTTAAGCATCTCACCTTGTACAAGTACCAACTAGCTTGTGGGCAACCACATTTTGAAAACTAGGTTTTCAATGAGGCAGAGATCTAAGGGTTTGACTTAATAATTAGATTTAACCTTGTATCTAATCTTGAGACTGATTATCATAAAATTAGTCGTAAAAAAACATTTGTTATAATTTAAATCGCGAAGATACTTTTTAATTTTTAATACCAAACTTGAAGAATTGAATAAGTTAACATTGGAGTCCAGATTATCTAATGGAGGTAATTTGGTATTTTCACTTCCTAAAACTACTAAAATATTTTTTATCTTTTCTATTTTCATTTTTTTGTTTTTGTTTTTTTGAGACACGAGATGGACATGACTAAAGCTATCAACTAAGCAAGTAAGTAGAGAGTGAACTAAATTTAAAAACTAAGCAAGCAAGTGCAGAGATGTTGAAAGATATTCAAGTAATGCTTAACTGATGCTTGTGAAAAGTTTCAATATATCAAAATAAAACTAGAAAAATGAAAAATACAACACAAAGAACTAAAGAGAAATGAAGAAGGTAGTCTAAAGCCAAAGTCGATGTAGAGTTGGCCACAAAGACATAGCTTGGAGGGTAACAGTCAAATCGGACACAAAGGCACACCTAGCAAAGTGCTAAGGGAAGACCCATGGACAAGTTGAAGGTGATAGAGGGGACATCTAGGTAGTAAGAAGTGGAGGTGGAGAATTGTGGTAGAGGTTGCAGGTAGAACATGATGAGGAAGAAGATGATCTCTTACCACAAGACCTAGGGTCTTTATAGAGGGAGTGGCTAGGGTTTTTGAGGTAAACTTGGAGGCCAAGGTTGGTCTTTCTGGTAATTAAGTTTAGGTTTAGCTAATTAGGTAATGTGTGTTGAAATGATGGTGCTTGGGTGGTGGTTGCATGGCCTATGGTGTTTATGGCATGTAAGCATAGGTTCAAGGATTGTGATTAATTGAAAATAATTGAAACTAGAAGGGTGACCATTCAATCTCCAACTAATATCGAAATTCCATCAATGTAATAAATATTATATTTTTCTTCATTTAGACAATTTTAGTTTTTTTCTTCAGTAGATGATTTTACGTAAGCAAGTTCCCAAGATTAGAGACATCTTCATGTCTCATATCGAGATGCAATTGTGTAGCCAATGTTGAAAGTCTTAAAAATGGATTCCTACAATTTTAATTGGTACCAGTCAAATCGAACACGAAGGCACACCCAACAAAGTCTTGGCCAAGGGAAGATCCATGGCAAAGTTGAAGGTGATAGAGGGGACGTCTAGGTGGTAAGAAGTGGAGGTGGAGAATTGAGGTAGAGGTTAGAGGTAGAAAATGATGAGGAAGAAGATGATCTCTTACCACAAGACCTAGATCTTTACAGAGGGAGTGGCTAGGGTTTTTGAGGGAAACTTGGAAGCCAAGGTTGATCTTTATGGTAATTAAGTTTAAGTTTAGCTAATTAGGTAATGTGTGTTGAAATGATGGTGCTTCGGTGGTGGTTGCATGTCCTGTGGTGTTTATGGCATGTAAGTATAGGTTTAATGATTGTGATTAATTGAAAATAATTGAAACTAGAATCAAGACCATTCAATCTCCAACTAATATCGAAATTCCATCAATGTAATAAATATTATATTTTTCTTCGTTTAGGCAATTTTAGTTTTTTTCTTCGGTAGATGATTTTACGTAAGCAAGTTCTTAAGATTAGAGACCTCTTCATTTCTCACATCAAGATGCAATTGCGAAGCCAATGTTGAAAATCTTAAAAATGGATTCCTACAATTTTAATTGAAAGTTTACCAAAATTATTAAAATGTGTGTTGATCTTTATGGTAATTAAGTTTAAGTTTAGCTAATTAGGTAATGTGTGTTGAAATGATGATGCTTAGGTGGTGGTTGCATGTCCTGTGGTGTTTATGGCATGTAAGCATAGGTTTAAGGGTTGTGATTAATTGAAAATAATTGAAACTAGAATCGAGACCATTCAATCTCCAACTAATATCGGAATTCCATCGATGTAATAAATATTATATTTGTCTTCGTTTAGACAATTTTAGTCTTTTTCTTGGGTAGATGATTTTACGTAAGCAAGTTCTCAAGATTAGAGACCTCTTCATTTCTCACATCAAGATGCAATTGCTAAGCCAATGTTGAAAATCTTAAAAATGGATTCCTACAATTTTAATTGGAAGTTTACCAAAATTATTAAAATGCTTTCATTGAGAGTTGAACTCAAGATCTCCCACTTATTAAACAGGTGCTCTAATCAACTGAGCTATGAAAGCTATTAATCATTTTGTATCATAATATTTTAAAGAAAGTTTGAAAGACCCATTCTCTATGTGATGAACTCTCACGTTTGGCGCTGAGAAGAGGCACAACTAAAATTTCGTTCCAACCAGAATTAACTTACAGAAACGTACTTATCACATATCAAGATAGGGTTGTGTTACATTATTTTCTTTTGTGTAAATGGAAAAGCTCACAAATTGATTCATACTAAAAAGAGGCATGCTTCAGGGATTGAGTGTGTTTGTGTGTTGGTTGATGTGGGAAGAAGGGAAGAGATATACCACCACATACTCCCAGAAGACAGTATTGAATTGGGAACTCAATACATTTGTGAGTGGTATGTGTAAATAGAGGCATGCTATTAGTTAACTTAGGTTTAAATATTTTGTGATGGTGGTAGATACGTCAAGATTTGTGACTCATGTTAACTAGATAGTAACTTGATGTCATATCCGGATGTTGAGTTAGGATATCGAAAAAATGGCATTAGAGTCAAACCCTTCCTAGGAGGTGGAGGACTACTCAAAAAGTAGAGCCATTACTAGTGTTAGGCTAACAAAGAAGGGCTCTTCTTGACATGGACCACCATTACAAGTGGGGCAAGTGGGAGATGGGTGGGGGGAGAACATTGAGTCACCCATAGCTAGGATGTTGTAATTGTAAAAGTAGGGGAGAATGTAGCATCTGGTACTGCATTACAAGCTCAAAAACCTGTGGCTAGCATATAATGGTAAAGGCATGCTACTAGATAACTTGGACCAAGTATTTTGAGTTCGCTAATGGAAGATCTATCGAGACTTGTGACTTAATAATATGTTAATTGGCTAGTAGTTTAGTGGCGTGCATCGGGTCGAACTTGGGACATCGCAAGAGAAGGGTTGATTATGACCCTTTTTCCTTAGACCAGGATCCTAAGAGCTGGGGCTTAAGTAGGCCATGACCATGTGAATCGCAGCTAAAGAGGATGAGAGAAGGGAATTACATACAAAAAGTCAAAGAAATTTTTTTATCAAGTTTCATCCAATTAAGTACACATACTAGGAGGGGGATCTAAACTTCGATCACGATATGCAATTAAAGGTTGGTTACAAGAAGCTCTTTCACACTCTCATGAAACAAAGCTCGTTGCTGATCTAAACTTAGGTGCCTTTATTACACTACTAGAAAATGCATGTTTTGCGATGGCTTTTGAGTGACCATTTTACAACCGTCGCCAATGATTCTTTTTGGAGACGGTTATTTAAATAACTATTGCCAAAAATCCCTCTACCTTCCTCACCAACCTAGGGTGGCAAGTGGTAATATTTGGGGACGATTATTTTGAAACCGTTACTAAAGGATACTTGAGGAGGGCACGCTTTTCGTGCACTCAATGAAAAATTAGGGTTTTAGGGACGGTTTTTATTGAAACCGTCGCTAAATGATAATTGAGAAGGGCTAGCTTTTTGAGCACTCGATGCCAAAATTGGGGTTTTGGCGACAATTTTTTTTGAAATCATCGCTAAGCTAAAAGTTGTGCATCGAAAATTATGCCAACCTAAAAGTTGATGCCAATTCAGTGGGAACAGTTTCGTGATACAAACATCGCTAATACCATCCCGTCTAAACTCTTGTAGTGATAGTTTAGAAAAGAACCGTCGCTAAATGTCAAGATATTTCCACAAAATCGATCGACCTTCCCCTCCTCTACCTCATTTCTTCATCAATCACCTCCATTCCTCTGCTCCTCCGTGCCTCTGTTCCTCCATGCCTTCTCGTCCGTGACCTCCCACTCGTCCGCTCATTTGCGACCTCGACCGACCTCGTTGACCTCACACGAGAGAAAAGGTCCACCCTCTCCTCATAGCCCTCACTGTCAATGTTGTCATGCAGCCCCCTCCCCGTTGCACTACCCTGTCCTCCTCCCCTCACTGCCGCACTGTTGGGAGATCGTAGATCGCATTTTTGATAAAAGCGTCGTAGTATAGTTGCGAAATACGATCCAACAAAGATATTGTTTTATAAAAATAACGAGACTTTGAGTCCCGGTCGTTCGTCTCTGGGAAGCGTTGTTTTTGCTTTTGAAATCGATCTTAAAGCCACTCTACTTTATTTAAACGACATGCTGGTGCGTAATATATAGGCAATTAAAGAACAGACACTTAAATCACGCAAATATGATAATCATTCAGCTCGTGGTGATTTCAAACACATAAGATATATATATATATATATATATAATGCAATTTCATTCATCATTGGAGAGTTGTTGCATAAGGAAATCTAGAGGAAAGCTTTTACATGAATGCTTAAAACTTAAACCTAACTACCAGAAAACGATTGCATACAAGAATCAACGGGGGGATTTCGCATGCATCATTGGGGGAGAAGTAAGACTACTCTACTAAGCAGTAAATGAAAGCAATAAAGATTATGAAGAGCATGATCTAGAGCTAGAAGAATAGAGGGCATTCAGGGGTGGTCCCCGATGGCCTTGGAGTGGTCGAGAGGAGAATGATGGGCGGCCAATGTAGCTTAGGCCGACCCTTGGAGAGAAGTAGGGTTGATCCAGCATCCCGGCATGGTGTCCTCCATGGTGGTGGTAGTGAGCTCGTGGAGGTGGTGTGAGTGGCTAAGTGGAGGTGGCGTGAATGGCACCAATGAAGAGCAATTGCCAAGGGAGTGAATGGGTGCCAATGGCCACCCATGGGGTCTTTTTATAGACCCAATGGAAGCTCTCTAGAGAATTATGGAATTCTCTAGAGAGGCCTATGGTGGGAGCTCGTGGGAGAGTGAGAGAGAGAGGGTGGATGGTGGTTTTTAGATCCACCAAATGTGGATCTAAAAATTGAACGGCTCTTGGTTGCTATTTTTGGCAACTAAGGAAACCACACATGGTAGAGAGTTCTAGAGAACTCTAGGCTAGATATTTTCGTGTGGATGGTGTGTGTGGGTGTGTGTGGGTGTGTGTGGGTCAAAACTTAGGTGGCTAGGTTGATTAGGTTGGGTTCTAGTGGGTTTATGTCAAGGTAGGTCTCAAATTAGGGTTATAAACCCTAATTCACTAAGGTAAAGTGCAATTAAACTTAATACAAGTTTAATTGGGTGTGTGGAAACTTAATTGAGAGTAAAAAAACTCAATTAAGTCAGGTATAGGTCAATTGGACTCTCACTGAGTCCAATTGGACAGTGTGTGCTGAGATCAGGGCTCAATTGGACTCAATGAGTCCAATTGAATAGGCTGATGGAATTGACTAAGATCCAAGTCAATTAGGTTTAGTGAGGACCTAATTAGGTCCTTAGGGAGGTCTAGAGGTGATGTACTAGGGTTAGGGCACCTTAATTTAGGTTCCTATGGGGTTGGAATTGGGTTTAGGGACCTAGAGATCCAAGATCAAGGCTTAAATCTCAAAACAGGAATTGCAGAGCAGTATCAGACGTCTAATTATAGAATCAAACGTCTTATACTCAAAAATCAGAAGTCTAGACTTGTTGTCTGGACGTCCAATCAGAGTTAGGAAGGGTTTCGGGTTCTGTTTTGGGTATTCTGCAGAAATTGGACGTCTAACAAAGTGTCTGGACGTCCAATAACACTGCAGAAGTGGGTTTGAAGTGTGCGGGAGTTGGCTAAGGGTCCTGGACGTCTGAAAACTTATCTGGACGTCCAGAGAAGGGTTGGAACTAGGGTTTTAGGGCTTCCTAGGGTGTTGTGACCTAATCTAAGGGTGGCTAAGGCTTGGGGAAGTCTCTAGGCTATCCTAGGGCTAGGATGGACCTAAGCTCTTCACATTTTACTGCTTTATTTCTACTTAATAGAATAGAAAACCTTTAACCCCCTTACATTATCATTCCTACATCTAAACTAGGCCTTCTGCTCCAGCTCTGCTACAACTCCCGTTATTCCTGATCCAGCTTCAGATCCAGCTCCTGATCAGCTTATTCCCTGCAATCGACATAATGCACTTAATCAGCACATTATAACATTATTTTATGCATAGCTAAAGGAAAGCAGTAAAGATGCAGATAATGCGTATGCATGCATGAATAACTGTAACTTATGCTAAGTCTTAGCTTAATCTAGGCTAATTAAGACCTATGATTGCTACGCAATCACTCACCGTGCCATCCCTCTCCCCGTGCCATTGGGCCACACCCTTCCCCAACACGTAGCCCCTCCCCCTCCCCTCCCCGCCACACAACCCCTCCCATGCTGCCGTGCAACACCTCCCCCTTCCCTTCCCGTAGCCCCTCCCCCCTCCCCACACCATCGCGCTCCCCCTGCAACCTCACGCACTGCCCACTGCGGCCCCCCCGTGCAGCTGCTGTTGATTCGCAAGAATCGTCGTTTCAAGAATAGCGTCGTAGTATAAGATGAAAATCGCAACAACACTTAAAATTTATAGAGTGCTAGAAAATAGGAAATGAGTCTGAGGTTGTTCTCAGGGAGTAAATATGGAATTCATGAACTAATCACAATATAAATCAATGAGCATAATAATTAATTTTATCAAAGATATGCAATGAATAATATTCTCAAAAATATGTTGAATGATGCTAGGATAAAAAGAATAAGAGAGAACTAAAAGTGGTGATTTAAATCACCAATTAATGCAACGTTTAAGCATATATCCCACAACTCACTTTAACCCAAATATCGCTACAGTGGTCTTAAACCACTTATGCCTCAATTCCACGTCAGATGAGAGCCAAGTATCTCCAGAGTCATTTAAATATAGCAATACTAACCCAGATCAAATGTCGCAATGGATCATTAGATGCCTTAAACCATTAAGGCCTTAGCACAAGACCTCAACAGAGCCGGAGCAAAGACCTCAGAGATGTTAAGTATAGAACACATATGCGCACGTATCTCGAGGATGAACAGTGCAAAACCCTCCCCTACCCTCCTTAAGAATTGCTCTCTTTTTCTCTAATTAGGTGCACAATCAGGTAATCAGATTCAGGTATGGGGTCCAAGCTCATCGGAGGTGGTGATGAGCGAGGAGTGGAGGCTGGTGTGGGATGAGGGACCTCACCCCTCATGAAGAGACAAGGAGCCTACAATAGAGATTCACTTTAAATGCCTACTTTAGCCTATTCCTACATGATGTGGGACTTGTAGGATCTGTAAAGCACAAGCACACTTGAAGGGGGGATGAATAGTGTGGTAGATAAAAATCTGCAGCAATAACAAACCACAAAAACACACAAAATATATAGTGGTTCCCCTCACTTGGGTACTCCACTACCTAAGTCTCCCGACTTAGTATTTTTAACTTGATTCCCTCAACTCGGAGGGAATTAATTTACTAATACATGAGGTAATTAACGGGTTACCTTAACCCAATTACAAGATATCAAAAAGAAATAAAGATATAAGTGTAAGAAAGATGCAAATAAAAGCTTACAACAAATTCCTAAGTCTCCAAACAAGTGGATATCTTAATAAATGATAATATACGAATCTAATGAAATCAAACTAAAATGAAAGACAATACAATAAAGCACAAGATTGCCTGAAAGATGTTTGTTGAGAGAGTGTCGCCTTGAAGGATGCAGCAAAATAATAGGCCTTGTAGCTAGAAATGTGAAATTTGGAATTAGGAGCAAGGAGACAATATTTTCTTGTTGTTGTGTGCAAATGACACACACAAGGTGTTTATATAAGCCACTAAACACCTTCCCTACGATCACTAGCCGTTAGGGGTAATTTGGGAAGATTAAATATAGGTTTAATTTTAAAATAGCCGTTCAGATTGGTCACAACAGTTAGTTGGTACCGGTACTGACTGCCTACAGTCAGCCCAACTAAGTCACTAGGTACCGGTATTAATGATGAGTACCGGTACTTTTGACTCACAAATTTGGGTCCTGTGACCTACATGTACTGGTACTAGTGATTAGTACCGGTACTTGTAAGGTCCAGGCAAAACCAAGTACACAAACTGTGACCACTTGGTACCGGTACCCGCGATGAGTACCGGTACTTGTTGTTCATAGTTTGGGACATACGCCTAAACCTGTGCCTAGCATGTACCGGTACTTATGACCAGTACTGGTACTTGCTACAAGTACCTAATATTATAAGTGTAAGTCAATTTTTGAAGTTATCCCATCTACTCTATACGACTTTATTTTTTAAAGAATCGAATTTGAGTTTTGAAACGAAGGAATGAACGATATTCTGAACCCTAATTATCTCTACTTTGATTTTAACTCCTAGATTATGTTTTACTTGTTAGGAGACATACAAAGATTTTAAAATACAATTGATTGCGCAGTAATCATAGGTCTTAATTGACCTAGAATAAGCTTGGACTTAGCATAAGTTAGGATTATTCATGCATGCATATGCATTATCTGCATCTTTACTACTTTCTTTTAACTATGCATAAAATAATGTTATAATGTGCTGATTAAGTGCATTATGTCGATTGCTGGGAATAAGCTGATCAGGAGCTGTATCTGAAGCTGGATCAGGAATAACGGGAGTTGTAGCAGAGCTGGAGCAGAAGGCTTAAATTAGATGTAGGAATAATAATGTAAGGGAGTTAAAGGTTTGCTATGCCATTAAGTAGGAATAAAGCAGTAAAATGTGAAGAGCTTAGGTCCATCCTAGCCCTAGGATAGCCTAGAGACTTCCCCAAGCCTTAGCCACCCTTAGATTACGTCACAACACCCTAAGAAGCCCTAAAACCCTAGTTTCAACCCTTATCTGGACATCCAGATAAGTTATAGGATGTCCAGGACCCTTAGCCATCTACCGCACACCTCAAACCCTCTTCTGCAGTGTTATTGGACATCCAGACACTTTGTCAAACATCCAATTTCTGCAGAATACCCAAAATAGAACCCAAAATCCCTCCTGACTCTGATTGGACGTCCAGACAACAAGTCTAGACTTCTTATTTTTGAGTATAAGACATCTGACACTATTATTAGTCGTCTGATACTGCTGTCCAGTTCCTATTTTGAGATTTAAGCCTTGATCTTGGATCTCTAGGTCCCTAAACCCAATTCCAACCCCATAGGAACCTAAATTAAGGTGCCCTAACCCTAGTACATCACCTCTAGACCTCCCTAAGGACCTAATTAGATCCTCACTAAACGTAATTGACTTGTATCTTAGTCAATTCCATCAACCAATGAGTCCAATTGAACCCTGATCTCAGCACACACTGTCCAATTGGACTCAGTGAGAGTCCAATTGACCTAGACTTAAATTAATTAAGTTGTTTTACTCTCAATTAAGTTTCCACACATCCAATTAAACTTGTATTAAGTTTAATTGCACTTTACCTTAGTGAATTAGGGTTTATAACCCTAATTTGAGACATACCTTAACCTAAACCCACTAGAACCTAACCTAATCAACCTAGCCACCTAAGTTTTGACCCACACACACCCACACACACCATCCACAGGAAAATACCTAGCCTAGAGCTCTCTAGAACTCTCTACCATGTGTGGTTGCCTTGGTTGCCAAAATTAGTAACCAAGAGCCATTCAATTTTTAGATCCACATTTGGTGGATCTAAAAACCACCATCCATCCTCTCCCTCTCACTCTCCCATGAGCTCCCACCATAGGCCTCTCTAGAGAATTCCATAATTCTCTAGAAAGCTTCCCTTAGGTCTATAAAAAGACATAAGTGGTGGCCATTTGCACCCATTCACTTCCTTGGCAAATTCACTCCATTGGTGCCATTCACGCCCACTTCCACTTAGCTAGCCACTTCACCCCCACGAGCTCACTACCACCATCATGGAGGACATCATGTCGAGATGCTGGATCAACCCTACCTCTCTCCAATTGTCGGCCTAAGCTACATTGGTCGCCCCTCATTCTTCTCCCGACCACTCCAAGGCCATCAGGGACCACCCCTGAATGCCCTTTATTCTACTAGATTTAGTTTATGCTCTCCATAATTTTTACTGCTTTTATTACTGCTTAGTAGCATAGTCTTCACTTCTCCCCCGATGGTGGATGCGAAATCCCCCCATTGATTCTTGTATGCAATCATTTTCTGGTAGCTAGGTTTAAATTTCAAGCATTTATGTACAAGCTTTCCTTTAAAGTTCTTGTTACAAACAACTCTCCCATTGAATGAATGAAAAATGTTTTTATATATATATCTCCATATTGTGAAATCACCATGAGCTTATTGATTGCTATTATATTTGCGTGATTCATGTTGCATGTTTCTAACTCCTAATATTCTTGCAACTATGCTTGTCATACCTAAATACGTAATAATAATGAACCGACATGCGTTTCTAAAAAAGTAGAGCAATAGAAGATCGATTTCAGAAGTAAACAAATGCCTCCCAGAGACGAACGACCGGGACTCAAAGTCATTTTTTGAAATCATTTTTTGATGAATGTTTTTGCGTGATTATGCTACGATTTCCGACGACTTTCAAAACGTGCGAGAACGGTTCCCGCCAAATGGCGCCGTTGCCGGGGAGGCAACATCATTTTCTTTGAGTTTGATCTTTTAAAACATCACTGACGAATTTGCCTCTGCTTTATTTTTTATGAGAAAGAAAAACGGGATCCACGCACACATCAAGCCTGGTAAAGAAACAATCCAGGTGCACATCATTATTTTTTTTATATTAGGTTTTACTTTCAGCAATTTCCTTTGAAAAAATCTTTGTGAAAAAAAAATATTTTACTCATTTTCATAAAAAAATTAAAAAAGAAAAATTTTTTTTTAAAAAAATCTAGATTAGGTTTCCTTTCGAATCTAGGTTAGTTTGAAAGAAAAAAGAAAAAAAAAGATATTTTCGTTGAATCCTTTGAAAATTTCTTTTTTTTTTTAAAAAAAAAAAGAATGTGCAAAAGTTTTGAAAAAAAAAATCTTTTTGGTGGAAAGCTTAGACTTCAATTCAAACCTCTTTAAAGAGCTTTTCCACCATCTTCTGATTTTTGGCTAGATTTCAAGCTTGATTTAAAAATTTGATTTCCAAATAATTAGCAAGCGAAAAATTTTGAAATTCGGGCTAAACCTTCATTCTCAAATGATCTTTCAAGCACCACCGTTATTTTGAAAAAATCCCAAGTATAAAATTTTTAAAAATTCATGAAGTGCACAAGGGTCAGACTGACTCAGATTTAAACTTTTTCAAATTTCAAAAAGCAATTCCCAGCAATCCACGAATCTGTTTTGGCTAAAAATGGTGGGGTTTGAAAGCTGATCTCATTTTATTTATTTTCCATATTTTTCCCAAATTTTTAAAAGGTCATTTGATACTGTTTCAAAGAGAAAAACTAACCAGGGGTCAAAATTTCAAATTTGACCCCCTGATATTCAAAATTCTCTAAAAATTTGGTTGAAACAGTAAAAAATTCCAGAAAAATATTCTATAGAAAGCTAATTGAAAAATAAATCTACTCACAAAATTTTAAATTAATTAGACTCAAATTATTATCAGGGAACAAACATTACTTTTGTGGTCTACTGAAACAGAGAAAAAGAAAAACCCTAGAAGTGCATGCAACTTAGGTTGAATCTTTAGGATTACAACTAGAGACTACACTTTGGGCTAGCCTAGACTTAATCAAGTCTAGTGCTTAGTCGGTGAGCTTGGTCACCTTGTGGGTCACTCACCACAAGCCCCACCGAAGAAAACGGGTTAAAAATTAATTTTAAAACAAGAAATCAACCCGAGTTCATTGTCATACTACTGGGTGTTTTTAATCTCTCTTGCCAAACTTGGTGACTATGTTTGCGGGGTAGTGTCAAACGATCATGGCTCAGGGGTCAACGGAACCGGAGGCGTAAGCCAAAGGAAGAACCTTCCCCTTAGTCCCCCCGTAACCTGACTGGCTGGGTTAGCTTGAGAGGCGGGAATCACTTTCAGTCGGTTGAACGACAAACTTATCTTCAGGAATTCAGATCTCTAACGAAAAAAATCTGGTCACCTGATCTATAAGGACCATTTGATTGACAAGGCCTTAGCCTTGTCCTGCTTGGCTACACCAACCCAAGGGTTGGGTGGTGTATGCAAGGAAGGAGATCGCTTAGACCTCAACTGATTGAACCTTGGGAGCCACTCCCAAGGAGGTGTGTCACTTCTTCTATCTACTGAGCTGTGATGGCTAACACTGGATCTGGACCTAATCAGGATCCAGAAGAGCTGGACCCATGAGCTTATCTGAGAGCCTGGGTCACTGAATCAGCTCAACCTTGGGATCAGAACCCAAGGTGGCGAAGATGACTTTTCGCTTTGCCTGATCCTTCTCCTTGGGTTGCCGAAATGGTTAACCAATATCCTAACCCTGGATATTATGACCCATACCAATCTGTCCCTCAAAGGATCGCATCTTATAACCCAGGATATGGATTTCATACTCTTGCTTCTCACCCATGGAACATGGGTAGACCTGATTCATCCCCTGGAACCCCTGAAGAGCTACTAGTGCATATGCGGCGCATTATAGAATACAAAGAGCTATAGCGAGTGCTAAGGAAAAGGCCGCATCCTATCTACACGAAATCTAGGCTATCATTGAGTCGAACCAAAGACAAAGCTGGATTCTGCATCAACAAGCTGTAATGGAGCTCCTTCGGGAAATAGTAGAGATAACAAGGCTAATGAGACAAAATCGGGAAACTCAAGAACTACTACTTTTGAGATATCAAGTGGAAAATAGCCTTGAAGACCTCGAGGAATCCGAAACGATTACGCTGGAGGGACACACAGAAGATTCTCGGGAGAAGATACTGGAAGATCACTCATGGGAAAAAGAATCTAGCGTGCATATGAGATAGGAGCAGGAAGTATGCCGAATGGGTTCATCTGAAATTGAGGAGGAAAGGACTGATATCTCCAGGACTGAGCTGCAATCAGATTATCTTGAATCCTGGGAGACACCTCTTGGGTTAGATAACCCAATCGAGCCAAGGGAAGTAGATCCAATTAAGGATATGGATCTTGAGGCAAACATTACATGCGACACTACTGATCAGCCTAAGCCACTTCCCATTGTAGGTGAACTTGTGCTAGAGCCAACATCTTCTGATATGCACTCTTCTTCTTTCACCTACATCCCTAATTTGTATGCTAGAGATTTTGAGACAACACTTCCTATCCCTGATCCTGACATCTGAAAACCAGAAGTAGCTATGGATAACTTGAACGAAGAAATAAATATGCTACCCGAGGCAGGAATTATTGAGGAGCCCAATGCATATGAGGGTGAAGCTTCGAGCAGAATGAGCTGGGGACGCAACTATCATCCTAGTCAATCTAATAGATGGCTCGACTCTAAGCTTAAGGAGACAGCCTCTGGTGAATCAAAGATGGGTACTGATGAGGGCGAAGTAATTTCTGACGAGGATTTCAGTGACCTCCCCACAGATATTCTACTTTCACGGATACCCCCATATGACCTAGAGCCTGGAGAGGGCATGATCTTTGACATCAATTATCATTATGAGGATCCCTATGACTCAGATTCTGGTTCTGAGATACATTTTGATCTACTCCCTCAACAACTCCCTGCTAAATTGTGGGACATGATAAATCAGCTGAATCAACATCATATCCCCCCTCTAATTATCCTCTATTTTCCACCACCACTCCACACTTTCTTATAGTAAGACTTTTTGGAGTAGGGGTGCACAATCAGCTGGTTCGCATCTCCGGACCACTGATTCTGGGAGCATATGAGCATATCTTTCTCTTAATCTTAGCCGACTCCTATGTTAGAACTGATACACCTGATTGAGTTTTCGCCCAGCTGGAGGCGTTAAACTCAGCACGTATAGATACCATTCCATCCAGATTCCACCATCATTTATATATAACCATTTTTATACATAGCATATTTTTAGCATATTTTCCTTTTGTATATTGCATATTAACAGGTTGGCCGGTGCTAAATATAATTTCAGGAGCAATTACAGGTGATTTCTACCCATTCTCTCCCTTCAATATTTATTTTCTTTTATATTCATGCATGAGGACATGCAAGAACTTAGGCATGGGGGGGGGGGGTAGATACAGCAAAAACTGAAAAAATTTTTTTCCAACACTTAAGAAAACCTCGGAGTTGCACGTAAAATGTACTTTAGGACCTTAAATAAAAGAACAACCGACTCCACCTACAATGCTTGCATTGGAGCTCGAAATCATTCGCAACAGCCACTTATGACTTACTCACTCACCTTTTGTTCTAAATTTAGGGTGACGCTGATTGTAACCCAATACGGGAAATTCACGAAGTACAAATTATATGAGGTTACATGTTTATAGCATATATAGATATTGCATTCATGAATAAGATTATTTTATTAAGAGAATGCATTAGGGATTTTATCCTCTAGTTGATTCCTGTAATCTGGAATCCAATATAATTTTTCACACACACGTAGAATTTGCAATGGATTCATGGTGAAGGATGATAAACGTCTTCAGTCTGTCGAGAAGAAGCAATGCTTCTTTTCCTGAACTCCTGGACAATGTTTTGGGAGTCAAGCAGATTTTCTTCCAAAAATCCACCAAATAGTGTGAGATGAGAGTAGAGTGCACTGTTGCTCCAAGATTAGTGCGAGGAATCTGGAATCCTAGATGATTAGGTGATGATATTTTGAGTTTAGACATAGTTTTCACTCTCGGTTCCCCCGTATACATTTTTGTGCGAAATTGTGAGAGCCACTAAATAAGGCAAATACACAGAGAGCGAGTTTTCATAAAACTAAGGCTAAGGTGGATGGTTACGACCATTCTTTACAGAATCCGTGGCTGAAGGAGGGTATTGATGTCAAGGTCATAAATACACCATCCTATCCATCTTTCCCGATGCCGTAAGTAGACACTTTCTCCAAATAAGCCACCCAATGTCTCTTGAGTGCCACCAATCCCTAATAATGCCTCAATAAAGTTCATGGATGTATGCTAGTTGTGTTATGTTGAAAAAGAAGAAGGAAAAAAAGAAGAAAAAAAAATTAGAAAAAGAAGAAAAAGAAAAGAAAAGAATGAATATTTAGTGTTTATTTCATTGAGGCAATACCACCAAATAAAATTGAGATCCACCAAATATGACACTAACCTATTTTTCTTGTGTTTCCGACCTCCCGAATACTGGTTGAGGAATCCCGACTTAGTGTTAGGGTTATGAGAACTCAATTAAAGTGTTAATGCCTAGTGAGACCACCAAATATAGATCATATGTGTGAATCTAGTGAGATAGTAAGCTCTAAGAAAAAGAAAAAGAGAGAATGAATACAAAGGAATCAAAAGAGAGCATAATTTTTCTCGTCTTTCTCTGAGTTGAGTTACTTAGTAATCCAAGAATTTAGATTCTGTAGTACTAGTCTCTATGTAGCACCAAGTGAGAATGAGCCACCAAATATATAATCCTTTCCCTCAGAGATTCTCTACCTAAGCCAAAAGCCAGGGTAAAATTCATAGAATATCTTGAGTACCACGAGGGAAGAAGCCCGCCTATCCCGCTAGAATTTTTACTAGGGATCAAGTATAGGCTTTAGAGGTGTATTAATTTTCACTCAAATCCGTTGCAAAAGCTACATAGCCACACTTTCACGATTGTCTGGATTTCTAGAGCATAGGATGAAAACAAAACGGAGAAAAATCTCTATGCATACACTTGATAAAACAATCAGTCCCGTAGGGACCCTTTCTGTAAATAAATTAGTCTCGAATTTGCTAGGGACTAGCAAGATTTAGGCATGGGGGTATGATTGCGCAGCAATCATAGGTCTTAATTGACCTAGATTAAGTTAGGACTTAGCATAAGTTAGGGTTATTCATGCATGCATACGCATTATTTGCACCTTTACTGCTTTCCTTTAGCTATGCATAAAATAATGTTATAATGTGCTGATTAAGTGCATTATGTCAATTGCAGGGAATAAGCTGATCAGGAGCTGGATCTGAAGCTGGATCAGGAATAACGGGAGTTGTAGCAGAGCTGGAGCAGAAGACCTAGTTTAGATGTAGGAATAATAATGTAAGGGGGTTAAAGGTTTTCTATTCTAGTAAGTAGAAATAAAGCAGTAAAATGTGAAGAGCTTAGGT
This sequence comes from Thalassia testudinum, assembly GCA_037157565.1. NCBI lineage: Eukaryota > Viridiplantae > Streptophyta > Magnoliopsida > Alismatales > Hydrocharitaceae > Thalassia > Thalassia testudinum. Next base: position 18,528,132 of record JAZHRO010000026.1, on the reverse strand, counting down.
CCATCCTAGCCCTAGGATAGCCTAGAGACTTCCCCAAGCCTTAGCCACCCTTAGATTAGGTCACAACACCCTAGGAAGCCCTAAAACCCTAGTTCCAACCCATATCTAGACATCCAGATAAGTTATAGGATGTCCAGGACCCTTAGCCATCTCCCGCACACCTCAAACCCACTTCTGCAGTGTTATTGGACGTCCAGACACTTTGTCAGACATCCAATTTCTGCAGAATACCCAAAATAGAACCCAAAATCCATCCTAACTCTGATTGGACGTCCAAACAATGAGTTTGGACTTCTGATTTTTGAGTATAAGATGTCTGACACTATTATTAGACGTCTGATATTGCTCTCAAGTTCCTGTTTTGAGATTTAAGCCTTGATCTTGGATCTCTAGGTCCCTAAACACAATTCCAACCCCATATGAACCTAAATTAAGGTGCCATTACCCTAGTACATCACCTCTAGACCTCCATAAGGACTTAATTAGGTCCTTAATAAACCTAATTGACTTGGATCTTAGTCAATTCCATTAGCCTATTCAATTGGACTCATTGAGTCCAATTGAGCCCTGATCTCAGCACACACTATCCAATTGGACTCAGTGAGAGTCCAATTGACCTAGACCTAAATTAATTGACTTTGTTTTACTCTCAATTAAGTTTCCACACACCCAATTAAACTTGCATTAAGTTTAATTGCACTTTACCTTAGTGAATTAGGGTTTGTAACCCTAATTTGAGATATACCTTGACCTAAACCCACTAGAACCTAACCTAATCAACCTAGCCACATAAGTTTTGACCCGCACACACCCACACACACCATCCACACGAAAATACCTAGCCTAGAGTTCTCTATAACTCTCTACCATGTATGGTTGCCTTGGTTGCCAAAATTAGCAACCAAGAGCCATTCAATTTTTCGATCCACATTTGGTGGATCTAAAAACCACCATCCATCCTCTCCCTCTCACTCTCCCACGAGCTCCCACCATAGGCCTCTCTAGTGAATTCCATAATTCTCTAGAGAGCTTCCCTTAGGTCTTTTAGACCTAAGGGGTGGCCATTTACACCCATTCAATTCCTTGGCAAATTCACTCCATTGGTGCCATTCACGCCCACTTCCACTTAGCTAGCCACTCCACCTCCACGAGCTCACTACCACCATCATGGAGGACATCATGCTGGGATGCTAGATCAACCCTACCTCTCTCCAAGGGTCAGCCTAAGCTACATTGGCCACCCCTCATTCTTCTCCCGACCACTTCAAGGCCTTTGGGGACCACCCCTGAATGCCCTTTATTCTACTATATTTAGTTTCTGCTCTCCATAATTTTTTCTGCTTTTATTATTGCTTAGTAGCGTAGTCTTCACTTCTCCCCCAATGATGCATGCGAAATCCCCCCATTGATTCTTGTATGCATTCATTTTCTGGTAGCTAGGTTTAAATTTCAAGTATTTATGTACAAGCTTTCCTCTAAAGTTCTTGTTGCAAACAACTCTCCCACTGAATGAATGAAAAATGTTTATATATATATCTCCATATTGTGAAATCACCATGAGCTTATTGGTTGCTATTATATTTGCGTGATTCATGTTGCCTGTTTCTAACTCCTACTATTCTTGCAACTAAGCATGTCATACCTAAATACGTAATAATCACGAACCGACATGCATATCTAAACAAAGTAGAATAATAGAAGATCGATTTCAGAAGTAAACAAATGCCTCCCAGAGATGAACGACTAGGACTCAAAGTCTTGTTATCTTTAGAAATCATTTTTTGACGAACGTTTTTGGACGACTATACTACGATTTTCGATGACTTTCAAAACGCGCGAGAATGGTTCCCGCCAACAATGAATACAACAAAAACTATAGTCTTCTAGTCTTCTTCCTTCATATGCTATCTTGTTGCTTGCATCCACAGATTCTTTTGACCTGTAATACTTCATAAACACATTAGATTTTAAAATGGTTTTATTAACCCCAAAACACAGAAGAGAGATGGAACTAGGTTCCAACAATCTCCCCCTTTTTGGTGTTGACAAAACAAACAAGATACTCATATTTAAAAATAAACAGAGACCTAATAAGAGAAGAATAAAAAACTCCACAAGGAGTGAAAAACCTCCCCCTCAAACTAAGCTCTCTAATTTAAATATGAAGTATCCAATCATTTCTCCCCCTTTTTGTCAAGCAAGCAAAAAGATGAGCAAATAATATATTTTTAAAAGTAAAACATGATATATTTCATATGAGCAATCAAAGCATGATACATGAATAACCAGCTCTATTCAACCTTCATAAAAACTAAACATGATAAAGTTTATAAGGATAAAGCTTGAGACAATTTTAGCAAAGCTACACATAAGAAATCTTAAAAGTCATATAAGTTTAACAAGCAACAAAATGAAAACTAAACTAATTTCTAGGATATTTTCGATAAGCTTTTGTACATGTCCACCACCACCATCATCATCGTCGTCATCGTCATCATCATTGTCGTCATCATCTTCATCTTCATCATCACTATCTTCATATGAAACTTCTTCTTCATCTTCAGTGTCTTCATCATGAAGAATAGGTTCCTCTTCCGCCATTGAAGATGAAACGTGAGATGGATCTTGAAAGTGCTTTTGCCTTCTTTCACTGTATTCTTGAAGTGCTTTCGGTTGAATCCGCTTCCTTTGTTTAGGTTGTTGAGTGGAAGAAGTGACATGGGAGGACTCAATAAAAAGAGAAAGGTCATGGAATTTGCGTTCTATGTGATGGAAGGCAAAATTGAGATTGGTTAAATTTTGACCAATGTAATTGAAGGTATTTATCAAATTGGGATTAGTTCTAAACACATTAGACAGATTTACCCAAGGTGTTTCAGCTTCTGGATATGGGTAGGTTACAGGAACGAAAGTGGAGGATGATTCAGGAGGTGGATGAGAAGAAGATTGAGCATTTGGATCAACTTCTTCATCATCACTAGAGGATTCCTCTCTAGCAGGTTTCACTCCCGTTTTTTAGAGAGTGGATCATTTGAAATAGACCACTTTTCTAAAAGGAGTAAAATTAGAGAGGTCAATTTTATTTTTATGAAGAACGTGGGACACCAAAGTATCCAATGGTAAAGCTGATGCACGGTAATGGGGTCTAAGAAAATGGATGAAAACTGTGTTCTAGTTTACTAGGAAGCTTGTAATGATAGCATAAATTAAGGGTAAAATATCAACATGAATTTTGTGGAATCCTGAATTTTTAGCCTTTAAGTTCCATGCTCAGATATGAAAAGGGACGCGAGCAAATAGAGTCATGTTTGGGGCAACCAATGCTTTGCCCTGGCAGTTAGGGAGCAAGAGAGTTTCATTGATTTTATGAGTAGGAAATTGCTCCTTAAGTGTGTTAAATGCATGACTTTCATTAGGACATTTAGTAATGGTTGACGAGAATTTAGGTGTGATGGTGATTTTCTGACCAAAAACATTTGTTGTTAATACAAGGTGACCTCGATTTTCTTGTTCTTAGAGATTAGCAAAGAATAGACAATTGACATTAGGGTATATTCCAGGAATATCGGCAAAAGATGATTCATCAAAGAAATGCATGAGTTTTTGTTTGGAAAGACTAGTGGTAAAATTAAAGAGTTGAAGAGAGAAATCTTTCCACTCAACCGGCCTACAATGATAAAGTTTTAGGCCTTTATGCCAATCAAACTTCGACCTAGCTTCCTCATTAATGCAAAACTTGTGAAAAGCATCTAGAGGTACTTTTCTCTTACTTTTAGATTTAGGTGCCATCTGAAAACATGTAATAACAAGGAATAGGAATATGATTAGAAATATAGAAAACTTTCTTTCATGTGTTTGTACAAAAAAAACACATTTAAGCTTGCATGTACCGGTACTAGTGATTGGTACCAGTACTGGTTGGTTTTTGTTCCAACCAGAAATTCGAGCTAGTACCGGTATTCATATTCAGTACCGGTACCTGCTCACTAAAGCAGTCACTGCTGCGCCTAGGTAGTACCGGTACTAGTGATGGGTACCAGTGCTATCTAGTGCCCGACATGAATGGAGTGCAGCAGTAGGAATGATTTTGAGAGAGAAAACAAGATACACGATGACTCAAAGAAGCATGAAATGACAAGATAAGAGTGTACCTAGAGTTGAGGCTTGGAGATGATCTTTCTCTTCTTGGCTAGGGCTTGGAGAGGCTCTTGTGAAGAGAACTAAGTTTGCAAGTGACAAAATGAGGCAAGTGTTTGCACTTGGCCTCTTTTATATGGGATGGGTCATGTGCTCGTCACATGACCACTTAAGTGGTTGAGAGAAATGAAATTTTCAATTTAGGCGTTGAACAAATAATGTAGTCAACAACCTAAGTTAAGCAACCATATTGCAAACAACACCCTGATATTTCCAGACATATGGAAATATTATAGCTTACACTTTTTTTTTAGCAAGCATGGGCAAATTGCGGTGAGGTCCTCAGGGATTTTTATAAATACAAACAAATTACATATCAATCAAATTATTAGTTTTGAATCTCTTTTATTGTACAAAGTCCTAATTTTCTTCTTATAAAGCAGAATCTCTCTGCTGCAAGAGGTTTTGTAAAGATGTCTGCCAATTGGTTTTGTGTGTCAATGAATTCTACTTGAATTGAACCTTGAAGCACATTATCTCTAAGGAAATGATGTCTAACATCTATGTGCTTGGTACATGAATGATGTACCATATTTTTGGATAAATTTATTACACTTGTATTATCACATAAAATTTTGGATTGTACAAAAATCAATACAAAGTCGGACAAAGTCTGTTTTATTCACATAACCTGAGATCAAGCAAGTGAAGTAGCAATATACTCTTCTTCAGTCGTAGAAAGTGAAACACAAGTCTGTTTCTTAGAGAACCATGAGACCAGAGATTCTCCAATAAAATGACATGTGCCGCTAGTGCTCTTTCGGTTTATCTGACTCCCTACATAGTCTGCATCACAATAAGATAATAGATCTAAGGTTTGTGCTTTAAGATAGAAAATACCAAGATCTTTTGTGCTATTTAGGTATCTAAATATTCTTTTTACTGCATTAAAATGAGATTCCTTGGGTTTGAATTGGAATCTCGCACATAAACATGTAGCAAAAAGAATATTAGGTCTAGAAGTTGTAAGATATAGTAGTGAACCTATCATGCCTTGGTATTTCTTTTCATCTACCCTCTTGCTAGATAAATCTTCACCAAGAGAAGCAGATAGAGCAATCGGAGTCTCTTTGCCATCTACATTTTCAAAGTAAAATTTCTTGAGAATTTCAAGAACATATTTTGATTGACTAATGTAAATTCCTGTGTCTAATTGTTCTATTTGGAGTCCTAAAATGAATCTGAGTTCACCCATCATACTCATTTCAAACTCAGTCTTCATAGTCTCACAAAAATGTTGACATAGGGACTCCTTAGTTGATCCAAATATAATATCGTCAACATATATTTGAACCAATAGGATGTCATTTCCTTCTTTTACAAAAAGAGTTGAATCAACAACTCCAATTCTAAATCCATGCTAAAGAAGAAAGGTCTTAAGCCTATCATACCAGGCCCTAGGGGACTTATCAAGCCGATCACAGGTGTTTAATAAATAGCATTGACTTCCAAATACCCTAAAATATGAAATCCTAGGAGACTTCTCATAATAAAGCTCATATGGAGTTTTCTTAATAATAGGCCTTAAGAGAGTTCTATTAAGAACATAACATGCCATATTAATGGCTTCTGCTCAGAAATATTTTTGAAGCCTAGACTCCATGAGCAAAGTTCGGGTGCATTCTTGTAGAGTGTGATTCTTGCACTCTACAACACCATTTTGAGATGGTGCCCGTGGAAATGAAAATTCATGGGTTATGCCAAAATTGACACAAAAACTTGAAAATTTTTCATTTTCAAATTCACCCCCATGATGAGTCCTAAGTCTAAGAATTAAGGATGATTTTTCCTTTTGAAGTCTTCGAGCAAGACTTAGGAAGGAATCAAATGAGTCATCCTTATGTTTCAAGAAGATGACCTAAGTGAACCTAAAGAAGTCATCAACAATAACTAGAAAAAATTTTGATCCATTTAGACTCTCGAATCGTGTTGGTCCAAATTAGATCAAGGTGTAACAACTCTAAAGGTCGTGTTATTGAAACTAAGTCTTTAGGTTTAAAAGAAGCCTTGTGCATTTTTCCGAGTTCACAAGACTTGCACAAAACATCCTTTTTATAAGTTAGTTTGGGTAGGCCCTTTACTAACTCATTTTTGGCTAACCTATTAAGATGTTTGTGATTAATGTGACCTAGCCTACGGTGCCAAAGATCTACTTCAACATGGGAGGCAAGCAGACATTTTACAAATTTCTCTTGTGAAAAATGAAGAGCATAGATATTTTCATATCTAAAGCCTTCAATTAAAATCGCATTTGTTCCTTCTTTTAATATTTTAAATCCAACTTTATTAAACAAAACATCACATCCATTATCACATATTTGACTAACACTAAGCAGGTTATGTTTTAAGTTTTCTACTAAAAGAACATTACATACCTGCTTAGAAGAATTACCTATTATACCTACACCAATAATGCGATAACGTTTGTTGTCGCCCAACTTGGCATGTCCTCTATCTTCGATTTTGGTCCACTTGATAAAGAGGTCGGAATGTCCCGTCATGTGCTTGGAACACCCACTGTCTAGGATCCATTTTTCCTTCTTGACTGGCAAAACAGTTTATTTAATCTATTTTAGGTATCCATTTTCTTTTGGGTCCTTGATGGTTAGTACCCTTCAAATCCTTAGGTTTATAGATCACCTTAGTGTTAGATCTATAATTCTTAGGATTATGTTTTCAGCCTAGATGTTGTTTTTAGATTATTCAAAATGCCCTCAAAGTGTTCATAAATATCTTCTAATTCTGATATTTTTGCATACAATTGATTATTAGTTTCTTTTGACATTTCTAATTCTATTTCTAAACAAGATTTTTCTATTTCTAAAGTTTTATAACTATCACGCAAGACCTTATTTTCTTTTTTAATCAACCTGGCTTTGTGATATAAATCTTCATATGCTTGTAATAACTCATTAAAAGTGACTTCAGAATCTACCTCATTTTCTGAGTTGTCATTGTTCGCCATTAAGCAAAGATGTGCAACTTTCGTTTCTTCAGATTCTTCAAAAGATGATTCCATGCTGGAATCACTATCATCCCAAGTTGCCTTGTATGCCTTTCTTGAAATCTTCTTCTTCTTCCGATCCAGTTCTTTGTCCTTCTTCTTTTTTTCCTTCTTCTTCTTGATCATTGGACAATATTTTCATATGTGCCCCTTCTTCTTGCACTCAAAACAAATAATGTCATTTGTAAATTTATGACTTTCTTACCTTATTTTTGGATGAATCTTCTAAATCTTCTTGTTAGAAGAGCAAGCTCCTCTTCTTCGTCGGAGTTTGAATCGTCAAAGTCCAACTCCTCCTTTATAGCTTTGAAAGCAAGCTCCTTCTTACTTACAGATTTTTCTTTGTTCTTCTTCATATTTTCCAATTGGACTTCATATGCCATGAGGCTTCCAATCAAGTCATCCAAAGAGAGAATAGAAAGGTCTTTCGCCTCTTGGATGGCTGTGGACTTTGGAGACCAATCGCTTGTAAAGGATCTCAAGATCTTCCTTACAAGCTGCTCCTCCTTCAGCTTGACTTCAAGGTTCTTCATTGGATTCACAATCTCTCCAAATCTTATGTACATCTCTGTGATTGTTTCACCATTCTGCATCATGAAACACTCATAGTTTTCTGTTAGAATCGAAATATGTGTTTCTTTTACCTTACTTGTACCTTCATAGGTGACTTGCAGCATGTTCCATATCTCGTATGCGGATTCGCATGAGGAGATACAGTTAAATTCTTCCCTTGATAATGCACAATAAAGTGCATTCATCTCTTTTGCATTTCCCGCGATCTTTTTCTTTTGGTCTGTGGTCCAAACAACACCTTCCTGTGGCTCCGGATCCGTGCATTTCTCTTGAATGAGAGTTCACAAGTCCTCATCCATGGCCTTAAGGAAGATTTGCATCCTCCTCTTCCAGTATCCATAGTCCGTCCCATCAAAGTAGGGAGGACGTGTGGATGACTATCCTTTAGTGCACTTGACTGATGATGCCATTGCGAGAAAGAAAGATTACTTCTTCTATTTGCGACCTGCATTGATACCACCTATAGGATCTGTAAATCATAAGCACATTAGAAGGGGGGATGAATAGTGTGGTAGATAAAAATTTGCATCAATAACAAACCACAAAAACACACATGATATATAGTGGTTCCCCTCAGTTGGGTACTCCACTACCTAAGTCTACCGACTTAGGATTTTTAACCCAATTCCCTCAACCCGAAGGGAATCAATTTACTAATACATGAGGTAATTAACGGGTTACCTCAACCCAATTATAAGATATCAAAAAGAAATAAAGATACAGGTGTAAGCAAGATGCAAATAAAAGCTTACAACAAATTCCTAAGTCACCAAACAAGTGGATATCTTAATAGATGATAATATACTAATATAATGAAATCAGACTAAAATGAAAGACAATACGATAAAGCATAAGATCGCCTGAAAGTTGTTTGTTGAGAGAGTGTCGCTTTGAAGGATGCAACAAAACAATAGACCTTGCAGCTAGAAATGTGAAATCTGGAATTAGGAGCAATGAGACAATATTTTCTTGTTGTTGTGTGCAAATGACACACACAAGGTATTTATATAATCCACTAAACACCATCCCTACAATTACTAGCCGTTAGGGGCAATTTAGGAAGATTAAAGATAGGTTTAATTTTAAAATAGCCATTCAGATTGGTCACAATGGGTAGTTGGTACCGGTATTAAACTTTTGGTACCGATACTGACTGCCTACAGTCAGCCCAACTAAGTCATTAGGTATCGGTACTAATGATGAGTACCGGTACTTGTGACTCAAAGATTTGGGTCCTGTGACCTACATGTACCGGTACTAGTGATTAGTACTGGTACTTGTAAGTTCCAGGCAAAACCAAGTACACAAACTGTGACCACTTAGTACTGGTGAGTATCGGTACTTGTTCACAGTTTGGGACTTAGGCCCAAACCTGTGCCTATCATGTACCGATACTTATGACCAGTATCAGTACTTGCTACAAGTACCTAATATTATAAGTGTAAGTCAATTTTTGGAGTTATCCCATCTACTCTATACGACTTTATTTTTGAAAGAATCGAATTTGAGTTTTGAAACAAATGAATGAACGATATTCTGAACCCTAATTATCTCTACTTTGATTTTAACTCCTAGATTATGTTTTACTTGTTAGGAGACATACAAGGATTCTAAAATACAATGAATACAACAAAAACTATAGTCTTCTAGTCTTCTTCCTTCATATGCTATCTTGTTGCTTGCATCAACAAATTCTTTTGACCTATAATACTTCATAAACACATTAGATTTTAAAATGATTTTGTTAACACCAAAACACAGAAGAGAGATGGAACTAGGTTCCAATAGGACTATTAGAAGTTTTCATCTTTGCATGCAACTTTGGATGAAGCTTCAAAAATCGAGGAAGCTGTTGCTGTTGTTTTGTCTAATTGGAGCTGTAGATGTACTCTCCAGTTGGATCCGCAACTGCTGAGAGTGAATTCGAGGCTAGAGGTGATCGGTGCATGGTGAAAGATGGCTGAGAAGGTGATGGTGGACGTGATATATTCGGCGAGTAGCTGTAATCACGAATACGAGCGCTTGGCCCCAATTAGATGGTTCATAAGCATCGTTGGGTTACATGGAGGGTGATGGTGGTCTTTGTGAGATGTAAGGAGGTGTGGTGGCCAGACAACGTCTGTAGAGTGGTGGATGGTGGGTTTGTCCAGTGGGGTGAAGGAGTAAGCAAATGATGAAATTGGGTGAGGGCTTTTGGTAGGAGACGTATGGCGGAGCTTCTGGGAGTTGTAGCGTGTGGATTGGGTGTTTATGGTGGTCGCATGACATCGTCGGAGCTTCGCCGACGCTAGGGAAAATGGAGGGAGAGAGAGGCAATCAACGGTCGATTTGAAGTGGGGAAGGAGTGGTTCTAACCTAAAGGAGAGAGAGAGATTGGCCTAGTCTAAGGGATGGAAGGGAGGATGTTGGCACCGACTTTGATTGGCCGGCACTGGAGATGGGGAATGCTTCGATGAGAGGGTTGCAGCGATGAAGAGGTCAGATGAAATGGGGCTTTAGTCGGCTATCGTCAGAAGAAGGTAAGAAAGAGGGTTGCGCTTGCAATTTGGCTATTGGGGGTATGGATGAAGGAGATTGCGGTTGGAGTTGGCCAAAGGAAGAAGAGAAGCTTTTTGGGTCTTAACCGGACTTAGGAGAACAATGGAAGCATGGGGAACTTTTATAGAACTCAAGAATGAGCTCTAATTGGAAGTTAGGTGCAAAAAGGGCTCAGATATGGAAGCAAAGAATCCCACAATTTTCATGGGTTTGCCAGGGCTCAACATAGCGAATTAGAAGCCAAGATCTTGCTCAGATGATTCTCTGCAATATAAACACCAATCCCACCAAATTTGGTGGGATTTGGAGTTGATTTGATGAGGTCTTGAGATGGTCAAAGCTCGTAGATAGGTTAGTTGACCTTACAATGGTGGCAATGACCTGTTTGTGAAGAAGATGAAGAAATTAGGGACCTGATTGCAAGAATATTGAAAGTTAGGTGTTTAAGTGAGAGAAACAGAGTTTTAAGGAACTAGATTGCAAACTAAGTTAAGATGAACTTTGATTGGGCTCAAATTTTGGCATTAACCTAATTTGGATCCAAGGAATTTGATGGTGAAGTTGGATTTGAGTTTTGACCACGTTTTACTAGGAAATTTTCATAGAAGCCCAAATTAGGGTAGAATCCCTTCTACAACCTATTCTAGGTCAAAATGGGTTCAGATGGTTAAACCAAGGATACCGAACCTCTTAGAATATTTTTCTAGGAATTTTAGGAGGTTTAGATGAATTTTATCTTGACCAGAACTTCTTCAATTTAAGCAGATTTGAAATTAGGGTTTTGGTGTGCTGTTTTGGTTCTCGGAATGTGTAAAACCTTGTTTCTATTTGTGTAGATCCACATTTTAGACTTTAATGTTCAATAGACCTTCAATTAACCCTTGGGTGACCCTGTGGTTATTCTGCATTTATGATGTGATATTAAAACTGTAGAATTAGCCTTATTTTAGTGTTCTGTTCTCAAAATGGATTTGTGTGGAATTACTATCCTCAGGTAATTATTTAGGAGCATTTGTCTCTTGATTTCAACTAATTAAAGATAGTTATGGTGAATGATGGTGTTACCATCGTAACCCCCATAGTTAACTTTTTCTAGTCCCAAGCAAAATTTATGGAAAGAACTAGATCTCTAGACCATGCTTTGATGTTCAGATGCCTAATTTGTGCCTCTCTAGAAATTAGATTGGAATGCCAACAATAGGCCTAGAGGTACTCAAGTATAAGCAAGATCCAGACCTAACTAGCTTCAGCCTTGGTCTACCGCGAGGGTTTCTAAGGCTTGCAAAAACTGCCCAGAGGTTCGTTGACCCTAGTGGTTAAAGCACCCGTGCGTAAACGTATCATATCCAAATTCAGTTTTCCAGTGCATTTTGATAAGAGAGAGATAGAGAAGCATTTTTCATTTTTAGAGTTTTCTCTCTTTTCTTTTTATATTTTCCTAAATTTAGCCTCAAAGTGGCCCTAAACACGGTTTGTATCAGATTCCTTGTCCCCACCATCAATCCTCGAAGGGTTCCTGGCAATCGATGCTTTGGGATAGCATCGCCCATGGCAACCCCCAGAGCTCTTGGCTTTCGACAATTCGGGATAGTACCTCCCATGGCGTTCTGTAGCTAAATTCAGGTCCTGGCGATTGACATTTCAGGATAATCCCACCCATTTCACCTGAACTAGCACAAGGTGCTTACATGCCCCCGGTAGGATATTTAGATATCCTAGGAGACAAGCACCAAGGAGATGATATGTTAATATACATCTTCAAGGGGAATATTCCACCTCTCCGCGTTGGGAACTTGTCCAATCAATTTATGTCTTCGAGCAGCTTCTAAGCTAGATCTTTAGGATGATTTTCTCAGAATAGACACTTTTGGCATTATTTCTTCATTAAGCACACTAAACCAGATTGGTGTGTGGATTTTGGGTGCTTAGGTTACCAAGTCCCACAAACCAAAGGGCAAGCAACAGGACTGAATACTCCTTAAGCCTTAGACTTAATACATCAGCTTTGCACTTTCCTCAACCTCTTGAGGACTAATCCAGATTTTAACAAATACATGAGTGTTTAAGCCCTAAAACAAGCCCAAGAGGCCTAAGATCAGCACTCTTTACTAATTTCCTTGTCTCTAAAACTTCAGGACTTAATCTTTATTTTTATTTGGTCTAGAACATAAGTAAATCCCATAATTAATTGCTATGACTATCAATTTTTCTTGATTTTTCTCCTTTTTGACATTTTTTATTTCCTCCTCTTTTCCTCAAGAAAGATTTTCATCATTTCTAAAAATTTTCCTCTCTCTCTTTTTTAAATATGTATTTTTTTGTAAGAACCCCTCAGAGAATTAAAATTCCATTTGTTTGCAATTTAACACCCCCCATGCTTAAGTTTTGCAATATCCTCATTGTAAACTATGTGGGTATGAATTCAGCTTGGTTCAAGGATTAGAATAGGGTCAAAGGGTGGGAGAACTGGTCGGGATGACTGTTGCAAATGATTTCAAGCTTTGATACGCGTATCAAAGGTGGAGTCAACTATTCGAAAGTTGAACCCTAAAGTGCACTAGGAGTGTAGCTCAAAAAGATGATCAGAAGGGTCTTAGGTTTTTGGAATGACGGGTTACCTCCCATTAAGCACTAAATGAAATGCCTTTTGCCCAATAGAAGGTGGTTGATAAGACGGTTTTCGCTTTTGAATAATGTATTAAGATAATTTATCGTTGTAGGATCAAAGTGGTGGAAAATTACTTAACAAATAATTAAAATTAAAATTAAACCACTCGTAGAAGAGTGGGTCGTGTCACAGGGAGGCAATGATGTAATAAAATCTTGATTATTTCATATTCTTTCAATCAAGTGCGAAATCCATAGTGAAATCCGACATGAAATGCGATGGAAAGAAGATTCACAATAACTCAAAAATATAAGGGTAGATGTGCAATTTTTCCTCACTGAAATATTCAATAAATATGTGATGATTCTATGTAATTTCCAATTGACATGCATTAGAGAAAATTTGTGCAGATTTTAATCCAAAACCAATGTTAAAACATGTGAATAACAATAGCCACACAATTATCAGAAAGCGTGAGTATGAAGTCACAATTTCACCATAATAAAATAATCATAAATTAAAATTGATTTCGGTGGCAATGGCATTCAAATGTAAATAGTAATTAATGCAAAAGCAGAGGATTTTACCTCTCTCCTCCTTGCTCATAGGAGAGAGGTTCAATCGAGGAGCTACTCCTACAAGAGGTTGACTAAAGCAAGGTCTTCGTGGTGGTGGTAGTGGTGCATCGTGAGATGGGTGGAGCCGGCCTGCCGAAGGAGAGGAGTGGCGGCGGTGGAGGAGCTTGCTACTGCCGCGCGTGTTGCAGGGGCAAGGAGAGTAGCGTGCGGGCACTGCAGATGCACGCGGCCCGTGGGCACGTGGAGGAGCAGGCTCTGCTGGACGCACAGGTGCACGTGGGGGTGGTGGTGGTGCCGGCTGCAAGTATTGCAGGGAGGCGCTGGAGGTGGGTGCGTGGAGGCGTGGCTCTGCAGGCCGCAAGGGTTGCGTGGGTGTTGGAGCGGGGGCTGTGGCGCGCGGATGTGAAGGAGCGTGGAGCATACGCTGTGGATGAGCGAAGGTGCGGAAGTGCAAGGGTGCTGGAGGTTCTGGAGAAGGAGAGGAGGAGCGAGCGTGCTGGCTGGGCTGGAGGCGCGTTGTGGGTCTGATGGAGCAGGGGGAAGCTACTGGCACGTGCGCTGGCTGAGGTGAGGGTGCGCGCGCACAGGTGGTTGGTGCTGTAGTGATGAAGTGAGGGCGTGCGCAGGCTGAGTTGAGGGCACAGTGGGCTGGATGAAGGTAAAGGCGTGGTGGGCAGATGGCGCGTGCGCTGAAGGTGGGTGTGTTGGAGGTTGGCGTGAGTTGCTGGCTGAGGTGAAGAGTTGCAGAGACTCTTTGGCGGTGTGGGTTGTCACCCCAGACACCCACGGTGGTGAGTCGTTCTGTCGCGATAAGGCCGGTGGTATGGAATGGAAGAGGAGCAAGGTCTTCTAAACACAGTTGAGGAGCAAAGGATGGTGGCCTCCCTCAACAGCAGCTCTCCCTCCTTTTGTAGCCACGGCCACACTGATTTCAAATTCAAAATGCCGTAGCATGAATGTGATGCGCAGGAGGAGGAGGCAGAGCCGAAGGAGTTACCTGTGCAAGGAGAAAAGGAATAAGAAAATAAAATAATTAGGGTTATTTATACATAACACCTTAACTTCTATGTTAATTAAAATAGTGCATCTAATTAATTAACTAATTAAATGTATGCAACCCTAGGTTAATTCTAAATGCATGAATTATGTACTTAAGCTAAAAAATATGAATTAATTTATTTAAATCCTAATGTATGCTACCTAAATGTTAAAATTAATTTAATGTCTAGACATTTAGATACTTAAATAGCCCACGAATATGGGCTAATCAGTGGTCAAGGAGAAGCGGCAATCAAATTAGAGGAATCTTGTAGAGCAAGCAGCTTGATGAGTATCCTGGTTGGTCCAACCAGGTGCTTATTCAGATCTATAGGCTGATGATGCAGGCCAAACCCAATCAATTTGGTGGGTTGATGGATGTGAATCAATAGATGTGGAGCCCACCAGATGCTATGTGGCTCGAAAGGATGTGGAAGTGAGAATCTAGGGTTTGGCTGAGTCGGTTTAGCCTGATCAGAGTAGGGGTCCTCAAAAGTCAATGGATCAATGGAGAATGTAGGAACCCTACTGGTGGGATCAGAGAAGGATAAGATGTGATTAACGATCTGACCAGTGTCCGATTCCCGATTAAAAGATGGAGGTGAATCATATGCAACCTGATTAGAGAGAGGTGAGTTAGAGTAGAAATTGATTCTGGTGGCGGGTTGAGGTTGGGATCAGATTTTGATAGGATCTGTATGTGGATTGGAAGGTGTGGCTTCTTCGAGGTTTAGATCATCGGCCTCAAAATCAGAATCAAAGAATGGATCATGGATACTGAGGTCGTAAACTGGCTCGTAATCGTCAGGAAACAATGGATCTTTGAAGTCAGAGTAGGATTCGAAATCATTAGAGAATCTGCAAAAATCAATTTCTGAACCTGATTCCATATCAGGATTTCCACCATAGAATAAATCATGAAGCATAGAATCAACAATCTGACTTGGATTTAACTTAATTTCAAATTTTGAGCTCAAAGACGTGTCCTTATTAGGCATAGGCTTGGGTTCTAGGCTCCTAGGGTAAACCCAATCAAATCCCAACTCTTCCAACTCCTCTGTTTCCGTATCATAAATCGGTGCGACTTGTGAAAAATCAATTCGTTCTCCTGAGTCTGGAGAGATATAACCATCCAATACGGGCCCAAAATCACAATTCAAATCTAAAATTTGATTCTCGTCATATTGGGCCTCCTGATTATCCCAAATAAGCTTAGATGTAGATTCTAAGTTAAAGGTAGGAATTTTGTCACTAGAATCTGGACATGGTTCTATTGGGATGTTAGAATCACTCTAGAGGATTACCTTAACAGGATAAGGTACGGGAATTACATCCACAAGAGGTTCTAACTCTACTTTATCATAGGTGTTTGGAGAATTGAGGCATGATGGACCAGCTTCATGGCTCTCTAAGGCTGGTTCATAATTAGGAACACCTGCAACTGGATCCACCCAACCAACATCAAGATCAGTGTTGACATGACCAGATAGGAGGTTTAAAGTCATTTCGTTGTAGTAAAGTCTCCTAAATAGCTTGATCAACAAATACAATTTATAACTTGAAAACTAAAAGAAGAGTCCGAGGTTAATCATAAGGAGCAAGTATTGCAATTCACGCGCTAATTGAGATGAAGATATAAATGAGCACAGGAGATTAAGCCAATAATGATAATCAATGAATAAAATCTACTCAAAACTGACCTTCAATGGAGAACATGAGTATTGCAAGAGTTTGAGATGACAAAAAGAATTCTAAGACAAAATAATGGTGATTTGAATCACCAATTATTAGTTTAGACACATATATACCAATTACTTAATAACTCAAATAAATGCATAGTGGCCTAAACCACTTAAACCAACTTTCCACACCAGCCAAATAAATCCACAGTGCACAATGTCAGAGCTTATCAGACGTCGATTGCTCAAGTTAGATGACTTAAACATCGTTGCTATAGTGTAAGCACAAGGCTTTCGAAGCCTTTCTCTCCTTTTGTTCTTCAGCTTCTCTTCACAGAGCCTTCTCCTCTTCTTTTTCTCCTCACGCACAAGGATCTTCGCAAGCTTCTCAATGACTAAGTGTTGGGATTTTTCCCTGAAGAGCAAAACCCCCCTTTCCCCTGCTCACAAATTCCTCCTCTTCTTTCAGATAACCAGGTAGCCAATCGGGTATTTGGGTTTAAGTAGTATTGGGTCCAGGGCTACTGGCATGGGTAGTAGCCAAGGAGTAAAGGCTTAGACTGGTACGAGTGAGCAGGTAAGGGGACCTCACCCCGTGTTCTTGAGGCGATAAGCCTAAAGCACAGAAACAACTTAAGCTCTCTCAAGCGCTCTTCCACACCTGATGTGGAACTAATGTGCCTACTCCTCTTCGCATGCGTGCAACTGTTGGAGGTCAATCCAATTGAAGGTGCTTGTTGCTGCTGGGAAGCCAATTGGAGACGTGGATGATGTCGTGAAGTGAAATCGCATCTCCTGATGCTAGAAGCAGATGGTTTGGCTGCCAGAGGACTGCGAACGAAGGAGGAGATGGAGGAGGCGGCGGAGCACGACGGCGAGAACTTGAAATCGTGAATAAGGCCTCACAGCCACATTATAATATCATAGGAGCTTCATTAGGTGTTGGCAAATGTGGTGGTCTCGTGGCTTGTGAATGCATGTGGCGGTGTGTCAGAGTTAGAGGAGGAGCGTGAAGGTGGGTGAGTTCGGTGGGTGGTTTGGGTAGGCGAAAGGGCGAAATAGGAGAGGGATTTTGGTCGTGGTGGTGTGGCGGAGGTTGTGGAGTTGGTGGCGAGTTGTTTGGTAGGTTGTGGAGGTGGGGCGAACTAGCTGGAGGTGTGGCCAGAGATGGGAACGAAGGTGGATGTCGATGGAGTCGAGGGTTGAAACTAAGATTAAAGGGGATAAATAGGAAGTATGGGAGGAGATAAACCTAATTAACCTAATCTAAATGGAAGAAAGGGAAGGATTGTCCTCTCCGATGGTACATCGAACTTGGAGGAGATGAAGTCTTCAGTGGGTGAAGTGGCGACGACGAAGGGAGGTAGGTGATGCCAGCTGGTATTACGATGCACGGATGAAGTTGAGGATGAAGGAGCCATCGCCTATTGTACATGGCGGATGGTGAAGAAGGTAGTTGAGGAGGGTCATCAGAGTTGGTGGAGATGGAGGTCGAGGAGAAGGGAAGAAGGGGGTATCCGGCCTCTAAACCAAGCTAAGTTGGTGAGGAATGCCATGGGCATGCTTTTATAGGTGCTAGATGGCCATTCCAAGCTTGGAATCCAAGCTTGAAACCATGGCAACTCAACGAAGAAGGAAACCCAAACCTTTGAAAGGTTCACATGAGGTTTTGAGTAGGATTCCGAGCCCAAGATGCGGCTTAGATTGAAGGGAATTTTCTCAAGAATCTCCCTTCCAATTTTGGAAGGGATTCGTCAAGAAATCAGAGAGAAATCTCTGATTGTAGGTCGCCAGAGTAGGAGTTCCTCCGTGATAATGGTATAGGGACCAACCTGTAAAGAATACAACAAACTTAGGGACCTATTCGCAAATAATTCAAAAAGCTAGGGATGTGTGTGTAAGAAAAAGAATCAGAGTAGACTAGAATGCAAACTAGGTCAAGATGATCTCTGATTAGGCCCAACTTTTGGTAAAAACCTAATTTGGACCCAAGGAATCTAATGGTGAAGTTGGATATTTATTTTGACCAAGTTGGACTGGGTAATTTATGTAGAAACCCAAATTAGGGCAACTTCCAGTCTAAGACTCTATTTTAGGTCAAAATGGGTTCAGATGGTTAAATCAAGGATACCAAATCTTATATAATATTTTTTATTTGATTTTTAAAAATTTTAGGTGAATTTTATCCTGACCAGAACCTCTATTAATTAAGCAATTCTGAAATTAGGGTTTCGAATGTCCATTAATTTTTGAAATGCATTGAAAACCATTTTTATCTGCACAGACCCTCTTGTTAGACATTTATGACCATTTTCCCTTTAGTTAACCTCTGGGAAACCCCCTAGTTACTCTGCATTTAAGATATGATGTTAAAACTATAGGTTTGCCCCTAATTTAATGTTTATCTTTCAGAAAGAATATGCACTGAATTATGGCTCTTTGGTGGTTATGTAGGAGCATTTGTCTATTAATTATGACTAATTAAAGCTAGTTATGGCTGATGATGATGTTATCATTAATCAGGTATTTCATTCTGCACAACATTTGAATTTGATTCCATTTAGGTTGAGGGTCCACAACAACCTCTATTTTCGATCTTGGGCTCTAAGAAATCACATTAATCCTCAATGTTGCTCCAAGATGTCTCATCAATTTTTAAGTGGATATATAGGTATTTTTCATCGATGATCTATTTCAACAGCTTTATCATATTCTCTCATTTCTCAATGTCATCTTGGTGCATTTCCCAAAGTAGTGGATTTATTAGACATTAGATATACTCAGCATTATGCAATCTCTCTAATTCATGTATCCTGTCATGAGAATATCTCAGGTTGAACCTGTATTATTTGTGTCAACATCAGCTGGGCACAATTCACAATGAGGGTTGTTGTTTCTGACACATTAACCTGAACGCTTCTAAATGGATCCGAGGTTTTGTAATACTCATCATGATGTCTAAGAGCAGCCTCGATCATTTTCTCTTTGATGCTCAATTGGGATTCAGGTTTCCTAAATAGTCTTCCTATGTTGTCAGGTTGCATTTTCAAATCAGGTGGTGGATCAAAATGTAGAATCAAATTCAAGTTCAGATCGAATTGATTAGATCGTATCAGAATCCCCACAGAATATCAACTCTAATGGTGGCCTCTAGGTCAAACCTAGGGACCTTTCATGTGTATGTGCACTACAGAATAGATGAGGGACTGGATGTGAATTGGACCCAATCAAGGCACCCAAAGATTTTTGGATGACTAAAGCTGTTTTGAGGCGGATGATACCTCTGAATTAGAAATCCACACACCCGAGAATTACTTAAGCCAGGAAGGGAGAGCCTCGCAAAGACCCCTACACGGTAGAGCATCCCCACTGGTTATAGGGTTTCCCCCACCCAACCTTCCTTGTCACTACAGGGTTTCCCACACGCATCTCGTGGATGAATAGTGCAAAACCCTCCCCCACCCTCCATAAGAATTGCTCTCTTTTTCTCTAATTAGGCACACAATTGGGTAATCAGATCCTGGTATGGGGTCCAAGCTCACCAGAGGTGGTGATGAGGGAGGAGTGGAGCCTGGTGTGGGATGAGGGACCTCACCCCTTTTGAAGAGATAAGGAGCCTATAGCAGAGATTCACTTTATATGCCTACTTCAGCTTATTCCTACACGATGTGGGACTATTAGAAGTCCTCATCTTTGTGTGCAACTGCGGATGAAGCTTGAGAAATCGAGGAAGCTACTACTGTTGTTTTGTCTAGTGGTGCCAACTAAAAGTCATAACTAAAAGCCACCACTAAAAGTGGTGCCAACTCACCATAACTACCTCTTGTTTGGTGCCAAAACAAGGGGGCAATCCATGGCTACACATATTCATATTTTTCCACCTTCACTCCACCATCCCAACGACCAAGGAGAAGAGGAGAAGAAGAAGATTAAGGGGACACTCTATCTCCTTGGTGCCTTAAACTTCTTCCCTTCTACCTTGTGTCTTCGCCAAGCCAAGGAGGAAAGTCCAGGCAAGGAGAATGTCCAGAGGAGGAGCAAGAAGGGTAGTTCATGCCACCCTAAGGAGGACTTCAGGAGTGGAAACCTTCCATTCTAGGAGGAGCCAGGCACGCCCCACCCAAGGTTTGCCAAGCAAAGGAGAGCCAGGAGCAAGCTTCCTTTAATTCAAGGGCAACCTAAATTGGAGTGGGAGTTTTGCAGTAGCATCACCTTCTTCCTAAGATTTCTTCTACATTCCTTTTTTTGTATTTTTGCATGGTAGTGTAGTGTTCGAATTTTGTTGGAGATTACAAGTGAGAATCCCTCTCGTTTATGAATTCTCCAACCTAGTTGTAAAATAATTTTTATTTCAAAAAGCATTCCTCTACCTTTTGTTTAGATAGCTTGTGATTCTTGTTGTGTGTTGCTCCTCCATTACTCCAAGCCTCTCGTGCTTGGAGTGAGTTGGAGAAACAAGTCACTTGTTGCTTTACTTCTAGTAGTTTTAAATCTTATTCTCTCCGCATTTGCTTTTGCCCTTATTTAAAACCCTAAAAAAATATATTTCAAAACACAAAAAGAAAGTTGATTTCCAAATTTCGAGTTTCGGTAAAAAATTTTCTGATTAATGGATTTTCTTGTAAATTGCACTACAACGATGGGTTTTCTAAACTCAAATCTTTTCGCAACAAATTTTTGATACATCAGCTCCCATTAAGTTCTTTTCCTCTCTCGCTCTCTGATCCCTCTGAAAGTACCATTGCTACTGCCTCTCATTGGAGAAGTAAGCCCACGGCTCCAGAGGATCTACATGATCTCCTCAATGCTTCCGCTACAATGGATTCAGGTATCCCTCCTCAAGCCCATGTTTTCTTTCCCATTTTCATTTTGGTTGATGGTATGGGGAATAGATTGTTCTTGGGATTATAGAAAATCATTTGGTTTTGATTTTTATTCGATTTTAATTCCATCAAGTGGTATCAGAGCCCTTTCCATTCGTTATATCATTGCCTTAATGATTCAGGTTTTGAGAAAAATAATTTTCCCTTTGGTTTTGGGGGATTATTCTTCAATTAGTTTTTGGATTGATTCAATCCCATCTTGATGAATCAATGCCAACTAATGTTTGTTTTTGGATGTCATGTTCATTTGTAACCCATATTTGATCAACAAATTGAGTTTTTTTAATCGGAATCGTGATTTGGGGGTTTTTCCTCAAATCTTGATTTCAGATTGCTGCCCTGGAATTGGGTCATAAATGGTTTAGTACCGGTACTCATGATAAGTACCGATATTGGTAAGGTACAGGTACCATCGGTACTTATCATGAGTATCGATACATGTGGGATACTGGTCACGCCCAGGAGCGCTGCCAGTATTAAAGCAGTACCAATACTCATCACAAGTATCAATACATGAGGGATACTGGCCGGGCTCAAGATTGTTCCAATATCGAGGTAATACCGGTACTTATCATGAGTACCGGTACATGTGGGATACTAGGCACGCTACAGGAGTACTGCCAGTATCAATGGAGTACCGGTACTCATCATGAGTACTGATACATGTAGGATGCTGGTCACGTCCCAGGATCGGTCCAGTATCAATGGCATACCGGTACTTATCATCAGTACTAGTACTAATGCAGTACCAGTACATAAGATCAGTAGCAGTACATATCATTCTGGTACCAGTACAGAAGGATCAGTATCGGTACTTGGTCATTCCTGTTGGTACCAGTACTGGCGTGTTCATTGGGATACATTGATCATGATTATTTTGGCACAAACATTAGTAATTTGTTTTAATGTATTAAGTACTCTGTCGCATTTAGTAATTCTTGCCAAAGCAGGTTGCTCCTTGTGCCAGTTTATTTAAAACATTAAAGCGACTATGTATGTTGTATTCCTGTATGAGGTGTTTAACACAAAGGTGAACCACCTCATGACTTAATACATATGTACACATTTAACGATAAATTATCTATTGAACTATTAGGTTTCATATGGGTAGTTAAGTTAATCCAAAGATGGCTTGATTACTTACATGATTATTTTTCAATAGTTATTTATCATTCCTAAGACTGTCGTTTACAATATTAATGTTTATTGTCCAAAGATTAAATATTAATTATTGCATTATTTAGTTTACTTTATTCTAGGCATGTATTTGGTTTATTTCCTTTGTTTTGCAGTTAACTCCTCTGCATCTGCCATAATTGTCAATCTAAACTCTATTCCAAAACTAAATGGATCTAATTTTAAGTTCTGGAAAGAAAGTGTCCTTACCGTTCTGGGATGCATGGATCTGGACTATGCACTTCAGGTTGATCCTCCCTCCCCTCTTACAGATAAGAGTTCTTCTAATGAAATAAAGAACTCTGAGAGGTGGGAGCGATCAAATCACATGTGTTTGATGATCATGAAGCATGCTATTCCAAAAAACTTTAGGGGTGCTACCTCAGAGGAATTGAATGCTAAGAAATTCCTTGATGAGATCGAGAAAAGATTTATTAAGAATGAGAAAGCTGAGACAAGCAATCTCCTTAGCAAACTTGTCTCACTTAAGTACAGGGGCACTGGAAAAATTAGGGAGCACATTATGGAAATGTCTCATTTAGCCTCGAAACTAAAGGCACTTAAGGTGGAGTTGTCCGATGACCTCCTCATGCATGTAGCTTTGATCTCCCTCCTTACACAATATGGGCAATTTAAGGTCAGCTATAACTGCCAAAAGGAGAAGTGGACTCTTAATGAGCTCATTTCTCAGTGTGTGCAAGAGGAAGAGAGGCTGAAACAAGACAAACCGGAGAGTGCTCATCTAGTTTCTAGGTCCAAAAGGAAGTGGGCTAAGGATACAGTTGCTACTAGTTCATCCCCTTCCAAAGGGAGTCAGAAGAAGCCTAAGGCATCCTGCTTCTTCTGCAAGGGAGAAGGACATGTGAAGAAGGATTGTACCAAATATCACGCTTGGCATGAAAGGAAAGGTACATTACCCTCTTTGGTTTGTTCAAAAGTTAGTTATGCTTCAGTACATTTGATGGATAGATTCGAGAACTACTATTCACATTAGTGTGTCTGTGCAGGGTTGCCTAAGTTGTCGAATACCAAGTGATGGTGAAAGATACATCTATATGGGTGACGACAAGAAGGTGGAGGTAGAAGCCATTGCGAATTTCAGGCTATCATTGACTACCGGTCACCAATAAGACTTGAAAGAAACATTTATCGTACTTTGTTTAGACGGAATTTAGTTTCTGTTTATCTATTGGACAGATTTGGTTATTCTTGTTCATTTGGAGATAGACAATTTTAGTTGTTTCTTAATTCAAATTTAGTTAGTTCTGGTTCTTTGTATGTTAGTGATAAATTATATATGATGCATACTTTTTCCTCCAATTTAGAAACCTTCAATGCAATTTTGAGTGGTACAAAGTGTAAAATAACTCATGAGAATTCCGCTTTACTATGGCATAAGCGTTTAGGCCATATCTCTAAACAGATGGATAGGCTTATTTCTAATGGAATTCTTAATTCCCTTGATTATACAAATTTGGATGTTTGTGAGACTGTTTAAAAGGGAAAAGAACAAACAAAAGAGGTGTACGTGCTACTAGAGCTACAGATGTCTTAGAACTAATACATACGAATATCTATGATCCATTCCCTACGGCACCTTGGAATGGGCAACAGTACTATATTACGTTCATAGACGACTACTCTAGAAATGGGTATCTATTTCTTCTTTACAAAAAGTCACAGTCTTTGAATGCATTCAAGTCCTATAAAGCCGAGGTGGAAAACCAACTCGAGAAAAGGATTAAGGTCGTCAAATCTAACAGTGGTAGTGAGTACTACAGCAAATATGATGGATCGAGAGAACAATGTCCAAGCCCATTTGCCTCTTTTCTAAATAAGTGTGGATAGTACCTCAGTACACCATGCTTGGGGCACCAAGCATGAATGGTGTTGCTGAATGCTATAATAGGACTCTTAAGGATATGATACTAAGTATGATTAGTCATACTTCTTTACCTAAGTCTTTATGGGGAGAAGCACTCAAGATAGTTGTACATGTTCTCAATCAAGTACCAACTAAAGCAGTGCTAAAAATGCCATATGAAATGTGGACTAATAAGGTACCTAGTCTGAAACATTTTCATATTTAGGGGTGTTCAGTTGAGGCTAGGCCATATAGGTCTGCTGAAAGGAAACTGGACTCTAAGACTGTCACTTGTTATTTTGTAGGGTACTCTGAGAGGTCCTTACATTTTTTTAAGGATGTTGGTTTGGGGGGTGATAGACGCCACATTACATTTGAAGAATCAGATCCTGTTCATAAGGAAATCATTGAGCAGGGTCAAGTTCTTATTCCAAACGCTATTCCAACTACATTAGGGGAAGAAAGTAATGTGGATAATCTTCCCATTAATCAAACTAAGCAACCTCAAAATATTCAAGATCCTGCACCCATTAGAAGATCCAGTAAAGAAAGGAGAAGTGAAATATCTAGTGATTACGTTATATTTCTTCAGGAACTAGAGGCAAACCAAATGAATATGGATCCCATTTTGGTCACACATGCCATGAGGAGTTCCCATTCTCAGGATTGGATCAATGCCATGAATGAATAAATAAAATTCATAAGTGACAACGAGGTTTGGGATGTTGTCCCATTACGTGAAGGTGTGAAGCCCACTGGTTGCAAATGGATATTTAAAACCAAACGAGATTCATGAGGCAATGTGGACAAATATAAGGCTTGTCTTATTGCTAAAGGATTTACTCAAAAGGAAGGCATATACTATAAAGAGACATTTTAGCCAAGTTCATCTAAGGATTCATTTAGAACCATAATGGCTTTAGTAGCTCATTTTGATTTGAAGCTACATCAGATGGATGTAAAGACAGTGTTTCTTAATGGAAACATTAATGAAACAATTTACATGGTGCAACCAGAAAACTTTGCATTAGGAGACACAATGAAAATGATTTGCAAATTAGAGAAAGCCATTTATGGGCTAAAGCAAGCTTCAAGACAATGGTATTACAAATTTCATCAAGTAATTGTCTCATTTGGTTTTGAGACAAATCCGGTTGATGATTGTGTATACCACAAATTTTGTAGGGGAAAATATACTTTCCTGGTCTTGTATGTGGATGACATACTCCTTTCCTATAATGATAATGGTTTGCTTCAGGAAACCAAGACATTTCTCTCTGATAATTTTGAAATGAAGGATCTTAGTGAAGCCTCTTTTGTATTAGGAATCTAGATACAATGAGATCATTCTCGGGGTATCCTTAGATTATCATAAAGGAGATACATTAATACCATTCTAAGCTGATTTGGCATGGAGAATTGTAAACTAGAAGATAGTCAACTGGCTAAGGGAGATAAATTCTCTCCTAACCAATGCCTCAATAATGAGTTTAAAGCTAAAGAGATAGAAAATATTCCCTATGCATTGGCAATGGGAAGTTTGATGTATGCCCAAGTCTGCATGCGGTCAGACCTAGTATACATTGTTGGCATGTTAGGTAGATATTTAAGTAAGCCTAGACCCGACCACTGGAAGGCAGCCAAACGGGTCATGCGCTACCTATAAAGAACAAAGGATTTCATGCTCACATACAGGAGATCAGATCATTTGGAGGTCCTCAGATATTCTGACTCTGCCTTTGCGGGATGTTAGAATACTCAAAGATCGACTTCGGGATACATTGTTCTGCTGGTTGGAGGGGCTATCTCGTGGAGGAGTGCAAAGAAAACCTTGATAGCTATCTCCACTATGAAAGCAGAATTCATAGTGTGCTTCGAGGCCTCTAATCATAGAGTATGGCTTAGGAATTTTGTCACAGCACTACATGTCATTGATGATGTTGAATGACCACTTCAACTTTACTGTGACAATAATTCGGTGGTGATGTACTCTAACAACAACAAAAGTTCTTCGAGGTTGAAGCACATTGATATCAAGTATTTAGCGATTAAGGAAAGAGTTCAAAGTAGACAGGTGTCCATTGAACACATTGGGACCAACTCTATGGTAGCAGATCTGCTCACTAAAGAGCTAACGCCAAAGGTTTTTCATGAGCATGTTGTCTGTATGGGTGTTGTATCTATTCTGTAATACAACAATTCAATGGGAGTTTGTTCTATTTTGGTGTTTCATGTATGGACATGTTTTGGATTATGCGCATAATAATAAACTTTTCCATCCTTTGAACTCATTAGTCCTTGCCATGTGATCTCTTGTATGATAAAGTTTTTGGACTAGTTGAAAATAGGCATGTGTAGATCACATTAACATGTAATTTTCATACTATGTACCTATATCATATCTATGTCATTACTTGTATTAATGTATGTTATCATTGTTTGGTCTAGTTGATTTCATAATGGCGAAACCAACTTTGGTTGTCTATTAACCGAGTATGGATGAGATTGGTGGAGATGTGGTTTATTGTGATGTATTAATGAGCTCATACAAGTATATATGAACGTATGATTATAAGGATGATATATGTGGTTCGAGTGGGAGATTGTTAGAATCATAATGCGAGCCTACATATATTATTATGGAATTATATGTTAAATATATACATATATTTAAACATCATAATTAAGGTCATTAAAGTGGTCTAATTATGTAAATTGACCATTCACATCTCATTAGGATATGGGATTTAATACATAGAAACCTTAAGGGTAAGTGTAATTCCATGATGGGTGGAATTGTCATTTTATTTTAAGCAGTTATGGTCCCTGGAGGGTGACGAGTCGATTTTCCGTTACGCATTGTAGTATTTAAGTGGTGGAAAAATAGACTAATCAACAATAAAAATAACCACTCACAGAAGAGCGGGTCATGTCCACAAGGAGGCAATTATGCAATAAACTCTCGATTATTTCATATTCTTTCGTTTAGGTGCGAAATCCCTAGTTAAATCTGACATAAAATGCAATGGAAAGAAGATTCACAATAACTCAAAAATATAAGGGTATATGTGCAATTTTCCCTCACTAAAATCTTCAATAAATATATGATGATTTTATTTAATTTTTAATTGACATATACTAGAGAAAATTGGTGCACATGTTAATCCCAAAACCAATCTTGAACCAGGTGAATATCAATAGCGTTCAATTATCAGAAAGATGAGTGTGCATTTGCAATTTTGCCAAAATAAAATAATCAGAAATGAAAATTAATTTATGGTGGCAATCGCAGTAAATGTAATTTTTAATCAGCTTCAAAACAGAGGATTAGTTGCCGCGGCTTGTGCGCACACGAGGAGGAGAGACAGATGTCGAGGCTGTCGCTGAAGATCACCCCGCTCAAGTCGCACCCGATGGTGGTGACGGCGTGGCTTATGGTAGCCTGTGGTGGCTACAAGAAGGAGAGGAAGGTGGCGGGCGGTGAGCAGTGCGCAGTGCAGGGGCAGGCGCTGGAGGAGGGGTGCGCACGCAATGCCTGTGGGGTGCGCTGGTGGCGAGGCGGTCTGCAGAGAGCAGCACCAGGCGCTGGTTTGAGGCGGCGCTGGAGGGACGCAAACACCAGCGGGTGTGGGTTCTGTGCAGGTACGTGAGTGCGTCTGAAGGCAGGCACTGGTGGCAGACAGAGCGCCTGCGGGCGCTGGAGAAGGGCACGTGCCTGTGGGCGTGGGTGGCGAGGGCTGAGCGGGCACCTGGTGGTGCTAGTGTGGTGGTGCACCTGAAGGCAGTGGAGGCTGAGGCACAGGTCTGGTGGCAGGTAGAGTGCCTGCGGGCACTTGAGAAGGGCACGCACCTGCGGGCACGGGTGGCGAGGGCGGAGCGGCCGCCTGGTGGTGCTGGTGCGGTGGTGCACCTGAGGCAGTGGAGGTTGAGGTGCGGGCCTGGTGGCAGGTAGAGCACCTGCGGGGGTGCAGGCGCTATGCGGGATGGGGCGCTGGCTGGAGACGTTGGTGAGGCGAGGCGGGTCTGCAGAGGGGAGGGCGCACTGTAGGGAGGCACTGGAGGATGGATGGGCGCTTGTGCGGTGACTGGAGAGGCGGTGGCTGGAGATGCTGGTGAGGCGTGGCGGGTCTGCAAAGGGCGCGCTGCAGGGAGGCGTTGGAGGGTGGATGGGTGCTTGTGCGGTGACTAGAGAGGCGGCTAGAGATGGGCGCACGCCTGCGGGCGGAAGGTGGTTTGGTGCATAGTGCACACACGTTACACCCTCCTTGGATGATCCTGCCCCTCCTCTCCTTTCTCCGCCTCCTCTTAACTCCTCTCCTTCGCCCTTCCAGGGATTTTCAAAAATCCTTTCTAAATATGGCCTCGTTTGTTGAGGGAGGGCAGTGGAAGATTAGATAAATGTGCGGGAGGAGTTGTGGCTGGTACCGGATATGTGTTGGGCAAATTTATTCCACCCCCCCTTGTTCTTTCTAAATATTATTCTTGCAATTATAAAAACTTAACATCATTACATATTAAGTTATAGAATACTATAAAATAGATGTAAACTTAAATCATGATGAATGCAAACATTCTATAACTTAATGTAGTTATTAACAAACCTAAAAGGTACGATTAAAGTTACTTAGGTGTAATATTAGTCCATTAAAATGGATTCATCAAATACCCCCATTCCTAAGATTTGCTAATCCCTAGCAAAAATGAAAAATAATAGAAGTAATCAGAAGATTTCTTCTTTTCTTATTTCAAAACTTTAGAGATCCAGACAAATGTGAAGTGATGATACCCTTAGTAACAAATCCAAGTGAAAAAGCTAATTAGCAGTGGGAGTTTGTACTTCACCCTTGGTAAATATTGCTGTTGGGATAGGCAACTACTTCCCTTGGGGACAAAGTAGATGATAATCTGTAATTTGACCCTAGCATTTGGCTTAGGTAGGAGATATCGAGTTGAATGGATTTGTAATTAGTGGCACACACTCATCTAGTGCTAGTACTACAGACTCTAGATCTCTAGACTAGTAGAAAAGTTAACTCAGAGAGAGGCTAAACAACTGTGCTCTCTTGATGTTCCTGGGCGCTCACTCTTTTCTTTCTTTTCTTTCTGAGATCACAAATCTCGCTAGATTTAGTAATTGTACTCACTGTTTGGTGGCCTCACATGGCATCCACATTTCAATTAAAGTCCTAATAACTCTACAACTAAGTTAGAGTCCTCAACCAGTATTCGGGCAATCAGAAATACTAAAAGGTAGGTATGGGTCATATTTGGTGGAACACGAAAGGTGTTCTGTTGCCTCAGAAATAATGTTACATTATAAACTTGGACTCTCTTTCTTCTTTTTTGTTTTGTAATATAACTATTTCTTCTTTTTCTTCTTCTTTTCTCTCTTTTTTTTATTATTATTTCTTCTTGTTTTTGTTTCTTTTTCAATCAACACAGCACAATACAGACTTTTATTTACGAGGCATTATTAGGGATGATGATGGTCAAGAGGAAGTTGTGTGGCTTATTTGGTGGAAGTGCCTATTCTCGACACCGGGAAGGAATGGATAGGACAGGCGTATTTCTGACCTTTGACACTATTACCCTACTTCAGCCGAGGACTCAATGAAGGACGGTCGTAACCATCCACCATAGTCATAGCTTTATTAAGACTCCATCTCTGTGTATCTGCCTTATTTGGTGACTCTCAGGAATTCACACAACGTATGCTCACAGGAATAGAGAGCGAAAACTACGCCTAACTCTGAAGTATCATCATCTAATTGTCCAAAACTTAAGAGTCCTTGCACTAGACTTAGTGTACCAGTAATCTCTCTACTTTCTTCTCACAAATATGAGGTGGATCTACTGGAAGATAGTATACCTGACTCCCTATGAACTGTCCAAGGGTTTGGTAGACTACAAATGCTTATTGGTTTTCTTCAAGGATCTATTAGCAAGTCTACGTGCACGTGAAATAAATGTACTGGATTCAAAACTTAAGAAATAATTCAAGAAGAAAAACCTCCAATGACAAAGGTATTCTGCTAGAGACTAACCCATTCAACTCAAGAAAAGAGAGATTTATATATATATATTTATATATATATATATATATGTATGTATGCAAATATTTATAAATGCTATAAACATTCTCAGGTTATACCCCCCCATGCCTAAGACTGACAATGTCCTCATTGGAAAAATGCAGACATAGAAGAATATCACCTGACGAGGAGAGTGGGAGGAGCTAAGGCTCCTCAAGCCGAAGTGCATCTAAAACCTGGCCATCTAAAAGAGTAATATATGGTTTAAGATGTTGGCCATTTACCTTAAAACTCACACCTAAAATAGGGTTCCGAATCTCTATAGCTCCATGAGGGAAAGTATTGACAACAACGTATGGCCCATTCCAGCAGGACTTGAGCTTTCCAAGGAATAATTTAAGTCTAGAATTGAAAAGCCAAACCCACTGGTTGGGCTCAAAAGTCTTTATACTGGTGTGCTTGTCATGGAAGACTTTTGTATGTTGCTTGTAAGCTTGAGAAGTTTCACAAGCTTCATTACAAAGCTCCTCAAGCTCACTTAATTCTAACATACGTGCCTTTCCCGCTTTATCCAGATTCAAGTTAACATTTTTAATAGCCCAATAAGCTTTATGTTGGATTTCAACGAGAAGGTGGCACGCTTTTCCGTAGACAAGACGGAAAGGAGACATGCCCAAGGGAGTCTTATACGTAGTTATGTATGCCCAAAAATCATCATTTAGTTTTTTAGACCAATCCTTCCGATCAGGCCTGACAGCTTTTTCTAAAATTCTCTTAATCTCCCTATTAGACACTTCAATTTGTCCACTCATTTGGGGATGATAAGGTGTGGCTATCATGTGGTTGACTCCCAAATTTTGGAGTAATCTTATGAAGTGTACATTCTTAAAGTGAGGTCCTCCATCACTTATGATCATCCTTGGGCACCCATATCGAGAAATGATATTAGCCTTAACAAAGCCCAAGACTACAGAATGGTCATTGGTTCGTGTGAGTATGGCTTCTATCCATTTCGATACATAGTCTACAGCCACAAGGATGTATTCATATCTGAAGGACACAGGAAAAGGACTCATAAAGTCAATGCCCCAAATATCAAAGATTTCAATAGGGAGAATAGGTTGTTGGGGCATCTCATCCCTTTTACCAATGGTTCTCGTCTGCTGGCAACATAGACATGTGCCCACATACGTATGTGCATCTCGGAATAATGTGGGCCACCAAAAGCCAGACTGAAGAACCTTATGGGTAGTCTTCTTCCCACTAAAATGCCGCCCACAATGGAGGTCATGGCAGAAGCTCAGAACACTTCTTTGTTCTTCGTCAGGGACACAACGGCGAAAAAGCTGGTCAGGGCCTATTCTAAAAAGCTCGGGTTCCTCCCAGTGATAAAATTTAGCGTTGGCGAGAAACCTATCTCGTTTCTGCTTGTCCCAAGTACTGAGGGTAATGCCCGTGACTAGATAGTTCACTATGTCAGTGAACCAAGGAGTTTTAGCTTCCACGACCATCAGAGACTCATCAGGGAAAGTCTCTTGAATACCGCCAATAGGGTTTGATGCCTAAATAGGGATCCTAGATAAATGGTCTGCTACCACATTCTCAACTCCTTTCTTGTCTTTAATTTCGAGGTCAAATTCTTGGAGTAGCAGAATCCAACGAATTAGGCAAGGTTTGGTGTCCTTTTTAGCCAAAAGATGCTTTAGGGCTGAATGATCAGTGAACACTACAACCTTGGATCCCAAAAGATAAGACTGAAACATTTCCAAAGCAAATACTACAGCAAGTACTTCCTTTTCAGTGACCGTGTAGTTTTGCTGAGGATTCGTAAGGGTCTTGCTGGCATAATTCAGCACATGAGGTTTTTCATCAACCCTTTGACCTAAGACCGCTCCCACTGCAAAATCAGAAGCATCGCACATAAGCTCAAACGGGAGGGTCCAATCTGGTGCTTGAAGAATCGGTGCGCTAATGAGGGCTTTCTTCAAAACTTGGAAAGCCTCGCCACATCTATCATCAAAATCGAAGGAGACATCCTTCGCTAACAAGTCGCAGAGTGGCTTAGAGATTTTACTGAAATATCTAATGAAGCGCCTATAAAATCCAGCATGGCCAAGGAAAGATCCAACCTAACGAACATTGGCGGGCAATGGAAGCTTAGAGATGGAATCAATTTTTGCGGTGTCCACCTCTAATCCTCTCTCGGAAACTACATGCCCTAACACAATGCCCTACTGGACCATAAATTGGCTTTTCTCCTAGCTAAGCACCAGCTTTGCCTCTTCGCAACGGGTTAAGACTTTATCAAGGTGCGAAAGGCATAGGTCAAACGATGAGCCATAAATGGAGAAGTCATCCATGAAAATTTCAACGAACTTGTCGATCATATCAGAAAAGATAGACATCATACAACGTTGGAAAGTGGCAGGAGCATTACATAACCCGAATGGCATTCGACGGAACACAAAAGTGCCATACGGACTCATGAAGGTGGTACACTCCTAATCATCAGGAAAAATGGCTATCTGATTGTACCCAGAGTACCCGTCAAGAAAACAAAAGTACTTGTTCCCCGCCAATCGTTCCAAAATTTGATCGATAAACGATAAGGGGAAATGGTCTTTCTGGGTAGCCGTGTTTAAACGGCGGTAATCAATGCAGACCCTCAACCAGTTGAGGGTCTAGTGATCACCAGTTCTCCTTGGTCATTCTCTTCCACAGTGATTCCTGCCTTTTTCGAAACTACGTGAATAGGACTGACCCATTTACTATCTGAAATGGGATAGATAATCCTTGCATCCAACCATTTCAGAATCTCCTTTTTAACAACCTCCCGCATATTTGGATTGAGCCTTCTCTGCATATCTCGGAAAGGCTTCACGGACTCGTCCGTGTATATATGATGCATGCAAAGAGAGGGATCAACACCCTTAATATCAGCAATTGTCCAGGTAATTGCTTCCTTGTGCCTTTGTAAACACTCAAGCAGAGCTCCCTCCTGCAATTTAGATAATGTAGACGAGATAATAATGGGGAGCGTGTTATTAGGGCCAAGGAAAGCATATTTTAATGTGCTCCAAAGGGGTTTCAACTCCAATTCAGGAGCCTTTTGGATTGAGGGTTTTAGTTGAGATGTCCCCGCCTCAGGCAGCGAATCTACCTTCACAATCCAGGGTGGGGACAGAGACTCAGTGTGTATCCCCAGCAACTCTTCTAGTTCGGGCATTTTCCTTTCAGTTTCTTTAATAATCGAGGGATGGTCCTGAGATATGACCTTCTGAAGGAGATCTCTACATAAGAGTGATGGAGTAGTCTCTTCAATTATTTCATCAACGACCTCAATCTGAGAATAATCTTCAAATCCGGGTTGCTTGTAAGTATCAAAAACATTCAACCGAATCTTCTTGTTCCCAAAGCCCATTTTAAGTGCCCCAGATCTACAATTTATAGAGGCATTGGCTGTGGCCAAGAAGGGGCATCCCAGAATAATGGATGGCGTTGTGGGCTTATTAGATGGGTCAGTATCAAGTACCAGAAAGTCAACGGGGAAGAAGAAATCCTCCACTCTCACAAGGACATCTTCCAACAATCCCCGCGGTGTCTTAAGTGATCTGTCTGCAACCTGGAGGATTACTGGACTAGGCTTTAGCTTGCCTCCTCCAAAAAGGTCATAGATAGAGCTCGGTAGAATGTTTACCCCCTCACCCAGATCGAGCAGAGCCTCGTCAATGTGTTGGTTACCTATAACCACTGAAATATACGAGGTCCCTGGGTCTTTCATTTTGGGGGGTGTTCCATGCTGAAGAACCGAGCTAACATGGTTGGCAGGATGACCTTGGTTTGGACCTGTTTCCTAGATTGGCGCTTCTGGGAGCACAGGTCTTTCAGAAACTTGGCATAGGACGGAATCTGTTTAATCGCTTCCAACAGAGGCAAGTTAATCTGGACTTGCCTAAAAGTATCCATAATCTCTTCCGTCCTATCCTTGGCTCTAGACGAGCCAACAGAAGATTCCCCAAGAGCAGATAGGCACTCTGGATAGGGCACCCTCTGCTTCTGGGTAGAGGGGTCGTCATGGCGAAAAGGGGTGGTGGAAGGACGACATCCTCATTGTGGGTGATTTTGTGCGAGGGAGAGTGGTGTGGCTCTTCCTCGGGTAAGATGGAAGTCGGGTCAGGTGTGGAAGGGGAATTCTGAGATGTAACCGTAGGTGTGTTACTAGGCTTGTCGATCATTTTTCCACTCCTCAACACGATCACTGCTTGGGCGTGCTCCCTGAATACAACCCCCTTGCCCTTAGGGTTCTCCTCAGAGGAGCTAGGCAGCTTCCCCGGATCACATTGCCTAACTGCCTCAGTAAGATGACCAATTCGGGATTGCATATCAGTAATCATCTTATTCTAAGATTGGATAACCATATTCTGATGCTCTTGCATTGCTTTCATCATGGCCTTCAGTTCATCCATCTCAGAGGGCATATTCGGAGGAGGATTTTCATAAGAAGGTTGGTATATGGGCTGGGGAGGTAAGGGTCTTGTATTCCCTAAGTTAGAAGCATCACCTTGCTTCCAAGAGAAGTTTGGATGGTTCCGCCACCCTGGATTATAAGTGTTGGAATAGGGGTTATTGCGAGGGGGGCAGAAACCTTGGGCCACGTTCAAGTCGGCCTGAATCAACTTAGGGAATTGGTTTGCCTAATGGCACTCCTCAGTGGCGTGCATTGTACTTTGGCAAATGGAGCATTCTCTTGAAGCCTGAAAAATAGAGGCTACTTGCAGGTTCATGCCAGGGTTTGCTAAAAGCCTATCAAAGTTTTTATTCAATAGTTGAATCTGATAAGCCAAATCCTAAGAAGCCCCAGCTTCATGGGCCTCTATCTTCCTCTGCAAGATTGATGGTTTTCTTTCTTGATAGGCAGAGGACAGATGTATGGAGTTATCGCTTAATGTTTCAAATAATGCCCAGGCTTCATCCTCAGTTCTGGTCATGAAGGTTCCTGCACAGGCTGCATCAATGGTTTGCCTATACCTTTCAGATAATCCGTTATAGAACCTTTCGACCAATTGCCATCTTGGCACTTGATGGTGGGGGCATAACCTAAGAAGGTCATTAAAGTGCTCCCAAGTCTCATGAAATTGCTCCCCTTCCTGTTGAGTAAAACCCATAATCTCTCTTCTGTAATGGTTGGTTTTACTCATAGGAAAATACTTTTTCAAAAATTCTCCCTTAAGGGTGGCCCAATCATTTACCCTCACATCGAGTGTATGATACCAGTGCTTGGCCTTATCCTTAAGGGAGAAAGGAAATAGAGTCCTCATCAGGGCTTCATCAGTAAAGCCTTGGAGCTTCACCGTGGAACAGACCTCAGTGAATTCCTCCAAATGCTGGTAAGGGTCCTCCCTAGTAGTACCATAAAAAGAGGGTAATAAAGATATGGTACTGCCCTTGATCTCATATGGATTATCCCCTGCCAACCATCTTAGTGCTTGTGCAGGTTGGTTAGTTGGAATAAAATAGTCCCTTA
Organism: Thalassia testudinum; assembly: GCA_037157565.1. Classification (NCBI taxonomy): domain Eukaryota; kingdom Viridiplantae; phylum Streptophyta; class Magnoliopsida; order Alismatales; family Hydrocharitaceae; genus Thalassia; species Thalassia testudinum. The sequence goes on along the minus strand of JAZHRO010000026.1, from coordinate 18,492,438 downwards.
GGGTCCTTTGTTGATTTGCACCTTGCTCAGCCATTCTTTCTTTTTCCTCTCCTAGGTGAGCTCTCCTAAGAATTCTCTTAGGCTCAGGATCAAACACTAGACTACCCTCAAGAGAGCGTCTACCAAGCATACAAAACACAATTTAGGTTTTTATTGAGTAAGTTAAACCTCCACTCCAAAGATAAGTCAAAAGATCAAGACTTATCCCTCCGTTCCCACGTAAGTGGTATAAGAGGGGTGTGGACTTGAAATCTTAACCTTCTTTATTGCGGATGTAGAATTAGTTAATATAAATGGCCAAACAAGTTTTTCACTGCAATTATGTGCCTTAATTCAACCTTTGAGTGCCCTAGGACCTATACTTTGCTTGGATGATACTCCCAGGTGATCAAGTGAGAAGTTACTCCAAGGACGAACAAAGGGATGCAAGTAGGGCGAACCCTTCCTTTGAGGCGATGCATATGCGGTGCCCCTTAACTACCCTTTTGTTCCTTTAAGGGGTGTCCCCCTCCATGGAGTATCAAAACACTTGGTCAAAAGATAGTATTACCACCACCACAAAGCACAATAGGAGGGTCTGCGCTGATAAAGAGATCGGTGCCTATAGCCTTAAGGGATCGAGCCTTAGTGCGGTGCCTAATGTGCGTGCTCAGTGTCAAAAGTGTGCAACACACCGCAAATCTTTGTAATTTATTTTGAAATCGTAGACGAGTCCCTTAGAATCAGATCAAATGTGAATTGCTTTTAGGGTTGAATCTGATTATCAGTCCCACTTTTAGTTATGTGACCACTGAATTAGTAAATTCAAACAACTTGGTGGTCTTGAATTTTAATTTGAATGCAAATGCGTGAACAGGAGCTGGATGCAAAAGTTAGAAAGATGTACCTGTCTCCAGTAATCTTCGTGCTAATAAGATCTAATGTGCTACTCAATCACCCCTAAATGCGCGCACCTAAGGGCATGCAACTTCTTAATAGGTAGTTCGATATTTTCTTTTGTTGGTTTTAAAGGTAGGCAAGCAGAAAATAGAATCACGCATGCACAAAAAATAATGTAAGCCCTAGTAGCTAAAGAATGTGGGGACAAACCCCCAAAAATTCAGCCCCATTACTACAAGGGCGAAAAGACAGAAATAAATTTTGTGACGACGGAGAATCCTTTATGAAAGTAGGATCTTGGTCTCCTACGTCTTTTCCTCGTGTGGCTTAGCTCGTGGCTGCTGTCGTCGCTCTGTTGCGCCTCGTCGCCTCGTCAGATTCCTCGCACAGTAAAAAAAATTGATCAGATAATTTTGCAACTCAGAATATTCAAATATAGTGAAGTAAATCTATTGCGTCTGTTGCCCCCTGTTGAATGTAAACGAATGCTACGCTTACGTGTTTGGTTTTGGAAAACCAGTCGTTGTAGTTCGAAAGCGAAGAATTCGTGTTCAACAAATAAAAATTTATACCGAAAAGAATTTCGGGTCGAACACAGGGAGGCTACGTTGATCTATATTCGCACTTATATTTTTTTAGGATTCTTTTTTGATAAGCAAGGTGATATAATTACAATGGAGCTATCAGACTAAAAGAAAGAGAGAGAGAGGGAGAGAGAGAGAGAAAGAGAGAGAGAGAGAGAGAGAGAAAGAGAACATGCATTCAATATTCCAATTATTTATATAATCAAACTAAATAAAAGTTACACTAGAAAGCGGAAAATCAATTACACTATAAAGCAGGAAAATTCTACACTAGAAAAGCTGTAAATAAGAATGGGAGAGAGAAGTTATCCTCCTCGACGATTGCTTGGAGGATGGCTGGACGGGACGACGCCTGGACGAAGGAGAACGAAGCAGGACGAAGGAGGACAAAGTAGAAGAACGGGAATGAAGCAGCACGCCGTCGTTGTCGCGGGATCCACTTCCGAAGGGGAACGAAAATTGGACTTTATCTCGCGAGAAGCATCCCGGGTGTGGGACAAGCTTCTTTTGAGCTTTGGAGGAGTAGAGAGGAGAAAGAAGGGATGAGAATTTCGTATGGAGGGGGTCTCCTTTTATAGTTGCAAGGAGTGGGGGCAAAATGGACATTACAACTTCAAAATAATAAAAGCGGGGTCTTTAGTGACGGATAAATCCGTCACTAAAGCCCTCAACGTGGGCATTGTGGGCGGCTCGCGCGCGCCTCCTCGCCTGCTCGCGCGCTCAATGGCTTGCGCACGTTCGTTGATTTTCAGTTGTCCGATCGTGAGATCGGACGGCTTAAGATGCGCCTCCGCCTGCTGCGTTGCGCGCCCGCCCGCATGCGATCACGCGTCTGCGCCGCGCGTTCAATTGCGCGTGGATGCTATCGGGCGCGCGCGGCCGTCCGATCTCCATCTGACGCTCCACCCATGCCCAATCGTCGTGCCTTCCAGCCCCTCGCCACGGCTCGATCCCGCGCCTGCCGCTTGCGAAAGCGCGCTCGACCACTGCGCTATGGGGCGCGGATGGTCGAGCGGACGCTTTTAAGCGTGAGCGACCACAGCCGTTGGATTAAGAACCAACGGTGGAGAGTGATCGGGAACGAGGCCTTCACAAGATGCAAGCAGCCGTTTGGGCTGCTGAGATGGCGCCACATGGCACTATCTTGGCCGTCCATCTTCTGGAAGTTGTAGATGGTGCCACGGATGTCGGATTGACTCTATTTTTGTCATTGGGCTGCGATCGTCGATCCGAATTCATCCGTGTGGTTGGATTTATCATCTGAAGTGCGGATTTACACCATCCTGGCCCTTGATCTTCTAGGGTTCCCGGGTCACTATCTGATGCTACGGATGCCTGATTAGGGCGATCTTGGAGTCGTTGAACTCCAATCGTCGCCCTGATCACATCCATACGGTTGGATCTTTGATCCGAGGCCCCGATAAAATGTTTGCCCTATCCAAGCACATAAAAGGAGACAATTAACCTCCATTTTATTCAAACTACTCTAAATGCAAGATGATGCATGTTATGCAATATTTATATCATGAAATGCAATCCTATGCTTAAGAACATGCATAAATAGACATTTTAAGTAGTGTAAATGTGTTTACATCATACCCCTATGCCTATCTTTTGCTAGTCCCTAGCAAAAGCTATATGCTATTTATAAAAGAATTAGGTTGGATTATTTGGACTTGAGTTATTTTCAATCATTAAGAAATTGTCTACTTAGGAACTGAACTTTCAAAGACACAACAGTGCCCGGGTATCAGCCAAAATGCAGACCGCCTCAAGCCCTCGCCTTATTAAAAGAAAAATTTCTTTTTCTCTTTTTCTCTTTTCTAATTTTTTTTTTTTTTTTTCAAATTTTAGAGTTTAAGAGTGGCTTTCTACGACCATTCAACTCACCCAAGATTTGATGAGAACCCTAAGCTTTAAGCATCTTATTGTGATTGTGATAGACTCGTTGACCGGCAGTCAGAACAAACTTCGGATTTCTACGCCTCTAGGTGACCTAACAAGAATTCTGCCTAAAGGTGTATCTTTACTACCGGTAGCTTTCTCCCTACTTTTATTTTTTTACGGGGTCAACACAAGGGTGAATCTAATGTATATCTCCCTAGTTTATTCTACTTCTCCGCGTCTTCCTAAGTGTTTTGGGAATTTTTAGTGCATTTTCTGAGCTAGGTTCTGGACAACCGGTCGATGAGCTGTTACCACCGACAACTTGCCAGCCATACTCATGCGGCGAAATGTGGCTTATTTCATTTTGTTATTTTCTCCTTTTTTTTTTTAAGTAGGTGACTTCCCTAGTCTAAGATTTACCTAAAGGCAGCAAACTACGAAAGGTCCAGTGACTGGGCTCTGGACAACCTACCTATGGGCTGTTACCCACGATAACTTGCCAGCCATATCACCCTAGAAGGTTCATTAGCTACCCAATTTCCGTTAGAATCGCCGAACAACGAGTCAGTGCAAAGAAAGTGTGCAGATGCTTAAAACTCAAAATTGCCTCAAATCAGAGGGCGGGTTGATAAGTCGTGTACTTATCACCCAAACTTATTTATTCCAATTATAATAGAATTAAGATGGCGAGGACTCAAAAACAAATTCACATTTTAGTGGATACACAGGCTAATTAAGTCCAAAGACCTGAGGGGTCATTGTGTTCAGATCCTAATGGAAAATTTCTTAGGATTGAAAAGTCCTAATGTGCAACTAATCCTTCCTAATTTTTTTTTTTTAAATAAGAAGAGAGACAATTTATATGGATTTCACAAAGCTGACCAAATAATTCAAGAATGAATCCACCCCCCCATGCCTAGCTGATGCAATGTCCTCATTGAAAAAGAGACATGAAAGAAAAGGTAGAATATGAAAGATGTCACCTGGATATGAAGCTCGTATCAGCCTTGTGTCATATGTACAACTGCTGAGTTTAATGCCGTCAGCTAAGCGAAGTCCAGCCAAAGAAGTCACAGAATGGCTAGAGCAACAGAGTCTGAGACGGGTTCTAGAAGATTACGGTCAACAACAGGCTTCAAACGTTAACCGTTGACTTTAAAGGTGTTACCCGTCTTTGGGTCAGAAATCTGAACGGCACCATTAGGAAAAATCTGATCAATTATGAATGGGCCATTCCATTTAGATCTAAGTTTACCAGGAAAGAGCTTAAGTTTAGAATCAAATAACCAGACCTTCTGGTTTGGCTCAAAGCTCTTGCAGGAAATCAATTGATCATGTAGAGCTTTGGTCCGAGCCTTGTAGATCTTGGCATTCTCATAAGCATCATTTCTAAGCTCCTCCAACTCAGATAGTTGGAGTTTCCTGGTCTTTCCAGCTAGATTCAGATCTAAATTGCATTGTTTGATTGCCCAGAATGCCCTGTGTTCAATCTCTACGGGTAGATGGCACGCCTTTCCATACACCAAACAGAATGGAGACATGCCGATGGGCGTTTTATATGCCATACGGTAGGCCCAAAGAGCGTCCTCAAGCTTTTGAGTCCAATCCTTGCGATCAGGCCTAACCATTTTTTGCAGAATGTTCTTGATCTCTCGATTGGAGATCTCGGCTTGTCCATTGTTTGGGGATGGTAAGGTGTGAAAATTCGATGATTAACCCCGTATTTGGCCAATAAATTTCGGAATTGGGCATTAGTAAAATGAGTACCACCATCACTGATGATAGCCCTCGGAATCCCGAACCTACTGAAGATATTTTTCTTGACAAAATTGATGACCACCTTGTGGTCATTGGTTCGGGTGGGAATTGCCTCAATCCATTTGTACACATAATCAACAGCAACAAGAATGTACTGATGTCCAAATGAAGGGATAAAGGGTCCCATGAAATCGATGCCCCAAACATCGAAAATTTCTACAGGAAGAATAGGGTTTAGGGGCTTCATGTCTCTCTTAGTTATGTTCCCGAGTGACTGACATCGAGAACATGACCTTGAGAAGTCCTGGGCATCCTTGAATAAAGACGGCCAATAGAAGCCAGATTGCAAGATTTTTGCAGCCGTCTTTCTCCCGGAGAAATGTCCACCACACCCAGATGCATGGCAGAACTCGAGTATACTGTTGAATTCATTCTCCGGTATGCATCGACGAATAATCTGATCAGAGCCGATGCGATACAGTTTAGGGTCCTCCCAAAAGTAGTATTTGGCCTCAGATTTGAGTCTATCTCGTTGTTGCTTGGTCCAATCCTGGGGGATTTGACCAATGGCCAAATAGTTAACAATGTCAGCAAACCATGGGGAGTGGACACCTAAAACTGTAAGAATGGTTTCGTCCGGAGAAGTGTCAGCAATCGGAATGTCCGGACAAGAAGAATCACCTAGGAGTCTCGACAAATGATCCGCTACCACATTTTTCACCCCGGCTTTATCCTTGATTTCAAGATCAAATTCTTGAAGAAGAAGAATCCAACGAATAAGCTGGGGTTTAGCATCCTTTTTAGCCAAGAGATGTCTCAAGGCCGAGTGGTCGGTATAAACAATAACATGAGACCCCAAGAGATAAGCCCTAAATTTTTCCAACGCAAATACTACAGCTAGTAATTCCTTTTCAGTAACAGTGTAATTCCTCTGGGCTTCATCCAGAGTTTTACTAGCGTAGTAAATGACAGAGGGCTTTCGGTCAATTTTCTGACCCAGGACAGCCCCGACCGTGTAATCAGAAACGTCGGTCATGATCTCAAATGGGGCTATCCAAATTGGTGGTTGCAAAATTGGAGCACAGGTGACTGTCATTTTCAGAAAATCAAATGCCTTTCGGCATGATTCGTCAAAAACAAACGGCATTTCTTTGGCAAGAAGATTGCTCAAAGGACGAGCAACCTTCGAGAAATCCTTGATGAATCTTCGATAAAATCCCACATGGCCAAGAAATGATCTGATTTGTTTAACAGATGTGGGAGGAGGAAGTTTAGCAATAGCATCAACCTTAGCTTTGTCTACTTCAATTCCCCGTTCAGAGATTACATGACCCAAAACGATGCCTTCTTGGGTCATGAAATGACTCTTTTCCCAGCTAAGGACCAGTCGTGTCTTGATACATCGCTTAAGAATCATTTCTAAATTAGCCAAACAAGAGTCAAATGATTCTCCGAAAATAGAGAAATCATCCATGAAGACTTCCATAAACTCTCCCACCATGTCAGAAAATATGGCTAGCATACACCTTTGAAAAGTCGCAGGTGCATTGCATAACCCAAAAGGCATCCTACGAAAAGAAAAGGTTCTGTAGGGACAGGTGAAAGTAGTTTTTTCCTGATCATCGGGATGGATAGGAACTTGGTTGTATCCTGAGTAGCCATCAAGAAAACAGAAGTACTTCTGCCCAGCTAATTTTTCCAAGATTTGATCAATGAAGGGCAAGGGAAAATGATCCTCTTTAGTGGCTGTGTTCAGCTTCCTGTAATCAAGACAAACTCTCCAAGAGGAAGCTGAATGAGTTGTGACAGATTCGCCTCCCTCATTAGTCACAACAGTAGTCCCAGCTTTCTTTGGAACAATCTGAACGGAACTTACCCAGGGACTGTCAGAGATTGGATAAATAATTCCTGCATCGAGCCACTTGATGATTTCGTTTTTGACCACTTCTCGCATATTTGGATTCAATCTCCTCTGCATCTGGCGAGAAGGGCGGGATCCATCTTCCAAAAATATTCTATGATTACAGTAAGATGGATCGATCCCCTTGAGGTCATGAATGGTCCAACCAATTGCCTCCTTATGTTCCTTTAGGACCTTAATCAATTTAATCTCTTTCTCCTTTGTCAATTTAGCACTAATAATCACAGGGAGCGTATTCTGCGGTCCTAAAAATTGATATTTTAAATTCTCAGGCAATGGTTTCAATTCAAGCTGGGGTGGGGTAATGATTGATGGTAGGGTAGATGCTGAAGATTCAACAAGAGGAAGAGGTTTTGAGTGAACAAAATCAGTAACCTCTTTCGAAGATGTCAGGTCAGAGGGTTGCGGGTCAAATTCATCAACCAAAGAGGAACTTTCAATTGAAGAAACTGTCAAACAAGTTTCAATATTAACATTATCCTCATCAAGTTCCTCAATAAATCCATAATCCTCAAATTTGTTGATCGCCTTAAAAATATCCAATTTCATTCGTCGGTCCCCAAAGGCGATTTCCATGCTACCGCTTTCACAATTAATGTTGGCCTTTGCGGTAGCTAGGAACGGATGCCTCAGAATGATGGGCGTGTTCCTCAGATTATCTAGTACATCCATATCAAGGACAAGGAAATCTACAGGAAAATAGAAATCCTTGACCTTAACTATAACATCTTCAATAACGCCTCACGGGTTTGTGACCAAACGGTCTGCTAACTGTAGCGTTACTGAAGTTGGCCGAAGTTCACCTAACCCAAACTTCTCGTAGAGAGAAGTCGGAATTAGGTTGATGGATGCACCGAGATCCAAAAGTGCTCTATCAAATGTGTAATCTCCGATAACGCAAGAAATCAAAGGAGCACCAGGATCTCTCTTTTTCTGAGGGAGGTAGTGCAGGATAACAGAACTAGCCTGCTCAGAGAGTACCACCTTCCTCGGAACAGATTCTCTCGACTTATGCTTTTGTGTACATAATTCCTTTAAAAATCTTGCGTAAGCCGGTATGTGCTTGATAGCATCAAGGAGCGGGATATTGATCTCAACATTCTTAAATAAATTCAGAAGCTCCTCATTACTATCAATAGACTTCTTCTTCTTTGCTTTGGTTAAGGCTTCAGGAAAAGGAACATGAGTCAGATCTTTGGAATCAGGTTCCTGAGCCTTAATTTCTCCTATAGAATTCTCCTCTCTCTCCTCAGATTCGTCAGGATTGAAAAGATCAGAATAGTGTGGTTGTGGATCCTGAGTCTTCTTACCACTCCTTAAAGTTACAGAATTTGCAGAAACGTAAGAATTTGGGTCTTAGGGAGGGTTAGGAAAGATTGGAGGGGCTTGATTGACCATGAATTATTGATTAACAGAAGAAGAAGACGAGGAACCCTGCTTAACCACCTGAGCATGTGCGTGCGGGTCCCTCTGATTTCCATACCCTTGGGCTTGATTGCCCGAATTTATAATGTTTCACGGGTTGGGTACGGGTTGGGATGGTAGAGATCCGGGTTGACGAGAGTTAGCAATGAGCCCAGATTGCAAGTTGTCCAGCGAGTTTTTCACTTGCTGCATGAGCTGGAGCATAGATCCTTGCATCTCTACCATTTGACGGTTCAAATCAGCCTGCCCTGCGGGTTGATGGGCATTCCAAGCTGGCTGATTGACCTGATTCAGAGGCAACTGAGTATATACTTGACCCTGACCCATTGGTCGTTGTGGAGCATAGTTGCCAGGTCGGAATTGGGTCTGTTGCCCCAGATTTTTCCAAGAGAAGTTAGGGTGGTTTCTCCAACCTGGATTATATGCATTCGAGTAGGGGTTGGATCTAACATTCTCTTGTACAACACAGACATCCTCATAGGGTGAGGATGGAGAGAAAGAAAGGGAAGGATTAGAAAAACTGGGATCAAAGGCCCCAGTTGGGAACCCATGGGGTTCCGAAAAATGCTGACTCATAGGTTGAGTTGCATCGAGTTGATTCACGAACTCTTGTCTAGAAGGAGCTCGTAAGGAATGGAATCCCGAATTTTGGGATTGAGTGGATTGAGAGTTGTTCATAGAATTGCCAGCCATCCACTCTTCCATTCTTTTAGCAACCAAGTCCACCTTATCAAGTTTATTACAAATCAATTCCATATCAAATGAATGAGAGTCATGGACTTCATTGACATTTGATCTGGGTTGCTGGGACCGGTTAAAAGTATCCATGGAGGCATGATTAATTGAATTCTCACTCATTTCCACAAATAAATCATGTGCACTATCTGCATCTTTATTGAGGAAATTGCCTCCGCAAGAAGCATCCACATGGTTTATGAGTTGCTCATTCAACCCATGATAGAAGATCTGCATGAGTTGCCATTTCGGCACCTCGTGGTGTGGACACCTCCGCAATAAGTCCTGGAATCGCTCCCAGGCCACACGAAACTGCTCCCCCGGCCACTGGGTAAAGGTAGTGATTGCCCATCTCAAAGCATTGGTACGACCGACTGGGAAGAATTTCTTCAGAAAGGCCGATTTCAACTCATTCCAAGTTGTAATTGGTCTTCCTATTGTCCTATACCAATGCGCAACTTTATCCCTAAGAGAGTGGGGGAAGAGCCTCATGATCATTTGCTCCTCGTTAACGTTTCGAGCCTTGGTGGTCTGGACCAAAGTGGTCAAATCTTCCAAGTGCTGAAACGGATCTTCGGAGACAAGCCCATGATAATGTTTAATCAAGCTTAACACCTGGGGCTTGATTTCTATGTCACCGGCTGGAATCTGGACGCCGGGACGTTCCCCGTAATTTGAAGGATCATAAAAATCCTTCAAGGGCTGAGTGCCCTGCATTCTCTGGAATCATTCCTGCATTCTCTGCATTTGTTCCAGCTGCCTTCGAAATTCTTCCTGTGGATTTTCAAGCAGAGGAGGCTGTTGTTCGGCCATGGGATCAAATTGACCAAAATCTAACTTGCACCTCCTAGAATGTTCTAACGGTCCTTCCAATCAGGGATTCAATGACCGTCTTCCCAACATAAACTAGGAGAAGGTCAGAAGGACTGGGGATAGGGACCCTGCAGCACAACAAAACAAGGCTTTCCTTAAGTGGGGTAGCCTAAGGATCTACTGACTCCCAAAACCAGCCTTAAGACTATAAGTGATTTACTCTACTTACGTCTGTTTAATCCAACCACTTAGAAGGAGGGACTGGGGAGAAGGTTCTTCCTTTGGCTTTCGCCTCCGGTTCCTAGTGTACCCCCCAGCCACGGTCGTTTGACGCTACTCCCCTAGCTAGACATCAGATTAATCAGTACAAGTAGGTTAATCAAAAACAATCTCAGACTAGGCCCTGAAGAGCGAATCAAACCTTAAGGCCAATGTCTACTCAATTTTATTAAGGCCTGGGATTGTGGTACTTATGGAATGTGATGGGTCCTTACAATGGGTTGTGCCCTTAATGATTGATTGAGATTTGTGTAAGTGCGTGCACAACCAGGGGTTTCAAGCAAGATTATTGATAATGTGTGAATTTTAATGTTCAAATATTGCTTAAGTAGCTTTTAGGGTTTCAAATTAGGTGAATTGTAATCAAGTTTCTAGGCAAACCAAGTTGTAAAACACGAGTGAAGATTGTTTTCCTTTAAAATCAGAAAGAAAGTGGAGTGCCTGGAATATACCTAGATTGAAAACCCTAAGGAGGAGCTACTTGATGAGTTGGTTTTAAATAAAGTGGTGCGGCCCAAACAACTCAAACAATTGGCCACAAATGCACCACTAAGTTAGGAACTCAAAAATGGTTAACCTAGAATAATTTTTACTCTGTTATATGTTGCTTTGTGTGTACCAGTTCCACAGATCAGAACCCGGTTGAGTAGAAAACAAATCAAGTTGATCAAGTGCCTTGAATGTGGGTGTGTGTTGTGTGTTTGTTGAAAATTACCCCACAAGATTATCTTTTTGTTATTTTTTTATGAATGAGGGTGGAATGAATGTGAGTGAAAATCCAAACAACCAAACTATTCCTAGGATTTATGCAAACACCTAGGTTAATTGGGATTTGGATTTAATGTAGCGAATGGAATCTATGGAGGGGGAAAGAATGGGGGAGCACTTACAGTTGTCTTCAACTGCACTTTACGCCAGTCTACCGCTTGTTGATTCCTTGATGGAGGTCTCTGCAAAACAATAGACACAAGAGAAAGCTAGTTAGAAAACAAATAAAGTGCAAGAAATGTGAAGGAAAGATCGGAAATCGTTGCCTCCCCGGCAACGGCGCCAAAATGTTGAACGTAAACGAATGCTACGCTTACATGTTTGGTTTTGGAAAACCAATCGTTGTAGTTCGAAAGCGAAGAATTCGTGTTCAACAAATAAAAATTTATACCGAAAAGAGTTTCGGGTTGAACACAGGGAGGCTACGTTGATCTATATTCGCAATTATATTTTTTTAGGATTTTTTTTTTATAAGCAAGGTGATATAATTACAATGGAGCTATCAGACTAAAAGAAAGAGAGAGAGAGGGAGGGAGAGAGAGAGAGAGAGAGAGAGAGAAAGAGAACATGCATTCAATATTCCAATTGTTTATATAATCAAACTAAATAAAAGTTACACTAGAAAGCGAAAAATCAATTACACTATAAAGCAGGAAAATTCTACACTAGAAAAGCTGTAAATAAGAATGGGAGAGAGAAGTTATCCACCTCGACGATTGCTTGGAGGACAAGTCGGACGGGACGACGCCTGGACGAAGGAGAACGAAGCAGGACGAAGGATGATGAAGCAAAAGAACGGGAACGAAGCAGCACGCCGTCGTCGTCACGGGATCCACTTCCGAAGGGGAACGAAAATTGGACTTTATCTCGCGAGAAGCATCCTGGGTGTGGGAAAAGCTTCTTTTGAGCTTTGGAGGGGTAGAGAGGAGAAAGAAGGGATGAGAATTTCATATGGAGGGGGTCTCCTTTTATAGTTGCAAGGAGTGGGGGCAAAATGGACATTACAACTTCAAAATAATAAAAGAGGGGTCTTTAGTGACGGATAAATCCGTCACTAAAGCCCTCAACGTGGGCGTCGTGGGCGGCTCACGCGCGCCTCCTTGCCTGCTCGTACGCTCAACAGCTTGCGCACGTTCGTCGATTTTCAGCCGTCCGATCGCGAGATCGGATGGCTTAAGATGCGTCTCCGCCTGCTGCATTGCGTGCCCGCCCGCATGCGATCGCGCGTCCGCGCCACGCGTTCAATTGCACGTGGACTCTATCGAGCGCGCGAGGCCGTCTAATCTCCATCTGATGCTCCACCCGCGCCCAATCGCCGCGCCTTCCAGCCCCTCGCCGCGGCTCGATCCCGCGCCTGTCGCTTGCGAAAGTGCGCTCGACCACTGCGCTATGGGGTGCGGATGGTCGAGCGGACGCTTTTAAGTGCGAACGACCACAGCCGTTGGATTAAGATCCAACGGCGGAGAGCGATCGGGTGTGGGGCCTTCACAAGATGCAAGAGGCCGTTTGGGCGGCTGAGATGGCACCACGTGGTGCTACCTTGGCCGTCCATCTTCTGGAAGTTGTAAATGGTGCCACGGATGTCGGATTGACTCGATTTTTGTGTCGTTGGGCTACGATCGTCGATCCGAATTCATCCGTGCGGTTGGATTTATCATCTGAAGTGCGGATTTACACCATCCTGGCCCTTGATCTTCTAGGGTTCCCGGGTCACTATCTGATGCTACGGATGCCTGATTAGGGCGATCTTGGAGTCGTTGAACTCCAATCATCGCCCTGATCACATCCATACGGTTGGATCTTTGATCCAAGGCCCCGATAAAATGTTTGCCCTGTCCAAGCACATAAAAGGAGACAATTAACCTCCATTTTATTTAAACTACTCTAAATGCAAGATGATGCATGTTATGCAATATTTATATCATGAAATGCAATCCTATGCTTAAGAACATGCATAAATAGACATTTTAAGTAGTGTAAATGTGTTTACATCACCCCCCAGCAACGGTGCCAATTTGACAAGTCGATTTTCCACTATGCGTTATACTATTTAAGTGGTGGAAAAATCGACTAATCAACAATAAAAATAACCACTCACAGAAGAGCAGGTCGTGTCCACAGGGAGGCAATTATGCAATAAACTCTCGATTATTTCGTATTCTTTCAGTTAAGTGCGAAATCCCTAGTCAAATCTGACATAAAATGCGATGGAAAGAAGATTCACAATAACTCAAAAATATAAGGGTATATGTGCAATTTTCCTCACTGAAATATTCAATAAATATATGATGATTTTATGTAATTTTCAATTGACATATACTAGAGAAAATTAGTGCACATGTTAATCCCAAAACCAATCTTGAAACAGGTGAATATCAATAGCGTGCAATTATCAGAAAGTATGAGTGTGCATTCGCAATTTTTCCAAAATAAAATAATCATAAATGAAAATTAATTTCTGGTGGCAATGGCAATAAATGTAATTTTTAATCAAATTCAAAACAGAGGATTTGTTGCCGCGGCTTGTGCGCACACGAGGAGGAGAGACGGATGTCGAGGCTGCCGCTAAAGATCACCCCGCTCAGGCTGCACCCGATGGTGGTGACAGCGCGGCTGATGGCAGCCTGTGGTGGTTGCAAGAAGGAGAGGAAGGTGGCGGGTGGTGAGCAGTGTGCAGTGAAGGGGCAGGCACTGGAGGAGGGGTACGCACGCTGCGGTGGCCGGTGAGCGCGCAGCGCCTGCGGGGAGCGCTGGTGGCGAGGTGGTCTGCAGAGAGCAGCACTAGGCGCTGGTTTGAGGCGACGCTAGAGGGACGCAAATGCCTGCGGGCATGGGTTCTGTGCGGGTGCGTGAGTGTGTCTGAAGGCGGGCGCTAGTGGCATGCAGAGCGCCCGCAGGCATTGGAGAAGGGCACACACCTGCGAGCGTGGGTGGCGAGGGCGGAGCAGGTGCCTGGTGGTGCTGGTGCGGTGGTGCGCCAGAAGGCAGTGGAGGCTGAGGCGCGGGCCTGATGGCAGGCAGAGCACCTGCGGGCACTGGAGAAGGGCGCGCGCCTACGGGTGCGAGTGGCAAGGGCGGAGCGGGCGCCTGGTGGTGCTGGTGTGGTGGTGCGCCTGAAGGCAGTGGAGGCTGAGGCGTGGGCCTGGTGGTAGGCAGAGCGCCTGCGGGGGTGCAGGCGCTATGCGGGATGGGGCACTGGCTGGAGACACTGGTGAGGCGAGGCGGGTCTACAGAGGGGAGGGCGCGCTGCAAGGAGGCGTTGGAGGGTGGATGGGCGCTTGTGCGGTGACTGGAGAGGCGGTGGCTGGAGACGTTGGTGAGGCAAGGCGGGTCTGCAGAGGGCGTGTTGTAAGGAGGCGCTGGAGGGTGGATGGGTGCTTGTGCGATGGCTGGAGAGGCGGCTAGAGATGGGCGAGTCCCTGCGAGCACGGAAGGTGGTTTGGTGCACAGTGCACACAAGTTACACCCTCCTTGGATGATCCCACCCCTCCTCTCCTTTCTCCACCTCCTCTTAACTCCTCTCCTTCGCCCTTCTAGGGATTTTCAAAAATCCTTTCTAAATATGGCCTCGTTTGTTGAGGGAGGGCGGCGGAAGATTAGATAAATGTGCGGGAGGAGTTGCGGCTGGCACCGGATATGTGTTGGGGAAATTTATCCCCCCCCTTATTCTTTCTAAATATTATTCCTGCAATTATAAAAATGTAACATCATTACATATTAAGTTATAGAATACTATAAAATAGATGTAAACTTAAATCATGATGAATGCAAACATTCTATAACTTAATGTAGTTATTAACAAACCTAAAAGGTACGATTAAAGTTACCTAGGCGTAATATTAGTCCATTAAAATGGACTCATCAGAGGGGTGATGGCAAATTGGGCATTCGATTTTCTGCATCTCATCACAAAAAGGTTATAAATAGAGCCCATGACAGAACCCATGGGGTATGCTCCCATTTATGTTCTTTTCCTCTCTCACTCTCTAAACCCTCTGGAAGTACCATTGCCATTGCCTCTCATTGAAGAAGCAAGCCCATGGCTCCAGAGGATCTACGTGATTGTTTATCGAAAGTGAGATTGATGTTTCAAAATAATCGCGTTGTAGTATAGTCGAAATCGCTTTGAAAACAAATACAATTTTATTACTCGAAAAGATTTCCAAGGTTGAACACAGGGAGCAAATTAGTATTTAGAAATCAAGATCACAATTCAGAATTAAAAGAGTATGCAATAATATCAGTATCAGAGTGTAAAAATATAGGAGTAAAATGGTGATGTAGATCACCAAATACCCCTACAATATCACCAAGGAACTCAATATATGAATGTGCAATGAGACTAGAATCTGTCGTCTTTCTTCTTCTTCTTCTTCTTCTTCTTCTTCTTCTTCTGCTTTTCCCTTTACTTCTTGTTCCTTCTGCTCTGGTTTTATCCTTTCGTCCTCTTCCTTTCTTCTTCTTCTGGCCTCCTCTTCTTCAGCTTCTGCTTTGCCTTTTCCTTCTTGTTCCTTCTGCTCTAGTTTTAGCCTTTCGTCCTCTTCCTTTCTTCTTCTTCTGACCTCCTCTTCTTCAGCTTCTACCTTTATCTTTTCCTTCTCTGAGGTCCTTCTCTTTCTCCTTTTCTTCTTCTGCCTAACCACCTCTTCCTCCTCTGAATTGGCTAAGTGTTGGAGCCAATCCTCTCAGAGCAAAAGCCCCCCTAACCCTGCGTAGCTCTCCTCTCTCTTCCTCTCTTTCTATTTTAGTCTTGCTCTCCCAAAGCCTTAGCCGGTCGGGTAATCGGACCTATCGCATACCTGAGTCCAGGCTCATCGGCGTGTGTAGTGAGCGAGGAGTGAAGTCAGGCGGATAGTCAGGTCAGCCAGGTCCGTGTAGGCAGTGCTGCGGACGAGTCCGATGAAGGGGGGAGGAGGACCTCACCCTCAGTGTTGGAGGCGAACAACCTTCTACACCTTTTCACTTTATGTGGCTGTGGGTGCCTTTTCACTTCCGAGGTGGGACTAAATGTCCCACCTATCTTCCGTGCGTCTGCTGCAGGGAGTGGCCCTCTCAATTGCCAAACTGTTGAGGCTCTCGACTGCAATTGAGGGCCTGAAACCGTGCACAGGCAACTTCCACGCGTCCTAGGAGTGTCAGTCTGGGATAGCAAGGCCTAGAGCGACCTCAAGCTTGCTTCAAGCTCGGCAGCAATGGCGGACAAGGCTTGGTACCTGAAATCAAGAGAACAGCCTTTTTGCCACATCAAATCATTCAAGGAGTGTCGTTAGAGCACAACGGATGTGCTGGGGGTGTTGGCATGGCTCGTGGGTGCCTGTGAGTGCGTGCCTAGGGCATACTGTGTGCGTGTGAGTAGATGTGTTCGGGGAGGTATTTGGGTGAGTGGCGCGATGAGTGAAGTGAGGGGAAGTGATTAGTGAAGTGAGGCGGAGGTTGTGGGCTTTTCGGTGAGGGTTTTGGTGACCTGTG
Organism: Thalassia testudinum; assembly: GCA_037157565.1. Lineage (NCBI taxonomy): Eukaryota > Viridiplantae > Streptophyta > Magnoliopsida > Alismatales > Hydrocharitaceae > Thalassia > Thalassia testudinum. The sequence continues at coordinate 18,475,920 of JAZHRO010000026.1, read as the reverse complement.
GAGGAGGGACGGCCTCGCCAGAGTTGGTGGTCAAAGATGAAGGAGATGAAGGTGCGAGGGGCAGCAGTGGTCGATTTGAAGTGGAATAAATGAGGAAAAAAAGTAGAGGTGAGAGGGAACTTATCTGGGAGGTCAAGGGACGAAGGGGGTGAGCGAGGGCATCGGGTCTGGTATGGCCGACGTCGGAGACGAAGGCAGCTCCAGTGAGGTGGGAACGACGAGGACGAAGAGGGAGTAGTGCCTGCTAGTTCGGCGAGGCACGGACAAAGTCAGGGAGGATGGATCCGCCACAGGTATGGCGGTCGGACGACAAGGAGGAGCAGGGAAGGGTCGCCGAACGTAGAGGAGCCTATGGAGATGAGGGGAAGAGAAGAATTTGAGGTATTCGCGACCGAAATCAAGGGTGAAGGAGTCGGGGAGATCTGGGCTTCTTTAAATAGAGCTTTGGAGGTCGGTTAGGGCTTGGGAAGCAAGCTTCCCAAGCTTGGAAGGTCGCTGGGGATGGAAACTGTTAGGATACCCGCATCTCTCATGCATTCACATGAGAGATTGGGAGGGAATTATATCTCAAAGATGGGTTCATATTGGCGGGAATTTCTCGGAGGATCTTCCTTCCAATTTTGGAAGAGATCCTCCAAGAAATCAAGGAAAACTTCCAAGTTAAAGGTCGCCGGAGTAGGTTTCCTCCGCGATAATGGCGGAGGGACCTACTTGTGAAGACAATGAGAAAGCTAGGGGGCTATTAGCCAGGCCTTTTGAAAGTTAGGGGTAGAAATGTAATTAATGTGGACCTTTTTGCAAACTAGGTCAAGGCAAACTCATTTTGGGTTCTAGTTTTAGTGAAAACCTAATTTGGACCTAAGGAATCCAATGGTGAAGTTGGATTTTCTGTTTGACCATGTTTGACTAGGAAATTTATGAGACAAACCCAATTTAGGGCAAATATCTGTCTGAGATCCCATTCTAGGTCAAGATGGGTTCTAATGACCAAATTGAAGGTACTAAACCATAAAGAATATTTTTATATGATTTTTAGAGAGTTTAAGTTAATTTTATCCTGACCAAAACCTTGGTTAATCAAGTGTGTCTATTTTTAGGGTTCCAAAAAGTCATTTAATTCACAGAATACACACAAACTCTTTTCTGTCGAATTCAACCCACTTGTTATCTTATTAAGATCATTTGACCTTTGTTTAGCCCTTTAGAAAACCCATGGTTTTACTGCATTGGTAAAATTACAGTTTTACCCCTTGTTTCTTGTGTTTCTCTCATAAAGGTTATGCAATGAATTATGACCTTCAGTTGGTTATGTAGTAGCATTTATTCTCTTCATTGGATCAAAATGAGCTAGTTAGGGCTCATGATGGTGTTCCCATCATACCCCCATGCCTAGTTTTTGCTAGTCCCTTAGCAAAATTTTATGGTTTTAACTTTGATTCTAGACCATGAAATCCTTTGATGCTAAAAAACTGTGATGTGTGCTTTCTTCTGTAAATTAGGTTAGAATGCCGATAGTAGGCCTAGTGGTATTCAAGTAGAAACCAAGATCCGGACCTAACCAGCTCTAGCCTCAGTTTACCGCGAAGGTTTTTAAGGCCCACAGGAACTATCCTAAGGTTCGTTGAACTCCGCGGTTAAAGCACCCGTGCTTGTAACATGTTTTAGCCTCGGTTCAGTTTACAGTGAGTTTTTGTGAGAGACAAAGGAATTTTCCTTATTTTTGGAGAGTTTTCTCTCTCTTTTCTTTTTATTTCTAGCTTCGGATTGGCTTCACAACACGGTCTGTATCGAATTCCTAGTCCTCATTATCAATCCTCAAAGGGTCCCTGGCAATTGATGCTTCAAGATAGCACCACCCATGGCAACCCCCAGAACCCTGGCTTTCGAGATTTCGAGATAATCCCACCCATGGCATTCTGTAGCTAAATCCAGACCCTGCCAATCAACATTTCATGATAATGCCGCCCATGGCATTTGAACCAGCACAAGGTGCTTACATGCCCCCGGTAGGATATGTAGATATCCTAGGAGACAAGCACCAAGGAGATGATATGTTATTGCGCATCTTTGAGGGGAATTTCCCACCTCTCCGCGTCGGGAACTCGTCCAAATCAACTTGTGTTGATCAGCCGCTCCTAGTCTAGGCAACTTTTTCAGAACAATTTAAACGCATTTGCATTATTTTGATACTTAAGCGCACTGAACTAAACTGTGTGGATTAGGGTGCTTAGGTTACCGAATCCCGCAAACCAGTGGTCAGTTAATGAGGCCAAATACTCCCTAATCCTTAGACCTAATACTTAAGCTTCGCATTTTCTTCAACCTCTTGAGGAAAATCCAGATCTTAGCGAATACTTGAATTTTTAAGCCTATGATCATAGCCCAAAAGGCCTAAAATTAGCGTTCCTACTAATCTCTTCTTTGTTTTATTAGCACTTTTTGCCTTTCACTTTTTTCTTTTGATATGATCTAGAACTAAGTCAATTCCTTAATTTCTTACTAATGACTATTTCTTTTCTTTTCTGTTGTGCTCCTTTTTTGACATTTTTAACTTCTTCCCTTTTTCTCCTCAACATTGGTATGCCCTCAAAATTTTCTCTCCTCTCATTTTTTTGTTCTTTTTCAAGAATTTTTTCATTTTTTTGGTATTTTTGGAATATGTGATTTTTCTGATGAAGCCCTTTCTTGTGAGATGATTTTCGTGGTGTTTTGCACTTTAATACCTCCCGTGACTATGATTTGCAATGTCCTCATTGTAAATTAGGTGGGTTCGAGTTCAGCTTAGATCATTCGTTAGAATAGGTTTTAGGTGGTGAATGGGTCGGGATGACTGTTGTGGATGATTTCAAGCTCAGGTACGGGTACCAGAGGTGGAGTTGGTTGTTCTAATGGATGAACCCTAAAGTGCAATATGAGTTCAGCATAGGAATGTGTCAAGAAAGGTTTCGGGTTTCTCAAAATGATGTGTTGCCTCCCGTTAAGCGCTGACTTTTACGCCATTAGCCGAGCGCAATGAGCTCAGGGAGAATTGAGGGTCAAGGATGTCTCAGCCAAATTTGTATCGGTAAGTTCACTGAACGGTTTGAGTCTCTGACCGTTCAAGGTGAAAGGTTCTGAATCGTGGCTAAGTTGATTGATTTCGACAGCTCCATTTCCAAAGATTCGTCAGACAAGGTAAGGTCTGATCCATTTTGATCTAAGTTTTCCTGTGAATTGCTTGAGTTTGGCATCAAAGAGTAGGACTTTTTGACCAGGGTAAAAGATCTTTCTAGATATGTGCTTGTCGTGAAAGGCTTTAACCTGCTCTTTGTAAATTCGTGAGTTCTCATATGCATCGTGGCATAATTCATCGATCTCGCTCATTTGAAACTTTCTGTGGGTTCCTGCCTTAGAAAGATCGAGATTGCAGTTTCGTACTATCCAATAGGCTTTGTGCTCCAATTCGACGGGGAGGTGACATGCCTTCTCGTACACTAATCTAAAGGGAGACATACCTAATTGGGTTTTGTGGACGATCCTATAAGCCCACAAAGCTTCTAGAAGTCGGGATGACTAGTCTTTCCTATCAGGTCGAACAGTGACCTGGAGGATTTTCTTGATCTTCCGATTTGATAACTCAGCTAGACCATTAGTTTGGGGTGATAAGGAGTAGAGATTCGGTGTGACACCCTGTATTTGGTCATCAGTGACCTGAACAAACAATTAGTGAAATGGGTCCCTCCATCAGAGATTATAGCACGTGGAATCCCAAATCGAGCAAAGATGTTCTGATGATGAATTTGATAACCACCTTATGATCATTGGTTCGGGTCGGAATGGCTTCGATCCATTTAGACACGTAGTCAACAACGAGTAAAATGTACTCGAAGCTGTCTGAAACATGAAAGGATTTCATAAAATCAATCCCCCAAACGTCGAAGATTTTGCATACGAGAATCGGATGTAAGGGCATCATATCACGGTGGCTCATGTTGCCTAAGGTCTGACAACGAGAGCATGCCTTACAGTGATTGTATGCATCTTTGAAAATCGTAGGCCAATAGAAGCCGCACTGGAGGATTTTTGCTGCAGTTTTATGACCAGAGAAGTGTCCACTAGTAATGGCAGAAGGACAAGATGCCCTAAATTTTTGCTTCCAGGACACACCGTTGGATGATTTGATCAGCACTGATGCGAAAAAGATACGGGTCTTCCCAGAAGTAGTACTTGGCATCAAAAAGCAATTTATCTTTCTTGGCCTTCGGATAATCGGACGAAATCTAATGTGATGCTAGGTAGTTTACTAGATCAGCAAACCATGGAAGCCCTGTATTGATAGTCAGGAGGTGCTCATCAGGAAAATGTTCCATCATGGGTCCAGAATGGTCGATAATATCAGAAGGAAGATGGGACAAGTGATCAGCTACCACGTTCTGTTTTCCTACCTTTTCGCTAATCTCGAGGTCAAATTCTTGCAACAACAAGATCTAGCGGATTAGTCGAGGTTTTGCATCCTTCTTTGCAAGGAGATGCCTCACAGCTATGTGATCAGAGTAAATGATGACACAGGAACCTAGAAGATACGATCTAAACTTTTCCAGGGTAAATACTATGGCTAACAGCTCTTTCTCAGTAACTGTGTAGTTACACTGAGCCTCGTCAAGTGTCTTGCTAGCGTAGTAGATGACCACGGGTTTCCCATCAATTTTCTGCCCAAGTGCCGCTGCTACAGCGAAATCAGAAGCATCACACAGGATCTCAAAGGGTTAAGACCAATCAGGGGACTATAGGATCGGAGCTTGGGTAACTCGATCATGTAGGATCTCAAATGCTTGAGTGCATTCCCTGTAGATTTCAAAAGGAACATCCTTAGATAGCAGATTAGTCAGGGGGCAAGCGATCTTTAAGAAATCAGGGATGAATCGATAGTAAAAATCGACGTGCCCTAGAAAAGATCGAATGTCCTTAATCGAGCTAGGCATAGGGAATTTGGAAATCAGATTCACCTTGGCTCGATCAACCTGGATGTCTTTTTCTGAGATGAGATGTCCCAGGACAATTCCTTCAGGCACCATGAAGTGGCTCTATTCCAAGGAAAGAACCAGACTCACGTTAATGCACTGCCTGAGGATCTGGACCAAGTGAAGGAGGTAATCGTCAAATGATTCGCCAAACGCTGAAAAGTCATCCATGAAGACTTCCAGATAATCACCTACCATATCTGAGAATATGGCAAGCATTCACTGGTGAAAAGTAGCGGGTGCATTACAGAGACTCAATACCTCCACTAGTGAAAAGTGGTCTTTTCTTGGTTCTCAGGATGGATTTCCACCTAGCTATAACTGGAGTACCCATCCAAAAAGCAGAAGAATCTATTTCCCACTAGTTTTTTGAGGATCTGATCAATAAACGGTAGTGGGAAATGATCCTTCTTTGTGGAGGTATGGAGTCTTCTATAATCAATGCAGACTCTCCACGAATTTGCCACACGGGTCGGTATGATTTCTCTGATTTCAGTCGTGATCACGGTGAATCCTACCTTCTTAGGCACAACCTGGATTAAACTCACCCACCGACTGTCGGAGATCAGGTTGATCCCAGCATCTAACCACTTGATGATCTCCTTTTTCACGACTTCCTGCAGATTAGGATTTAAATGTCTCTGCATTTCACGGGAAGGTCGTGTGCCCTCTTCAGTATAGATACGGTGTATGTAGTAAGAGGGGTTGATACCAGTCAAATCCTCGAGAGTCCATCCAATGGTTCTTTGATGTTGCTGGAGAACAGAAATCAGACGGGATTCTTGATTAGGTGTGAGTCTGGAATTGATAATCACAGGAAATGTCCGATTGGAACCCAAAAAGACATACTTTAGATAATCAAGAAGAGGCTTTAGTTCCACAACAGGGTTATCAGCAGCAGCGGGTGGTTCAAGGTGTGTGTCAAGAGCAAGGGAAGGAATTATGGGTGTGTCTAGGTTAAGTTCGGACTCCTATGATTGCAGGTTTTGATCCTCTTGTGGTTGATCAGAAGTAGTTAGGTTTTCCTTAATATACGGATCATCAACCATAGCCTTGATATCACATATCTATTCTATAACTCTGCAATTAATCTCTTGTTGGGCCTTAAAGATGTCAATCTTTAATGTCTGGTTACCAAATTTCAGTTCAATTTGGCTCTCCTCACAATTAATGTTGGCCCTAGCAGTGGCCAGAAATGGTCTCCTTAGTATGATTAGTGTGTTTTTCAGATTTTCTGGAGCATCCATATCCAAGACTACAAAGTCCACTAGGAAATAGAAATCCCGAACCTTAACAATGACATCCTCAAGAACTCCTTTAGGTGACTTAATAGATCGATCTACCAACTGTAATGTCACCTCTGTCGGTTTGAGCTCAGATTCCTCAAGATGGTCAAGTAGGGATGTAGGTATTAGGTTTATGGAGGCTCCTAGATCCAATAAAGCTCTATCAAATTGGATATCAAGAATTGTACAGGAAATCAGGGGAGTACCTGGGTCTTTTGCCTTAGGTGGGAGTTTGCTCAAAATTACAGAGCTGGCTTGCTCCGACAATATGATTGGGCTTCCACTTTTGGTTCGCAGTTTACGCTTAGGTGTACACACATCTTTCAGGAATCGTGCGTAAGCTGGTGCGTGGCAAATCACATCCATCAAGGGGATGTTTATATGGACCTGGTCAAAGAGCTTGACTAAGTCCTCTTCCGATGCCATGGGTTTGGTTGTCCTCTTTCCCTTGGTCAAGGCCTTAGGAAATGGAACCTCGGATGGTTCCTCTAGAATAGGTCCAGGTTCTTGATATAGGACAAGGGTATCCTGGATGACTATCCTAGGGTTTGGGCTACTACCAGGCTGAAAATGGCTTGGATAAGGTGGGTCTTGTGTTGCTTTGCCACTACGGGTTGTTACTCAATTCAGTCCTACCTGGTTTGGGTTTGGTGTAGGTAAATTAGGTGGCTGCTATTGAAATGCTGAGTACGATGTCGAAGCTTCCATCCCATCGGGTGATGGAGCAGAAGGGGCCTGATATATCATGTGTGCTTGGCCTGGATTTAGGTTCATAGCACGCCTCTGATTTGGCATATTATTTGAATTCGGCAGAGGTTTGATTAGCCCATAATTGTGGGCTATTTAAGTATTTAAATGCCTAAACATTAGGATAATTCCAACATTTATTTAGCATAAATTAGGATGTAAATAGATTAACTCATATTTTTAATTTAACTACATAATCCATACATTGCATTCATATTTTAAGTGCATTTAGAATTAGCTTAGAATGCCATTCATCTAATTAGTTAACTAATTAAGTACATTGTTTTAGTTAACATAAAACTTGAGGGTTTGTATATCAATAACCATAATATTTTAATAATATCCTTTATTCTTCTTCTCAGCAACGGCTCGGCTGCCGCTGCAACGCCTCCGGCCTCACTAAAAGCGCATTCATGGATCGGCGGAGAAGGTGGATCTACTCCCGCCTCTCCATTCAAATTTGTGCAGGCCACTACAAAAGGAGGAGAGAGGATGCTGAGCGAGGCAGGCCTCCGCCACCGACCCACCACTGTGCAGAGAGAACTTCTCTCTTCCACTCCACACTGCCGGCCTCTACTGTGGCGACGAGTCTCCATCACCGTGGGCGTGTGGTGTGACAGGCCACACCGCCATCCGGAGCTCGCCCGCATTACCGTGCATCTCCCTCGCCGTCGTCACCAACCACCACCGCCGCAACCACCGTCACTGCAATCAGCTTCTCATTCACTTAAGACGTTCGGGAAATTTCCCGGACGTCTGAAGCTACCCGCTCACCTGCGATCACCCGCCTGCGTACCCGTCTGAAGTCCACCCGCACCCGCACAACCACATCCGCCCACCTCACCGTTCACGCCCGCACCACCACCCCCGCGCCTGCGCCTTCATCCGTGCGCGCCCACGCCTGCAACGCCACCCACCAGCCTCCAGCGCAACCGCGCCCACCATCAGCCTTCGCCATCTCCACTCCCTCCAGACCGTGCACGCCCTCCTCAGCCTGCAGCGCCCACCTCCCGCGCTTGCAGCAGCAACCGCGCCTGCAGAACTCCAACCGCAACCGCGCCTGCCGAACCTCCAACTGCGCCCACCAGCCTGCAGCACCCTTCTCCCGTGCCTGCAGAACCGCCAGCAGCAGCACCCGCACCCGCCTGAAGCCACGCGCGCGGCAGCACCGGCTGAAGCCATGCCAACAGCAACGCGCGGCAGTCCTCACCGCCAACAGGCCGTGCGTGCTCATCGGCTGCAGCACCTCCGCCGGAGCTCGTCCGGCCACCTCCGGCCGCCGCGCGACTTGCCGCCACCACCGATTCGAAGCCCTCGGTCAAAGGGACCTCCTCCGAGCTTCCCGTGCCCTACCATCCGCTCCTCGTCGCGCAAGACAAAGGGGAAAAATTCCCCTGTTTTGCTACAGTAAACCATCAATTAGAAATTACATTTTCTGCCATTGTCACTTTTTAATGATATTTTATTTATTCTGCATTGCGGAAAATATCCTCTAGTTTCTCATAATTGCCATTTCAGCATTGTTTCTTGCTTAAACCTTAATCTAAAGGCAATCTTGGCTTGATTCTTGTCCAAACTAACTACGAACGAACGTTTTTAATTGGTGCGAATTTTAATACGTCATTGCCTCCCTGTGGATATGACCCGCTCCTCTGCGAGTGGTTATTTCTTGTTAAATATTGATTAGTCGATTTTTCCACCACATTAAACTACAAACGACTTTAATGCGAAAGATCGATCAGTCAAATGGCGCCGTTGCCGGGGAGGCAACAGACGCAATAATTTCGCCTAATTTTATTTTGATTATTTGTCAATTGCACAGAGATTTGACCATTTATTATTTTCTTTTCTGTGAGAGAAATTTTGTGCAAGAATCAGCCTGTGTGAGAGGCGACCCTTGACATCGCCAGACGAGAAGTGGACGAGCAATTTTGAAAGGAGGAGAAGGACGAGGACGCGACGGACACCTTTGTATTTAGTCGCTAGTTTAATTAGAATAGAATTAAGACTGTAGACTTAATTTTTCATTGCAGTTAGTTTGAAACCCTTGTTCTGGGGCATATTTTGAGGGGTTTGTTCCCCGATTTTGTTTTGGGCCCGTGTTGGGTAACTTTTGGGAGCCTATTCCCTTTTCTTTAGATTTAGGTTTATTTTTTTTTATTATTACTTTTATTTGCTTGTGCATAAGTAGTTCTAAAAAAAATAGAAAAAGAAAAAAAATGAGCTGTCTGCTAGAAGCTGCCTGCCCTAGGACGAACCATTTAGGTCTGTATGAGCAGCCTCTACATTTACTTTTCTGCATTGCGTGCATTTTTGCATCGAAGATCGCTGGAGGCAAGGTACGCATTCTCTTACTTTGCATCCTATTTTTGAACACGCATTGCATTTGGGATTTAATGCGAAGACCACCTAATCTGTACTGAATAAATCTAACAAGTGGTCACATTTTTTTAGAAAAAGGACTAATTAAAGGAAGGACATTTTAAAAACCAAGGATTTGATTTTCAAACTTGGCGTGCGATTCAAAGTTCAAAATCTTTGACGGTGTATGCACACTTATTTCACTTGCACCACGGCACGCTTCTAGACACTCCTTAGGTTTGGAAATACTAGGACAAGAGCCCTCCTTTCGTTGGATTCTGAAGTGTTCGGAACTTGAGATCAAAGGTTTTGCAAGTCCAAAGAGGGGGATACCCTGTCATGGATTTTTGGGGGTAGTTGAGGAGCACCGCGAAAGCACAGCTTCAAAGGAAGGCTTAGGCCTACTTGCATCCCTCGATCTTCCGTCTTTGGATTTACTTGACCATTTGAGATTTAGGGAAGAACACCTAAGCTCCAACTAGGTCTTCTTAGGCGAACAGTAGGTCGACAATAGGCTCGTAAATTGATTGAACAAATTGTATTGTCACCTACAATCTGACTTAAAATCAAAAGCCTAAATTGGGAAAGACCTAAAAGGTCCTTTTTGAATTGTGTCTTGCTTGGGGAATTCTGATTGAAGTGTGAGTTAGAATGGACCACATTGATTTTCATCCTTTCACATCTTGCCCACACCCTCACCCCCACTCTGCATCTTTCGATCCTAGACGCCGAGATGGTTCATTCCTTGATGGACATAATGACAATCATTGGGATCCGTTTTACTCCTATTATAAGAGTATTGGCCTAGTTAAGCCCCAAATTAGTGAGTAGAACTCAGGAGCGGGATTTGCTTTGCCCAATATCCCACATACCAAAGAAATACCCAACCCACCCTCCCTGAAAAATTATAATGGTTGGACAAGCACTCCTAGGTACTATAAGCCTGAGCCTGACTTCTCTCATGATAGAAATGACCTCTCTTCTTTGAAGATGGAAATACAGAAAATGCAAAATGAAATGAGTGAATTGTTAGGAGAATCTTTAAGAGCAGGCCAACAAGAAAGAGATGAAATTAGCCACCCAATCTACCCCATTGACGATGACGTACACCCCTCTACAATAAATGCATCTCCCGTGGGAGAGCTACACTTTAAGTTGGAGGGAAATTCTGGAGAGAATAGCTACTTTTCGAGGATCGATTTTGAAACCTCCACATTAGATGACACCTCCTTGAGAGATCTACACTTTAGGTGGGAGGAAAATACACATGACAGTAGCTATGCATTGGATGAAGAAAGGTGGCAACCCGAGGAAGATGATGATAAGGTTGAGTATCCACCTAATTTATATTGGAGTCAAAAGAAGGGAATGATGGTACCATTGGAAGACCTCGACCCAGATGATAGTATTTTCGTGACATTTGATGAAGTGGGTCAAAGTCAAGTTGTTAATCCTACCCTCCCTTCTAATCACGATATGGAACTCAAACCCACCCTTAGGGAACCTAACCCTAAAGAAATTGACATATCTGAGGAGTCTGATGTTACCAGCGTAAACCATTTACCTCAGATAGAGCACCCTAGGGGATCTGCTGAGATATTAAATGATTCTAGACCTCGGGTACATGATGAATTGTGCGATGAGGAGGAAGACGAATTATATGAGGAACCTACATTCAAGATTTGGAGTGACACTAAGGGTGATTATGTCTTATTTGAAGAGTTAGCCCCTGAGGATGTCACAAATTTGACCAAATTAGGTTTCCTTAGCACACCCATTGATGATATTTCTCCTCATGATAAAATGATGGAAAATTTGGAAGCAATTTCTAAGATTTATGTGGATTCACATATAGACTCCGGGGAAGATTTGAGTAAAGAACAAAAACCTGGGGATGACATTGATAAGATAATCCCTAGATCTGTTGCTTCCAACCTGCCTTCATTCACTTCGAAGTCACCCTCTGATTCGCTTATATCTGAAAGCGAAATTGTGACTCCTGATGAAGAGCAAGAAGATCCATGTGATGGTGCAAGGAATGCTAGGGATGAAATTGAGGATTTAGAAAGAGTGTTTGGGATGGACACCGAGATGATTAAACCCAACCTAGATCTTATGGCCATCCCACAACCTCGTAACTTGGACACCCTAGACGATCCTTGCCTTAGAGAATTGCTCACTTTTGTTCTGACTAGGGGGCTTAACAGACCAATATTTCCTGTAATGGAGTATCGGGTATGGATTGATGATTTCTTTAGTCAGTCCATTACCCTGTGGGTTTATCTCTTTACCATTCCTTCCCCATACCTTTTGGAGGATCCATCTTATCCTCCCCCTACCCCTTTGGAGGTTGTTTTACCTATTTATCCTTTAGAACCTCTTCTGGTGACCTGGGAAGATTTCATTCCCATTTTAGTTGGGCGAGCATTTGCTATCGGGATTCATCATCAGCTCGCCAACATCCTAGGTTACCTATTTTCTAGGCCAACTTTGCTTTGCTCATTTTTAGGGCCTATTTCTGCAATTCTTGAACCTGATTTGCAGGTTCTTTGGCTATTCAGCCCAGCTCTAACCCAGGTAATATCCTTCTATGCAATGAGGACATTGCAAATTTTAGGCATGGGGGGGTGTACTTGGGGATATACATAGCATAATTGCATACATTTGTACATATATAAAAAAAAAGAGAAAAAAAAAAGGTTTTGAGCTTAACTGGCTAGATCTTGCAGTCTTAAGCAAATCAGAACTCTAGGGTAGACTAAGTTAATTCTAGGGTCAAACTTTAGAAGCTAAATGAGCTACTAGCTTTAGACCTTTAGGGTCCTTCGTGGACTTAACAACTTAAGTAGGAGTTAAGTTGCGGACCATTCCTTAAGAGGTTGAGGAAGGAAAACTAGGGTTTGAGTTAAAGGGTGGGGTAGTACCTGGAGTCTTATTCTACCTTTTGGTTTACGGGTCCTTGTAACCCAGGCATCCAAATTTCACACACTTGGTCTGGTAATCAACTTAATTTCTGTCTTTCTGAAAAGAGATTTGGTTCTCTTAGTTTTGACTTAAGAGAGGCTTGAAAACACATTTTGATTAGAAGAGTTCCCGCTGCAGGAGAGGTGGAGTATATACTCACCTTGAGGATGCAATGATAACATATTAACTCCTCGACACTTGTCTCTTAGGATATCCATCCTACTGGGGGCATGTAAGTGCATTGCGCGGTTCAGGTACCATGGGCGGCCCTATCTCGAAGTGCCGATTGCCATAGGCCTGAATTCGCTTAAGAAATCCATGGGCGATACTATCTCGAAGTGTCGATTGCCAGGAGTTCTTGGGGTCGTTATGGGCGGTGCTATCTCGAAGCATCGAAAGCCAGGCACCCTTCGAGGTATGGTAATGGGGACAATGAATCTGACATAGACCGTGTTGATAGCTGATCTGAGGTTAGACTTAGAAGAATCAAAAAAAAAAAAAGTATATATATATAAAAAAAATAATCCTTTAACTCAAATAACTCAGACCAATACACAGGCACGGATGCTTTAATCTTAGGGATCAATAAACTTTAGGGTAGAGTCAGAAATCAGGGAAACTTGTGCCTGCAACTTGTCTTTAGCCGACCTAGTCTGTAACTTAGCAACTACTTAGGAACCTTAGGTCTAGAGCGTGAACTTAATATGCTTCTGAAGGAAGACTAAGTGAGTTGACTAGTCTACTTAGAGTTCTAGGTTTCACTTAATTTTGCTAGGGACTAGCAAAAATTAGGCATGGGGGTATTTGATTAGCCCATAGTTGTGAGCTATTTAAGTATTTAAATGCCTAAACATTAGGATAATTCCAACATTTATTTAGCATAAATTAGGATGTAAATAGATTAATTCATATTTTTAATTTAATTACATAATCCATACATTGCATTCATATTTTAAGTGCATTTAGAATTAGCTTAGAATGCCATTCATCTAATTAGTTAACTAATTAAGTACATTGTTTTAGTTAACATAAAACTTGAGGGTTTGTATATCAATAACCATAATATTTTAATAATATCCTTTATAATTCTTCTTCTCAGCAACAGCTCGGCTGCCGCTGCAACGCCTCCGGCCTCACTAAAAGCGCATTCATGGATCGGCGGAGAAGGTGGATCTGCTCCCGCCTCTCCATTCAAATTTGTGCAGGCCGCTACAAAAGGAGGAGAGAGGATGCTGAGCGAGGCAGGCCTCCGCCACCGACCCACCACTGTGCAGAGAGAACTTCTCTCTTCCACTCCACACTGCCGGCCTCTACTGTGGCGACGAGTCTCCATCACCGTGGGCGTGTGGTGTGACAGGCCACACCGCCATCCGGAGCTCGCCCGCATTACCGTGCATCTCCCTTGCCGTCGTCACCAACCACCACCGCCGCAACCACCGTCACTGCAATCACCTTCTCATTCACTTAAGACGTCCGGGAAATTTCCCGGATGTCTGAAGCTACCCGCTCACCTACGATCACCCGACTGCATACCCGTCTGAAGTCCACCCGCACCCGCACAACCACATCCGCCCACCTCACCGTTCACGCCCGCACCACTACCCTCGCGCCTGCGCCTTCATCCGTGCGCGCCCACGCCTGCAGCGCCACCCACCAGCCTCCAGCGCAACCACGCCCACCATCAGCCTTCGCCATCTCCACGCCCTCCAGACCGCGCACGCCCTCCTCAGCCTGCAGCGCCCACCTCCCGAGCTTGCAGCAGCAACCGTGCCTGCAGCAGCAACCGTGCCTGCAGAACTCCAACCGCAACCACACCCACGCCTGCCGAACCTCCAACCGCGCCCACCAGCCTGCAGCGCCCTTCTCCCATGCCTGCAGAACCGCCAGCAGCAGCAACGCGTGGCAGTCCTCACCGCCAACAGGCCGCGCGTGCTCACCGGCTGCAGCAACTCCGCCGGAGCTCATCCGGCCACCTCCGGCCACCGCGTGACTTGCCGCCACCACCGATTCGAAGCCCTCGGTCAAAGGGACCTCCTCCGAGCTTCCCGCGCCCTGCCATCCGCTCCTCGTCGCGCAAGACAAAGGGGAAAAATTCCCCTGTTTTGCTATAGTAAACCATCAATTAGAAATTACATTTTCTGCCATTGTCACTTTTTAATGATATTTTATTTATTCTGCATTGCGGAAAATATCCTCTAGTTTCTCATAATTGCCATTTCAGCATTGTTTCTTGCTTAAACCTTAATCTAAAGGCAATCTTGGCTTGATTCTTGTCCAAACTAACTACGAACGAACGTTTTTAATTGGTGCGAATTTTAATACGTCATTGCCTCCCTATGGATACGACCCGCTCCTCTGCGAGTGGTTATTTCTTGTTAAATATTGATTAGTCCATTTTTCCACCACATTAAACTACAAACGACTTTAAAGCGAAAGATCGATCAGTCAAGGTTGCGAAGGGAATGTGCCCAGTTGGCAGGAATTCACCATCTGGGAGAGTTGATTGTGAACCTCTGTGATCTCATCTTTGTGCTGTTTTTGCATAGCCGCATTCATCTTTTGAATGTCAGCCAGAGTCTAAAGAATAAGAGTCATTTGATCTATCTGAGTTGGCCTAGATTGATAGGTGTGGTTGGGCCGAGGCTGAGGTGGCTGATATGGATGAGGAGCTTGTGGACGGGGTTGATATGGTCTCTGATTTTGATTATTTCCCATCCACAGGAAAATGGGATGATTCCACCATCCAGGGTTGTAGGTATTAGAGAATGGGTCATTCTGGATGGCGTTCAGGTCCTCACTGGTCTGAGGAACCTCAGAAAAGTCAGAGTACGAGAGATCAGAGTTCCCCCAACTAGAGTAGGCAGGGTCGGAGTTTCCTCCGACCCTAGAGTCAGATGGGGGTGGATACGAGTCCATCCCGTGAGAAGATCGGTGATAGATGTTATGCACAGCTTCCCTTCCAGAGGGCGGCTATGCGAATGGGTTTTACGCAGAGGTGGCTCGCTACAAATGTCGAGTTAGCTCATCCACCTTCTTCTCAATGATAGAGACCTTGTCCAAACGACTGGCCATCAATTCCAAGTAGATAGATGAGGACAGGCCCTGCGTCTCATGTGCCCCCCTTGGATTCGTCGATGCCTGGGCATTTGTCCAATCGAATAATCCCATGGAGTCATTATTGATGGAGTTCTCGCACATATTCTCGAGAATCTCCCACACAGTGTCTTCGTGTTGACCCATGATATTTCCTCTGCAAGTTGCATTGACGAATAAACGGATATCTTCACAGAGTCCCTGGTAAAAAGACTGGACTTGTTCCCATTTAGGAACTCCATGATAGGGGCACTTTCTCATGAGATCCAGGAAATGATCCCATGCCTCGTGAAGTGGTTTTCCAGGCTGCTATGTGAAGTGCGTGATCTAGTGTCCTAAAGCATTTGTCTGACCAACTGGGAAGAACTTTTTCAGAAACTCGGATTGTAGTTCAACCCATGTGTTGATTGGATGTGTTTGAGTTTGATACCAGTGAGCTGCTTTGTCATGAGAGAGAAGGAGAACATCTTCATGAGAAGAATGTCCCGATTTTGAACATCTAACCCGAAGGTTTGGGCCAGATGCTTGAGCTGTTTGATGTGCTGAAAAGGATCCTCTGAATTGAGCCCATGAAATTTTGGAATATCATGAATCATGTTGGGCTTGAGTTCAGAATTAGGATCTCCAGCCGAGATTTGGACTCAAGGTTCAATCGCCACCGCAGCGAGATTGTAATGATCTCGCATCATAGGACGCTGCAGTGGATTCACAAAGGATTGGAATAAATCATTAAGGCGCTGAAGTTGATTCTCAAAATTATTCTCTTCTTCTCCGGGTTGTGCCATGATGATGGATGAAGGAGAATTAGGCTCAGATGAATTAGAAGAGATGTCTATGTGATGGGGTTGCTGCACAAACATGGAAGTCAAGGTCTGGCCTTGGTGAGAGTGAATGACTAAAGGAGGCCTCAAGGATGGTCTTAAGGACCTCCTACTGAACATACACTGATGGTCTGGATGAGGATAGAATGTGATGGACCCAATCAAGACACCCAAAAATTTTGGATGACTATAGAGGTTCGGGGCAAATGATACCCCTTAGTCAGAAAGTCATCCACCTGAGAATTACCTGGGCAGCCAGAGAGGGAGAGTCCCACAAAGACCCCTACATTATAGAGCGCCCCAACGGGTTACAAGGTTTCCCCCATCCGACCTTTCTTGTCACCGATGTTCCAGGTAGACTAGAATGGGGACTTGACCTCTTAAGTCTACCAATTTTATTTAAGAGCAAGGGTGCTTAAGATTTCACTTGAACTTTAGATGTATTGAGTGCAAACGTGACTTAATTTCAAGATTGGTTGACCCAACAAGGTGGGTCAACCTCACCTATTTGTCCTTTGAGAAGTTTTAGGTCCCTCTTTTAGGATTCAAGTGAGATTAAGAGCCTTATTTTTAGGCTTTGCTTGAATAGATCAATTCAACCAAGGCTTAGGCACACATCATTTAGAAAAGTTGATTCTTGTTTATGTAAGTGTGTCTCTAAAATCCTAACTTGGAATCCTTAATTGGCTCTAATTTTGGTCCAATTTAGTTTGCTAAATGTGATATCTAGGGCTCAAACAAGAATGTGGTAGCCTTAGGTACCTTAAATGGGTGCACAAATCAAGTTTTGTTGTTGAAATCAAATCAGGCAACTTGATGAATTAGCTAAGAATGGAATGCAAGTAGCCCTAATTGATTTTATCCTTTTTTCCTTTTTAGAATGAGGGGCTTAAGAGAGAGAGTAATCAAAAATTACCTTCCCCTGGTGTGTTTGATGTGCGGCTGTCTTTCTTCAATGTATCTTCTCCCTGAAACAACCACAACCAAAGAGATATGGCAAGTTAGTATTGTTGGTGCTAGAGCACCACGATCATTTGTTTTGATGATAACAAAACACGTGTTATTTAACATTTGCAATTTGAGTCCTAGATTTCAGGTCAATTGCAAATGTGGACGTGTTTAGACGGAGTTCGAGCTCGCATCCAGGACGGATTGGAGGAGCTTGACGGAAAACAGAGGAGGTTCGCGTGGAGCGAAAGATTGAAGATGGAAGGAAATGAAGAATAGGATAGATTTCCTTCTTTTGTACTTGTTGTATTTTTCGTTTCTTTTGTTGCTCTTTATTTCCTTAGATATTTCATGTTAAAGAGCCTCAAAGAACCCTAACAGTAGTCCTAGGAACACCGGCACAACCCTATGATACTTAGGTTTTCTGTAGAATACTTAGAAAACCAATATAGGGTTCAAACAGCACTTCCAGACATCTAATTCCAAAATCAGACGTCTGATAAAGTATTGTAAGACGTCTGACTGTTGTTTCAGACGTCTGATAACTGTTAGGCTGGACATAGCTAGTTCTGTTTGATGAAATCAGACGTCCAGACCTTAGTCCAGACGTCTTAGAAGACGTCTGATGGATTTGCCAGACGTCCAGTTAGTGGACCGTTGGCTGGCTTAGCAGACAGCAAGATTATGACCGTTAGAGCCTTATCAGACGTCCTTAGGTCTTTCCAAACGTCTGAGAAATGACCGTTTTGCCTCGACTGACCCAAAATCTCTTCTCAGATATTTTCTAGCCGTTGCAACATTTGGAAATCAATTCCCACAGTAAAAGTAGGTTTCCAGACGTCCAGACATAGTGCCAGACGTCCTATATGTCGTCTGATGGACTTGCACAAAAACCCTGTTTAGATCTGATTCAAGTCAGGGAGAAACCCGCATAGAATCAGACGTCTGACCTTGAAATCAGACGTCTTAAAGTGTCCTTCCAGACGTCTGATGCCATAGTTAGACGTCTGATAACCCTGTCAAATGCAATCATTGTCCTGATTTCGGCCTGATTCTCTTGGGCTTTGCACCCAACGGCTATAGAACCTTTCTTAAGCCTTCCAAAGCCTTCCTAAGGCCTCTATAAATAGAGGGGAGCCTTTGCAACACAAAAACACACAAGATATACACTTAGAAAAACACAAGACACACTTAAGCAACATACTTCCACTCTCTTGTGTCCAATTGAGGCCCTTGCTCTCCAAGCTCTAGTTTCATTCTCTTGAGAGCATCATTCCCTTCGCGCACCCGCTCTCCCGCTGTTGTTCACGAGAGCGACATAGCGCCGTCGCGTGGCTCACGCACCGCGTCATCGTCGACGCACTCCTTGCAAAGGGGAGTTTCCTATTTCCTATAGAAGCTAGGTTTAATTATTTTGTTGGCTCTATAGGACTATTGTTTATTTTATCTTTGTCTTTTGGTTGGGTATTCGCTTTGCGAATTCCCGTCTCCTTCGTGGGACAAAATCCTTCTCGTGGAGAGAAGGGGTTGAGGAACGCTACCCTCGTACTTGTAGCGTGGTTGTATTGAGGTTGAATCACCCTCGTTTTAAGTGATTCGGTTTAGTGGATTTGATCAACTAGGTTAATCGGAAAATCCTAACTCGAGAGGGTTAGGTGGTGGTTTTCACCCGGTTTGGGTTTCCACCTAAAAATACCTGTGTACATTTTGCGATTGATTTTTGTGAGATTGCTTTATATATTTCGATTACGCATTTTTTTGTCACGCTGATCTCACCCCTCCAAGTAGGGAAACTTTCAATTGGTATCAGAGCAGGTTTTGCTGTTTCAGCGTAACAACCCGGCAAGAGATCAAATGGAGGGAAGTACATCAGCAATCAGGATCTCCGAGGGGCAGTCCACAACCCGTCCGCCGTTCTTCGACGGGAGCAACTACCCCTACTGGAAGTTGCGGATGAAGACCTGGCTTCAAGCCACCGACTTCACGGTCTGGGCCAGATGCGAGATGCCTTTCGACATCCCAGAAAAACCCGCGGGAGGCTACTCGCAGCAACAAATCCGTGAGCTCTCTTTAAACGCAAAGACCATGAACGCCCTTTACTGCGCGCTCAGCTCGGAAGAATTCAACAGAATCTCGCAGTGCGCCACCGCATACGAAATTTGGCACACACTCGAGGTAACTCATGAAGGTACCTCTAAGGTAAAAACCTCAAAAATTAATTTACTTTCTCAAGAATTTGAATCTTTTTCAATGAAATCTAACGAGTCTTTAAGTGAGATGAACACTAGGTTCACTCTCATTGTAAATAACTTGAAAGCTTTAGGAAAGACTTTCATCAAGGGGGAGCTTCAAGGGAAGCTTCTTCGTTCCCTTGGACCGGAGTGGGAACAGAAAGTCACCGCCATCGAGGAGGTGAACGAAATGGAGGAGCTCAACATGGAAGATCTCCTAGGCAATCTGATGGCCTACGAGACTAAGTTGAAGCAGAAGAAGAAGGATACACCGGAGCCTAAACCAAAGAAGACTCTCGCCTTCAGAGCCGCGTCGGATAGCGAGGTAAGTTCCGACGACGAAGACTTTAGAATTTTACTTAAAAATTTTTCCAAGTTTTGTAAGGAATTAAAGAAAGAGAAGAAGGAAATCCCGAGACGTTGCTACCACTGCAACGGGAAAGGGCATCTGCGACCAGAATGCCCTCTTCTCAAAAAGGAGAAGAAGAAGGAAAAGGAGAAGAAATCTAAGAAGAAGGCGTTCCAAGCCACTTGGGACGATTCTAGCTCGGAGGAAGAAGAAGAAGAAAAGACCATAGAAGAAGAAATCGCTTGCTTCGGCTTCATGGCCAGAGGAAGCGACAGCGAAAGTGACTCAGACAACGAGGTAAATCTCGATCTTCAAGAAGCTTTTAATGAACTTTTTGAGATTAGTAAATCACTTAGGATAGAAAATAAAAGCATTAAAAAGAACCTTAGTTTTCTTAAAAATGAAAATGATAGGTTAGAAATAAAACTTAAGGATCTAGAAGCTTGTCCTAAAAATAATAACATGTTATTAGAAAATCATAACCTCATCAATGAAAATAATAAGTTGATTGAGGAAAATGACAGTCTAAAAATAGAAATTTTTGATTTAAAGACTAAAATGAATACTATAGAAAAAGAAATTGCATGTCTTAGGGAAAACTCTAACAAACTAATCAACAAAGTAGATGATTTATATAGCCCTAAGATTGAGAAAGGATCTCCATCAAGGAGACCTTCTAACAAATCCGGATCCAAGCCCACTTGGATACCGAAAAAAGAATTAGAATCTTGTTTTGTAGGGTTCAGGGATGACTACAACATAAAGGACTGGACCTACAAGCTCAAGGCTGGTCAACTCAAGTTGGGAGAACCAAGGAGTAGACCAAGGAGGAGAACAAGAAGACCGACGAGACGGCGAACAAACGACGGACCCGCCGCACGTCGACCACCAGATTGGAGACCGGCTCCGATGCCCGGGCCTCCAAGCTACGGATGGGAGCCCCATCCGATGTGGCATCCACCACCACCATTCGGGCCATTTTATTGGCCATGGTAGGTGAGGTAAAATTCTTAACCCTATCTTTTTATAAGCTTTTAGATAGGGGGAGTTAAAAAATGATGAGCTAATTGTCAATTTTTTAGGGGGAGATGTAAGGTAGCTAAATTTCCTTTAGTAAGGGGGAGAAAATAATAGCTATCTTGTTGTTACAAAAAGGGGGAGAATATTACCTTTGTCAAAAGAAACTCATAGAAGAGCATGTTTTAAGAGGGAGTTATAGGAAATGTAAAACCAATCAAACCTTTTTGATAATGTCAAAAAGGGGGAGGATTTTTTGTATTATTATTTACGATTTTGTCATCATCAAAAAGGGGGAGATTGTTGGTGCTAGAGCACCACGATCATTTGTTTTGATGATAACAAAACACGTGTTATTTAACATTTGCAATTTGAGTCCTAGATTTCAGGTCAATTGCAAATGTGGACGTGTTTAGACGAAGTTCGAGCTCGCATCCAGGACGGATTGGAGGAGCTTGACGGAAAACAGAGGAGGTTCGCGTGGAGCGAAAGATTGAAGATGGAAGGAAATGAAGAATAGGATAGATTTCCTTCTTTTGTACTTGTTGTATTTTTCGTTTCTTTTGTTGCTCTTTATTTCCTTAGATATTTCATGTTAAAGAGCCTCAAAGAACCCTAACAGTAGTCCTAGGAACACCGGCACAACCCTAGGATACTTAGGTTTTCTGTAGAATACTTAGAAAACCAATATAGGGTTCAAACAGCACTTCCAGACGTCTAATTCCAAAATCAGACGTCTGATAAAGTATTGTAAGACGTCTGACTGTTGTTTCAGACGTCTGATAACTGTTAGGCTGGACATAGCTAGTTCTGTTTGATGAAATCAGACGTCCAGACCTTAGTCCAGACGTCTTAGAAGACGTCTGATGGATTTGCCAGACGTCCAGTTAGTGGACCGTTGGCTGGCTTAGCAGACAGCAAGATTATGACGTTAGAGCCTTATCAGACGTCCTTAGGTCTTTCCAGACGTCTGAGAAATGACCGTTTTGCCTCGGCTGACCCAAAATCTCTTCTCAGAGATTTTCTAGCCGTTGCAACGTTTGGAAATCAATTCCCACAGTAAAAGTAGGTTTCCAGACGTCCAGACATAGTGCCAGACGTCCTATATGTCGTCTGATGGACTTGCACAAAAACCCTGTTTAGATCTGATTCAAGTCAGGGAGAAACCCGCATAGAATCAGACGTCTGACCTTGAAATCAGACGTCTTAAAGTGGCCTTCCAGACGTCTGATGCCATAGTTAGACGTCTGATAACCCTGTCAAATGCAATCATTGTCCTGATTTCGGCCTGATTCTCTTGGGCTTTGCACCCAACGGCTATAGAACCTTTCTTAAGCCTTCCGAAGCCTTCCTAAGGCCTCTATAAATAGAGGGGAGCCTTTGCAACACAAAAACACACAAGATATACACTTAGAAAAACACAAGACACACTTAAGCAACATACTTCCACTCTCTTGTGTCCAATTGAGGCCCTTGCTCTCCAAGCTCTAGTTTCATTCTCTTGAGAGCATCATTCCCTTCGCGCACCCGCTCTCCCGCTGTTGTTCACGAGAGCGACTAGCGCCGTCGCGTGGCTCACGCACCGCGTCATCGTCGACGCACTCCTTGCAAAGGGGAGTTTCCTATTTCCTATAGAAGCTAGGTTTAATTATTTTGTTGGCTCTATAGGACTATTGTTTATTTTATCTTTGTCTTTTGGTTGGGTATTCGCTTTGCGAATTCCCGTCTCCTTCGTGGGACAAAATCCTTCTCGTGGAGAGAAGGGGTTGAGGAACGCTACCCTCGTACTTGTAGCGTGGTTGTATTGAGGTTGAATCACCCTCGTTTTAAGTGATTCGGTTTAGTGGATTTGATCAACTAGGTTGATCGGAAAATCCTAACTCGAGAGGGTTAGGTGGTGGTTTTCACCCGGTTTGGGTTTCCACCTAAAAATACCTGTGTACATTTTGCAATTGATTTTTGTGAGATTGCTTTATATATTTCGATTACGCATTTTTTTGTCACGCTGATCTCACCCCTCCAAGTAGGGAAACTTTCAAGTATCTATATCAGAAATTGTAATCAAGAATTTAAATTGCCCGTTGCTCCTCGGCAACGGCGCCAAAACGTTTATCGAAAGCGAGATCGATGTTTTAAAATAATCACGTTGCAGTATAGTCGAAATCGCTTTGAAAACAAATACAATTTTATTACTCGAAAAGATTTCCATGGTCGAACATAAGGAGCAAATTGGTATTTAGAAATCAAAACCACAATTCAGAATTAAAAGAGTATGCAATAATATCAGTATCAGAGTGCAAACATATGGGAGTAAAATGGTGATGTAGATTACCAAATAATCCTATAATATCACCAAGGAACTCAATATATGAATGTGCAATGAGAACTAGAATCTGCCGTCTGATGAAGGAATCATACGACTTAAAGTGTCTGACCCGTCTTTTCTTTCTTCTTCTTCTTCTTCTTCTTATGCTTTTCCCTTAACTTCTTATTCCTGCTACCTTGGCTTCCTTCTTCTCTGGTTTTAGCCTTTCATCCTCTTCCTTTCTTCTTCTTCTGGCCTCCTCTTCTTCAGCTTTTGCCTTTACCTTTTCCTTCTCTGAGGCCCTTCTCTTTATCTTCTTCTCTTCTTCTTCCTAACCACCTCTTCTTCCTCTGAATTGGCTAAGTGTTGGAGCCAATCCTCTCAGAGCAAAAACTCCCTAACCCCGCGCAGCTCTCCTTTCTCTTTCTCTTTCTATTTCAGTCTCGCTCTCCCAGAGCCTTAGCTGGTTGGGTAATCGGACCTATCGCATACCCGGGTCCAGGCTCACCAGCGTGTGTGGTGATTGAGGAGTGAAGTCAGGCATGTAGTTGGGTTGACCAGGTCTGCGTGGGTAGTGCCACGGATAAGTCTAGTGAAGGGGGGAGGAGGACCTCACCCTCAATGTTGGAGGCGAACAGCCTTCTGTACTTTTTCACTTTATGTGGGTACGGGTGCCTTTTCACTTCCGAGGTGGGACTAAATGTCCCACCTGTCTTCCACACGTCTATAGTAGGGAGTGGCCTGATAGACAACTTTTCGCTTAGCGTTATAGTATTTAAGTGGTGGAAAAATCGACTAATAAAAAATAATGAAAATAACCACTAGCAGAAGAGCGGGTTGTGTCCACAGGGAGGCAATGATGCAATCAATACTTAATTATTTAATGTTATTTCGGGTAGTGCAAAATCCCTGTTCAAATCTGACTTAAAATGTGAAGGAAAGTAGATTTGCAATAATTTGAAAAGATAAGGGTATAAGTGCAGTTTTCCCTCACAGAAATCCTCAATAAATTTAGGATGAATTCATGCAATTTTCACGTGATGTGTACTAAAGACAATTAGTACTTAAGTTAAGCCCAAAATCAATCTTTAAACTAGTTAATATCAATACCATGCAATTATAAAGAACTATGAGTGTTTGAATGCAATTCTGCCATAATATAATAATAATAAAAAAATAAAATTGGTGGCAATGGCATTGAATGTAAATTTTAATTGAGAGGAAAATAGGGCTTTCTTCCTCTCTCATCGCGAGAGAGAGAGAGAACTGCGGGGGTTGATGCGAGGCTCAAGAGGATGACGAGGTCGAGAGCTCTTCGATGGTGGCAGCGACGACGACGGAGGTGGTCGGTTGAGGTGGCCGGAGCTCCGGCCTGTTGACAAAGAAGGCATAGTTGCTGCAGTGCCTGCGGCTGGTGGTGCGGGCGGAGGCGTGCGTGCACGCTGGTGCGCGAGCAGGCACTTGCTAGTGCTCCTGCAGATGGGCGGCGGAGTGCGCTTACAAGCATGCGGTTTGCAGGAAGGTGGAGCGGTGCGCCTGCAGATGGCGCTAAAGGGAGAGGCGCGCGGGCGGAGAGGGCGTGAGTGCCTGCAGTGGCTGGAGGGGGCGAGCTGTAGGGCGCGCTGATTTGCAGGGGGCGTTGTTGCGCGGGCAGGCTGATGGCGCTTGCAGATGAGCGATGCACGCGCTAGCAAGTAGTGGGGCACACGGTTGAGAGCAGATGGCACTGAAGGCAGGAAGCTGTAGGGCGTGCAGGCGCGGTGAGCAGGGGGCGGGAGGGTGCACTGGTGTGTGGTGCGAGCAGTTGGTGAGCGCCTACAGCAAGGGAGAGGCACGCTATTGGGTGCGGGCGCCTGCTGTGGTGTGGGCGGAAGGTGATGAGGGACGCGGCTTGGTGCGCACGGGCAGGTAGATGTGTTGCGGTGCTGGGAGGGGCGGACGCAGTGCCTGTAGAGGGTTGAAGTGTTGCGCTTGGTGCTGAAGGGAGGAAGCGCTGAAAGGAGGATGCGGCTGGAGATGAGGGGTGCGGCTAGAGATAAGTGCACGGAGGAAGAGTAGGCCGCACTCCTGCGCGGGGAAGATGCCCATCCACAGTGCATGCTGGAATTGTTCCTCGCAAGGGGGAAGATATATTTGTTATGCACGCCGCCTCTTCTCTTTTTAACTCCTCTCTCTCCCGGCATGCGCCAATCCAGATATTTGCAAATCCCTTTTCTATTTTTGGCCGGCGAGCATTGGAGGAGACGGCCGGACGAAAGGGAAAACTTCCTCCAGTTGTTGGGGAAATTTGCTCCCCAACCCTTGCTCTTTCTGAATATAATACCTGCACATAAAAATAACAAAATCATTACATATTAAGTTATAGAATGTTATAAACGTAAATCATGATGCGTGCAATTCTTCTACAACTTAATTGTAATTATTAACACACCTACAAGGTACAATTAAAGGTACTTAGGCTTAATATTAGTCCATTAAAATGGACTCATCATGGCCCTCTCAATTGCCTCAACTGTTGAGGCTCTCGACTGCAATTGAGGGTCTGGAACCGTGCACAGTCAACTTCTGTGCATCTTGGGAGTGTCAGCTTGGGACAACAAGGCCTGGAGCGACCTCAAGCTTGCTTCTAGCTTGGCAGCAATGGAGGACAAGGCTTGGTACCTGAAATCAGGAGAACGGCCTTTCGGCCACATCAAATCGTTCAGGGAGCATCGTCGAAGCATGGTGGATGTGCTGGGGGTGTTGCCATGGCTCGTGGGAGCCTGTGAGTGTGTGCCTAGGGCATACTGTGTGTGTGTGTGAGTGGGTGTGTTCGGGGAGGTATTTGGGTGAGTGCCGCGGTGAGTGAAGTGAAGGGAAGTGATCAGTGAAGTGAGGCGGAGGTTGTGGGCTTGTCGGTGAGGGTTTTGGTGGCCTGTGGAGGTGGGATGGCCTCCCAGAGTTGGTGGTCGGAGATGTAGATGAAGGTGCGAGGGGCGGCAGTGGTCGATTTGAAGTGGAATAAATGCGGAAATAAAGTAGAGGTGCAAGGGAACTTATCTGGGAGGTTAAGGTACGAAGGGGGTGAGCAAGGGCGTCGAGTCTGGTATGGCCGATGCCAGAGACAAAGGCAACTCTGGTGAGGTGGGAACGATGAGGACGAAGAGGGAGTAGCACCTGCTGGTACGGCGAGGCGTGGACGAAATTAGGGAGGATGGATCCACCGCAGGTATGGCGATCGGATGATGAGGAGGAGCAGAGAAGGGTCGTCGGACGTCCAAGAGCCTACAGCTGTGAGGGGAAGAGAAGAATTTGAGGTATTCACGACCGAAATCGAGCGTGAAGGAGTTGGGGAGATCTGGGCTTCTTTAAATAGAGCTCTGGAGGTCGGTTAGGGCTTGGGAAGAAAGCTTCCCAAGCTTGGAAGGTCGCCGGAGATGGGAATTGTTAGGATACCCGCATCTCTCATGCATTCACATTAGAGATTGGGAGGGAATCATATCTCAAAGATGGGTTCATATTGACAGGAATTTCTCAGAGGATCTTCCTTCCAATTTTGGAAGAGATCCTCCAAGCAATCAAGGAAAACTTCCAAGTTAAAGGTCGCCGAAGTAGGTTTCCTCCACGATAATCGTAAAGGGACCTACTTGTGAAGATGATGAGAAAGCTAGGGGACTGTTAGCAAGGGCTTTTGAAAGTTAGGGGTAGAAATGTAATCAGACTAGACTTTTTTGCAAATTAGGTCAAGGCAAACTCATTTTGGGTCCAAGTTTTAGTGCAATCCTAATTTGGACCTGAGGAATTTAATGGTGAAGTTGGATTTTGGGTTTGATCATGTTTGACTAGGAAATTTATGAAAAAATCCAGTTTAGGGTAGATATCTATCTGAGACCCCATTCTAGGTCAAGATGGGTTCTAATGGCCAAATTGAAGGTACTAAACCCTAAAGAATATTTTTATATGATTTTTAGAGAGTTTAAGTGAATTTTATCCTAACCAGAACCTTGGTTAATCAAGTGGGTTTGTTTTTAGGGTTTCAAAAATTCATTTAATTCACAGAACACACACAAACCCTTTTCTGTCGAATCCAACCAACTTGTTATCTTATTATGACCATTTGACCTTTGTTTAGCCCTCGAGAAAACCCATGGTTGTACTGCATTGGTAAAATTATAGTTTACCCCTTGTTTCTTATGTTTCTCTCAGAAAGGTTATGCAATGAATTATGACCTTCAGTTGGTTATGTAGGAGCATTTATTCTCTTCATTGGGTCAAAATGAGCTAGTTAGGGCTCATGATGGTGTTCCCATCAGTGATCTCCTCAACACTTCCGCTACGATGGATTCAGGTATCCTTCCATCGTTTTCTTTTCCATTTTCATTTTGGTTAATGGTATGGGAATAGATTATTCCTAGGATTATAGAAAATCATTTGGTTTTGATTTTATTTGATTTTAATTCCATCACTTCCCTCTCCCTCTCCCTCTCCCTCTCGATGCTACCAAGGAAGACAAATGAGGCCCTAAAGCTTGCTATGGAAGCCACACCTCACCAAGAAATAGAAATAAATATATATATATAGGGTGAAAGATTCTTAAGAATGCCCTCCAAACAAACTCTTGTTTATTAATATTGAATGCGATTTCTACGCTAAAAGTTTTGAATTTGAAAACCCTGTCATTGGAGTTGTGTAAAAATCCATTAATCAGATAAAATTACCGAAACTCTAGTGAGTCTTGGGTCAAACAAGAGGAGGCGAATGTTTGATCGAAAATCACATTGGAATTATTATCACGAAAGCATATTAGCTGATTGAAATTAATCTACTAGCTATTCTACTTAAAGAATAAATAATAAAAGAGAGAGAAAGAATAATACAAATAAAGAGAAAATAGGGAGAGAATGAACAAGAATTTTATAACCATAGGTACAAGTCCATTATAAATACTTGCTACACTAGAAAGCAAGAAATCTACACTAGAAAGCGATAAAAGAGAAGGGGGTGAGAAATTATCCCCCTCGATGGCTACTTGAAAGACGAGCTGCGTTGACGGGGTGCCCGGACAAGGGTGGCGAGATGCTAGACGAAAGAAGACGAAGACGGAGGACAGAGGATGGAACAAGGTGACGTTGCATAGGATCTACTTCCCAAATAGCGGTGAGAGGACAACCGCGGGATGCTCCACGAAGGGGGTGAGAAGATGGAAAAATTATTTTTATAACTCTAATAGAGCATCCCGGGTTTGGGACGAGCTCGTAGGGCCTTTATATAGCTATATACATGGGGGCAAAAAAGGTATTTTATCTTTAAAAATTAGCTCTGCTGCCTTTAGTTACGGACACGTGCATCACTGTAGATGCACGTCACTGAAGCCACGCCTCAACCTCTGATGTGCGATGGAGATCAGACATCTCTCGTGTGGCCATGTTGCGCCTACTGCTCTTCTGCCGTTGAAGCCTTCATGCAAATCGACAGCTAATCAAGACCGTTTGATGATCAAACGATCCAGATTGCATGCTGATCACGCACTTAGGACGTGCGCCCGCACTTCTTGGATCAATATCAGCACTTTCTCGCGTTGATGCAACGTGTCTGATCGGGCATTTTAGATGAGCATAAGATCACGCATCTTCAACCAGTAGCCCAGATCATGCTACGTCGACGCCTTCAGCACCACTCGATCATCATCTGCCGCTCGATTTGAGGCGAGGCAAGCTTCGAACCCATGACCTCTGTCCTAACAAACGACGCTTGACCGCTATGCCATGTCTTTCAAATGGTCGCGCTTTGGTTTTAAGGTCGCAACGCTCTCAACCGTTGGATCTTGATCCAACGATTAAGATTGCATGACCTTTGATGAGGTGGAGGAGGCTGATGGCTGTGGACGACCAAGATGGCACCATGTGGCACCATCTGGGCCATTCATTTTCCAATGTTGTAGATGGTGACACGGTTGTCGGATTGAATCGATTTCTCATCGTTGGGCTACAATCGTCGATCTGAACCCATCCGTGCGATCGAATTTGTTATCTGAGGTATGGATTTACACCACCTTGGCTCTTGACCTCTGATCTTTCTCAGACTGCATCTGATGTTACGGAGGTTCGATCAGGGCGATCTCAGAGTTGTTAAACTCCGATCGTTGCCCTGATCAGATCCATATGGTTGGATCTTCAATCTGAGGCCCGAAATTATATCACCCTGCTCCTTAGCCACAAAAGGAGGCCAATTAACTGAGAATTTGTACAAACTAATCTAAATGTAAAATGATGCATGCTATGCAATATTTATAATGTATGATGCAATTATATGCCAAAGAACACACATAAATATATAGTTTATGTGACATAGATGTGTCTACATCAATTAAGTAGTCCACTACTTAAAATTCTCTCCCAAAAGGCCCTCAACTCTTTCAACCAAGGAAATGAAGTTTGGGTTTTCTAGAATAAATATAAAAATTTTCAGACTCTTACATGTGTTGTACTGATACACATTACACATAAGCACATGAAACATCCACAACAAACGAAATACGGAAGTAGGAATTAGAAAAGGAAAACTAGAAGTGAAAGCTTATGCATACATTCAACCCACATTAGTGCATTCACATAAGTGTACATGGAGACGAAACCACAAGAGTAGTATTTCATACACAAAAGTAGAAACAGTGGTAGTATTTATATCTATTCACATCGCATGTTATCTCAGAGTTCAGTAAATACATTGCCACACCAGAGTTTACTACCGAAGTACATGCCTACCACTATATATAAATATATATATAACAAAAAAGTGGCTAAAACTAGGCAAGCAACTGATAAGGAAACTCAACATACTCGCTAGCTACAACTGAAACCATCCAAAAAGAACTGTTAGTCGTTGTTGTCTCATCTCATTCTAGACCATAGAGCTCCAAGAGGTTAACAATGTCGTGGACCCATCCTGATGAGCATTTTTCTACTTTAGTTTTATATATATATATATATATATATATATAGAGAGAGAGAGAGAGAGAGAGAGAAAGAGGGGACGTATCCAGAAAGAAAGCACAATGCCTACAAAATAGGCTATGAGCATCAATTGTGATCCATTGGATGAAGATCACATGAATGCAAATAATACCACCTACCTCAATGGAAGTGATTTTTGAAACAACTAATAATAATGGCCATCAAAAACTTTCCTAAAAAATAACACGCAATCAAAGTTAAATTCGATATACATTCTAAAAATACATATGAGAATTAGTTGATAATAGAAGAAGAAAGTTCGTATTACAAAAAATAATGCATGGAAAATAATAAATAATAATTAGAAAACTAAAATGTGTTACACACGTAGTTGTAATACAAGTAATAACTCAGAACTGCTTGTAATATAAAGTTGTATTATAAGTATCCATTCTAATATAAGTGTAAAAATTTGTATTACAAGTGAAAATTGATTTGTAATATATGCAAAAACTTGTATTAGAAATTGAGATAAGTTGTAATAGATCATTACAAAACACCTTATAGTGGAAGCAATTGTAATGTAACATATATAGTCGCAAAAAATTGTATTACAAGTGAAAACTTATTTAGAATCGATAAACTCTTGTTTATTATCATTCTTAAGCACATTTCACACCTAGTTCTTAGGCATTTTATACATGCACTACAATATTAGGCATGCATCAAGCATATATGCATTATTAGGACTCATGCATAATTTGATGTTGTTTTTGTCTGATTTAGTGCATTACATGTTTGTTAGGAATGCAGGATAATTTCAGAACATCTAAACCCTAACAAACTAACAAGCAAAGGGAAAAACCCTAAAAGAAGAAGGCAAAAGTTCTCTCCAGGTCATTTTCATCTTATCTCAGCACCAGCCTGCTCCATTCTAGCTCCTACCAACTCAACTTACTTTTGCTTAGCTACTAGTTCGTAGCTCCTAGCTAGCTAGCAAAGCTAGATGTCTAGTGCTCATTCAGCTCCACCTCAGCTCTTCTCAGTTACGTACCACCTTA
Source organism: Thalassia testudinum (assembly GCA_037157565.1). Classification (NCBI taxonomy): domain Eukaryota; kingdom Viridiplantae; phylum Streptophyta; class Magnoliopsida; order Alismatales; family Hydrocharitaceae; genus Thalassia; species Thalassia testudinum. The sequence goes on along the minus strand of JAZHRO010000026.1, from coordinate 18,444,805 downwards.
AGGTAACTCCACCTAGCTCCTCTTAGCTACTAGTTAGCTCAAGCTAGATACTAAGTCTTCCTCCTATTCTACTACCTAGCTACCTAAGCCTACCCTACCTCCACTTTAAATGGCACCACCTAGACCCCCCATTTTTCCCTCCAAAACCATCCACAACCACCTCCCTTCACACCTTTTCATTTCCCTTAAAAAACCACCTTCGCATCTGTTCATTTGGGTGCCAAATTGACCCTTAACCACCATTGAAAGTGGCGCCAACTCTTTCTACGACCACCACCCTCATATCCACCATCCATTCTATAACCACCACCATCCTAGCCCTAGGTTTTGGTGCCAAAAATCCTTAACTTCCAACCTTCTAGAAGATCTACATGTGGCTCCAACTTTGCTGGCATGCTTCCATGGTTGGCTCCACTCATATGCATCCCTACACCCATAACCACCACCCCTCCTCAATATCTACAAAACATACCCATAACCACCATTTATTCCCATCCTTGGTTACATTTTATTTCTACCTAAATCATCCTATAATCTACCTTGGAAGGAAGAGAGGATGCTGGGATTGGAGGGACTTCCACCACCACCCTCTACTTTCCAACACTCCCCTCTCTCTTCATGGAACCATGCCAAGGAGGATACTAAGGAGGATGGCCAGGAAAGAAGAGGAGGGTGGACTTCCACCCTTACTTGTTGGAGAGCAAGAGCATCACTATCACTAGGAGCATTTGGAGAGCAACATCAAGAGAAGCATCTTCTTCAAGTTCAAGAGTCGTCGCACTTGGAGCGAAGATCACTTTGAGCATTATCTTCAGAGCCTACTACTACCTTCTTCTTCTCTTTGTTTTTGTATTAACATTTTGTAGTATTTAATCATTCCTTTACACTTGAGAATTACTAATGTGGTACCCTTCCACATAAGTGAGTTTCTCAAGTGTTTACTTTGGTGGATTCTTCTTCTTTTATATATATATATATATATATATATATATATATATATATATATATATATATATATATATATATATATATATATATATATATATATATATATATATATATATATTCAAGTTTGCCTTTTAATTTAAATGCATTTATTTTATGCTCCCTTAGTTTCATAGTTTCACACACATCCTTCCTAATTACCCTAGCCCACACTTGCCTAGGGTGAGCTTAAGAAGGTTGGGTTTTGTAACTTTCATATTTCAAATCTCTACTTCGTGTAATCACCACTTTCGTTGCCCCAATTTCAAAACCCTAAAAAATCACAAAACCACAAAAACCCTAAAAAAAAGGAAGATTTAAGAAAGTGAAAGATTTTCACTATCTTTTTAACTAGAGTTGCCTCCTTGGATGACCTTAGATACTCCACTATTTAGGAATACAAATGTAAAAGTTGATCGAATTTACGCATTGCAACAACACTTAATTTGCATCCTTTATAAAACCACATTTTTCTGTTATCAATAATATATGAGAAAACTTGTATTACAAAGTAGGACAAGTTGTAATACATCAATATTATAGAATACATTGTAGTAGAAGTAAATGTAATACAACTATATATAGTTATAACAAATCTAGCAATGTAATCAATGCGTGATTTCAAAATATTCGTTGGGATATTTCATATATATTATAATAATTGTGATTGAATATTTCCAAAATTAATTGGTAGTTTATGTGGGTGGGTTAAAACCACTAACAATATTGTGGAATGGTTTCATCAATTAATTATGGGATATGATGGTCACCATTGTAGGCTTTTTAGATGATTTGTGAGCACTGTGCTCATTAGATACTTTCCCTAGACACATCCACACACACACATATTGTGTATGTGTTCAGGATTACATTATCTATATGGATCCTAATTCTATATTTGTACTTGTCTCTGTCTACCTTCCCATGTGACATGACTCTTGACAAGACCTGTCTTAGTTGTCACTGCATTGACCTACTGGTCAATTGTCAATTAAGTTCACCTCATGAAGATTCAAAGTGAATTTGTGTTGCCCATTTCCTTCTCTAAGAATCAAGGTTTGGACTACCTTGGCCTTCGGTAACTTACACTCTTAGCCCTAGGTCCAAAAACCAGCTTGGATAACCATGGTCAATCACATTTTCATACCCAGTGTTGGTAGCCAACTCCCATTCCTTGGTGACTCCCCCTCCTGTGGAGCATCACCGAATGCTTCTTTTAAGCTGCCTAATGGTTCTTCGACTGCAAATAGGGAGTAAGGACATGCACCGCACAACTCATTGGCCACCTTGCCTTAGATACTAGAGGTCCAACCTTTAGTCAACTAACTCATGCTGATTTCATGAGTAGTCTTGGTGTTTCTTTTCTTCAAGGGAATTCTGTTTGGCTAGAGATCCCATACATTGGTTCAATGGTTCCCTATAGAGATACTATCAGGCGTCCCCATTAGATTGCCTCTCTAGTTACTGGTGCTTGAGTTCCTGGTGGTGTCTCACCACTCCCCGCATGACAGATTCAAGAATAGAATCAGTACCATACTGATATTATAGTATTAGATGTATGTTCAGCTGGTTAGACATCTGATCTTAGCCTATCAGACGTCTGATGCTAAAATTAGATGATGACCTGGTGCAGTATCAAGGTTACTCTCCCTAATCATTATCCTTAAACATCTATCCATTTATCAGATGTTCAGGAATTTGTGATCAGATGTCTGATCGTTTGATCAAACATCACTGTTGAACGTGATTTCTGCACTAAAAGTTTTAAGTTTGAAAACCTGTCGTTGCAGTCGCGTAAAAATCTATCAAATAGATAATTTAACCGAAACTCTAGTGAATCCCAGGTCAAACATGGGGAGGTGAACGTTTGATCAAAAATCGCGTTGTAATTATTGTCATGAAAGTAGATTAGCTGGTTGAAATTAATCTACTAACTATTCTACTTAAAGAATAAATAATAGAAAAGAGAGAATAATATAGAGAAAAAGAGAGAGAAAGAGAATATCTCATAACCACATAATCATGTTCATTACAACTAATCACTACCCTAGAAAGCTGGAAATCTACACTAGAAAGCGATAAAAAGAGAAGAGGGTGAGAAGTTATCCTTCTCGACTGTTGCTTGGAGGACGAGCTACATTGATGGAGCACCCGGACGAGGGTGGTGAGATGCTGGATGAAGGAGGACAAAGCTAGAGAACGGAGGATGAAACAAGGCGACGTCGCAGCAGGATCCACTTCCTGAATGGCAGTGAGAGGACAACTGCAGGATGCTCAATGAAGGGGGTAAGAAGATGGAAAATTATTTTACTCTAGCTCTAATGGAGCACTCTGGGTATGGGACCAGCTCATAGAGCTTTAGAGGGGGTGAGAGAAGAAGAGAAGGGATGAAGAAATGTGTAGGAGGGGTAGGCTATTTATAGGTATAATCATGGGGGCAAAAGGGTCTTTTTATGTCTTAGAAATTAATATCAGGCTCTTTAGTGACGTTTATGAGCATCACTAAAGATGCATGTCACTGAAGCCGCACCTCCATCCCCGCCACTCGCTCCACATCCAACGGCTCAGAGGTAGCGACGTCACCTGCTATCCACCTTCAGACGTTGCGCCCACGTTCACCAAGCGCCACTCCTCCTCAACAGTTTGATCATCAATCCACATCTCAAATCATGCATGCCCACGCCTTCAGATCATGCCTCAGTGTCAAATCATGCATTTGATAGCATGTCATCAAGAGAGTGTGCATCGCGCGATTCCAAGTGTGCCACGTCACACCTCCGCAGCCACTCATCTTCGATCAGGCAGTACAATTTCGCTCGTGGTTCTTCTTTGCGGATTTGGCTGCGAAGTGCGCCTCAAACCCGTGCCTCATGCACTGCGTAGGGTGTTCGCCCAACATGCTACACTTGCAGATTGTCTCAAAGACAATCCAAGGGCCAATCCCTTGCAACCGTTGGATGAGAATCCAACAGTCCAAATTGCTTGTTGCATGAGAGAAGAGGACCGTTGGATTAAGATCCAACGGTCCACATTCAATCTTCATCTTCCCTTTGTAAAAATATGAAGCTGGATGGAGATTAATCTTGGTCGTTGGATGGTGATCCAATAGTTGAGAGGCAATGGCACAGATGAGAAGGAGGGTTGTGGCAGCTTATGGGTGATCTTAGGCGACTAGGATGGTGCCACCTGGCACCATCTGAGCCGTCCATCTTCTTTTACTTGTAAGTGGTGCCACAGATGTCAGATTGGATCAATTTTCACTCCATTAGGCTACGATCGTCTATCCGAACCCATCCGTGCAATTGGATTTGTCATTTGAGGTATGGATTTTATACCACCTTGGCTCTTGTCCTCTCATCTTTCTCGAATTATATCTGATGCTACGAAAATTCAATTGGGACTATCTCAGAGGCGTTGAACTTCAATCGTCGCCCTGATCAAATCCGTACGGTTGGATCTTCAATCCAATGCCCCGATAAATATTGCCCTGTCCCCTAACCACAAAAAGGGAAAATTAACTTATAATTTATACAATCTAACCTAAATGCATGATGACACATGTTATGCAATATTTATAATACATGATGCTTCTATAGACATAAATAGCATTTTAGGCCAATTAGATGTATGCACATCAATAACTTATGATAAAATAAGGCACTTGACCTATCCGCCAGATGTCACTTGGGCCATAGTTTAAAATAACCCAAATACCATTGCCATTAGACGTCCATACTCATGTCTGGACATTTGGGGACCTCTCCAAACATCTGACAACCGTGTCAAACTTCTAATGGAACATACACACTTTGAGTTAAAAGTGCCCTTGCTACAGGGTTCCTCTAATCTAGCCGTCAGATGTCCCTTGTTGCAATATCAGATGTCTGACCATAGTGTCAGACAACCGAAACTGTAACCCCGTGACTCTAGAGAGAAAATTCCCTCTAGCAGTTGTCTAACTTGAGAATTAGACGTCTAGTGACCCCCATCAAACATCTAATTATCAAATCAGACGAACCTTGATGCTGTTAGTGTGGTTTATTGAGATGCACTCAAACCATTTCAACCTTAATGCTGTTAGTGTGGTTTATTGAGATGCACTCAAACCATTTCAACCTTAATGTTGTTAGTGTGGTTTATTGATATGCACTCAAACCATTTCAATTCCCAACCACTTGGGGACTCAAGAGAGTTGTGAATGTAGCATCAAGAACTATCTTAACTGCTCTTATCACCCATTGCCCAATGAAATCACTCCTTATGGGCCTCAAAACTCCATTTTCCCTGCATGCAAGTTGGATTTTGGGCTTGGTGATGCCCCTTGCATGCCATTGCGAACCCCTCTAAAAAGAGGAAGGAACTCAAGCATTTTCTTTGCATTTTAGTTGAAATGCAAGACTATGTTACACAAATAGAATACACACCCTACTTCTCTCTAGAAATGGTTGCTGCGACTTTTTCTCATCTCCTTCTCAACCTGTTGCTACTATCCCTATTGGAAGTAGCCAACCCTACAACATATACAGACGATCAATTGAATATGGCCGCAAATCAAACCCCTTATTGCCTCTAATCATAGAACCGAGGTCAGATTGTCTGCATCCGTGCTCAAATCAGACATGTAGCTCAGCCATTTCTTAAGAGTTTCAAAGAAAAAGGTGAACTAGAAATGGAAGTGGGGCTTTTACCTGGGAGTGGAGGTCTGATGGATGGTAATGGAGGCCCTTCCTCTTCCTTCAGGCAGCATTGCAGTTTCCTGCTCCTCCTCCTTTTTCTATGACTGCATGCTCTCTCCTTCTCTCTCCCTTTTCTTTCTTTCTCACACGATGGAAGGAGATGACAACGGTGGGTTCTACCAATCACTGGGTGGGGGATCCTTATCCCTCTTTAATTATCTATTTTTTTGTAAAAATTTTGTTGTGGCACTCTATCTTTCTTTTCTTGGATTTCTTTCCACCAAAACTTCTTTCCTTTTCTCTTCAATGACCTTTCATCAACTCAATCACCAAGTGGGCCCAATTGTGGATACCATCCACATCAGATTCCAAGGCCTAAGCCCTATATCTTCTAGATGGGCGAGCAAAACATCGAATCCCATCATTGATGAATGATTTACGTTTAGAAAGGTTAATCTCGTGATTAGCCTTAATCGATCTTGGGATTACAAGTGGGATCTCACACTATAGATGATATGGCAAGACCATTAGGATGTGCAATAATATTATAGATAGTCAAGTGAAAGCAATGGTAGCAAATAAAACAACATAGATATCAGGCTAAACACAATAAGTTGGAGCGTGGCTTAATTTTATTTTTAGAGGTCATTTTTAACCTCAGATTTAATTTATTCACTTTATTTTTAAACACCACTAGAGTTTAAGGGGTCAAGAGAGTTGACCTGTAACACCCCCAAGAATAATACTATATAATAAACTCATGAAAGTAATTGGTGGGATATAAGAGGATTGAGAATTACTATTTGACAACTTGAAGTTAATCATTTAAGGGGGTTGCTTTAGGCTCATTTGACCTATACCCAATAAGTTGTCAATGTCAATTTTCTCAATTAGATTTGGGTATAGGCCTGGGTTGTTGCAAATAGTATCAGAGTCAAACCTCCTTTAGTAAAAGGAAATGGCTACCCTTGAGACAGTAAAAAGTGCACCATGAGGTGAAGCCACCACTACTATTGGGGTATATTGATTGATTGAAGCTTGATGAAGACATCATGATTTCAAGTGGGGGATATTGTAACACCCCCAAAAATAATCCCATATAGTAAACTCATGAAAATGAGTAGTGGGATATAAAGGATTGAGAATTATTCTTAATAACTTGCTGTTAAGCATTTTAGGTGGTTGTTTTTGTTCATGGGATCATATCCAAAAGTTGTTAAGCATAGTTTTACTCAATTAGACTTGGATCTAGACTCAAGTCATTTCACCGTGGATTTATCTATATATTTGAGAACTAATTCAAATATTTCTAAATACAATACCGTATTGGTCTGATCATTATTTGAAAGATCAATGCATGCCCAATTTGGTGGTCTTTAGCCTTATATTTGACTAATTTACTTTAATTTAACTCCTTAATGTCGATGGTGCCAAGAGTGCTTAGGGTTTCTCCCATTTCTATCCAAGAAGCTCTTTCATCATTGTCTTGTATGATCTCCAGCATATATGACATGTTGTTAGACTTGGATCTAGACCCAAGTCATTACACCGTGGATTTATCTATATATTTGAGAACTAATTCAAATATTTCTAAATACAATATCATCTTGGCTTGGTCATTGTTTGAAAGATTAGTACATGCCTAATTTGGTGTTGTCTTTAGCCTTATATTTGACTTATTTACTTTAATTTAACTCCTTAATGTCAATGGTGCCAACGATGCCGAGGGGAATCCTTGGGCCAATTCATGTATATGAGGATTGCATCAAAAATCCTCATTAGTATGTATTGTCATCCTCATTGATAGGCCCAAACAAAGCCAGCTAAGGGGTTTCTCCCATTTCTATCGAAGAAACTCTTTCATGATTGTCTTGTATGATCTCCTGCATATATGACATGTTATTGGTTGATTTCTAGTGGGTATCTAGCAAATCCTCCAAGCCAATCCTATTGTCCTTTGCCATCAGGTTGGCCAGTCGATAGCCTGGTGGCCATTAACGATCTCCAGAGTTGTTTAGAATTATTTTAATATTTTTCTCTCATCGATGGAGATGTTGGGATCTGTAACTAAAGTAATTTAGTACCCTCACCAAACTAATGGGTGCAACCATTGTTGATATGACGCATCATCCTTTTCACAACATATATGATTACAAATTACAAGGCCAAATACTTCTGTGATTTGATTTAATATTTTATCCATTTTTTATATGGGCCTTTTACATGAATCCCACCGAAATCTTTTGAAATTACTTAAATGTCATTCAATTCACTATATTTATATATATGCCATTGAAAAAGTAATGTCGTTTTCGTATTTGCCACTTCATCGGCCATAACTGTTAAACTTAACAATTTTCGACTGAAATGTAATAAAAAAATTTTTTTTAGTCATCAAAATTTATTTTTTAGTCCCCAATTTTTCTTTTGTCGTCAAATTTTATTTATTTAATTTTCGCACCCTCCCCTCACCAGTTCACCTCCCTTCCTCACCTCTGACCACCTCCTCCACCCCCACTCTCCAACCACCAACCACCTCTTCCGCCCCCTCTAACCAGAGTAATGGCCATTACACCCAGAGTAATGGCCATCGCAGGCCTGGTCATGACCGAACGAGTTAACGTCATTGACCTCACCATCGGGAATACATCTTCTCATCATTTGGTCATTACTAACGTGGAATAGATACAGATCTTCCCAAACATAGTACTTGGCATCAAAAATCAGCTTCTCACTGGAAAGTTGCCCAATGAAGCGGAACTTTCCCCATAACCAAGTAATTCACGACATTAGCAAACCAGGAAAGTCCATTAATGGTGAAGAGATGCTCATTCAGAAAATGCTTAGTGATAGGTCTGGACAGGTCAATCTCGAAGAAGGAAAGCGAGACAAATGGCCAGCTACCACATTCTACTTTCCTACCTTGTTACAAATTTCAAGATTGAATTCTTGCAACAGCAAGATCTACTGGATTAATCTAGGCTTCGCTTCCTTCATCGTAAGTGCCTTACCGCAGTGTGATCCGAGTAAATGATGACATGGGATCCCAGGAGGTATGATCTGAATTTCTCCTGACCAAATACTACAGCCAACAGCTCTTTCTCTGTAATCGTGTAATTACGCTGAGCCTCGTCCAGTGTCTTGCTTGCGTAATATATTACTATCAGTTTTCCATCGATTTTCTGCCATAGCACTACTCCTATTACGTAGTCAGACGCATCGCACATGATCTTGAAGGGTTGAGACTAGTCAAGAGATTGTAGAATTTGTGCTTAGGTAACTCGATCATGCAGGATTTTGTGAATGCACTCACTCGTTGATAAACACCAATTTATCATCATTCTTATGCATTAAAACAAACCTAACTCATAGGATTTTGCTCCGCAAATGGGTTTTTGGGCTGCATTTAGGCATTAACTATAATAGGCATGCATTGCATTTTTTCTTGTCATTTTAATGTATTTTTGTGAGTGTTAGGGATGAACAGATATACAGATCCCTAAAACCCTAGCACTCAAGAAGGAAAATAGTGAAGGAGGAGCTCACACTAACTGGAACTCAGCTTGATCCAGCTTACCACAGCTGGAATCTAGCTCACTTGGACTAGGGTTATCTCATCCTAACTCCATTTAGCTAATCTTAACTGAATGGTAGCTCAAGAGAGCTCATCTTAGCTCACCCTAGCTTAGGTCAGCTCAGATCCAGCTCAACTTAGTTGAGTCTAGCTCATCTCAGCTGAGTTGACTAGAGTTCACCCCAGCTCAGACCCAGCTACATCCAGCTCCACTCAACTCCAGCCAGCTGAAGAAGAATTCATCCCAGCTTAGGAAGCTCAAGTCCAGCTCCCGAGGACCCAGCTTAGCTCAAGCTAATTGAGCTAAGCTACCTTAGCTGTCTCAACCAGCTCAATCATCCCCGGGAGCACCAGACCCAGCTCACCTCAGCTCCATTCAAGAGAAGCCAACTCACTTTAGCTTGGCTTAGTAGCTAGCAAAGAACTAGCAAGCTAAGCCAGCTAGAGTAGCCCCATGTTGACCTCTTCAGTAGCTGCCAGCTCCAATTCAGCTCCAAACTCTACATATCCAGCTCCTCTCCTCAAACCCTAAGCTCCACATGCATATTCCTCTACTCTATGGCTAGCTAAGCTAGTTTAGCTTAGCTTAGCTAGCATCCACCTCCCTGGCACCAAAAACCTAACCCTAACTCCACCTACATAACCTACCACTCCAAGTCCACCTAAGCCTACTTAAGCTAGCTCCACCTCTACTCAAGTTGGCGCCACCCTCTTCACCACCTTTCTCCCCTCAACTAACCACCAAAAGGCACCTAAATTTGGCACCAAAACTAACCGTAACCACCTCCCTTTTGGCGCCAACTTCAACCCCCATATCCACCCTACACATAACAACTCCAAGCCATCTCCACCATCCACCTCAACCCTCTTCTAGAAGCCTAGAAGTTGGCGCCAACCCATGGCACCTCTCCATGGTTGGCGCCACTTTTAGGTGTCCCTTGGCCACCCATAACTACCCCCTTACACCCCTTAGGTGGTGCCAACTATCCTTAGCCCTAGGATCACCTAACCACCTCTATCTTCCCATCTTAGCTCTCCATCTCAAGAGTCACCTTAACCCCTCATCCTACCGTATAAAAAGACCACCACCCACCACCATTCAAACCATCCTTGGCTAGCAAATTTCCTCTCATACTCTACCTAGAGCCCATGCCTAAGAGAGAAGAAGAAGAAGATTAAGGGGATTTTCGGTCCCTTTGGTGCCTTCCCCTCTTCCCTTCTCTCCTGTGCCCACACCAGCCAAAGGAGGAGCCAGGCAAGGAAGACCTTTGGAGGAGGTCTTGAAGGTGGTCCACGCCACCTTGGAGGAGAGCTTGAGGGTGGTGCACGCCCACCCTTGAAGGAGAGCATTGAAGGTGGTAGCATCCACCTTGGAGGAGCTTTCAAGGAAGGAGAAGAAGGAGACCCTCCTTTCAGGCCAAGGAGCAACTAGGCTTGGAGTAAGAAGACTCCCTTCTTCACCATATTTTGTAAAAGGATTTGTGTTTCTTTTATTGTTTTTATACTTTCCATTTCTAGTAGAAGCATTCCTCTACTTGTCTTTGTAAAGAACACTAATTCTGCTTAATCAAATTGCCTTCTTTTTAATTTCTATTGCAATTGTTGTCTTTGTTCTAGCACTTGTTTCACTCCCACTTCCTAATTACTCTAGGCCTCCACTTGACTAAGAGTGAGCTTAGGTAGTGGACATATTTATTTCTTAAATTTTAGCTTAGTAATTTTAGGTGTTAGTACTTTTCCGTCACAATTCGCATTTTTCCCTCATTATTTCAAAACAAAAATATATATATATATTTAAAATACCAAAAAGAAAGTTGAGATTTATTTTCTAAACAAGAGAATTGAATTGCAAATTTGCCTCCTTGGACGACCCTATATACTCCCCTATCTAGGAATATAAATTTAAAAGCATATGCGATTTGGCTTGTTACAACGACTTAAAAACCCACTTTTACAAATCACGCCAAATTTTGCATCACTCGTCATTTCAAAAGGTGTGTCCTTTGAGAAAAGATTCATTAAGGGGCACGTGATCTTAGAGAAATCAGATATGAATTGGCGATAAAATCTGACATGCCCAAAAAATGATCTGATGTCTTTGACAGAGGCAGGCATAGGTAATTTGGAAATCATATTCACCTTAGCTTGGTCAACTTGGATACCTCTCTCAGAAATAAGGTGTCCAAGCACGATGCCCTCAGGAACTATGAAGTGGCTCTTTTCCCAGGAGAGAACTAGGTTCACTTTGATGCATCTTTGAAGGATTTAAACCAAGTGCAGGAGGCAATCATTGAAAGATTCACCACAAATCGAGAAGTCATCCATTAAGACTTCAAGGTATTTACCTACCATATCGGAGAATATGGCTAGCATGCACCGATGAAAGGTGGTGAGTGCATTGCAAAGCCCAAATGACATCCTGCAGAACGTGTACGTACTGTAGGGGTAGGTAAAGGTGGTCTTTTCTTGATCTTTGGGATGGATTGTCACCTGATTATATCCAGAGTACCCATCCAGGAAACAAAACAAATGATCTCCTGCCAGTTTCTCGAGAATCTGATCAACGAATGGGAGCAGGAAATGATCTTTTTTTGTGGAGGCATTCAATTTCCAATAGTCTATGCAGACTCTCCATGAGCTTCCAATTTGAGTCGGGATGGTTTCTCCAGATTCAGTTGTAATCACGATGAGCCCTGCCTTCTTAGGCACAACTTGGAGAGGACTCACCCAACGGCTATCAGAGATTGTGTAGATGATGCCAGCATTGAGCCACTTAATGATCTTTTTCATGAGCTCTTGAAGATTCGGATTTAGTCGTCTCTGCATTTCCCGAGACTGTCGAGAGCCCTCTTCAGTGTAGATATGATGTGTGCAATATGAGGGACTTATTCCAATCAGGTCATCTAGAGTCCATCCAATGGTTCTTCAATACTGTTGGAGGACAGAAATCAGCTTTGTTTCCTAATCAGGTGTGAGTTAGAAATTGATAATCACTGGAAACGTTTGATTGGAGCCTAAAAAGACATACTTCAGAAGATTCGAGAGGGGCTTCAATTCAAGTACTGGGTTATCAACAGTGGGTGGAGTTCGGGATGGGCCTTAAAAGATAAGGTGGAAGTTATGGGTAGGTCTGAATCAGCTCTGGGCTTCTCTATTTGTGGGTCAAAATCTTCTTGTGGTTGAGTCTCTAGAAGAATTAGGTTTTTCTCTGTAATTGGATCCTCAACCAAAGAACTAATGTCGCAAACTTCTTCGATCACCCCACATTTTATTCCTTTTTAGGCCTTAAAGATATCAATCCTTAGTGTTTTATTCCCGAATTTCAACTCTATCTGGCCCTCTTCGCAATTGATGTTCGCCTTAGCTGTAGCTAGGAATGATCTCCCTAAAATGATAGGTGTATCTCTTAGAATTTCAGGAGTATCCATGTCTAATACAACGAAGTCCATAGGTGTATCTCTTGGTGACTTAATTGATCTATTAGCCAGCTGCAAGGTCACCTCAGTCGATTTGAGCTCAATTTCCTCGAAATGATCTAGTAGGGTTGTAGGGATCAAATTTATGGAGGCTTCTAAATCCAATAAAGCTCGATCAATTTTTAGGTCGCTGATCTTATAGAGGATCATAGGGGTACCAGGATCTATCACTTTTTGCGGGAGTTTGCTCAGGATGATAAAGCTGGCTTGCTCAGACAAAATAATAGGACTCGTGTCTTTGTTTTGCAGCTTACGCTTTAGTATACATAAGTCCTTTAGAAATCGTGCGTAAGCTGGCACATGGCAGATTTCATCCGTCAAAGGGATGTTTATTTGGACTTGCTTAAAGAGCTTGGCTAAGTCCTCCTCAAGTGCCATAGGTTTGGGTTTCCTCTTTCCTTTGGTCAAGGCCTCGGGAAATGGAACCTCTATAGGCTCCTCTGGGATTGGTTCAGGCTCTGGATCTGGGATAAGTGTGTCCTGGATGACCATCCTAGGGTTAGCCTCTAAACTACCAAGGCTACAGTGGCTAAGATAAGGTGGATCCCTAGTCGATTTGCCATTACGTATAGTAACAGCATTGAGGCCAGCCTGGTTGTGGTTCGGAGTTGGCAAAAGTGGTGGTTGCTGCTGATATCCCGAATACGATGTGGAACCCTCCATCCCGTCGGGTGATGGAGTAACAGGAGCCTGATAAACATAGCAAACTTGGCCTTGATTCGGAATCATAATGCGCATTTGCTTTGGCATGTTATTCAAATTCGACAGAGGTTGGGAAGGGAGTGCACCAGGCTGGCGAGACCCAGCCATCTGTGTGAGTTGATTCCGAACCTCTATGATCTCTTCTTTGTGTTGTTTTTGCATAGACGCATTAGTATTCTGGATGTCATCCAGGGCCTACAAAATCAGGTTAATTTGATCTTCCCTTGAAGGCCCAGATTGATAATTCAGATTGGGCCTAGACTAAGTGGGCTGATATGGTCGCTAAGCTTGTGGTCGGGGTTGGAATTAAGGTCTCGAGTTCTGATTATTTTCTGACCATGCGAAATTGAGATGATTGCACCATCAAGGGTTATATGTGTTGGAGAATGGATCATTTTGGATGGAGTGGAAATCCTCGCAGGTCTGAGGAACTCTAGAGTAATCAAAATACAAGGGTTCAGAGTTGCCCCAACTAGGTTAGGCAGGTCCAAAGTTTCCTCCGAAACAGGGATCAGGCAAGGGTGGATATGGGTCCATCCCCTAATATGAGTGGTGTTGAATGTTATGCACGGCCTCCCTACCTGAGGGTGGTTTCCCATAGGTGCTTTGTTGTGAAACGGTGGATCTCTGTAGATGTCAAGTCAATTTGTCTACCTTCTCAATGATGGAGACCTTATCCAGGTGACTGGTCACCAACTACAAGTCGACATATGCAGATAGGTCTTGAGTCTCATATGCCCCTCACATGTTTGTCAATGCATGGGTGGTTGTTTGATTGAACACACCCACAGATTCATTGTTTATGGAGTTCTCGCACATGTTCTCAAGAATCTCCCAAATGGTATCTTCATGCTGACCCATGATGTTGCCACCACAGGTTGCATTGACAGATAATCTGAAATCCTTATGGAGTCCCTGGTAAAAAGACTAGACTTGTTCCCATTTAGGAACTCCATCATGGGGGCATTTTCGCATGAGATCCAAAAAGTGGTCCCATGCCTCATGAAGTGGTTCTCTTGCATTTTGTGTTGAATGCATATATGGTGTCTCAAGGCATTGGTGAGACCAACTGGGAAGAATTTCTTCAGGAATTTAGATTGAAGTTCCCCACATGTGTTGATTGGACGAGTCAGAGTCTGATACCAATGGGCAGCCTTGTCCATAAGAGAAAAGGATAACATCTTCATGAGTAGGATGTCCTGATTTTGAACAGGTGGTTTAAAGGTTTGGGCTAGATGTCTCAACTGTTTGATGTGCTGGAAGGGATCTTCGGTATTTGTTCCATGGAATTTGGGGATTGCATTGATAAGATTCAACTTTAATTCTATATCAGGTCCTCCAGCCAGGATTTGCACCCTTGGTTCAATCTCCACCGTGATGGGATTATAGTGATCTCGCATCTGTGGCCGCGATGGAGGGTTCATGAATGCATGAAATAGATTAGTGAGACATTGCACCTAATTCTGTTCATTTGGCATTTCTTCTTCTAGATTCTCCATGGATGCAGATGATGGAGAGTTGGGCTTAGATGTGGAAGGGCCTGAAGAGATCTTGATCTAATTGGATGGAAGCACAAACAATTGGGTTAGGACTCGACCCCGACGAGAGTGAACTGCTAATGGAGGCCTCAAGTTTGGTCTTAAGTACCTCCACCCAAACATGCACTAGGGAATTAGATGAGGGACAGAATGTGTATTGGACCCAATCAAGGCACCCAAAATATCTTTGGATGACTAAGGAGGTTCGAGGAGGATGTTACCTATGGATCAGAAACTCACTCACCTGAGAATTACTTGGGTAGCCAAGAAGGGAGAGTCCTGCAAAGGCCCCTACACGGTAGAGTGTCCCCACGGGTTATAAGGTTTCCCCCACCCGACCTTCCTTGTCACTGAGAATCCAAATAGATCGGAATGTGCGAGATTGACTCTTAAGTCTACCAATTTTAATCTTGTGTGTGTGCCTTGAATTTCACTTGAACTTTAAAGTTGATTTTGATTTGTGACCTAATTTGGAGGTTGGTTGACCTACAAAGTGGATCAACTTCACCTGACCTACCTGATGATGATGGTGTAATGTGTGTAATGTGTGAATGACAATGATAACAATGACACCGATGATCTACAATGTGTATATAACATAATGGTTGTATGATGATGAATGATTATTGTTATGATCATGTCGTTGTAGTATAGGGTGTATAATATAACATTAAGGATGTCGTATAGTGGTGAGTATGGGTGAGTACCAGTCATTACAACTATTATTATCATTTGCTTATTTATCTAATTTTTACTGGTTTTGTTCCAGGTCGTTCTCTGGGAGGCAATTTATTGAATTTAATTCGGTCACTCTTTGATTATCTCCAAAATTGTCTTCTTATTCAAAAAGAAACTTTACACTTAAAGAATGAATGAATGTTTTATTTACCTAGTTACTAAGAAGTGCTTGCAAAAATACTAACTATGAACAAGCATCAAACAATCTATTATTATACTCTAAACTATGTATTTACAAGTTATACTATTAACACTAATATGTTAGTTCATACTACATTAGGATACCATAGTGTAAAAACTTAACTTACTAGTCTTTTATTTATAGTGACATATATATCAGTTTTAGTGACAGATATAAACGTCGCTAAATCTCAGAAAACACTATTTACAACCTAAAGAAGCAAACTGAGGTCTTTAGCGACGTTTATAGTGTCATTTTATTCTGTTAGTAATTATGTGGGTTTACTTATACGTATGTATATTACTTATTCTACTGCTGTATGTACAGTTTTCTGTTCTTGTTATCTCGTGTTCTCTCTTTTTCTTCTCTTTGTGTTATAACTTAACTCGTCTGTTCTTTTCTTCTGTGTTAACTCTTCTGTCTTAAGATACTTCAGAGGCTGCGGTGGGGAGGGGGTTAGGCTAATGTCATTAGTTTAAAACGTGCTTAGTTTGCGGGCGTACTTTTCGAGGGATACGTTGCACCCAGAGGGCGGGACCAGACCTCTACTAAGCGCGCCCTAATCTCGGATTAGGTGGCTTAATTATGTTTTCATACAGCGCCAGGCCTCAGCCCAACGCCTTCAAGCTCGCACACGCTCGGGCCCCCGGCCCCACACACATATCAGAGTTCAGCACACATCGGGTAATCAGATTAAATCGGCGGTGTTTCAGGCGCCCTGCGCCCGTGACGACTGCTTAGCCTATAGCATAAATTATATTTATATGGCTGCGTTTGGTTTGCAGCACACGATGTGGCGCTATTCCAGCGCCACATCGTGCGCTGGAAATCAGACGCAGCTGCGTCTGTGCGCGTTTTTGGCCCTCGATTTGGGGGCCATAAATTATTAAATACAATAAAATAAAATATGGTAAATAAAATATTTACGTAATACTACATAATTGATTAATTAATTTTGAATTTTAAATATTTTTACTATACAAATAAATTCGCTAAACTAGGCTGATTATACAGGTTGATTTAGATGATTAAATAGTTAATTACTTATAAAATAATTAGTAAATGGTCTAATTGACCTTAAACAGTTTTAATTTACATACTTAAGTATTTAATACATATTTTTATTGTATTTTTACGAATTTATTTATGTTTTATTTAGGTTAAAATAGCTATTCTGGGTTGTTAAATTAAAACTAAGCTAATCAGTAAGCTATACTAGGTATAAATACACTTTAATTAGCTTAAATTACTTACTATAAATATTATCCTAAGTTTATAGATTTATTTAATTTAATTATAGCTCTAAATTATTAATTTAGCTAAGTTAATCTATAATCTAGCTACTAAATATGTAAATAGAAATCTGTATCTTTATATAAACATAATTAAGTAAATACATACATAATAGTTTAGTATTTATCCGTATATTTACATAGATTACATATGTACATAGATATATATATATATATAAGTTTGTACAGTAATTACAGTATATCTATGTATTTATACTTACATAATTAGTCTGTATATTATAGTTAGAATGATATAGATAGGTATATTTATAGTTTTAAAATAAGTATGTATAATTAGGTTTTAGTATGAAGTTAGGGAATTAGGGTTGATTAAGTTTTTATTTGAGTTTAGACAGCAGCCGCAGCTACTGTCAGAGGAGATGGAGAAGAGAAGAATGTGCTGTTTTAGTGTTGGTTTTAGTTGCTGTTCAGGGTGAGTTTTGTAGCAGCAGCAGTGGCTTAAGCCACTGCCAAATGGGCTAACTGCTGCTGCAGTTAGTCCACTTGAAGAGAGGGATGTATTCACAGATGAGAGGGGAATTGTAGAGAAGAGGAGAATTTAGAGATGGAGGGAAATGTAGCTGCAAGTTGCAGCATGTTACTGTATAACTGGGAATAAGAGAAAATTCAAAACAAACTAAAAATTTTGAGAGTTGAAATCCAAATCTGATAAGGGTTTAAATCTCACGAAAATCTCATGTAAATTCATCTCAAACACTCATTAGGAAAAACCCTATCAGAAGCATCCTTTCAGATCAAAACTCAAATGGCATTGAGTTAGTCTTCCTAATGCCATAGACAGCATGAAGGAAGACTTAGCTCAATCAATTAAAACCAACAACATACAATCCCAGTTTCTTGCAACCTTAAGGAGTATGGAAAACTCCTTAGGTTAGAGAATCACCATACAAAAATAATCATCACAACAGGTGGTGTATGACAGTTCTGAAATGGCAAAACAGACTAAGAATGCATTAAGGAAATTTAATGGAAGCTGGCGAATGCATTCAAAATAAAGTATAAACAGAATCATGAAAGGCTCTTCTGATTGGTTCTCTGTCACCAGAGAACTTCTCAGAGTCCTTGCCCACAACGAAAACCAAAAATCCGTTCAATTTGTCAAATCTGTCAAAACATTTCAGAGAGTAAAAATCCTTTAAAATCCAAATCAAAAGTGCTCTGACAAACTGAGGCAATCCATTTAAAACAGAGGGTCTTTTGTGAAACAAATGGAGTGAGTGAGAAGCCCCAAATGGTGCTTGTGACGCCACTTTCAGATCTGAGGCAGTGCGCCATCAGATCTGAAATTGGGTCAGGATGTGTGGGTGATTGATGAAAAATTCATCGTTAAAAGGAAAAACAAAATCAGAATTCGGATGATGGAAAAACAAAACATGAAGAGGGAGATAAATTGAACAATGAACAGATGATTCTTCCCCTCTGATCTGGACTGATCAGAGGAGGTGAGGGAGGGGATCTAATACTAATTCTACTCCTAAGACTAATCTAACTACAGCTAACATTAAACACTAACAATTCAAACTAAATCTATTCTAAACTACTGCAAACTAAATCTAACACTACTTGTGCAGAATTAAAAACCTAAACTAAAAGGAAGAATGGAACCTATGGGTCCTTAGCCGGCGGCTAAGGAGGAAGAAAGGAGGAGGGTGACTCCAGCGGAGGGAAGAGTCTGCTAGTGAGACTCCAGGGTCGTCCTCAGGTGCTACGAGGTCCTTAGCGACGAGGAGGGTCGAGAGCAGGCGATGATTCCACAGCCGGTGGCTGTGAAATCAGGGTCTAGATGAGGAGGAGAGACTGGAGTGGACGAACTGATCGCTAAGAGATGTAGGAGGGAGCGATACTTTGCGCGCGACACCACTGAGGTGCTTAAGTAGCAGCTCAGTGATTGGAATCACCGCAAGGGTGAGGTTAATCAAAATTAAGCCGGCGATGAGGATGAAATGGGTAGAGCGCGCGGCGAGTCAAGAGAGAGATCTGACCGTCAGATGAGATCTGGGAAGAGAGGTGAACGCACGCACCGAATCGCGCGAAGGTTCCATTTGATTCCAGCCGCAGATCGAGATCAAAAGTGCGATGGACGGTCGAGAATGGCTGTGTTCTTCGCATGCTACAGTGCGTGTGAAGAACACAGGCTTCTCTCTGAAATGAGGGAAAACTTGCAGGAAGACCCTTGAACGAAGGGGTAGAAGAATAGCGTGCAGGTCCAAAAGTGAAAAGAACTATAACTGGAAGGGCCTTGCAGTCATACAGAAGGGTCCCTGCGGCTTGCAAAAAGGTCCAAGAAGGAGTTTTGAAGGGTAGAAATGTAATGCATGAAGGACCTAATTGTAATCTATTTATTTCTAAGCCTAAATGATGTCCAATTGCTTTCAAATTTTTACATGTGCTTAATTGAACATTTAAGACATTGATTTTACTTCTGATTTATCTTTTCAAACTTGTTTATGTGTTCAATTGATGCATGGATCATCATTTGTTCTTTAGTTTTCAGAATATCTCATTTTTGTGACCTAATTAGGAGGTTTTAACACACATTAAAAGTTTTAGGTCTTTTCTCTAATTCCCACACTTAACCCTTTTTATATGTTAATTTGATATTGTTTTGCTTAGTGTCTAGCTTAATTTCGGCCTTTTAGCTATGATGAGTAGCCACTCATCACTACCTTAAAATTGAGGATGAGTTAGGTTAAGAACCCAAATCAACCTGAAGTGGTTTATAAACAGATTATTAGATCCCAAATTTTAATGATTCAAGTAATTGTTAGAGTTTTGATTTTAGGGTTCACTTGATTAGATCAATTCAACCAAGGTTTGGGTAACACACAATGCATGGAATATGCTTCCTTTAGTTCAGGCAAGTGTGTACTCCTAGAACCCTAATGTGGAAACCCTAGATTGGCTCTACTTCCAAGTCAAATTTTTTCCAAAAGTTGGTACCTTGGGCTTCAATCAAAAAGGTGAATAGCCCAAGGCACCTTAAGTCCCTAATAGGTGCAAGTATCAAGATGGGGATCTCTAATCAAATCAAATTAGGCAACTCGAATGATGATTACTATGAAATAAAGTGAGTTGATCCTAATTGATTTTCTTTTCAAATTTTCCAAGAGATGAAGGGCTTAAAGAAGAAAGGAATGAGATTACCTACCCTTGGTGTGGTTGCTTGTGCGGCTAATCTTTAGATTCTCCTGCAATAACATAGCAAATCAATTGAAGCAAGTCATAATCAAGTCAAAAATTGTGATCATTAAATGAAATGCACGTTGCTCCCTGGCAACAGCACCAAAATGTTGCGATCGAAAATCGTCGCAAAAATATTACGTTGTAGTATAGCGATGAAAATCAATGCGACATTTAAATTTATAATGTTCAAAAGATGAACGTGAGTTCCGAGGTCATTCACTGGGAGAAATTGTAGCAAATCAATCCAGTTAGTCACAATATTCAATAATACTAATGCAATGAATCAGATACAAAAATTGATATTCAATAGAGAGTAAAAATGTATTTCAAATGTTAGGGACAATATTAAAAATAAGGGACTAAAAATGGTGGTTGAAACCACCAATTTAACCCTAGAATTAAGCACTAATCCCAACAATACTTAAGAGTCAAATATTTCAACAGTGATTTTCAACCACTAATTAGGAATATCCAAGTCAGACCAATGCTCAATAAATCTACAGTGCCCAGAACCGAGCCACAGTCAGACATCAGCCAAGCACATCAAATGCCTTATCTTTCAAGGCTTGAGAACCTAGAAGTGCCTAAGTGTTGGCACACACTTCGATGTTGGCACACACTTCGAGGAGCTATAGTGCAAAACCCCCTCCACCTCAAATTTCCTTCTCTCAAATCCAGGTATATGGGTATACAGTAACGGCTAATCGGATCTAGGTAAGCGGACTAGGGACCAGACCTACCGACGTGGTGTAGCGGGTGAGGAGTGATTGGCACATGAGATGAGGGGACCTCACCCCTATGTCGAGGCGAATCGCTTACAACACAAATTCGTTTTATGCATGTTTCTAGATTTGGTGCCCACGATGTGGGACTAAACTTCCACCATTCCTTCTCGTGCGCCAGTAACTGAAGCTGCTTCGAATTGCTGCTGATGCTTTGTTTCCTTCCTTCAATTGCAGCTGTAGATGGCTTCGTGAATTGAAGTCGCTTCGATTAGAAGTGGAAGCATGGTTGAAGGATGGCGGACGGCGACGTATGGGGGTGTCGAAGAGGTGAAGATGAAGCAGAGTCCAGCGAAACCTGAAACACAAGAACACGGGCTTATCGCCCTAATTAGAATCCTCAGTGGGATCATCGGAGGATGTTGAGTCTCCTGGAGGTGGTTTCTGGAGTTTAGTGCACGGAGGTTATCAGTCAAGTCAGAGAGGGTGTGCAAAAGGCGTGTTGTTTGGTGGAGAGGTTGGGTGGTTGTTTCGCAAAATTGGTTGAGGAATTTTGAAGGTGGCGGTGAGGCGAAGCTCGTGGAAGTGGTGGTGAGTGGTTTGGTGTGATGTAGTGCCGATGTGAGCTTGCCGAAGTTGGGGAAGACGGAGAGGAAGTGCAGTGATCAATAAATGTTCCTAGGTTCTAAGGGCATAGAAGTGACCTAGAGAGGGAGAAAAAGAAGATGAGGGAACTTAGGGGGTGAGAGGAGGATGGCGGCGTTCGGCATTGCCAACCGAATGTAGAGAAGACGAGAGGTACGGTGATATGATGGCGAGGAAGGAGAGGTCGAGGACGGCTGAACTTTAGCTAGTCTCGGTCGTAAAGAAGAGAGGAAGAAGATGGGCCAGTCAATTTGACCGTTAGATGGCCAGAGGAGGTGGTTGGGGAGGGTTGCCGGAGCCGAAGTCGTGGTGGCCGGAGAAGGAAGAGGAAATTCGATCTTTTCTTGGCTGAGAACGCTAGGACAATTTCTTGGGGCTTTTATATAGAGCTCAAATTCGAGCATCAAAGATTTGATTGGTCCATGGTTTTAGAAAGAAAAATACCTCAAATTCCTTAAGCTCACCTCAACTCTAGGATCTGATTTCGGATCCTTGAGGCGGTTTAATGAATTGCGCAACTTCTCTATATCAATCCCTCCAAGTTTGAAGGGATTCGATCAAGAATCCAAAGAGAAATCCATGATTGAATGATCACTGGTTTGATCTGAGGTGCTGTTCACACACCAGGGACCCATTTGCAATGATGATGAGTGACGTGCCTTCGTGCGTGTGTGTTAAGAGGTGTCGTTATAGTTGCACTTGATACGTCGGTTTTAAAAGAAGTAAACGGAGGTGAGTCCGAGTGTCGATCTCAGGGAGGCGTGGAAATCGGATTTTGTTTACCACTTGTTGTCACAAAAAAGGCGGAGTTTTGCTTGCGAAAGAAACGGTTTTGAAAAGCGAGAGATAGAGAGAGTTTAGGGTTAGAAAGCTCTTGGTTTTGATCATGCACTTTAAACAGAAATTAAAAAGGCAACTAAATGAAAAACAATTTCATTAAACATGCATTCATAGTTCATGGTTTACAATATTAAATACATGCTTCAACAAAAGTACATGAAAGCTTAAAAGAGAGAGAGAGAGGTAGAGAGAGAGTGGAGAGCGACGAGGCAGCCACGGCGGTGGAGGAGGCTCCGTCGGCGGCTCGTCGTCTCCGGCGATTACAAGAGTGCCTAAGACTAGCTAGGAGAGGAGTGGAGTAGTTGCAAGTGGGAGAGGATGCCTTGAATGGTGGTAGAAGGGGGTTTAAATAGAGTTAAGGGCTTCCTAAAAGAAGAATGTGCTTTAGCGACATCCAGAACGTCGCTAAAACCGCTTCCATATACGTCGGTGAAGGTCTGCTGCCGCCGGTCAGCCGCCCGCCCCTTTCTCTCTTCAGGCGCGATCCGTGGACGTCGAACGAGAGCCGTCCGATTGATGATCGGACGGCTGAGATCCTCCCGCGCCTGCGCTAGGATCGCGCTTCGGGCGTGCGTGCGCGCGCGCGTTTCCGCCCGGCGTGCGCGCGCGCGTGGGAGGTGGGGCGCTGTCGTCGCGCCGCGTGGCGCGATCCTAGCCGCTCGCTTCTGATCGCGCGGCTCAATTTTGCCGCGCCCTTCGCCGCAGACGATTTTTGCTCCGCGCGACTCGAACGCGCGTCGCCGCAACGCGGGCGTGCGCGCTAACCGTTGCGCCACGCCCGCGCTTTGTCGCGGCGACCGCGGGCGAGCGCGCGGATCTCGGCCGTTCGATCGAAGATCAACGGCCGAGATGCGTCCTTGGCTGGCTTGGGGGCGTGCGGGCGGCGGGGGCGGGGCGACGTGGCGCGTTCTAGGCTGTTGATCTCCAGATCAACGGTCAGGATTTCTTGGGCCCATTGTGGGAGCTCCGGATGTCGGATTTGGCCGATTTTGAGTCCGTTAGACTCCGTTCGTCGTCCTGAATCCATCCGTGCGGTCCGATTGCTCATCTGAGGCCTGCTTTGACAAATGCTTTACACAAATGGCCATTAATACAGTTTATAAGCAATCTTGGTACTTGATGCATGCAATGCTCCTATTCTACTTTATGTTGTGCCTTTTATTCTAAAGATGGGCCATATTCAACCTAATTACTACCCCCTTGCGTGGTGTTATCATACCCCCATGCTTACTCCTTGCTAGTCCCTAGCAAGGTTTATTCTAGCCTTTATTTCTTTGGCGAATTCAAGAAGTAATTGCTTAGGCACTTCGTTACTTGTTAATAAGAGGAACTATACGAAGATCTTAATCTACAAAGACTAAGCAGCGCCCGGGTGTCTGCCAAAATACGAATCGCCCGAATCCTTGCTTTGTATATATAACTATACTTATGTATACGTATATATCTATATATGTCTTTTTAGAATTTTTAGAATTCAGTGTGGGTTGGTAACTTTTTACGGCTACCCAACCCACCCAAAACTCGGTCAAAACCCTAAGTGCTAAGCATCTTGGTGTGAATGTTGTGATAGACTTACTTAACGGTAATTGAGACAGACTTCGAGTTTCTACGCCTCTAGGTAACCGGAAAAGAAAATAAATTTTTGCCTGAAGGTGTATTTGTTCGATTGGTAGCTTTCTCCCTGCGTTCATTTTTCTTGGGGTCAACACAAGGATTTTCCAGTGTATATCTCCCCGGCTTGTACTACTTCCCCGCTTCTTCCTTAGGTGTTTTTGGTCTTCTTTTTTTGTGCAATTATTGAGCTGGGCTCTGGACAACCGACCAATGGGCTGTTACCCACAATCACTTGCCAGCCATACTTGTGCGGTGAAGTGTGGTTTATTTTCTTTTTTTTTTTTTTTTTTAATTATTATTATTATTTTTTTTTACGTAGGTGGCTTCCCTAATCTCAAATGTACCTAGAGGCAGTGAAAAAGAAATGGCCTGTGGCTGGGTTCTGGACAACCTGCCAATGGGCTGTTACCCACGACAACTTGCCAGCCATACCACCCTAGAGAGTTCATTAGCTACCCAATTTCTGTCAAAATCTCCGAGAAGTGAGTATGTGCAGAAATGTGTGCAGATGCTTAGACTCAAAGTTTTCCTGAGTTAGAGGATGAGTTGATAAGTCGTATACTTATCACCTTATTTATTAGGTGGATTAGAATAGCTTAAAGTTGCAAGGATTCGCCGCTAAATCCATATTTTAATGGACACTAGGGCTGATTAAGCCTGAAGGCCTGAAAAGTCTAAGCGTTTAAGTTCTTTTTGTATTATTTCCCACTATTGACAAGTTTCTAATGCCTAAGTTTTTCTTCCTAAAAAAATTTTTTTTTTTTTTTTTTTATCAATTAATTTATTCATTCAGACTTGATTAATTAAACTCAGGATTATGCAATTTACCATCCCCCCCATGCTTAAGTTGGACAATGTCCTCATTGGCAGATGCATGGATGCAGAAGGGTTCAAAAAGATAGTACCTGAGTGACGTAAACTACCAGATCAGTCTGAATCCGCTGGGTTGCCTCCCAGGAAGCGCTGAGTTTAACGCCTCCAGCTGGGCGGTGCACAAACAGGACTGACTTGGGTCAAGAAGATATGTTCAAAGTTAACCAGACCCAAAATCAGAAGTCCACAGATGCGAATAAGGTTGTGGTGGAGTCCCGTTCCTAAGGGGCGGGAATTCTGTAACAGATATATCATGCATGCCCGTGTCAGATCCTCTCTTAGTTTGTGGGCATGCAAACAAGTTGCTGTGGACGAACGCACCCCAAATATGACATGCCAAACACTAAAGATGTAGGTTTTATATTCAGCTTGTGTCCCCATAAAATTGTAATCCATCGAAAGTGTATCAATTCTAGTGCATTCGGGTTGCGGGATCTTTATTCTGGTAGGGCAAGTAACAAAGTCCAGAGTTTCATACTGAGCCCTACAACCAAGCATCAGTCTTCTCTTCAAAGACGCATCCATCTCTTCCGCAACTATGATTTCATTGCTCATTCCCTCCAAGCCCTTGATCTCAAGAATATTTTCTTCAACCTCCTTTGTATCAGATTCACTGTTTGGGGTTGCATTAGAGGTAGGGTCAATTTCATCCTCTAGATCATATTCTTTCTCTCGGCCATCCTCCAAATTTGTGATGGGGATTCTAACCAATTCATAATCAATTTCTTTGAAATTGTAACTCCATTCTCCATTTCCGACGTTGGCTGCTACTCCCACCGGATTACTTGTCTTGAGCTGATTAGATTCAGATTCCAAGGTCTCTCCCCTCACCTTCTCAGTTTCCTCCTGATGTTTGTTCTCAATGCTCCCCAAATTGTGCTCCAAGGAATCCTTACTTTCCTTATCCACTGAGCTATCCAACTCCTGAGGGGTATCAATGGTGGACTGAACCAAATCAGGATGACTAGGTGTAGTCCAATTGATCATGGTAGGTCCTTGCTTTATGAATTCCATGAATGGCGTTGTATGCAATAGCTTTCTTTGGCCTTCTTCCCCCAATTGTTGGAACAACTCCAACATGGCATGTTGCCCTTTAACCAATTCTTGATTCTGTCTGTGTAGTTCTAACTGGAGGTTATCAAGAATGGTGTCATTTGGTGTCCTTTGGATTTCCTCCTTGAAATCCAGGTTAAGAGAGTATGGTTGAGGTTGTGGATCAGAATCCATATTGGTGTTTAGGTTCTTGGGTGGGTCCTCTATTCTGTCATGTTCAGGGTCCAGTTCTTCAAGAGGAACCATTCTCTGTTTGGTCCTACTCCAGAATAGTTGAGGTTCTAAGTCTTCCTCCCAGTCAGATTCTTCATCAGGGGACCAAATCAGAGGTTGATGATCCTGGGCTTGCCTAGATTTCTGATCATTTTCTGATTTCCATTTGTCTAGAACTCCTTCTAATCCAAAGGTCAAGTAGGCAAGGTTGTTGAATTCAGATGACCTTTCTTGGTTATTATCTTGAGATGGGTAGGGTTCTTGGTGTTCTCCTAAAGTGTAGGTCCTATCACAGTAGAGCGGGTCGGACCTAAATGAGGAGGCATCGTGAGGACAATCGAGATATGGAGCCCCATGATTTGAATCGTACCCTTGGGTGGCTATGTTGGGTGTATTCCAATAAGAGGTTGGTGTGGTTTGGTCATAGTTGGGCCAAGAGGGATATTCCAGGTTGCATCCCCAACTTGGTGGTTGGTTAGCCCAAGTCGGCTGTGGGTATGGTCTACTTGGGTTAGCATACAAATCCTGTTGGGGGTAATTTGGGTAAGATGGATAGGCATTGAAATCCATGGAAGAAATGGAGGGATGCGGGAAGAACAGATGAGAGAGAGTTGTGCACTCAATCAAACAAACAAGCCTAATCCTTATGGTGTATTCCTTAGGAGACCTAGAAATCTCACAAAGGTTGATTAAGTCCGTAAACACTGGACTCCCCTTCCCAAGGCTAATCTGGCCAGGTTGATTACGAGGGGATTGCAGGGAAGGTTCTTCCTTTGGCTTGCGCCTCCGGTTCCATAGACCCCACAACCACGGTCGTTTGACACTGCCCCGCAGCCTAGTCACCAGATTCTACCAAGGGAATGAAAGCCAAGTGCCTAGCAGACAAAACCTCACCTTTTGAGACTTAACTCAGTCCTGCCTAGGGCACGTCTACTCTGTTTTAAAGGGCTAGGATAGTGCTTGTGCTTAGGGTGATGTGATGAGGCGTTGATTGGGGTGGTGCCTCTTAATGTTCTACTTTCAAAGTGTGTGCTTCTAGCAAAACATGATTTTCAAGCAAGGATTTGTTAAGATATAGTGTCTTTTTAGTGTTTCATCCTTACTTAAGTACTTTTTAGGGTTGACGTGTCTTAATTTTTTCAAACAAGTTTTAGTGGGCACGTCAAGTTCTACACACAACTTAGTGAAAGTAGATTTCCTTTTATTTTGTAGAGGCTCTAAAAACCCTAGTGTACTCATCCTAAAGATCGTGCAGCTTCTATTAGATGAGTCAGTTTTAGGGTTGAGTGGTGCGGCCCAGGTCAACTCACGGTGGCTTCGCAAACACCACTCCAGAGAAAGAGAAAAGAGCACTCCAAGAATTTATCCAGCATATTAGAGTGTACATTTTTTGTAGGGTGATGTGTTAAGAATGTGGGTCAAGCAATCATTCACCACGCCAATTTCTTCAGTTTTTATGATTTTTTTAGATTTTTCACGCAAGCAAACAATGAGAGAGAGAGAGTACTCACTATCGGTCCTCGAGGCGTCTACTTCCTTGCTACCATAGTGGAATGCATCGCTTCGCCGTCCATGCGCCGAATTCCTGCATCCGTCAAGTAAAAAGGAAAATAGGGCATTAGACGATATGAGAATGAAGGTGGAATGGAGGTGATAAAACAAATCCGTTGCCTCCCCGGCAACGGCGCCAAAAACTGACGTGCCTTCGTGCGTGTGTGTTAAGAGGTGTCGTTATAGTTGCACTTGATATGTCGGTTTTAAAAGAAGTAAACGGAGGTGAGTCCGAGTGTCGATCTCAGGGAGGCGTGGAAATCGGATTTTGTTTACCACTTGTTGTCACGAAAAAGGCGGAGTTTTGCTTGCGAAAGAAACGGTTTTGAAAAGCGAGAGATAGAGAGAGTTTAGGGTTAGAAAGCTCTTGGTTTTGATCATGCACTTTAAACAGAAATTAAAAAGGCAACTAAATGAAAAACAATTTCATTAAACATGCATTCATAGTTCATGGTTTACAATATTAAATACATGCTTCAACAAAAGTACATGAAAGCTTAAAAGAGAGAGAGAGAGGTAGAGAGAGAGTGGAGAGCGACGAGGCAGCCACGGCGGTGGAGGAGGCTCCGTCGGCGGCTCGTCGTCTCCGGCGATTACAAGAGTGCCTAAGACTAGCTAGGAGAGGAGTGGAGTAGTTGCAAGTGGGAGAGGATGCCTTGAATGGTGGTAGAAGGGGGTTTAAATAGAGTTAAGGGCTTCCTAAAAGAAGAATGTGCTTTAGCGACATCCAGAACGTCGCTAAAACCGCTTCCATATACGTCGGTGAAGGTCTGCTGCCGCCGGTCAGCCGCCCGCCCCTTTCTCTCTTCAGGCGCGATCCGTGGACGTCGAACGAGAGCCGTCCGATTGATGATCGGACGGCTGAGATCCTCCCGCGCCTGCGCTAGGATCGCGCTTCGGGCGTGCGTGCGCGCGCGCGTTTCCGCCCGGCGTGCGCGCGCGCGTGGGAGGTGGGGCGCTGTCGTCGCGCCGCATGGCGCGATCCTAGCCGCTCGCTTCTGATCGCGCGGCTCAATTTTGCCGCGCCCTTCGCCGCAGACGATTTTTGCTCCGC
This sequence comes from Thalassia testudinum, assembly GCA_037157565.1. Taxonomy (NCBI): domain Eukaryota; kingdom Viridiplantae; phylum Streptophyta; class Magnoliopsida; order Alismatales; family Hydrocharitaceae; genus Thalassia; species Thalassia testudinum. The sequence continues at coordinate 18,415,875 of JAZHRO010000026.1, read as the reverse complement.
GCGACTCGAACGCGCGTCGCCGCAACGCGGGCGTGCACGCTAACCGTTGCGCCACGCCCGCGCTTTGTCGCGGCGACCGCGGGCGAGCGCGCGGATCTCGGCCGTTCGATCGAAGATCAACGGCCGAGATGCATCCTTGGCTGGCTTGGGGGCGTGCGGGCGGCGGGGGCGGGGCGACGTGGCGCGTTCTAGGCTGTTGATCTCCAGATCAACGGTCAGGATTTCTTGGGCCCATTGTGGGAGCTCCGGATGTCGGATTTGGCCGATTTTGAGTCCGTTAGACTCCGTTCGTCGTCCTGAATCCATCCGTGCGGTCCGATTGCTCATCTGAGGCCTGCTTTGACAAATGCTTTACACAAATGGCCATTAATACAGTTTATAAGCAATCTTGGTACTTGATGCATGCAATGCTCCTATTCTACTTTATGTTGTGCCTTTTATTCTAAAGATGGGCCATATTCAACCTAATTACTACCCCCTTGCGTGGTGTTATCAATGAGAAAGTTAGGGGGCTATTTGTAATAAACTTGAAACCTAGGGTTTTAAGTGAGAGAAATAGAGTTTTTAAGGGTTAAAATGCAAACTAGGTCAAGATAGACTTTGATTGGGCCCAAATTTTGATATTAACCTGATTTAGACCCAAGGAATCTAATGGTGAACTTGGATTTCATTTTTGACCATGTTTGACTAGGCAAATTGCATAGAGACCCAAATTAAGGCAAATTCCCGTCTGAAACTCTGTTCTAAGTCAAAATGGGTTCAAATGGCCAAACCAAAGGTGCTAAACCTCTTAGAATATTTTTCTATGAATTTTAGGAGTTTTAGATTAATTTTTTCTGACTAAAACCTTTTCAATCTAAGTGGGATTGAAAATTAGGACTTTTAGTGCTATTTTTATCCTCAAAATGCATGAAATCCTGATTCAATTAATGTAAACCCACCTTTTAGACTTTTATGCTCAATTAACCTTTAATTGACCCTTGAGTGACCCTGTAGTTAATCTACATTTGTGGTGTGCTGTTAAAACAGGAGAATTAACCATGTTTCCTTATTTTTTTCTTAAATCAGAACATTACAGAGTTGTGACCCTCAGATGATTAAGTAGGAGCATTTACCAGTTGAACTTGACTAATTGTGGCTAGTTATGGCCCATGATAGTATTACCACCAATGCTCGCCCATGGAAGTGGTTGCTTCCACAAGCGAAGGGCCTCCTTTAATCAAAGGAATGAACAACCTACCAAGGGTTGCAATTATGGACCCTGCCAAGTGAGGTAGGAGTCCTTTGAGGAATACACTCTCCTGGCTATGAACCAGGAAAACATGCTAGCAGAAGTTTGGTCCACGAACAAGGACCTACTACATCCGCCAAAGCCCATAAGGAGGAGGGCTTACTCCGGACCCTATTGCAAGTACCACATGGCTCAGGGCAACGCCACCGAAAACTGCCGCGATCTGCATGACCAGATTGAGTCCCAAATCCGACACAGGAGCCTGGCTCACTTCGTGAGGAGAAACTAGAGCCAAGGAAAAGGTAAGGGGCCCATAGAGGGCCCAGAAGACTACCACAAGGAGAAGCTTCAACAGCTCTAGGGAGTCAATGTAGTCTTCCTCATGGACCAGTAGCCAGATGAGTCGATAGCTTGCCTGATCGAACCGGCGGTGTCACCCTGGCTACCCCCAGTAGAATACCACCGCCAAGTCCTGGCAGCGATGCCCACACCACCCCAAAGGGCCCGCCCCCTATCTCCTAAGCGAATCAATGTAGGGGTCGAGGTAATCTTTGGGGTCAATGCCACCCCAAGCCAACAGGCCACTCCTCTCGAGCTGACTCTTCCAAACACCTTCCCCACTCTTTAGTGGGGCGAGAGGAGTACAGTCAATCAAGCAGCATCCTAGTTGTTCACCTCCTTACCTGATTTGGCAGAACACATAAACCCACTTCTCATGACACTCTCCTGGTAGGGTAGTTGCATCCTAGGCTCTTGGTGGACGACGGCAACACAATAGATGTCTTGTTGACAAAGACACTACTCAAGATGGGCTTCCGAGAGGAGCATCTCTTCCCATCGACCCACTGTTGGATCGAAAAATCGTCGCAAAATAATTGAGTTTGGAAAACATGTCGATGTAGCGCAATTTGCGAGAAAATTTGTCAATAAATAAATTTACCAAAACTCAAAAGAAATTTCGGGTCGAGCATAAGGAGGCTACGTTCATTTGCAATCCACAATTATATTTTTTTGTGTAATTTTAGTTTTAAGATGGGATAATCACAATGAATCGATACTACACTAGAGAGAGAGAGAGAACAAAACACTTTTATAATAGAGATATTGTTTTTACAACTAGAAAGCTGGAAATATTACAACTAGAAAGCGGTAAATCTAATCTAGGAAGCAGTAAAGAGAAGGGAGGTGAGAAATTATCATCCTTGACGGCTGCTTGGAGGATGAGCCAGAATGAGCGACATCTGGAAGACGTAGAGCGGAGACGAAAGACGAAGAATGAAGTGGGAAGATCTGGGGCGAGGCAGGGCATCGTCGTCGCGGGATCCACTTCTGGAACAAGGGTGAGAAGACGACTATGGGAGCTCCACAAACGGGGTGAGAAGTGGACAAAATTTTGATTTTAACTCTAGAGGAGCATCTTGGGTTTGGGACAAGCTTCCTTAGAGCTTTGGAGAGGGAGAGAAATGAAGGAAGGGATGAAGAAAGTATGGGGGTTGTAGGGCTATTTATAGGAGAAGAATGGAGGGGCAATTAGGTCATTTCATTTTAAAACATTAAATGATAGGGTCTTTAGTGATGGATTTAAGCATCACTAAACCTCTGAACATGGGCATACGTGCGTTCGTGACCGCCTCCTCTCCTTCCTCTATGCTCAACTCCTCATCATGATCAGATGATCTCAGCCATCCGATCGAGAGATCGAACGGCTTAAAGATGTGTGCGCCCGCTCCTCTTCAATGCACCCAATGCCCACGCGTTTGATCCAGCGTGGGCTTGGGCATCGGATCGCGCATGCAGCCACACTTCCATTTGAGCGCGCCACGTCTCGCGTCCTCACCCACACGATCACCATCTGACGGCCCAATTTGAGCTGCACCCGCTCGCGTTCTAATTTAAGGCGCACTGAGGTTCGAGCGTGCATCCTCTTTTGCAGAACACAAGGCACAACCAATGCACCATCTTCTCAGATGGTTATGGTCTTAATTCAATGAAGTCACACCTCAGCCGTTGGATTAAAATCCAACGGCTTTGATCGAGCGATGAGGGTTGCTTTAGAAAGTTGAGGGCGCGATCATGGCTTGATCTCATCCGTTGAATGAGAATCCAACGGCTGAGATTAACCAAGCAGTTGAGGAGAGAGACTCGTGCAGGTGTCCATGGGCCAGTTTGGATGGTTAGGATGGTGCCACGTGGCACCATACTGGCCATCCATCTTCATATGCTCGTAGGTGGTGCCATGGATGTCGGATTGGATTGATTTTCACGTCGTTGGGATGATATCGTTGATCTGAATCCATCCGTGTGGTCAGATTTGTCATCTAAAGTACAAATTTACACCTCCTGATCCCTTGACCTCTAATCTTCCTCGGATTGCATCTAATGCTACAGAAGTCCGATCGGGAGATATTGGAGTCGTTAAACTCCAATCATCTCCCTGATCAGATTCGTATGGTTGGATCTTCAATCTGAGGCCCCAGTTAAATATCGCCATGGCCCTGGCCACCAAAAAGAATAAATTACTATATAATTTGTACAATTTGACCTAAATGCATGCTGATGCATGATATGCAATATGTACAATACATGTTGCTTCTATGATACTAAGAACATGCATAAATAGATATTTTAGGCTATTCAGATGCATACACATCACACACCCATGCCTATCTTTTGCTAGTCCCTAGCAAAAACTATATGCTATTTATAAAAGAATTATGATTGAATTTCTTGGGCGAAAGTTATTCTTCAACACTAGGAAATTTTTACTAAGGACCTAAACTACAAAGACACAACAACACCCAAGTGTCTACCAAAATGCAGGCACCCAAGCCCTCTCCTTATTCAAAAGCAGAAGCATTTTTTTCTTTTTCTTCTTTTCTAATTTTTTTTTTATATGCTATTTATAAAAGAATTAGGATTGAATTTCTTGGGTGAAAGTTATTCTTCAACACTAGGAAATTTTTACTAAGGACATGAACTACAAAGACACAACAGTGCCCAGGTGTCTACCAAAATGCAGACTGCCCAAGCCCTCACCTTATTCAAAGGCAAAAGCATTTTTTTCTTTTTCTTCTTTTCTAATTTTTTTTTTGGATATGCTATTTATAAAAGAATTAGGATTGAATTTCTTTGGCAAAAGTTATTCTTCAACACTAGGAAATTTTTACTAAGGACCTGAACTACAAAGACACAACAGCGCCCAGGTGTCTGCCAAAATGCAGACCACCCAAGCCCTCGCCTTATTCAAAAGCAGAAGCATTCTTTTCTTTTTCTTCTTTTCTAATTTTTTTTTTGGATTTTTGAGTTTAGGGTTTCAGAGTAGCTTTCTACGGCCACTCAACCCACCCAAGATTCAAAGGGAACTCTAAGTTCTAAGCATCTTTATGTGTAAAATGTGATAGATTCACTGATCGACGATTAGAACGGACTTCGGATTTCTACACCCCTAGGTGACCTTAAAAAGGAATTCTACCTAAAGGTGTATCTATTCGACTGATAACTTTCTCCCTACTTTTATTTTTATGGGGTCAACACAAGGGCTAATCCAGTGTATATCTCTCCAGCTTATTCTACTTCTCCGCTTCTTCCTAAGTTTTTAGAATTAAACGTGCATTTTTGTGAGCTGGGTTTTGGACAACTGACCAATGGGTTGTTACCCATGATACCTTGCCAGCCATACTCTTACAGTGAAGTGTGACTTATTTCTTTCTTCTTTTCTTCTTTTCTATTTCTTTTTTCTTTTTCTCTTTTTGGATACTTTTCTTTTTCTTTTCTTTCTTTGTTTCTTAAGTAGGTGGCTTCCCTGATCTAAGATTTAACTAAAGGCAGCAAGAAGAGAATGGTCGTGTGACTAGGCTCTAGACAACCGACCAATGAGCTATTACCTATGATAACTTGCCAGCCTTACCATCCTGGAAGGTTCATTAGCTACCCAATTTTCGTTAAAACCGCCAAAAAGTGAGTCAGTGCAAAGAGTGTGTAAATGCTTAGACTATAAGTTTCCTCAAATCAGAGGGTGGGTTGATAAGTCGTGTACTTTTCACCCTAACTTATTTAATCAAATTAGAAATACATTCAGATTGGTAAGGACTCGAGAAACAAATCCACATTTTAGTGGACACCCGGACTGATTAAGGTCGAAGACCTAAAGGGCCTAAGTGTTCAGATCTTACTGTATTATTCCCTAAGGTTGAAAATTCCTAATGGCCACGTATTCTTTTCCTAATTCAAAATTTTTTTTAATAAATAAAGAGAAAAATAAGCAGAATTTACAAGAATTCCACAGAGCTGACAAAATAATTCAGAAATGAATCCACCCCCTCATTCCTAACTGATGCAATGTCCTCATTGAAAATAAAAGGCATGAGAAGTTGGGTAGAATGAAGAAAATATCACCTGTATTCCATGATGTTCAGGTCAACTCTGAGCCAAACTATACAAATGCTAAGTTTAATGCCATTAGCTAGGTGAAGTCCAGCCAAAGAAGTCACATTAAGGTTAAAGCAACCTTGTCTAAGACAGGTTTTGGAATAACATAGTCAATAAAAGGTTTTAGACGTTGTCCGTTGACCTTAAAAGAATTACCCGTCCTTAGGTCAGAGATCTCAACAGCTCCGTTGGGAAATATTCAATCAATGATGAACGGGTCGTTCCGCTTTGATCTAAGCTTGCCAAGAAAGAGCTTAAGTCAAGAATCAAAGAGCCAGACCTTCTAGTTTGGCTCAAAGCTCTTGCGAGAAAATAGTTGTTCATGAAGAGCTTTGGTCCGATCCTTATAGATCTTGGCATTCTCATACGTATCATTTCTAATCTCCTCCAACCCGGATAGTTAGAGCTTCCTGGTCTTTCCAGCTAAACTTAAATCAAAGTTGCATTTCTTGATTGCCCATAATGCCCAATGTTCAATCTCTACGGGTAAATGGCAAGCCTTTCCATACACCAGATGAAACGGTGACAAGTCGATGGGTGTTTTGTACGTTGTACGGTAGGCCCAAAGAGTGTCCTCAAGCTTTTGAGTCCAATCTTTTCGATCAGGTCTAACCGTCTTTTGCAGGATATTCTTGATCTCTCGATTGGAGATCTCGACCCGTCTGTTCATCTGAGGATGGTAAGGTGTGGAGATTCAATGATTTACCCCGTATTTTGCTAGTAAATTACGAAACTGGGCATTTGTGAAGTACCACCATCATTGATGATGGCCCTCGGAATCTTGAATCGACTAAAAATATTCTTCTTGACGAAATCGATGACCACCTTTTGGTCATTGGTTCAGGTAAGAATAGCCTCGATCCACTTGGACATGTAATCAATAGCAACGAGAATGTACTGGTGTCCAAATGAAGGGAGGAAGGGTCCCATGAAATCGATGCCCCAAACGTTGCAGATTTTGACAGGAAGGCTTGGGTTTAGGGGCATCATATCTCTCTTAGTTATGCTCCCGAGTGCCTAGCTTCGGGAACACGACCTCTAGAATTTTTGGGCATCCTTGAATAAAGACGGCCGAAAGAATCTAGCTTGAAGTATTTTTGTAGCCGTCTTTTTCCCAGAGAAATGTCCACCACACGCAGATGGATGGCAAAACTAAAGTATGCTTTGAAACTCATTCTCTAGAAGACATCGGCGAATAATCTGAGCAGAACTGATGCGATACAGTTTAGGGTCATCCCAGAAGTAATATTTGGCCTCTGATTTGAGTCTATCCGCTTGTTGCTTGGTCCAATCTTGGGGGATTTGACCAACAGCCAAATAATTTACTATGTCTGTAAACCAAGGGGTTTGGACACCTGAAACTGCCAAAATAGTCTCGTCAGGAAAAGTATCAGTAATCAGAATATCCGAACAAGAAGAATCACTTAGAAGCCTCGAAAGATGATCCGCCACTACATTCTGTGCCCCAGATTTATCTTTGATTTCAAGATCGAATTCTTGAAGCAGAAGAATCCATCGAATGAGCCAGGGTTTGGCATCCTTTTTGGCCAAGAGATGTCTCAAGGCCGAGTGGTCGGTGAAAATTATGATGTGAGACCCTAAGAGATAATTCCTGAACTTTTCTAAAGCAAATACTACAACTAGCAATTCCTTCTCAGTAAGAGTGTAATTCCTCTGGGCCTCATCCAAAGTTTTGCTTGCGTAGTAGATGACAAAGGGCTTTCTATCAAACTTTTGACCCAAAACATCCCTGACCGCGTAATCAAAAGTGTCAGTCATGATCTCAAATGGGCTTGTCCAGATTGGTGGTTGCAACACCGGAGCACAAGTGAATGCCATTTAAGAAAATCAAATGCCTTGTAGCATGATTCATTGAAATCAAACGATGTATCTTTGGTGGGAAGGTTGCTCAAAGGTTGAACAACCTTGGAGAAATCCTTGATGAACCTCCTATAGAATCCCACATGGCCAAGAAATGAGCGGATTTGTTTAATAGATGTAGGAGGAGGAAGTTTGAGAATAGCATCAACCTTAGCTTTGTTGACCTCAATTCCCTATTCAAAGATAACATGACCCAAGACGATACCTTCTTGTGTCATGAAATGACACTTTTCCCAGCTAAGGACCAATCTTGTTTTGATGCATCTTTTAAGGATCAATTTGAGATTAGCCAGGAAAGATTCAAACGAATCTCCAAAAATAGAGAAATCGTCCATGAAAACTTCCATAAATTCTCCCACCATGTCAGAAAAAATGGCTAGCATGCACCTTTGAAAAGTAGCAGGTGCATTGCAAAGCTCGAATGGCATTCTACGTAAAGCAAAGGTTCCGTACGGATAGGTGAAAGTCCCTTTTCCTGATCCTCGGAATGGATAGGGACTTGATTGTATCCCAAGTAACCATTTAGGAAACAGAAGTACTTTATCCTGGATAATCTTTCAAAAATCTGATCAATGAAGGGCAAAGGGAAATGATCCTTTTTTGTGGTTGTATTTAGCTTCCTATAATCAATACAGACTCTCCAGGAGAAGAACGAGTCATGACAGATTCTCCTTTCTCGTTAGTCACAACTGTAATCTTGGCTTTCTTAGGAACAATTTGCACAGGACTTACCCATGGACTATCTGAGATCGGATAGATGATTCCTGCGTCAAGCCACTTAATGATTTCATTCTTGACCACTTCTCTCATATTAGGGTTCAGTCTCCTCTGCATCTGGTAAGAAGGGCAGGATCCATCTTGCATGAAAATTCTGTGATTGCAAGAAGATGGCTCAATCCCCCTAAGGTCATGGATGGTTCAACCAATTGCCTCTTTATGTTCATTTAAGACCTTGATCAGTTTTATCTCCTTCTCCTTAGTCAATTTAGAACTGATAATCACAGGGAGCATCTTCTTAGGTCCTAAAAATTGATATTTCAAACTCTTAGGCAATGGTTCCAGTTCGAGCTGGGGTGGATCTAAGATAGATGGTAAGGAAGATGCTAGTGAAGACTCATCAGGACGATTGAGAGGAAGAGGTTGAAAGTGAACAAAATCAGCAACCTCTTCAAAATGTGGCGGGTTTGCCTCAAAGGGTTGTGGGTTGGGTTCATTGATATAGGAGGAACTCTCAATAGCAGATACAGCCATACAGGTTTCAATATTCAAATGATCTTCCTTGAGTTCCTCTATAAATCCACAATCCTCAAATTTATTAATCTCCTTGAAAATATCCAGTTTCAGTTTTCGATCCCTAAAGATGATTTCCATGCTACTGCTCTTACAGTTGATATTGGCCTTAGCGATAGCCAGGAATGGATGCCCCAGAATGATGGGCATGTTCCTTAAATTCTCAGGTACATCCATGTCAAGGACAAGGAAATCTACAGAAAAATAGAAGTCCTTAACCTTGATAATAACAACCTCAAAAATGCCTCTCTAATTTGTGATCGAACGGTCTACTAACTGCAGCATTACTAAGGTCGGTCGAAGTTCACCTAATCCGAACTTCTCGTAAAGAGAAGTCGGAATTAGGTTAATGGATGCACCTAGATCCAAGAGCGCCCAGTCAAAAGTGTAATCTCCAATAACACATGAAATCAAAGGGGCACTTGGATCTCTCTTTTTCGGAGGAAGATGATGCAGGATAACAGAACTAGCCTGCTCGGAGAGTATCACCTTCCTCGGAACAAATTCCCTTGGCTTACACTTCTGGGTGCATAAATCTTTTAAGAATTTAGCATAAGCCAGTATGTGTTTGATAGCATCAAGGAGCAGTATATTATTTTCAACATTCTTGAATATATTCAAGAGTTCCTCATCACTATCAATAGGCTTCTTCTTCCTGGGTTTAATCAAAGCCTCAGGAAAAGGAACATGAGTCAAATCCTCGAAATCAGGTTCCTGAGCCTTGATTTCTTCTTCAGAGTTCTCCTTTCTTTCCTCAGGCTCACCAAAATTTTCTTGACTAGAGCAAGGTAGGTGTGGGTCCTGGGTTGGCCTTCCACTCCTCAAAGTAACGAAGTTGGTAGATGCGTACGGGTTTAGGTCTCGTGGAGGGTTAGGAAAGATCGGAGGGGCTTGATTAGCCAGAAACCCCAGATTTGATGGAGCAGAAGAGGAAGCACCCTGCTCAACCACTTAAGCATGAGCATGTAGGTCCCTTTGATTCCCATACCCTTGGTCTTGACAGACCGAATTTTGTATGTTGCATGGGTTGGGTATGGGTTGAGATGGCAGAGATCCGGGCTGATGGGTATTAGCAATGAGCCTGGTTTGTAAGTTGTCCAGCGAGGTTTTCATTTGTTGCATAAGCTAGAGCATAGATCCTTGCATCTCTACCATCTAATGGTTCAAATCAACCTGCCCTACGGGTTAACATGCATTCCAAACTAGCTGATTGACCTGATTCGGGGGCAGTTGAGTATAAACATGACCCTGACCCATTGGTCTTTGTGGAGCATAGTTGCTGGGTCAGAATTGGGTCTGTTGCCTCAAATTTTTCCAAGAGAAGTTAGGGTGTGATTGCGTCAGATCTCGTCGTGGAAAGGAATGGAGTTTGGAAAACCCATCGTTGTTTGATTCGCAGAAAAATCCGTCGATCAAATAAAATTTATAACCGAAACTCGAAAAGTGAGTCTCGGGTGGAACACGGGGAGGCAAACGTTTGGTTTTACGAAATCCGCATTTCACTTTATTTCTTTTTTTTGTCATTTTTATGTTTTATAATTTTTTTTTGAATTTTTTAGAAAGTAAGAGATCAGATTGATAATTGCTTATCTAACTAATCTACTTGCAAAATATAAGAGAGAGTGAGAGAGAGAGAATCACATATATTTCTAAATCAAACATTTGCTACAAATAGGAAAGCAGGAAAGATTACACTACGAAAGAAATAAAGATAGAAAGAGGTGAGAGAATCCCTCTCGATGGTCGCTCGGAGGATGACTCGCTCTGACGTCGCCTAAAGGAAGGTGGTAAGGAGTAAGACGAACGAGGATGGAGCTGGAGGACAGAGGGTGGGGCAGATAGTGTTGCAACGAGGATCTGCTTCCCGAAGGGAGGTAAGAAGACGGCCATGGGAAGCTCTAGACGGGGGGATGAAAGGCGGGAACAAATATTTGTTTTCTACGCTAGAGGAGCATCCCAGGCTTGGGACAATCTCTCTCTAGAGCCTTGGAGGTGGTGAGAGGAAGAAAGGAAGAGATGAACAAGGGGAGGTGTAGGGGTCCTTTTATAATGAAGGGTAGAGGGAAATTCGTGTAGAGAGCATTTAGTGACATCAAAGGCATCGCTGTAGATCTACACTAGCCAATCCCCTAAACGTCTCTAAAGCTTGCTGGTGCTCATGCTTTAACCCCACTGGAATCTGCTGGATGAGGCATAGCCATTGGATCGAGATCTGAGGGCTCAGCTGCGCCCACTGATTGTGCCCCATTGAAGGTGCACCCACTGTTGTTGAGGAGATGCACGCAAACCGCTAGATCAGCATCGGACGGTTGACAACGCCAACAGGCATCTTAAAATCGTGCCTACGTTTGATCGCAAGGGTGATTTCACGTTATTGCACGCGTATGCGAATCTAGCCCACAGGATTGCGTCGCGTGGATGCCTCAAGGTCTCTCGATGGAGATCTAATGACTAAATTTCAATTGTAGCGACGAGGAGGGCTCAGCGGGACTCGAACCCGCGCCCTTTGATCTGTGGAGGGTGCTTAGCCACTACGCTAAGCCATCCTTTGAGTCGCGAAGAGGAGTGCGGTGCGGAGGCTTCTCAGCCGTTGGATCAAGATCCAACAGCTTGGAATGGAGGTGAAGATGATGAGAGGGCACCTTCAGTTGCTACTGACCGATGTTGGGTGGCCTGGATGGCGCCACATGGCACCATCTGGGTCGTCCATCTTCTTTTTATTGCAGAGGGTGCCACGGTGCTTAGATCGAGTTGATTTTCGCATTTCTGGACTATGATCGTCGCTCCGGATCCATCCGTACGGTCGGATTTTTTATTCAAAGCTCGTATGGATGTCACATTGCCCCCTGGCTGTTGATCTTCCTCGGACTTCATATGATGCTACGGGATTCCGATCTAGATGATTTCGGAGGCGTTAGACTCTAATCGTCGTCTTGATTAGATTCATACAGTCCGATTGCCCATTAGAGGCCCTAAAATAAATCTTCTTCTCTCCTGATCATAAAAAGGACCTAATTAACCACAAATATATACTACTCTAAACGCAGAATGATGCATGCTATGCAATATTTATAACATGAAATGCAAATCTAAGCCTAGGAACATGCATGATTAGGCATTTTAACCTAAATAGATGTGTCTATATCAGGGTGCTTCCTCCAACCTGGATTATAAGCATTGGAATAAGGATTGGACCTAACATTCTCCTATACGGTATAGACATCCTCATAGGGTGAGGATGTAGCGAAAGAAACAATGAGATCAAAGAAACTGGGATCAAAGGCCCCAGTTTGGAACCAGTAGGGTTCCGACCAGCTGATTCACGAACTCCCGTCCAGAATGAGCTCACGAAGAATGGAATCCTGAATTCTGAGATTGAGTGGATCAAGAATTGTTCACAGAGTTTCCAGCCATCCACTCCTCCATCCTTTTGGTAACTAGGTCCACCTTATCTAGTTTATTACAAATCAGCTCCATATCGAATGAATGAGAGTCATGGACCTCATTAACATTCGATCTGGGTTGTTGGGATCGGTTAAATGAATCCATGGAGGCATGATTGACTGAATTTTAACTCATTTCCTCAAACAAATCATGTGCACCATCTATGTCCTTATTGAGGAAATTGCCTCTACAAGAAGCATCCAAGTGATTTCAGAGTTGTTCAGTCAACCCGTGGTAAAAGATTTGCATGAGTTGCTATTTTGACACCTTGTGGTATGGACACTTCTGCAATAGATCCTGGAATTGCTCCCAGGAACCATGAAACTATTCTCCCAGCCGCTGAACGAAAGTAGTAATCACCTACCTCAGTGCATTGGTATGCTCGGCTGGAAAGAATTTCTTTAGGAAAGCCAATTTAAGACCATTCCAAGTTGCGATCGACCTTCCAATTGTCTGGTACAAATGTGCGGACTTATCCCTAAGAGAGTGGGGGAAAAGCATCATGATCATTTGCTCCTCGTCCACGTTTCGTGCTTTGGTGGTCTGGACCAGAGTGGTTAAGTCCTCAATGCTAAAATGGGTCTTCAGAGCCAAGCCCATGGAAATGTTTGATCAGGCTTAACACCCAGGGCTTGATTTCAACATCTCCGACTGGAATCTAGATGCCGAGACGTTCCTCGTAATTTGAAGGATCGTAAAAATCCTTCAAGGGCTGAGCACCCTGCATTCTCTGGAACTATTCCTGCATTTGCTGCATTTGTTCCAACTGCATTTGAAACATCTCATGTTGATTCTGAGGTAGAGGAGGTTGTTGGTCGGCCATGGGATCAATTTGACCAAAATCCAACTTACGCCTCCTAGAATGAACTAATGGCCCTTCCAATCGGGGATTCAATGACCTCCTTCCAAGCATAAACTAGGAAGAGGTAGGAAGGACTGGGGATAAGAATCTTGCAGCACTACAAAACAAGCATGTCCTTAAGTTAGGTAGCTTAAGGCCTAAGCTCCAAGATAGATTCAAACTACAGTATGAATTTTGTGTTGTCCTTAATCCAAAAGCTGGTTAAGTTAGGATGGTGAGACAGGGGGAGCATGTCCTGAAGGCCGCTAATTATGCTAAACCCCTGCTTGCTTAAGTCGTTTGACAGTCCAGCCACCCAACTTAGCACCCTCTGGAGAAAGCAAACGTCACAAATTTGCACCACAATTCGGAAAATATCTTGAAACAGACAGTTGAGTCCTAAGGCCAACGTCTACTTGATTTTATATTAGGCTTAGGATTGTAGTGCTTATAGAATGTGGTGGGTCCTTAGAATGGGTTGTTCCCTTAATGATCGATTAAACACATATGAGTGCATGCACAACCAGGGTTGTCAAGCAAGATTATTTGGATGAGTGGATTTTAACATTCAAATCTTACTTAAGTATCTTTTATGGTTTAGAATTAGGTGAGTTCAAACAGAGGCAAACCAGATCTTTCAATCACGAGTGAAGATGTTTTCTTTTTAAAATCAAGAATAAAGTGGAGTGCCTGGTATTAACCTAAATTGCAAACCCTAAAAGGAAGCTACTTGATGAGTTGTTTTTAAATGAAGTGTTGCGGCTTAAACAACTCAAACAATTGGCCTTACTGTACCACTAAGTTAGGCACATGAATGATAGCCTAAACTGATTTCTACTCAATTATGTGTTTGGATGTGTGTGTATTGGTTCCAAAGATCGGTTGACCGGTTGAGTATAAAAATCAAAAGAGATCATGTACCCTTGTATTTTTTTTTTTTAGATTTTTTTGTTTATATACGGAGGGTGAGATGGGTGGAGGTGGAAATCAAACAATCAAAACTAATCCCAGGGTTTATGAGAACACCTAGGTTAATTAGGGTTTGAATTAGGGTTATAAAATGAACTCTATGGAGGGGGGAAGAATGGGGAGCACTTACAGTTGTCTTCAACTACACTTTACTCCTTTCTACCGCTTGAAGACTCCATGCCGAGGTACCTGCAAAACAATAGAGAGGAAATAAAAGAGAGTTAGAAAATAGATAAATGTGCGAAAATGCGGAAATGAAATCGAGATTCGTTCCCTCCTTGGCAATGGTGCCAAAATGTTGGATCAGAAAATCATCGCAAAAAGATTTAGTTTGGAAAACCCGTCGTTGTAGTGCAATTTGCAAGAAAATCTATCAACAAATAAATTTACCGAAACTCAAAAGGAATTCTGGGTTAAACACAGGGAGGCTACATTCATTCGCAATCCACAATTATATTTTTTTGTGTAATTTTAGTTTTAAGATGGGATAATCACAATGAATCGATACTACACTAAAGAGAGAGAGAGAGAGAGAACAAAACACTTTTATAACAGAGATATTATTTTTACAACTAGAAAGCTGAAAATATGACAACTAGAAAGTAGTAAAAAGAAGGGAGGTGAGAAATTATCATCCTTGACGGCTGCTTGGAGGATGAGCCAGAACGAGAGACACCTAGAAGACGTAAAGCGAAGATGGAAGACAGAGAATGAAGCGAGAAGATCTAAGGGTGAGGCAGGGTGTCATCATCGTGAGATCCACTTCTGGAACAAGGGTGAGAAGACGACCACAGGAGCTCCACGAACGGGGTGAGAAGTGGACAAAATTTTGATTTTAACTCTAGAGGAGCATCTTGGGTTTGGGACAAGCTTCTATAGAGCTTTGGAGAGAGAGAGAGAGAGATGAAGGAAGGGATGAAGAAAGTGTGGGGGTCGTAGGGCTATTTATAGGTGAAGAATGGAAGGGCAATTAGGTCATTTCATCTTAAAACATTAAATGAGGGGGTCATTAGTGACGGATTTAAGTATCATTAAAGCCCTGAATGTGGGCATACTACGCTCACACCTACCTCCTCTCCTTCCTCTGTGATCAATGTCTCATCATGTTCAGATGATCTCAGCCGTCCGATCGATCTCGATCGGATAGCTTAAAGATGCATGCGCCTGCTCCTCTTCAATGTGCCCAACTCCCGTGCATTTGATCACATGTGGGCTTGGGCATTGGATCGTGCAAACGGCCACTCTTTCATCTGAGCATGGCACGTCTCGCCTCCTCACCCACACGATCACCATCTGACGGTCCAATTTGAGCCGTACCCGCTCATGTTCTGATTTGAGGTGCACTAAGGTTCGAGTGGGCGTCCTCTTTTGCAAAACACAAGGCACAACCAATGCACCATCTTCTAAAATGGTCGTGGTCTTTATTCAATGAGGTCACACCTCATCCATTGGATGAAAATCCAATGGCTTTGATCGAGCAATGAGGGCTGCTTTAGAAAGTTGAGGGTGCAATCTTGGCTTGATCTCAGTCGTTGAATGAGAATCCAACGGTTGAGATTAACCGAGCGGTTGTGGAGAGAGACTCATGCTGGCATCCATAGGCCGGTTTGGGCGATTAGGATGGTGCCACGTGGCACCATCCTGACCGTCCACCTTCACATTCTCATAGGTGGTGCCACAGATGCTGAATTGAATCGAATTTTGAGTTGTTGGGCTACGATCGTCGATCTAAATCTATCAGTGCAGTTGGATTTGTCGTATGAAGTACCGATTTACACCTCCTGACCCCTTGACCTCTGATCTTCCTTGGACTACATCTGATGCTATGGAAGTCCGATCGTGGCGATCTTAGAGTCGTTAAACTCCAATCATCACCCTGATCAGATATGTACGATTGGATCTTCAATCCAAGGCCTCGATTGAAATCGCCCTGACCCTGGCCACCAAAAAGAATAAATTACTATATAATTTGTATAATTTGACCTAAATGCATGCTGATGCATGATATGCAATATTTACAATACATGATGCTTCTATGATACTAAGAACATGCATAAATAGACATTTTAAGCTATTCAGATGCATACACATCACCCACCTAGTCGTGGGCTTTGGCAACCATAAAGTAATGCTAAAGAGGGAGATTAACCTTCCCTTATCCATTTGTAACGGGGACAAGCACCTCAACCAAGCGGCTACATTCATAGTAGCTGGGTTGACGACAACATTTAACGACAACATTGGCCGCCCATCAATCCACGCCTTCCGCCTAATCCCCTCCTCGTACTTCTAGTTCATACTTTCCTACTCCCCCCAAGGAGTAGGAATGGTACACAGGGATCAAATAGTTAGGCGGGAGCTTCTGAGGATCAAGCTGGAGCGATCCATGGAACCAAACCCCCCAAACTACAGAAATGGGGGAAGAGGAGAAACCAAGTCCAGGCGATCCAGTGAGGAGAAAACTCGGCTGATCCGTTAGTGACTTCTAGACTACAGTCAGGCTCTTTAGCCATGGCTATACAACTTTTCCCTCACAACGTGACTAAGCTCGTCAAGGTCGAAGCAGACCTTAATCCCTCCAAGGTTCAGGAGTTACTCCTCCTGCTCAGGGTCAACGTGGATGTCTTCACTGGTCCACAAACGACCTGCCGAGAGTAGACCCATCCTTGGTCTAGCACCACCTAAATATCCATGAGGGCACCCGCACGGTTAAACAGGCACGCCGATACAAGTTCGCTGGACAATAGCAAGTGGCTGAGGCTGAAGTCCAAAAGCTCCTTGAAGCTGGATTCATCAAAGAATCCCTGTACCTAGCATGACTCTCTAACATGGTGATGGTGAAAAAAGCCAACGGCAAATGGCACATGTGCGTAGATTTCACCAACCTCAATGAGGCCTGCCCAAAGGACGAGTTCCCCCTACCAAGGGTGGACGCTCTGGTGGACCCCTACAGCGGACAACCTCATATGTACTTCCTGGTTGCCTACAACGGGCACCACCAGATCAGCTTTGCTCCAGCGGATAGACCCCACACCTCCTTCATCATCGATAGGGTTCTATTCCAATATAAAGTGATGTCCTTTGGCTTGAAAATGTTGAAGGAACTTACCAATGCCTTGCAAATACGATTTTCTCAAAAATAATAGGAAAATCATTTGAGGTGTACATAGATGATATGCTTGTAAGGGGATCCAACTTCCCCCAACACTTAGAATATTTAGCTGGAGTGTTCCAAATTCTAAGGGACACCCGCCTCTGCTTGAACCCCGAAAGTGTACCTTTGGGGCCTCAGCCAATAAATTTTTAGGGTTCTTGGTCTCCAACCGAGGGATCGAAGCTAACCCTGACAAGATCTAAGTGATCATGGACTTGCAACCATCAAGCAACTTGAAAGGGATACAGTCTATGGTCGACAAAATTGCCTCGTTAGGTCGATTCTTGTCTCGATCCTTTAACAAATGCTTCCCCTTCTTCTAGCGCATAAAAAAGGGCAAAGGCTATACTACCACCCACTGGACTCCTCACTGCAAGCTTTAGAGGAAATCAAAGCCATCCTCTAAAGTCCCCTCGTCTTGACGGCTCCTAAGCCTGGGGAGGTCCTTTCCCTATACCTGTCGGCTTCCATATCCACCGTTAGTGTTATCCTAGTCAGCGATTGAGAAGGAGTACAGAGACCCATATACTTCATTAGCAAAACCTCTCAAGGTGCCAAAACTAAGTATATGGTCATGTTGACAGGGCTTTTCAGGAGATTAAAGTGTCTTGTTATAGTAAAGTCTCCTAAATCGCTCTTCAACAAATACAATTTATATCTCGAATTGAAGTTTGAGGTCGAACACAGGGAACAAATATGGAATTCACATGCTAATCTTGAATAAAATGTAAATGAGCACAAGAAATCAAGCCAACAATGATTTGCAATGAATAATAATTACTCAAAATTGATCATCAATGTATAACATGAGTATATGAAGAGTTTGACAAAACAAAAAGAAACCTACAGCAAAAACAATGGTGATTTATATCACCAATTATTTAGTCTAGATACATATATATTAGCTAATCAATATTACTACAGTAATCAAGACCACTTACCCAATTTCCATGTCATGAAATAAACCAACAGTATCAATCTCAAGGGGGCTATCAAACGTCGATCCTATGCATCAGACAACTTAAGTGAACACAAGCACAAGGCTTCTCAAAGCCTTTCTTCTTCTTCTTTCTCTCTCTCGCCTTCAGCTTCTTCTCTTTCTTTAGTTTCTTCCTCTCTCTCTCTTCTTCAACCTTTCTCTTTCTTCCCTTTGCAGCACAAGGGAAACAACCCCTCAAATTTGGCTAAGTGGTAGTCGCTCTACAAAGCAAAACCCCCCTTCCCTACGCTCTCTCTCTCAAAGCCAGGCACTAATCGGATCCATAATCAGGTATACGATTAGGTTATCAAGTCGAATAGAGACCAGGCCTGCGGGCATGCGTTCGCAGGCGAGGCATGCATAAGTGGGTGAATGGGGACCCAACCCCTGTGACTTGGGCGAGGGGTCAAGGGCACAATATCAATTTATGTGTTAAGTAAGCCTCTGCAACCACCGATAGGGGACTAAGTCCCCGTTCTTCTGCTCGTGCATAGCTGTAGCCAAATCCAAGGAAATTGAAGACATTACAGCTGCTTTCGCGATCAATTGGAAGCCCAGGCACCTTCACAAAGCCAACCCGCACCTAAGGAATGTGGTGGCGATGTTGGAGTGGGTCAGATGAAGGAGAATGATACCGAAGAAGATGATGGTGATGGCGGACAGTGGTGAAAATCCTGGAAACAAAAATACGGCCTTCCAGCCCAATTAGAATAGCTCATAAGTTTCGTCGAAGGGCGTGGAGTGCGGTGGTAGCAGTTATATGGTCAGACGGGGCTTGTGGTAGCCGGACGAGGTTGAAGAAGGTGTTAAGAAGGTGGGGTGATCGGTGAAGGTTGTGAGTGGATTAAACGCGAAATCAGTTGAGGGGTTTTGTGCGGTGAGGTGAGGCGGAGAGGTTTGGTGGTGTATATTGTGCTAGCGACCTCGTCGAAGCATGGCCGGAGTGAAGGAAGATGGAGGGGGAGGTCGGTGATCGTGGGTTGAATCAAGAGTTTAGAGAAAGGAAAAGAGAGCAGAGAGAGAGAGGAAGAGATAGGACCTAATTTAATGGACGAATAGGAAGGAATACGAGCGTCGGTGTAATAGCCGATGCCGTGGAAGAAGCGTGTTCCTTGAGGGAGACAGCGGCGAAGAGAGGGGGAGACAACCCTCGCTTTGGCTGGCAAGGCATGGGTGAGGATGAGGAAGAAGATGGACAAAGCAATTTGACCGTTGGCTGTCTATAGGACGAAGGGGATGGAGGTCGCCAGAGCTAGGGCAGAACGTGGCCGGAGAGGGAGAAGGAAGAGGGTTTTTGGGCCAAAACCTAGCTAAGGAAGTGAGGAACTTGATGTAGGATCATTTATAGGCCATAGAACGGAATTCTAAGCTTGGGAAACAAGCTCGTGAACTCTGTGCTTTTCACTCAAGCTGGATACCCTTCCTTTCAAAGAGTTCGCATGAGCTTTTGGGAAGGAGTTGGGATCCAAGATCAATCTCATTTGGAAGGGAATTTCACAAGAAATCTCCGGTTCAAATTTGTGACTGTTTGGTTGAGAATCGAGCGAGAAAATCTCCCTCGAATCTTGTCGGAGATGCTATAGCTACTCCTAATGGTGGTAGGGACCTGGATGTGAAGAAGATGAAGAAGTTAGGGGAATCCCTACAAGGATTTCAAAATCTGAGGGGTTCTTTGTAAGAAAAAGAGTCAAAATAGGCCTAAAATGCAAACTAGTTCAATATGAACTCTGATTGGGCCTAAATTTTGGTATAAATCTAATTTGGACCTAAGGAATCTGATGCTGAAGTCGGATTTAGGTTTTGACCAAGTTTGACTAGTTAATTTATGCAAAATCCCAAATTAGGGAAATTATCTATTTGAAACTCTATTTTAGGTCAAAATGGGCTCTGATGGTCAAATCAAGGATGCCAAACCCTATAGAATATTTTTCTATGATTTTTAAAGGGTTTAGATGAATTTTATCTTGACCAAAACCTTAATTAATTAAGCGGGTCTATTTTTAGGGTTTCAGATTTCATTTAATTCTCGTAACGTGTGAAAACCCGTTTATGTCTACACAGACCCTCTTGTTAGACTTTAATGCATATTTTACCTTTAATAAATCCTTTAGAAAATCCACAATTGTTCAGAATTCATGATATGATGGTAAAATTGCAGTTTTAACTCTGGTTTCATGCTAAACTCTCAGAAAGGATGTGTAGTGAATTACATACCTTTGGCGGTTATCTAGGAGATTTATCCGTTGATTATGGCTAATAAAATCTAGATATGACTAATGATGACGTTATCATCATACCCCCATGCCTAAGTGATATCAACACATTTATTGAGGGTAAAATGCCTATTCATGAATGTTCCTAGGCTTAAATTTGCATTTCATGTTATAAATATTGCATAGCATGCATCATTCAACATTTAGAGTAGTTGTATATAATTTAGGTTAATTGCGTCCTTTTTTTGGTTAGGAGAGAAGGATATTTATTTCAAAGCCTTGGATTGACGATCCAACCGTACGGATCTGATCAAGACAACGATTGGAGTCCAACACCTCCAAAATCACCTCAATCGGAGTCTCGTAGCATCATATGCAGTTCGAGGAAGATCAACAGCCAAGGGACTAGGTGACATAATTCGGAGCTTTAAATGACAAATCTGACCACGTAGATGGATTCGAGTAAACGATCGTAGCCTAACAGCGCGAAAATCGACTCAATCCGACCTCCGTAGTAGCCCCTACAATAAAAAGATGGATGGCCTAGATTGCACCATGTGGCCAGCCCAGGTTGCCCAGCGCACGTGCGCAGGTGTACAGTGCAGCGCCAGCGCGTAAGCACGCGTGCTCAGCAAAGAGAGGCAAAGACAATGTGCGCCAGCGACGCATAAGCTGGCCTACAACGACGCATGAGTTGGATCTACAGCGATGCTTACAGCCGTCGCTAATTCTTCACACGCCAGTAAAGCCAGTTGTGGGCGTGAGCTAGCATGAGAGGACATGAGCTACCTTGAACGATGCTTCCAGCGACCGTCTGGATGTCACTAATGGTCCTATACCTATTTTTGCCTCTTCTCCACTATAAAAGGACCTACACCCCCTCCCTTGCAAGCCATCTCTACCTACTCTACTCCCACCTACTCCCAAGCTCTGGCAAGCCTACCAGCGCTCTGTTAGAGCTTGCTCTCAAGCTCCCAAGGCACCTATTAGTCGAGCGAACCTCTACCCCACCAAATACTCCTCCAACTTCCCATCCCCATTTATAGGTCGCCTTGGAGCCGTCCTCTCACCTCCATTCTGGTAGCAGATCACCTCCGTCTTCTTACCTCCATTTCGAAGCCACGCCGAAGCTTTCCTCTACCCGACATCCTCCTGCATCTCACCTCCGTTGTCCTTCTCCTTACCTCCTTCGTCCGAGCTTCCGCCAACCGCCGTCGTGTCGCCGAGCAGCTGATTCGGGAGATTTCCTCTCACCCCCTCTCTTTTTATGCTTTCATAGTAAATTGTAATAGACATTGAAGTGATATCTATACCATTTTTGTTCCATCTCTACTTGTGATTCGTTTGCTTGTTTCCTTCTTACAAAAATACAAAAAAATAACAAAACCCTAAAATACCAAAAAGAAACAAATTGAAGCGTGGTTTTCAGTTAAAGTAAACGTCGCCTCCCTGTGTTCGACCTAGGACTCCCTTGGAGTTTTGGTATAAATTTTATCTGATCGACATGTTTTGCAACTACGATGACTGGTTACTTGTAACCCTGATTTCTAACATGCGAAACCCGTGCGACCATTTTGGTGCCATTGCCGGGGAGGAAACGGAATTTACTTTATTGTTTTCTACGCTTCTTTGCATTTACATAGCACTAACCTTGCTTATCTCTGATCTATTGTCTTGCAGGTACCCTAGCATGGAGATCCAAGTGTGGTAGACCAGAGTAAAGTGTGGGTAGAGTGTTTTGTAAGTGTCCCCCACACCACCCCCACTTTAGTTTTCATTTCATAGCCTAATAACTCAAACCCAAATCAACTTAGGTGCTTTTTATAAACCCTAGGATAGATTTGGTTGTTTGCTTGCCACCTCCACTCACCTCACCATCCACATAAATAAAAATAAAAAATAAAACAAGTGTTATATGATTGTGGGATTTTCTGAAAGCTACACACTTAACACCCACAACTTATCCTAAGCCACACAATCACCTTGATTCTACCACTTAACCGAGATCTGACCTATGGACCCATACACTTCAACTAAATACACATAAGTGAGAGGAAATTTGAATAGGTTAAGCATTCTTGTGTGCCTTAACTAAGTGGTACAATAGGCTAATTGATTGAGTTGTTTGGGCCACACCACTCAATTAAAAACTAATCCATCAAGTAGTTTGCCACTTAGGGTTGATTCTTAGGACTGAACCAGGCACTCCACATTATTTTTGATTTTTAAAGGAAAATATCATCACCTGTGCTTTCAAAACTTGGAGTGTTCTACTAGACCTTGATTGAACCAACCTAAGAATTAAACCCTAAAAGCTACTAAACAAGATTAAACCCTAAAAGACACATCATCAAATAACCTTATTTGCAAACCCTGGTAGTGAACGCACACACATTTCAACTGATCATTAAGGGCACAACCCATCTAAAGGGCCCATCACATTCCAAGAGCACGATCATCCCAAGCCTAACTAAAACTGAGTAAACGTTGGCCTTAAGGATTGATTCGCTCTTCAGGACTCAAACTGAGTTTTTTCGGCTAGTCCATCTGATGTCTAGCTAGGGGAGTAGCATCAAACGACCATGGCTGGGGGGTACACTAGGAACCAGAGGCATAAGCCAAAGGAAGAACCTTCTCCCCAGTCCCTCCTTCTAACTGGTTGGATTGACTGGATAAAAGTAGGACAAATCATTTATAATCTCAAGACCGGTCCTAGGAGTCTGTAGGCCTTTAGGCTACCCACATAAGGACAGGTTTGATTGACTGTATTGCAAGGCACCTTTTCTCTTCTCCATTTTTCCTCCTTATCAACCATGTACCCTTCCACATCCTACACACATTTCACATCCTATCTTCCTACCACCACTTATCCCCAAGATAATTACTATCCCGACTTGACTTGTAATTACCCATCCACTAGCCGAGATGATTTGATTGGGGATATGAATCCGGACCTCAGTGTCAAGGGCCTAACCCTGGACAACAAGACTATGATTACTATCCTTCCCAAAGCTACAATGATTATAGATCTCCATCCTTTGATGATCAACCTAACCAGATCTACAACCATGAAGGATATGCTGATTATAACAATTACCCTCCCCAAAATTATGCTGAATATAGGTCACCACCAATCTTTAAACAACCTGAGATGACCTACTATCAGGGAAGAACTTAAGAACCTCAATATCTTGACTCCCTATTCGGGGCGTAGATCACGTAAAAGATGAATACGTCATAGTATAGTGCGAAATATGTCTCGACAAATAAAACTAATGGAACTGGGAGTCCCAATCGATCACAGGGAGGCAGAAAAATGCTTTTGATTTCATGCACTTGTTCTAAATCTAATTACTAAATAGTAGAGATAATGAACCACAATATATATACAACATCATGAATTTCATACATGGAATTGAAACAAATTATAACATGAACATAAACTACTCATGTAACAGAACGAGGGCACCATAGGTGGTTCGTGGTGGCCTTTTGAAGAGGTTGAGGAGTGCAACGACATTTCGACAGGGTGGCCCAACGGATTTTTTAGACGGAGGCAGAGAAGATGGAAACAAGAAGAAGAAGAGAATGAGAGAGTTAAGAGAGTTGTCCCCCAAAGGGGGGAGGGCCTTTGGTCCTTTTATAACTTTTTTTTCTTGTACAAATCCTTCCCCAAATCCTTCTTCTTGATCAGTTTATTCTGGTGCTGCCACATGGTGCTTTCTATGCCCTCAGATCCGCATCGCACGGCTCCCGCACGCCCGCACCGCTTCTTCGCGTTTTCATCTTCAAATCCCGCCTCATCATCTCAGCCATCCGATCTTGCAATCGGACAACTTGTTCTAAATCTAATTACTAAATAGTAGAGATAATGAACCACAATATACATACAACATCATGAATTGCATACATGGAATTGAAACAAATTATAACATGAACATAAACTACTTATGTAATAGAACAAAGGCACCAAGGGTGGTTTATGGTGGCCTTTTAAAGAGGTTGAGGAGAGCAATGACAATCCGACAGGGTGACCCAATGGATTTTTCAGACGGAGGCAGAGAAGATGGGAAGAAGAGAATGAGAGAGAGTTGTCCTCCAAAGGGGGGCCCTTTGGTCCTTTTATAACTTTTTTTTTCTTGTACAAATCCTTCCCCAAATCCTTCTTCTTGATCGGTTTATTCTGGTGCTGCCACGGGGCACTCTCTGTGCCCTCAGATCTGTATCGCACGGCTCCCGCGTGCCTGCACCGCTTCTTCGCATTTACATCTTCAAATCCTGCCTCATCATCTCAATCGTCCAATCTTGCAATCGGATGGCTTAAACGCGCACTCATCGCTCCATTCAAATCCTATGCATAGTTCTCACACCTTCCAGATCTCACAACAACCCTGCGCAATCGCGCCACGTGGATGCACCTCTGGGCCCCTCCAATCGTGCATGCCCGCAAACCCGCACCAATTTTTGCGCAACGCAGGGCTCGAACCCGTGCCCCATGTATACGCGGGCGCGTGCTCGAGCCAATGCGCTACGCAAAGCCTTTGTTATATATACTTCATTATACTTATATTAATCTATTCTGGGTGGCGATGTGGCGTGTTCATGGCCGTTGGATGAACATCCACGCTGCGAGACGAGGCACCTTCAAGGGTTGGGGGTGCAGTAAGGGGCAACTGTGATGGTGCCACGTGGCGCCATTGTGGCTGTCTATTCTTCTTCTCTTTATATCTGATGACGTAGGCCTTCGATTAAGTTGATCTTTGCACCATTGAACTGTAAACGTCGATCCAAATCCATCCGTACAGTTGGATTTGTCATCTGAGGTCTGGATCTTTTTCAATTTGTCCCTTGGCTCTTGTTCTTCTGCGGACTCCCTGGGTGCTACAAAAGTCTGATTGATGCGATCTTGGATGCGTTAGACTCCCGTTGTTATTCCGAACAAATCCATAAAGTTGGATCAGTCATCTGCAACCCTAAATTACCTGTCATCATTAATACCTCTCAAATAACATAGTTTAATACACATCTATCAACTACGATGCAGAATACGATGCATATGCATGCAAAATGTTCATGTTAAGCTAAGTTCTAGCTTAATTCAAGCGAATTAGGACCTATGATTGCTGCACAATCATACCCTCATGCCTAAATCTTGCTAGTCCCTAGCAAGTGCAAGACTAAATACATTTTACCAAGAGTTAAACTAAATATTTATTTCTTTTTGCTGCATCCAAAAATTCAGACTCTAGATAACTATGAATATATAATGTAGTAGCTTCTGCAACGGATCCAAGCGAAGACTTGATATACATTTAAAGCTTGTAGTTGACCCCTAGTAAAATTCTGTCAGGACAGATGAACCTCTTCTCTCGGGGTTATAAAATATTTTCTGATTTTGGCCCTGGTGTTTGGTGGCTCACTCTCTTCTGGTGCTTCTTAGAGACTAGTATTTCAGAATTTATATTTCCAGATTATTGAATAAATCAACTTAGAGAGGGGCTGGAAAAACTGTGCTCTCTTTAATCTTTTGTACTCTTCTCTTTTTTTTCCTTTTTCTTCTTGAGCTCACATCTCACCAAATTTGCAAATGTATTTGGTGGTCTCACATGGCATGACACTTTAATTAGGTTCTGATAACCCTATGACTAAGTCAGACTTCTCAGCCCATATTCAGGCAGTCAGAAATATAGAAAAGGTAGGTTAAGGCTATATTTGGTGGTTCTTGAGGGTGGTAGGTGTTTTTACCTCAAAACATTTCAAAACATTTAACTTGACTCACATTATGCAACTATTTTACATAACACCCTTTTTTTCTTTTGTTTGTTTTTTCTTCTTTTTTTTTCTTTTTTTTCGAGCAAATAACTCTTTTGTATAAAAATCTATTGGCACAATGCCACAACACGACATACTGCTGTATTTATCAGCACAACATAACATGACATACGTACTTTTATACATGAGGCATTCTTGGGGAATTTTGGGATGACCAAGGGGATTTAGGTGGCTTATTTGGTGGAAGTGCCTCTTCCCGGCATCGGGTAGGGGACGGATAGGACAATGTATTTCTGACCTTGACATCTGTACCCTCCTATAGTCGAGGATTCCGTAGAGGACGGTCATGACCATCCACCTCAGTCATAGTTTTTTTTGAACCCGCTCTCTGTGTTTTGGCCTTATTTAGTGGCTCTCGTATGGAATTTCTTACAAATTTAGTACGCAAGAACTGAAAGCGAAAACTATGCCCAACTCCAAGTGTCATTATTCAATTATTAAATATTCTTTATACTAGCCTTAGAGCACCAGTACTCTCTACTCTTACCTCACATATGTTTTGGTGGATCTACTAGAAGATAGTTCACCTGACTCCCTGATTGTTGTCCAAAGGTTCAGGAGAAGAAGCAATACTTCTTTTCGACAAACTAGAAATGTCTATCGGTTTTCACAAAGGATCCATTGCAAAATCTACATGAAAGTATGAAATTATACTGTATTCTAAGTCTAGGAATTTACTAAAGAATAAATCTTTAATAAAACCTCTTGATAAAATGATCTAATCCACCCAATTGTTGGCAGAAAATTTTCAATTTTTTATGAACTACCCCCCATGCCTAAGTGTTTGCATGTCCTCTGCATGAATAGAAGAAATAAGGCCGAGTGCATGTGGATAGAAATCACCTGGAACTGCTTCTGAGTTATCATTCAGCTCACGCCATTGCTACAATGCCATACACAATATGCAGAACAATATGCAAAACATTATGCGAAAATGAAATATGCTATGTATATATGGTATGCATATATGTATACGTGCTGAGCTTAACACCTCCAGCTGGGCAACTTATCAGTCATACATCCTCAAGAAGATGTATCATTTCGTCAGCAGGAGGAGGTTCCTGGGTAAAGAATGGTTTGAGGCGCTGGCCATTAACCATAAAAACGTGCCCAGATTTTGGGTCTCTAATTTGGACCGCCTCATTAGGATACGGGTGGACCACCAGAAATGGCCCAGTCCACTTGGACTTGAGCTTTCCCGCAAAGAATTTGAGTCGAGAGTCAAACAACCAAACCTGCTGGTTATGTACGAACTCCTTCCTCCGGATGTGTCGATCATGGAAGGCTTTTTTCTTGTCCTTGTATATTTTTGCATTCTCATATGCTTCCTGCCTAATCTCCTCTAACTCACTAAGATGGAGCTTCCTTTCATACCCTCCGACCTTGAGGTTAAAATTACACTTCTGCACCGCACAAAAGGCATGGTGCTCTAGCTCCACAAGAAGGTAATAGGCCTTTCCATACACCATGCAGTATGGTGACATTCCGAGCGGGGCCTTGTACGCGATCCGATATGCCCATAGCGCATCGATCAACCGATCAGACCAATCCTTCCTATCAGGTCTAACCGTCTTTTGAAGGATAAGCTTGATTTGACGATTTGATACTTCAGCCTGCCCATTGGTCTATGGGTGATATGGGGTAGCAATGCGGTGCTGCACCCCGTATTTCTTCAATAATGATCTAAAATGGACATGGATGAAGTGGCTTCCCCCATCACTTATCAGGGCACAGGGAACTCCAAATCTCACAAAAATAAATTCCAGGACAAAGGATATAACAGTCTTATGATCAACTCGTCTTGCCAGGATGGCTTCTACCCAATTTGAGACATAGTCTACTATGAGGAGTATGTACTCAAAGCCATGGGAGTTCAGGAAGGGGCCCATAAAGTCGATGCCCCAGACATCAAACACTTCTACTACCAGAATGGATTGGAGAGGCATCATGTCTCTTCGGGTCATAGAACAGACTGCCTGGCATCGCTTACAGCACTTGGCAAACTAGTGTGTATCTTTGAAAATGGTCAGCCAGAAAAATCCCGACTGCAAAATCTTTGCAGTGGTTTTTCGGCTTGAGAAATGACCCCCACAAGCGTAGTTGTGGCAGAAGGATAGCACACTAGAGATTTTCGAATCAGGGATGCATCTACGGATGATCTGATCTGCCCTAATGCGAAAGAGAAATGGGTCATCCCAAAAATAGAACTTAGCCTCTGATATAAATTTGAGCTTTTTATCCTTGGATAACCCTGCAGGTAGCTTGTCTGTGACAAGATAGTTTGCTATATCAGCATACCAAGAAAACTCCACAGAGTTGATAGATAGTAGAGACTCATCTGGAAATCGGTATGATATCAGTGGCGAGTACGGAATGTAATCTGGGTCTACACGAGACAAGTGGTCTGCCACAACATTATGTGCTCCAGCTTTGTCACGGATTTCAATATCAAACTCCTACAACAGAAGGATCCATCTGATAAGGCAGGGTTTGGCGTCCTTCTTTGCCAACAAATGCAAGAGGGTGAAATGGTCAGTGTAGATGATAACTTTGGACCCAAGTATGACCTAAATTTCTCCAACCCGAATACTACAGCCAACAATTCTTTCTCAGTGACTGTATAGTTATGCTGAGCCTCGTTTAGCATTTTACTGGTGTAGTATATTACAAATGGATGGCGCTCCCGACACTAGCTAAGAACAGCTCCGACAGCGAAGTCGAAGGTGTCACACATCATCTTAAAGTCAAGCGACCAGTTGGGGGGTTGGAGAATAGGTGCACTGGAGACAGCATTTCGCAAGGTTTGGAAAGCGTTGAGACACGAGGAGTCGAATTCAAAAGGTGTGTCGGTTACCAGCAGATTCGTTAATGGACGAGAAATTTTCGAGAAATCTCGAATGAATCTTCGATAAAATCCGACATGCCCTAAGAATGATTTGATTTTCCTGACAGAGCTAGGCGGAGGTAATCGCGAAATTATTTCAAACTTAGCTCGGTCGACCTCGAGTCCATTAGAGGAGATCCTGTGACCTAGTACGATGCCATCCCTCACCATAAAATGGCTTTTTTCCCATGAAAGTACTAGGTTAACTTCTATGCATCTCCTCAGAATCTTTGTGAGGTTATTGAGACAAGACGAGAAATTATCTCCAAACATGGAGAAGTCATCCATGAACACTTCTACGCAATCCCCGATCATGTCTGAAAAGATGGCCATCATGCATCGCTGAAAAGTAGCTGGTGTGTTGCAGAGGCTGAAAGGCATCCGCTTAAAAGCGAATGTTCCAAAGGGATACGTAAAAATCATCTTGTCTTGGTCTTCCGGGTTGATTGCAACTTGATTGTACCTGGAGTATCCATCCAAAAAGCAGAAGAAACTACACCCGACTAGCTATTCTAGAATCTGATCAATAAAGGGCAAAGGAAAATGATCATTTTTTGTGGCCAAGTTTAGCTTCCTATAGTCAATGCTGACCCTCCAAGAAGTCGTTGTGCGGGTCGGGATGGATTCGCCCAATTCATTTTTGATTACGGTGAGTCCCACCTTTTTGGGCACTATCTGAATGGGACTCACCCACTGGCTGTCGGAAATCGGATAGATAATGTCTGCGTCCAGCCATTTAATGATCTCCTTCTTGACAGCCTCCAACATATTTGGATTTAGGTGTCTCTGAGGTTGTCTCAATGGTCTCACCCCTTCATCAATGTAGATATGGTGAGTGCAATATGAGGGGCGAATTCCATGGAGATCAGCAATGCCCCACCCGATAGCAGCCCTATGTGCTCGCAAAACGGATATCAACTGATGTTCCTGATCTGGAGTCAAGTGAGCATTGATAATCATTGGATACGTCTCACTTTCTCCCAGAAACACGTATTTGACGTATTTGAGCAAATTAGGTAAGGGTTGTAGCTTTAGTAGCAAAGGGTAGGGAGGAGGGTTATGCAGGGGAGGAGGGGAAACAATAGCGGAAATTTGCTGATCCTAATTTATGAAGAACCCGCCTGCAGTGGTCATGTAATCTTGTCTTAAGATATCAGTGTTGGATAGGACAGGATAGTCAGGATCAAGGGTGTTAGGAACAGATGAACACCAATGACAACTAGATCCATGGGATGAAATGTGTATATCAGTAGTCTCAGTCCCGTGTGGATCATGATCAAAGACCCTTGATAGTGAGGATGAATGTGCCATTGGGTCGCTGCAGAGGAGCCCAATGTTCCCACAGAAAGTTGAATCTTCATCGTCACTATCCTCCTCAATCAAGTCACAATCAAAGTTCTTTGATGCCATGAAAATGTCCAATCTAAGCTTTTCGTTTCCCAGGGTAATCTCCAAGCACCCTGATGCACAGTCGATGTTTGTGCGGGCGGTTGCCAGAAACAGGCGACCTAAGATAATTGGTGCATCATGGATATTAGGAGGAACCTCCATATCAAGAACAAAAAAGTCCGCTGGAAAGCAGTATCCTTGGACTCTTATGATCACATTTTCAACCACCCCCCTCGATGTTTTTACAGATCGGTCAGCTAACTGTTCGGTAACCGAGGTGGGCTTTAACTCCCCAAATCGAAATCAATCAAACTCTGCGGTGGGAGTTAGGTTGATGGACGACCCCAAGTCAAGAAGGGCCCCATCAAAAGGGGAATCCTGCAGCAAGCAGGAAATCAATGGTGTGCCTAGGTCCTTCTTGGGTGGTAAGTCAGCTAAAAAACCTGCACTGGCTTCCTCAGATAATACCGCTTGTCGTCCGATCCTCTACTGCCACTTCGGAGTACAATAGTCCTTAAAGAACCTAGCGATAGTTGGGATGTGATCTATCACTTCGAGGAGAGGTGATGAGAACCACATCATGAACCCTAACTAGCTTACTTTGATCTAATAAAATGAACAAAAGCTTCTACATAACCTAAAGAAAGGCCTAATTCAGGGAATTACTGATCTGAAAAGAAAACATAAAATAAGGGGTAAAACTGTAATTTTACCATTGCAGTGCATCAACGGGATTTCTAAGGGTCTAGACATAGGTCAATTGGACTTAATAAGAGTAAAACTGGGATGGTTCAGTCAGAAAAGGGTTATTGTGCAAACTAGGAATTAAATGACATTCTATAACCCTAAAACAAATCCACTTAAATGCATAAGGTTACAGAAAATATAAAAATCAACTAAACCCTCTAAAATTCATGAAAAAATATCCTCTAAGGTTTAGAACCTTCAATTTGGCCTTTGGAACCTGTTTTGACCTAGATTGGGGTCTATGCCCAATATTTGACCTAATTTAGGTTTTTGTGCAAAATGTCCAGTCAAACATGGCCAAACCTAAAACCCAACTTCACCATTGGATTCCTTAGGTCCAAATTAGGTTTATACCAAAATTTGGACCTAAGGGAAGGTCGTCTTGACCCACTTTGCAAATTGGTCCACCAAATTACATTTAGACCTCAACTTTTTGAAACCCTTGCAAATCCCCCCTGAACTTCTTCATCTCTTTCTTCATTTCGATCCCTCTGCCATCGCAGCAGGGACCCATATCCCCGGCAACTTTTTGCGGAGGTTCTCTCCTCGATCTCATGGGGAGCCGCTCCTAAATTTGAAAGGGGACCTCACTGCGAAGCCCCCTACAGCATGGGCAGCTCCCCATGCCCTGAAATGCCCCATACCTCTCGTGTGAATGCTCGAGAGGTATGGGTCTCACTCTAGCCTCACCTCCAGCGTGGTCTTCCCACTTCCTCCTTGCGAATTTTCCTCTGCCCTTGCCTATTTAAGAAAGCCCAGACCCCGCCGCTTCCTTCAAGCTCGATTTGGCTGAAGATTACCCCCCAATCTCGTCTCCTCCTCACTCCAACCAACTACCCGCAGCTTCCAGCGACTCTCCCTCCCTCTTCTCATCGCTCTGCGACAGTACAAGTGGTAGAGCCATCTCCGCCGTGTTCCTCCGTGCCGCGTCGTACCAACGCGTGCCCTTTCGACCCTCTTCCTTGTCGCCGCTTCCTCACAATAGGGTCTTCGTCTCCGGCGACGGCAGACACCTGCCGCTCGCCTTCTGCCTCCCCCCTTCTCTCCAAACCTATCAGTTAAGTTCCTCATCCTCCCCTCTTTTTTTCCCCTTTAGCAATTTTTAGTTTCGATCCCTCGACTGCCACTACCACCACCATCATTTCCACCTCCGGCAACCAACTCCGGCAAGGCCGCTTGTTGAACGCACGGGTTGCTACGCTAACATGTTTGGTTTTGAAAACCTATCGTTGTAGTTTGAAAGCGAAGAACTCGAGTTCAACAAATAAAATTTATACCGGAATGAAAATCCCGAGTCGAACACAAGGAGGCGGACATTTGATTTAAAAACACGCGTTTATTTTATTTGTCACGAAGTAATTTAATTGTTTAGAACTATCTAACTATTTACAATAAATATAAGAGAGTGTAAGAGAGAGAGAATATTACAAACAAAAATCAAAAAGAGATATAGAATAAACAAGGAATTCATTATCAGAAGATTGTTCATTACACTAAACATTACAACTAGAAAGCAGGAAAATGATTACATTAGAAAATAGTAAATCTATTCTAGAAAGCAGTAAATCTATTCTAAAAAGCAGTAAAAAGAATGGGGAGAGAGATATCCTCCTCGACAGTCGCTTGGAGGATGAGCTAGACGGGACGACGCCTGCACAAAGGAGGATGGAGCAAGACGAAGGAGGATGAAGCGGAAGAATAAGAACGGGCAGCACATCATCGTCGTCGCGGGATCCGCTTCCAAAAGGGGACAAAAAATTGACTTTATCTCACGAGAAGCATCCCGGGTGTGGAACAAGCTTCTCATCGTCATTGTAGTATAGTGGTAAGTATTCCCGCCTGTCACGCGGGTGACCCGGGTTCGATACCCAGCAACGGCTCCAAAATGTTGAACGAGCGAGTTGCTACGCTAACGTGTTTGGTTTTGAAAAACCTGTCGTTGTAGTATGAAAGCGAAGAACTCGTGTTCAACAAATAAAATTTATACTGGAATGAAAATCCCGGGTCGAACTCAGCGAGGCTACGTCGATCTATATTCACAATTATATTTTTTTTATAATTTTTCTTGAAAAGTGAGGCGATGTAATTACAATGAAGCCATAATAACAATCTGATTAAACGAGAGAGAGAGAGAGAGAAAACATGCATACAATAATTCAAAATGTTTATACAATAAAACCAAATAAGAATTACACTAGAAAGCAGGAAGATTCCACACTAGAAAGCTGTAAAGAAGAATGGGAGAGAGAAGTTATCCTCCTCGACAATTGCTTGCAGGACGAGCCGGACGAGACGCCACCTGGACGAAGGAGGACGGAGTGGGAAGGAGATCGAGGCAAGAGGAACGAGAACAAAGCAGCACATCGTAGACATCGCGGGATCCGCTTCTAAAATGAGAGCGAAAATTTGACTTTATCTCGTGAGGAGCATCCCGGGCGTGGGACAAGCTTCTCTTAAGCTTTGGAGAGGTAGAGAAGAGAAGGAAGGGATGAAAATTTTGTGTGGAGGGGGTCTCCTTTTATAGTTGCAAGGAGTAAGGGCAATTTGGTCATTTTAAATTGAAAATCACTAAATCAGGAGTCTTTAGTGACGGATAAAACCATCGCTAAAGCCCATTCGTGGGCGTAGTGGGTGGCGCCCGCACGCTCGCTCACCTCCCACGCCACCCACGTTCTTTGAATCTCGACCATTCGATTGTGAGATCGAACGGCTAAGAGCACTTCTCACGCCTGCTCCACCTACGCTTAATCGCACGCCTGCGTGTACGATCCAACGTGAGGTGCGGCGTGCAATAGCGCATGCGCCTGATCGGGCAATTTGGGCTGTCCACAGCCGATCAAGCGGTCGAAATTAATTGCATGCGCGTCACAGATCGCGAGTCGAACTTGCGTCCTATGATCGCGCAACGACTCGCGACCGCTGCGCTATGCGGTGGATTGTGTCGAGCGTATGTTTTAAGAAGTGCGTGCTCGTGGCCGTTGGATCAAGATCCAACGGCCGAGATCGCATGTTGGATCTTCTTTGGAGAGACAGCGACGGTCCTGAGGGCCGATTGGATGGCTGAGATGGCACCACATGGTGCCATCTTGGCCGTCCATCTTCTGGATGATGTAGATGGTGCCACGGGTGTCGGATTGAGTCGATTTTTGCACTGTTAGGCTGCGATTGTCGATCCGAATCCATCCGTGCAGTCAGATTTTTCGTTTGAAGTGTGGATTCACACCATCTTGGCCTTTGATCTTCTAGGGTTCCCCGATCTCTATCTGATGCTACAGATGTCTGATTAGGGTGATCTTGGAGTCATTGAACTCCAATCGTCACCTTGATCACATCTGTACAGTTGGATCTTCGATCCGAGGCCCAGATAAAAAGTTTGCCCTATCCATGAACATAAAAGGAGACAATTAACCTCCATTTTATTCAAACTAATCTAAATGCAAGATGATGCATGTTATGCAATATTTATAGTATGCAATGCAATCCTATGCTTAAGAACATGCATAAATAGACATCTTAAGTAGTGTAAACATGTTTACATCACCGCTCCACCTCCACAGGCCATCCCATCCCTCGCCGACAAGTCCATACGCATCCCCTCACTCCACTCAACATTTCCCCGCACTCACACCACCACTCCACTCACCCAAACACACCCCCAAACACACCCACACATACACACACAGTGTGCCCTAGGCACACTCGCATAGGTGCCCCCATGCCACGCCACCCAATGCACCACATTTTCCTTGAGACGGCGAAGCTACCCAAGTGTTTTGACAGAGCCGTGAGGCCGTGTTGGTGCTTTCAGGTTCTGATGCCCCTCTGCCATTGGAGTAAAGCTTGAAGCAAGCTTGAAGCGAGCTCCAGACTTCACCACCCCCAGGTGGATATCCCAGGTCACGTGGAACATCTTCAAGCATAACTCCAGTCCACCAATTGAAGCTGCAACCCCTTGCAACTTCGCAATCAGAGGGAACACCTGTTGTTGCTGTGTGCGCAAAGTGGGTTGGACATTTAGTCCCACCTCGAAAGTTTTCAACGTAGGTGAGCAGCTTAAATTGAATTTGTGTTTTAGCCCGGTTGCCTCCAAACATGGGGTGAGGTCCCCTCGCCCATACACTCGCCTCGTCCGCGACCCACACTACGCGGACTTGGCTGACCCATTTACCCTGCACTCCTCGCGCACCACCCACGTCGATGCGCCTGGACCCGGGCCCACGTAACCCGACTCGATTACCCGACTGGCTCTGAGAGAGCAAAGAGCGAAATAGAAAGAGAGAGATGCCGGGAGGGTAGGGGGTAGGTTTTGCTTCTCTATGCTATGCAGGGAAGAAGACAGAGGAAGGAGCCAAAGAAGAAGAAGAGGTCTGCAGAGGCCAAGGAAGGAGAAGGAAGGACTTAAAAGGAAGAAGAAGAGGAGCAGCTGAAAGAAGAAGAAACTGAAGACTTAGCCGTAGAGGAAGAAGCCTGCAGAGAAGGAGGAGCCAAAAAAGAAGGGCAGCTAAAGGAGAAGGTCTGCAGAAGCCAAGGAAGGAGGAGGCACAGCAGCTCAAGAAGAGAAGAAGAAGCCAAAGAGGAAAAGAAGAAAAGAGAAGGAAGGAGCTACCGCAGAAAGGAAGGAGCTGCAGCAGAGAAGGAAGAAGAAGAAGCCTGAAGAAGCACTGTAGTAGATCACCACTTAAGGCGTCTGATTCACAGAATCAGACGTCTGAAGACAAGAAAGACAGAGAAAGAAGAGAAGAGAGAAAGAAAAGAAAAAGGAAAGAGAGGAGAAGAAGGAAGAAAAGAAAAAGAATTTATTTCTTTTTATATTTTTACTCTCTAGCCTTTATATACAGTACATCATTACTAAACATTATCTTTCAAGTTTTGTGATTTTTGGCTTTTAAATACCAATTTGCTCCCTGAGTTTGACCTCAGAAGTTTATAAATTTCGAGTAATAAAAAAATCTTTGATAATCGTTTTTGCAGTGATACTACAACGAATATATTTTTAAAACACGATCTCAAAACCCATCGAATGACTATCAAGAGGGACCTGAATGTGAACTTCCTTGAACATAGATTTTAGGACCTCAAAATTTTGCGTGTCCTTTTTCCGTGCTAAATCTCGTGTTAGGGCCGCGGAAAAAGGGACAGGAATTTCAGGGTCTAAAGGCTTCTTTCCTTTATCTAATGAAAATGGCTTATGAGAGGAAGAGGGTTGTGAGCCATCTCGTGGTATGGCGCAGGAAAAATCGTTACCCGCTTGCCTAGGTAGCGGATCCTATGTAGTCTTTCCACTCCTTAAGGTAACAGCTTTTGCATCGGCGTGCTGTCCATGCAAAGGTAGAGAGGAGTGGGTTGGTCTAGATACACAGGGTTTGGCAACAGAGGTGGCTGACCTAGCCCATAACCAGGGGGTGAGGGAGGTGCTTGCATAACCGTGTGTGCTTGCCCATGTGGTGTTTGGAATATAGGCAGGGCACCCTGGTTCTGCACATATCTCGGGTTCGGGACAGGTTGGGAGGGTAAAACTCCCTGTGATCTATGCTCCTGCATCATCTGGTTTTGCGTGTTCTATATGCTCTGTATTTGGTTAGCCATTGCCTTCATTATTTGGAGGTTGTCATGAGTAGATTTCCGAATAGATGCCTCCAGTTCCTCCTTCAGCGACTCCAAAGGGTTGGCCTACTTTGGAGGGTAGTTGGCAGCTTGGTGCAGTGGCTAATAGATAGAGTGTGTCTGTTGCTGTTGAGTCGGGAATGGCTACTGCCTAGTGTTGAACGGTAACGAATCGCTACGCTTACGTGTTTGGTTTTGGAAAACCTGTCGTTGTAGTTCGAAAGCGAAGAATTCGTGTTCAACAAATAAAATTTATACCGAAAAGAATTCCGGGTCGAACACATGGAGGCTACATTGATCTATATTCGCAATTATATTTTTTAGGATTTTTGATAAGCAAGGCGATATAATTACAATAGAGCTATCAGACTAAAAGAAAGAGAGAGAAAGAGAGAGAGAAAGAGAGAGAGAGAGAGAAAGAGAACATGCATTCAATATTTCAATTGTTTATATAATCAAACTAAATAAAAGTTACACTAGAAAGTGGAAAATCAATTACACTATAAAGCAGGAAAATTCTACACTAGAAAAGCTGTAAATAAGAATGGGAGAGAGAAGTTATCCTCCTCAACGATTGCTTGGAGGACGAGTCGGACGGGACGACGTTTGGACGAAGGAGAACGAAGCAGGACGAAGCAGAAGAACGGGAACGGAGCAGCACGCAGTCGTCGTCGCGGGATCCACTTCTGAAGGGGAACGAAAATTGGACTTTATCTCGCGAGAAGCATCCCGGGTGTGGGACAAGC
Source organism: Thalassia testudinum (assembly GCA_037157565.1). Classification (NCBI taxonomy): domain Eukaryota; kingdom Viridiplantae; phylum Streptophyta; class Magnoliopsida; order Alismatales; family Hydrocharitaceae; genus Thalassia; species Thalassia testudinum. The sequence goes on along the minus strand of JAZHRO010000026.1, from coordinate 18,378,243 downwards.
TTCTCTTGAGCTTTGGAGGGTTAGAGAGGAGAAAGAAGGGATGAGAATTTCGTATGGAGGGGGTCTCCTTTTATAGTTGCAAGGAGTGGGGGCAAAATGGACATTACAACTTCAAAATAATAAAAGAGGGGTCTTTAGTGACGGATAAATCCGTCACTAAAGCCCTCAGCGTGGGCGTCGTGGGCGGCTCGCGCGCACCTCCTCACCTGCTCTCGCGCTCAACGTTCGTCGATTTTCAGCTGTCCGATCGCGAGATTAGACGGCTTAAGATGCGTCTCCGCCCGCTGCGTTGCGTGCCCGCCCGCGTGCGATCGCGCGTCCGCGCCGCGCGTTCAATTGCGCGTGGATGCTATCGGGCGCACGCGGCCATCCGATCTCCATCTGACGCTCCACCCTCGCCCAATCGCCCGCGCCTTCCAGCCCCTCGCTGCGGCTTGAACCCGCGCCCGGCGCTCGCGAAAGCTCGCTCGACCACTGCGCTATGGGGCGCAGATGGTCGAGCGGACGCTTTTAAGCGCGAGCGACCACAGCCATTGGATTAAGATCCAACGGCGGAGAGTGATCGGGCGTGGGGCCTTCACAAGATGCAAGCGGCCGTTTGGGCGGCTGAGATGGCGCCACGTGGTGCCATCTTGGCCGTCCATCTTCTGGAAGTTGTAGATGGTGCCACGGATGTCGGATTGACTCGATTTTTGTGTCGTTGGGTTGCGATCGTCGATCCGAATTCATCCGTGCGGTCGGATTTGTCATCTGATGTGCGGATTTACACCATCCTGGCCCTTGATCTTCTAGGGTTCCCCGGTCACTATCTGATGCTACAGATGTCTGATTAGGGCGATCTTGGAGTCGTTGAACTCCAATCGTCGCCCTGATCACATCCATACGGTTGGATCTTTGATCCGAGACCCCGATAAAATGTTTGCCCTGTCCAAACACATAAAAGGAGACTATTAACCTCCATTTTATTCAAACTACTCTAAATGCAAGATGATGCATGTTATGCAATATTTATATCATGAAATGCAATCCTATGCTTAAGAACATGCATAAATAGACATTTTAAGTAGTGTAAATGTGTTTCATCACCTAGGATACGTGTTCTGCACATTCCCGTATTGTATGGTCTGGTAGTGTGCAACTTGACTCGGTCTCTATGGATTACCAGACCAGGCGAAATTGGGATGCTGGAGCCAACCAGGGTTATATGTTTCAGAATACGGGTTGTTACACCCGTATCCCTGAATGGCATTGACATCTTCGTAAGCCAAAGATGTCTCAGATGCGAATTCATCAAAAGAATATGCACTTGCATCATCATGTGGTGCGAAACCCTAATTATACAGAGCCAAATCCATATTGTTCACGGGTTCCTGGTATGCAGGATCTCACGAAGATGGAGAGAAAACATCCCGAGTAATCGGATATGTACGAGAAGAGGGGGCACGGAATGCTTGAGAGGAGTAAGATGGAGTAGTGTTGCTAGAAGATCCCGATCTCGCTCGCATCAATTCATCGAGCTTCTTATCGAGCAGATCCACCTTATCCAGCTTTTTGGTGATAATGTCCATGTCGGCTCGGGTAGATTCGACTTGAGCTTCGTGGACATTAACTCATTGCTGTCCAGGTCACTGGAACTAGTTCATTGAGGCGGCGTTCATCGAGTTCTCTGCTAAGGACTCGAACAGTTCAAATGCGTTGTTCTCATCCTTCGTGAGAAAATTCCCACTGCTAGATGCATCGGCCAGGTACCGATGTGTGTCATCCAACCCATGGTAAAATACTTGCGCAAGGTACCATTTGGGTACACCATGATGTGGGCACTTCCTGAGAAGATCGTGAAATCTGTCCCAGGCATCATGTAGCTTCTCTCCAGGGCCTTGGGCAAAAGTTGTGGTTGCACGCCTCATGGCATTTGTTCAACTGATTGGGAAGAACTTTTGGAGGAATTCGCGTCGTAATTCCTCCCAGGTTCCAATTGGCCTCCCGATGGTCTTGAACCAATAAGCAGCTTTATCCTTGAGAAAAAAGGAAAAAGCTTCATGAGAACAATTCCAATATCAATATTCCTGGGTCGAACTGACTCTGCAATCCGACTCAGGTCTTCGAGGTGTTTGAAGGGATCCTCATTCGAGTTTCCATGGAAATGAGTCTGAATTAGACTTATGATATTCGATTTCAACTCGAATGCATCTCCGCCTACGGGAATCCGAACCTGAGGTGCTATGATTATTGCCGCCAGATCATAGAAGTCCCACAGTTGTTCTCCACGTGGTGGGTGCTGCATCCTATCGAGTGTCGTGACAATCCGGTCGATGCTCTACTCATATTTCTGTTTCATTTCCTTAACCCTGGCTTCCAGACGAGCCATTGGATCCTGATTTTCAGGGTCCTGATGAATTTGAGGATCAGGATTAGCCATCTCAGCTAATCAGGTGGAAGAAGGTTGAGACGAGAAGTTGGGCAAAAATTACCTCTGTCGCCTTGGGTTTGGCTCCCAAGGTCCTGCGAGGTTAGGTCTTAATGACCTTCTTCCTTGCATACACCAACTCAAAGGGTTGGTGTAGTCAACCAGAACAAGGCTAAGGCCTTGTTAATCAGAGTGGTCCTTAAAATCAGTTGACCAAATTTTTCGTTCAAGTTCAAGTTGAAGAAAATTCAACGAGCGACCGACTGCAAGGAATTCCCACCTCTCAGGCTAACCTAGCCAAGCTAGTTACTTGGGGACTATGAGGAAGGTTCTTCCTTCGGCTTTCATCTCCGGTTCCGTTACCCTACAGCCGCGGTCATTTGACACTACCCCACAACCTTTGACACCAGGTTTTGCAAGAGAGGTTGAAACTACTTAGTAGTTTCAAGCCAAATGTAGGTTATTTGATGTGTTCTTCGTGAATTTTAACCTGTCTTTTCAATGTAGTATTTATGGTGGGCGATCCACAAGGTGACTTGCCTCACCGACTAACTTTTGGACTCGTTAGGGTCTAAGTTAGTCTAATGTGGTCCTATTGGCCCATGTGCTTCTAAGTTATTTCAAATTAAAGACCACAAATCAAATATAAACTCTCAGGTAAAGATGGAATTCAAATGATTTGAAACTTGGCAAGAAGATTCCTTTTTCAATAAGATTTTCAGAAAGTATTTTTTCAAAATTTTTACTATTTCCAACGAATAGTTATGAATTTTTAACTAGCAAGGGGTCAAATCTAGGATTTAGACCCTATATTTGTTTTTCTATTGGAAATAGTATCAAATATGCTCCAAAAATTTTGTAAAAATATGATATTGGAAGCTAATTTGATTATATTTCACACCCCAAAAATTTTGAGTTAATCTGATTTGTATGTTGGTCAGAATTGATTTTCAAAGTTCATAACAGTTCTGTTTTCGAGCAATCTGACACATATGTACTCTATGAATTTTTATAAATTCCACAGATAAAATTTATTTTTGGAATGGCGGTGTTGGAAAGATAACTTGAAAATCTAGTTCCAATTCAAATTTCAGAATTTTTGGAGAATTAGAAACATGGCTATTGAATTTTAAAGATGACACTTATTTTATGGCTGAATTTCCAAATAAGATTGTGTGCATCTGATTTCCGCAGTGCCCACTTCGATTTGTTCGCCACTTCTCTGGTTTAATCTGTACACAAAAATAGTATGTTAGAGATGAAATTAAAAGGTCACCTTGCCTCCCCGGTAACAGTGCCAATTTGTTCGAGATGTAGATTGCGTAAAAGATGAATACGTCGTAGTATAGCGTGAAATACGTCTCGACAAATAAAATTAATGGAACTGGGAGTCTCGGTCGATCACAAGGAGGTAGAAAAATGCTTTTGATTTCATGCACTTGTTCTAAATCTAATTACTAAATAGTAGAGATAATGAACCACAATATATATACAACATCATGAATTGCATACATGGAATTGAAACAAATTATAACATGAACATAAACTACTTATGTAACAGAACGAGGGCACCACAGGTGGTTCATGGTGGCCTTTTGAAGAGGTTGAGGAGAGCAATGACATTTCGACAGGGTGGCCCAACGGATTTTTCAGACGGAGGCAGAGAAGACGAGAAGAATAAGAAGAGAATGAGAGAGAGAGTTAAGAGAGTTGTCCTCCAAAGGGGGGGCCCTTTGATCCTTTTATAACTTTTTTTTCTTGTACAAATCCTTCCCCAAACCCTTCTTCTTGATCGATTTATTCTGGTGCTGCCACGTGGCACTTTATGAGCCCTCAGATTCGCATCGCATGGCTCCTACACATCTACACTGCTTCTTCATGTTTTCGTCTTCAAATCCCGCCTCATCATCTCAGCCGTCTGATCTTGCAATCAGACAGCTTAAATGTGCGCTCTCATCGCACCATTCAAATCCTACGCGTAGTTCCCACGCCTTCCAGTGGGTGCACACGCAAGCCAATGCGCTGTGCAGAACCTTTGTTATATATACTTAATTATACTTATATTAATCTATTCTAGGTGGTGATGTGGCGTGTTTGTGGCAGTTGGATGAACATCCAACGACCCACGCTACGAGGCGAGGTGCCTTTAGGGGTTGGGGGCGCAGCGAGGGGCAGCTATGATGGTGCCACGTGGCACCATCGTGGTCGTCTGTTCTTCTTCTCTTTATATCTGATGACGTAGGCCTCCTATTAAGTTGATTTCTACACCGTTGGACTGCAAACGTCAATCCAGATCCATCCGTACAGATGGATTTGTCATCTGAGGTTTGGATCTTCTTCAATTCTCCCCTTGGCTCTTATTCTTCTGCGGACTCCCTGGGGTGCTACGGAAGTCTGATTGATGCAATCTTGGATGCGTTGGACTCTCGTCATTATTCCAAACAAATCCATAAGGTTGGATCGGTCATCTGCAGCCCTGGATTACTTGTCATCATTAATACCTCTCAAATAACATAGTTTAATACACATCTATCAACTACGATGCAAAATACGATGTGTATGCATGTAGAATGTTCATGTTAAGCTAAGTTCTAGCTTAATTCAGGCGAATTAGGGCCTATGATTGCTACGCAATCACTCCCCTAGAATGAACCTAAACCCACCCAACCCTGAACCGAACCAGTCGGTTCAGGTGAACCAGATCCAAGACAGGGTGTTGGCTAACTTGAGGAACACTATACAATCATTAGAAGCTCAGTCAACACCATGCACTGAAGCACTGGAGCCTATGATCAAAATGATTGATGAACTTAATAGTTCTTTATTGGATTTGCTCCAAAGTGTTAGGGATAGGGACCTGGGTGAGTTTCTTCTTGGGAAATTGTCGAGGTTGAGGATGAAATTTATGGTTGATCTAGTCAAATCTTGGGATGATTCTCAAGATGAACCCCCTTCAGGAGAGCCAATGTCTGAACCCGCTCAGGCGCCTGTCGGGGGGGATACATATTCTGAGATTGGAGATGACCAGGTTGGGCTAGAACAACCCTTTGAGGATGAATCAAGTTTCTCCCCCAAGATCCTAGAGCCAGGGAATGACGAAAAATATGTCTCCATGAACCATGAAATGACATATGATTTTGAGACATATATAAATGAGGATCATGAATTCTTTGATTCTACGGGTGAAGAATCTTTTGGTGAAGTCTCACTTGAACTCAAGGAAGAGGATTCTAGTGAGACAATCGGCCTCGAGGAGTATGACGAACTATGTGATAGCCCGATCATTGAAGATTATGATCATGTTGGGGCTAACTTGGATGATTCGAATCCTGATGATTCAATCAGTAACCCCATTCCTCAAACACACCCTAAAGAATTGACTGATGACATTTTTTAGATAACCAAATCCAAGTCAATCATGATTCAACCACAATTGTTGGACTTAGGTACTTTAGATGGGGTTGTTGAACCATCGGAGGACTACACTATCGGAGTGGGTTTTGAAAACCTGTCGTTGTAGTTTGAATAGCGAAGAACTCGGGTTCAACAAATAAAATTTATACCGAAAAATCCATAAGAAGTTCCAGGTCGAACACAAGGAGGCGGACGTTTGATTAAAAATACGTGTTTGTTTTATTTGTCACAAAACAGAATAGCTGGTTGAAAACTAGCTATCTATTTAACAAATAATAAATACAAGAGAGAGAGAATATTACAAATAAAAGCAAAAGGGATGTAGAATAAACATGGATTTCATTATAAAAAATTATTCATTACACTACTCATTATGACTAGAAAATGAGAAATGATTACACTAGAAAGCAGTAAATCTACTCTAGAAAGTAGTAAAAGGAATGGAGAGAGAGATATCCTCCTCGACGATCGCTTGGAGGACGAGCCGGATGAGACGATGCTTGGAAGATGGGGAACGGAGTAGGAAGAAGGAGGACGAAGCGGGAAGAACGGGAACGAAGCAGCACATCGTCGTCGTCGCGGGATCCGCTTCTCGAATGCAGAGAGAGGACAACCGTAGAATACTCCATGAAAGGGGACGAAGGTGGAAAAATTAAGATTTCTACTCTAAAGGAGCATTCCGGGTTTGGGACAAGCTCTTAGAGCTTTGGAAGGGGTGAGAGAAGAGAAGAAGGGATGAGAAATTCGTATGGAGGGGGTCTCCTTTTATAGTTGCAAGGAGTGGGGGCATTTTAGTCATTACAATTTGAAAAACATTAATTCAGGACCTTTAGTGATGGATAAATCCGTCATTAAAGGCCTGAACGTGGCCTTCATGGGCGGCACTCGTTCGCCCGCTCGCCTTCCGCGCCTAAAATGTGCATCATGTTCTTCAAATCTTAGCCGTCCGATTGTGAGATAGGACGACTTAAATCGCTCCTCGTCACGCCTCAACTACATGCACCTACATGTGCGATCTCATGTTCTCGCCGCACGTCTAATCGCGCGTGGGCGCTATCAGTTGCGCGGCGCCATTGGATACAATCGTGTGGCTCCTTGTGCCTACGCGTCCGCTCCAATTTGAGGCACCCGCGGCTCGAACGGGCGTCGCTTCTTCTCGATAGCGCACTCAACCAACGCGCTGCAGGCGCGTTTGTGTCGAGCGCTCGTTTCGTGTGTGTGCGCTCCATAGCTGTTATATGAGCATCCAATGGCAGAGAGGCATAGCTTAGATGAAGAGGAAAGGCTATGGTGGGTGCATGCGGCTGGTTGGGCGGCTGAGATGGCGCCACGCAGCGCCATCTTGGTCGTCCATCTTCTGAGTAATGTAGATGGTGCCACGAGTATTGGATTGGATCGATTTTCACACCGTTAGGTTGCAATCGTCGATCCGAACCCATCCGTGCGGTTGGATTTGTCGTCTGAAGTGCGGATTAACACCATCTTGGCCCTTGATCTTCTAGGGTTCCTCAATCTCTATCTGATGCTATGGATATCTGATTAGGGCAATCTTGGAGTCGTTGAACTCCAATCATCGCCCTGATCAGATTCGTACGGTTGGTTCTTCGATCCGAGGCCCTGATAAAAAATCGCCCTATCCCTGACCATAAAAAAGAGACAATTACTGTACAATTTATACAACTTAATCTAAATGCATGATTATGCATGTTATGCATTATTTACAATGTATGATGTTAATGTGACACTAAGAACATGCATTAATAAACATTTTAGGTTAATCAGATGTATGCACATCACACCCCCATGCCTATCTTTTGCTAGTCCCTAGCAAAAACTACATGCTATTTATAAAAGAATTAGGTTGGATTACTTGGGCATAAGTTTTTTTTTTTGAAACTACGAGGAAAGTTATCGTGGTACGATAGCAATTCGGAGGGCATTTTATTTCATACTAAACAAAAAAAAACAATGGAGGACTACACATTGGATCCCCATTTATGTATGAGGGATCAACACTCATTTACAATTTGCTCACAATAGACTGGTCTCTCCTGAAATAACTTCACATTTCTCGCCCTCCAAACACACCACAAGGCTACCGCCATACATATATATGGTCTTCTGGGTGTTGCGAACCTCTGCCAAAGGGACTCCCATGTAGGTAGAGGTTCCTGGCATATTTTTATCCATATCATGTCGATGACCAAACACGAGGAAAAAATGTGGGACAAACTGTCAGTGTGTAATCCACATAGATAGTAATCATTTAACGTTGTCCCCATTTTTTTGTGTCTAAAGTCTCCCATGATCAGGCCTTCCCGCCTGCACAACCATAAAAAAATTTGCACTTTCAGTGGGATCTTCAATAGCCATATTTTCTTATCAACCAAGTCCCTCTCCATATTTCTGTTTGATCTCATGATTTTTTCATATGCCTGCTGGGCTATGTATCTCCCATTCCAGCCGTATGTATCGCCCACGCCTTGTCTTGGACAGAGCTGCTGCAATTCAGATAGCAGATTTTGCCTTTCCTCCCACTGCTGGGTACCCATTCTACAGATTTTAGGGCCTTCAAACCTTCAGCAGCCACCGAAATCTGACCACAAGCTGCTAACAAGGGTGTCTTTGTCTGAGGTAGCAGCATATGCTCTTGGGTAGGATTCTTTTAGGATACCCAATGATGACCACTGTTCGTTCCAAAGACTGAAGTCTTGGCCATCTCCAAGCTTGGGCTGCATCAACTGCCAGTTGCTTTTAATTGCTAGGATGACCGATCTCCAAAAAGGGGATGGTTTGGTTGGATATAACCTCTTCAAAGCACTGTTTGATCCACCACAACAGTCTCTGATCAATTCTATCCATAGTTCTTCCTTGCCCTCGAAAATCTTGATCGCCCATTTAATCAGAAGAGCCTCATTAAATTCTTTAAGAGCCTTGATCCCTAGCCCACCCGCTTCCTTTGGCCAACAGATTTGGTCCCACTTCATAGGCTGCATGAACCTCCCCTCATGTCCAGCCCCTTTCCAAAAGAATTTCTTGCGCATTACATCTACACGTTTAAAATAGATTTCGAGGCTTTGAAGATACTAAAGTAGAATATCAGGATAGAGGTAATCACTAAATTTAGGAGGATCAGTCTCCCACCTTTTAACAGAAATTTACTGCTCCACCCCTCCAACTTGATAGAGATCTTGTCAAAAAGAACATTCCAATCATTCTTCTTCGGTTTTGAGGATCACAATTGCAGCCCCAAATATTTAAGTGGCAGCCTAGAGTGAGGCATTCCCAACATAGCTGCTAGTGTGTCCTGTTCCTGATCATTCAAGCCAAAGCAGATTAAGGTAGATTTTTCCCTATTTAATTTCTAACCTGAAATGTCTCCAAAAATCTTCATCATATGTCCTAAACCATGGGCAGCAGGAATTGACCCCTCCACAAAGAAAATCATGTCGTCTGCATATTGTAAAATAGGGGCCATAGTCCTCCTATTGGAGAGTGAATAGCCTCTTATAACACCAGCCTCTACCAATTTGCATGCATATCTTGCAAGCCCATCAACTGCAAGATTAAAAATCAAGGGGGCTAAAGGACATCCTTGTCTAACCCCACATTAGGGTTGAATCCAGGCACCACATGGTTTCCCATTAATCAGCGGGGAGAAGGAAGCAGTTGTGATACATTGCTTCATCCACTGGATCCAAATGGGAGGGAAACCTCTTCTTTTGAAAACTTCCCAAATGTATGGCCATGAGACCGAATCATAGGCCTTTTGGAAATCCACTTTCCACATAAATGCTTTGCATTTCCTTCTATGCCATCCACACACCATTTCTTGGGCCATAATGAACGATTCTTGGAGGGATCTGTTGGGTAGAAAGGCAGATTGTACAGGATGGATCAAGCTTTGTAGAACTGTTCTCAATCTGTTAGCCAGTATCTTACTCACCACTAAGTAAATGGAATTCGATAAAGAAATCAGTCTAAAATCTGAAAATTTCTCCACCCCCTGTGTCTTTGGCAACAAAAAGAGAAAAGATTTGTTGATCTTGTCGAAACCTACATTGCACTCTCAAACTCGCTTATGACATCCATCACCTCCTTGCCAATCACACTCCACATTTCTTTATAAAAAAATTCTTGGATACCATCTGGTCCGGGGGATCCCTCACTGTTTAAATCTTTAATGGCATCTAAAGCTTCCTGTTCAGTGATAGTAGCCGTCAGTTTAAAAGCCTGATCATCTGTAACTCTAGGCGCATCACTCGTAGCCATCCTCCAGCCACCTCTCTTTGCTGCCCATGATGAATCCCTGTAGTACCTGATAGCCTCAACTCTTATTTCTTGCATAGAAGACAGTCTGTGCCCATCTTTGAGAATGGAGGAGATAAAATTTACTCATCTACAAGAGCTGGCTGCAAGGTGAAAGAATTTTGTGTTGGTGTCTCCTTCCTTGAGACACAACTATCCAGACCTCTCCCTCCAGTCCATCTCCTGTTTGAGATCCTCCTCCACTACCATACCCTGCTACATTCTTCTAGCTACAAGTTCCTCATCAGATAATGGACCTGCTGCTTCCTTAGAATCCAGCATATGAATTTCATTCAAAGCCTCTACACACCTCTGCTACCTTAGTGTAATCACAGTAGCCCCATACTCTTTCAGAACAGTGCGTAGAGCAGCCAGCATGGAGGCAAGCCTAATAGTAGCTGTGCCCTCCATTTGTTTGGTCTTCCACCATGAGCCAACCATCTCGTGAAACCTAGGCTCTCTCAGCCATGATCTTCTGAGCTTGAAATATGAGCTTGCTTGGACCTCTTCACCACTATCCCATACCAAAGGAGTTTGGTCAGAGAAAGGGTGATCCAGTCCAGCAACATTAGAAAGTTGGAATCCATCAAGGATAGTAGCATTCCCAAAGAATCTATCAGTCTTCAACAATAGGCCGTTTCCATTACGCCAAGTGAACTCAACTCCTGATGATGGATATTCATTCAAGCCAAGGGACTGCACTACTAGCTGAAACCCAACAGAGGAGCTGTCTATGACACCATTTGGCCTATCAGTCCCTGTCAACACACAGTTGAAGTCTCCTCCTATTAGCCAAGCTTCCCCTTGCACAAGTTTTGCAGCTGCAGCCCAATCCTCCCAAAGTTCTTGTCTCACAGAAGCAGCACATGGGCCATACACACCAGTAATCCAGATGACATCTTGCCCCTGATGTCTTTGGAACTTGCAGGTCACCAAGTGTCGAGCCTTGTGTACATCCAGCAGGTGTAACCAAGCCCTTCTCCACCAAATAACGATGCCCCCAAACCTGCCATGTGCATTAAGCATCACACATTCATTCGCCCCTGCAGCCTTCATATCATTCCATATTTTATCAGATTCATTCTCAATATGGGTCTCTTGTATGATCGCACAATCGATCTCCCACTCTCTCAAGTATCTCATCAAAGAAGCCCTCTGGCTCTTGTCGCGCAACCCACGCACATTCCACATAAGGATTCTCATCTTCCCTCTTGAGATCCCTCCCTCTTTTGGTTTTGGCTCTTACTAACCTGCATAATCGCAGCAACCGTGTTTTCATCTAGGAGCAGATCAGATTTTGGCCTCCTCTGTCTGAGCCTATAGGGTGATCTGCCCACACCAGACTTGGTAGTAGATCCAGTACCAAATTTTAGGCTCTCCACCTCTTGTAACTTCTATTGGGACTTCAAGGAGTTAGTCGAGATTTCTTTCAACACTTGTATCTCAGTGTTATCTGCCACAGGTTGTGGATCCCCCGCAACTTCAATCACGGGCATCATTGTCTCCTTCCTAACTAATTCCACCTGCTCCTCAACCATCATCTCCCCCATTTCCCCAAGGTGATGATCCTTGCATTTTTTTGTTGCCGGTGCCTCATCAGGAGAAGGCGTGCACAAGACATGTGTGTTCGTCTCTTCAGCAACCTGCATACCAGACGACTTATCCTGCCCCTTCTTCACAGCATTGTCATCCACAATGAATCTCAAGAGCAGCATCCAAGAGCTACCCCAACATCTCAGAATCAATCTATCAGGGATCGAACCTGATTTGAAGACATCCACCATAACACTCAGGACCCGTCCATCACCCTCCATCAAACCAACCTCTGCATCTTCTGCCATTATAGCAAACCCAGAAATCGTGGTCGCCACCACCTCTCTTGATCTCAGGTGTAGCGACAAACCTTTAATCTCAAGTCTCCCCGATCTAGAGCCTAATCTCTATGGCAGTCTCTCTGGCAGAGCTCCATCAAAGGGGGAGACTAATCTCCATATCACCATTAAACCTTCAAAAGATCTTGACTAAAAGCGCATGCGTTCAACATCCATCATCCCCAATCCAGAAAGGATGAAACATGTGGGAGATAGAAAAGCGATTTGCCAGCAGTTGGTCGATGGGGATAGGGAACTTACCAGTTTTTGATGATTTTCTGAAGATGGATTACCGGTCATTACCTCACCGATTAGAGCCCCTCTTAGTACCAATTCTGTCGCTCTTATATTCTCTGCCATAGGGACCTCAACGTCGACCATGTGTCCCCCATAGGTATGAGGGGGTCGCGGTGGTGGCAGCTGTGTCCTAAAATTCAGCCCTCCATAGCACAAGTTTGATCGAACTTTCATCTACCCATCATTTACCTTACACGAATCCTGCTTATGGTTGTGACCACCACACGCAAGGCACACAATGGGGGAGCAACATACAGCTGCCATATGACCACGACGCCGACATCTGAAGCAAACGATCTTCCTGTTGCCCCATGAACTCCCTCTATCTGTCTTCCCCATACCTGCCTCCCATCTGCCAGTAGCGACAGATCCTCTCCTTTCCTTCCACCTCCATGCCCTCGATCTCCATGTAGTCCATCCCTCATCGACCCGGTTTCTCCCCCCTATCGCCCTATGATCGCCTCCCTCCATCACCCTCCTCTCCCTTCCCCTACCACCTACTTGGGCAAAAGTTATTTTCAACATTAAGAAATTTTTTACTTAGGATCTGAACTTTCAAAGACACAACAACTCCCGGGTATCTGCCAAAATGTAGACCGCCTCAAGCCCTCACCTTATTCAAAGAAAATTTTATTTTTCTCTTTCTCTTCTTTTCTATATTTTTTTTTTTTTTGAGTTTAGGGTTAAAGAGTGGATTTCTACGACCATTCAACCACCCAAGATTTAATGAGAACCCTAAGTTATAAACATCTTATTGTGAATGTGATACCCTCGTTGATCGGCAATTAGAACGGACTTCGGGTTTCTATGCCTCTAGGTGACCTTAAAAAAAGAGTTCTGCCTAAAGGTGTATCTTTATGACCAGTAGCTTTCTCCCTACTTTTATTTTTATGGGGTCAACACAAGGGTGAATCCAATGTATATCTCCCCAGTTTATTCTACTTTGCTTCTTCCTAAGTGTTTTGGGAATTTTCAGTGCATTTCTTGAGATAGGTTCTAGACAACTGGTCGATGAGCTATTACCACCAACAACTTGCCAGCCATACTCGTGCGGCGAAGTGTGGCTTATTTCTTTTATTTTTTTTCTTTTCTCCTTTTCTTTTTCTTTTCTTTTTTGACTTTCTTTTTCTTTTTTCTTAAGTAGGTGGCTTCCCTAGTCTAAGATTTACCTAAAGGCAGTAAAAAGAGAATGGTCCAGTGATTAGGCTTTGGACAACCTACCTATGGGCTGTTACCCACGATAACTTCCTAGTCATATCACCCTAGAAAGTTCATTAGCTACCCAATTTCCATTAAAACTGCCGATCAACAAGTTAGTGAAAAGTTAGTGTGTAAATACTTTAGACTTAAAGTTCCCTCAAATCAGAGGGTGGGTTGATAAGTCGTGTACTTATCACCCAAACTTATTTAATCACATTACAATAGAATTCAAGATGGCAAGGACTCGAAAAATAAATCCACATTTTAGTGGATACCCGGGCTGATTAAGCCCAAAGACCTGAAGGGTCTTTATGTTCAGATCCTAATGTAATATTTCCTAAGATTGAAAAGTCCTAATGTCCAAGTATTCCTTCCTAATTCAAATTTTTTTTTAATGTATAAACAAGAAGAGAAATAGAATTTACAAGAATTTCACAGAGCTGACAAAATGATTCAAAAATGAATCCACCCCCCCATGCCTAGCTGATGCAATGCCCACATTGAGAAAAAGAGACATGAAAGGAAGGGTAGAGTACGGAAGATATCAATTGAATATGAAGCTCGGGTCGGCTATGAGTCATATGTACAACTGCTAAGTTTAATGCCGCTAGCTAGGTGAAGTCTAGCCAAAGAAGTCACAAAATGGCTAGAGCAACCGTGTCTGAGACAGGTTCTGGAAGAGCACGGTCAATAACAAGCTTCAAACGTTGACCGTTGACTTTGAATGAATTACCTGTCTTCTGGTCAGAGATCTGAACAGCTCCGTTTGGAAAAATCTAGTTGATAATGAACGGGCCTTTCCATTTCAACCTAAGTTTGTCGGGAAAGAGCCTACGTCGAGAATCGAATTACCAGACCTTCTGGTTTGGCTCAAAGCTCTTGCGGGAAATCAATTGATCATGTAAAGCTTTGGTCTGAGCCTTGTAGATCTTGGCATTCTCATATACATCATTTCTAAGCTCCTCCAACTCAAATAGTTGGAGTTTCCTAGTCTTCCCAGCTAAACTCAGATCTAAATTGCACTCCTTGATTGCCCAGAATGCCCTATGTTCAATCTCTACGGGTAAATGGCACGCCCTTCCATACACCAGACGAAACGGGGACATGCCAATGGGCATTTTATACACTGTATGGTAGGCCCAAAGAGCGTCCTGAAGCTTTTGAGTCCAATCTTTGCAATCAGGCCTAACCATTTTCTGCAGAATATTCTTGATCTCCCGATTGGAGATCTCGGCCTATCCATTTGTCTAAGGATAATAAGGTGTGGAGATTCAGTGATTAACCCCATATTTAGCCAGCAAATTACGGAACTGGGCATTAGTGAAATGAGTACCACCATCACTGATGATGGTCCTCGAAATTCTGAACCTGCTGAAGATGTTTTTCTTAACAAAATCGATGACCACCTTATGGTCATTGGTTCGGGTGGGAATTGCCTCAATCCATTTGGACACGTAATCAACAGCGACGAGAATGTACTGATGTCCAAATGAAGGGAGAAAGGATCCCATGAAATCGACGCCCCAAACGTCGAAGATTTCGACAGGAAGAATTGGGTTTAGGGGCATCATATCTCTCTTAGTTATGCTCTCGAGTGCCTGACATTGGGAACACAAACTTGACAAATCCTGGGCATCCTTAAATAAAGACAGCCAATAGAATCCAAATTGCAAAATTTTCGCAGCCATCTTTTTCCTAGAGAAGTGTCCACTACACACAGATGCATGGCAAAACTCGAGTATACTGTTGAATTCGTTCTCCGGAACACATCGGTGAATAATCTGATCAGAGCCAATGCGGTACAGTTCAGGGTCCTCCCAGAAGTAGTATTTGGCCTCAGATTTGAGTCTATCCCATTGTTGCTTGGTCCAATCCTGGGGGATTTGACCAATGACCAAATAATTAACAATGTCAGCAAACCATGGGATTTGGACACCTGAAACTGTCAGGATGGTTTCGTCCGGAAAAGTATCAGCAATCGAGATGTCCAGAAGAGAAGAATCACTTAGAAGTCTCGACAAATGATTCGCCACCACATTTTGTACCCCGGATTTATCCTTGATTTCAAGATCAAATTCTTGAAACAGAAGAATCCAATGAATAAGCTAGGGTTTGGCATCCCTTTTTGCCAAGAGATATCTCAAGGCCGAGTGGTCGATATAAATAATGACATAAGACCCTAAGAGATAAGCCTTGAATTTTTCCAAAGCAAATACTACGACTAGTAATTCCTTCTCAATAACAGTGTAATTCCTCTGGGCTTCATCCAGAGTTTTACTAGTGTAGTAGATGATAGAGGGCTTCCTGTCAACTTTCTGACCCAAAATAGCCCCAACCGCATAATCAGAAGCGTCGGTCATGATCTCAAAAGGGGTTGTCCAAACCGATGGTTGCAACACCAGAGCACAAGTGACTGCCATTCTAAGAAAATCAAATGCCTTACGGCATGATTCGTCAAAATCGAACGGCGTTTCTTTGATGAGAAGATTACTCAGAGGACAAGCAACCATCGAGAAGTCCTTGATGAATCTTTTCTAAAATCCCACATGACCAAGAAATGATTGAATTTGTTTACAGATGTGGGAGGAGGAAGTTTAGCGATAGCATTAACCTTAGCTTTATCCACTTCAATTCCCCGTTCAGAGATTACATGACCCAAGACAATGCCTTCTTGTGTCATGAAATGACTCTTTTCCCAGCTAAGGACCAATCTTATTTTGATGCATCGTTTAAGAATCATTTCTAGATTAGCTAGACAAGAGTCAAACGATGCTCCAAAAATAGAGAAATCGTCCATGAAGACTTCCATAAACTCTCCCACCATGTCAAAAAATATGGCTAACATACACCTTTTAAAAGTCGCAGGTGCATTGCATAAACCGAATGGCATCCTGCGGAAAGCAAAGTTTCCTTAGGGATAGGTGAAAGTAGTTTTTTCTTGATCCTCGGGATGGATAGGAACTTGGTTGTATCCCAAGTAACCATCAAGAAAACAAAAGTACTTCTGCCCGGCTAATCTTTCCACGATTTGATCAATGAAAGGCAAAGGGAAATTATCCTTTTTCGTGGCCATGTTCAACTTCCTGTAATCGATACAAGCCCTCTAAGAGGAAGCTGAACGAGTTGTGATGGATTCTCCTCTCTCATTAGTCACAACGATAATCCCAACTTTCTTGAGAACAATCTGCATGGGACTTACCCAGGGACTATCAGAGATTGGATAAATGATTCCTGCATCGGGCCACTTAATAATCTCCTTCTTGACCACTTCTAGCATATTTGGATTTAATCTCCTCTACATCTGGCGAGAAGGGCAGGATCCAACTTCCAAAAATATTCTATGATTGCAGCAAGATGGCTCGATCCCCCTAAGGTCATGAATGGTCCAACCAATTGCCTCCTTATGTTCCTTCAAGACCTTAATCAATTTAATCTCCTTCTCCTTTGTTAATTTAGCACTGATAATCACAGAGAGCATCTTGTGTGGTCCTAAAAATTGATATTTCAAATTCTTAGGCAATGGTTTCAGTTCAAGCTGGGGCAGGTTGATGATTGAAGGTAATGAAGATGCTGATGACTCATCAAGAGGAAGAGGTTGAGAGTGAGCAAAATCAATAACCTCTTCAAAAGATGGCGGGTTTGCCATAGAGGGTTGCGGGGCCAATTCATCATCAAAGGAGGAACTTTCAATTGCAGAAACCATCATACAAGTTTCAATGTTCACATTATCGTCCTCAAGTTCCTCGATAAATCCACAATCCTCAAATTTATTAATCACCTTAAAAATATCCAATTTCATTCATTGATCCCCAAATGCGATTTCCATGCTATCGCTTTCACAGTTAATGTTGGCCTTAGCGGCAGCCAGGAACGGACGCCCCAGAATGATGGCCATGTTCCTCAAATTTTCGGGTACATCCATGTCAAGGATAAGGAAATCTATAGGAAAATAGAAATCCTTAACCTTAACAATAACATCTTCAATAATGCCTCATGGATTTGTGACCGAAGTCGGCCGAAGTTCACCTAATCCAAACTTCTTGTAAAGAAAAGTCGGAATTAGGTTGATGGATGCACCCAGATCCAAAAGTGCACTATCAAAAGTGTAATCTCCAATGACACAAGAAATCAATGGAGCACCTGGATCTCTCTTTTTCTAAGGGAGGTGGTGCAGGATAACAGAACTAGCCTGCTTGGAGAGTACCACCTTCCTCGGAACAGATTCTCTCGACTTACACTTTTGTGTACATAAATCCCTTAAAAATCTCGCGTAAGCCGGTATATGCTTGATAGTGTCGAGGAGCGGGATATTGATCTCAACATTCTTGAAAATATTCAGAAGCTCCTCATTACTATCAACAGACTTCTTCTTCTTTGATCTAATCAAGGCTTCAGGAAAAGGAACATGAGTCGGATCTTTGGAATCAGGTTCCTGAGCCTTGATTTCTTCTCCAGAATTCTCCTTTCTCTCCTTAGGTTCTTGAGGATTCGGTAAATCAGAACAGTGTGATTATGGATCCTGAGTTTGTTTGCCACTCCTCAAGGTAACAGAATTTGCAGATGCATACGAATTTGGGTCTTGGGGAGGGTTAGGAAAGATTGGAGGGGCTTGATTAGCCAAGAATTGTTGATGTACAGAAGAAGAAGAAGAGGAAGGACCCTGCTCAACCACCTGAGCATGTGCGTGTGGGTCCCTCTGATTTCCATACCCATGGGCTTGATTTCTCGGATTCAAGATATTTCTCGGGTTGGATACGGGTTGGGATGGTAGAGATCTAGGTTAACGAGAGTTAGCTATGAGCCTGGTTTGCAAGTTGTCCGACGAGGTTTTCATTTGCTACATGAGCTGGAGCATGGATCCTTGCATCTCTACCATTTGTCGATTCAAATCAGCTTGCCCTACGGGTTGACGGGCATTCTAAGCTAGCTGATTGACCTGATTCGAGGGCAACTGAGTATAAATATGACCTTGACCCATTGGTCATTGCGGAGCATAATTGCTGGGTCAGAATTGAGTCTGCTGCCCTGGGTTTTCCCAAGAGAAGTTAGGATGGTTTCTCTAACCCGGATTATAATCATTAGAGTAGGGGTTGGATCTAACGTTCTCCTGTACAGCACAAACATCCTCATATGGTCAGGATTGAGTGAAAGAAAGGGAAGGATCAGAGAAACTGGGATCAAAGGCCCCAGTTTGGAACCCGTGGGGTTCCGAATAATGCTGGCTCGTAGGTTGAGCCGCATCATGTTGATTCACGAACTCCCATCCAAAAGGAGCTCGCGACGACTGGAATCCCGAATTCTGGGTTTGAGTGGATCAAGAGTTGTTCATTGAATTTCCAACCATCCACTCCTCCATTCTCTTAGCAACCAAGTCCACCTTATCAAGTTTATTACAAATCAATTCCATATCGGATGAATGAGAGTCATGGACTTCATTAACATTCGATCTGGGTTGGTGGGACCGGTTAAAAGTATCCATGGAGGCATGATTGATCGAATTCTCACTCATTTCCTCAAACAAATCGTGCACGGTATCTGCATCTTTGTTGAGGAAATTACCTCCGCAAGAAGCGTCCACGTGATTTCTGAGTTGCTCAGTCAACCCGTGGTAGAAGATCTTCATAAGTTGCCATTTCAGCACCTCGTGGTGTGGACACCTCCGCAATAGGTCCTGGAATCGCTCTTAGGCCACATGAAACTGCTCCCCCAGCCTCTGGGTAAAAGTAGTGATTGCCCGTCTCAAAGCATTGGTACGTCCGACAGCGAAGAATTTTTTCAAAAAGGCCAATTTCAACTCATTCCAAGTTGCAATTGGTTTTACAATAGTCCTGTACCAATGAGCGGCTTTATCCCTAGGAGAGTGGGAAAAGAGGCTCATGATCATTTGCTCGTCATTCATGTTTCACGCCTTGGTGGTCTGGACCAAAGTGGTCAAGTCCTCCAAGTGCTGTAACGGGTCTTCAGAGCCAAGCCCATGGTAAATTTTGACCAGGCTTAACACCTGGGGCTTGATTTCTACGTCTCCGGCCAGAATCTGGACGCCAGGATGTTCCCCGTAATTTAAAGGATTATAAAAATCCTTCAAGGGCTGAGTGCCCTACATTCTCTGGAATCATTCCTGCATTCTCTGCATTTGTTCCAGCTTCCTTCAAAATTCCTCCTGTGGATCCCGAGGCAAAGGAGGTTGTTGATCGGCCATGGGATCGATTTAGCCAAAATCCAATCTATGCCTCCTAGAATACTCTAGTGGCCCTTCCAATCGGGGATTCAATGATCGTCTTCACAGCATAAACTAGGAAAAGGTCGGAAGGACTGGGGATAAGGACCCTGCAACACAACAAAACAAGACTGTCCTTAAGTGGGGTAGCCTAAGGATCTACAAACTCCCACAACCCGTCTTAAGATTGTATACGATTTACTCTACTTGTGTCTGCTCAATCCAACCAGTTAGAAGGAGGGACTGGGGAGAAGGTTCTTAAACAATCAGTATAAGTAGGTTAATCTTAAACAATCTCAGACTAGGCCCCGAAGAGCAAATCAGTCCTTAAGGACAACGTCTACTCGATTTTATTGAGGCCTGGGATTGTAGTGCTTATGGAATGTGATGGGCCCTTAAAATGGGTTGTGCCCTTAATGATTGATTATGTGTAAGTGCATGCACAACCAACGTTTTCAAGCAAGATTATTTGTAATGCATAGATTTTAATGTTCAAATCTTGCTTAAGTAGCTTTTAGGATTTAGAATTAGGTTGATTTCAATCAAGTTTGAGGCAAACCAGGCTTTCAAGAACGGGTGAAGATTACTTTCCTTTAAAACCAGAAATAAAGTGGAGTGCTTGGTATGAACCTAGATTGAAAACCCTAAGAGGAAACTACTTGGTGACTTGATTTTAGGTTGAGTAGTGTGACCCAAACAACTCAAACAATTGGCCACAACTGCACCACTAGGTTAAGCACACAGAAATGGTTAACTTAGAATGAGTTCTACTCTTTTATGTATTCATTTGTGTGCATCGGTTCCACAGATCAAAATCCAGTTGAGTAAAAGTAAATCAAGTAGGTTAAGTGCCTTGAATGTGGGCGTATGTTGTGTGTGTGTTGAAAATTACCCCACAAAATTATCTTTTTGTTTTTTGTATAAGCGAGGTTGAAATGTGTGTGGAAATCCAAACAACTAAACTAATCCTAGGATTTATGCAAACACCTAGGTTAACTAGAGTTTGAATTTAATGTGACAAATGAAATCTATGGAGGGGGGAAGAATGAGTAGCACTTACAGTCGTCTTCAACTACACTTTACTCCGATCTACCACTTGACGATTCCTTGATAGAGATCTCTGCAAAATAATAGACACAAGTGAAAGCAAGTTAGAAGACAATAAAGTACATGAAATGCGAAAAGAAGATCGAAAATCCGTTGCCTCCTCGGCAACGGCGTCAAAATGTTGAAACATCGGAGGAGTACGCTATTGGAGTGGGTTTTGAAAACCTATGTTGTAGTTTGAATAGCGAAGAACTCGGGTTCAACAAATAAAATTTATATCGAAAAATCCATAAAAAGTTCCGGGTCAAACACAGGGAGGAGGATGTTTGATTAAAAATATGTGTTTGTTTTATTTGTCACGAAACAGAATAGCTGGTTGAAAACTAGCTATCTATTTAATAAATAATAAATAGAAGAGAGAGAGAATATTACAAATAAAAGAAAAAGGATGTAGAATAAACATGGATTTCATTACCAAAAATTGTTCAATACACTACTCATTACGACTAGAAAATGGGAAATGATTGCACTAGAAAGCAGTAAAAAGAATGGAGAGGGAGATATCCTCCTCAATGATCGCTTGGAGGATGAGCCGGACGAGACGATGTCTGGAAGACGGGGAACGAAGCGGGAAGAAGGAGGACGAAGCAGGAAGAACGGGAACGAAGTAGCACGTCGTCGTCGTCGCAAGATCCGCTTCTCGAATGCAGAGAGAGGACAACCGCAGAATACTCCACGAAGGGGGATGAAGGTGGAAAAATTAAGATTTCTACTCTAGAGGAGCATCTCGGGTTCGGGACAAGCTCTTAGAGCTTTGGAAGGGGTAAGAGAAGAGAAGGGATGAGAAATTCGTATGGAGGGGGTCTCCTTTTATAGTTGCAAGCAGTGGGGGCATTTTAGTCATTACAATTTGAAAAACATTAATTCAGGACCTTTAGTGATGGATAAATCCATCACTAAAGGCCTGAACGTGGCCTTCATGGGCCACGCTTGCGTGCCCACTCACCTTCCACACCTAAAATGCACGTCACGTTCTTCAAATCTTAGCCATCCAATCGTGAGATCGGATGGCTTAAATCGCTCCTTGCCGAGCCTCAACTGCGCACGCCTACGCATGCAATCTCGCGTTCTCGCCGCGTGTCCGATCGTGCATGGGTGCTATCAGCTACGCGACGCCATTGGATCACAATCGTATGGCTCCTCGCTCCCGCTCGTGCCTGCTCCAATTTGAGGTGCCCACGGCTCGAACGGGCGTCGTTTCTTCTCGATAGCGTGCTCGACCAACGCGCTGCGGGCGCGTTTGTGTCGAGCGCTTGTTTCGTGCGTGCGCGCCCTACAACTGTTGGATGAGCATCCAACAGTAGAGAAGCGTTGCTCAGATGAAGAGGAAAGGCTGCGGTGGGTGCATGCGGTCGGTTGGGAAGCTGAGATGGAGCCACGTGGTGCCATCTTAGCCGTCCATCTTCTGAGTGATGTAGATGGTGTCATGGGTATTAGATTGGATCGATTTTCGCATCATTAGGCTGCGATTGTCGATCCAAACCCATCCGTGTGGTCAGATTTGTCATCTGAAATGCAGATTAACACCATCTTAGCCCTTGATCTTCTAGGGTTCCTCAGTCTCTATCTGATGCTACGGATATCCGATTAAGGCGATCTTGGAGTCATTGAACTCCAATCGTCACCCTGATCAGATACATACGATTGGATCTTCGATCCAAGGCCCTGATAAAAAATACCCTGTCCCTGACCATCAAAAGGAGACAATTACTGTACAATTTATACAACTTAATCAAAATGCATGATTATGCATGTTATGCACTATTTACAATGTATGATGCTAATGTGACACTAAGAACATGCATTAATAGACATTTTAGGTTAATCAAATGTATGCACATCAGGGGTGTACAATGATTTAGAGGTCCCCCAAACATTGATTTCAGAGGATAGGAAGTGGAATTAAAAATCTGGGAAGCTAATTCTGAGGGAACTTTGATTTTGGATTTAAGGGTTCTTGTTGACCTGAAACGACCTACTTTCTACCAGGACCCTTACGATATCTTTCACATGCAACCCAAGCTCGAAATAACTGATTATTTTCCTAAGCTAGATGTTAAGTGGACAACCGCACCTATTGAACCATCTTTACTCGTTGTTCGACACTTTGATCTTGGGTTGCACACCACTAAATCGTAGGCCCGGCCCCGCAAACACAACAACCTTCAGTTCTAGGTGATTTTCATCCCAATCCTGAGAACCACTCGACCCTGGGGCATGGGTCTGCACCATAATCTCATCCACATCTGTGGACATCTTCTGCAGACGGGTTTCAGGATCAACCTTTTGATTTTGATTCTGACTCGTACTTGTAAATTCTCAATTTCTTCTTTGTATGTACGTTATGCCTAGCTGAAGGCATTAAACTTAGCACGTGTGTATACACTCTTCTCTCTGCAGAGCTGATCGGATTTTCACAACACTCAGGTGATATTCTGTTTACTCTGCCCTTTTCATGTCTTTATTTTTACAATGAGGACATTGCATCATTTAGGCATGGGGGGGTGGATAATCAATTCCTGAAATCATTATGTTAACTCCGTAGAATTTCTTCTAGTTTCTTATAAAATTAAAAAAAATTGAAAATTCAAAAAAGATATAAAAAGAAAGAAATTAGGAAAAGAGAACTTAGGCATTTAGAAGTTATTAACTTTAGGAAATGATACGAGAGGACCTAAACACTTATACTCTTCAGGTCTTCGGGCATAATTAGCCCGGGTGTCCACTCGAATGTGGACTTAGTCTTGAGTCCTCTCCAATTCAAATTCATTTTTAATTTGGCTAATAAATTGGGATGATAAGTATGCGACTCACCAACCCGCCCTCTGATTTGGGGGGACTTTAAGCCTAAGCATCTACACACATTTTTTTGCACTGACTCACTTTTCGGCAGTTTCTTCAAAAATTGGGTAGCTAATAAACTATCTAGGTTGGTATGGCTGGCAAGTTGTCGGTGGTAACAGCTCATCTGCTGGTTGTCTAGAGCCCAGTCACAAGACCATAGGTAAATCTTAGATCAGGAAAGCCACCTACTTAAAAAAAAAGAAAATAAAAGAAAATAAAAGAAAGAAATGAAAAGAAAATATAGAGAAAAAAATAGAAAAAGGAGAAAATAAAAAAATAAATAAAACCACACTTCACCGCGCGAGTATGGCTGGCAAGTTTTCGGTGGTAACAGCTCATCAGTCGGTTGTCTAGAACCCAACTCAAAAAAAAAGTGCACAATAATTTCCAAACACTTAGGGAAGAAGCGGGGGAGTAGAATAAGCCGGGGAGATATACACTGGGTTTGCACTTGTGTTGACCCCATAAATAAAAGTAGGGAGAAAGCTACCGTTCGAAAAGATAAACCTCTAGGCAAGGTCACCTAGGGTTGTAGAAACCCGAAGTCCGTTTTAATGGTCGCCTAGTGAGTCTTTCACTATTTTCACAAGATGCTTATCACTTAAAGTCCTTTTCGAGTCTTGGGCGGGTCGGGTAGCCATAAAAAGTTATCCCGTAACTCTCAAACTCCAAAAGTACAAAAAAATTAAAAAAAAGAAAAATAATAAAAAAATGTATCTTCCCTTTTCAAATAAGACGAGGATTTGAGCGGTCTGCATTCTAGCAGGCACTCGAGTACTATTGAGTTTTCGTAGTTTAGGACCTTAGTTGAAATTTTCCATTGTTAATAAACGACTTAGGCCTAAGTGATCTAATCTTAATTCTACTTTTATACATAACATATAGTTTAATTTTGCTAGGGACTAGCAAAAGATAGGCATGGGGGTACGATATAAACACATTTATTGAGGGTAAAATGCCTATTCATGAATGTTCCGAGGCTTAGATTTGCATTTCATGTTATAAATATTACATAGCATGTATCATTCTGCATTTAAAGTAGTTGTATATAATTTAGGTTAATTGCGTCCTTTTTATGGTCACGAGAGAAGGATATTTATTTCAGAGCCTCGAATTGACAATCCGACCGTACAGATATGATCAAGACAACGATCGGAGTCCAACCCCTCCAAAATCGCCTTGATCGGAGTCTCGTAGCATCATATGCAGTCTGTGGAAGATCAATGGCCAAGGGACTAGATGACATAATTCGGAGCTTCAAATGACAATCCGACCATGCAGATGGACTCAGGTCGATGATCGTAGCCTAACGGCGTGAAAATCGACTCAATCCGACCTCTGTAGCAGCCCCTAGAACAGAAAGAAGATGGACGACCCAGATTGTGCCACGTGGCGCAGCCCAGGCCACCTAGCGCATGCACACGCATAGCAGCGTGCATGCACACACGCTCGTGCACAGGCACGCATGCACACAGCACAGCGCCAACGTGTGAGCGCACGTGCACGCGCGGCAAAGAGAGGTGGGGACAGCGCGCGCCAGTGACGCATGAGCTGGCCTACAGCGACGCTTACAATCGTCGCTAATTCTTCGCGCGCTAGCAAAGCCAAATGTGGGCGTGAGCAGGCATGAGCTACCTACAGCAATGCTTCCAGCGGCGGCCTAGATGTCACTAATGGTCCCATACCTATTTTTGCCTCTTCTCCTCCACTATAAAAGGACCTACACCCCCTCCCTTCCAAGCCATCTCTACCTACTCTACTCCCACCTACTCCTAAGCTCTAGCAAGCCTACCAACACTCTGTTAGAGCTTGCTGTCAAGCTCCTAAGGCACCTATTGGTCTAGCGAACCTCTGCCCCACCAAATACTCCTTCAACTTCCCGTCCCCATTCATAGGTCACCTTGGAGCCGTCCTCCCACCTCCATTCCAATAGCAGATTACCTCTGTCTTCTCACCTCCATTCCAGAGCCATGTCAAAGCTTTCCTCTACCCAACGTCCTCCTGCATCTCACCTCCATCGTCCCGCTCCTCACCTCCTTCATCCAAGCTTCCGCCAGGCACCATCGTCTCGCCGAATAGCCAATTCGGGAGATTTCCTCTCACCCCCCCTCTCTTTTTATGCTTTCATAATAAATTGTAATAGACATTGAAGTGATATCTCTACCATTTTTGTTCCATCTATATCTTGTGATTTGTTTGCTTTTTTTCTTCTTACAAAAATACAAAAAAATAACAAAACCCTAAAATACCAAAAAGAAACAAATCGAAGCATGGTTTTCAGTTAAAGTAAACGTCGCCTCCCTGTGTTTGACCCAGGACTCCCTTAGAGTTTCGATATAAATTTTATCTAATCGACGTGTTTTACAACTACGATGATGGGTTACTTGTAACCCATCATCGTAGTTGTAAAACACGTAACCCCAATTTCTAACACGCGAAACCCGTGCGACCACTAACTTTTGCTAGTCCCTTAGCAAAATCTTATGGAATGAATTCGAATTCTAGACCATGCCTCTGATGCTCAAAGTCCTGGTTCTTTCTTCCTTTTAGAAATTAGGCTAGAATGCTAATAATAGGCCTAGAGGTACTCAAGTACCAACCAAGATCCGAGCCTGACCAGCTTTAGCCTCAGTCTGCCGTGAAGGCTTCTAAGGTCCATAGGAACTATCCTAAGGTTTGTTGGACTCAGTGGTTAAAATACCCATGCTTGTAACATAATTAGTCTAGGTTCAATTTGCAGTACATTTTTGTAAGAGAGAGGGATAGAAGAATTTTTGCATTTTTAGAGAGTTTTCTCTCTTTTTCTTGATTATTTCTAGCTTCAGATTGGCTTAAAAACACTGTCTATATTGAATTCCTTGCTCCCACCATCAATCCTCGAAGGGTGCCTAGCTATCAATGCTTCGAGATAACACCGCCCATGGAAACCCCAGAATCATGGCTTTCGACACTTCAAGATAGTCCACCCATGACGTTCTATAGCTAAATTCAGACCATGGCGATCGAGATTTCAGGATAATCCCGCCCATGGTACTTGAATCAGCACAAGGTCCTTACATGCCCCCAATATGATATTTAGATATCCTAGGACACAAGCACCAAGGAGACGATATGTTATTGTGCATCTTCGAGGGGAATTTCCCACCTCTCCATGCCAAGAACTCATCCAAATCAACTTGTGTTTATAAGTCACTCCTACTCTTGGTAGCTATTCAGAACAGAGTAAATGCTTTTGCATGATTTTGATTATTAAGTGCACTGAACTAGACTGTGTGTGGATTAGGGTGCTTAAGTTATTGAGTCCTGCAAACCAGAGGTCAATTAACGAGGCCAAATACTCCCTAAGCCTTAGACCTAATACGTAAGCTTCGCATTTTCCTCAACCTCTTGAGGACTATCCAGATCTTAACAGATACTTGAATGTTTAATCCTAAAATAAGCCCAAGAGGCCTAAGATCAGCACTCATACTAATCTCTATGTCTCTATTCTTTTAAGACTTAATTTTTTTCTTTTAATTTGATCTAGAACTTAAGTAGATTCCATAATCATTTACTAATGACTATCCCTTTTTGTTTCAAAATGTTGCTTCTTTTTGACAATTAAATCACCTCCTCTTTTTCTCCTCAAGAATGATATGCAATTAATCTCACAAAATTTCCTCCCCTTTCATTTTTTTTCTTTTTCAATTTTTTATTTTTTTGATTTTTTTGAATGAGTAACTTTTTTGTAAAAATCCTTCAGAAACCTGAATTTATGTGTTTGCACTTTAACACCCCCCATGCCTAAGTTTTATAATGTCCTCATTGTAAATCAAAGGGTATGAAATCAGCTTGGGTTCATGGGTTAGAACAGGGTCAAAAGGGTGGGCGAACGGGTCGAGATGACTGTTGCGGACGATTTCAAGCTCTGGTATAGGTACCAGAGGTGGGATCGGCTGTTCTAAAATTGAACTCAGAGTACAATAGGCGTAAAGCTCAAGGATAATTGGAAGGATCTCGGGTATTTTGGAATGACGGGTTGCCTCCCGTTAAGCGCTAAATTCAATGCCTTCAGCCAAGTAGAAAGTGGTCAAGAAGAAGGAGTGGTCAAATCAGCGGAGTTTTGTAGAACAAGCACCTTGATCAAAAGCCTAGTTGGTCCAACCAGGTGCTTGTTCATATCTAAAACCTGATGATGCAACCCAAACCCAATCAATCTAGCGGGTTGATGGATGTGAATCAAGAGATACGGAGCCCACCATATGCTGTGAGACTCAAGAAGATATGGAAGTGAGAATCTAAGGTTTGGCTTATTCAATTCAGCCTGATCAGAGTAGGGATCCTCAAAAGAGAATGGAGCTGTAGAGGATGTAGGAACCCTACTAATAGGATAAGGAAAAGATAGGAAGTGATTATCAATCTGATCAGAGTCTGAAACCCAATCAAAAGCTGGAGGAGAATCATATGCAACCAGATCATCGAGAGGAGAATCAGAATAGAAGTTGATTCCGGTTGCGGGTAGGAGGTGGGATCGGATTTGAGCGAGTTTCGTATGTGCCGTAGAAGAGATGGCTAGAAAAGGTTCAAAGGTAGGTGTATCTAGAGAGTTCTCATAGAGCCCATCAAAATCAAATGTAAATGCCTGGAGAGTACTTATAGGATCATGAAAATCAGAGTCAAGAAAATATTCAAACCCTAGATTGCATACACTCTCGGCACTTGTAGTTTCTGAATCCTGTAGATCATAAAGGAATGATTCCAAGTCAATGGAACTCAATTTTGAATCGATGATCTTGAGATCAGGGACCTCAGAGTCAGAGTCAAAGAATGGGTTGTGGATGCTAAGGTCATAAATTGGCTCATGTTGTCAAGAAACAAAGATACTCTGAAATCAGAGTAAGATTTGAAATCGTTGAAGAACTTGCGATGATCGTGTTCTGAACTTGATTCCAGATCAGACATTCCACCACAGAGTGAATCGAGATGTGGAGAAGCAGCAACCTGACTTGGATCTAACCTAAACTCAAAATCCAAACTCAAAAAGGTGTCCCTATTAGGCATGGGCTCAGGTTCTTGGCTCCTAGGAGAGACCCAATCGAATCCCAACTCTTCCAACTCCTCGATTTCTGTGTCATAAATTGGTTTGATTTCGACAAATGTATTTATATGTCGGAGGAGCCTGGAGAGGTGTAGTCATCAAACATAGGTCCAGAATCGTAGTTCAACTTGAAAATCTGAGTATCACATGGGGGCCTCATAATTATCCCAAATAGGCTCGAATCCAGATTCTAGGTTAAGGGTAGGGATTGGATCACTAAAATCTAGGCTGGGCTCTATTGGGATGCCAAAATCATCCTTGAGAATTATCTTAACAGGATAAGGCTCAGGATTTACATTCTCGAGGAGTTCTATTTTAAACTCATCATTACAGGTGTCTGGGAATTCAAAGCTAGGCAAACCAGGTTCTCGTATCTCTAGGGCAGGCTCAAAATTAGGAACTCCTGCAATTGGATCTTCCCAACCCAACTCAAGATCAGGCGTATCAGTCTGCACATAAGTTAGATCATATTCCATCTGGGTTGGGGATCCGCAACAACCTTGATTCTCGAACCCAGGATTTGGGAAATTAAATTGATCCTCAGTCTTATTCCAAGATGTTTTGCTAAACGCTTGGGGAATATACAGGTATTTTTGATGGATAATCTGTTTCAATAATTTTATCATCTCTTCCTATTTCTCAAGGTCATCTTGGTGTCTTTCCCAAAGTACAGGATTTATCAGACATTGGAGATATTCAAAGTTATGCAATTTCTCTAATTCAAGATATCCTGTCATGAGAATATCTCGAGTTGATCCATTTGTTATTTGTGTCAATATTAAATGAGCATAATTTGCAATAAAGGCTATTGTTTCTGGGATATTAATCTAAATCATGCTGACTAGATTTGAGGTTTTGTCATTAACTCTATAAATTTTTGGGCATCCTTAATCATTCTATCTCTCATGGACATTCGGGATTCAGGTTTCCTAAATGATCTTCCTAAATTGCCAAGCTGCATCTTCAAATCAGGTGCTGGATTAGAATGTAGAATCAAATTAAGGGTCAGATCGAAGTGATCTGATCAGATCAGAAATTCCGTAGAAGATCTAATGAGGCCTCTTAGGTTAAAAACCCAAGGACCTTCCTATGTGTGTTCTCTGAAGAATAGATGAGAGATTGGATATAAATTGGACTCAATCAAGGCACCCAAAGATTTTTGGATGACTATAGAGATTTGGAGCAGATGATACCCCTGGATCAGAAAGTTGTCCACCTGAGAATTACCTAGGCAGCCAGGAAGGGAGAGTCCCATGAAGACCCCTACACGGTAGAGCATCCCCACGAGTTACAGGGTTTCCCCCACCCTACCTTCCTTGTCACCGCGGATCCAGATAGACCAGAATGGATAACTTGACCTCTTAAGTCTACCAGTTTTAAGTCCTAATTTGTGCCTTTAATTCCACTTGATTAGAAGTTAATTTGACTAGTGACCTAATTTGAAAGTTGGTTAGCCCACAATGTAGACCAACTTCACCTAACCTGCCCTAAAAGATGGAGAATGAAATCTAGGTCAAAACCCAGAAATCACTCTAATTTGACTCCTAGGTTATTAGGTCCAAGATTTTAAGATTCAAGTGAATTTAGAGCCTAATTTTTAGGGTTTTCCTGATTAAGTCTTTTCAAACAGGGGCTTGGGTAGCATACAAAGGCTGGAGGGTTTATTTCCTTTTATGCAGGCAAATGTGAACTAGCACTCCAAAAACCCTGATGTAGAAACCCTAATTGGCTCTATACTAATAGAGCAGTCTATCTCTTGGATGATGCCTATCATCACTTAAACTTTGGCGAGTTACCCCCAAGGGAACCATGACCCAAGGCCTTCCGCCTAAAAGCCTCAAGGTACACCTCGATAGAGGGGCAACTGTACAAGCAGGGGTACTCCACCCCCCTGTTGCACTGCTTAGCAAAAGAAGTAGAGCAAGCCCTTCAAGAAGCCCACGGAGGCGTGTGTAGAAATCACGAAGGACACAAGGCACTCTTGGCCTAGCTAGTCTAGGCAGGCTATTTCTAGAGCCAATTGAAGCAACAATGAAAGGACTTCATGCACAAGTGTGATAAATGCCAATGGTTCGCTACCTTGTATACCTTGTCGCCTAGAAAGTTGGTGCCCATGATGTCACCCATCCCTTTGGCAAAATGGGGCATGAGCTTCATTGGCCCCATTCCTCCAGCCCGGCCCAGAAGCGATTAATACTTGTGGCAGTTGATTGCTTCTCCAAATGGGTCGAAGCTGAGGCTATGGCCAAGCCAACAACTAATAGAGTTATCTCCTTCGTCAGCAAAAGCGTTATAGCCCATTATGGGAGACCCCAATGCATTCTCATAGACAATGGCACCCAATACGCCTACCAAAAATTCGAGGAATTTTGCATCAGTTGGGGTATTCGCCTACGCTTAACTTCCATCAGTTATCCCCAGCAAACGAACAGGCGGAGGTGATGGTTAAATTCCTCAACACAGTTAATTAAGTTATTTAGGCTTAATTAAATGCACAAGAATGTAACTTAGGTTAACTCGAATTAAAGTCATGAATATAGTATAGGGTCAAGTTAACCTAACATTTTATATTTTGAAGTTCTTTTTTAACTGGTTGAGTCCAAGTCGTTCACTGGGAGGCATAATTTAGTCCTAATTCACCATTTAGTTTCTAAGAATAATTAGAAAGTAATTATTTGATCAATTACTAGATTAGCATATTTTAAGCATGAGTATTGCACAAAAATGAGTCAATTAAGCACAAGCAATATTCCATGAATAGAAAACATATTTACACATATTTGTCATCAGAAATCAAGTAAACATGTTTGTTACATCAAGTACTTCTAATTACGAAAGATCAAGGCAAGAAAATGCTAAACAAATGAGTACACCTGCCTTATTTCATTTAGAGCTCAAAATAATGAAAGAGAACAAGATATTCCAATGGAATTACAAATCAGACGTCTAAAAATTGAATTGGACGTCTTAAAAATGGAAATTAGAAGACTGATTACATGCAAGGACGTCTGACTCCCTCTTTCATTCCTTCATTAAATGCCTTCAGCCCTTCTTTCTTTTCTTCTCTTCTGTTATTGCTCTCTTTCTCTCTCTTTTATTTCTCGAGTTTCTCTTCTTCCCTTATATTTTTCTTAAGTTCTTCTTTAGCTAATCTCCTAAATCTTTAACTTTCCTTAACCCTCTCTCAACACTTAAGCTTTTAAGCCCTCTTCTCTTCATCTCCTCTTCTTTAATTCTTCTTTAACTCTTCTTCGTACTGTGCATATAACCTTCCACACTTAGTCATTTGCATTCACACTCAAACCCATTTTTCCTTTAATGATAAAAGTTATTTTATTAATGAGCAGTCAGACCTCTTTCGAGGATACACAGCACCCCGTGGGGTGGGACCAAATCCTACCAGTGATCCGACCTAGTTTTATTTAGGTGGATTTCCATATATTCATATCAATGCACAGTGCCGGACTCCCAGGCCCATGCCTATAGGAACACGCACACACCCATGCATAGGCACGTGCACACGCATGGACCCGCACCCAATGCTCGTAAGCTGTGCCCTATGCTGATGACCGAAACATCATGTGCACAAAATCACTTTATACTATGTCGCGCGCTCCAGAATTCCCATGGTGGGACTATTCTTAACTATTCCAGGCCGATCTTTCAATGAAGATTCTGATCAATTGGCTGGATGGTTTCGATCGAGCAAAGGCTCGAACGAAAGCCCTAAGGATGCTCTATCAGGATTCAACACAAATTTGGTGCCCAAATCTATTCTAGCCCTTTGATTTCAAGGATGAAGTCAAGGATTCTGCATGGCCATTAATGGCCTACAGAAATGAAACTCAAGTCATTTAACTTGCAGAAGCTATGCAACTCTTTGCTGATGGTCTAGATGACCTCATTGATGCATTCCACATCAAACTGGAGAAAAAAAAGAGTCTGAAGAAGCTTAGGAAGCACAGAAGCTAAGAAGCTTCGTTCTCAGTGTTCAAAGCTTGGAATTGAGCTCCAATTCTTCCAACAGATGGCTCAAATCACCAGGAGTTGATCTAAACTGATTTATAATGCTTAGAGTAATTGCTCTAATCAGGATTTGACTCCAAATTTCAATGAAAAAGTTCAAGAACCGTATTGGGTTACATATGAACCCAAACTGTGTAGTAGGTCAAATCTCAATTAATCCTCAATAAGATCCTAACAAATCACCCTAAAAACATTCTAAATATTTCTAGAAACCTAATCAGCCCATTCAATTAGAGATTCAACAATCTAATCCTCAAATTCACTCCCAGTTTAACCATTAAAGCTCAATAGTTGACTTTTAAAATAGATCACCACAGCTTCAAATTAAAGACCTAAATATCCTTAATCAACTCAATGAATCATTTCCTCATTCCAAAATAAAGTTTTGAGCCTACCTTGAGTGCTTATAGGCACAGTCGCCTGGGTTGGGAGAGAGGTGTGATCGGTAGAGCGATCTATAGGTTTTCAGTCCAATTAAAGACCTAGGATGGATTACCTAGGTTTCACTGAAGTTTCTGGAGCTATTCCTATAATCTAAACCCTAATAAGTTTGTCTCTTCAACTTTGTCAGAGTTGGAGAAGATAGAGATCAAACTAAAGCTTTAAACATTAAAACACAAATCTAACTCTAAAAAATTAATCCCTAAGTCTAAAAGAAGTAATCTAGAGCTTCTCAAAGAGTTCCAGAGGCTGAGCCTCTAGTTTGGTACGCTGGAGCTCGCCGGAGCTCTGGTGAGTCAAATTCTGATGTACAGAGGAGAAAACTTCAATGAAACAAGCCATTACTAACCTGTAAAGATTTCTAAGACCTAGAAAAACCTTAAGAACTCTTTAATTAACTCTTTTAAAGATCAAAATAAAGGATTCATCATGGAATTCAAAGATCTGGCATTCTGAGTTCGATAGAGCTCAGAATGCCTCCTCTCACTCAATTGAGTGAGGGAAAATGGTCTATGGAATGAGGCGACGCTAATGAACTAATTAATTAGGTGAATAACTAATCTCTGAGCCGCCATTGACAGCAAGCTCAAAGTGAGGGAAATTAGGTGCTTTAAGTACACTACTTAATAGGAGCAATAGATGGATTCGCTGGGGTCCTTAAGTGTTATGGAAGTGATGTAGGACCTTGATTGAGTGTGGGATAATCTCTGTACTTCACCATAGACAGTGAAGTATCCAAGTGGGTGTGAAGTGATTTAAGTGATTAGATGGTCAATTAAGGTAGATCTGGGGTCAAGAAGGGTCTTAAGGTGGTGGATTAGTGTTGGAAGACCCTAATTGGAGGTGTAATAGCTTAGTGACCTCCGCCATAGACAGCGGAGACCCTTGGTGACGGTGGGGTAAACTAAGTGTTTTAGGTGTTAACAGTGAGGGGAAGAAAGTGGAAATGAATCGTGGAAAGGTAGAGAAAGTGGAATTGTGCTTGGATTAGTGAAAGAATGCCCGGCGAGGCCGGACATGGCCTTGCCAATGCTAAGGAAGGCGAAGCTTAACATATTAAAATCTTAGCTAAACCTACTCCTAACTACTGCTAAACTACTCCTACAAGTTAGAACTACTTACCTGGATGAAAGGAGATGAGAAGCTCCATCGATGGCGCATAACGGAGGATGAAATCAGAGGAAAGGGGATCATGGCCGAACATGATCCTTGGCAGCCGTGTTCTGCCAAGGATGAAGGTGGATCAGAAGGTGTGGTGACCGGATGCTCTCAGCCGTCCAGTGCAAGGAAGAAGAGGAAGAAGAAGTGCTGCGCTCACAGGGACCTATTCATAGGAAAAACTAAGGACCTATGTGCATGGAAAGGATTCAAGTGCAAAGAAACCTAAGGACTAAAATGTAAACTAAGATTTTCAAGGCTTATTTTAATTTAATTATTTTTCAACTTTTTATATATGATTATAAATTAGATAAATATTATATATATACCTTGAATTTATGCTTTTGACCTTTTTAGCTTAATTTATTTAATTGATTAAGTTACTTAAGTTATTACATACTTAAGTATAAATTATGCTTAAGTTAAATTAGATATTAATTAGGTGACTAATTAATTATATTTTGAGTCCATTTATTAATTAAATTATTAATTATATTAATTGACTTATAATTAAGCATTTTTAACTTATTTTTAGGTCCTTTATTTATCTGTCCCTTATTATATAATTAACCCCTATAAATTCATATGTTTGGCTAAATAACTAGGGTTTCTAGTTAATTAGGGGTAGTTAGAAGCCATGATGAGCCTCTCATCATACCCCCAAGCTAAAGTTTTACTAGTCCCTAGCAAAATTAACCAGAAATATGATGATTTAAACACTTGGGTTTAAATTATTATAAATAAAACTAAGTAGAGGGAAGCTTAGGTCAGAATTTTGGATATTCAATTTTTGTTAGATTTTTGTATATATATAAATAAGTATCCATAAATATGCAGAGCATTCTGTGGGAATCTCTATACTTAGACTTAAAAACTTAACACTTCTCCAAATACGTATTCGTTAAAAATAGAATCTTTGACGGAAATTTCCTTAAGATTAGAATTAAAAAAAACCACTTATTCTCTATATTTGTTCTCTACCCTAGAAACTAAGAAGTCAAGATGTTTTAAGAAAATAAGACTCCAAGATTGGAATTTAAATTCTAACTTAAAAAATCAACAGACTTAAGTTAAACCTTAGGTTTGTGAAATCTGATTTTTATCAACCTAAGTTTTTGCAAATTAACTAGACACCCTTTATTAACCAAACTTAGAGTTGGTAAAATCCCTAACTAGCCAGCCCACAGCACCAAGGACAGACTTCTAGACCTAGGGTTTTGTCAATCTATCTCCTTTAGGCCTCAACTGCTAGTCCTTAAAACCTGATTTCTTAGGCTTCACTGCCCAATGCAAAAGTTCAGTAGATATGATTTTAAAGCATCCGTGCTCGTGAGTAAAATTGTCCTAAAGGCATCCAAAGTTGCGAAAATCCAGATCTTAAGACATCAATTTCCAATCCAGATTATTCCAATTCAAACCTTTGGCTTGGCCTTACTCAGATTTGGTTGCTTTCTCCTTACTAGTTTACTTTCTCGAGGTCAACACTTTTTGTGTATATCTCCTCGGTGGACCACTAGGTCTCTTATTCATAATTTTTATCTCCATATTTTTTTCAACTCTTTTCTATAGGATAAAACACCCATATGTAGAGAGGTGTTCTTTTATTTGATGGAGGAAAGGATAGCATCCATTTGTATCAAGATGCTTTGTTTGGTGGATAAAACTACATAAACACCCATTTGTATCGAGATGCTTTATTGCAAGGCGTATTATTATTTTTTTTCTTCTACTTTTCTTTTTTTCTCCTCATTTTTCTTACTAATATAATACTCCATATCCTTTTTCTAGGTGAGTGGCACATCCTTCACCCTTTCAAGAGCCACCCCGCGGAAATCCTTAGACTAAAGAGGATTCATAATCAATCTCTTAACCTTTGTGCTTTCGCGGTCTCAAATTCAACAAGACAACTCTATGTATGTGAATTTTGGACACTTAGGTTACTTAGCTCTCAAACCAGAGCTTGGACGGCAAAGCCATTCACTTTTAGGTCCCTTAAACCATTAGTATCTTCCTGCAGGATCTATCAAGATGCAACTCACCAAGTATAGCTAAATGTCCTTGGTTGATTAAGCTACCTATAGCCTGATAAACCTTATGACTAAGAATTCTACCAACTCCTTACTTAATTAACTCTAGGTATCTAGCCTTTTCACTAAACTTGGTGGAAAAAACAGATGTTCAAAAAGCAAAAAGGATTAACTTAGTCTAGTTGACCAGAAAGTTACAATTTAATTCCAAATTTTATGTCTTAAAAACTTAATACATCTTAGTTACTTTGCTTCACGGTTAAGAGCGAAAAAATAGATCCTTAGGGTTTCAGACTCTAACTCAAAGGAATCCCGTTCAAAATTTCGCAAAACAAATACGTGTTTTGAAAAGATATTTAATTAAAAGTCCAAGTGAGGATTCAATGCTCTTATACAATATTATTTACAAAATATATATTTATTTTTGATTTCTAACCTAAAAGAAAAATTAAACTTATAATTACCAATATACATAAGTATATATATTTTTTGTCTTCTTCTTTTTCTTCTTAAGAATAATTATACCCCCTATTATTATTTTTTTTTATGATTTTATGTATTTTTAATTTTTGTATTTGTATATTTTTATTTTTATGCTTTTATAAAATTTTATATTTTTTATGAATGTTTTCAAAAATTTTCAAATTTTTATAGTATTTTTGGAATTTTTCCATTTTTTAAAAAAAAAATTAGATATTTCTATTTTTTATAATTTCGTGGGTATTTAATTTTTTATTTTATTTTTTTTTTTAAATTCTACTTTTCTTTACCAATACACTTGAAATGAGATTTTCACTTCACACCCCCCAAGCCAAAATATTACAATATCCTTATTGTAAAAAAGGTGGAAAAAGGTATTACACTTCACTTAGTGTAGGATGATGGAAAGAGTCGGATAGAGGAGATGAAAGATCTCTATGCGGACGATTTCTATTCTGACCTAAGTTAGAGTGGTTAGTCGAACTAAGAAAGGTAATCAGTGATTAATAAGTGATAAATCAGAACATACTCAAGTGTATATGTAGAGGAAAGTGTGTAAAAGTAGGAAACAGTTATATACAAAATGCTAAGTTTTACGCCTTTAGCTAGGCGTAAACCCTAGTGAAGAACTCCTATAAAGGATGGATATGGTAAAAACAAAGAAGTTAGGGAAGAATTAGCTCAATAAACAGGAAAACAGATAAAACCACCAAGAAAACTCGCCCTGATAATTGCCTAAATAGATCTCGAAAAACCAAAAATCAGATTCCCATGAAAAATCTAAGAAAAATCAGAGTGGATCTCGTGAAAAGTAGATCTGATTTGGGTTGAGATAAAGATATCAAAGATTGAGGCAATTAGGTAAGTGATTCAACCAATAAGTAAATCAGCAAAGTCAGTTCTGATTTGGGATTATAGGTGGATCATTTTGGTCCAATAAAGGTTGCTGATGCGGGTTTGGTGGATTGCTTTCAGGAGGTGCAGAAGTGGGTTTTGATTCAAATCAAAGGCCCGATTAATGAAGTGTACTTGGCTCTGATGTTGCCTAAGGTTTAGCAGATTCCTAGGATTCAGAATTGGCTGAGATGGAAGAGTACCTGGCTGACGAGACTCAGCCAAAAGTGTGATCTGATTTCGTAAATCAGCCAATTCTACCTTGCATTGCCTATGGATCTCAACGAGAGCTTCAGCATTCTGTCGCTAGCTCTCATTCACAGCTCACAAAATCTGATCAAGCTACGCATCTCTATTTGGCCCTGAGTAGTTCTGCATACTCGCATGATTGGACCTCGCATTCGGTTGCTGAGAAGGCAACGAAGGCAGGTTTTGGTGGGTCTGATTCGGATAAGATGGTCTTTGGTTTTGATCAACCCAAGAGAAGTTTGGGTGGCTTCTCCATCCAAGATTGTAGGTATTTAAATATGGGTTTGATCATGAAGTGGTTTTCTGGATGGCATGTACATCAAAAAGATATGGCGTGTTTTCCGCAAAAATAAGAAGTGGGGAAAGAGGTGAGAAAGATTGTGGGACAAAGGTCCCTCCTTGAGTTGGTGCAGGTGTAGATAGAAAACCCAAGGAAGATGGATCTCTAGAATCCAGATTATTCACAAATTCCCTCCCAATGGGAATTTGCAAAATAGGTAAACACATGGGATTTTGCGTAGCGAGTAGAGGCATAAGAGTCTTCACAGTGTTTCGGACCTCATCGAGATGCTTCGCTATGATATCAACTTTATCCAGTTTTTCTGCAATGATCTCTAAATCCTTAGAACTTGACGGATTCTCAATTTCGTGAATGTCCTTCTGATGCGAGTTTGAATGCGAATTTTGATGCAGGTTTCTTCGCTTGAATTGTGACATTGATGAGTTGTTGATCAAGTTTTCTGCCATCCCTTCAAATAATTTTGAGGCGGATTCTGCATCGTGATTCAAAAAATTTCCTCCACAAGAGGCATCGACCAGATTGCAAATGCCCTCTTGTAATCCATAATAAAAGATATGCATGAGTTGCCAGCAAGGGATGTCGTGATGTGGGAATTTCCTTTTTAATTCATGGAAGCATTCCAACGCTTCATGAATTAGTTCTCCTTGATTCTGAGTAAAAGTAGTGATGGCTCACCTTAATGCATTGGTGCGTCCTATAGGGAAGAATTTCTTCAAAAATGTAGATTCTAGTTCGTTCCAAGTAGATATAGGTCATGCGATCATTCTGTACCAGTAGGCAACCTTATCCTTAAGGCTAAAGGAGAACATCTTCATAAGTAGGATTTCCCGATCGTGATTTCAAGGACTAAGAGTCTGTGATAGATTTTTTAGATCTTCGACGTGTCAAAATGGATCCTTAGATACAAATCCGCGAAAGTGTGGGATAAGACCTATAATATTTGGCTTTAATTATGGGTCATTTTCCCCATTGGGAATCCTAACATTAGGCTCTACTTATGCATTAGAAGGATTATAGTAGTCTCGGAGTAGAGGCCTTGAAGTGCACAGAACTCGTTGGTTTAATTATGTCATTGTAGCATGCATTCGCGACGTCGATTTTAATTTAAGATTTGGATTCAGTGAGTCCAAGTGTCGATCTCAGGGAGGCGTGAAATCATATTAGTTTTAGTTGCTTTGGGTATCACAAAATGGTAGCATGGTTTGCTTGCGAAAATGAGAGCGAAAGAGAGGGAGAGAGAGAGAGAGTAGGGTTAGAGCTTGCATTTAAAACATGACAATCACTTTAAGGAGATGTGAACTATGATATAAGAAGCAACATTAACATATAGCATGCAATTAGAGTTTGTTTACAAATACAACAATAGATGAAAGCTTAAAATAGTGCAACATAAAACTAAGAGTAAGAGAGAGTGCGAGGAGGAGGCAAGGTGGCCGCGGCGGTGAAGGGGGCTCCATCGGCGGCTCGACAACTCCGGGGTGGATATGGAGTGTTTGGTGGAGCTAGGAGAGGGCTAGTATTGCATGGAGAGTGTGTGAGAATTCAATGCCCTTGAATGGGGTGGTTGAGGGGGTTTATATAGTAGAAGAGGGCTTCCAAAAGAAGTACTAGCCTTTAGCAACGTCCAGTATGTCACTATATCCTTTCCAGAAGCGTCGCTGAAGTCTCACGCCCATCGGTCCGTGAGCCCATTCTTCTTCTTCTCAAGCCGTGCCCATGCATCCTCAGCCATCGGATCCAAGGCATGGATTGCCATCGGATGGCTGAGGGCACGCCACGTCGCCCCCCCATTGCGCCTGCGGGTACTTCTTCTGCGATTCATGTGCTCGCATCGTAAGCCCTCCGATCGTGCATCAACGGCTGGAATTACACGTGACCAAGTGCGTTGTATCACACCTCGTATGCAGTGAGCGTGTGTGATATCACGCGTCGGCCAGGCTTTCATCTGGAGGTGTCGCGTGGATTCCATCTACACCATTCACGCCCACATCGACGACTATAATCGACTACGCTCTCGGTCGAGTGCGATTTGTTAGCACGCGAAGCTTCGAATGCTCTCCGCTTGCTTGCGAGTGTGAGGCTTCACCCGCTATGCTACCTTCATGATTAGTTGCAGAGGCGAAGTTGCGTGCGGGCGTCACCAACCGTTGGATGGAGATCCAACGGTCAGGATTTGAAGCTGGTTGGGTGCGTGTGTCGGTGGGAGCGCGGTGGATGGTGCCACATGGCCGTTTGTGAGCCGTTGATCATCAGATCAATGGCCAAAACTTCTTGGGCTTGTTGGGGGAGTGACGGAGCAATTTTCACTTTGAATAATTAATAT
The DNA here is from genome assembly GCA_037157565.1 of Thalassia testudinum. NCBI lineage: Eukaryota > Viridiplantae > Streptophyta > Magnoliopsida > Alismatales > Hydrocharitaceae > Thalassia > Thalassia testudinum. The sequence continues at coordinate 18,337,602 of JAZHRO010000026.1, read as the reverse complement.
TAAGATAATAAATCGTTGCAGCACAAAAGGTGGTGAAAAATCTCTCAATCAAAGATTAAACAGATATGAATTTAAACCACAATAACGAATGTCGTATCCATAGGGAGGAATAGACCAATAAATTCATGATAAATTTACCTCTTGTTTACTTAAAAGTAATTTCATTCATTCATCCTAATCCCAAAGAAAGAACACTAATAGATGAATCAAATAACCAATCTCTAATTTCTGAAAAGAGATGGACCAATCATGCAAATTATCATTTACTAGAATACTCCTATAAAATCAATCAACCCCAAATATTCAATGGCATCCAATGTAAAGCATAATATCACCATTTAATGTAAGGCTAATAGATGGGGGAAGATAATCATGCAATTTGATAAGCCAATTAATTGGAGCAAACTAAAGGGGCTTGACTGTAAATTCATTCAATTAATAAAATAATAAATCAAAAATCAAGTTTTGGCAATGGCAGCACATGTAATATCTAATTGAAGGGAAAACAGAGCTTTCACTCTCTCTCCTCGCGTGAGAGATGGAGCACCGAGACGGAGCTGCTATGGGGGAAGGTTGACTGACGCATGGGGATCACGATGACCGTGACATAACGGTGAGAGGTGGCCGGAGGTGGCCGACGGGTAGAGGAGTGCCGCCGGCCTGTTGGAGGAGAAGGTGACAGCCGTGCGTCTGGCTGCGCTCGGGTGCGTGCCTACAGGGCGCTGGTGGCGAGGGTGAGCGCCTGCCGGAGGGGGCGCGCCTGCCTGCAGGGAACACTAGTGAAGTGAGGGCGTGTGCCTGCAGGTTGCTTGGTGAGGGCACGGGCGGAGGTGATGGCGCTGCAGAGGGTTTCCTGCACGGGTGCGTGAGCGGGCTGGAAGGGGGAAGCGCCTGCAGGCGTGGGTGGGGCGATGCTAGCACCTGCAGGGTGGTTGGAGTAGGCTGGAAGGTGATGGCGCTGTGCGGGTGCGGTGATGGCATTGTGCGGGTGCGTACGGTGGAGGCGCTCTAGGGAGGTGCTGTGCAGGTAAGGCCTGGCAGGTGGGGCACTGGCACTGGAGCGGCGCTGGCTGGAGGCGCTGGAGGAGGTGAAAAGCCTGCAGTGGTAGCATGCTGCAGGCGGGAGCCTGCAGGCTGCTTGGTGCGGGCGCGGGTGGGCCGGTGCGCTCTGCAGTGGAGAGCACTGGAGGAGGGGGGTGCTTGCAGTGGAGGCTATGGCTAGCGTGAAGGTAATGGTGCTGCAGAGGGGGGAAATGCTGTGGTGGAGAACTTAGTGCACAGTGCACGTGGTGGTTGCCCCATTCTTGGATGATGGTTCCCCGCCAGGGGGAAGAAGAAGATCTCCGCAAAGGGGAGAAAGATCCTCCTCTCCTTTCTCCGCCTCCTCTTTAACTCCTCTCTTCCCGCGTACGCCAGTTAAGGGATTTTCAAATCCCTTAGCTATTTTTGACCTGTGGCTATTGAGGGTGCCCTGAGGATGGGGAAAAAAAATGCCACTGGCTGTTTGAAAGGGTAATTTACCATCCCCTCCTTATTCTTTTGCCAAATATTCTTCCTGCACATAAAAAGAACATAAAATCATTACATATTAAGTTATAGAATACTATAAAATAGATGTAAACTTAAATCATGATGCATGCAAACATTCTATAACTTAATGTAGTTATTAACAAACCTAAAAGGTACGATTAAAGTTACTTAGGTGTAATATTAGTCCATTAAAATAGACTCATCAAATACCCCCATGCCTAAGATTTGCTAGTCCCTAGCAAAAATGAAAAATAGTAGAAGTAATCAGAAGATTTCTTCTTTTCTCATTTCAAAACTTTAGAGATCCAGACAAATGTGAAGTGATGATAGCCTAAGTAATATATCCAAGTGAAAAAAATCAATTCGCAGTGGGAGTTTGTACTTCACCCTTGGTAAATATTTTTACCAGGATAGGAAACTACTTCCCTGGGGGATAAAGCAGACGATAATGTGTAATTTGACCCCAACGTTTGGCTTAGGTAGGAGATATCGAGTTGAATGGATTTGTAATTGGTGGCACACACTCATCTGGTGCTACATGTAGTCTAGTACTACAGACTCTAGATTTTTAGACTATTAGACAAGTCAACTCAGAGAGGCTAAGCAACTGTGCTCTCTTGATGTTCCTGGGTGCTTACTCTTTTCTTTCTTTTCTTTCTGGGATCACAAATCTCGCCAGATTTAGTAATTGTACTCACTGTTTGGTGGCCTCACATGGCATCCACACTTCAATTAAAATCCTAATAATTCTACAACTAAGTTAGAGTCCTCAACCAGTATTCGGGCGATCAAAAATACTAAAAGGTAGGTATGGGTCATATTTGGTGGAACATGATAGGTGTTCTGTTGCCTCAGAAACAATGTTACATTATAAACTTGGACTTTTTTTTTCAATATAAATATTTCTTCTTTTTCTATTTCTTCTTTTTCTTCTTTTCTTTTCTCTCTTTTTTTTTTATAATATAAATCAACATAATACGACACAGCCTTTTATTTATGAGGCATTATTAGGGATGATGATGGTCAAGAGGATATTGTGTGGCTTATTTGGTGGAAGTCCCTATTCTCGGCACCCGGAAGGAATGGATAGGATAGGCGTATTTCTGACCTTTGATACTATTACCCTCCTTCAGCCGAGGACTCTATAAAGGACGGTCGTAACCATCCACCATAGTCATAGCTTTATTAAGACTTCATCTCTGTGTGTCTGCCTTATTTGATGACTCTCAAGAATTCACACAAAGTACGTACATAGGAACAGAGAGTAAAAACTACGCCTAACACTGAAGTATCATCATCTAATTATCCAAAACTTAAGAGTCCTTGCACTAGACTTAGCACACCAGTAATCTCTCTACTTTCTTCTCATAAATATGAGGTGGATCTACTAGAAGATAGTATGCCTGATTCCCTATGAACTGCCCAAGGGTTCAATAGACTACAAATGCCTATTGGTTTTCCTCAAGGATCCATTACCAAGTCTACGTGCACGTGAAATAAATGTACTAGATTCTAAACTTAAGAAATAATTCAGGAAGAAAAACCTCCCATGACAAAGGTATTTTGCTAGGGACTAACCCATTCAGCTCAAGAAAAGAGATTTTTTTTTATATATGCTAACCTAAATGCATGAATGCACCGCCCCATGCCTAAATCCTACAATGTCCTCGTTGTAAAATTAAAACAGGGGGAGAAAGGAAAGAAATCACTTGATGACGGTGTTATCCAGACCGTTGGGTTGCCTCCCAACAAGCACTGCATTTTCTATCAGCAGCCAGACTTAGAAGGAACCTATAAGTCTGGTTCCAAATAGACAAGGTTAGGCCCTAAGAATATGCATAACAATGCGGGCCTAGAAAACAGGTAGCCACGGATGTTGGCGAGCTAACGATGCAATGTAATACCAAATGCTCGCCAGAAGATATGAAAGCGAATATCCTCGTTGGCTACCTTGGGAGGTTTAGGAATAATAAACGGAATATGAAAAGGGACCTCCCGAAACAGAATAAGTGGAGGATAACAAGGATCCTCCAGAGCAGGACGGGTTTTAAAAGATATACACATTATTAGTTCAAACCCTTGAATGGCGAGAGTAAAAGTACAAGCATCAATCCACACTCGCCATTCTACCCGAGGATGTACTGGCCTGATATGTTCTCTAGAAAGAATGTACATGAGCAGAGATCTGAGCCAAGGATTTGTTAGAGAGTATAAGGGTTATTGGTAGTGTTGGAAGGTAATGGTTAAGTCCAATGAAGGCTTAGTCGGTGTCAGGTCCAATTCCCACAATGATTCAAATTGTGTATATTCCCTAACAATTGGAGACAACTTCTCGTTGCCCTACCTAGCCTTAATGATCGGAGTCATATTTGAATCAAGGGTAGACTCCAAATTACAACTCTTTTATGGCAGGGTCAAAATGTAAGAATCATTATCATTCAGCTCATCCCCGGATTTGTTTGGTTCACTCAAATTTTTGTCGAGGTGTATATGTGATTCATTAGGAGTTGGATCCTCAATTATTTCTAAAGGAGGATCAGTCTTAATATTTTGGAGCAAGCCTATATCATTGTTCTCGGTGTATAAATCCTCAATTGACGTGTTTTGTCCCCGAGAGTCTCTCATAGACTTCTCATTATTTTGTTTGTCCTCCTTTAATATCAACTCCTGCTTTGATGGAGGATGACTCTCAAAAGAAAGGAGGAATCTGGATTTTATCTTATTATTTCTATCCTCTGGAGGTAAATCCTCAAATAATAAATAATTCCCCCGTGATTCACTCCATATTTTCAGTCCAGGTTCCTCTATTGGGGCATCCCCATCCTATGAAATAGACTCTTCATATCCCTAAGACCAAAATTGATCATCCTCTATTCCCTTAGGGTCACCTTCATTGGGTGCATTTAAATCCTCAGGATGCTGAATGGTAGGTGTTGATTCCCTAAGTGGAGGGTCAAGAGTAGGCTCACTAAGGGTAGAATGGGATTCCACCAAATAATCAATAAGGGAAGTGATAGGAACAATATAACCTTGACCCGGGTTGGTAGGGGTAAGGAGAATACTATCTTTGGGGTCAAGGTCCTCAAGAGGTACCATCTTCCCTTGCTTTTGACTCCAATAAAGCTCGGGTGGATAATCACTATGATCATTGTCCTCTAGTGGCCGTGTCTCATTGGGAGAGTCTAAGTGATAGCTACATAAAACTAGATTCCTATTATCATTGGGTTCCGCAGAATTATTTTCATGATCATGATCGTATGGGTAAGGATCAGGATTATTAGGAACCGTGTAGCTAAGTTGTCTTATTTCTTCATTTAACTGTTGACTATTCCTCAACATCTCTCCCATTGATTCCATTATTTCCTTTTGCTGTTTTTGCATTTCTCTCATAAAAGAGGAGAGGCTACTATTATCAGGTTGGGGAGGATAGTCAATTTCAGGCTCTGGTTGCCTAGGGGTATCGGTTCAACCTTGATACGGAAAATCATGAAGGGTGGAAGGGTTGGGTGTTTGCATGGAAGTAGGGATTTCAGGATTGGAAAATCCTGCTCCTAGGCTCTGCTCAAAAGTGGGAGTTATCAGGCCAGCACTCCTAGGATAAGAATATGAATGATCCCATGAATTGTCAATGTACCCATCAAAGGATGGATACGCTCGGGGCATGGGATCTTGATTAAAAGATGGGAAGTATTGACTCTGATAATCTAACTGATAGGAGTAAGGGTAATCCATTTCTTTAAGCAAAACAATTTCGACTCTCTTAGGATTTAGAAGAATTCAGAATACAAGCAGAGACTTCCTAGAGAGTTCTACAGTTAAAGCAAACACAAATTCAATGGGATCTTTTTTTTTTTTAGTAGATTGTAGGTCTTAGAATTATATGTTCAGTTGATGGCCAAACAAGTTTTGCAAAAAATATTATGCTTCCTAGGCCAACCTTCGCTGGTGCCTATAACCTACTCGCAAGGGATGGAAGTCTCAAATCGAGCCTACACACGAGGAACTGAAGTAACTTGGTGGATAGGCTTGTTGATTTCCAGCTAACTTCCCTTGTGGTGCAAAAGAGGAGAGGTAGAAATTTATCTAGTGACCTTATGTGTGAGGTGCACAGTGTCTCAGGTGTGCAAATATACGATCGTGTTTTGATTTTTGAAATTTCGCAAACAAGATCCTTTTGCACACAATTTTCAGTCACAGATTTTAAAGTCCAACCTCTTAGCAGTCCCAATTTTTAAAATGACCACTGAATTAATTTGATTCAAGCACTTTAGTGGTCATAGATTTAGGTTCAATGCATATGCATGACAGGTGATTGATGCTCAAGAGAAGACGTACCTTACTCCAACTTTCTTCGTGTAATAATGAATGCAATGCAATAAAAATAAACTAGATGCTGCTCATTCAGTCCTAGATGGTCGTCCTATAGATATGCAGCTTCTAACAGGCAGTTAGATTTCTTTTTTTTAATAATAATAACAAACAGACCTAATCTAACTAACTAACAGAAATGCAGTTCAAATAATCCTATAATCTAAATAAACAGGAACACTCTCCCGAAAATACGCTCCCACATACAAGAGCGATAAGAAATAAAGTGGCACTAGGAACACGTTCCCAAAAATACCCAACAAGGGTCCAAAAGACAGAAATTAAATTCTAATGTCTATCTAAACTAAATCTAACTAAGATCTACTGACTAAATCAGAAATAGGCTTCTCCGTAAGCCTATGTGCGTGGGATCAAGGCCCACATGTTCCTGTTTCTGGCCTCTAGGTGGCGTCAAGGTCCACCAAAAAGATCGTCTCCACCGTACACGTCGTTCAGGTTCAATGTCGTCGCTCTGCTGCGCCTCTCGCCATGTCAGATTCCTTGCATAATAAAAAAATGATTAAATGATTGCGCAACTCAGAATATTCAAAAAAATAATAACGTGAATCTATTGCGTCTGTTTCCTCCCCGGAAATTGCGCCAATTTGACGGAGCGATTTTCACTTTGAATAATTAATATTAAGATAATAAATCGTTGCAGCATAAAAGGTGGTGGAAAATCTCTCAATCAAAGATTAAACAGATATGAATTTAAACCACAATAACGAATGTCGTATCCATAGGGAGGAATAGACCAATAAATTCATGATAAATTTACCTCTTGTTTACTTAAAAGTAATTTCATTCATTCATCCTAATCCCAAAGAAAGAACACTAATAGATGAATCAAATAACCAATCTCTAATTTCTGAAAAGAGATGGACCAATCATGCAAATTCTCATTTACTAGAATACTCCTATAAAATCAATCAACCCCAAATATTCAATGGCATCCAATGTAAAGCATAATATCACCATTTAATGTAAGGCTAATAGATGGGGGAAGATAATCATTCAATTTGATAAGCCAATTAATTGGAGCAAACTAAAGGGGCTTGACTGTAAATTCATTCAATTAATAAAATAATAAATCAAAAATCAAGTTTTGGCAATGGCAGCACATGTAATATCTAATTGAAGGGAAAACAGAGCTTTCACTCTCTCTCCTCGCGTGAGAGATGGAGCACCGGCGACGGAGCTGCTATGGGGGAAGGTTGACCGATGCATGGGGATCACGATGACGGTGACATAACGGCGAGAGGTGGCCGGAGGTGGCCGGTGGGCGGAGGAGTGCCGCCGGCCTGTTGGAGGAGAAGGCGACAGCCGTGCGTCTGGCTGCACTCGGGTGCGTGCCTGCAGGGCGCTGGTGGCGAGGGCGAGCGCCTGCGGGAGGGGGCACGCCTGCCTGCGGGGAGCACAGGTGAAGCAAGGGCGCGTTCCTGCAGGTTGCTTAGTGAGGGCACGGGCAGAGGTGATGGCACTGCAGAGGGTTTCCTGCACGGGTGCGTGAGCGGGCTGGAAAGGGGAAGCGCTTGCGGGCGTAGGTGGGGCGGTGCTAGCGCCTGCAGGGCAGTTGGAGTAGGCTGGAAGGTGATGGCGCTGTGCGGGTGTGGTGATGGCACTGTGCGGGTGCGCACGGTGGAGGCGCTCCAAGGAGGCGCTGTGCGGGTAAGGACTGGCAGGTGGGGCACTAGCGCAGGAGCGGCGCTGGCTGGAGGCGCTGGAGGCGGGCCTGCAGGCGCTGAGGTGAAACGCCTGCAGTGGTAGCGTGCTGCAAGCGGGAGCCTGTAGGCTGCTTGGTGCGAGTGCGGGTGGGCCGGTGCGCTCGGCAATGGAGAGCACTGGAGGAGGGGGGCGCTTGCGATGGAGGCTGTGGCTGGCGTGAAGGTGATGGCGCTGCAGAGGGGGGAAATGCTGCGATGGAGAACTTAGTGCACAGTGCACGCAGTGGTTGTCCCATTCCTGGATGATGGTTCCTCACTAGGGGGAAGAAGAAGATCTCCGCAAAGGGGAGAAAGATCCTCCTCTCCTTTCTCCGCCTCCTCTTTAACTCCTATCTTCCCGCGTGCGTCAGTTAAGGGATTTTCAAATCCCTTAGCTATTTTTGACCGGCGGCTGTTGAGGGTGCCCGAAGGATGGGGAAAAGAAATGCCGCCGGCTGTTTGAAAGGGTAATTTACCCTCCTCTCCTTATTCTTTTGCTAAATATTCTTCCTGCACAGAAAAAGAACATAAAATCATTACATATTAAGTTATAGAATACTATAAAATAGATATAAACTTAAATCATGATGCATGCAAACATTCTATAACTTAATGTAGTTATTAACAAACCTAAAAGGTACGATTAAAGTTACTTGGCATAATTTTAGCCCATTAAAATGGACTCATCAGGGAGCTCCGGATGTTGGATTTAACCGAGTTCGAGTCCGTTGGACTCCATTCGTCGATCTGGATCTATCCGCGCAGTCCGATTGCTCATCTCAGGCCTGTTTTAGCATGCACTTGTACATATGGCTATTAAACATTGATTTATAAGCAATCTTAATTCGCAATGCATGCAGTGCTCCCATGCCCATCATGGCATGTTATTAGTGCATATATACCCCTAAAATAAACTCTGGTTGATGGAATTATCATCAATAAGTGCAGAGTTATCATACCCCATGCTCATCCCTTGCTAGTCCCTAGCAAGGTTTATCCTAGCCATTATTTTCAATCAAAATTAGGAATTAATTACTTAGACATATGTTGCTTCTTAATGGGAGGAAAAATATACTAAGAGCCTAATCCACAAAGACTAAACAGCACCAGTGTGTCTACCAAAATGCAAACCGCCCAAGTCCTTGCTTTAAAGCATATATACAGTTATATATATATATATTCTTTTTCATCTTTTCTAATTTTTTTGGATTTTTGGAGTTAAGAGGGTGTAGGTAACTTTTTACGGCTACCCAACCCACCCATAACTCAAAAAAGACTCTAAATGCTAAGTATCTTGGTGTGAAGATTGTGATAGACTCACTCGACGGTAATTAAAGCAGACTTCGGGTTTCTACGCCCCTAGGTGACTGGAAAAGAAAATGCTTAACTAAAGGTGTATCTGTCCGATCGGTAGCTTTCTCCCTACTTTTATTTTGTGTAGGGTCAACATAAGGGTGCTTTCAGTGTATATCTTCCCAGATTGCTCTACTTCCCCGCTTCTTTCTTTAGTGTTTTGGGCTTTTTCGTGCATTTAGTGAGCTGGGTTCTGGACAACCGGCCAATGGGCTGTTACCCACGACCTCTTGCCAGCCATACTTGTGCGGTGAAGTGTGGCTTATTTATCCCCTTTTTTTTATTTCTCCCTTTTTTCTTTTTTTTTTCTTTTGTTGTTTTAGTAGGTGGCTTCCTTGATCTAAGATTTACCTAGAAGCAATAATAAAAGAAAATGGTCCTATGGCTAGGCTCTGGACAACCAGCCAATGAGCTGTTATCCACAACAACTTGCCAACCATACCACCCTAGAAGGTTGATTAGCTACCCAATTTTTGTTAGAATCTCTGAGGAGTGAGTCAGTGCAAAAATGTGTGCAGATGCTTAGACTAAAAGTCCCTCTAAGTCAGAGGGCGGGTTGATAAGTCGTATACTTATCACCCTACTTTAATGATTAGATTAATGTAAATTAAGGTTGCGAGGATTCGGGGCTAAATCCACATTTTAGTGGACACCAAGCTAATTGAGCCTGAAGGCCTGAAAAGTCTAAGAGTTCAGGTTCTTCTTGTATTATTTCCTACAGTTGACAAGGTCCTAATGCCTAAGTTTTCCTTCTTTTTTTATATAGAATTCAGGTTGATAATATAAACTCAAAGAATGCGAATTACCACCCCCTATGTTGAAGTTGGACAATGTCCTCATTGGCAAATAAACTTGTGCAAGGGGGTATAGAAAGAAATCACCTGAGTGCCACTGTGTACCTAATCAGTATGAATCTTCTGGGTTGCCTCCCAAGAAGCGTTGAGTTTATTGCCTCCAGTTGGGTGAAGCACCATGTCAGCCCTCAATGAGGGTGACTACTTCCTTTGGGGGAACCGAGGCGAGAAAATGTTTTAATCTCTGGCCATTTACTGTGAAGGTTTGCCCAGTGTTAGGATATGCAATTTCAACCACCCCATTGGGATAAGGTTTGACCACCTGATATGGTCCTGTCCACTTTGATCTCAACTTCCTGGGGAAAATTTTAAGTCTTGCATCAAAAAGCCAGACTTGCTAATTGGGCTCGAAGGTTTTCCTATGAATGTGTCTGTCGTGGACGGCTTTCATCTTTTCTTTGTAAAGTCGACTATTCTCATAAGCGTCCCAATGGATTTCCTCGAGCTTAGAGAGTTGGAGTGTCCTTTGTGCTCCGACCAATTGGGAATCCATATTGCACTGCTTAACAACCTAGTATGCCTGGTGTTCCAACTCGGCCGAAAGGTGGCAAGCCTTGCCAAAGACCAATCGATAAGGCGACATGCCTATCGAGGTCTTAAAAGTGGTCCTGTATGCCCAAAGGACATCATCCAATCGTGTGGACCAATCCTTCCGATCAGGTCTCACAGTCTTTTGCAGAATATTCTTGATCTACCTATTAGAGACCTCAGTTTGCCCATTTGTTTGCGGGTGATACGGGGTGGCAATGCGGTAACCCTGTATTTTCTAAGTAAGGCACGGAATTAGGCATGAATAAAGTGACTCCCACCATCACTAATCATGGCCTTCGATATCTCAAATCGAGAGAAGATGTTTTGCTTAACAAAGTCCATGACAGCCTTATAGTCACATCTTCGGGTGGCTACGGCTTTGATCCATTTTGAGACATAATCCACTGAGACTAATATGTACTCAAAGCCATTAGATGGTGGGAAGGGACCTATAAAATCGATACCGCAAACATCGAAAATTTCGACGATCAGAATGGGCTGTAGGGGCATCATATCCTTTCTGGTCATGGTCCCTAATGTCTGGCACCGAGAGCAAGTCTTCGCAAAGCTGTGTGCATCCTTGAATAAGGATGGCCAGTAGAATCCGAGCTACAAAACTTTTGCAGCCGTCTGCTTCCCAGAGAAATGGCCACCATAGGTTTGGTCGTGACAGAAGGATAGCACACTCTGGAATACACCTCCTAATGATCTGGTTAGCACAAAGTCTAAACAGCATAAGATCATCCCAGAAATAGTGCTTGGTTTCAGCCAAGAACTTATGCTGTTGTTGTCTGAACCAGCCATGCGGAGTCTATCCTACCACCAGATAGTTGACTAAGTCTACATACCAAGGTAGCCTCCTTCCTTGAATAGCTAGAAGTTGTTCATTAGGGAAGGTGTCGGTTAAGGGTAATGAGGATCCAATGTGGTCCGAGTGAAATATGGACAAGTGGTCAGCTACAACGTTCTTAGGCCCAGCTTTGTCGCGTATTTCTAGGTCAAATTCCTACAAGAGTAGGATCCATCTGATGAGCCTGGGTTTAGCATCCTTTTTGACCAACAAATGCCGGATAGCCGAGTGGTCAGTGTAAACTGTCACATTAGATCCTAGAAGGTATGATCTGAACTTTTCTAACCCAAAGACTACGGCGAGCAGTTCTTTTTTTGTGACAGTGTAATTCGATTGAGCCTCATCCAATGTTTTACTCGCGTAGTAGATCACCATGGGTTTCTTCTCTCTTCTTTGTCCTAGGACTGCACCGACAGTAAAATCTGATGCATCACACATTATCTCAAAGTCCTGGGACCAATCTGGGGGTTGTAAAATAGGTGCAGTGGAGACTGTTTCCCTAAGGGTGTTGTAGGCCTTGATGCAAGCAGGTGTCATGTGAAAAAGGGCGTCATTGGCTAGAAGGTTAGTCAAGGGCTTAGAAAGTTTGGAAAAATCCTTAATGAACCTTCTATAGAAGCCAACATGTCCCAGGTAATATCGGATTTACTTGACTGAGGTAGGGGGTGGAAGTTTGGAAATTAAATCAACCTTAGCTCAATCAACTTCGATGCCCCTATGCGAGACGATGTGACCGAGGACAATCCCTTCCTGAACCATGAAATGGCTCTTTTCCCAGCTTAAAACCAGGTTGACCTCAATACATCGCTTCAAGATCTTTTCCAAGTTGCTAAGACAATGGTCGAATGAGTTCCCAAACATGGAGAAATCATCCATAAAGACCTCCAGGTATTCACCCACCATCTTTGAAAAGATGGCTAGCATGCAACGCTGAAAGGTAGCGAGTGCATTGCATAACCTAAATGGCATACGACGGAATGCGAATGTGCCACACGGGCAAGTGAATGTGGCCTTCTCTTGATCTTCTAGTAAAATAGCAACTTGGTTGTATCCTAAATATCCATCCAGGAAGCAAAAGTATTTCTGCCTTGTCAATCGCTCGAGAATCTGCTCAATGAATGGCAGAGGGACATGATCTTTCTTGGTGGCCTCATTAAGCTTCCCATAGTCAATGCACACCCGCCATGCAGTAGCGATGCGGGTGGGGATGGATTCACCCTGGTCATTGGTGACCACAGTGAGCCCAGCTTTCTTGGGTACCACTTGAGTGGGGCTCACCCAAGGGCTATCAAAAATTGGGTAAATGATGTCTGCATCAAGCCACTTGTTTATTTCCTTTTTAACGACCTTTCGCATACTCGGATTCAATCGTCTCTGCATCTGGAGAGAAGGTCGAGCCCCATCTTCCAAATAGATCTTGTGAGTGCAATAGGTAGGGCTAATTCCCCTTAAGTCAGAAATTATCCACCTACTGGCTGCTCGATGTTCAGAGAGGGTTGCAGTCAACCTAAGTTCTTGATCCCTAGTTAAATGGGCATTGGTAATCACAGGGAAGGTCTGGTCAGGTCCTAAAAAGACATACTTGAGATTATCAGGAAAAGGCTTTAGTTGATGAGACAACATTTGATGGGTAAGAGAAAGGCGGGAGTTGATCAACATCAATCTCCTCAAATGGAGGTTGCTAAAGGTAATCAGCTCTACAAAGGTCAACCTCCACAGACTGGGATTGGTCAGGGTAATTATCAACTAGTTGAGTCAGATGGTCTGCTAAAGAGCTAAGAGTGGAGAATTGACGATGTTGAGGGCTGGAGGGATGAGGGTGATTGGGAAGGAGAGTAATGGCAGTGGGGGGGTCGACAAGGGATGGTCAACCTGGAGGTCAAAGATGTGGCGTAGAAGAGAGAAGAGAAAGGAGGATCAGATTGGATGAAGGAGGCGAGAAGGGGCCGCACGAAGATGGGGGAGCGGAAAGAAATCAATAGAGAGATTCTCTGCTACCGATGCTGACGGTGAGGGCACATGGCGGCGGTATGCCGTTACCTGCTGGTATGCCTTGCTTGCGGTGGCCATGGGCACAAACGTGATTCATGCGCAATGAGCAGAGGGAGGACTGGGGAGGGGATCTTCATGCACCTTAATGAACGATACACGGGTGGTCCGCCGCCACCACCACCCTCCACCTACTCGGGACTTACCATTGATTTGGAGGTTCCTATGTCTGACGATATTAGGGTTACGAACTTGGTTCTGAGAGGGGTGCTGGTCGAAGAGGTGATGATGAGAAACCCCTCATTGGAGCGACTTCAATAGTTGGTAAGCTCTCTTTCTCTGTCAGTAGATGGCTGGAAAATTGCCACGCTTTCTCCCAAGCATTTTCTACTGTTTGGATTGGGGATGATCGATGTGGAGTGCCTCAGGTTTCAATCGAGTAATTTTGAGTCTTCGACGATTTTATGGAGACTTGTCTTTCCTTTCAATGGTGCTTTGCCAAAAAGTCTGCTACAGAGGGCAGGTGCGTGATCAGGTATGCTAGAATTCAGAGGATTACCATTACATCTAAGATCAAGGAGTGTGGTTGAATCCATGGTTGCTGGTTTTGCAAAACCGGTAGAAGGCGCTGAGATAGGATTAAGGGAAGGAGATGGCCAAATGCTTTGCATCCAGGTCAAGGTATTTCGTGGTGGTTCAATTCCGAAGAAAATCATTTTAAGGTGTGGAGGTAGCTCTTGGCTGATACGTCTGTGATTTAGATGCGAAAAGACAACTTTCAAAGAGCAGGAAGGTTTGAAAACCTATGCAAAGGCTATTAAGAATGACCCCATTGTGAAACAGATGGGTCATGATACCCCAGATGAGGCTCCGGAACCAAAAAAGAGAAAAGATTCCCATCACATGGGAATTGAAGAAGATGTGATGGTGGATTCAAAGAATGAGATGCAGATAGTGGAAGTGGACAGTTCAGTGTGGGTGCTTCAAGTGATCGATGGTAACTCATTGAAGAACCAATCTTCCTTTCATGCTACTGAAGGACTGAAGTTCGGGTCGGGCTCTACCTCAAAGTCTAGAGGTGGGAGATCTCCATATAAATTGAGACCAAGAAGAAATGCAAATGCAGTAAGATTGGATGAAAACTCTATAGCTGCTACTCTTAAAGTTGAAAAAATCAAATAGTCTAGCAGTAGGGGTTCTCAGGCTGTGTGATGTGTGTCCTCTCTTGGAACGTGCGTGGGCTACGCGACCGAGTGAGAAGGGCCTCGCTTATGAGGTATCTAAGGGAATGGGAGATCGATTGTGCTATCATCCAAGAAAGCACATTGAGGATGAGAATGAATATTCGTGGTGTGATCTGAAAAGAGAAGGCTTTTTGGACTATGTGTCTTTAAATGCTCATGGGAGATCAGGAGATATAGCCATCTGGTGGAAAGAGGCATGTCTGAGTGTGACTGAGGTAACTAAATATAGGCATGTGATGTCTTGTAGATGTATGCTGAAACATGGGGAGAAGGAACTGTTAATCACAGGAGTGTACGGACCCTATGCTGCAAATCTCAAACCTGAACTATGGGAGGACTTGTCTCCTGCTGAAACACTGGTGCAAGGGCTGCCATGGATAGCGAGTGGTGACTTCAATTGTACACTAACTAAGACGGACAAACCATCGGGGTTAATTGACTCTACATCCACTGGCTTTATGCTGACACTACAAAACCTGGGTCTTAATGAGTTCCCAACTTCTGGGGTGGATTTTACTTGGAGGAACGGAAGTGGCTGTAATTCCCTACTCAGAGGGGGTGAGATCAGCATGATGTAAAAAATTGCAGAATAAACAATCTCACAAAAAATTCAATCACACGAGTACACAATAATTTTTAGGTGGAAACCCAAACAAGGTGAAAACCACCACCTAACCCTCTCGAGTTAGGATTTTCCGATCAACCAAGTTGATCAAATCCACTAACCGAATCACTTAAACGAGGGTGATTCAACCTCAATTACAACCACGCTACTTTATACGAGGGTAGCGTACCTCAAACCCCTTCTCTTCACGAGAAGGATTTTGTCCCACGAAGGAGACGGGAATTCGCAAAGAGAATACCCAACCAAATAACAAAGATAAAATAACAACAATCCTATAGAGCCAAAAAAGTAATTTAAACCTAGCTTCTATAGGAATTAGGAAACTCTCCTTTGCAAGGAGTGCGTCGGATCGATGACGCGGGTGCGTGAGCCATGCGACGGCGCAACGTCGCTCTCGTGAACTACGGCGGGAGAGCGGGTGCGCAACAGCTTGATGCTCTCTAGATGTAGAACCTGAGCTTGGAGAGCAAGAGCTTTTCTTCTTAGGATCAAGAGACACAAAATGGTGTGAAAATGTATTACTTGGTGTGTGTTTGTGTGCAAAAGGTTCCCCTCTATTTATAGAGGCCTTAGGAAGGCTTTGGAAGGCTTAGAAAAGCTTCCATAGCCGTTGGGTGCAAAGCCCAAGAGAATCAGGCCGAAATCAGGGACAATGATTGCATTGATAGGGTAATCAGACGTCTAATTCTGGCATCAGACGTCTGGAAGACCACTTTAAGACGTCTGAAAATAAGATCAGACATCTGATTTTGGGCGGGTCTCTTCCTGACTTGAATCAGATCTAAACAGGATTCTAGCGCAAGTCCATCAGACGACATACAGGACGTCTGGCACTATGTCTGGACGTCTGGAAACCTACTTTTTCGTGGGAATGGATTTGCAACAGCTAGAAAATCTCTGAGAAGAGATTTTCAGGTCAATCAAGGCAAAACGGTCAATTATCAGACGTCTGATAAGGCTCTAACGGTCATATCCTTGAGTGTATGCTAAGACAGCCAACGGACCACTAATTGGACGTCTGGCAAAGTCATCAGACGTCTCCTAAGATGTCTGGTCTAAGTCTGGACGTCTAATTTCATCAAACAGAACTAACTATGTCCAGCCTAAATGTTATCAGACGTCTGAATCAACAGTCAGACATCTTAAAACACATTATCATACATCTGATTTGGGAATTAGACGTCTGAAAATTCTATTTGAACCCTATATTGGTTTTCTAAGTTTTCTACAGAAAACCTAAGTATCCTAGGGTTGTGCGGGTGTTCCTAGGACTACTGTTAGGATACTTTGAGGCTCTTTAACATAATGTTCTAAGGAAATAAAGAGCAAGAAAATAACGATAAAAGTACATGAAAGGAATAAAATGGAATTCTATCCTATTCTTCTTGTCCTTCCATCTTCAATCTATCGCTCCTCGCGAATCCCCTCTGTTCTCCATCAAGCTCCTCCAATCCGTCCTGGATGTGAGCTCGAATTCCGTCTAATCACGTCTCCATTTGCAATTGACCTGAAATCTAAGACTCCAAGTGCAAATGTTAAATAACACGTGTTTTGTTATCATCAAAACAAATGATCGTGGTGCTCTAGCACCAACAATCTCCCCCTTTTTGATGTTGACAAAACCATAAATATTAATGCAAAAAATCCTCCCCTTTTTTGACATTATCAAAAAGGTTTGATTGATTTTAAATTTTCTATAACTCCCCCTTAAAACATGCTCTTCTATAAATTTCTTTTAACAAAGGTAATGTCCTCCCCCTTTTTTATAACAACAAGATAGCTATTATTTTTCTCCCCCTTTCTAAAGGAAATTTAGCTACCTTATATCTCCCCCTTAAAAATTGACAATTAGCTTATAATTTTTTGCTCCCCTTATCTAAATGCTTATGATAAAAAGATAGGGTAAAAGGTTTTTACCTCACCTACCATGGCCAATAAAATGGCCCGAATGGTGGTGGTGGATGCCACATCGGATGGGGCTCCCACCGTAGCTTGGAGGCCCAGGCATTGGCGCCGGTCTCCAGTCTGGCGGTCGACGTGCGGCGGGTCCGTCGTTTGTTCGTCGTCTCGTCAGTCTTCTTATTCTCCTCCTTGGTCTACTCCTTGGTTCTCCCAACTCGAGTTGACCAGCCTTGAGTTTGTAGGTCCAGTCCTTTGTGTTGTAGTTATCTCTAAAACCTACAAAACAAGATTCTAATTCCTTTTTCGGTATCCAAGGGGGCTTGGATCCGGATCTGTTAGCGGGTCTCCTTGACGAAGATCCTTTCTCAACCTTAGGGTTATAAAAATTATCTACTTTGTTGATTAATTTGTTGGAGTTTTCCCTAAGACATGCAATTTCTTTTTCTATAATATTCATCTTAGTCTTTAAATCAGAAATTTCTATTTTTAGACTAACATTTTCCTCAATCAATTTATTATTTTCATTGATGAGGTTATGATTTTCTAGTAATAGGTTATCATTTTTAGGACTAGCTTCTAGATCCTTAAGTTTTATTTCTAACCTATCATTTTCAGGTTTAAGAAAACTAAGATTCTTTTTCATGCTTTTGTTTTCTATTTTTAGTGATTTACTAAGCTCATACAACTCATTAAAAGCATCTTGTAAATCAGAATTTACCTCGTTGTCTGAGTCGCTTTCGCTTTCGCTGTCGCTTCCTCCATCCATGAAACCAAAGCAAGCGGTTTCTTCTTCTTTTTCTTCTTCTTCTTCCTCCGAGCTCGAATCGTCCCAAGTGTCTTGGAACGCCTTCTTCTTAGATTCCTTCTCTTTTTCCTTCTTCTTCTCCTTTTTGAGAAGAGGGCTCTCTGGTCGCAGGTGCCCTTTCTCGTTGCAGTGGTAGCAACGTCTAGGGCTCTCCTCCTTCTTCTTCAATTCCCTACACAACTTGGAAAACTTTTTAAGTAAAAATTTAAAGTCTTCGTCGTCGGAACTTACCTCGCTATCCGATGCAGCTTTGAAGGCGAGAGTCTTCTTTGGTTTAGGCTCCGGTGTATCCTTCTTCTTCTGCTTCAACTTAGTCTCGTAGGCCATTAGATTGCCTAGGAGATCTTCCATGTTGAGCTCCTCCACTTCATTTGCCTCCTCGATGGAGGTGACTTTCTGTTCCCACTCCGGTCCAAGGGAACGAAGAAGCTTCCCTTGAAGCTCCCCCTTAATGAAAGTCTTCCCTAAAGCTTTCAAATTGTTTACTATGAGAGTGAACCTAGTGTTCATCTCACTTAAAGTTTCGTTAGATTTCATGGAAAAAGCCTCAAACTCTTGTGAAAGTAAATTGAGTTTAGAAGTTTTTACCTTAGAGGTACCTTCATGAGTTACCTCGAGTGTGTGCCAAATCTCGTATGCGGTGGCGCATTGCGAGATTCTGTTGAACTCCTCCGGGCTGAGCGCGCAATACAAAGCATTCATTATTTTCGCGTTGAGCGCGAGTTCCTGGATCTGCTGTTGTGAGTATCCTGCGGCGGGCTTTTTTGGAATGTCAAAGGGGGTCTCGCACCTGGCCCAAATCACGAAATCAGTGGCTTGAAGCCACGTCTTCATCCACAGCTTCCAGTAAGGCTAGTTGCTCCCGTTGAAGAATGGCAGACGAGTCGTAGACTAGCCCTCGGAAATCCTACTCGCGGAACTGCTTCCCTCCATGATCTTCTTGCTGGGTTGTTACGCCGAAACAGCAAGACCTGCTCTGATACCAATTGTAATTCCCTACTCGGAGGGGGTGAGATCAGCGTGACGTAAAAAATTGCGGAATAAACAATCTCACAAAAAATTCAATCACACGAGTACACAATAATTTTTAGGTGGAAACCCAAATTGGGTGAAAACCACCACCTAACCCTCTCGAGTTAGGATTTTCCGATCAACCAAGTTGATCAAATCCACTAACCGAATCACTTAAACGAGGGTGATTCAACCTCAATTACAACCACGCTACTTTATACGAGGGTAGCGTACCTCAAACCCCTTCTCTTCACGAGAAGGATTTTGTCCCACGAAGGAGACGGGAATTCGCAAAGCAAATACCCAACCAAATAACAAAGATAAAATAACAACAATCCTATAGAGCCAACAAAGTAATTTAAACCTAGCTTCTATAGGAATTAGGAAACTCCCCTTTGCAAGGAGTGAGCCACGTGACGGCGCAACGTCGCTCTCGTGAACTACGGCGGGAGAGTGGGTGCGCAACAGCTTGATGCTCTCTAGATGTAGAACCTGAGCTTGGAGAGTAAGAGCTTTTCTTCTTAGGATCAAGAGACACAAAATGGTGTGAAAATGTATTACTTGGTGTGTGTTTGTGTGCAAGAGGTTCCCCTCTATTTATAGAGGCCTTAGGAAGGCTTTGGAAGGCTTAGAAAAGCTTCCATAGCCGTTGGGTGCAAAGCCCAAGAGAATCAAGTCGAAATCATGGACAATGATTGCATTGACAAGGTAATCAGACGTCTAATTCTGGCATCAGACGTCTGGAAGACCATTTTAAGACGTCTGAAAATAAGGTCAGACGTCTGATTTTGGGCGGGTCTCTTCCTGACTTGAATCAGATCTAAACAGGGTTCTAGCGCAAGTCCATCAGACTACATACAGGACGTCTGGCACTATGTATGGACGTCTGGAAACCTACTTTTTCATGGGAATGGATTTGCAATGGCTAGAAAATCTCTGAGAAGAGATTTTCGGGCCAGTCGAGGCAAGACGGTCAATTATCAGATGTCTGATAAGGCTCTAACGGTCATATCCTTGAGTGTATGCTAAGACAGCCAACGGTCCACTAATTGGACGTCTGGCAGAGTCATCAGACGTCTCCTAAGACGTCTGGTCTAAGGTCTGGACGTCTGATTTCATCAGACAGAACTAACTATGTCCAGCCTAAATGTTATCAGACGTCTGAATCAACAGTCAGACGTCTTAAAACACATTATCAGACGTCTGATTAGGGAATTAGACGTCTGGAAATTCTATTTGAACCCTATATTGGTTTTCTAAGTTTTCTACAGAAAACCTAAGTATCCTAGGGTTGTGCGGGTGTTCCTAGGACTACTTTTAGGGTACTTTGAGGCTCTTTAACATAATGTTCTAAGGAAATAAAGAGCAAGAAAATAACGATAAAAGTACATGAAAGGAATAAAATGGAATTCTATCATATTCTTCTTGTCCTTCCATCTTCAATCTATCTCTCCTCATGAATCCCCTCTGTTCTTCATCAAGCTCCTCCAATCCATCCTAGATGCGAGCTCAAATTTCGTCTAATCACGTCTCCATTTGCAATTGACCTGAAATCTAAGACTCCAAGTGCAAATGTTAAATAACACGTGTTTTGTTATCATCAAAACAAATGATCGTGGTGCTCTAGCACCAACAGTGGCTTGATGTCAAAGCTTGACAGATTCTTCAAAAATGCGGAACTAAGGGAAAATTTCCAACTATCTTTGGTTGCTGGGCTTCAACGACCTTTCTTTGACCATACTCCTTTGGTCTGGGATAGTGGCGAAAATGTGCAAACTACTTCCTACTTCAAGTTTAGACGGTCGTGGCTTAGAGAAGCTAGTTTTCACGAAATGTTGGAGGCCTGGTGGAGAGCTCAGCAAGTGCGGGGTACGGCTACCATTAAGCTAGCATCAAAGCTTGTGGCCATGCAGCAAATGTTAAATGAATATGGGTCAGCTATTACAATTCTAAGATAGCAAAAGTGTCAGGAAGCTCTCTTGGAGGTGCAGCAGCTGGATGAAAAGGAAGCTACTGCAACTCTGTTTGAACATGAACTGGGTGTTAGGAGAAGGTGGCAGGAGGTTATAGTAGAGGAAGATTTGAAACGAGAGATGGATTGGCGAGAACGCTCCAGACAGTTGTGGCTTAAAGAGGGGGATGCCAATACGAAATATTTTCATTTAGCAGCTAGTTCTCATAGAAGACACAACTTCATCTCCTCGATTGAGGTGGATGGTCAGAGAACATCCTGTATGCAAGATATACGGGTTGTAGCTACCAGATATTTTAGGGAAACCTCGTAGGCAGTAGCTAGGGGAGATTGGAGAATGGCTAGATCAATCTTTCCTCAAATCTCTAAGGATCAGGTAGGCAAACCGGTTGTTCCAATATCTGAAAATGAAGTTTTGGATGCTATAAACGACTTGAACAGTGAAGGTGCGCCAGGTCCAGATGGCATCCAAGTTTTCTTCTACAAAATATTTTGGAATGTATTGAAGGAGGAGGTGATGGAGGTGTTGTCTGAATTTGAAAGGGGGAACTATGGTTTCGATAAGATTAACTGATCCTATCATTTTTTGCTTCCAAAGAAACAAGGAGCAGACAAATTCCCTGACTTTAGACCTATTGCACTATCAAACTCTATCTATTTGATAGTGAGCAAAGTCCT
The DNA here is from genome assembly GCA_037157565.1 of Thalassia testudinum. Classification (NCBI taxonomy): domain Eukaryota; kingdom Viridiplantae; phylum Streptophyta; class Magnoliopsida; order Alismatales; family Hydrocharitaceae; genus Thalassia; species Thalassia testudinum. The sequence continues at coordinate 18,316,187 of JAZHRO010000026.1, read as the reverse complement.
AGCCAATAGACTTCGTAGTGCCTTACAGAATCATATCCTTCCAGTCCAGTCAACTTTTCCTCCTAACAGATCTCTACACGAGTCTTTCATAATGGCTCAGGAAATGGTGGTGGGATGGCACCGAAGGAAGTGCAAAGCTTTTTTATGGAAAGTGGATTTCCGTAAAGCGTATGATTCTGTTTCTTGGCCATATTTATGGGAGATTTTCAAGAGGAGGGGGTTCCCTGCTATATGGCTGCACTAGATGAAAAGGTGCATCACCACTGCGTCCTTTTCTCCTCTTATTAATGGTAAACCATGTGGGGCGTGGATTCAACCTCAATGTGGGGTTCGACAAGGGTGTCCTCTCACCCCCCCTTGTCTTTAATCTTGCGGTTGACACGCTTGCAAGATATGCTTCCATATCAAATAGGAGTGCTTTGGCTCTAGTCTTGCAATATGCCGACGACATGGTATTTTTTGTAAAAGGGCAAGAGCAAGAAGCACAAGCTTTGTTTCATATGGTGAAGATATTTGGAGAAATATCAGGTCTGAAATTAAATGGGGACAAATCGTCTTTGGTCTGTTTTGGGTTAATAAGCGTTGAACAAACGGCCATTTCATCACACCTAGGTACGCCCTTGGTCACTCTTCCTATCAGGTATTTGGGTCTTCCTCTGATGTGCTCTAAACTAAAAAAAAGCGATTAGAACTTCCTATTTGATAAAGTTGCAATCAAACTGGAAGGGTGGAGCAACCGCTATCTATCAAAGGGGGGTAGACTCACCCTCCTGAATTTAGTGATAACTTCCATCCCAGTGTTCTTTTTCTCTCTTTTTAAAGCACCTAAATCTATTTGGAAGTGCATCGATATTTTGAGAAAACACTTCTTTTGGAGGGGTTCGAAGCATGAGGGGCAATTTTTCCAACCACTAAAATGGGATCTGCTGACCAAGCCAAAAAAACAGGGGGGTTTGGGGATTAAATCGCTAAAAGAATTCAATGAGGCTCTTCTCCTTAAGTGGGTTGTCAAGCTTTTTAATGGCGACAGTAAAAATTGGATAGTCTTGATTGGTGATAGCTATGGCAAGCTACATAATCCGCTGAACAGACTCCACCCAATTATACCATCTCCCTTTTGGGCGTCGGTGGTGCATGCCATGGGGAATAACTGGCAGTTGTTTCAACCAGTCTTAGGTGATGGAAGGTCTTTCAATTTCTGGCAGGAGGGGTGGTCAACTCTAGGGGTGCTCAAAACTGCATATCCAAGTGCATACGCTGCTGCTTAAGATAAGTGGGTTCCAGTCAATTGCTGCTTGTCTGAATCTGATAAATCCTGGAGGATTGAAGGGACTGAATTGAACAGAGATGGCACCAGAACATAACGTTAGTTTGACCGGGTTCGGTTATATCGTTGTAGTAAAGCCGGTTGTTACCAACGTTTCATATAAAATTTTTTACTCGGAAAAATAAAAGAGTTCCCGAGGTCGAACTCAGGGAGCAAGTTGTATTCTAGAGATATACAAGTTCTATTACAAAAATAAAGAGAGAGAGAGAGAGATGAGAATTTGGCTTCTTCTTCTTTTCTTCTTTCTTCAGATCTTCCCCTCGTGCTCTACTTCTTCTGTTCTTCCTTGTTTCCTTTCTTTCTTTTTCGTCAGATCGTCTTCTTCTTTTCTTGCTTCTTGCTTCTTGCTTCTCTTCATTCCCTCTTCTTCTTTGTCTTCACCTGCCTTGACCTCTCTTTTTCTTCTTTCGCGATGGCTGCTGCTCTTCCTTCTTCTTCAGCGGGTCTTCTTCTTCTTTGGCTGCTGACCTTCAGAGTTTATTCGTCAAGGCAAAAACCTACTCTACCCCCCTCCCCCGCGTATCTCTCTCTCTGAAATCACTCTTCGGAAGCTCTCCCAGAGCGCTACCGGGTAATCGGGTTCGGGTCAGGCCCGGGTCCAGGCCCACCGGCGTGCGTGGTGGGCGAGGAGTGCAGGTCAGTCTAATCGGGTCGGGCCAGGTCCGCGGAGCGTGGTCACGGACGAGGCCGAGTCGGGTCGGGTCGGGTGAGAGGGACCTCACCCCGTGGTAACTGAGGCAAACAGCATAAGGCAGTTTTTGCCTTTATGCATCCGCGCGCCTTCGAGAGATTCCGAGGTGGGACTATCCGCGCACCCGTTTCTCTCACGCCTGCAGCAGGGATGGCGCTTCCAATTGCATCAGCTGTTGAGGCGCACAGCTCCAATTGAGGGCCAGGGTGTGTGCGCGAGACTCTTCCGCGCTGGCCGTGGCTTTTCAACCTGGGATATCTCGGCTTGAAGCAACCTCGAGCAGGCTTCGAGCTTCCTCGCCAATGGCGGTCAAGGCCTGGAACCTGAAATCAATAGCACGGCCTCTCGGCCAAATCAGACAGGCGGGGGACCTTCGCCGTGGCACGGCGAAGGTGGTCAGGGGGTCTGCAGGGGGCGAGATGGGGCTGTCTGGTCGTCCTAGGTCAAACTGTGAGCGGGGGAGTGGGTGTGTTCGGTGGGTCTGCAGAGGGTGTTTGGTGGGAAGTGGAGGGGCGGAAGAGGATCAGGGTGAGGAGGCGGAGGTGCTGCGGTGGTCGGCGAGCCGTATGGGTCGCTGAGGTGATGGGAGCAGCTCGCCGGAGGGTGGTCGGAGGCGGAGAGGATGAGGGTGAACAGGGTCGGTAGAGGGCTTAATTGACTAAATCGAAAGCGGGGAAAGAAAGAGGAGGAGAAGGGGAGTAAGTCTAACTTAACTGCAGGGACGAAGGGGGAGGAACAGGGCGACAGTCGTATCGACTGTCGCCGGAGAAGATGATGCTCAGAGAGAGGGGCGGCGGCGAGCAGAGGGCTGGAGAGGCGCCAGCTGGGTGCGGCGTGGCGCGGGAAGAGCAGGGGAGGAGATCTCTGCTGCTGGTAGTGCGGCAGAGCGAAGAGGTGGAGGGGGAGGAAGTCGCCGGAGCTGGTGAGCGTCTGCCGGAGAAAGAAGAGAAGAAAGCTGGGGGTTTTCTCCGTCAGGTCCAGGCTTCCTTCGTCGGTGGAGCGGCGGGGGGTATTTATAGGGTTGAAGCAGGGAGGAAGGCGGAGGGAGACGACGTGTCTCCCTCGCCGGAGAATGGTCGGAATACGAACCCATACCGTCCGTGCGTTCGCACGGCCGGTATGGGGGGCTACAATGACCATGGGGGTGCTCCTGCGACGGCTGACGACGCAGGGCACCCCCGGTACACATGCCAGGTCCTCCACCTCACCCTGCGCGGCGCCATGCTCCGCGCAAGGTCGCCGGAGCATGGTGCTGGCAGGGTTTTGCAGGAGGGACCTGTTTGCAAAGAACGAAGGAGAGTTAGGGGCCAAAATGCGAGGGTTCAAAAGTTGAGGGCCAAAGAGTAAATATATGAGGACCAAAGTGTGAAGTCGGTCAAGGAGGTTTCTTCTTAGGCTCAAGTTTTTATACATGACTAATTAGGACCTAAGAAATCTGATGGTGAATTTTATTTTCATATTAAACCTTGTTTGACCGGTCAATTTGCGCAAAAACCCAAATTAAGTTATTAATTGGGCATGGTTCTCAATGTAGGTCAAAATGGGTTCTAAAGGCCAAATTGATGGTTCTAAACCCCAGAGATTATTTTTCTATGAATTTTAGAGTGTTTATTCTATTTTTACTTTGCCTCGAACCTTGTGAATTGAAGTGGGTTGTTTTAGGGTTACAGATTATCATTTGATTCCTTGGAAGTGCTGTAGCCCTTGCTAGATCATCTCATCCCACTTTTATTCTTATTAAGCTGTTTTGACCTATGTTTGGGCCCTGAATTACCCTGTATGCAAATTATACTGGTAAAATTGCACTTTTACCCCTTATGACTTGTTTTCTTCTCAAACTCAGAATTCTCTGAGTTAAGCTTTTCCTTGAGATATGTAGGAGCTTTTATCCTTTGTATTGGGTCAAAATGAGCTAGTTATGGCTCATGATGAGGTTCTCATCATACCCCCATGCCTAGCTTTTGCTAGTCCCTTAGCAAAAAAACTTAAGGTTTCAACCCTTGTTCTAGACCATGAAGTTTTCAATGGTTTTAGATAAGTGCCTTTTTATTTGAGCATAGATTAGGTTAGAATGCTGACCATAGGCCTAAAAGATACTCTAGTACCAATCAAGATCCAAATCTGTCTAGCCTTAGCCTCAGTCTTTTAGCAAAGGTTTTTAAGGCCCACAAGAACTAACCTAAGGTTTATTGGACTTCGTGGTTAAAGCACCCGTGCTTGAAATGATTTTAGCCCTGGCTCAGTTCGCAGTGCGTTTTGTAAGAGAGAGATAGAAAGTTTTTTTCTGTTCGGAGAGTTTTCTCTCTCTTTTTCTTTTTAGTTCTAGTCTAGGATTGGCTTTTCAACACGGTCTGTATCAGATTCCTTGCTCCCATCATCAATCCTCAAGGGTTCCTGGCGATCGATGCTTCGAGATAGCACCGCCCATGGCAACCCCCGGAACCCTGGCTATTGAGATTTCGAGATAATCCCATCCATGGTATTCCGTGGCCGAATCCAGACCCTGGCAATTGACACTTCGAGATAATGCCATCCATGGAATCTGAACCAGCAGAGTGCTTACATGCCCCCCGTAGGATATGCAAATATCCTAAGAGACAAGCACCGAGGAGATGATATTTTGTTACGCATCTTCGAGGGGATTTCCCGCCTCTCCGCGCTGGGAACTCGTCCAAATCAACTTGTGTTGATCGGCCATTCCTATTCTAGGTGTTCTTTTCAGATTTTTGCGACGCTTCTGCGTGATTCTGATTTTTATGCTTACTGAACCAGGCTGTGTGTGAGATTAGGGTGCTTAGGTTACTGAGTCCCGTAAACCAAAAATTAGTTAACGAGGCCGAATACTCCCTAAGCCTTAGACCTAATACTTCAGCTTTTCATTTTCCTCAACCTCTTGAGGAGTGTCCAGATCTTAATGGGTACTAAGAGTCTATTCAAGAATGCCTAAGGTTTGCATTCTTACTAATCTCATTTGCACTTTTCAGTTATTTTCTTGAATGAGGTCTAGATCTTAGGTTAATTCCTTAGTTTCTTACTAATGACTATCACTCTTTTCTTATAATTTTGTGCTCCTTTTTCATTTTGTTTCTTCTCTCCTTCACAAAATTTCCCTTCTCCTCTTTTCCTCTTATTCTTTTTCGAAAAAATTTTTTAATTTTTATGGTATTTTTGGCATATGTGAATTTTTTTGTTTGAAACCTTTTCTTACAAGTTTTTGCACTTTCCTACCCCCCCATGCCTAAGATTTGCAATGTCCTCATTGTAACCTAGGGGGTCTTAGTTCAGGGTGAACTTCGAGTGCTGAAAGGTGTCAGAACAAGTTTCAGGTTTTCAAAGAGAATGACGGGCTGCCTCCCGTTAAGCGCTGAGTTTTACGCCATCGGCTGGGCGCAATAAGCTCAAGGGGAAAGGAGGATATAAGATGCCTCAGCCAAATCAGTAGAAGTTACATCAATGAACGGCTTGAGTCTTTGACCATTCACGATGAAAGGTTCAGAATCGTGGCTGAGTGGACTGATTTCGATTGCTCCATTTCCAAAAACCTGTCGGACCAAATATGGTCCGACCCACTTAGATCTCAGTTTTCCTGGGAAGAGTTTGAGTCGGGCATCAAAGAGTAGGACCTTTTGACCAGGATGAAAGATCTTTCTCGAGATGTGTTTGTCGTGGAAGGCTTTAACCCGCTCCTTGTAGATTTGCGAGTTCTCGTACGCGTCTGTGCGTAATTCATCGATCTCGCTGATTTGGAGTTTTCTGTGGGTCCCAGCCTTGGAAAGATCTAGATTACAGCTCCGTACTGCCCAATAGGCTTTATGCTCCAGTTCGACGGGAAGGTGGCATGCCTTTCCGTACACCAATCTAAAGGGAGACATGCCCAATTGGGTCTTGTGGGCGGTCCTATAGGCCCACAATGCTTCCGGAAGTCGGGACGACCAGTCCTTCCTGTCAGGTCGAACAGTGACCTGTAGGATTTTCTTGATCTCCCGATTCGACAGCTCAGCTAGACCATTAGTTTGGGGGTGGTAAGGAGTAGAGATTCGGTGAGACACCCCGTATTTGGTCATCAGTGACCTAAACTGAGCATTTGTGAAATGGGTCCCCCCATCAGAGATTATTGCACGAGGAATCCCGAACCTTGAGAGAATGTGTTGATGAATGAATTTGAGAACGATTTTGTGATCACAGGTTCGGGTCGGTATGGCTTCGATCCATTTGGACACGTAGTCCACAGCCAACAGAATGTATTCGAAACCATCCGAAACAGGAAAGGGGCCCATAAAATCAATCCCCCAAACATCAAAGATTTCGCATACTAGAATCGGTTGCATAGGCATCATGTCGCGATGGCTCATGTTGCCCAAAGTCTGGCAACGACTGCATGCCTTGCAATGACTGTATGCGTCTTTGAACAGTGTGGGCCAGTAAAAGCCGCACTGGAGGACTTTTGATGCGGTTTTATGCCCGGCAAAATGGCCACCGCATGCCTGGTCATGGCAGAAAGAGAGGATATTGTTGATTTCCCCTTCCGGGACACATCTCCGGATGATCTGATCGGCACCTATGCGGAAGAGGTACGGGTCTTCCCAAATGTAATACTTGGAATCGGAGCGTAATTTGTCTTTCTTGGCCTTCGGCCAATCGAACGGGGTCTGATGAGATGCCAAGTAATTTACAATATTAGCGAACCATGGAAGGCTAGTACCAATAGTCAGCAGGTGCTCATCGGGAAAATGCTCCGTGATGGGTCCGGAGGGGTCAATTATTTCAGAAGGAAGACGGGACAAGTGATCAGCTACCACGTTTTGTTTTCCCGCTTTATCGCGAATCTCGAGGTCAAATTCTTGCAACAGCAAGATCCATCGGATCAATCGAGGCTTCGCGTCCTTCTTTGCAAGGAGATGCCTCACAGCCGTGTGATCTGAGTATATGATGACATGGGAACCCAGAAGGTACGATCTGAACTTCTCTAGGGCAAATACTACAGCTAGCAGCTCTTTCTCAGTAACTGTATAGTTACGCTGAGCCTCATCGAGTGTTTTGCTGGCGTAGTAAATGACCACAGGTTTCTTGTCATTTTTCTGCCCCAAAACCGCTCCTACAGCGAAGTCGGATGCATCACACATGATCTCAAAGGGTTGAGACCAATCAGGGGACTGTAGGATCGGGGCTTGGGTGACTCGGTCACGCAGGATTTCAAATGCTTGAGTGCATTCCTTGGAGATTTCGAAGGGAACATCCTTGGAGAGAAGAGTGGTCAGGGGGCGTGCGATTTTTGAAAAATCAGGGATAAATCGTCGATAAAAACCGACATGCCCTAAAAAGGATCGGATGTCCCTGATCGAGCTAGGCATAGGAAGGTGAGAAATCAGATTAACCTTAGCTCGATCCACTTGGATACCTTTCTCCGAAATTGAGTGTCCCAGGACAATTCCCTCAGGCACCATGAAATGGCTCTTTTCCCAGGAAAGAACCAAATTCACGTCGATGCACCGCCTGAGTATCTGGACCAAGTGTTGGAGGCAATCGTCGAATGATGCTCCGAAAACTGAAAAGTCATCCATGAAGACTTCCAGATAATCACCTACCATATCTGAGAATATGGCAAGCATGCATCGCTGAAAAGTAGCGGGTGCATTGCAAAGACCGAAAGGCATCCTTCGGAAAGCGTACGTTCCGAAGGGGCAGGTGAACGTGGTCTTTTCTTGGTCCTCAGGATGGATTGCCACCTGGTTATAACCGGAGTACCCGTCAAGGAAGCAGAAGAACCTATTTCCCGCTAATTTTTCGAGAATTTGATCAATGAAGGGTAGTGGGAAATGATCCTTCTTCGTGGAGGAATTGAGTCGACGGTAATCTATACAGACTCTCCACGAGTTGGCTAATCGGGTAGGAATGATTTCTCCGGTCTCAGTCGTTATAGTGGTGAGTCCTGCCTTCTTAGGCACGACCTGAATTGGGCTCACCCAACGACTATCGGAGATCGGGTAGATGATCCCGGCATCTAACCACTTGATGATCTCCTTTTTCACGACCTCCTGCAGATTGGGGTTTAAGCGTCTCTGCATTTCACGAGAAGGTCGTGTGCCCTCTTCTGAATAGATATGATGAGTACAATAAGAGGGACTTATTCCAGTCAAATCATCGAGGGTCCATCCGATGGCTCTGCGATGTTGCTGGAGGACAACAATCAGTCGGTATTCCTGTTCAGGATTGAGGTTGGAATTGATGATCACAGGAAGGGTCTGATTAGAACCCAAAAAGATGTATTTCAAATGAGCAGGAAGGGGTTTCAGTTCAAGGATGGGGTTTTCAGCAGCAGTGGGTGGTTCAGTATAGATGTGAGGTTCAAGGGTGGGAGTTACTGGGTTGTTCACATCCGGATTGGACTCCTCTATTTGCGGGTCAAGATCCTTCTGTGGTTGATGAGGAATACTCAAGTCATTCTGGAGGTGTGATTCATCAACCAAAGTCTTGATGTCACAAATTTGCTCGATGACGCCGCAATTAATTCCTTGTTGGGCCTTAAATATATCAATTTTCAGTGTTTGATCTCCAAACTTAAGCTCTATTTGGCCCTCCTCACAGCTGATGTTGGCTCTAGCAGTAGCCAAGAAAGGTCTCCCTAGAATGATTGGTGTATCCCTAGGGTTCTCAGGTGCATCCATGTCTAAGACTATAAAGTCCACTGGAAAATAGAAATCCCGCACTCTTACGATAACATCCTCGAGAATCCCTTTTGGTGACTTTATAGATCGATCTGCTAATTGTAATGTCACCTCAGTTGGTTTCAGCTCAGATTCTTCCAGATGGTCAAGTAAGGATGTGGGTATCAGATTTATAGATGCACCTAAGTCTAACAATGCTCTGTCCAATTGGGTACCACCTATCTTACAGGAGATCAGGGGAGTTCCAGGATCTTTTGCCTTGGGTGGGAGTCTACTAAGGATTACAGAGCTGGCTTGCTCTGACAGAACAATTGGGCTCCCTCCCTTGGTTCGCGGCTTACGCTGGGGTGTACATATATTCTTTAGAAATCGTGCGTAAGCTGGTACGTGGCGGATTGCATCCATCAAGGGGATGTTTATGTGGACCTGCTCAAAGAGCTTGACCAGGTCCTCCTCAGGGGCCACGGGTTTGGTGGTCTTCTTTCCCTTGGTCAGGGCTTCGGGAAACGGGATCTTGGTTGGTTCCTCTAGGATAGGTCCTGGTTGTGGGTCTGGAACAGCGGTACCTTGGATAACTATCCTAGGGTCATGATTATCAGGCTGGGAGTGGTTTGGATAACGCGGGTCCTGAGTTGTCTTACCACTACGTGTTGTTACAGAATTTAATCCGGCCTGATTTTGGTTTGGATTTGGTAGGAGGGGTGGCTGCTGCTGAAATCCCGTACGAGAAGTAGAGGCTTCCATCTCGTCTGGAGATGGAGCAGTGGGGGCCTGATAAATCCATTGAGCTTGGCCTAAATTTGGATTCATAACGCGCTTCTGGGTTGGCACGTTATTTGGGTTAGGAAGGGGTTGGGAAGGGAGTGTGCCTGGCTGGCGAGAATTTGCCAACTGGGCCAGCTGAGTTTTAACTTCAGTAAGCTCGTCCTTGTGCTGTTTTTGAATGGCCGCATTCGATTTTTGAATGTCAGCCAGAGTCTGAAGGATTAAGGACATTTGATCTTGATTTGGCCCTGATGGATAAGTAGGGTTGGGCCGAGGCTGAGGCGGCTGGTAGTGATGAGAGGGCTGTGGGCGGGACTGAAAAGGTGGTCTTTGGGTTTGAGAATTTCCCGCCCACTGAAAATTTGGATGGTTTCGCCATCCAGGGTTGTAAGTGTTGGAGAATGGGTCGTTCTGGATGGCGTTGAGGTCCTCGCAGGTCTGAGGAACCTCCTGAGAATCAGGGAAAGGGGGAATGGAGTTCCCCCGGCTGGTGAAGAAAGGATCGGATGATCTTCCAGTCCAAGAATCAGATGGGGATGGATATGGATCCATCCCAGGGGAGGATCGGTGTAGGATGTTTTGCACAGTCTCCTGTGTGGAAGGAGGTTGTGCAAAGGAGTTACGCGCAGAGGTGGCTCGCTGCAAATGCTGAGTCAGCTCATCCACCTTCTTTTCAATGATTGAGACCTTGTCCAATCGACTGGCCATTAATTCCAGGTCGACTGATGCGGACAGGCCCTGCGTCTCATGTGCTCCCTTAAGATTCGTCGCTGCGCGGGTATTCGTCCTGTCGAATAATCCCATGGAGTCATTGTTGATGGAGTTCTCGCACATGTTTTCGAGAATCTCCCATACGGTGTCTTCATGTTGACCCATGATGTTTCCTCCGCAGGTTGCATTGACGAAAAGGCGGATGTCCTCACGGAGTCCCTGGTAAAAAGATTGGACTTGTTCCCATTTAGGAACTCCGTGATGGGGGCACTTCCTCATGAGATCCTGAAAACGATCCCATGCCTCATGGAGAGGTTCTCCTGATTGTTGAGTGAAGTGTGTAATCTGATGGCGCAAGGCGTTGGTCCGACCAACGGGAAAGAACTTTTTCAAAAACTCGGATTGAAGTTCTTCCCAAGTGTTGATCGGCCGGGTCTGAGTTTGATACCAATGGGCGGCCTTGTCCATAAGAGAAAAGGAGAACATCTTCATGAGAAGAATATCCCGATTTTGCGCATCTGATCCAAAAGTGTGGGCCAGATGCTTAAGCTGTTTGATGTGCTGGAAGGGATCTTCAGAATTAAGCCCATGGAATTTAGGTATAGCGTGAATCATGTTGGGCTTTAGTTCGGAATCAGGTCCTCCAATCGGGATTCTAACTCGAGGCTCAATTGCCACCGCAGCAGGATTGTAGTGGTCCTGCATCATAGGACGCTGTGGTGGGTGCACGAAGTTTTGGAAGAGGTCATTGAGTCGCTGGAGCTGGTGTTCCAGATTATTTTCTTCCTCAACTGGCTGAGCCATGATGGGGGAAGAAGAAGAACTTGGTTCTGAATCAGAAGAGAGAATAATGTGAGGGTGTTGCTGCACAAACACGGGCGTCGAGGCTTGGCCTTGACGAGAGTGAATTTCTAAAGGAGGTCTTAAGGGTAGTCTTAGAGACCTCCTTCCGTACATGCACAGTTGGGAGAGGTAAGTCTAGAAGGTGATGGACCCAATCAAGACACCCAAAAATGTGTTGGGTGACTATAGAGGTGCGGGGCAGATGGACCCCTTGATCAGAAAGATCGTCCACCTGAGAATTACCTGGGCAGCCAGAGAGGGAGAGTCCCGCGAAGACCCCTACACGGTAGAGCGTCCCCACGGGTTACAGGGTTTCCCCCACCCGACCTCTCTTGTCACTGCGGTTCCAGGTAGACCAGAATGGGGATCTTGACCTCTTAAGTCTACCAATTTTAAGATCAGGGTGCTTAAGGTTTCACTTGAACTTTAGTCTTTTTAAGTGCAAAGAGTGACCTAATTTAAGGTTGGTTAACCCAAGGGGTCAACTTTACCTATTGTTTTCTTTAAGAGCTTTTAGGTCCTGTCTTTTAGGGTTCAAGTGTTTAGAGAGAGCCAATTGTTTAGGATTTTTCTTGTATAGGTATTTTCAGACAAGGGCTTGGGCACACTTCATTTGGTTTTCTCAATTCTTGAGTTAAGTAGTGTGTCTCTAAATCCCTAGTGTTGGATCCTAGGTTGGCTCTACTTGGTCCAGTTAATTCTTTGTTGGGTAATTAGGGCTCAAGCAAGAATGTGTTAGCCCTTAAATACCCTTGATAGTGTGCAGAAATAATGAGTTGAAAACATGCAACTTTTATGGTTACTAAATATGGAAGACAGGTTAACCCTATATTGCTTGTTCTTTTCTTTTCTTTCTCTTTAGAGTGTAGGGGTTAATAGTGAGAGAAAAGATTTACCTGTCTTCGGAGTGGTTGTCGTGTGGTTGCTTGTCTTCTTGAGTTCCTGTAGCTGCACAAAAGAGAGGAGATTATCAGAAATTAAAAGATACAGGAATGTTTACCTCTAGAATAGCCGTTGTCTCCCCGGCAACGGCGCCAAAATGATAACGTTAGTTTGACCGGGTTCGGTTATATCGTTGTAGTAAAGCCGGTTGTTACCAACGTTTCATATAAAATTTTTTACTCGGAAAAATAAAAGAGTTCCCGAGGTCGAACTCAGGGAGCAAGTTGTATTCTAGAGATATACAAGTTCTATTACAAAAATAAAGAGAGAGAGAGAGAGATGAGAATTTGGCTTCTTCTTCTTTTCTTCTTTCTTCAGATCTTCCCCTCGTGCTCTACTTCTTCTGTTCTTCCTTGTTTCCTTTCTTTCTTTTTCGTCAGATCGTCTTCTTCTTTTCTTGCTTCTTGCTTCTTGCTTCTCTTCATTCCCTCTTCTTCTTTGTCTTCACCTGCCTTGACCTCTCTTTTTCTTCTTTCGCGATGGCTGCTGCTCTTCCTTCTTCTTCAGCGGGTCTTCTTCTTCTTTGGCTGCTGACCTTCAGAGTTTATTCGTCAAGGCAAAAACCTACTCTACCCCCCTCCCCCGCGTATCTCTCTCTCTGAAATCACTCTTCGGAAGCTCTCCCAGAGCGCTACCGGGTAATCGGGTTCGGGTCAGGCCCGGGTCCAGGCCCACCGGCGTGCGTGGTGGGCGAGGAGTGCAGGTCAGTCTAATCGGGTCGGGCCAGGTCCGCGGAGCGTGGTCACGGACGAGGCCGAGTCGGGTCGGGTCGGGTGAGAGGGACCTCACCCCGTGGTAACTGAGGCAAACAGCATAAGGCAGTTTTTGCCTTTATGCATCCGCGCGCCTTCGAGAGATTCCGAGGTGGGACTATCCGCGCACCCGTTTCTCTCACGCCTGCAGCAGGGATGGCGCTTCCAATTGCATCAGTTGTTGAGGCGCACAGCTCCAATTGAGGGCCAGGGTGTGTGCGCGAGACTCTTCCGCGCTGGCCGTGGCTTTTCAACCTGGGATATCTCGGCTTGAAGCAACCTCGAGCAGGCTTCGAGCTTCCTCGCCAATGGCGGTCAAGGCCTGGAACCTGAAATCAATAGCACGGCCTCTCGGCCAAATCAGACAGGCGGGGGACCTTCGCCGTGGCACGGCGAAGGTGGTCAGGGGGTCTGCAGGGGGCGAGATGGGGCTGTCTGGTCGTCCTAGGTCAAACTGTGAGCGGGGGAGTGGGTGTGTTCGGTGGGTCTGCAGAGGGTGTTTGGTGGGAAGTGGAGGGGCGGAAGAGGATCAGGGTGAGGAGGCGGAGGTGCTGCGGTGGTCGGCGAGCCGTATGGGTCGCTGAGGTGATGGGAGCAGCTCGCCGGAGGGTGGTCGGAGGCGGAGAGGATGAGGGTGAACAGGGTCGGTAGAGGGCTTAATTGACTAAATCGAAAGCGGGGAAAGAAAGAGGAGGAGAAGGGGAGTAAGTCTAACTTAACTGCAGGGACGAAGGGGGAGGAACAGGGCGACAGTCGTATCGACTGTCGCCGGAGAAGATGATGCTCAGAGAGAGGGGCGGCGGCGAGCAGAGGGCTGGAGAGGCGCCAGCTGGGTGCGGCGTGGCGCGGGAAGAGCAGGGGAGGAGATCTCTGCTGCTGGTAGTGCGGCAGAGCGAAGAGGTGGAGGGGGAGGAAGTCGCCGGAGCTGGTGAGCGTCTGCCGGAGAAAGAAGAGAAGAAAGCTGGGGGTTTTCTCCGTCAGGTCCAGGCTTCCTTCGTCGGTGGAGCGGCGGGGGGTATTTATAGGGTTGAAGCAGGGAGGAAGGCGGAGGGAGACGACGTGTCTCCCTCGCCGGAGAATGGTCGGAATACGAACCCATACCGTCCGTGCGTTCGCACGGCCGGTATGGGGGGCTACAATGACCATGGGGGTGCTCCTGCGACGGCTGACGACGCAGGGCACCCCCGGTACACATGCCAGGTCCTCCACCTCACCCTGCGCGGCGCCATGCTCCGCGCAAGGTCGCCGGAGCATGGTGCTGGCAGGGTTTTGCAGGAGGGACCTGTTTGCAAAGAACGAAGGAGAGTTAGGGGCCAAAATGCGAGGGTTCAAAAGTTGAGGGCCAAAGAGTAAATATATGAGGACCAAAGTGTGAAGTCGGTCAAGGAGGTTTCTTCTTAGGCTCAAGTTTTTATACATGACTAATTAGGACCTAAGAAATCTGATGGTGAATTTTATTTTCATATTAAACCTTGTTTGACCGGTCAATTTGCGCAAAAACCCAAATTAAGTTATTAATTGGGCATGGTTCTCAATGTAGGTCAAAATGGGTTCTAAAGGCCAAATTGATGGTTCTAAACCCCAGAGATTATTTTTATATGAATTTTAGAGGGTTTATTCTATTTTTACTTTGCCTCGAACCTTGTGAATTGAAGTGGGTTGTTTTAGGGTTACAGATTATCATTTGATTCCTTGGAAGTGCTGTAGCCCTTGCTAGATCATCTCATCCCACTTTTATTCTTATTAAGCTGTTTTGACCTATGTTTGGGCCCTGAATTACCCTGTATGCAAATTATACTGGTAAAATTGCACTTTTACCCCTTATGACTTGTTTTCTTCTCAAACTCAGAATTCTCTGAGTTAAGCTTTTCCTTGAGATATGTAGGAGCTTTTATCCTTTGTATTGGGTCAAAATGAGCTAGTTATGGCTCATGATGAGGTTCTCATCAGGAGGAAAAGGCAAGGCTGTAGCTAGACCTGAAGGCATTCAGTCCGGCGGCTGGAATTGAGGATCACTACATATGGAAGGGGGTCTTCACCCCAACCAGTGCATACGATCAAATTTTTGGCAATCTCAGAGGAGGCAGATCTGATATCAAGAAAAATATGGCTCTTGAAAGTTCCAACAAAGGTACAAATCTTTTTATGGCTATGTAGGAGAGACGGCTTAGTCATTGGGGACCTTAGACAGAGAAGGATGGGGGTAGCGCTACAGTCGTGCTTGCTTTGTGGTCTTCTTACTGACAGCTCTAGGCACATATTCTCATTGTGCGTGATCACAGATACAGTTTGGAGGAGAGTCTATAGGGAGCCACTACCCACGTGGGACTTATTATGGAGAAAAATTCTGATGAAGGATAAATTTCACATAAATATGGTGACAGCGATGTGGTGCACTTGGAGAATAAGAAACGAGTTTTTATTTCAGGAGAGACCAGTATGTGTGGAACAAATTGTAAATGTATGCTGGTCCCTCATACGTTTATGGGGATCTATTTTGTAACCTTTTTTATATATTAATAAATTGCTCTCCCAGATCGCTATCGTAGTACGATGGCTTTCCTTGCTGTTTCAAAAAAAATAAAGAGCTAAGAGTGAGGCATTCCTCAACCAAAGGTTCCACAAGATCGTGCTCCTCAACCCAGCCACAATCGAAAGACTTAGCTGCCCTGAAGATATCCAATTGCATCTTCTAGTCTCCAAAGGTGATTTCCATGCATCCCGTGTCACAATCAATGTTCGCCTTAGACGTAGCTAAGAAGGGTCTGCCTAGGATGATTGGTGTGTTTTGTAGCTGTTCGGGGACTTCCATGTCGAGGACCAAAAAGTCAACCAACAAGTAAAAGTCCTTAACCCGAACAATTACGTCCTCGACTACCCCCTTCGAGGTTTTCATGGATCTATCAGCCAATTGGATAGTCACAGGTGTGGGTTTCAATTCCCCAAATCCAAACTGGTGATAAAGGGTAATCGGGATTAGGCTGATTGAGGCACCTAAGTCCAAGAGCGCTATATCAAATGTCATGTCCCCGATATTACAAGATATTAGGGGTGCTCTTGGGTCAGTTCGTTTAGGAGGTAGGCTGTCAATATCACTGAACTAGCTTGTTCTGAGAGCACTACCTTCCTAGGTGCTTGGGTTCTCGACTTACACTTCGACGTACAGATGACGCGGCGATAACTAGGTTTTGTTATAGCGTTGTAGTATAGCCAGTTATTGCCATCATTTCAAATACATAATTTTTTTACTCGGAAAATAAAAGAGTTCCCGAGGTCGAACTCAGGGAGCAAGTCGTATTCTAGGGGTACAAATTCTTATTACAAAAATAAAGAGAGAGAGAGAGAGATGAAAATTTGGCTTCTTCTTCTCTTCTCTTCTTCCTCTTTGGCTTTTGGTTTCTTTATCTCCTTGTGGTCTTCTTCTTCTGCCTTATGTTCTTCAGATCTTCTTCTCGTGCTCTCTTCTTCTGCTTTTGCTGTCAGGACGTCGTCTCTCCTTCTTTCTTCTTTTTCTTTCTGTCTTCTTTATCTGCATCTTTCAGCTCTTGTTTCTGCTTGTCTCTTTCTTTTTCTTTTCCCTTGCGGTCCTGTTCTTCTTCCTCTTTTCTGCCTTCAGAGCGTCGTCTGATTTTCCAATCAAACGACTTAAACCGCCGCTGCTACAGTGCTCCTCCTTACTTCAGCATTCGTCGTCCTTCTTCTCTGCCTCGCTCGTCTTCTTCTTCTTCGCCTGTGCCTGCACACTTCAAAGCTCTCGTCAGCGGGCAAAAACCTACTCTACCCTCCCCTGCCCCCGCGTTTCTCTCTCACAGAAGCCGCTCTTAGGAAAGCTCTCCTAGAGCTGCCGGGTAGTCGGGTACGGGTCGCGCTCGGGTCCAGGCCCACCGGCGTGCGTGGTGGGCGAGGAGTGCAGGTCAAGCTAAGTCAGGTCGGGCCAGGTCCGCGAGGCGTGCGTGCGGACGAGGCCGGGTAGTCGGGCAGGTGAAGGGGACCTCACCCCGTGAACTGAGGCGAACAGCTTAAGGCACTTTTTGCCTTTAAGCACCCGTTCGCCTCAGTGGCTTTCCGAGGTGGGACTAAATGTCCCACCCCAATTTGGATGCCTGCGCGGAGGAAGCAGCGGCAGTCGAGGCGAAGCGCGGGGGCTTCGCGCGAGAGCTTCGACTCGACTGCAGCCTGGTACTTCGCGAAGACGCCTCGCACTGCCTGGGAGCGTGACCTGGGCGTGGCGCACCTGGGGCAGCAGGTGAAGAAGCTGCTTCGCTTTAACAATGGGGGCGGCGAGCGCAGGTACCTGCCCACAGAGAAACGGCCTCTCGGCCCAATTAGAAACGCGGAGGACCTTCGTCGTGGTACGGCGAAGGTGGTCGGGGGGTGTGCAGGCGGCGGGGCGGAGCCTAAGGGCCGCCCTAGGTCAAACTGCAGGTTGGGAGATGGGTTTGTTCGGTGGAGTTGCAGAGGGTGATTTGGGGGAAGTGGAAGGGCGGAGGTTGATCAGGGTGAGGAGGCGGAGGTTCTGTGGTGGTCGGCGAGCCGTGTGGGTTGCTGGAGTGATGGGAGCGGGTCGCCGGAGCAGGGGCCGGAGGTGGAGAAGGTGAGGGCGATTGGTCGGATCGGGGCAACAGTAAAGATGTAAAGTGAGGAAAAGGAAGAGGGGAGGAAGAGGAGAAGTTCTGACCTAACTACGGAGACGAAAGGGGTTGGAGCAAGGCGGCAGTCGTATCGACTGTCGCCGGAGAAGAAGATGCCCGGGGGAAGGGGCGGCGGCGAGGAGAGGGCCGGAGAGGCGCCAGCTGGGTACGGCGTGGCACGGGAGGAGCGAGGGAGGACAACCCTGCAGCTGGTAGTGCGGCAGAGCAACGAGGAGGAAGAGGAGAGGCCGCCGGAGCTGGAGGGCTACCTGTCGGAGTGGGAAGAGAGGAAGTGGGGGTCTTTCTTCGTCAGGACCGAGCTCCCTCGAACCGTGGAGCGACGAGGGGTACTTATAGGGTAGAATCAGAGAGGGTGGAGGGAGACGACGTGTCTCCCTCGCCGGAGGACGCCGGAGATGGAGACCCATACCGTCTGTGCGTTCGCACGGCCGATATGGTGGGTTGCAGCGACCAGAGGGGTGTTCCTGCGACGGCTGACGACGCAGGGCACCCCCGGTTTACTTGCCAGACCCTCCCCCTTACCCTGCGCGGCGCCATGCTCCGCGCAAGGTCGCCGGAGCATGGTGCTGGTCAGGTTTTGGCAGGAGGGACCTGAATGCACAGAACGAAGGAGAGTTAGGGGTAGAAATGTGAGGGTTCAAAAGTTGAGGGCCAAAAAGTAAATAAATGAGGACCAAAGTGTAAAGTTGGTCAAGAAGGGTTCCTCCTAGGCTCAAGTTTTTATACATGACTAATTGGGGCCTAAGGATTATGATGGTGAATTTTATTTCCATATTAAACCTTGTTTGACCGGTAAATTTACGTAAAAACCCAAATTAAGTTATTAATTGGGCCTGGTTCTCAATGTAGGTCAAAAAGGGTTCCGAAGGCCAAATTGAAGGTTCTAAACCCTAGAGATTATTTTTCTATGAATTTTAGAGGGTTTATTCTATTTTTACTTTGCCTCGAACCTCGTGTTTTTAAGTGGATTTATTTTTAGGGTTACAGGATGTCATTTAATTGCTTGGAGTTGCTGTAGCCCTTATTGAATCATCTCATCCCACATTTCCTCTTATTAGGTTTCTTTGACCTATGTTTGGACCCTGAGTTACCCTGTTTTCAGATTGGATTGGTGAAATTGCATTTTTACCCCTTGGTTTCTGTTTTCTTTGCGAACTCAGAATCTCTCTGAGTTAAGCCTTTCCTTGAGTTATGTAGGAGCTTTTATCCTTTGTATTAGGTCAAAATGAGCTAGTTATGGCTCATGATGAGGTTCTCATCATACCCCCATGCCTAGCTTTTGCTAGTCCCTTAGCAAAAACTTAAGGTTTCAACCCTTGTTCTAGACCATGAAGTTCTTAATAGCTTTAGATAAGTGCTTTTTCATTTGAGCTTAGATTAGGTTAGAATGCTGACCATAGGCCTAAAAGGTACTCTAGTACCAATCAAGATCCAAATCTGTCTAGCCCCAGCCTTAGTCCTTAGCAAAGGTTTTTAAGGCCCACAAGAACTAACCTCAGGTTTATTGGACTTTGTGGTTAAAGCACCCGTACTTGAAATGATTTTAGCCCTGGCTCAGTTCGCAGTGCGTTTTGTAAGAGAGAGAGATAGAAAATTTTTCTATTTGGAGAGTTCTCTCTCTTTTTCTTTTTAATTCTAGCTTAGGATTGGCTTTTCAACACGTCTGTATCAGATTCATTGCTCCCATCATCAATCCTCAAGGGTTCCTGGCGATCGATGCTTCGAGATAGCACCGCCCATGGCAACCCTCGGAACCCTGGCTATTGAGATTTCGAGATAATCCCATCCATGGTGTTCCGTGGCCGAATCCAGACCCTGGCAATTGACACTTCGAGATAATGCCATCCATGGAATCTGAATCAGCAGAGTGCTTACATGCCCCCAGTAGGATATGTGAATATCCTAAGAGACAAGCACCGAGGAGATGATATTTTGTTACGCATCTTCGAGGGGATTTCCCGCCTCTCCGCGCTGGGAACTCGTCCAAATCAACTTGTGTTGGTCGGCCGCTCCTACTCTAGGTGTACTTTTCAGAATTTTGCGACGCTTCTGCGTGATTTTGATTTTTACGCTTACTGAACCAGGCTGTGTGTGAGGTTAGGGTGCTTAGGTTACTAAGTCCCGTAAACCAAAAATTAGTTAACGAGGCCAAATACTCCCTAAGCCTTGGACCTAGTACTTAAGCTTTTCATTTTCCTCAACCTCTTGAGGATTGTCTGGATCTTAATGGGTACTAAGAGTCTATTCAAGAATGCCTAAGGTTTGCGTTCTTACTAATCTCATTATGCACTTTTCAGTTATTTTCTTGAATGAGGTCTAGAACTTAGGTTAATTCCTTAGTTCCTTACTAATTACTATCACCTTTTCTCATAATTTTGTGCTCCTTTTTCATTTTGTTTCTTTTCTCCTTCTCCTTCACAAAATTTCCTTCTCCTCTTTTCCTCTTATTCTTTTTCAAAAATTTTTTTTAATTTTTATGGTGTTTTTGGCATATGTGAATTTTTTGTTTGAAACCTTTTCTTACAAGTTTTGCACTTTCATAACCCCCCCATGCCTAAGATTTTCAATGTCCTCATTGTAACTTAGGGGGTTTTTATTTAACTTAGTTCATTCCTTAAGACAGAAATTTGGATGAGTGAATGGGTCGGGTTGAATTTTGTGGACGATTTCTAATCCCAGATGCAAGCATCTGAGGTGGGGTCGGCTGTCTACAAGGGTGAACCTTAAGTGCAAAAAGGTGTCAGAAAAAGTTTTGTATTTTTTGGAAAATGATGGGTTGCCTCCCGTTGAGCGCTAAATTTGATGCCTTCAGCCAGGCAAGAAATGCGATGGAGAGGGGATGGTGAAATCAGCAGAGTTTTGTAAGACAAGCACCTTGATTAAGAGCCTGGTTGGTCCAACCAGGTGCTTGTTCAGATTAACAGGCTGATGATGCAGCCCAAACCCAATCAATCTGGTGGGTTGATAAATGTGGATAAAAAGGTGTGGAACCCACCATATACTATGAAGCTCAGATGGATGTGGAAGTGAAAACGCAGGGTTTGGCTGAGTCGAATCAGCCTGGTCAGAGTAGGGACCCGTAGAATAATCAGTGATTGATGCAGGAACCCTACAGGGGTGATCAAAGAATGATAGAGCATGGTATGTAGTCTGATCAATGTTCGAAACCCGATGTGGAAATGCAATCAGCTCGGTGAGAGGTGAATCTGAATAGAAATTGAGTCCGGTTGCGGGTCGGGGTTGGGAAGAGGTTTCGATTAGTTCTGTGTGTGCAGACGAGGTGGCAACTGTGTATGAGGGCTCTTCTAGAAAGGAATGACAGGTGGTTTCCTGTAGAGAGTCCTCTAGGTAACTATCAATGCCTGAAGAGTGTCTGTAGGATGAAAGAAATCTAATTTGAGCAAAGATTTGAATTCTGGGTTGCAATCACTCTTGGCATTTTCTATTTTTGGTTCCTGAGGATCGAAAAGGAATGATTCTGTGTTATCAGTGATCTCGGGAATCAGGACCTCAGAGTCGGAGTCAGAGTCATGTGAACTGAGGTCGTAGATGGGCCTGGCGTGTTCAGGAAGGAAAGTCTCTCCGCAATTATAGTCAGACCTGAAATTGTCGGAGAGTTGGCGAAAATGAGATTCATGATCATGAATTCCACCACAGCAAAAATCATCAGATGTGGAATCAGCAGCCTGACTGGGTTCTAGCCTATATGTCAATTCTGGGCTCAAAGAGGTGTTTTGTTCAAGCTCGAAGCTGGTAGGATAGACCCCATTAAAACCTTGCTCATCCAACTCCTCAGTTTCTGTATCATAAATTGGCATGTTTTCTGAAAAATCGATCAGATTTCCTGAGGATGTTGGAGAGGGATATTCATCAAATAGAGGCCCGGAATCATATTCTGTAAAAATTTGATCTTTCTCATAAGGGGCCTCATAATCTTCCCAATAAGTTTCAGATCCAGGTTCTAGGCTTAGGATGTGGGTAGAATTATTAGAACCTAAGTCCGAATAACCTTCGAGGGCCACCTTATCAAAATAAGGGGAGGAATTTATACCCTCAGAAGGTTCAGTTCTGATCTCATTATTGCAGGAGTTTTGAAATTCTAGGCTTGGCAATTTATGGTCTAAGCTTGGCTCATCATTGTGTTCTCCTGCAATATCCCAACCTAATTCAACATTGTCTTCTATCTGGGTTGGGATTCCACAACCACTTTGTGCCTCAGTCCCGAGATCTGGGAAACTGGATTGTTCCTTAATACTGTTCCAAGATGGTTCATCCTCTGTTTCTGGTATATACGGGTATTTTTGGTTGATAATTTGTTCTACTGATTTCATCATTTCTACCCGTTTTGTAAGGGCATCTTGGTGTTGTTCCCAAAGTACAGGATTTGTCAAGCATTGAAGGTATTCAGATTGGTGTAATTTTTCTATCTCAATGTATCCTATCATGAGCATATCTCGGGTTGATCCTTTTGTAACTTCTATCAAAAGAATTTGGGCACAGTTTATGATGAAAGCTGTGGTTGTTGGGACATCAACCTGAATGTTTTCTATTGGTGTTGAGGGTTTATATTTGATTTCATAGAATTCAAGGGCATCCTCAATCATCTTATCTTTCATGGATCTCAGATATTCAGGTTTTTTACATGGTAGTCTTGCTAGGTAATTAGGCTGCATCTTCGAATCAGGTGGTGGAATCAAGATAGAATCAGAAGTTTGAATTAATGGAAGAAGGGGACTTTGTTCAGAATCAGAGGAAAGAGGGGCTATGCAAATGATTTCTGCAAAAACAAGGGAGCCGAGGCTTAGCTTCGGGGAGAGTGAATTTCTATAGGAGGTTTCAAGGACCTCCTGCAAAATACTGAAGGACTGGATGAGATAAGCAGGTGCTGGACCCAATCAAGACACCCAAAAAATGTTGGGTGACTATAGAGGTTCGGGGCAGATGGACCCCTTGATCAGAAAGATCGTCCACCTGAGAATTACCTGGGCAGCCAGAGAGGGAGAGTCCCGCGAAGACCCCTACACGGTAGAGCGTCCCCACGGGTTACAGGGTTTCCCCCACCCGACCTCTCTTGTCACTGAGATTCCAGGTAGACCAGGATGGGGATCTTGACCTCTTAAGTCTACCAATTTTAGCTTAAGATCAGGGTGCTTAAAGTTACACTTGATCTCTTAGGTATTTTGAGTGAGAAAGTGACCTAATTTTAAGGTTGGTTGACCCAAGGAGTCAACTTTACCTCTTGTTCCTTTGAGAGCTTTTGGGTCCTTTCTTTTTGGGTTCAAGTGTTTAGAGAGCCAATTGTTTAGGGTTTCTCTGAATAAGTATGTTCAATCAATGGTTTAGGCACACTTCTTTTGGATTTTCTCCATTCTTGATTTAAGTAGTGTCTCTAAAACCCTAATGTTGAATCTTATGTTGGCTCTACTTGGTCCAGTTAGTTCTTTGTTGGGTAATTAGGGCTCAAGCAAGAATGTGTTAGTCCTTAAATACCCTTAATAGTGTGCAGGAATAATGGGTTGAAAACATGCAACTTTTTATGGTTACTAAGTATGGAAGACAGGTTAGCCCTATATTGCTTGTTCTTTTCTTTTCTTCCTCTTTAGAGTTTAGGGGTTAATAGCGAGAGGAAAAAAAAAAAAATTACCTGTCCTCGGAGTGGTTGTCGTGCGATTGCTTGTCTTCTTGATTTCCTGTAGCTGCACAAAAGAGAGGAGATTATCAGAAACTAAAAAGAAACAGGAATGTTTACCTCTAGAATAGCCGTTGCTCCCCGGCAACGGCGCCAAGAACTGACGCGGCGATAACTAGGTTTTGTTATAGCGTTGTAGTATAGCCAGTTATTGCCATCATTTCAAATACATAATTTTTTTACTCGGAAAATAAAAGAGTTCCCGAGGTCGAACTCAGGGAGCAAGTCATATTCTAGGGGTACAAATTCTTATTACAAAAATAAAGAGAGAGAGAGAGAGAGAGATGAAAATTTGGCTTCTTCTTCTTCTCTTCTCTTCTTCCTCTTTGGCTTTTGGTTTCTTTATCTCCTTGTGGTCTTCTTCTTCTGCCTTATGTTCTTCAGATCTTCTTCTCGTGCTCTCTTCTTCTGCTTTTGCTGTCAGGACGTCGTCTCTCCTTCTTTCTTCTTTTTCTTTCTGTCTTCTTTATCTGCATCTTTCAGCTCTTGTTTCTGCTTGTCTCTTTCTTTTTCTTTTCCCTTGCGGTCCTGTTCTTCTTCCTCTTTTCTGCCTTCAGAGCGTCGTCTGATTTTCCAATCAGACGACTTAAACCGCCGCTGCTACAGTGCTCCTCCTTACTTCAGCTTTCGTCGTCCTTCTTCTCTGCCTCGCTCGTCTTCTTCTTCTTCGCCTGTGCCTGCACACTTCAAAGCTCTCATCAGCGGGCAAAAACCTACTCTACCCTCCCCTGCCCCCGCGTTTCTCTCTCACAGAAGCCGCTCTTAGGAAAGCTCTCCCAGAGCTGCCGGGTAGTCGGGTACGGGTCGCGCCCGGGTCCAGGCCCACCGGCGTGCGTGGTGGGCGAGGAGTGCAGGTCAGGCTAAGTCGGGTCGGGCCAGGTCCGCGAGGCGTGCGTGCGGACGAGGCCGGGTAGTCGGGCAGGTGAAGGGGACCTCACCCTGTGAACTGAGGCGAACAGCTTAAGGCACTTTTTGCCTTTAAGCACCCGTTCGCCTCAGTGGCTTTCCGAGGTGGGACTAAATGTCCCACCCCAATTTGGATGCCTGCGCGGAGGAAGCAGCGGCAGTTGAGGCGAAGCGCGGGGGCTTCGTGCGAGAGCTTCGACTCGACTGCAGCCTGGTACTTCGCGAAGATGCCTCGCACTGCCTGGGAGCGTGACCTGGGCGTGGCGCACCTGGGGCAGCAGGTGAAGAAGCTGCTTCGCTTTAACAATGGCGGCGGCGAGCGCAGGTACCTGCCCACAGAGAAATGGCCTCTCGGCCCAATCAGAAATGCAGAGGACCTTCGTCGTGGTACGGCGAAGGTGGTCGGGGGGTGTGCAGGTGGTGGGGCGGAGCCTAAGGGCCGCCCTAGGTCAAACTGCAGGTTGGGAGATGGGTTTGTTCGGTGGAGTTGCAGAGGGTGATTTGGGGGAAGTGGAAGGGCGGAGGTTGATCAGGGTGAGGAGGCGGAGGTTCTGCGGTGGTCGGCGAGCCGTGTGGGTTGCTGGAGTGATGGGAGCGGGTCGCCGGAGCAGGGGCCGGAGGTGGAGAAGGTGAGGGCGATTGGTCGGATCGGGGCAACAGTAAAGATGTAAAGTGAGGAAAAGGAAGAGGGGAGGAAGAGGAGAAGTTCTGACCTAACTACGGAGAAGAAAGGGGCTGGAGCAAGGCGGCAGTCGTATCGACTGTCGCCGGAGAAGAAGATGCCCGGGGGAAGGGGCGGCGGCGAGGAGAGGGCCGGAGAGGCGCCAGCTGGGTATGGCGTGGCGCGGGAAGAGCGAGGGAGGACAACCCTGCAGCTGGTAGTGCGGCAGAGTGACGAGGAGGAAGAGGAGAGGCCGCCGGAGCTGGAGGGCTCCCTGTCGGAGTGGGAAGAGAGGAAGTGGGGGTCTTTCTCCGTCAGGACCGAGCTCCCTCGAACCGTGGAGCGACGGGGGGTACTTATAGGGTAGAATCAGAGAGGAGGGCGGAGGGAGACGACGTGTCTCCCTCGCCGGAGGATGCCGGAGATGGAGACCCATACCGTCCGTGCGTTCGCACGGCCGGTATGGTGGGTTGCAGCGACCAGGGGGGTGTTCCTGCGACGGCTGACGACGTAGGGCACCCCCGGTTTACTTGCCAGACCCTCCCCCTTACCCTGCGCGGCGCCATGCTCCGCGCAAGGTTGCCGGAGCATGGTGCTGGTCAGGTTTTGGCAGGAGGGACCTGAATGCAAAGAACGAAGGAGAGTTAGGGGTAGAAATGTGAGGGTTCAAAAGTTGAGGGCCAAAAAGTAAATAAATGAGGACCAAAGTGTAAAGTTGGTCAAGAAGGTTTCCTCCTAGGCTCAAGTTTTTATACATGACTAATTGGGGCCTAAGGATTATGATGGTGAATTTTATTTCCAGATTAAACCTTGTTTGACCGATCAATTTACGCAAAAACCCAAATTAAGTTATTAATTGGGCCTGGTTCTCAATGTAGGTCAAAAAGGGTTCCGAAGGCCAAATTGAAGGTTCTAAACCCTAGAGATTATTTTTCTATGAATTTTAGAGGGTTTATTCTATTTTTACTTTGCCTCGAACCTCGTGTTTTTAAGTGAGTTTGTTTTTAGGGTTACAGGATGTCATTTAATTGCTTGGAGTTGCTGTAGCCCTTATTGAATCATCTCATCCCACTTTTCCTCTTATTAGGTTTATTTGACCTATGTTTGGACCCTGAGTTACCCTGTTTTCAGATTGGATTGGTGAAATTGCATTTTTACCCCTTGGTTTCTGGTTTCTTTGTGAACTCAGAATCTCTCTGAGTTAAGCCTTTCCTTGAGTTATGTAGGAGCTTTTATCCTTTGTATTAGGTCAAAATGAGCTAGTTATGGCTCATGATGAGGTTCTCATCAACAGACATCTTTCAAAAAACTTAGCGTAAGCCGTGATATGCTTGATTGCTTCGAGGAGAGGAATATTAATTTGAACTCGTTTGAAAACTCTAACAACTCCTCATTCTCAACTACATTTTTCTTTTTCTTCATTTTCTCCAAGGCCTCAGGGTATGGTGTTTGGATTTGAATTGGTTCAGTCTCCAGGTCCTCGAGTTCCTTCTGCTCATCCTCAGAATCAGGCATCTCAAGAAGTGAGGTCATGGGAGGGGTTGGCCATTTGGGGTCCTGGGTTTTAGTGCCTCTTCTCAAGGTAACCACGTTAGCTGAGCTGTTGGGACCATGGGTAGATCCTTGAGAAGAAGAAGAGGAAGTACCAAACCAAGGGGGTGTCTATGGTGCTTGCTGGATCATGTGGGCATGCCCAGGATTGGCTTGGAACCCTTAAGGATTGGGGCTTCTGTTGATCACATTTCTCGGGTTCGATTATGGCTGAGAATGAAGGGACCCCTATTGTTTGCAATCCAATAGCTGACTCAATTGTCCCTTCACTAATGCAATTTCCTCCTGATGTTTTTGATTCATATCAGCCATCATTTTTATCAGCGTGTCCATTTGGTTTTATGGGGGAGGGGCCACCCTATTCTAATTATAGAGTGGTCTAACCGGTGGACCTTGCTGATAGGAGGGAGGGTTTGGCCTGGGTTGGTTCTGGAATTGATTTGGTTTTTGGTTTGTCCAGGAAAAATTCAGGTGATTACGCCATCCGGTGTTGTAGGTGTTGGAAAAGGGGTCAGGTTTGGAGTAACCTTGTATGGCATGGGCATCTTCAAAGATAGAAGGTGCCAAAGGGGAGGGGGGAGAGTAATCAGGGTTTGAGGGAGCAAAGGTCCCTGCCTGGAACATGGTCAGGGGTTGTTCCAGGTGCATTTGGTTCATTGGCTGCACCAAATCTACATTGTGAGCTCCCTTTGCTAGGGAGAGAGTCTGTAGTGGGTTTCGGGTTCGATTCAACAGCTCATCAATCTTTTTGTCCACCAACTCAACTCAATCCAATTTTTTGGCTATAATGTCCATGTCAACCATTTGAGAATTGGCTTGCACCTCATAGATCCCACCACGAGGTTGATTGGATCGATTAAACTGGGTCATGGAGGCATTGTTGAGCGAATTCTCACTCATAGACTCAAAGAGTTCGAACGTGCTCTCCTCATCTTTGTTTAAAAAGTTGCCTCCACATGAGGAATTAACAAAGTTCCTAAGGTTGTTGTCTAGACCATGGTAGAAGATCTAGGCCAATTGCCACCTTGGAACCTCATGGTGTGGGCATTTCCTCAACAATTCATTAAATCTTTCTCACGCCTCTTGGAATTGTTCCCCACCTTATAGTGTGAATGTGGTAATGGCTCTTCTGAGGGCATTAGTTTTACCTATGGGGAAAATTTTCTTCAAGAATGGATACCTCAGTTCCTCCCAGGTGGAGATGGGTCTCCCTAAGGTTCTAAGACAATGAGATGCTTTGTCTTTTAAGGAGAAAGGGAACATCTTAATTAAAATAATATCCAAGTTGATGTTCCTTGGTTTCACAGTCTAAGCGATCCAGTCTAGGTCCTCTAGGTGTTGGAAGGGGTCCTCATTTGAGCTCCCATGAAAGTGGCTTTGAATTAAGCTCAGGACATTTGGTTTTAGCTCAAAATCAACTCCCCCTTCGGGGACCCTAACATGTGTAAAAATCACAGAGAGTCCTTGGTTGGTCCTCAGGAGGTTGTGGTGGGTTAGGTGGGTTCAGTGGGGGTTGCCCTTAAGGGTTCTGCAATCGGTGTATGGCTTGCATGATGGTTTGGATCTGTTGTTGTTGAAGTTGGTGGTTGGCAGAGATTTGGGCCTGAATGATGGGCATAGCATTGGGTTGAGGTTGGTCCTCAATCTCATCAATTCTTGGGTCAACCATTTCCCTTGAAAAATCAAGTCTCCTCCTGATTTCCCTATCTAAAACAAACAGCTCAGGATGAAGTGATCGTCTCCCGTGCATACACTGAAGAAGAACGGGGAGGGATGCGGAGAGAGGTAGGTGCGAGAAGTGTGTACACAAACAAAAAAGCAAGTCTAGTACTTATAGTGTATACCTTAGGTGACCTAGAAGCCTCAAAGGGAATAATCAAATCTGCAAGCACTTAACCTTGCTTCCCAATGTTAATCTTGCCAGGTTGATTATGAGGGGATTGAGGGGAAGGTTCTTCCTTTGGCTTGTGCCACCGGTTCCGTAGACCCCACAACCGCGGTCGTTTGACACTTCCCCGCAGCATAGACACAGATTTTACAAAGGGAATGAAGGCCAAGTGCTTAGCAAACCTAATCACACCTCAAAGACTTAGACTAGTCCTGCCTAGGGCACGTCTAGTCCATTTTAATGAGGGCTAAGTTAGTGCTTGTGTTCAGGATATGTGATGAGGCATTACTTGGAGTTGTACCTCTTAATTAGTCCAACTAAGTGTGTGCGTGCACTCAACAAAACATGATTTTAAAGCAAGATTTTTAGGATGTGATGTATTTTAATGATTCATCCTTGCTTTAGCGATTTTTAGGGTTGAAATGCCTTAATGTTTTCAAACAATGTTCAAGTGAGCACACAAAGTTTTGCACACAACAGGCAAAAGTTTATTCCCTTTAGAATGATGTGGCCCTAGAGAAACAACCCTAATGTATTCACCCTAGTGTTCATGCAGTTCTACCAAGTGAGTTGATCTTAATTATGGTGAGTGGTGCGACCCAATTCAAATCACGACAGCTTCACAAACACCACTCAAAAGAAAGAAGAACACTCCAACAAGATTTTCTCTTCAAGAATGTTAGAGTGTATTTTTTTTTTGTTGGGTGATGAGTTTGGAATGTGGGTCAAGTAGCCATTCACCATGTCAATTTTGAATTTATATTTTTTTTTTTTGTATTTTTTTTAAGCAAGCAAACACTCAATGGGTGGAGTGATACTCACAAAAAGTCTTCACAGCACTTTACTCCGTATCTACCTTCTCGAATCGCGCTCCTTCGTCGCCTAAGCACCGAGTTCCTGCAATCAACAAGTAGAGAGAGGAAAGCTAGTCAAAAAATGTGAGTAGTAATGCGAGATAAAAGCGACAAAAGAAATCTGTTGCCTCCCTAGCAACGACACCAAAAACTGACACGCACGAAACGCATTGGTTTAATTATGTCATTGTAGCATGTGTTCACGATGTTGATTTTAATTTAAGATTTGGATTCAATGAGTCCAAGTGTCGATCTCAGGGAGGCATGAAATCATATTAGTTTTAGTCGCTTTGGGTGTCACAAAATGGTAGCGTGGTTTGCTTGCGAAAACAAGAGTGAAAGAGAGAGAGAGAGAGAGAGAGAGAGAGAGTAGGGTTAGAGCATGCATTTAAAACATGACAATCACTTTAAGGAGATGTGAACTATGATATAAGAAGCAACATTAACATATAGCATGCAATTAGAGTTTGTTTACAAATACAACAATAGATGAAAGCTTAAAATAGTGCAACATAAAACTAGAGTAAGAGAGAGTGCGAGGAGGAGGCTAGGTGGCCATGGCAGTGGAGGGGGGCTTCGTCTGCAACTCGACAACTCTAGGGCGGATATGGAGTGTTTGGTGGAGCTAGGAGAGGGCTAGTATTCCATGGAGAGTGTGTGAGAATTCAATGCCCTTGAATGGGGTGGTTGAGGGGGTTTATATAGTAGAAGAGGGCTTCCAAAAGAAGTACGGCCTCTTAGTGACGTTCGATACGTCGCTATGTCCTTTCCAGAAGCATCGCTGAAGTCCTACGCCCAGCAATCTGTGCACCCGTTCTTCTTCTTCTCAAGCCGTGCCCACACATCCTCAGCCGTTGGATCCAAGGCGTGGATCCCCATCGGATGGCTGAGGGCACACCACGTCGCCCCCCCCGCCACGCCCGCAGGTGCTTCTTCTCCCGCGATCTGTGCGCTCGCACCGTAAGCCATCCAATTGCGCATCAACAGCTAGGATTGCACACAACCGGGTGCGCTGGATCACGCCTCGCATGAGGTGAGTGCAAGTGATCGCGCATGTCATGAAGGCTTTCATCTAGAGGCACCACATGGATTCCATCTATGCTGTTCGCACCCTCATCAATGGCTATAATCGACAACGCTCTCAGTCGAGCGCAATTTGTCAGCGTGCGGAGCTTTGAACGCTCACCGCTTACTTGCAAGTGCAAGGCTTCACCCGCTGTGCTGCCTTCGCGATTAGTCGCGGAGGCGAAGTTGCACGTAGGCATCGTTGACCGTTGGATGGAGATCCAATGGTCAGGATTTTAAGCTGGTTGGATGCGTGTGTCTGTGGGAGCGCGGCAAATGGTGCCACGTGGCCGTTTGTGAGCTGTTGATCATCAGATCAATGGCCAAAACTTCATGGGCTTGTTGGGGGAGCTCCAGATGTCAGATTTAAGCGATTTTGAGTCGGTTGGACTCTATTCGTCGATCTGGATCCATCCGCATAGTCCGATTGCTCATCTAAGGCTTGTTTTAGCATGCACGTGTACATATGGCCATTAAACATTGATTTATAAGCAATCTTAATTCACAATGCATGTAGTGCTCCCATGCCCATCATGGTATGTTATTAGTGCACATATACCCCTAAAATAAACTCTGGTTGATGGAATTATCATCATTAAGTGCAGAGTTATCAAGCCTAGGACGAGGTGGATTCAGGAAATCAGGGGGATCAAAACCCGCCTCAGGTCGAGGAGGATGACGGGTTTGAAGGTTCTGCAAATTCTGAAGAGCAGCCGTCAATAGATAGATTTGACGGTTCTGCTTGAGCATTTGTAATTCTGGTTCAAGAGCGCCTCATGGACATCAAAAGGTGGCATCTCCCCCTGACCAGAAGAAGAAGGGATCTCAGGATTCTGATTCTACGTTTGTTCCATAGGATCAAATGCAGAAAAGGCAGATGTATCAGACGGGAAATTAATTGGTTGCTTCAATGCAACCGGTCTAAGAATACCTGTCAAAGGAGATACAAGAGGCAGTTTCAGGGATCACCTCCCGTGCATAAACCAAAAGAATGTGCAAAGGCACACACACCACTACAGAAAAAAATAGCAGCAAACAAGACCCGAAAACAGTGCGTGAAAAGAGATTTTTTCTTCTTTTCAAAGGAAAAGAAGAATCCTAGAATATGCAGAAAATAGATTTGATGCAAACAAATATAGTATCAATCCAAAATGCGTGTCCTAGATTGTGTCTACGTAGGTGAGTATCCTTAAGGCTCAAAGGTCTAAGATCAAGACCACTCACCATAGGCTCCCCTAGGCTCTAATAGTGAGATAGACTTGTTGATCTTTGACCAAAGCCCTAAGAGGTGCAAAGAGGAGACATAGAAAAATCAGACTCGTGTAACTCTAGTGATCGCACTGTGTATGCGATAGCATGCAACTGACGTGTACGATAAAAACCCGCATGCAATCTGCAAACAGATATATGTCACGAGTTTTAAAATCCTCTTTTTAGTTTATCATTTCACAAATATGGTAGAAAGAAGTAAATGTGACCACTTTATATATCATTTCAAACAAATATGTGGTCTTGTTAATTCTCCAAGGCAGGGATCTACGAAACAACGCATATTTTCCCGCTGATGCGAGAAAAACAGTAGAAAATTCCCAAGCCAGATTGCGAAAATACTAGCAAGAAAGTGCACTCCTAAGAGTGAATGCCTAACACATACTACTACTAGTCAGATAGAATGAGTGTTTTTGTATTTTTTTAGTTTCTCTATCTAAATGCAACAATACAATCTATACTAAAGACTAAGAAAGAAATACTCACAATGGTATGTATAATGGGAATATGAAAAATAGAAACAGAAAAACCCACCTCCTTTCCTAAGAATACTTGCAAAGATATTCGTGTAAAGAAGTCAAAAATAAAACAAAACAAATCTAATTAGTAAACAATTATTTACAAATAATTGCAAATATAAATTACAGATACCTCCCCGGCAACGTCGCCATTAAAATGATGGTTTACTTCTCAAAGCTATGCAAGGGAATGTTTCGGTGAATAAAATGAAGCAAAATATTGTACTCCCCGGCAATGGCACCATTAAAATGATGGTTCCTACTAAACACAGTTAATTAAGTTGTTTAGGCTTAATTAAATGTTCAAGAATGTAACTTAGGTTAACTCAAATTAAAGTTATGAATGTAGTATAGGGTCAGGTTAACCTAACATTTTAGATTTTAAAGTTCTTTTTTAACTAGTTGAGCCCAGGTCGTTCACTGGGAGGCATAACTTAATCCTAATTCATCATTTAGTTTCTAAGAATAATTAAGAACTAATTATTTAATCAATTATTAGATTAGCATATTTTAAGCACATGAGTATTGCACAAAAATGAGTCAATTAAGCACAAGAAATATTTCATGAATAGAAAACAAATTTACACATATGATTTATCATTAGAAACCAAGTAAACATGTTTATTACATCAAGTACTTCTAATTACAAAAGATCAAGGAAAGAAAATGCTAAACAAATGAGTACAGCTGCCTTATGTCATTTAGAGCTCAAAATAATGAAAGAGAACAAGATATTCCAATGGAATTACAAATTAGACGTCTAAAAATCGAATTAGACATCTTAAAAATGGAAATTAGAAGACTGATTACATGCAAGGACATCTGATTCTCTCTTTCATTCCTTCATTAAATGCCTTCAGCCCTTCTTTCTTTTCTTCTCTTCTGTTATTGCTCTCTTTCTCTCTCTTTTATTTTTCGAGTTTCTCTTCTTCCCTTATATTTTTCTTAAGTTCTTCTTTAGCTAATCTCCTAAATCTTTAACTTTCCTTAACACTCTCTCAGCACTTAAGCTTTTAAGCCCTCTTCTCTTCATCTCTTCTTCTTTAATTC
This sequence comes from Thalassia testudinum, assembly GCA_037157565.1. Lineage (NCBI taxonomy): Eukaryota > Viridiplantae > Streptophyta > Magnoliopsida > Alismatales > Hydrocharitaceae > Thalassia > Thalassia testudinum. Next base: position 18,283,388 of record JAZHRO010000026.1, on the reverse strand, counting down.
TTCTTTAACTCTCCTTTGTACTGTGCATATAACCTTCCACACTTAGTCATTTGCATTCACACTTAAACCCATTTTGCCTTTAATTATAAATTTTATTTTATTAATGAGAGGTCAGACCTCTTTCGAGGGTACACAGCACCCCGTGGGGTGAGACCAGACCCTACTAGTGATCCGACCTAGTTTTATTTAGGTGGATTTCCATATATTCATATCAATGCACAGTACCAGCCTCCCAGGCCCACGCCCACAGGCGCACACACACACCAATGCGCAGGCATGTGCACACGTACACACCCGCACCCAATGCTCATAAGTTGCGTCTTGCACTGACGACCGAAACATCCTGTAAACAAAATCACTTTATACTATGTCACGCACTCCAGATTCCTATGACCTAGACAGACCTTAAGAACTCTTTAATTAACTCTTTTAAAGATCAAAATAAAGGATTCATTGTGGAATTCAAAGATCTAGCATTCTGAGTTCGACAGAGCTCAGAATGCCTCCCTCACTCAATTGTGTGAGGGGAAATGGTCTATGGAATGAGGTGATGCTAATGAACTAATTAATTAGGTGAATAACTCATCTCTGAGCCTCTATTGACAGCAAGCTCAAAGATGAGGGAAATTAGGCATTTTAAGTACACTACTTAATAGGAGCAATAGATGGATTCATTGGGGTCCTTAAGTGTTATGGAAGTGATGTAGGACCTTGATTGAGTGTGGGATAATCTCTATCACTTCACCATGGACAGTGAAGTATCTAGGTGCGTGTGAAGAGATTTAGGTGATTAGATGGTCAATTAAGGTAGATCTGGGGTCAAGAGGGGTCTTAAGGTGGTGGATAAGTGTTGGAAGACCCTAATTGGAGTTGTAACAGCTCGGTGACCTCCGCCATAGACAGCGGAGACCGCTGGTGACGGTGGGGTGAACTAGGCATTTTAGGTGTTAACAGTAAGGGGAAGAAAATAACATACTAAAATCTAAGCTAAACCTACTCCTAACTACTGCTAAACTACTCCTACGAGTTTTTTTTTTTTTGAAACAGTGAGGATTGCTATTGTAATCCGATAGCAATCCGAAGGGCAATATATTTCATATCAAACAAAACATTACAAAAGAGATCCCCAACTATGTATGAGGGACCAACATTCATTACAATGTTCTCACATCTAACCGATCTCTCCTGAAAAAATTTATCATTACGTGCCCTCCACACACACACCACAAAATGGCAGCCATACCCCCATATGGCCGGCCAGGAGCAATGAACCTCTGCCACAGGGAATCCCAGGTGGGAAGAGGTTCCAAGCAAATCATCCTCCAAATCTTGTTGGTGATCAAGCAAGAGGAGAAAATATGTGACATACTATCAGAGTGTAATCCACAGAGATGGCAAGCATTCAAAGAAGTCCCCATTCTTTTGTGTCTAAGATCACTAGTGATCAGGCCTTCTCATCTGTAGAGCCACAAGAATATCTAAACCTTCAAGGGGACTTTCAATAACCAAATCTTCCTGTCAATAGGGTCACATTCCACCTCAATGTTAGACCCAATCACCTTCTCATACGCCTGCTGCACTGAAAATACACCCTGCCTGACATATGTATCAGTCACATTCTCCCTAGGGTGCACCTGCTGTAGAGCAGCCATCAGGTTCTGCCTATCCTCCCATAATCAAGTGCCTGATCTGCAATGTTCCAGCTCTTCCAGCCCCAGCAGCCCTCTACAGCAGACCACAAGCTGCTGACTTTGGCCTCCTTGTCTGCAGCAGCAGCATAAGCTCTCGGATACACCTCTTTCAGCACCCCCAAACCTGACCACTGCTCGTTCCACAAACTAAAATCTCTGCCATCTCCGAGTCTAGGCTGCAACATGTGCCAGTACCTGCTGATTGCACTAATAACTGATTGCCAAAAGGGGGAAGGTTTCAACGGTTGTAGCCTCTGCAGATTGCTATTTGATCCACCATAGCTGTCCCTTATCAGATCTGCCATCAAACCCTCCTTGCAGTCCAGAATCTTGATGGCCCATTTAATTAGTAAAGCCTCATTGAACTCCTTGAGTGCCTTAATCCCCATACCACCAATCTCCTTTGGCCTGCATATTTTGTTCCATCTGATGGGCTGCATAAAGCTTCTCTCATGACCAGCTCCTTTCCAAAAAAATCTTTTCCTCATTACATCCAATCGCTTCCAAATAGACTTCGAGGCCTTGAATATGCTAAAATAAAAGACTGGGATGGATGTAATGACCGAGTTAAGAAGGATTAGTCTCCCACCCTTAGATAAGAACTTACTACTCCATCCTTTCAGTTTTCCAGAAACCTTATCAAACAAGACATTCCAATCAGATTTCTTTAGTTTTGCAGCCCTCAATGGCAGTCCTAGGTACCTCAGTGGAAGTTTAGCTCGAGGTGATCCCAATGCATTCTCCACATCCATCTGCTCCTGTTCATTCATGCCAAAACATATCAAGATAGACTTTTCCTTGTTCAAACAAAGGCCTGAAATATCCCCAAAGATCTTTACCAATAACCCCAGAGCATGTGCCGCAGGCTTGGACCCTTCCACAAAGAATACCGTGTCATCTGCATATTGCAAAATGGGGGCCAGATTTCTCCTATTGGATATGAATACCCTTTGATTAGACCCCCCTCTGCCAATCTGCAAGCATACATTGAAAGCCCATCCACCGCAAGGTTAAAAACCAAAGGGACTAAAGGACCTCCTTGTCTAACCCCACGTTGAGGCTGAATCCAACCACCGCAAGGCTTTCCATTGATCAGTGGGGAAAAGGAAGCAGTTGTGATACAACGTTTCATCCATTGGATCCATAAAGGAGGAAAACCTCTCTTTTTAAAAACCTCCCAAAGATACGGCCAAGAGATCGAATCATACGCCTTCTGGAATCAACTTTCCACATGAATGCCTTGCATTTCCTTCTATGCCATCCACTCACCATTTGTTGAGCCAAAATGAAAGATTCTTGGAGTGATCTATTAGGCAGGAATGCAGCTTGCACTAGATGGATCAGGCTCTGTAGAACTGTTCTCAGCCGGTTAGCCAAAATCTTACTGATGACAAGGTAGATGGAATTTGAAAGGGAGATCGGCCTAATGTCTGAGAATTTTTCTGCACCCATTGATTTAGGTAGTAGAAAGAGATATGACTTGTTGATCCTCTCGAACCCAGCATTTCCCTTCTCAAATTCTTTAATGACATCCATCACTTCCTTGCCCACCACACTCCACATCTCTCTGTAGAAGAAGACTTGTATTCCATCAGGGCCCGGGGACCCTTCCATATTGAGCTCTTTAAATGTCTACAGGGTCTCACGTTCAGTGATGATTGCAGTCAGCTAAGAGGCATGTTCACTCGTCAGCCTAGGAGCATCACTTCCTGTCATTCTCCATTTCCCCCTCTTAGCTGCCCGAGAAGCATCTCTAGAATATTTAATGGTTTCAGATTTTATCTCCTAAGTGGAGGAGATCCTGTGTCCATCTCTGAGAATAGAAGATATAAAATTAACATGCCTCCGAGAGCTAGTCGCAAGATGGAAGAATTTCGTGTTGGCATCTCCCTCCTTAAGCCATAATTGCCTTGATCTCTCCCTCCAATCGATTTCTTGTTTAAGGTCTTCATCCAGTATCACACCCTGCCACACCTTCCTCTCAGCAAGTTCTTCCTCAGATAAAGGGCCATCAACTTCCTTAGAGTCCAACTCCTGAATTTTATTCAAAGCCACCCTCCTCCTTTGCTGCCTCATCATGCTAACAGTAACTCCATACTCTTTTAGGACAGTGTGCAAGTCAGTCAGCTTGGTTGCCAATCTGATAGTAGTAGAGCCCTCCACCTTTTTAGCTTGCCACCAAGAGCTGATCATCTGACAGAAGCCCGGCTCATTCAGCCAAGATCTTCTAAGCTTGAAGTAAGAGCCAACTTGGGTTTCTTCCCAACTATCCCACACCAAAGGGGTGTGATCAGAGAAAGGTTGGTCCAAACCACTAATAGTAGACAACTGAAATCTTTCAAGAATGTTCACATTCCCAAAAAATCTATCTAGTCTGGATGCCAGCCCATTTCCATTGCGCCATGTAAATTCCACACCAGAAGATGGATACTCACTCAGATGAAGAGATTGAACCACCATCTGGAAGCCAACCGCTGAGCTGTCTGTGCCACCATTAGGCCTGTCTGCCCATGTTAACACACAATTGAAATCCCCACCAGTCAACCATGCACCCCCCTGCACCAACTCAACCGCAGCAGCCCACTCCTCCCACATCTCCTACCTAGTAGACGCAGCACATGGGCCATATACCCTAGTAACCCAGATATACGCATGCCCCTGGTGAATTTGGAATTTGTAAGTCAACATATGCCTGGCTTTGTGAACTTCCAGACATTGAGCCCACCCCTTCCTCCAACAGATAGGAATACCCCCCAATCTCCCCTGTGCATCAATCTTCACACATTCATTCATCCCTGAAGCCAGCAAGTCATACCAAAGCGTATCAGAGTTGCTCTCAATGTGCGTCTCTTGAATGATCGCACATTCAATCCCCCATTCTCTTAAATATCTCATCAGAGAAGCCCTCCGGCTTTTGTCGCGCAACCCACACACGTTCCAAGTGAGGATTCTCATCTATCCTCATGAGACCCCTCCCCCCTAAGGGTTTGGCATTTACATACCTGCATAACCTCCGCAATCTTGTCTTCATCCATCAGACTGACAGCCTTTGACTTCCTCTATCTAAGGCTATAAGGTGATCTGCCCTTACCAGTTTTAGCGCAAGAACTACCATCAAATTTAAGGCCCTCAATCTCATGCAGATCCTGTTTATCCTTCAGATAGTCAAGCTGCGTCTCTCGAACCCCCTGCTCCTCAATCTCCACACCACCTAGAGCACATCCCCTGCCACCATGGACGTTGGTCTTGATGTTTCCACCCCACCTGAATCCTCCTTCTCTATATTCAAAACCTCCCCCTTTTCCCCCACAGGAAGGTCCTTACGATTTTTGATAGATGGGGGTTCTTCAAATGGAGCTGTGCATAGGTCCTGCGCAGCCGCCTCCTCATCAGCTTTAGGTCCAGACGACTTATCTTGCTTTGCTACAGTGTCACCCACCAAGAACCTCAGCCTCAGCAACCATGAGCTCCCACCATATCTCAGAATCAGTCTATCAAGTACCGAGCCAGTTTTAAATACATCGACCATCACATTCAACAAGCGCCCATCGCCCTCAAGAAGTCCAACAAACGCATCTTCTACCACTGATGCAAATCTTGATATCATTGATGATACAACCTCCTTCGACCTCAGATGCAGAGGCAATCCCTCGATCTCAAGCTTTCCCGATCTGGACCCCACTCTCTGGGGTGGCCTCTCCGGCAAAGCTCCATCAAAAGGAGAAACCAGTCTCCAGATCACCGTGAGGCCATCGTAGCAGGACATCTGAAATTGCAGCCTCTCAACATCCACCATTCCCAATCCAAAGAGGGCAAACCATGTAGTTGATAAAAAAGCAGACTGCCAGGAGTTGGTCGAAAGGGAAAGGGAGTTTACCAGGATGCGGACATTCTCCGTCGTTGGTCTTCCAGACATAATCTCCCCAACCAGCGCTCCACGAAAAGCCATCTCTGCCGCTTTGAGGTTTTCAGTCATAGGAACCTCCACATCAACCGTAAGCCCCCTGAGCTGCGCAAAGAAGGGGGCGGAGGAGGTGCCTGCAAAGCCCTAGAGTTCAAAATTCCAGAGCGCGGGAAAAGACGTTCTTTCATCTGCCCCCCAGGGCCCCTACACGAATCCCTCTTGTGACCAAATCCCCCGCATTCTAAGCACACCACGGGAGATCGGCAAGTAGCCGCCACATGTCCCCGTTGTCGGCAGCAGAAACATAAGATCTTGCCGTGCACCTCTGCGCCCCTTCTATCAAACCATCTCGCCTCCATCACCCTTTTACCATGCACATCAGAGTCCCTCCGCTCCTTTCGCCTCCAAACCCTCGACCTCCAAGTATGCTAGCCTTCGCCTTCCCTGATTCCATCGGTCGCCACCCTAGCTTCGCCTGGTATCGCCCCTGACATCACCGCCTAATAGGGATGTTTTTTCAACTACTCCTACGAGTTAGAACTACTTACTTGGACGAAAGGAGATGAGAAGCTCCATCGATGGCGCATAATGGAGGATGAAATCAAAGGAAAGGGGATAGAGCTCCGACGAGAAAGTGAAGGCGGCGAGAGAGAGAAGATGATGCTCCAAGGATCTGTCACAACCTTTCGAAGAGGAAGAGGGGGTGAGAGAGATGAGTCTTCCGCTCGAAAAAATTTTGAAGGAGGGATAAGAGGTCGCCGGAGGTGAGTGACGAATAGACTATCATCGACTGCTATTGAGGATGGGGGAAAGGGAGCCGACCCTTTGAATCATAGGGGTCCTAGGGTATTTATAGGCTACGGTGGAGGGTAAGGGGGTGTACCTGGACAGAAGGACATCTAGGTTCAGCTAAACCACCGGCGTCGTCTCCGACGCCGGTGAGCTTAACTTCTAGACCTAAATAGGATTAGAGGTCAATCCAATCCGTCAGATGGAGAAAGGAAGGTGAGCAGAAGAGAAACGGCCAAGGCGGCCGTGTTCTACCAAGGGATGAGGTGGATTAGAAGGTGCAGTGACTAGATGCTCTCAACCGTCCAGTGCAAGGAATAAGAAGAAGAAGAGGAAGAAGAAGTGTTGCACTCATAGGGACCTATTTGCAGGAAAAACTAAGGACCTATGTGCATGGAAAGGACTCAAGTGCAAAGAAACCTAAGGACTAAAACGTAAACTGAGGTTTTCAAGGCTTATTTTAATTTAATTCTTTTTCAACTTTTTATATATGATTATAAATTAGATAAATATTATATATATACCTTGAATTTATGCTTTTGACCTTTTTAGCTTAATTTATTTAATTGATTAAGTTACTTAAGTTATTACATACTTAAGTATAAATTATGCTTAAGTTAAATTAGATATTAATTAGGTAACTAATTAATTATATTTTGAGTTCATTTTTTAATTAAATTATTAATGATATTAATTGATTTATAATTAAACATTTGTAACTTATTTTTAGGTCCTTTATTTATCTATCCCTTGTTATATAATTATCCCCTACATATTCATATGTCTGGCTAATTAACTAGGGTTTCTAGTTAATTAGGGGTAGTTAGAAGCCATGATGCGCTCTCATTAGGAGGTAACCAACCGCACCATCATCTCAATGCTAAAACTTTCGGCCAAATTTAGCCAAAGGGAGATGGGCGGATGAGCTACCGAATGTGCTGTGGGGCTATAGGACTTACCAGAAGACTTCCACAGGCCACACAACATTTACCTTGGTATACGGCATGGAAGCTCGAATAACTATTGAAACAATCCTCCTCACTAATAGGACACAACTCTATGACTCCACCACCAACGTTGACCAAGTCCGCCTATCTTAGACCTCATTAATGAACTAAGGGATAAGTCTTCAAAAGCATCGCTCAAGCATAAAGAAGCAACTATCGCCGCCTATAAAAAGTGGGTCTGTAGGCAGACATTCTCCAAAGGAAACTTAGTCCTGTGCAAGTATGAAGTCTCCATGCCAAGAAAGTCAGGCAGGAAACTAGACACCTATTGGGAAGGACCTTACAAGGTTCACAAAGACAGTCTAGGCGACTTCCATGAGTTACTGACCCTAAGCGGCAAAAGTATCCCTTGCGCTTGGCATGTGAGCAATTTACGTTTGTATCATGTATGAATACTGACATGAAATAAATATAGAAATTTTCCTTTTTCATTCAAAAAGAGTAATGCTTGTTACATTAACAACAAAAAAATAGCAACACCAACTAAAAAGCTCAGGGACTCCCCTCCATGGCCCAGAAATTCTCCCCCAGGCGCTGGCGAGAGGCGGAGCGAGCTGATCAACCCTAAAGGCGGTGCGACAGCCCCTGACGACCCCGGCTATTTTGCCTCCTCTATAGGAGCTACTAGTTCACAAGCAACCCTATGGGTTTTTTGTCGACAATGAGACTGACAGTTTTCTAACACTCATACTTCGACAAAAACTGGTTGATAGACCAGTTACATAACTCCTCCATGGGAGTATGCTTCTTTGCAAAAAGGAACTACACGACAACCAAGGTACGCTTCCTGACCTCCTTCAAGAGTTCTTCCCGACTTGCCTCCATAGTTGGATCTGAGGCGAAAAATGCCATCACCGTCTCTGCATCCATCTCCGACTATGCAACATCCACCAAGACCCTCACACCCGTAGAACTCCACCTATAGTATGACTAGTCGAAGACACTACCGATGGCACCCACCTCTTGGCAGTCAATAGGGCCGAGAAGCCAAACACCCCCTGTACGAGTCACCTCCAAAGATGCCTCCAAGGGGGAATCGCTCAGGGTAATTGCCTCAAGCGATCCAGATGGCTCCAAGGGGATAGAGGACACACCTCCTGATGAGAGCCTCATCATGAGCCATAACTAGCTCATTTTGACCCAATAAAGAAGATAAAAGCTCCTATATAACCTAGAAGAAGGCCTAAATGAAGGAATAAGTGTTCTGAGAAGAAAACATGAAATAAAGGTTAAAACTGTAATTTTACCATTGCAGTACATAAAAGGGATTTCTCAGAGGCAAAACATAGGTCAAATGGTCTAAATAAGATAAAAAGTGGGTTGAGTCAATCAGAAATGGGTTTATGTGCAATCCAGGAATTAAATGACATTTAATAACCCTAAAATAGACCCGCTTAAATCAACAAGGTTTCGGTCAGGATAAAAATCAATTAAACCCTCTAAAAATCATGGAAAAATATCCTCTAGGGTTTAGAACACTTAATTTGGCCTTTGGAACCCAGTTTGACCTAGATTAGGGTCCTAGCTCATCAATTAACCTAATTTGGATTTTTACACAAAATGTCCAGTTAAACATGGTCAAACCTAAAATACAACTTCACCATTGGATTCCTTAGGTTCAAATTAGGTTTGTACCAAAATTTGGACCTAAGGGGAGGTCATCTTGACCTACTTTGCAATTTAGTACACCCAAATCATAATTTGGTCCCTATCTTTTGAAAATCATTGCAGAGAGCCCCCTAACTTCCTCACCAACCTTACAATCAGGTCCTTCCGCCATTATTGGGGCAGACTCCTTCTCCGGCGAGGATTAGAGAGGGAATACTCTCTGATTCCTCAGAGATCCCCTCCCAGAAATGGAAGGGAGATTCTCTGAGGAATTCCCTTCCATCTGAGGCCTATCACGATCTCTGATTTGATCCCAACCTCTCGTGCGAACGCACGAGGAATTTGGGTATCCACCCACTTTCCTTCTCTGGTGAGCCGTCGGAGATGATTGCGCACCCTCCACGCACTAGAAAGTTCGACCAGCACCTATAAAAGAATCCCCAAACCCGGCCGCTCAAATTCAGACTTGTCTTGGCGGAGATTCCCCCAAATTTTCCTCTCTTCCATCTCCGGCCAAGGAACCCGCAAGCTCCGGCGACCTCCTCCCCTCCTTCTCGTCGCTCTGCTTCCATACCAGCAGCAGAGTCTACTTCGCCTCTTCCTCCCGCGTCGCGCCATACCAAGCGCGCGTTCCCCCGACCTCTTCCTCGTCGCCGCTCCCTCCCTCAGGGTGCTTCTTCTCCGACGATGGCAGCTACGAGCCGTCCACTCCGCTGCCTCCTCTTCCAGAACAGTCCAGATACATTCCCCATCTTCCCCTCTCTCTTTTCCCCCTTCCATTTCATTTAATTACCCCTCAACCATGCCTGACCACCGCCATCTTCCATCCCTCCGGCCAACCTCCGGCGAATCGCTCCCGTCGCTCCACACTTCCGCACGACTCGCCGACCAACTCAGAGGCTCCGCCTCACCATAAGGAACATCCTCCCCCCACCCACTGCCGCTCTACACCCACACAACGCTCCCCCGAACACACCCACATCTCCGGTCACAGGACGACCTAGTCACGCACACCTAGGTCGTCCCACGACCTGCTGCACCGTGCACCACCTTCGTCGTGCCACGGCGAAGATCCCCAGCTGATCTGATTAAGACGAGAGGCTTGTTTTGTGTTTGACAGTATTCAAGCCCCTGTCGCCATTAACAGTGACGCGGAGTAACTCCAGGCTTCAGGACATCCAGACTTCAGGTGCAGCGGACTCGGGCAAGCAGTGCAAAGTTATCTGGTCCAGCAAGGAACGCAGCGAAGTCTGCAGCCTTGGCAATCGAAGAAGGTCTTCTGCGGGCTCGCGCGAAAGCAGGGCAGGACTAATAGTCCCACATCAGCAAAATACGAAGCGCAGGTATGATTTAAATTGATTTTTTGTTACTGTCTCTTCGCCTCTGAACGCACAGGGGTGAGATCCCACACCTTACTCACGCTTACCTCATCCGTGGTTTCACCTCGCGAATCTGGTGGGCTCCGACTCGACCCTATCTAAGCACACCTCGCGCATCACCCACACGCCGGTGCGCCTGGTCCCGGGTGCGAAATCCGACCCGATTACCCGCGGCTCTGGGAGAGCATCCTTTGAGCAAGTTGCAGAGAGAGAGAGAGACATGCGGGTAGAGGGACAGGGTAGGTTTTGCTTCCCCGTTGTGCAGACAGGCCGGGCGATGAAGAAAAGAAACTTAGCCAAAGAAGAAAAAGAAGAAGCAGCAGAAGAAGAGAGTGAGCGAGGCAGAGAAGAGGAGTAAAGAGGAAGACTTGCAGAGAAAGCAAAAGCCAGAGAAGGCCAAGACAGAATCAAAACAGGAAGAAGAATAGTTACATTTAAGACGTCTGATATAGAAATCAAACGTCCAATCCTGTTATTTTAGCAATTCTTTTTCTCAATTGCCCTTCATTTAAAAGTTGTATTCTTTAGTCTTTAAAAGTACTTAGATTGCTCCCTGTGTTCGACCTCGGATACTCCGATTTTCGAGTAATAAAATTCTCTATTTGTTTGAACACTTTGTCGGCTATATTACAACTTGTTATCTTTTAAAACCCGATCGAGCGCGATAAACACCTCCCCCTCAACCTCGTCAGGACTCCACAGAGAGGACATTGTTGACTTCTCCCATGGAAGCTCCACATGACGACCCTTCTTGCCATGCCTCAAGGGGACCTCTGACTCCTTTGCAACCTCCTCAAGGGCCTCCTCCTCTTTCCGCTTCAGCCCCTTCTAATAAGTGGGCTGACTCCCCTCGCCCTACTTCAAGGGCCTCCCTTCCCCTTGCTCTGCCAGCCTTTCCTCTCCAAGCCACGACCCACAGCTAGCTAAGCCATTGCCTCGACGCTTGGGTGTGACTGGCCAAGCAAATTGCCCAAAAGCTGTAGCCAAAAGAATGGATTAATAAGTAAACGGCGAATGCAATACGCGATACGAAAGCTATTGCCTCCCCCCTACTTACATGGCATGGGAAATGAATCCACCACCCACGACAAATCCTCCTGGGCGTCCTTTCGCTTAAGTTTCAACCGAGCAATTGAATCGAACTTAATTATTTTATCTGCATTCGCCTACATAGACAGGTCAAGCTCCTCAGATCGAGGCAGCTGGTCCCTCTCAGGTGGACCTTACCAGGTATAGGGGACTCCTAGGTCTTCGATATTCGAAAGAAAAAAGAAATGGTGGTCTTGCCCCTTCAAACTATTAGGGAGATCCACCATTCGATACTCGGTCTGCCAGCTATACAAGGTGTAAGTGCCAGATGGAGGCCTGCCCCTCTTCACCTTCAGGGGCATCAGCCCAAAAAGAAGGCAGAACAAAATAAGACAGGAAGCAATCCCCAAGTGGAGGCAAATGGCGATAAAGGCATTTAAAACCAGTCAGCAATTGAGGTTGAGCTGTTGGTTATCGCGCTGAATCGGGTTTTAAGAATATTGCGTTGTAGTACAATCGAAAAAGCATTCAAAATAAATACAATTTTATTACTTGAATTTTAAAGTCTGAGGTCGAACACAGGGAGCAAATTGGGGTTTAGAAATCAAGATCACAACTTAGAATTTAAAAGAATATGCAATAATATCAATGTCAGTGCAAAAAGATAGGAGTAAATGTAAGCACAAAATACTAAAGAACTCAATGGATGTAAATTGAACTCAAAATTGGACATCTGATTTGTGAATCAGACGTCTTAAAATGCTAATGCTACAGTGCTGGCTTTTTCTTTCTTCTGCTTCTTCTCCTGTTCTTCTTTCTCTGTCTCTACCTGCTGCTTTTGACTTTAGTCTTTCTTCTTCTTTCTTTCTCTTCTTCTTTATCTTCCTTCTTCTCTGTTCTCGGGCTTCTCCTTTCTTTTGATTTTGCCTCGGCTTCTTTTCTTCCTTCTATTTTGCTTGCCTTAGCCCTTACCTTCCTTTGCCTTCAATTTCTTCCTTCCCTTCCTTTGTCTGCCTTAGCCTCTCTGCGGCTCTTTTCTTTCCTTCAGCTCCTTCCTCTTCTGCTTCAGTCCGTATCCTTCTCCTTCTTCTTCCTTAGCTTCTCTTCTTTCCTCTTCGGTTTGCAAAGCAAAACCTAGCCCCTACCCACGCGAACTCTCTTCTCTCTTTTCTCTCTTAGGTTCCACTCTTCTAGAGCCATGCTTCTCGGGTAATCAGGTCTGGTACACGCCCAGGACCAGGCCCACCGGCATGTGGTGGTGGGCGAGGTGTGCTAGTCAGGTCAAGTCAATCGGTCCACGGTGTGTGGTCGCGGACGAGGCAGTCGGGTCGGGTCGAGAGAGGGACCTCACCCCGTTAGTTGGAGGCGATAAGCCTCTGACAGGAAATCAACTTATGCAGGTGAAGCACCTCAAAACTTTCCAAGGTGGGACTATCTTCCCACCCCCTTCACGCACGCCTGCAGTAGAGGGGCTATCTTCGATTGCAGCAACTGCGATGGCTCTTGGCTTCAATTGGATGCCTGGAGTTGTTCATGAGAGTGCCCCACGCAACCTAGGACACAACCTGGGGCTGACAAAGCTTGGAGCTCGCTACAAGCAAGCTTCAAGCCAGGCGTCAATGGCGGAGGGCTCCTAGACCTGAAATCACCACAACGGCCTTGCGGGCGCGTCAAAATGCTCAGGGATCTTCTCCAAGGCACGGCGAATGTGTAGGGGTGGTCGACGTGGTGTGGGAACGCCTATGGGAACATGCCTAAGGCACACTACGGCCATGTGTGTGGGTGTGTTCGGGGGGGTGTTTGGGTGAGCAGCGGAGTGATATGAGTAGGGGGTTATGTTCAGGGCGTCGAGGCGGAGCTTATGGACCGATCAGAGAGGAGGGAGGTGGTCTGTGGAGGTGGAGCGAACTCGTCGGAGTTGGTGGCCGGAGGGGAAGGAGGTGATGGTGGTGGAGTGCGGCAGTAGTCAGTTGAGGAAGTAAAGAAGGGGGAAAAGGAGTAGAGGGTGAGAGGAACTTATCTAGGAGGTGAAGAGATGAAGGGGGAGATGGATATGATGTCTGGATCGTATTGCTGACGCCGAAGACGAAGGTGCTCAGAGAGGACGGTCGGCAAGGACGAAGGGGAGGCAGGGGCGTTGGTGGGTGCTGCGCGACGCGGATGAACGTGAGGGAGAGGAACCTGCCACCGGTATTGTGGCTAGGCGATGAGGGAGAGTAGGAGAAGTCATCGGAGCTTGATGACCGAGTCAGCAGGAGGAGGAGAGACGAAATTGAGGGGGTTCTCCAGCTGATTTCAAGCTTAGGAGAGTCGGGGCGAACTGGGGTGTCTTAAATAAGCCCTGGAGGTCGATTTTGTGCTTAGAAGCCAAGCTTCCAAGCAAGGTAAGTTCACCGGCGATGGAAACTCGAAAGAGACCCAAATCTCCCATGTGTTAGCATGAGAGATTGGGTACCAAGTAGGGCCTCAAATTGGGTTCACATTGGAGGGGACTTCTCAGAGAATCTCCCTTCCAATTTTGAAAGGGATTCTCTAAGAGATCAGGGAGAAATCACCTTCTCAAGTTCGCTGAAGTAGAATTCCTCCACTATAATGGCAGAGGGACTTAATTGCAAAGAATGATGAAGAAGATAGGGGGTCAAATGTAAGGGTTTTTGAAAGATAGGGGTACAAATGTAATTAGGTTGGACTTTTTTGCAAAGTAGGTCAAGATGAATTCCCCTTAGGTCCAAATTTTGGTACAAACTTAATTTGGACCTAAGGAATCCAATGGTGAAGTTATATTTTAGGTTTTACCACGTTTGATTAGGTAATTTATGTAAAAACCCAATTTAAGGCAAATATATGTCTAAGACCCCATTCTAAGTCAAAATAGGTTCCAATGGCCAAATTGAAAGTTCTAAACCCTAGAGAATATTTTTATATAATTTTTAGAGGGTTTAGGTGAATTTTATCCTAACCATAACCTTGTTTAATCAAGTGGGTCTCTTTTAGGGTTACAAGAAGTCATTTAATTCACAGAACTCACACGAACCCTTTTCTGTCTGATCCAACACACTTTTTATCTTGTTATGACCTTTTGACCTGTGTTTAGCCATTGAGAAAACCCGATGTTGTACTGCAATGGTAAAATTATAGTTTTACCCCTTATTTCTTACTTTTCTCTCAGAAAGGTTATACAGTGAATTAAGACCTCCAATTGGTTATGTAGGAGCTTTTATTCTCTTCATTGGGTCAAAATGAGCTAGTTAGGGCTCATGATGGTGTTCCCATCAGCTGTGAAGGGGTGAGGCAGTAAAAGGAAAGGAAGGTGGACAAAAGGGGTTTAAAGATACCCATAGACCATGCTCTATGGCGTATCTACAAATTATAAACATATCCCTCACCCCATCTAAACATAGACAGGTCTAGGACCCACAAGCGTGAAACAATACTCCACCAAGTCTGTATTCCTCCTAAAAAGACAGAATCACGAACCAACTACGAAAGTCTGACGAAAAATTATACAAATCCCTCGTCTCAGCAGAGACCTCGGAAGAGGAAGCAATGGACTTACCTTTGCCTACAAGTCCCAACATGATGATGCCTCTTCTAACAAAGCTTGAGATGAAGATATTCCAACGAAGGACACTCTCTCACAGCACCCCACTGTAAAACAAATACCATGCACAGTGCTCTCCAAGGTAGGTGGGGCATTAACTATAACCCACCACCCCTATATATATCCCCCACAGAGGGCAGTTCCCCCCTTGCGAGGCATATGTTTCAAAAAAATCAAATCCCATCGTATTTGGCGCATATTCTAAATATACCACCAAGAGAAAAAAATACCTTGGCCATCATTACAGACATTAAATATCCCATACCAGCATATCCACCACTGTAGAGAGGGTAGTCCCATCAATGACAGGAATGACACTTGAGGCCTTCGCCCCATCATAATGGAAATTAATTGATGGGAACACCATCATAAGTCCTAACCATCCAGTTTTGATCTTAAAAAGGTAATCAAAGCTCCTACATATCCATCAGAGGTTCCTAAATGCTTGATGTTCTATTTTGAGAAGAAAAGAGGAATATAAGGTTATTTCTACAAAATTAACTGCATTTCCACAAATAAAAAATAACCATGGAGTCTTTCAAAGGTTTATTAAAGGTTATATGGTCATTAATGTGTAATAAGTGGGTCCATACAGAATAAAACAGGTTTTCACACGATTTAAGAATTAATGGACATCTGAAACTCTAAAAATAGACCTACTTAATTAACTGAAGTTATGGTCAGGAAAAAATTCACCTAAACCTTCTAAAAATTATATAAAAATATTTCCTAAGGTTTGGTACCCTTGATTTGACCATTAGAACCTAATTTGACCTAAAATAGAGTCTCAGATAGATAGTTGCCCTAATTTAGGTTTATATGCAATTTACCTAGTCAAACATAGTCGAAACCTAAATCCAACTTCACCATCAAATTCGTTGGGTCCAAATTAGGTTGGTATCAAAATTTGGGCCCAATCATAGATCATCTTGACCAAGTTTGTATTTTTGGTCTAGTCTGACTCTTTTTCTTACACACATGCCCCTAACTTTCGAATTCTTTGCAAAGACCCCCCCAACTTCTTCATCTTCTTCATGAAAGAGCCCCTGCCTCCATGGAGGGCAAACCCGACCTCCAAGCAATGTTGACTGGCCCAAATTCTACTCTAATGGCAATCAAATCCCACCAAAATTGGTGTGATTGATGTTCACACTTAGGCAAACAACCTGGGACAAATTTAGAGTCCCAAGTCTCCATGGATTGCTCATACGAATGCACGAGAATCATGGGTTCCTTTCCTTCAAGCCTAAGCCATGGAATCCCTCTTTCTTGATCCAAAGCTTCCCCTGAAGCTCTATAAAGAGCCAGTGTGCACAACCTTTTCTCCCTAGCAAGTTTTGGCCTCAGAAAAGCCCTCTTTCTCCTTCTCTGGCCACCTCCACACCTTGCTCCAGTGACCTTCTTGCATTCTAACTTGCATTCTATATTTAGATTCAATCATCACAAGTTGCCTTATTGGGTTCATTTCTAGAAACATCCCAAACTTGATTTCTGCACCTATTTAGGGATTTAAGACACCTAGAACTATGCACCTTCTTGATTGAGCCCTAGGTTCCAGATTTGGAAGAAATTAATTGGACCAAGTAGAGCCACATTAGGGTTTCCATTTCAGGATTTTAGAGACACACTTGCTTAAAAAAGAATCAACCTTTCCAAATTATGTGCGTCCTAAGCCTTGATTGAACTTACTCAAATAAGCAAACCCTAAAAGCAAGCTCTAAACATCACTTGAATCCTAAAAAGCAGGACCTAATAATCAAGGACAAATTAGGTGAAGTTGACCCACCTTGTGGGGTCAACCAATCTTTAAATTAGGTCATCGCTCACAAAAACATCTTAAAGTTCAAGTGAAATCATAAGCACCCTCTCTCTAAAGTTAAAATTGGTAGACTTAAGAGGTCAAGTTATCCATTCTGGTCTACCTGGATCCACAGTGACAAGGAAGGTCAGGTGCGGGAAACCCTGTAACCAGTGGGGGTGCTCTACCGTGTAGGGGTCTTCACGGGACTCTCCCTTCCTGGCTGCCCAGGTATTTCTCAAGTGGATGACTTTTTTATCTAGAGGTATCATCTACCTCGAACCTCTATAGTCATACAAAAGTCTTTATGTGTCTTGATTGTGTCCATCACACCTATCCCTCATCTTCTCCATCGGTGCATGTTTGGGAGGAGGTCCTCAAGACCACCCTTGAGGCCTCCATTAGCCATTCAATCTCATCGAGGCTAAGCCTCGACCTCCCTATTTGTGCAACAACCTGACTAGATCGATATCTCTTATGATTCATCTGAGCCTAGATCTCCTTCATCTATAATCATGGAGCACCCAGTAGAAGAAGAAAACAATCTCCAGAATCAACTTCAGCACCTCAATGATCTATTCTAGGCTTTTATGAATCCATTGCAGCGTTCTATGATGCGAGATCATTACAATCCCGCTGCGATGGCGATCGAACCTCAAGTCCAAATCTCGACTGGAGGTCCTGATACTGAACTCAAGCCCAACATGATTTATGCTATTCCTAAATTTCATGAGCTTAATTTTGAAGATCCCTTCCAGCATATCAAGCAACTTAAGCATCTGGCCCAAACCTTCTGGTCAGAAGCTCAAAATCGGGATATCTTGCTCATGAAGATATTCTCCTTCTCTCTCATGGACAAGGCTGCTCCTAGTACCAAACCCTAACTCATCCGATCAACACATGGGTTGAACTGCAATCCGAGTTTATAAAAAAGTTCTTTCTCGTCGGTCGGACAAATGCTTTGAGGCACCAGATCATGCATTTCACGCAAAATGCAGGAGAACCGCTTCATGAGGCATGGGATCGCTTTCTGGATCTCATGCGAAACTGCCTCCATCACGGAGTTCCTAAATGGGAACAAGTCCAGTCTTTTTAGTAGGGACTCCATGAGGATATCAGATTGTTCATCAATGCGACCTGTGGAGGAAACATCATCGATCAACTCGAAGACACCGTGTGAGAGATTCTCGAGAATATGTGCGAGAACTCCATCAATAATGAATCCATGGGCATGTTCGACCAGACGACTACTAGTGCATTGACGAATACATGGGTAGCACACGAGATGCAAGGCCTGTCCTCACCCGTCGATCTGGAATTAATGGTCAGTCACCTGGACAAGGTCTCAATCATCGAAAAGAAGGTAAACGAACTGACTCGACATCTACAGCTAGCTACTTCTGCACAAAAGCTGTTTGCACAACCACTCTCTAGAAGAGAGGCTATGCATAACATCTACCACCGATCTTCTCAAGGGATGGATTCGTATTCACCCCCATCTAATCTAGGGTTCGGAGGAAACTCCGGTTCTACCTACTCTAGTTGGGGGAACTCTGAACCCTCGTCTGATTTCTCCGAGGTTCCTCAAACCTGCAAAGACCTCAACGCCATCCAGAACGATCCTTTCTCAAAGACTTATAATCCTGGATGGCGTAATCATCCTAACTTCACATGGTCGGGGAACAATCAAAATCAAAGACCTCAATATCAACCCTGACCACAAGCTTCTCGTCCATATCAACCACCTCAACCAAGGCCTAACCCAAATTATCAATCTAGGCCAACACGAGAAGATCAAATGTCTCTAATCCTTCAAACCCTGGCTGACATTCAAAAGATGAATGCAGCTATGCAAAAACGGCACAAGGATGAAATCACAGAGGTCCGTAATCAACTTGCACAAATGGCTAATTCTCACCAACCTAGTGCACTCCCTTTACAACCTCTACCTAATTCAAATAACGTGCCAAACCAGAGGCTCGTTATGAACTCGACTTAGGGCCAGGCTTACTATATCTATCAGGCCCCTTCTGCTCCATCACCTGATAGGATGGAGGCTTCGACATCATATTCGGGTTATCATCAGCAACCACCTCTTTTGCCAACCCTGACCCATAACCAAGCAGGACTAAATTCCGTAACTACCCGTAGTGGCAAAACAACTTAGGACCCACCTTACCCGAGCTACTCTCAGCCTGGTAGTTCAAACCCAAACCCTAGGTTGGTAATCCAGGATACCTCTGTCTCAGATCAAGAACCTGGATCAATTCTAGAAGAACCTGCAAAGGTTCCATTTCCGAAGGCCTTGACCAAAGGAAAGAGGAAACCCAAACCTGTGGCTCTCGAGGAATACCTAGTCAAGCTCTTTGAGTAGGTCCAAATAAACATCCTGTTGATGGATGCGATTCGCCACGTACTGGCTTATGCGAAATTTTTGAAGGACGTATGTACACCTAAGCGTAAGCTGTGAACCAAAAGTGGGAATCCAATCGTACTGTCGGAGCAAGCCAACTCCATCATCTTGAGAAAACTCCCGCCTAAGGCAAAGGACCCTGGTACCCCTCTAATCTCTTACAGAATCGGTGATTTGGAATTCAACAGAGCCCTCTTAGACTTAGGAGCTTCCATCAATTTGATCCCTACGTCCCTACTAGATCATTTCGAGGAAACTAAGCTAAAACCAACTGAGGTGGCCTTGCAGTTAGCTGATCGATCGATCAAGTCACCTAGAGGAGTTCTCGAGGATGTTCTAGTTCGGATCCGTGACTTCTACTTTCCTATGGACTTCATCGTTTTGGATATGGAGACTCCTGAGAATATGAAGAATACACCAATTATACTAGGAAGACAATTCTTAGCAATAGCTAGGGCGGACATTAACTGCGAAGAGGGCCAGATTGAGTTGAAGTTCGGGAATAAGACTCTGAAAATCGATATCTTCAAGGCCTAGAAAGGAATTAATTGCGAAGTAGTAGAACAAGTGTAAGACATTAATGCTATGGTTGAGGACTCGTTTCTCAAGGACGACCTGAATACTTCTAATCAACCCCAAGTAGATCATACCCTACAGATAGAGAAACCTAGCACCAATCTAGACCCACCCATAGTTCCCACCTTTTCTTCTAAAGCCCATCCTGAACCACCTTCTGTTGCTGATAATCCCGTCATGGAACTAAAACCCCTTCCTGATCATCTGAAGTACGTCCTTTTAGGTTCCAATCAGACGTTTCCTATAATTATCAATTCCCGACTCACATCTGATCAGGAGATGAAGCTGATTTCTTTCCTCTAGCAGCATCGGAGAGCCATTGGATGGACTCTCAACGATCTGACTGGTATTAACCCTTCGTATTGCACACATCGCATTTATACCGAAGAGGGCTCACGACCATCTCGTGAAATGTAGAGACATCTGAATCCGAACCTACAGGATGTCGTGAAAAAGATCATTAAGTGGTTAGATGCTAGGAACATTTACCCAATCTTCGACAGTCATTGAGTAAGACCGATCTAGGTTGTGCCTAAGAAGGCAGGGCTCACCGTGATTACGACTGAAACCAGAAAGACCATACCAACTGATGAGAACCTCATCATAAGCCATAACTATCTCATTTTAACCTAATACAGAGAATAAAAGCTCCTACAAAACCTTAGAAAAGCTTGGCTCAAAGAGATTCTGAGTTTGCAAAGAAAACATAAACTGAGGGGTAAAAATGCAATTTCACCAATCCGATCTGAAAATAGGGTAACTCAGGGCTCAAACATAGGTCAAAATAACCTAATAAGAAGAAAAGTGGGATGAGATGACTCAATAAGGGCTACAACAACCCCAAAGAATTAAATGACAGCCTGTAACCCTAAAAACAAACCTACTTCAATTCACGTGGTTCAAGGCAAGTTAAAAATCAACTAAATCCTCTAAAATTCATATAAAAATAATCTATAGGGCTTAGGACTTTCAATTTGGCCTTAGGAACCCATTTTGACCTACATTAAGAACCATGCCCAATTAACAACTTAATTTGGGTTTTTACGTAAATTAACCGATCAAACAAGGTTTAAGCTAGAAATAAAATTCACCATCAGAATCCTTAGGTCCTAATTAGTCATTCATAAAAACTTGGGCCTAAGAAGAAACCTTCTTGACCAACTTTACACTTTGATCCTCATATATTTACTTTTTGGCCCTCAACTTTTGAACCCTCACATTTTGGCCCTTAACTCTCCTTCGTTCTTTGCGTTTAGGTCCCTCCTGCAAAGCCTGCGCAGCACCATGCTCCGGCGACCTTGCGCAGAGCATGGCGCCGCGCAGGTGAGGGAGGGGCCTGGCAAGTCAATGGGGGGTACCCTGCGTCGTCAACCATCGTAGGGACACCCCCCTAGGTACTGCGACCGCCCATACCGCCCGTGCGAACGCACGGACGGTATGGGTCTCCTTCCTCCGGCGTCCTCCGACGAGGGAGACACGTCGTCTCCCTCCGCCCTCCTCTCTGATTCCGCCCCTATAAATACCCCCGTCGCTCCGCCGTTCTTCACAGCTCGGATCTGACGGAGACACCCCCCTAAATTCCTCCCTTCCCACTCTGACAGACGCCCCCTTGCTCCGGCGGCCATCTCCTCCTCCTCCTCATCGCCCTGCCGCACTACCAGCAGCAGGGTTACCTTCCCTCAATCCTTCCGCGTCACGCCGCACCCAGCTGGCGCCTCTCCGGTCCCTTCCTCGCCGCCGCCCCTTCCTCTGGGCAATTTCTTCTCCGGCGACAGTCGATACGACTGTCGCCTGCGCCAACCCCTCCTCGTCCAGCTTAGCAGGTAGAACTTCTCCTCTTCCTCCCCTCTTTCTTTTCCATACTGAAACCCTTACTGTCGGCCCTGATTTCCCACCGATCACCCTCACCTTCTCCACCTCCGGCCAAACTCCGGCGAACCGCTCCCATCGCTCCAGCACCCCACACGGCTCGCCGACCTGTGCATAACCTCCACCTCGTCACCCTGATCCTCTTCCACCCCTCCTCTTCCCACCAAACGCCCTCTGCAGATCCACCAAACACACCCACTTCTCCGCCCACAGTTTGACCTAGGGCGATCCGGTGGCTCCACCACGCCCACTGCAAACCATCCGACCACCTTCGCCGTGCCACGGCGAAGGTCCCCCGCCTGTCTGATTAGGCCGAGAGGCCGTTCTTCTGTGACCAGGTGACTCGCCTGCCGTCGCCATTACTGAGCAGGCAGAGCTCCTTCGCCTGCAGGTGCAGGCACGCCTTCGCCCAGGTTCGACTCCCAGGTTGCACGGGGCGTCTCCGCGAAACGTCCCAGGCTCGCAGTTGGGGCGAAGGCCGCGCGTGAAGCCACGATCGCCCACTGCTCCCTCCGCGACGGGCGCTCAATTGGGGTGGGACATTTAGTCCCACCTCGGAACTTCTCAGAGGCGCGCGGACGCATAAAGGCAAAAAGTTCCTTATGCTGTCTGCCTCCTGACCACGGGGTGAGGTCCCTCTCACCCGACCCGGCCTCGTCCTTGACCACGCTCCGCGGACCTGGCCCGACCTGATTAAACCGACCTGCACTCCTCGCCCACCACCGCACGCCGGTGGGCCTGGACCCGGGCCCGACTCGTACCCGATTACCCGGTTGCTCTGGGAGAGCTGTCCTAAGAGCGAACTTTGAGAGAAAGAGACGCGCGGGGGAGAGGGGTAGAGTAGGTTTTGCCCTGACTCTGAACTCTTGAGCGTGCAGGCACAGGTGAAGAAGAAGGAAGCTCAGGGAGACACTGTAGCAACAAGAGGTTTAAGTCGTCTGATTTTTAAATCAGACGACGTCCTGAAGACAGGTGAAGGCAAAGAAGAAGGAAGGCGAGGCAGAGGAAAGAGAGGAACACAGAGCAGCCAAGTGAAGACTCTGCAGACATCAGAAGACAAAGAAGAAGAAGAAAAGAAGAGAGAAGGAGCAGGCAAGTGAAGAAATAGAAAGCAGAAGAAGAAGAGCACGGGAGGCAGATCTGAAGCAAGAAAAGAAGAAGAAGAAGAACAGGAAGAACAAAAGCCAAAGACAGAGAAAGAAAGAAGAGAAGAAGAAGAAGCCAAACTTTCATCTCTCTCTCTCTCTTTATTTTTGTGATAAAACATGTATATCTCTAGAATACGACTTGCTCCCTGAGTTCGACCTCGGGAGAACTGTATTTTTCGAGTAACAAATATTAGCAAATGATGGCAATAACTATCTGTACTACAACGACTTAAGAAAAGCTAGTTGCTGCCACCGTTTCGCCACCAACCCATATAGAAAAATCGTGGAGTCTGCATTGATTATAGAAGATTGAATGCCTCCATGAAGAAGGATCATTTCTCAGTACTGTTCATTAATCAAATACTTGAGAAACTAGCGGGAAATCGATTCTTCTACTTTTTGGATTGGTATTCTGGTTATAATCAAGTGGCAATCCATCCTGAGGACCAAGAGAAAACCACCTTCACCTACCCCTATGGGACATACATGTTCTACAAGATGCCGTTTGGGCTCTACAATGCACTCGCCACTTTTTAGCAGTGCATGCTCGCTATATTCTCTGATATGGTAGGTGAGTACCTTGAAGTCTTCATGGACGACTTCTTGGTATTTGGTGCATCTTTCGATGTTTGCCTCCTACATTTGGTCCAAATCCTCAGGCGTTGCATCAATGTGAATCTAGTTCTTTCTTGGGAAAAGAGCCATTTCATGATTCCTGAGGGAATTATCCTGGGATATCTTATCTTTAAGAATAGCATCCAAGTTGATCGAGCTAAAGTTAGTTTAATTTCCAAACTACTTGTACCTAACTATAAAGGCTCGTTCTGCCCTAAGCCTTTTAAGACGTTTAGACTGTCGGTCAGACGTCTGAACAGCTTTCCAGACGTTTGGAAATTAAAATTTTTGTGCAAAGCCATCATGTCTGCGCGCGAGCGGTGTGCAGAAAGTACAGTCGCTTTCCTTCCCTTCTTCTCTCTCTCCCCTCCTCCAGCAAAACCCTAACACCCCATCCTTATAAAACCCCCTTCCTCCTCTCTCATTCTCCTCACTTCATAGCCACCAGCCACTTCTTCCCTTCCTCTTCACCCCAGTGCGAGTGAGAGAGCGCGAGAGCGGCGACGAGGAGCGGCGTGAGGAGAGGAGGTGGAGTTGAGCTCTAGAGATCGTGTGGGAGCTCACCAAAGAGCGCACGGCTGGAGCGATGCATGCAGGAAGAGGAGGAATGCATCGGGGGAGACCTCCCCAACACTACTACAGCCGGAGCTGCAGGGGAGGAGGTGAGCCGCGACCACAAGCGGCAAGAGTGAGCAGGAGTAGGTTCTGGTTCTGGGTTTTCCCAGAATCAGATGTCTGGAGTGACGTCCAGACGACAGAGTGGACATCTGGAGGCGGTTCCAGATATCTGAGGAGAGAGCTTCACGAAGGTACATTCCCTTTGTGGATATGGCCATGCAAGCCGCTCTGCAGGAACACTTTACGTGCCTATTTTGAGGAAATTTTGTGGTGTCATGCAGAATTTGCTTCAGGAAGGTGCGGGACACGCCCTCCCACGCGTTTTAGATGTCTGGGTGGCACACCAGATGGCTGGAAGCATTTCCAAACGTCCAAAGAGGAGGTCGAACGACTGGAGCTGGATTCAGACAGTCCAGAAGAGTTCCTGGACATCTGGGGTGGACGCAAAGCTTGAGGTGCGTTTCTAGACACTTTTAAGATGTCTGGAAGTTGTTCCACATGTCTGATTTGAGTCAGTAGCCCTATTTTTGACCCGTTTAGGGTCCGTTTGAGGTCCATTTTACGCAAATAAGATACCGACGTTTTCCTTGTGAGTTCCTCTACTGGTTAGAAGGCTTTCTATACTATTCTGAAAGTTCCCTTGTGATTGTTCCTTGTTATAGGACTTCGTTCCGTTGCAAGTTCGGGGCTTGCTGAGGCACGCGAGCCTGTCGTTCAAGCCCCCAATACTTCTGGGTTAACTGGTAGAGTAACTTCCCCTAATTTAAATACAAACCTGAATGTATGTGTGGAATGAATGATTAGAAACTAGGATATGGCATGAATCCAAGGACGAGAAACACTCGAAATGTATGTATGATTAATTGTAGTCTTGAATGAGTAGATAGAAACAACTGCCTGTTAATGAATAAGAGCTGCCTGTGAAATATAGATTAACTATGTTAGTGAAACAGTTGCATGTAATCTTGCCTCTTGTATAAGTTAAAAGATATAACACGAGCTATATGTGTATAATCTGAGAATGGTAATGTGAATGTTAGAAATACGAGCTGCATGTGTATAACTTGAGAATGGAAACGTAAATGATAGAAATACGAGTTGCACGTATATAACCTAAGAATGGAAATGTGAATGATGAAACCTGGTACGAAATGGCATGAGGAATACGAGCATGAACCCTACAGGGAATTAGGAGTAGAGCTCTTGGAAATGAATGGAATGGATCTGGGAATGTGAGTGGGGAAGTGTGCTGGCCCTTGAGTCTGAAGTACCAAGGAGAGCGACTGTCCCCTGTTTAGTGTAGAGCGGAGCTAGCACCCTTGGGTTGGGACCCGAGGTTAAGATTGGCCACTCTGCACCAACTTCTTAGCCTTCGTGTACACTGTATTGGGGAGAGATACTAGTGTAGGGAGAAAGCTAGCCACCCCATGGGACCCAGGGTTCAGCTAGCCACCCTACACCGACTTGTTAGGCCCACTGGGCAAACCAGGGTAGTCAGGTGAGGGTGCGGAGACTATGGAGGGACGAGACCCCTATTTGGTTCTTAGGGGCTAGACCCCAGTTACTGAGAGGGCTAGGCCCTATATTGTTCCGTGCTGTACTTTGGGCGTAGCCGTTAGCGGAAATGACTGACTGCGTGCCAGTGCAGGGTAGCTACCCGTGGGCTTATCGCACGTGCCATAGTCACCGTTACATCTGTTCGTGACCTTGGGGTGGTTGACTGGGTGTAGGATCACCACAGGGGACTCTCCCGGCCAGGAGAGCACCATGTGTGCCTTCTACTCTTCAGAAAAGACTGCAATCAAGATCGTTCCCACGAGGAACATTTGAGATCAAGAAAGAAATCTGATAAATAAACCAATGGGTGAAAAGGAATAATTTGTTAAATAAAGTAAATGGAATAAACAACTACCTGTCCACCTTTACTACTTTAGTTAGTTGGTTGCCACTCTTCTCAGCGTTCGCTGACTTTATGTACCCATAACCCTTTTCAGGTCTAGGTGTTGAGCAGCCCGAGTCTATGGCTACATAAGGTGCTGGACCTAGTAGAGCCCAGTAGCAGTAGCTTCCTTTTGTAGTACCCTTTTGTAGTAGTGAGTTCAGACTCCTGTACTTTACGTTCTGTACTTGCACTTTTCTGTACCTTTATGTTCCTGTACTGTCTATTGTTGTGGTGGTGATATGTACTGTAGCAGTTTTTACTTTCTTTACTGTTGTACTCTTTTACTCTTAGTTGCTTAGCATAGTGAATGTGGTTTACTTTCCTGCTTTTTGGTTGTTTCTCGTTGGACGACTAGGTCTTAGGATCAGTCGAGTCGGTCCGGTCTCGTGTCCTGTAGAGATGAACCGGATCATAACACTAGCTCAATCAAGGACATCAGATCTTTTCTGGGGCACGTCGATTTTTACCATTGATTCATTCCTGATTTCTCGAAAAGCGCGTGCCCCCTAACTAATCTCCTATCAAAAGATGTCCTATTTGAGATCACGAATGAGTGCATTCACGCATTTGAAAGCCTACATGACCAAGTTACCCAAACACCGATCCTGCAATCCCCTGACTGGTCTCTACCCGTTGAGATCATGTGCGATGCATCTGACTACGTAGTGGTTGTAGTGCTTAGGTAGAAAATTGACGGGAAACCATGGTCATCTACTACACCAACAAGAAACTTGACAAGGATCAGCGCAACTACACGGTTACTGAGAAAGAGCTGCTGGCTGTAGTATTTAGCCTAGGAAAATTCAGATCATACCTTCTAGGTTCCCGTGTCATCATCTACTCGGATCACACTGCAATAAGTTACTTACTCGCGAAGGACATAAAACCTTGACTAATCCACTGGATCATGCTTTTACAAGAATTCAACCTCGAGATTTGCGATAAGGCGAGGAAACAGAACGTGGTAGCTGATCATTTATCCTACCTTCCTTCGTCTGTCATTGACCCGTCCAGTCCAAACACGGAGCATTTTCCAGATGAGCATCTATTGACTATTCACGGTCTCCCTTGGTTTGCTAATATGTTAAACTACTTGGTTACGAGGAAAGTCCTGCCAGATTGATCGACTTCCAAGCCGGACAAGCTAATTTCTGAGGCCAAGTACTATATTTGGGAGGAATCGTATCTCTTCCACATTGGCAATGATCAAGTAATCCGGAGATACATTCCTGACAACGAGGTCAACGACGTAATCTCATTCTGCCTTGACCAGGCTTGTGGTGGCCATTTCTCTAGGCAAAAAATCATAGTAAAAATCCTCCAGTGTGGATTCTTCTGGCCCACGATATTCAAAGACACAAACATTTTGTAGGGCATGTGCTCGTTGTCAGACCCTTGGCAACATGGGCCCACGAGATATGATGCCCTTGAACCCGATCATTGTGTGCGAAATCTTTAACATATGGGGAATTGATTTCATGGGACCCTTTCTAGGATCTAATAGCTTCAAATACATCTTACTCGTTGTTGATTATGTCTCTAAATGGATCAAAGCCGTCCCCACTAGAACTAGTGATCACAAAGTTCTCCGATTCATTCAAGAGAACATTTTTTCCAAATTTGGGATTCCTAAGGACATCATCAGTGATGGCAGGTCTCATTTCAACAATGTGCACTTCCAGTCCCTAATGAAAAAGTATGGGGTGACGCATCGTATCTCGACTCCTTACCACCCCCAGACTAATGGACTGGCTGAACTATCAAATTGAGAGATCAAGAAGATCCTTCAAGTCATTGTTCGACCTGACAGGAAGGACCGGTCTACTCACCTTCTGGAAGCTCTGTGGGCCGATAGAACCGCCCACAAGACCCAATTAGGCATGTCTCCCTTCAGATTAGTGCACGAAAAGGCATATCACCTTCCTGTAGAGATGGAGCACAAGGCTTATTGGGCCATACGGAAGTGCAATCTCGATCTTATGAAGGCTAGATTACACCGCCGGTTGCAAATGAGCGAGATTGAGGAACTACGCAATGATGCATATGAGAACTTGAGAATCTACAAAGAGCGGGTTAAAGCCTTCCATGGCAGGCACATTATGCAAAAATCTTTTCATCCTAGTCAAAAAGTCCTACTCTTTGATGCAAAACTCAAACTCTTTCCAAGCAAACTCAAATCTAAATGAATTAGACCATTCTTGGTGAGACAAGAATTTGGAAATGGAGCTATTGAAATTAGTGAACTCAGCCATGATTCTGAACCTTTTATCATGAACGGTCAGAGACTCAAACCATTCATTGAACTCACTGACCCGAACTTGGCTATTGTTTCTTTTGATCTCCATTCTCCCTGAGCTTATTGCACCCAACTGATAGTATTAAACTTAGCGCTTAACATGAGGCAACCTGTCATCTTTTGAAAAAACTCAAAATCCTATTGACATATCTCTTCGCTGAAATCATATTGCACTTTAGGGATCGTCCTTTAGAACAACCAACTCCACCTTTGGTACTTGTATCAAAACTTGAAATCGTTTGTAACAGTCACCCCGACCCATCCACCCACCCTTTGACCCTATTTTAATGTACGATCTATGCTAAACTCAAACCCACCTAATTTACAATGAGGACATTGCAAATCGTAGGCATGGGGGGTATTAAAGTGCAAAACGTCATAAAAAACAAATCACAAAAGGATTTTGAAAAAAAAATGGAGGTTGAGGAAAAGGAAGGTCCATTTGAGAGAAAAATGAGAAAAAGGAGGGAGGAAAATTGAAAAGAAAAGAAAGGAGCAAAAAAGTAAAGAAATAAATAGGAGTCCCTTCAAAATAATATGGAACTCACCTAACTTCTAGGTTGGATCGAATGATGAATTAAGACCTGGAAGGCTAAAACTTAAGGGATTAAGGGCAAATACCGACCTTAGGCCTCTTGGATCTGCTATGAGATTTAAACACTCACATACTTGTCAAGATCCAGATTAATCCTCAAGAGGGTGAGGAAAATGCAAAGCTTATGTATTAGATCTAAGGCTTAGGTAGTATTCGGCTCCGTTAACTGACCTCTGGTTTGCGGGACTTGATAACTTAAGCACCCTAAATCACACACAGTCTAGTTCAGTGCACTTGAATATGAAATCATGCCAAAAAGCATTTATGCTATTATGAAAATGGTCCTGAGATCTAGATTAGGAGCGATTCGAAAACACAAGGTAATTTGGACGAGTTCCCAGCGTGGAGAGGTGGGAAATTCTCCTTGAAGATGCGCAATAACATATCGTCTCCTCAGTGCTTGTCTCCTAGGATATATAAATATCCTACCAGGGGCACGTAAGCACCTTGTGCTGGTTCAGATGCCATGGGCAGCATTGTCACGAAATGTCGATTGCCAGGGTCTAGATTTAGCTACAGAATGCCATGGGCAGCACTATCTTGAAGTATCGAAAGCCAGGGTTCTAGGGCTTGTCATGGGTAGTGCTATCTCGAAGCCAGGGACCCTATGAGGATTGATAATGGGGACAAGGAATCCGATACAGAATGTGTTTAGGGCCAATCTGAGGTTGGATCTAAGGAAAAATATAAGGAAAAGAAAAAGAGAGAGAAAACTCTCCACAAATAAAAATCTTCTTCTATCCCTCTCTTACAAAAAAGGCACTGGCAAACTAAACCTGGACTAACCATGTTACAAGCACGGGTGCTTTAAATGCTGGGTCAAACAAACCTTAGGATAGTTCCTACGGGCATTAGAAACCTTCATGGTAGACTGAGGTATGAGCTAGTCAGGTTTGGATCTGGGCTGGTACTTGAGTACCTCAGGGCCTATTGTTTGTATTAAGATTTGATTCCCAGATATGTGGCTTAGTAGGACATCTTGACAGTTACATCCGACCTAGATAACTGGTTTGATCCATAAGGTTTTGCTAAGGGACTAGCAAAACCTAGGCATAGAGGTATGATAGGAACACCATCATAAGCCCTAACTAGCCAGTTTTGGTCTTAAAAAGGTAATAAAAGCTCCTACATATCCATCAGAGGGTCCTAAATTCTCGATGTTCTGTTTTGAGAAGAAAAGATGAATACAGGGTTATTTCTGCAAAATTTCCTACATTTCGACAAATACAGAATAACCATGGAGTCTTTCAGGGGTTTATTAAAGGTCATGTGGTCATTAATGTGTAATAAGTGGGTCCATACAGAACAAAATGGGTTTTCACATGATTCAAGAATTAATGGACATCTGAAATCCTAAAAATTGACCTACTTAATTAACTAAGATTCTGGTCAAGATAAAATTCACCTAAACCTTATAAAAATCATATAAAAATATTTCCTAAGGTTTGATACCTTTGATTTGACCATTAGAACCCAATTTGACCTAAAATAGAGTCTCAGACAGATAGTTGCCCTAATTTGGGTTTATATGCAATTTATCCATTCAAACTTGGTCAAAACCTAAATCCAACTTCACCATTATATTTCTTGGGTCCAAATTAGGTTGGTACCAAAATTTGGGCCTAATTAGAGATCATCTTGACCAAGTTTGCATTTTGATCCAGTCTGACTCTTTTTCTTACACACATGCCCCTAACTTTCGAATTCTTTGCAAAGACCCCCCCAACTTCTTCATCTTCTTCACGAAAGAGCCCCTACCTCCATTGAGGTCAAACTCAACGTCCAAGCAATGTTGACTAACCCAAATTCTACTCTAATGGCAATCAAATCCCCCCAAAATTGGTAGGATTGATGTTCACACCTAGGCAAACAATCTAGGACCAATTTGGAGTCCCAAGTCTCCATGGATTGCTTGTGCGAATGCATGAGAATCATGGGTTCCTTTCCTTCAAGCCCAAGCCATGAAATCCCTCTTTCCTGATCCAAAGCTTCCCCTGAAGCTCTATAAAGAGCTGGCGTGCACAACCTTTTCTCCCTAGCAAGTTTTGGCTAGATCGATGGATCAGTATCTAGCACAAGAAAGTCAATAGGGAAGACGAAGTCCTCCACTCTCACCAGGACATCTTCCAGCAATACCCGTGGTGTCTTAAGTGATCTGTCTACAACCTGGAGAATGACTGGACTAGACTTTAAATCACCTCCTCCCAAAAGGTCGTAAACAGAGCTCGGTAAAATGTTAACCCCGCACCTAGATCAAGAAGAGCTTCATCAATGTGTTGGTTACCTATAACCACTAAAATATACGGGGCCTTGGGTCTTTCATTTTAGGGGGTGTTCCATGTTGGAGAATCGAGCTAACATGGTCAGGTAGGATGACCTTAGCTTGGACCTATCTCCTAGATCGATGCTTCTGGGTGCACAGGTCCTTTAGAAACTTGGCATAGGACAGGATCTGTTTGATATCTTTCAACAAAGGCAAGCTGATTTGGACTTGCCTAAAAGTGTCCACAATCTCCTCCGTCCTATCCTTGGCTCCAAACGAGCCAACAGAAGATTCCACAGGAGCAGATAGGCGCTCTAGATAGGGCACCCTCGGCTTCTAGGTAGAGGGGTCGTCATGGCGAGAAAGGGGTGGTGGAATGACGACATCCTCAGGGTGGGTGATTTCAAGCGAGGGAGATTAGTGTGGCTCTTCCTTGGTGGAAATGGAAGTCGGGTCTGGTGTAGGAGGGGAATCCTGAGAGGTGACCGTAGGAGTGCTATCAAGCTTGTAGATTTTCTTTCCACTCCTCAGCACGATCATAGATTGAGCGTGCTCCCTGAATATGACCCCCTTGCCCTTCGAGTTCTCCTCAGAAGAGCTAGGCAACTTCCCTGGATCTCGCTACCTAACTACCTCAGTAAGATGACCAATTTGGGATTGCATATTAGTAATCATCTTATTCTGAGATTGGATGACCATATTCTGATGCTCTTGCATCGCTTTCATCATGGCTTTAAGTTCATCCATCTCAGAAGGCTTATTCTGAGAAGGGTTTGCATAGGATGGCTGGTAGATGGGTTGGGGAGGTAGGGGTCTTGTATTCCCTGAGTTAGAAGCGTCACCTTGCTTCCATGAGAAGTTTGGATGGTTCCACCACTCCGCATTATAGGTATTGGAATAAGGGTTATTGCGAGGAGTTGGGTGGAAACCTTGGGCCGCATTCAGGTCGGCCTGAATCAACTCAGGGAATTGATTTGCCCGGTGGCACTCTGCAGTGGCGTGCGTGGTGCTTTGGCAAATGGAGCACTCACTTGAAGCCTAAAAGATAGAGGCTGCATGTGGGTTCATGCTGGGGTTTGCTAAAAGCCTATCAAAGTTTTTGTTCAACAATTGAATCTGATAAGCCAAATCCTGAGTAGCCCCAACTTCATGGGCCTTTATCTTCCTCTGCAAGATTGATGATTTTCTTTCTTGATAGGCAGAGGACATATGCATGGAATTATCACTTAATGTTTCAAATAATGCCTAGGCTTCATCCTCAGTTTTGGTCATGAAGGTTCCTGCACAGGTTGCATCGATGGTTTGCCTATGCCTTTCAGATAATCCGTTATAGAACCTTTCGACCAACTACCATCTTGGCACCTGATGGTGGAGGCATAACCTAAGAAGATCATTAAAGCACTCCCAAGTCTCATGAAATTGTTCCCCTTCCTGTTGAGTAAAACCCATAATCTCTCTTCTGTAATGGTTGGTCTTACTCATAGGAAAACACTTTTTCAAGAATTCTCCCTTAAGGGTGGCCCAATCATTTACCTTTGCATCGAGGGTATGATACCAGTGCTTGGCCTTATCCTTAAGAGAGAATGGAAATAGAGTCCTCATTAGGGCTTCATCAATAAAGCCCTAGAGCTTCACAGTGGAATAGACCTCGGTGAATTCCTCAAGATGCCTGTAGGGATCCTCCCTAGCAATACCATAAAAAGAGGGAAGCAAAGATATGGTGTTGCTCTTGATTTCATAAGGATTATCCACTCCAGGTCCACGAATAGGTAGGGCTTCGTGGGTTGTAGGGAGGAAGTAGTCTCTCAAGGTTCTTTGATTTTCACCAACACTAATCTCTTCTTCAGGTCTTTCTTCAGCCATTTTTCTTCATTCTTGGTTGGCTTTCCTAATAATTGTCTCAGGCTCAGGGTTGAAAAGAAGACTATTTCTAAGAGAGTGCCTACCAAGCATACACCAAGCAAACAAAAGGTAAGAGGTCTTTTGTTGAGTTAAAGCACTTTAAGCCCTCTTCCAACCTTTCTAGTTTGGCCAAATAGAGTCAAGGCAGTATTTCTCTGTTCCCATGTGAGTGGTACAAGAGAAGTGAGGCACTTGAGATTCCTGGTCAAAGGCTATTAAGGGGATTGAGGTTACTTTTAGTTCTTTTGCGTGACCAATCAAGTTGTCAATCAATTACGCACCCTAAATAGACCTTCGAGTGCCCTAGAGATGTACACTTTGCTGTAATGATATTCTCAAATGCTCAAGTAAAAAGGTACTCCAAGGATGGAACCAAGGGATGCAAGTAGGGCGAACCCTTCCTTTGAGGCTATGCGTTAGCGGTGCCTCTTAACTACCCTTGAATTCCTTTAAGGGTTGTCTCCCTCCTTAGAGCATCAAATCACTCAGGCAAACGTTAATACCACTGTTTCAAAGCGAGATAGGAGGGTTTGCACTGATAAAGAGATCGATGCCTATAGACTTAAGGGTCTAAGTCCTAGTGTAGTGCCTATAGTGCGTGCTCAGTGCAGGAAGTGTGCATCACACCGTGAAAAGTGATTTTTCTTTTGAAACCCGCAATCAAGTTATTCAAACACTTCCTATATATTTTACTTTCTTTTCGAGAAGCAATATGACCACTTGATTAATCTTTTCAAGTCAACTTAAGTGGTCTTCCTTAATTATATCCAAATGCAATGCATGTGCAGATAACTGATGCAAAAAGATAGGAAGTAAGTACCTTACTCCAACACTCTTCGATGCAGAAATGCATGCAATGCAATAAGAAAATCTAGATACTACTCAAGCAATCCTAGATGGTCATCCTAAAGATATGCAGCCTCTAGCAGGTAGTTCGGATTTTTTTTTAATAATAAATGTGCAATCAAAAGAACTAACTAAAAATAAACCTAGAGTCTAAAGAATCGAGGATACTCCCCCAAAAATTGGCCCTCGAGTACAAGGGCGAGAAAATAAATAGCTAGACTAAACCTAAAGAGTCTATTCTAAAATGCTGAATCAGAAGTCTAAGAGGAAGAATCCTCCTAGATGGTCATTCACGCGTCTCCACACGTGTGGGATCAAGGCCCATAGGCTCCTGTGATTATCTCCACGTGTGGACGTCGCTCAAGGTCGACGTCGTCTCTCAACTATACCTGTTGCCTCGTCAGATTCCTCGCACAGAAAAGATAAAGAATGATCAAATAAATTCACAATTCAGAATAATCAGAAATAAAGTCAAGTGAATTTATTGCATCGATTGCCTCCCTAGCAACGGTGCCATTTGATGGAGAGATTTCCCTTGCAGAAATAATCAAAAAAAGTTGTCGTCACAATATGTAATGTGGTGGAAAATCTCCAATAAAAAAGCACTAAAAATATGCTAACATTGAACCACAAGATCAGGTCGTATCCACGGAGAGGCGTAAACCAATAAATTACCAATATTTGCAGTCGATTGTTTGACTATGTTGTACGAGTCTAAATGATGCAAAATTGATTCAGAGATAAGTTGTAGTATCAAATGATATCAAAAGATGGCTAGAATGAGCATTCACCCAAATTATATGAAAGTAGAAGGGTTTTTAAAACAATATCCCAATATAAAATGATTATAAAAAAAAAAAAACTTCCCTCAACCATGCATCATTTAACTTAATACCCCCATCCTATAGCAAAACAGGGGAGGGGATTCTCTTGGTCGGGCACACATGAGGAGCCGCGGTTGGCTGCGTGGCTCGTCGGAGTAGGGTTGGAGGAGAGGATCACTCTGGTGGTGGTGCAGCAGCTCGCGGTGGTCGGAGATGCTACCAGCGACGAGGAAGAGGTGCGGTAATGGTGGGATGTTGCCGCTGTCGAGAGCCACTGCAAGCGACACGAGTCACACTGGGACGTCGGCGACTGTACATGGGAGGTTGCGTGCTATTGCCGTGGCGTCAGAGAGGCGTTGACGCCGAGGAGGAGGTGGTTGCGCAATGGTTGTTGATGGGTTCCTTCAGTGTGCAGAGGTCGAAGATGGAGGAAGAAAATGGAGATGAAGGGAAAAAGGGATAGGTGGCTATTGGGGATTGGAAGGGTTGTGCGTGGTGTGCTGGGCGTGCGCAAGTGGTTGTCACGGTGGGGCAGTGCACTGTCACCGCACCGCAGATCGACGAGGAGTTCGTGGTGGCATCACAGTGCAAGCCTTATGACCCACGGTGAAAACTTCGTGCACGGGGGTGGAGATTGGCTAGTGAGAGCGGGCATAGCTGAAGGTGATGGGTGGCTGCAGTGGTGGCGGCACGCTGTCACCGTGCGACCAACGAGAGGAAGAAGGACAGTGGTAGGTGCTTGGAGACCATAGTGCACGTTAAGAGGGCTATAGTGCATGCGGCTTCCACGGTGTAGGCGAGAGGAAGAAGATGGAAAAGCCCCCTGATGAAGATCTCCCTCTTATTCTGCACGAGGGAGCGCTATTCAGCAATCTTGTTGAGAGAAGCTTGTAGAGGCATTGCGAGAGGCTGAGGGAGGTGATGGTGAGAAGCTCGGGGAGGCGTTGCATGTTTTGCAGGAAGGAAAAATTAAATTGGGTTATTTATAAAAATAATCTAAAATAATGCATGAATATGCATGCAAGCCCTTATTTATAAGCTAATCTATTTATATATTAAAGCATGCTATGCACATGCAAACAATAATCTAGTAATTAGGCATTTAAGCATTTACTTATCCCACAATTGTGGTCTCATCAAGCAGCCCAGGAGTTGCCAGATGGTGCGATCGCATACGACGCACGAGTTGAAGGTGCGTTGGAAGCTATTTTGAGCTGCAATCTGATCCATTGATCTCTCGATCGAAAGATCTGAACAATCCATAAGTGTTGCATGGTTATGAGGGCCAAAATACCTACTTTGTCCCTCATTTTAGCTATAAAAAGAGCCACAGAGCCCCCATTTGAGAGGCAACTCCAACTAGACACATCTCTAGCTTCTCTCTCCCTGCAGCATCTCTCTCTGGTCTTCTTCTAGGCGCTCTAGATCTAAAGTGCTGACGCACGTCACACAAGCATCCCTCAAGTAGCTCCGTTCTTCATCTATTTTCTATCTCTCTCTATTCTTTAGTTATTTGTTTTGATTTCTAGTTTAAAACTCTTTGCAAGTAGGAATAAAAAGTTGATTCTATGAATATCTTGTATCTCTTTCTATGCTTTCATTAGGTTAAACTATTTAGTATAAAATGCTTTGAGAATCTCATTTTGCCTCCCTGCGAATGACTCAGGACTCCATTTTTTACTTATAAATTTATTTGTTTCGACGTGATTCACAACTACAACAATATGGAAATCTTTTTACACATTTCGCGACGAACAGCCAGCAAAGGGGCATCTTAAGGCTAAAAGGAAATTGGGCCCCTACACTCATGTTCCCTTACATTACCGCCTCTTAAGGCCGGCAAAGCCACCTCTTAAAGCTAAAGGGTAATCGGGCCCCTATGCTTACACCCCTTAACATCGCTGCCTCTTAAGGCAAGCGAGCCACCTCTTAAGGCTGACAAGAGAACGCTTTAAAACTTTTCACCTCATTACAAATGTTCCCCCCGCTTCATACAGTCGAGACAACATTTGGGGGCATACTATACTATAAAGTTTTAAGCATCCTTAGTACTCACTTAGCAACATTCGCCCGCTAGAGAGTGGGGGCATATAATGAGTGGCAAAAAGCACCATCGGACTCAAAACTTCACACATAGCCCATATAAAGATCCGAACACCTCGACTCAAAGTAAGCAGGTGAACACGGCCTCTCCTAAAGGCCTAGCGTGTCTAGGTCAACAAAGTACGGTAACAATACCCATAATGCCTATGGCAACATTAATAATGAGGTTACCGATGCAATTAATGCTCTGACAATGGACGAACCCTGAACATGGGCTTACCAAGAAACTGTTGGTGCTAGAGCACCACGATCACTTGTTTTGATGATAACAAAACACGTGTTATTTAACATTTGCAATTTGAGTCCTAGATTTCAGGTCAATTGCAAATGTGGACGTGTTTAGACGAAGTTCGAGCTCGCATCCAGG
Source organism: Thalassia testudinum (assembly GCA_037157565.1). NCBI lineage: Eukaryota > Viridiplantae > Streptophyta > Magnoliopsida > Alismatales > Hydrocharitaceae > Thalassia > Thalassia testudinum. Next base: position 18,246,205 of record JAZHRO010000026.1, on the reverse strand, counting down.
ACGGATTGGAGGAGCTTGACGGAAAACAGAGGAGGTTCGCGTGGAGCGAAAGATTGAAGATGGAAGGAAATGAAGAATAGGATAGATTTCCTTCTTTTGTACTTGTTGTATTTTTTCGTTTCTTTTGTTGCTCTTTATTTCCTTAGATATTTCATGTTAAAGAGCCTCAAAGAACCCTAACAGTAGTCCTAGGAACACCGGCACAACCCTAGGATACTTAGGTTTTCTGTAGAATACTTAGAAAACCAATATAGGGTTCAAACAGCACTTCCAGACGTCTAATTCCCAAATCAGACGTCTGATAAAGTATCGTAAGACGTCTGACTGTTGTTTCAGACGTCTGATAACTGTTAGGCTGGACATAGCTAGTTCTGTCTGATGAAATCAGACGTCCAGACCTTAGTCCAGACGTCTTAGAAGACGTCTGATGGACTTGCCAGACGTCCAGATAGTGGACCGTTGGCTGGCTTAGCAAACAGTCAAGAATATGACCGTTAGAGCCTTATCAGACGTCCTTAGGTCTTTCCAGACGTCTGATAAATGACCGTTTTGCCTCGGCTGACCCAAAATCTCTTCTCAGAGATTTTCTAGCCGTTGCAATGTTTGGAAATCAATTCCCACAGTAAAAGTAGGTTTCCAGACGTCCAGACTTAGTGCCAGACGTCCTGTATGTCGTCTGATGGACTTGCACAAAAACCCTGTTTAGATCTGATTCAAGTTAGGGAGAAACCCGCATAGAATCAGACGTCTGACCTTTAAATCAGACGTCTTAAAGTGGCCTTACAGACGTCTGATGCCAGAGTTAGACGTCTGATTACCCTGTCAAATGTAATCATTGTCCTGATTTCGGCCTAATTCTCTTGGACTTTGTTCCCAACGGCTATAGAACCTTTCCTAAGCCTTCCAAAGCCTTCCTAAGGCCTCTATAAATAGAGGGGAGCCTTTGACACACCAACACACACTTGGATACACTTAGCTACACACTTTCACACTCTTTTGTGTCCAGAAAAGATCTTGCTCTCTAAGCTCAAGTTCTACATCTTGAGAGCATCAAGCCTTCGCGCACCCGCTCTCCCGCCGTTGTTCACGAGAGCGACATTGCGCCGTTGCGTGGCTCACGCACCCGCGTCATCATCGACGCACTCCTTGCAAAGGGGAGTTTCCTAATTCCTATAGAAGCTTAGGTTTATTACTTTGTTGGCTCTATAGGTTTGTTGTTTATTTTATCTTTGTCTTTTGGTTGGGTATTCGCTTTGCGAATTCCCGTCTCCTTCGTGGGACAAAATCCTTCTCGTGGAGAGAAGGGGTTGAGGAACGCTACCCTCGTACTTGTAGCGTGGTTGTACTGAGGTTGAATCACCCTCGTTTTAAAGTGATTCGGTTAGTGGATTTGATCAACTAGGTTGATCGGAAAATCCTAACTCGAGAGGGTTAGGTGGTGGTTTTCACCCGGTTTGGGTTTCCACCTAAAAATTCTTTGTGTACTTTGTGTGTTTGTTTATTCTGTGATATTGTTTATTTCCACATTTTATTACGTCACCCCTCCTAGTAGGGAACTTTCAGAAACATGACAAGAACATGGAGAAAAATCTCGTAAGATTTTCCAGTTGTAACAACACTCTTTGTAACTGTAACTAGAGAAAGAGGCCCATGCAAGAGCCTCTCCATGCAATCTGAGAGAGAGGGGAACCCTGAGAGATTGTAACACCGCTATTTCTAATGGATTTTCTAGGAGCCTTTCCCTCCCCCTAGATGTATACCCCTTGCGGTGAAATTGGATAACCAACCTCCTTGTCTTTCTTGCAGTTGCCTTTTGTGTGATTGTTGAGTCGGATCCTCCCTCTACTGAGGAGCCCGATCAGCACTCGATATTTGATGCTCAATGGAGTTTGATCATTTGCATGTGGTGCTCGGGGATCAACACTCATTGTACGAGTTTAGAAGGGAGCCTTCTCCCAATTGTTTGGCTCTAAACCTCGTGTTGACTCCACTATCTATAGCTATTTTGTTGTTCCTTTCTTGTAGTTTATGCTATTTTTGCTTGGTGTTTGTTGTTATTGTGGTTTTCTTGATTTCACTTGGTTGGAAATGCGAGTGTCAAAGACATTTTACAAGATGCTGATCAATCTATGCAAAAGTCTCCACCAAATTTAGCGAATCCACAATCACAAAATAAGAAAAAGCAATTTCATTATGCATATGGTTAGAGGGTACAAGAGTTCACTTAAATGACAAATAAAATAGGTAAGAAAAAATGTGTCAATAATAATCGTTAGAAATGCATGTTTTTGATAAAGACAAATTATACTTTTATATATGCTTTGAGGGCTAACAAGTATTGTAGGAAAGTTACTTAAAGAAAGTTTGAAAAAGGAGGAAAGTCATGTGTCTTGAAAATAAGAAGAGCCTTGAATATGATGTCTTACCAGAAAAAGTTTTCCTTTTATTCTTGTGATTTCTTCTTCTTTTTTGTATAATGTAAAAGAGCTCAAAAAATCTTCTTGAAGCCCATAGGGTACTTCTTAGAACCTTTCCAATATCTTTATCTCACAAAATCTTTAAAAAATCAAGTTATTAGATTTTTCAAACATCTAAAATTTCTTCCTCAACATCTCTTTTTTCAAAATTGATTTTATTTGCATCAAATTGACCCTAACTCATATCTCTCTCACTCTGGTTAACATTTCTTTATATCGAATTTCTTGAATATTTAAGACATCTAGATTTGTCTTTTAGACATAAGCTTAATTACCCAACATCTAATTCTTTTAAATTCCAGCGTTCACAAAATCTTTAAAGATTAGTCGTTTAATGGTAAGATCCTTTGAAAATAGGAGACATTTGACCAAGTTCTTCATATGTCTATTGTATTTTTTCTAGATGTCTTTCCATTCTTTCAAGCATCCTTGGATCTTGCTTTCATGAAAGCCAATAATTTACTCAAGTACTGACCTAGGTCTCTCAAATGTCTACCTCTCAACTAAGACGTTTGATTTTCCTTGGACGTCTATGTTTCTTGTTCAAACGTCCTTGGATCCCAATGTCAACAGAACTCAACTCCTATAACTTGTCCTTGATATTGTGATCTTTTCAAATCTCTATAGGTTTTTCTACATATCTGAATTTCCTAATTCACACCCAATTTTGATTTCCAAACGTTCCGAATCAATCCTAACAATAGACTTCAGATACTAGAAATTTTTTGATCATTGGATCTTTTTCAAATCTCTATATTTCTCCTTAGAATCTCTTCTAAGAGTGACTCATATGTCTAATCATTACTTCAAAAGTATGAAATAATAATTTTAGATGTTTACTCTTCATCTCAAATGTTTATCTTTGTCAAATTTCATATTTATGTTCCTTAGCTGTTCTAACTCAATAATTACTTTCTAATTCAAATTTCCAATGGTTAAGGCTTGAACCTGACCTCCTACACCCTATAAATACCTACCTAAGGCTGCCTAAGTCTATACACTACTATCCTAAGTAATTCCCAACATTAAACGTTCCAATTCTCTCTACATTGATCTAAGTGCTCATTATGCTCCTCTCTATTCTTTTAAGCACACTTCCTCCATGCCTACACTTCTTATTTAAGTTTACAAAGGGAGTATTCCAAGCCTCATCTTATCGTTATATGTTTCTCAAAGGCTCATTAAGATTCTTGTATATTTTATTTTCTTTTCTACTATTTTGAGTGTCTGAGTTGTGAGTTACTCATTCTCTCTCTTGATAAGGACAAAACTCTCATTGAGTACCCGGGCTGTGGTTTTTCTCACAAGGGTTTTTCTCTATAAATTCAATGTTTAATTTGTGCGATTGTTTATATACTCTTTTGTTGTACAATTCGACCCTCTCTTATGCCATTAACATTTGGTATCAGAGTGCAAGTTCACTATTTAGGCATAACAACCATGTGAAGATCTACGGCAACAACAATAGTGGCAACTATTGGCAACAATGAATACTCCACCACCAAGCTTCCCTACTTTCACGGGATGAACTATAACTATTGGAGGCAAAGGATGAAAATATTCCTGCAGTCCAGTGACTTCACAGTTTAGGAAATGATGGAGACACCATTCACTAAGCCAATCAAGCCTAAAGTGGGGAACTATAGTGATGAATAAAAGAAAGTCTCTCCTTGAACTCCAAGTCCATGAATACACTCTATTGTGCATTAAGCCCTGACGAGTTTAACCAAGTGTCCTAATGTACCACCTCACATGACATTTGGATAACACTCATAATCACTCATGAGGGAATGAATAAGGTAAAAAGTTCCAAGGTTGTTTTATTAACATAAGAAAATGAGATATTTGAAATGCAGGAATGTGAGAGTATCAAGGATCTGCATATGCGCTTCACCTACATTGTGAACAACCTAAATGCACTTAGCAAGACATTCATGAAGGGCGAACTCGATGGTAAAATTTTAAGATCTCTAATGAGTTCTTTTGAATCTAAAGTTACAACAATTGAAGAAGTAAACGAAGTCAAAAACTTGGACTTGAACAACTTGCTTGGAAATCTCATGGCTTATGAAAGCAAAATGAAGAAAAAAAAGAAAGGAGCTAAAGAACCAAAGAAGATGCAATTGGCCTTCAAATTCAACTTCAACATCAAAAAAGTGATGACGTTGATGAAGCCTACTTACACGAAAATTTTGGAAGTTCTTAAGAAACAATAAGAACTTTAGCAAAAGAGGATTCAAAGAAGAAAACAAGGATGACCCCTTGATTCACTACCAATTGAAAAAGAATGATCGATTATGTAAGAAAAGATTATTCTCTTCTCAAGAAGGACTTAATGAGAGAGAAATTAAAAAGCCTTTTAAGAAGTTCAAGGAAAATAAGGCTCTACAAGCCACTTGGGATGATTCCAACTCAAGTGAAAGTGAGGATGAAGATTTTTGCAACCCAAATGAAGAAGCAGCTTACCTTAGACCTATGGCTATCGAAGATGGGGTACATGATCTATCTTTAGAAGAATTAGTAGAAGCTTTCGATGATCTTTGTAACACTTTCAAAAAGATTAAATATGAAAATAAAGAACTTAGAGAAAAACATTACTTGCTTCAAAATGAAAAGCTTGAACTTTTACAAGAAAGGAGTTCCTAGTTGATGAGACTAGTTCTCTAAAGACTAAAAATTCACTTCTTGAATCTAATATTGTCTTGCTTAAAGGAAATTCAGAAAAATTAGTAAAAGATCTAGTTAGCTTTACCAAAGGAAAAGAGAACCTAGATCAACTTTTAGTTGCTAAAAAACCTTCCTCTTGTAAATTTGGTTTTGGTTTTTGATTTGAAGTAAGTAAATCAAAAACAAACAAGTTTGTTTCTAGTCAAAAGGCAAATGAAAGGATAGTCTTTAACGGAAAATATAAGACTAAAGTTAGCCCAAGTGGACCCAAGAAAACATGAGTACCAAAACAAACTTTGCAAACTTGTTTTGTAGGTCAAGAAGTAGACTATTCAAGATAGATTTTCATAAGAACTAGGGATGGATTTCAAGCCATAAAGAAGAATGTTGACCAACAACAATTACCTGAGTCAAAATGCTCAATGGAGACCATTTTTTAGGACAAAGGTAAAGACAAAACAAAAGACAAAGGAATGTGGATTATGGGCAGTGAATGCTCTAAATATATGATGGAAAACAAAGAGTTATTCATGAAGCTCAAATACAAGGAAGGTGGATCCGTCACATTCGATAACAACCATAAAGGGTGGATTATTGGAATGAGTACTATTGGTCAAGGTAACTCTTCATTTAATCATGTAGTCTTGGTGAAAGGGCATAAGCATAATCTCTTGAGTGTAAGCTAAGTATGTGACAAAGGTTTTGAAGATTTATTTAGTAAAGATTTCTTTAGAATTTTTGATAAAAAGACTAATGAAATATTGCTTGAAGAGAAAATGTTTAAAGACATTTACATTGTTGAAATAGATAAGAATAGTGTATATGGTTGCTCGGTAGCTTCTAGTGATGAAATGTTTTTATAGCATAGAAGATTTAGATATCTTCATTGCAAGTATTTGAATAAAATTGTTAAATATGGACTTGTTAAATGTTTTCCTAATAAAAGCTTTATCTCAAGCTCTCCATGTGGTGCAGGTACTTTAGGAAAGCAACAAAGTGTTGTTTTAAAAGCAAACTTTTTTGTATCTACCTTTAGACCTTTAGAATTATTGCACTTAGATTTGTTTGGACCTATAAAATCTGGTATTTTCAATGAGAGTAGATATTGTCTTCTTATAGTTATTGACTATTCTAGGTTTTGATGGGTATACTTTCCTAAACATAAAGACCATGCTCTTAATAGTTTTAAAAAATTTTCAAAAGTTATTTAAAATGAGAAAGTGTATTAATTTGATTTCTCAAATTCATATCAATCATGGCGGTGAATTTGAGAATTAAGACTTTTCTAATTTTTGTGAAGATTGAAGGATCAAACATGAGTTTTCTTTCCTTAGGGTTGCGTAACTAAATAATGTGGTGTAACAAAAAAATCGAACTCTACGAGAGTGTGCTCGTATACTTCTTATTGAATTTGGGTTACCAAAATATTTTTGGACTGAAACCATCAACATAGCTTGCTATGTGCTAATTAGAGTGCTTATTAAGCCTATAGTTAATATAACAAGTTATGAGCTATATCATATAGAAAACCCCCTAAAATTAGTTATTTCAAAGTTTTTGGAACTAGGTGCTATATGCTTATTACTAAAGAATAACATGATAAGTTTGGTGCTAAGGGAGATGCGTGTATCTTTATTGGATACTTAACCAAAAGCAAAGCTTATTGAATGTTTAACAAGAGAACAACAACCGTGGAGGAAACCCTACATGTCAAATTTGATGAAAGTCCTTCCATGAGTAATAACGAAGATGAATTAGTAGTAGTGATGATGAGGACCTACCCTATATAGATGTATCACACATAAAGGAATAAAATGTACATAACTTAGCTAAAGAGTGGAACTTTCATAAAGATCACCTAAAAGAACAAATGATTAAATAGATTAATGAAAGAATAAAAACAAGAAATCAAGTATAGAAATTAGTTCCTAAACCAAGTGGTTACTCTATTATAGGGACTAATCAAGTATTTATAAATAAAACTTATGATAATGGTCAAGAAGTAAGAAATAAGGCAAGACTTTTTACACAAGAGTATAATCAACAAGAAGTTATTGACTATGATGAAACTTATTCACTTGTAGCAAGATTGGTATCAATTCAAATGCTTTTAGCTTTCCTTTGTGTTTAGGTCTTCCACTATATCAAATGGACATAAAGTATGCTTTTCTAAATGGTTTTATAAAAGAGGAAGTATATGTTAAGCAAGCTTTTGGGTTCTTGAATCAACAACATCTTGATTTTATAAGCTTGATAAAGCATTTTATGACCTTAAGCAAGTACCAAAAGATTGGTATGAATACTTGAAGAATTATCTCCTTAAATTTGGACTCTTAATGAGAAAAGTTGATTCAACTCTTTTATTTAGAAATAAGATAAAGATCTACCTGTTGTTCAAATCTATGCAGATGATATTATATTTAGTGTTACTAATGAATTACTTTGTCAAGAATTCTCTAAGATTATGTAGAAAGAATTTTAGATGAGCATGATAGGTGAATTGAAGTACTTTATTTATCGGAAAATTCATAAACTATAAGATGGAATATTCATAAGCCAAATAAAATGCATGTTGGACACATTGAAGAAGTTTGGTATGGAAAACTCCAAATGAAAGAGCACTCCAATAGGGAAAAATATAAATATGGATATGGATGCAAATAGTAAAGAAGTAGATCAAATCACATATCAAAGTATAATCAGATCTTTACTTTAATTTATCTTACCATTGACTTGATATCATGTTTAGTACTTATTTTTATGCTCGTTTTCAATCTTCTCCTAAAAGATCTCATTTATTTATAGTAAAGAGAATTCTTAAATATCTAAAAGAAACATATAATTTTGATTTATTTTACTCTAAAATGACAACCTTTGAATTACTTGTAAATAATGATGTTGATTATATTGATAGTAGGATCAATACAAAATGCACAAGTGAAACATTGGCAACGTCACTTTCCTTCGGTAAAGAAAAAAAAAAGGAGGCTATGATTACCCACCCTCCCAATGCCTCCTCTCCCCTGCCCGTGACCCTTATCCTCTCCCTCCCGCAGCACCTTCTTCCCCATTCCCCCGACCTTCCCCTCTCCCATTCCTGAACTCCTCAAGTCCTCCTTCCCGCTCTCTCTCTCTCTCTCGCGCGCGCGCGCGCGGGCCTCTCGGTCGTCACTGCCAGCGTCGACGCGCCAGAACCGCCGCCATCTCGACCTCCTTTCGAGCACGCATGCGAGGGAGCTAGGGCCTCTGCCCTCGCCCCTGTTCTAGCCCTTCAGACCACCCTCCTCCAGCCATGTGACGCCTGTGTCGACGCGAAGGGAGGCGGAGCGGGGTCATGGGCACATCAGGTCGCGGTGGGTCACCGTCTCTCTTCCTCTTTCTTTTCCTTCCTGTTCGCCAAGATTTGTGCATACGTGTAACGGTGTTGGTACTCCGTGGCGTGGCTACAGGTGCTCTGGTTGCTGGATGCTGAAGGTGGAGGCCGACGTGGAGCCTCGCGGTGAATGAGTGAGGGCGGACCTGCGGGAAAGGTAGGGCAGTCGTTCCTCGGTGTATTATCTTCTTTGATTCCATAAATTAGGCCATACCATGTGCGCTCTTAGCCAGATTGTATGTTAAGAATACACACACACACACACATATAGATGCATACCCTAGTTGGGTAAAGTCAAGTTCACGAGTTGAACCGAGGATATGTAGAGCCCATCTTGGATTGGACCTAGATAAGGTAACCATGGTAGGGGTTTCTATAGAAACGCACGTGGTGTGCGATCATCTCCAGCATGTGTTATGACCCAACCTGGGTTCACATGTGAATCGGGCTAGACCATGCCAACCCTATACATGGAGGCTAGTTAAGTGAGTGGGTACCTTCCAATTCAAGATGTCAGCCACCACATTGGTCTTCCTTAGATGGTATGAGATACTACAGTCATAATCCTTTAGGAGTTCCAACCAACATCTTTGTCTCATGTTAAGTGCCTTCTAATCAAATAGATACTTAAGTCTCTTATGATCTGTAAAAATCTCAAATGTCTCACCGTACAAGTAGTGCCTTCATGTCTTCAAAGCGAAGATGACAGTCGCCAACTCCAAGTCGTGAGTGTAGTTATGCTCATGGAGCTTCAACTTTTATGATGCGTATGCGACAACGTGATCCTGCTGCATGAGCATACTGCCCAGCCCCTGCAATGAGACATCAATATATACCACAAATCCACCACTGTTATTTGGGATAGTAAGTACAGAAGCTGATGTTAGCTTCTCCAACTCCTAAAAGTAATTCTTGCACTTGTCGTTCCAAGTGAAGGGCACATCCTTCTTGGCCAACTGTGTCATTAGACGCGCTATTTAGAAGAAGCCTCTAATAAATCGTCTGTAATAACCTGTTAGTCTCAAGAAGCTGTGTATCTCTATCACTATACGTGTCATCTCCCACCTAAATACAGCCTTAATCTTGGCCGAATCCACAATTATCCCGTCTCCGAAGATTACGTGCCCCAAAAAGGTAACTTGACTTAGCCAAAACTTGCACTTGTTGTACTTGACGTACAGCCTGTGTCGTCTCAGAGTGTCTAGGATCATGCAAAGGTGCTGCTTATGCTAAAACTAATCTTGGGAGTAGGCCAACACATCATCAATAAAAACAACCACGAATTGGTCTAAGTAGGACCTGAAGACGTGGTTCATCAAGTCAATGAAAGTAGCGGGGGCATTGATCAGCCCAAACGGCATGACCAAAAACTTGTAGTGTTTATACCACATCCTAAAAGCTGTCTTGGAGACATCTGTCTCCCTGATTCTCAACTGGTGGTAGCCAGATCTCAAATTAATCTTAGAGAACATGGTGGTATCTCTCAACTGGTCAAAGAAGTCGTCGATGCAAGATAAAGGATATTTGTTCTTGATGGTGACTTGGTTTAGCTATTGGTAATCAATACAGAGCCTAAGGGTATCATCCTTATTCTTCACAAAGAAAACTAGGGCCTCTCAAGGGGACACACTGAGCTTTACAAAACCCATCTCCAACAAGTCTTGCAGCTAGGACTTGAGCTCCCGCAGCTCAAGTGAGCTCAAGTAATGCCATTCTATATGACGCAGTAGAGATGGGCTGGTCCCCGGTATCAATGAAATCTTAAACTCAATCTCACGCTCAGGTGGTAACCCCAATAACTCCTCTGGAAAGACATCTGGGTACTCACAGACCACTAGAATGCTCTGCAGGTCGACTTTCGAACTAGGCTTCACTACGACACAAGCCAAGTATCTCACACACTCTTGGCTCAACAACTTTGCTGCCTAAAATGCAGATATACACCTAAAACCTCTGTCCACTAGTTGACCATGGAACTCAAAGGGATGCAACTTAGGAATAGAGAAGATAATTTTCTTCCCAAAACAATCCACCAAGGCGTGGTATGAGGACAACCAGTTCATCCTCAAAATCTCGCCAAAGTCCTCCATGCGGATCACTATTAGATCGGCTAAAAAACTGTACCCTCCTATCGTGACCTTGCAGTCGGTAAAAACCTCCTCTACCAGGAATAACTATCCCCCTTGACCCTTAATCAAGAATGGATTCTCTAGCAGTGTACTGACATGTCCTAGGCTGACAGTAAAGCTCGTGGAGACAAACGAGTGTGTGGCACCGGAATCAAAAAGTACGTAAACTAATTAACCGGACACTATATCCATATCTGCTATCATTGAGCCAAAAGTTCTAGCATCTCTGAAAGTCTGGGCGTTGGCACAACCCTTAATCTTGGGTGTAGAAGATGCAGCTACGCTCTAGGTCGAGCAAGTTGCTACTGGCCTATACCCATCATGAGAATATCGCAACAAGATCATTCCACTAAGGAACATGCGAATAAAGAGGAAGCATGGCCTTATGTTAGTATGCATTGGAAATCATATAACAAGTAATTGGCGGACTGGTAAAATATACTAAATGCTTGCGGAATTAGTTATTATATTTTTTCAGCTTTTTACACATTTACCATATGTCTGCCGCTCTACTCAACTTTTTGCTGATGCCTACTATTTATACTTAGGTAAGGGGAGTGGGTAGCCCACTCCACCCGCTGCAGAGGAAGCTGGGCTCAGCCATGCCCAGCCGTAGTTAGCTTCTTTTCCTGTTGTAGTACATTTCTATCTTTAGAATCCTTAGTTACTCTCTTGCTCTTTTATTTGTCATGTGATGGCTATCTACAGACTCTGCTCTTTTGTTCTGGGACTATTGCAGGGCTATTTATCTTAATGCTTTCTTGTCATTAATTATTTTATTGCTATGGTGCATGTGTGAAAAATGTGCATGTTTTGGTCAATTACTTGCTGGATGGCCAGGTCTTGGGATGGTTGGCATAGTGCGGCACGGTTCATGTGTGGAGTTAGGTCGAGTTGTAACAGCATGCAAGTACGTGCATGCGAGAGAGAGGAGGGGGGTTGCATAGGTGCAACCCCACTCAAGGCTTGTGATGTGAACTATTCTATTATATTACCTTTCTTCGCAAAGTGATGGTTTCATTTTTTCTTTATCGCAAATGATTTAAATTTTGAAGGTTTCTTTGGCATTGGGGGTTTCTCTATTTAAATGAGCTCCTAGGGGTCTGTTCATTAGCATTTACGAATTATGATATATCATGAAAATATGATCAAGTAGAAAATTTGAATCTTAAATAAAAAAGGAATGGTTCGTATTTATCTTTTTTTCCAAATGCCATGGTATTTTCTTTTCAAATGCTAGCCATGGTACATGTGCTAGTTTTTAAAAGAATGCACAATTTTCGATCACCTATATGCATGAATTCCACAAGTTACCGATATCATGTTGTAAGCCAAAACATTGAACTTCATGCATTCTTAACGTCACATATGGTTGCATGCGAGCGAGGGGCCTTTAGATGGACCCTTGAGGATTTATGTGGCCTACGGTGCACATCAAGTTACTAATGGGCCACAGTAGCGTTGTCTACCCACCAAGGGGGTGGTCGAGAAAGAGATTAGACCTGAGCACGTAGGAAGAATGGGCGACTCACTTAGGCCCCTGCTGTACGAAGTGACATGCCGCTATCCTTAACAAGAAAGGCCTAGCAATGATAAGCGATCTAGGCAAGTGATCGTGAGCGAAACTTGTCAAAATCAGGGATAGTAACACGTAGAACAAGGGACGTGGAAGTGAGAAATTGAAACAACCAAGCAATGACACCTCAAAGAAGGGACCTCGAACCCATGGTTGACTCCGTGGTAAATACCTCGAGGAGATACTAGGATAGACCCTTGAGCTTACTTCTGAGATACTCGAAAAAGTGTGGATATCATGAGGGTCTAGGAGGGTTTACTGATGAATAAAGTCCGAACCAATTCATATAGGATGATGAATTACTCGTAACAAAGTGTCAGGACTAATGAGGCTTACACGTGTGTTGAGAGTCTTCGCACAAGTTAAAGATGCAAGATGCTAACTCAACACCATTCCATTATGAGGAACAGTGGGTGATTGATTGATGATTTGGAAAGCTAATTAATTATGGTTAATTATCACGTTTTAGTATAATGTCACAATTCAAACGGATATCATTTTTTTATATCAAGTTTTTACTAATTTTATTTCAGGTTATTCACTAGGAGGCAGTTATTGATATACATCACTCTCTATTATCCAAAAATAATTTTTTATTTCAAAAATATGAAGTTTATTTACAAATGAATGAGTATTGAATAAAAGAATTAAATAATGAACTAATCTAAGTCAATTATGTATAACAATAATGTTAATGATAATGCCTCAAACATATATACAGATAAAAAGGCATTAAAAATTAAACTAAAGTAATCTAGATTAGTTATATACACTAAGAACTATGTAATGTCTTAATATAAGTACAAAACGAATATATACACACTATATTACATACTATACTAATATATATTTGCTACCTATACTAACATATATAACTATCTACACTAACATCTATATGTGTCACTAAAGGGCCTTTAAAAGCATTTATATACAAAGTAAGGCAAAAACAACCTATATATATACATACGTATACATTATACTTAGCATATATACTAACTATATTTACTATATATATACACAGCACGCTACACATATAGAAATAACGCACACTACACAGCACACACTAACTCAGACTAACACTTAATCATTTTTAGCCTTAAGTTAACCCTAGTTAGTCTCTACTTAACTAAAAATTAGTAATTTACAAGTCCAACCTTTCGCAGGATCAATAGCTTACTAGGGGCCAGATCATCCACTACTAAACTTGGGTCCTAGTGTTTATTAGGTGAGTTTGCATAGTTTCGGGCCCATACAGGCCCACAATAGACCACAGCCCATCTAGGCCAACCGAGCTCCCAACCCTCAATATGTACGCACGCACACACCCATGCTCATTATGCGTCAAGCGCTGACGATCGGGAAGGTTGTGGGCGTTAGTGCTTTTATAGCGGGGTGGGAGGTCGTCAACTATCGATGTGGGGCTATCTTGTGTGCCAAAATCAGGTGCACAACCCGTGGTTTTTGGCAAATGATCGACACCCCGTGATACATAGTATCCGACTCAAGTAACAATCGGACCTCCTTGGGTGGCTGATCCGATTGTAGGTTCTAAGCAATCTTACAAATGACACAGGAAGTGGTTACCCAATTTTACTGCAAAAGGTGTGCGTCTGGGGGGAGGATGAAGCTCCCAACTAAGCACTAGAAATTTGGCAAAGCATACAATCTTTCGATTTGTCTCGAATTACTTGGAAGAGACCTTGAGGGCCTTCTCATCTATTTATAGTGCTGGGATCGGGCTCCCAATGAGATCTAAGCAGATCGGGCTCGGGCTCCTAGCGGGATCTTCTAAGCGGATTGGGCTCCTAGCAAGATCTTTTGAGCAGATACCTCACCAGGTTATTAATAGCGGCTGCCACTATCAGCATTTATTGGGGGTCCAGGCCTGTTGCACCATCGCTGACCCCTCTGATGGATAGGGTCCTCTTGGTCCGGTTATGCCCAACCTTCTCATGTGTGGGCAGGTTGGGCTACTAGATCTGTCTGCAGGAAGTTCTCCTTGGATGTAGGCAAGTTGGATCCCTGAACCCGCCGGTATCCAAGCTTTTCTGGGCCAGATCCTTCTTTTCGGGCCTATTGCGAGGTTTCAGGTTCGATGGCGTTTTTTGCCCTTCATCATATGCCCCTTATTCTCAAGCTAGCAAATGCTTACTGAGAGAGTTACATTTGGAGTAGAAACTCCGTGGTAGGTAATGCCCCCAAACACTACCTCGACTGTGTTTAAGTGAGGGAGCATTTGTTATATAGCAGGGTTTTTGGGACGAAGTCTCGTAGTTGTATCGTCCTTAAGAGGTTGTATGGGACACATGGGCTTATGCCATTGGCTTTAGGAGGCGGTTATTAGGCTTACCGACCTTAAGAGGTAATTTCGAGGCCCATCCACCTACTATGTCACCGGCCTTAAGAGGCGGTTTTGAGGCGCATCCACCTGCTTTTTCCGCGAGTAATGGCCAATTACATCGGGATCGAAAATGGTGTCTCGTTATCTAACGAGACTAGCATTTATTTTCATTATGAGGCGAAGGCCTCAAGTGTTGTGCCAACCATTGATGGGACCACCTATTTTCTACGGCAGCAAATATATGCATAGGGGTATTAAATGCCCGTAATGATAGCCGAAGTTTTCTTCACCTTTAGCGATATATTTGGAATCCACGCCAAATACGGCGAGATTTCATTTTTTCAAATGTCGCGCCTCGCAAGGGGGGAATCGCCCTTCGCAGGGGGCTATATATAGAGGTGGTGGGTCATGGTTAATGACCCACCTACCTCGGAGAGCGCTTGTGGGAGAGCTTTTACTCTCAGCAGAGCGGTGTGAGGGGACATCCTTCATTGGAGCACCACCGTGTCGAGGCCTCTTTAAAGCGAAAGCCGCTATGTCGAGTTTTGCGAATAAGGGTATGTTGCTTCTTCCTCTGGAGTCTATGTCGAGACTAGGTCTTTATATGGTTTTTCGTCAGACTTTCATAGTCGGTCTGTGATTGTCTTTTTTGTGGGAATACAGGCTTGGTAGGGTGTTATTTGAGGCTTGTGGGTCCGAGACCTGTCTGTGTTCAAATGGGTCGAAGGACATGTTTATTATATGCAAATTCGCCATAGAGCATGGTCTACGGGTGCCCTTGAATCCCTTTGTGTCCTTTTTTCGCTTTTACCGCCTTGCTCCTTTGCAGCTCAACCTTAATTGTTGGATGGTGCAGCGCCTACATCTGGGGATTGCCCATTGTCTTGCTTTGTTCCCCTTGCTTTTTGGGTTAATGCCCTTGAAGGTGAAAAAAGGTAGGCCGCCGTCTGGCACTTACACATTGTATAGTCGGTAAACCAGATATCGGATAGTGGATCTCCTCGATAATTTAAAGGGATAGGACTACCATTTCTTTTTTCTCTCCAATCTTCAAGACCTCAGAGTCCTGTGCACTTGGCAAGGTCCACCTAAGAGGGACCAACCGCCCCGAGCCGAGGATTTTGACACATTCGTGCGAGCGAACGTGGAAAAGTTAGTTAAGTTTGGTTCGATTGCTCGGTTAGAGCTCAGGCGGAAGGACATCCAGGAGGCGCTGTCATGGGTGGTGGACTAGTTGCCTACACCATGTAAGTGGGGGGAGATAGAAAATGGTTTTCGTGTCATACCTTAAAAAGACGAGGTAGCAACGTTACCTGCCACAGGTCGCGGCAAGGCAAGGAAAGGCTTGTGGAGCAGGGGGAAGGGAGTGAGCCTGCTTATCAGCAGGGGCTGAAGCGAAAGGAGGAGGCCCTTGAGGAGATTGCAGAGGAGCCAGCAGTCCCCCTGAGGCGTGCGAGGGTCGCTACGTGGAGCCTCTGCGGGAGGAGTCGGCGACATCCTCTCCGCATAGCCCTGATGAGGTCGAGTGGGAGGGTGTGCATTTTGCCCCCTTGACGTAGTTTAAGCCACCTGAGGTGATCTCCCTTGTTGACTCTTCCTCGGAGGCACCTCTGGAAATAGTTTGTCCAGAGGGTACCTTTGATTTTGCTGTTTCGTCGGCTTCGCCGAGGGCCTTTACCCTATTAGCGCAGGAGGCGGCTGGCGCAGGTGACGTTTTTTGCTAGCCCTACTACGGACGAAGCTCCACAGGCGCCCAGGTTCTGGTGGACCCCTCTGGCTAGGGGGGCTCAAGGATGATCGTCCGTATCGTCGGGCCCATTGTTGGATACGTGCTGGAGGGTGCCCCTGGGGGAGCCAGACCCGGGCTTGGGATGCCTGTGCAACTAAGGACATCAAGCGACACCCCCGACCTGGAAAGGCAGGTGCCAAGGCACCTGCATGATGCCGCGTCTTGGGTCACTTCTAGGCCTCCTGGCATGGACTATAGCCACATGTTCTACTGCATGCACATGATAAGCTCGTGAGGCATGTGTTTCGCTCCTTATTTTTTCTTGGTCATAGCTACTCGTATTTTGACGTGCTCATGGTTTTCAGGTGGAGATGCTTGGGTCGTTAATCGAAACGATTGACCACGGTTCGTATAAAAATCGTCGCTGTTGTAGTATGTGTCGTAAATACAAACTATTATCGCGTCAATTTTATTTAATTACATAATTTTTACTAGTTTATTTCAGGTCGTTCACTGGGAGGCAGTTATTGATATACATCACTCTCTAAGTCCAATATCATTCTTTAATTACAAAAAGATCAATTTTATGTACAATCATGAATGACTAAATTAAACTAATTTATATACAAAAGAATGTATTAAAATGCTTGCAAACATATATATACAAATAAGCATCAAACACTATAAATGAATAATATATACTATATATTTATAACGTATAATAACAATACTTGTATATATGTACAATAGTAAGTAATAATATAAACTATACTAACTTAATATACTAACATATACAGTAACATATATAGTATGTACAACGACATATATAAATGTCACTAAACCTTAGAAAAAAACTATGTACATAACCTAAGGTAAAAACTAGGGTCTATAGTGACACTTATTTTATCTACGGTGACGGATTATTCTGTTAGTAAAGCTATACTATTATTTATATACATATATAGCTCAAATATTACTTATACTACGTATACTTAATATACAGATACTTATTATATATATATATACACATACTTCTTTCTCTTCTGTACCTAGCCGAGGTTCTCTCATTCTTAACTTAGCTTCTTTTATCTCTTCTGTACTTAACCATTTATTCTTCTTCGTTTTCTCTTCTTACTCATTAACCCTCACTTAGTACAAAAATTAGATTTTAGGTTGGCAGGCGGTTTTTTCGAGGGATATACAGCACCCTTTCATGTGGGACTAGACCTCTACTAAGGCCACCATGATTTGGTTAATTAGCCTTGTAATTCCGATTTAAGCTTCATACTGGGCCCACACAGGCTTACGTACAGTGCCAGGCCCCCAGCCTGCACCGCACACCATTCTCAAATCACAGACCAATGCCATAACATGCTCAGACCAGAGGGGGGGCATAAGGGTTATAAGGGCACCCGGTGCCTAACGACTAAAGTGGGGGGAGAAGAAAATCAATAAAAGTGGCATCGAGCACTCGTATCTTACCGATGTGGCGCTATGTGCACCCCTTCAAGCATTGCTGCTTCCCGTGCGCTTGTACTAATTTCAATGTTTTGGCCCTCAATATGAGGGTCATAATTTATTATAAATTAAAAATAAATTATATGATATTAAAGTATTTACATAAGACTACATAATTGTACAATTAATTTACAAAATTAATATTATATAAATAAATTAGTCAAAGTTTACGGTTTATTCATATTGTTTATTAGGTTTTATTTCTTAATTACGTATAAATTAGTTAATGTATGGTCTAATTGACCTTGTACAGTATTAATATACATATTAAATATTTAATGAAGATTTTTATTGTATTTTACAACATTTATTTTGATTTTATTTACATTTAAAAAAATGAATTCAGGGTATTATACATATAAATTAAGTATAAATATTATAATACATTATAAATATAATTAAATTAGTCTAATTTACTTAAAATACTACAATACAACTATACAGTATAAATTATCTCAGTTATAACTTAATCTACTAATTTATTTTGATTTAACTTAATAACTTAATAAATTAATTACTTATTATATATACATAATTAAATTATGATACAGGGTTTAAAATATACATAATACATATATAAATATGTATATACAGTATTATTAGTAAATATATTTATTTACAAGGTTTTATATATTTGCTTAAGTTATAGTACTTATAAGTTAGTATAAATAATAAATAGTTATACAATTAAATTATATACAGTTTAAATAATCTTAAATATTTAATTTACAATATACAATATATATACAAGTTATTTATACATGTTATACTCCTATTTTACAATATATATACATATAGCTTACTATATAACTTATATTTATAAGTATATACATAATATACATGGTATTTTCGGGTATTTTGGAGTTTTTCTTCTTTTTATGGGTTTTATGTGTTTTATAGAGGTAGGAGGTGAGAGAGAAAGAAATAGATGAGATAGAGTGTGTCTTTTTGTATTTTTGTAGGTTAAATTCTTTTATTAAGTTTAAAGGTATATCGAACCGTCGGTTGGTATGTTTTACCAAGCTGAGGGTTCAGATGACCTTGAAACTTAATGTACACCTAGAAATATACCTGATCTTCACCAAGACAGGTTTATTTTATTTTTTTAGATTTTTTAAAGCATTTTTATTTATATACAAGTTTAGCTCATTCTAGGGTCTTTCAAGTGTTTTCAAAAGAACTTAAGATCCTAAATCTCAAATGGATGGTTGAAATGGCAGTGGACTGCCATAGATAAGCTCTAAACACTAACGGGTGTGAAATCATATAATCAGGCTTTTTAACTCCATTTCCATATATTAATCATTGTGGACGGTTAAGCATACATAGTTAGCTGACAAAGAATGATTTAACAAGGTTACAAGCAATCCAAATGAGATTTAAAATTATAAAACAGTACATGGAGGCTTATACACGAAAAATTCCACATTATAGAACATGTTAGCCCTACAACAAAATTATTCCTAGCTCCTGCCCAACAGCAGCTACCAGCAACAGCTACAGCTGCTAAAATCAAGTAGCCACAGTAGCAACTGACAGTAGCAGCAACAACTCACAGTAGCTCTCAATGAGCTGCTCAGATACCTTAAATTGACTTCTAAGGTTGTTGTGCAGCCAACACTCAATTTCAATAAATCAGAGTTGGGGATTCCGGTAAGAAAGACTCATTTTTAGTAGTTCTAAAATGGAAATTTCAGTAGCTGCTCAGATGCCAAATCTAATCCATAATATCTGTCATAGACAACAAAGATCATGGGATTAGATTGAAAATCAATCCAACAAAAATGTCGCTGCTATGCAGCATTTTAATATGTGAAATTGGGATTCAAAACACATAATGACCAACTAAAAAAAAATGATAGAACTTGAATTAGCTTAGAAATCAATTGAAAACATTGTATCCTTACTCAATAACATTCTAACCTTGATTTCCATATCAAATGAGAGAGAGAACACTGATTTGATCTCTTCCTTATGCTATAGACAACATGAAGGGAGAGTTCAACTCGACCCATTAAATCCGTTTGACCTGAATCCCAAATGTTTAAACCTTAAGGGATATTGAGAATCCCTTAGGTAAGAAATCCAAATTCAAACATATTAATTTACACACAAATACATGTGAGGACCTCAAATCAACAAAGTTGATTCTCCTTGGCACTCCCACACCTTGAAAATTATAGAAAGACTCAATTCAAGCCCAATTCCACCATGGCTCATCTAAGGAAAAGTTCACCAACAAAGTCATCTTAGATTCACAGCCATGGACTGATCTATTCAAAAACATATCGATTCACTTGATCAACAACTCTTTAAAGCCCAATTTAATCAAAATCTTGCAATTTCGCATTGAAAATCAAATTAAAATTAGATCAAGTAAATCAATTCCTTTTAAATCAGATCATGGGTCTTTGTGAACAAAACTGAAGTGAGTGAAGAGACCCCTAGGTGGATTTGAGCGCAAATCCTCATCTCAAAGCTTGAAAGCAATGGGATGGGGATTTGACTCCAAATGGATGGGTGGATTGCAGATTAAAACTTGAGGAAACCAGAAAGCGAAATGGAAACATGTCAGGGGAGAAAACAATGATCAGTGAATGGGGGAATCCGTCTCCTCTGATCTGAAGTGATCAGAGGAGGTGAAAATGTGGAATCTATGCTAACTCTACTCCTAAGCTACACTATAGTCACACACAGATCAGAACTAATCTACATCTAAATTCTACTGTTAAACTACTCTAATTAATGCTACAGCTAATCTAGAAAGCAGTAAACCTAATCTAAATAGAGGAATGGGACCTTTGGATCTCCACTCGGTGGATGGAGAGGAAGAATGGAGGGAGGAAACACTCCAGCAGAGTGAAAACTTGCTAGTGGAGTTCTGCATCACCCTCAAGTGCTATGGAGTCCTTAGCGGCAAAGAGAATCGGGGAAGAAGTGAAATTTCACAGCCGGCGGCCATGAAAATGGGGAAAGGTGGGGGGAGTAGCTGGAGGGGAAGAACGACCGGCTCGAGAGGAGTAGAAGGGAGCGATCTCTCGTGCACGCAGCTGCGGAGCTCCTTAAGTAGAGTGACAGTGAATTAGAGCATCGTGGTGATGCGATTAGGCTCCAAGGGCGTGGGCGGTGGGGAATTGAGGAGAAAGTGCACGCAAGCTTAAATCAAAAAGCGGTTGTTGGATGGGATCTGGGTGAGGTTGTGATCGCACGCGTCGATTCACGCGAAGCTTCCAATCAATGCGAGCCACAGATCGTGAGGTGAGGGAGGATCAACGGTCACGATTGCTCACGTTCTTGCGTGCTACAGTGCACGTAGGCAGCAAGTGGGTCGTCAGTTCTTTTGGTGAATTTGCAGGCAAAGCCCTTCAGCGAAGGGGTAGAGAAATTGTGCAGCAACCCATAAGTGGTAAAGAACAAATGTAGAGCAGTCCTTCTAGGCTTGCAAAAAGGTCCTTGCGGCCTACAAATAGGTCCTTGGCTAGTTTTCTATAATGAAATGTAATGTACTAAGGACCTAAATGTAAATCTTTAAGTACAAGGCCCTAATGATGTCCAAATGCACCTAAATTTTTATAAAAGCTTAATTGAACATTTGAGAAGTTAATTATACTTTTGATTTGAACTTTTAAAGTCATTTATATGTTCAATTTGCATTTGGATCACCATTTAATCTTATTTAAAAGAATATCTCATTTAATGACCTAATTATGCATTTTTAACACAAAAATTGATGTTTTAGGTCTTTTTCTCTATTTCCCATATTTAACCCTTTTATGTGTTAATTTGATAGTGTTTGACTTAGTTTCTAGCTTAACTTAGGCGATTTAACTATGATGAGTCGTAACTCATCAGTTATGTTGCATTCCACGTGGCGGCGCTCCCCCGAATCTTCCCTCCCCGACTGGTCAAAGCAACGCAGCAGACCTAGCTGCTTAGTGGGCCGTGACGGCCAAAGTGGAGCATCGACAATTGCTCCGACAAGTGGCGGAGGTTGTTGCTGCATGAGAGAAGGTGAAGAAGGCAACGGAGGAGGTCGAGTGAAGGCTCCGCTCCTAGCGAGAGGCGACCAACCAAGTGGATCGGCTAGAGGGGGAGCTGAAGAAGACCCACTCCATGTTGCGGGGGTCCTCCGTCGCTGGCGAGGAACTGGAGGAGAGGCTCATAAGGGTGCATATCACCCATCTAGGGACTTTGAGCATCCTGTCTATGTGCCTCTCGGCCACCTACACCAATGTTGTCTCCTTGAAGGAGGAGGTGCAAGTGCTTAAGGCCAAGCACTCTTCCTCAGTGGAGGGGTATGAGTGGGCTCTTAAGGAGGAGTGCGTCCGCTTGAGTATATCGATCGATAGACTTGCTTCAATGCGGGTGAGTCTAGAGGAGGCAGATGCGGAAAGGCTGAGGGTCAACCTTGGCGAAGCCTAGGAGCTTGCGTTAGAGTGGGGCTTATGGGTAGTGGAATTGGGGCCGGCAAAGCCCGCAGAGGAGGTAGAGGGGCTTGAGCTGAATGCTGAGGTGGTGATGGACTTCTATGTCACGCATCTATCGATGGTAGTGATCCAGGAGGAGCTTTCGTGGGAGATCGAGAAGTAGTCTCTAACTTCCATCTAGGCCCTTATTGAGGGGAAGCATGTCTCCGCGGAGGAGTTGTGCGACTGATCCATTAATCGGTTGGTGTTAGAATATGACCGCCTCGAGGAGGCTGGTCTTATTGCTGACAACAAGCCCGTAAAACTACCTGCGGATTGATCACCTGATAATGGGGTGGCCCAGACGGCTACTGAGGAGACAGCTCAGCCAATTGTCGAAGAGGCACGCCAGTTGGAAGTTGCCGACTCGGCTGCAAGTGTTGTTAGTCCACTCCGCCTTTGTCTCCTCTCTCTCTCTCTTTCAGAGAGAGATGTAACAAGCGAAACTTTTGGAATGAAAAAATCTCCTTTCTTTATTGCCCATGAGCATTTATACATAGTACATTCGTAAATTGCTCGCATGCCAAGTGCAAGGGATATCCCTACCATCTAAGGCTTGTAATTTGTAGAAGTTGCCTGGATTGTCTTTACGAATCATGTAAGGCCCTTCCCATGATGGATCTAGCTTCCTGCTCGACTGGGTCGGCATGGAGACTTCACACTTATGTAAGACCAGGTCTCCTTGAGAGAACTTCTGCCTTTCGACATGCTTATTGTAGGAGGCGGATGTGGCCTCTTTACATTTGAGGGTTGTCTCAGAGGCTTTGTCCCTTAGCCCTTCTAGAAGGCCTAAGGATAGGCGGACTTGGTCGTCATTGGTGGCCGAGTCATAGAGTTGCGTTCTGTAGGTGGGGAGGACTATTTCGATAGGTAGCCGGGCTTCCATGCCATATACTAAGCTAAATGATGTATGACCTGTTGAAGTCCTCTGGCAAATCCTGTATCCTCAGAGAACATCTAGAAGCTCCTCTACCCATCTTTCTTTGGCTGAATCCAGCCAGGGTTTGAGTGTTGAGATGATGGTGCGGTTAGTTACTTTGACTTGCCCATTTGCCTGGGGATGACCTACTAACGTAAAGCACAGGTGAATGTCCCACGAGGCACAAAATTATTCGAATTTTCTGCATGCAAACTGGGTTTTGCTGTTTGTGACTATGTAGTGGGGTATCTCGTACTGAGCTATAATACTCTTTCGGACGAAGGATATGACCCTATCAGCTGTTGGGCTGGCCATGGCCTCAACCTCAACCCATTTGGAAAAGTAGTCGACAACTACCAAGATAAACCACTTTTTAGTCGATGCTGGCAGGAAGAGATCGACGAAATTCATGCCCCACTTTGCAAAGGGGATGGAAGATATGACGGGTACCATCTTACCGGGCAGGAAGTGGTTCAGGGTGGCGAACCGTTGGCATTTGTCGAATTTGCACACGAAGGTTTTGCAATGTTGCTTCATTTGGGGCCAGAAGGAGCCCACCTGGAATATTCTGGCAAGGTGCACCTTGTACCCTTCATGGTTCCCACAAGCACCTCCGTGGGCCTCTTGGAGGGCTTAGGTTGCCTCATCCTGAGTTAGGCAGTGTAGTAGGGGGTGGAATACTCCCGCTTGTATAACTGCCCATATATCAAGTATATATGGATGCTTTGAGGCGAGAGGCCCTAGGCTGAGGCTCTCCCAGGGGCAGCTCACCAGAGCTCAAGTAAGTAACGATAGGTGCCATTCAAGAGGTGGATTGCTCTATCGCAAGCGTTTTGGGAGCGAGGACAGTTGGCTCTTTCAGAGCCCGAAGGTAGATGTCCTCGTCTTGCTCCTGAGGGATGGCGGCAGCAAGTTTAGCCAACGCGTCTGCCAAGGGGTTGCCTGCTCAGGTCACCTGCCTGATGGAGACAATCTTGAAATCCACCAACTCCTCCTTGACTGTGTTGGCGTATAACATCATGTTCAGATCCCAAGCTTAGTACTCACCGTTTATTTGGTTGGCAACTAGCTAGGAGTCCGTGTGGACCTCGAGCGAGGCAATCCCCATCGATTTTGCTACCCAGATGGCTACCATCATGGCCTCGTATTTCACCTGGTTATTGGACATGGAAGTCCAATTTTATGGCATACTTATGAGTAACGCCATCTAGGGAGGTTAGGGCTATCCTGTCCACAAACCTGGCTATCATGGAAGAGTCGTCTACGTATAGTCGCCAAGGGAGAGAGAGGGAGGTATCAGGATCAGTGAATTCGGCTATGAAGTCCGCCAGAACTTGTGCCTTGATTACCCTTCGCGGCTGATATTTGACGTTGAACTTGGCTAGTTCCATAGACCATTTGATCTATCGTGCTGACCCTATGAGCTTGTGTAACATTCGTCGAATGGAGTAGTCTGATAGGACCATTATTGAGTTGGCTTGGAAATATGGGCGTAGCTTCCAAGTTGCAGTGATGAGAGCTAGCCCCAATTTTTCGATGATCGTGTTCTTGGCTTCCGCGCCTTGGTAAGTTTTGCTAATGAAGTTCATGGGTCGTTGAACTCCGCCCTGATCAATGACTAGGACGGCGCTGGCGGCCAATGCAGAAGCGGCCAAGTATAGAAAGATAACTTCCCCGTGCTGGGGGCCGGTAGGACAGAGGGTCTTTGGAGTGCACTCTTGACTTCCTCCAGGGCCTTCTAGCAGTGGAGAGTCCAATGGGAAACGTTGTAGCCTTTGCCCTTTTTTATACACTCGAAGAAGGGTAGACGTATGTCGAAAGACCAGGACAAGAATCGACTTAATGAGGCGATCTTGTCGACCAGCGACTGTAACATTTTCGGCATGCTTGGTGGTTGCAGGTCTTCAATTGCCTGGATCTTATCCGAGTTGCCTTCGATTCCTCGTCTAGAGACCAGGAACCCCAGAAACTTGCCGGCCGAGACCCCAAAAGTGCACTTGTCCGGGTTCAGGTGGAGGCGGGTGTTCCTTAGAATTTGGAACACGTCGATCAAATATTCTAGATGTTGTGGAAGTTTGTTCCCTTATTAAGCATATCATCAATATACACTTCGAATAATTTTTCCTATTATTTTTGCAAAAATCATGTTTACAAGGCGCTGGTATGTGGCCCTAGCGTTTTTTGGGCTAAATGGCATGACTCTATGTTAGAACAGGTCCCTATTAGTGATGAAGGAGGTGTGAGGGTTGTCTGCTAGGGCAAGGTTAATTTGGTGGTACCCGCTATAGGTGTCTAGGAAGGACATCTAGGATTGTCCACTACAGGAGTCCACCAGGGAGTCCACTATTGGTAAGGGCAACTCATCCTTTGGGCAGGCTTCGTTTAGGTTGGTGAAATCGACGCTCATGTGCCACTGACCGTTGGCCTGGTTACAAGTCCTTGTCCGTAGAAACCGCCTTCGTCTTCATTGGCTTGGGTGGGGGTAGTAGGTCCTTGTTCGTAGACCATACTTCCACCAACACGTTCGCCTGGTTCATGGCCAAGGGAGTGTATTCTTCAAAATAATCCTGCCTAGTTGGGCGGAGACCGTTGTTTTGGCCCTTGCCTGGCTAATCGTTCCTCCGCTCTGAGAGGTTGGCTTGCGCTTGCTGAAGTGGCCACTTCTACGGATGGAGATAAGGGTGGATTCGCCTGGGGCTCGCCTCTCTCGGGCTGGGCTAGCGTCATCCTCGGATCCCTCTGCCAGCCGATTGCAGCAGCGGAAAGTCATCTTGCTCCGCAAACTTTGTGGCGCGGTCCTAAAGTTCCGCCATGTCTTTGGGTGGGAAGTCGTCGATGTCATACCAAAACCTCTTAAGTTAGGAGTCCTAACTTGAAGTATTAGATGACGATGACATCATGAGGCCGCTTGCACTTAAAGTACTGGGTCTTAAATTGGTTTAGGTATGACCAGAAGGACTCACTCTTCCGCTGCCGGACTTTAATAGCCTTTTGGAGTTGTCTCTAACCTTCTGCTGTCCAACAAAGTACTGGTAGAACTTGTCGGCCAGTTACTAGAAGCAAGCGATCTGTCTAGTCAGCAGTTCATTGAACCACTCATAGGCCATGACAAACAGATAGGATGGGAATACTCTGCAGAGCACTCTGTCGGGGCAGCCGTGCACTAGCATCATCTAGCGGTAACTCCCAACGAAGTTGTTGGGGTCCGTCGTCTCGTCAAATGGGGCCATGATGGGCTACTTGAATCTCTCGGGCAGAGGGGTTGTTAGCACCTCCTAAGTGAAGGGGTAGGTGGTGACATAGGCTTGGGGGCATATGCCCCTCATAGTCTTAGTAATCTGGCGGACGATCTCTGGGATCGATCCCTCGTTGCCGGTTGCAAGGGGTTGAGCCCCTGAGATTTCATTCGAGGATGGTGGGCGAGGAGCCTTCAGCAGGTCAGGAGGGACTTCCCCTCTCTGGCTACTAAGCTTCGGCTTTAGCTTCTCGAGCTGTTCGTGCAGACGAGCGTTTTCGTCCTCTACCGCGCAACGCCACCTCAGCTGCTATTCGTTGAGGTTAGGTTGGCAGGTCTCCCCCTGTGGGACTGGACCGAGCTCTCGGACCTACCTGATCTCTAGGAGCTTCTCTGTGACTAAGATTCCCTCAGCTCTGAGAGCCACCAGTTTAGCCCGACACTGCTCTTCCCTCGCCTGTAGCTTGGGGAGGGGGTCATGCTCGTGGTCCTCCAACAGCTAAGCGGGGATTCCTTGCTTCTCCTTATTTGGCTCGATCGGTGGGGGTGTCTCTTGGACAACGACACGCTTGACTCAACCCGATCCAATGCTTTCTTCGGGTTAGCGCGGGAGGAGTTGCAAGTTGTGGGTACCATCGGGAGGACCTCGAGAGGTAGGAAACATTATCAATCGACAATCGCTTCCCACAGACGGTGCCAATTGATCAGCACCCTGTGATATAGAGTATCCAACTCAAGTAACGATCTGACCTCCTTGGGTGGATGATCCAATCGTGGGATCTAAGCAATCTCAGAAATAGCACAGGAAGTGATTACCCAATTCCACCGCAAGGGTGTACGTATGGGGGAGGATGAAGCTCCCAACTAAGCACTAGAAATTTGGCAAGATTACAAAGCATACAATCTCTCGATTTCTCTCAGATTGCTTAGGGGAGGCCTTGAAGGCCTTCCCATCTATCTATAGTACTGGAATCGGGCTCCCAGCGAGATCTTCTAAGCGAATCGGGCTCGGGCTCCTAGCGGGATCTTCTGAGTGGATCGGGCTCCTAGCAAGATCTTCTGAGTAGATAAGCTACCAGGTTATTAATAATGGTTGCCACTGTCAACATTTATTTGGGGCGCAGGCTTGCTGTACCCTCGTCGGCCCCTCTGATGGATAAGGTCCTCTTAGTCTGGCTATGACTAGCCTTCTCATGCGTGGGTGGGTTGGACTATCGGATCCGTCCGCAGGAGGTTCTCCTTGGATGTAGATGGGTTAGATCCCCAAACCTGCACATATCCAAGCTTGTCCTGGTCGGATCCTTTTCGGGCCTATCGTGGGATTTCAGGTTCGATGGTGTTTTTTGTCCCTCATCAGCCAACATTACGTCTAATTACGATACTGAATAATTAATTATTTTCAAATTAAATTATATGTACATGTAGCCAATATATAGGGCTACTTATTGACATAGTTATTTTAACTTAGTTAAATATATAATTGTATTTAAAAATTCATTAAAGTTAGTAAAAATATATGTTGATTTCATGTTAATTTATTAATTAAAGGATAAATTAATAAATTAATTATTCAATTTACTTATAAGTTAGCTAATATGCATTATTAACTTATTATTGCATATTTTTAATTTATTTTTAGTGATTTATTTCAATTTAAACACATTTAAATACACATCTACATATGTATACATTATAAATATTGTTCTACAATATAAATAGGTTATAAATATACTGAAATTATTTTAAATTATATTATACAACTATACAACATAATTTACTTCGATACTTTTTTAAATTACTCATTTAAATTATTTTAACTTACTAATATACCTAATTAACTTATGAACATAATTATATACAATATATAGATAAAAAAATAAATATAAGGGTACATTACTATACAATATAATTATTTTAAGTTATTTATACAGTTATAATTATAATTACAAACATATACTTAGCTATATACAATTATACATGGCTTATGTGCATCTAATATAAATAAATAAATACGTAATTATATAATTATAATACATATATACTATACTTATACAAACTCTAAGGCAAAAACTAGTGTATATAGTATAACTATACTTATACAATATTTATATATATATACATACATCTATACTATAACTCAACACATACTAAACACCTAACTTACCTAGAGCTACCTATCACTTAGCCAAAGTACACACTACACACTTAGCCATTTATAACTTAACTCAAGTTAATCTACACTTAATCAAAAATTTAGGATTTGTGAGCCCAACCCTTCGCAGGATCAACAGCCCGTGGGGTCAGATGAACCACTACTAAACTTTAGCCCTAATGTTTATTAGGTTTAATTTTGCATAGTTTCGAACCCATACAGGCCCACATACACTGCTCCCAACCCACGTCGAGGCTACATAATACTCAGTTTACATAATCGTATGGGATCCATCCCCTAATCTTGGGATGGGTAGTTCATGGGCGTAGATCGTTAAATAGAGCGGCAGGGGCTCCACAGGTCACGATGTGACACTAACTTTGAGCATGAAAGTGGTGCACCGCACCGTGATTTATGGTTGATTTCAAGGGTTAATTAAAATAATAAATAATTGATTATTTTGAAATTAAATTATAGAATTATGTAGCCTATACATATGGCTACTTATTGATATAATTTATTTACATTAATTAATTCTATAAATATATTAAAAATTTCGTTAAAATTAGTGAAAAATACACATTGATTTTGTGGTTAATTCATTAATTAAAGTACAAATTAATAAATTAATGATTCAATTGACTTATAAATTAGTTAATATACATTATCAACTTATTATTACAAATTTTTAATTTATTTTTATTGATTTATTTCGATTTATATACATTTAAGTACATGTTTACATATATATACATATATATAAAGTATAAATACTATTTTACAATATAAATAAGTTATAAATATACTGAAATGATTTTAAATTACATTATACAACTATATAACATAACTTACTTCAATACTTTATTAAATTACTAATTTAAATTATTTTAACTTATTAATATACCTAATTAACTTATGAACATAATTATATACAATATATAGATAAATAAGTAAATATAAGGGTACATTACTATACAATATAATTAATTTAAATTATAGATACAATTACAATTGTGTTTATAAATATATACATTGTTATTTACAAATATATATAGATTGTATGCATATAATATAACTAAATAAATATATAATTATATAATTATGCTACATACTGTACACTAATATAAATACCTATCTAAGTAAATAAAATAAATATATAAGTTATTTACATACATTATAGATATATAAGTTACTATATACAATTAACTTAATATTATATTATATGCAAGTAAAATACTATATAGAAGGTATCTTTATGGATTTTTGGAATTTTTATTTTATTTTTATATTTTATATAGATAGGGGAAGAGGAGAGAAAGGTGAGAAGAAGAGAGGAAGACTCTTTCTGGTATTTTCACTTTTAGTTCTTTTATTTCAAAATCAGAGAAGACTAAAACTTGTACTGGTATATTCTACTATTTATAGGACTTGAAACCTAATCTAATTTGACACACACTTAAAATTAAATCTATTCTAACTCAAGACACATTTATTTTTGTATGTATTTACAAGTTCGATAAAATAAGGCTTTATGAAGGTTTTACAATGAACTCAAAGCCTTAGGAGTCATTCAAAATTGCTGGAAATAAACTAAATAACATTATAAACATCCAAGCATCATTTAGAACCAAAATCAAACTTCAAATCATGGTTTAATCATGGAAATCCGACAAATTTCAAAATAACCATATTGCTGACAGTGAGTTTCAAATGGAAATTACATGCTATTTCAATCAGATTTGAGAACTCAGTAGTACATGTATGTTTCTAACAAAATGCTCTAGTACTACAATCTACTAGAAGGATCAATAAAACTCATAATGCTCGAGGACTGCTTGAATTATATGTCCATCAATTCTGACAATGCAAGTGCTCTGCTATCCATTATCTAAATCAACCCATATTGATACCATTTGTTTTCCACAATCCAATCCAAGAAGTTTGGGTTATAGAACTTTAAAGACTCTCGTCCAGAAAAATAAGACTCATCAAAAATATCAGAGTTTAGAGTTCAAAATATTTAAGCAATCACTCAAACTTGTTGTAAATTCATCAAAAATCCTTCTCAGATCTTATTCCAGGCATAACAATCATGATCAAAACATTCAAACTCATGTTCATGTCTAAGATTTCAAACTCAAAATAGAATATGAGTGTTGAAGCCAAATACCCCAGACCAAATTCAAAAACCATTCTTATTTGTTGCAAATCATTTATAAAAGGTCCAGAATTTCATCCCAATCCAATCAGAACTTAAGAAACCTTGAAAACCCTAATCTGATCCTCATCCCATGCTGTAAACAACATGAGAAGGAGAAATCAAATCAGACATTCAAATCACTTCAAAAACATTCACAAACCTTCATTAAGATGTCACAAACCTCATTCAGACCTCAAATAATGGTTTAAAACATAATTAATCAAGAAAACATTGTCGCCCACCTAGGCTTTTAATCTAACATCACTATGATGATATGATCATCTAAAATACCTGTACACTATTAATTAGTGTTCAGGTGTCCTAAATGATCCTCTAAAACCAAGTGGTCATTGTTATGGCCTCCAATCCACATATTGGATTTTCCTTGGCCATAACTACCCAGCAGAGGACAAAATTCATTACCGCTGATCTAAATTAGGTGCAAAGCATTAAAGCAAGGAAAATATAATCAAAGCAGTCCAAATCCATCGCATCCAACTCAATAATACATTAATCAACTCAAGTCACATGATTAAAACCAATAAAACCAAATTGAATCCCAAATCTCCTAATTAGGCATTAAAATCAAATCAAAAGTAATTAAGTGAATCATACTCAATTCAAACCTAGGCGAGGGCCATTGTGATCCAGTGAAGGGTATGGGATGGCCCTCAAGTGGATTTTTGCATGATTTGGATCTAGAAGCTAGCTTCAGATCCAAATAAGCTCTAATGGATGGAATGAGATAATGATCAAAACATTGAGAAAAATAGTAGAAGGTGATTATGAGATGAAGAGGGAGCTTAGTGGATCAAAATGGATAAATGGCTTCATCTCCTCTGATCTGAATTGATCGGAGGAGGTGGATTGGTGAAAATCTATTCTACTCTGATCTACTCCTACTCTAAGCTATCAATCAGTAAAATTATGATCTAAACTATGTAATCTACTCTAAATCTATCTAGAAAGTGAGTAAATCTAACTAGAAAGCAAGTAAATCTACTCTAATTGGAAGAATGGGATTCCTGGACCATGAGTGGTGGTTAGTGGTGACGAAGTTGAGGAAGATCTCCAGCGATTGAAAAGCCCACTAGTGGAGCTTCTGGGATGTCCCCTGGTGTTATGTGATCCAACTTGATGTGGATGAAGTGAGAGAGGGAAGGTGGTTGCTGTCACCAGCCGTGGAGTGAAAAGGGCAGAGGAAACTGGAGAGGGAGGAAAGGATCAACCCAAGGAAGTAGGAAGGGGGTTGATAGCCTCAAACAAGTGAGTGTGAGGGTCCTTAAATAGGCGCTATGGGATAGGGTGACCTGTAGTGATGGATAAAGGGTCGAAGGGCATCAACAGTAGAGAAGAATTGGTGAGGAGTGTGGGAAGGATTAGGATAAAAATGGTCCGTTGGATGTGATCTGGAGACCAGCGCGAAAGTGTATGCACTGGTTATAGGTCGTAAGGTGGGGATCCACTATTGGATGAAGGTGAAGAGGATGGACGGTCAGGATGCTCCGTGTTATTCATTCAAGAACAAGAGCTGAAGGCAAGCATTAGGTCTTTGGGTAAATATCAACGAGGCCCAAATGTGCAAAGTGGTAGAAATATTGCATAGGGACCCATAAGTGGAAAGAAGTGCTACAACCAGGTCGTTAAATGCTTGCAGATGAGTCCGTAGCTCTTTTTAAATGAGTAAAATATGAATGCTTAAGGGCCTAAATGTAATGCATGTAATCCAAAGTCTAAATGATGTCCAAATGCAATGTAATTGTTATGACATATTAATTGAACATGTTGGAACATAATTCAACCATTGATTTGTACTTTCAAGCTCAAATTGGTGTTCAATTGGCATTCAGAGCATCCAAGTGTGTTTTATGTATATAATATCTCAAATATGACCTAATTATGCATTTTTAGCATAAATTGAGTGTTTTATGCTATTTTCATTAATTCTCACACTTAGCCCATTTATCATGTTAATATGATAGTGTTTAACTTAGTTTCTAGCCCAACTTTGACATTTTAGTTATGATGAGTCACCTCATCAGGCTTAAATGAAGGTTAAGACATGAACTCAAAGCCTCAAAAGCTCATCTAGAGTGCTGGAATGAAAGAATAAGGCAATATAAACATCCAGCATCTGACCAGATTAGATTTAACCTCAAACACATGATTTATTCATTGAATTAATGATCAAAATACTTTTTGGACATAATTCACATTGCTTATTACTAACAAAAATTTCTACAACTCTTTATATGGATTACAAATTATTTCCAAACCATAGAAGTTATCTAAACATTTTGGAAATGAAGAATCAGTGATGAGAAACTTAGAGATAGCAATGGAAACCAAAATCACACTCATACTATGATATAAACAACATATCCATCATTAAAATGTGATTTATACAGTTAACAACTCTGATTACTAACAAAGAATCTCAATTATGGATTTACAACTCTTTCATGCAAACTACATCACTTCCAATACATGAATGCTTATACTATCAACATATTTACTCAGAATACTCAAATGAACTTCAGACCAAATAAAAAATCACTTTAAGTAACCAATCAGGTGCCTTTACAAGTGCTGATAGTTCTTTATTCAATACACTGTCTGATCAAGTTTCAAACCACTTGCCATATTATTTTCATTCCAAAGTCCTTTTTAATCAATTGGGAAATGGATTTGAGCAAGTTTTATCCCAAGTAACTCTGTGTATACATTAGATTATTAGAATTCAACCTCATTTGAGATTTAATCCAGAAATACTCATTAGAAGTTGATTTACTAACAAAAATTTATCAGATCAAAATAACTACAAATCACAAATACAATCACTAATACTCATTGGATAACCATTAAAAACCTCTTTAAATCTCCAATATAGCATTAGAACCCTAAATAAAAGCTTGGCTTTCCAAGATGGTTTCAAACTTGGGTGATAAGATGCACATCCTAGATCTAAATTCTTTTCGCTAACAATCACATTCAAATGTCGTAAATAATCTTAAAATGATTTGAAACTACACAAATATCAAATCGAAGCATATAAGCTCCAGAAACCCTAGCTTGATTCCTCTCCTTCGCTATAGACAGCATGAGAAGAGTATCAAACTAGACATTTAAGTCACTAAAATCAACTCCCGTGCCTTCATTAAAACCGTCTAAACTCAATCAAGCCTTCAATCAATGGAAAAAAAATAATTTAAAATCTAAAACCAATGTTGCCTGCCTGGGCATTTGATATGAGATCGCCACAGTGACTTGGTCACTTAGGTAATCTGCACACCATTGATTGGTGTTTAGGACACCCTTACGATCCTCTATAACCGATTAGGTCATCGCATGAGTTTCAAATCCGTGCAACTGATTTTCATAGGCTCAAGCTACCCAAAAAAATTGTAACAATCGATAAAATTGGGTATAAACACAATTCTCAATCCAAATCCATTCACTATAGTTCATACCCATTGCAATCACTTTAATTCAACAAATATAACTTAATTTGGCCAATTAAAATAGATTGGAACTCAATTGCTCTGAAAATTTCTCAATCATTCATAAAAATCAAATCTGATTCAATCAACCAAATCAAATCTAATTCAAGGCACTGGGAGGGCCATTGTGATCAAATGAGGTGTATGAGGAGGCCCTCAATTGGATTTATCGCACCAATAGATGTGAAAGCTACAAAGCTTCAGATCTAATGGTTGCCTGATGGATGGGTGAATTGGCGAATTAAAACGAGAGAAGTGAGTGAAAGTGATTGTGAGTTGGTGGGGGAGATTATGATCAACTGGATGAGTGCGGATTACTCTCTCTGATTAGGATTGATCAGAGAGGCGAAATCAAAGAAGTGAAGTGGCAACTCTAATCTACTCCTATTCTAACACAATTGAATGATGAATTCTAATCTAAACTATCCAATTAAGCTAGAAAAGCATTAAATCTAACTAATAAAGCAGTAAGCTACACTAAAAAGTCGTAATTCTAATCTAACAGAGGAAGGGGATGTCCAAGAGCCATCGATCATCGGCCAATGACAAAGAAAGGGGAGAAACCTCCAGCAGAAGAAGGTGGTGTCCCAGATCCACCAGCCGTCACCTGATGGCAAGTGAATGAAGGAAACTTGTGTTGTCACCATAGGCGACGAAGGGGAAATTGGAGCTAGAGTAAACAAAGGGATCAACTTAAGGCGGTGAGAGCAGATAGCCTCGTGGCTCTAGAGGAGTTTAAATAGGTGTGAGAGGGATCAGGTGACTGGATATGTGGGCCATGGAACATTAGGTTTGAACGGCTAATATGTGTTGGTGAGGAGTGTGGGAACTTTTGGAGATAAACTATAGCCGTTGGATGAGATCTAGGTGAGGACGCGAAGGTGCTCGCATCGGTGATCGAAGGATGGTGGAGGATTCACCACTGGATCAAATCAGAATGAATGGACAACTCTTGGAGCACATGTTCTTCGCATAAATAGTGTGCGAGGAGAGTGCATTAGGTCTTTCAGCATTTTTACACCAAGGCCCAAGTGCTCGAAACGGTATAAAAATATTACAAGAACCCATAAGTGGTTGGTTTCGTTATAGAACGATCCCTAAAAGCTCACAGAACATTCCCTAGCAAGTTTTTATGCATAGAATGTAAATGCTTAAAGGACCTATATGTAAACAACTAAATGCAAGGTCCTAATGAACTCAAAATGCCATGGAATTTTTATGGTATATGAATTGAACATATTAGAACATATTGCAACCCTTAATTTGTACTTTCAAGCTCACATTGTGTTCAATTAGCATCCAAAAAGAGTCTCTCAAAAGTGACCTAATTATGCATTTTTAGCATAAATTGAGTGTTTTAGACTATTTTCAGTAATTCTCACACTTAACCTATTTATCATGTTAATTAGGTAGTGTTTAATTTAGTTTCTAGCCTAACTTAGGAATTTTAGCTATAATGAGACACACCTCATAAGTGACTCTTAAGGGTGAATTCCGGGTGGAGTCCCTCTGAGGCGCAAGGAGTGACTTCTCGCATCACGAACCTCCTTGGATTCACTACGAGAGTAACCTAATGATAGGGTAATGATTCTTTATACTGTCAGCAGTACGAATTTGCTATTAAAAGGTGGCAGTTAGTACCTGATGCCTAGGAGACATCCCATAATGGGACCCCTCGGTAGGGGTTAAGATGGCTGATTCTGAGATTTATTAATCAGGTAGATGAGATAACGAAGGACGATTCCAGTTGGATGAGACTAGGAACCATTAGGAATTCAGGGTTAAGGGAGAAACCACGCCTACGGGAATCGCACATATATCGAATTATTGTATTAAGAATTAAAAAAGTATATATTTATACTTCTTTCTCACGTGAAATTATGCCCTACTTAGCCTTTTCGGCTCATGCTATATGTTGAAGCTACGAGTTGCTACGCTAACGTATTTGGTTTTGAAAAACCTGTTGTCGTAGTATGAAAGCGAAGAATTCATGTTCAACAAATAATTTATACCAGAATAGAAATCCCGGGTCGAACTCAGGGAGGTAGACGTTTGATTTAAAAACACGTGTTTGTTTTATTTGTCACGAAGTAATTTAATTGAGTAGAAACTATCTAACTATTTACACTAAATAGAAGAGAAAGAGAGAGAAAGAGAATATTACAAACAAAAATCAAAAAGAGATGTAGAATGAACATGGAATTCATTATCAAAGGAATTGTTTGTTACACTAAACATTACGACTAGAAAGCGGGAAAATGATTACACTAGAAAGCAATAAATCTATTCTAGAAAGCAGTAAATCTACTTTAGAAAACAGTAAAAGAAAATGGCGAGAGAGATATCCTCCTCGACGGTCGCTTGGAGGACGAGCCGGATGGGACGATGCCAGGATGACGGGGAACAGAGCAGGACGAAGAAGGATGAAGCGAGAAGAACGGGAACGAGGTAGCACGTCATCGTCGTCGTGAGATCCGCTTCTGAAAGGGGGACAAAAATTTGACTTTATCTCGTGAGAAGTATCCCGGGTGTAGGACAAGCTTCTCTTGAGCTTTGGAGAGGGAGAGAAGGAAGGGATGAGAATTTCATGTGGAGGGGGTCTCCTTTTATAGTTGCAAAGAGTGAGGGCAATTTGATCATTTTAATTGAAAAACATTAAATCAGGGGTCTTTAGTGACAGATAAAACTGTCGCTAAAGCCCCATCGTGGGTGTAGTGGGGAGGCCGCTCGCGCTCCCGCTTGCCTCTGCGCGCAACGCCTTCACGTTCAGCCGATCCTAGCTTAACTCGCCCCTTCACCCGCCTCCGCTGCGCGCAACGCCCGCGTGCGATCTTGCGTGAGGCGCAGGCGTGCGATAGCACGTGGAATGGATTGAGCGCCCGCAGCCGCTGGATCACGATCATGCGGTCGATCGGGCACACGCCTCTGCTCCAATTGCAGCGCGACGAGGCTCGAACGCGCGCTTGCGCTTCGCGTTAGAGCGCTCGACCAATGCGCTGTGGGCGCGTTTGTGTCGAGCGCTTAAGTGCGGGCGTGTCGCAGCCATTGGATCTTGATCCAACAGCGGGGAAGGGTTGATGCGGAGGCCTTTACCTGATGCGTGCGGTCGATTGGGCAGTGAAGATGGCACCACGTGGTGCCATCTTGGCCATCTATCTTCTGGATGATGTAGATGGTGCCATGGGTGTCAGATTGACTCGATTTTCACGTCATTAGGTTGCGATCATCGATTCGAATCCATCCGTGCGGTCGGATTTGTCGTTTGAAGTGAGGATTCACACCATCTTGACCTTTAATCTTCTAAGGTTCCCCGGTCTCTATCTGATGTTACAGATATCTGATTAGGGCGATCTTGGAGTCGTTGAACTCCAATCGTCGCCCTGATCACATCTGTATGGTTGGATCTTCGATCCGAGGCTCCAATAAAAAGTCTTGCCCTGTCCTTAAACATAAAAGACGACAATTAACCTCCATTTTATTGAAACTAATCTAAATGCAAGATCATGCATGTTATACAATATTTATAATATGCAATGCAATTCTATGCTTAAGAACATGCATAAATAAACATCTTAGGTAGTGTAAACATGTTTACATCATATCCCCATACCTATCTTTTGCCAGTCCCTATCAAAAACTACATGCTATTTATAAAAGAATCAGGTTGGATTATTTGGGCATGAGTTATTTTCAATCATTAAGAAAATATTTATTTAGGATCTGAACTTTCAAAGATACAAAGTACCTGAGTATCTGCCAAAATACAGGCTATCTCAAGCCCTTGCCTTATTCAAAGAAAGAAATTCCTTTCTCTTTTTTCTTTTCTAATTTTTTTGGATTTTCGAATTTTAGGGTTTAAGAGTGGCTTTCTACGGCCATTCAACTCACTCAAAATTTGATGAGAACCGTAAGTTCTAAGCATCTTATTGTGAATGTGATAGACTTGTTGACCGGCAGTAAAAACGGACTTTGGATTTCTATGCCTCTAGGCGACCTTAAAAAGAGAATTCTGTCTAAAGGTATATCTTTACAACCGGTAGCTTTCT
Source organism: Thalassia testudinum (assembly GCA_037157565.1). Lineage (NCBI taxonomy): Eukaryota > Viridiplantae > Streptophyta > Magnoliopsida > Alismatales > Hydrocharitaceae > Thalassia > Thalassia testudinum. The sequence continues at coordinate 18,207,877 of JAZHRO010000026.1, read as the reverse complement.
CCCTACTTTTATTTTTACAGGGTCAACACAAGGGTGAATCTAGTGTATATCTCCCCGGTTTATTCTATTTCTCCGCTTCTTCCTAAGTGTTTTGGGAATTTTTAGTGTATTTATTGAGCTGAGTTCTGGACAACCGATCGATGAACAGTTACCACCGATAACTTGCCAGCCATACTTGTGTGGTGAAGTATGGCTTATTTCTTTTTCTTTTCTCCTTTTTTTTCTCTTTTTTTTTAAGTAGGTGGCTTTCCTGGTCTAAGATTTACCTAAAGGCAGCAAAAAGAGAAAAGTCCTGTGACTGGGCTTTGGACAACCTACCTATGGGCTGTTACCCACGATAACTTGCTAGCCATATCACCTTAGAAGGTTCATTAGCAACCCAATTTTCGTTAGAATCGTCGATTAACAAGTCAGTGACAAGATAGTGTGTAGATGCTTAAAACTCAAAATTCCCTCAAATCAGAGGGTAGATTAATAAGTCATGTACTTATCACCCATACTTATTTACTCAGATTAAAATATAATTCAGGTTGGCGAGGACTCGAAAAATAAATCTACATTTTAGTGGATACATAGGCTTATTAAGTCTGAATATTTGAAGGGTCTTTGTGTTCAAATCATAATGTAGTATTTCTTAAGATTGAAAATTTTCTTAAACCCAAGTTCTCTTTCCTAATTCCAATTTTTTTTAATAATTAGAAGAAAATAAATCTACGGAGCTGACGAATAAATTTAGAGATGAATATCCACCTCTCATGCCTATCTAATGCAATGTCCTCATTGTATTAAAAAGACATAAAACAGAGTGGAATAGAGTAGAAAGCACCTGAATTGCGTGAATGTTGGGTCCACTCTGAGATAAAAACTAAAAAGAACTATATACGTAATGAATTTAGTGTCTTCAGCTAGGCACACTATACAAATAAGAGAAATAAAGAATTCACAGGTGCAAGTCAGAATCAGAATAAAAAGATGAAACCTCGGACCTGCCAGCTGATGTCCATGGATGTGGACCAGATTGTGGTGTAGACCCATATCCCATAATCGAGAATATCTAAGGTCCTGGATAAAAATTACCCAAAACCTAAAATCAATATGCAAGCGGGGTCGGACCTGTGATTTATGAGGATGCAACCCAAGACCAAAAAGTTGGGTTACAGAGAATTCAAGCTCCAAAGGATAATTAATGAATGTGTGCTTGGGTTGGACATCCTTAGAACAGATGTCGTAAGGGTTCTAGTTTGATGATTTCAGATGAATTGGAACCCTTAGACTTAGTCTTCTATTTCCTCCAAAGTTTGCTTCCCAAATCAGAATTTCTCAACTCCTATCCTCCTCAATCAGAATGTTAAATTTCAGGACCTCTTGCATATTAATCACCCCATCTGAAATTTTCAAGTCTAAAAGATGTGTCTGAATCAGAATTAACTTGGGTCTAGTTATCTCAAAAATAAAATCATCAATAAGCTTAATGGGGTGCAACTGACAATCAAGGCATTTGATTGAATCTTCCAGAAAATGCAATTCTGGATTCGTAGTGTGAGCCCTAATAAGATTAGTTTCCTCAGTTATTGGGCTATCAAATGATCTATTAGATTCCTCAGGACCAATTGTCTCACAGAAATCATATTCTGTAAACTCGCGTGAGCTTCGTAAATCGAATCTTCACTATCAGAATCAAAGAAATCAAGATCCATATTAATGTATGTCCCAAAATCATCTATCACTTTTTGATCCATGTGAGACACGTTTCCTCGTACTTGGCTCAGGGATCTCAGGTGAAGAAATCAAATCATCCTTAATTGGTTACTCTAATTCAATCTAGTCAGCCTCGTAACGCGTGTCCCCCCAACAGGTGCCTGCATGGGTTCTGACATTGGCTCGCCTAAAGGGGGTTCATTTGGGGAATCATCCCACAATTGAACTAAAGCAACCATAAATCTCATCTTCAATTTCGTTAACTTCCCAAGTAGAAACTCACCTGAGTTCTTATCCTTAACATTCTGGAGCCAATCCAACAAATACTTGTTCAAATCATCAATCATTTCAATCAGGGGCTCCAATCTTTTAATGCAAGGTACTGGCTGAGCTTGTAAAGATTGTATGATATCCCTCAAGTTAGTCAGAACCTTATCTTGAACCTGGTTACCTTGAACCAAATGAGTTGGTTCAGGGTTGGGTGGGTTTGGGATCAGTGTAGAAGAGTTAACAAATTGAGATTCGTTATACCCTTCCTGATAATAGGTCATTTCGGATTGTTCAAAAGGTTTTGATGACCTAAAGGCAGTGTAATCAGAGGATGGGTAAGAATCAGTGTATCCTTCTTGATTGTAGATCGTATTAGGTTGTTCATGAAAGGGTAGTGATCTATAATTGATGTGGCTCTGAGAAGGATAGAAATCACAATCATAGTGTTCAGGGTTAGACCCTAAACACGAAGGTCCGGAACTGTATCCCCAGTTCGAGTTATCCTAACTAACTGATGGTTAATTACATTACGAGTCGGGATAATCGTCATGTTGAGGATAATTCAAAACAGAAGAGAGTGCGAGAATGTGTATAATATGTGGAAGGATTCACGATAAATGGGAGGAGGAAAGGTGCCCTGCTATACAAGCAATCAAACATGTCCTTAAGTGGGCTAGCCTAAAGACCTACAGACTCCCACAACCCGTCTTGAGATAAAGGAACGATTTGATCTACTTCTGTCTGTTCAATCCAATCAGTTAGAAGGAGGGACTGGGGAGAAGGTTCTTCCTTCGGCTTGCGCCTCCGATTCCTAGTGTACCCCCTAGCCGTGATCGTTTGATTCTGCTCCCCTAGTTAGACATCAGATTGAACAGTAAAAACAGACTAATCGAAAATAATCTCGTTCTGAGCTCTGAAGAGCGAGTCGAAACCTTAAGGCCAACGTCTACTCTGTTTTATTTAGGGTTAGGTTTGAATGTGCTTTGGAATGTGATGGGCCCTTTATTTGGGTTGTGCCCCTAATGATTGATTGATTTGTGTGTACGTGCACAAGTGATTTTCAAGCAAGATTACTTTTGATGCGGTGAATTTTGAGGTTCAAATCTTGCTTAGTAGCTTTTAGAATTCAACTTTAGGTATTTTCATACAAGTTTGGTTGGCACACCAGTTTTTGAAAGCACAGCTGAAGATGTTTTCCTTTGAAGCTTAAAAAGAATGTGGAGTGCCTGGTAAATCCCCAAGAGTTGAACCTAAGTGGCAGCTACTTGATAAGTTGATTTTAATTGAAGTGGTGCGACCCAATCAACTCAAACAATTAGCCTGTTACACCACTTAATTAGGCACATAAGTGATTACCTAATATGATTTTTACTCAATTATGTGTTTGGATGTGTGTATCGGCTCCAAAAATCGATTTACTGGTTGGATGAGTTGATTACTTAATCTGTTCGTATGTATGTATATTTGTGTTTTCTTGTGGTGTTGCTGAGCGGGGTGCACCCGCATTTACTAGATGTTATATAAATGCTCTCTTTCTCTCTTGATATTGTTGCAAAACGAGGTGTGACCGCAATAGATTATATTGTTTATCATTGCACAAGCTTTCTTAGCAAGTATGAAATTGAGGAAAAATCTAGATTCCAGATGTCTAATTTTGCTCCCTGATGTTTGCTAGCCACCCCACGGGACCCGGGGTTCAGCAAACCACCCTACACCGACTTGTTAGGCCCACTGGGTAAACTGAGGTAATCAGACAAGTGTGCGCAGACTATGGAAGGGCGAGACCCCTGTTACTGAGAGGGCTAGGCCCTATATTGTTCCGTGCTGTACTTTGGGCGTACCTGCTAGCGGAAACGACTGACAGCGTGATAGTGTTGGGTAGCTACTCATGCACTTATTACGCGTGCCGTAGTCACCGCTACGTCTGTCAGTGACCTCGGGGTGGTTGACTGGGTGTAGGATTACCACGGAGAACTCTCTCGGTCAGGAGAGCACCACATGTGTCTTCTACTCTTGGAAAAGTTTGCAATCAAGATCGTTCCCACGAATAACATTCGAGATCAAGAAAGAAACCTGAAAGTAAACCGATGAATGAAAAGGAATTACGTGTAAAATAAAATAATTGGAAAAGATAAATTTACCTGTTAGCTTTACTGTTTTAGTTAGTTTTGTTACCACTCTACTCAGTGTTTGTTGACTCCGTTTTACTCGTAACCTTTACAGGTCCAGGAATTGAGCAGCCCAAGTCAGGCTGTAGAGGGTGCTGGGCCCAGTCGAGTCCAACAATAGTTTCCTGTTTTGTTGTACTCTCTGTTCTACTAGTGAGTTATAAACTGTTACCGTTTCTTTTTCTGTACTTTGTTCTACTTTACTATTGTGATAGTGATATATACTGTTAGCAGCTTTTACTTCCTTTACTACTTGTACTCTTTTACTGTTAATTACCTCGCACAGTGAATGTGGTTTATTTTCCTTCTTTGTTGTTGTTTCTTGTTGGATGACTGGGTCTTGGGATTAGTCAAGTCGAGCTAATCTAGTTCGTGACCCTCTTCTGCGAGCAGTACTTCCCGCAGACTTGGCAGGACCAGAAGAGATGGGAGTTCCCCACTCTCCACTAGGGGTGATGACTGTTAGTGCGTACCGCACGTGCTTCCTGAAGTGTCACGTTTTGCTGCGACAGTTGTAGCTATGAAGGAGGAGCACCTGTGGAGGTTCACTGAGGAGCTCCGGCCTACCATTCGGGGCTATGTCAAGCCCCTAAAGTTTCCCACTTTCTCGAGTGTGGTGGAGGCAGCTATGACATACGAGGAGACCAACTTGGCCTCACGAGACACCGACAGCGAACGGAAGAGGTCCTACCAGCCAGAGTACTCACAGGACCGAAGAGGAGGCACGCGGCACCCGCGGGAGAGCCGTCTTGTTTTGCGGGGCTGTCAGTGGCCTTTGGGGGCCCTTAACAGGGGCCAGCTGTCAGCAGTGGACCCTCGCCTAGCTGTCAGCAGTGACCTACCGAAGGAGGGAGTTGAGTCCCCCTTTACTATGAATGTAGCCAGTCGGACCACATCAGGAGGGACTGCCCGTCTAGAGCTGAAGCATAGCAGATGCTCCTCACACTGAGCACTGGAGGTCAAGCAGGTGATCGTGGTTCTCAGGCGCGTGAGGGATGACAGTAGTCACGGGGAGGGTACCTGTAACGACCCGATTCCCGAGTCCCTACGAGACACGAGAACCGGACCGACTCGACTAATCCCAAGACCTAGTCGTCCAACGAGGAAGTAACCAAAAGAGCAGTAAAATAATCCACATTCAGCATGAATATAACTAACAGTAACAAAATACAACAGTAAGAAAAGGAACTAATACAGTATGTACCACCACAACAGTAGAACAACAATTATAACATAACATGAACTACAAGTAAAGAAAAGTACAGAGAGTAACAAGAACTACTCACTACAGTGGAACAAAAGGGGTACAAAAGAACTGCGGTAACTCTACTAGACCCTACTCGGCCCAGCGTCCTCTGCAGCCGCTGACCCTGGTTGCTCAACACCTGATCCTGAAAAGTAACGAGTGTAACACGTCAGCGAAATGCTGAGCAGAGTGGCAACTAAAACTAAAGAAGCAGTAGAGTGTACAGTAGCTGTTATATTTTGTTACTTTCTTTATTTACGTCTTTCTATTATTTCGTGATTTATTTATTTCTCAAATCCTTCACTTGGTCTCGAATGTTCCTCGTGGGAACGATCTTGATTGCAGTCTTTTCCGAAAAGTAGAAGTAACACGTGGTGCTCTCCTGGCCGGGAGAGTCCCCCGTGGTGGTCCTACCCTCAGTCAACCACCTCAAGGTTGCTGACAGACATAACGGTGACTACGGCACGCGCGATAAACGCACGGGTAGCTACCCCGCACTAGCACGCGGTCAGTCGTTTCCGTTAACGGGTGCGCCCAAGCACAGCACGGAACCAGTATAGGGCAGAGCCCTCTCAGTAACAGGGGTCCAACCCCTCCATAGTCCGCGCACCCTCGCCTGACTATCCTGGTTTGCCCAATGGGCCTAACAAGTCGGTGTAGGTGGCTAGCAGAACCCCGGGACCCGTGGGGTAGCTAGTGCTCTCCTCGGTACTGCGTACGCGAGGGCCAGCAAGTCGGTGTACAGTGGCCAAACCCACCCCGGTCTCAACCTGAGGGCGGCAAGCTCCCCTCTACACTAAGAGGTAATGTGTGCTCTCATTGGTACCACGTACCTAAGAGACAACACACTTCCACGTTTCACTTCCTGAGTTCTGTTCTATTCTTATTCCAGGAGTTCTACTCCTAATTCCCCGTAGGGTTCCAGCTCTTTTAACTCAGGTTTTCAATCATGTTCATTTATTCATAACAGGCAGCGGTTAAATCAATTTACAGGCAGCTATTATTTCCTTTCCACTTTTCCGAGACTGCAATATTTATATATATTCCACTAGTTTTTCAGTCCTAGGATTCATGCCGTACCCTAGGATCTATCATACAATCTAGTTTTCCAGCCCTAGGATTCATGCAATACCCTAGGATCTATCATTCAATCTAGTTTCTCACTCCTAGGATTCATGCAATGCCCTAGGTTCTATTAATTGTTCCATAATTGTAACAAATTATACTAATAATTTAAAAGCTACTCTACCAGCCACAACGGGAGTACTGGGGGCGTGGTCGGAAATCCCGCGCGCCTCCGCAACCCCTGAGACTGTAATGGAACGGGGTCCTAACACAAGGATCAAACACAAGGAGTTTCTCAGAACAGTATATAATTACTGTAAACGGGTAGAACGCAACTCAAAACGCAAAAACGGACTTCGAACGGGCCCTAAACGAGTCGAAAAAGACAAAATAGTCCAAAATCAGTCTTAAAAGGTGGTTCAGATGATACCTTCGCTCTGTGTAGTCCTTCAGACGTCCAGAAGCCTGCGGGGGCGTCTGGCCTAGTTCCCAGACGTCCGATGGTCACCCCGGACGTCTGGAAGTCCTCTCCGTCGTCTGGCACTGCGGCCAGACGTCCAATTCACGTGGGATGGCGAGCCTCGCGCCCTCCCAAGCAGAACCTGCACACACCCACACCTGCTCTCAGTACGACGGGTCGCAGGCAAAGGCGCGGCGGATGGCTGCATGGCCGTACGCGCGAAAAAGGAAGGAGGACGAAATAACTTGCCTGCCAGACGTCTGGACAGTCCTCCAGACGTCTTCACAGTCGCCTGGTTGGAGCCCAGACGTCTGATTCTGGAAAAACTTCCAGAATCAGAGCTCGACTCGCTCTCCGCCCGCGACGCACAGCCGCGCCGCGCCCCGTCCGCCTGCTGCTCGAGCTGCGGCAGCCCCTCTGCGATACACCACGCCTGCTGCTTCCCCCGCCGGCCGGCTCTAGCTGCCCCGGCAAGCTCGAGCCCTCACGGTCGATCGTCTCCTCCCTCGCGCAACACCTCCTCCCGCACACTCGCCGCGACCGCTGCTGCCGCCGCTCGCTCGCTCGCGCTATCGCACCGGCTGGGAGAAGAAGAGGAAACGGAGGAGATGAGGGTGAGGGAGAGGGCGAGGGGCCTTATAAAGCCGCACGCGGGCAGAGAGAGAGAGCACTGCGTCCTGCAGGAGGAGAGAGGGAAAAAGAGGGAAGAGAGTGGCGGTTGCAGCGTGCGTAGACGCAACCCCGTACGTCGCAGAAATTTAATCCCAGACATCTGGAAGGGGTTCCAGACGTCTGGGCCACCTCCCAGACGTCTTAAAAATCGTCTTGAAGCCGCGTTCGTAACAGTACCGACCAGCGGCTACTCGCCCGACGCAAAGTGTGGCTGCTTCTTCTGCATCGAGAGCTAAGGGGCGTATCAACGCCCTGACATAGAGATGCCAGTACATCAGGTTCTATGGTGGCAGGTATGGTTACAGTTTCCGGCAGATTAATTTACGTACTTTTTGATTCCGGCGCCACACACTCTTTTGTCACTGCGAGCTTTGTTGCCAATTTGGGACGTGACTGCGTGTTGTTAGAGGATCTATTTGTGATCAGAGGTCCAAGTGGTCAGTTGTTTGTAGCTGAGGAGGTCTACACAGACTGTGAGGTCAGTATTGGGGGACACAGCCTCCCCACTGACCTGATTGTGATACCGATGGAGGATTTTGACGTGATTCTAGGGATGGATTGGTTGTCTGCTTACTACGCCTTGGTGGACTATTTTTGGAGGAAGATCATCTTCTCCATACCGGAGATGCCTTTGAGTTTCACGGACAGCCGGTGGATGGAGGTTTCAGGTGCATCTCTACACTTCGGGCAACGAGACTTTTGAGCCAGGGGTGTGAGGGTTTTCTAGCCTGTGTGGTGGTGGAGCCCAGCCCCGTGGCAAACTTTCAGAGCATCTCGGTAGTCAGAGAGTACCCCGACGTATTTCCAAAGGAGCTGCCAGGACTATCGCCTAAGCGTGAGATCGAGTTTGAGATCTCACTGATACTGGGGACCAGCCCCATTTCTATGGCACCACTTAAGCTGCAAGCGCTCAACTCACATTTCCAGGACCTGTTGGAGAAGGGCTTGGTGAGGCCCAGTGTATCCCCTTGGGGAGCCCTTGTGTTATTTATGAAGAAGAAGAATATGGTCACCATCAAGAGCAGGTTTCCGCTGCCGATGATTGATGATCTATTTGACCATTTGCGAGGTGCCACTGTATTCTCCAAGATAGATCTAAGATCCGGCTACCACCAGTTGAGGATCAGGAAGATCGACGTCTCCAAGACAACTTTCCGCACCCGATACGGACACTACAAGTTTGTGGTTATACCGTTTGAGCTGACCAACGCCCCCGCTGCCTTCATGGATTTTGATGAATCAGGTGTTCAGACCATATCTAGATCAGTTTGTGGTGATATTTATTGATGACATGCTCCTTTACTGGCGGGATCAGGCACAGCACAGACAGCACTTGCGGATGATTCTGAACACTTTGAGACGACGCAGGCTGTATGCCAAATATAGCAAGTGCGAGTTTTGGTTGAGGTAGGTGACCTTCTTGGGCCATGTGATTTCAGGGGATGGTTTGGCTGTGGATCCAGCCAAGGTTGAGGCCGTACTCCGGTGGGAGAGGTTACGTATAGTGACAGAGATACGTAGCTTCTTGGAACTGGCAGGTTACTACCGGCGGTTCATTAGGGGTTTCTCGCAGATTGTGCGTCCTGTGACTCAATTAACCTGGAAGGACGTGCCATTTGCTTGGACAGACGCTTGTGAGGCGTGTTTTTAGGAGTTGAAGGAGAGACTGACTTCAGCTCCTGTGCTTACCATCCCAGATAGCAATGGCAGTTTTGTGGTCTACACGAACGCTTCGTTGCAGGGGTTAGGGGGTGTGCTCATGCAGTGAGATCATGTTGTTGCTTACTATTAAGACCCGAGACATCAAACATACTTTAAGACGTCTGAGAGTTGGTCCAGACGTCTGGTCAGACATCTGGATGCCTTCCCAGACGTCTGGAAATAAATTTTGGCGTGCGTACGATCGCGAGTCTGCGCGCGTACTGCGCACAGACTGAAACTCATCGCCTCTTCTTTTTTCTCTCTCCTTGCCGATCTGCAGACGCCTCCCCCACGCCTTCAAATACCCCCTCCCCTCTCCCTCGTTCACCACCCCACCGTCTCCTCCTTCCAATGTGAGCACGAGAGCAAGAGCGAGGGTAGCAACTGCTGCCGGGTGCGGTGCGGAGAGGAAGAGGTGCAGCGAGAGGGAAGAAGAGGGAGAGCGCGCAAGAAAGAGAGAGAGAGCCCGTCGGAGCAGCCCGAGGCCGGCCGGCGTGCGCGCGGAGGAGCGTTGTGCTGGGGAGATCTTCCCTGGTGCTGCTGCAGCTCGAGCAGCGGACGAGCGGTTGCGTGGCGAGCTTGCGCGCAGCGGGAAGAAGACGAGACGGTTCTGATTCTGGGAATTTTTCCCAGAATCAGACGTCTGGACCTACATCCAGACGACGCGGGCGACGTCTGAAGGGAGCTCCAGATGACTGAGAGGTACGAAATTTCTCCTCTACCTCCTTTTTGCGGATACGGCCATGCAGGCCGTTCCTCCGAGGTTCTGAGACGTGTCGTGCTGAGGAGGTTTTCGTCGTGCATGCAAGTTTTGTTTCGGGAAGGTGCGGGCACACGTCCTCCCACGCAGTTCAGACGTCTGGGAAAGGCACAAGATGGCGGAGAGTGTCCCTAGACATCTGGAGAGGTGGTTGGACATCTGGAACCGAGTCCAGACGATTCAGCAGGATCCCTGGACGTCTGAGGAGCAGCGCAGAGTGAGGTATGACCTGGACCACTTTTTAAGACGTTTGGAGGGTGTTTCAGACGTCTGATTTGAGTCAGAGTTGTCATTTTTGACCCGTTTAGGGTCCGTTCGAGGTTCGATTTCCACGTTTAAGATTCCATTCTTCTCAGAGTTAGTTCCTCTACTTGTTTGAAATACTTGTATCATGTTCTGAGTAGTTTCTTGTGATTGATCCTTGTGTTAAGACCTCGTTCTGTTGCGACTTTGGGGGTTGCAGAGGCATGTGGACCTGCCGATCATGCCCCCATCACTCACGATTTTGCGGGTAGAGTGGCTCCCCTTAGTTACTTACAAACATTAATGCATCTCTGAAATAAATGATAGATCCTAGGGTATGGCATGAATCCTAAGATCTGAAAACTAGATTGAATGATAGATCCTATGGTGTGTCATGAATCCTAGGACCTGAAAACTAGATTCAATGATAAATCCTAAGGTATGGCATGAATCCTGGGACCTGAAAACTATATTGAATAATAGATCCTAGGGTGTGGCATGAATCCTAAGAACAAAAACACTGAAACGAATGCCTTGAATGCCTGAATTGCAGTCTTGGATAAGTAGATAGAATAATGATAATTGCCTGAAATTGGATACAGCTGCCTATGAAATGTAGAGTACTGTTGCTAGTAACTGCTACATGTAATTCCTGTTGTTTGGAAACTAAATTTAAGCTGCTTGTATGTAAATTGATATTAAATGTTGAAAATACGGGTAAGATGCGAATAAAACTGAAATGATGAAACCTAGTATGGTTTGGTATGAGAAACATGAGCATGAACCCTACGGGAAATTAGGAGTAAAGCTCCTGGAAAATAAATAAAATGGAATTGGGAAAGTGGATGGGAAGTAGGCTGACCCTTGAGTACGGAGTACCAAGGAGAGCGACTGTCCCCCTGTTTAGTGCAGAGCGGAGCTAGTCGCCCCAGGGACCCAGGGTTAGGTCTGGCCACTTTGTATCGACTTTTGGCCCTCGCGTACACCGTACCGGGGAGAGCTATTAGTGTAGGGAGAGAGCTAGCCACCCCACGGGCTTCGGGGTTCAGCTAGCCGTCCTACTCCGACTTGTTAGGCCCACTAGGCAAACCAAGGTAGTCAGGCAAGGGTGCGTGGACTATGGAGGGGCAAGACCCCTGTTTGGTTACTGTGGAAAGGCTGAAACCCTGTTACTGAAAGGGCTCTGCCCTATACTGGTTCCGTGCTGTGCTTTGGGCGCACCCGTTAATGGAAACGACTGACTGCATGCCAGTGCGGGGTAGCTACCCATACGTTTATTGCGCATGTCATAGTCACCGTTACGTCTGTCAGCGGCCTTGGGGTGGTTGACTGAGGGTAGGATCACCACGGGGGATTCTTCCGGCTAGGAGAGCACCACGTGCTACTTCTACTTTTCGAAAAAGACTGCAATCAAGATCGTTCCCACAAGGAACATTCGAGATCAAGAGAAAAACCCGAGAAATAAATCAAGAAAGAGTAAATAGAGAAAGAAAGAAATTAAAAACAACAGCTACTTGTCCACGTTTACTGTTTTCTTAGCTAGTTGGTTGTCACACTACTCAGCGTTTCGCTGACGTGTCATATTTGTCACCTTTTTCAAGACCAGGTATTGAGCAGCTAGAGCTTACAGCTACGGAAGGTGCTGGGCCTAGTAGTGCCCAGTAGTTGTACTTTTGTTGTACCGTTTTCCGTAGTAGTGAGTATTTTGTTCTACTCCTGTACTCTTTTATTGTAAACTTCATATTCTGTACATGTTTTTAATTCTCTACTGTTGTGGTGGTATGTACTGTAGTAGTTCTTTTTTTTTACTGCTGTACTTTTATTACTGTTAGTCACTTGCATGGTGAATGTGGTTTATTTTACTGCTTTTTATTTACTTTCTCGTTGGACGACTGGGTCTTGGGATCAGTCGAGTCGGTTCGATTCTCGTGTCCTGTAGGGATTCGGGAACCAGGTCGTAACACTTACGCTTCGCGGCAACTAAAGTCCCATGAGCATAGCTACCATACCCATGACTTAAAGCTGGCAGCTGTTGTCTTCGCGCTGAAGACATGGAGGCACTACTTTTACGGTGAGACCTTTAAGATTTTCACGAATTATAAGAGCCTCAGGTACCTATTTGATCAGAAGGAGCTTAACATGAGATAGAGACGTTAGTTAGAGCTCCTGAAGGACTATGACTGCAGCATCTCCTACCATCCGAGGAAGGCTAACGTAGTGGTTGACGCCTTGAGCCGGAAGGCACCTGCCCACTTTGCCAGTTTATAGGCACAGAGTTGGAGGCTTACGGAGGAGTTAGGCAGTTGGCGACCTCGAGAGTCACAGGGGTATTGTGAGGTGGTGACACGATAGACGAGACCAGAGCTGATAGACCGCATCATCACAGGACAGATGACAGATTTGTACCTGCAGTCGTTGCGAGACAAAGTGGTGTCAGGGGACCCAGAAGACTTCTCTTTTACAGACGAGGTGCTGAGTATGAGGGGATGTTTATGCGTTCCTAGGGATGAGGAGTTGTTGAGAGAGCTCCTAACTGAGGCGTATGGGTCCAGGTTTACCATACATCCCAGGAACACGAAGATGTATCATGATCTGAGACGTGACTTTTGGTGGAGAGGGATGAAGCGGGTGTAGGTAAGTTCGTGTAGCAGTGTTTGATGTGCCAGTAAGTGAAAGCTGAGCATCAGAGGCTTGCAGGGTCGTTGCAGCCACTTCCTGTGCCAGAGTAGAAGTGGGAGAGCATCACCATGGACTTGGTGGTGGGCTTACCCGTTACCCAGCGATGACACGACGCAGTCTGGGTGATAGTGGACAAATTGACGAAGACGGCACGTTTTCTGCCGATCCGAGTCACTTTGGGACCAGCACAGTTGGCAGAGGTACATTTGTGATGTAGTACGTCTGCACGGAGTTCTGCATGAGATTGTATCCGACCGGGATACCCGTTTTACTTCCCAATTTTGGGTCAAGTTTCAGCAGGCTTTGGAGATACGGTTGAGGTTCAGTACGACGTACCACCCCTAAACGGATGGACAGTCAAGGCACACTATACAGACACTCGAGGATTTTTTGCGCACCTATGTACTAGACTAGAGAGGCTCTTGGGAGGAGCACTTACCCCTGGTAGAGTTTGCATATGATAACGGCTATCACTCGAGTATCGGCATGACACCATACGAGGCTCTGTACGGACGGAGTTGTACTGCGCTCTTGGGTTGGGTTGAGGTGGGGACAAAGTGGGAGGTTGGCTCTAGACTGATCCGGCAGAGTTAGGAGGTGGTAGAGCAGATTCACAGACGACTTTGCACTGTTAGGAGCAGACAGAAGAGTTATGCCGATTGGAAGCACAGAGAGGTGCAGTTCAAGGTTGGGGATCACGTCTTTCTTCGTGTTTCGCCCATGAAGGGCCTACAGCATTTTTGGGTGAAAAGGAAGCTTGCATTAAGGTTTGTGGGGCCCTTTGAGGTCCTGGAGCGGGTGGGACTCGTTGCTTATCGGCTTGCCCTTCCTCTCCAGCTTTCTGATGTACACGACGTGTTCCACGTATCCAACCTCAAGAAGTACATCGCCGATTCCAGTCACATTTTGAGCCACGAGAGTGCCGAGGTGGGTGACGACCTGACCTACCCCTAGAGACCAGTGCAGATACTAGACAGAGCCGTCCGGAGTTTGAGACGGAAGTAGGTAACCCTGGTGAAGGTCTTGTGGAAGAGCCAACGGTATGAGGAGGCTACCTAGGAGCCTGAGGCGACGATGCGAGAGTGATACTCGGAGCTTTTTGAGGGTACATCTTTTCGGACCAGCTTCGGTCCTCTTTAAGTTTGTTATGCGTGTATATTTCCTTTTTCGCATCCTAGCTAGCTTAAGTTTCGAGGACGAAACCTCCTTTAAGTTTGTTATGATGTAAAGACCTATTCTATTCTGAGCCTTTTAAGACGTATGGACTGTCAGTCAGATGTCTGGTCAGACATCTTGACCCCTTCCCAGACGTCTGGAAATTGAAAAATTTGTACGCACGGTCGGTTCTGCACGCTGGCTGCGCACAAACCGCTTTCTTCTCTCTCTTCTTCCTCTCTTCCCCTTACTGAACCCTAGCCGCTCTCTATATAAGAGCCCTCACCCCCCCTTCCTCTCTTCTCCACTCCACCACCACCACCTTCCTTCCTCTCCACTGCCGTGAGAGGGACGAGCGAGAGAGAGGGAGCGAGAGTGAGGAGCGAGGAGGAGTGGCGTGAAGAAAGGAGGAGGTTGAGCTCGCAAGTTCATGGGAGCTTGCCGGAGGGCGCACGGCCGGAGCGGTGCGTGCGAGAGGAGTGCGTCGGGGGAGCCATCCTCGACTTCCTACTGCAGCCAGAGGTGCAATGAGAGGGAGGAGTCGCGGCTGCGCACGGCGAGAGGAGCAGGAGCTCGCTCTGGTTCTGGGATTTTTCCAGAATCAGACGTCTGAAGTGCCGTCCAGACGACGAGTTGGACGTCTGGTGATGACACCGGACATCTAAAAACAAGGTTTCACGAAGGTATGTTCTTGCGGTTACGGTCATGCAGGCTGCATCGCAGAGCCAATCTGTTTGGCTAAAGTGGGGAGATTTTGTCTGTCGCGTGCAGGGGTAGCTTTGGGAAGGCGCGCGACACGCCCTCCCACGCGTTTCGGACGTCTGGACAGCTTACCAGACAACCAGAAGCACTCCCAGGCGATTGGAGGAGAGGTCAGACGTCTGGAGCTGAGTCTAGATGGTCACATAGGGGTCCTGGATGCCTGAGGTCAACGCAAGAACTTGAGGTGAGATCCTGGTGACTTTTAAGACGTCTGGACCTTGTGTCAGATGTCTTATTTGGTTCTACAGTTCTATTTTTGACCTGTTTAGGGTCCGTTTGGTATCCGTTTTACGCAAACAAGATATCGGTAGTTTCCTTGTGAGTTCCTCTATATGTTAGAAATCTTTTTATACTGTTCTAAACGTTCCACTGTGGTATGTTCCTTGGTATAGAACTTCGATCTGTTGCATGTTCGGGACTTGCAGAGGCACGTGAGTCTACCGTTCGAGCCCCCAGTACTCCCGAATTGTCTGGTAGAGTGGTTTCCTCCCTATTTTAATTATAAAATATGAATGCATATGTGAAATTAACTAGAAACCTAGGATATGACATGAATCCTAGTATGAGAAACTATTGCACTGTTTGTATGCATGCTTGAGATTGCAGTTATAAATGAATGAGTGGAATTGTAAACAATCATCTGTTAATAAATATGAGCTGCCTGTTGGAATATAAAATGCCTGTGCTAGTTAAACAGTTACCTGTGATATCACTTGTTGCATATGTTAGTTGTGGAAATACAAGCTGCATGTGTATAATACGAGAATTGAAATGTGAATGATGAAACCTGGTATGGAACAACATGGTGAATATGAGCATGAACCCCACGGGAAATTAAGAGTAGAGCTCCTGTGGATGAATGGAAAGACCTGGAAATGTGAGTGGGAAGTGTGTTGGCCCTTCAGTACGTGGTGCCAAGGAGAGCGATTGTCTCCTATTTAGTATAGAGTGGAGCTAGCCGCCCTTGGGCTGGGACTCGGGGTTAGGATTGGCCATTCTACATCGACTTTTGTTGGCTCTCGCGTACACTATACCGGGGAGAGCTACTAGTGTAGGGAAAGAGTTAGCCACCCCCACGGGATCCGGGATTCAGCTAGCCACCCTATACTGACTTGTTAGGCCCATTGGGCAAACCAGGATAGTCAGACGAGGGTACGTGGACTGTGGAGGGGCGAGACCCCTGTTACTGAGAGTGCTAGGTCCTATGCTATTCCGTGCTATACTTTAGGTGTACCCGCTAGCGGAAATGACTGACCACGTGCCAGTGCAGGGTAACTACCTGTACTCTTATCGTGGGTGCCGTAGTCACAACTATGTCTATCAGTGACCTCGAGGTGGTTGATTGGGTGTAGGATTACCACAGGTGACTCTCCCAGCCAGGAGAGCACCACGTGTGCCTTCTACTCTTGGAAAAGATTGCAATCAAGATCGTTCCCACGAGGAACATTCGAGATCAAGAAAGAAATCTGGAAGTAAACTGATGGATGAAAAGGGATTACGCGTAAAATAAAATAATTGTAAAAGATAAATTTACTTGTTAGCTTTTACTGCTTTAGTTAGTTCGGTTACCACTCTACTCAACGTTTACTGACTCCGTTTTACTCATAACCCTTTACAGGTCCAGGAGTTGAGTAGCCTCAGTCACCGGCTGCAGAGGGTGCTGGGTCCAGTCGAGCCTAGCAGTAGTTTCCTATTTTGTTGTACTCTCTATTCTACTAGTGAGTAATAGACTGTTGTTACCGTTTTTGTTTCTGTACTTTGTTCTACTTTACTGTTGTGGTGGTGATATGTACTGTTGGCAACTTTTACTTGCTTTACTGCTTGTACTCTTTTACTGTTAGTTACCTCGTATAGTGAATGTGGTTTATTTTCCTACTTTGTGATTGTTTCTTATTGGACGACTGGGTCTTGGGATTAGTCGAGTCGAGCCGATCTCAGATCCTATAGGGATTCGGGAATTGGGTCGTAACAGTTGACCTATTTAGAACCCAAGGTGCAAATCACTTCTTTCATGAGGGATTTTATCCCGAAGGGAAACTACCTGATATATTTCCTGAACTAGTAAAACTTTTTTGTGCCAACCTATCTAATGAGTCTACCACTAAGGAAGCCACCCTAAAGTCATCAATCTTGATTGTTTCTTCCACCACCACTAATGAAGTCTCCTCTATTATAAATCTTGCCAATGATGGCATCTATCGGAAGGAAATTACTGATGAGAACCTCATCATGAGCCATAACTAGCTCATTTTGACCTAATACAAAGGATAAAGCTCCTACATAACTCAAGGAAAGGCTTAACTCAGAGAGATTCTGAGTTCGCAAAGAAAAAGAAACTAGGGGTAAAAATGCAATTTCACCAATCCAATCTAAAAACAGGATAACTCAGGGTCCAAACATAGGTCAAAGCAACCTAATAAGAATAAAAGTGGGATGAGATGATTCAATAAGGGCTACAGCAACTCCAAGGAATTAAATGACATCCTGCAACCCTAAAAACAAACCCACTTAAAAACACGAGGTTCGAGGCAGAGAAAAAAAATCAACTAAACCCTCTAAAATTCATAGAAAAATAATCTCTAGGGTTTAGAACCTTCAATTTGTTCTTAAGAATCCAGTTTGACCTACATTGAGAACCATGCCCAATTAACAACTTAATTTGGGTTTTTGCGTAAATTGATCGGTCAAACAAGGTTTAATTTGGAAATAAAATTCACCATCATAATCCTTAGGTCCCAATTAGTCATGTATAAAAACTTGAGCCTAAGAGGAAACCTTCTTGACCAACTTTACACTTTGGTCCTCATTTATTTACTTTTTGACCCTCAACTTTTGAACCCTCACATTTCTACCCCTAACTCTCCTTCGTTCTTTGCATTCAGGTCCCTCCTGCCAAAACCTGACCAGCACCATGCTCCGGCGACCTTGCGCGGAGCATGGCGCCGCGCAGGGTAAGGGGGAGGGTCTGGCAAGTCAACCGGGGGTGCCCTGCATCGTCAGCCGTCGCAGGAACACCCCCCTGTGCACTGTAACCACCCATACCAGCCGTGCACTGTAACCACCCATACCAGCCGTGCGAACGCACGGACGGTATGGGTATGTTAACTCCGGCGTCCTCCGGCGAGGGAGACACGTCGTCTCCCTCCGCCCTCCTCTCTGTTTCGGCCCCTATAAATATCCCCCGTCGCTCTGCCGTTCTGGGCAGCTCGGTCCTGACGGAGAAAGACCCCCATTTCCCCTCTTCCCACTCCGACAGGAAGCCCTCCAACTCCGGCGGCCTCTCCTCTTCCTCCTCGTCGCTCTGCCGCACTACCAGCTGCAGGGTTGCCCTCCCTCGCTCTTCCCGCGTCGCGCCGCACCCAGCGCGCGCTTCTCCGGCCCTCTCCTCGCCGTCGCCCCTTCCCCTGGGCATCTTCTTCTCCGGCGACAGTCGATACGACTGTCGCCCTGCTCCTCCCCCTTCGTCCCTGCAAGTAAGTTAGAACTACTTCCCTTCCTCTCCTCTTTCTTTTCCCTATTTCAATTTGTTCAATTAAGCCCTCGACCGACCCTGACCACCGTCACCCCCTTCGTCTCCGGCTACCCTCCGGCGAGAGGCCCCCATCGCTCCACAGCCTCACACGCCTCGCCGACCCTCACCGAACCTCCGCCTCATCACACTGAACACCCCCCACCCCTCCACTGCCACTCCACACCTCCATAACGCTCCCCCAAACAAACCCATTTCTCCGGTTGCAGTCCGACCTAGGGCTGCCGCCAGACATCGCCTTGCGGCTTGCCGCACAGCTCAACACCTTCGCCGTGCCACGGCGAAGGTTCCCCAGTAGTTTGATTAGGCCGAGAGGCCATATTCGTGTCTGACGGGTTCTGAGGCTCGACCGCCATTGACGCCACATTGAAGCAGCTTCTCCCACGCTCCAGGCTTGAGGACTCCAGGTTTCCAACTGCTGCGGATTACGGAGACTCCTGCGAAGGCAGCCAGCCAGCAACCGACGAAAATCGAAGCTGCAGCTGCAGAAGCAAGGCCGCGGTCTTCCAGCAGGCGCACGCGAGGAGAGGCGTCAGTTTAGTCCCACATCGGTAAGCCTCGCAACGCTTTCACCATTTAAATTGTTTTTGTGAATAAGCCTTATCGCCTCCTAACGCACCGGGGTGAGGTCCCGCGCCCACTCACCCGCCCGATACGCAAGCTCACCACGCGGATCCGGCGGACCCAACTCGACACCCCACCTACGCACTCCTCATGTACCACTCACACCGGTACACCTGGTCACAGGTACGAAGCCCGACCCGATTATCCGGCGACTCTGGGAGAGCTATCCTACGAGGGAAGTCTGAGAAAGAGAGAGACGTGCGGGTAGAGGGAAAGGGGTAGGTTTTGCGTTGGCTGTGGTGTGTCCAGGAGCAAGCCGAGGCAGAGAAGAAGAAGACCGACGAAGAAAGACTGAAGGAAGAAGGAGGAGCACCAAGGACGCACTGTAGCAGTGGGTTACGTAAGTCGTCTGATTGAACAATCAGACGACGCTCTGAGGACGAAGAAGGAGAAGAAAAGACGAGCAGGACCGCAACGAAGAAGGAAAAGAAGACAGAAAGAAAAAGAAGAAAGAAGGAGAGACAACGTCCTGACAGCAAAAGCAGAAGAAGAGCACAAGAAGGAGATCAGAAGAAAGAAGTAAAAAGAAGATCTGAAGAACAGATGGCAGAAGAAGACCACAAGGAGATAAACAAAGAAGAAGAAACCAAAAGCCAAAGAGGAGGAAACAAAGAGGAAGAAAGAAGAGAAGAAGAAGCCAAATTTTCATCTCTCTCTCTCTTTATTTTTTTGTAATAGAAACTGTATACCGCTAGAATACGACTTGCTCCCTGAGTTCGACCTCGGGAGAACTGTATTTTCCGAGTAACAAATATTAGCAAATGATGGCAATAACTATCTGTACTACAACGACTTAAGAAAAGCTAGTTGCTGCCACCATTTCGCCAGTTGGCGCCGTTGCCGGCGAGCAACGGCTATTCTATAGGTAAACATTCCTGTTTCTTTTAGTTTCTGATAATCTCCTCTCTTTTGTGCAGCTACAGGAAATCAAGAAGACAAGCAACCGCACGACAACCACTCCGAGGACAGGTAATTTTTTCCTCTCGCTATTAACCCCTAAACTCTAAAGAGGAGGAAAAGAAAAGAACAAGCAATATAGGGCTAACCTGTCTTCCATACTTAGTAACCATAAAAAGTTGCATGTTTTCAACCCATTATTACTGCACACTATTAAGGGTATTTAAGGGCTAACACATTCTTGCTTGAGCCCTAATTACCCAACAAAGAGCTAACTGGACCAAGTAGAGCCAACCTAGGATCCAACACTAGGGATTTAGAGACACACTCCTTAAGCAAGAATTGAAAAAACCAAATGAAGTGTGCTCAAGCCCTTGTCTGAAAATACCTATTCAAAGAAAACCTAAAACAATTGGCTCTCTAAACACTTGAACCCTAAAAGACAAGACCCAAAAACTCTCAAAGGAAACAAGAGGTAAAGTTGCCCCCTTGGGTCAACCAACCTTAAATTAGGTCACTCTTTGCACTCAAAGAACTAAAGTTCAAGTGTAACTTTAAGCACCCTAATCTTAACCTAAAATTGGTAGACTTAAGAGGTCAAGATCCCCATTCTGGTCTACCTGGAACCGCAGTGACAAGAGAGGTCGGGTGGGGGAAACCCTGTAACCCGTGGGGACGCTCTACCGTGTAGGGGTCTTCGCGGGACTCTCCCTCTCTGGCTGCCCAGGTAATTCTCAGGTGGACGGTCTTTCTGATCAAGGGGTCCATCTGCCCCGCAGCTCTATAGTCACCCAACACATTTTTGGGTGTCTTGATTGGGTCCAGTACCTGCTTATCTCATCCAGTCCTTCAGTATTTTGCAGGAGGTCCTTGGAACCTCCTATAGAAATTCACTCTCCCCGAGGCTAAGCATCGCTGCCCTTGTTTGTGCAACCAATCTTTCGCATAGCCCCTCTTTCCTCTGATTCTGAACAAAGTCCCCTTCTTCCATTGATTCAAACTTCTGATTCTATATCTTGATTCCACCACCTGATTCAAAGATGCAGCCTAATTACCTAGCAAGACTACCATGTAAAAAACCTGAATATCTGAGATCCATGAAAGATAAGATGATTGAGGATGCCCTTGAATTCTATGAAATCAAATATAAACCCTCAATACCAATAGAAAACATTCAGGTTGATGTCTCAGCAACCACAGCTTTCATCATAAACTGTGCCCAAATTCTATTGACAGAAGTTACAAAAGGATCAACCCGAGATATGCTCATGACAGGATACATTGAGATAGAAAAATTACACCAATCTGAATACCTTCAATGCTTGACAAATCCTGTACTTTGGGAACAACACCAAGATGCCCTTATAAAACAGGTAGAAATGATGAAATCAGTAGAACAAATTATCAACCAGAAATACCCGTATATACCAGAAATAGAGGGTGAACCATCTTGGAACAGTATTAAGGAACAATCCAGTTTCCCAGATCTCGGGATTGAGGCACAAAGTGGTTGTGGAATCCCAACCCAGATAGAAGACAATGTTGAATTAGGTTGGGATATTGCAGGAGAACACAATGATGAGCCAAACTTAGACCATGAATTGCCAAGCGTAGAATTCCAAAACTCCTGCAATAATGAGATCAGAACTGAACCTTTTGAGGGTATAAATTCTGCCCCTTATTTTGATAAGATGGCCCTCGAAGGTTATTCGGACTTAGGTTCTAATAATTCTACCCACATCCTAAGCCTAGAACCTAGATCTGAAACTTATTGGGAAGATTATGAGGCCCCTTATGAGCAAGATCAAATTTTTACAGAATATGATTCCGGGCCTCTATTTGATGAATACCCCTCTCCAACATCTTCAGAAAATCTGATCGATTTTTCGAAAGTCATACCAATTTATGATACAGAGACTGAGGAGTTGGACGAGTTGGATTTCAATTGGGTCTATCCTACCAGTTTTGAGCTTGAGCTTAGACAGAATACCTTTATAAGCCCAGAATTGACATATAAGCTAGACCCCAGTCAAGCTGCTGATTCCACATCTAATAATTTTTGCTGTGGTGGAATTCATGATCATGAATCTCATTTTCACAAACTCTCCAACAACTTCAAATCCGACTATAATTGCGGAGAGACTCTCCTTCCTGAACATGCCAGGCCCATCTACGACCTCAGTTCACATGACTCTGACTCCGACTCTGAGGTCCTGATTCCCAAGATCACTAATAACACAGAATCATTCCTTTTTTATCCTCAGGAACCAAAAATAGAAAAAGCCAAGAGTGATTGCAACCCAGAATTCAGATCTTTTCTCAATTCAGATTTCTTTCATCCTACAGACACTCTTCAGGCATTTGATAGTTACCCGGAGGACTCTCTACAAAAAACCGCCTGTCGTTCCTTTCTAGAAGAGCCCTCATACACAGTTGCCACCTCGTCTGCACACACAGAACTAATCAAAACCTCTTCCCACCCCCGACCCGCAACCGGACTCAATTTCTATTCAGATTCACCTCTCACCGAGCCGATTGCATTTCCACATCGGGTTTCGAACATTGATCAGACTACATACCATGCTCTATCATTCTCTGATCACCCCTGTAGGGTTCCTGCATCAATCACTGATTATTCTACGGGTCCCTACTCTGACCAGGCTGATTCGACTCAGCCAAACCCTGCATTCACACTTCCACATCCATCTGAGCTTCATAGTATATGGTGGGTTCCACACCTTTTGATCTACATCTATCAACCCACCAGATTGATTGGGTTTGGGCTGCATCATCAGCCTGTCGATCTGAACAAGCACCTGGTTGGACCAACCAAGCTCTTAATCAAGGTGCTTGTCTTACAAAACTCTGCTGATTTGATCATCCCCTCTCCATCGCATTTCCTGCTTGGCTGAAGGCATCAAATTTAGCGCTCAACGGGAGGCAACCCGTCATTTTCCAAAAAAAAATCCAAAACTTTTTCTGACACCTTTTTGCACTTAAGGTTCACCCTTGTAGACAGCCAACCCCACCTCAGATGCTTGCATCTGGGATTAGAAATCGTCCGCAAAATTCAACCCGACCCATTCACTCATCCAAATTTCTGTCTTAAGGAATGAACTAAGTTGAATAAAAACCCCCTAGGTTACAATGAGGACATTGCAAATCTTAGGCATGGGGGGTATGAAAGTGCAAAACTTGTAGGAAAAGGTTTCAAACAAAAAATTCACATATGACAAAAACACCATAAAAATTTAAAAATTTTTCGAAAAAGAATAAGAGGAAAAGAGGAGAAGAAAATTTTGTGAAGGAGAGGAGAAAAGAAACAAAATGAAAAAGGAGCACAAAAAGATTAAATAAAAAAGTAATAGTCATTAGTAAGAAGCTAAGGAATTGACCTAAGCTCTAGACCATTTTTTTCAAGAAAAGAAATGAAAAGTGCATAATGAGATTAGTAAGAACGCAAACCTTAGGCATTCTTGAATAAACTCTTAGTACCCATTAAGATCTGGACACTCCTCAAGAGGTTGAGGAAAATGAAAAGCTGAAGTATTAGGTCTAAGGCTTAGGGAGTATTTGGCCTCGTTAACTAATTTTTGGTTTACGGGACTTAGTAACCTAAGCACCCTAACCTCACACACAGCCTGGTTCAGTAAGCGTAAAAATCAAAATCACGCAGAAGCGTCGCAAAATTCTGAAAAGAACACCTAGAGTAGGAGCGGCCGATCAACACAAGTTGATTTGGACGAGTTCCCAGCACGGAGAGGCGGGAAATCCCCTCGAAGATGCGTAACAAAATATCATCTCCTCGGTACTTGTCTCTTAGGATATTTACATATCCTACTGGGGGCATGTAAGCACTCTGCTGGTTCAGATTCCATGGATGGCATTATCTCGAAGTGTCAATTGCCAGGGTCTGGATTCGGCCACGGAACACCATGGATGGGATTATCTCGAAATCTCAATAGCCAGGGTTCCGGGGGTTGCCATGGGCGGTGCTATCTCGAAGCATCGATTGCCAGGAACCCTTGAGGATTGATGATGGGAGCAAGGAATCTGATACAGACCGTGTTGAAAAGCCAATCCTAGGCTAGAACTAAAAAGAAAAAGAGAGAGAAAACTCTCCAAATAGAAAAATTTTCTATCTCTCTCTCTTACAAAACGCACTGCGAACTGAGCCAGGGCTAAAATCATTTCAAGCACGGGTGCTTTAACCACAAAGTCCAATAAACCTTAGGTTAGTTCTTGTGGGCCTTAAAAACCTTTGCTAAGGACTAACGCTGAGGCTAGACAGATTTGGATCTTGATTGGTACTAGAGTACCTTTTAGGCCTATGGTCAGCATTCTAACCTAATCTAAGCTCAAATGAAAAAGCACTTATCTGAAGCTATTAAGAACTTCATGGTCTAGAACAAGGGTTGAAACCTTAAGTTTTTGCTAAGGGACTAGCAAAAGCTAGGCATGGGGGTATGATGAGAACCTCATCATGAGCCATAACTAGCTCATTTTGACCTAATACAAAGGATAAAAGCTCCTACATAACTCAAGGAAAGGCTTAACTCAGAGAGATTCTGAGTTCGCAAAGAAAATAGAAACTAGGGGTAAAAATGCAATTTCACCAATTCAATCTAAAAACAGGGTAACTCAGGGTTCAAACATAGGTCAAAGCAACCTAATAAGAATAAAAGTGGGATGAGATGATTCAATAAGGGCTACAGCAACTCCAAGGAATTAAATGACATCCTGCAACCCTAAAAACAAACCCACTTAAAAACACGAGGTTCGAGGCAGAGAAAAAAAATCAACTAAACCCTCTAAAATTCATAGAAAAATAATCTCTAGGGTTTAGAACCTTCAATTTGGCCTTAGGAACCCATTTTGACCTACATTGAGAATCATGCCCAATTAACAACTTAATTTGGGTTTTTACGTAAATTGACCGGCCAAACAAGGTTTAATCTGGAAATAAAATTCACCATCATAATCCTTAGGTCCCAATTAGTCATGTATAAAAACTTGAGCCTAAGAGGAAACCTTCTTGACCAACTTTACACTTTGGTCCTCATTTATTTACTTTTTGGCCCTCAACTTTTGAACCCTCACATTTCTGCCCCTAACTCTCCTTCATTCTTTGCATTCAGGTCCCTCCTGCCAAAACCTGACCAGCACCATGCTCCGGCGACCTTGCGCGGAGCATGGCGCCGCGCAGGGTAAGGGGGAGGGTCTGGCAAGTCAACCGGGGGTGCCCTGCGTCGTCAGCCGTCGCAGGAACACCCCACTGTGCACTGTAACCACCCATACCGGCCATGCGAACGCACAGACGGTATGGGTATGTTAACTCCGGCGTCCTCCGGCGAGGGAGACACGTCGTCTCCCTCCGCCCTCCTCTCTGTTTCGGCCCCTATAAATATCCCCCGTCGCTCCGCCGTTCTGGGCAGCTCGGTCCTGACGGAGAAAGACCCCCACTTCCCCTCTTCCCACTCCGACAGGAAGCCCTCCAGCTCCGGCGGCCTCTCCTCTTCCTCCTCGTCGCTCTGCCGCACTACCAGCTGCAGGGTTGCCCTCCCTCGCTCTTCCCGCGCCGCGCCGCACCCAGCGCGCGCTTCTCCGGCCCTCTCCTCGCCGCCGCCCCTTCCCCTGGGCATCTTCTTCTCCGGCGACAGTCGATACGACTGTCGCCCTGCTCCTCCCCCTTCGTCCCTGCAAGTAAGTTAGAACTACTTCCCTTCCTCTCCTCTTTCTTTTCCCTATTTCAATTTGTTCAATTAAGCCCTCGACCGACCCTGACCACCGTCAC
The DNA here is from genome assembly GCA_037157565.1 of Thalassia testudinum. Taxonomy (NCBI): domain Eukaryota; kingdom Viridiplantae; phylum Streptophyta; class Magnoliopsida; order Alismatales; family Hydrocharitaceae; genus Thalassia; species Thalassia testudinum. The sequence continues at coordinate 18,182,154 of JAZHRO010000026.1, read as the reverse complement.
CCCCTTCGTCTCCGGCTACCCTCCGGCGAGACGCCCCCATCGCTCCACAGCCTCACACGCCTCGCCGACCCTCACCGAACCTCCGCCTCATCACATTGAACACCCCCCACCCCTCCACTGCCACTCCACACCTCCATAACGCTCCCCCAAACAAACCCATTTCTCCGGTTGCAGTCCGACCTAGGGCTGCCGCCAGACACCGCCTTGCGGCTTGCCGCACAGCTCAACACCTTCGCCGTGGTTCCCCAGTAGTTTGATTAGGCCGAGAGGCCATATTCGTGTCCGACAGGTTCTGAGGCTCGACCGCCATTGACGCCACATTGAAGCAGCTTCTCCCGCGCTCCAGGCTTGAGGACTCCAGGTTTCCAGCTGCTGCGGATTACGGAGACTCCTGCGAAGGCAGCCAGCCAGCAACCGACGAAAATCGAAGCTACAGCTGCAGAAGCAAGGCCGCGGTCTTCCAGCAGGCGCACGCGAGGAGTGGCGTCAGTTTAGTCCCACATCGGTAAGCCTCGCAACGCTTTCACCGTTTAAATTGTTTTTGTGAATAAGCCTTATCGCCTCCTAACGCACCGGGGTGAGGTCTCGCGCCCACTCACCCGCCCGATACGCGAGCTCACCACGCGGATCCGGCGGACCCGACTCGACACCCCACCTACGCACTCCTCGTGTACCACTCACACCGGTACACCTGGTCACGGGTACGAAGCCCGACCCGATTATCCGGCGACTCTGGGAGAGCTATCCTACGAGCGAAGTCTGAGAAAGAGAGAGACGTGCGGGTAGAGGGAAAGGGGTAGGTTTTGCGTTGGCTGTGGTGTGTGCAGGAGCAAGCCGAGGCAGAGAAGAAGAAGACCGACGAAGAAAGACTGAAGGAAGAAGGAGGAGCACCAAGGACGCACTGTAGCAGTGGGTTACTTAAGTCGTCTGATTGAACAATCTGACGACGCTCTGAGGACGAAGAAGGAGAAGAAAAGACGAGCAGGACCGCAACGAAGAAGGAAAAGAAGACAGAAAGAAAAAGAAGAAAGAAGGAGAGACAACGTCCTGACAGCAAAAGCAGAAGAAGAGCACAAGAAGGAGATCAGAAGAAAGAAGTAAAAAGAAGATCTGAAGAACAGAAGGCAGAAGAAGAAGACCACAAGGAGATAAACAAAGAAGAAGAAACCAAAAGCCAAAGAGGAGGAAACAAAGAGGAAGAAAGAAGAGAAGAAGAAGCCAAATTTTCATCTCTCTCTTTATTTTTTTGTAATAGAAACTGTATACCGCTAGAATACGACTTGCTCCCTGAGTTCGACCTCGGGAGAACTGTATTTTCCGAGTAACAAATATTAGCAAATGATGGCAATAACTATCTGTACTACAACGACTTAAGAAAAGCTAGTTGCTGCCACCGTTTCGCCAATTACCAAGGAGGTTGACTTCAACACCATCACCAAAACTCTTGTTATGGAGGACATTTATTTTGAAGGAATCAAACTTGAATCTAAATTCCGTAAGACTACACCTTGCCTTCTAGCTAGGTTTGTCTCTTGGAACCTTCATGGTAAATCTGGCTCCTTTGACCATTCTCTAAGGAGCTAACCTACATTCTTTGTGCCATTATGAATCGCACTAAGTAGAATCGGTGTGATCTCTTCATGGATTTCCTTGTATCTACACACCGTAGGAATCTTCCTTTAGGTGCCTTCATCTTGAATATGCTAGCTCGTACACTTCAATCTTGACCTTAAGAGACAGTCCATGGATGAGTTAGTAAAGAAGTTTGAAAGGATCACCCTTCTCATGGGAATAAAAAGAGGTAATGGGGAAGAAAATCATGGGACAAATCAAGAGAGCAATCCTCCTTCTCATGAACCTTCTCAACCTCCTCCACCATCTCAAGCTCCTCTTTTTCTTTAACACCTCGATACCTACTCTTCTTATAATAATGTATCTTAGGAATATACATGGGAAAGTGTGTAGAGCAACCAAGAGGCTCTCCAAAAGGCCATGTTTGATGGGATGGAGCTCCAACTCAAGAGGCAACATAAAAACCAAGAATATCTCCGGAGCTTCACCAAGCAATATTGATTGCACATAACAGGGCTTAAAGAATGAATGAAAAATCTAGAGATGGAATTCAAGAAGGGAAAGAGAAGAATGTAGGGGAAGATGGAGGCTTGGCATGGACCTCTCTCTCACTCATTGGCATGCTACCTTTTTATCTTTCTAGTTTGCGTTGCTTGGTGCCCTTAGTTTTAGATTCTCGAATAGTGACACCTTTCGAACTACTGCTGAATCAATGGGCAGACAAGAGAACCTAGCAAACTAAAGCATCTTTAGTAGCCAGAGGAAAATAAAGCAAAAGTGATTCCTGTAGTAGCAACGAGAGAAATGGGAGTAGCGTAAACCATGAAAATGGGGTTGTGGAAGAGCAATACAAGTGTCATGCTACTAGGCGAAGCAGTGGAATGCTGCACCTTAGATGGTGAGAGTCTAGTAGTCGAAATCATCACTAGTTTACGCTCTGACCCAAGTAGCATGGGGCACGTGGAATCCTATGTGAATCAGCAAGGACCACCTTGGAACGCTAAATACTCCTATGTGAATCAGCAAGGAACTTTTCTATGATTTGTAACCTTAAGACTTTCTTTTCTTGCTTGGTTCTTTGGTTTCCATATTTCTTGTTGAACTTTATGCTTGATTCGATTATGAAATGAATATATTCTTTAATCATGATTCCTTATTTTGATAATGAAACAAAGGGAGACTAATAGATGCTTTGTGATAGGGAGAGTAATATGGAAATTTGTCGTTAACAAAAGTAATAAAAGTACATTTTGTCATCATAAAAGAGAGGAGACTATCAATAATAGTTAGAAATGTGTGCTTTCGATGATGACAAATTATACTTTTATATTTGCTTTGAGGACTAACAAGTATTGCAAGAAAGATACTAAAATAAAACCTAAACAAGAAGGAAAGTTGTCTCTTGAAAAGAAGAGCCTTGAATATGATGTCATACAAGAAAAAGTTTTCCTTTTGTTGTTGTAATTTCTTCTATATTTTTTTCTTGTAGAATGTAAAAGAGACTAAAAAAATCTTCTTGAAACCCATAGGATACTTCTTATAACCTTTTCAATATCTTCACTTCACGAAATCTCTAAATAATCAAACTATTAGATTTTTCAAATTTCTTTGTTGGCAGTTACTTTTTCTGAACTAATTTTATTTACATCGAATCTGTCCCTAGCTCATATCTCTCTCACTTCACTTAATACTTCTTTTTATTAAATTTCTTCAAAAATTTAAGATGTCTAATTTTGTATTTTAGACATCTTACTATCTCTAAATTACTCAACATTCAATTCTTTTAAATTCTAATGTTCACAAAATCTTTAAAAGTTAACTATTTAATGACAAGATCCTTTCAAAATATGAGACATTTAACTAAGTTCTTTAGACATTTGGAATATTCTTTCTAGACTTCTTCCCATTCTTTCATACGTCCATTGATCCTATTTTGATAAAAACCAGAACTAACTCAACTACTCTAAAACATCTACCTCTTAGCTAAGACATCCAATTTTTCTTTGAGATCTATGTTTCTTGTTCAAACTCCCCTTGACCCTAGTTTCAACCCAATTATACTCCAATAACTCATCCTTGATATCAATTTTTGATTTCAAATGTTCAATTTTAATTTGGAGATGTCCTTGATCAATCCAAACGTTAGATTTCAATTACAGGAAATTGTTTGATCGTTGGATACTTTTTCAAATGGCTATATTTCTCCTTATGATGTCCTTTACAAGTGACTCGAATGTCTAATCATTAATTCAGAAGTTTGAAATGACAATTTTAGGCATCTACTTTCATCTTAGATCTATCTTTATAAATTTTCATATTTATATTTCCTAATCATTCTATCTTGAACAATTGCTTTATAATTCGAATTTCAACAGCTCCAACGGCTTGAACCTAACCTCCTATATTTTATAAATACTTACCTAAGGTCACCTAAGCCTACACACTACTATCCTAAGCAATTCCCAAGTTTAAAACTTCAAATTCTCTCTGCAATGATCTAAGTTCTCATTGTGCTCCTATCTATTCATCATTGCCTACACTTCTTATTTAGGTTTGCAAAGGGAGTATTATAAACCTTATCTTATTATTATATATTTTTCAAAAGCTCTTTAGGATTCTTACATATTGTTTTTTATTTTTTACTATTTTAGATGCTTAGGCTATGGGTTACCCCTTCTCTTGTGAAGGGAACAAAACTCCCCTTAGGACTATCTAAGAGAGGGGACTTGTAATCTTTCTTATTAGTGTTTTCCCATTGATTTTTGAGGATAAAATCCTAAATTGAAAGATTTAGATGAAGATTTTTCTTACAAGGATTTGCTCTATAAATCTAGTGCTTAATTTGTGCAATTGTCTATATTTTTTTTTTGTTGCACAATTCATCACCTCTCTTGTGCCACTAACAAAATGAATGTATGGTAGAATGAGCCAATCGTAGTCGTTGACCCCCTATTTGTAGACTTCTCCATCCAATGTTCTTGTTACCACTTCTTGGATTATGGTCACTTTTGAGCAAACCGAGATGTCTTCTGTCTTTATTTAGTCTTTATCTATGCATTTGAAGGGTCTAATTACTCTTTAGCCATTATGATGAATTCTACTCCTCTGTGGCCATGAAAAACAAAAAGGCTTCCCTCCTGCGTTGCCAATAATTTCTTTATCAATTGCTTACTTCGAGTATTACCATCTTACAGTAAAGTTTGTATCATAACCATTAATGAAGAACACATCATAATAGTATTTGCCTTACGGAAAGCCTTCTTAAGTTTACAAAGCTCTAGAGTACCTACAAAGCTCTAGTTGATATTATAATATTGTAGTTGATAATATAACATCATCCATAATAAGTTGCAAATCCCACGATATAGAGCACAACTTTGGCCACTGATCTTGCGTTCAAAAGAGGACCATGTAAATCTTGAAAATAACTTATTTTGATTTTGCCAATGTTTTAAAAATTGGAATTAGATGTTGAGTTAATCTTTAATAGTTCAATGTACCAATTAAATAAGTGATGATGTCAACATTTAACAAAAAAAAAAAAAATCAAATCACATGATCTTTGATTTAATTTATATTAATTTAATCGAGTCCATCAAGATTAAATTGGTTTTCACTGAAAAAATCAATGAAGATATATGGTAGAAAGAATTAGTTTACAATTTTAATTATATTAAAATTGATATATTTTTAACAAATATTAAATAAAAATAAATGATACAATTAAAATTGAGAGTCTAACCATAACATGAAAGAACACAGATATTTGGATCTTTATTTTTAAATTTTAACCACCTTTATTTTAAAATTTTTTGGCAAACTAAACTAACCTGATTTTGATCGATTCAATCTCCCTATGACTTTTATTACCCAAATTGATAGAACCAATCAATAAGGCACTAATTTCGATTGAATTAACCTAATCGACATTGAGGATTACATCAAAGTCGACATTGAGGACTACATTTTTTTTTTTTTGCAAAAATAATCTCTACTAAAGGAAAAGAAGTATATTATATCACAACATAACCTACCAAGCAAGGGCAAGGAGAGAAGAGAAACATTACACTTTTTGAGGAAGAGAACTCACCTCTCCCAAGAGGGAGTACACTTCACCTGAGGAGGCAAAAATCAAAACGCACATCACACAAGATAATAAAAATAAAAAGGAGACAAAAGAGACACTCAATCCAAATTAGAAAACCCCCTTCCCCACACATTACACAAACATGAATGTACCTCACCCACTCGGCACGGGGATAGAGACACAAAAAAAGGGAGTTGCTACGAAGGAGAAACAAACTACCGTTCTACATTGCAAAGGATGCTTTTTATGAGGGAAAATTGTGGCAATAAAGAAAGGAAGAAGGCACCACAAATGGGTGAAAGGAGTGGCAAAGGAGCAACAAAGGGTGAAGGAAGATGAGCTATAGATTGGAAATGCATTCTCCAATCTCAATTGCAAGTACAACAATAAAAAAAAAAATAAAGAAAAAAAGAAAAGAAAAGAAAAAAAACAAAAGATGAAGACTACAAATAACATTAGTGCTAAGGTACTAGACGGATTCAATGTCATAATGTTACATAGCATCAATGGTATAGCATTCATGCACTCACATGACATAAACACCTATGCTAGTGTAGTAGCATTAATATTATAAAAATTTCTTTAATATTTATGCCATATAACCTCGTAGCATCAATGTTATGTGCAAGAGTGACGTAACATCAATGCTACTCAGCATCGTATTACTGGTCTTACGTAGTATTGTATCACCGTGCCATAGCATCAATACCATGCTCAAAGCTGGCGCAGCACACTGGATGGTAACTTGTAAATTGTGACATTTAGGATGACAGGTATATGTGCATAAAAGGGTGAATTTCCCAAAATTTCTCCAATTTTTCATTGAAGAACCAACTGGCAAACAATGGTTTCAACCTGAGGGGACGGATCCACATAAGACAAATTCCCTCCAAGAATCCAAAGTAGTATTGAGCTAAATTATTGGAAGGTATGTTAGGACATCCAGAAACAACGATGTCACGAACAGAATAAATGACCATAAAAAATACCAACAATCTCCCATGGTTCACTTTTGATTTATTCGAGAAGGAAAAACTTGCTGCCCAATGCTTAGAATAAGAGAAACCACCTTATAAGCAGTTAAGCGCATCATATGACTATGTAACCATTTTTAGACGGTCCAGTGTACCAAGTTATTGAAGAAGGCCTCCATCTATAGGAAGGCTTTTCCTTGTTGTTTGCATTTCTATTAATTGGTGCATCAGATAATCCTTGGCAATTGCTTGCATGTACTTGTACAAATCCTTATAATGATAAACCCCTTGGAACTAAGTAATCAGCAACAAAGACATGCGATGGAGTTCGGTGTAGCCGAGAGCAAGGGGTCGGGCCAAGAGAGTTATGAATGCTGCTGCAAAATTAGGTAATTTCCCGGAACTTCTTGGCAGCTGCATGACAGACAGCATAAATATGCCACACAAACTGTATATACAAATAACAAGAGGAGCATGGTAATTGAAACCACGCAGGACAAGCAGCTTCCCGGTTTACAATTATGCGTTCACGGCAGCCGGCTCTTCAGCCATCTGAGATACTGGGAGAAGGGTGCATATCAAATTGCGGTCTCCATATACATTGTCCACACGCCCTGTTACAGGATCAATGATGTAATTAGTACTCCTACTCGACACCAGATGTTTCAGATAGCAACAAGTAGGCAGTTTCTTACCAGTTGTTGGCCAGAACTTGGCGCCTCTCAGCCATGCTGCAGGGAATGCTGCATACTCCCTCGAGTAAGGTTTAGTCCACTTGTCGCTCATTAGCAGTGATGGTGGATGAGGAGCGCCCTGCACACATACTTGCTGCTCAGTTTAAAGCTTATAAATCGAAACAACCATTGGTACCATGTAGACTAACATGCCGAAATGATTTGTGCCATGTTTTCAAGGTCATGGCGTACAAATGACATGTCCATATTCAACATGTTAACCAATGTTAAAGTACACCATAATTTCCAATGGTATCTCATTGTACATGGAAATGTTTCCAGAAACTTTTGCCACATTGATGATGTCCACCGAAAATTTGTTCTGTCATCAACAAATGTCTTTGTAGGTGTTAATCATTTGGATAGTCCTAACACAGCAAGCCCTTTTATTTTTTTTCGGGAAGAACAGAAGGCCTTTTATAATGGAATAAAAAGAAAGATGCTCTTGTTGGGATATGGGAATCAAGCACTCTTCCTTTACCTTAAGAACATTGTTGTTGATATCAGCCTTGCCAGACTCGATCTCAGCAATTTCTTCTCTGATGGACATGAGAGCATCACAGTACCTGTCTAGTTCAGCCTGTGACATAACCAGAGAATCTTTAATCAAGCATAGGGAAGATAGATCAATGTGTGAAAAGACATCTAAGGGAGAAATAGTTGATTGTATCACCTTGCTCTCACTTTCAGTGGGCTCAATCATGAGAGTGCCTGGAACGGGCCATGACATTGTTGGTCCATGGAATCCATAATCGATAAGGCGCTTCGCCACGTCTTCAGGCTCAATGCCAACGGTGTTCTGGTAAATGAGGAGTTTCAAATCGCTTGAGTCAAATGAGGATAACAACTGAGTCAATTATATTGCAACTTAAAAAGTGCCACATGGAAATGGCACCTTGAAGCTCCTTAAGTCAACAATGAATTCATGGGCAACTGTTCCATTGACACCACGGAAGAGGATTGGGTAGTGTTTCTGTTACGACAAAGAACAGGAAGAGAAATACATGAGCAACTTCAGGATTATACTAAGAGGGTGTGTAAACACATAAAGGAGAAGAAATATTTATACCACCCTAAAGATAACAAGGCTGTAGATATGATTTGTAAGGATTCTAAGGGTGCTTCTACAAAGCCATGATTGATATATATTTATATACATTTGATTCCAATAACATCTGAGAATGTAGGCAATCCAACTACCTCGAGACGCTTGGCCATGTAATTTGCATTCAAGATTGCAATCTTTGACGCTTCAGTAAGACCCTTGGAGCCCATCATGGCTATGTACGAGTATGAAATTGGCAAGATAACTGCTGAGCCCCAAGGAGCAGCAGAGATGGTTCCAAGTGGATTTGGTTTCTCAGGAGCTGGTATACCACCAGTTGGCACCTGTTATTGAACAAAAGAAGAAAATACTCAGGGAACTTGAAATCAGTAATTTCTAGCACATTATTAAATGGAACTATGAAGGCATAGTAATATGCATTTCAAATCACCCAATGAAATCTCAAGCACCAGAAATTGCCTATATCCGTCAGACAGAAGTAAACAGGAATGCTACTAGAAATAATACTGCAAAAGTCTTACCACAGGATGAGAAGGCAAAAATGGAGCCAAATGCTTCTTTACGCCAATGGGACCCATTCCAGGACCACCACCACCATGAGGAATGCAAAATGTTTTGTGAAGGTTAAGATGGCAGACATCAGCTCCAATGAAACCTGGACTAGTTAAACCAACCTATACCATGTACAACAATTTTGGTCAAATCCACCGTACAGAGAAATAAGCATTATGGAAAGGCTATATGCCAAAAGAAAAGTTGAGGCAAAAAAACCAATAAATACAATATACAAAGACGTCAAAAGGTCGCCAAACCAGGACCATCTGTTCTCTCATCTGTTGGCAATTAACCAACTTTATACAGGTCCTTTTTTTTGGCATATGCCCCAGGGTGCCAGACTTTCCACACTACCATGGAAGCATCCTCTGAATTTAACCTGGAATGGTATCTGTACCATCCTTCACTCACCCCCATCCCCCATGGTAATCGGTATGGCACTTGGTCATGTCAAGAAGGCTCAAAGAACAACCAGAGGGTCAGAATGTAAATCCTTGACTCTCAAAGATAAATACCATAAAAACTCAATCATGTTGACATCAAATTCAATGCAAAATTCCAGTCAACTGATCATTGCAAAACAGGAAAACCTTTAGTAAAATGAGACCAAACTTCTATAGGTATTCTCATCCTTGGGTGGATGAATTACCATTTACCATATTGTGTAATGCATTTCTTCGTTAAGATATTCTCATGAGGTCATCTAGCATAAGTTCACCTCACACCCAGTAACTGTCTTGATAAATCATTCTTCTAGAATGTTAAGATTTCAACATCTTTTGAATAGAAGATTAACTTCTCCACCATTAGATTGCTTAAGTGATTTATACAACTGATGTTGGAGTTTGAAAATCTATTTCAACAGAAAAGCTATGCATTTCACCTTTTATCTTCACCTCACTTACATGAAAACAACAAAACTATATAAATGCTTACAACTGTATAACTATATCTATATTATAACTGTGGATGTTACGTAAATGAGCATATACAACGACTCTACTGAAAAAATAAAATAAAATAAATTACATAAACTGCAGACTCTAATCTGCTTTTAACAGTGTCATAGGACAGTTGATTTTTTTTCCTAACAGAAATTAATAACTTCTACAAGAGATAACAAGAAAGTAAAAGTTGCATCTGGATTACTCTTTATATTACCTGCGCATTCATGTTGGCTCCATCCATGTAGACCTGGCCTCCATTGTCATGAATGATCTTACAGATTTCATCAATACCTTCTTCATAAACTCCATGTGTTGAGGGGTATGTGACCTGTGCAAATACGGTTTGGTAGCACACAGGCATATGAATGAGGTATGCATTGAAAGCATTTAACTGCACTAGAATAATAAGACAACTACATATGAGAATCACAGGTTGCTACTTATTATCATGTTGTGGTAAAAATATTATGGTTTTAGGTGGTAATGACTCAGAGAGAAACTTTTCTTTCAAGTCCACAAGGAAGCAGGTTAATATGACTATAAGTCAAGATGATAACTTAGCATAGCATCCTATAGACAGATAACATAACAGAAGAGACAGACAGTAATGCATGACAACAAGCAACAAATATTTCCATATTAGGCTTAAAGGTTCTGATTCTTAAGAACGCAGGCATACCATCAATGCAGATAGCCTATCCCTGTTTGCTTCTGCAGCTTTTCTTAATTCTTCAATGTTGATATTACCCTTGGAATCAGTTCCAACAGGAACAATTTTCATTCCACACATAGCTGCACTGGCAGGGTTTGTTCCGTGGGCCGAAACAGGGATAATGCAAGCATCCCTGTGGGTATCTCCTCTTGCCTACATTATCAAGCAATTCCATTGAATTAAGTAAAACTGCCTCATATGCTTTCAGGTAAACATTAGAATGGAGTAATTAATTTCCATGTCATGAACAGCATACATGATGGTAAGCACGGATAGCCATCAATCCAGCATACTCCCCAGCAGCACCAGCATTGGGTTGCAAGGAGATGGAATCAAATCCAGTAACCTTACATAAGAGTTCTCCCAGATTATTGAACATTTCCTTCATGTCGACAAAATTCAAAAGTCAGTCAATTAATATCTCATTGAAGGAATCAGTTAAAAGTTCAAAGGAAAATACAAATAATTTGGTTCAAACTATGTGAATATTGAAAAATAATTAATGGATCAATTTTCAAGCATGTAGGACATGGTAAATATTAATCTATGCTTGATGGAAGAAATGATCTCTAAAGGTTGGGAAGAATTTGTAATTTTCTTTTTTTTTTTTAAGAACTTATAGAAGCTGCATCAATTATTTGCAAATCTCTGTAAAATTTGCTGTTACATGCACTGCAATAAGTCACTATTTCAGACACCAAGTTATTCTCTTTGCAGATGCAGCAACCACAGTGTGCAAAGAAGACACGGTTACTGAGAAATTAGCATCTAAAGAGCATGAAGCACCTGGTAGCCAGCGGCCTGATCAACAGGAGCAAATGGGTGAATGTTTGCAAAGTTGGGCCATGTAACAGGCATCATTTCAACTGTGGCATTAAGCTTCATCGTGCAAGAACCCAAAGGAATCATGCTGTGACATAATGAAAGATCCTTCGATTGCAACTTCTGCAAGTACCTCAACAATTCATGCTCTGTGTGGTACCTGAAAATTGCCAAGAAATAATCTCAAGAGCTGCAAAAGAAAAGAAAGTATGCATTCCTCTTGAGAGACACCTACGAGTTGAAGATTGGGTGAGTCAAGAACGGGCTCTCCCTTGCAAGTCTACTCGGGATTGAGGACTGAACTTCTGGAGCAAGAGATACAGCAGTGAAGTCCACCTACAAAGCCACACCTTACCGTAAGTTTGACATGCACAAGATGAAATGTTTGCATCTTGAATTCCTCTGGAGAATGTACTTACAGCTTTACCACCAGCAAAAACTTTTAACAGTGTATCCACATCCTCCGAAGTGGTTATCTCATCAAAAGCTACAGTTATCTGATCGATGGCCAAGCTAATGAGCAAAAACACAGCATGGTCCTAACAAAGAGCAGTTGCACAGAAAAAAAATAGAACTTACGGTCTTCGAATCCACAACTCGGAGATTCATCTCATGCTTGTAAGCCAGCTCTGCTATCGCCTGAGCATCAGAGCAGGTGACTTTCACAGTGTCAAAGAAGGGGAGATCCTGAACAGTCACTGTTCCAAGTTTCTTCAGTCCATGAGCGAAAACACCAGCAAGGCCATGAACCCTCTGTGCAATAGCCTTGAGGCCTTCAGGACCATGATAAACAGCATACATGGCAGACATGTTCGCAAGCAGTGCCTAAGCATGTGATGCACAAAGAAAATAGCGCTCAGAAAACTTGGAACAAAGAGAATTATTGCACACAGAAGCCCCTAAGCCACCATATTCCTTTTACCACCATTAGCAAAATTCTTAGCTTATGTTAAGTGCATAAAAATAGCAGAGTTGGAATTTCAATAGAAGCAAACGAGAGCCCTTTCGCTTTTGTCTTTTTTTCTCACAAACATTTCAATACCCTTTTTCCCCCATACTCTGAAACCAAAGCTCAATAGTAAAAAAAGCACAAACTTTATCAAAAAATAAAAGAAGTAAAAAAGCACAAACAAGCCAAAAACCGCACTTTGCACAACGAATAAAGAATTAACGTTCATTTCCTATTAGCTAGACTCACTACATCCAAACCCAAAAGTATCAGATCTAACAGAGAAGAAAAAAACAAAAATCAATATCACGATCTCCTATTCCATTTATATGGAAATCAATTTATAAAAGGCAGCCTTTAAACACTACCATCTAATGCCAAACAACATCCAGGCTCATTCACGTACTTGTCCCCCATCACGTCAAAACTCCCTTTCATTACTCCCAAACACCACACAGATCCGCCGATCCAGCCGACGGGAACTCCGTGGTTGGAGTTGGAGCAGCAACACTAACTCCGGAATCGCTAACTTCTGTGGAAAAAGTAGCGCATGCATGTGCCCATATCGATCGTGTGCTTGCAAATAATGCTTTGAAAGGGTGTCTGTCAACCATAGGATGAATTAGAACGGATGAAAATCCCCTCGTGTGATGGGATCTTCATCCAATTGAGAGGCACCCAGGGTGAGATCCCTCCCTGGTGCCTTTACCATTACTGGAAAGGGAACCGCGACACCAATTAATCACCGTGAGAAGAAAGGGAATTAAAAAACTATTGAGAGGGATGGAACCTGAGCGGTGCAGATGTTGCTGGTGGCCTTGTCCCTGCGGATGTGCTGCTCCCTGGTCTGCATGGCCATGCGGAGAGCGGGCTTCCCCATGGAGTCGACACTGACGCCGATGATCCTCCCGGGCATCATCCTCTTGTACTCCTGGGACGTGGCGAGGAACGCCGCGTGGGGCCCCCCGTACGCCATCGGCACACCGAACCTCTGCGCCGACCCCACCACGATGTCCACCCCGATATCCCCCGGCGGCCTCAGCACCGTCAGCGCCAGCAAGTCCGTCGCCATCACCACCTTCACCCCCTGCCTGTGCGCGTCCTCCACGAACCCCGCGTAGTCCGTCACCTCCCCCTCCGTCCCCGGGTACTGCACAAGCACCCCGCACACGTCCTCCGATGAGTAGTCGAACTCCTTCGGGTCCCCCACCAACACGTTCATGCCGAACCCCTCCGACCTCGTCCTGCACACGTCGATCGTCTGCGGGTGGCAGTTAGTGGAGATCAGGAACGTCTTCCGCCGGCCCTTCTGGATGTTGTTGCACATGGCCATGGCCTCCGCGGCGGCGGTTCCCTCGTCGAGGAGGGAGGCGTTGGACATGGGGAGGGCCGTGAGGTCGGTGACGAGGGTCTGGAAGTTGAGGAGGGACTCGAGTCGGCCCTGCGCGATCTCCGCCTGGTAAGGGGTGTACTGGGTGTACCAGGCGGGGTTCTCCATCAGGTTGCGGAGGACGACGGCGGGGACGTGCGTGCCGTAGTACCCCATCCCGAGGAAGGACTTGAAGACCTTGTTCTTGGAGGCGAGGCGGGACATGTGGGAGAGCATCTCCGACTCGGTGAGGCCCGAGTTGAAGAACTTGTCGAACGAGAGGGGAGGAGCGCGGATGGAGGCCGGGACGGTGGCGTCGATGAGAGCGTCGAGGGAGGGGAAGCCGCAGAGGGAGGCCATGTGGATCTGCTCGTCGGAGGTGGCTGAGTTGTGACGGCGGGGGAAGGTATCCGAGGGCTTCAGGGTGTCGAGGGACACGTGGCGGGTCTGCTGGTGGCGTTGCGAAGAGCAAGGTTTGTTGCTGTTGTTGTTCTGGTGGTGGTTGTGGAGGACGGAAGGGGAGAGGGAGGAGATGTAGCGACGGTGTTGGAGGTGGTTGTGAGGGGTGGATTGCTTAGCGTGGGAGAGGAGGCGGGAGAGGAGGGCCCTGTTGGCGAGCCTGCGAGCTCTCTCCATGGCGGGAGGAGGGAGGAGAGGGGTCGCAGAGAGACAGAGAGAGAGAGAGAGAGGTGTAAGTGCGTGTGTCTGGGTGTGCTCCTCCTCCTGCCTTCTCTCTGTATGGGTTCAGTTGAGTGAGAGGGATAGTGTGTGTGTGTGTGTGGGATATGTTATCATATGAAGGTGAAATTAGTGTGGGATCGCACGTGAACCTCACGTACGGGGATCGGCCGCGTGTTTCGATTTCATGTGTGGGTGATATGCGCTGCGTACGTCATTCCGTCGGTTTAAGCATCTCGGATGCTGTCGAGGGAGTGCATTTTAGCTGGAAGGGAAGGGAAGGCAAGAGGGGCCAAAATTGGAGATTTGAGGGGATGATTATTGCAATGTAAATCGGAAGTATCAGGAAATGGATACTATTTAATATTTATAATTGTTAAATAATAATCAAACCTACGTTAACATATTTTACGATATATAATGTGAGAATATTAATTTTAGTTAATGTATTTTAATTTTTTTATTGGTAGAAATTATTTTTGATGAAATATTATTTTTTAAATAAAATATATATTTTTTTTTTATTTTCAATCAATATATTCAATCGATTAAAAATTATTTTCAATTGATGTATTTTATTTTTAACTTAGATTACTTGATTTTTAATCTTTTAATTTTAATTTTTAACTTATTAAATTTAATTTTTTAATAATTAATTTTAATTTTCAATCGATTTATTGTACTTTATTTTAAAAAATAAAAATATAAGTAAAAATTATAAATTACAACCTATATTTTCATACTTATATCTTTTATGATAGAGAAAAATAAAATATAAATCGGCAACGGATACCACCACTTGTCCCATTCTTGTTCTTTCCTGGCGAAGGTGGAGAGGGTGCGTTGAGTGCGAGAAAAGGAGTCTAAATAATAACTTCCCTTGAGAATTAAGTAATAGATATATATTACATTCGAGGTGGTTGTGAATTCCAGGTGGTAGGTTTGCTATTCTCCTTTCTAAATTAAGTGTTACATTGTTCTGGTGGATATATCTCCATTGGCTAGATGACAGCCAAGTACATCTGGATATGAGGCTGAAGGAACTATAGTGTTGGTTTTCTTCAAGTAGAGATCAATTTGCAGTCAGGTCATTGTTTACAGCATACAGGAGATAAAATGGTCACGAATTATTGCAGCCATTGGGGGTATGATTTTATGGTCAGATGGTGCTAATCGTGTCATGGGATCCAATCTAAGATTTGACACACATAAAGGTGAAGCAGGTGCATTTTATCTAGCTGTAGCGTCAAGTAAGTCTAGGTTTTCAAAAGAAAATTTAGAAATTGGGAATACAACCATCAAATTTTTTCTCATACAAACATAAAAAGAACCCTTAATCAAGTAAAATAGATAACATTTGGAACAATATTTCAGGTAGTGAAGTATCAATGACCTTCGTGAACAAATGACAAGAAGTCCACTAGAGTTGTAAGAGTTCAATAATGACGTTGATAGCGAAGTTGAATAAGAAGAAAATATAGCGTAATGATGGTTGTATTGAGCAAGGATGGAATTACCATGTACAGATAGATAAAACACACATGACATCACACGAAATTGGGACTTAAACACTCCAGTTCTGTCATGATTCCACCAAAGTGGTAACATGCAGGGCTGTTTGGAAGAGAAAATTTTTTGTTTAGAGTCCTAAATTATGATATTTAGTATTTAATTTTGGAAAAAAAATAATTTTATTTCTAAAAGGTAAAAATATTTTACTTCACTCAAATATTTATAACAATATATTTAATTTTACGATAAGATGTTTAATTTTTTAAAATAAAAACATATTTCATTCCTCTCTTCATTTTTAATATTTGTTTTTTTTTTTTTTTTTTATCATTCCTCCACCCAAACAATGTTGTCGGGGCCACGTTTCAAAGAAAAATATGGGCCCGAGTGGTTTTGGATCTCGGGAGTCGGTAGTTGTTTAGAGAGGCGCACGTTAGCTTAGGATGAACCGGTTGGGAACAAGTGGGAGAGGACGGTGACAGTTGTAGCCAACGTACATGGGGCAGCGCCCCCTTCTCACACAGAGAGAGAGAGAGAGAGACGTGTAGATCGCCTAGGAATCGGATGGGGATCGAGTGGAGGGCAGAGCGTGGCGAGGTCGCGTACCCACACCCCACCCTACTTGCAGCGGAGCGGTGCGCGAGATCCATGGAAGAAAGTGGTTGGGAACACAACAGGGGCCTTATCGCAAACGGGAGCCTCACGATGGGGGCAGGGAGTGGGTTCGGATCGGGGAGAGCCACGGGCACTTCATGTGGCGGTGGTGAGGATATGAGATTTGCGACACGAATGACGGGGGCACGGCACATCCACCTCCCCCCCCCGCCACCTCCGCTCTGCTCCTTCTTGACCCCTTCCACCTTTCCCCTCAATCTTTTTTTCATTCTTTTTGCGACATCCCCTTCGGCCACTTGAGCAAACGGTGTTGGAGGCGTCATTTCCCCTTCTTTTTTATTCGCCCTTTTCCGTTTTTTTTGCCCTTTCTTGCATTTTGGAGTTTGGCGTGGGATTCAGGGTACCAGGCAGCTCACGGAATCTTTGTGGGAATTTGGGATGTCAGAGGACAGTGGGTTACACGACCATCAAGCTCACTAATGGTCGAGGTGCACGGAAGACGATGCTTCACGAACAAGTATTTTCTTCCCTTTGGACGAATCTGAAATTTGTGACATTTCATAGCTTGAACGGTGTTTATTTTATGCGATCAGAAATGAGTAAATTGAGGAGGAATTAAATATCTTCATGTACTAATATTTCAAGTAACTTATGGATGAAGAATTAAGCCTGAATATCTCCTACTAAAATTAAGAATAATCATTGTTGGATCAAATTTTGATGGATAATCTAAATAATAATTATTTATACATGAAACATTATTTTTATGCTTCTATTAGGAAGTTGCAGTGTCTCTCACTTATAAGAGAAAGGCAGATAGCAGCTTGGAGTGGAAGATGCAATTGTTACGTTGAAATCGGAGGTATACATGAGGTACATCTCCTTTATTAACAAAAAGGTGCTTCCAGCTCCTAAAATGGTGCATTTACATCCATAGTGTGGGATACTCATTTAGGTCCGTTTAATAAGAGGAATAAGTTTGTGTAATAAGTTGAAGGAGTGGAATAAATGATGGAATAAGTAAGTTAACTTGTTTAAATGTTTTGGCAGGTTAAAGTTATTCTACAGAGGAGGTGGAATAACTTTACCCTAGGTTAAGCCCACTTAACCCGTCGTATATAGGAGGCAGGTTAAGTGACGAGTTAAATACTTAACCCGTCAACCAAACACAGCCTCAATGATCTAGATGGACTTGTACTTTCGAGTTTTTTAAATTAAAAACCTAAAAAATGCTACTATAGTGGGTGATCGAACCTCTTAAGTAATTAGATGATCCGACTCAACGAATTTCAAACAAGTAATCACAAAGAAAATGAAGAGATTAATAACCCAATTCCACTGCGAGGAATGTACGTCTGAGGAAAGGACAATGCTCCCGAATATTCACTAGTAAGCAATAATAATACAATCTTTTTTTCTCACAGATTGCATGAAGAGAAGCCTCGAGAGCCTCTCTTTGCTATTTATAGTGCTGTAAGATGATCTTGCTGTAGGAATTTCTATCAAGATGTATCTGTTTTCAGGGCATAGTTGTTGTCAGGTTATTAATGACGGTAGTAACGCCATCGTTACAGTCAACATAGGCATCGTAGACTTTCTCACTGCCTTTCTGACCTCATCCAACCCAGATCTTCTGGCGAGTTGAGTTTATCTGGACTCGCCTAAATGTGGGTAGATCTGGATCTGCCTGAGCGTAGGTAGGTTGGGTCGGGTCGAATCTGCTTGTTTACTTCGTATCCGAGTAGTCGAATCTCTTCTTAGGCTTCCTACGGAGTTTTAAATCCGAGGGTGCTTTTATCCCTCATCAAATGCCCCCACTCTCTAGTTAGTGGATGTTGTTAATAGAGTAGTTAAAGTATTTAAAACTCCGTAATAGACGATGCCCCTAAATGATTTCCCAGGTTTTCTTATTAAACAAAACGAGCATTTATCATGGAGCGGACGTTGTAACTTTAGGCAACCAAGGCACCTTTAGTGTTACGACCCGATTCCTAAATTCCTAGAGGACCCGAGATCGGCTCGCCTCGACTAATCCCAAGACCCAGTCGTCCAACAAGAAATAACCAAAAGCAGGAAAGTAAACCAATTCACATATGCAATATAACTTAGCAGAAGAAACGTACAAAGCAAAAAAGAAAAATAAATCTGTTGTTTCAGTACATACCACCACAATAACAATAACAACGGAAAGCGGAAGTAAACAGTAGAAACATAACAGTAACTAAAAGTCCATTACTTACTACAACAACAGAGAAAAGAAAAGGAAGTGCTAAAGAAACTACGGCTGGGCTCGACTAGGCCCAGCACCCTCTACAGCCGAAAGCTCAGGCTACTCAACTCTTGATCCTGAATAGTATTATGAAAAGACAGAGTCAGCGAACGCTGAGTGGAGTGGTATCTATATTATCTAAGTACCAAACAGTAAAAGCAACAGGTTTAATTCTCATTTCTATTTATCTGTTTTATATATATTTCTTTTTCACCCATTTCTCTCAAGCATCCAGATATTCTTGATCTTGCATGTTCCTTGTGGGAACAATCTTGATTGCAGTCTTTTCCGTAGAGTAGAAGGTACACGTGGTGCTCTCCTGCCCGGGAGAGTCCCCCGTGGTAGTCCTACACCCAGTTAACCACCCCGAGGTCACTGTCAAGACGTAGCGGTGACTACAACACGCGTGATAAGCGCACGGGTAGCTACCCCGCACTAACATGCGGTCAGTCGTTTCCGCTAGTAGGTACACCCGAAGTACAGCACGGAACAATATAGGACCTTGCCCTCTCAGAACAGGGGTCTCTCCCCTCAGAACCAAATAGGGGTCTCGCCCCTCCACAGTCCGTGCACCCTCGTTTGACTACCCCGGTTTTCCCAGAGGACCTAACAAGTCGGTGTAGGGTGACTAGCTGAACCTCGAGCCCCGTGGGGTGGCTAGCTCCCTCCCTACACTAGTAGCTCGCCTCAGTACCACGTACACGAGGGCCAATAACAGTCGGTGTAGAGTGGCCAATCCTAACCCCCGGGTCTCAACCCAAGGGAGGCTAGCTTTACTCTACACAAAAAGCGGACAATTGCTCTCCTTGGTACCATGTACTCAAGGGCCAGCACACTTCCCATCTACATTCCAGGTTTCCGTCTATCCACAGGAGTTCTACTCCTAATTCCCCGTAGGGTTCATGCTCATGTTCACCTCCTTTATTCCGATCCAGATTTCAACTTTCACAATTCATGTCTCATCCATATACAGGCAGCTTGTGTTTCCATAATTTGATACATGCAATTGGTGATTTCAAAGGTAATTGTTCATTAATTACAGGCAGCTCATATTCTAATAGGCAACTCACAATTATAATACAGGCCATTGCTAGCAATTTATCTCAATCATGCATGCAAGTACATTATACAGCACAAACGGTTCATTCATTTCTCTATCCTAGGGTTCATGCCACATCGTAGGGTTCCATTCGACTTTTTCCACAGGCACATTCTTATTTAAATATTATTAACGGAATTAAACCACTCTACCAGGAAACACGAGAGTAATGAAAGCTTGAACCGCAAACCCAGGCGTCTCTGCAAACCCTAAACACGCAGCAGGTTAAAATCCTATACCAGGGAATACATCACAAAAGAAGAGTTCAGAACAGTGTACAAAAGACTCTAGTACGTAAAGAAACTCGCGAGGAAAGTACAGGTATTTCGTTTGAGTAAAATAGACACCGATCGAACTCTAACAAGTAAAAAACGTGCTTACTGTTCAAAATCAAACGTCTAGGAATAATCCTAGATGTCTTAAAAGGTGTCAGATCTTATCTTAAGTCCCCGTGGTATCCTCATTCGTCCTGACCTTCTCTGTGACCGTCTGAAGGTAGTTCCAGACGTTGGACAATGCCTCCGGTCGTCTGTGTTGGTGCTAGAGCACCACAATCATTTGTTTTGATGATAACAAAACACGCGTCATTTAACATTTGCACTTGGAGTCTTAGATTTCAGGACAATTGCAAATGGAGACGTGATTAGACAGAGTTCGAGCTCGCATCCAGGACGAATTGGAGGAGCTTGATGGAGAACAGAGGAGATTCGCGAGGAGCGATGGATTGAAGAAGGAAGGAGATGAAGAATAGGATAGATTTCCTTCTCTTGTACTCCTTGTGTTTTTCATTTCTTTTGTTGCTCTTTATTTTTGTTACTTAAATTCTTGTTAAAGAGCCTCAAAGTACCCTAACAGTAGTCCTAAGAACACTGGCACAACCCTAGGATACTTAGGTTTTCTGTAGAGAACTTAGAAAACCAACATAGGGTTCAAATAGCATTTTCAGACGTCTAATTCCAAAATCAGACATCTGATAATGTGTTTTAAAACGTCTGACTGTTGATTCAGACGTCTGATAACAATTAGCCTGGACGTAGAAGTTCTGTCTGATGAAAATCAGACGTCCAGACCTTAGACCAGACGTCTTAGAAGACGTCTGATGACTTTGCCAGACGTCCATATAGAGGACTGTTGGCTGGCTCAACAAACACTCAAGGATATGACCGTTAGAGCCTTATTAGACGTCCTTAGGCCTTTCCAGACGTCTAATAAATGACCGTTTTGCCTCGGCTAACCTAAAATCTCTTCTCAGAGATTTTCTAGTTGTTGCACTCTCTTGGAAATCCATTCCCACGAAAAAGTAGGTTTCCAAACGTCCAAACATAGTGCCAGATGTCCTATATGTCGTCTGATGGACTTGCACTATAACCTTGTTTAGATCTGATCCAAGTCAGGAAGAGACCCGCCCAAAATCAGACGTATAACCTTATTTTCAGACGTCTTAAAGTGATCTTCCAGACGTCTGATACCAGGATTAGACGTCTGATAACCCTGTCAGTGCAATCATTGTTCCTGATTTTGGCCTGATTCTCTTGGACTTTGCTCCCAACAGCTATGGAAGCTTTCCTAAGCCTTTCAAAGCCTTCCTAAGGCCTCTATAAATAGAGGGGAACCTTTTACACACCTAGACACACCAAGAACAAGCATTTCCACTCTTTTGTGTCCAAAAAGAAGCCCTTGCTCTCCAAGCTCAAGCTCTACATCTTGAGAGCATCAAGTCTTTGCGCACCCGCTCTCCCGCCATAGTTCACGAGAGCGACGTTGCGCCGTTGTGTGGCTCACGCACCCGCGTCATCGATTCGACGCACTCCTTGCAAAAGGGAGTTTCCTAATTCCTGTTGAAGCTTAGGTTAAATATTACTTTGTTGGCTCTATAGAATTGTTGTTTATTTTATCTTTGTTATTTGGTTGGGTATTCGCTTTGCGAATTCCCGTCTCCTTCGTGGGACAAAATCCTTCTCGTGAAGAGAAGGGGTTTGTGGTACGCTACCCTCGTATAAAGTAGCGTGGTTGTAATTGAGGTTGAATCGCCCTCGTTTAAGTGATTCGTTTAGTGGATTTGATCAACTTGGTTGATCGGAAAATCCTAACTCGAGAGGGTTAGGTGGTGGTTTTCACCCGGTTTGGGTTTCCACCTAAAAATAATTGTGTACTTTGTGTGTTTGTCTATTTTGTGAGATTGCTTTACATTATATTCCGCATTTTTTACGTCACGCTGATCTCACCCCCTCCGAGTAGGGAATCTACAGTTTGGACGCACCTCCGGATGTCTGGTGATGTGTTCAAACGTCCAAAAGTGTGTGGAAAGCGTTCCACGTTCCTTTCCAAAGCTACACCTCCGCATGAAATCGCAGGCTCGGTCAGCCAACAAATACCCCTGCATTGCGATATGCATGGCGCAAGGAGATACGTACCTTGCGATAAATGTGCTTTCAGACGTCTGGCCTTATCTCCAAATGTCCAAGTACCCCGCTAGTCATCTGGACTCCACTCCAGATGTCTAATACTGGAAAACTTACAGTACCAGGAACTCCTCGCAACTCTCTCCGCTCGCTCCACCTCGCACAGCAGCAGCTCCAACCGCTGCAGAGGAATGGGAGGCTGCCTCCCCGAGCCCTCTCCTCCTCCCGTATGCACTCGCCGGTGGCCGTGCGAGCTCCACCGACCTTGGCCTTCTCCTCCTCCCACGCTCTCCTTCCTCCCTCTCGCTCTCCCTCGTCGGCCCCTCTCACCACTCCCGCACAAGCACTAAAGGTGGTGGTGACTGGTGTGTGGAGTGGAGAGGAGATAGGAGGGGGGTTTAAATAGGAGGTGTGGGGTTTAGGGTTTGGGGAAGAATGAGGAAGGGAGAGAGAAGAGGATGGTTCTACGCGCTACCCACGTGTAGAGCGTAATGTGCAGTACAAAAATTTCATTTTCAGACATCCGGGAACGAGTCCAGACGTTTGGACAAACGTCTGACTGAGACTCCAGACGTCTTAAAATGCTAAAAGTGTGATGGGTCATTGCATTCAGTCATGTGATGCATGTCCATCGAAGTATGCTTGGACCGTGGGCGTAGCTTGCCTAGGTTTTTGTTGGCCTTAGAAGGTTACGAGTAGGTGAAGGGAACGTGGGCAGGTATGCTTGAGTTCCTGCTAGCGTTAGACAGGCAGCTTTGTATTAAAGGGAACGTGCGCGTGTACGCCTAAGTTTTTGTCGACCTTTACGAGGCGACTTTGTATTAAGGTAACCTAGGCAGGTATGCCTAAGTTCCTATAGGCCTTTAGGAGACGGCTATTTTTTTTTGGGAACGTAGGCGCATCTGCCCGAGTTCCTGTCGGCCTTAAGAGGTGGCTTTTAAGCGCGTCCACCTGGAATCCTGCTAACCTTAAGGAGGCAATTTTGTATAAAAGGAACGTGGGTGGGTATGCATAGGTTCCAAGCGGCCTTAAGAGGCGACTTCCCGAGTGCGAATATAAAATAAAGTGCGGAAGCAAATAAACAATCTCACACAAATGACAGTGACGCAATTGCATAAATGATTTTTAGGTGGAAACCCAAACTGGGTGAAAACCACCACCTAACTCTCTCAAGTTAGGATTTTTTGATCGACCGAATCTATCAAAATCCACTAATCCGAACTACTTAAGCGAGGGTAGTTCAACCTCTTACAACCGACGCTACTTTGAACCTGAGGGTAGCGTGCCTCAAACCCCTCCTCTTCACGAGGAGAATTTTGTCCCTTGATGGAGACGGGAATTCGCAAAGCGAATACCTAACCAAATAACAAAGATAAATACAAAGCAACCTTGTTACAATCCAGTTCCCAGATCCCTATAGGACCCGAGACCGGCTCGCCTCGACTAACTCAAGACCTAGTCATCCAACGAGAAATAACCAAAAGGAAAAAATAAACCACATTCACACATGCAATATAACTAAGCATAAAGAAAAAATGAGATGTAGAGGTACAACAAAGCTAAAGTCTCAACAAAGTACAACATGCCATCATAACAACAATAGAGGAACAGAAAACAGAAATAACAGGAACAGTAAAATAGAGTTCTAATACTCACTACAACAGCAGAAGACTAAAGAGCTAGAAAGAAATGACTACGAATAGGCTTAACTGGGCTTAACACCCTCTACAACCGAAAACTCAGGCTGCACAACTCGAGGTCCTGAACAGGGTTACGAAAAGATAGTCAGCGAACGCTGAGTAGAGTGGTGTTTATATTATTTATGTGCAAGTAAAGTAAAACAAATAGCCAAGTTTTATTCTCATTTCTATTTATCTCATCTATGTGTTTCTAGTTCATTTATTTCACAAAGGATCCAAGTATTTCTTGATCTTGCTTGTTCATCGTGAGAACGATCTTGATTGCAGTCTTTTCAGTGGAGTGGAAGGTACACGTGGTGCTCTCTTGGCCAGGAGAGTCCCCCGTGGTAGTCCTACACCTAGTCAACCACCCCGAGGTCACTATCGAGACATAGCAGTGACTATGGCACACGTGATAAGCGCACGGGTAGTTACCCCACACTAACACGCGGTCAGTCATTTCCGCTAGTGGGTACGCCCAAAGTACAGCACGGAACAGTATAGGACCTTGCCCTCTCAGAACAGGGGTCTCGCCCCTCAGAACCAAACAGGGGTCTCGCCCCTCCACAGTCCGCGTACCCTCGTTCGACTACCCCGGTTTGCCCAGCGGGCCTAACAAAGTCGGTGTAGGGTGGCTAGCTTAACCCCGGGCCCCGTGGGGTGGCTAGCTCCCTCCCTACACTAGTTGCATGCCTCGGTACAACGTACGTAAGGGCCTACAAGAGTTGGTGTAAAGTGGCCAATCTTAACTCCCAGGTCTCAACCCAAGGGAAGCTAGCTCCGCTCTATACTAAAAAAACTACTGTGCTCCTTGGTATCACATACACAAGGGCCAACCCACTTCCGTCTACACATGGAATTCCTTTCCATATCCAAGAGTTCCTCCTAATTCCCCGTAGGGTTCATGTTCATGTTCATCTCATTTATCCATATTCAGATCTCATGTTTCATAACTCGTTCTTCATCTATATACAAGCAGCTCGTGTTTTAACAATTTAATTATCAATCATATACATGCAACTTTTTGTTTCACAGTTCACTTTCTCATTCATATACGGGCAACTCATATTTTAACATGCATCTCATAATTATACTAATGTCATTTGCTAGCAATTTTTTTTAACATGCACTCAAGTAAACAGTACAGCTCAAACAGGCTCATACATTTCTACCCTAGGGTTCATTCTACATCCTAGAGTTCGATCCAATTATTCCAACTATGTACATTCTTATTTAAATATTAACAATTGAATTAAACCACTCTACCGGGCATCACGGGAGGAATGGGGGCCTGCACCACAGATCTCGTCGTCTCCGCAGGCCCTGAACATGCCATCGGTTGGTAACCTGTACCAGTGACTAATTTACATTAGATGGGTCAAAACAGTGGATACTCAACACGAACACGTAGAGAAACTCGAGGGGAAAACAACGGTACTTCGTTTGTGGAAAACCGACTCCGTTTAGGTCCTAAACAGGCCAAAAACACGATTATTGTTCAAAATTAGACGTCTGAGACTATTCTTAGACGTCTTAAAAGACGTTAGATCTTACCTCTCACTTCCTGCGGTTGCTTCAGATGTTCGGACTCCTCTGCAACCGTCTAAGGGAAGTCCCAGACGTCGAACCTTCCTTCAAGTTGTCTGGAAGTGCCGTCGGACGTTTGGCGATGTGGTCAAACATCCAAAAGTGCCTGGAAAGATGCACCGCACGCCCTTCCAATGCCCTGCAGCTACGTACAAAGATGCTGACCCATTTTCAGCCAAACATCCTGCGTTACAGTCTGCATGGGAGGACCTGTCCAAACAACACGTACCTCCGCACGAGAGATGTGCTTTCAGACATCCGACTTTAGCTCCGGATGTCCCAATACCTCTCCAGACTTCTAGTCGATGTCCTAGATGCCTGATATTGGAAAGCCAGTATCCAGAACTTCCTCTCGCAATCCTTCTCCTCCTCGTTGCCTATAGCTGCTATGCCAGTCACCTCAGAAGGTCATGAAGCTCCCTTCGCGAGCTCCCCTTCCTCGCACGGCTCCGAACTCCTTTAGCTCGAGTTCGCGAGCTCCGTGAACCTCTCTAGAGCTCTCCTTCTCAAGCTCACGTTGCTACACTCGTAGCACGGCACTCCCCACGCGCAAGCTCTTCCACCGCACCTCCTCTCCCACACACTCCTCTCATTCCCTTGCCCTCGCTCTTCCCTTACTGCCCCCCTTACTCTCTCGCTCTCGCTCTTCCCAGCTCTCCCCCACTCTACCTCGTTCCCCCTCCTTGCCGAGAAGGTGGAGGTAGCTAGCGCAAGGGAAAGGTGAAGGTGGCGGTGGCTGGAGTGGTGGGGGGTGGAGTGGAGATGGAGGGGTTTAAATAGAGGAGGAGGTTAGGGTTTGGGTGAGGATAATGGAGGGGGAAAAAGGAAAGAGATGCGTGCGTGACGCCTACGCGCTGAAGGCAGGCAAACGTATAGTTTTCCCCTACTTTCAGACGTCTGGCCCTCAATCCAGACATCTGGACAGACGTCTAACCAAACTCCCAGACGCCTAAAATATCCCAAGGGCAACGAGTCATTTCAACATAACAAACTTAAAGGAAGTTTCATCCCCAAAACTTGAGCCAAGTAAGGTGCGGAAAAGTAATGTAAAAGCGCATAACAAACTTAAAGAGGACCGAAGTAGGTCCAAGAAGACGTACCCTCAAAAGCTTCGGGTACCGCTCTCACATCGCTGCCTCAGGCTCCCAAGTCGCCTCCTCATACCGCTAGCTTTTCCATAGAACCTTCACCAGTGGTACCTACTTCCGTCTCAGACTCTGGATGGCTCTGTCTAATATCTGTACTGGCCTCTCGAGATAGGTCAAGTTGTCTCCCACCTCGATGCTCTCGTGGCTCAAAACGTGATTGGGATTGGCAACGTACTTCCTAAGGTTGGACACGTGGAACACGTTGTGCACTCTGGAAAGTTGGGGAGGAAGGGCAAGCTGGTAAGCAACGGGCCCCACAAACCTTGGCGCAAACTCCCCTTCACCCTAAAACGCTGTAAACCCTTCATGGGCAGAAAATAGAGAAGGACGTGATCCCCAACCTCGAACTGCACCTCTCTGCGCTTCTTGTCGGCATAGTTCTTCCGCCTGCTCCTGACAGTGCAGAGTCATCTGTGAATCTACTCTATCACCTCCTGACGCTGTCGGACCAGCCTGGGACCAACCTCCCGCTTGGTCCCCACCTCAACCCAACTAAAGGGTGCAGTACACCTCCGTTTGTCTGGGGTGGTAGGCGGTACTGAACTTCAAACGTGTCCCCAAGGCCTACTAAAACTCGGCCCAGAACTGGAAAGTAAAATGAGTATCCCAGTCGGACACGATCTCACGTGGGACTTCGTGCAGACGCACCATGACGTGCCTTCGTGCGTGTGTGTTAAGAGGTGTCGTTATAGTTGCACTTGATACGTCGGTTTTAAAAGAAGTAAACGGAGGTGAGTCCGAGTGTCGATCTCAGGGAGGCGTGGAAATCGGATTTTGTTTACCACTTGTTGTCACGAAAAAGGCGGAGTTTTGCTTGCGAAAGAAACGGTTTTGAAAAGCGAGAGATAGAGAGAGTTTAGGGTTAGAAAGCTCTTGGTTTTGATCATGCACTTTTAAACAGAAATTAAAAAGGCAACTAAATGAAAAACAATTTCATTAAACATGCATTCATAGTTCATGGTTTACAATATTAAATACATGCTTCAACAAAAGTAAATGAAAGCTTAAAAGAGAGAGAGAGAGGTAGAGAGAGAGTGGAGAGCGACGAGGCAGCCACGGCGGTGGAGGAGGCTCCGTCGGCGGCTCGTCGTCTCCGGCGATTACAAGAGTGCCTAAGACTAGCTAGGAGAGGAGTGGAGTAGTTGCAAGTGGGAGAGGATGCCTTGAATGATGGTAGAAGGGGGTTTAAATAGAGTTAAGGGCTTCCTAAAAGAAGAATGTGCTTTAGCGACATCCAGAACGTCGCTAAAACCGCTTCCATATACGTCGGTGAAGGTCTTCTGCCGCCGGTCAGCCGCCCGCCCCTCTCTCTCTTCAGGCGCGATCCGTGGGCGTCGAACGAGAGCCGTCCGATTGATGATCGGACGGCTGAGATCCTCCCGCGCCTGCGCTAGGATCGCGCTTCGGGCGCGCGTGCGCGCGCGCGTTTCCGCCCGGCGTGCGCGCGCGCGTGGGAGGTGGGGCGCTGTCGTCGCGCCGCGTGGCGCGATCCTAGCCGCTCGCTTCTGATCGCGCGGCTCAATTTTGCCGCGCCCTTCGCCCGCAGATGATTTTCGCTCCGCGCGAATCGAACGCGCGTCGCCGCGACGCGGGCGTGCGCGCTAACCGTTGCGCCACGCCCGCGCTTTGTCGCGGCGACCGCGGGCGAGCGCGCGGATCTCGGCCGTTCGATCGGAGATCAACGGCCGAGATGCGTCCTTGGCTGGCTTGGGGGCGTGCGGCCGGCGGGGGCGGGGCGACGTGGCGCGTTCTAGGCCGTTGATCTCCAGATCAACGGTCAGGATTTCTTGGGCCCATTGTGGGAGCTCCGGATGTCGGATTTGGCCGATTTTGAGTCCGTTAGACTCCGTTCGTCGTCCTGAATCCATCCGTGCGGTCCGATTGCTCATCTGAGGCCTGCTTTGACAAATGCTTTACACAAATGGCCATTAATACAGTTTATAAGCAATCTTGGTACTTGATGCATGCAATGCTCCTATTCTACTTTATGTTGTGCCTTTTATTCTAAAGATGGGCCATATTCAACCTAATTACTACCCCCTTGCGTGGTGTTATCATACCCCCATGCTTACTCCTTGCTAGTCCCTAGCAAGGTTTATTCTAGCCTTTATTTCTTTGGCGAATTCAAGAAGTAATTGCTTAGGCACTTCGTTACTTGTTAATAAGAGGAACTATACGAAGATCTTAATCTACAAAGACTAAGCAGCGCCCGGGTGTCTGCCAAAATACGAATCGCCCGAATCCTTGCTTTGTATATATAACTATACTTATGTATACGTATATATCTATATATGTCTTTTTAGAATTTTTAGAATTCAGTGTGGGTTGGTAACTTTTTACGGCTACCCAACCCACCCAAAACTCGGTCAAAACCCTAAGTGCTAAGCATCTTGGTGTGAATGTTGTAATAGACTCACTTAACGGTAATTGAGACAGACTTCGAGTTTCTACGCCTCTAGGTGACCGGAAAAGAAAATAAATTTTTGCCTAAAGGTGTATTTGTTCGATTGGTAGCTTTCTCCCTGCGTTCATTTTACTTGGGGTCAACACAAGGATTTTCCAGTGTATATCTCCCCGGCTTGTACTACTTCCCCGCTTCTTCCTTAGGTGTTTTTGGTCTTCTTTTTTTTTTGTGCAATTATTGAGCTGGGCTCTGGACAACCGACCAATGGGCTGTTACCCACGATCACTTGCCAGCCATACTTGTGCGGTGAAGTGTGGTTTATTTTCTTTTCTTTTCTTTTCTTTTTTTTTTTTTTTTTATTATTATTTTTTTTTACGTAGGTGGCTTCCCCAATCTCAAATGTACCTAGAGGCAGTGAAAAAGAAATGGCCTGTGGCTGGGTTCTGGACAACCTGCCAATGGGCTGTTACCCACGACAACTTGCCAGCCATACCACCCTAGAGAGTTCATTAGCTACCCAATTTCTGTCAAAATCTCCGAGAAGTGAGTATGTGCAGAAATGTGTGCAGATGCTTAGACTCAAAGTTTTCCTGAGTTAGAGGATGAGTTGATAAGTCGTATACTTATCACCTTATTTATTAGGTGGATTAGAATAGCTTAAAGTTGCAAGGATTCGCCGCTAAATCCATATTTTAATGGACACTAGGGCTGATTAAGCCTGAAGGCCTGAAAAGTCTAAGCGTTTAAGTTCTTTTTGTATTATTTCCCACTATTGACAAGTTTCTAATGCCTAAGCTTTTCTTCCTAAATTCAAATTTTTTTTTTTTAATTTTTTTTTTTTTAATCAATTAATTTATTCATTCAGACTGATTAATTAAACTCAGGATTATGCAATTTACCATCCCCCCATGCTTAAGTTGGACAATGTCCTCATTGGCAGATGCATGGATGCAGAAGGGTTCAAAAAGATAGTACCTGAGTGACGTAAACTTACCAGATCAGTCTGAATCCGCTGGGTTGCCTCCCAGGAAGCGCTGAGTTTAACGCCTCCAGCTGGGCGGTGCCTGGTGTCAGCCCTCAACAAGGGTGACACTCTCCTTGGGGGGTACCTGGGCCAGGAAATGCTTCAATCTTTGACCATTGACTGTAAAGGTGTGCCCGGTATTAAGATCGGCGATTTCGACTGCCCCGTTGGAATAGGGCTTGACCACCCGAAATGGTCCTGTCCATTTGGACCTAAGTTTCCCTGGAAAGAGTTTCAGGCGTGCATCAAATAGCCAGACTTGTTGGTTTGGCTCAAAGGTTTTCCTATGAATGAGTCGGTCGTGGACGGCTTTCATTTTCTCCTTATATAGCCGACTATTGTCAAAGGCGTCCCGACGAATTTCTTCAAGCTCAGATAATTGAAGAGCCCTTTGCGCACCAGCTAACTGGGGATCCATGTTACATTGCTTAACAGCCCAGTAAGCCCAGTGTTCCAATTCGACAGGGAGATGGCAAGCTTTGCCAAAGACCAAGCGGTAAGGTGACATGCCTATCGGGGTCTTAAAAGCGGTCCTGTATGCCCACAGGGCATCATCAAGTCGTGTGGACCAGTCTTTCCTGTCAGGTCTCACAGTCTTCTGTAAAATGTTCTTGATTTGTCTGTTTGAGACCTCAGTCTGCCCATTTGTTTGTGGATGATACGGGGTGGCAATGCGGTGGTTTACCCCGTATTTTCTAAGTAGGGCACGGAACTGGGAATGGATAAAATGGCTTCCACCATCACTGATCATGGCCTTGGGTATTCCAAAATGGGAAAAGATGTTCTTCTTTACAAAGTCCATGACCGTCTTGTGATCGCATCGTCGGGTGGCAACGGCTTCAATCCATTTGGAAACATAGTCTACCGAGACCAAGATATACTCGAAGCCGTTGGATGGTGGAAAGGGGCCCATAAAATCGATACCCCAAACGTCGAAAATTTCGACAATCAAAATGGGCTGAAGGGGCATCATATCTTTTTTGGTCATTGTCCCTAGTGTTTGGCATCGTGAGCAAGTCTTGGCAAAGATGTGTGCATCCTTGAATAGGGACGGCCAATAAAATCCAGACTGCAAAACTTTTGCAGCTGTTTTCTTGCCAGAGAAATGGCCGCCACATGCTTGGTCATGACAAAAGGAAAGCACACTCTGAACCTCGTCTTCGGGGAGGCACCTCCTGATGATCTGATCAGCACAGAGGCGAAACAGCATGGGATCATCCCAGAAATAGTGCTTGGCCTCAGCCAAGAACCTGTCCCGTTGCTGTTTGGACCAGCTGTGCGGGGTTTGTCCTATAACCAGGTAGTTGACATAGTCAGCATACCATGGCATTTTCTTGTCTTGCACGGCTAGGATGTGTTCATCAGGGAAGGTATCAGATAGAGGTAGGGAGGGTCCAATGTGGTCTGGATGAAGTCTTGACAGGTGGTCAGCCACCACATTTTTCGATCCGGCCTTGTCTTGGATTTCCAGGTCAAATTCCTGCAAAAGCAGGATCCATCTGATGAGCCTGGGTTTTGCATCCTTTTTGGCCAACAGGTGCCGGATGGCTGAATGGTCGGTGTAGATAGTCACGTGGGATCCCAGCAAGTATGATCGGAATTTTTCCAGTCCAAAGACTACAGCAAGCAACTCTTTTTCTGTGACCGTATAATTACGCTGGGCCTCGTCCAACGTTTTGCTCGCGTAGTAGATCACCACGGGCTTCTTGTCTTGCCTTTGTCCCAGGACAGCGCCTATGGCAAAATCTGATGCGTCACACATAATCTCAAAACCCTGGGACCAGTCTGGGGGTTGAAGTACCGGTGCGGTGGAGACTAAGTCCCGGAGGGTATGATAAGCCTGGGTGCAATCAGGAGACATGTGGAAAGTTGCGTCGTTGGCTAGAAGGTCGGTCAAGGGTTTGGAAAGTTTGGAAAAGTCTTTGATGAACCTTCGGTAGAAGCCAACATGTCCTAGAAAAGAGCGAATCTGTCGGACCGAACTAGGTGGAGGAAGTTTGGAAATTAAATCAACCTTAGCTCGATCTACCTCGATGCCCTTATGTGAAACGATGTGTCCGAGGACAATTCCTTCTTGAACCATAAAATGGCTCTTTTCCCAACTTAACACCAAGTTAACCTCGATACATCGTTTCAGGATTTTCTCCAAGTTGCTCAAACAATGGTCGAATGAATTCCCGAATACAGAGAAATCATCCATAAAGACCTCCAAGTATTCACCCACCATTTCTGAAAAAATGGCTAGCATGCAATGCTGGAAGGTTGCGGGTGCGTTGCATAACCCGAACGACATTCGACGGAATGCAAACGTGCCATACGGGCAAGTGAATGTGGTCTTTTCCTGATCTTCTGGAGCAATTGCGACTTGGTTATATCCTGAATATCCATCCAGGAAGCAAAAATACTTCTGCCCTGCCAATCTTTCAAGGATTTGGTCAATGAATGGCAAGGGGAAGTGGTCCTTCTTAGTGGCTTCGTTAAGCTTCCTATAATCAGTACACACCCGCCATGCGGTGGTGGTGCAGGTGGGAATGGATTCGCCATGATCATTAGTGACAACGGTGAGCCCAGCCTTCTTTGGAACCACTTGAGTGGGGCTCACCCAGGGGCTATCAGAGATAGGGTAGATGATGTCGGCGTCGAGCCACTTGATAATTTCTTTTTTAACGACCTCCCGCATGTTAGGGTTTAACCGTCTCTGCATCTGGCGGGAAGGTCGGGCCCCGTCTTCCAGGTAAATCTTGTGGGTGCAATAGGTGGGGCTAATTCCTCTTAGATCTGAGATGGTCCAACCAATGGCGGCCCGATGTTCTGAAAGAGTTGCAGTCAACCTTAGTTCCTGATCCTTAGTTAGATGGGAATTAATAATCACTGGGAAGGTCTGGCCAGGTCCCAAGAAGACGTACTTGAGATTCTCGGGCAATGGTTTAAGTTCAGGTGCGGGTGGGACCACAGTCGATGGGAATGGAAAGGGCGGTAGTTGATCAACATTGATTTCTTCAAATGGTGTCATGTGATGATACTCAGCCTTACAGAGGTCCACAGGTAATGATGGTGACGAGTCAGAACTACGGGTTTGGTGGTCTGAGACAGAATTGAGGGTAAGGCATTCCTCGATTAAAGTTTCCACGGGATCATGTTCCTCAATGTAATCACAATCAAAAGACTTTGTTGCCCGGAAGATATCTAATTGCATTTTCCTGTCTCCGAAGGCGATTTCCATACATCCCGTGTCGCAATCGATGTTTGCTTTAGCCGTGGCTAAGAAAGGTCTGCCTAAGATTATGGGTGCGTTCTGTAATTTTTCAGGGACTTCCATGTCGAGCACCAAAAAGTCGACTGGGAAATAGAAGTCCTTGACCCGTACAATCACGTCCTCGACAACCCCCTTCGGGGTTTTCACTGATCTATCCGCCAGCTGGATGGTGACAGGGGTTGGTGCCAGCTCCCCAAAACCAAATTGGTGGTACAAGGTTGTGGGAATTAGGTTGATAGAAGCACCTAGGTCCAGGAGCGCTCTATCAAATGTCATGTCCCCGATGTTGCAGGAAATCAGGGGTGCTCCTGGGTCAGTTCGTTTGAGTGGAAGGTTGCTTGATATCACGGAACTGGCTTGCTCAGAGAGTACAACCTTCCTAGGTGCTTGAGGTCTCGTCTTACGCTTGGGTGTACAGGCATCCTTTAAGAACTTGGCGTAAGCGGGGATGTGTTTGACAGCTTCTAGAAGCGGAATATTAATCTGTACTTGTTTAAAAATTTCCATCAGCTCCTCAGTTTCCACAGTATTCTTTTTTCTCTTGATTGTTTCCAAGGCCTCAGGATAGGGTGTCTGGATTGGTTCCATGTTTGGGTCCTTGGTTGGTGCTTCTTCTAAGTCGGGTAAAGTCTCGGGGAGAGTCGGCCATTTGGGATCCTGGGTTTTGGTGCCGCTTCTCAAGGTCACCGCATTCGCAGAGGCATTGGGGCCATGGGGTGATCCTTGAGAGGATGAGGATGAAGAGGCGCCAAACCCAGGAGGTGCTTGTGGAGCCGGTTGGACCATATGAGCCTGCCCGGGGTTGCCTTGGAACCCTTGCGAATTGGGGCCTCTGTTAATTATGTTTCGCGGGTTTGGTTGTGGTTGGGAAGGTAGAGATCCTTGCTGTTTACAGTCCAAGAGTTGGCTTAACTGTCCCTTTACCAAGGCCATTTCCTCCAGATGTTTTTGGTTCATGTCAGCCATCATCTTTATTAGGGTGTCCATTTGGTTTTGTGGGGGAGGGGCCGCCCTATTTTGGTTATATTGGGGTCTAACTGGTGGTCCTTGCTGATAGGGGGGCAAGTGTGGTTGTTGGTTTGGCCTGGGCTGGTTTTGGAATTGCGGTAGTTTCTGGTTTGTCCAACCAAAGTTGGGGTGATTACGCCAGCCGGTGTTGTAAGTGTTGGAGAAAGGGTCAGGTTTTGCATATCCTTGGATGGCTTGCACATCTTCTAGAATAGCTGATGTTGATGAAGAAGGAAGGGAGTAATCAAGGGTCGAGGGAGCAAAGGTCCCTCCTTGGAACATGGTTGGGGGTTGTTCCAGGTTTAGTTGGGTGAAGGGTTGGACCAGGTCAACATTATGTGCTCCTTTTGCTAGGGTGAAAGTCTGCAAGGGGTTCCTGGTCTGGTTTAGAAGCTCATCAATCTTCTTGTCCACCAATTCCACTCGATCCAACTTTTTGGCAATAATGTCCATGTCAACCATTCCAGAATTTGCTTGCACCTCATAAATCCCACCACGGGGTTGACTGGATCTGTTAAACTGGTTCATGGAGGCATTGTTGAGCGAATTCTCGCTCATAGACTCAAAGAGCTCAAACGCGCTCTCCTCATCTTTGTTTAGGAAGTTTCCCCCGCATGAGGCATCGACGAAGTTCCGTAGGTTGCTATCCAGACCGTGGTAGAAGATCTGGGCCAATTGCCACCTTGGAACTTTGTGGTGTGGGCATTTCCTCAAAAGTTCATTGAATCTTTCCCACGCCTCATGAAATTGTTCCCCACCCTGGAGTGTGAAGGTAGTGATAGCTCTTCTGAGGGCATTGGTCTTTCCTATGGGGAAGAATTTCTTTAAAAATGCATGCCTCAGTTCCTCCCAGGTGGTGATGGGTCTACCTAGGGTTCTAAGCCAATGAGAAGCCTTGTCTCTTAATGAGAAAGGGAACATCTTGATTAGAACAATATCAAGGCTAATGTTCCTAGGTTTTACTGTTCTTGCTATGCGGTCGAGATCTTCTAGGTGCTGAAAGGGGTCTTCATTTGAGCTTCCATGAAAGTGGCTCTGGATTAGACTTAATACATTAGGTTTTAGCTCAAAATCGTCTCCCCCTTCGGGGATCCTAAGGTGTGGCTCGACTCTAATGGCAGAAGGGTTATAGAAATCACGGAGGGGTCTTGGCTGGTTCTGAAACGGTGGTAAATCAAGTGGTGGTTGTCCTGGTATGTCATTGAAAGGTGGTGGTTGTTCTTGCGGGTTCTGTAACCGTTGTATGGCTTGCATGATGGTGTGGATTTGTCGTTGCTGAAGCCGATGGTTAGCATTGATTTGAGCCTGGACGACAGCCATAGCATCTGGTGGGGGTTGATCTTCAGCCTCATCTACCCTAGGTTCAGCCATGTTTTCAACAGAGTTACGTCGCCTAGATTCCTGCCCCAAAACACACAATTCGGGATGCAGTGAGCGCCTCCCGTGCATACACTAGAGAAGAACTGGAGGGGATGCGGAGGGCGACAGATGCGAGAAATGTGTTTCAATCAAGCACGCAAGCCTAATCCTTATGGTGTATTCCTTAGGAGACCTAGAAACCTCACAAAGGGTGATTAAGTCCGTAAGCACTGGACTTCCCTTCTCAAGGCTAATCTGGCCAGGTTGATTACGAGGGGATTGCAGGGAAGGTTCTTCCTTTGGCTTACGCCTCCGGTTCCATAGACCCCACAACCGCGGTCGTTTGACACTGCCCCGCAGCCTAGCCACCAGATTCTACCAAGGGAATGAAAGCCAAGTGCCTAGCGAACAAAACCTCACCTTTTGAGACTTAACTCAGTCCTGCCTAGGGCACGTCTACTCAGTTTTAACGGGTTAGGATAGTGCTTGTGCTTAGGGTAATGTGATGAGGCGTTGATTGGGGTGATGCCTCTTAATTTTCCACTTTTCAAGGTGTGTGCTTCTACAAAACAGGGTTTTAAAGCAAGAATTTTTAGGGTGTGGTGTCTTTTAATGTTTCATCCTTACTTTAGTGTTTTTTAGGGTTGACGTGTCTTAATGCTTTCAGACAAGTTTCAATGGGCACGTCAAGTTCTACACACAACTTGGTGAAAGTAGATTTCCTTTTTATCTTGTAGAGGCTCTAAAAACCCTAGTGTACTCATCCTAAAGATCGTGCAGCTACTATTAGATGAGTTAGTTCTTAGGGTTGAGTGATGCGGCCCAGGTCAACTCACGGTGGCTTCGCAAACACCACTCAAGAGAAAAAGAAAAGAACACTCCAAGAATTTGTCCAGTATATTAGAGTGTACATTTTTTTGTAGGGTGGTGTGTTAAGAATGTGGGTCAAGCAATCATTCACCACGCCAATTTTTTTAGTTTTTATGATTTTTTTAGCTTTTTCACGCAAGCAAACAATGAGAGAGAGAGTACTTACTATCGGTCCTCGAGGCGCCTACTTCCTTGCTACCATAGTGGAATGCGTCGCTTCGCCGTCCATGCGCCGAATTCCTGCAACCATCAAGTAAAAAGGAAAATAGGGCATTAGACGATATGAGAATGAAGGTGGAATGGAGGTGATAAAACAAATCCGTTGCCTCCCCGGCAACGGCGCCAAAAACTGACGTGCCTTCGTGCGTGTGTGTTAAGAGGTGTCGTTATAGTTGCACTTGATACGTCGGTTTTAAAAGAAGTAAACGGAGGTGAGTCCGAGTGTCGATCTCAGGGAGGCGTGGAAATCGGATTTTGTTTACCACTTGTTGTCACGAAAAAGGCGGAGTTTTGCTTGCGAAAGAAACGGTTTTGAAAAGCGAGAGATAGAGAGAGTTTAGGGTTAGAAAGCTCTTGGTTTTGATCATGCACTTTTAAACAGAAATTAAAAAGGCAACTAAATGAAAAACAATTTCATTAAACATGCATTCATAGTTCATGGTTTACAATATTAAATACATGCTTCAACAAAAGTAAATGAAAGCTTAAAAGAGAGAGAGAGAGGTAGAGAGAGAGTGGAGAGCGACGAGGCAGCCACGGCGGTGGAGGAGGCTCCGTCGGCGGCTCGTCGTCTCCGGCGATTACAAGAGTGCCTAAGACTAGCTAGGAGAGGAGTGGAGTAGTTGCAAGTGGGAGAGGATGCCTTGAATGGTGGTAGAAGGGGGTTTAAATAGAGTTAAGGGCTTCCTAAAAGAAGAATGTGCTTTAGCGACATCCAGAACGTCGCTAAAACCGCTTCCATATACGTCGGTGAAGGTCTTCTGCCGCCGGTCAGCCGCCCGCCCCTCTCTCTCTTCAGGCGCGATCCGTGGGCGTCGAACGAGAGCCGTCCGATTGATGATCGGACGGCTGAGATCCTCCCGCGCCTGCGCTAGGATCGCGCTTCGGGCGCGCGTGCGCGCGCGCGTTTCCGCCCGGCGTGCGCGCGCGCGTGGGAGGTGGGGCGCTGTCGTCGCGCCGCGTGGCGCGATCCTAGCCGCTCGCTTCTGATCGCGCGGCTCAATTTTGCCGCGCCCTTCGCCCGCAGATGATTTTCGCTCCGCGCGAATCGAACGCGCGTCGCCGCGACGCGGGCGTGCGCGCTAACCGTTGCGCCACGCCCGCGCTTTGTCGCGGCGACCGCGGGCGAGCGCGCGGATCTCGGCCGTTCGATCGGAGATCAACGGCCGAGATGCGTCCTTGGCTGGCTTGGGGGCGTGCGGCCGGCGGGGGCGGGGCGACGTGGCGCGTTCTAGGCCGTTGATCTCCAGATCAACGGTCAGGATTTCTTGGGCCCATTGTGGGAGCTCCGGATGTCGGATTTGGCCGATTTTGAGTCCGTTAGACTCCGTTCGTCGTCCTGAATCCATCCGTGCGGTCCGATTGCTCATCTGAGGCCTGCTTTGACAAATGCTTTACACAAATGGCCATTAATACAGTTTATAAGCAATCTTGGTACTTGATGCATGCAATGCTCCTATTCTACTTTATGTTGTGCCTTTTATTCTAAAGATGGGCCATATTCAACCTAATTACTACCCCCTTGCGTGGTGTTATCACACCACATCTCTGATGTATCTCTCTGCTAACTATGCTGGTCCAGAGGTGACTTGGATCGGCAGAAACCATGTCGTCTTCGTCAATCGGTCTACGATCACCCAAACCACGTCGTATCCCCTCTAGGTAACTGGTAGACCCACTACCAAGTCCATGGCGATGCTCTCCCACTTCCACTCTGGCACAAGAAGTGGCTGCAATGGCCCTACAAGCCTCTGGTGCTCGGCCTTCATCTGTTGGCATGCCAAACACTACTGAACCAACTCACCAACATCCCGCTTCATCCCGCTTCACCAGAAGTCTCATCGCAAATCATGGTACATCTTTATGTTCCCAGGATGTCTGGTGAACCTGGACCCGTGCGCCTTGGTCAGGAGCTCTCCCGACAACTCCTCATCTCTAGGAACGCATATGCATCCCCTCATGCGCGGTATCTCATCTGAGAAGGAAAAGTCTCTTGGGTCCCTGATGGGAACACCATCATGAGTCCTAACTATCTCATTTTGACCCATAAAAGAGAACAAGAGCTCCTACATAACCAACTGAAGGTCCTAATCCATTGAATAACCATTCTGAGAGAAAAGTAAGAAATAAGGGGTACAACTGTAATTTTACCATTGCAGTACAACAACAGGTTTCTCAAGGGCTAAACAAAGGTCAAAAGGTCTTAACAAGATAAAAAGTGGGTTGGTTCAGACAGAAAAGGGTTTGTATGAGTTCTGGGAATTAAATGACTTCTTATAACCCTAAAACAGACCTGCTTGATTAACCAAGGTTCTACTCAGGATAAAATTTACCTAAACCCTCTAAAAATCATAGAAAAATATTCTCTAGGGTTTATAACTTTTAATTTGGCCTTTATAACCCATTTTGACCTAGAATGGGGTCTCAGCTAGATATTTGCCCTAAATTAGGTTTTTGCATAAATTACCCAATCAAACATGATCAAACCCAAAATCCAACTTCACCATTGGATTCCTTTCGTCCAAATTAGGTTTGTACCAAAATTTGGACCTAACAAAAACTCATCTTGACCTACTTTGCAAATAAGTCCAACCTGATTACATTTTTACCCCTATCTTTCGAAAACCCTTGCATTTAGCCCCCCAACTTCTTCATCATCCTTGCAAATAGGTCACTCCACCATTATAGTGGAGGAAATATTACTCCGGCGAACTTTAGAAGGAGGATTCTCCTTGATTGCTCAGAGAATCCCTCCCAAAATTGGAAGGGAGATTCTCTATGTAGTCCTCTCCAATCTGAACCCCTTGATGAGCCCTAATTTGTACCCAATCTCTCATGCGAATGCATGAGAGATTTGGGTCTTTTTGAAGTTTCCAACTCTAGCGGACGTACCTTGCTTGGAATCTTGTTTTCCAAGCACAAATCCATCCCCAAAGGCCTATTTAAGCAACTCCTGATTCATCCTCATCTCCTCAGCTTGGAATTGGGCCAGTTCCCCCTCAATTCTTCTCTCCTCGCCGCCACAACACCTCCGCAAGCTCTGGTGGTTCCTCCCTCTCTCTCTTTTCGCCCAACCACAATACCAATGGTTGGGTTGCCTTCCTCTATTCATTGGCGTCGGCTATACCAGCCCTGATGCCGCCACTGCCCTTATCTTCGCCACCGCCTCATCTACGGAGATCTTCATCTCCAGCATCGGTCATACCAGCCCAGACGCCTCTCCTATCTCCTTCATCCTTATTTTAGGTCTGTGAGCTCCCCTCTCCCTTCTACTCCCATTCCCTTTCTCTATTTCTCAAAAACACCCCTCGACGCCACCGATCACCATCAACTTCTCCACCTCCGGCGAGGCGCCCTCGTCGCTCTGCACCTCCACCCGCCTCGCCAACCACCCTACGACCTCTGCCTCCACTCACTGATCATAATCCCCCACTTCATTTACTCCATTAGCCGCCCTAACATCCCACCAAACACATCCACTCACATGGCCACAGTGCGCCCTAGATTCGCCACCACAGCCATCCCCGCGCCACGCCAACCACCGCCACACATTTGCTGTGCCTTGGCAAAGGTTCTTGAGTGTTTTAATGTAGCCGCAAGGCCGTGCTTATGGTTTCAAGTTCGCGCAACACCAGCCGCCAAGGACAAAGAAGCTTAAAGTTGCTTGATGCGCTCCAGGTGCTGCTGCTCTAAGCGCGAGTCCCAAGAGGTGCGAATTTGAGGCACGAATGCATCCAGGCTACCAATTATAGTTAAAGGCCATAGCAGCCTCACCAATTAAGCTAGACATCTCTGCTGCGGCGTACGCAAGGGAGGTGGGACATTTAGTCCCACCTCGGAACTAGACGAGCAAGTGTAGCTGCATAAAAGGAATTTCTGCATTAGCCTTGTTGCCTCCTACTCACGGGGTAAGGTCCCTCTCTCCCCCTCTCACGGCCTTGTCTGCGGCACTACCCACGCTGACCTGGCCACGACCCATTTACCCGACCGACTCACTCACTCACCACCCACGCCGATGAGCCTAGACTCGGGTCTCCGTTAGGTCCGATTACTCGACCCAGATGTCGCTTTGGGAGAGCAAACCGAAATAGAGAAGAGAGGAATGCTACGCAAGGGAAGGGGGGTTTTGCTATGGAAAGCTTCGCTCCACACTTAGCCAAATACAAAGAAGTAAAGGTTAGGCAGCGAAGAAGAAAGAAGGGAGGAGGAAGAAAGCTAAGGAAGAGAAAGGCCAAAGAAGGAAGAAAGAAGAAGCCATGAAGGAGGAAGAAGCTAAGGAAAAGAAGGCTAAAGAAGAAGCCAGAGAAGGAATAAGCCAAGGAAGAGAAAGAAGAAGGAAGAAGCTGAGGTTTGCAAGGCAAAAGCTGAAGAGGAAAAGGCTGAAGGAAGAGAAAGAGAAGAAGGAAGAAGAAGACAGAGAAGGCAAAGGAAAGAGAAGACAAAGAGAAGAAGGAGCCAACAACAGAGAAAGAAAGGAAGGAGAGGCTAAAGAAGAAAGAGAAGAAGAGAGATTGCAAGAGAAATTAGAGAAAGAAGGCAGAGAAAGAAGGAAAAGGCACTGTAGCACATAATTTTAAGACGTTTAATTTTATAATCAGACGTCTAATTCTTCATAAGCTCTCCATTATTTTTAGCTACATTTATTCTTATTATCCATATACTCATGCTTCATATTTTTGATTAGATTTTGAGTAATATTATGTGTTCAATTTGCATTTATTATTGAGCTTAGTGCGCGAACTCTATTTGCTCCCTATGTTCGACCTCGGACTTTAGATTCGAGTAATAAAATTATTTGTTTTGAACACTTTTTCAGCTGTACTACAATGTGACACTCTTAAAACCCGATCAAGCACGACAAACAGTCCCCTGGCAACACTCTGTCTCTCAATGATGCGGTCAATCAACTCTGGTCGTACTTGTCGCGTCACTGTCATGTCCCACAGTACCCCCGTGACTCCCGGGGTCACTAACCGCCCAACTCCTCCATGAGTCTCCAACTTTATGCCTGTAAGCTAGCCAAGTGGGCGGGCGCCTTCCAGCTCAAGGCATCGGCCACCACATTGGCCTTCTCTAGGTGGTAGGAGATGCTGCAGTCGTAGTACTTCAAGAGCTCTAACCAACGTCTCTACCTCATGTTGAGCTCCTTCTGATCAAACAAGTACCTGAGGCCCTTATGATCTGTGAAGATCTCGAATGTCTCATCATAAAGGTAGTGCCTCCATGTCTTCAACGTGAAGGCAACAACTGCCAGCTCTAAATCATGGGTAGGGTAGCCATGCTCATGGGGTTTCAGTTGCCGCAAAGCATAAGCGACAACGTGACCCCGCTGCATGAACACACCCCCTAACCCTTGCAACGAAACATCAGTGTAAACCACGAAACCACCACTGTTGTCTAGGATGGTAAGTACAGGAGTTGAAGTTAGTCTCTCCTTCAACTCCTGAAAACACGCCTCACATTCATCTATCCAGGCAAAGGGCACATCCTTCCAGGTCATCTGGGTCATAGGACACTCAATCTAAGAGAATCTTCTGATAAACTGCCGGTAGTAACTTGCCAGTCCCAAAAAAATGCGTATCTCTGTCACTGTGCGTGGCCTCTTCCACTGAGTATGACCTCTACCTTGGCTGGGTCCACAATCAATTCATCTCCTGAAATCACATAGCCTACGAAAGTAACCTATGGGTTATGAGCCCACCACACTTCCGCTGCGCCACTCTGATCCCAAGAGTAGACCCATATGCCCCCAAAGGTCACCACCACAAACGAGTCTAAGTACGGCCTAAAACACGATTCATCATATCCATAAAGGTTGCGGGGGCATTGGTCAGCCCAAACGGCATGGCCAAGAACTCGTAGTGCCCAAACCGGATATGGAAAGATGTCTTGGAGATGTCGGTCTTCCTGATCCTCAACTGGTGGTAACTTGACCTCAGGTCTATCTTGGAGATACTGTGGCATCTCGCAACTGGTCAAAAAGGTCATCAATACGAGGTAGTGGGTACCTGTTCTTGATGTGACCCAATTCAGCTGTCGGTAGTCGACACAAGGTCATAGGGTACCGTCCTTCTTCCTTGTGAACTATACAGGGGTTTCCCCTACGGAGACGCACTGGGTCTCACAAAGTCCTCCCCCAATAGGTCCTGTAACTAAGACTTGAGCTCTTGCAGCTCGAGCGGGATCATCTTGTACGGTGCGGTAGGACGGGGCAACTCCCCGGTACCAGTGAGATCTCAACTCAATCTCACGCTCAGGCGGTAGTCCTGGCAACTTCTCTGGGAAAACGTCGGGGTACTCACAAACCACCAAGATACTCTGAAAGTCAACCACGGGGTTAGGCTCTGCCACTAGACAGGCCAAGAAGCCCTCACACCCCTGGCTCAAAAGCCTCGCTGCCCAAAGCGCGGAGGTGCATTTGAAACCTCTATCCACTGGTTGACCGTGAAACTCAAAGGGAGGCAACTTTGGTATGGAGAAAAGGATCTTCCTCTCAAAACAGTCCACCAGAGCGTGATAGGCGAACAGCTAGTCCATCCCTAGGATCACGCCAAAGTCCTCCATCTGGATCACAATCAGGTCAACAGGGAGGCTGTGTCCCCCTATACTGACCTCGCAGTCCGTGTAGACCTCCTCGACTACAACAACTGGCCACCTAGGCCTCTGATCACAAATGGATCCTCTAATGGTATACTGCCCTGCCTTAGATCGACGGCAAAACTCGTAAAGACGAAAGAGTGGGTAGCGTCGGAAATAAAAAGTATTTACACTAATCTGCCAAAATTGGTAACCATACCTGCCACCACAAAACCTGAAGCCCTGGCGTCACTGTGTGTGAGGGCATTGGTATGCCCCTCAGCTCTCGATGCAGACGAAGCAGCTACATTCTGGGTTGGGCAAACAGTAGCTGGCAGATACCCTCCTCGCGACTTCGGTCCTCCCCCACGCGCCTGATGACCACGACCGCTAGCTCGGCCTCTAGCACTCGGTGCGGGGAGCATCTCCAGCCCTAAATGGGCAGTCCCTTCTGAGGTGGCCCGGCTGGCCACACTGGTAACAGAGAGGTACACGACCTCCTCCCGCAGTAGGTTCCTTCTGGTGGCTGGGTAGGGGTCTAGTGCTAGCGGCTGGCCTCTATCTGGGGCCCCTGATGTAAACACATTTACACTACTTAAAATGTCTATTTATGCATGTTCTTAAGCATAGGATTGCATTTCATGATATAAATATTGCATAACATGCATCATCTTGCATTTAGAGTAGTTTGAATAAAATGGAGGTTAATTGTCTCCTTTTATGTGCTTGGACAGGGCAAACATTTCATCGAGGCCTCGAATCAAAAATCCAACCGTATGGATGCGATCAGAGCGACGATTGGAGTTCAATGACTCCAAGATCGCCCTAGTCAAACATCTGTAGTATCAGATAGAGACCGAGGAACCCTAGAAGATTAAGGGCCAGGATTGTGAAAATCCACACTTCAGATGACAAATCCGACCGCACAGATGAATTCGGATCGACGATCGCAGCCCAACGACGCAAAAATCAAGTCAATCCGACATCCGTGGCACCATCTACAACTTCCAGAAGATGGACAGCCAAGATGGCGCCATGTGGCGCCATCTCGACCGCCCAAACGGCTACACGCATTCCACAAAGGCCCCGCACCCGCTCGCTCTCCACCGTTGGATCTTGATCCAACAGCTGTGGTTGACCGCGCCTAAAAGCGTCCGCTCGACCATCCGCGCCCCAAAGCGCAGCGGTTGAGCGCGCTTTCGCGAGCGGCGGGCGCGGGTTCGAGCCGCGGTGAGGGGCTGGAAGGCACGGGCAATTGAGGCGCGTGGAGAGTTAGATGGAGATCGGACTGTCGCCCACGCCCGATAGCGTTCACGCGCGATTGAACGCGCGGCGTGAACGCGCGATCGCACGCGGCAGGCGGGAGCACAACGAGCGAGTGGAGACGCATCTTAAGCCGTCCGATCGCGAGAATCGATGAATGTGCGCAAGCATTGCGCGCGCGGGCAGCTGAGCAGGCGCGCGTGGGAGTGGAAGCTACGCCCACGTTGG
This sequence comes from Thalassia testudinum, assembly GCA_037157565.1. Taxonomy (NCBI): domain Eukaryota; kingdom Viridiplantae; phylum Streptophyta; class Magnoliopsida; order Alismatales; family Hydrocharitaceae; genus Thalassia; species Thalassia testudinum. The sequence goes on along the minus strand of JAZHRO010000026.1, from coordinate 18,137,171 downwards.
GGCTTTAGTGACGGTTTTATCCGTCACTAAAGACCCCTCATTTATTGTTTTGAAGTTGTAATGTCCATTTTGCCCCCACTCCTTACAACTATAAAAGGAGACCCCCTCCATACGAAATTTTCATCTCTTCCTTCTCCTCTCTACCCCTCCAAAGCTCAAGAGAAGCTTGTCCCACACCCGGGATGCTTCTCGCGAGATAAAGTCCAATTTTCGTTCCCCTTCGGAAGTGGATCCCGCGACGACGACGGTGTGCTGCTCGTTCCCGTTCTTCTGCTTCGTCCTCCTTCGTCCTGCTTCGTTCTCCTTCGTCCAGGCGTCGTCCCGTCCGGCTCGTCCTCCAAGCAACCGTCGAGGAGGATTTCTCTCTCCCTATTCTTTTTACTGCTTTCTAGTATAGATTTACTGCTTTCTAGTGTAGTTTTGTTCATCCTCCAAGCAATCGTCGAGGAGGACATTTCTCCCTCTATTCTTTTAATGCTTTCTAGAGTAAATTTATCGCTTTCTAGAGTAATTATTTTATGCCTTGTAGTTGTAAGAGTGAAATGAACAATCTCCTTAATGAAAAATTCCTTATTTATTCTACATCTCATTTTGATTTCTCTATGTAATATTCTCTTTCTCTCTTACTCTCTCTCTCTCTTTTATTTATTGTAAATAATTGGATAGTTTTAAATTGAATTATTTTGTGACAAATAAAAAAGAAACGCGTAGTTTTTAAATCAAACGTCTGCCTCCCTATGTTCGACCCGGAATTCTTTTCGGTATAAATTTTATTTGTTGAACACGAATTCTTTGCTTTCGAACTACAACGACAGGTTTTCCAAAATCGAACACGTTAGCGTAGCCATTCGTAATCGTTCAACAGCCCCCAAAGGCCACTGGTGGTCCTGCAAAACGAGACGGCTCTTTTGCAGGCGCTGTGTGCCTCCTCTCCCGACGGCCTTGTAAGCACCCCAACTGGTAGGGCCCCCTCTGATCTCCTCTAACTCACCAAATGCTAGGGTGACTCCGCTGTACTGCAGGAGGCTCCCCTTCCACACCCTCGGAGGTGACAGGGGGCGGCGGAGCCGACAGAAACTGAAATTCCTCCCGTACTACCTCTCGGATCAACTGGACAAGGTCTTGGGCCTGGACACTCAAGAGCAGATGTGAGAGAGCACTGGTCCCAAGCCCGACACGTCTGCCCCTGTGCCTACAACGAGTCATCTCCTACAAGGAGATGAAAGTGAAAGAACAAGGACTGTCAAGATCACCCGATTACATGAAGAAATATGACTCGAAAGCAGAGATCAAAGTTAAACATTGTGATGGCTATCTTAGTTACATGCATATGAGTGGTCACTTCCAAACCATCTGGTTCATTTCCCAGGACGACCTTTCTCTAATACCATCTTGTTACGACCCAGTTCCCAGATCCCTACAGGACCCGAGACCGGCTCGCCTTGACTAACCCAAGACCTAGTCGTCCGACGAGAAATAACCAAAAGCAGAAAATAAACCACATTCACACATGCAATATAACTAAGCATAAATAAAAATGAGATGTAGAGGTACAACAGAGCTAAAGTCTCAACAAAGTACAACATGCCATCACAACAACAATAGCAAAATAGAAAACAAAAATAACAGGAACAGTAAAATAGAGTTCTAACACTCACTACAACAGCAGAAGACTAAAGAGCTGGAAAGAAATGACTACGACTGGGCTCGGCTGGGCCCAGCACCCTCTACAGTCGGAAACTCGAGCTACACAACTCCTGGGCCTGAGCAGGGTTACGAAAAGATAGAGTCAGCGAGTTCTGAGTAGAGTGGTATTTATATTATTTATGTGCAAGTAAGATAAAACAAATAGCCAGGTTTTATTCTCATTTCTATTCATCTCATCTATGTGTTTCTAGTTCATTTATTTCACAAAGGATCCAAGTATTTCTTGATCTTGCTTGTTCCTTGTGGGAACGATCTTGATTGCAATCTTTTCTGTGGAGTAGAAGGTACACGTGGTGCTCTCTTAGTCGGGAGAGTCCCCCGTGGTAGTCTTACACCTAGTCAACCACCCCGAGGTCACTGTCGAGACGCAGCGGTGACTACGGTCTCGACAGTGACTACGGCACGCGTGATAAGTGCTTGAGTAGCTACCCCACAAGGTCAGTCATTTCCGCTAGTGGGTACGCCCAATGTACAGCACGGAACAGTATAAGGCCTTACCCTCTCAGGACAGGGGTCTCGCACTCAGAACCAAACAGGGGTCTCGCCCCTCCACAGTCTGCGTACCCTCATCTGACTACCCCGGTTTGCCCAGTGGGCCTAACAAAGTCAGTGTAGGGTGGCTAGCTTAACCCCAGGTCCCATGGGGTGGCTAGCTCCCTCCCTACACTAGTAGCATGCCTCGGTACCACGTACGCGAGGGCCTACAAGAGTCGATGTAGAGTGGCCAATCATAACCCCCAGATCTCAACCCAAAGGAGGCTAGCTTCACTCTACACTAAAAGAACCACTGTGCTCCTTGGTACCACGTGCGCAAGGGCCAACCTACTTCCGTCTACACACGAAATTCCTTTCCATATCCAGGAGTTTTCTCCTAATTCCTCGTAGGGTTCATTCTCATATTCATCTCATTTATCCATATTCAGATCTCATATTTCATAACTCATTTCTCGTCCATATACAGGCAGCTCATGTTTTAACAATTTAATTCTCAATCATATACATGCAACTTGTGATTTCACAATTCACTTTCTCATTCATATACAGGCAACTCATATTTTAACATGCATCTCATAATTATATTAATGTCATTTGCTAGCAATTTATTTTAACATGCACTTATGTAAACAGTACAGCTCAAATAGGCTCATACATTTCTACCCGAGGGTTCATTCCACATCCTAGAGTTCGATCCGATTATTCCAACCAAGTACATTCTTATTTAAATATTAACAACTGAATTAAACCACTCTACCGGGCATCACAAAAGGAATGGGGTCCTGCACCACAGATCTCGTCGTCTCCGTGGGCCCCGAACACACCACCGGCTAGTAACTGTTCGTCGCGCTTTTGTGCGGTTTGTTAAAAGATAATATCGCGTTGTAGTATAGCCGCTAAAGCATTCAAAACAAATAAAGATTTTTATTACTCGAAGACCGGAGTATCCAAGGTCGATCACAGGGAGCAAATGGAATTTACTACTAGTCAAAATGTAATTGAACACTCTAATTTACTCAAAATATCAATTCAAATGTGAATGTATGCAATTAAAAGTTATTAGGACAAAAATATGAAATTGGACGTCTGATCTTGCGATCAGACGTCTTAAAAGTATTTTCCCTTTTCTTCTTGATTATCCTTCTTCTTTCTGCCTTGCGAAGCCTTTCTTTCCTTCCTTCTTTTGATCTCCCGTGTCTTTTGCTTCTGCCTTGCTCTTTCTTTTCTTCTTCTCTACCTTGCTTCTTACTCTTCTCTTATGTGGTCTTGCCTTGCTTCTCTCTTCTGCAGCGGCCAAGTCCTCCTGCGATCAGCCTGCCTGCACAGGAGCAAAACCTAACCCTTCTCCCTCTACCCGCGCGTCTCTCACTCTCAAGCAATTCACTCTGAGCTGCTCTCCCAGAGCCACATGCATAATCAGGTCGGATCGTACCCGGGACCAGGCGCACCTGAAGGTGGTGTGATGCTCGAGGAGTGCGTAGGTCTAGGTCGGGTCGGATCCGCCAAGTCCGCGTGGTCAGGCCGCGGACGAGGCGGGTGGGGTCAGTGAGGGACCTCACCCCTGTGCTTACTGAGGCGATAAGAGTATATCACAAAAACAATTTATAGTGTACCTGAGGTTTGTAATCCCACGATGTGGGACTAAAGGTTTCGTCCTTCCCTCACGCGCGCCCGCAGACTCTCGTGTGCAATTGCCCACGCTGAAGGCCCTGCTGGTGCTCCTCGCTGAACTCAGTCACCTCGCGACACTTGCGAGAGTCTGCTGCACCTGCCGCCTGGGAAGCCTGACGCCTGCTGCTGCTCCAAGCTTCCTGCTGCTTCGGCTGTTAATGGCGGCCGGGGCGTTCACCTGAGATTCCACAGAACGGCCTATTGGCCCAATCAGAATAGCTGGAAACCTTCGCCGTAGCACGGCGAAGGCGGTGGGTGATGCTGCAGGTTGCCGGTCGGCCTAGGCGTGCGCGCCTAGGTCAACCTGTGGCCGGAGATGGTGAGTTGTTCGGGGGGTGGTTATGGAGGTCTGGAGTGGCAGTTGTGGGGTGGAGCGAGTTCCTGGTGGTGAGGCGGAGCTCCCGAGGTGGTTGGCGAGCCGTGTGGGGGGCTGGAATGGTGGAAGCGGCTCGCCGGAGATCGGTCGGTGATGTGGAAGATGAGGGTGGTCAGCGTCGGTCGAGGGGTAATCAGATGAGATAACAGGGGGAAAAGAGAGAGGATAGGATGGAGAGGAGTTCTAACCTAATTGTAAGGACGAAAGGGGACGGAAGGCGGACAGCAGTACCTGCTGTCGCCGGAGAAGATGACGCCCAGTGGGGGAGAACGGCGGCGACGACGGGGCTGAGGCGGCGTGCGCTGGTACTGCGCGACGCGGAGGGAGGTCAGGAAGCTAACTCTGCCACTGGTTTTGTGGAAGAGCGAAGAGGGAGGGGAGGGGGGCTCGCCGGAGCTTGCTGGGGGTTTTTGGCCGGGCAGGAGGAGAGGAATTGAAGGGGGAAACTCGGCCAAATCAAGCTCAGCCTCTTCGACCGGAGTTGTGGGTTCTTATATAGGCGCTGGACTAGGAATTGAAGGGCACGTAATTGCCTGAGGTTGGTCGCCGGAGATGGAAAGGAGTTAGGATACCCAAATCTCTCGTGCGTTCGCACGAGAGATTGGGTTCACACCAGCGATTGTAATTGACTTTATAAGGAAGGGAATTCCTCAGAGAATCCTCCTTCCATTTCTGGGAGGGAATCTCTGAGGGATTAGAGAGCAATCCCTCTCCGAACCTCGTCGGAGCTCGATTCTGCCCTAGCAATGGCGGCAGGACCGGTTTGCAAAGGAGGCGAAGAACCTAGGGGGTTCTCTGCAACGGTATTCAAAAGATAGGGACCAATTTGTGATTTGGGTGTACTAAATTGCAAAGTAGGTCAAGATGACCTCTCCTTAGGTCCAAATTTTGGTATAAACCTAATTTGGACCTAAGGAATCCAATGGCGAAGTTGGATTTCAGGTTTGACCTCGTTTGACTGGATATTTTGCGTAAAAACCCAAATTAGGTTAATTGAAGAGCTAGGACCCTAATCTAGGTCAAACTAGGTTCCAAAGGCCAAATTAAGTGTTATAAACCCTAGAGTATGTTTTTCCATGATTTGTAGAGGGTTTACTTGCTTTTTTTTCTGACAGAAACCTTGTTGATTTAAGCGGGTCTGTTTTAGGGTTACCAAGTGTCATTTAGTTCTTAGATTGCACATGAACCCATTTCTGATTGACTCAACCATCTTTTTATCTCATTTATACCATTTGACCTATGTTTTGCCTCTGAGAAATCCTATTTTCGTACTGCAATGGTAAAATTACAGTTTTAACCTTTATTTCATGTTTTCTTCTCAAGGCACTTATTCCTTCAGTTAGGCCTTCTTCTAGGTTATGTAGGAGCTTTTATCTTCTTTATTGGGTCAAAATGAGCTAGTTATGGCTCATGATGAGGCTCTCATCAGTAACCTATACCAGCGACTAATTTACATCAGACGGGTCAAAACAGTGGATACTCAACATGAACACATAGAGAAACTCGAGTGGAAAATATCAGTACTTTGTTTGCGGAAAATCGACTCCATTCGAGCCCTAAACAGGCCAAAAACATGATTATTGTTTAAAATTAGATGTCTGGGACTATTCCCAAATGTCTTAAAAGATGTCAGATCTTACCTCTCACTTCCTGCTGCTTCAGACATCTAGACTCCTCTACAACTGTCTAAGGGAAGTCCCAGACGTCGAACCTTCCATCCAGTCGTTTGGAAGTGTCGTCGGACATCTGGCGATGTGATTAGATGTCCAAAAGTGCTTAGAAAGGTGCACTGCATGCCTTTCCAATGCTCTGCAGCTACGTACGAAGATGCAAACCCATTTTCAGCCAAACATCCTGCATTACAGTCTATATGGGCGGACCTATGCAGACAACACGTACCTCCGCACGAGAAATGTGCTTTCAGACATTCGGCTTCAGCTCCGAATGTCCCGATACCTCTCCAGACGTCTAATACTGAAAAGCCAGTATCTGGAACTTCCTCTCGCAATCCTTCTCCTCTACGCAAACTCCTCCATGCCACCTGTAGCTGCTATGCCAGCCACCTCAGAAGATCATGAAGCTCCCTTCATGAGCTCCTCTTCCTCGCATGACTCCAAACTCCTCCATCTCAAGCTCACAAGCTCTGCAAACCTCTCTAGAGCTCTCCCTCTCGAGCTCACATCACCACACCTGCAGCACGGCACTCCCCGCACGCAAGCTCTTCCGCTGCACTGATGAGTGGCTACTCATCATAGCTAAAAAGCTAAAGTTAAGCTAGAAACTGGGTGAAACAATATCAAATTAACACATAAAAAGGGTTAAGTGTGGGAATCAAAGAAAAAGACCTAAAACCTTAATTCTGTGTTAAAATTGCATAATTAGGTCATAAACAAGATATTCTTGAGAAAAAGGTCAAATGGTGATCCAAGTGTTAATTGAATACACAAACAAGTTTAAAAGTCCAAATCAAAAGCATAATTAATTTCTTAAATGTTCAATTGAGCACATATAAAAACTTGAAGGCATTTGGACATCATTAAGGCCTTGAAACTTAGAGTTTACATTTAGGTCCTTTATGCATCACATTTTCTTCTTTAGAAAACTTTCCCGGACCTATTTGTAACCCGCAGGGACCTCTTTAAAAGCCCTTAGGGTCCGTTTGGTTATCATTTCTTACCACTTATGGACCAACCTATAATTTTTCTACCCCTTCGTAAGGGGCCTCTCCCTGCAATTTGCCCAATAGAACCGGCAACCTACTGCCGCTGCGCGTGCACTGTAGCACGCGAAGAACACGGAGGATCTCGGCCATCCATTCTCCCTTGATTATGATTTGCGACCCGTTCTGAATTGAAGCTTCGCGCGAAGCAGCGCGTGTGCTCACCCAACCCCTCAGATCCCATCCTACGATTAGATTTCAATTTGGCAACCCGCGTGCTCCTCTCTTCTCATCCTTGCCGTCAGTTCCCTCGACATCTATCTTCACCCACACGGTGATCTGAGCCACTGAGATTACTATTTAAGCACCTTAGTGGTCGCGCACGCAGGGGATCGCTCTCTCCTACTCTCTTGGTGATCGTTCCTCCACTCCAGTTTCCTCCCTTCATCAAATCCCTGATTTCACAGCCACTGGTTGTGAAATCCTCGACTTCTCTCCAACCCTCCTCATCGCTAAGGACCTCATATCACCTAAGGACGGCCTTGAAGCTTCACTAGAAGGCTTTTCCCTCTGCTAGAGCTCACCTCCCTCCCTTCTTCCTCCTTAGCCACCGGCTAAGGACCCACAGGTCCCTTTCTCCTGTTAGAATAGTTTTTATTGCTTTGTAGTTTAGCGGTAGCAGTAGTTAGGTAGATTAGCAGTAGAATTAGAGTTAGAATTAGTGATTAATTTTTTGTTCTGTTAGTTTAGCATTGGGAGTATATTTAGATTAGATTTCCCCCCCTTCACCTCCTCTGATCATTCCAGATAAGAGGGGATGGTTTCACACAGTTACTGATCATGAATTTTCTCCCTCTTCATATTTTCCGTATCGCTTTTGATTCCCACGATTTGTTTCTTGCAATTCACCTACTCATTAGACTTAATTTCAGATCTGATTGGTTTCTAACCTCAGATCTGAAATTAGCGTCAAAAATCACATTAGGGGCTTCCCATTCATCCCATTTTGCTCACAAAAGCCCCTGATCTGAGCTTAAAAGAGAACTGGTTTGCTAGATTTGTGTTGAATTTGGATTGTAAAGAATTTTAATTATTTGAGCTTTGAACGTTTTAATCTAGCAAACTGAGACATTGTTGATGTGATTCACTGTTTGGCTGGGAATTTGAGGTGATTCTGAAGTCAGAATTCACCTTAGATGAGCCATAATCTGAGTTGAGTTTTTGTAAGGATTTTAATGCCTTTAATGCATGGTAGAGTCAATGAAAAATCAATGTTGTTGATTTGAGGTTCTACCTTGTATTCATTAGTTGATTTTGAAGAATGGTTCTGATTTTTCAACCCAAGGAATTCTCCATATTCCTTAAGGTTTCAGAATTCTGGGATTTGAATTTATGTTTTTAATTGACTGATCTAACTCCTACATGCTGTCTATAGCATTAGAAAGAGCTAGATTAGCTCTCTTTCAGATCTGATTTGATAAGATGCTACTGACAAGGGATCTTGATCTTGATTTGTATTCCCAAGTGTTTTTTTTTAAATCCTTGTCAGAGTTCTTCTTTAGAGTGATTTTTGATTTTGTCTTTAAATCCCAGATGTATAGCAATTTGCTGCAGAAGCAGCTACATTCCCACTATTTCAGTATCTGATTTCTTGACTCAGTCATATTGAATTCCTGATCAGGTTGTCTATAGTTTGATCTGGAATTTGATTTTCCGATTTAAGTTATTAGGTAACTGAATTGGTGTTCCTTCCACGTTACAGACTAGATTTCTTTCTAGATGGATTAACTGCAGCAACAGTTAAGCCGTCTGGAATTCAATCTGCCCTACTGCAGGGTTGGAGTTTAGTAGCTTCAACTGCTGTCTTTGATTGCTGGACATCAGGTCTGCTGATTCCCAACAGATGAGTTTCAGCCGTTGCTTGTTGCTGCATTGCCTTCTGCCTTGCTGCTGTTATTGCAGCAGATTTTGTCCTGAGAGCTTAGTGGACAGTAGCCTAGGATGTAGTTGGTTAAATAGCTGACTAATGTAGAATGTTGTGTTAAATGTTGTAAACAGGCTTTCATGTATTTCTTTTATGCATGTTTCCATCAATTGAAGGTTTGTAATTTGTTAAATCTTCTTTTGTCAGCTATACTTTAAGCTTAACTGCCCATTAGGTAATTAAGTTGAAATCCAAGTTGATTAGCATGCTACATTGCATAGATCCCTTCCATATGTTATACTGAATATGTTAGAGGCAGTCCACTACCTATTAGACCCCTTAGGATCCATTCTAGGCTTTCACACGCTTTAGAAAACCTTTAAAAGGCCTAAAATGTGTGAACTTTGGATTTAAATAAAAATCATATAAAAAATATAAAAAATAAAATAAACCTTTCTGATTGAAGATTAGGTATTTCTTTACACTTGTAGGAAGTTTCATGGTAATTAGAACCTTTGACTTAGTATAATTTGCCAGTCGACGGTTCTATATACCATGAAATTAAATAAAATGAATCAAAGTTGAAAAGGATAAAAAATATTTCTTTCTCCTCATCTATCTCCTCCCTTCTCATCTCTTATCTCTAACACATATATAAAAACCATAAAAAGTGAAAAAAGTCTAAAAATATTAAAAATCCCTTGTATAATATGTATATAGGCATATATTTAAGTTATTTAATAAGCCTACTAAGCTACAAGGTGAATTATACATATTTATAATATAAATAACTCATGTATATATTGTAGTATATAATTTAATTATTTAAGTTAAATTATACTATATATATCTTAATTATACAACTAATTATTAATTAAACTAATGTATATGTACAATAAGCTATATAAAGTAATAAGCACTATAAACAACCATATTAAGTTATAATACTGTATATATGTATTATATGTATATTATAAACATATTAAGCCCTGTATCACAATTTAATTATATATATAATAAATAATTTATTTATTAAGTTACCAGTTAAGTTATTATATTAAATTAAAATAAATTAGTAATTTAAGTTAAAACTAAGTTAATTTATACTATATATGTATACTACTATATTCTAAGTAAATTAACCCAATTTAAGTATATTTATAATGTATACACTATTTAAATTTAATTTACAAATAAAATTTCCCAAAAAGTTGCTATTTAAATGTAAATAAAATAGAAATTAAACCTGTAAAATACAATAAAAATGTTTATAAAATATTTAGACACGTATACTAACTCTGTATAAGGTCAATTAGATCATATAATAACTAATTTCTACGTAATTAAGGAACAAAACCTAAAATTAATTATGTATAAATTGTATACTTTAACTAATTTATTTATACAATAAATATAATTAAAAATCTAAATTAACTGTACAATTAAGTAGTATTATCTAAATACTTTATTTTACCATAATTTATTTTTATTTTATAATAAATTATGGCCCTCGAATTGAGGGCCAAAATCCTTAATTCTACACAACCGCAGCCCAATTCCAGCGCAGATGCGGCGCTCAGATAGCGCCACATCGGTTGTTGCCGAGTGTCCGTAGCGCTTTATATGGTTTTTGTGTTGTAGGATGTTTAGTCGTCATGGGCGTTGGGTGCCCGAAACAACCGAACATCTTACCTATCTCAGCATTAAGAATGCTGTGTGTGGGGCTGGGAGCCTGTGTTTGCGAGGGCTTGTTAAGCCCAAATGTGTGCCAAAACAAATAATTAAGCGGCCTAATTAAGAAATTAGGGCACGCTTAGTAGAGGTCAGATCCCACCAGTCTCTCGGTGCTGTGTATCCCTCGAAAAATGTGCCCGCAAATTAAACAAATTTTTGATTAAGTAAGAGCCCTAATGACACTTTAAGCAGAGAGAAGAAAGCTAAAAACACCTAAGTGTTAAAATGAAGAGTGAAGTTAAGAAGAGAAGAAGCAATACTAAAAGAGTTTGAAGAGTGAAAGAGAGAAGAGAAGTATGTATATGCATAATATATAACAGAAATCCGTATAAATAGTATTTGTAAATAAATATGTATAAGATAAATAAAGTATATATATATACGTAATATAGCTATTTACATATATATATAACTTCATATTTTTACTGACAAAATAAAATGTCACTGTAGGTGAAATAAATGTCACTATTGACCCTTGTCTCCTTCTTAAAGTTTGTATATAGTTTTTCTGGGGTCCAGCGACGTTTATATCTGTCGCTGTAGCTACTATATCTGTTACTGTATATGTTAACATGTGAAGTTAAGAAGAGTGTGTATTATTAGTTAGTATGGTATATAAATGAAAGTATTGACAGTATAACTTATAAGTAGATAGTTTAGAGTATAGTTATTAAGTGTTTAATGCTTGTTTGTAATTAATTTTTGCAAGCATTTTTAATTGATTTCTTTTTGTACATCATTAAACCAAGCATTCATTCTTTCTTTCTTTGTTGGATATAAAATTTCTTTTTGGAATTAAAGAATAATTTTGGACCTAGAGAGTGATGTATATCAATAGCTGCCACCCAGTGAATGACCTGGAATAAACCAGTAAAAATTAGGTAATTAAATAAAATGGTCGTGTTAATGGTTTGTATTTCCGACATATACTACAACAACGACATTTTTTATATGAACCGTGGATAATCATATAACGGATTCCATTACCATCAATTCACATCACGATATCAGATACCATATATTACGCACCTCCTCTCCCACATGCTCCTCTCACTCCCTCACCCTCGCTCTCCCCTTACCCCCCCCCCTCACTCTCTCGCTCTCGCTCTTGCCAGCTCTCCCTCGCTCTACCTCGTTCCCCCTCCTCGCTGAGAAGGTGGAGGTAGCTGGCGCAAGGGAAAGGTGAAGGTGGCGGTGGCTGGAGTGGTGGGGGGTGTAGTGGAGATGGAGGGGTTTAAATAGAGGAGGAGGTTAGGGTTTGGGTGAGGAGAACGGAGGGGGAAAAAGGAAAGAGATGCGTGCGTGATGCCTGCGCGCTGAAGGCAGGAAAAAATACAGTTTTTCCCCACTTTTAGACGTCCGACCCACAATCCAGATGTCTGGACAAACGTCTGACCAAACTCCCAGACGTGTTAAATATCCCAAGGGCGGCGGGTCATTTCAAACCTATAGAGCCACAAATATGAAAGCCTAACTACTATAGGTAAGGAAACTTCCCTTTGCTGGAAGTACGTCGACTTGACGACGCAGATGCATGAACCACACAACGGCACTCCGTCACTCTCGTAATCACGAAGGGAGAGTGGGTGCACAGCGAAGATGTTGCTCTCTTGATGTAGAACAAAAGCGTAGAGAGTAGGATCACTTATTATGATCAAAGGGATACAAAATGATGTGGAAATGTGTTACTTGGTGTATTTTTACAAGGCAAGGGTACTCCTCTATTTATAGAGGGCTTAGGAAGGTTTAGGAAGGCTTTGGAAGCCTTAGGTAGCCATTGGGGATTATCCCAAGGCAAATCAAGCCGCAATCAGAATCTTTAATGATTTTAACAGGGTCATCAGATGTCTGGAAAAATTATTAGACGTTTGTAAGTCACTCTTAAGACATCTGAAAGCTAAATCAAACATCTAATCCTTAATGGATTTCCTTACTAACTTGAGTCAGACCTAAACAGTGTTCTAGTGTAATTGGGTCAAACGATAGGTTGGATGCCTGACAGTATGTCTGGACGTCTGGAAACCTAATTAATTGTGAGAATGGATTTCCCAAGGCAAAAATGGCTATAAGTCTCTTGGAAAGAAATTTGGGCTTAACAAGGGCAAACATCTACTTATTAGACGTCTAAGGTCCTCTACGGACGTCTAATAGAAGCTTAAAGGTCAATCCTCAACGATTATATTCTTAAGCCAACGTTCCACTAATTGGACGTCTGGCAATGTCACCAGACGACTACTAAGACGTCTAGACAAAAGGCTGGTCATCTAAATCTGGCAGACAGGAAGTGGTCCTCAGCCTAAGTGTTTCTGGACGTCTGATTCAACATTCAAACATCTTAAAGTTCACTTTCAGACGTCTGATTTTAGTATTAGATGTCTGAATAGGCTGTCTGAAACCTGTTTAGGTTTTCTAAGTTCTCTACGGAAAACCTAAGTATCCGAGGGTTGAACAAATGTTCATACGACATAGTGTTGATACTTTGAGGCTCTTTAACATGCATCTAAGAAAGAAAAATAAAGAGTAACAAAAGAAACAATAATACAAAGAACACGATGAGTGGAAATCTATCATATTCTTCATCTTCTTCCTTCTTCAAGCTTTCGCTCCTCGCAAAGCTCCTTCTCCTCCGTCAAGCTCCTCCAATTCACCATAGATGCGAGCTCTTACACTTTTATCCATTACAATTGTCCTGAAATCTTGGACTCAAAAGCAAATGCTAAGTAACAAGTGTTTTGTTATAATCAAAATAAACGATCATGGTGCCCTTGCACCAACAATGTCCCCCTTTTTGATGATGACAAAATCATAAACAATAATGCATAAGAATCTCTCCCTTTTTGACATTATCAAAAAGGTTTCATCAATTTTAATTCTCCTACAACTCCCCGTTAAAACATGCTCTTCTAATTTTATCTTTTTCATAAAATAAGATAGCTATGTTATTATCTCTCCCTTTCTAAAGGCAATATGGCTATGTTATTTTTTTTTAAAGCCTCCCCCTTAATGATGGACAAATAGCTTCATTAATTTTAACTCCCCCTAACTAAGTGCTATAAAAAGATAAGGATGAAGGGTTTACCTTACCTACCATGGCCAATAGAATAACTCATATGAAAGTGGATGCCAAACTGAATAAGGCTCCCACCCGTAGCTTGGAGGTCCGAACATCGATTTCGATCTCCAATTGGGCGGTCGACGCAAAACGGCTTAGACATTGGTTTGTCATCTCGTCAGTCTTCTCTTCTCCTTCCTCGATCTACTCCTTGGTCCTCCGAATTCGAGTTGACCGTTCTTGAGCTTGTAATTCCAATCCTTGATGTTGAACTCTCCCTTGAAACCTACAAAATGAATTTCAAGTTGATCTTTTGGTATCCAAGTTAGCTTGGATCCGATTTTGTTAGTTGGTCTCCTTGAAAGAGATCCTTTCTCAATCTTAAGGCTAGAAAAATTATCTAATTTATTTACTAAGTTATTAGATTCTTTCCTAAGACATCCAAGTTCATTTCAATAGCATGCATTTTTGTTTTTAAACTAGAAATTTCAATTTTTAAACTTGTGTTCTCCTCAATCAATTTACTATTTTCATTTATTAGGTCTTTATTTTCTAATAGCAAGTTATCATTCTTAGGACTAGAACTAGTTTCTAGATCCTTAAGTTATTTTTCTAATATTTCATTTTCTAATTTAAGAAAATTAAGATTCTTTTTAATACTTTTGTTTTCCACTTTAAGTGACTTACTAAATTCAAATAACTCATCAAAAGCATCTTGTAAATCGGAATTTACCTCGTCATTGTCGAAGTCTCTATCACTTGCGATGGCCATGAAACCCATGCAAGCAGTTTCATTCTTCTTCTCAGGATCTTCCTCTTCTTCCTTCGAGCTTAAGTTGTCCCAAGTAGCTTGGAACGCCTTCTTCTCATACTTCTTGTCCTTCTCCTTCTTCTCCTTCTTGGGAAGAGGGCACTCAGGTCGAATGTGTCCCTTCTTGTTGCAATGATAGCAACGGTTTGGGTTCTCTTTTTCCTTCTTCTTATCTTTCTTCGAGTCCCTACAAAACTTGGAAAATTTTTTAAGTAAAAACTTAAATACTTCATCATCGGAACTTACCTCGCTATCCGATGCGACTCTGAAGGCAAGAGACTTCCTGAGCTTTGGTTCTGGTGTGTCCTTCTTGTGCTTCAACTTCGTCTCATAGGCCATGAGATTGCCTAAGAGGTCTTCCATATTGAGTTCCTCTACGTCATTTGCCTCCTCAATGGCAGTAACCTTTTACTCCCATTTCGGTACAAAGGAACGAAGTAACTTTCCTTGAAGCTCCCCCTTAATAAAGGTCTTACCTAAAGCCTTCAAACCATCAACAATGAGAGTGAACCTAGTATTCATCTCACTTAAGGTTTCATTAGTCTTCATAGAAAATGATTCAAATTCCTGTGAAAGTAAATTAATTTCAGAAGACTTTACCTTAGAGGTATCCTCATGAGTTACCTCAAGTGTATACCAAATTTCATATGCGGTGGTGCATTATGAAATTTGGTTGAACTCCTCCAGGCTGAGTGTGCAATACAACGCGTTCATCATCTTCGCGTCGAGAGAGAGTTCCCGAATTTACTACTGCGAGTAGCCTGCGCCGGGTCTCTCCAAATGTTGAAAGGCGTCTCACACCTGGCCCAGATGGTGAAGTCGTTAGCTTGAAGCCACATCTTCATCCTAAGCTTCCAATAGGGGTAGTTGCTCCCGTCGAAGAATGGCGGATGGGTGGTAGACTACCCCTCGGATATCCTTGTTGTGAAGCTACTTCCCTCCATCAGATCTTCCGTGGATGTTACTCCCAGACAAGTGGAAACTTGCTCTGATACCAACTGTTAATTCCTACGGGAGGGGGTGAGATTTGCGGAATATAAAATAAAGTGTGAAAGCAAATAAACAATCTCACACAAATAATGATCACACAATTGCACAAATGATGTTTAGGTGGAAACCCAAAGTAGGTGAAAACCACAACCTAACTCTCTTGAGTTAGGATTTTCCGATTGACCAAGTCAATCAAAATCCACTAATCCGAACTACTTAAGCGAAGGTAGTTCAACCTTTTACAACCGACGCTACTTTGAACCTGAGGGTAGCGTGTCTCAAACCCCTCCTCTTCACTAGATGTATTTTGTTCTTCGATAGAGATGGGAATTCGTAAAGTGAATATCCAACCAAATAACAAAGATAAATACAAAGCAACCTATAGAACCACAAATATGAAAACCTAGCTACTATAGGTAAGGAAACTTCCCTTTGCTGGAAGTGCGTCGACTTAACGACGTGGATGCGTGAACCACGCAACAGCACTTTTTCGCTTTCGTAATCGCGAAGGGAGAGCGAGTGCATAGCGAATATGATGCTCTCTTGATGTAGAACAAAAGCTTGTAGAGCAAGATCTGTCCTTATGATTAAAGGGACACAAAATGATGTGAAAATGCATTACTTGGTGTATCTTTGCAATGCAAGGATACTCCTCTATTTATAGAGGGCCTAAGAAGGCTTAGGAAGGCTTTGGAAGCCTTAGGTAGCCGTTGGGGATTATCCCAAGGCAAATCAAGCCGCAATCAGAATCATTAATGATTCTGACAAGGTCATCAGACGTCTGAAAACTAAATCAGACGTTTAATCCTAGACGGGTTTCCTTACTGACCTAAGTCAGACCTAAACAGGGTTCTACTGTAATTGGGTTGGATGATAGGTTGGACGTCTAGTAGTATGTCTGGACGTCTGAAAACCTAATTAACTGAAGGAATAGATTTCCCAAGGCACAAACAGCTATAAGTCTCTTGGAAAGAGATTTGGGCTTAATCGAGGGCAAACGTCTACTTATCAGATGTCTAAGGTCCTCTACAGACGTCTGATAGAAGCTTAAAGGTCAATCCTCAACGATTATATTTTTAAACCAACATTCCACTAAAATTGGACATCTGGCAATGTCATCAGATGTCTGAACAAAAGGCTAGTCATCTAAATCTGGTAGACAGTAAGTGGTTCTCAGCCTAAGTGTTTCTAGATGTCTAATTCAACATTCAAATGTCTTAAAGTTCACTATCAAACATATAATTTTAGTATTAGATGTCTGAATGAGTTGTCTAAAACCTATTTAGGTTTTTTAAGTTCTCTATGGAAAACCTAAGTATCTTAGGGTTGTGCAAGTGTTCCTAGGACTATAGTGTTGATACTTTAAGGTTTTTTAACATACATCTAAGAAAGAAAAATAAGGAGCAACAAAAGAAACAATAATACAAAGAATGAGATGAATGGAAATCTATCATATTCTTCATCTCCTTCCTTCTTCAAGCTTTTGCTCCTCGCGAAGCTCCTTCTCCTCCGTTAAGCTCCTCCAATTCGCCATGGATGTGAGCTCTTCACACTTGTATCCATTTGCAATTATCTTGAAATCTTAGACTCAAAAGCAAATATTAAATAACAAGTGTTTTGTTATCACCAAAATAAACGATCGTGGTGCCCTTGCACCAACAATGACCGCTATCACTCTGGCGTAAGATGTGCATGCACGTGCATTTAATACCAGTAATGATTACCGAGGTATCTTTGCAATTTTTGCGGTATCTTTTGAAATCCGTGCCTTGCAAGGGTGTAACCTCCCATAGCCAGGGGGTTATAAATAAGGGGTGTGTGGCATAGTTAATGCCCCACCTACCCCTTTGCTACCGCGGAGTGAATTGTGATTAATCTGCGAGCCTTCTTCACTGGCGAACCGTGAGAAGGTGCCATCATCGGAGCCTCCTTTTCAAACGAGTGTCTGAGGCGTAGTCATGTCTAGGCTTGCGGGCAAGGGTAATTCTGCTTCATCATCATCCGGCATCTCGCCTGAGACAAGGGACTTGTATAGTTTTTCTTCAGATTTTCGTAGCTGGTCTACCATTAAGGCATTCCTAGAGGAGTACGGGCTTGGTGGAGTTCTGTTTCACTCTTGTGGATCCTAGACTTGCCTATGCTCCAACATGTCTAAGGATTCATTTTTTATTTGTAAATACGCCGTAGAATACGGCCTACGGGTACCTTTGAACACTTTTTTGGCTTCCTTTGTTTCTACCGCCTGGTCCCTTTGTAACTTAGCCTCAATTGTTGGCTAGTTTTAAATGCTTTTACCATCATTTGTTTCCATCTAAGGATTGTTCCCCATCTGGGTTTGTTTTGCCTACTTTTTAGGCTCATTCCCCTTAAAGTAAAGAAGGGCAAGCTCCCGTCCGGCATACCAAGTACCGGATTGTTGATCTGTCCGACAGTTTGAAGGGGCAAGATACCATTTTCTTTCTTTCCAATATTTAGGACCACGAAGTCCCTTATAGTTGACAAGGTCCGCCTGATAAGGACCTGCCACCTAGGCCCGAGGAGTTTGATGAGTCTATGCAGGCAGACAGACAAAATTATAAATTTTGGGCCAGTTGCCCTCTCGAAACTCAAGTGGGAGGACGTCCAGGAGGCTCTGCTGTAGGTCGCAAATTCCTATTCCACGCCATGTAAGTAGGGGGAGGCAATAGCTTTAGAGTGCGTACTATCCCCGGCCATTACTTAATCACCTGGCTTTTTTGTTGCAGCCTTTGTTCGCTCGGCCGAATACCCTGTAACGTCTCGAACTCGGATTTTTGAGTCATTCTAGATTAAGTGTGTTAAGACAAACCGTTGACACATTTTCGTATGCAAATCGAAGTCTGCACGAATTTAAAATGTGTAATTAGATTGAAAACCCATACGTTTTTCATTTTTGTAATCTGGACCTCAGATCGACAATCCGAAAGTACTATTAACTTTCTTGTCTCACGAGGATTTCTACAATATGCTCCGTATGGTGATCAGACCTTAGATGTGCAAAATGTGTTTAAACTACGAATAAACTCGCATGTGATCCGCCTTGGGGATCGCATGTAACAAATGACCTCCATCTGGAAATCCACAAATTTTGTTGGATTCCTTATCTCGTAACAATTTCAGTTATACATGTTTTACTGAAATCGGAACTAATAACCCTGTTACAAGATTGCTCTTATTATAAATAAAAATAATCTACATGGATTTACGTTATGGAGATTTATAAAATAATAAGTAAATGATGATAATTATTATTATTATTAAGAGAAAGATCGTAAAAGTTTTTAGGTAAACGTTGTTTTGTCATTTAGGTATACTATTTAGGTATACTATTTTTATCATAATCGCATGACTTATAAATAGAGAGAGAGAGAGAGAGAGAGAGAGAGAGATCGGAGAGGAAGAATGAAGAAGGAAAAGAAGAAGACGACGGAGAGGAGGAGGAGGTCGCTGAGAGCTCGCCGGTGACTGACGAAGGTTCGGCGAGGGACAACGGCTGTGCGAGGTTGACGAGAAAGAAGCCCTCCTGCATGGTGTATGTACACGAGGGATTGTTGCTCCCATGGCGGGATGCACGTGGAAGAGATTCCCGACGTGTTGGACCGACGGTGGTGGCCGCAGGGGAGGCGGCAAGGCACGGCGAGGACGAGGAGGTAGTCGGCGTGGACTGCGTCGTCGTGCATGGGTGCATGGCAACTGTGCGTGAAGAAAAAGAATGGGGAAGGAGAAGGAACGGGAGATCGAGGAGAGGAGATGGGGCTGTCGGAGGCCTTGGCGGCGTGTGGCTGGGGTCTGGCGGACCACGTGGAGGTCAGAGCAGGGTCGACGGTCGGTGGTGACGTCGGTCGATACCTTGCATGAGGTGCATGCATGGACCCTCCATGCATGCACAGAGAGAGAACGACGGCGAGCGAGGAAGAGAGGGGACCGGAGACGAGGTCGGCAAGCGGCCGGACGTCGACGTCAGCAGGGAGGGCTGTCGGCGTGGCGACGGGGACGCCAGTCGCGGCCTTGCTTGGCGTAGCTGATAGGTTGCTGCAGATGGCCACGCAGAGAAGAAGCGTAGAAGAAGAAGACGAGGAAGAAGAAGGAGTCGGTTGGAGGGGTGAAAATATCATGTTTTAAAATAAAATCTTTTAAATATTTCATTTTTATCCCTGTGCATGGTTTTGTGTTAGTTAACATCTTTTACTTAGATTGAGGGCCTTCGAGATCAGAATTAGGCAATCCAAGACTCTCTCTCGAGGTTCTCGAGGGTGCCATACGCATCCGTATGGTTGAATCAGGCGATTTCTGCTCCGATTCTCGAGGCACATGCGAGATTCCTATTTTAACGTCGATTCGTGTTTTGATCTATTAGGGGGTTAAATGATGTCCGTTTCTCACGTTCCAAGACTCGTTGGAACCGTCTCTTCATGAATGATACGAAGGTAAGTTTTTAAATTCAATTTCAGGAATCGTTTCTTTCGTGAAAAGTTTCAATAAAACTTATGACGTTTTTATTCCTCACAAATCTTGACGTTGATATAGCCTAGGAGCATGTACAAAATAAACGGGCGCTTAGAATAGCGAAAGAGAAATATTGGATGTGCATGATTTGAAGTCATCGTAACCCTCTGGTGACATTAGGTAGAGTAATCTCTCTCCCTTTTAGTACAGTTATCTACATAGTGATTTCCTTCCTGTACTACACCATTTAGCATGAATTCTTGCCTCTTGCTGGGATTGGGCCCGTTTTCGTATTCCTGTTGCTCTGGGTACCAGAATATTAAAAATTGATTAAAATCAAGTTGTTAACTTAAAATGTGAATAACCCAAGTAATATAGTTAACTACTGAATTAAAATGAGTTAACAACCAATTATTTGATAAATTCATAAAGTAAATGAATTATAAAGTATTTAAGCTTTTTAGTTAGGGATTAGCATCGCATGTACAAAAGGAACTCTATTTTTTATAAAACTGTCATCATCAAAATGGTTAAATAAATTTAATTAGATACACGATCAGAAATTGAAAATTTTCTGGAAATTAATATGTTGGAGGATAATATGAATATTGGTTAACTCTGGAATTGATAATGTGAAATTACTAAAGATGGTTTGAAAATGAAAGATACAGTCATCTGGAAATGAGATGTATAATACAACGAATATGTTGGGAAAAATAAAAGGAATAGATAACTAATTTTCGACCCTACTACTTGCCAGAATTTTGACTTTAGCTTTAGGTCTTTTCAGATCGGGCTCAAGGGCTGGTTTAGGGATTTGCTGACCTCCCTATGACTCTTTGGTTAGGCTTAGCAACCAACTGGGATAGTCGATTCGTAGGGCTCGAGGTTTGGAGCAGTTCTTCTCGGCCGGTGGATACGTCATTGGCTGTCTATGGCTCAACATACGTAGCGTGTGTACGTGTTCACACCATACGATGTAGCCGCCACCCCTTTTCGTGATGACCCCAGAGTGACGAAGCGTGGTGACTCGATGGATATAAGCAGCCCTCTCAGCTAGGAGGGTGGCTTATATCTGTCTTGTACCATAGGAAGTTACACGAAATCATCTTGTGCCCTGAGAAGTCGATTGATAATTTGTGAACTATAATAAATTAGGCTTCCAATATACGAAACAACACCAGATAACAAGATGCTTAATAAATAGATTAATTAAAACTATGGAACCCATTTTTAGTTATGCTTGGTTACTGTTGCACTCTACTGTTGTTGTTTCTACTCTACTCAGTTTTTACTAACGTGTCTTGGGTTCCGTACTCAGGTGTACTTGCCAGTTTGCTAGGAAATTTCCATTATACATCTCCTTGGACTTATATACTATGGTAAATCTTTCAGTTAGTATTCAATTTATGTTCCTTTAAATTTTGTAATATGAATTGTTTGTTGGCTATGTTTATATTTTATGATTATGTGCTGGGTGACTGCAATCTTGTGGGCATTTGTGCTAGTGTTAGCACACAGCGACTTGGGTCTCATCGATTAGCGGGACTCGGGTCGTCACATACCCTTAGGTGGCAAGGTAGTGGTTCCTCCCACCATAGGTCTCATCATGGGAGGAGAGGCCTGTGGAGCAGGGCGAGGGGAGTCAGTCCTCTCGCTCTAAGGAGATGAAGAGGAAGGAGGGGAGTGAAGAGAAAGCGGAGGTCCCTCTGAAGTGCCTTAAGAGGGGGCCCACCTTTGGGCTTCTTCTGGGGGAGTCGACAACATCTGCTCCTCCGAGCCCAAGCAAGGTTGAAATGGAGGAGGCCTCGGTGGAATCAGCTGCCCCTTCTGGCCCACCTGGACCACCGAAAGGGTTTATCATTATCGACTCCCCTCCCCAAGCTCCAGCAGAGGTGGCTCAGGCAACGATCACCAATGTCTCCATCTCCCCATATGGCTCTATTGGCACCTTCTCCAAGTTAGCAGAGAAGGTGGCTGTCACCGGTGGTTTTTTGAGTGGCAGCGTATTTGCGCAGCCGTACAGCCGGCGGAGCTCGATGGGGGGCGAGAGTGCTAGTGGACCCTTCTAGCCGAGGAGGTCCTGGAACGATCGACCGGATAGACAGATCTATCAAGGGATCCGTTCTGGAAGGGGATCCTTAAGGCCTTGTTAACAAGTGGGCGACATCAGCTCGGGGGGGGCACTTTGAGCAGCGCCCCAACTTGGAAAGGCAAGTGCTTCAACACCTACAAGATGCTATGTTCTGGGCTACCTCACAGTCGAGAGGTATAAATTTCAACCATGTACACTTCTATTGCCTCCGTGCGGTAAGTTTCTCTCACTTGTCTTTTCCTTCTCTTTTGCTGATAAACTTTTGCCTCACGCCTTTTTCTGTGATCTCTGATAGATTGAGGCTCTTGGGACTACCTTTGTCCCACGTGGCAATGCTCCATCAGACATCACTGAGCCCAACAGTTCCAGCGAGGTGACTGAGATGGCCGCCACATGGGCCGTGATGGATAAGGCGGAGCAAAGGAATTTCATTTACCTTATTGGAGAGGCCACTACTGCTTGGGAGAAGATGGAGAAGGCGACAAAGGAAGCCAGCCACAAGCTCCGCTCGCAACAACAAGCAGCCAGTCAAGTGGCCCGACTACAGGAGGAGCTAAGCAAGGCCCGCCAAGGTTTGAGGAAGACCGTGTGTCTTGGCAGGAAGATGGAGGAAAGTCTCGTCAGAGCACTCAAGACTGAAGTTGTGGCTCTGCGATACTTTTCCAAGCACCTGCAGACCTCCTGCACCAACGTTCCTTCACTGAAGGAGAAGGTGTAGGTGCTAAGGGCCGAATACTCCTCAGTCGTGGAGGGGTACGAGGTGACTCTCCACGAAGAGCGCCTTCGCCTGGGCACGACCATCGACAAGCTTGTTGACATGTTGGCAAGTCAAGAAACATTGAAGGCAGGTGCATGTTGAATGTCGAGTTGCTACACTAACGTGTTTGGTTTTGAAAAACTTGTCGTCGTAGTATGAAAGCGAAGAACTCGTGTTCAACAAATAAAATTTATACCGGAATGAAAATCTCGAGTCGAACACAGGGAGGTGGACGTTTGATTTAAAAACACGCATTTATTTTATTTGCCATGAAGTAAATTAATTGATTGAAACTATCTAACTATTTACACTAAATAGAAGAAAGAGAGAATAAGAGAGAGAGAGAGAGAATATTACAAACAAAAATCAAAAAGAGATGTAGAATGAACATGGAATTTCATCATCAGAAAGATTGTTCATTACACTAGAAAGCGGGAAAATGATTACACTAGAAAATAGTAAATCTATTCTAGAAAGCAGTAAATCTATTCTACAAAACAGTAAAAAAAATGGGGAGAGAGATATCCTCCTCGACGGTTGCTTGGAGGACGAGATGGACGAGACGACGCCTGGACGAAGGAGGACGGAGCAGGATGAAGGAGGACGAAGCGGAAGAACAGGAACGGGGCAGCACGTCGTCGTCGTCACAGGATCCGCTTCCGAAAGGGCACGAAAATTTGACTTTATCTCGCGAGAAGCAACCCGGGTGTGGGATAAGCTTCTCTTGAGCTTTGGAGAGGGAGAGAAGAGAAGGAAGGGATGAGAATTTCGTGTGGAGGGGGTCTCCTTTTATAGTTGCAAGGAGTGAGGGCAATTTGGTCATTTTAATTTGAAAATCATTAAATCAGGGGTCTTTAGTGACGGATAAAACCATCTCTAAAGCCCCATCGTGGGCGTAGTGGGCGGCGCGCGTGCACCCGCTCACCTCCCCACATGTAACACGCGCACATGTTCAGCTGCTCTCGATCGGACGACTTAAGTCGCGCCTCCGCCCGCCTCCTCTACGCACCCGCCCTCATGCGATCTTGCGTGAGGCGAAGCATGCAATAGTGCATGGGCGCTATCGAGTGCCCGCAGCCGCTCGATCGCAATCGAGCGGTTGTGGAGCCCGCTCGCCTGTGCCCTTTCGCCTGCGCATCCGGATTCGAACCCGCGCCAGTGCCTCACGATAAGGCGTTCACCCACTGCGCTGTGGAGAGATGGTTGCGCAGATGTTTTAAGCAGTGCGTGCTCATGGCCGTTGGATCAAGATCCAACGGCCCAGATCGCACGTTGGATCTTCTTTGGAGAGGCAACGGCGGTCCTGAGGGTCAGTTGGATGGCTGAGATGGTGCCACATGGCACCATCTTGGCCATCCATCTTTTGGATGATGTAGATGGTGCCACGGGTGTTAGATTGAGTCGATTTTCGTGCCGTTAGGCTGCAATCGTCGATTCAAATCCATCCGTGCGGTCGGATTTGTCGTTTGAAGTGTGGATTAACACCATCTTGGCCCTTGATCTTCTAGGGTTCCCCGATCTCTATCTGATGTTACAGATGTCTGATTAGGGCGATCTTGGAGTTGTTGAACTCTAATCATCGCCCTGATCACATCTGTACAGTTGGATCTTCGATCCGAGGCCCCAATAAAAAGTTTGTCCTGTCCATGAACATAAAAGGAGATAATTAACCTCCATTTTATTCAAACTACTCTAAATGCAAGATGATGAATGTTATGCAATATATATAGTATGCAATGCAATCCTATGCTTAAGAACATACATAAATAAACATCTTAAGTAGTGTAAACATGTTTACATCAATGCAGAGGCCCTGAGAGTCGAGCTTGCCAAGGCCTATTAGCTTACGGAGGACAAGGGTGAGAAGGTGCTCGAGCTGGAGCGTGCTGCCCAAGCGAAGCTTAATACTGAGACGGTGATGGTGTTTCTTTCCTCTAACCTATCTATGGAGGAAACCGGGAGGCAGTCTAAAGGGAGATCGGGAAGCATACTCTGGCGGCGATGCAATCCTTTCATAAGGGTAAGCACACTTCGGTGGAGGAGCTATGCAACTGGTCTATAGACCAGTTCTTGTCTGAATTTGATCGTCTGAAAGCTTACAATCGCATTGCAACCAAGGCTCCTATAGAGCTGCCTGTGGACTAGTAGGGGCCTGTGGATCAGCCGGGAAGCCTGACTCCTAAAGAGGAGGTGCCCAAGCCAGGTCCGTCAGGAGCTATGGAACTGCCTACTCGGCCAATCAGCCCTCCTCGCATCGTCTCATCACCACCATCGACGCCTGGAGTGGACATCTTTGAAGATTGGGAATGAAGTCACCAAGTCTTCAAAGATAGTGTTGTTGTTGTTTTTGTGTTCCCTTAGCCAAGAGTGATGGTCTTGGGGAATGTAACAGACAACACTTTGAATGCAATAGAAAGAAAAGTTTCTATTTTCATTGTCTTTTCTTTCTATACATGATACAAGCGTAAATTACTCGCATGCCTAGTACAAGGGGCTGCTTTGCCACCTAGCATTTGTAATTCGCAAAAGTTGCCTAGAATGTTCTTACAAATTTTATTCGGTCCCTCCCATAGGACATCTAGCTTCCCACTCGAATGACTTGGCATGGAGACTTCACTTTTGCGCAAAACTATGTCTCCTTTTTAGAACTTCCGTTTGCACACCAGCCTGTTGTAGGCAGTCGCAGTGGCTTCTTTGTACTTTAGCGTCACTTTAGAGGCTTCCTCCCTTAATTCATCTACAAGGTCCAAGGCAAGGCAAACTTGGTCATCATTGGAGGCGAGATTATAGAGTTATGTCTGGCAAGTCGGGATGACCATCTCTATAGGTAACCGGGCTTCCACTCCATACACCAGGTTGAATGGTGTGTGACCTGCAGAAGTCCTTTGGCACGTTCTGTAGCTCCATAATACATCTTGCAGCTCATCCACCCATCCCCCTTTGGCTGAATTTAGGTGATGCTTTAGCACTGAGATAATTGTATGGTTGGTTACCTCTGCTTGCCCGTTTGCTTGGGGAAGACCCAAGGACGTGAAACGTAGGCAGATATTCCAGTTGTTGTAAAATTCTTCTTACTTTTTGCAAGCGAACTAGGTGCCATTATCTACGATAATGTGTTGAGGTATCCCATACCAAGCTATGACATTTTTCAGGACAAAGGAGATGACTTTGTCAGCTGTCGGGCTAGTCATGGCTTCAGCCTGGACCCACTTATAGAAGTAGTCCATGGCCACTAGTATGAACCTTTTCTAAGCTAGAGCTGGCAAAAAAGGGCCTATGAAGACCATGCTCCATCTTGCAAAGGAAATGGATGACATGATAGACACTGACTTTGCAGGCGGCAAGTGGCGCAGGGTAGTGAATCACTGGCACTTGTCACACTTGCGCACAAACTATTTACATTGTTGCTTCATCTGGGGCTAGAAATACCCCGCCTGGAATAGGTGAGCTAAGAGGGCCTTATACCCTTCATGGTTCCCGCAAATGCCGACATGGGCTTCTTGGAGGGCTTGTAAAGCCTCCTCTTTTGTAAGTCAACCCAACAAGGGGGTGGAAAACTTCCACTCGTATAATTGCCCACCTATCAAGGTGTACCTAGAGGCTTTCAGACGGAATGCTTTGGGCCATGGTTCCCTTAGGATCAGCTCACTAGTATACAGGCAGGTGATGATAGGTGTCATCCATGATGAGGATTGCTCTATCATGACATCTTGGGAGCAAGCACTGCTGGCTCCTTCAAAGTTTGGAGACAAATATCCTCCTCTTAGTCAAGAGGAATTGCTAAAGCCAGGTAGCCAACACATCTGCAGGGGATTGTCGGATCGAGGTACCTACATGATCAAGACAGTCCTAAAGTCCAACAACTCCTCCTTGACCTTGTTGTCATACAAGATCATGTTTCTGTCCCTAGCTTGGTACTCACCATTACTTAATTGGAAACCAACTAGGAATCCATGTAGACCTCTAGTGAGGAGATGCCTTTCGATTTGGCCACCCAGATGCTGGCTACCATCGCTTCATATTCCGCCTAATTATTGGATGCCAAGAAGACCAGTTTAATGGAGTACTTATGAGTAACGCCGTTTGGGGTGGTCAAAGCTATGCCAACCCCAGACCTAGCTATCATAGATGAGACGTCACCATACAGCTTCCATGGCAAAGAGAGGGAGGCATCCGGGTCTATGAATTCCACCACAAAGTTCGTGAGGAGACGCCATTCGATTTGGCCACCCAGATGCTGGGTACCATCGCTTCATATTCCGCTTGATTATTGGATGCCGAGAAGACCAGTTTAATGGAGTACTTATGAATAACGCTATCTGGGGCGATCAAAGGTATGCCAGCCCCAGACCTAGCTGTCATAGATGAGCTGGTACCATACAGCTTCCTGATGAGCCCATTTTAATGGACTAATATTATGCCTAAGTAACTCTAATTATATCTTTTAAGTTTGTTAATAACTATATTAAGTTATAGAATGTTTGCATGCATCATGATTCAGGTTTACATATATTCTATAACTTAATATGTGCTTTTTATGTGCAGGAAAAATACTTGGCAAAAGAATGAGGAAAGGGTAAATTATCTCTTCAAATAACTGGCGGCTGCTCTTTTCCTCATCCTCCGGGCACACTCAACAGCCGTCGGCCAGAAATAGTTAAGGGATTTGAAAGTCCCTTAACTCTCGCAGGCGCAAACGATGAGGAGTTAAAAGGAGGCGGAGAAAGGAGCGGAGAAGATCTATCTTCCCCCTGGCGGGGAAAAATTCCACTACATGCACTGTGCCCATGCCCGCTCCTTCACCACCAGGCGCCCATCTTGAGCACCAAGCGAGCCAAACCCCTCCTGCAGGTGCAAGCACCGCTCATGCCCTCACCTCTCCCTGTTTCAGCCACTCCAACTCTTCAACACCGCCTTACCGTGCGCTCGCACCTTCCAGCACCCACTGTAGGCACGCCTCCATCGTCCCCACAGGCACCGCACAAGCATGCACCAGCGCTCCCCTCCAATGCTGCAGGTGCTCGCGCCATCCCCACTACCCTGCCAGATCCGCGCCCTCGCCACCAGACCGCTGCAGACGCACATAGGCGCTGCATCGCATCAACCTGCACCAGCGTGCCCCTCCCCTCTCACCCACACGCCCGCAAGCGTCTAGCGCTTGCTCCTGCAGGCACCGCCACCTTCACCCCGCAAGCCTGCCAGCGCCTCCCCGCAGGCGTGCGCCCCTGCAAGCGTCTGCAGCCGCGCAGCACCAAGCCTGCAGCCACCTCAAGCGCATCCGCCCGCGCTACTGCAGGCACTAGCACCGCGCCTCAGCCTGTAGGCGCCCAAAGGCGCACACCCATCGGCAGGCTCCCCACCACCATCCGCGCCAACAAGCACACACCTCCGCGCACCGCACCAAGCGACAGCCTCCACCGGCCAGCCACCTCCGTCGACGCTGCAGCCGCCATCGGATAGCCCTCATCCTCGCTGACCTCCCTAGCCTCTCCAACGCCCGCCGATGCTCTCTCTCTCGTGCGAGGAGGAGAGAGAGTAAATGCTCTATTTTGAAGTCAATTAATATTTACATTCACTGCCATTTCCACATAATTTGATTTTTATTTATTATTATTTTATTGTGGCAGAATTACTCATGCACACTCATATTTCCTTATAATTGCATGTTATTGATATTCACTTGTTTTAAGATTAATTTTGGGATCAACACATGCACCAATTCTCTCTAGTATATGTCTCGTGAAAATTTTATAAAATCATCATATATTTATTGAAGATTTCAGTGAGGGAAAACTGCACATATACCCTTATCTTTTTAAGTTATTGTAATCTACTTCCCATCGCATTTTATGTTAGATTTGAATAGGGATTTCACAATTTACAGAAAGAATATAAAATAATCGAGAATTTATTGCATAATTGTCTCCCTGTGGACACGACCCGCTCTTCTATGAGTGGTTATTTTTATTTTGATTAATCGATTTTTCCACCACTTAAATACTACAACGCAAAGCGAAAATTCGACTCTTTCAAATTGGCTCCGTTGCCAGGGAGGCAACGGACGCAATAGATTCACGTCATTATTTTTTTTTAATATTATGAGTTGTGCAATCATCTAATCATTTTTATTATTGTGAGAGGAATCTGACATGGCGACGAGGCGTAATAGAGCGGCAACATTGAACCTGAAAGATGCGCACGACGAAGACGATCTTTTTGGTGGACCTTGACGCCACCTGGAGGCCAGAAACAGGAACACGTGGGCCTTGATCCCACGCACATAGGCTTACGGAGAAGCCTATTTCTGATTTAGTCAGTAGGTTTTAGTTAGATTTAGTTAGATAGACATTAGATTTTAAATTCTGTCTTTTGGACCCTTGTCGGGTATTTTTGGGAATGTGTTCCCAGTGCCTCTATTTCTTATCGCTCTTGTATGCGAGAGTGTATTTTCGGGAGCGTGTTCCCATTTATTTAGATTATAGGATTATTTGAACTGTTTTGAACTGCATTTCAGTTAGTTAGATTAGGTCTGTTTGTTATTATTATTAAAATATATATATATCGAACTGCCTGCTAGAAGCTGCATATCTATAGGACGACCATATAGGACTGAATGAGCAGCATCTAGTTTATTTCTATTGTATTGCATTCATTATTGCACGAAGAAAAATGGAGTAAGGTACGTCTTTTCTTGAGCATCAATTACCTGTCATGCATATGCATTGAACTTAAATCTAAGACCACTAAGTGCTTAAATCAAATTAATTCAGTAGTCACTTTAAAAAATTGGGACTATTAAGAGGTTGGACTTTAAAATCTGTGAATGAAAATTGTGTGCAAAAGGATCCTGTTTGCGGAATTTCAAAAATCAAAAACACGATCGTATGCTTACACACTTAAGACACTATGCACCTCACACATAAGGTCACTAGATAAATTTCTACCTCTCCTCTTTTGCACCACAAGGGAAGTTAGTCGGAAATCAATAAGCCTATCCACCAATTTCCTTCGGTTCCTCGTGTGTGGGCTCGATTCGAGACTTCCATCCCTTGCGAGTAGGTTATAGGCACCAGCGAAGGTTGGCCTAGGAAGCGTAATTTTTTGCAAAACTTGTTTGGCCACCAACTAAACATATAACTCTAAGACCTACAATCTACTAAAAATAAATCCCTTTGAATTTGCGTCTGCTTTGACAATGGAACTCTCTAGGAAGTTTTCTGCTTATATTCTGAATTTTGCTAAATCCTAAGAGAGTTAAAATTGTTTTGCTTAAAGAAATGGATTACCCTTACTCCTATCATTCAGATTATCAAAGTCAATACTTCCCATCTTTTAATCAGGATCCCATGCTCCGAGTGTATCCATCCTTTGATGGGTACATTGACAATTCATGGGATCATTCTTATTCTAATCTTGGGAGTACTGGCATGATAACTCCCACTTTTGAGCAGAACCTAGGAGTGGGATTTCCCAACCCTGAAATCCCTCCTTCCATGCAAACACCCAACTCTCCCACCCTTCATGATTTTCCGTATCGAGGTTGGACCGATACCCCTAGGCAACCAGAGCCTGAAATTGACTATCCTCCCCAACCTGATAATAGAAGCCTTTCCTCTTTTATGATAGAAATGCAAAAACAGCAAAAGGAAATGATGGAATCAATGGAAGAGTTGTTGAGGAATAGTC
Organism: Thalassia testudinum; assembly: GCA_037157565.1. NCBI lineage: Eukaryota > Viridiplantae > Streptophyta > Magnoliopsida > Alismatales > Hydrocharitaceae > Thalassia > Thalassia testudinum. Next base: position 18,106,750 of record JAZHRO010000026.1, on the reverse strand, counting down.
AATAGTTAAATGAAGAAATAAGACAACTTAGCTACACGCTTCCCAATAATCCCGATCCCTACCCAATAGACCATGATCATGAAAATAATTCTGAGGAACCTAATGACAATAGGGATCCAATTTTATGTAGCTATTACTTAGACTCTCCCATTGAGACACAGCCACTAGAGGACAACGATCATAGTGATTATCAACCTGAACTACATTGGAGTCAAAAGCAAGGGAAGATGGTACCTCTTGAGGACCTTGACCCCAATAACAGTATTCTCCTTACCCCTACCAACCTGAGTCAAGGTTATATTGTTTCTATCACTTCCCCTCTTGATTATTTGGTAGAATCCCATTCTACTCTTAGTGAGCCTACTCCTGACCCTCCACTTAGGGAATCAACACCTACCATTCAATATCCTTAGGATTCAAATGCACCCAATGAAGGTGACCCTAAGAGAATAGAGGATGATCAATTTTGGTCTCAGGGATATGAAGAGTCTAATTCAGAAAATGAGGATGCCTCAATAGAGGAACCTGGACTGAAAATCTGGAATGAACCACAAGGGAATTATTTTGAGGATTTACCTCCAGAAGATAGAAATAATATGATTAAATCCAAATTCCTTCCTTCTTTTGAGAGTCATCCTCCATCAAAACAGGAGTTGATATTAAAGGAGGACAAACAAAATAATGAGAAGTCTATGGGAGACTCTCGGGAACAAAACACGTCAATTGAGGATTAATACCCCGAGAAGAATGACGAATTCAATGATATAGGCTTCCTCCAAAATATTAAGACTGATCCTCCTTTAGAAATAATTGAGGATACCGATCCAACTCCTAATGAATCACATATACACCCCGACATATATTTGAGTGAACCAAACGAATCTGGGGATGAGCTGAATGATAATGATTCTTACATTTTGACCCTGCCATCAAAAAGCTGTAATTTGGAGTCTACCCTTGATTCAAATATGACTCCGATCATTAATTCTAGGCAGGATAACTTGAAGTTGTCTACAACTGTTAGGGAATGTACACAATCTAAATCATTGTTGGAATTAGACCTAACACCAACTAAGCCCTCATTGGACTTAACCATTACCTTCCAACACTACAAACAACCCTTATACTCCCTAACCAATCCTTGGCTCAGATCTCTGCTCATGTACATTCTTTCTGGAGAATATATCAGGCCAGTACATCCTAGAGTAGAATGGCGAGTGTGGATTGATGCTTGCACTTTTACTCTCGCCATTCAAGGGTTTGAACTAATTATGTGTATATCTTTTAAAACCCATCCTGCTCTGGAGGATCCTTGTTATCCTCCACTTATTCCATTTCGGGAGGTCCCTTTTCATATTCCGTTTATTATTCCTAGACCTCCCAAGGTAGCCAACGAGATTTTTTGTTTTCATTTCTTCTAGCGAGCATTTAGAATTAAATTGCATCATCAGCTCACCAACATCCGTGGTTACCTGTTTTCTGGGCCTGCGCTGTTACGCATATTCTTAGGGCCTAACCTTTTCTGTTTGGAACCAGACTTATAGGTTCCTTCTTAGTCTGGCTGCTGATAGAAAATGCAGCGCTTATTGGGAGGCAACCCAGTAGACCGTGTCAAGTGATGTTTTTCCTTTCTCCTCATGTTTTAATTTTACAATGGGGACATTGTAGGATTTAGGCATGGGGGAGTGCATTTGCATTTTAGGAAGTATTCATGCATTTAGGTTAGTAAAAAAAAAAAAATACTCTTTTCTTGAGCTGAATGGGTTAGTCCCTAGCAAAATACCTTTGTTATTGGAGGTTTTTCTTCCAGAATTATTTCTTAAGTTTAGAAGCTAGTACATTTATTTCACGTGCACGTAGACTGGGTAATGGATCCTTGAGGAAAACCAATAAGCATTTGTAGTCCACTGAACCCTTGGACAGTTCATAGGGAGTCAGGCATACTATCTTCTAGTAAATCCACCTCATATTTGTGAGAAGTAGAGAGATTACTGGTGCGCTAAGTCTAGTGCAAGGACTCTTAAGTTTTGGATAATTAGATGATGATACTTCAGAGTTAGGCGTAGTTTTCACTCTTTGTTCCTGTGTGTGTATTTTGTGTGAATTCCTGAGAGTCACCAAATAAGGCAGATACACAAAGATTGAGTCTTAATAAAGCTATAATTATGATGGATGGTTACGACCGTCCTTCATAGAGTCCTCAGCTGAAGGAGGGTAATAGTGTCAAAGGTTAGAAATACGCCTGTCCTATCCATTTCTTCCCGATGTCGAGAATAGGCACTTCCACCACATAAGCCACACAACTTCCTCTTGACCATCATCATCCCTAATAATGCCTCGTAAATAAAAGTCCGTATCGTGTTGTGTTGATTGAAAAAGAAACAAAAACAAGAAGAAATTAAAAGAAAGGGGAAGAGAGAAAAGAAGAAATAATTATATTACAAAAAAAAAAGTCCAAGTTTCTAATGTAATATTGTTTCTGAGGCAATAGAACACCTTTCGTGTTCCACCAAATATGACCCATACCTATCTTTTGGTATTTCTGATCACCTGAATACTGGTTGAGGACTCTAACTTAGTTGTAGAGTTATTAGGACTTTAATTGAAGTGTGGATGCCATGTGAGCCACCAAAAAGTGAGTACAATTTCTAAATCTGGCGAGATTCGTGATCTCAGAAAGAAAGAAAAGAGGGAGTGCCCAGGAACATCAAGAGAGCACAATTGTGTAGCCTCTCTCAGAGTTGACTTGTCTAATAGTCTAGAGATCTAGAGTCTGCAATACTAGACTATATGTAGAACCAGATGAGTGTCTGCTACCAAATACAAATCCATTCAACTCGATATCTCCTACCTAAGCCAAACACCGAGGTCAAATTACAGATTATCGTCTGCTTTATCCCTGAGGGAAGTAGTTGCCTATCCCGACAGAAATATTTGCCAAGGGTGATGTACGAACTCCCAATGCGAATTGGCTCTTTCACTTGGATCTGTTACCTAGGCTATCAGCACTTCACATTTGCCAGAATTTCTAAAGTTTTGAAGTAAGAAAAGAAGAAATCTTCTGATTACTTCTATTATTTTTCATTTTTGCTAGGGACTAGCAAATCTTAGGCATGGGGGTATTTGATGAGCCTATTTTAATGGACTAATATTACGCCTAAGTAACCTTAATTATATCTTTTAGGTTTGTTAATAACTATATTAAGTTATAGAATGTTTGCATGCATCATGATTCAGGTTTACATCTATTCTATAACTTAATATGTGCTTTTTATGTGCAGGAAAAATAATTGGCAAAAGAATGAGGAGGAAAGGGTAAATTACCGTTTCAAATAACCGGCGGCTACTCTTTTCCCCATCCTCCGGGCACCCTCAACAGTCGCCGGCCAGAAATAGTTAAGGGATTTGAAAATCCCTTAACTCTCGCAAGCGCAAACGATGAGGAGTTAAAAGGAGGCGGAGAAAGGAGCGGAGAAGATCTATCTTCCCCCTAGCGGGAAAAATTCCACCGCATGCACTGTGCCCATGCCTACTTCTTCACCACCAGGTGCCCATCTTCAGCACCAAGCACGCCAAACCCCTCCTGCAGGTGCAAGCACCGCTCGCGCCGTCACCTCTCCCTGTTTCAGCCGCTCCAACTCTCCAACGCCGCCTCACCGCACGCCCGCACCTTCCAGCACCCGCAGGTCCGCCTCCCTTCAGCGCATCCCCCTTGTGTGCCCCTACTGCAGGTGCACCTCCATCATCCCCGCAGGCACCGCACAAGCACGCACCAGCGCTCCCCTCCAATGCTGCAGGCGCTCACGCCATCCCCACTGCCCTGCCTGATCCGCGCCCTCGCCACCAGACTGCTGCAGACTCACATAGGCGTTGCACCACATCAACCTGCACCAGCGCGCCCCTCCCCTCTCGCCCGCACACCCGCAGGCGTCCAGCACTTGCTCCTGCAGGCACCGCCACCTTCACCCCGCAAGCTTGCTAACGCCTCCCCGCAGGCGCTCACCCCTACAAACGTCTGCAGCCGCGCCGCACCAAGCCTGCAGCCACCTCAGGCACATCCGCCCGCGCTACTGCAAGCACTAGCAACGCGCCTCAGCCCGTAGGCGCACGCCCATTGGCAGGCTCTGCATCGCCACCCGTGCTCGCAGGCGCACACCTCCGCGCGCCGCACCAAGCAGCAGCAGCCTCCGCCGGCGTCTTCTCGTCCGCCGGCCGGCCACCTCCAGCCACCTCCGTCGACGCCGCAGCCACCATTGGATAGCCCTAATCCTCGTCGACCTCCCTAGCCTCTCCAACGCCCACCGGTGCTCTCTCTCTCTCGCGAGGAGAAAGAGAAAATGCTCTATTTTGAAGTCAATTAATATTTACATTCATTGCCATTGCCATAGAATTTGATTTTTATTTATTATTATTTTATTTTGGCAGATTGCGCATGCACACTCATATTTCCTTATAATTGCATGTTATTAATATTCACTTGTTTTAAGATTAATTTTGGGATCAACACGTGCATTGATTCTCTCTAGTATATGTCATGTGAAAATTTTATAAAATCATCATATATTTATTGAAGATTTCAGTGAGGGAAAACTGCACATATACCCTTATCTTTTTAAGTTATTGTTAATCTACTTCACATCGCATTTTATGTCATATTTGAATAGGGATTTCACAATTTACCGAAAGAACATAAAATAATTAAGAATTTATTGCATAATTGCCTCCCTGTGGACACGACCCGCTCTTCTGTGAGTGGTTATTTTTATTTTGATTGGTCGATTTTTCCACCACTTAAATACTACAACGAAAAGCGGAAATTTGACTCTTTCACTTCCATGGCAAAGAGAGGGAGGCATCCAGGTCTGTGAATTCCACCACAAAGTCTGCCAAGACTTGCCTCTTGATTGATCTCCTCGGCTGGTAGTGGACATTGAATTTCGCCAATTCCGTAGCCCATTTTATATGTTGTGTTGACCCTGTGGGCTTATGTAACATTCGTCGCAGGGATAGTCGAACAGGACCATTATAGTGTGGGCTTGGAAGTACAGGCATAACTTCCCAATGATAGTCACTAAGGCTAGCCCAAGCTTCTCAATTATCGTATACTTAGCTTCTACTCTCTGGTAGGTTTTGCTGATAAAATATAATGGCCGTTGCGCTCCTTCTCGTTTGCCGACTACGACGACACTGATGGCGGATATGGGCATCGCCATATACATGGAAAGAACCACCTTGGGCCTAGTAGCCATCAGGATAGGGGGACTTTGGAGTGCTAACTTGACTTCCTCTAAAGCCTTCTAGCAATGAGGAGTCCAATGGGCGGCAGTGTAGCCCTTACCCTTTTTGATATACTCAAAGAAAGGAAGGCATTCGTCGAAAGACTGAGATATGAATCGGCCTAAAGAAGCGATTTTGCCGACTAAGGACTGCATCCCTTTCAAGGTACTTGGTGGCTGTAAGTCCATAATCACTGAGATCTTTTCAGGGTTGGCCTCGATCCCTCTGCCGAACACCAAGAACCCTAGGAATTTCCTAGCTGACAACCCAAATACACACTTCTCGAGGTTCAGCCAAAGGTAGGCGCCCCTCAAAACCTGGAACACCTCTGTCAAATATTCTAAGTGTTGAGGGAAGTTTGATCCCTTCACCAACATATCATTTATACACACCTCAAATGATTTTCCTATTATATTAGAAAAAATCATGTTTACAAGGCGTTGGTAAGTTGCTCCAGCATTTTTCAAGCCAAAAGGCATGACCTTATACTGAAATAAACCCTTATCTATTATGAACATGGTATGAGGTTTGTCGACTGAAGCAAGGCTGATCTAGTAGTACCCATTGTAGGCTTCTAGGAAGAACATATGAGTTTATCCACTGCAGGAGTCCACAAGAGCATCCACCCTTGGTAAGGGAAACTCATCCTTCGGGCAGGCTTCATTGAGATGGGTGAATTCACACACATGCGCCATTGGCCATTGGCTTTTTTCACCATCAGCACATTCGAGATCTAGGTCGGGTATAAGGATTCTCCAATAAAGCCATCCTTGAGGAGCTTCTGGACTTCGGCCTCCGTTGCTTGCCATTGCTCAGCTGACTTGTGCCGGTGCACTTGTTTGATTTCTCGGGCACCTGCCTGAATATCCAAGCGGTGCTAGATCAAGGATAGGTTTACCCCCGACAAGTCATTGGTGGACCAAGCAAAAATGTCCATGTTCATCCTCAACAGGAGTAACAACTCTCGAACTTCGAAGGGATCAAGGCCCACTCTGACCTGAACAAGCTAGTAGCATTGTCAAGGTAAAGTTGCATAGCCATGGCTGAAGAGCCTGGTAGGAGTCCCGAAGTTGCTGGCAGATCAACCAGATTTACTCCTTGCCGGATCGCTTAGACTTGGTTTCTTTTCTTCCCCCATTTCTATGGGTTGAGGGGTCTTGGCTCCATGGATCATTCTCTCTCAATCCTTAGGAGCTCGCGTCCAACTTCTTGATCCCCATGCACTATTCCCACCCCGCAGGGGGGTCGAAAAAGCACAAATTGGAAGAATGAGGAAGGGATCGAGTGGAAGGCGTGGGTTGTCGGGTGGCCAATGATGCCGTCAAAGGCTGTTGTCAACCTAGCCACTATGAACGTGGCCATCCTATTGAGGTGCCTATCCCTGTCACAGACGAACAAGGGAAGGCTAATCTCTCCCTTTGGCATCACTTTACAATTTCTATCCAGTTTCCCTTATCTCATTTTACTCAAAGGGGTAGATAATCAAAATAAAGGCATTTTCATCCACCACCCAGCAAAAATTCTTTATGTGATGCCACTTGGCTATTAAGATTTACAAATCCATCAAGTTTGGTCTCTTGTTGTTACAAATAATATAAAATGGGACCTAAATTGGAAAATTGTTTATTAGCACCTAATTTTGAGAATCGATATAAAGTTGAAGATCCTTTTTGTAATAAGGTTATTTTCATCAACCATTAATCAGAAATCATCCATGTGGCATCACGTGGCCATTAACTTTGAGTCCCATTGGGTCCCTTACTACAAGTAATATAAAATGAGACCCATAATGAGAAGAAATTTTATTGGAACCCAATTTGGGAATCATTATAAATTTAGGGACCCTTTTTGTAAGTTTTTTGATAAAATGAGATGCGTGATTTAAATTTTTGGAAAAAATATTTGCTATATTGCACAATTAAATGTATAGTAAGTTAGTATTATGTGACCCGAAGTTTTGATACTTAGCATTCTGTTGTCCCGTAGGCAACTATCACATCTAGAAGTTCTTTTCCTTTTTGTAAATTAAAAGGCTTTCATTACCAATAGCAAAACATTACAGAGTACATGGTAAATCCTCGAGAACCAAATTCTGTCAACCACAGCATGAAAACAATGCCTAGCTAACTCATGAGCCAGCTGAACAATGACATGAGAGACTTTGTAGAGATTAAAACCAAAATTAACCCTCATAATAGAGATGCAACGTTGAATAACATGATGAAGTTTCCATAAAATCTATTGCTACTCCATAGTTTGACTCGTTGCATTGATGGCAACACTACAAATAGCCACCTTCGAGTAGGCCTTGCTCAAGGTGTGTTTCACGCCTTGAAATATCACTAATGCTTTTTCTTAGTCAGGAGAATCTACATGAACTCTAAATGCTAAACCTTAAATGAGTTTCCCATCTGAATCTTTACAAATAATCGCCACTACTTCCCTTGCTTCAATAAAATCTACCTCCACCAATATTAGTATACCATCCATTAGAAGATCAGGTGCACCTTGCACCACAAAGGAAGGAACAAGCCTAACCATGGGGGTTGCTTGCATTGGTTGCACATGATAGAAAGAAGTCATGGAGAATGCATGCTTCACAACCACCTCAAGATTTGATTTCTCACCACCCAAAGACTTACCACAACGATGCAGCCATAAAGCATGAGCCAAATAAAGAGGGAGAAAATTTGAAAGCTAACAACCTATGTATCTTCACTTAGTAGAATGATCCTATCAAACTAATAAGCACATTCAAGCTGAACTCACCAACCTATGACAATCCAAGCATCTCTCAAAAGGGGACAAAGGAAAAAGAGGTGCTTGATGTCCTCCTCGGCTTGCTGATAGGAGAAAGCCCATTTAAATTTCGTAGCTTTTAACATCCTTCAGATCTTCTAGATTGAGAACTTTAGTAAAACCATTCTCTACTAACAGAAATTGTAAGTGGAGTTAATAGAGAAATCTCCTTTCTTATAATGCTTCCATACAAGCATGTCCTCACCTTCGTGAATAGGGGACATTGAAGGGGCAAGAAGTTCATCAATTAAGCCTTCTATCCAACTCATGGACTCTTCTTCTAAAAGTGCATCAACTAAAGAGGGAAGGACACTCTTAGTTGCCATTAGACTGATAAGATCCTCCCAATTAGCAATCCAATGGTCTCTTCAAATATTGATACTCATTCCTTTGCCAACCAACCATCTTACTCTTTTAAATAGCCAACTCAAAATTTCTCCAATGGCTTTCATGAAGGGGAAATCTGAATCTTTCATAAAAAAATCCCAGAAAGAAGCTCCTAGAAAGTACTTGTCCCTTACCATGCTTTGCCATAAACCATTAGGATGGGAAAAAAGTAGCCAACCTATCTTCATAAGAAAAACTAAGTTTGCATAGTGTGTATTCCTCAATCCTAGTCCTCCAAAATGTTTAGGCATGCACATAGAACTCTAAGCTCTAAGATAAAAATGTCTCTTTCTATTAAAGTACCCACCAAAAATCTTTATCTATTTTATCAATTCCACACATAGCTTTTTAGAAAATAAGTTTGTAAACATTGGATATGTAGGAATTGCAAGTAAAGAGGATTGCAACAAAATAACTCTATGCACTTGAGATAATGCCCTACCCTTCCATCCAACAAGTTTTTATGGCATTTTGAAAGAACCACCTCCTTCAGTCTAGGTTGCTTATGATGGATTTAACCACTCTATAAAATCGAATCAAATCATTGAAAATGATTTTGTTAAATCCCCAAGAATCAATCCTTCTATCTAATCATCCACCCAAACGAAAGAAACAAGAAATGATGGAAGATACTTGAATCCATCGCAGTCATGAATCACACGTGCCAAATCTCTGGAGACGTAGGAATCAATCCTCTAGAGAGAGGGTGGCAATGGAGCTTCCATGGGTTTAGAGGGAGTGAGTGCAGAAGAGAGAAAGAGACATTGTGACCTTTCAGTTTTCCTTAGGCCCTATGTTTCCCGCGATGGGGTGCGGAAAACCAAAACCGCCCACTACTCACATACCCTCGGGGACCATAACCGCTAAATTAGAATTGACAATTCTACCCATCAACAAACCGTAATTCCCCAAAGGATTTCTATGTAATTAACCCCATATTATTAGAAGTGTAATATGTCTAATACTTATCGGATCACTTAATGGATGTATATACAGATATACACATATATGATATGTATTAATGTAAATTTCCTTATAATAATATATGTATGCCCACATAATGATTCTAACAATCTCCCAGTTGACTATATATATTATTTATATAACCTTACATTAATTCAAAAATTATCTAAGCTCAAAAATGTATATTATATATATATAAATACACCTCCACCAATCTCATCTATATTGTGTCAGTCATAAGACTAATGCAATTTTTGTCACCTTATTATTTGACAAACTCCTCAATGATCTCATGCAGCAATGCAAATAATGACACATATCAAATATGGATACATAGCACGAAAAATTGCATATTAAACTAATCCATACATGCCTATTCCATGTGGTCCAACCTTTTCATAAGAGACCAAATGTAATACTGTATTGAGTTCAAAGAAAATATAACTTTATTTGCACAAGATAAATGAACATGTCCTCACATGATTGATGGGTGATTGAAAGGATTTTCGCTTACAGAAATAATCAGAAAAAATTGCCGTCACAATATGTAATGTGGTGGAAAATCTCCAATAAAAAATTATTAAAAATATACTAACATTGAACCACAAAATCAGATCGTATTCACGGGGAGGCATAAACCAATAAATTACCAATATTTGCAGTGGATTATTCAAATATGTTGTACGAGTATAAATGATGCAAAATCAATTCGGTGATAAGTTGTTGCATCAAATGAGATCAAAGATAACTTGAATGAGAATTCACACAAATTATATAGAAGTAGGAGGGTTTGAGAGCAATTACCCACAATATAAAATATTATATCAAAAATACTTTCTCTTCAACCATTTTCATTTAATCTAATTGACCTCCTCCTGTAGCAAAACAGGGGAGGTTGATTCCCCTTGGCATGCGAACGGAGGGAGCCGAGGCTGGTGGCACGGCTCGTCGGAGGAGTAGAGCCGACGGAGTGGATCACGTCGGTGGTGGTGCGGCGGCTTACGGTGGTCGGAGATGCCACCGACGACGAGGAAGAGGTACGGCAGCGGTGGGTTATTGGTGCTGTCGAGAGCCGCTGCAGGCGGCATGAGTAACACGGAGGCGATGGCGATTGTGTGTGGGAGGTCGCGTGCGTTTGCGATGGCGTCGGAGAGGCTTTGACGCCATAGAGGAGGTGGCTGCATGATGGAGAGATTTTCACTTAATTAAAATAGCAATAGAATGATATGTCATTGTGTTTTATGTGGTGGAAAATCTCTCAATCAAAAATTAAAATAAATATCAAATCTAACCACAATAAAAATGTCGCATCCACACGGAGGAACAGAACCAATAAATTCATGAGTAGAGGATTATGCTGTGTGCAGACACTTTCGCGACTTCAGTGCGAGGAATATGCTATTCTAAATAGAGCTTGCAATTTCCTTAAAAGTTCAAGGCTATTTATGCAATTTTCATGTCAGGAATTAAGCTCCCAAAAATATGTATATGATGCATGTGTAATGGCATATCATGTAAATTTGATTTGCATGCAAATCTGATTTGAATTTCAATGTAGAATGATGCACATAACACAAGTAAAGTAAATCCAAGAAACTATAAGTGCATCCATGCAATGTGGCATGAATAAAATAATAATATCTAAATGGAAATGTTATGCAATGTAAATTTTAATTGAGGAGAAAATAGAGGAGTTCTCCTCTCTCTTCCTTACGTGCACGAGCAGGCTTCGTGGGAGGAGCTACGCTGCAGGAAGGCGCGTCTCGATGAGGGCTACACGATGGTGGTGACACAGTGGCTGGAAGTGGCCGGCTGGTGGAGAGAAGCGTCGGCTTGTCGCCGACAAGTGGCTGCACGACTGCTGTGGCTGTGGCTCACGGGCGTGCGTGGCTGCTCTGGCTCTTGTGCACGGGCGCATGTGGCTGCACTGCACTGCCTGCAGGCGCGTGGCTGCTGTGGGCATGCTGCTACGGGCGGTGCTTTGGGTACTTGCAGGGCTACTGGAGAGGAAGAAGATGACGAAGAGGAGGAGCAGTGCAGTCTACAGTGTGCGCCTTTGCGTGCTGTGAGGGCGCTACCCGGTGAGGGGGGCGCTTGCACGTGCACGGGTAGTGGAGAGGATGGTGCAGTGCCTGCAGGGTGCTGTTGTGGCTGTGTTGCAAGGGCAGGATGGCGAGGGTGTTGATGCGCACAAGGGCGCGGACGCAGGCGCGTGGTGGAAGACTACCTTGCGCTTGCAAGGGCGTGGCTATGGCAGTGCAAGGGCGCTATTGTAGTGGGAAGATGAAGCGCGCACTTGGAGGCACGCAGTGGCAGGCTGGCGAGGGCATGGTGAAGGTGCTGGTGGCAGGGCGCGCGGCTGCGGGGGGAGCACTGCGGTACTGCAGGAGGATGGTGAAGGCAGTGCGTGCGGTGGGTGGCTGGCGAGGGCAGGCTGGAGCGCTTGCAGTGGACAGGCAGTGGAAGTTGGTGCGCACAGTGCACACCTCCCCACAGTGCACGCAGTAACTTCACGATGGTCCCCTACCTCAAGCCCCTCCACCTCTCTCTTTTTATCTCCTCTCCCCACGCAAGTCAAGGGATTTTGAAAATCCCTTACTAAACATGGCCGGCGCTGTTGGTGAGGTTGTTGAGGCCGGCCGTAGGTTGAGAAATTTGTGGGGGAAAATATCTTTTCACCCCCCTGTTCTTTTCCACCATTGATCGTCCTCCCTCTTTTTCCCGATTATTATCCTGATGGAGTAGATTAAGTGGAGAAGATGTAACGAGTGCACTGTTGCGGGACCTGCATGAAATATAAAATAATTACGTAATAAGCAATAGAATAAATGTAAACTTAAATAATGACATATGCAATCATTTAATGACCTAATGTGGTTATTAACAAACATACAATGTTAGAATTGAATTACTTAGGCGTAACAATAGTCCATTAAAATGGACTCATCAAATACCCCCATGCCTAAGATTTGCTAGTCCTTAGCAAAAATGAAAAATCAAAAGATTTCTTATTTTCTTATTTCAAAACTTTAGAGATCTAGACAAATGTGAAGTGATGATATCCTAGGTAACAGATCCAAGTGAAAAGCCTATTCGCATTGGGACTTCATACTTTACCCTTGGTAAATATTTCTGTCGAGATAAGCAACTACTTCCCTCGGGGATAAAGTAGCAGATAATCTGTAATTTGACCCCAGATTTTGGCTTAGGTAAGAGATATCGAGTTGAATGGATTTGTATTTGGTGGCACACACTCATCTGGTGCTACATGTAATCTAGTACTACAGACTCTAGATCTCTAGATTATTAAACAAGTCAACTCAGAGAGAGGCTAAACAACTATGCTCCCTTGATGTTCCTTGGTGCTCACTCTTTTCTTTCTTTTCTTTCTGAGAACCCAAATCTTGCCAAATTTAGTAAGTGTACTCACTGTTTGCTGGCCTCACATGGCATTCACACTTCAATTAAAGTTCTAATAACTCTACAACTAAGTTAGAATCCTTAGCCAGTATTCAAGCAATCAGAAATACTGAAAGGTAGGTATGGGTCATATTAGGTGGACCGCGGTAGGTGTTTTGTTACCTCAGAAACAATGTTACAAAGATAACATTATAAACTTGGGCTCTTTTCTTTTTCTTTTCTCTCTCTCTTTTCTTCTTTTTTTTCTTTCTTTTTTTTTCTCTTTCTTCTTTTTTTTTATATAAATCAACATAACATGACACAGACTTTTATTTATGAGGCATTATTAGGGATGATGATGGTCAAGAGGATATTGTGTGGCTTATTTGGTGGAAGTGTCTATTCTCGACACCATGAAGGAATGGATAGGACAGACGTATTTCTGACCTTTGACACTATTACCCTCTTTCAGCCGAGTACTCTATGAAGGACGGTCGTAACCATCCACCATAGTCATAGCTTTATTAAGACTCAATCTCTGTGTAACTGCCTTATTTGGTGACTCTCAGGAATTCACACAAAGTACTCACACAGGAACAGAGAGCAAAAATTACGCCAAACTCTGAAGTATCATCATCTAATTATCCAAAACTTAGGAGTCCTTGCACTAGACTTAGCGCACCAGTAATCTCTCTACTTTCCTCATACAAATATGAAGTGGATCTACTAAAAGATAGTATACTTGACTCCCTATTAACTGTCCAAGGGTTCAGTAGGCTAAAAATGCTTATTGGTTTTCTTCAAAGATCCATTACCGAGTCTACGTGCACGTAAAGTAAATGTACTGGATTCTAAACTTAAGAAATAATTCTAGAAGAAAAACCTCCAACGACAAAGATATTTTGCTAGGGACTAACCCATTCAGCTCAAGAAAATAAGAGTTTTTTTTTTTATATGTATGCAAATATTTATAAATGCTATAAACATTCTCAGGTTATACCCCCCCATGCTTAAGACTGATAATGTCCTTATTGGAAAAATGCAGACATAAAAGAATATCACCTGAGGAGGAGAGTGGGAGAAGCTAAGGCTCCTCAAGCCGAAGTGCGTCCAAAACCTGGCCATCTGAAAGAGTAACATAAGGTTTAAGTCGCTGGCCATTTACCTTAAAGCTCGCACCTGAAGTAGGGTTCTGAATTTCTACAGCTCCATGAGGGCAAGTATTGATAACAACGTATAGCCCATCCCAGTGGGACTTGAGCTTTCCAGGAAATAATTTAAGTCTAGAATTGAAAAGCCAAACCCACTGGTTGAGCTCAAAAGTCTTTCTAATGATGTGCTTATCATGGAAGACTTTTGTACATTGCTTGTAAGCTTGAGAAGTTTCATAGGCTTCATTACAAAGTTCTTTAAGCTCACTTAATTCTAACATACGTGCCTTTCCTACTTTATCCAGATTCAAGTTAACGTTTTTAATAGCCTAATATGCTTTATATTGGATTTCAATGGGAAGGTGGCACACTTTTCCGTAGACAAGACGGAAAGGAGACATGCCCAAGGGAGTCCTATATGACCCAAAGAGCATCATTTACTTTTTTAGACCAATCCTTCCGATCGGGCCTGACAATTTTTTCTTAGATTCACTTAATCTCCCTATTAGACACTTCAACTTGTCCACTCATTTGGGGATGGTAAGGTGTGGCTATCATGTGGTTGACTCCCAAATTTTGAGTAGTCTTGTGAAGAATACGTGACGTGCTATAGACATGTTTGTTTAAAAGGATCATTATAGTTCGTGCTCACAGCGTCGGTTTTAAAAGAAGAAACGAACGTGAGTCCGAGTGTCAATCACAAGGAGGCAAAAAATCAGATTTTCTTTGTCACTTTACGTCATGGAGATAACGAGTTTTTGCTTGCAAGAAGACGTGGTAGAAAAATGAGTGAGAGAGGGAAAAAGAGAGAGAGAGAGATAGAGAGAGAGAGTAGGGTTAGGGTCTTTTAAATCATAGCCATTGCTCAAAGTAACATCAACACTATATTAAACATGCGATTCAAGTTTTACAAATACAATAGTAGCTAAATGCTTGAATAAAAAGGAAGTAAAGCTAGATTAAAGGGAAAGAAAGAGAGAGGGGGGGAGATGGCGAGGCGGCCACGGCGGTGGAGAGAGGCTCCGTCGGCGGCTCGTCGACTCCGTTGACTACAAGAGGGGCTAAAGGGAGCTAGGAGGGTGTTACAACACTTGCAAGATGAATTGAACGCCTTCCATGGGTGGTTGGAAGGGGTTTAAATAGGGAGAAGGTCTTTCCAAATGAAGAAGGGGTTTTAGCGACGTCCGAAACATCGCTAAAACCCTTCCCAAAACGTCGGTGAAGCACCTTGCTCAGCGGTAGCTCGCGCGCGCTATTCCTCCTCTTCACGCACAATCTGTGTGCGCACGTTGTAGGCCGTCCGATCTTCGAGATCTTCGTGAAGGGCATGCTTGGATAGCACCTCGAGTGCGCGTGAGCGCGGGCGTCGTCGACCGGCGTAGGCGCGCACGTGGATGATCGACGCTTAAAGTTGCGTCACGTAGCGCTATCGAGATCGCTCGATGGTGATTGGGTGGTCGAATTTGAGCGTGCGGGCAAAATCAATGGATGGTTGCAGCAAGCGATTCGAACCCGCGCCTCCTTCGTGTGAGGCGGGGGTGTGACCATTGCGCTGCGGGCGCGGATGGTCGCGCCTCTTCACCAATCATCAGCCGTTCGATGGAGATCGGACGGCTGTGGTTAGATTTTGTGTGATGGGGTGACGTCATCCGTGTAGGCGGGCGCTCCTGATGCTGCCACGTGGCGACCTCGTGGTCGTTCATCGTCAAATCAACGGTCAGAATTTCTTGGATCATTTGTGGGAGCTCCGGATGTCGGATTTGACCCATTTCGAGTCCGTTGGACTCCGTTCGTCACTCTGAATCCATCCGTGTGGTCCAATCTCTCATCTAAGGCCTGTTTTGACATGCACTTGTATACATTGCCATTAATAATGCACTATAAGTAATCTTGATGTGCGATGCATGCAATGCTCCCATTCCTGTGTCTTCTGTGCATTTTACCCTTAAGACCAACCCCTTTTGGCAGAATTAACATTGTAAAATGTAGGTTTATCATACCCCCATACTTACACCTTACCAGTCCCTAGCAAGGCTTATTCTAGCTATTATTTCCAGTCAGAATTTAAGAAGTAATTACTTGGACATTTCGTCACTTGTCAATAGGAGGAAATATACTAAGATCCTGATCTACAGAGACTAAGCAGTGCCCAGGTGTCTACCAAAATATGAATTGACTAAATCCTTGCTTTAAGGCATGTATATATATATATATTTCATCTTTTCTATTTTTTAGACTTTTGGAGTTAAGAGTGTGTTGGTAACTTTTTACGGCTACCCAACCCACCCAAAACTTGGAAAAAACTCTAAGTGCTAAGCATCCTGGTGTGAAGATCGTGATAGACTCACTCAACGGTAATTTAGATAAACTTCGGGTTTCTACGCCCCTAGGTGACCGGAAAAGGAAGTGTTTTTCCTGAAGGTGTATTTGTTCGATCGGTAGCTTTCTCCATACGTTTGTTTTACTTGGAGTCAACACAAGGATTTTTCCAGTGTATATCTCCCTGGCTTGCTCTACTTCCCCACTTCTTCCTTAAGTGTTTTGGTTCTTTTTGCGCATTTACTGAGCTGGGTTCTGGACAATCGACCAATGGGCTATTACCCACGATCACTTGCCAGCCATACTCATGCAGTAAAGTGTGGTTTATTTTGTTCTCTTTTTTCCTTCTCTTCTTTTTTTTCTTTGGTAGGTGGCTTCCCTGATCTCAAATTTACCTCGAGGCAATAAAGAGAAGGTGGTTCTGTGGCTAGGCTCTGGACAACCTGCCAATGGGCTGTTACCCACGACAACTTGCCAATCATACCACCCTAGATAGTTCATTAGCTACCCAATTTCTATCAGAATCTCCGAGGAGTGAGTCTGTGCAAAAAATGTGTGCAGATGCTTAGACTAAAAGTCCTTCTGAGTTAGAGGGTGAGTTGATAAGTCGTATACTTATCACCATATTTAGTTGGTGGATTAGAATAGATTAAGGTTGCAAGGATTTGAAGCAAATCCATATTTTAACGGACACCAAGGCTGATTGAGCCTGAAGGCCTGAAAAGTCTAAGTGTTCAGGTTCTTTCCGTATTATTTCCCACTATTGACAAATTTGTAATGCCTAAGTTTTTCTTCCTAAATTTAATTTTTTTTTAATTCTATTCAGACTGATTAAATGAACTCAGAATCATGCAATTTACCACCCCCCCATGCTTAAGCTGGACAATGTCATCATTGACAAATACATGGATGCACAGAGGTCAAAAAGATATTACCTGAGTGAAGTAAAATACCAAATCAGTCTGAATCTTCTAGGTTGCCTCCCAGGAAGCACTAAATTTAATGCCTCCAGTTGGGCAGTGCTTCGTGTTATCCCTCAATGAGGGTGGCAACCTCCTTTGTGGGAACCTGGGTGAGGAAGTGTTTCAATCTCTGGCCATTGACTGTAAAAGTGTGCCCGGTATTCGGATCAGCGATTTCAACTGCCCCATTGGAGTAGGGCTTGACCACCCTAAATGGTCCTATCCACTTGGACCTGAGTTTCCCTGGAAAGAGTTTTAGGCTTGCATCAAAAAGCCAAACTTGTTGATTAGGCTCGAAGGTTTTTCTATGAATGAGTCGGTCGTGGACGGCTTTCATTTTCTCCTTGTATAGCCGACTATTCTCAAAAGCATCCCAACGAATTTCCTCAAGCTTGGAGAGTTGGAGCGTTCTCTGCGTACCGGCTAATTGGGGATCCATGTTACACTGCTTGACGGCCCAATAAGCCCAATGTTCCAACTCAACAAGAAGGTGGCAAGCTTTGCCGATGACCAGGCAATAAGGCGACATGCCAATCGAGGTCTTGAAAGCGGTCCGATATGTCCACAAGGCATCATCCAGTCTTGCGGACCAATCCTTCCTGTCAGGTCTTACAGTCTTCTGTAGAATATTCTTGATCTACCTGTTTGAGACCTCGGCCTGCCCATTTGTTTGTGGATGATACGGGGTAGCAATGAGGTGGTTAACCCCGTATTTTTTGAGTAGGGCATGGAATTGGGTGTGGATAAAATGACTTCCACCATCACTGATCATGGCCTTCGGTATTCTAAACAGGGAAAGGATGTTCTACTTAACAAAGTCCATGACAGCCTTATGATCGCATCGGCGGGTGGCGACGGCTTCAATCCATTTAGAGACATAGTCTACCGAGTCTAAGATGTACTCAAAGTCGTTGGATGGTGGGAAGGGGCTCATAAAATCAATACCCCAAACGTCGAAGATCTCAACAATCAAAATGGGCTGGAGGGGCATCATATCTTTTCTGGTCATGGTCCCCAGAGTCTGGCAGCGAGAGCAAGTCTTAGCGAAATTGTGTGCATCCTTAAATAAGGAAGGCCAGTAAAATCTAGACTGCAGAACCTTGTAGCCAGTTTCTTTCCTGAGAAGTGGCCACCACAAGCTTGATCGTGACAAAAAGATAACACACTTTGAACTTCATCCTCAAGGATACACCTCCTGATGATCTGGTCGGCACAAAGGCGAAACAACATGGGATCATCCTAGAAATAGTGCTTGGCCTCAGCCAAGAACTTGTCCCATTGCTGTTTGAACCAGCTGTGCGGGGTCTGTCCTACAACCAGGTAGTTGACATAGTCAGCATACCAAGGTAGTTTCCTGTCTTGCACAGCTAGAATGTGCTCATCGAGAAAGGTGTCGGATGAAGGCAGGGAGGGCCCAATGTAGTCTGGGTGGAGTCTGGATAGGTGGTTAGCCACCACATTCTTTGATCCGGCTTTGTCACGGATTTCCAGGTCAAATTCCTACACGAGTAGGATCCATCTGATGAGCCAATAGTGCCTGATGATTGAATGGTCCGTATAGATGGTCACGTAGGATCCCAAAAGGTAAGATCGGAACTTTTCAAGTCCAAAAACTACAGTGAGCAGTTCAATTTCTGTAACCGTATAATTTCGTTGGGCCTCGTTCAACATCTTGCACACGTAGTAGATCACCACGGGTTTCTTGTCTTGTCTTTGTCCCAGGACGGCACCTATGCCAAAATCTGATGCATCACACATGATCTCAAAGTCCTGGGACCAATCCGGAGGCTGAAGTACAGGTGCTGAGGAGACTAAGTCCCGGAGGGTGTGGTAAGCCTGGATGCAATCAAAGGTCATGTGGAATAGGGCATCATTGGCCAGAAGGTCGGTTAAGGGTTTGGAAAGCTTGGAGAAGTCTTTGATGAACCTTCAGTAGAAGCCAACATGTCCAAGGAACGAACGGATCTACTGGACCGAGCTAGGCGGAGGAAGTTTGGAAATCAAATCAACTGTAGCCTGGTCCACCTCAATGCCCCTATGTGATACGATGTGACAGAGGACGATTTCTTCTTGAACCATGAAATGTCTCTTTTCCCAACTTAACACCAAATTAACCTCGATACATCGTTTCAAAATTTTCTCCAAGTTGCTCAAACAGTGGTCAAATAAATTCCCAAATACAGAGAAATAATCCATAAAGACCTCCAGGTATTCACTGACCATTTCTGAAAAAATGGCTAGCATGCAACGCTGAAAGGTAGCGGGTGCGTTGCACAACCCTAACGGCATACGACGGAATGCAAACGTGTCGTACGGGCAAGTGAATGTGGTCTTCTCTTGATCTTCAGGAGCAATTGCGACTTGGTTATATCCTGAATATTCATCCAGGAAGCAAAAATACTTTTGCCCTGCCAATCTTTCAAGAATCTGGTCGATGAATGGTAGGGGAAATGATCTTTCTTGGTTGCTTCATTGAGTTTCATATAATCAATACATACCTGCCATGCGGTGGTGGTGCAGATAGGGATGGATTCGCCATGTTCATTGGTGACAACGGTGAGCCCAGCTTTCTTCGGAACCACTTGAGTGGGGCTCACCCAAGGGCTATCGGAGATGGGATAGATGATGTCGGCGTCAAGCCACTTGATAATTTCCTTCTTAACGACCTCCCGCATATTTGGGTTTAACCATCTCTGCATCTGATGGGAGGATCGCACCCCGTCTTCTAGGTAGATCTTGTGGGTACAATAGGTGGGGCTAATTCTTCTCAAATCTGAAATAGTTCAGCCAATGGCAGCCTTGTGTTCAGATAGGGTCACTGTCAATCTAAGTTCCTGATCCTTAGTTAGGTTGGCATTGATAATTACGGGGAAGGTCTGGTCAGGTCTCAGGAAGACATACTTGAGATTCTTGGGTAGCAGCTTCAATTCAGGTGTGGGCGGCACAATGTTTGATGGAAAGGGGAAGGGTGGGAGTCGATCAACATCAATTTCCTCGAATGGTGTTGGTTGATGGTAATCAGCCCTACAAAGGTCCATGGGCGTAGATGGTGATGGGTCAAAACAGTTGTTATAGGATTGGTAGTCCTAGATAGAACTAAGGGTGAGGCATTCCTCGACCAAAGGTTCCACCGGATCGTGTTCCTTGATACAGTCTCAATCAAAAGACTTGGTCGCCCGAAAGATATCCAACTGCATTTTCTTGTCTCCGAAGGCGATTTCCATGCATCTCGTGTCACAATCGATGTTTGCCTTAGCCATAACTAAGAAGGGTCTGCCTAGGATGATGGGTGTGTTCTGTAGATGCTCAGGAACTTCCATGTCGAGCACCAAAAAGTCGACCAGAAAATAAAAGTCCTTGAGCCACACAATTACGTCCTTAACAACCCCCTTTGGGATTTTCACAGATCAATCAGCAAATTGGATGGTAACAGGTGTGGGTGTCAACTCTCTGAATCCAAATTGGTGGTACAAGGTTGTCGAAATCAGATTGATGTAAGCACCTAAGTCCAAGAGCGCTCTATCAAATGCCATGTCCCCGATATTGTAGGATATCAGGGGTGCTTCTGGGTCAGTTCGCTTGAACGGAAGGTTGCTTGATATTACGGAACTTGCTTGCTCTAAGAGCACAACCTTCCTAGGTACTTGAAGTCTTGGCTTACGTCTTGGTGTACAGGCATCCTTTAGGAACTTGGCATAAGCCGGAATGTGGTTGATGACATCGAGGAGTGGAATATTAATCTGAACCTGCTTAAAGATCTCTAAAAGCTCCTCAGTTTCCACAACACTTTTCTTCTTCTTGATTGTCTCCAAGGCCTTGGGATATGGTGTCTGAATGTGGATAGGATCTATTTCTGGGTCCTTGGGTTTTTCCTGTGCCTCTTCTGAGTCGGGTGTTTCAGAAGGTGAAGTCCCAGGAAGAGTCGACCATTTACGGTTCTGGGTTTTGGTGCTGCTTCTCAAGGTTACCGCATTTGTAGAGGCATTGGGACCATGGGCTGATCCTTGAGAAGATGAGGACAAAGAAGCACCAAACCCAGGGGGTGTTTGTGGGGCTGGCTGAACCATGTGAGCCTGCCCGGGATTGCCTTGGAACCCTTGTGAATTGGGGCCTCTGTTAATCATGTTTCGTGGGTTCGGTTGTGGCTAGGAAGGTAAGGATCCTTGTTATTTACAGTCCAATAACTGGCTTAATTGTCCCTTTACTAAAGCCATTTCCTCCTAATGTTTTTGCTTCATTTCAGCCATCATCTTTATCAAGGTGTCCATTTGGTTTTGTGGTGGAGAGGCTGCCTTATTCGGATTATATGGGGGTCTAACTGGTGGTCTTTGCTGATAGGGGGCAAGTTTGGTTGTTGGTTTGGCCTGGGTTGGTTCTGAAATTGAGGCAGTTTCTGGTTTGTCCAAGCAAAGTTTGGGTGATTTCGCCAGCCAGTGTTGTAAGTGTTGGAGAAAGGGCCAAGTTTGGCATAACCTTGGACAGCCTGTACATCTTTAAGGATAGCAGATGTCAAGGGGGAGGGAAGAGAGTAATCAAGGGTTGAGGGAGCAAAGGTCCCTCCCTGGAATGTGGTCAAGGGTTGTTCCAGGTTTATTTGGCTTAGGGGCTTGACGAGGTCAATATTGTGAGCTCCCTTTGCTAGGGAGAAGGTCTATAATGGGTTCCTGGTCTGGTTTAGTAGCTTGATAGCGATTTCACGTAGTTTGTTAATTAAGTCGTTGTAACGCGTAAAATCGATCAACTCTTAAATTTATATTCCTAGATAGGGGAGTATCTAGGGTCTGTTGGTGCTAGAGCACCATGATCATTTGTTTTGATGATAACAAAACACGTGTTATTTAACATTTGCACTTGGAGTCTTAGATTTCAGGTCAATTGAAAATGTAGACGTGATTAGACGGAATTCGAGCTCGCATCCAGGACGGATTGGAGGAAATTGATGGAGAATAGAGGGGATTCGCGAGGGGCGATAGATTGAAGATGGAAGGACAAGAAGAATAGGATAGAATTCCATTTTATTCCTTTCATGTACTTTTATCTTTATTTTCTTGCTCTTTATTTCCTTAGAAAATTATGTTAAAGAGCCTCAAAGTACCCTAATAGTAGTCCTAGGAACACCGGCACAACCCTAGGATACTTAGGTTTTCTGTAGAGAACTTAGAAAACCAATGTAGGGCTCAAACAAAGTTTCCAGACGTCTAATTCCCAAATTAGACGTCTGATAAAGTGTTTTAAAACGTCTGACTATTGATTCAGACGTCTGATAACATTTAGGCTGGACAAGTTAGTTCTGTCTGATGAAATCAGACGTACAGACCTTAGACCAGACGTCTTAGGAGACGTCTGATGACTTTGCCAGACGTGCAATTAGTGGACCGTTGGCTCTCTTAGCATACACTGAAGGATATGACCGTTAGAGCCTTATCAGACGTCCTTAAGCCCTTCCAGACGTCTGATAATTGACCGTTTTGCCTCGACTGACCCGAAAATCTCTTCTCAGAGATTTTCTAGCCGTTGCAAATCTATTCCCACGAAAAAGTAGGTTTCCAGACATCCAGACATAGTGTCAGACGTCCTGTATGTCGTCTGATGGACTTG
Organism: Thalassia testudinum; assembly: GCA_037157565.1. Classification (NCBI taxonomy): domain Eukaryota; kingdom Viridiplantae; phylum Streptophyta; class Magnoliopsida; order Alismatales; family Hydrocharitaceae; genus Thalassia; species Thalassia testudinum. The sequence continues at coordinate 18,083,895 of JAZHRO010000026.1, read as the reverse complement.
CACAAGAACCCTGTTTAGATCTGATTCAAGTCAGGAAGGAACCCGCACGAAATCAGACGTCTGACCTTGAAATCAGACGTCTTAAAGTGGTCTTCCAGACGTCTGACGCCAGAATTAGACGTCTGATTAGCCTGTCAGTGAAATGATTGTTCCTGATTTCGGCCTGATTCTCTTGGGCTTTGTACCAACGGCTATGGAACCTTTCCTAAGCCTTCCAAAGCCTTTCTAAGGCCTCTATAAATAGAGGGGAACCTTTGCAACACAAACACACACCTAGCTACACACTTTCACACTCTTTTGTGTCCAAAAAGACTCTCTTGCTCTCCAAGCTCTAATTCTTCATCTTGAGAGCATCAAGCTTTGCGCACCCGCTCTCCCGCCGTAGTTCACGAGAACAACGTAGCGCCGTCGTGTTGTTCACGCATCTGCGTCGCCGACGCACTCTTTTCAAAGGGGAGTTTCCTAATTCCTATAGAAGCTAGGTTTAAAATTACTTTGTTGGCTCTATAGGATTATTGTTCTTTTAATATTTGTTATTTGGTTGGGTATTCGCTTTGCGAATTCCCGTCTCCTTCGTGGGACAAAATCCTTCTCGCAGAGAGAAGGGGTTGAGGAACGCTACCCTCGCACTTGTAGCGTGGTTGTATTTGAGGTTGAATCACCCTCGTTTAAAGTGATTCGTTTAGTGGATTTTGATCAACTTGGTTAATCGGAAAATCCTAACTCGAGAGGGTTAGGTGGTGGTTTTCACCCGGTTTGGGTTTCCACCTAAAAATACTTGTGTACTTGTGTGATTGTCTATTTTGTGAGATTGTTTATATTTATTTCCACAATTATTACGTCACCCCCTCCTGGTAGGGAATTTCAGGGTCGTCTAAGGAGGCCAAATGTTTGCAAAATTGATTATCTTGCTTGGAATAAAAATCTCAACTTTCTTTTCTGGTATTTTTCAATATATCATTTTTTTATTTTTGAATTAAGACAACATGCAAAATGGTGGCGGGAAGGTGATTTATACTTCAAATTTAAAATACTACTTCTAAGTGGCAAGTAGAACCTCTCCCTAAGCTCACTCTAGGCAAGTGGAGGACTAAAATAATTACGGAGAGGGAGTGAAGAATGCTAAAAACAAAACAAGTAGAAATGCAAATAAGAAATTGCAAAGAAGGTAACTAGATTAATGAAAAGTGTTTTACAAAAACGCCTAGTAGAGGAATGCCTCTACTACTAGAAAAATTTAAAATAAAGAAAAGCAAACACAAATCCTCTAGATAGATGGTGAAGAAGAGGGCTTCTTGCTCCAAGGTTGGTGGCTCCCAATCTTGAAAAGAATCCTCCAACTCCTTCCTTGATGTGCTCCGCCAAGATGATGTCCTCCAAGGCAAGCCCTAAGGGGGCGTGCCCTAAGCTTCTCTCCAAGGGTGGACGTCCACCCTAGGTCCTTCTCCCTTGCCTGGCCATCTTCCTTGAAGTGGAAGAGTCCTCCTCCTTGGCGTGGCCCAAGTTGAAGAGAGTGGGGAGAAGAAGGCACCAAAAGGGCTGGTGATGTGCCCCTTTAATCTCCTTCTCTACTCCTTCTTCTTGGCCGTAGGTATAGGTGGTATAGGTAGAAAAATACACTAATGGATGATGCCCCAAAATGGTGGTAGGTGGTGGGTTTTTATAAAATAGGAAGGGGGCTAAGGTGTCCCTTGAAATGAAGGGCCAAGATGAAGAGATGGAGGTGGTTAAAGATCCTATGGCCAAGGTGAGTTGGCGCCACCTTAAGGGACACCAAGGGGGTAGTTATGGGTGTTGACACCCCTTGATGTTGGTGCCAAAAAGGGTTCTAGAAGGTGGTCTAAGTTGGCGCCAAGAGGGATTCTAGAAGGAGGGGTAGGTGGATGGCTAGGATGGCTTATGTGGGTAGGTGTTGGGTGGATTAAGGGCTGAAAGTTGACGCCAATATAGAGGTGGTTAGGGGTAGTTTTTGGCGCCAACTTAAGGTGTCTTTTGGTGGTGATAATGGGGTGAAGGGATGGCTAGGAGGTGGCGCCAACTTGAGTAGGGTAGCTAGCTTAGGTAGGCTTAAGTTGGTGGAGCTAGCTAGGGTTGACTTTGAAGGTGGTGGATGGCCAAGGAGCTGGTTGCTAGCTAAGCTAAGCTAAGATAAGCTAGCTTAGCTAATGGAGGAGTAGAGGAGAAGGTGTTGGAGCTAAGGTTTGGAGGGAGGAGCTGAGGAGGAGAAGTCAGGAGCTGAAACTGGAGCTGGTTGCTGCTGAAAAGGCTGGCATGGAGCTACTCTAGCTGGCTTAGCTAGCTAGTTCTTTGCTAGCTGCTAAGCCAAGCTAAAGTGAGCTGGCTTCTACCACAATGAGCTAAGGTGAGCTGGGTCTGGTGCTCTCGGGGAGGGTCAAGCTGGTTGAGGCAGCTAAGGTAGCTTAGCTCAACTGAGTTAGGCTAAGCTGAGTCCCCGGGAGCTGAACTTGAGCTTCCTGAGCTAGGATGTGTTCCTCTTCAGCTGGCTGGAGTTGAGTGGAGCTGGATGTAGCTGGATCTGAGCTAGGGTGAACTCCTGTCAACTCAGCTGAGCTAGCTAGAGCTCCCTGTGGACTAGTGGGAGCTGAGATGAGCTAGACTCAGCTAAGTTGAGCTGGATCTGAGCTGACTTGAGCTAGGGTGAGCTAAGATGAACTCTCTTGAGCTGCCATTCAGCTGAGATTAGCTGAATGGAGCTGGGATGAGCTAACCCTAGTTCAAGTGAGCTAGGTTCCAGCTGCGGTGAGCTGGATCAAGCTAAGGTGAGCTGGATCAGGCTGAGTTCCAGCTAGTCTGGGCTTCTCCTTCACCATTTGCCTTCTTGAGTGCTAGGGTTTTAGGGATCTATATATCTGTACATCCCTAATACTCACAAAAATATATTAAAAAGACAATAAAAAAAGCAATGCATGCCTAACCTATTTTATGCCTAAATGCAGCCCGAAAACCCGTTTGAGGAGTAAAATCCTAAGAGCTAGGTTTGTTTTAATGCATAAGAATGATGATAAACTGGTGTTTATCATAGCTCATGTATCTTTTTATCCACTAATTCCACTCAATCCAATTTCTTAGCAATGATATCAATGTCAACCATTCCTGAATTTGCCTATACCTCATAAATCCCACCACGGGGTTGACTGGATTGGCTAAACTGGGTCATGGAGGCATTGTTGAGCGAATTTTCGCTCATAGACTCAAAGAGCTCAAACGCGCTCTCCTCATATTTGTTTAGGAAGTTCCCCCCCATGATGCATCGACAAAGTTCCGTAGGTTGCTGTCCAGACCGTGGTAGATGATCTAGGCCAATTGCCACCTTGGTACTTCGTGGTGTGGTCATTTCCTCAATAGTTTATTAAATCTTTCCCATGCCTCATGGAACTGTTTCCCATCCTGGAGTGTAAAGGTAGTTATGGATCTTCTGAGGGCATTGGTTTTTCCTATAGGGAAGAATTTCTTTAAGAATGCATGTCTCAGTTCTTCCCAGGTGGTGATGGTGATGGGTCTACCTAGGGTTCTAAGCCAGTGAGATGCTTTGTCTCTCAGCGAGAAGGGGAACATCTTAATCAAAATAATGTCAAGGCTAATGTTCCTAGGTTTCACAGTTTGGGCTATTCGATCAAGATCCTCTAGGTGCTGGAAGGGATCTTCATTTAAGCTTCCATGGAAGTGGCTCTGAATCAAACTTAGGACATTTGGTTTTAGCTCAAAATCATCTCCCCCTTCGGGGATCCTAAGGTGCGGCTCGACTCGAATAGCGGAAGGATTGTAGAAGTCACGAAGGGGCCTAGGTTGGTCCTGGAATGGTGGTGGATCAAGTGGCGATTGCTTTTGTGGGCCTTGGAAAGGTGGTGGTGGTTGCCCCTGTGGGTTTTGCAACTGGTGTAGGTCTTGCATGATGGTGTGGATTTGTTGCTGTTGAAGCTGGTGGTTTGCGTTAATCTGGGCCTGGATGATGGCCATTGTGTCTGGTGGGGGTTGGTCTTCAACCTCATCTACTCTAGGTTCAGCCATGTCTCTAGCAGAATCAGGTCTCCTGGATTCCTGTCCTAAAACAAATAACTCGGGAATACACTAGAGAAAACAGGAGGGGATGCGGAGAGCGACAGATGAGAGAAGTGCGTGTACAATCAAGCAAACAAGCCTAGTCCTTATGGTGTATTCCTTAGGGGACCTAGAATTCTCCAAAGGGGTGATCAAGTCTGTAAGCACTAGACTTCCCTTCCCAAAGCTAATATGGCCATGTTGATTACGAGGGGATTGTAGGGAAGGTTCTTCCTTTGGCTTGCGTCACCGGTTCCATAGACCCCACAACCGCTGTCATTTGACACTTCCCCACAGCCTAGTCACCAAATTCTACTAAGGGAATGAAAGCCAAGTGCCCAGCAAACAAAACCATGCCTCTTAAGACTTAACCCAGTCCTACCTAGGGCACGTCTACTCTGTTTTAAAAGGGCTAGGATAGTGCTTGTGCTAGGGTTATGTGATGAGGCGTTGATTGGGGTGGTGCCTCTTAGTTTTCCAATTCCAGTGTGTGTGCTCCTATCAAAACATGATTTTCAAGCAAGAATTTAAGATGTGGTGTCTTTTAATGTTTTGTCCTTACTTTTGTGTCTTTTAGGGTTGACGTGTCTTAATGTTTTCATACAAGTTTCAGGTGGGCACCTCAAGTTTTGCACACAATTGGTGAGAGTAGATTTCCTTTGATGTGAAGAGGCTTTAAAACCTTAAAGTGCTTATCCTAGTGTTCATGCAACTGCTATTAGATGAGTTGAATTTTAGGGTTGAGTGGTGCGGCCCATGTCAATTCAAGGTGGCATCGCAAACACCACTCAAAAAGAAAGAAGAACACTCCAAAAAGGTTAGGTCATTGAGAATGTTAGAGTGTATTTTTTTTTTTTGTTGGGTGATGTGTTAAGGATATGGATCAGGCAATCATACACCATGCCAATTTTTTTCGATTTTACATTTTTTTTTTTTTTAGATTTTTAGGCAAGCAAACAACCACGGGTGAAGAATTACTCACGACCGGTCCTTGTTGCGCTTACTCCCTCTTTACCGTCACGAGTTGCACTACTTCGCCATCCAAGCGTCGAATTCCTGCAACCATCAAGTAGAAGGAGAAAAGGCATTAGATGATGTGAGCATGGATGTAAAATGGAAGTGACAAAATAAATCCGTTGCCTCCCCAGCAATGGCGCCAAAAACTGATGTGCGAAAGACGTGTTTGTTTAAAAGGATCGTTATAGTCCGTGCTCGCAGCATCAGTTTTAAAAGAAGAAGCGGACGTGAGTCCGAGTGTCAATCACAGGGAGGCGTAAAAATCGGATTTTCTTTGTCACTTTATGTCACGGAGATAACGAGTTTTTGCTTGCAAGAAGACGTGGTAGAAAAACGAGTGAGAGAGAGAGAGAGTAGGGTTAGAGTCTTTTAAATCATAGCCATTGCTCAAAGTAACATCAACACTATATTAAACATGCGATTTAAGTTTTACAAATACAATAGTAGCTAAATGCTTGAATAAAAAGGAAGTAAAGCTAGATTAAAGGGAAAGAAAGAGAGAGAGAGAGAGGGGAGACGGCGAGGCAACCATGGCAGTGGAGAAAGGCTCTGTCGGTGACTCATCGGCTCCGTTGACTACAACAGAGACTAAAGGGGACTAGGAGGGTGTTACAACACTTGCAAGATGAATTGAATGCCTTCCATGGGTGGTTGGAAGGGGTTTAAATAGGGAGAAGGTCTTTCCAAATGAAGAAGGGGTTTTAGCGACGTCGCAGACGTCGCTAAAACCCTTCCCAAAACATCGATGAAGCACCTTGCCCAACGGTCGCTCGCGCGCGCTATTCCTCCTCTTCACATGCTATCCGTGTGCGCGCATTGTAGGCCATCCAATTCGATTGGACAGCTGAGATCTTTGCGAAGGGCATGCTTGGATCGCGCCTCAAGCGTGTGTGAGCGCGGGCATCGTCGACCGACATAGGCACGTGCGTGGATGATCAACGCCTGAGGACGCGCCGCGTAGCTCTATCGAGACCGCTCTATGGCAATCAAGCGGTCAAATTTAAGTGCACGGGCGAAATCAGCGGATGGCTGCGGCGAGCGATTCAAACCCACGCCTCCTTCGTGCGATGCAGGGGCACGACCGTTGCGCTGCGGGTGCGAATGGTCGCTCCTCTTCACCAATCGTCAGCCGTTCGATGGAGATCAGATGACTGTTGTTAGATTTTGTGTGATGAGGTGATGTCGTGCGAGCGGGCGGGTGCTCCTGATGCTGCCACGTGGCCACCTCGTGGCCATTGATCGTCAGATCAATGGTCAGAACTTCTTGGGTCATTTATGGGAGCTCCGGATGTTAGATTTGTTCAATTTCGAGTTCGTTGGACCCCGTTCGTCGCTCTGAATCCATCCATGTGGTCCGATCGCTCATCTGAGACCTATTTTGACATGCACTTGTATACATGGCCATTAATAATGCAGTATAAGTAATCTTGATGTGCGATGCATGCAATGCTCCCATTCCTGTGTCTTCTATGCATTTTACCCTTAAGACTGACCCCTTTTGGCAGAATTAACATTGTAAAATGTAGGTTTATCAGTACGTTCTTGAAGTGAGGTCCTCCATCACTTATGATCGTCCTTGGGCACCCGTACCAAGAAATGATATTAGCCTTAACAAAGTCCAAGACCATGGAATGGTCATTGGTTCACGTGGGTATGGCTTCTATCCATTTCGATACATAGTCTACAGCCACAAGGATGTATTCACATCCGAAGGACACAGGAAAAGGACCCATGAAGTCAATGCCCCAAATATCAAAGATCTCAACAGGGAGGATAGGTTGTTGGGGCATCTCATCCCTTTTTCCAATGGTTCCCGTCTACTGGCAACGTAGACATGCGCCCACATATGTATGTGCATCTCGGAATAATGTGGGCCACCAAAAGCCAGACTGAAGAACCTTATGGGTAGCCTTCTTCCCACTAAAATTTCCCCCACAATGGAGGTCATGGAAGAAACTCAGAACACTTCTTTGTTCTTCGTCAGGGACGCACCAGCAAAAAAGCTAGTTAGGGCCTACTCTAAAAAGCTCGAGTTTCTCCCAGTGATAAAATTTAGCGTCAGCAAGAAACCTATCTCGCTTCTGCTTGTCCCAAGTACTAGGGGTAATGCCCGTGACCAGATAGTTCACTATGTCAGCGAACCAAGGAGTTTTAGCTTCCACGACCATTAGAGATTCATCTGGGAAAGTCTCTTGAAAACCGCCAGCAGGGTTTGATGTCTCAATAGGGATCCTAGACAGATGATCTGCTACCACATTCTCAACTCCTTTCTTGTCTTTAATTTCCAAGTCAAATCCCTGGAGTAGCAGAATCTAACAAATTAGGCGAGGTTTGGTGTCCTTTTTAGCAAGAAGATGCTTTAGGGCAGAATGATCAATGACCACCACAACCTTGGATCCCAAAAGATATGACCGAAACTTTTCCAAAGCAAATACTACAGCAAGAAGTTCCTTTTCAGTGACCGTGTTGTTTTGCTGAGGATCCGTAAGGGTCTTGCTGCCATAATGCTGCACATAAGGTTTGCCATCAACCCTTTGACCTAAGACCACTCTCACTGTAAAATTAGAAGCATCGCACATTAGCTCAAACGGAAGGGTCCAATCTGGTGCTTGGAGAATCGGCGCGGTAATAAGGGCTTTCTTCAAGACTTGGAAAGCCTCGCCACATCTATCATCAAAATTGAAAGAGACATCCTTCGCTAACAGGTCGCAGAGTAACTTAGAGATTTTACTGAAATCTCTGATGAAGCGCCCATAAAATCCAGCATGGCCAAGGAAAGATCTAACCTGATGAACATTGATGGGCAATGGAAGCTTAGAGATGGAATCGATTTTTGCGGTGTCCACCTCTAATCCTCTCTCCAAAACTATATGCCCTAACACAATGCCATGCTGGACCATAAAGTGGCTTTTCTCCCAGCTAAGCACCAGCTTTGCCTCTTCGCAACAGGTTAAGACTTTATCAAGGTGCAAAAGGCATAGGTCAAATGGCGAGCCATAAATGGAGAAGTCTGTAGATTCCCCTTGTAGGAGGGGGTGACGTAATAAATTACGGAATAGAATATAAACAATCTCACAAAAAATTCAATCACACAATGTACACAATTATTTTTAGGTGGAAACCCAAACCGGGTGAAAACCACCACCTAACCCTCTCGAGTTAGGATTTTCCGATCAACTAAGTTGATCAAATCCACTAAATGAATCACTTAAACGAGGGTGATTCAACCTCAATTACAACCATGCTACTTTATACGAAGGTAGCGTACCTCAAATCCCTTCTCTTCACGAGAAGGATTTTTGTCCCACGAAGGAGACGGGAATTCGCAAAGCGAATACCCAACCAAATAACAAAGTAAAACAACAAATATAGTCCTATAGAGCCAATAAAGATTTAAACCTAGCTTCTATAGGAATTAGGAAACTCCCCTTTGATGGAAGTGCGTCGAATCGATGACGCGGGTGCGTGAGCTACACGACGGCGCAACGTCGCTCTCGTGAACTACGGCAGGAGAGCGGGTGCGTAAAGGCTTGATGCTCTCTAGATGAAGAACTTGAGCTTGGAGAGAAAGGGCTTCTCTTGGACACACAAGAGTGGAAATGCTTGTTCTTGGTGTGTCTAGGTGTATGTGGGTGTGCAAGAGGTTATTCTCTATTTATAGAGGCCTTAAGAAGGCTTTGGAAAGCTTCCATAGCCGTTGGGTGCAAAGCCCAAGAGAATCAGGCCAAAATCAGGATAAATCATTACACTGACAGGGTTATCAGACGTCTAATCCTGGCATCGAACGTCTGGAAAACCAGTTTAAGATGTCTGGGAACAAAGTCAGACGTCTGATTTTAGGCGGGTTTCCTTCCTGACTTGAATCAGATCTAAACAGGGTTCTAGTACAAGTCCATCAGACGACATACAGGACGTCTGGCACTATGTCTGGATGTCTGGAAACCTACTTTTTCTGCGGGAATGGATTTCCAAGAGATTGCAACGACTATAAGATCTCTGAAAAGAGATTTTTGGGTCAGCCGAGGCAAAATGGTCATTATCAGACGTCTGGAAACACTTACGGACGTCTGATAAGGCTCTAATGGTCATATTCTTCAGTGTTTGTTAAGTGAGCCAACGATCCACTAATTGAAATCTGGCAAAATCATTAGATGTCTTTTAAGACATCTAGTCTAAGATCTGGACGTCTGATTTCATCAGACAGAACTAAATAAGTCCAACCTAAATGTTATCGAACGTCTGAGTCAACAGTCAGACGTCTTAAAAATCATTATAAGACGTCTGATTTTCGGATTAGACGTCTGAAAAGGTTGTTTGAACCCTATATTGGTTTTCTAAGTTCTCTACAGAAAACCTTAGTATCCTAGGGTTGTGCAGGTGTTCCTAGGACTACTGTTAGGGTACTTTGAGGCTCTTTAACATGATGTTCTAAGGAACAAAAAGAGCAAGGAAAATAAAGACAAAAGTACATGAAAGAAATAAATAGAATTCTATCCTATTCTTCTTGTCCTTCCATCTTCAATCTATCGCTCCTCGCGAATCTCCTCTGTTCTCCATCAAGCTCCTCCAATCCGTCCTGGATGCGAGCTCGAACTCCGTCTAATCACGTCTCCATTTGCAATTTGCCTGAAATCTAAGACTCCAAGTGCAAATGTTAAACGACATGTGTTTTGTTATCATCAAAACAAACGATCGTGGTGCTCTAGCACCAACAAAGTCATCCATGAAAATTTCAACGAACTCGTCGATCATATCAAAAAAGATAGCCATCATACAACGTTGGAAAGTGGTAGGAGCATGCATAACCTGAATGGCATTCGGTGGAACGCAAATGTGCCATACGGACTCGTGAAGGTGGTACGCTCCTGATCGTCAGGAAAACAGCTATCTGATTATACCCAGAGTACCCGTCAAGAAAACAAAAGTACTTGTTCCCCGCCAATCGTTCCAAAATTTGATTGATAAACGGTAAGGGGAAATGGTCTTTCTGGGTAGCCGTGTTCAAACGGCAGTAGTCATTGCAGACCCTCCAACCAGTTGAGGGTCTAGTGGTCACCAGCTCTCCTTGGTCATTCTCCTCCACAGTGATTCTTGCCTTTTTGGGTACTACATGAATAGGACTAACCCATTTACTATCTGAAATGGGATAGATAATCCCTGCATCCAGCCATGTCAAAATCTCCTTTTTAACAACCTCTCGCATATTTGGATTAAGCCTTCTCTGCATGTCTTGGAAAGGTTTCACGGACTCGTCCTTGTATATATGATGCATGTAAAGAGAGGGATCAACACCCTTAATATCAGCAATTGACCAGGCAATTGCTTCCTTGTGCCTTTGTAAACACTCAAGCAGAGCTCCCTCCTGCAATTCAGATAATGCAGATGAGATAATAACGGGGAGCGTGTTATTAGGACCAAGGAAAGCATATTTCAATGTGCTCAGGAGGGGTTTCAACTCCAACTCAGGAGTCTTTTGGATTGAGGGTTTAAGTTGAGATATCCCCGCCTCAGGTAGCGGATCTACCTTCACGGTCCAGGGTGGGGACAGAGACTCAGTGTGTATCCCTAGCAACTCTTCTAATTCGGGCATTTCCCTTTCAGTTTCTTTAATAATCGGTGGATGGTCCTTAGATATGACCTTTTGAAGGGGATCTCTACATAAGAGTGCTGGGGTAGTCTCTTCAATTATTTCATCAACGACCTCAATTTGAGAACAATCTTCAAATCCGGATTGCTTGTAAGTATCAAAAACATTCAACCGGATCTTCTTATTCCCGATGCCCATTTTAAGTGCCCCAGATCTACAATTTATAGAGGCATTGGCTGTGGCCAAGAAGGGGCATCCAAGAATAATGGATGTCTTTGTGGGATTATTTGACGGGTCGATATCAAGCACTAGAAAGTCAACAGGGAAGAAGAAATCCTCCACTCTCACAAGAACATCTTCCAACAATCCCCGTGGTGTCTTAAGTGATCTATCTGCAACTTGGAGGATTACTGGACTAAGCTTTAGCTTGCCTCCTCCCAAAAGGTCATAGATAAAGCTCGGTAAAATGTTCACCCCCGCACCCAGATCAAGCAGAGCCTCATCAATGTGTTGGTTACCTATAACCACTGAAATATACGAGGCCCCTGGGTCTTTCATTCTGGGGGGTGTTCCATGCTGGAGAACTAAGCTAACATGGTCAGGCAGGATGACCTTGGTTTGGACCTGTTTCCTAAAGAGACGCTTCTGGGTGCACAGGTCCTTCAGAAACTTGGCATAGGACGAGATCTGTTTAATAGCTTCCAACAGAGGCAAGTTAATCTAGACTTGCTTAAAAGTGTCCGTAATCTCTTCCGTCCTATCCTTGGCTCCAGACGAGCCAACAGAAGATTCCCCAGGAGCAGATAGGCGCTCTGGATAGGGCACCCTCAGCTTCTGGGTAGAGGGATCGTTATGGCAGGAAAGGGGTGGTGGAAGGACGACATCCTCATTGTGGGTGATTTTGTGCGAGGGAGAGCAATGTGGCTCTTCCTCGGTGGAGATGGAAGTCAGGTCAAGTGTAGAAGGGGAATTCTGAGATGTAACCGTAGGAGTGTTATCAGGCTTGTCAATCTTCTTTTCGCTCCTCAGCACAATCACCGCTTGGGCGTGCTCCCTTAATACGACCCCCTTGCCCTTAGGGTTCTCCTCAAAAGAGCTAGGCAACTTCCCCGTATCACATTGCCTAACTACCTCAGTAAGATGACCAATTTAGGATTGCATATCAGTAATCATCTTATTCTGAGATTGGATGACTATATTCTGATGCTCTTGCATCGCTTTCATCATGGCTTTAAGTTCATCCATCTCAAAGGGCTTATTCTGAGGAGGGTTTTCATAAGATGGTTGGTATATGGGTTGGGGAGGTAAGGGTCTTGTATTCCCTGAGTTAGAAGCATCATCTTGCTTCCAAGAGAAGTTTGGATGGTTCTGCCACCCTGGATTATAAGTATTGGAATGAGGGTTATTGTGAGGAGGGCGAAAACCTTGGGCCACGTTCAAGTCGGCCTGAATCAACTCAGGGAATTGATTTGCCTGATGGCACTCCGCAGTGGCATGCATTGTGCTTTGGCAAATGGAGCATTCTCTTGAAGCCTGAAAAATAGAGGCTGCTTGCGGGTTCATGCCAAGGTTTGCTAAAAGCCTATCAAAGTTTTTATTCAATAATTGAATCTGATAAGCCAAATCCTGAGAAGCCCCAGCTTCATGGGCCTCTATCTTCCTCTGCAAGATTGATGGTTTTCTTTCTTGATAAGTAGAGGAAAAATGTATGGAGTTGTCGCTTAATGTTTCAAATAATGCCCAGGCTTCATCCTCAGTTCTGGTCATGAAGGTCCTTGTACAGGCTGCATCAATGGTTTGCCTATGCCTTTTAGATAATCTGTTATAGAACCTTTCGACCAACTACCATCTTGGCACCTGATGGTCGGGGCATAACCTAAGAAGGTCATTAAAGCTCTCCCAAGTCTCATGAAATTGCTCCCCTTCCTGTTGAGTAAAACCCATAATCTCTCTTCTGTAATGGTTGGTCTTACTTGTAGGAAAATACCTTTTCAAAAATTCTCCCTTAAGGGTGGCCCAATCATTTACCCTTGCATCGAGGGTATGATACCAGTGCTTGGCCTTATCCTTTAGGGAGAAAGGAAATAGAGTCCTCATCAGGGCTTCATCAGTAAAGCCCTAGAGCTTCACCGTAGAACAGACCTCGGTGAATTCCTCCAAATGCCGGTAGGGGTCCTCCCTAGTAGTACCATAAAAGGAGGGCAACAAAGATATGGTACTGCTCTTGATCTCATATGGATTATCCCCTGCCGGTCATCTCAGTGCTTGTGTGGGTTGGTTAGCTGCAATAAAATAGTCCCATAGGGTCCTTTGTTGATTTGCTCCTTGATCAGCCATTCCTTCTCTTTTCTCTCCTAGGTGAGCTCTCCTAAGAATTCTCTCGGGCCCAGGATCAAACACTAGACTACCCTCAAGAGAGCGTCTACCAAGCATACAATATCAATCACAATTCAGGTTCTTATTGATTGAGTAAGTAAAACCTCCACTCCAAAGATAAGTCAAAAGGTCAAGGCTTATCCCTCTGTTCCCACATAAGTGGTATAAGAGGGGTGATGACTTGAAATCTTAACCTTCTTTGTTGCTAAGGTCGAATTAGTTGATATAGATGGCCAAACAAGTTTTTTCACTGCAATTACGTGCCTTAATTCAACCTTTGAGTGCCCTAGGACCTATACTTTGCTTGAATGCTACTCCCAGGTGATCAAGTGAGAAGTTACTCCAAGGACGAACAAAGGGATGCAAGTAGGGTGAACCCTTCCTTTGAGGCGATGCATATGCAGTGCCCCTTAATTACCCTTTTGTTCCTTTAAGGGGTGTCCCCCTCTGTGAAGTATCAAAACACTTGGTCAAAAGATAGTACCACCACCACCACAAAGCACAATAGGAGGGTTTGCACCGATAAAGAGATCGATGCCTATAGCCTTAAGGGATCAAGCCTTAGTGCGGTGCCTAATGTGCGTGCTCAGTGTCAGAAGTGTACAACACACTATAAATCTTTTTAATTTTTTTGAAAACGTAGACAAGTCCCTTAGAATCAGATCAAATGTGAATTGATTTTAGGGTTGAATCTGATTATCAGCCCCACTTTTAGTTATGCGACCACTGAATTAGTAAATTCAAGCAACTTGGTGGTCTTGAATTTTAATTTGAATGCAAATGCGTGAACAAGAGCTGGATGCAAAAGTTAGAAAGGTGTACCTGTCTCCAGCAATCTTCGTGCTAATATGCTTGCAATGCAATAATAAGATCTAATGTGCTTCTCAATCACCCCTAAATGCGCGCACCTAAGGGCATGCAACTCCTAAACAGGTAGGTCGATATTTTCTTTTGTTGGTTTTAAAGGCAAGCAAGCAGAAAATGGAATCACGCATGCGGAAAAATGCAAACCCTTGTAGGTAAAGAATGTAGGAACAAACCCCCAAAAAATTCAGCCCCAATTACTACAAGGGAGAGAAGACAGAAATAAATTTTGTGACAACAGAGAATCCCTTGTGAAAACGGGATCCAGGTCTGCTATGTCTTTTCCTCGTGTGGCTTAGTTCGAGGTTGATGTCGCCACTCTGTTGCGCCTCGTTGCCCCGTCAGATTCCTCGCAAAATAAGATAAAGAATGATCAGATAATTGCACAACTCAGAATATTCAAAAATAATAAAGTGAATCTATTGCATCTGTAGCCTCCCCGGCAATGGCGCCATTTGATGGAGAGATTTTCACTTAATTAAAATAGCAATAGAATGATATGTTGTGTTTTATGTGGTGGAAAATCTCTCAATGAAAAATTAAAATAAATATCAAATTTTACCACAATAAAAATGTCGCATCCACACGGAGGAATAGAACCAATAAATTCACCAGTAGAGGATTTGATGAGAGCCTCATCATGAGCCTTAACTAGCTCATTTTAACCTAAGAAAGAGAATAAGAGCTCCTACATAACCTAAAGAAGGGCTTAATTCAAGGAATAAGTGTTCTAAGAAGAAAATATGAAATAAAGGTTAAAACTGTAATTTTACCATTACAAAACATAAACAGGATTTCTCAGAGCCAAAACATAGGTCAAAAGGTCTGAATAAGATAAAAAGTAGGTTGGATCAGTCAGAAATGGGTTAATATACAGTCTAGGAATTAAATGACATTCTATAACCCTAAAATAGACTCGCTTAATTCAACAAATTTCTAGTCAGGATAAAAATCAACTAAAACCTTTAAAATTCATGGAAAAATATTCCCAAGGGTTTAGGACTTTCAAATTGGCCTTTGGAACCAATTTTGACCTAGATTGGGATCTTAGCTCATTAATTGACATATTTAGGTTTTTGTGCAAAATATCCAGTCAAACATGGTCAAACCTAAAATCCAACTTCACCATTGGATTCCTTAGGTCCAAATTAGGTTTGTACCAAAATTTGGACCTAAGGGAGGTCATCTTGACCTACTTTGCAAAATAGTACACCCAATTACATTTGACCCCTTTCTTTTGAAAATCATTGCACAGACCCCCCTAACTTTCTCCCCACTCTTACAAACAGATCCCTCTGCCATCAATGGGGAGAAATCCTACTCCAACGAGGAATGGAGGGGGAGTACTCTCTGATTCCTCAGAGATCTCTTCCCAGATTTGGAAGGGAGATTCTCTGAGGAATTCCCTTCCATCTGAGCGTGGTCCTAATCCCTGATTCACACCCAATCTCTCATGCGAACGCACAAGAGATTTGGGTATCCCACAAATTTCCTTCTCCGGAGAGGACTCGCGTGCTTGGAAGCTTGTCTTCCAAGCACAGGAGCCCCTGCAAGCATCTATAAAAGGATCCGCAAACCCGGCCGCACCTTTTTAGCTCGACTTGGCCAAAGATCCACCCCAATTTCATCCTCTTCTCCTCTGGTCAAGTAGTCCAGCGAGCTCCGACGAGCCTCCCTCCTCTTTCTTGTCGCTCTGCCACCATACCAGTGGCAAACCTGCCCTCACCATCTTCCTCCACATCGCGCAACACCCGCGCAAGCATCTCTAGCCCCGTCGTCGCCGCCGACTCCCTCCACTGGACACCGTCTTCTCCCGCGACAGCAGGTACTGCCAATCGCCACCTCTCCCCTTTCATCCACTCAATTAGGTTAGCTTACTCCTCTCTATCCCCTCTTCAATTCCCCTCAATCTATTTCACAAAATACCCCTCAACTGCCACTGTCCACTGCCATCTTCCCCATCTCCGACAACCTCCAGCGAGACTCACCCATCACTTCACACCTCCACACGTCTCGCCACCAACCTCTTCCCCTCCGCTATCGACCACTGAACATCTTCCACCCATCCATCAACCGCCTACACCTCCCTAAATGCCCCCCCAACCTAACCCATAAGCCTGGCCAGAAAGTGACCTAGGCACACATGCCTAGGTTGCCCCGCAGCCTGCCACCTATCGTCCCACCTTCGCCTTGATACGACAAAGCTTCCCATGTGTTTTGATGGGGCCACCAAGCCATATTCGTGTGTGACAGATCTGACCACCTGCCGCCATTGACGCACACAGCAAGGAGGTCGCGAGCTTCATCCCAGGCTGTGCGCTCCAAGTGTCAAGATCCCAGAGGAAGTAGATGCATGCGCAAACTCAGACAGCAGCGCAATTGGTTTGGCAAGCAACCTAGTAGCAATTGAAGAAGGAGCTCCTGTTGGTGCTAGAGCACCACGATCATTTGTTTTGATGATAACAAAACACGTGTCATTTAATATTTGCGCTTTGAGTCCTAGATTTCAGGTCAATCGCAAATGGATACGTGATTAGATGGAGTTCGAGCTCGCATCCAGGACAGATTGGAGGAGCTTGATGGAGAACAGAAGAGATTCGCAAGGAGCGATATTTTAAAGATGGAAGGAAATGAAGAATAGGATAGATTTCCTTCTTTTATACTTGTTGTATTTTTCGTTTCTTTTGTTGCTCTTTATTTCCTTAGATAATTCATGTTAAAGAGCCTCAAAGTACCCTAACAGTAGTCCTAGGAACACCTGCACAACCCTAGGATACTTAGGTTTTCTGTAGAACACTTAGAAAACCAATATAGGGTTCAAACAGCACTTTCAGACGTCTAATTCTCAAATCAGACGTCTGATAAAGTTTTTTAAGACGTCTGACTGTTGTTTCAGACGTCTGATAACTATTAGGCTGGACCTGGTATTCTATCTGATGAAATCAGACGTCCAGACCTTAGACCAGACGTCTTAGGAGACGTCTGATGACTTTGCCAGACGTCCAATTAGTGGACCGTTGGCTGGCTTAGCAAACACTCAAGATTATGACCGTTAGAGCCTTATCAGACGTCCTTAGGCCTTTCCAGACGTCTGATAAATGACCGTTTTGCCTCGGCTGACCCAAAATCTCTTCTCAGAGATTTTCTAGCCATTGCAACGTTTGGAAAATCCATTCCCACAGTAAAAGTAGGTTTCCAGACGTCCAGACATAGTGCCAGACGTTCTATATGTCGTCTAATGGACTTGCACTAGAACCCTGTTTAGATCTGATCCAAGTTAGGAAGAGACCCGCCCAAAATCAGACGTCTGACCTTGGAATCAGACGTCTTAAAGTGAACTTCCAGACGTCTGATGCTAGAATTAGACATCTGATAAGCCTGTCAGAACAATGATTGTTCCTGATTTCGGGCTGATTCTCTTGGGCTTTGCACCCAACGGCTATGGAACCTTTTCTAAGCCTTCCAAAGCCTTCCTAAGGCCTCTATAAATAGAGGGGAGCCTTTGTAACATAAATACACACCTAGATACACAAGACACACTTGGCTACACACTTTCACACTCTCTTGTGTCTTAGCTAGCTCTTGTTCTCCAAGCTCAAGCTCCATTCTCTTGAGAGCATCAAGCTTCGCGCACCCGCTCTCCCGCCGTTGTTTACGAGAGCGACGTTGCGCTGTCGCGTGGCACACGCACCGCGTCATCAACTCGACGCACTCCTTGCAAAGGGGAGTTTCCTAATTCCTATAGAAGCTTAGGTTAAAAATTATTTTGTTGGCTCTATAGGATTGTTGTTTATTTTATCTTTGTTATTTAGTTGGGTATTCGCTTTGCGAATTCCCGTCTCCTTCGTGGGACAAAATCCTTCTCGTGGAGAGAAGGGGTTGAGGAACGCTACCCTCGTACTTATAGCGTGGTTGTAATTGAGGTTGAATCACCCTCGTTTAAAGTGATTCGGTTAGTGGATTTGATCAACTTAGTTGATCGAAAAATCCTAACTCGAGAGGGTTAGGTGGTGGTTTTCACCCGGTTTGGGTTTCCACCTAAAAAATACTTGTGTACTTGTGTGTTTGTTTATTTTGTGAGATTATTTATATTTCATTTCCGCAATTATTACGTCACCCCCTCCGAGTAGGGAACCTTCAGCTCCTACGGGCACGAGCGCAGAAGCGAGTGGGACATTTAGTCCCACCTCGTGAATGCATGAGCACAGCCGGTAACATAAATTGTATTTGTGTTTTATGATGTCTGCCTCAAGACACACAGGGGTGAGGTCCCTCGTCCTTACCACGCCTCATCCGCGACACTCCCCCGCAGACCTGGCACCGGACCCGACTAACCTATCTGTGCACTCCTCGCGTACCACACCCACGCCGATGCGCCTGGACCCGGGCACATGACTGACCCGATTACCCGGCTCTGGGAGGGCGTATCGAAGAGAGAAATAGAGAGAGAGAGACATGGGGTAGGGTAGGGTTAGGTTTTGCTCTTCAGTGTGTGCAGGGAAGGAGGAAGGAAGGTGCAGCTGGAGCTAAGGAAAGGTGAAGCTGACCCTTAGTCACAAATAAGAGAAGTCAAAAGAGAAGAAGGAAAAACAAAGCAAGAAGGAAGGCCACAGAGAAGAGGAAGTCAGAGGAGAGCTAAGGCTAAAGAAGGAAGGCTAAAGGAAGAAGAAGAGAATGTCAGAAGGGAAAAAGGAAAAGCAAGGCTGACGAAGAAAAAGAAGAGCAAGGTAGAGGCACTGTGCAAGAGAAGAAGGAAGGAAGAAAGGAAAGAAGCCAAAGAGAAGAAAGCCAGAGGAGGCTGAAGGAAACAAAGGCAAGGTGAAGCTGACACTTAGCCACAGACAGATAGCAGAAAAGAGAAGACTTAAGAAGGAAGGGTAGAAAACAAAGGAAAAAAAGAAGGAAGAAGAAAGTAAAGGCTAGAAAGGAGCAACAGAGAAGAAATAAGGAAGAAGAAGTAGACGACCAAAGTCAAAGAAGAATAGAAGAAAAAGAACTAAGGAAAAAGGAAAATCAGAGAAAGAGAAAGCAAACAGGAAATAGGAGAGAAGAGAGATATCTTTTTAAGACGTCTGATCAGAAGTAGACGACCAAAGTCAAAGAAGAATAGAAGAAAAAGAACTAAGGAAAAAGGAAAATCAGAGAAAGAGAAAGCAAACAGGAAATAGGAGAGAAGAGAGATATCTTTTTAAGATGTCTGATCATGGAATCAGACGTCCAATTTCTCTATTTTTGCCACAATTGACTCTTGCATTTATATTCTGAATTAAGTTTTGAGTAATTCTAAGTGTTCAATTACATTATCGAGATTAGTGAATAAATTCCATTTGCTTCCTATGTTCGACCTCGGATACTTAGGTTTTTGAGTAATAAATTCTTATTTGTCGTCAACGCTTGATCACCTATACTACAACGCAACTGACTTAAAAAGCGTGACAAAGCGTTGCAAACAGGATTATACTATTTGCAAACACTTTCGCGACTTCAATACGAGGAATATGCTATTCTAAATGGAGCTTGCAATTTCCTTAAAAGTTCAAGGCTATTTATGCAATTTTCACGTCAGGAATTAAGCTCCCAAAAATATGTATATGATGCATGTGTAATGGCATATCATGTAAATTTGATTTGCATGCAAATCTGATTTAAATTTCAATGTAGAATGATGCACATAACACAAGTGAAGTAAATTCAAGAAACTATAAGTGCATCCATGCAATGTGGCCTGAATAAAATAATAATATCTAAATGGCAATGGCATGCAATGTAAATTTTAATTGAGGAGAAAACAGAGGATTTCTCCTCTCTCTTCCTCGTGCGCACGAGGAGGCTTCGTGGGAGGAGATACGCAGCAAGAAGGCACATCTTGACGAGGGCTACGCGATGGTGGTGACGCGGCGGCCGGAGGTGGCCGGAGGCAGCCGGCTGGCGAAAAGGAGCACCGGCCTATCATCGGCAAGTGGCTGCACGGCTGCTGTGGCTGTGGCTCATGGGCATGCATGGCTACTTTGGCTCTTGCGCACGGGCGCGTGTGGTTGCGCTGCACTGCCTGCAGGTGCGTGGCTGCTATGGTCACACTGCTGCGGGCAGTGCTTTGGGTACTTGCAGGGCCGCTGGAGAGGAAGAAGATGACAAAGAGGAGGGGCAGTACGGTCTGCAGTGTGCGCCTTTGTGCACTATGAGGGCGCTGCGCGGTGAGAGGGGGCGCTTGCATGCACGCACACGGGCGATGGAGAGGATGGTGCGACGCCTGCAGGGCACGGTTGTGGCAATGCTGTCAGGGCAGGATGGCGAGGGTGTTGATGAGCACAAGGGCGCGGACGCAGGCGCACGGTTGCGCTTGCAAGGGCGCGGCTGTGGCAGTGCAAGGGCACTGCTGTAGTGGGAAGATGAAGCACATGCTTGGAGGCGCGCAGTGGCAGGCTGGCAAGGGCTTGGTGAAGGTGCTGGTGGCATGGCGTGCGGCTGCAGTGAGAGTATTGCAGTACTGCAGGAGGATGGTGAAGGCAGTGCGCGCGATGGGTGGCTGGCGAGGGCAAGGTAGAGTGCTTGCGGTGGGCAGGCAGTGGAAGTTGGTGTGCACAGTGCACACTCTCCCTACAGTGCATGCAGTAACTTCACGATGGTCCCCTACCTCAAGCCCCTCCGCCTCTCTCTTTTTATCTCCTCTCCCCGCGTGAGCCAAGGGATTTTCAAAATCCCTTACTAAACATGGCCGACGCTGTTGGTGGGGTTGTTGAGGCCGGCCGTAGGTTGAGAAATTTGTGAGGGAAAATATCTTTTCACCCCGCTGTTCTTTTCCACCATTGATCCTCCTCCCTCTTCTTCCCGATTATTAGCTTGATGGAGTAGATTAAGTGGAGAAGATGTAACGAGTGCGCTGTTGCGGGACCTGCATGAAATATAAAATAATTACATAATAAGCAATATAATAAATGTAAACTTAAATAATGACCTAATGTGGCTATTAACAAATATACAATGTTAGAATTGAATTACTTAGGCGTAACAATAGTCCATTAAAATGGACTCATCACTGCACGGTGGGTGGTGGTGGGTTCCGTGGAGTTGTAGAGGGTGACAAAGAAGAAGATGAAAAGGGAATAGTAGGTGGTGTTATTGGTGGGTTCTTCGTGGGTGTGAGACTTGGTGAGGGCGGCTGCTGTGGTGAATGGGTGAGGGCAACTGCAGCGGCTAGGGGTTGGCAAAGAGAAGATGGTGAGGGTGGTTATGGCGACGGCGCGATGGTCACGGTGGAGGCACACGGTGATGGGGCCGTGCGCTGTCACCGTACGGCCGGTCATGGTGGGTTTGCGATGGCAGAGGAGGTGGTCCACAATGCACACTTGGATCACGATCTACTCATGTTCCACGGTGGTGTTGGTGGAATCGAAGAATGGCCTCAATGTCAACCGACCTTCGCCGCCCCCCCATCCCCCGTCCTTTCTCCTCTTTTTAAACGCCTCTCAAATTTTGTTTCCTTCCTCGAGATCATCTCCAACAATCTGACCGGGTTGTTGTGAGGTTGCGAGATGCACGGCTGAACTGCGAGGAGAAAGAAGGTGGAGAGAAGCTCAGGGAGGCGATCGCGCATTCTGTAAGAATTCACAGAAAAGAAAACAAAAAATAAATTGGGTTATTTATAAAAATAATCTAAAATAATACATGAAATGCATGCATGCCCCTATATGCAAACATTAATGTATTTACATATCAAAGTATGCTTTGTATACGTAGACGCTACCATAATAATTTGGCATTTATGTATTAATTAGCCACAAATGTGGTTTCATCAAATGCTCCCATGCCTAAATTTTGCTAGTCCCTAACAAAAGTGAAAGATGATGGAAGCGACCAAAGACTTCTGCTTTTCTCATTCCAAAGATTTAGAGATCCAGACAAAGGTGAAGTGATAATAGCTTAGGTAATAGATCCAGATGGAAAGCCAACTTGCACCTAAAGTTCATGCTTTACCCTTGATAAAATTCTAACTGGATAGGCAACTACTTCCCTTACGGATAAAGCAGAAAATAATCTTTAATTTAACCTTGACTTTTTGGCTTGAGTAGGAGATACTGAATTGAATGGATTAATATTTGGTGGCTCACACTCATCTGATGTTACATGTAGTCTACTACTGCAGACTCTAGATCTCTAGACTATTAAACAAGTCAACCCAGAGATAGAGGCTAAATACTGTGCTCACTTTGCGTTCCTTTGCACTAACTCACTCTCTCTTTTCTTTTTCTTTTTTTTCTTTTCCTTTTTTGAGATCACATATCTTGCCAAATTTTGTAAATGTACTCAATGTTTGGTGGCCTCACATGGCATTTGCACTTCAATGAAAGTCCTAATAACCCACCAACTAAGTTAAAAGTCCTCAGCCAGTATTTGGGTGATCAGAAATACTGAAAAGTATGTATAAGTCATATTTGGTGGATCGCGATGAGTATTTTTGTTGCCCCAGAAACATCAACACATAATGAAAAATGAAGATAGCACTATAAACTTGAACTATTTTCTTTTTCTTTTTGTTTTTTATTTTTATATTTTATTTTTTTATCTAAATATAAATCCTTCTTTTCTTCTTTTTTTTTCTTCTTTTTTTTATTTTATAACTAACACAAAACGACACATACTTTTATTTATGAGGCATTATTAGGAATGATGATGGTCAAGAGAATATTGTGTGGCTTATTTGGTGAAAGTGCCTATTCTTGGCACCGGGAATGAATGGATAGGACAATTGTATTTCTAACCTTTGACATTACTACCCTCCTTCAGCCGAGGACTCTATGAAGGACGGTCGTAACCATCCACCATAGTCATAGTTTTATTCGGACTCAATGTCTATGTACTTGCCTTATTAGGTGATTCTCAAGAATTCACACAATATTTGCACGTAGGAATAAAGAACGAAAACTATGCCTAACTCTGAAGTATCCTCATCTAATTATCCAGAACTTAAGAGTCCTTGTACTAGACTTAGTGCACCAGTAGTCTCTCTACTTCTCCTCACAAATATTAGGTGGATCTAATAGAAGATAGTATGCCTGACTCTCTATTAACTGTCCAAGGGTTTAGCAGACTAAAAATGCTTATTGATTTTCTACAAAGATCCATTACCCAATCTATGTTCAAGTGAAGTAATTGTACTAGATTCTAAATTTAAGAAACAATTTAAGAAGAAAATCTTTAATGAAACTTCCTTGATAAAATTTTCTGCAAGAGACTAATCAATTTAGCTCAAGAAAATAAAAGAGATTTTTTTTTCTTTTCTTTTTTTTTTTTTGGCTAATGCACTATCCTAAATGCATGCAAATATTTATAAATGCTATAAACATCCTCAAGTTATACCCCCCATGCCTAAGACTAATAGTATCCTCATTGGAAAAATAAAGACATAGAAGAATATCACCTACAGAGAGTGGGAGGAGCTAAGGCTCCTCAAGCCGAAGTATGTCCAAAGCCTGGCCATCTAAAAGAGTAACATAGGGTTTAAGTCATTAGCCATTTACTTTAAATCTCGCACCAAAACTAGGGTTCCAAATCTCTACAACTCCATGAGGGAAGGCATTGATAACAACGTATGGCCCATCCCAACGGAACTAGAGCTTTCCTGGAAATAATTTAAGTCTGGAATTGAAAAGTCAAACCCACTAGTTGGGCTCAAAGTTCTTTCTAATGATGTGCTTATCATGGATGACCTTTGTACGTTGCTTGTAAGCTTGAGAAGTTTCATAGGCTTCATTACGAAGCTCCTCAAGCTCTCTTAACTCCAGCATACGTGCCATTCCCACTTTATCCAGATTTAAGTTAACGTTTTTAATAGCCCAATAGGCTTTGTGTTGGATTTCAACGGGAAGGTGGCACACCTTTCCATAGACAAGACCGAAAGGAGACATGCCCAAGGGATTCTTATACGCTATTCTATAGGCCCAAAGAGCATCATTTAGTTTTTTAGACCAATCCTTTCAGTCGAGCCTGATAGTTTTTTCTAAAATTCATTTAATCGCCCTATTAGACACTTCAACTTATCCACTTGTTTGGGGATGGTAATGTGTGGCTATCATGTAGTTGACTCCTAAATTTTGGAGTGGTCTTATGAAGTGCACGTTCTTGAAGTGAGGTCCTCCATCACTTATGATCGTCCTTGGGCACCCATATCGAGAAATGATATTAGCCTTAACAAAATCCAAGACCACGGAATGGTCATTGGTCCACGTGGGTGTGGCTTCTATTCATTTTGATACATAGTCCACAGCCACAAGGACGTACTCATATCCAAAGGACACAGGAAAGGGACCCATAAAGTCAATGCCCCAAATATCAAAGATCTCAACAGGGAGAATAGGTTGCTGGGGCATCTCATCCCTTTTTCCGATGGTTCCGATCTACTGGCAACGTAGACATGCACCCACATATGTATGTGCATCTCGGAATAATGTGGGCCACCAAAAGCCAGACTGAAGAACCCTATGGGCAGTCTTTTTTCCACTAAAATGCCCTCCACAGTGGAGGTCATGGCAGAAACTCAGAACACTCCTTTGTTCTTCATCAGGGACGCAACGGCGGAAAAGTTGGTTAGGGCCTATTATAAATAGCTCAGGTTCTTCCCAGTGATAAAATTTAGTGCCAGTAAGAAACCTGTCTCGCTTCTACTTGTCCCAAGTACTGGGGGTAATGTCCATGACCAGATAGTTCACTATGTCAGTGAACCAAGGAGTTTTGGCCTCCACGGCCATCAGAACTCATCAAGAAAAGTCTCTTGAATAACACCAGTCGGGGTTAATGCCTCAATAGGGATCCTATATAGATGATCTGCTACCACATTCTCAACTCCTTTCTTGCCTTTAATTTCCAAGTCAAACTCTTGGAGTAGCAGAATCCAACGAATTAAGCGAGGTTTGGTGTCCTTTTTAGCAAGAAGATGCTTTAAAGCAGAATGATCAGTGAACACCACAACCTTGGATCCCAGAAGATAAGATCGAAACTTTTCCAAAGCAAATACTACAACAAGAAGTCCCTTTTCAGTGACCGTGTAGTTTTGCTGAGGATTCGTAAGGGTCTTGCTGGCATAATGCAACACATGAGGTTTGTCATCAATCCTTTGACCTAAGACCGCTCCCACTGCGAAATCAAAAGCATCACACATTACCTGAAACAGGAGGCTCTAATCTAGTGCTTGGAGAATCGGCACGGTAATAAGGGCTTTCTTCAAGACTTGGAAAGCCTCACCACATCTATCGTCAAAATCAAAGGAAACATCCTTCGCTAACAGGTCGCAAAGTGGCTTAGAGATTTTACTGAAATCTCTAATGAAGCGCCTATAGAATCTAGCATGGCCAAGGAAGGATCTAACCTGACGAACATTGGTGGGCGATGGAAGTGTAGAGATGGAATCAACTTTTGCGGTGTCCACCTCTAATCCTCTCTTGGAAACTACATGTCCCAACACAATGCCCTACTGGACCATAAAGTGGCTTTTATCTCAGTTAAGCACCAGCTTTGCCTCTTCACAACAAGTTAAGACTTTATCAAGGTGCGAAAGGCATAGGTCAAATGACAAGCCGTAAATGGAGAAATCATCCATGAAAATCTCTACAAACTCGTCAATCATATCAGAAAAGATAGCCATCATACATCGTTGGAAAGTAGCTAGAGCAATACATAACTCGAATGGCATTCGGCGGAATGTAAAAGTGCCATACGAACTCATGAAGGTGTAACGCTTCTGATCATCAGGAAAGACGGCTATCTAATTATACCCAGAGCACCTTTCAAGGAAACAAAAGTACTTATTCCCTGGCAGTCGTTCCAAAATCTGATCAATAAACAATAAGGGGAAATGGTCTTTCTGGGTAGCTGTGTTCAAACAGCGATAATCAATGCAGACCCTCCAACCAATTGAGAGTCCAGTGGTTACCAACTCTCCGTGGTCGTTCTCTTCCACAATGATTCCTACCTTTTTAGGCACCACATGAATAGGATTGACCCATTTACTGTCTAAAATGAGATAGATAACTCCTACATCAAGCCATTTCAGAATCTCCTTTTTAACAACCTCCGGCATATTGGGGTTGAGCCTTCTCTGCATGTCTTGGAAGGGTTTCACGGACTCGTCTGTGTATATATGATACATGCAAAGGGAAGGATCAACACCCTTAATATCAGCTATTGACCAAGCAATTGCTTCCTTGTGCCTTTGTAAACACTCAAGCACAGCTCTGCCCTGTGATTCAGATAATGCAAACGAGATAATAACGGGGAGCATGTCGTTAGGGCCAAGGAAAGCATACTTTAATGTGCTCTGGAGGGGTTTCATCTCCAACTCATGAGCCTTTTGGATTGAGGGTTTAAGTTGAGATGTCCCCGCCTCAAGTAGCAGATCTACCTTCACGGTCCAAGGAGGGGATAGAGACTCTGTGTGCACCCCCAGCAACTCTTCTAATTCGGGTATATCCCCTTCAATTTCTTTAATAGTCGGAGGATGGTCCTTAGATATGACCTTTTGAAGGGGATCTCTACATAAGAGTACTGGAGTAGTCTATTCAATGATTTTATCAACTACCTCAATCTGGGAACAATCTTCCAATCCGGATTGCTTGTAGGTATCAAAAACATTCAACTGGATCTTCTTGTTCCCAAAGCCGATTTTAAGTGCCCCTGATCTACAATTGATAGAGGCATTGGCTGTGGCTAGGAAGGGATGTCCCAGAATAATGGACGGCTTGGTGGGCTTATTAGATGGGTCAATATCTAGCACAACAAAATCAACAAGGAAGAAGTCTTCCACTCTCACCAGGACATCTTCCAGCAATCCCCGTGGTGTCTTAAGTGATCTGTCTGTGACATGGAGGATGACTGGACTAGGCTTTAAATCACCTCCTCCCAAAAGGTCATAGACAGAGCTCAATAAAATATTCACCCCCGTGCCCAGATCGAGTAGAGCCTCATCAATATGTTGGTTACCTATAACCACTAAAATATACGGGGTCCCTGGGTCTTTCATTTTGGGGGGTGTTCCATGTTGGAGCATCGAGCTAACATGGTTAGGCAGGATGACCTTGGCTTGAACCTATCTCCTAGATCGACGTTTCTGGGTGCACATGTCCTTTAGAAACTTGGCATAGGATGGGATCTGTTTGATAACTTCCAACAAAGGCAAATTGATATGGACTTGCCTAAAAGTGTCCATAATTTCATCTGTCCTGTCATTGGCTCCAGATGAGCCAACAGAAGATTCCCCAGGAGCAAATAGGCGCTCTAGATAGGGCACCCTCAGCTTTTGGGTAGAGGGGTCGTCATGGCGGGAAAGGGGTGGTGGAATGATGACATCCTCAAGGTGGGTGATTTCTAGCGAGGGAGAGCAGTGTGGCTCTTCCTCGGTGGAGTTGGAAGTTGGGTTTGATGTAGGAGGGGAATCCTGAGAGGTGACCGTAGGAGTGCTATCAGGCTTGTCGATTTTCTTTCCACTCCTTGTCACGGTCACAGTTTGGGCGTGCTCCCTGAATATGACCCCCTTGCCCTTTGGGTTCTCCTCAGAACAACTAGGCAACTTCCTCGGATCCCACAGCCTAACTACCTCTGTAAGATAGCCAATTTGGGATTGTATATCAGTAATCATCTTATTCTGAGATTGGATGACCATAGTTTGATACTCTTACATCGCTTTCATTATGGCTTTAAGTTCATCCATCTCAGAAGGCTTATTCTGAGGAGGGTTTGCATAGGATGGCTGATATATGGGTTGGGGAGGTAGGGGTCTTATATTCCCTGAGATAGAAGCATCACCTTGCTTCCATGAGAAGTTTGGATGGTTCCACCACCTCGGATTATAGGTATTAGAATAAGGGTTATTGCAAGGAGGTGGGTGGAAACCTTGGGCCGCATTCAAGTCAGCCTGAATCAAATGAGGGAATTGATTTTCCTGGTGTCACTCTGCAATGGCGTGCGTTGTGCTTTGGCAAATGGAGCATTCACTTGAAGCCTGAAAGATAGAGGCTGCTTGCGGATTCATGCCGGTGTTTGCTAAAAGCCTATCAAAATTTTTGTTCAACAATTGAATCTGATAAGCCAAATCCTGAGTAGCCCCGGCTTCATGGGCCTCTATCTTCCTCTGCAAAATTGATGGTTTCTTTCTTGATAAGCAGAGGACATATGTATGGAATTGTCACTTAATGTTTCAAATAATACCCCAGCTTCATCCTCCATTTTGGTCATGAAGGTTCCTGCACAGGTTGCATCGATGGTTTGCCCATGCCTTTCAGATAATCCGTTGTAGAACCTTTCGACCAACTGCCACCTTGGCACCTAATGGTGGGGGCATAACCTAAGAAGGTCATTAAAGCGCTCCTAAGTCTCGTGAAATTGGTCCCCTTCCTGTAGAGTAAAACCCATAATCTCTCTTCTGTAATGGTTGGTCTTACTCATAGGAAAATACTTTTTCAAGAATTCTCCCTTAAGGGTGGCCCAATCATTTACCCTTGCATCAAGAGTATGATACCAGTGCTTGGCCTTATTCTTAAGGGAGAATGGAAATAGTCCTCATCAGGGCTTCATCAGTAAAGCCCTGGAGCTTCACTGTGGAACAGATCTCGGTGAATTCCTCAAGATGCCTGTAGGGATCCTCCCTAGTAGTACCATAAAAAGAGGGAAGCAAAGATATGGTGCTGCTCTTGATTTCTTAAGGATTATCCACTCCAGGTCTATGGATAGGTAGGGCTTGGTGGGTTGTAGGGAGGAAGTAGTCTCTCAAGGTTCTTTGATTTTCACCAACCCTAATCTCTTCTTCAGATCTTTCTTCAACCATTTTTCTTCTTTTTTGGTTGGCTTTCCTAATAATTCTTTCAGGCTCAAGGTTGAAAAGAAGACTATTTCTAAGAGAATGCCTACTAAGCATACACCAGGAAAACACAAAGCAAGAGGTCTTTGTTAAGTTAAAGCACTTTAAGCCCTCTTCCAACCTTTCTAGTTTGGCCAAATGGATTCAAGGCAGTATTTCTCCATTCCCACGTAAGTGGTATAAGAGAAGTAAGGCACTTGAGATTCCTGGTCAAAGGCTATTAAGGAGGTTGAGGTTACTTTTAGTTCTTTTGAGTGACCAATCAAGTTGTCAATCAATTACGCACCCTAAATAGACCTTCGAGTGCCCTAGTGACATACACTTTGCTACAATGATATTCTCAGATGCTCAAGTAAAAAGGTACTCCAAGCATGGAACTAAGGGATGAAAGTAAGACGAACCCTTCCTTTGAGGCAATGCATTAGCGGTGCCTCTTAACTACCCTTGAATTCCTTTAAGGGGTGTCCCCCTCCTTAGAGTATCAAATCACTCGGGCAAATGTTAATACCACTGTTTCAAAGAGAGATAGGAGGGTTTGCACCAAGAAAGAGATCAATGCCTATAGCCTTAAGGGTCCAAGTCCTAGTGCAGTGCCTATAGTGCATGCTCAGTGCAGGAAGTGTGCATCACACCGCGAAAAGTGATTTTTCTTTTGAAAACCGCAATCAAGTTATTCAAACACTTCCTGTATATTTTACTTTCTTTTCGAGAAGAAATGTGACCACTTATTAATCTTTTCAAGTCAGCTTAAGTTGACTTCTTTAATTATATCCAAATGCAATGCATGTGCAGATAACTGATGCAAAAGGATAGGAAGTACGTACCTTGCTCCAACACTCTTCGATGCAGAAATGCACGCAATGCAGTAAGAAAATCTAGATGCTGCTGAAGCAATCCTAGATGGTCGTCCTATAGAAATGCAGCTTCTAGTAGGCAGTTCAAATTTCTTTTTTTTAATAATAAATGTGCAATCAAAAGAACTAACTAAAAATAAACCTAGAGTCTAAAGAATCAGGGACACTCCCGCAAAAATTGGCCCCAGAGCACAAGGGTGAGAAAATAAATAACTAGACTAAACCTAAAGACTACTCAAAAATGCTGAATCAGAAGTCTAAGAGGACGAATCCTCCTAGATGGTCCTCCATGCAACTCCACACGTGTGGGATCAAGGCCCACAAGATCCTGTGATTACCTTCGTGTGTGGACGTTGCTCAAGGTCAACGTCGTCTCTCAGCTATGCCTGTCGCCTTGTCAGATTCCTCACACAAAAAAGATAAAGAATGATCAGATAAATGCGTAATTTAAAATAATCAGAAATAAAGTCAGGTAAATTTGTTGCGTCGATTGCCTCCCCAGCAACGACGCCATTTAATCGAAAGGATTTTCGCTTGCAAAAATAATCAAAAAAAGTTGTCGTCGCAATATGTAATGTGGTGGAAAATCTCCAATCAAAAATTATTAAAAATATACTGACATTGAACCACAAACTCAGGGCGTATTCACGGAGAGGCATAAAGTAATAAATTACTAATATTTGCAGTGAATTATTCAAATATGTTATACGAGTCTAAATGATGCGAAATCGATTTTGTGATAAGTTGTTGCATCAAATAAGATCAAAGATAACTGGAATGAGCATTCACACAAATTATATAGAAGCAGGAGGGTTTGAGAGCAATTACCCACAATATAAAATATTGCATCAAAAATACATTCTCTTCAACCATTCTCATTTAATCTAATTGACCTCCTCCTGTAGCAAAACAGGGGAGGTTGATTCCCCTTGGCATGCACACGGAGGGAGTCGTGGCTCGTGGCGCGGCTCGTTGGAGGAGTAGGGCCGGCAGAGAGGGTCACTCCGGTGGTGGTGCGGCGGCCTGCAGTGGTCGGAGATGCCACCGGCGACGAGGAAGAGGTGCGGCAGTGGTGGGTTGTTGGCGCTTTCAAGAGCTGTTGCAGGTGGCACGAGTAACACAGAGACGACCGCGACTGTGTGTAGGAGGTCGCACGCGTCTGCGGTGGTGTCGGAGAGGCGTTGACGTCATGGAGGAGGTGGCTGCACGGTGGGTGGTGGTGGGTTCCGTGGAGTTGCAGAGGCTGACGAAGAAGAAGAAGATGAAAAGGGAGTAATAGGTGGTGTTATTTGTGGGTTCTTCGTGGGTGTGAGACTGGGTGAGGGCGGCTGCTGTGGTGAATGGGTGAGGGCGACTGCTGTGGTGAATGGGTGAGGGCAGTTGCGGCGGTTAGGGGTTGGCAAAGAGAAGATGGTGAGGGTGGTTCTGGCGATGGCACGATAGTCATGGTGGAGGCTCACGATGATGGGGCCGTGCGCTGTCACCGCATGCCCGGTCGTGGTGGGTTTGCGATGGCAGAGGAGGTGGTCCACAGTGCATGCTTGGATCATGGTCTACTCATGTTCCACGGTGGTGTTGGTGGAATCAGAGATTGGCCCCAGTGTCAACCGACTTTCGCTGCCCTCCCATCCCCCGTCCTTCCTCTTCTTTTTAAATGCCTCTCAAAATTTGTCTCCTCCCTCCAGATCGTCTCCAACAATCTCACCAGGTTGTTGTGAGGTTGCAAGACGCACGGCTGAACTGCGAGGAGAGAGAAGGTGGCGAGAAGCTCGGGGATGCGGTCGCGCATTCCGCAGGAATTTAGAGAAAAGAAAATAAAAAATAAATTAGGTTATTTATAAAAATAATCTAAAATAATACATGAAATGCATGCACCCTATATGTAAATATTAATTTATTTACATATCAAAGTATGCTTTGTATACGTAAATACTATCATAATAATTAGGTATTTATGTATTAATTAACTCACAAATGTGGTCTCATCAATGGGAACACCATCATGAATCCTAACTAGCCACATTTAGTCAAGTTTAATTGTTAAAATCTCCTACCTAATCATCTGAGGGTCGTAACTCCGTATAATTCTGATTTGAGAGAACGGGAAATCAGGGTTAATTCAGTAATTTTAACAGCACATCATAAATACAGATTAACCATGAGATCACTGATGAGAGGCTCATCATGATCTCTAATTACCCCTAATTAACTAATCTTCCTAGTTAATTAGCTAAGGATATGTGTATATATGGGTTAATTATAAAATAAGGGATATATAGTAAAGGACCTTAAAATAAGTTAAAAATATTATTTTATCATTCAAATAATATTATTAATAATATGATTAATAAATGGACTCGAGATATTAACAATCATTCCTCTAATTAATAAGTTAATTAACCTAGGCATAATATGTATATATAAGTATGTAATAACTTAAGTAACCTTAGTTAATTAAATAAATTAATCTAAAAAGGTCAAAAATGTAAATTCAAGATCTAAATATAATAATTACCTTATTTACTAACATATATAAAAAGTTGAAAAAGATCTAAATTAAAATAAACCTTGAAAACCTAAGTTTACATTTTGGTCCTTATAATTCATTTCAATCGGGACCTTAATTTTCATACAAGTCCTTATGTTTCATTGCGTATAGGTCCCTATCTACTTCTTCCTCTTCAGCTGGTTGAACGGCTGACGACTGAGGGTGTCTCCACCGCTCGATCACCGCTCTGCCGACATCATCTTTCCTTCTCCAAGCTCCTAGAGCTTGCACTCACCATCCCATCTTCATCCATCGGTCTTGATGACTCTGATATCCTAATTTAGGGTAGAGGATAACCTCACCATCGTCGGAGAAGACACCAGTGGTTAACCTCCTCCTAGCCGCATACACATCCAGATTCCATCTCCTCCTTCATCACCGTCAACTATAAATAGCCCCTAACCCCCTCGATTTCTCTTAAGTTGGCTCCCTTCCCTCTTCTTCACTGTAGCCAACCCAATAGGCTATTCACTCCACAACTCTGGCAACTGTCCATCTCATCTTTCGACTTCTTCCGTTCACTTCAATTGGATCAGGGACTTCACCAAGGTCAGCCGCATCTCTGGACACAGGCGCTGACCAAGGAGTGCCTCCGCTTCATCCACATTCGCCTGCCGTAGATCTTCCTCAATACCCTCTGATTTCACTCATCCGTCATGAGCCTTCGACGAAGTTTCCTTTATCCCCTTCATCCAGGTAACAGTAGATAGGAGTAGATTAGGAGTAGGAGTAGGAGTAGGATAGTTTAGGTAGGTAGTTTAGTCATAATTTTAGATTTCAGAGATCGTCTTCTTCGACTCCAGCGAACTCCTTGAGCTCGCCAGAGACCTAATTTGGTCTTTTGAATCCACTTCCACCTTCCTTTATCACTCATAATCATTTCTAACACATTTAATCCCTAATTTGATCACCGATTCGCCTAATCCAAATCCACCTCCACCGACTACTTCTGCTGTCCATGGCAGCAGTAGTCGAGCTAATTCCACCTTCACTGGGCTCCTTCATCATCTATTCATCATCTAAGGACCCTATTCCACACTTTAATATGAGTAATTACCATCCATAATGTAAATGCCCAATTTTAATTAAGCTCCTAAGCTCGCTATCTATGGTGGCTCAAGAGTAGCTTAAATCATTAATTACACATATATTTATGATCGCAGACCTTCTTTGACTTGTCTCAACCACTCTTCTTAGTGGGAGAGCAAGTTCTGTGCCTCAACCCACTCAAAATCTATTCAAAGTGATTTTAATGATTAATCTTTCATCTAATGAATTTAAGAGGAATTAATTGCGATCCTGAAGTTCTTTGCAACCTCAGGAACACTTTCAAGTCAAGAATGGCATGATTCACCTTTCTGTACATTGTTTTTATCTTTCACCAGACTCACCAGAGCTCCGGCGAGCTCCGGCGAGTGAAACTCACTCTTTAGCCTATAGAAGATGTTTAAAAGCTCCAGAATGATTTAATGTTGATTACTAATCAGTTTGAGGATGTTTGTTTGAAGATTTAATGACTGGAGTATAGGTTAAGACTTCTTCTTCTCCAACTCCGACAGAGTTGGAGAAGCCTGTGCAGAAGCTCAAATGACATATTTAAAGTGTTTAGAAGATTCAGTGCAGTGCACTGAAGCTGTTCATGACCTCAGCTTATTACAGAAACTTTCCATTCATTCTAACGAACAAAGCACCTTAGGAGTTCAGGAGATGAGCCTGGAACCCTAATTTCTAGGGTTGAAACACCTGTTTAAGAGGTTGAGTGAATCTCTAAGGTTGAAAGGATCATATTCAAGGCTTTAATTTCTTGCAAAGAAGCTTAAATCAGAAAGTCAATTTTGAAGCTTCACAGTCAAACCTGAGTTGGAAACTTTGATTCTGAGCTCAATCTGATGAATTAAGGAGCTTAAATGGATTCTGAGATTCTGTTGAATGATTTTAGGGTGATTAAATTGAGCTCAAACTTGAAATTTGATTAGAATTTCAACCCTGCCAATTTGGGTTATTTTCAAACCCAAACTGATGGCAGTGGTCTTTTGTTGAGATTTGATCTTAAATCCTGCCCAGATCAGTTTGTTATAACCCTTAGAATCTGTTTAAATCAATTAAGAATGTTCTTGTGTGTGTGTTACACCAATTTTAAGTTTAAATCCTTTCTCTGAAGCTTTCAGAGAAGCTTGAAGCTTCTCTGCCAAAACCTGAAGCTTTAAGAGCTTAAAACCTACACCAATAGCTGCGGAATCTTCTGTAGAGCCCATTTAGACCTTTAGCTAAGTTAGAAAGTCCAGTTTGTAGACTTTGTGGGCACCATTTCACTTCTAGGCAATAATACACCATAGGAACCCCTTAGATTCACTCTTCAAATCGAAGAGGAAAACTTCCCTTCCACCTTAAATTGATTACACAATCTTGTAGAGCTACCTTAGAGCTTTCCATCAAGCTTTGATTCGCTTGATTTGAAGCTCTAAGTTAGAAGTTACCCTTAGTTGAAGTCGGGTCTGGAAGGGGGAAACAAAGTCCCACATCGTAAACCTTCGAGCGTGCGCCTTGGTATAAAATGAATTTGTTACTGTGGCTATGCAGTCGTCAAGTGCTTGGCGCGAAAAGAAATCTGAACTGAGCATCTGTGTGTGTGTGTGCAGGCATGTATGTGCCTGCGGGTGTGCGCCTGAGTAGGAGTGTGTGATGTTGTGGCCTTGGGAGGGCGAGGCCTAGGAGGCAGTTGGGCCAGTTTGGCTCAAAAGAAAAATAAATCGAATAACTCGAATCAGGCGAGGACCGAGTAGGGTCTGGTCCCACCCTGAGAAGGGTGCTGTGTATCCTCGAAAGGTCCTCGCCGCAAATCAAGAACCAATTTTTGGTTAAAGAGAAAAACCCAGTTCAACCAAGGAAGAGCAGAGAAGCTAAGTGCTGAAAGGAGAAATCGCTAAGTGTTGAGAAGCTAAGTGTTGAAGAAGAAAGGCTAAGGGAAGAAAAAAAAAAGGAAGAAGGACTCGCAAAGAAGGAATAACAGGCATGAAGACTATGGAGGAAGCTTAAGGAAATACTAAGGGAGAAGAAGAAGTTAGGAGCAAAAGAGGAAAAGAAAGAAAAGAAGCTCAAGAGAATAAGAGAGAATAAAAGCGAAAGAGAAAAAAAAATAAAGGATAAATAGAATAAAAGGAAATAGAGAAAGAGAGGAGAAAGAGAAGAAAAGAGAAAAAAGAGGCTGAAGAATAAAAGGAATAAAGAAGTTATTTTTCTTGTTATATTTTTAATTTCTCTTGCTTTCAATTGTTGTAATAAGGCTTGTTGTAATTAGTAAACTTTCATTTGCCTTAAATCTTTTGAAATAAATGTTGAAAATAAGATTTCATATGGGATTCTGCATATTTCTTCAATTTAAATCAATTTTTGCAAAATTCATGTTATTACAATTAATTTAATTATACCTCCTATACTTATAAGACATATAGAGTTAATTGGTGAATTTAAAATAACATATACCTCCCAGCGAACGACTTGAACTCAACCAGTTAAAAAAATCTAAAATGTTAGGTTAATTCGACCCTATACTACTAAATCGACACAATTTCGAGTTAACCTAAGTTACTTTCTTCTACTCTTAATTAAGTAAAATTAACTTAATTAACTGAGTTGAGAGAGAGAACGCATCAATCACTCAAGGGTTAAATGAAGGTCAAATGAGCTCAAAAGTCTAAAAAATGAGTCAACACTAACAAAAATAAGGTTTCACGGACATCAAGAATTGAAATAGCACATAAAACCCTAATTATCAACCTACTTAAAGTAAAGAGGTTCTGGTCATGATAAAATTCATCTAAACCTACTAAAATTCATAGAAAAATATTATAAAAGGTTTGATACCCTTGGTTTGACCATTTGAACCCATTTGACCTAGAATAGAGTTTCAAACGAAATTCTACCCTAATTTGGGCTTACGTGCAAATTACTCAGTCAAACGTGGTCAAAATTCAAATCCAAGTTCACCATTAGATTTCTTGGGTCCAAATTAGGTTAAGGTCAAAATTTGGGCTCAATCAGAGTCCATCTTGACCTAGTTTGCCATTTAACCCTTTAAAACTCTATTTCTTACATTTAGCCCCTCAAGTTTCAAATTTATTGCAAATGAGTCCCTAACTTTTCATCATTTTATTTATTTTCGTCCCTACCGCCATTGGTGTGAACCCGAGCTCAACAACAAGATTCGAGAGAGATTTTCTCCCCCAAATAAAGGCCAAACTTCTCAAAACTTGAAGAGAATGGTTGCGAGGATCTTCCCAACCGATTAGACCAAATCTTGGATCCTGATTTGCTTCCTAGAGCTTGAGCGAGATTGATGAATTTGGGATGTTAGTCTCCTAAGAACCTCGACCAAATCAGGCGGCCTTCCTCATTTAGAGCTCATTTTGAAGCTCTATAAGGTGACCCCAATTCCTTGCCATTCTCCTTAGCCAAGTTTTGAACTGGATTCCCTCTTCTTTTCTCTCCTCTGGCCAACCCTA
This sequence comes from Thalassia testudinum, assembly GCA_037157565.1. Taxonomy (NCBI): domain Eukaryota; kingdom Viridiplantae; phylum Streptophyta; class Magnoliopsida; order Alismatales; family Hydrocharitaceae; genus Thalassia; species Thalassia testudinum. The sequence goes on along the minus strand of JAZHRO010000026.1, from coordinate 18,047,243 downwards.
CTTGAGCTTTGATGATGCTCTCTAATCCCCTTCGTTTGACCTCCCAACAATCAAATTGGGAGGTTCTCTATCTTCGTCTCTGTCCTCCGCTCCTTGCCAGCCACCGCAGGAGTTTCCTTCCTCTTCATCGTAGTCATCCCACCTCGCCACCAACTTCGTCTTCTTCGGCGCCAACATGCCAACGCCAGCGCCTACTTCTTCCTAGTCCTACTCTCTCTTCCCTCTAATCTCCTCCTCTACATCTCCACTTCACTTTCATCCACATTAGCTTCACTTTCAACCACTGCACTTCCCGCACACACTTCATCTTCCCCACGGTCGGCGAAACTCCGACGAGTTCGCACGACCGCCACACATGTGCAATCGCCCTTCTACCACCACCACAACCATCCACGAGTTCCAGTGACCAAAATCCCCAAGCTTATTAGGGGATTTGGCCACTGAAACTCCTCCCTGAACACAACCACACTCCACCTGCAATTCCACCTTCACCCGACCTCAAACACCACTCAAATCACCTCGCCACCACCATCATCACCTCCCTCGTCTCACGGTGAGGCCTCTGAACCTTTTAATTTGGACATCTGGCCCGTATTCTTGATTTTCAAGTCTTGCCAAACAACTGTTGCTGCCACCATCTTCTCCAGTTATGTCCACTTCTCTTTGGCTTCCGCTCGACCAACCACTACCTGCACTCAACACGGACTATGCCCCAAAGCCCACTTGGGACTTCAATTAAGCAAGACCTACAGTAGAAGCCTAATCTATCAAAGACCACCATCTGCTGTAGCTGCGCGATTGCGCGCGAAGAAGGACAGAAGCTAGTCCCACATTATGTGGAAAGGAGCCGAGAATAGCATATAAGTGGAATTGCTGTCAGTGCCTCATTGCCTCAGCATGCACAAGGGTGAGTCCTCCCCACGCATGCCCAAATGCATGCGCCCTTGCCCGTGGTTCGCACCACGTGCGTCTAGGCTTGGGTCCGATTACCCGGTTACCTGGGTTGGACTATTGTCTGAAGAGAAGGAATCTGAGAGAGAGGAATCCAGTTGCCCTGGGATTCATTCTCCTCCCCCCTCGCTCAACGCTTAGGCATTACGAGGCCCTAGTGCCTTGTGTTTGTGAGACCCTTGCATCTCTACTATTGTTGTTCCTTGGCTTCTGCTGAGTTCTAAGGTTAAGGCGTCTGAACCTTTAACCCGATGTCTGACTGGCTGGTTTTGATATTGCCATGGATATTGGATTACATTTATTGTTGACATATTCGAGTTAATTGTAGAGCTTAACATTAGAGTTAAATTGGTGGTTCAAGCCACCATTTTAACCCCATTTTTTTGCACTCTGATTCCTGATTTGATTGAGATATTCTTCTGATTTACATTGAGCATTATTCTGATTATATTTGCATATCTTTCTTAATATTGTGATTAGTGGATTGAATTGTCAATTTGCTCCCTGCAAATGACCTCGAACTCACATTGATTTTGAGTTTATAAATTTAAGTATCATATCGCTTTTGTTCACTATACTACGATGTGTTTTCCTAAAACTCGATGAAAGCGATGCAATAATGATGAAAACCAAAATGAAACAAACTCCCACTGAATTGTAGTATCATCTAAAAGATACAACACCCATTTGGGCAACATGCTCATGAAAGACTCTTGGCGTTAACTCTAAGTGAATGGGTCTACCACCATGGAGTGAGATTCAATGTGTTCTATGGACACTTGACCACCTTGAACTCTTTCTTTAACTACCAGAAACTCTATGTCAATATGCTTTGACCTTGACAAACTTTTGTTGTTGTTCGAATACAACACTACCAAATTATTATCACAATAGATTTGTAGTGGTCTTTCAACACTACCCATAATATGTAAAGCTATAACAAAATTCCTAAGCCATATTGCCTGATTCAAGGCTTTAAAGCATGCTATGAATTCTGCTTCCATTGTAGAGGTAGCTATCATCGTTTACGTAACACTTCTCCATGAAATAGCTCCTCCTGCTAGCAGAAAAATATAGCTCAAAGTGGACTTTCAACTATCCTGATAACTAGCAAAATTGGAGTCCGAATACCTAAGGACCACTAGAGTATCTGATCTCTTATATGTGAGCATGAAGTCTTTTGTTTTATGTAGATATCACATAACCTGTTCGGTTGCCTTCCAATGATCAAGTTCGAGATTACTTAAGTATCTACCTAACATGCCAACAATGTATGCAATATCTAGTCGCATGCAGAGTTGTGCATACATCAAACTTCTCACTGCCGATGCCTAGGGAATGTTCTCCATTTCCTTAGCTTCAACCTGATTCTTAGGGCACTGATTAAGAGAGAATTTATCCCCTTTAGCCAGAAGAGTGTCTCCTGCCTTATAGTTTTCCATGCCAAATCTCTTTAGAATGGTTTCAATGTAGTTCTTTTGTGATAATCCAAGGATACCCAGAGAGCGATCTGTTTCGCGTAAAATCACATTTTTGTTAATATTTTCATCGTAGTATAGTGCAAGAACACGTCCACAAATAATTTTAACGAAACTTGGCAAGTTCGGTCAAACTCAAGGAGGTGGAAATGCGACTCAATTTGATTTCAATATCTACGATGTGTTGAAAATAACGATCTAATCTAATTAGAACTAAAAACAATAAGCAAGATAGATGTGAAGCAAGTCAACTTTATTCAAATAGTAATCATGCCAGTTCTCCATATGGTTGAATGCTTGACAAGAAAATTAACTAGAATAACTAGAACTTAATTAGAACAACTAGAACAAAAAACTACTAGAACTAGAACTACTAGAAGAATTACAGAGAAGACTATGTATTCTACTAGAACAAGGGCACCAACGAGTGGACCTTGGTGGCCTTAGGAGGACGTGGAGGGGCAGCAATGGTGCACCAAGGGTGGTCTTAGTGGACGTCTTAGCGAGTCGAAAAGAGGAGAGGAGGGGTCTGGAGAGGGAGATGCTCGGTGGTGGAATTTTCTGATCAAATGGGGAGTTTGAGGTCCTTTTAGTTGCCAAAGCGAGAGGCAACATGGGTTTTTTTAGAGCCCCAATCCATGCTAACAAGTTGAAGCAATAAGAGACGTCAATCTGAAGATCCACGGCTTAGATCACGTCCAGATCACGTGCCCACTTGCCTTCTGATGGGAACACCATCATAGTCCCTAACTGACCACTTTTAGTCAGGTTTGAAAGATAAATGCTCCTACATAACCATCTAAGGGTTATAACTCCACTTTAGGCTGTTTCGAGAAGAGAATAGGAAACCAAGGTTAATTCTGTAATTTTAACAACATATCATGAACATAGAATAACCAAGGGGTTTTTTAGGGGTCTATGACCATTAAAGACTAATAAGTGGGTCTATGCAGACAGAAACAGGGTTTCACGCATTTTGAGAACCAATACAGCACCCAAAACCCTAATTTCAGACCAACTTAATTTCAGATCTACTTAAATTATAAAGGTTCTGATCAAGATAAAATTTATCTAAATCTCCTAAAATTCATAGAAAAATATTCCTTAAGGTTTGGTAACCTTTATTTGACCTTTGGAACCTATTTTGACCTTAAACAAAGTCATAGATAGAGTTTTGCCATAATTTGGGTTTCTACACAAATTGCCTAGTCAAACTTAGTCAAAACTCAAATCTGACTTCACTACTAGATTTCTTGGGTTCAAATTAGATTTGTACCAAAATTTGGGCCAAATCAGAGTACATGTTGACCTAGTTTGCAATTTGGTCCCTAAGAATTCTATTCCTCACTCCAGGCCTTTAACTTTCGAATTAAATACAAACTACCCCCCAACTTTGTTGTCTTCTTCACAAAAGGGTACCTACCACCATGGAAGGTGTGAACACAACAACACCGACCTTCAATCAAGAATTTCTCCCTGATTTCTTGATCAATTCCTTCCAAATTTGGAGGGAATGATCTTGAGAGAATCCTCAATCATCTAAAACTTGTCTTGGACTCCAATTCTCATCGAGGAGCTCATGCGAACTGTTCAAGATTAGGGATCTCTTTCCTTGGAAATTCAAGGTCTTCAAGCTTGTTTCCATGCTTGGACCAACCCCTGAGACCTTCAAAAGGTCACCCAACGCAAGACCTCGCTCCTCAGCGAGTTTTTGGCCGAAAACAACCCTTCCTCCTCTACCTCAGGCCTGCTCCAACTCATCTCTGGAAACCTTCCTCCTCTGGCCTCTTTGCCTGCTGCCACGTACTATAAGCATCAAGTTCTTCTTCCTCTCCGTAATCCTCACCTTGCCACACCTGCAAAGGGCCTCCTCCCCTTTCAGACATCGTTGTTCCTCTCCTTGGAGCTTCTTTTGTCTCCGACGTTGGCCAATCATAGCTGGCATCGCCCCCCACCCCTCATCGTCTACAACTGCTCTACTTCGACTCCTCACCTTCCCCTGACCCGACCCACACACTTAATCTCCACTTTTGCACGCTCACACGACCCTGCCACCGTCACCTTCTTCAGCTCTGGCGAAGCCCTCTACTCCACTACACCAAATAGCCTGACACCGACCCCTACACCTTTGTCGTCCCTCGCCCACCAAAACCCCTCAAGAAATTGAGGAGATTGTCCTCTTAAACACTCCACCCGACACTACCCTCACCGAACCACCTTCTCGAGGTCGCCAGACCTCCACATACACCCTCACGCAACACCACACCCACCATCACACTCGTTGACGTTCGGCGATCCTCCTGAGCTGCTCTAATGTGGCCATCAGGTTGTATTCCTTATTTCAGGTACTTCATTGTCACTCCATCGTCGCCCTCATCTTCTCCAACCTTCACTGCAATTCTCCAACCTTAATCATCCGTGAATCCACTCCCAGGTTGTGCGACTGAGTTCCAGGTCTCTTCCCAAGTAGTCAATTGGAGATTCAGCTACGCCTTCGCCTTCAATTGGAGTGTCATCTCCTTAGCTATCGCGCAAAGAAGAGAGGGACAAAGATAGTCTCACATCATGAAGGAACGAAGCCTTGAAGATGCATAAAGGCAAAAAGTGACTAGGGTTGTTTGCCTTTGAGTTACTGGGGTCAGGTCCCTACCACACCCTCGCACACACTGTGCCTCACGCGCTCATCCACGCCCTCGCCCGTGCACATGCCACGTGGGTCTGGGTGTAGGATCGATTACCTGCTTCTCATGTTTGGTCCGATTCTGAACTTGGGTAGAGAGAAAGAGGATCTAAGAGAGAGGGGGGTAAGCTTTTCACTTGTGCACTCCATCTGCTCTTAGTACGTAGCGAAATTCCTTAAGCCTGTGCTAAGCCTCTCTTGAGGAGTGAAGGAAAGAAAGGGAAGGTTCTGAGGCTCTTGCTCTTGGTGCCTCTTGTAGTGCTGTGCTTACTGAGGCTTAACACTTAAGCCATCTGATACATAAGGCCGACGTCTGAGCTTACTGTGGCATCATTTTAATAATTTAATTACCGTGGACTAATAATTGTGATTTACTGTTGCGATATTTAAGTGATTGTGAGCTTAAACTTAAAGGGTTAATTTGGTGATTCAAATCACCATTTTAACATAATCTTTTTGCACTATTATTCTAATTTTATTGAAATATCATTCTGAGTATTGTTGCTTTTAAATTGCACCGATATTTCTTTTGATTGGTGAATTAAATTACATACTTGCTCTCTATGAACCATCTCGGACTCTACTTTCTAAATTTGAGTTTATAAATTTAAATGATTTAAGCAATTTTGTCCTCTACTATGATGCATTTCCTAAACAGTGACGATTTCGCCCGAACACCTCCATCATGCCTTCATCATGCGCTTTCACCAGATGCCGCCACATGGCACTTTCTATGTCATCTGATCGAGATCACACGGTTGTGCGCATGCCAAAGCCACCGCCTCTATTGAAATCGTGAGCCACGAGCGTGTTCAATCTTAACTGTCTGATCTTGTTGATCAACGGTCCTGATGAGCCAACGTCACGCTCTTGCCACTGCCTCTTCGCACCCACATTCAACAGCACGTTATCACGCGCGTGTCGATCCAACACGCCTCCACGAGCCATGGGTTGCCTCCAGTGTTGTGCAATGCAAATCTAATGCTCTAATTTTTGCGCACTCACGCGAAGTGTGCATTCGCTTGCTCCATGTGACTCGATCGAGTGCCCTTCATTCCTACTAGTGCTCTCTACCAACGCTCTACACAGCCGTTTGTGTTGCATTTTTGTTTTAGCATGCATGCACCCTCAGCCGTTGGATGAAGATCCAATGGCCCTCGTTGCGTATGAAAACTCCTTTAGAGGCTAAGGGTGCAATGAAGGGTCCTTAGGATGGCACCACGTGGTGTCATCCTGACCATCCGTCTTCCTACCTTTGTAGATGGTGCTACAGGGCTCCGATTGAGGTGATTCTTGCATCGTTGGACTGCGATCATCGCTCTGGGTCCATCCATATGGTCGAATTTATCATCCGTGGCCTTAAATTATCTACAATTATTATTGCCTATCAATTAGAACATAAAAATAGCATTATTATTTACATAACTAAATAAATCAACTATGATGCAAAATATGTCGCTTATACATGCATTATTTCTAAGTTAAGCTAGGATATGACTTAATTTAGGTAGATTAAGTCTTATGATTGATGCGCAATCACAATCTCGGTGTATCTAAATTCCTAATACAAAAGAAGCTTCACCAAAATCTTTCATCTCAAATTTGTTTGAGAGAAATCTCTTGGTTTCAAATAGTAAACCATTATCATTAGACGTAAGTAATATGTTATCAACATATAAAATTAGGAAAGCATGTTTGCCCTTATCGAATTTATGGTATACGCATTCATCAACTGAATTTGTCTCAAAACTAAATGAGACAACAACTTAAAGAAATTTGTAATACCACTGACATGAAGCTTGTTTTAGACCATAGATAACTTTCTTTAATTTGCTAACCATTTTCTTTGCATCACCTAAGGCAAAGTGTTATGGTTGCACCATATATATCGTTTCATTAATGTCACCATTAATAAACATCGTTTTCACATTCATTTGGTGTAACTCTAAGTCAAAATGAACCACCAAAGACATTATAGTTCTAAATGAGTCTTTTAAAAAAAACAGGGGAAAATGTCTCTTTGAAATCAATGCCTTCATTTTGAGTGAAACCTTTTGCAACAAGACGAGCCTTATACTTATCCACATTGCCTTTAGAATCCCTCTTGGTTTTACATTTTCATTTACAACCAATGGATTTTACATCTTCAGGCAATGGGACTAGCTCCCAAACGTCATTGTCACTCGTTGATTTCATTTCTTCATTCATAGCAATGGTCTACTCTTGGGAATGAGAACTCCGCATGGCTTGTCCAACGGATATGGGATCCATATCCATTTGGTCAACCTTATGTTCTTGGAGAAATACAACATTGTCAGCTAAAATTGCACTTCTCCTTTACCTAGTGGACCACCTCAGGGGTGCTTCCTAATTATCTTAAGGTTGTTGAGTTTGATCCATATGGAGATTTTCACTATTACTTTCATCTCTATCTATCGTTGGAACGACATTAGGAATAACAACTTGACCCTATTTAGTATTATCCTTAGGAATAGGGTCAACTTCCTAAAAATTAATGTGTCTATCACCTCCACCTAAACAAACATCCTCAAAGAAATGGGTGTTTCTCATTTCAAAGAATGAGCGAGTCTTAGGGACAAAGAACTTATATCCCTTAGATCGTTCCAAGTATCAAACAAAATAATAGCTAACCATTTTTTAGTCCAATTTTCTTTCATTAGGCCTATAAGGCCTAGCCTTAGCTAGACATCCCCAAATATGAAAATACTTAAGACTGAGTATTTTAACATTCCACATTTCATATGGGGCTTTTGGTACTGCTTTTGATGATAGCATATTTAAGATGCATGCTGCCATCTTTAATGCTTCTCCCCAGAAGGACTCTGGTAAAAAACTATGGCTAATCATGCTTCTTACCATATCCTTAAGAGTCCTATTACACCTCTCTGCAACACCATTCATGCTAAGTGTCCTTGGCATGATGTATTAAGGCACAATCCCACATTCATTTAGGAATAAAGCAAATAGTCATTGAAGTTGTTCTCCTGATCCATCATATCTACCGTAGTATTCACCATTAAGGTCAGATCTGACGGTCTTAATCCTTTTCCCAAGTTGATTTTCAACTTCAGCCTTATAGGATTTGAATATGCCCAAAGACTGTGACTTTTCATTAATCAAATATACGTATCCATATCTAGAGAAATCATCTATGAATGTAATAAAATATTATTGACCATTCCATGAAGCTATAAGGAATGACCCACAAATATCCATATGTGTTAGTTCTAAGACATCCAAAGCTCTTATAACACCTACACCTAATTTATTTGTTCATTTCTCTTTTAAACATTCTACACAGACATTTAAATCCGTATAATCAAGGGAATGGAGAATTTATGTGGAAATAAGCCTATCAATTCTCAATTTAGAGATATGACCCAAATGCCTATGCCATAACATTCCGGAATTTACACAAGTTAACTTTCGTTTCGTACCACTAGACGTAGCATGCAAGGTTTCAAAAGTAGATGAAGATGTATGAAGGTTATATAAATTGTTATTCACAAATAAAGAATTAGCAGCAATAAGACTTGAATCAAGAAATAACTTAAATTGTTTATCTCTAAACAAACAAGAATATCCAGACTTGTCCAATAATAAATAGAAATTAAATTCCATCGAAATGATAGTACAACAAATGTTTCTCAAAATTTAATGAATTGTACAATTAAATCCCATCAAAACCAATACTTAATGACAATTTAAAATCTACAGCAGCTTCGACCTCCACCTTCTTGCCATCGCCTACGTATATGAACCTCTCGGCTTCACTTGGCATTCAACAATTTAGGCAACCCTGCATAGACACGCTAATGTGAATAGTAGTTCCCAAATCTATCCACCAAATGTTTAAGGGTATGAAAGCTAAATTAACTTCCGAACAAACCAAAGAAAAAGACATACCCTTCTTGTCACATGATATAGAAAATACGTGGTTTGTTAAAAGTGGATTTTTGTTGTTGAGACCTGTAAAATCGATCAGCTTTTAAATTTATAATACCTAGATAGTGGGGTATCTAGGGTCGTCCAAGGAGGTAGGAATGCCCTTTAAAACTCTCGTTAGACAATAAGGAAATCAACTTTCTTTTTGGGAGCTTTTAATATAAGATTTTTTTATTTTTTAAATAATGGGCAATTACGCAAATGAAAGCGGGAAGGAGACTACACCTAACTTGCTAAAATTAAAACCTAAGTGACAAGTAATTATACTCTCTAAACTCACCCTAGGTACATGAAGACCTAGGGTAATTAGACAGAGTGTGTGAGTGCACTATGGTAAAAACAATAATACGCAAAAAGATGCAACAAGAATTTAAAAGAAGGAAACTTTACTTAAGGAGAAAATTATTTTACAAAAGGACAAGTAGAGGGATGCTTCTACTCTAACAAATGAAAATAAAAGAAAACAAAAGTCCTCCTGTTGGTGAAGAAGAGAGAGAGGCTTCTTGCTCCAAGCTCAGGTACTCCTAGGCTTGAAAAGAAGTTCTCCTTCTTCTCCTACCTTGAAAAGCTCCTTCAAGTTGGTGTCTTCCTTGACAAGCCCTAGGGGGGCGTGCCCTTTGCTCCTTCAAGGGTGGATGATCTCTACCCACAAAACTCCTCCTAGGGTGGTATGGAGCACCCTCAAGACCTCCTCCTAAGGTCCTCCTTGCCTGGCTACTCCTTTGGCTGGTGGGGGCACAAGAGAGAAGGGAAGAGGGGAAGGCACCAAGGGGACAGAGTGTCCCCTTAATCTTCTTCTTCTCCTTCTCCTGGCCATGAATATGGTGGGATGAAGGTGGAAAATATGAAGCCAAAGGATGAAGGTATGGTGGTGGTTAATGGGGATATATAAAGGAAAGGATGGGGGTTGTAGGTGGCTTTTGGGATGGATGGTTAGGATGAGTTTTAAGGGTACTTTAGTTGATCCTAGGGCTACTATAGGTTGGTGCCAACTCAAAGGTGGTGATTACCATCCTTGGTGCCTCTTGAGTTGGCACCAAAAAAGAGGGTTCTAGAAGGGGCTTGGTTGGTGCCACTTAATGGAGGGTAGAGATGGTTTGGGTGATGAGGCATAGGGCCATGATATGGTGGTGTTTTGGTGCCAAAATAAAGGGCTTCTAGAAGGGTATTTTGGCGCCAAAACAAGGTGGCTCTTGGTGGGGGTTGAGGGGCCAAGGGGTTTTAATGTTGGCACCAAGAGTTAGAGCTAGGGTGGACTAGGATTAGGTCTACTTAGTGGAGCTTAGGTAGATGGGTTCTAAGGTTAGTTATAGGTGGTGGACGGCCATTGGGAGCTAAGGTGTAGCTAAGCTAAGCTAGCTTAGATAGTAGTTGAGTAGATGAGGAGGTGGGATGAAGCTAAGGTTTAGGGAAGAGGAGCTGAGGAAGAAATGTCTGGAGTTGAACTGGAGCTGGTGGTTGTTGAAGGGAATTACAGGGAGCTACTTTAGCTGGCTTAGCTTGCTAGTTCTTTGCTAACTGCTAAGCCAAGTTAAAGTGAGTTGGCTTTTGCTGAAATATGCTGAGGTGAGTTGGGTCTGATCTTCCCGAGGAGGACCTACCTAGCTGGAGTAGCTAAGATAGCTTAGCTCAACTAGGTTGAGTTAAGTGGAGTCCCCGGGAGCTGGACTTGGGCTGGCTTGAGCTATTTAAAGTCATCTTAAGCTGACTTGAGTTGAGTGGAGCTGGAAGTAGCTGAACCTGAGTTGAGGTGAACTCCTATCAACTTAGTTGAGCTAGCTAGAGCTCCTAGTGAACTGATTGGAGCTAAGCTGAGCTAGACTCAACTAAGTTGAGCAAGGTCTGGGCTAACTTGAGCTAGGGTGAGCTAAGATGAGCTTAATGGAGCTTAATGGAGCTAACCCTAACTCAAGTGAGCTGGTATCTAGCTATGGTGAGCTGGATTTGGCTGAGTCCCCCAGCTGGAATGAGCTTCCTCTTCACCAATTACCTTCTTGAGTGCTAGGGTTTTAAGAATCTGTCTATCTGTTTGTCCCTAACACTCAAACAAATGTGTCAAAAACACAACAAATTATGCAATGCATGCCTAAATGCATCCCAAAAACTCGTTTGTGGAGTTAAAATCCTAAGAGTTAAGTTTGTTTTAAAGCATAAGAATGATGATAAATTGACATTTATCATCACGCCAAGCATGATACTCGGTATAGTCTTTCTTTACATGTCCTTCACCCTTACAGAGAAAACAAGTCACCTTAGGTTTCTTCTGCTTTCCTTTTGATGAAGAACTGGCAGCAGCATCATTTGCCCTTTTCCTCTTGGAACTAGTAACTAGGTGAGCACTCTCAGGCTTGTCCTACTTGAGTCTCTCCTCTTCTTGCACACAATGAGAAATGAGCTTATTAACAGACCATTTCTCCCTTTGATAGTTATAGCTTATCTTAGACTCTCCATACTGTGTAGGAAGAGATATCAAAACTAAATGCACCAGGAGGTCTTCTAACAACTCCAATTTCAATGCCTTTAGTTTTGAATCCAGATGAGACATCTCCATGATGTGCTCCCATATACTCCCAATTCCTTTATACTTAAGTGAGACAAGTTTCCCCAGAAGGTTTCTTGTCTCTACCTTTTCATTCTTTGCAAAACGTTCTTCTATCTCATCAAGGAACCCTTTGGAATTGGATTCCTCTAAGATATCACCCCTAAAATTTTCTGGTATGACATACTTCAAGATCATGAGACACATGCGATTGGAATGCTCTCACATCCCAAAGTTCTTCTTAGCATCAAAAGTACTTTGATCCGTAAGAGGAGGAGGTTGTTCCACCCTTAATGTAAGGTCCAGATCCATGCACCCCAAAACTATCATGACACTCTCCTTCCAAAATTTGAAATTGGCCTATAACTACCTGCTACTTGCATATCCTCGGGGACCATAAATGCCAAAATAGAATTGATGGTTCTACTCATCAACAAACCATAATTCTCTAAAGGGTTTCTATGTAATTAACCCCATATTATTAGAAGTGTAATATGCCCAATTCTTATTGGATCACTTAATGGACATATATACGAATATATACATATATGATATGTATTAATATAAGTTTCCTTATAATAATATATGTATGCCTACATAATGGTTCTAACGGCTTAAACAAACCAAGAAGAGGATTTCCCAAGTATAACTCCTTGCCCATATCCTTTATGCCAAGCACCACCCAGATCACTTCATGCAACTCTGAAGTTGTGCCTCTGCATAAATAAACTCTAGACTTAGCATAATTGACTCTTTGCCTTGATTGCTTTTCATATAATTGAAGGATATGCATAAGATTTGAAGCTTCTTATACACTTACTTCCCTAAGAGAATCATATCGTCTGCAAACATGAGGTGAGTGATAAGAGCAAGACTTCGTGTAAGCTTAAAGCCTACAATAATGTTATTAGCTAGAGAAATTTTTAAGTAGTGAGAGAAATTCGAAACAAAGGATGAAGAGGTAAGGAGAGACTAGGCACCCTTGTTGCACATTATGAGAAGGAAAAATAGTGTTAGTAGTATTACCATTCACAATAACTTGAAAGGATGCAGATTTAATGCCTGACATAGTGAGATTAACAAGAGACATATCAGCATGCAATTAACACAAACAAAACTAGACAAAATCCCATTCAAGTCTATCAAATGCCTTCTTCGTATCAAGCTTGAGTGCTATTGCTCCTTCTTTCCTATTTGAAGTTCTCATCACATGGAGAATCTCCTTAGCCAAAATGACATCATCTGCAATCTATCTCTCTGAAAGAAAACCAAACTAATTACCATCAATAATTCTTAAAAGAATTGGCTTCAATCTTCAAGCTACAAGCTTCAGCACTAATGTGTATAGTGTATTGGTGAGGCTTATGGGGAGATAATCCTTTGGTTCCTTGGGAGATGGTGACTTTGGTGCCAATTTTAGTAGGAAAAATTGTAAAGCCACAAAATTTGAGTCCCCAAGCTATTTCGAAATTAAGCATGTCAAGAAGAACCCGTTGACACTTACTAGGTGCGAATCAAGTCAGTGTAACTTGATAAAGAGAAAATGCATGTTTTGGTCAAACTCAATCAATTCTCAAGTAGAACTTGCTTAGAATGTTCCATATTTGGTGTCTTTGGATTCCTCTTGTCTCAAGCCTTTCAATGATTCTTGTTTCATAAAAATTCACATTGTGTAGCCTAAGTTACATACGAAACACGTTTAACAAGGACATACAAGCAAATGAATCGAAATCAGGGGTATTTTCATCCAAGTTGACTAATGAACGCATAGATTACCTACATAATATGTCTATTTTAAGCTACTTTTTTTAGCAATCATGGCGCCCACAGATTATGAATAATGCATTTTAGGCATATAGGCATTTTAGATCTTGCATACATTTTAAAGCTAATAACGCATTAACCCTTGTGTATTTCCATTTGCAGGAGCTTGGGAGATTGATTGAAGAGTAAGCCAAGCATTTTAAAGACATGAAGATGCCAACCAAACCCTTAGCCTAGGACAACAAGCCTACACTTAGCCTGTCCTAGCCTTCAATCCACTACACCTCATCCATCCACCTCACCAAATCCCACACCCACCTTGTCTCCCCTTCAACCTACATTCCACCTCTCTCTCGTAATCCCACCCCTTAATCTCAAAACCAACCTATGGTAGCCCTACATAAGATCCCATTCTATTTATAAAATAGCAACCTAAAGCCATATCCTAACCATCCAATTCAAATCGTGCCTGATCCTAACCCTTCATGCAACATGCTAAAAATAGCCACCTCAAACTACACTCCACGCTAACCCGTAGAAAATCATGAAAGATAAAAACATTCATTATAGCATGATTTTATGAGATCAAAATAATAACTGGAACTCTGGTAAGTCCCAAGTCGAATACAAGGAGGTACGAGATCATATCTAATCTAAATGCGAAAACGAAACTAAATATGAACTAACTAATTTTTTCGTATTTTTTAATAAAGAGGTGGAGATGAGAAGAAGGAACCCAATCACAAGATAAATATAGAAAGGGGTGAGAAAGCAGGAACTTACAATTAAGATAGCTTGGAAATAAGACTTTATTCTACTAGAACAAGAGTCAACTAGAACTTAGAAAAACTAGAACAACTAGAACTATAACTAGAAAAACAGAAAATAAGAGATGAAGTAGAAATCCAAAATTGGAGCATAGTCTGTAGTCATAGCCGCCTTGAAATAGAGTTCGAGTTGAGGAAGAAAGTTTAGAGCAGGTGAGGAGGACGGCTAGAAGATGATGGTGAGGTAGAGGTTGGCGTAAAGGTGAGAAGGCCTTCTAATGGAGGAATATGATGAGAGGATCTAAATAGGAAGGCTTAATGGAAGGTGGTGAGAGACAAGAAATAAATTAGACAAGGGATCATGAAGAGGAGGGGGGAAATCCAAGGTCTTTATATAGAAGTCTTAGGTATAGGTGTGGGGGGTAGGATTTAGAAGTTAGGAATCAAGGGCTAGGATCAAAGATAGGTGGATAGATAGGGTTAGGTTTTGTTGGAAATAATCAAGAGTGAGGATGGCATCAAGGGAGAGATGTAGGGTTAGGATTTAAAGGTTAGATGTGGATAAAAGAGTTGATTTTTGTTGGAGTTAGATGGAGGGTTGGGATTAGATCAAAGGAGGAATGGAGGGTGTTGCCAACAACCTTATAGAATTTTCCTCACTTGTCTCGAATTTTTGGCCTCTGTTTGTTCCGAATTTCAAATTATACATAAAAGAATAGTTGTAGCCCTCAAAATCAGATTGCAAATTTAACTTAAATCACTCAATTTGAATTTGAAATGAAAAAGTTATGGCCAAAACATTAAACATGTGTTAGGCTATTACAAATTTTGAGATTAGGAATAGGAATTGGTTTAGGGTTTTAAGATAGGGATTTAGGTAGGTAATTTATGACCTGAGGATTTAGATCAAGTGGTGGATAAATTACGGTGTACTTTAGCCATCGAAAATTATATTTATTGGAGGATAAAAGGGATGGCCAAATAAGGTTTGTTGGATTAGAATATAGGCATAGATTGGGTGTATTTTTTAGAAAACCGTAGGTTAGGATTGATTAATGTTGGGAAACCAATTAAGGTGGAAAATTTAGGTGTAGTGGTTGGGCAACCTAGGTGGGATTTGGGCTAGGGTAGGTGGGATTTGGGCTAGGGTAGGTGGGATTTGGGTGTAGGAAATTGGGTTCCTAATTGGGCTAGGTCTAGACTAGGGTTTAATTAGGAAAGTGACTCAACCTCCTTGCACAAGTAAGCTCAACTTAAGTTCTCCATTCTACAAGGCTCCAATTAGCTCCAAACTTTGTACCTGTACATATTTAAACAAGGACATCAAGTTACCAGATATAGATAAAGGAAAAATTACATTAAAACCCAAAAGAATGCATTGTTTACAAAATGAAGCGAAATGATTAATCTAGCCTAACTTAATGCATTGTGACCTAATTCACCATTAAACTAGCATTAATTAGGCAAAATTAATGTTAATAAATATGAAAATACCACACACCACCATTGCATTGAATCTCATCCCTGCATCTCAAGTCCACATAATCCTAACCATTCAATATCCCACGCCAATTCCATGTTGTACACCATAACCCTAAGAACATAGCCGTGATTATTAACCTAATACATAACCCTAATCCTAAGACCTATCTTCCACCCTTCACGCCATCTATCAAACACCATCTTAACCCTCCATTCTTCCTCCCTCCATCACCACCATCCACTCACATTAGTCCAAGGCACACCATCCCAACCAATCACATCACACTGATCGCGAAAATATGCGATTTGTAAAATACATTGTTGTAATGCGCAAAACTGATCAACTCTTAAATTTATAAACCTAGATAGTGGGGTATCTAGGGTCGTTCAAGGAAGCAAGTTTGCAAATATTAAATCTCTTGCTCAAAAATGGAAATCAACTTTCTTTTTGGTATTTTAAAATTTTTAATTTTTGTTTTGAAATAACTAAAGCAACATAAAATCGATGGTGGGAAGATGACTAACACCTAAATTTACTAAACTAGAACCTAAGTGACAAGTAATTCCACTCTCTAAGCTCACCTAGGTAGGTGGGAACCTAGAGTAATTAGAGAGAGGGAGTGAAGAGTGCTAGAATCACAGCAATTAAAATGCAACTAAAAAGAAATTTCAAAGAAGGCAACTAGATTAATGAGAAAGTGTTTAACAGAAAAACCTAGTAGATGAAGGCTTCTACTACTAGAAAATTACAATAAATAAAATAAAACACAAGTCCTTCTAAATTGTTGGTGAAGAGGGGAAGCTCCTTGCTCCAAGCTTAGGGGCTCATAGGTTTGAAAAGGGCTCCTCCTTCTCCTTCCTTAAGATGCTCCTCCAAGGTGGAAGCTACCACCTTCAATGCTCTCCTTCAAGGGTGGGCGTGCACCACCCTTGCTCCTCCTTGCCTAGCCATCCTCCTAGTGGTGGAGTGCTCCTCCTCCTTGGCATGGCACAAGGGAGAAGAAATGGGGAGAAGAAGGCACCAAGGGGGCGGGTGATGTGCCCCCTTAATCTTCTTCTCTACTCCTTAGGGCTAGGATGGAGTTTGGTGGTGGTTATGGGTGGTTAAGTTAATCCTAAGGTGGAGATCACTTGGTGCCACCTTAAAGGGTGCAAGGGGGGGTAGTTATAGGTTGAATCCACCCCTTGGTGGACGTCCATGGTGGAGGGGGTGCCTCCATTTTGGCGCCAAAATGGTGTTCTAGAAGGGGGGAAATTTTGGAGGGAAAATGGAAGGTGGAGATGGGCTTTAGGCTTAGGTGTAGGGTGGAGATTAGGGCATTTTTGGAGGGAAAACTTGGCACCAAAAAGGGGGGTAGTTAGGGTGGTTTTGGCGCCAACTTATTGGTGCCCTTTGGTGGTGGTTGAGGGGTGAAAGGTGGTGATGGTGGTGGCGCCAACTTGGAGTGGATGGAGCTAGCTTAGGTAAGCTTTAGGTAGGGCTTAGTTGGTGGAGCTAGGTAGGTAGAGTTCTAGGGTGGTAAGTGCCAAGGGAGCTGGAACCTAGCTAAGCTAGCTTAACTATTAATGGAGTAGAGGAGTAGGCAATGGGAGCTAGGGTTTTTGAAGAGGAGTTGGACAGAAGGAGTTAGGAGCTGAAATAGAGCTGGCAGCTGCTGAAGGGGGTGGCACGAAGCTACTCTAGCTGGCTTAGCTTGCTAGTTCTTTACTAGCTGCTAAGCCAAGCTAAAGTAAGCTGGCTTCTACCATAATGAGTTGAGGTGAACTGGGTCTGGTGCTCCCGAGGAGGATCAAGCTGGTCGAGGCAACTAAGGTAGCTTAGCTCAACTGAGTTGAGCTAAGCTGAGTCCCCGGGAGCTGGACTTGAGCTTCCTGAGCTGAATGAAGTCATCTTCAGTTGGCTGGAGTTGAGTGGAGCTGGACCTAAGCTGAGGTGAACTCCAGTCAACTCAGCGAGCTAGCTAGAGCTCCCTATGAACTAGTGGGAGCTGAGATGAGCTAGACTCAGCTAAGTTGAGCTAGATCTGAGCTGACCTGAGCTAAGGTGAGCTAAGATGAGCTCTCTTGAGCGGCCATTCAACTGAGATGAGCTGAATGGAGCTAGGATGAGCTAACCCTAGTTCAGGTGAGTTGAATTCCAGCTATGGTGAGCTGGAACAAGCTGAGTTCCAGCTGGTGAGAGCTTCTCCTTCACCAATTGCCTTCCTGAGTGCTAGGGTTCTAGGGATCTGGCAATTTGTATATCTATAACACTCACAAAAGCACATTAAAAAGACAAAAAAAAGTGCAATGCATGCCTAACCTAGTTAATGCCTAAATGTAGCCCAAAAACCTATTTACAGAGCAAAATCCTAAGAGCTAGGTTTGTTTTAATGCATAAGAATGATGATAAACTGGCATTTATCACACACCTCTCCTTCTATATAAGCCATGTACCTCCTCCATGTTTCTTCATCTCCTCCTCCCCATCTTCTCCACCACCAACGTCCAAGCCAACCATCCACCACATATGGCCGACCCCTTAGATTCTTTGGTCATCTCGTAGCCTTTCCCTTTTCACCATCAAAATCCTAACTCTCAGTCTCCTTCTACCCTTCCACCACTTAGATTAAGCATTCCCATAGTTAGGTTTTCCCTTTCCTTTATTTAGGTTCCTCTTCCCTAGTTTAGGTTTCTTCCTTTAGATCCTTAGGTAGCCATCCCCTAGTCTCTCTCCTCCATCCTCTACTACCTCCATGGCATCTTCAATGTACTCGTCACTAAATTCTTCAACTCTCTTTAGATGTCCACCTTCACTTCAGCTCTCCAACTCTTCACTTTTTCTTTTATGTTTTTATTAGTTGTAGATTCTATTCTACTTGTTGTTTCTATTTTCATCATGATGTTGAACTCAGGCACATTAGAGCTTAATAAAATTATGTTTGACTTAGTTATCTTTCTCTTTATTTGTTCTAATGTTATGCATGCTCTTGTTGTGTAATTCATAGTCTTAATCTTAGTGATCATCTCATCTCATTCATTATCTCTAAAAAGAGCAAAAAAATTATAGTAAGCGATTTGACTTACTCCTCCCTGTGAACGACCTAGACTCCCAAGCGTCACTCAAATTCGTTAAAGTTAGATTTTACAATTTTTAAAATGTGCATGATTTCAAACTACAAATGATGTTTTTTCTTTGATCTAATTTCATGCTAGAACAGAGTTAACCTAAACCTAAAATAGACCCCTAGGCCTGTAAAAAGGTTAATTAGGGTTACAACTCATCATTTACTTTCCTCGGGTGGTGCACATCCAAGAAGGAGAGAGGGAGAAAGAGGAAAAGGAGAGGGAGAGATCAAGAGGAGAGAGAAAGAGGGTGCACCCCACCTCTTCTCTCTTCCTTTCGCATCCACATAATAGGTAGATCCTCCCAACCAACGAGTCTACGGAACCACACAATACATTGTGATTGCGATTAGTGTGCATTTATTCATTAGTGGAAAAGGGTCCTAATCTTGCGAGCATGCGAGACTTTGCACGCTCCTCATTGCCAGGAGGTGCTCAACAGCGCAAATCTAGGCAACGAGAGAGATCTAGGTGACACTACATGGGCCAATTAGGCAATGCCATGTGGCATGCGCAACATTGGGCATGGCTCAAACTGGTTCAGACCAATGTAGAGATGGTTTGGGTGCATTGTTACTATTTTGGTTGGTTCAAGGGGTTTCAAAGGTCTGTCTTACGATTAAGGACTCTATGGAATTGTCTCCTTCAATACTACACACTGGTGAGTGTTGACGAGCGAAATCAAGGTTATAAAAGCTACGTTGTAGTATAGGTTGAAATCGCTTGAAAACAAATAGAATTTATTACTTAAATGAAAGTCCGAGGTTGAACACAGGGAGCAAATAGGAATTCATACGCTAATCTCAAATAAATAATGTAACTGAGCACAAGTACTTAAATCGAATAATGATATTCAATAAATACTAATCTGTCACATTAGATATTTAATGAATTCTCATGTATATTGAGATAATAAAAAAGTAGAGAAGCTAAAATAATGGTGATTTAAATCACCAATTACTCTCTAAGAATATATATCTCAAGCATTCAACCAATTTAAATATCTCAATAGTAATTCTAAATCAAGCTTTAATAGTATCAAGCCTCAAATCAAACGTCGA
Source organism: Thalassia testudinum (assembly GCA_037157565.1). Taxonomy (NCBI): domain Eukaryota; kingdom Viridiplantae; phylum Streptophyta; class Magnoliopsida; order Alismatales; family Hydrocharitaceae; genus Thalassia; species Thalassia testudinum. The sequence goes on along the minus strand of JAZHRO010000026.1, from coordinate 18,027,450 downwards.
GTCTGATGACCAAACGACTTAACCAACAGATGCTACAGTGCTAGAGAAGCACTGTTCTTCCTCTTCCTCTTCTCTTTCTCCTCCTGCAGAACTGCTTCCTTTCCTCCCATCTTCAGCCTCTTCTCCTCTTCTTTCTTCTTCTGTGCCTTCTCTCTTCCTTCTTCTCACGCACAAGGGAGGCACTCTCAAATTGGCTAAGTGTCACAGAGAGATAAACCCCCCTTTCCCGCACTCTCTTTCCTTTCTCTCTAGGTTTCCTTCTTCTTTCTCGCCTTGAGTTATCGGGTAAACGGGCACATGCGCACCCGGGACCAAGCTCACCGACAGTCGGTGGTGAGCGAGGTGTGAACAGGGCTTAGACAGGTAATCGAGTGAGCACCAGACCCGAAAGTTAGGTGTCACTGGTGAGGCATGCGTGGGTAAGGAGGACCTCACCCTCGTGTTAGGAGGCGAAAAGCGTATGTGACAAAATCAACTTATTCAACTGGAGGAGCTTGCGAGTTTACAATGTAGGACTAAAGTCCCACCCTTCTTTTTGTGTGCAGCTGCGAGGGATGGCGCTTTCAATTGTGGTTGTAGGGGCCTCAGCGTCTCCAATTAGCGGCCTGGGGATGTATCTCGAGAGATTGCACAATTTCTGGGAGTGGCCTCAACGAAGAACAATGGCTGGAGTGTGATGAACGAGACTGGAGAGTGTGGTGGCAACAGTGGAGGTTCGATCACACCTTGAAACACAAAGTATGGGCTAAAAGCCCCAATCAGATGATTCAAAAGCTTCGTCGAAGCACGGTGAAGGTAGTGATGGTGGTTTCGTGGCACATTGGGGTGTGTGGTGGCCGGTCGGAGTCGAGGAAGGAAGACGATGATGGGTTTGTTCAGTGGCTTGATTGGGTGGACGATGGAGTGCGATAGGTTAGGGCTTTTGTGCGAGTGGATGTGGTGGAGGTCAGGGACTTGTCGGCGAGGAGGATGGAGTTGTGTAGCGAGCAGAAGTCCTCGCCGGAGTGTTCACCGAAGATGGAAGAGTTGAGGGTAATTCACAGCGTTGGTGGTTGAATTGGGGAATAATAAGAATAAAAACATGTAGGGAGGGAGAGGAAGCTAAAGAACCTAATCTAACGGTCGAAGGAGGTAGAAAATCCACGCCGGTGTGATGGTCGGACGTGGGGAAGATGAATCCTCCGAGAGGGGGACTGCGGAGAAGAAAGGGAACTGGATGCCCTGGCTTTGGCCCACCAAGCGCAGACAAAGATGAGGAAGAAAGAGGACAAGCCAATTTGGCCATTGGCCATCCGTAGGAGGATGGGGGAGGAGCTCACCGGAGCTAAGTCAGAGGAGGGTCGGAGGGAGAGTTTCGAAGAGGTTTTTGGCCCTAAAACTAGCTGAAGCGCACGGCCATGCATTAGGCGTGCTTAAATAGGGCTTAGGAGGGGGTTCCAAGCTTGGGAACCTTGGAGCTTACGCAAAAATAGGATACCCATTCCATCAAAGCATTTGCACAAGCTTTTGGGAAGGAGTTGGGATCCAAGGTTTGTCCCATTGGAAAGAGGATTTCCTAAAGAGTCTCCGGTTCAATTTTGGGAAGGTTTCGTCAATCAATCAAGGAGAACTCCCAAATGAAGCTCGCCGGAGTAGGATTCTTGAGCGATAATGGCGGAGGGACCTTTTTTGTGAAGAAAATGATAAAACTGGGGGGCTATTTTCAAGGAATTCAAAACGCTAAGGGTCTAAATGAGATAAAAAGAGTCTGACTAGACCAAAATGCAAACTTGGTCAAGATGATATCAGATTGAGCCCAAATTTTGGTACAAACTTAATTTGAACCCAAGAAATCCAGTGGTGAAGTTAGATTTAGGTTTTGATTTTGTTTTACTAGGTAATTTATGCAAGAACCCAAATTAGGGTAAATGTCAGTCTAACACTCTATTTTTGGTCAAGACGAGTTCTAATGGTTAAATTGAAGGTACCAAACCCTAGAGAGTATTTTTATATGATTTTTATAGGATTTAGGTGAATTTTATCCTGACCATAACCTCAGTTAATTAAGCAGGTCTGTTTTTAGGGTTTCGGAAGTCATTTAATTCTCAAAACACGTGAAAATCCTTTTCTATCTATATTAACCCACTTGTTGGACATTTAAGGCCATTTGACCCTTAATTAACCCCTAAGAAAATCTGTGATTATTCTGCATTCAAGATATGATGGTAAAATTACAGTTTTACCCTTGTCTTACTATATTTCTCTCAGAAAGGATTTACAATGAATTATGGCCTTCTGATGGTTATGTAAGAGCATTTAATGACTTAATCAGATCAAATTGATCTAGTTACGGCTCATGATAGTGTTCCCATCAGTGAGCCCCAAGGCCCCTTTTTGGTATTGTTTCACATATTAAATTTAGAAAAACCCCTCTAATGCACTTTTAAACTTGTTTCTTGATACCATGAACCTTAAAACTTGGCTCTAAAGTAATGCAAAGTACCAGGACCCTCAAGCAATAGCAAGGGATCTCTAATACATATTACAAAGTCACTGTGATCCCCCAACGACATTAGGTAGAGCAGTCAAACTTCCCTCCTCATATGGTTGTGGATTTTAGACCCCGTGTTTTGCATTGATAGGCATGTGTTCTCTCCGTCTTGCTATGTCTCGAAGTCTAGAAATTTATATTAATTTATTATTCTTACCTAGGTACTATAATATCTCATGCAATTGACTTTTGAGATTGTTGTTAAAATTAACTGGCTTGCAAAGTATCAGGAATTTAATTAAGGAATTACATGTAATTATGTTACTTTAAGCAGATAAGAACATATCTGAATGGCAATCTTTAGTTAAATGACAATTTCATGCTTACATTGACGTAAAATGATTATACTCTTGTGATAATTGGCTTTTGTGCATGCTGATGAATATGAAACCATAATTATTGATAACCAACGTAATTAAACCTAAGTCTAAATCTAACTTATTGAATGCTAAATATGCTTAATTCTTATTTTGCTTGTTGAGCAATGATTTAGGCAAATATCTTGAAATCACATGTCATGTAAAGATGATTAGTTATCTAAATTTATGCTTGATTGAAATGAATACGATGAAATATGGATGTAGTTAATGGATAACTAGATGGTTCAAAACATATCAGTCTGGAATTAGATCTGTTGGACAAATAAGGGAGTGAGCTAACCACTCTGCAAATCTATGATAGGCTTATTGGGCAACTGGGTAGCGAGATAAGGATACAAAGGTGCATATGGATAACTGTTATATTTGGATATGTACCCAAATCGAGGAAAAGGCTATCTGTGAACTAGTGTAGGTTACGTCTGTACGTATAGTTCGTAATATGTAGCTACTACACTACCCATACTGGGATCTCAAGGTGATGAAATGAGTCGTAGGGTGAATGCAGGGTTTCCTCCTAGCCAAGAGGATGCCTTGTGCCTCTCATACTTTTTGAGATTTCACATGAGATCTCTTTATGCCTTCTGAGGAACTGATTTGTAATAGATATGATCGTAATGTCAAAGGCACACACATATCTTAATAATTTAGAGATAAAAAGTAATGAACTAGAAATCTATAAAATAAATAAGAGGTTTTTCCATAAATATCCCTATAATCTTTTGATATTACATATATACCCTTAAGTTCTTGGATATTACATAAATACTCCTAAAATCTTATCTTCATTAACAAATATGCCCTTCCGTTAGTTTTAACTTCAACGGTCGTTAATTGTGGGTGAAAGTTTTTACATAAATACCCTTGTAATCTTTTGATTTTACACCCATACCCCTAGGTTCTTAATATTACATAAATACCCTTGAAATCTTATTCACATTTACATGAGATATCCTTGAGTGAACTTCTGTTAGTTTTAACCTCAACAACCATTGATGATACTCAATGCCATTGATGTGTTCTATGGTCATGCGTTGGACAATGATGGGTCTTTCATGAAATGGAAGAATTGATTTGGGCTCCTATTTTGGTGGGAGCCTAAGTCGTGGCATCAATTGTCTTTGCGTATTTGTATAGACACTTGTGTAGGGTTGCTTAGGAAATGGCAAGACATATTATAGGATCACTAAATATTGCTATAGTTGTGGATTAGTAAGGGATTTCCACTCACAATACCCATTCTACAAAAACACATAGAATGACAAAAGCAACCCATTAGATATCAATGGATGGTGGAGTTTGATATCACTTAGTATCCAATACATGTTATTCGCCCAAATAGAAATGTGTTTACTTTTAGTATGTGAAATTGGCACAAGGGGGAGGGTGATTTATGCTAAAAATAAAAACTTGAGGAAATAAAATCATACCACAAAAATCAAACCACAAATGGACACAAATTTAGAGAGAAAACCCAAACTGGGAAAAACCTCTACCTACTTATCCCTAACTAAGATTTTGCTCTTACAATCTCAAGAATTACCAAAACCACACTACAAATCTAAGGATGGTGTACCTTTAGTACAAAATCTCTTCTTCAACAACCCTAAGAAGCCTTTTATTCCTCAACAGAGAAGAATGGGAAACCTAAAGCCTAGGCACCCAACAAAATGAAAAACTAAATAAAACAAGTACAATAAGTCCTATAGAGCTAAGATCATGTGCAATTGAAAGTGTGCTCAAAATAGCACTTGAAAATTACTACCTCAGACTTCCTTGTTTCGAAGTTGAAGTGAATAGCACGAAGGAAATGAAGTAGAAATTCTTTCGCTGTTACTCCCTTAGACTTCCCTATTTCGAAGTTGAAGTGAATAGCATGAAGGAAGCGAAGTAGAAATTCTTTCCCTATTGAAAAGAGCAATGGAGCACTTTGAAATCACTTTGCTAATCTCTAGAATGGTAGAAATTTAAAGCAAGAGAGAGTATATTGTATGTAATGGTCTTAAGTTATCATAGGATATTTATAAAAAGTGTTTAGAGGCTTAAAAACAACCTCAGGTTCAAGTTCAAATGTTTAGAATTCAAATGAAAAGGTACAATTTTGAAAAGATGTAATTCAATTCAAAAATCCTAAAATTAATCGATTAACACACATATTAGTTGATTAATGCTCTATTGCTAATCAATTAATGAATAAATAATTAATCAATTAATTTATCTACAACTTAGTTTAGACCAAAACATAAAATCCTAAATTAATCGATTAACCCAATTCCAAGAGCGTTCTGATGAGTTTATAATCAATCAATTTTTAGACTTTTGCACATCCAATACTCAGAGTTTGTGTTCATCTCTGAAATTAATTAATTAATTTTTATTTTGAACGTTAAAAATTTAAAAAAAGTGTCGTTTCGAAAGAATGTTATTTTAAACTAATAACTAATCTTTTAAATGACCCTAAAACGTCTCTACTTAATTGATTTTGAATATTTTTGAATTTATTTCAAATTCTGTCTTTTTCTAGAATAGTGCCATGTGTTTAAGTGTAGTGCATTGGCTCTTGTATAAACTTCTAGAAAATAATAAAATGAGTACATGAAGCTCCTTTTTTTTTTGAAAGAGGAGAAAGGATGAGTCTCCAGCTTGGCACTCATCCACTTTATTACTCAAAAACATATATATGCATCTACATGGACCATTCGGTTGCCCACAGTTGTGCCTGTCCATTAGCTGGTCCCACAGTTGGGCCTGTCTTGTCTATAGTCTAGTCCATTAGCTGGTCCCACATGTCCTCCCATGTAGAAAGAGAGGTACCAGCAATCTTACGCTAGACCTAATGGGTGAAGGAACACTCCGAGAAAAGGTGCTCCGTACATTCCTCAACTCCACGACATAGTTCGCAATTGTACTCTAGTGCCCCCATAATCCTCCTCCTGAGGCTCCCTATCACAAAGCCTCCACGACGTGTAAGCCAAAGAAAAATGTGACCCTTGAGAGGGGCCTTGATGTTCCATATCCGATGAAAAATTTGATCTAGGTGATTAGGTGGTCCCTCCTCAATGAGAGTGTCATACGCCTTGGCAGCCGTGAAGCGTCCATGACGCTAAGAGTAGCCATTTAACCCATTCCCTGGGTGGAACCACTCAAGAAAACTATAAAGATCGCCCTACTGAGTCAAGGATCGACTCCCCTCCCTCCCTCCAGACAGAGGAACACTCCAATAGCCATCATATGCATCCCAATAATCGAAGACCCAAGCATCTCGCACTGTGGACTATGCAAGACCCTGGAAAATATGTCTTGAAGTTACCCCTGGCCTGTCCAATCGAGGCTCTAGAAGGAGAAACAACTAACATCTCTGAGTCATGGCTTAGAAAGCTCCCAGTACTCCAAAAGAGTGGCAACAATGGAATGCTAGAAGGGAGAGTAAGCCTCCTTCATCCTGCACACTTCAAGACCAACCCTCCTGTTTACAGAGCGAGATCGATGTTTTAAAAACTACATTGTAATATAGCCGAAATTGCTTTGAAAACAAATAGATTTATTACTCGAATTTTAAGTCTGAAGTTGAACACAGGGAGCAATGTGAAATTCAAAACTCAAGATAGCAATTTGAATCAAAAATATAAGAGAATGTAACAAGAATAATGTTAGATATGAATGCGAAAAAAGAATGGAGTAAAATGGTGATTTAAATCACCAATTACTCCTCACAAATAACAACTAAATCAAAGTCTCAAATATATGTAATCAAATGTATCATATGGCTTAAGCAGCCTGTGCTACAATGCTATTTAGAGACTCAAGGGTCTCTCTTCTTCTTCTGCCTTTCTTCTTTGTGCGGCTCTACTTCTACTGCCTTGTCTTCTTTCCTTTTGTTCTTCTTCTTCTGTTCTTCTACACTTCTTCTTCTTCTCTCCTCCTTCTTCTTTTTCTCTTCCTATGCGGTTCCCCTTCCTTCTCTTTTCTTCTTGCGCTCAGGACTTCTCCTCTTCTTCTTTCTTTCTTCTCAGTTCTCCTTCACGCAGAGGGGGAAGATCCTTCAAATGGCTAAGTGTCAATCGTTTCTCCCTATAGCAAAACCCCCTACCCCCGAGTGCTATCTCTCTTTCTCTCTCTGGGTCATGCTGTCCCAGAGACTTCCACAGTACCAGGTAATCGGGTTTCTGACCTAGAGCACACCCGAGTCTAGGGCTGCGAGTGTGATCGCAGCCGAGGAGTGGAATGGGTTAGGCTGGTCGGGTCTGCACCAGGCCCGTAAGGGATAGGTCATGAGCGAGGCGCAGGTGAGCGGGTGAGCGGGGACCTCACCCCCAATGTCTGAGGATAGCCTCAGACACAAAATCAATTTATGCGCCGTGGGGCGCTCTTCAGCTTCCGAGGTGGGACTAAAGTCCCACCTTCCTTTTGCACATCTACAGCAGCACAGTATCCTCTTGAATTGCCTCAGCTCGCGAGGCCAAGGCATCCAATTGACCACCTAGGCGTGTGCATGAGATGAATCCGCACAACTTGGGACTTCCACCTGGGGTTATCAAGACCTGGAGCGAGCTTCAAGCAAGCTCGAAGCTTGCTCATCAATGGCGGAGGAGGCAAGTACCTAAAATCAACAAGAAGGCCTTTCAACCGTGTCAGAAGGCTCAGGAAGGATCGCTGGACCACGGTGAGTGCGACAGTGGTGGTTGTGTGGCGTGGCGTGGTTTGTGCGTGTGAAGGTGGGTGTGTTCAAGGGCGGGAGAGAGTGATCAATAGCCCTAACTAAGTTAGGGTTTTTGATCGGTGAACAGTGAAGGTGTGGAGTTCAAGAGCGGCAATGTAGGTGGGTTGTGGTGGCCACTAGTGCTCGCCATAGGTCAATCGGTGAGATGGAAGATGGAGTCGCGGAGGGCGTTGGCGGGGTTGAATCGGAGTGTTGAAGTTGTTGTTGTGATGAGGGGAAGTTGAGGAGTCATCTGGGAGAGGTAGCAGACGATGAGGAACGGAGATGGAATCGGTTGTGGTATGACCGACGTCGGAGACGAAGCTGGCTCTGATAAGGGTTGGACGGTGAGGATGAAGGGCATAAGGACGTCGAATGGTACTGCTCAACGCGAAAGAAGGTGAGGAAGGAGGATCTACCGCTAATATTGCAGTTAGACAATGAGGAGAGGCAAGGAGGGTCGTCGGAGCTCAAGGAGCCTTTTGGTCGGGTCAAGAGAGAGGAATTTAGGGGAGATCTAGGTCGAAATTGAGTTTGGGGAGTTCGACCTGACCTGGGCTTCCTTTTATAGAGATTAGGAGGGGATCTTAAGCTTGGAAGCCAAGCTTCCATGTTAGGAATTGTCACCGGAGTAGGAAACCCAAATCTCTCATGCGTTCGCATGAGAGATTAGGAAGGTTATGGGGCATGGGATTTGGCTCAAAAGGAAGGGAATTTCTTGACGAACTTCCCTTTCAAATTTGAAAGGGATTTGTCAAGGAATCAGGGAGTTCCTACCAATATTAGGTGGCCGGTGCTTGTAAAAATAGGATTAATGGCAGCAGTGACCTAGTTGTGAAAATGATGACAAAGTTAGGGGTCTATTTGTAATAATTTTGAAAGTTAAGGGCATAAATGTAATCAGATAGGACCAATTTGCAAACTAGGTCAAGACAATTTCATCTTGGTTCCAAATTTTGATACAAACCTAATTTGGACCTAAGGAATCCAATAGTGAAGTTGGATTTTGGTTTTAACCACTTTTGATTGGGTAATTATGCAAAAACCCAAATTAGGGTAAATGTCTGTATGAAACTCTATTTTGGGCCAAAACGGGTTCTGATGGTCAGTTTAATGGTATCAAACCTTAGAGAATATTTTTCTATGAATTTTAGAGGGTTTAGGTGAATTTTACCTTGACCAAAACCTCAGTTAATTAAGAGGGTATGTTTTTAAGGTTTCAAAAGTTATTTAATTCTCAAAACACATGTAAGCCATTTTCTGTTTGTTCTAACCCACTTGTTATCCTTTTAAGAATATTTGACCCTCAATTAACCTCTGAGAAAATACATGATTGTACTACATTCATGATATGATAGTAAAACTTCCATTTTAACCCTATTTTCTTGTATTTCCCTTAGAATGGTTATGCATTGACTTATGGCTCTCTGGCAGTTATGTAGGAGCATTTACTGACTTAGCTGGATCAAAATGAGCTAGTTATGGCTCATGATGGTGTTCCCATCACCTCCCCCTGGGCTTGTAGATGGTCGCCCAACACATCAGTTGTAGGAAACGGCCCTCCTACACACACCCCTTCCAGAAGAACCTCCTCCTAGCAAGCTCAAGCCGTTGAAGTACCCCCTTCCCCAGCCGGAACAAGAAGTAGAAGGTGGGTATAGCAAACAACACGGAGTTGAGAAGGATCGGTCTCCCTCCTCTGGATAGGAGTTTACTATAAGTGCATAAGCAATTTAACACCATATTAGCCTTTAATAATAGTTTTGATGATTACAAACATTGGGATTAAAGTTTGGATCTTATGTCTAGATGTTGCAAGAATGTTTTTCAGGTTGAAGCCTTGTAGATGAAATCCAAAGACAAGAAGAAAGAGACCATGATCATCAAGTTTAAGTCTTTTTGTAACATAGGAGAAATGGTTGTAATCTTATATTTTTAGTTTGTAAGGAAAGCCCCAATTATATTTCATATTAGCAAAATTATAAGAATCTCATATGCAATTTTCGCAAGAACATCACACCTAGCCTAAATAGGTCAAAATATGTCTAACTAAGTATATAGGTGTTAGTGCATTACCCTAACACTTAGTGAGAACCCAAGATATTAGTTTGGAAAGTTAGAGGGCCTTTTTGCAGGTCATCTAACGTTAGGTATATAATACCTAACGTTAGATAATAGGTTGGGTGTTAACCAAGTCATCAGGAGATAACGAACCTTGTGTTAAACTTTGTACCTAAAGTTAGACTGTTTACTTAACGTTAAATAAACATTACCTAAAGTTAAATAGTTCACTTAACGTTAAACATGATAATTATACAAGAGGGGGTGAATTGTAAAATTCAAATATTCAATAAAAATAATGGCAACCACAAAAATTCAATCCACAAATAATACCAAGATTTATAGAGGAAACCCAAATCGGGAAAAACCTCTACCTTGTTGATCCCCAACCAGGATTTTCCTCTTGCTCTTCAAGTAAGAAATCCACTAAACCTCACTATTTAAACCGAGGGTAGTGAACCTCTATCACAATCCCCTTCTTGTACAACCCACAAGAAGGTATTTTGTTCTTCACTCACCAGAAAATTAGGAAGCCAACAACCTGGCACCCAAATTACAACAAGCATAAGATAACAAAATTTCGATACAAGCCCTATTGAACCAATGTGCAAATAGTTATCAATTGTAATAGGACTAACAAAAAGTTCTCTTGAAATCCCTTTAAATATATCTTGATGTAAGGGAAACAGAATTTTATGTAATTGATATACAAGAACTTTGATAAACTTTTTCTTGCAACTTCCTTTTGATAGAAAGATAAATTTTATATTGAGGAAGTGCATTTGAAAATGTTTAGAATCAATAATATGTTCAACGGAGTAAGCACAAGATTCTAAATATCAAAGACTTTGAATGATCAATTTTACTTCTAAAGATAACAAGATACGTATATGAAGCAAATTCAAATGATCAAAAATAATATTCCCTTAAACTTCTTTCTCTAAAGTATGAAGTAGGCGTGGAGGAACTACAGAAGAAGATCCTCTTCAAGGATCAACAAAGTTTGCACACCCAAGGAAGTAGAAGCATGAAGATTTTTGTTGAAGCACAAAGTTGGCGTGAATGTATGCTTTAATCAAAGCACAATATTGGCGTGGAGTATACCTCTTTGAAAGTACAAAATGGCGTAGAGGCTTGAAGCAACTTCTCAAGATTTGTAATTGTAAGTTGAAAGTAGGAGAATGTTATGTAGAAATGTGCTTTTGATAATGTATGTTGTTGTAATAATAAATGAACTCACGTAGGGTATATCTAGAATAAAGATAGGAAGTTATGATATCATGAAAAGGTGTGAATCCAAGATATGCCAAAATAATAGTCATTTACACATGTTAGAATTTTAGTATAACCGTTTGGAGTCAATTTAAGTGATTGGTTGATTAATTAATACACTTAAATTTGTCTTTAGAAAAATTGTAGAAAACTAACTAATGAAATTAGTCAATTAACTAATTGATTAATTCTACAGCTAGCAGAATCATAAATGAGGTGGTTATTTACATAGTTTTTCTTTTGCATAAAGGTATAACTACACATATAACTTTCCATATGAATGGATGCAATGTTCAAAATGAATAACTACCCTTATAGAAAGTATAACCACTCATTCTAGAAGAATAATTATTAATTTAAAATATATTTTAAAAGTATTTTACGCATGTTTTAGTAATTTCAATATTCTAGAAGTTATAACTACCATTCTAGAAGATTGATTTAGTATTATAAAATATTTTAAGCATGTTATACGTATGAGATTTCTTTTAAGTATTTAAGAGTTTATTTATTTAATTTATGAATTTTTAATACATTAGAAATATTCACTACTAGAAAAATGAGATCTACCGCTAATTATTTATCATCGGTTTAAAAAGTGATGGCAAATATATATTTGCCGTTGCTTTTCTTATTAAGTGACGGCGAAGGGGTGATGAAAATTCCCCCTGTCACTAACAAAGGGGAGAGGTGGCTAATATAATATGTATATTTGCCATCGTTTTCTTAATAAAGCAATGGTGAATGCCCTTTGTTAAAAAAGCGGAGCATTTTGGTGGGCGGTGAAATTTTTTGTTGCAACATTTGTCGTCACTTGTTAATTGAGCCGATGGAAAATGTCGGTTAAACTACCTGCAAACAGAGCCTAATCCCTCCCCAATGGTCATCTTCCTCCTTGCAACTTGCAACCCTCCTCGCAACCATCCCTTCTTGTCACGAGTCCTCTCCTCCTCGCCATCTCATGTGGGTCTCTTCTCTTCCATTCCACCTCCCTACCCCCTCCACCTCTCCTCCTCCTCGATCCTTATCCTCCTCACCCCTCTGCCTCTCCTCCTCCTCAAACCTCCTCCGATCGGCCCCCTCTGCCTCCCCCCCTCCTGCTCCTCCTATCCTCCTCCCCACCCCCTCCGCCTCTCCTCCTCTTGTTGAGGATGCACCCCAATCCTCTTCTCCTCCTCTTGAGTTTCCCCCTCCGCCGGCACCTGCCTCACCCTCCTCCCCGACGGCCTCCTCCTCTTCCTCCTCCTCCTCCTCCTCCCCCTCCTCCTCGACAGCCCCCTCCCCCCTCCTGACCACCCCCTCATCCTGACCACCCCCCTCCTCCTGACGGCCCCCTCCTCCTCCTCCTCCTCCCTAGCTCCTCCCCCCTCCTCCTCCTTGTTCGTCATGAAATGCATAAAAAGATTCCTACTTTATCATTGTAGCTGCGAATCACGTCGAAGCAAAATAAATTTATAGATTAGAAAATGGTAAGTCTTGAATCATTCGTAGGAAGGAAAAATGAGATTCTTAAAGCCATTCGTACTAACTAATCTAATCTAATAAAAGCACATAAAAAGAGACAAGATATCCATTGAATCAAACTTTTTATTGCTACTTGCAGAAAGTTTTACACATAAACTACGAATCAAAGCAAATAAACTATGGAAAGAGAAGAGAGAAAGAGAGAGATAAAGAGTGGAGCTACTTGAGGGATGATTGTAGGAAACTTGACAGAGCTTCAAATCCAGGGCGTCGAGAAGATCGGAAAGAAAGGGTGCAGAGAGAAAGGAGCCAGAGATGTGTCTAGGTGGGATTGCCTCTCAAATGGGGGCTCTGGGCTCTTTTTATAACTAAAATGAGGGCAAAGCAAGTATTTTGGCCCTCAAAATCGTCCAACACCCATGGCCTAACCAGATTCATCGATCAAGAGATCCATGGATCAAATCATGCCTTAAAAGACTCTCCATTGCGCCTTCATCGCACAGACACACTAGAACACGTCACGTGGAGCCTCCACGGCCATCAGATCTGTCGCCTCTCCTCTCGATCTCGTGCGTGTGCATGCATTTGATTTCAGTCGTTCTATCTTACGATCGGACGGCTTAAGATGCGTGCCACCCCACATCACATCCCATGTATATCGGCGCATCCAACCACGCGTCCATCTAAGCGTTCGCTACACTGCCTCATCCGACGCGCCATCGCATGCCACGTGGCCCATCACATATCGCTCGATCACCATCTGACGGCTTAATTTCATCCAAGCGCATCGCCTGATCTAATTTCACGCTTCGCGCGCCTCGAACGCATGTCGGTTCCTCTCGAATGAGAGCAGTGACCAAAGCACTCTCGAATTTTTGCTCACAAGATCTCAACCATTGGATGACGATCCAACAGCTGAGATGGATTCCTCCTTGATGAGGCACGGAGAGGTGGGCGACGTAGCTCAACGATGGTCGTTGGATGACAATCCAATGGCCATGCTTCACTCTTCAGTGGTTGAGGGCTCAGTAGGGGACCATTGGGATGGCATCACATGGCACCATCCTTACCGTTCATCTTCCCACCTTTGTAGTTGGTGCTATAAGGCTCCGATTGAGTTGATTTTTGCACTGTTGGATTACGATCGTTGATCTGGATCCATCCATACCATTGGATTTGACATCTGAGGTTTGGATTTGTACTATCTTGTCCCCTAACCTTTGATCTTACATGGGCTGAATGTGATGCTACGGAAGTCCGATCAAGATGATTCCAGAAGCGTCGGACTCCAATCGTCATCCTGATCAAATCTACACGGTTTGACTTATCATTTGCAGCCCCGAATCATCTATAATTAATATCGCCCTCGCTTAGAGCATAAAATAGCATTAATATTTATAAAACTAACAAATCAACTATGATGGAAAATATACTGCTCAAGTATGTATTATTCCTAAGTCAAGCTAAAATCTAACTTAATTCTGGTAGAATAAGTCCTATGATTGCTATGCAATCACACCCCCATGCCTTAATCTTGCTAGTCCCTAGCAAATGCAAGACTAAATGCAAAGTGCTCCTAAATAACTAATTTTTATTAAGACTTCAACTAGAGACCTATTTCTTTTGTTTTTATCCAAAAATTTAGAAATCCAGATATCAGGAAAGTGTAGTGTTGTAGCCTATGCAACGGATCCAATTGAAAAGTCAATCTACATCTAAAGCTCGTACTTGACCCTTAGTAAAATTCTATCAGGATAGACAACCTTCTTCTCTTGGGGTTATAAAATAATATGTAATTTCAACCCCGGCTTTTGGCTTATGTAGAAGATGTTTAAGTCAAGTGGGTTTGTATTTGGTGACTCACACTCCTCTGGTGCTACATATAGACTAGTACTACAGAACCTAGATTTCCAGACTATCAAATAAATTAACTCAGAGAGAGGCGGAGAAGCTGCACTCTCTTTAGTTCCTTTGTACTCATTCTCTCTCTCTCTCTTTTTCTCTCTTTTCTTCTCTTTTCTTTTCTTTTTCATTTCTTTTCCTTTCCAAGCTCACAATTTCACCAAATTTGTAAATATATTTGGTGATCTCTCATGGCATTAACACTTTAATTAAGTTCTGATAACCCTATAACTAAGTTAGCAATCTTCAGCCAATGTTCAAGCGATCAGAAATACAGAAGAGTAGGTCAAAGCTGTATTTAGTAGATCGTAATGGTAGTAGATATTGTTGCCTCAATGTGCTTGACATAAAATGAAATAAACACAACTCAACTTTTTTTTTATTTCTCAAGAATTCTTTTTTCTTCTCTTTTTTGTTTAAAAAATATATATATCTACCAACATAACGCAATGCAACACACAAGCACATTTTTATTCATGAGGCATTATTTGAGATTGGGGATGTTCAAGAGTATGTCAGGTGGCTTATTTGGTGGAAGTGCCTATTTTTGCCACCGGGAAGGGAATGAATGGGAAAGCATGTTTCTGACCATGATATTAATACCCTCCTTTAACCAAGGATTCCATAAAAGACGATCGTAACCATCCACCTTAGTCCTAGTTTTATTATAACCCACTCTTTGCGTATTTGCCTTATTTGGTGGCTCTCAAAAATTCACACAAAGGATTTGTATGCAGAAACCAAGAGTGAAAACTATGCCTAACTCCGAATATAATTATCCAATTACCCAGAAACTAAGATGCCTCGTACTAGACTTAGAGCACCAATAGACTCTCTACTCTAACCTCGCAATTGTTTCGTGGATCTACTAGAAGATTCCAAGGGTTCAGGAAAAGAAGTAGTGTTTCTTCTCGACAAACTAAGGATGTCTGTCGGTCTTCACAGTGGATCCATTGCAAATTTTATGTGCAAGTGTGAAATTGTACTGAATTCTAAATTCAGGAATCAACTCAAGAATAAGTCTCTAATAAAACCTTCTTGATAAAAGAGCCATTGGATCTAGATTTTCTACCTCGTCTTCAACATCATCTTCCTCATGGTGACTAGACAGTGAAGAAGATTTAGATTCAGATCTTGGAAAATCAGATCTTCTCCTAGGATTTTTCTCTGAAGGTGGTAGCAAATCAGGGTTTAGAGATCTTCTACCTTGCATGCACCAATAGAATGTCTGTAGGTGAGAGAGAGAAGACAAATACGAGAATACCCACCCTCACAGTACAAGCAGTCAAGCTAATCCTTAGAGTGTAAACCCTAATTAGACCTAGTCCTGGCTCCCCAAAATATGACTAGATTAAATCAACCCTTGAATTACTTGGCTGGCCAAAAGGGTGGGACCCCCTAGGACACCCCGCACGGTGAGACACCACTAAAGGTTAATGTAGTTATCGTACCGACCTTTCTTATCACTGGTGGGTCCAAGTAGACAAGGCCTTGACCTTAGCCCAATCTAATTTCAGGTTACCAAGCAAATTAGTCTTACCTAGGGCACGTATACTCAATTTTAGGCTTAGGCTTGAAGTGCATTTGGAATATGATGGGCGTTAGATGAGTGTTGCCCAGAAAATTGATTGCAAAGGTGAAGTGCACAATCAAGGGATTCACAATACAAGCTTAGTTGATGTGGTTGCTTTTAATGTTCAAGTGCTTGTATTAGTGAATTATAGGGTTCAATTGGGTAAATATCTTCAAACAGTCATTCTGATGAGGCACACAATAGGTTTTACAAGTCCAAATGATTTGATAGATTTCCTTTAAGTATGGGGATGCAAGTGTAGTCCACCTTAATGTGAAACCCTAAGAGCAGATAGTGCTAAATGATGAAATTTCCATTCAAAACAAGGTATGATCCAACCAATACAATCAATTAGACCTATTGCACCACCAATTAGGCACTCAGAAAATATTTTTTCAGCAATTTTAATGTACGTTTTCTATTTTTTCAGATTTAAAGTGTACTGGGGGTTCTGTAGTCTGTTTTGACCCCTGTTAGTGATCAAATATTTCGTACAATCAAACGTACACCAAATATTTTTTTTAGATATTTTTGGGATTCTATATTATCACAGGAATCCAACACAATAAACTTCAAATAAATCATAGTTTTATAAAAATTCCCATGATTTTTTGAATTTTGAAAAATCATGAGTAATAACAAACCTGATAGGAATTCAGTTTGTGAATTTTTAAAATTTTTATACAAATCAGAATAGCACAAAATTTAGATATTTTGTTTCTGACGTCAATACCCATGTCCAGTAGAAATTTTAGAATTTTTAGAAGTGTAAAATTTCAGGAATTTTGAAAATAAAAGTTTGTTGTAGCCTGAAAATGTAGAAGGTGGTTTTATTGATTTTTAAAAGATAATACCCACCAACAAGAGATTTTTTTTTTTTTGAAAAGTAAGAAAATACTAACCTAAGGATCAAGCAAACCAACTATCTATTTTTGGATTTTTTCTTTTTGAAAGAAAATCTAACCTAATCTAAGATACGAGTAATTACTTAAGATTAAAAACCTGCAATTTTTCATTGTTGCGTTTCTTCTTGAAATTCCACGCCTCCAGCACACACAAAATCAACAGAAATAAAGAGGCTAGAAATATCAAATAAGCACTAAGGAGAAAAGCTTCAACAATTACTTCATTGCCTGCCCGGCAACGGCACCATTTGTTCATCGCAAAATGCATAAAAAGATTTCTATGTTATCGTTGTAGTTGCGAATCCCGTCAAAGGAAAATAAATTTATAGATCAGAAAGTGGTAAGTCCCGAGTCATTCGTAGGGAGGCAAAATAAAATTCTTAAAGCCTTTCGTACTAACTAATATAATCTAATGAAAGCACATAAAGAGAGACAAGATATCCACTGAATCAAACTCTTTATTGTTACTCGCAGAAAGTTTTACACCTAAACTATGAATCAAAGCAAATAAACTAAAGAAAGTGTAGAGAAAGAGAGACATGAAGAGCGGAGCCGCTTGAGGGATGCTTGTAGGAAACTCGGCAGAGCTTCAGATCCAGGATGCCAGAAAGAATACTAGAGAGAGAGGCTGTAGAGTAGATTCGTACAATCTAATTTATTATCTGCAACCCCAAATCATCTGTATTTAATATCACCCTCACTTAGAGCATAAAATAGCATTATTATCTACAAAGCTATCAAATCAACTATGATGCAAAATATGCTGCTCATGCATGCATTATTCCTAAGTTAAGCTAAAATATAACCTAATTCAGGTAGATTAGGTTCAATGATTGCTACGCAATCACCCCTGCTCCTCGGCTCCCCCCCTTCTCCTCCTGACCGCCCCCTCCTACCCCTCGTTCTCCTGACCACCCCCTCCTTCTACCCTCCCTCCTCTCCTCCTACCTATCCTCCTCCCATCCTACATCACTAATCAAAAAAACATTTTAACCAACTTAATTTACTCCAATTCTAACCAAAATCTACTTAATTTAATTTTTGTCATGCTTGATAGCTTGATTCAATTGATTCTATTTTTGAAATTACAGGTTATCGCTGACGGGCATTTTTAAAGGCTATACTATTCAGAGGTATAATTTTAATGTTTTTAATTTATTTAAATGATAGTATAGGTTTTTGTTAAATGTGGGGTGTGCCCACATAGTGTTGTTAATTTCATTGAATGGATGTGGGGTGTGCCCACTTGTATGCTTTATTTTGACGTGGGGTGTACCCACTTGTTTGATTGAAAAGAAATTTAATGTGGGGTGTGCCCACTTTTTTATAAGCATTATTTTGCTATGCAGGTTTATAGATAATTTCAAAATATAAAGGTGAACTCTGCCAATTTTTTTTTTAATTATTTTAATGTTTAGTAGGGTTTGAGGTTTTAGGGTTTAGGATTTAGGCAGTGAACCTAGAACTTTGCATTCCAGTGATCAATTTCTCTTCTTTTTCAGTTTAATGAGTTCTTGAGATTGTAGAAGGTCTATATAGGTCATTAAATTGATTGAACTACTGAGGATTTAAAAGTTAATTTTTAGTCTAACGCTGGTCAACCCAAAGCTACATTGAACCTTAGAGCTTCTAATCTCACTTATGATGGATGTGAAATGATTTTTAAGATGAAAGGAATTTGTTAAAATATATTCTATGAAGTTCTGAAGTTACCTATGTCAGCTACGAATTTATGTTCAATTTGAGTTCATATGGCTTGCAGTTGAGCTTCTTTGAGCTCAGGTCGAAATTTGAAGCTCTACATAGCCTATTTGAATCAGTTTAAATCCAATAAAGATATCTAAAATAGGATTATAAGCTCTGAACTTTGTGTTGAATCAATTCCACGGTATTCTTTGAGTTGAGAACTATTCCTCTGTGTTTCTTGATATGCGGAATGAGTTTTAGGCTTAGCTTGTGAAGGTTGGATAAAGCTTAAGTTGGAAATGAAATAATGTGGATTTCTCATGTTGTGATAAAATAACATTTTTGTATATTTCTTTTTAGCATCCAATGAAAATAATTTTATTTCTTATCGGATGATTGCGTATGTTTAATGTAAATTTCTTTGCAATTATGGGTATTATTTTAGATATACACACTTGCTAAAGAAAAAAAATGCACATAAGGCAAAACATCAGGTATTCTAACCCCTAAGGTAAAAGTCCTCCAAGTTAAATTGTGTCAAATTACTTGTCTGTCAAGACTTATGATCATATTATACGGATAATGCAGGAATTTTATGTATACCTCATGTTTTTAATCAACCAAAGTCCCATAATCTTCTTCTCCTCAAAAGTAAAAAAAATTAGTCTTTCCCAAAAATACATTTTGTGAAATTAGTTTTGCTAAGAGACTAGCAAAAGATAAGCATGGAGTGGTGATAAAAGCTTGTTTATCATCATTCTTTTGCCCTAAAAAAGAACTAACTCTTAGAATTTTAACTCCGCAAATGGGTTTTCAGGCTGCATTTAGGCATTTACCAAGGATGGGCATGCATTGCATTTTATTGTCTCTTTGATACATTTCCTTGAGTGTCAGGGATAGATAGAAAGTCAGATCTCGCATACCTTGGCACTCAGGAAGGCAGAAGACGAAGAAGAAGTTCCTATTAGCAGGATCCCAGCTAGATCCAACTCGACCCAGCTCATCCCAGCTGGGTCCCAACTCATTCTAGCTAGATCAACTCATCTTCAGCTCCATTCAGCTCATCTCAGCTGAATGGTAGCTCAAGCTAGTTCACCTCAACTCCATTCAGCTCACCTTAGTTGGATGATAGCTCAAACTAGCTCAAGACAGTTAATCCCAACTCTATTCCAACTCCTCTAGCTCAGAACAGTTCACTAGAAGCTCAACCTGACTAGGGCAAGCTACTGCCATCAACTAGCTAAACCTAGTCAGCTGAAGATGACCTCAACCAGCTCAGGACAGCTCAAGTCCAGCTCCCGGAGACTCAACTCAGCTCAACTTAGGTGAGCTGAGCTACTTGACCTAAGCTAGCTACTCCAGCTAGCTAGGCAATCTCCGGGAAGACCAGACCCAGCTCACCGCAGCTCATATCAGCAGAAGCTAGCACATCTTAGCTTAGCTTAGCAACTAGCAAAGAACTAGCAAGCTAAGCCAGCTCCTTGCAGTTCTCTTCAGCGGCCACCAACTCCAATGCAGCTCAAGGCAGCTCCCCCTAGCTCCTCAGCTCCAAAGCCCTAGCTCCCTCAGCCTCCTATTCCATTCACCAACTAGCTAAGCTAGCTTAGTGTTGACGGGTTAAAATGGGGTTTTAAAATTGCTTCATTGTAATATAGCCGAAATAGCTCGAAAATAGATACAATTTATATCTTGAAGAATCATTAGAAAATACAAGGTCGAACACAAGGAGAAAGTATTGCAATTCAATCTCAAAGATCACAATATGAGACCAAATATGAGCAGTTATAACCAAAATTCCATTCAAAAATGATATACATATGAGAGTCAATATCAGAGTGCAAAAAGAATGGGGTAAAATAGTGATTTAAATCACCAATTACCCCTTTACAATTATCTCAAATATGTGCACATTTCTATCAACCAAATAATCTACTTAATATAAGTAAGCATAGGGAGAAAGTGCACAATGTCAGAAGGATCAAACATCAATTTCTCAAGGCAGATGACTTAAATGTCGCCCTACTACACTGCCTACAAGAGGCTCAAGGGCCTCGTTTCTTCTTCCTTCTTGAGCCTCAGCAAAGAGGCGCAACACAACACCACAGAGGCAAATTCCTCTTAGTAGCTAAGTGTAGAGAGATAGGGAGAAAGGGCAAAACCCCCCCTCTCTCTTTCCTTCATTCTCTTCTTTCTCTTAAAAACCCAACCATAGTCGCGTAAACAAGTGAGTATACGGATCTGAGCAGAGGGACCAGGGCTACTGAGTGTGAGTAGTAGCCAACGTGTGAAGAGTGGCATGAGGGACCCGACCCATCGTGTACTAAGAGAGCAGTCGTAGGCAGAAAATCAACTTATGTGGTGCAGAAGGTTCGTCAAGCCTTGATGTGGGACGAAAAGTTCCCCTGTTCTTCGCGAGGCAGGAGCAAGAGTTGGTCCTTCAATTGCAAACAGAAATGAGGCTGGCCACTTCGATTGTTAGCCTGGGTGTGCACCTGGAGGGGAATCGCATCACCTGGGGAAGTTGCTTGGAGCTATCGTAGCTAGAACACCACGAACAAAGCCAGAGAAGACGATGCAGTAGAGGAGCTCCGGTGGAGTACCTGAAAGCACGAATACGGCCTTACGGCCGAGTCAAACTAGTTCAGAAGCTTCGTGTGAGTGTAGCAAAGGTGATGGTGGCGATGGCGTGCTGTGAAAGTGCGTGTATGATGGTGAAGTCGGATTTTGGTTTTCACCAAGTTTGACAGGGTACTTTATGAAGAAACCCAAATTAGGGCAACTTCCTATCTGAGACTCTCTTTTAGGTCAAAATGGGTTCGGATGGTCAAATCAAGGATATCAAAGCTTATAGAATATCTTTCTACGATTTTTATAAGGTTTAGGTGAATTTTATTTTGACCAGAACCTCAGTTAATTAAGCGGCTCTGAAATTAGGGTTTCAGATATTCATTAATTCTTGAAATGCCTGAAAACTCATTTCTGTTTGCATGGACCCTCTTATTAGATATTAATGACCATTTGACCTTTAATTAACCCCTGGAATTCCCCGTGGTTATTCTGTACTTATGAAATGCAGTTAAAATTCCAGAAATAACCCTAGTTTCTTATCTTCTTCTAAAAACATAACATTATGCATATATAACCCTCTAATGGTTATGTAGGAGCTTTTATCAACTTTATTAGACTAAATTGGGCTAGTTAAGGCTCATGATGGTGTTCCCATCATACCCCCATGCCTAGCTTTTGCTAGTCCCTTAGCAAAAAATTCTATGGACCAAAGCAGTTATCTAGGTTGGATGTAACCGTCAGGATGCCCTACTAAGCTGCAACTCTAAGAATCAGATCAGAATACCAACAATAGGCCTAGAGGTACTGAAGTACTAGCCAAGATCCAGACATGACTAGCCTCTGTCTTATTCTGCCACAAATGTTTCTAAAGCTCGCAAAAACTGCCCAGAGGTTCGTTGAACCCAGCAGTTAAAGCACCCGTGCATAAACATAACAGATTCAGGTTCAGTTTGCCAGTGTAATTTTTTTGTAAGAGAGAGCGACAGAAGTAGATTTTTCATTTATAAAGTTTTCTCTCTCTTTTCTTTTTAGATTTCCTTAGATCTAGCCTCGAATTAGCCCAAGACACAGTCTGTATCAGATTCCTTGTCCCCACCATCAATCCTCGAAGGGTCCCTGACAATTGATGCTTCGAGATAGCACCGCCCATGGAAACCCTCAGAACCTTGGTGATGTGAACATGTTTACACTACTTAAGATGTCTATTTATACATGTTCTTAAGCATAGGATTGCATTACATGCTATAAATATTGCATAACATGAATCATCTTGCATTTAGAGTAGTTTGAATAAAATGGAGATTAATTATCTCCTTTTATGTTCATGGATAGGGTAAATTTTTTATCGGGGCCTCGATAGAAGATCCAACCGTACAGATGTGATCAGGGCGACGATTGGAGTTCAACAACTCCAAGATCGCCCTAATCAGACATCTGTAGCATCAAATAGTGACCGGGGAAGCTTAGAAGATCAAGGACCAAGATGGTGCGAATCCGCACTTCAAACAAAAAATCCGACCGCACAGATGGATTCAGATCGACGATCGCAACATAACGGCGCGAAAATTGACTCAATCCAACAACCGTAGCACCATCTACATCATCCAGAAGATGGACGGCTAAGATGGCTCCATGTGGCGCCATCTCAGTCGTCCAACCGACCCTTAAGACCACCGCTGCCTCTCCAAAGGACATCCAGCGCATGATCTGGGCCGTTGGATCTTCATCCAACGGCTGTGGATGCGTGCGCCTTAAAACGTCTCCACGACCAACTCCCCTCCACAGCGCAGCGAGCGAGCGCCTTATCGCGAGGCGCTGGCGCGCGTTCAATTCCTTGCAAGAAGGTGAGCGGTGCGGGCGAGCGTCGGATCACGATCGAACGACTCTGCGTGCCCGATAACGCTCACGTGCTATTGCACGCACGGCGAAGATGCAGCATCGCACGCAATGGGGCGCACAGCGCAAGCGGGCGAAGGCGCGATCTAAGCCGTTCGATCTCGCGATCGGACGGCTAAGATCGGCTGGATGTGCGCAAGCGTTGAACGCGTGGGCAAGCGAGCGGGAGCGCACGCGCCATCCACTACGCCCACGTTCAGACCTTTAGCGACGATTTTATCCATCACTAAAGGTCCTAAATTAATGTTTTAAGAGTTGTAATGACCAAATTGCCCCCACTCCTTGCAACTATAAAAGGAGACCCCTTCCACACGAAATTCTCATCCCTTCCTTCTCTTCTCTACCTCTCCAAAGCTCAAGAGAAGCTTGTCTCACACCCAGGATGCTCCTCGCGAGATAAAGTCAAATTTTCGTCCCCTTTCGGAAGCGGATCCCATGACGACGACAACGTGCTGCCTCGTTCTCCTTCATCCTCCTTTGTCCTGCTCCGTCCTCCTTCGTCCAGGCGTCGTCTCGTCTGGCTCATCCTCCAAGCAATTGTCGAGGAGGATAACTTCTCTCTCCCATTCTTCTTTACAGCTTTCTAGTGTAGAATTTTCCTGCTTTCTAGTGTAGCTGATTTCCCTCTTTCTAGTGTAATTCTTATTTGGTTTTATTCTACAAACATTTTGAATTATTGAATGCATGTTTCCTCTCTCTCTCTCCCTTTTTAGTCTGATTGTTGTTATGGCTTCATTGTAATTACATCGCCTCACTTTTCAAGAAAAATTCCAAAAAAATATATAATTGCAAATATAGATCGACGTAGCTTCTCTGCAGCTGGAACAAATGCAGAGAATGCAGGAATGGTTCCAGAGAATGCAGGGCGCTCAGCCCTTGAAGGATTTTTACGATCCTTCAAATTACGGGGAATGTCCCAGCATCTAGATTTCAGTCGATGACGTTGAAATCAAGCCCCAGGTGTTAAGCCTGATCAAACATTATCATGGGCTTGGCTCCAAAGATCCGTTTCAGCACTTGGAGGACTTGACCACTTTGGTCTAGACCACCAAGGCATGATACGTAATTGAGGAGTAAATGATCATGAGGCTCTTCCCCCACTCTCTTAGGGATAAGGCCACGCATTGGTATAGGACAATAGGAAGACCAATTGCAACTTTGAATGAGTTGAAATCGGCCTTTCTGAAGAAATTCTTCCCAGTCGGACGTACCAATGCTTTGAGACGAGCAATCACTACCTTTACCCAGTGTCCGGGGGAGCAGTTTCATGTAGCCTAGGAGCAATTCCAGGACCTATTGTGGAGGTCTCCACACCACGAGATGCCGAAATGACAACTCGTGCAGATCTTCTATCATGGGTTGACTGAGCAACTCAGAAATCATGTGGATGCTTCTTGCGGAGGCAATTTCCTCAATAAAGATGCAGATAGTGCACATGATTTATTTGAGGAAATGAGTGAGAATTCAATCAATCATGCCTCCATGGATACATTTAACCGATCCCAGCAGCCCAGATCAAATGTCAATGAAGTCCATGACTCTCATTCATTTGATATGGAATTGATTTGTAACAAACTTGATAAGGTGGACTTGGTTGCTAAGAGAATGGAAGAGTGGATGGATGGCAATTCTATGAACAACTCTCGATCCACTCAATCCGAAAATTCGGGATTCCATTCTTCACGAGCTCCTTCTAGACGGGAGTTCATGAATCAACTTGATGCGGCTCAACCTGAGTCAGCATTTTTCGGAACCCCATGGGTTCCAAACTGGGGCCTTTGATCCCAGTTTTTCTTATCCTTCCCTTTCTTTCTCTCCATCCTCACCCTATGAGGATGTCTATGCTGTACAAGAGAATGTTAGATCCAACCCCTACTCTAATGCTTATAATCCGGGTTGGAGAAACCACCCTAACTTCTCTTGGAAAAACCCGGGGCAATAGACCCAATTCTGACCCGGTAGCTATGCTCCGCAACGACCAATGGGTCAGGGTCATGTATATACTCAGTTGCCTCCAAATCAAGTCAATCAGCCAGCTTGGAATGCCCGTCAACCCGCAGGGCAGGCTGATTTGAACCGAAAAATGGTAGAGATGCAAGGATCCATGCTCCAACTCATGCAGCAAATGAAAACCTCACTAGACAACTTGCAATCCGGGCTCATTGCTAACTCTCATCAACCCGGATCTCTACCATGCCAACCCGTACCCAACCCACGAAATATTATGAATTCGAGCAGCCAAGCCCATGGGTACGGAAATCAGAGGGACACACACGCACATGCTCAGGTGGTTGAGCAGGGTTCCTCGTCCTCTTCTTCTTCGTCTTTTGCAAATCAACAATTCATGGCTAATCAAGCCCCTCCAATCTTTCCTAACCCTTCCCAAGACCCAAATTCTTATGCATCTGTAAATTCTGTCACTTTGAGGAGTGGTAAGCAAACTCAGGATCCACAACCACACTATTCTGATCTTTTGAATCCTAAAGAACCTGAGGAGAGAGAGGAGAATTCTGGAGGAGAAATCAAGGCTGAAGAACCTAATTCCAAAGATCTGACTCATGTTCTTTTACCTGAAGCCTTGATCAAATCAAAGAAGAAGTCTGTTGAAAGCAATGAGGAGCTTCTGAATATATTTAAGAATGTTGAGAACAATATCCCGCTCCTTGATGCTATCAAGCACATACCGGCTTACGCAAGATTTTTAAAGGATTTATGTACACAAAAGCATAAGTCGAGAGAATCTGTTCCGAGGAAGGTGGTACTCTCTAAGCAGGCTAGTTCTGTTATCCTACACTATCTCCCTTAGAAAAAGAGAGATCCTGGTGCTCCGTTGGTTCTTGCATCATCGGAGATTACACATTTGATAGAGCACTTTTGGATCTGGGTGCATCCATTAACCTAATTCCGACTTCTCTTTACGAAATGTTTGGGTTAGGTGAACTTCGGCCAACTTCAGTAACGCTACAATTAGCGGACCGCTCAGTCACAAATCCGCAAGGCGTTATTGAAGATGTTATAGTCAAGGCCAAGGATTTCTATTTTCCTGTAGATTTCCTTGTCCTTGACATGGATGTACCTGATAATCTGAGGAACACGCCCAACATTCTGAGGCGTCCATTCCTGGCTACCGCTAAGGCCAACATTAATTGCGAAAGCGGTAGCATGGAAATCGCCTTTGGGGATCAATGAATGAAATTGCATATTTTTAAGGTGATCAATAAATCTGAGGATTGTGGATTTATTGAAGAACTTGATGAGGATAATGAAAACATTGAAACTTGTTTGATGGTTTCTTCAATCGAAAGTTCCTCCTTTGATGATGAATTCGACCTGAAACCCTCTATGGATGACCTACCATCTTCTGAAGAGGTTATTGATTTTGTTCACTAACAACCTCTTCCTCTTGTTGAATCTTCAGCATCTACCCTACCATCAATCATTAACCTGCCCCAGCTTGAATTGAAACCATTGCCTGAGAATTTGAAATATCAATTTTTAGGACCTCAGAAGACGCTCCCTATGATTATCAGTGCTAAATTGACAAAGGGGCAAGAGATTAAATTGATCAAGGTCCTGAAGAAACATAAGGAGGCAATTGGTTGGACCATTCATGACCTCAGGGGGATTGAGTAATCTTACTGTAATAATAGAATATTCTTGGAAGATGGATCCCGCCCTTCTCGTCAGATGCAGAGGAGATTAAATCCAAATATGCAAGAAGTGGTCAAAAAGGAAATCATCAAGTGGCTTGATGCAGGAATTATTTATCCAATCTCTGATAATCCCTGGGTAAGCCCCATACAGATTGTTCCGAAGAAAGCCGGGATTACCGTTATGACTAACGAGAGAGGAGAATCTGTCACAACTCGTTCAGCTTCCTCTTGGAGGGTTTGTATTGATTATAGGAAGCTGAATGCAGCTACTAAAAAGGATAATTTTCCCTGCCTTTCATCGATCAGATCTTGGAAAGATTAGCCAGGAAAAAGTACTTCTGTTTTCTTGATGGCTACTAGGGATACAACCAAGTTCCAATCCACCCCAAGGATCATGAAAAAACTACTTTCACCTGTCCCTACGGAACCTTTGCTTTTCGTAGGATGCCTTTCGGGTTATGCAATGCACCTGCAACTTTTCAAAGGTGTATGCTAGCCATATTTTTTGACATGGTGGGAGAGTTTATGGAAGTCTTCATGGAAGATTTCTCTGTTTTCAGAGAATCATTTGACTCTTGTTTGGCAAATCTAGAAATGATTCTTAAGCGATGTATCAAAACACGATTGGTCCTTACCTGGGAAAAGAGTCATTTCATGACCTAAGAAGGCATCATCTTGGGTCATGTAATCTCTGAATGGGGAATTGAAGTGGATAAAGCTAAGGTTGATGCTATCGCTAAACTTCCTCCTACATCCGTTAAACAAATCCGATCATTTCTTGGCCATGTGGGATTCTATCGAAGATTCATCACGGATTTCTCGAAGGTTGCTTGTCCCTTGAGCAATCTTCTTGCCAAAGAAACACCGTCTGTTTTTGATGAATCATGTCGAAAGGCATTTGATTTCCTGAAAACAGCAGTCACCTGTGCTCCAGTTTTGCAACCACCAATTTGGACAGCCCCTTTTGAGATCATGACCGATGCTTCTGATTACGCGGTTGGGGCTGTCTTGGGTCAGAAAATTAATAGAAAGCCCTCTGTCATCTACTACTCTAGTAAAACTCTGGATGAAGCCTAGAGGAATTACACTGTTACTGAAAAGGAATTACTAGCTGTAGTGTTCGATTTGGAAAAATTCAGGGCTTATCTCTTAGGGTCTCATGTTATTATCTATACCAACCACTCGGCCTTGAGACATCTCTTGGCCAAAAAGGATGCTAAACCCCGACTTATTCGTTGGATTCTTCTGCTTCAAGAATTTGATCTTGAAATCAAGGATAAAATCAGGGTACAAAATGTGGTAGCGAATCATTTGTCGAGACTCCTAAGTGATTCCTCTCGTCCGGACATTCCGATTGCTGACACTTTTCCAAACGAAACTATTCTTACAGTTTTAGGTGTCCACACCCCACGATTTGCCGACATTATTAACTATTTGGCCGTTGGTCAAATCCCTCAAGATTGGACCAAGTAAGAATGGGATAGACTCAAATCTGAGGCCAAATACTACTTCTGGGAGGACCCTGAGCTGTACCGCATCGGCTCTGATCAGATTATTCACCGATGTATACCGGAGAATGAATTCAACAGTATACTCAAGTTCTGCCATGCATCTGGGTGTGGTGGACATTTCTCTGGGAAAAAGACAGCTGCAAAAATCTTGCAATCTGGCTTCTAGTGGTCGTCTTTATTCAAGGATGCCCAGGATTTCTCAAGGTCATGTTCTCAATGTCAGGCACTCGGGAGCATAACTAAGAGAGATATGATGCCCTTAAACCCAATTCTTCCTGTCGAAATTTTCGATGTTTGGGGCATTGATTTCATGGGACCCTTTATCCCTTTATTAGGACATCAGTATATTCTTGTTGCTGTTGATTATGTGTCCAAATGGATTGAGGCGATTCCCACCCGAACCAATGACCACAAGGTGGTCATCAATTTTGTCAAGAAAAATATCTTCAGTAGGTTCGGGATTCCGAGGGTTATCATCAGTGATGGTGGCACTCATTTTACTAATGCCCAATTCAAAAATTTGTTGGCCAAATACAAGGTTAATCATCGAATTTCCACACCTTACCACCCCCAGACGAATGGACAAGCCGAGATCTCCAATCGAGAGAACAAAAACATTCTGCAGAAAACGGCTAGGCCTAATCGCAAGGACTAGACTCAAAAGCTTGAGGACGCTCTTTGGGCCTACCGTACGGCATATAAAATGCCCATCGGCATGTCTCCATTCCGTTTGGTGTATGGAAAGGCATGCCATCTACCCGTAGAGATTGAACACAGGGCATCCCGAGCGATCAAACAATGCAATTTAGATCTGAATTTAGCTGGGAAGACCAAGAAACTCCAACTATCTGAGTTGGAGGAGCTTAGAAATGATGCATATGAGAATGCCAAGATCTACAAGGCTCGGACCAAAGCTCTACATGATCAACTGATTTCCCGCAAGAGCTTTGAGCCAAACCAGAAAGGTCTGGTTATTTGATTCTAAACTTAAGCTCTTTCCTGGAAAACTTAGATCTAAATGGAATGGCCTATTCATAATTGACCAGATTTTTCCAAATGGAGCCGTTCAGATTTCTGACCCAAAGACGGGTAACACATTTAAAGTCAACGATCAACGTCTGAAGCCTGTTATTGACCGTATTCTTCTAGAACTCATCTCAGACACAGTTGCCCTAGCCATTCTGTGACTTCTTTGGCTGGACTTCGCCTAGCTGACAGCATTAAACACAGCAGTTGTACATATGACACAAAGCTAATATGAGCTTCATATTCAGGTGACATCTTTCATATTCTACCCTTTCTCTCATGTCTCTTTTTCAATGTGGACATTGCATCAGCTAGGCATGGGGAGGTGGATTCATTTTTCAATCATTTGGTCAGCTTTGTGAAATTCATGTAAATTGTTTTTCTCTTCTTATTTATAAAATAAAAAAAAATTAGGAAGGAATAGTTGGACATTAGGACTTTTCAATCTTAGGAAATTTTATATTAGAATCTGAACACAAAGACCCTTCAGGTCTTTGGACTTAATCAGCCCGTGTATCCACTAAAATGTGGATTTGTTTTTTGAGTCCTCACCAACCTTAATTCTATTGTAATTTCAGTAAATAAATTTGGGTGATAAGTATACGACTTATCAACCCACTCTATGATTTGAGGGAATTTTGAGTTTTAAGCATCTACACACTATCTTGTCACTGAATCATTGTTCGGCGATTCTAACGGAAATTGGGTAGCTAATGAACCTTCTAGGGTGATATGGCGGCAAGTTATCGTGGGTAATAGCCCATAGGTAGGATGTCCAGAGCCCAGTCACTGGATCATTCTCTTCTTGCTGCCTTTAGGTAAATCTTAGACCAGGGAAGACACCTACTTAAAAAAAAAATCAAAAAGAAAAGGAGAAAAGAAAAAAAAGAAATAAAACACACTTCGCCGCACGAGTGTGGCTAGCAAGTTATCGGTGGTAACAGCTCATCGACTGGTTGCCCAGAACCCAGCTCAATAAATGCACTGAAAATTCCCAAAACACTTAAGAAGAAGCGGAGAAGTAGAATAAACCAAAGAGATATACACTGGATTCACCCTTGTGTTGACCCCGTAAAAAAATAAAAATAGGGAGAAAGCTACCGGTTGTAAAGATACACCTTTAGGCAGAATACTTTTTTTTTAGGTCACCTAGAGGCGTAGAAATCCGAAGTTCGTTTTAACTGCCGGTCAACGAGTCTATTACATTCACAATGATGCTTAAAACTTAGGGTTCTCATCAAATCTTGAGTGAGTTGAATGGCCATAGAAAGTCACTCTTAAACCCTAAAACTTGAAAATCCAAAAAAATTATAAAAGAGGAAAAAGAGAAAAAGAAAATTTTCTTTGAATAAGGCGAGGGCTTGAGGCGGTCTGCATTTTGGCAGATACTCGGGCACTGTTGTGTCTTTGAAAGTTCAGATCTTAAGTAGACATTTTCTTAATGATTGAAAATAACTCATGCCCAAATAATCCAACCTGATTCTTTTATAAATAGTATATAGTTTTTTCTAGGGACTAGCAAAAGATAGGCATGGGGGTATGATGTAAACATGTTTGCACTACTTAAGATGTCTATCATTGCATGTTCTTAAGCATAGGATTGCATTGCATGCTATAAATATTGCATAACATGCATCATCTTGCATTTAGAGTAGTTTGAATAAAATGGAGGTTAATTGTCTCCTTTTATGTTCATGGATAGGGTAAATTTTTTATCAGGGCCTCGGATAGAAGATCCAACCGTACAGATGTGATCAGGGCGACGATTGGAGTTCAACGACTCCAAGATCGCCCTAATCAGACATCTGTAGCATCAGATAGTGACCGGAGAACCTTAGAACATCAAGGGCCAAGATGGTGTGAATCCGCACTTCAAACGACAAATCCGACCGCACGGATGGATTCGGATCGACGATCGCAACATAACGGCGCGAAAATTGACTCAATCCGACAACCGTGGCACGATCTACATCATCCAGGAGAAGGAAGGCCAAGATGGTGCCACGTGGCACCATCTCATCTGTCCAACCGGCCCTCAAGACCGCCGCTACCTCTCCAAAGGACATCTAGCGCACGAAGATGCGTGCGCCTTAAAATGTCTCCGCTACCAACTCCCCTCCACAACGCAGCGGGCGAGCGCCTTATCCAAGGCGTTGGCGCGTGTTCAATTCCTCACGAGCGAGCGAGCATCGGATCGCGATCGAACGGCTCTGCACGCCCGATAGCGCTCACGTGCTTTTGCACGCGTGGCGAAGACGCGGCATCGCACGCGATGGGGCTGCAGCGCAGGCGGGTGAAGGCGCGATCTAAGTCGTCCAATCTTTCGATCGGACGGCTAAGATCGGTTGGATGTGCGCGAGCGTTGAACGCGCGGGCAAGTGAGCAGGAGCACGCACGCCGCCCACTACGCCCACGTTCAGACCTTTAGCGACGGTTTTATCCATCACTAAAGGTCCTAAATTAATGTTTTAAGAGTTGTAATGACCAAATTGCCCCCACTCCTTGCAACTATAAAAGGAGACCCCCTCCACATGAAATTTTCATCCCTTCCTTCTCTTCTCTACCTCTCCAAAGCTCAAGAGAAGCTTCTCTCACACTCGAGATGCTCCTCGTGAGATAAAGTCAAATTTTCGTCCCCTTTCAGAAGCGGATCCCGCGACGACGACAACGTGCTGCCTCGTTCTCCTTCGTCCTGCTCCGTCCTCCTTCGTCCAGGCATCGTCTCATCCGGCTCGTTCTCCAAGCAATCGTCGAGGAGGATAACTTCTCTCTCCCATTCTTCTTTACAACTTTCTAGTGTAATTCTTATTTGGTTTTATTGTATAAACATTTTGAATTATTGAATGCATGTTTCCGCTCTCTCTCTCTCCCTTTTTAGTCTGATTGTTGTTATGGCTTCATTGTAATTACATCGCCTCACTTTTCAAGAAAAATTTGAAAAAAAAATATAATTGTGAATATAGATCGACGTAGCCTCCCTGTGTTCGACCTGTGATTTTCATTCCGGTATAAATTTTATTTGTTGAACACAAGTTCTTTGCTTTCATACTACAACGATAGGTTTTCAAAACCAAACACGTTAATGTAGCAACCCGACATTCAACACTTGGCTTTCAACACTTCGAGATAGTGCCGCCCATGACGTTCTGTAGCTAAATTCAGGCCTTGGCAATCGACATTTCAGTAAATCCCACCCATGGAACCTGAGTCAGCACAAGGTGATTTCATGCCCTCGGAAGGATATTTAGATATCCTAGGAGACAATATGTTATTACACATCTTCGAGGGGAATTTCCCACCTCAACGCTCTGGGAACTCGTCCAATCAACTTGTGTTGTCGAGCCACTCCTAAATTTAGATCTTCGAGATGATTTTTCATAATACAACACTTTTGGTATATTTTTTCCTTTATCAAGCGCATTGAACCAGACTAAGAGTGTGATTTTTGAGTGCTTAGGTTACCAAGTCCTGCAAACCAAAGGGCAGGAAACAATGTTAAATAATCCCTAAGCCTTAGACCTAATACATCAGCCTCACACTTTCCTCAACCTCTTGAGGATTAATCCGGATCTTAACAAATACTTGAGTGTTTAAATCCTAGAATAGATCCAAAAGGCCTAAGGTAAGTATCCACCAATAATTTCCTAAGTTTTAGCCTTCCAGGTCTTAATTCATCATTTGATCAAACCTAGAAGTTAGGTAAGTTCCATATTTACTTTTAAAGGACTCTTTCCTTTTTGTTTTTTCTTCTTGCTCCTTTCCTTCTTTTTTCTTTTCTTCCCTCCTTTTTCTTCATTTAGCTCAAATGGGTCTTCCTTTCACTCAACCTCCTCTTTTTTTTCTTATGAAACCCTTTTGTGATTTAATTTTCACAGTGTTTTGCACTTTAATACCCCCCATTCCAACGATTTGCAATACCCTCATTGTAAGTTAGGTGGGTTCGAGTTCAGCTTAGATCATACATTAGAACAGGGTCAAAGGGTGGGTGGATGGTCGAGATGACTATTGCAGACGATTTCAAGCTTTGATACAAGTACCAAAGGTGGAGTCGGCTATTCTAATGAACTAACCCTAAAGTGCAATATGAATTCAGCAAAGAGATATGTCAAAAGGGTTTCGAGTATTTTCAAAAGATGATGGGTTGCCTCTCATTAAGCGCTAAGCTTAACACCATCAGCTGGGAGCAATGAGCCCAGGGAGAATGGAGATCAAAAGATAACGCAACCGAGTTCGTGTCAGTGAGTTCGACGAACGGTTTGAGTCTCAGACCATTCACAACAAAAGGTTCAGAATCACGGCTGAGTTCACTGATTTCTATAGCTCCATTTCGAAATGCACGTCAGACTAGAAATGGTCCAATCCACTTTGATCTGAGTTTTCCTGGGAAAAGTTTGAGTTTGGCATCAAAGAGTACTTTTTGACTAGGCTGGAAAGTCTTGTGAGATATGTGTTTATAATGAAAGGCCTTAACCCATTCTTTATAGATTTGTGAATTCTCATATGCGTCATTACGTAGTTCCTCAATCTCACTCATCTGTAATCATCGGTGGGTTCCAGCCTTCAAAAGATCTAGATTGCACTTCTATACTGCCCAATAGTCTTTGTGCTCCATTTCGACGGGTAGGTGACATGCCTTCTCATACACAAGTCTAAAAGGAGACATGCCTAGTTAGGTTTTACGAGCGGTCCTATAGGTCCACAAAGCTTCCAGAAGGCGGGCCGACCAATCCTTCCAATCAGGCCGAACGTTGCCCTGAAGGATTTTCTTGATCTCCCTATTTGACAGTTCTGCTAATCCATTAGTCTTGGGGTGATAAGGAGTCGAGATTCGGTGTGACACCCCATACTTTGTCATCAGGGATCGGAACTGTGCATTTGTGAAATGGGTTCCTCAATCAGAAATGATAGCATGTGGAACGCTGAACTGGGAAAAGATGTGCCGATAAATGAACTTGATTACCACCTTATGATCATTGGCTCAAGTCAGGATGGCTTCGATCCATTTAGACACGTAGTCCACGGCGAGGAGAATGTACTCAAAGCCATCAGATTTAAGGAAGGGGCCCATGAAATCAATCCCCCAGATATTGAAGATTTCACACACGAGAATCGGCTGTAGAGGCATCATATCACGGTGGCTCATGTTGCCCAAGGTCTAGCAACAACTACATGCCTTACAGTAATCGTGTGCATCCTTAAAGATTGTGGGCCAATAAAAGCTGCACCAAAGGACTTTAGCTGCGATTTTATGTCCTGAGAAGTGTCCACCGCAGGCCTAGTCATGGAAAGAGGACAAGATATTCTGTATTTTTGCTTTCTAAACACATCTGATAATTTGATCAACACCAATGCGGAAGAGGTACGAGTCTTCCCAAATGTAATACTTGGCATCAAAAAGAAATTTATCTTTCTTGGCCTTCGACCAATCAGACGGAATCTGGTGGGATGCCAAGTAATTCACCATGTCAGCATACCAGGGAATTCCTGTGCTAGTAGTCAAGAGGTGCTCATCAGGAAAATGTTCCACGATAGGTCCGAAAGGTTCGATAAAAGAAGAAGGCAAGATAAGTGGTCAGCTACCACATTCTGTTTTCCAACCTTGTCCCAAATCTGAGGTCAAATTCTTGCAACAGCAAGATACAGCGAATTAGTCGAAGTTTTGCGTCCTTCGCGAGTAAGTACCTTATTGTAGTGTGATCCGAGTAGATAACAACACAGGAACCCAAAAGGTATGATCTGAATTTTTCTAAGCAAATACTACAGCCAACAGCTCTTTTTTAGTAACTATGTCGTTACGCTAGTCCTCGTCAATTGTCTTATTATAGTAGTAGATGACCATAGGTTTTCCGTCGATTTTCTGCCTAAGCACTGCACCTACTGTATAGTCAAATGCATCGCACATGATCTCAAAGGGTTGAGACCAGTCAGGGGATTGTAGTATAGGTGCTTAAGTGACTCGATCACGTAAGATCTCAAATGTGCGAATGCACTCATCAGTTATCGCAAATGGAGTGTCCTTTGACAAAACATTTGTCAGGGGGTGCACGATTTTGGAAAAATCGGGAATGAATCAACGGTAAAAACCAATGTGCCCCAGCAAAGATCTGATGTCCTTGACCGAGCTAGGCATAGGTAGTTTGGAAATGAAATTTACCTTAGCCTGGTCGACTTGGATGCCTTTTTCAGAGATAAGATGTCCCAGGACTTTGCCCTCAGGAACCATGAAGTGGCTCTTTTCCCAGGAAAGAACCAGATTCACATCAACACACCACCAGAGGATTTGGACCAGATGAAGGAGGCAATCATCAAAAGATTCACCAAAGATCGAGAAGTCATCCATGAAGACTTCAAGGTACTCACCTACCATATCGGAAAATATGGCTAGCATGCACCGCTGAAAAGTAGCGGGATCACTACATAGCCCAAATGGCATCCTACGGAACATGTATGTACCGTAGGGGCAGGTGAAGGTGGTCTTTTCCAAATCCTCAGGATGAATTGCCGCTTGATTGTATCCGGAGTACCTGTCTAGGAAACAGAAGAACTGATTTCTGTCAGTTTCTCTAGATCTGATCAATAAATGGCAGTGGGAAATGGTCCTTCATGGAGGCATTTAGTCTTCTGTAATTAATGCAGACTCTCCGCGAGTTTGCGATACAGGTTGAGATGGTCTCTCCAGATTCCGTCGTGATCATGAAGAGCCCTACCTTCTTAGGCACAACTTGGATTGGGCTTACCCAACGACTATTAAAGATCAGGTAGATGATCCCAGCATCTAACCATGTGATGATCTCTTTCTTCATGACATCCTGCAAATTTGGATTAAGTCGTCTCTGCATCTCTCGGGATGGTTGTGAGCCCTCTTCGGTGTAGATGTGATGTGTGCAGTATGAGAGGCTGGTACCAGTCAGATCATCGAGAGTCCATCCAATGGCTCTCCAATGCTGCTGGAGGACAAAAATCAATTTCATTTCCTGATCCAAGGTAAGTCAGGAATTGATGATCACAGGAAACGTGTGGTTTGAGCCCAAGAAGACGTATTTCAAATGATCTGGGAGGGGTTTCAATTCCATAACAGGGTTATCAGCAACAACAGAAGGTTCAGGGCAAGTGTCAGGAGGAAAGGTAGGAGCTATAGGTGTATTTAGGTCATGTCTAGGCTCCTCTAGTTGTGGGTCATGATCTTCTTGTGGTCAAGTATCAAAAATAATCGGGTTTTCCTCTATGAGTGGGTCCTCAACCACAGAACCGATATCGCAAACTTGTTTAGTAATCTCATAGTTAATTCCTTTTTGGGCCTTAAAGATATCAATCTTTAATGTCTTACTCCCAAATTTTAACCTAATTTGGCGCTCTACACAATTTATATTTGCCCTAGCTGTGGCTAGGAATGGTCTTCCTAATATAATCGGTATGTTTTTCAAATTCTCAAGAGTATCCATGTCTAATACGATAAAGTCCACCGGAAGGTAGAAATCACGAATTCAAACTACAACATCCTCGAGAATTCCTTTAAGTGACTTGATTGATCGATCTACCAACTGCAAAGTCAACTCTATCGGTTTAAGCTCAAATTCCTCAAAGTGGTCTAGTAGGGACGTAGGTATCAAGTTTGTGGAAGCTCCTAGATCCAATAAGGCTTGATTGAATTCCATATCACTGATTTTGCAAAAGATCATAGGGGTACCAGGATCCTTTGCCTTAGGCGGGAGTTTGC
The DNA here is from genome assembly GCA_037157565.1 of Thalassia testudinum. NCBI lineage: Eukaryota > Viridiplantae > Streptophyta > Magnoliopsida > Alismatales > Hydrocharitaceae > Thalassia > Thalassia testudinum. The sequence goes on along the minus strand of JAZHRO010000026.1, from coordinate 17,990,610 downwards.
TCAAAATGATGGAGCTGGGTTGCTCCGACAAGACGATCAGACTCCCGTCCTTAGTTTGCGGCTTTCACTTTGGTGTACACACATTTTTCAGAAATCTTGCATAAGTCGGTACATAGAAAATTGCATCCATCAAGGAGATGTTTATTTAGACCTGTTCAAAAAGCTTGACCAAGTCTTCTGCTAGTGCCACGGTCTTGGTTTCCTCTTTCCCTTGGTCAAGGCCTCAAGGAATGGAACCTCGGTTGGTTCCTCTAGAATTGGCTCAGGCTATGGGATAGGGATAGGGATAGGGATGTCCTGGATCACCAATCTAGGGTCGGGATCTGGATGTTCAGGTTTGTCTTGGCTAGGGAATGGTAGATCTTGGGTTGCTTTGCCACTATAGGTGGTGACGAAGTTAAGTACTGCTTGATTCTGGTTTGGGTTAGGCAAAATAGGTGTCTGCTGCTGATACCCTGAATATGATGTTGAAGCTTCCATCCCGTCAGGTCATGGAGCAAAAGGGGCTTGGTAAACATAGTGTGCTTGGCCCTGATTTTGGTTCATAATGTGCCTCTGGTTTGGCACGTTATTCGGATTAGGTAGAGGTTGGGAAGGAAGTGCACCAGGCTGGCGAGCATTTACCAACTGGGCCAATTGATTGCGAACCTCTGTGATTTCTTCTTTGTGTTGTTTTTGCATGTCAACCAAGGTTTGAAGAATCAAAGACATTTGGTCCTCTCTAGGTGGCCTGGATTGGAAATTTTGATTGGGCCTTGGTTGAGCAGGTTGATAAGGTCGTGGATTTTATGGTCAAGGTTGAAATTGAGGTCTCAGGTTTGGGTTATTTCCTGACCATGCAAAGTTGGGGTGATTGCGCCATCCAAAATTATAAGTGTTTGAGAATGGATTATTTTAGATGGCGTGGAGATCCTCGTAGGTCTGAGGAACTCCAGAAAAATCAAAGTAAGAGGGTTCAGAGTTCCCCTAACTAGAGTAGGTTGGTCCTGAGTTTCCTCCAAAACCAAAATCTGACAAGGGTGGATTGGCATCCATCCCCTGAGAAGAGTAGATGTTGTGTACACCCTCCCTTCCTAAGGGAGGGTGCACGTATGTGTTTTGCTCTTCTGAGGTGGTGTTTTGCTAGTGTCGAGTCAAGTCGTCCACCTTCTTCTCAATGGTTGAGACCTTATCCAAGCGACTGGCTATCAACTCCAGATCGACGGATGTGGAAAGGCCTTGGGTCTTGTGTACCCCCTGATAATTTGTCAATGCGTGGGTGGTCATCCATTCGTACACACCCAATGACTCATTGTTCAAGGAGTTCTCGCACATGTTCTCGAGAATTTCCCAAATCATGTCATCAAGTTGACCCATGATGTTGCCACCACTGGTTGCATTAACAAAGAGTTTGATATCGTCATGGAGCCCATGGTAAAAAGACTGGACTTGTTCCCATTTTGGAACTCCATGATGGGGGCACTTACGCATGAGATCCAAAAAACTATCACATGCCTCATGCAGAGGTTCTCCCGCTCCTTGCTAGAAGTGTGTGATCTGCTGCCGCATAGCATTCGTCCAACCAATGGGAAAGAATTTTTGTAGGAAAGCAGTCTGAAGTTCTTCCCATGTGGTGATCGGATAAGTGAGAGTCTGAAACCAATGAGCGGCTTTATCTAAAAGAGAGAAGGAGAACATTCTCATGAGTAAGCTATCTCGATTCTGCATGTTTGGCTCGAAAGTCTGGGCCAAAAGCTTTAGATGCCTAATGTGCTGCAAGGGATCCTCGGAGTTCAAGCCATGGAATTTTGGGATTATATGAAGCATACATGGCTTGAGCTCCACCTCAGGTCCTCCTGCAGGGACTTGCACTCGAGGCTCGATTTCCATCACAGTGGGATTGTAGTGATCTCGCATTTGAGGATGCTGCGGTGGGTTGATGTGGGCATTGAATTGATCTCTGAGGTTATGGAATTGATGTTGAAGGTCAGGTTCTTCTCTGTGGGGTTCCATGGTTGTGGCTGGAGATACGTGCTCAGAAATGGAAGAGTCAAAGGAGATGTCAATTTGATCGGGAAGTTGCACATGTGATGGCATCGCCATCATTCTCTATAACTAACCTAATATGGCAAGATTCTAAGGTTAAATTCACAAAATTAACACATTAAAGGGTATAACTCAATCAGGTCAGAAGAAAGAGAAATTGATAAAAATTGGGGTTAATTCTGCAATTTTCATTTACAATTATAAATGCAGAATAACTAAAGGGTGAACTTATGGCAAATCAAAGGTCAATTGAGCTTAATTGACCTAAAAATGGGTTTGTACTGAATAATTCAAGATTTACATTAAATCTGAATGTTAATCCTTAATCAAATTAACAAATTTCCAAGCTACTTTAATTAAAATAGTTATAATGGAAATAAATCACAGATGGGAATTTGGTATATTTTGGGTCTAATCATAAATTGACCATGAAAACAACATCAAAATCCAAAATTAAAGTCACCATTAAATTCCTCATATCCAAATTAGGTTACTATAAGACTTTGGGTTCATTTGGACTATATCTTGGCTAACTTTGCAATTGAGTCCTTAAGTCCTAATTACCTTACAAGGACCCCCCTAACTCTTCATCTTCTTCACAATTATACCCCTACTAGCACCTTCACCTTCAGCAGTCATGGCGAGAAAGTCGACGAGATTCAAACGCGATTTCCCACCAACTCCCTCCACCTCTCCCTGCGAGATCTGGTGGAGTTGTTCCCCTTACCATCCCGCATTTATCGGCAGTTCTTCCACCGCCTTTGGTCTTCCCTACCACCCACAAGCTTCTGCCAAAGTTGAAGTCATTGACACGAGTTGTTGCGAGCCTTTCTCGCAACAAACGGCCATCACTAATCCATCTACACGGTTATAAATCATCGCATATCTCTTCCGCTTAAGGGGGTGCTCAATTTGGCCAGGTTCATCCCTTTCTTCTTCTTCCTCTGGTCACCTCCATTGAAGCACCTTAGAGCTCTACTCCATCCCCGCTCGTTGCCAACCTTCGCTACCAACTGAGGGCACAATCATCTTCCTCAAGTCCTCGCCATTCTTCCTATCACAAAAGGCAGCCCTCCGAGTCTCCTCGCTCCAAAAGCCACCACCGGAGCTATTCTTCTCCTCCAACTCCATCGAGCACGCCGACCTCCCCTCCAACCTCCTCTCTTCCTCCTAGGTAATCTCTCCTCTCCCTCTCTTCTTCTAGGTTAGGATAGGCCTTTTAAACCTAGGTTTAGATCTCAAAACACCACTCCACTCCATCTCCTTCCCCACGCACGGCGAGCTCCGGCCACGTGCCGGCGTTCACTCCAGCGTCCATGCCTCATCGCTCCACGCCACCTCTCGCACATCGGACCACCCCACAAGCTCCCCCTCGACGAGAGAGTCAAAACCCCTCAACCAATTTGGGGTTTGACGTTGCCAACTGTCCACCCGACGCCCCTCGCTGCCACCATCTTCATTGAGTTCACTAGCCCTCCTAGGGCTTCGTTGCAGCTAATCGCCACCTCCATCATCTTCAATAAACAATGGCGAAGACCCCATCCCTTAGGTATGGAGTTTTGACGCCTTTCACATCAATGACACCGCTGGCCGACCCATCTCCGGTGGCCCTTCGTCGGCCACATCCGCACGCCGCTGCACCAATTTAACAACTCCACCCCCAGTGCACTATGCTGAATCTCATCGATACCTTGGCCTAAAGCTTGGAGCTCGGAACCTCACCACCTCTATCTTCCATTGACGGCATGAAGAAGCAAAAGAAGAAGAAAAAGAAGAAGCAAAAGGAAGAAGGAGAAGAGAGGAGGCACCGAATCACAAAAGAAAGAAATTTCTAGGGACTGATTTGCAAATTCGTAGGGACCTAATTCCATCCTTCCAAGGACTTATATGTAAGAGATTGTCAATTGCAAGAAATGAACTAAACACATGTCCCGATTATTGGTTGTTAGGGTTATTGCTCTAATTCCTGAACATAAGTGAGTTAACATTTAGAGCTTAATTACATTTATTTTCTGATTATCTTCAATTAGGCATTAATTCATGCAATTATATTAATCCATATATCTTTAGACTAGATTTAGCAATTACGAAATCAAATCCTTTCAATCTAGTTCGTGAGTTAAAATGAAATAGTGGTAATCGCGCATTTGATTGCTCCCAGAGACGACCTCGGATTTCTTTATCAATTCGAGTTATAAATTTAAATGTTTGATTTGCTTTTATCACCAAACTATGACGCTACAATTTTTAAACACGATCAAAGCCAGTAAACAACACGTAAGGGGGTCGAGGCTTGGCCTCGACGGGAGTAAAAAGTTAATGGAGGCCTCAAGGGTGGTCTCAAGGACCTCCTCCTGAACATACACCAGAGGATGAGAAAAGGGACAGAAAATGTGATGGACCCAATTGAGACACCCAAATATTTTTGGATGACTATGGAGGTTCAAGGTGGATGATACTTCTTGATCAAAAAATCACTCACCTGAGAAGTAATTGGGCAACCAAGAAGGGAGAGTCCTGCAAATACCCCTACACAGTAGAGCATCCCCACAGGTTACAGGGTTTCCCCCACCCGACCTTCCTTGTCACCGGAGATCCAAATAGACCAGAATGAGCAACTTGACCTCTTAAGTCTACCAAATTTTAAATCTGAATTGAAATGCTTAGAATTCCACTTGAACTTTAGAGATGTATTTGTGAGTGGTGACCTAATTTAAATATTAGTTGACCCCACAAGGTGTGTCAACTTCACCTGATTAGTCTTGAGATTATTAGGTCCCAATTTTAGGTTTCAAATGGAAACTTAGAGCTTAACTTTAGGGTTTGCTTCATTAGGTAAATTCAGTTAAGGTTTAGGCAACACACAATGAGGAAAAGTAGATTCCCTTTTAGGCAAATATGTTCCTCAACATTGGAATGAAAACCCTAATTTGTCTCTATTTGGTCCTATCAATTTTGCCCAATTTTGTTACCTAGGACTCAATCAAGAAGATGAGTAGCCCTAGATACCTTAAATCTCTAAAAGGTGCAGAAATTAGGATCGAGATTTTCTAGAATGAATCAAATCAGGCAACTTGAGATGATTAATTCTAGCTATTAAACACAAGTTGATCCTAATTGATTTCTTCTTTTTTAGCTTTTCTCAGAATCAAGGGTTTAAGAAAAAGGAGATGAAATTACCTAGCCCTGGAGTATTTGATGTGCTGCTGATATTCTCAAATAAATCTTGCACAAACCACAACAAAACAGATAGAACAAGTTAACACCAAATCAGAAATTGTAATCAAAGAGACGAAATAGCGCATTGTTCCCTGGCAACAGCGACAAAATGTTGACGGGCTAAAATGGGGTTTCAAAATCGCTTCATTGTAATATAGCCGAAATAGCTCGAAAACAGATACAATTTATATCTCGAAGAATCATCAGAAAATCCAAGGTCGAACACAAGGAGAAAGTATTGCAATTCAATCTCAAAGCTCACAATATGAGAGCAAATATGAGCAGTTATAACCAAAATTCCATTCAAAAATGATATATATATATATGAGAGTCAATATCAGAGTACAAAAAGAATGGGGTAAAATGGTGATTTAAATCACCAATTACCCCTTTATAATTATCTCAAATAAGTGCACAGTACTATCAGCCAAATAATCCACGTAATGTAAGTAAGCACAGGGCCACAGTGCACAATGTCAGAAGGATCAGATGGTTTCTCAAGGTAGACGACTTAAATGTCGCCCTGCTACAGTGTATGCAAGAGGTTCAAGGGCCTCGTTTCTTCTTCCTTCTCAAGCCTCAACAGAGAGACGCAGCACAACACCACAGAGGCAAAGGCCCTTCAGTAGCTAAGTGTAGAGAGATAGGAAGCAAGGGCAAACCCCCCCCTCTCTCTTTCCTTCATTCTCTTCTTTCTCTCAGAAACCCAACCATAGTCGGGTAAACAAGAGGGTATACAGATCTGGGCAAAGGGACCAAGGCTACCAGGTGTGAGTTGTAGCCGAGGTGTGAAGAGTGGGGTGAGGGACCTGACCCCTCGTGTATTGGGCGAGGGGTCACAAGCAGAAAATCAACTTATGCGGTTTAAAAGGTTCATCAGGCGTGATGTGGGACTAAAAGTCCCCCTGTTCTTCGCGAGGCAGCAACAGGAGTTGGTCCTTCAATTTCGAACAAAAATGAGGCTGGCCACCTCAATTGTTAGCCTGGGCGTGCACCTGGAGGGAAATCGCGTCACCTGGGGAAGTTGCCTGGAGCTATCGTGGCTAGAACACCATGAACAAAGCCAGAGAAAATGACGCAGCGGCGAAGCTCCGGTGGAGTACCTGAAAGCACGAATACGGCCTTGCGGCTGAGTCAAACCAGTTCAGAAGCTTCGTGCAAGTGCAGCGAAGGTGATGGTGGCAGTGGCGTGCTGTGAAAGTGCATGTGTGAGCATGGTGAAGGTGGAGAATGAGAATGAGGGTGGTTGTGTTCGGTGGAGAGATAGGGCGAGGAATCCCCTCAATTTCTTGAGGGGTTTTACTCGCGTGGACTCGGCAGAGGTGTGGGAGTTGATGGCAGGCGCTTTGGTGGAGTAAGGCACTGGAAAGGTCTTGCCGGAGGTATATCAGAGAGGCAGAAGAGGGTGGTGAAGCGAGCGCGTCGGTGGTCGAAAGTGAGGTATGGAGTTGTTGTGAAGATGAGTAGATGCTAAGGCGTCGACGACAGTAGCTAGAAGACGGGGAGGAAGCAGAGGAGGTGTCAGCTATGATGCATCAACGCCGGAGAAGGTGAATGCTCTGGGAGAGGGAACAGCGACGAAGAGGGGATCGGAGAGCTCATCCCTGGTATTGTGAAGCACGGAATGAAGAGGGGAGTTGGAACCGACCGCCTATAGTATGTGGCGGCCGGTGAAGTGAACGGAGATGGCCGTTGCCAGAGATGAGTTGGAGTGAGCCGAAGGTAGGAGAAAGAAGAGGAATTGTGGCTCAAAAACTCGCTAAGGAGGTGAGGTTGTCCATGAGGGTCTTTTATAGGTCTTCAAACAAGCTTCCAAACATGGAAACAAGATTGAAAGGTTCGACATTTCAGGAAGAATGATTCTTGAAATCCTTCGATTCGTACAAGCAATTGAGACGAATTTGGAGCTTCGGAATAGATTTAATCGATCAGAAAACTCCTTAGGACCATCCCTTCCAAATTTAGAAGGGATTGGTCAATCAATCAAGGCAGAATCAGAGATTGAAGCTCGAATCCGATGGGTTCACACCTGCCATGGCGAAAGGGACCCAAATGTGAAAAAGACAATGAATTTAGGGGGTTTTTATAAGGATTTTCAAAAGTTAGGGGTGTATGTGATAAAGAAAGAGTCTAAATGGACTAAAATGCAAACTAGGTTGAAATGATCTCAAATTGAGCCCAAATTTTGGATAAACCTAATTTGGACTCAAGGAATTAGATGGTGAAGTCGGATTTTGGTTTTGACCAAGTTTGACTAGGTAATTTATGAAGAAACCCAAATTAGGGCAACTTCCTATCTGAGACTCTGTTTTAGGTCAAAATTGGTTCAGATGGTCAAATCAAGGATACCAAACCTTATAGAATATTTTTTGATGATTTGTACAAGGTTTAGGTGAATTTTATCCTGACCAGAACTTCAGTTAATTAAGCGAGTTTGAAATTAGAGTTTCGGATGTCCATTAATTCATGAAATGCACGAAAATTTGTTTCTGTCTGCATGGACCCTCTTATAAGGCATTAGTGATCATTTGACCTTTAATTAGCCCCTGGAATTCCCTGTGGTTATTCTATACTTATGAAATGCAGTTAAAATTGCAGAAATAATCCTAGTTTCTTATCTTCTCAAAACAGAATGTTATGCATATATGACCCTCTGAAGGTTATATAGAAGCTTTTATCAACTTTATTAGACTAAATTGGGCTAGTTAGGGCTCATGATAGTGTTCCCATCACTTATCTGGTCCACCTCCATGTCACCAAAACCTAACCCTAAAACCCACCTACGTAAGCTCCACCAATTAACCCTAAACCTAGTCCACCTAAGCTCCCCTACTCCCAATCCTTTTTGGCGCCAACCCCATACACCCCTTGACCCCTCAACCACCATCAAGAGACACCTAAAATTGGTGCCAAAATCACCCTAACCAACCCCCCCTTTTTGGCACCAAAACATCCCCCATCCTAGCCCTACACATACCTCCTAAAGCCATCCCAACCCTACACCTAACCCCCCTTCTAGAACCCTCCTTAGGTGGCACCAAAACCATGGTGCCTCTCCATGGTGGACGGCCATTAAAGGACACCTTAGCCCCCATAACCACCTGCCTAGCAACCCCTAGGTTTGCTCCAACTAGCCTACACCCTAGGATCACCAACTACCCACCAAAATCAATCCTAGCCCTCCACTATATCCCACATCAACCACCCCTCTCCCTTCCTATTAATACCCCCCTTAACCACCACCATATCCCGTTCCTCTCCATTAGTTAGGTTCCACCATAGCCATCTACATCTTACAGCCACGGAGAAGAGGAGAAGAAGATCAAGGGGGCAACCACCCGCCCCCTTGGTGCCTTCTTCCTCTCTCTTCCTATCACTTGTGCCACACCAAAGGAGGAGGAACTCTCTACATAAAGGGGACGACCAGGCAAGAGGAGGGACAAGGTGGTTGATACCCACCTTGGAGGACTGCTAGGAGGAGGACAACTTCAAGAAGAAGCCAGGAAAACCCCTTTCAAGTGTGGGGCAACTACACTTGGAGCAAGGGCCATCCTGACTTCAACCAGAGGATCCCTCCTTCTTCTTTATCTTTAAAATTCTTGTATTAGCTAGATTGTTTCATGTAACAAGCATTCAGCTGCAATTTTTCTAGTTTCTAGTAATACAAGTTCATATTTACCTTCCAAGTTCATGTTTTAATTTAGTCTGTTTTCACCTCTTATAGTTGTAGTGCACACCACACTCACCTCTTCCAATTACCCTAGGTGCACTTGCCTAGGGTGAGCTTAGAAGAGAGGGTTTTAGTCCTGGCACATAGGTTTAGTGATAGGTAGTTCCTCTTCACATCAAATACCCGATTGTTTCCAAAACCATAAAAATAACAAAAATCAAATTCACAAGAAGACAAGTGCGGATTTAAGAGGCGAGAAAGAGAATCAATTCCTGTGATAAACAATTTGGCCTCCTTGGACGACCCTAGATACTCCCTGATTGTAAAGATATGAGTCTCAACGGCAAAGCGTGCTTTTTACAAAATCACATATTTCTTCACATCACTTTTTGGTGTCATTGTCGAGGAGGCACAACTAAATCACATCATTTATCTCTCTCTTGCTTACTTGATATTCGTTAAATTTTTTTTTTTTTTATTCCAGGTGCGAATCAGGAGCGGGAGCGGGATTTGGAGAACTTGGAGCGAAAGCTTCAAATTTCCTTTCTTCCTGCGTACCTCAGGTTAGCACCCCGAGCCTTTTCTTATCAAAAACAAAGATAAAAATTTCAAAAAAAATCTTTAAATTATCAAAAAAATAAAAACAAAAAAATAAAAATTAATGGTGGTAGAACCCTAAAATTCATTGTGTTGCATTTTTGCTCCATTTTTCCACCACCTTGGACTTATTAATGTCTGATTTTTGAAAATACTGACTTCTACCTTGAATTTCAAAAATCAGATTTGGGCACTTAGGAGCTTTCTAAAATCACAAAATTTCATTCAAGGAATCCCTTTGAGTTAGAAACCTTGAGTCAAATTTTCAAGCAATTTTACTAAATAGAAAAAATTTTAAAAATTCACGAACTTAATAGGGGTCAGACCTTGTTTCCTTACTATTTTTTTACTGCCCATGAATTTTATAAATTTTTCTACTCATTAGATTTGCGCAACCTTTATATTTCTGGAAATCTTGAGAAATTATCTACATAATATAAAATTCTCAAAAATGTTTGAGGTCATTTGAGATTTTTACACAATCAATTTCTTGAATCTATCAATTCTGACTCTTGACACTAGTAAATTTTCAAAAAAATATTAAATAATTTCATAAAATCTCAAAAAAAGTTATTTTTGGATTCCTTATTTGATTTTACATTAAGTGGCGATGTTGTTTTCTTGTTTTGATCAACAATTTTAAAGATTTCATAAAAGGAGATCCATTTACGAGTTGCATAACTAAGATTTTCAATTCTAAGATTTCAATTTTATTCTCTTAGTCACATCAACTTTAAAAGAATTGACTTCCACCAACAAAACCTTGTTTGCTATTATTTGTGGAACATCAAAACCTTGTTTGAATCATTAACGAGAGAGAATCCTAAAAGACATTAAATCATTATCCAAATCCTAAAACACTTCAACAAAAAATCCTTGTTTGCAAACCTCCTTTGATTTGGTTTGGGCACCACTTCTCACCCAATTCGCACATACATACAAAAAAAAAAGAAATAATCAGGCATTACCCCCATTAACACCCATCACATTCCTCATGCACTTTAAGCTCCTAGACCTAATTAAAATTTTATACTAACTTAACCCCTAAGGTTTCATCAACCTAGGCTTACTATTTAAGTTTTAAGTTTTCTTTAGTTGATATCAATTCCTTTATCTATATCTGGTGCCAGGCCGAGGGGTTATGTCAAACAACTAGGCACGGGTTTATACAAGCCCCCAGTTATTTTCCTGGGACACGCTTAGGCCCAACCCTCCCCTTATTCAGTCTAACCAAATTTGTTGAGGGAACGATTATCCACTACTGATTTCTTACTTCCTAGATAGACCAAGTCTTAGGTTAATTTTTAGGGAGTCACATTTAAGTTAGGTCAAGAATTTTGTTACTTGATTGCACACTTCTGTCATCTCTCCCTCCTCTCCTCCCCATTTCTTCCTTTGTATGCACGAGCGGTGGTCCCAAGCTCCACACTTGGAGGGACCACTTAATTTTGCCCCCGCACAAAAAGACCTCTTTTTTCTCATTCTCCTCTGCATTCTAAAAAAATGGAAAACCAAAAAGATAGGTCCACTAATCCAACCACATCCACCTCCGACCCTTCCACCCAAAACACACAAATTAGCCCCTCCATCTTTGACTTGCCCCTTCCTAACTTGCCTAGCCTAGAAATTCCTGAGAGGCCACCTCAACAACAAAATCAAGCCCCCCCACCTAATCCCTTCTCCATGATGGTTAAGCAACTAGCTCAACTACAAGCTAATCAACAATAGTTGATTAAGACTATAACGAACTTAGTCAACCAAGGGCAGAACCCACCACCTCGTCAGCAGCCTGTCGTTCCTCGTAAGGATTTTTACAATCCTTCCAATTATGAGGATAGACCTGGGGTGGTAATTCTAGAAGGGGGCTTCGAAATCAAACTGACTGTTCTGAACCTAATCAAGCATTTTCATGGCCTTTCTAGGGAAGACCCGTTCAGCCACCTTGAAGAACTCACTCTCCTTGCACAAACAACTCGTTCCCACAATGTGCAAGATCTTTGGCTGATGTAGCTAATCCCATTATCTCTCAAGGATAATGCTGCTTGTTGGTTTAGAACCATCGACAGACCCATTACAACATGGCCTCAGCTGAAAAATATTTTCCAGAAAAAATTCTTCCCCATAGGTCATACTAATTCCCTGCGAAGATCTATTATGTCCTTCCAACAAAAATCTAGCGACTCTTCATGATGCTTGGGAACGATTCCAAGATCTCTTAAGAAGTTACCCACACCACGAGGTTCCCTTATGGCAGTTTGTGCACATCTTCTACCAAGGATTAGAAGATCAAATTCGACATTTCATCAACGCCTCATGTGGCAGCAACTTCTTAAATGAAGATGCCAAAAGTGCCTATGGTTTATTTGAGGAAATGGGTGAAAGCTTTTTTAATCAGGCATCCATATACACCTTTGGTAGAACTTCAAGCCCATAGTTCGGTGTTCATGAGATAGGTACTCAATCTATTCCCATTACCCAAGACGGTCTCCAAATGATTGCCCAATGACTCGACCAGATGCAATTAAATTAGAAGAAATTCGAGGAAAATTTACCACACCCATCCAGGCTCCACATCTAACCCCGCCTAACATCCTAAAGAGAGAAAATTTGCATCATCTAAGTACTGCCCCTGCTGAGTATAATCAATATTCCAAGGCTTTTTATGGTTCAACGGGGAACTACACATATCCAAATCATAGCCCCCTGAAAATATCTTTGTACTCCAGGAGCAATTTAGAAATTCTTCTAATTGGAATTATCCGACCCACTCCTAGACCAATTCTGTTCCCTTCCAAAAACAAAACCCGTTTGGAGGGTATGGATCAAATTAGACTTTCTATCAACCTAGGCCATCTCAAGAAGACATCAATGCCCAGATAATGAAAAGCCTACAAGGAATGCAAAGTAAAATGTCGGAAATAACCCGCACTGTTACAAATCTGCATAATTAGTTTGGGGTTACTCCAACCCAGAGAGCTGCACGACATTTACCAGCCCAGCCCATACCCAACCCTGTCCACCAAAAAAACTAATATCAAGGTGGAAATCTAAATCAAAATCACCATAACCAACCTCCCATCCACCCAGCATCTCAGCAACCATCAGGCTTTCCACAACAACAACCCCCCCCCCAGCTCCTCCAAGGAATAACCAAATTGCACACGCAGTTATATTGAGGAGTGGGACAACCACCACTAATCCTAGGCCACCACAACAACCTGATGAAACTCACACTCCTATGCAAATTGACTTTCATTCCCCCACTCAGGAAGAAGAAGACCCACCAAAATCACAAGATTCAAATCCTATCCCATACCCTAAGCACTGCAATTTAAACCTCCTAAGAAAAAGAAATTAGAGCCCTCTCACCAAGATCTCATGGACTTATTTGGGCAAGTTGAGATTAACATCACCCCCCTAGATGCCATCAAGTACATCCCTGCCTACGCTAAATTCTTGAAAGAAATGTGTCCTCAAATCAGCAGGCTAAGAATCTAGGAAGGGTGGTCCTTTCTGAGACAGTGAGCTCAGTTCTATAGAGTAAACTGCCTCCCAAGAAAAAGGACCCGGGCGCACCACTCATTTCGATTGTCATAAATGACACTACTTTTAATCATGCCCTTCTCGACTTAGGTGCCTCTATTAATCTCATCCCCACAGTCTTATTTGAGGAATTCCAATTCAGTGAATTAAAACCTATAGAGGTTTAATTACAATTGGCAGACCTATCTACCATTAAACCATGGGGAGTTATCGAGGATATTATTGTCAAGGTTCAGAATTGTCTATTTCCGGTTGATTTTCTGGTCCTTGACATAGAGATACTTGAAAGACTAAAAGATGCCCCTATCATCCTTAGAAGACCTTTTTTGGTTACCGCAAAAGCTAATATCAATTGTCATTCTGGAAAAATGGATATAAGTTGCGGTGACCAGGCTATCTCATTAGATATTTTCAAAGCTTCTAAGAGGTCCCCTGATCATGAATTTTTTTAAGACTCTGATAATGAAATGGAAGCAATACTTGAGGAATCTAGGATGATCAACTCTTACTTTGCTTTGACCACCATTAAACGTGATTTCTCTAATTCAGATTCTGATAATGGGGTCCAAGACATTTCAAATCAACTAGGGTATGACTTGCTCTCTTCTAATCTTCCTAATTTCTCCCTAACTTCACCCACCCTTCATCACACTGATTTCTCTCCCACTCCCTTTCCATTGGACCTTGATGGGAACACCATCATGAACCATAACTAACTCATTTTGTCCTAATTAAATCAGTAAATGCTCCTATATAACTGCCAAAGAGTCACAAGTCACTGCATAATCATTCTGAGGGAAAAATAAGAAACTAAGGTTAAAACTGTAATTTTACCAACTTATCATGAATGCAGTACAACCACGACTTTTCTCAGAGAATGAATGAAGGTTAAATGATTTTAAAAAGATAACAAGTGGGTTAGAACAATCAGAAAAGGCTTTGCACGTGTTCTGAGAATTAAATGACTTTTGAAACACCAAAAAAAGACCCGCTAAACTAAATGAGGTTCTGATTAGGATAAAATTCACCTAAATCCTCTAAAATTCATAGAAAAATATTCTCTAGGGTTTGGAACCTTCAATTTGACCATCAGAACCCGTTTTGATCCAAAACAGAGTCACAGACAGACATTTGCACTAATTTAGATTTTTGCATAAATTACCCAACCAAACATGGTCAAAACCAAACTCCAACCTCACCATTGGATTCCTTAGGTCAAAATTAGGTTTGTACCAAAATTTGGACCCAAGATGAGTTTGTTCTAACCTAGTTTCCAAATTGGTCCTGTCTAATTATATTTCTGCCCTTAACTTTCAAAACCCTTTCAAACAGGCCCCTAACTTGCCTTCAAGCTCCGGCGACCCTCCTTGCCTCACCTCGTCGTCTGACTGCAATACCAGCAGCAAACTCTCCCTCCTTGCCTTCTTCCGCGTCGAGCAGCACCCGCTGGCGCCCTATCTCCTTCATCCTCGACGTCCACCTCTCATCGGAGCAATTTCTTCCCTGATGTCGGCCATGCCACAATCAGCGCTGCCTCAATTCCCCGTCGTCTACCAACTACCTAGATAAGCCCCTTACCTCCTCTACTTCATTTTTCATCTTAACCACACTCAATTTCGACCACGCTACCACCTGTTCACCGTCGTCACTTCCGTGTTCAGCCACTCCTCTGGCAAAGCGCTCCCATCGCTACACCGCTCCATACGCCTCGCCGACACTCCCACGAGCTCCACCTCATCCATCTACACCGAACCCCCATCTTTATTCCCCCCACTCAAACGACCCCCTGAACAAACTCATCACCAACCACTATCTTCGAGTCCATCCAACCACCACGCACCTTCATCCTCCATGAAACCACTACCATCACATTCGCCAATGTCCGGCGACCCTTTTGAGGTTTTTTAACGTGGCTGAAAGGCCTTATTCTCTATTTCAGGTTCCAGGCCGAAGCTCCGCCACCGCGTTGTCTTCTCCGACCATGTTCGTGGTTTTATAGCTATGCGAGGTCCAGGCCTTAGCTCCAGGAGACACGGTTTCACTCCAGGACCCTCTCCAGGTCCTCAATTGGGGACTTCAAGGAGAGTTGTGATGCCAATTGGAAGATCCTCACAGCTGCAGGCAAACCCAAAGAAGGAGGGACATTAGTCCCACATCGTTCGTGGAAGAGCTAAGGCGTACGCATATATTGAATTTCTTCCATAGGCTTATCGCCTCAGCACGCATAGGGGGTGAGCTCCTCGCACTCACGCCTCACGCGCCTTGTCCGTGACTCCGACCCCGAGGACCTGGTGCGCCCAATAACCTACCTAACCTAAGCACTCCTCGGCTGCGACCCACACCCGCTGGTGTCGGACCCGAATAGGTTGTTAATATGATGATTTTATCGTTGAAGTGTGTATAGTGGTTAACCTAAATCGGACCTAAGCATCTCTTTACAAAATTTTTAACCTGGCCTACTTGATTTTATCTTAGTCACTTTTAGGCCCAGGGTCGAACTCAGGGAAGTGGGATTACAAGTCAAGTTTCTACGCCTTTCCTACAACAGGTTTCTTCCATTCGTTTATTGTGTTGTTGGTGTTTTTCTTATTTAGATTTTTTTCTGGTAATCTTTGTCCTTGAGGCACACCCTCAAAATTCAGTTCTTGGCTTTGAGCCAAAATAGGGTTCTAAAATGGGTCATGCTACTCGCAAGATGGATTACCTGCAAGTCGAAGATTATCTTTTCTCTTTTGTATATTTTTTTTATATTTTTATTGGCATGAAAGAGAAGCAGAAATAAAGTAAAGATAGTATATATATAGGTATATATTATATATGTATAAAGGGGTGGGGGTGGAGGCAGAGATGGAGTGTAGCACGATGTCGAGTCGGTCATCGTCTAGAAAGACGCAACCAATAGGACAAGGTGCCACATGTAAGGCGTAGGATGGATGGTGGAAGATGAAATGCGAACACGCTTTTTGTATGCGTGTATCGGGGAATATCAGCAACTGGTGCAAATATTCCCACGATACCACATATGGTAAATAATGTGAAAATATGTATATATATATGTATGTAAATATATCTATATATATATATGTATATATATATGTCTATATATATATATGTATATATGTATAGTTATAAGTATATGTATATATAGATGTATGTATAGATATATATGTATATATATATGTATAAGTATGTATATATAACTATATAGATGTAAATATATATGTATGTATATGTATATAGTAATATATGTATATATAGATATATGTAGCTATATATATATATATATATAAGTAGGTATATATGTATATATATATATATGTATACTAATACTTAGTTATATAAATACTAATATATATATATATATATATAGATATAAGTATATATATGTATATATGTATATTTATATTAGTATATGTATATATGTATATATATATATATGTATGTATATATATAAGTATATAGATATATGTGTATATATATATATATGTATGTATGTATGTATACTAATACGTAAGTATATAGATACTACTATATGTATAAATATAAGTATATATACAAATATATATGTATATAAATATATCAATATATATATGTATATGTATATAATAGTGTATAGGTGTGTGTGTGTGTGTGTGTGTGTGGAAGTGTGAGTGTATGTGTGTGTGAACGTCGGTGTAGGGAGTGCTGTGAGTGTTGTGAGAGAGAGTGAGAGAGAGAGAGAGGGTAGCCGCTGGAGGGTTAAGGCGTCTACAGACCAGCGGCGTCGTCTGGAGGACTTCAAGCTCGCACGCAGGAGCGCAGGCACGCAGACAAGCGCGCGCTGGGGGGGACGAAGGGCGCGGAGAGGAGACGCAGCGCACCGTGCTATGCGAAGGCTAGAGCGGGCACCCACAGGCACGCGCGAAGGGAGAGGGCGAAGTAGACGCGCGGGCTAGTGCGAGCAATGCTGGCGAAGATGCGCAGGCAAGTGCCTGCACTGGCAAGGGCCGGTTGCGACGCGCCGGGTGACCGGTAAAGTGAGAAGCTTTCCGGTCACCCCACTGTAGCCACAGTGTCGCGCAGACTCGCGTGAACAGTGGCTACAGTGCTCGTCCGCGCTGCGCAACTGGGAGCTGCAAGTGGTGTGAGTGCTGTTGACTCACGGCTGGCGCGCGCAGGCTGGCGCGTGAGGAAGAGGGTCTGTGTTGGCCGGTTGCGAGCGCGGAGAAGCTCGCGACAGAGCATGCGGAGAGGGAGTTGGCGTGCTCGGGGGAAGGCGAGGGTGACGCGGGCGCTGCTGGGGTGCGCGGTGAGGCTTGGCCGGCCGGTTGCAGAGGAGCGCAATGGCCGGTTGCGGGTGGAAGAGAGCTCGACAAGGCGGAGAAAGCGGGAGGCGAAGAGGCCTGCAGGCACGGCGGAAGGGGCTGGGGCGCCTGCAGGCTTGCGCGGAATGGCTGGGGGCTGCTGCTCCTGCCGCTGCTGCCTTACCGCAGCTGCTGCCGCTGAGCTTCGAGCTTCAGATCTTGAAGCTTGCGACAATGGCTGAACGAAAAAAAAAAACTAGAAAAGAGCCACCATGCCCACCGGCTCTTTGAAGAGCTGGGCGGTGGTGGTCTCACTGTGGTGGTGTGCACCACAGTGAGAGCTCCTGCCCGCCGGGTGTCTCCTCGGAGGAGGAGGGCCGACGTATGGAGGGAGAGGGAGGAGAGGATGGCCTGGAAGAAGTTCTGCAGAGTCTTTTTTGGCTTTTTTTTTTGTGAGGACCAGGCTGCATGCAAAGGATGGAGCCGTGGTCTTTATATAGAAGATGAAAGCCATGCACGGCCATGCCCTGGCTGTGCATGGCTCATGCATGGCCTCGGCAGGGAGTGGCAACCGCAGGGAAGGGCTGGCAGGGAGAGGGCTACTGTAGGGAAGCATGGCGCGAGGAGAAGAAGATGCATGCAGCCGCGGGAAAGATTAACAATCAAGTGAAAATAAAAAATAAAAAATAAAAAGATGTTGAATTAGCAGAGATGCACTTGAGGAAAAATGTAAAACGCAAGGCCACTTATTTCATTCTCCTCCCTTCTCACTTAAATGCATGCATGCATGTATTTTTACAATGCCACTATGGAGACCTAATATGCATTGGTAATGCTAGGAAATAGCACAAGATGGCACAATTGCAGGCGTATTTTTGCGGTGCAATCACCTGCAGCCCTGGTCCCGGGTGCGCGTGTGCCCGATAACCCAATATCCTGAGAAAGGCCTTGGGAGGGCGAAGCCTAAGTGAGGAAGAGAAGGAGAGATTGTGCGGGGTAGGGGGAGGGTTTTGCTACAGAGAGTATTGGCTAACATTTAGCCAATTCAAGAAGACCCTCCCCCATGTGAAGAGGCTGAATAGAGAAAGAAGAAGGCGAGGACCCGCAGAAGCAGAGGAAGAAAAGAAGAAGTGGCTGAACAGAGAAGAAAGAAAGAGGAAGAAGAAGAGAGAAGGACCCGCAGAAGAAGAAACAGAGAAAAAGAAGAAAAACCTTAGCACTGTAGCACAGGGCTACTTAAGACGTCTGATACTTTCATTGCATATATTTGAGAAATTGATTTAAGTGTTATTTGCAAGGAGAAATTGGTGATTTAAATCACCATTTTACTCCATTCTTTTTGTATATTATTCCTGATAGTACTCTTATTGCACTCTTTATACTTGATTTAAATTGTGATCTTGAGCTTTAAATTCCATATTGCTTCCTGTGTTCGACCTCAAAACCTTTTTGAGTAATAAAATTTATTTGTTTAAGCATTATTTTGGCTATCATACAACATGACAATCTGAAAACACCGATTTAGCGTGTAAACATTTTGGCGTTGTTGCAAGGGAGCAATGGGCAATTTAGAACTCTTGATTGCAATTCCTGATTCAAATTCTAACTTGCTATATCTCTTTTACTATGGTTGTTTTGGGAGGGATACATTCAAGGAAGATCAGCTGTACTGTAAACATGCCAAGGGCAGGTAAGTTCTAACTACTCTCTCTCTTAAGCCCCTCATTATGAAAAAGGTTAAAAGGAGAAAAATCAATTAGGGTTACTTGCATTCTATCCATAGATAATTCATCAAATTGCCTAATTTAATACATTTTATTTGGACAATAAATCCTAATTTGTGCACCCACTTAAAGCTTAAGGTATCTAGGGCTATCACATTCTTGTTTGAGCCCTAAATACCACATTTGGACAAATTAAATTGGACCAAATTAGAGCCAATTAAGGATTCCAGTTTAGGGTTTTTAGAGACACACTTGCTTAATCAAGAAATCATCTTTCCAAAACAATGTGTGCCTAGACCTTGATTGAACTGATCTATTCAAGCAAAACCCTAAAATCAAGCTCTTAAAGTCATTTGAACACTAAAAGAGGGACCTAAGATTCCTAAGAGAACAATACAGGTGAAGTTGACCCACCTTGTTGGGTCAACCAATCTTCAAATTAGGTCACTTTTGCACTCAACACATCTTAAAGTTCAAGTGAAAGTCTAAAGCACCCTTGCACTTAATTAAAACTGGTAGACTAAAGAGGTCAAGTCCCCATTCTGATCTACCTGAAACATCAATGACAAGAGAGATCGGGTGGGGGAAACCCTATAACCCATGGGGGCGCTCTACCGAGTAGGGGTCTTTGCGAGACTCTCCCTCTCTGGCTGTCCAAGTAATTCTCAGGTGGATGGCTTTCTGACTAAGGGGTATCATCCGCCCCGAACCTCTATAGTCATCCAAAATTTTTGAGTGTCTTGATTGGGTCCATCACATTCTACCTCTCATCTACTCCATCGGTGCATGTTCAGGAGGAGGTCTCTAAGACCATCCTTGAGGCCTCCTTTAGTCACTCCTTCACGTCGAGGCCAAGCCTCGACTTCCTTGTTTATGCAACAACCCAATCCTATTGATATCTCTTCCGATTCATCTAAACCTAATTCTCCTTCATCCATCTTCATGGCACAACCTGCAGAAGAAAATAATCTCGAAAATCAACTTCAACGCCTCAATGATCTATTCCAAGACTTTGTGAACTGTTGAACGAGTTTTCCGAATCGCTACGCTTACGAGATTGATTTTGGAAAACCTGTCGTTGTAGTTCAAAAAGCGAATAATTCGTGTTCAACAAATAAAATTTATACCGAAAAGAATTACGGGTCGAACACAGGGAGGCTACGTTGATCTATATTCGCAATTATATTTCTTTAGGATTTTTTTTATAAGTAAGGCGATATAATTACAATGGTGCTATCAAACTGAGAGAGAGAGAGAGAGAGAGAGAGAAAGAGAACATGCATTCAATATTTCACTTGTTTATAAAAGTTACACTAGAAAGCGGAAAATCAATTACACTATAAAGCAGGAAAATTCTATACTAGAAAAGCTGTAAATAAGAATGGGAGAGAGAAGTTATCCTCCTCGACGATTGCTTGGAGGACGAGCCGGACAGGACGACGCCTGGATGAAGGAGAACGAAGCAGGACGAAGGAGGACGAAGCAGAAGAACGGGAACGGAGCAGCACACCGTCGTCGTCGCGAGATCCACTTCCGAAGGGGAACGAAAATTGGACTTTATCTCGCAAGAAGCATCCCGGGTGTGGGACAAGCTTCTTTTGAGCTTTGGAGGGGTAGAGAGGAGAAAGAAGGGATGAGAATTTCGTATGGAGGGGGTCTCCTTTTATAGTTGCAAGCAGTGGGGGCAAAATGGACATTACAACTTCAAAATAATAAATAAGGGGTCTTTAGTGACGGATAAATCCGTCACTAAAGCCCCAACGTGGGCGTAGTGGCCGGCTCGCGCGCGCCCACTTGGCTGCTCGCGCGCGCAACGCCCGCGCACGTCCATTGATTTTCAGCCGTCCCATCGCGAGATCGGACGACTTAAATCGCATCTGCGCCCGCTGCGTTGCGCGTCCCCCGCCCGTCTGATTGCGCTTCCGACTGCGCGTCCAATCGCGCGTCAACGCTATCGGGCGCGCGAGGCCGTCGGATCTTCATCTGACGCTCCACGCGCCTCAATCGATCGCGCCCTCCAGCGCTTCGCCGCGAATAGAACCCGCGCCCCGCGCTCGCGATAGCGCGCTCGACCACTGCGCTATGGGGCACGGATGGTCGAGCGGGCGCTTTTAATTGCAAGTGCCCACAGCCGTTGGATTAAGATCCAACGGCGGAGAGCGATCGGGCGCGGGGCTTTCACAAGACGCAAGCGGTCGTTTGGGCGGCTGAGATGGCGCCACGTGGTGCTATCTTGGCCGTCCATCTTCTGGAAGTTGTAGATGGTGCCACGGATGTCGGATTGACTCGATTTTTGTGTCGTTGGGCTGCAATCGTCGATCCAAATTCATCCGTGTGGTTGGATTTATCATCTGAAGTGTGGATTTATACCATCCTGGCCCTTGATCTTCTAGGGTTCCCAGGTCACTATCTGATGCTACGGATGCCTGATTACGGCGATCTTGGAGTCATTGAACTCCAATCGTTGCCCTGATCACATCCATACGGTTGGATCTTTGATCCAAGGCCCTGATAAAATATTTGCCCTGTCCAAGCACATAAAAGGAGACAATTAACCTCCATTTTATTCAAAGTATTCTAAATGCAAGATGATGCATGTAATGCAATATTTATATCATGAAATGCAATCCTATGCTTAAGAACATGCATAAATAGACATCTTAAGTAGTGTAAATGTGTTTACATCATGAACCCGCCGTAGCGTCCAATGATGCGAGATCACTACAATCCCACTGCGATGGCAATCGAACCTCGAGTACAAATGCCCACTGGAGGTCCTAACACTGAACTCAAGCCCAACATGATTCATGCCATTCCCAAATTCCATGGGCGTAATTCTAAAGATCCTTTCCAGCATATCAAACAACTCAAGCATCTGGCCCAGTCCTTCGGGTTAGAAGCTCAAAATCGAGATGTGCCCCTCATGAAAATGTTCTCCTTCTCTCTCATGGATAAAGCTACTCACTAGTACCAAACACAAACGCGTCCAATCAACACCTGGGCGGAACTTCAGTCCGAGTTTTTAAGAAAGTTCTTCCCTGTTGGTCGGATAAATGCTTTATGGCACCAGATCACACATTCCACACAACAAGATGAAGAACCACTTCACGAAGCATGGGATCGTTTTCAGGATCTTATGCGAAAGTGCCCCATCACGGAGTTCCTAAATGGGAACAGGTCCAGTCTTTTTACTACGGACTCTGTGAGGATATTAGATTATTTGTCAATGCGACCTGCGGAGGAAACAACATGGGTCAACACGAAGACACCATGTGGGAAATTCTTAAGAATATGTGTGAGAACTCCACCAATAATGAATCCATGGGCATGTTCGACCAAACGAATGCCCGTGCATTGACGAATCCAAAGGGAGCACATGAGACGCAAGGCCTATCCTCTTCTGTTGACTTAGAACTAATGGCCAGTCATCTGGACAAGGTCTCTATTATTGAAAAGAAGGTGGATGATTTAACTCGACATTTGCAGTGAGCCACCTCTACGCAAAACCCATTCACTGAACCACCCTCTGATAGAGAGGCCGTGCACAACGTTTATCACCGATCTTCTCAGGGGATGGACCCATATCCACCCCCATCTGATTCTGGTTATGGAGGAAACTCTAGATCCACCTACTCTAATTGGGGGAACTCTGAACCCTCATATTTTGATTTTCCCGAGGATCCTCAAACCCGTGAGGACCTCAGTGCCATTTAGAATGATCCATTCTCAAACACCTACAACCCTGGATGGTGTAATTATCCCAACTTCACGTGGTCAGGCTATAATCAAAATTAGAGACCTCAATATCCGCCCCGACCACAAGCTCCTCGTCCATATCAGCCGCCTCAACCTCAGTCTAACCCAACTTATCAATATAGGCCAACTCAAACAGATCAAATGACTCTTATCCTTCAGACTCTGGCTATTCAGAAGACGAATGTGGTTATGCAAAAACAGCATAGAGACGAGATCATAGAGGTTCGTAATCAACTCGCCCAAATGGCAAATCCCTGCCAACTTGGTGCACTACCTTCTCAACCTCTACCAAATCCTAACAACATGCTGACCCAAAAACACGTTGTAAACCAAATCCAGGGTCAAACATGTTATACCCAACCCGGTCTAGTAACTCATACCTGCGTATTTTCTTCATCTACCTCAACTAAGCCAAAACACACCATGACTTACCCAACACTACCCCCACAACAACAGCAAGGCTCGATTTTTCCCCATCCACCTCCCCACCATGATTGTGCTATCATCAATGTTACGAAACCCACACTTAAAGATAGCCAATCTATTCCCATATCCCAAGTCAATTCTCACCTTCACACTAAAGGATTGTCAGAAATTGATATAACGGGACCTTTGAGGAATGCATAAGTCACTATTCCACTACTTGATATCCTCATGCTCAGCCAAAACTCACCTTACCTAGGAAGGAGATGGAAGAACAAACATCGGGAAAAGTAGTACTGTCTGAAAATATAAGTACCATAATCCAAAATAATCTACCTCCTAAGAAATTTGATCCAAGCACCCTGCTAATTTCTTGCAATATCAATGATACAAACTTCAAGCGGGCTGTGCTACACTTGGGCGCCTCAGTCAACCCCATCCCTACCAACCTACTTGAAAAATTACCAATTGGACAGCTAAAACCCGTTCATGTCACCTTGAAACTAGCTGACCGAACCCTAATCACACCAATTGGGATGATAGAGGATGTGGTAATTAAAGCTAAGGATTTCAACTACCTGGCAAATTTCCAAATTCTTGACATGGAGACACCACAACAGATACAGGATATACCCATGATTTTAGGAAGACCTTTCTTAGCCACTGCAAGAGCCATAATCAATTGTGAATCAGGACATATGACAATTGCCGCAGGAGATCAACATACTGAGATTAATATTTTTGAGGCAACAAAAGGAAAATGCTTGACAGAACAACTAAGTTTTATACAGGACCTCATGACCATATCCTTAATAGAAAACCTAGAACCTGAATTAGAAACCTTTCACATCCTAGATGATGATCTAGTCGAGCATAATGACATGAATACAGTGGAGGCTTTCACCTTTGAACTTGAGGATATACTTAGCAATGTCGGGAAACATGGTGACAGACCAGATTTAGAGTCCATAGATATGGAGACTTTTTGTCTCGAGGACCACTAGGAGTCAGGAATGGACGATACAGAGAGTGGCCTTCACCCAGAATATGAATCCTTTACAGATTTCAAGTTTTATGATTTAAAAGGCACTCTCTAAGCATTCACTTTTAATTGGGATGACGATTATAGGGAAAATTCATTCGAAGACCCAATCTATGAGTCATTTCCTAAGGAAACAATTTCAAACCCAAAAGAAAAGAATCACAATGACTCATCGGATATCAATTTGATAGGTCACAGAGCACAAGAGGAACTACACATCTAGAATATACTAACTAGACCTATTTCTATAGAGATTTGGAAACACCATAACCCTACTACAAAATTGCATGAGCATTATACCTTCCAAATGTTCCCACCGCCAAAACTCAAGAAAGGTCATCCAGAAATAAATCAACTTCACTTACAACTAAGACATTTTGGAATGACTCTCCACCATGCTTTGATACTTATCTGTGGTCATCCAATTCTCATCCATCATGATCATATCATTCATGAAGACAATCACATCTCTCTGAGATCATTGCGCCCGGCTGATGGTGTTAAACTCAGCGCTTAACGGGAGGCAACCCGTTATTTTTGAAAAATCCGAAACCCTTCCTGACACATCTTATGTTGAACTCATATTGCACTTTAGGATTCATCCATTAGAACAGTCAACTCCACCTCTAGTACCTGTACCCAATTGAAATTGTCCGCAACAGTCACCCACACCCATTCACCCACCCAACACCTGTTCTAATGAATGATCTAAGCTAAACTCGAACCCACCAAATTGACAATGAGGACATTGCAAATCATAGGAACGGGGGGTATTAAAGTGCAAAACGCCCTGAAAATCACTTCACAAGAAAGGGTTTCATCAAAAAAATCACATATTCCAAAAAAATGAAAAAGAACAAAAATACGAGAGGATAGGAAATTTTGATGGCATATCAGATCTTGAGGAGAAAAAGGGAGGAGAAAAAAATGTCAAAAAGGAGCATAATTTGAAAAGAAAATAAAAAGTAGTCATTAGTAAAAGATTAAGGAATTGACTTAGTTCTAGACCAAATCAAAGGAAATAGAATGAAAGGCAAAAAGTGCTAGTGAAAAAAAGAAGATATTAGTTGGAACACTGATTTTAGGCCTCTTGGGATGCAATCCTAGGCTTAAAAATTCAAGTACCCACTAAGATCAGGATAG
Source organism: Thalassia testudinum (assembly GCA_037157565.1). NCBI lineage: Eukaryota > Viridiplantae > Streptophyta > Magnoliopsida > Alismatales > Hydrocharitaceae > Thalassia > Thalassia testudinum. Next base: position 17,965,185 of record JAZHRO010000026.1, on the reverse strand, counting down.
TCCTCAAGAGGTTGGGGAAAATGCGAAGATTAAGTATTAGGTCTAAGGCTTAGGGATTATTCGGCCTCATTAACTGACCTCTGGTTTGCGAAACTCAATAACCTAAGCACCCCAATCCACACATAGTCTGGTTTAGTGCGCCTAAGTATCAAAATCACGCAAATGCGTTAAACCTATTCTGAAAAAAAGTTACCAAGAGTAGGAGTAGTCGATCAACACAAGTTGATTTGGACGAGCTTCCGGCATGGAGAGGTGAAAAATTTCCCTCGAAGATGCGCAATAACATATCGTCTCCTCGGTGCTTCTCTCCTAGGATATCTACATATCCTACTGAGAGCATGTAAGGACCTTGTGCTGGTTCAAATGCCATGGGCGGCATTATCTCGAAATGTCGATTGTCAGGATCTTGATTTAGCTACAAAACACCATGGGAGGGATTATCCCGAAATCTCGAAAGCCAAGGTTTCGGGGGATGCCATGGGTGGTGCTATCTCAAAGCATCGATTGCCAGGGACCCTGCGAGGATTGATGGTGGGGACTAGGAATCCGTTACAAACCGTGTTGTAAAGCTAATCCGAAGCTAGAAATAAAAAGAAAAGAGAGAGAAAACTCTCCAAAAATAAAGAAAAATTCATCTATCTCTCTCTGACAAAAACATACTGCAAACTGAACCTGGGCTAAAACATGTTACAAGCACAGGTGCTTTAACCGCGGAGTTCAATGAACCTTAGGTTAGTTCCTTTGGGCATAAGAAACCTTCGCGACAGACTGAGGCTTGAGCTGGTCAGGTTCGGATCTTGGTTGGTACTTGAGTACCTCTAAGCCTACTATCGGCATTCTAACCTAATCTACAAAAGGAAGCACACATCAAAGTTTTTAAGCATAAAAAGTTTTATGGTCTAGAATCAAACTTAATACCTTGAAATTTTGCTAAGGGATTAGCAAAAGCTAGGCATGGGGCATGATGGAAACACCATTATGAACCATAACTAGCTCATTTTGACCCAATTAAGTCAGTAAATGTTCCTACATAACCGCCAGAGAATCACAAGTCACAGCATAATCATTCTGAGGGAAAAATAAGAAACTAGGGTTAAAACTGCAATTTTACCAGCCTATCATGAATGTAGTACAACCATAGGTTTTCTCAGGGGTTGAATGAAGGTTAACTGATTTTAAAAATATAACAAGTGGGTTAGAACAATTAGAAAAGGCTTTGCACGTGTTCTGAGAATTAAATGACTTTTGAAACACTAAAAACAGACCCGCTAAACTAAATAAGGTTATGATTAGGATAAAATTCACCTAAATCATCTAAAATTCATAGAAAAATATTCTTTATGGTTTGGAACCTTCAATTTCACCATCAGAACCCATTTTGACCCCAGAATAGAGTCATAGACAGACATTTGCCCTAATTTGGATTTTTGCATAAATTACCCAACCAAACGTGGTCAAAACTAAAATCCAACTTCACCATTGGATTCCTTAGGTCCAAATTAGGTTTTTACCAAAATTTGGACCTAAGATGAGTTTGTCTTGACCTAGTTTCAAAATTCGTCCTGTCTAATTATATTTCTGCCCTCTTAACTTTCAAAATCCTTTCAAACAGGCCCCTAACCTTATCTTTGTTCTAACAAAAAGGTCCCTTCTTCCATTAAACCTATTCCTACTTGCTCCGGTGACCTTAAAAGGGAAAGAACTTTCTAATTTCTTGACGAATCCCTTTCAAATTTGAAAGGGAAGTTCGTCAAGAAATTCCCTTCCTTTTGAACCCAATCCTAAGCCCTAGAACCTATCAAATCTCTTATGAGAACGCATGACAGATTTGGGTATCAAGGAATTCCCAAACTCCGGCAAGCTTTCCAAGATTGGGAAGCTTGCTTCCCAAGCTCTAACCATCCTCCTGAGGTGTATAAAAGCACCTCCTACCCATACTGAATCCCTCAAGCTTGAATTCGACCAGAGAAACCCTCAAATTCCTCTCTCCTCCTCCGACGGGATTGCTCTTCAAGCTCCGGCGACCCTCCTTGCCTCACCTCATCGTCTGACTGCAATACCAGCGGTAGACTCTTCCTCCTTGCCTTCTTCCGCATCTAGCAGCACCCGCCGGTGCCCCTATCTCCATCCTCGCCGTCCACCTCTCATCGGAGCAGTTTCTTCCCTGACACCGACCATACCACAATCGGCGCCACCTCCATCCTACATTTTTCATCTTAACCACACTCAATTTCAACCACGCCATCGCCCGTTCACCGTTGTCCCTTCCACGTTTGGCCACTCCTCCAGGGAAGTGCTCCCATTGCAACATCGCTCCATATGCCTCGCCGACACTCCCACGAGCTCCGCCTCATCCATCTGCACTGAACCCCCATCTTTATTTCTCATTCCCTCCACTCAAACGACCCCCCAAAAAAACTCATCACCAACCACCTTCTTCGAGTTCGTCCGACCACCACGCACCTTCATCCTCCACGAAACCACTGCCATTACATTTGCCAATGTCTAGCGACCCTTCTGAGGTGTTTTGACGTGGCCGAAAGGCCTTATTCTCTATTTCAGGTTCCAAGCCAGAGCTCCGCCGCCGCGTTGTCTTCTCCGACCGTGTTCATGGTGTTCTAGCTACACGAGGTCCAAGCCTTAGCTCCAGGAGACACGATTTCACTGTAGGATCCACTCCAGGTCCTTAATCGGGGACTTCAAGGAGAGTTACGACGCCAATTGGAAGATCCTCATAGCTGCAGGCATACGCAAAGAACGAGGGACATTTACTCCCACATCGTTCGTGGAAGAGCTAAGGCGCACGCATATATTGAATTTCTGCCATAGGCTTATCACCTCAGCACACACAAGGGGTGAGGTCCCCTCACGCATGCCTCACGTGCCTCATCCGCGACTCTGACCCCACGGACCTGGTGCGCTTGATAACCCGCCTAACCTAAGCACTCCTCGGCTGCAATCCACGCCCGCAACCCTGGTCTCGGGTGCACGTGTGCCTAATAACCTGATATCCTGAGAAAGGCCCTGGGAGGGTGGAGCCTAAGAGAGGAAGAGAAGGAGAGATTGTGTGGGGTAGGGGAGGGTTTTGCTGCATAGAGTATTGGCTAACACTTAGCCAATTCAAGAAGCCCCTCCCCTATGTGAAGAGGCTAAACAGAGAAAGAAGAAGGAGAGGACCTGCAGAAGCAGAGGAAGAAGAAAAGGAGAAAAGAAGAAGAGGCTGAACAGAGAAGAAAGAAAGAGGAAAAAGAAGAGAGAAGGACCACAGAAGAAGAAACAGAGAAAAAGTAGAAGAAACAAAGAAAAAGAAGAAGAAAAATCATAGCACTGTAGCACAGGGCTACTTAAGACGTCTGATACTTTCATTGCATATATTTGAGACATTGATTTTAGTGTTATTTGTAAGGAGTAATTGGTGATTTAAATCACCATTTTACTCCATTCCTTTTGCATATTATTCCTGACAGTACTCTTATTGCACTCTTTATACTTGATTTAAATTATGATCTTGAGCTTTAAATTCCATATTGCTCCCTGTGTGTTTGACCTCGAAACCTTTTCGAGTAATAAAATTTATTTGTTTAAGCACTATTTTGGCTATACTACGACACGACAATCTTAAAACACCGATTTAGTGTGCGAACAGACCTACCACCCGACCCACTCGAGTTTGGCTTTTATCATGAACTCAAACCATAGCCAAACTCAAGTCATCCTTCCATTTTTTCATCCAATTTTGATCCTCATAATTTTACCACTCACCTTTTAGGGGATTCTAAGGAAGACACCTTTTCTGAGGGCATACATGTGTCCAATTTTCTACATGATTGTCTGTCTTCCAAGCATCACTTCACACTCAGCTAAATAGGCGTAAAAGATAGCATAAGATGGGAGGTAACACATCATCTTTCCTACTTTCCTTTTATCTTTCTTTTCCTAGGTTTTGCCCATCCTGAATCTGACCGCTTATCACTAAGGTGATTTCTTTTCCCTCCTAATGCATGAGGACATTGTACATCATAAGCATGGGTGGGTTACAAGACGAGTTAATCAATTGAAAGATGATAAGGACCCATAATGGATACCAGATTTTGATGTAATTATCGATACGCCATTATATTATACACATTACTACTCTAGGTATATAATAAATGGATTCAGATTTAGAATAAAAGAAATTAAGGATAGAAAGGTTACACAATAAGTCGGAGTTGTTGATTCAAATCTTTCCACTGGTCTAGCTGGACACTATGGTGGAATCAAAGAAATAGTGAAATCAGCTTCATACATGATCGCAGAGTTATCCTATTTAAATGTCATTGGTTTGATGCTTTTAAACAGGGCATTGTTTTCAAAATTGACAAGAAACACAATTTCTTAAGTTTAAATCGTAATCGTCAAATTCTTTGGCCTAATGAACCATTCACATTAGCATGTCAAGTGGCATGTTGCGAAAATACACGTGATTTGTAATTATGGTTTTCAAATTATTGTAACATGCGAATTTGCAAATGCTTTTAAATTTTATAAACCTAGATAGGGAGAGCATCTAGTGTCGTCCAAAGAGGCGATGTTTGCAAAATTCTAATCTCTTACTTGAAAATGGAAATCAACTTTCTTTTTAATTTATGAATATATATTTTTTTTTTAATTTTTGAATAACAAGTTGATGCTGTTTGATTGCGAAAAAGACTAACACCTAATAGGTAAAATCTAAGTGGCAAAAATTGATTTCTTTCTAAGCTCACCCTAGGCACGTGGAGGCCTAGGGTAATTAGAAAGAAAGAGTGTAAATGAACTAAAGAAAAAGTAAAAAGAATTCAACAAATTGATGGAGAAAGTGTTTTACACAAAACCTAGTAGAGGAATGCTTCTACTACTATAAATCAAAAATACAAAAAGTAAAAACACTAGTCCTCCTGATGATGATGAATGGTGAAGAAGAGATAGAGGCTTCTTGCTCTAAGCCTAGTAGCTCCCGAGCTTGAAAAGAAGTCCACCAACTCCTTCCTTGTAAAGCACCTTCAAGGTGAAGACCTCCAAGACAAGCCCTCAAAGGGGGCATGCCCTATGCTCTCCAAGGTGGATGGTTCCAACTTCAATTCTCCTCCAATGCCTGGCTGTCCTCCAATATGAAGAGAGTCTCCTCCTTGGCGTAGCACAAGGAAGAAGAGAGAAGGGGGAAGAAGGCACCAATGGGGTGGGTAGGATGTCCCTGTAATCTTCTCTTCTTCTCCTTCCTTGGTCATGAGTAAGGGTGGATGTAGGTGGAATTAAAACTAATGGAGGATGAGGAAAATTGTGGTGGTTAAGGGACATGTTATAGAGTAGGATGGGGGGTATAGGTGGCTCATGGAATGGATGGCTAGGATGTATTTAGGTGGTGGTTGTAAGTGGTTATGTTGATCCTAGTGTTAGGAATAGTTGGCGCCAATTGAGGAGTCACATGGGGGGTAGTTATGGTGTTGGTGTCCCTTGAAGTTGGTGCCAAAACAAGGTTCTAGAAGGGGGCTTAGGTGGCGCCAACTTAAGGTTCTAGAAGGGGGTAGGTGGATGTCTAGGATAGGTTGTAGAGTTAGGTGTAGGGCCATGATGTGGGGGTGTTTTGGCGCCAAAACAAGGTGCCTTTTGGGTGTAGTTGAGGGGCTAAGAGGTATTTATCTTGGCGCCAAAATAGAGTAGAGGTTTAGGTAGTTTAGGTGGTTATAGGTGGGCTTAGTTGGTGGAGCTAGTTAGGTAGGGTCTTAGGGTGGTGGATGGCCAAGGGAGCTAGAGCATAGGTAAGCTAAGCTAGCTTAGCTAGCTTACCTAGTAGTAGAGTAGAGGAGGAGGCAATTAGAGCTAGGGTTTGAGGAGAGGAGCTGGACAGAAGAAGTCCGGGGCTGAATTGGAGCTGGCAACTACTAAAAAAGGTGGCATGGAGCAACTTTAGCTGGCTTAGCTTGCTAGTTCTTTGCTAGTTGCTAAGCCAAACTAAAGCAAGCTGGCTTCTACTGAAAGGAGCTGAGGTGAGCTGGGTCTGATGCTCCTGGAGAAGAACTAGCTAGTTAAGGTAGCTAAGCTGAGCCCTCAGGAGCTGGACTTGAGCTTCCTGATCTAAGATGAAGTCATCTTCAACTGGCTGGAGTTGAGTAGAGCTAGATGTAGCTAGACCTGAGCTGGGGTGAACTCCAGTCAACTCAGCTGAGCTAGCTATAGCTCCCAGTGAACTGATGGGAGCTGAGATGAACTAGACTCAGCTAAGTTGAGCTGGATCCGAGTTGACTTGAGATAAGGTGAGCTGAGATGAGCTCTCTTGAGCTACCATTCAGCTGAGATGAGCTGAAGGGAGCTAGGATGAGCCAACCCTAGTTCAAGTGAGTTGGATTCCAACTATGGTGAGCTGGATAAAGCTGAGTTCCAGCTGGTTTGGGCCTCTCCTTCACCAGTTGCCTTCCTAAGTGCTAGGGTTCTAAGGATCTGACATTCTATTTATCCCTAACACTCACAAAAACCTATCAAAAAGATAATAAAAAGTAAAATGCATGCCTAACCTAATTTATGCCTAAATGCAATCCAAAAACCTATTTACAGAGCAAAAACCTAAGAGGTAGGTTTGTTTTAATGCATAAGAATGATGATAAACTGGCATTTATCACGGCATAAGTTTTATATGTCTCCGATAATTGCCAAACGAGATGGGTTATATCAATAAGAGTAGTACTGCGCAATCATTTTGAAGTCTGATCTACTTAAGTATGAATCCTTCAAGCATTTGTCATTGATACATCCTTCTAATGTGGAAGGATATATATCAACAAAGCTAAGTGTTGCGTGTTGCCTGGATAAATGAATGTCTTGAATGGATGAGAAAAGGGCACTAGAGTTAGCATTTATCGACATTTATACTCTTTCGTTTCGGCATTAAGGTGTAAAGGCTTCTATTCATTAACCTCACTTGGAAAGACACTACCTAGGAGTTTGCATTTTTTTTTCATCACTTTCTCATGATTCCATTATTCTTATGGAAAATAGATGCTAAGTGTCTATATGCAGGTTTCATTTTGATATGTGTTTAAGAGAATTCATCTTTGTTTAAGGAGTGCATCGTAGTATAGGACAAAATCACCCAAATCATTTAAATTTGCAACTCAGATTCAGAAAAGAGTCTAAGGTCGAACACAGGGAGCAATTAATAGCAATTCAATCTCACTAATCACAAGAAGTTATGATCAAAACTGTATTTCGAATTACTCAAGATGATGTATATATGAAATCCAGTAGCAAGGAGCAAAAAGAATGGGTTAAAATGGTGATTTGAATCACCAATCAACCCCTAATATTAAGCTCAAATAAATGCACAGTATCTCAATCAAATTTTCCACGTCAACTAAGTTAAATGAACCAACAGTAGCTTCAGAACCAGCAGAACACAGCTTCTTAGAAAAGGCAAAGGCCTCCTCTCTTCTTCCTTTGTGCTTCAAGGGAGAGAGGCAACCACAGCACAGAGGCAAAGGCCTCAGGATTGGCTAAGTCCAGAGAGAGTAGAAGGGCAAAACCCCCTTCTCTCTCCCTCCTCTTCTTTCTTTTCTCAGAAACCTAGGTTTAGCTGGGTAATCGGGCAGGTAACTAGGCATGAACAGGGTCCAGACTTGCGAGCATGGTCGTAGGCGAGGAGTGCTTGGACAGGCAAGCGGGTGTAAGAGTGAAGGGGGCTCGACACAAATCCCTTTTATGCCACATGAATAGCTGCAACTTCTACGATGTGGGACTATGCATCCCACAGTCTTCCACGCACAGCAGCTGCTAAAGGCACTTCCAATTGAGGTTGAGGATGAGGCTGTGAAGTCCAACTAAGCACCTGGATCGCTTCCTGGGAATGAGCCGTAGACCCTGGGAGTGAAACCTGGAGCAGTTGTGGGTGGAGAACTGAAGGCAAGGTCAGAGGAGTCGAGGCAGCAATGGAGGTTCCGGTGATGTACCTGCACCCACGAATATAGCCTTTTGGCCATGTCAAAGGCACTCAAAAGCTTCACTGGTGTGCGACGAGTGCGTTGGTGGCAGTGGTGTGGTGTCGTAAGGGGGGTTGACGGTGATGGAGACGACACATGAAGAAGGTGGTGTTTGGGGAGGCATTGCAATGGGTGGAAGCCCAAATTAGGAGAGGGCTTTTGTAAAGGGTGGCGCGGCAAAGCTCGTGGAGGTGGCAGCGCGGTATTTGGTGAAGTGTAGCGGGCTGGAGGCTACGCTGGAGCATCGCCGAAGGCGGGGAAGATGAGGGTTGTGTGGGTGTGAGAGCGTTCTGAAGCGATTGTCGGGTGTGCAAATAGAATCAGGGGGAGATGCGGAGTTGAATGCAGGCAGTTGTTGACGATGAGGAAGTGGAGGTGGCACCAACTATGATTGGCCGGTGCTGTAGACGACGATGGCTCCGGGAGGGAGGACGGCGATGCCTGAAGGGGGATAGGGCCCCTCGCAGGTACGGTGAGGTGCGAAAGAACCTGGGGAAGATGAACCTGCTGCCTATAGTATGTGCCAGTAGGCAAGGAGACCGGAGGAAGGAGGTCATCGGAGAGGACCTGGAGCCAGCAGGAGGTACAAAAGAAGAGGGTTTTTTGGGCCAAAAACTCGCTAAGGAGTTCAGCCCGACAAAGGGGACCCTATTATAGAGCTTCAAGCGAGCTTCCAAGCTTGGAAACAAGCTTGAGAAGCTGGGATTTTCAGGAGGAAGATTCTTGAAGTCTAAGGATTCACACAACCAATATGGAGAGATTTGGAGTTGGAATTTAGGTTTAATCGATTAGGGCTCTCCTCAGGATCATCCCTTCCAATTTTAGAAGGGATTGGCCAAGTAATCAGGGAGGAATCCTTGATTGAGAGCTCGGGTGCATGGGTTCACACCTTCCATGGCGGCAGGAACCCAACTGAAAAGAAGATGAAGAAATTAGGGGGATATTCGCAAGGATTTCAAAAGTTAGGGGCATGAATGAAAGAGAAAGAGGCAGACTAGATTAAAATGCAAACTAGGTGAAGACTGATTGAGCCTAAATTTTGGCAAAAGTATAATTTGGACCCAAGAAATCTAATGGTGAAGTCGGATATCAGTTTTGACCAAATCTAATTGGGCAATTTGTGTAGAAACCCAAATTAGGGCAACTTTATGTCCGAGACTCTATTTAAGGTCAAAATGGGTTCAAATGGTCAAATCATGGGTACCAAACCTTATGGAATATTTTTATATAAATTTTAGAAGGTTTAGATGAATTTTAGCCTAATCAAAACCTTTGTTATTTAAGTGGGTCTAAATTTACAGTTTTGGATTACTACTAATTCTCGAAATGTGCAAAAACCCGTTCCTGTCTACATGAACCCACATATTAGTTATTAATGAACATTTGACCTTAGATTAACACCTAGAGAACCCCTTGGTTATTCTGTGTTCATGATATGCTGTTAAAATTACAGAATTAACCCTAGTTCTCAGTTCTCTTCTCAAAACAGCTTGAAGTGGTGTTATGACCTTCAGATGGATATGTAGGAGCTTCTATCTTTTATTCCATACTAAAAGTGGCCAGTTAGGACCTATAATGGTGTTCCCATCAATATGTAGGTTTCTTTGTAATAGCAATTTCTATAAGTAGGTTTCATTTTAATATACAGGTTTATAGAAAAATCTCCAAATTTAAGGGGAAACTCTGTTGAAATTTTTTAAAATTTTTCTAATGTTCACCAAAGTTTTTCATTAATGATTCATATATTCTTTTCAACTATACTAACTATTGTATTTATTTCTTCTTACAGATGAAGGGGTTTAAGAAAAAACCCAATAAAAAGGGTCCCCCGCAGATAGCCATCCACCCAGCCCGAGCCATCTCCCGAGGCTCAGCCACCCCCCAACAGCAGGCTCAGTGACCCCCCAGGTAGTAGGCTCCTTTCATTCTCGTTTTGTATGACCTGAGGACCTAGCATGATCTCGTGATGCCATATATGTAGAGGGGAAGGGAAAGGGGAAGGTGATTGCTCCTACTGGGCCAGAGTGAGAACAGCCTGATCCATATTATGGAGCATCAAAGGAGGATGACGAGGAGACCTCCAATAACGTGCAGGGAAAGGAGGAAGGGGAGGTGGTGGAGGATGAGTAGGTGGAGAGTACATCCCCAGTACATGTGGACCCAAGAGCAGCGAGTACAAGTGCTGGTAAGAACACCTGTACTTCTAAGAAGTAAATTACTATATATTTTAAAACTTATTATAACTTCATATATATCCACCACGATTATGATTAATGTCTACGCAGGTAAAGTACGAAGAGGACGAGGGAAGATAAAGAATCTAGATCTCCAGCGTATCCCCGAGGACCTAAGGATATCAATTAGGCCTAGAACCATGGGGTAGGCAGAGAATTACCCATGCTTCATCAGTCGAGTGGGCACAATGGTGAAGTCCATTATGTCAATTTGCCACATTGATTGGAGGAAGGTACCCGCAGAGCTGAAGAGGCAGCTCCTCTAACAGTTGGAGGTAATTCTATGTAAATTCAATATTGCATTTAAAACTTTATCTTAAATTTATTTTCATTTAAGATTGATATATTTTTCGAAAATAAATGTAGGCGAGTTACGATTGGGGTGACAACCCCAATGCCTCCCGATATATCCTTAAACATGATGCCAAGCTCCACAGAGATTGGAGGACGAAGACGAAGACAAAAGTAAACCTTTTTACAAATTTACATCTTTATTATGTACATAATTTCATACATTATTTCTAACATTTTATATTTCATATTTAGTTTTTCTCTCCCTGCAATTCCCTCAAGGAGGCAATTGAGAGTTGTGCTGGTGTCATGCCTGAACATTGGAATCAGGCATGCAAGCATTGGGTGGATCCCAAAGTGGAGGTTACTAATCCATTTTAAATATTTATATTAATTTCATATATCTTAAATTCATAACAAATGATCATTTTGTTTAATAATTTACATATATATGCTTTTATTACAGGAGCAAGCAAGAAAGAATAAGGCCAATAAGGTTAAAGTTCCCACACAGACCCAATGTTTAGGTCGAAGAAGCATTGAGACGGTCAAGAGTCATTACGTAAGTTTATTCTAACTTCACAATTTAATATTATAGGTTATCTTCATATAATTGTATTCCTTTTATATTTTCAGTCCGCTTTACATAAGGGGAAGGATATGAGTAGGATGGATATCTACAAAGTCACCCGTAGCAAGACTACAGCTGAGGGTGCCCGTAACTGGATTCACAAGTCATAACAACAAAGACATGTAAGTTTCCTAAATTCAAAAACTTCATAACTTGCTATATATATGTGTTATAATAATAACTTATATATATGTTTAGGAGAGAATGGCTGAATTGGATCATCCTGTTGCAATGCTTTATCGGGTTTTTAAGTAAGTATCGTTGCAGTATAGTCGAAAAAGCGTTGAAAACAAAAAAGAATTTATTACTCGAAAACCTATGTATCCGACGTCGAACACAGGGAGCAAAAGAAATTTATTCACTAATCTCAATAATGTAATTGAACACTTAAAGTTACTCAAAACTTAATTCAGAGTATAAATGCAAGAATTTAGGAGTCAAAATTGTAGCAAAAATAGAAGAATTGGACGTCTGATTCTTATGATTAGATGTCTTAAATGACAGCTCTTATTTCCTTCTCCTTGCTGCTTTCGCTTCTTTCTTTTCTTCTTCTTCTTTCCTTCTCTTTAGTTCTGCTCTTTCTTATTTTCCTCTGTCTTCTGCCTTTCTTCTTTCTCCTTTGGATCTTCTGCCTTTGCCTTTCTTCCATCTCTTTCTTCTCTTATACAGTGCCTTTCTCCTTCTTCCTCTGCGGTCTTCTTCTTTCCTCTACTCACTTTGATTTCTTTCTTTCTTCTTTCCTCTTCAGCCGCACCTCTGTTTCCCTTGGCTTCTTCCTTTCTTCTTCTTTTTCCTTCCTTGCTGCGGCTAAGTCCTTCCTTCTTCCTTCACCACGGCTGCGCCCTAGCGTCACCTTGCCTTAGCTTCAACTACGCCTTCCTCTTCCTTCTTCTCTTCTTTTCTGCACACAATGGAGCAAAACCTACCCCTACCCTCCCTCGCGTGTCTCTCTCTATTTCTCTCTTAGGTACGCTCTCCAAGAGCCGGGTAATCGGGTTAGGTTTCGCATGCCAGTGTCCAAGCGCACCAGCGTGGGTGTGATGCACAAGGAGTACGAGGTGTAATCGGGTCGGTCACACCAGAACTGCGGGGCAAAGGTCACGGACGAGGCGGGTGCGTGTGACAGCGAGGGACCTCACCCCGTGTCGTTTGGAGGAGATGAGCTAAGAACACAAATCCAATTTATCCTATGCGTCGAGCTCTTGCGTTCACGAGGTGGGACTAAAAGTCCCACCTACTTCTTCGTCCACACCCACAAGAGACCTTCAATTGCCACTGCAGCTATCTCTCTCAAGGCCAATTTCCTGGTTGGGTGTGTACGCAAGTCCAACCTGCATCTCCTGGAGCGTAGCACCTAGGTGGATGCGGTCTGGAGAGCTGCTGCAAGCTCCTTTCTTCTACTTCAATGGCGGAACGGGGGGTCGACCTGAAGTTCACTAATACAGCCTTGCGACCCCATTAAAACACATGAGGAGCTTCGTTGTGTCTTGGCGAAGGTGAGACGGTGGGTGGCAGGCCGCGCGGCATCCTAGGGGTGCATGCCTAGGTCTCCCTGTGGCCGTGCTTATGGGTTAGGTCAAGGGGGCATTAAGGGAGGTGTTGGCGGTCGATGAATGGGTGGAAGGTGATCAGTGGATGATGGCGGAGGTGGTGAGGTATCTGGCGAGGTGTGTGGAGGTGCGGAGCAGTGGAGGCACCTCACCGGTGGTCGGCCGGAGATGGAGAAGATGGAGGTGGGCAGTGGCTGCGACGGGTCGAAAGTGGAAATAAAAAGAGGGGAAATGAAGAGGGGATAGAGAGGAGTAATTCTAACCTAGCTAAGTGGACAAAGAGGGAGAGGAGGCAGCTAGCTATACCTGCTGCCACCGGAGAAGACGATGTCCAGTGGAGGGAGAGCGGCGACGAAAAAGAGGCGGGAGACGCGCGCACTAGTGTTGCACAACGTGGAGGAAGGTGGTGGAGATGGCTCTGCCACTGGTATTGTGGCAGAGCGACGAGAAAGAGGAGGAGGGCTCGCCGGAGCTCGCTGGACCCCTAACCAGAGGAGAAGAAGATGAAATTGGGGTGGTTCTCCAGCCAAGTCGAGTTGAAGAGATGCGGCCAGAGGTGGTGGACTTTTTATAGGCACTGGCAGGGACTCTTGTGCTTGGAAGACAAGCTTCCAAGTGCATGAGTCCTCGCCGGAGATGGAAGCCATTGGAGACCCAAATCTCTCATGCGTTCGCACGAGAGATTGCAATCATGCTCACATGGAAGGGAATTCCTCAGAGAATCTCCCTTCTAAATCTGGGAGGAGATCCCTAAGGAATCAGGGAATACTCCCCCTCCATTCCTTGCGGGAGTAGGATTCCTCCGTTTTAATGGCGGAGGGACCTAATTGTAAGAGTGGCGAGGAAGCTATGGGGGTCTGCGCAAGAGTTTTCAAAAGCTAGGGGCCTGAATGTAATTGGGTGGACTATTTTGCAGAGTGGGTCAAGATGTCCTCCCCTTTAGTCCAAATTTTGGTACAAACCTAATTTGGACCTAAGGAATCTAATGGTGAAGTTGGATTTTAGGTTTGACCACGTTTGACTGGACATTTTTCACAAAAACCCAAATTAGGTCAAATAATGAGGTGGGACCCCAATCTAAGTCAAAACAGGTTCCAAAGGCCAATTTGAAGGTTCTAAACCCTTGGGGATATTTTTACATGAATTTTAGAGGGCTTAGTTGATTTTTATCCTGGCCAGAACCTTGTGAAATTAAGTGGGTTTATTTTAGGGTTATAGAATGTCATTTAATTCTTAATTCTCACAATAACCCTTTTCTGACTGAACAGTCCTACTTTTCCTCTTATTAAGTCCAATTGACCTATGTTCAGCCCTTGAGAAATCCCGTTGATATACTGCAATGGTAAAATTACAGTTTTACCCTTTAGTTCATGTTTCCTTCCCAAAACAGTAATCCCTTGAATTAGGCCTTCCTTTAGGTTATGTAGGAGCTTTTGTTTACTTTCTCAGGGTAAAATGAGCTAGTTAGGGCTCATGATGAGGTTCTCATCACATCCCCTCGATGATGAGACCTCCGACAGCATCCATCAACCTCTGGATACAGAGGAGGCATTTAGTAGAGTGATGCCACTAGACCACGGTGGTTTCATTCGTAGTGACGAGAGGACACACACCTTGTCTAGTTGGTATGGAAAGAAAGGTGTCATCTCATCTAGTGTCGTCGATCAGTTGCATTAAAAGATCAACACACTATAAAGACAAGAGGCAGAGAGGGAGAAGAAAGAGGTAGAGATGAAGAATTAGATGATGCCATGTAGTCACGGATGAGTAAGGCATATGATAAGCTTCAGGAGCTTCTATGCATTCTTCTGAAGAAGGGACAGTCACAACAACCGTCTTCATTAGATCCTCGCATCCGTAGATGAGACGATGACAACATGGGCAGGGCAAGTGGAGTTGGTGGCATCAAGGCAGCTGTATTTTGATTCTCACCACTTTTCTTTTGTTATGTTTTCATTTTTTTTTTCATGTAAATATTTCATTTTCAAATTGTTTCTGTATTAGACTATATTTGTGAAATATATACTTCTTTTCATTTTTATTATCTTTTTTCGTATAACAACAGGTGTTTTAAGCAGGTTTAGCAGGTATTTTCCACAATTTTCCATAACAGGTGTTTGACAAGTCCTTAAGAAACTTGCTTGAATAGGATTTTTGGGTTGGCGAGCTTTGGCTGCTGAGGGGGTTTTTGAATTTCCCTTTGGGCGGGAAAAGCCGTTGTTGGATGGCCGACCGCCTGAGGGGGCCCGGCACCGGTGCCGATGACTATGCTGATTGGGAGGTTTGGCGTTCGCGATCCTACCGTAGGAAGATGCGTGATGTGCGTGTCCCTGAGGGTGGTAGGAACTTGGGCAGGAGGGACTTTCGAGATGGTTGGGGTAGAGGTCGAAGGGAGGTGACCTGCTATCGATGTCGCCTCTGTGGGCACCTGGCGGCGACCTGCCGGCGCCCACTGTTGTGTCTGGCATGCGGAGGTTTGGTCACAAACGGGATGTCTGCCTGATGGCATGTGATGGTTCTGGGGGTAGGGACTACGATTTACCTTCGTGGCCTCGAGGTGAGGTGCAGAGGCCCCTTCCCCCTCCCACCCCAATGCCCGGGGTTTGCGCTTTGGATGTGGAGGTTCCCTTGACTGAGGATGTAAAAGTAGCGGAACTGGCTCTACGTTATGCTTTGATTAGAGAAGTTATGATGGGCACCATATCGATGGACAGAATCGAAAACTGGTGAGATCTCTCTCTATCAACTGATGATTGGAAGATTGAGATTATTTCGTCGTCGCGTTTCATACTGTTTGATATAGGTGCGGGTGATGCTGAAAGATACTGCTTTCAGCCTAGTTTTTTGGATGGGCTATCAATGATCTGGCGGCTGGTATCCCCTTTTGAAGGATCTTTGCCTGAACATCCTCCTCAAAGAACAGCTGCCACGTCTGGTGTTCTTGAAATCAGAGGTCTGCCTCTGCATCTGAGATCTAGGAAGGTGGTGGAAAACATGATAGCTGGGTTTGCATCTATGGCAGTGGATGCTGTTGTTGGGCTGACTGAAGGAGATGCCAGTGCTCTGAAGGTAAGGGTAAAGGTCTTCAGGGCTAGTGCCATTACTGATAAACTGACCCTCAGATGTGGGGGCAGTTCTTGGATGCTCCATCTGAATTTTATTGTGGCAGATCGAGAGGTCGTCTCTAGATATCACCCCCCCTCTTATGCGGTGGTGCTGAAATCTAAAACTCCTCCCTTGCATCCAAATTGTGTTAATCAAGAGTTGATGGCAGAATGTTCTAAAGGCAGGGATTTGGTTGATAAGGCAGGGAACCTAGGGGATGTAGAGATGAGGTCTGAAGCTCTGGCAGATGTGGCTGAGGTATCTCTGGTCCAACGCCTCCCCTCCTTGCAACCACATGGTGACTGTCAGGAGGCGGTGGCAGAATGTTCGAGAAAGAGGGAACTGGTAGATGAGGTAGGGAGTCTGAGAATTATGGAGAAGAGTTCGGTAGTTCAGGACACTATAGATGATGTACCCCTGATCCAAGAGGTAGTTGCTGTGATGGAGGCTAATGGAAAGGAAATGAGTTTATCAAAGGAAGTTGTGAGTGAAGGTCTGAAAACCCATCTGGGTGAGCCTGATGAAGGGATGACTATAGATGTGTTTAATGAGCATGCTATCTTGGATATGGTGGACCTCTCTGTGAATCATGTGAACCTACAATCTTGCTCTCCTGTGGCTGAAGTCGTGCATTCGAAGTCAAAGACTCCATCTACTGCTAGGAGTTGGAAGCCTCCCTATAAACTGAGGTTAAGAAGGCACACTCCCATACCAAAGGTTGATGAATCAGTCATGGCAGCTGTGCTGAAGGTCAGCAGGACTTCTACAGCTATGGAAGGGACAGACCTGATTCCCAAATGAGGATCTTGAGCTGGAATGTGCGTGGGCTGCGCGATAGAAGCAGGAGGGGGTCTCTAATTAGATATCTGCGTGAGTGGGAAATCGACTGTGCCATCCTTCAGGAGACACACATTGACTGTGCTTTTGATAAGGCATGGGAAGAGATGCGAGCAGGATCTGCAAATGACCTTGTGGTGGTCAATTCCATTGGCAGGTCTGGGGGAATTGCCATTTGGTGGAAGAAACAGATGTTGCGTTTACAGGAGGTTTCCATGGCTAGGCACCTACTAACCTGTAGATTCACAAGAGGCCAGGGGGACAGTGTCTTCTATGTGACAGGTGTGTATGGGCCAAACGATCCAAACAGGAGGCAGGAACTGTAGGAGGACTGGAATATGGCTGCAGAATTTGTGGGAGGGGGGGCTTGGCTTGTTGGAGGGGATTTTAATTGTACTTTAGTGGGGAGTGACAGACCTAATGGGGTGGTTGACAGTTCCTCCACAGGATTTCAGTTGGTGGTCCAAGCCTTGGGGATGTGTGAATTTCCATCAGGGGCTGAATTCACTTGGAGGAATGGGAATGGGCTCATGTCCAAGATTGACAGATTTTTTGGGAATGCTGAGCTGTTGGATCTCTTCCAGATGTCATTCGTGTGTGGTCTTGAACGTCCATTTTCTGACCACGCACCGCTGGTGTGGGACAAAGGTGAACAGGTGATGGCTGGATCCTATTTTAAATTTAGGAGATCTTGGCTAAGGGAAACAGGGTTCAAAGAAATGCTTGCCAGCTGGTGGAAGTCATAGCAGGGTGAGGGCACAGCCACCTTCAGACTGGCTTCTAAGCTTAAGGCTCTGAAAAGCATGCTGAAGGAGTATGGAGATATTGTCTCAGCTCTTAGACATCAGAAGCGTCATGAGGCCATGCTGAAAATTCAGGATCTGGATGCCAAGGAAGCTGTGGACCATCTATCTAAACTTGATCTTGCTGATAGAAGAAGATGGTAGGGGGTGGTAGCTGAAGAAGACCTGAAATTGGAGATGGATTGGAGGGAGCGATCTAGACAGCTATGGCTAAGTGAGGGGGATGCAAACACCAAATTTTTTCATTTGGCTGCTAGTTCTAGAAGGAGAACAAATCCGATCTCTTTGATGGTTGTGGAGGGGCAGAGAATTACCTCCTTATCTGATATCAGAGCTGAGGCCGTCAGATACTTCAAGGATTCTTCAAGAGATACAGGTAGGGGCAACTGGAGAATGACAGCAAATGATTTTCCCAGGATTAATGAGTCTCAAGGGGCTAGCCTGATTGAATCTATTTCCAAAGCTGAAGTTTTGAAGGCTATTAGTGATCTCAATTGTGAAGGATCGCCTAGTCCTGATGGGTTCCAGGTTTTCTTCTACAAAGAACTATGGGACATTGTGGGCTCAGAGGTTATGGGGGTAATTAGAGAATTCCAAAGTGGCAATTTTGGCTTTGAAAGAATTAATAGATCTTATCTCTTTCTTTTGCCTTAAACTCCCGGTGCTGAATCTTTCCAGGATTTTAGACCCATTGCTCTTTCTAGCTCCTTGTATCTGGTGATTGGAAAGGTTCTGGCCAATAGACTGAGGCCTGTTCTGTAAGATTTGATCCATCCTGCTCAGTTTGCTTTCCTCCCAAATAGATCTCTACAAGAATCTTTTATCTTGGCTCAAGAGATGGTTTGTGGCTGGCATAAGAGAAGATGCAAGGCCTTCATGTGGAAGGTCGATTTTCGCAAGGCTTATGACTCGATCAGTTGGCCTTATTTATGGGATGTGCTTAAAAGAAGGGGCTTTCCCCCTACTTGGATTGCCTGGGTTAAGAGATGTATTACCACGGTCTCCTTTACCCCCCTGATAAATGGGAAACCTTGTGGTGCATGGATCCAGCCTCAATGTGGCATCAGAGGATGCCCCCAGGACCCTTTGATTTTTAACCTGGCAGCTGACAGTTTAGCTTGGTTTGCTTGTAAGCTTTCTGAAGCGGGTCTTGTTAGAGGTTATTCACTCTCTTGCAGGAACAGTCTGGCTCCCATTCTTCAATACGCAGATGATACTGTCTTTTTTGTCAAAGGATCCATGGATGGAGCGTTGGCTTTGCATCACTTGGTTGATATCTTTGGTGCGCTTTCTGGACTGAGGTTGAATAGGGACAAGTCTGGTTTGGTCTGCTTTGGTTTTTCCGAGGAGGAGCAAGAAGCCTTAGCAACCATCCTGATGACTCCCCACATCAGTCTCCCTATCAAATATCTTGGGCTGCCTTTGAGGTTTTCCAGATTGAAGAGAGGTGATTGGAATTGCCTCTTTGACAAGATCTCCCTGAAACTTGATGGTTGGCACAGCAAATTCCTTTCCAATGGTGGAAGGCTTATCTTGCTCAATTCGGTGATCACCTCCATCCCTGTTTTCGACTTCTCCATCTTCAAAGCACCAAGATCCATTTGGAAAAGATTGGATGTGATGAGGAAGAGATTTTTTTGGAAGGGAGCTAAACACAAGGGCAGCTTCTTGCAGCCACTCAAATTTGAACAAATTTGCTATCCTAAGGAGCTGGGTGGTCTTGGGATCAAATCCTTGCAGCACTTTAACGATGCCTTGCTGCTCAAATAGGCTGTTAAGCTGCTGCATGGTGATCTGCAACCATGGTCTGAAATGATCAGGAATAGATATGGCGCATCCAACAGTAGGTTCTCCAGACTTCAGCCAAACTGTCCATCACCTTTCTGGAATTCGGTAACTAAGGCTTTGGCTGAACACTTCCATCTGCTGCTACCAGCACTTGGAGATGGCAGGTCCTTCAGATTCTAGAAGGAGGAATGGTCTGAATTGGGGGTCTTGAAAGAGCTCTATCCGAGAGCTTTTGATGCAACAGCTAACAAGGATGCTACGGTCAGCAAAATCTGGTCTTGCAGCAGCAGCAGCTGGAATCTGGATGTTGTGGAATCCAGCAGTAGCAGAAGAACTACCCGTTTGTGGAATGAGAAGAGAAGGCTTTTATTAGACCTTGAAAATTTCAAACCTAGGCCTGGAATGGAGGACAGATATCTGTGGGATGGGATCTATAGTGCCCAATCTAGTTATAACAAAATGTTAAATTTTGAAGTGGGATGGGGATATGAAGCCATTGATAAGATGATATGGTTGCTAAAAATTCCTCTCAAGGTACAAATCTTCCTTTGGCTGTGCAGGAGAGATGGGTTAATCACAAGTGATCTACGCCATAGAAGATTGGGTACTAATCATCATGTGTGTTTTTTATGTGAGATGAGCACTGATAATGTAAATCACCTCTTCTCCTCTTGCCTTGACACTGATGTCATATGGAGAAAAATTTAGCAGGAGCCTTTACCAGAGTGGAATTCTATGTGGCATGGGTTTGAGGTGAGAGGGAAACCACATGTCCACATGGCTGCTTCTCTGTGGTGTGTTTGGAAGGCAAGGGATGAGAGACTTTTTCAGGAGAGGCCGGTTTATTGTGAGAATATTGTAAGAGAGTGCTGGTCCCTCATACAGTCTTGGGGATCCTTTTTGTAATCTCCTTTCTTTGCACATAATATACTACTCCAGACTGCTATCACAGGACGATAGCTCTCCTTTTTGTTTCAACAAAAAAAAATTTCCACAATTTTCACAATAAAAAAAACCCCTACCTTTCCTGTCAATTTTCTTACAAACCGATGGCATTGAAAGGTGGTGTTTGTGAATGAAAGAAATTTGTCATCACTTATTTGCGAAAGCGATGGTAGAAATACATAACTCTGTTCTTATATAAAAGATATATGACGTCACTTCTTTACGAAAGCGACGATAAAAATATTTCTATCATTGCTTATACAAGCGACGATGTTGTCATTTAAACAATGACAAAACTCAAAAAATGGCACGTTAATGCAGAAAAAAGTGACAACCCCGTCTCTTATTTTATAAATGATGGGAAATACAATTGCTGTCGATTATAAAACGACGACAAAAGATCCAATCCGTCCACTGGGAGAATGATAATTCGACATCGGATTTTCTTTGTAATTGGCGGGAAAATGAAACAACGTCGCTACTTACACCGTCGCTTTGTGACATCGGTTAAAATGGTTTTGCCGTCAGTTTGCAACCGACGGCAAATGTTAGGTATGTTGTAGTGATTACATTTAGGTACTTAAATTAATTTGTGTGTGTGAAATGGATGTGTTTGGCTCCTAACAAAATTTTTAAAAGTAATACAACATCAAATTGAAGCTAGGATTCATCAAAATGAATCCTCTAATATCTTCTTTTGCTACAATCAACTTCTTTAGATAACAACTAAGCTTCCTTTCGTCATTACTTTAATCTTCAACTTTATATTTGTAACAATTTATGATATGATATAATAATACATAAAACATTAAAATAAATGTAATTAGGACTTAAGTACTAACAAGACAAAAATTACCCAACATTAGATAGACTCTCCTCTACTAGCCAAGATGCAATTAGGAGATTGTGAACTTTGTACCTAACTGAGCACCTAACGTTAGATAGTTCACCTAACATTAAATCACTTTTACCTAACGTTAGATAAAGCACTTTCTAACCAAATCAATTAGTCGTGGGAAAATCAATTTAGGAAACTTTTTATCCATTGAAAAGGGGTCTTATGCACACCTAAATTAGTCCAAACACCCGTCCATATATATGAGATGATTTCTCACTCTTTGGTAGTTAGAAGAACACCTAAAACACATTCAAAAGCACATTCAAGCACACATTCAACAAAGACTCTCATTTGGTGTTCTTGGAAGTGATTGAAGCTTTGATCCCTCAACATCCAATTACTTGAAGCTTCATCACTTCAACTCCTAGCTGCATCATCTTCT
This sequence comes from Thalassia testudinum, assembly GCA_037157565.1. NCBI lineage: Eukaryota > Viridiplantae > Streptophyta > Magnoliopsida > Alismatales > Hydrocharitaceae > Thalassia > Thalassia testudinum. Next base: position 17,943,730 of record JAZHRO010000026.1, on the reverse strand, counting down.
TACATTCACTAAGGGAGTTCATTCTAGTCTCCTAGATACTATTTCACGCAAGTTATTGCATATCTTCTTGGGGCTATACATGGGAGCTAAAATTCTACTTTTAAATTTAGTTTTTCATCTATCTTAAACTTCTATTCCGAGGGCCAAGATTGTGGGCACCTTTCCTCTCAAGTAAGAGGGGTTTGCTCTTGATTGGAATATCAAGAGGGTTTGTCCAAAGGGTTTGGCACCCCATAAGTATCGATTAATTTTCTGAGATTGACTCGAGATAAAATCCTTGATTGGGAGATCTAGGTATTGGTATTTACCTGGTTTTGTGTTTCCACTATATATGCTTGTGTTGTGATTGGAAAAATACTTATGGATTGATTAGCTCTTCTATACTTGCATTAATTTTTTAATTAGCATTGTTTTACCACCTTAAGCACTATTCACCTCCCTCTAGTGCTTTTATCTACCACTACACCCTGTTAGCCTGGCAATAAGCTTTTCAAACAGAAAAGCCCAATCAGAGACTTGCAGCTTCTTAGCCTGTAATGGAAGGATGAGGTAATGCACAGGAAAGGAGACAAGTGGCGTACAAAGGATCTCGGAGTTGGCAGCATTGCACCTATCCTCCTTATGGAAGCAAACCAGTGAGGACTTACCCCCATTGACCTAGAGGCCAGAGATGTCACCAAAGATCTGGACAATCCTCCAAACTGTCTGTGCCTGTGGCTCCTCCCCCTCCACAAAGAAAATTGTGTCGTCTGAATACTGTAGAATAGGAGTGAGAGTCCTATGCTCAGGTCCCATGGTGAAACCCCTGATGATCACAACATCTGTAGCCCTGAAGGTCAACCTAACCAGTGTGTCAACTTCTAGGATAAAGAGAAAGGAAGCAAGTGGACACCCCAGTCGTACCCCCTTCTGGGGCTAAATCCACATGCCTATAAGTCTTTTGTTAATAGCCGATGATAAGGAGGTTGTCGTTACACATCTCTGTACCCAACGCACCCAAGTCTCCGAAAGGTTTCTCCACCGGAGTATCTCCCAAAGCTAGGCCCAAGACATCGTGTCATAAGCCTTGGAGCAATCAACCTTTCACAAAAAGGCCTCGTGCATTTACGTGACCAAGAGGCCACCATCTCCTGTGACACCACAAAGGACTCCTGAAGTGGGTGACCACTGAGAAAAGCTAACTGCACAAGGTTGATCAATCAAGGAAGCACCTCCCTGATTCGATTGGCAAGGAATTTGCCAATGATCAGGTAAAAAGAGTTTAAGAGAGTTATCAACCTATAGTCTCCCAAACTCTCTACACCCAACCTCTTCGGAAGGAGGAAGAGAAGGGAGAGGCTTAGCTGCTCAAAACCTGAGTTCCCAACCTGGAACTCCTCCACCACTCCCAGAACGTCAGCTCTGACCAATGACCAAAACTCCCTGTAGAAGAGAATTTGAAAGCCACTCAGTCCTAGGGACCCTTCACCTTTCAAACCCCTGATGGTCATCAGGATCTCTTCCTAGACAATCTCCTTAGTGAGAGCTTTGCCCTTGTCCTCCGTCAAGGCGGGCATGTTTGTGGTCCCTAGGCTCCACTCCTCACACTGTACCACTTTGGTGATCCTTTGGAAATAGGAATCCACCTCCTATCGAATCTCCACCGGGGTAGTGATTAGCCTATCACCATCTCAAAGCTGGGAAATGTGATTAACGCGTCTTCTGGAGCATGCCATGGCATGAAAGAAGCAGGTATTGGCATCCCCTTCTTTTAATCATAGCTGCCTAGATCGCTCGTGCGAATCCATCTCTCTAGGATGGTCCTCCCTCTGTACCACAGCCCTCTACCTCTGCCTCTCCTCATGTTCCTCCATAGTGAGAGGGCAAGCCCCTCCACCCTATCTAGGACAACCACAGTCTCCAAAGCTTGATTACATCGATGCTCCCTGTCCTCCTTGACCTACCTCCTAAAATGGTGAAGTCTAGAGTCAAGAGTCTTCATGGCAGAAGACTCAAGAGGACAAGTCATCCACTCCTATGCAATAAACTCCCTGAAACCCTTCTCCTGTAACAACTACCTCTAGAATCTAAAGTAGGAACCCCTCCTCTGGCCCTCCCCACTATCCCAAAGGATGGGCGTGCGATCCGAGAAGGGTCTTAGCATAGCTGAAGCACCTGCCAACTAGTGGGCCTCCGCCAAGTGGACATTATCGAGAAATCTATCTAGATTGTAACATGCCCCATTGCCACTGCACCATGTGTACATAATTCTCGATGTGGGAATCTCCTCCATCTCCAGCTCAAGCTCAACTACCACCTCCTAGAAACCCAAAGTGGAAGAATCACTCCTCCCATATGGTCTATCAATGTGGCTAAGGGTGGTAGTGAAGTCACCACCCACAAACCAAAGCCCTCCATTTATGATGGTAGCACCATCATCCTCTATATCTAGCTTAATTTAGCTAAGTTATAAGGCTTAATTCACCTAATTAATCATTAAAAATGTATAGAAAACAATATCAAGAATTAAATGGCATGCAACAAATTGGTTAATTCAATTATTTTAATGAACAAACACAAGTGTAGATTAACTAATGGGTGAACTTACACTCAATTAAAGGTCAACTAAGCCTAAATTTCCATTAAGTGGGCTTACATTAATTGATTTAGGATTTTTATGGAATAAAAGCCAATTTACATTAAAAAAATCCAAATTTTAGCACTACTTTAACTTGAAGGGTTATAATTGAAATAAATGTAATCTAAACCTTCGAAAAATTATTGAAAAATATTCTCTAAGGTTTAAAACAATTAAATTTACAAAATGAACCCGATTTGACCTAAGTCAAAGACCAAAGTTAACATTTAATACATTTTGGGTTAAATTATAAATTGACAAAGAAAAATCCATCAAAACCCAAAACTGAAGTCATCATTAGATTCCTTGAGTCTAAATTAGGTTACTATAAAAAGCTGAGACCAATTGGACTTCCACCTACTTTCTATAATGACCCTTAACTTTTGAATCCATTTCAATCTAGTCCTCTATTTTTCTTTCTAGTCACCAATTGACGTCATGATAACGTCAGCCTTCCTCTACCTCCAACAATGGTAGCAGCAGCCGACGAGTTCCATCATTTGAGTTTTGTGCGAACCTTAGAGATTTACATCTCCCTAATCACACGAGAAAATCCCACCAAATTTGATGGGATTATCCCGTTCAATCCTGCATCCGTTGACACAAATCATGACCTCTAATTCCATTAATAGACCGCATGATCTGCAGCCGAAATCTTCACGAAATCATATGGGAACTGTAACGACCCGGTTCCCGAGTCCCTACGAGACACGAGAACCGGACCGACTCAACTAATCCCAAGACCTAGTCGTCCAACGAGGAAGTAACCAAAAGAGCAGTAAAATAAACCCCATTCAGCATGAATATAACTAACAGTAAGAAAGTACGGCAGTAAGGAAAGAAACTACTACAGTAGATACCACCACAACAGTAGAACAACATTTATCATATAACATGAACTGCAGGTAAAGAAAAGTACAGCGGAAACAAGAACTACTCACTATAACGGAAACAAAGAGGTACAAAAGATAGTAGTAACTCTACTGGACCCTACTCGACCCAGCGTCCTCTGTAGCCGCTGACCCTGGCTGCTCAACACCTGGTCCTGAAAAAGGTAACGAGTGTAACACGTCAGCAAAACACTGAGTAGAGTGGCAACTAAAACTAAAGACAACAGTAGAGTGTACAGTAGCTGTTATGTTCTATTACTTTCTTTATTTACATCTTTCAATTGTCTCACTATTTCATTTATTTCTCAGATCTTTTACTTGATCTCGAATGTTCCTCGTGGGAACGATCTTGATTGCAGTCTTTTCCAAAAAGTAGAAGTAGCACATGGTGCTCTCCTGGCCGGGAGAGTCCCCCGTGGCGATCCTACCCTCAGTCAACCACCCCAAGGTCACTGACAGATGTAACGGTGACTACGGCACGCGCGATAAACGCACAGGTAGCTAACCCGTACTGGCAGGCGGTCAGTCGTTTCCGTTAACGGGTGCGCCCAAAGCACAGCACGGAACCAGTCCAGGGCAGAGCCCTCTCAGTAACAGGGGTCCAACCCCTCCACAGTAACCAAACCGGGCCCTTGCCCCTCCACAGTCCGCGCACCCTCGCCTGACTACCCTGGTTTGCCCCAGCGGGCCTAACAAGTCGGTGTGGGAGGCTAGCAGAACCCCGGGGCCCGTGGGGTAGCTAGTACCTCCCTACACTAGTAGCTCTCCTCGGTACTACGTACGCGAGGGCCAGCAAGTCGGTACAGAGTGGCCAGTCCTAACCCCGGGTCCCTGGGGCGGCTGGCTCCGCTCTGCACTAAACAGGGGGACAGTCGCTCTCCTTGGTACTCCGTACTCAAGGGCCAGCTCACTTCCCCAAAACTATTCCATTCACTTTCCAGGAGTTCTACTCCTACTTCCCCGTAGGGTTCCATCATTTTTACTCAAACATCCAGGTTTCACTTTCCAGTTTCACATTCTTACAATCCATGTTCTCAACCACGTTATCTATTCACAACAGGCAGCTGTTAATTCAAATTACAGGCAGCTTTATATCTCTTTCCATTTTCCAAGACTGCAGTATTATACATTCCACTAGTTTTCCCATCCTAGGATTCATGCCATATCCTAGGATCTATCATACAATCTAGTTTTCCAGTCCTAGGATTCATGCAACACCTAGGAGCTATCATTCCATCTATTTCTCATTCCTAGGGTTCATGCAATGTCCTAGGTTCTATTTACAGTTTCAAAATTTAACAGATTTTAATAACTTAAAGCCACTCTACCAGGTACAACGGGAGTAATGGGGGCGTGATCGGGAATCCCGCGTGCCTCCGCGACTCCCAAGACTGCAACTGAACGAGGTCCTATCACAAGGATCAAACACAAGGAAAGTCTCAAAACAGCGTATAGCTACTGTAGACGGGTAGAGGAATTAATTCTGAAAAGAATGCACTCGAATCGCGGAAAACGGAGCCCGAACGGGCCCTAAACGAGTCGAAAATGACGACATTGTGTAAAATCATACGTCTGGAACTTCTTCCAGACGTCTTAAAAAGTGGATCAGAGAATTACCTGCTCAGCGTGGTTTCCCAGATGTCCAGAAGTCTACAGGGACGTCTGGCCTAGCTCACAGACGTCCGATGGTCACCCCGGACATCTGGAGGTCACTCCCGCCGTCTGGTACAACTTCCAGACGTCTGATTCGCAAAGGATGGCGAATCAGCGAGCCTACGCACAGCCAACTCCCTCCCTCAGTACGGTCAGTCGACAGGAAGGAAGAAGAAAGCGGAATACTCACCTTTCAGACGTCTGTACGATCTTCCAGACGTCTCCCTCGCCGTCTGGCTATAAACCCAGACGTCTGATTCTGGAAATTTTTCCAGAACAGGGCACCGCTCGGCCTCCGCTCGCGATGCCGCCCGCGTCGCACCTAGCGCGTCTGCTGCTCAGACCGCAGCAAGTCCCTCTCCGCGTCGTTCCGCGCAAGCTTCACCGCCGGCCGGCCAAGCCGCTCCGGCGAGCTCGCCCTCACGGCAGAGCTCCGCCCTCGCACGCCGCACCTCCTCCGCGCTCACTGCGGCCGCCGCTGCCGCCCTCGCGCTCGCTCGCTCTCGCACACAGGAAGGAGAAGAGGAAGGGGACGGTGGAGACGACAGGAGGGGAGGCGTGGCCTTTTAAGACCGCGCGAGGAGGGAGAGAGAGCGCGGCAAGTCTGCAGCCGCAGAGAGAGAGGGAAAAAGAGAGAGAGAGAGGAATCGCGGGTCTGCGCGCACAGGCGCACAGACGAATCTCTCGTGCGAAAAAAATAACTGTTTTACAGACGTCTGGAAACGATCCCGGACGTCTGGTAAGACGTCTGGATGTGATCCCAAACGTCTTAAAAGACGTCTGGGGCACGCGTTCGTTACAGGAACCCACCATGTTTGGGTCGCAAATCCGCATCAATGCTTCCAACCATCCTCCTATAAAGCATCGCCATCTTTCAACGAGAGTTTTTGTCCCGCTCATCCGTTGCTCCTTCGACGAAATTGGTTGAGGGCTTCTCCTTCCTATTCTTCCCCGAAGCTTCACGTGAAGTTTCGGCCCTCGAAACCTCCTCAAATGCTCCAATTACCCCTCCCCTTCGTCGCTGGTGGGCTTGCCAATGCCCAGGGTCTTCCCTACCCCTTTCCTCAAATTAGTTTAGGACTTTTGCTTAGCATGATTAGGTGTAGCTTTAGGTTCGTTTAATTTGATTTCCATCACCATTTACACCTCCAACCACCCCCACCATTAGAGGCTTGAAGGAGCTTCATTGCCACACCATTTCACGCATCCGCACACCCAATAAAGTTGGGGCTTTTCACTGATGTGCCACGTCGAAACTTATTGGCATTTAATCGGGCTCAAATCACTTGTATTTTGACCTGTAGGTACTCACCGGAGCTTTCATCTTCTCCAACTCTAATGACTTCCCCTGACTCCAGTGTCGCTCCGATTGACAATTAGAGGCCACCAACATGCCGACACCGCTCCGATTGACGATTAGAGGCCACCAACACGTCGATGAGACTTCCACGACCACCTCGTAATTTTCCAACCCAATCAAACGGCTAGATTTAATTGTTGGCGTTTCACCGGCAACGAAGAAGAGAAGAAAAAGGTGCTAGTAGGGACCTAATTGCAAGAAAAAAGTATTCATAGGGACTTGATTGAAATTCACAGGGACCAATTTGCATATTTCTTTGAGAAAGTGAGGATTGGTTTTATTTTTTGGCTATTTGAGATTTTTGATGGAATATTGTGTTAAAACATTATTGACTTGGAATATTTAGTACTTAATTACAGTATTTCTTTATTAGCATTAATTAAGCACTAATTAAAATATAATTTCCTTGAGCACATTGTGAAATTATGTGATTAATCTTTTGAACTAGATTTTATATTTAAAAATTTAAATTAATCACATCTAGTTCCTGAGCTCGAAAATTTTGATAGTGATAAGTTGCGCACTTCTTTTGCACCCAGAGAACGACGTCGAACTCTAATTTCAAGAAATATAAATTTTAAAAGTTAATTTTGTGCAATTCGACTATACTATGACGTATTTTTATCGAATCTCATTTCACGCTCATTAATCTATAAAAGTGGCCACTTGGTGCAACTCCTCCCAAAAATGGGGCCTATCCCCCGACTTGCACGGGCCGTGCACACAGGAATGGTAAAAAGTAGCCCCATCCTCCACCCAAGTAAAACGACCATAAGCAATAAACTCCCCAATCCAAGATTCCTCCAGACGAAAGTAACAGGTCGTTGACCATATAGCTCATCCCCTCACTCGGCCAACAGACTCCAAGAGAAGCAAACCATCCTCCTGAGAATGACCCAGTGGCACCCAATATCTGGTCTCCCCACTATCAATGTGGGTCTCCTGGATGAAAGTGCACTCCACCCTCCAATCAAGGAACTACCTCCTCAGAAGAGACCTCCGCTTGAGGTCGCAGAGCCCCCGCACATTCCACGTAAGAATACATGTCATAAGGAAGAGACCGCTCCCCCCTTCATGCCTACAGTAGCAGTAGACCCAAACGTGTGACGCTTGAGCTCGATTGCTCTCATCAAGGTCTTCTCATCCACCTCCACTGACCATGCCAAACCTCCATGACCACTACAAAGATTGTATCTATATGATCCAGCATTGATCACCTTACGTCTCCTTCAAGAAGTTGACCTAGGTCGTTGCTTCACCTGAGTGGACCCTTCTCCACCACTTGGCATTTTATCAAACACGTGGTGTGCATGTTCAATCCATGTAAGCTTCAAGGGATCATTTTCCAAGGGGACCACTGGTGGATTTCTTACTCAACTGAGTTAATTAAGTTAATTTTACTTAATTAAGAGTAGAGAAAAGGAGCACCTCATGAACATCAAAAGGCGGCATCTCCCCCTTACCAGAAGAAGAAGGGATCTCGACATTTAGATTCTGCATTTGATCCATAGATGAATCAGACGGGAAAACCATTGGTTGCTTATTTGCAACCGGCCTGGGATCACCCGTCAACGATGGTGTAAGAGGCGGATGCAAGGATCGCCTCCTATCCATAAAATGAAAAATAATGTGCAAAGGCACACGCACACCACCGAAAAACAGCGGCACAAAAACCCGCAAAATAGCGCAAAGACACGGGCTTTGCTCTTCTTTCAAAGGAAAGAAGAGATTCCTAGGATACGCAAAAATAATTTGACGCAAGAAAATAGAGTAACAGTATCAAAATACACGTCCTAATCTATGTCTACACAGGTGCGTACCTTAAAGCTCAAAGGTCTAAGGTCTAGGATCGAAACTGCTCACTACTGGCTCCCCGGGGCTCTAGTAGTGAGACAGACTTGTTGATCTTCAACCAAAGCCCTAAAAGGTGCAAAGAGGAGAGATAGAAAAATAGACTCGTGTGATTCTAGTGATCGCGCTGTATGTGCTATAGCATGCAACCAACAATAGCGACAAAACCCTCATGCATTCTGCAATCAGATTTAGTCACAATTTTTAACTTCCTCTTTTTAGTTGATCTTTTATAAAAATATATCAAGTAAAATTCAATGGTCGCTTTTTAGATTTTTTCAAACAAAAATATATGGTCTTTTTAAATCAAAGGACAGGGATCTACGCGGGTTTTCTCGTGTTTTCCCGCTGATGCGAGAAAAACAGTAAAAATTCTCGAGACAGTTTCGCACTAACTACTAGCAAGTAAAGCACTCCAAAGAGTGTATGCCTATGATATGCTATTGTTGGTCAAAAAAAGATGTATTTTTGTGTTTTTTAATTTTTTATGTAACAAAACAAAACTACTCTAAAGACTAAGACTAGAAATACTTACAACAAAAATAGAAAAACAGAAATAGAATCCTGCCTTCTCCTAAGATTACCCATGAAGGTGAACCTGAAAAGAAGACAGAAAACAAAACAAAAACGAAATAAAACACAACTAATTAGAACAAAAACATTAAAAACAAAAATATAATTACAAATACCTCCTAACTAAACAATTAAACTAACTAAATTCTAGTGAATTAAAGGATTGCCTCCCCGGCAACGGTGCCATTAAAATGGTGGATTTCTTACTCAACTCAGTTAATTAAATTAATTTTACTTAATTAAGAGTAGAGAAAAGTCACTAAGGTTAACTCGAAGTTGTGTCGATTAGTAGTATAGGGCCAAATTAACCTAACATTTTAGAAATTTTTACCGGTTGAGTCCAGGTCGTTCGTTGAGAGGTATATTTCATTCTAAATTTATTAGTTATCTTTTATTTTTCTTTATAAGTTTAGGAGGTATATTTAAGTTAATTATGAAAGCATAAATTTTGCCAAATGATTTAAACCTTAAGGAATATACAAAATCCCATATGAATTTTCAACATTAAAAACATATGAATTCTCTATTTATTTCAAATGATTTAAGGCAAAGAAAAGTTGATTTAGTCAGAACATGCCTTATTACAATTAAAATAAATTCTTACAAAAAGAAATTAAAGAAATTAAACTTCTTTTCTTCATCCTCTCTCTCTCTTTTCTTCTCTCTTTCTTTTTCTTCTTCATTTCCTTTATTTCTTTTCTTTTATTGCTCTCTTATTCACTCGAATTCTTTTTCTTTCCTCTCTTCATTGCTCCTGCTTCTGCCTTTCTCTTCCCTTAGTCTTTTTCTTAGTTTCTTCTTTAGACTCTTTGTTCCTTAGTACCTGTTCTCCTTTCTTTCCTTTAGCTTTTCCCCTTAGTTCCCTTAGCTTCTTCAGCTTCAACACTTAACTTCCAGTTCTTCCTTTCTTCTTCTCATCAGCTGAACCGGGTTTTTTTTTTTTTAACCAAAAATTGGTTTAAGGTTTGCAGCAAGGTCCTTTCGAGGATACACAGCACCCTGAGATTAGGGTGGGACCAGACCCTATTCGGTCCTCGCCTGGTTTCATTAGGGTTCAATTTTGGTTTATTTCTCGAGCCAAACTGGCTCACACCTCCCAAGCCTCACCCTCCTAGGGCCAACATCGCACACGCCCACTCGGACACACACCTGCAGGCACACACATGCCCTCACACACACATGCATAAGCTCAGAATGGTCAGATGTTCAGATCGCACCGAGCGCTTGACGACTAAATAGCCCAGTTAACAAAAATGTTTTATTCTAAGCCGCTCGCTCGTAAATTACCGATGTGGGACCATGTTTTCCCCCTCCTGACCCGACTTTGATTGACGATATCTCCCTACTCAGAGTTCTGTTCCAAGCGAATAAAAGCTTGTTGGAAAGCTCTAAGGTAGATCTACAAGGTTGCAGGGTCAATTTTAAGTTAAGAGGATGTTTTCCTCTTCAATTTGAAGAGTGAATCTAGGGGGTTCCTACGAGTAAAGTATTGCCTGGAAATAGAGATTATGCCCACAGAGTCCATAGACTGCACTTAAGCTCTTATCTAAGGCTCTGAATAGATTCTAAGGTTAATTTCGCAGCTGCTGGTGGAGGTTTTGAGCTCTCAAGAGATTCAGGAATAGTAGATAAGCTTGAAGCATCTCTAAAAGCTTCAGAGACAAAAATTTCCAATTCTGAAATGTGCAACAGACACTTAAGAACAAATCTGATTGATTTCAACGAGTTCTAAGGGATGTAACAAGCTCATCTAGGCAAAGTTTACGTTCAAATTTCATCAAACAACTACTATCGTCAGTTTGGGTTCAAAAACAACCCAAACTGATAAAAAATCAATTTACACTAGAAAGTTGATCGGAACTCACTCAAATCTCATCTGAATTATTTATAATCATCTCAGCAACAATTTGAATTCCTCAATTTGTCACATTGAATCCAGAACTCAAGATTCAAATTCTAGTTTGACTACTATGCCTCAAGTTTTGACTTTCCGAGTTTGGCTATTTCAAACGAAATTAAAGCTTAAAACAACATCTCTTCACCCACAGGAACAGATTTAAATCCTTAGATAGGTGTTTCGACTAGAATTCTTAGGGTTTCAGGCTCATCGCCTGAGATTGAAAAGATGTTTGATCATCAGAACAAATCAGAGGTTGATACACTGGTTGGATCACAGAAATGAACTCAGGGTAATGCCTTAAAGCTTCCAGACTTCTTAAATGCAACTTTAACCTAACTGACAGACTTCTCCAACTTTGCCGGAGTTGGAGAAGACAAAGACCCATCTCAAGCTCCAGACACTTAATCCTCAAATAAACAACCTCAGAACAATCAGTGATCATTAAATCATTGATCTGGAGCTTCTCACTAAGTTCTTCAGGCTAAAGCTCAATTTTGACTCGTCGGAGCTCTCGTAAGTCTAGAAAAAGATGAAAATGTGTACAGAATGAGAAATTATGCCATTAAAGATTCAAAAAGCTTCCTGAGGTCACAAGGAACCTCAGGAATAAATTAATTCCTTCAATTGTTCATTAGAGTAAAGATTTAACAGTGAATTCATTTTATATAAAATCTGAGTTGGATTAGGCTCAGGACATGTTTTCCCACTCAATTGATTAAAGGAAACAAGTCAATAGATAATTGCAATACTATATATGTATGTAATTAATGATTTAAACTACACCTGAGCCACCATAGACAGCGAGCTCAGGAGTTTAATTAAAAATTGGGCGTTTAGGTTATATGTGGTATTTATACAAATTAAAGTGTGAATTAGGATCCTTAGATTGTGAATAGGTGATGAAGGACCCTACGAAGGTGAATCTAAGCTCAGTTACTGTCGCCATGGATAGCGACAGTAGCTGTGAAGGTGAAGGTGATTTAGGCGAAACAGTGATCCAATTATTGATTAAGTGTGATAAAAATGATTGTGGATGAAAGAAGAAGGTGATCAGCGAGTTTAAAAGACGAAATTAAGGCTCTGGCAAGCTCAAGGAGCTCGCTGGAGTCAAAGAAGATGAACATGAAATTCTAAAATTAAGACTAAGTTACCTAACTAACTACCTACCTAAACTACCCTACTCCTACTCCTACTCCTACTCCTAATCTACCATTACCTGGACGAAGGGGGAAATAGGGTTCCGCCGAAGGTTCATAGCAGACAAAGAAATTAGAGGGTTTAAGAAGATCTCCAGCAGGCGAAAATGGATGGAGCAAAGGATCTCCTTGGTTGTTGCCTGTGTCTAGAGATACCGCTGACCTCGGCGGATCTCCTCGGCTAATCAAGATGGATGGAGGAAGTCGGAGAGTGGTGTGGAAGGTCGCCGGAGTTGCAGAGAGAATAGCCTATCGAAGTCGGCTGCAGTGAAGAAGAGGAAAGGGAGCCAACTTGAGAGAAATCGGAGGGGTGAGGGGGTATTTATAGTGGATGGCGACGAAGAAGGTGGCGAGGTCTGGACGAAGAAGAAGTTTGGGGAGCTTAACCTCTGGCATCGTCTCTAACGACGATGAGGTTAACTCCCACCAGAAATTAGGATTTTCGAGTGATCCAGACCGATGGATGAAGATGGAGTGGTGAGCGTAAGCTTCAGGAGCTTGGAAAAGGAAGGATGGTGTCGGCAGGGCAGTGATCGTGCGGTGGAGTTACTCTCCGTTGTCAGCCATTCACTCGGCTGGAGAAGAAGAAGAAAGGGATAGGGACCTATGTGCAGTGAAACTTAAGGACCTATATGAAAATGAAGGTCCCGATTGCAATGAATTTTAAGGACCAAAATGTAAACCCAGGTTTTAACGGTTTATTTTAACTTAGATTTTTTTCAACTTTATATATATATTAGTAAATAAGGTAATTATTATGTTTTCACCTTGAATTTACATTTTTGACCTTTTTAGGTTAATTTATTAGATTAAGTAAAATTAATTAAGTTATTATATACCTAGGTATACATTATGTTTAGGTTACTTAACTTATTGATTAAGGAAATGATTAATAAGATTTCAAGTCTAATTATTAATTAAATTGTTAATAATATTAATTGAATGATAAAATATCATTTTTAACTTATTTTAAGGTCCTTTACTAAATATCCCTTATTCTATAATTAATCCTTATATATTCATAACCTTAGCTAATTAACTAGGAATACTAGTTAATTAGGGGTAATTAGAGATCATGATGAGCCTCTCATCAACCACCTTCCTCATTTAAACGAACCTCTACATCCTCATGCAAACCAACTAGTGTCACAAAAGACATGGGAGATTTCACGCCAGCCTCCTCCCATCAACACTCGAGCGGTATCGAGGGTCCACACCGATAAACCTCCTCAGTGTCCGACCTCTAAGAACGTCGAACATCTCCACCTGCCGCAACTACATCCGCGTAGGTCGGGGGTGACCTCTTGACAAACATCGGCTTGAGTCTAATCATCCACGTTGAGCCGTCATGATGAAGGACCACGGTCTCCAGTAGTGGAGCACCCCCCATCTTCTCAACCTTCACCGAAACATCAAAAACATCTCCTTCACACAATCCCAAACCGATTCATTCAAGCACCGTCCCCACACCTTCCAACAAAGCCTACAGGACAACCATTGTGCAGAGATGAAGCGACAAGCCGACCACTCTCAGAGAGACAACCACCCTCGCCGGTGACCTCTCCACCAGAGCACTTCAAAGGAGGAAACATGATGCTATGTGATCATGCCGCCCCCCACATCCTGGCTATGAAAAAGGAGCCAGTGGATCTCCACATCGTTCACCTCAAAGAAAAGGACAACCCTCCTAGCAAACCGCCCTATCTTCCTGCAAGAGGTTCCCAAAATCTTCCCAATCTCCTCGACAACCTCCACCAAGGATTTGAGGCGATGTGATAACTGACCCACTAGAGTACAATGTAACCCCAACAATAAGTAGTTCCCATCCTCCGAACGTGGAACCAAAACCTCTATCGCAGGAGGAACCCGAATGGTCACCTCAGGAGTCCATCGATAAGGGATGTCAGGTCGCATGCTAATCCCCGATGCTCCCCCGATGGCGCTAGCATGATGCTGTGTAGTGGCCCAATCCATTGCAGTGGAGACATCGAATTGGGTCATGGCACATGACGGCGTGGTGTTCGTATCCCAGATAATGAAAGCACCGGTTAAGATCCTGCCTCCTCCGGACGTCAACTCTACCATCGCCACGCCGAACAAAGCGTGGACGGTCACCCTTTCCCTTGCCACAGCAGCGTCAATGCACTATCGTCCAACCCTCCTCACGTACCATTTGTTTGACGGGTTTGCATCCGTAATCCTCCATCTAGTGGTTTCAATCCCGGGATTGTTCTATCCAGGCGTGATTATTTCATCACGCCTTTAATACGGTGCTTTATATATGTTTAGCCCTCCATCGGCATAGTGTAAACCTACCCACAATCCCACTCACATTTAGATTGATTGTTGGGAGAGTAATGGCGATGGCGAGCTCTAGCAATGGTAGCATCAACTTACAATTTCCGAAGAAGTGAACATGTAAGCAATCTTGCCTTTGTCGTGAGACATACTCGTTTCTCCTACAAGGCTATATTATGTTGGCAACGGGTGTACCCATCTTTGCCTTATCTTAGGTGGTACAAGCAGTCCTTCATTTGATTCCTTCCCCATGTATGGATAAGAGTTGAAAATCTTTTGAAAGATTATCTGACTTCGTAAATCTGGTCGTCTGAGGGGCACATCGACCAATTGTTCGCATGCATTTGACATCTTCCTTGGAAGGTGAATGAGATTAATGCAAGAGAGGTCTTCTCCTTCATATAAAAGGAATGGGCATCGGAGGTATTGGGTGGTGCTTGTCATTGCCATTTTAAGTTTGGTGAGCGAGGAAAGGAACGAGGAGGGAGATTCTACAGACGATATTGACTAGTACATGTCAAATTTGTGTTCCTTGTGTTATTTGTTAGTTTTGCATTCATGTTGTGTTGATAATCGATGATAGGCTCGGTGCGAAGGTCGGTCGTTGCCTTGACTTTGTTGGAGTTATTCGTCGATCATCTCCATTTCATGTATGTTTTTATGTAATGAGGTCGCTTGATAATAAAAGTACTTTGGTGTATAAGTAAAATGCATCAGTGTATTGATATGATACACCGATGTATGAGTACAATGCATCGGTGGATGGTTAGAGTACATCAGTGTGTTGTGAAGATACATCGATAGATTGTTGTTGTGCACAATGGGTTGTCTATATCCACCGATTTGTTGTATAAATACACCGATGTATTGTTATAAGACACTGGTGTATTGTGCAATGCACGTGTGGATTTACGTAATAGATGAATGGTTAGAATACATCGGTGTGTTGTGAAGATCCATCGGTGGATTGAAGTTGTGACAATGAGTTGTCTAAATCCACCGGTGTGTTGTATAAATACACCCGTGTATTGTAACAAGCCACCGGTGTATTGCAATGGTTTAATGTTAGTCGGCGTTATTCCCTTGTAGTAAGAAAACTAAGAAATGGGATAATGTGACGACGACTAAGTTGTTGAAGATTCTGAAGGAGTAGTACATGAATGGATGTTAGGATAAGGGTTCGTTCACACACACCGTGTAGGCAGAGATAGACAAGAACTCTGTGTTGGCTACGGGATTGCCATACGAGCATAAGCAAATCCTGAATCGATGGAAGAAGTTGAAGAAGAAGCATGGGATGTATGTCCAACTATACCACAAAAGTGGTTGGGGAATTGATCCTGTTAGTGGTTGCCATATAGCACCTTCCCCATCTATCTGGAGGTAATAGCCTTTTATATTCTTTAAGGATGTTCACAAAATTGTTGGTAAAGATACCGCAACCGATGAGCACACAATGTCATCGACCAACCCTGAAAATGTGGTGGAACATGTTGAAGATTGTCATGAGGATGTGGGTTCTTATGATCAAGGACAAAACACAGTCAATGTTGAAAAGGGTACGGAGTCTATAACATATGACTCGATGGTTGCTGGCGATATGTGGATGACGTATATAAGTCAACCTTTTGTAGTTAATTCAGTAAACAATACCCCATATGTGTGCAGTAACCCTACATTATACACAGATGTCCCAACAGAGATGCATCCAAGTGAAGCTCCACCTCCATCATGTGAGCCACAAGGCTCAAAGCGTGCTTCGGAGGGGACTAGTACTAAGGGGAAAAACGGAGAAAGAAGGGAGCGTCAAGTGAAAGTTGTTCATCGACTTCTATGACGAATGAGTCTACGGAGTTGATAAGGACATTAGTGAAGCACCACATAACCCCAGCACCAAGGGTTGACCACTCCACTAATGAACTTCGTGAGTGCACGAGGATATTACGCACCCGAGTGGCAAACATCGCACTCAACTATTTACTCGTATTGGCAGATGATGAGAGCCTCATCATGAGCCATAACTAGCTCATTTTGACCTAATAAAGAGAATAAAAGCTCCTACATAACTTAGAAGAGGGGTTAATTGGAGGAATAAGTGTTCTGAGAAGAAAATACGAAATAAAGGTTAAAACTACAATTTTACCATTGCAGCACATAAACAGGATTTCTGAGAGACAAAACATAGGTCAAATAGTCTGAATAAGATAAAAAGTGGGTTGATTCAATCATAAATGGGTTCACATGCAATCCAGGAATTAAATGACATCTAGTAACCCTTAAACAGACCTGCTTAATTCAACAAGGTTTCGGTCAGGATAAAAATTAGGTAAACCCTCTAAAAATCATGGAAAAATATCCCCTAGGGTTTAGAACATTCAATTTGGCCTTTGGAACCTAGTTTGACCTAGATTAGGGTCTTAGCTCATCAAATGACCTAATTTGGGTTTCTGCGCAAAATGTCCAGTCAAACGTGGTCAAACCTAAAATCCAACTTCACCATTGGATTCCTTAGGTCCAAATTAAGTTTTTACCAAAATTTAGACCAAGGGGAGGTCATCTTGACCTACTTTGCAATTTAGTACACCCAATCACATTTTAGTCCCTATCTTTTGAAAACCATCACATAAACCCCCTAGCTTCCTCGCCAATCTTACAATCAGGTCCCTCTGCCATTAATGGCGAGGAAGGCAGGGGGCTACTCTCTGATCCCTCAGAGATCTCCTCCCAAAATTGGAAGGGAGATTCTCTGAGGAATCACCTTCCATCTAAGCCCGATCACAATCTCTGATTTATGTCCAATCTCTCATGCGAACGCACGAAAGATTTAGGATCCCAACCACCTTCCTTCTCCGGCGAGATGACGGTGGCTAGAGGCTTGCCCTCCACACACTAGAAGGTCGGCTAGCACCTATAAATTAACCCCCAACTCCTGCCGCACCTCCTCAGCTCGACTTGACCGGGATTCCACCTCAAATTCCTCTTCTTCTTCTCCGACCAAGGGGTCCAGCGAGCTCCGGTGAGCCCCCTTCTTCCTCATCTCTCTACCAAAAAACCAGTGGCAGAGCTGTCCTCCTCATCCTCCTCCGCATCGCACAACACCCGCGCGAGCTGCCCTAGCCCCGTCGTCACTGCCGTCTTCCTCAACTGGACGCTTTCTTCTCCGGCGACAGCAGGTACTGCCGGCTGCCTTCTCTCCCCCTTCGTCCCTTTAGTTAGGTTAAAACTGTTCTTCTCTATCCCCTCTTTCATTTCCCTCATTTTATTTCACCAAATGCCCCTCGACCGCCGTTGTTCACCACCATCTTCTTCATCTCCGGCCACCCTCCGGCGAGACGCCCAATCACTCCGCAGCCCCACACGTCTCGCCAACCATCGCATAACCTCCGCCTCACCTCACTGAATACCCTCCACTCATCCACAGTCCCTCTACACTGCCACAACAGCCTCCCGATCACACCCATCCGTCCGGCCACAGAGCAACCTAGGCATGCACGCCTAGGCCACCCCGCAGCCTGCCACCTAGCGCCTCACCTTCGCCATGACACGGCGAAGGTCCCTCTGTGATCTGATTGAGCCGCAAGGCCCTTTTCGTGCCAAACAGATTTCAAGCTCCGGCCGCCATTAGCAGTAACTCGAGGGAGCTGCTTACTTGCTCCAAGCTGCAATGCTCCAGGAGCCCAAGTCCAGCTAACTCAAGGAGGCATCGCGAAGACATCTGTCCCAGCAAGTGACGCCGCAACGCCTGTAGTTATGGAAATTGAAGGCACGGTCTGCTGCGGGCGCGCGAGAGAGAGCGGTGGGCATTAGTCTCACCTCGGTAAGTCACAAAGTGCGTAAGTGATTTATATTATTTTTGTGATATGAGCCGATTGCCTCCGAAAGCACATGGGGTGAGGTCCCTCACCTATTCTCACCACCTCGTCCGTGAGTTCACCACACAGATCTGGCGACCCGACCCGACACCATCCTGAGCACTCCTCGCGCACCACACTCACACTGGTGCGCCTGGACCCGGGCGCACGATCTGACCCATTTACCCGACTCTGGGAGAGCGTGCTGAAGAGTGATATACAGATAGAGAGAGAGTCGCTGGTGTGGGTAGAGGGATAGGTTTTGCTCCTCTGTGGTTTGTGCAGGGAAGGCAAACGGGAGCAGCGAAGCTGACACTTAGCCGCTAAGGAGAAGCAGAAGGAAGGAAGCCTTCGCAGAGGAGAAAGAGAAGGAAAGGAAGAGGCAAAGGAAAAAGAGAAGAGGAACTGAAGAAGAAAGAAGAAATGAAGAAAGGTCAAGACAAGCAGAAGAAGAAGAAGAGAAGCTGAAGGCAAGGGAAACAAAACCAAGGAAGAAGAAGAAGAAGAAGAGAAAGCAGAGCCAAAGAGAAGAAGACCCGCAGAAGAAAATAAGAAGAAAGAAGCAAGGCAGAAGAAAATAGGAAGAAAGAAGCAAGGCAACTGCAGAGAAGAAACAAGAAAGGAAAAATCAGAAGTCAGAAGAAGAAGAAGAACAAGAGAGGAGAAAACACCCTTTAAGACGTCTGATCCCATGATCAGACGTCCAAATTTCTTTTTTTTGCCACAATTAATTTTCAAACTCATGCATTTATATATTTTGAATTAAGTTTTTAGTAATTAAGTGTTCAATTACATTCTTGAGATTAGTAACAAATTCCAATTGCTCCCTGTGTTCGACCTCGGATACTTAGGTTTTCGAGTAATAAACTTTTATTTGTTGACAACGCTTAATCACCTATACTACGACGCAACTAATTGTTAAAACACGATCGAGACCCTGTCAACAGCGGATGTTTTCACTCATAGTGCATGGAGGATAATTTTCAAGGATGTCGTGCACTCCGACATTGAGTCAGGTGCACTTCTTCATAAGCATGTCAAAAGTGATTATGGATTTTGATCACTTTCGACGACTAATGATGTCACTTGCTTGATTAGGTCTTCGCTTGGGTAGATCGATTACATGTTTGGTTTCGTTTGGTTATTTGATAATGCTTTTAGGTTTGGTATATCACTTTTGTGGATTGGTTGTACGTTTCATTGAAACATTTTGTAATTGTCGTTGAGTTATTGTTAAAGTTTCCTACGCATTAACGATTACTTATCTTAAACATTACTGCTGAAATTCGATCCAATCATAAATTTTTTCCTTTTTTTCAGGTTGGTATTTTCCATTGTACATTATTAATTTATGTATTGTTTGCCATTATATCAAATTGATTACTTTGATATTTTGCAAAGGATGTCGTAGGAGCTATTGATGGTTGCCATGTATGCGCAATAGTTCCATCTAGGAAGAAAGCACATTTTTGTAATCAGAAGGGTTGGACAAGCCAAAACGTCATTGCTGCGGTCGATTACAACTTGGAATTTGTGTTCGTGGGTATAGGTTGGGAGGGTTCAGTTGTTGATATGCGGGTGTTGCGATGGGCTGTAGGAAATGATCTTAATATCCCGAGTGGTCGTAGGTTCCTTGTGGACCTTGGTTACGCTAACATGGAATCCTTTATTTCTCCCTTTTGTGGCATATCATATCATTTGCAGGAATATCAAAATCGAAATAATATATATCAAAATTATAAGGACCTATATAACCATCACCATGCACAGCTGTGAAATGTTGTGGAACGTGCCTTCGGTGTTTTGAAAAGGCATTTCAAGCTTCTAGATGCAAGGCCATTTTATGAGTTTGAGATCCAGTGCAAAATCGTGATGGCATGTTGCATCATCCATAACATGATTATTTGGTGGAAAATCGACGACAACTTCTTATCCACAACACTCGATGATCATGAAGATATAGGGGATACGGAAGTGCAAGATGACCTTGTTGATGACGGTGCTGTAAGAGCTGCGAATTTGATAAGGGATCAAATTGCCCATGCTTTGTGGGTGGATCATCAGACTCGATGAACTCTTATAAATGGTATCGTTGTAGCAAATCTACAATCACCGTTGTATTATTATTATTTTAAGGAAGTGAAACTTGCAGCGAAATTGAAATTCTCATTTGGCCGGTGTATTCTTCCATGCACAGATTACACTCATTGAGGGAACTTCAAAATAAACGTGACACACCGGTGTATTTTCGCAACACATCGATGTACTTGACACATCGGTATACTTTCGTGACACACCAATGTGGTAATGTCACACACGACCGTATTTGGATGAAATTAAGTATCTTCAAAATTAGGAAATAAAAATGAAGGAGTCTATAATATAGACAAGTTTAGTATATTAAAGATGGAAGACATAATTACAAGCTTAGTGAAAGTGTTTGTTTTGGAGACCTATAAATAGGATTATACACGTATATAGACTATTCGATAACTACAAAAAATAAAACAAATAAACAAACATTGTATTAAATTAACCTTTGCAAACCTATGCTTCAAAAGCATAGCAATGTGAATTGAGCGATATTTATGGATATCCTCATCTCATGAAATGGCCATTGGATCCAATCCACGCATGAGACATTCTATTCAACGTGTAACAAAGATACCACAATCGTTGCTTGTGCCGCCTTGTTGAGAAGCCTCTGTGTAATGCTGTCGATCCCATTCATCATCACTTATCCCCCGGCGTGTCAATAATCTTGCCATCACGTCAAACTAAAAATAAAAGCGTACGTTCATTAGTGTCATGCTTATTCATAACAATTTCTCAATTTGGCGTGCAATAAATTCAATACATACTACTTCATCATCGCACTTATGTGTCTACTGGGGTTAATACCGGGCATCACTATCGTATTGTATCATTACTTGACGTCCAATATCAACAACTACAAGGGTCCAATGGGAGACCTCTTGCATACACAACCATATAACTATATATTTACAAGTGTAGAAGTCCTCACCGTCAATCTCAACGTAGTCGTTGATCCGTTGGTGATTGAAATATTTAATACCTTACCCTTCATGAAAGCAATGTATCAAATCAAAGATTACTTATTCTCCAACTCTTTATGGCTGGTGGGGAAAGGAGATAAAATTAATATGTGGAGAGACAATTGGATTAGAGAGTGTGATACTCATCTTATTCTGAGCAAAAAAGATGACAACTGGCACACAATAGTTCAGCAACTTATGGCTGATGATGAATGGGACAAAGACCAACCGATGCTTACATTTCATGATGATCTCGTCAACAAAGTCTTGCGCACCCCTATTCTGCATGATCAAGAAGATACATTAACTTGGGCTCCTCAAAATTTGGGCAAATTCTTTATTAAGATAGCTTATCACTCCTTGTTACTACTCAATGGGAAGGATAGGATCTATTCTTCTTAGAAAATCCAAAGCTGTAAGTCCATATGGTCTCTCACAGACCTTACCACGTGCACTAAATTATTTCTTTGGAGGGCAATTGCAGAAGCTCTACCTACTAAGGCTCTATTGGCTAATAGAATATATGAGGTTGAACCCATATGCAATTTATGTGCAGAAGGAATAGAAGATCTGGAAAATATATTCTTCCATTGCCATGTTGCAAGAGCTTGTTGGTTTAACTTTGGAGTAAGAGTAGACGGCCTTACAGGTTCTTGGTTGCATATATGCAATACTATAGTCACTGCATTATCTAGAAATAAGCCATTATAATGTATCCCCTACTATATTTTACATATTCTATAGCTGCAGCGTTGCGATTATGTTATGGCAAGAAAAAAATATTGACACTCAAAATTCTATTCAGAGAGTTAAAAATATGACCAAATGCCACTCTACAATGCATAACCCCTACCACAACCACAATTGCTCCAGCACCCTGATTGAGGGTCATTCTTATAATACAATCCCACCAACTAATGGTTTAGTCATCATTGTAGATGCAGTTGTTAGATTATCTTCATCTTGTGCAACAACCATTGTTAGGGATCAACAAGGATTCATTATAGCTGCTATGGTAAAACATTTTTATACTAATGATCTTTTCCTTGCTGAAGTTCATGCAATACATCAGGCAATTCTTCTTACCTTAAATTTGGTCGTTTATTCAGGCATATTGTTCGAGACAGTTGACATCGTAAGCCAATTACTCAATCTTTCTCAACCTCAATGGAACTCCAAACATGTCATTCTCTAATGTCGAACTTTATTGAAAATATAACATTTCTTATCTATTATTAAAGTCTCTAGAAATAACATGCATCAAGTTCGTATCTTTGCAAAATTTTATGTAGATTATGATACTTTTGATTTTGAACTTAATCTAGATCTACCTTATAATCTTTTAAAGTTGCACATCTTTCTTCTCAAACACAAAAAACAAAAAAAAAACAAAAAAAACAAAACAAAAAGAAAAAATCACATTTAATTTAGTTCAACTACCCAAATTCATTTCTCGTGGATGATCGCTTCCGCACGGTGATAAACGAAAGGAAAAATTGCCCCTGAAGTCATCGACATCAACGACAGAAGACCGTGGACAAAAAGGAACCCCTAAATCCCTACCCCCATGAAATCTCAACGAACATCACACCAACCAATCTGCTGCTTGCAAGTTCCCACCACACGCGTCACTTCCCTGCAAACGGTCCCCCCGCGAACACCCTCCCCACACCGCCGTCCGGTGAGGTCAGGTCACTCTCGCACGATCCCCACCCGAGCGAAGACTTGATGGGAGGAGAGGACTCCTGAGGACCGGACCGGAGCGGACCGGTCGTCGTCCTCCTCCTCCTCCTGCGAGCCTGTTTCCCGTCTTTCGCTCCCCTCGCATTCCGATGGCGGGAGCTCTCGTCCGCTTCTCCCTCCGCCTCCCCTCCTCGCGCGCTTCGCTGCTGCACCATCGCTCTCCCTTCTCGTCCTGCGCCGCACGTGGGTATGGGAATCCCGTTCCTTCCAAGCCCCTACACCACCATCGCCACCCGCTCAACAAGGAGCCGCTCGATGGCGCTTCCCGTCACCCGCGGTTTGGAGGTTTCAAGGTAATGTGAAGCCTCTTCTTTTGGTTTTACCTTTTTGTTTTTGAGTGGAAGGCTTGGATTTCGAGTGCTCCATGGCCGTCTTATCACAGATAATTACTATGTAATTCGTCATGATGCGAATTGTGCCGAGGGAAGAGCTTCTGAATGTTGCAATTAGGAAAAAAATGATTCTTCATTTACAGAGACCAAATAAGTTTTTACTTGTATCTGTTGAACTCGTCTGCTTCTCCTGGTATGGATGTACTTGTAGGAGTGTGGGATGAAGAGATTGTTTGGTTCATAATGCTAAAAAAATGCTTGTTAGGTTGTAGTGCAATGGTTGATGAATTGTTTCGACACGAAGAAGACTCGCGAGAGCAGACCCCGATGAAGGGTGGTTCTTGCTGTGGCTACTATAGATTGGTTGCCTTTTGGCTAAGGTGCCCAAGGAAAAGTGGGTAGATCGGGCTTGCTGCTTTGATTGTGTGATTGATGAAATTTTTTTATCCTCTTGTTCTTTTGTCTTATCCTTCTGCCTATAAGGTTTGACCAAAGTCTAACATTGGGTAGTTTGATAGCTCCTCTATTACGGACCTTTGAGGGAGTTTCAGGGTAACACGTGATGCTATTGTTTGCTACCTATTCATGGTGATATGAGGGTGTTTGTCCTCTGATTGTTTTTATTTAAAAGAAATGACGTTGCATTTTTTAGGTAAGTCATGCTTTCTTTTTCGAAGAGTACTCGGGATTGGTGATCATTGACTATATTACATCAAGACCAAAATAGTTCACATGGATGGAGACATAGAACCCTTATAAGCATGTTTCCTCAATTCTCAAATAAGAAATAGACTCAAGTAATTTTTGAGCAAAGTCTCTGTTGTCCCTAAAATTCACATCATTATGCTATAGTTAAATCATCTGCTGCATCGCCAAAGGAGCTGTCCTTTCACTTTTAACTTGAAAAACAAAACAAAGTCACTACAGGTGCATGAGAAGCAATTAGAGATCGTGTCTACCCAGAAAACTCCAACCCTTTCCCTAACTTCCTTTTGAAAGACAAATGTTGGCAGTTCTCTGGTTGATCTACAAATAATGTATGGCATCCAACTCCTAAAGAGACTTTTTTTCAGTAGACCTTCCTTATAAGTTGTTCTCTCCTCAAATTAGCATGTGATTATCTTTACCTTCAAGAGGAATCTTTCTTTTCTAGATAAACTGACAAACTCGTACTAAAGTATCATCTACACCAACCAATACAAGATTAGGAACTTTGTAGTTGATTAAGCCAAAGAAACCGGTATCCTTCCATGCTCAACCATCTATATTAGCATGATAAAGGGAGAAATGTAACAATGTGGTCTTGTAAGTGCAAAAACTCCTCCAAAATTTGATCCAATAATGCCCTATAAGTAAAGACGCCCATACCCCTGGTTCACCTATTTACTTCAAATCCCAATAATTGGCCACCTTGGCTTTACGATTCACAACTAAAGCAAATAACCTTGGAATCTGCTAAAAAAACACCCCTTCAGTAGACTGTTCATTGTGCTGGAAAGAGTAGTCAGTTCCATCCCCAAGTTTGGTCCCCCCAAAAAAAAAACAACTGTATTACATCTAGTACCTATTTTGTCAGGCCCTTCCAGAAGGAATATACGCCTCTCATAGGCTTTAATAATGCTGCTCAACCAAGCTTCCTACCATGGCATGCCAAGGAAATAACAGTCAACAAACTCATGTTGCTTCTCAGCACCTGTATAGTCCATTGCATCAAAAGTGCCTAATTCATCGTCTTCAAATTGAGTAACTAAACTCTATTCCACCATTTGTCTACAAAACTCATTCCAAGCCATCAAAGCATGCCATGCCTCTTACCACTAGGTCCACACCAAAGAAAGAATTTTTGCCGCAAAGCTTCAAGCTTAGCCTCTAGAGCATGAAGCTTGGCCTCCACTTTCCTTGGCATCAAAAAGACTAACATACAAGCAACAAAATCATTGACAACAGTAGGCATAGAAGAATCAACCTTTCCCCTAGAAAGAAGTTGTGACTTCCAACCTGTCAATCTTTTCTTTCCCTCTGCACTACGTATAATAGTACACGTACTTTACCACATATAACAATACACATATATTTAGTGACTTGTCAAAAAGAGGCAACCCTGGATATGCCAAAGGCAATTGACATCCTAGAGTGCCAATAGAAGCCATAAATTCATCCACTTCTAACTTAGCCACCCTAAATGAGACAAAAGATCCACCCCTACTAATTTGGAGGCCTGATATCATTGTTAGGAAAAAGATCCAATAGGGTAGATAGGTTTTTGTCCATGTAATTGCATCCGTTAAGAAGGAAACCATGTCATCTACCTACTGCAAAAAAGGGCTAAAATTCCTTACCTTACCTTCCAGGGCTATATCTCGAGGAAAATCACCCTCACAGGCTGCAAAGGTAGAGGTGGCAAGCATTCACCAATAAAAAAGACGAGTAACGCCAATGGACTCTCCCCTCTCCCAAGCTTTCAAATCACCAAAATTAGAGAATAGTTTGTAGTAGTGCATCTCTTTATCTAAAAGATCCATAAATCAAGGAAACTGTGCTTGTGCAGGGATCGCAAGAAAGACCAGTTGAAAGAATCATAAATCTTCCATAAAAAGGCCTCTATTCCCCAATGCCTCCAAAACTACTTCGGTTGCCAAATCAATGCTATTCGCCAAGTGTCTCATACAAAAGCCAACTGCATTAAGCTAATAAGATGACCAAACACCTCCCTATGTCTATTCGCCAACACCTTTTCTATTTTAAGATAAACAACATTCAAGAGTGAAATAAGTCTGAAATTCTCCGTTTCCTCACAAAGGAGTGCTCTGAGAACAAAATTAGCATGGGCTTATTGAACCTCTCAAACCCCTGTTCCCTTTTCGAAACTCCACCAAAGTTGCCATCAAGTTAACCCCAGCCTAGAAGAACAAGAACTGGAAATCCATTTGATCTTAAAGTCTCTCAGAATTAAGGTTGAAGATAGCATTATGACTAGCTTCTAAATACGAATTCACCAACTGAGAAGAATGCTCTCCTACATTGTGTTGGATCCCTTGCGTCCTTGCATCTAAACTTCTTTCTCCTCGTGAAAGCTTGAAAATTCTCAACCAAATTGACTTCCATGCCTACCAACTGATGCTCACCCTCTCTCAAGCCACAATCCCATTAGTCTGGTTCTTCCTCCTTTCCTCTGTTGATGTATGAAAAAATATTATGTTTGCATCATCTTCTTTCAACGATAATTGTTCTCACCTCTCTCTTAATTCTACCTCAATCTTGTAATTGACTTTCGCAATCATTTGTTGTTGCTGCGTAGTCCCAGATGCCCATTGCCTGCAATCTTCAATCATGCTCCAACCTGTCAAGTGTTTGAATCTGCTCCAGAACTCCTTAAACCTCTTGGCCTTCTCCTTCCTGATTCTTCTTTCTTATACCTAATTAGGAAACTCCTCAAACCACGATGCCTCTCACCGCTAATGTTGTGTTTGCCAAGTAAGCTGTAGAATAGCTCAATTACTACTCTTCAACCAAGTGTCTGAAAATTGCCTCCAACAATCAAAACTTAATAACAGGTATACGGTTGCAGACTCTCTTTAGACATCTAAGTAAGGAGATTATAATCTGAAAGTAGCCTTAAATCTAGTCCACTATAGAAAGAGGGAATGCCTCAAGAACATTTATAAAACACAAGAACTTGTCAATCTTGGATCTAGAAGTCTCAGATGTCATATTCCTTAAAGATTCATTGGACTCGTCTACAAAACCAAGCTCCACTACTAGCTCTTAGAAAACCATCGTACCATGATTAGAACCCCCTTCATTCGACCTTTCATCCATCTCTAGAGTAACATCAAAATCCCCATATAATGAAGGGCACACTAGGTAACTTCCCAACCTTTTCTCTAATATGCATTATTTTAGAAGTTTCTTAGCTGCGACAGGCCTCTACATGTAGAAAGCTATAATCATCAACCCTTCTTTCCAACAATACTGCCTCCATATTCCTCCCCACCCATCAATCCTCCTTATTGAATATGTCAACACCCTAAGAAACTATTAGACTACCTCACATCCCCAATGAACCTAAAGGTAGAAAGCCATCCAAATGACCTTCAGTCACTTGTTGCTATTCCACTTGCATGAAATCGTCAATCTTCATCTCCTACAATGGAGCAGTGTTTTACCCTGAAGATACCAAACAATAATCCAAAATCGTTTTAGATCCCGTAGGCCCCTCATATTCTACATTAGAATCTTCATTATTTTGTAGCCTCTTTCCTCCCTTGACTTGAAACAATGTACTTATGCAACCCCAACTCTTTCTCCAACTACTCTAAACTATTGTACCTTAGTATTCTATCACTCATATGCAACCCCCACCCCCCTCTCTACCTCCTTCCTTTACAAAGCTTGTCCCGTTAAAAGTTGTCACTATCTTCTCTATTCTACCAAGCTTCTTTATTTTTGCTTCCCCCCTCCAAATCAATCCTTCCTCTACCTTTACCTCTACCCACTTCAACCATCTTACCCTACAACACTTCCTCATTTATGCTTCCCCTTTTCTCTAATGTACACTTAAAATCGTCCTCATAAGATCTCCCCTTCCTAGATATCCTATCACTATTAGCCGCTTTTCAAAACTTATCATCACCGTTGATGTAAGGGAACTATAAACTTGCTGCTTCGAGACCCACCACACAACATTTGGAGGCCAGATACAAGGCATAACCCATGATATAGTTGGAGAAAGATGATCGACACTCGTATTCGAAATTTGACCTAAAATCTGAAAACAACACTCCATCCATAGGACCCAAAACCAACATAGATAAGGTCCCCTCATGTGCCAGCTATGTAGCTAAAGCCTAATATGGCCCCACTAAACGTGACCTTTGGGCTCTTTCTGATAGAAATTATGATAAAACTAAAAGTGTGTTGGGTACACTTGTAAATAAATAATATTTTGTGTGGCATTGTGTTGTAATTTATCCATTGCTTGGAAAGCAAGAAATATGTACTTCGAGAGCAAGAAATATATTCTTTATAAATAAATCTCTAGGTCCTCCTTTCTTCACCATTGAGTGAGGGAAAACTTTAGGCCTAGATGTAGAGAGGCATACTGGCTCTCGAACTGGGTTATCAAAACGTTCCTAGTGTGTATTTTATATTTGTTTTTACATGATTTGTTCTACATCATGGTAGGTTGGATAGATTGGTTTGGGTGTAGGGTTCTTTTTACACAAAGAAGGCGTATAAATTACTCAAAGATGTGGGGGAAATGACCGATTCTTACCTAGGCTTGGATTGTTCTATTTTTTAGAAAATGAGGCTGCTATTGAAGGTTAAATTTTTTTGTGGATTTTGAGAGGCCGATTGCCCACCAAATCTAGAGTACAATGTTTGCTCCTAGATGAGTAGATAGTGATACAACTTGTTCCTTGTGTGTACAAGCATAGAGGATGTCGAGCCTCTACTAGTGACGTGCAACTTTGTGAGGGGCCTTCACGATTCTTTGGGCTTGCTACATTTAGGAAAGAGGACAATGGATAGCTTTTGGAGGTCTTTCCGCAATGGGGATGCAGCTGATCCAACCATTCATCTGAAGATGGCAGGAGTAATGTGAGCTGTTTGGCTTCAAGGAAATCAAGCGATCTTTAGAAATGAAAGGGTGTAGTCAGAAAATGTTGTAAGAGAAGCTTTCTTTGATTTTTGGTACAGCATTTGTAGGTATGTTATAACTCTTATCTTTTTTGGAGGAATGAAGTTGATGTCGATCAACCTCCAGTAGTCCTTGTTTTGATTTTTCAAAAAAAAGATTGTGATTTTAAAAAGTTTTTAATTAATACTAGTTATATTCTGACTTGGGGAAAAATAATTCCTCTACATTTCCTCCACTTTAGATTTTGTAATAGGTTTTTTGGGCATTCTAGATTTTGATACATAAATACTTCTGAAAAGAAATGTATGACCCAAGTGTTGTTGCATTCCAAAAATTATCCTTGGTTGTTATAACCCCTCTGTACTCATTTTTTTTGAAATAGATTTATGTTTTCTTTGCTCATGAAAGATACGATGGTACTTAATGCCTTACTGTTGTATCTATAACAAACGGAAGTGGATTAAGATGGATGCCATTTTGAGGTTTTTTTTGTAAGCACATAGTAAGGACAATGTTTTATTAGGTTATAGACCTCTCGATTGTGGCAATTTCATCATTGGCCTTATTAGGAAATAAAATTAGAGATATTTTAGGTCTTTTTTAGGTGTGTTTATATTTTAGTCCATTGTTATGTTTAGTAAGTTGGTTATTGTGATTTTCTTGTATGCCTAAGCCTTCTCTTTATATAAAGAGGGCCAAGGTTTCCTTTGCTCAATAACAAAAATCACCAAGTCTATTCTATGACATAATATCAAAGCGGGTTTGATCATGCTTGAGAAAAAAAGAGGGAGAGAAAAGATCGAAAACCCTAGGAGGGGAGGGTCTCGGTGGCGTTGCCAGTTCATATGGCCACTGGTGGCCCTCCCCCCCCCTCCGAGTAACCTCCAGGTGCCACTCTTCTTCGCACCTTGCTACTATCACGACACCTCGAGGAATCACCACCACCACTAACCCCTTCTCGCCTATTGCACCGTTGGGCGATGGTGGGAGGGCTTCACCAACGTCACCATTGCCGACCTAGGGGTTTAGTGACCCTCCTCCTGGCCACGCAACACCTTTCTCGCAACTACACTACCCATAGCCCCTCCTTCGGTCTACAATGCCACCATGAGGCCTTCTTTAGTCATCCTTCTCCACTCATAGCGTCGCTGCTACTTCCACAACGTCGCTAGCATTGCCTTTGGGACTAAGATCTCGCATGGCAGTAGTCTCGGCAAAGATCTCACGTGTGATCGTGAGAATGGCCATCCTTTCTCTTTGTGGTTGTGTGCTTGTGTTAGGGTTCTTTGAACCCCAAGGAGAGGAAGCTATTTGTGGACACATTGCACCTTTTTACCCTTGTTGAGTTATAAATGGATGCATTTGATATTTTTTATTTTCTTGTGGGATACTTGTGTAAATAACCCAATACTCTTTTCATATAAAAGAGAGGCTAGGATTTCTTTTGGAAGTGAATGTATTCTTTTTGTCTCACATGGTATTAGAGCAGTAGTCCTAGGTCGATGCCCTGATATTCCACGAAAATCTACCCCTAAGATGATTGAATCACCAATCTAGAGGTGATTCGATGGAGTTAGGAGGTAGCAGCAATAAGGAGGCCCCCTATAGTGTCGTCACCACCACCAATAGTGTTAGCGGCATCGCCAAGGTCACCTGCAACGCTGCAGCTATTGTCGAACGGACTGACACTGTTGACTACGTCTCCAACAGCATGTTCGGTAGTCCCAACATCGCTGCTAGGGGTGCTGCAACACCAGCAGGGGCCACCAATGTTGGTGGTCATTCCTGATTATCAGGAGTTAGTGCGGTGATTCGCGTGATGGGCCTTCTCTTACACCTAGTTTTATTTGCAATGAGTCTTCTCCCACCCTTGATGTAGGAGTTTGACCTGAGAAGAGGGTCTATTTTAGATTCAACATGGCTTACGTGTACAACCCAAGAAGTTGTAAAGAAGAAAAAGAGGGTCAGGAGCGCGTGGGTGATTGACTCCAACATCTCTATTCATCTCATAAGAGATAGAGATCATTTGATAGATCTCGTAGTTCCACGGGCGATTAAAGATGTGAGGGTGGCTAATGGGGCTACCTTTTCGATCACGGCAGTTGGAATGTTGATGTGACTCCCAAGATGAAGATTAAGAAGGTATATTATGCACCCGAGTTTCTGATGAATCTATTGTCTGTGAGTCGTATTTGTAGAGATCTTGGATGCCTAGTTGTTTTTTATGAGAAACATTACTACTTCCAAGATGATCAGACAGGAGACCT
This sequence comes from Thalassia testudinum, assembly GCA_037157565.1. Taxonomy (NCBI): domain Eukaryota; kingdom Viridiplantae; phylum Streptophyta; class Magnoliopsida; order Alismatales; family Hydrocharitaceae; genus Thalassia; species Thalassia testudinum. The sequence goes on along the minus strand of JAZHRO010000026.1, from coordinate 17,912,502 downwards.
TGTAGGGGGAGGCATAGAGAGAGATGGGTTGTACTACTTACACAACCACTTTGTTTGCTGGAGCGGTGCCCATCACTTGTGATCCATTGCTATTGCACATGAGACTTAGGCATCCCTTAATGAAGAGGATGTAACAAATGCATTCATAGTTGTCACATTTCTTAACTTTAGAATGCGAGGATTATCAGCTAAGGAAGCACCATAGGAGTAGTTACCCCAGGAGAGACGATGGAGTCAGTGCAGTTTCCTTTACCTTGGTACATTGTGATGTTAGGGGTCGTCTAAAGTTGCCACCCCAGGCGAGCATAGATATTTTGCAGTGCTTATTGATGATCACAGTCGTCTTACCTGGGTCTTTCTGAAGGCACGATATGAGATTCTCTCCATTGAGTAGTCATTTCTTTCTGAGGCGCAGACTCAGTATGACACCACAATTCAAGTCTTTTGTAGGGATAATGCACTGGAGCTTATGCATAAAGAATTGTAGGAGGTCTTCCATTCCATAGGAGTTATCCACTAGACATCTTGTGCTCATACTTCCCAGTAGAGTGGGATTGCTGAGCGCAAGTTGCGACATCTCCTTGATGTTGCCAAGACCTTACTGTGCCACGTGAAGGTTCATGGGCAATTTTAGGGTAATTCTATACTTACAAAAACATACTTGATCAATCAGATGCCTTCTTTAGTGCTCAGTGGCTAGATCCCATATCAGGTTATCTATCCAAAGTGTAACAAGCCATTCCTCTTATTTTTTAGAGTGTTTGGGTGCACATGCTTTGTCAAGAATCATGGCAGTCAGGATAAGTTTGCTCCCCGTGCGACGAAGTGTGATTTTCTTGGCTACTCCAGGACACAAAAAGGCTACAGGTGCTATGATTCGGTACGTAGGAGATATGTTACACATCATTTTAAATGCCATTGGCATGCCCTCGGCATGTCGTCGGCAAGGTCATTTTCGAGCAGGGGCCGTGCCGACACGAATAAAGTGTCGATTTACAGGGATATCATTGGCATGCCATTGGCATGGTCAGCATGCCGGCAAAATAGGTGCCCATGTCGAGGTTGCTGCTGGTTTTTTTTACTACTGTTATTTTTATCGGTATGCATCGGCATGCCCTCGACATGCTCATCGAAAAACAGGCATTTCCACGACGTGCTCTCGGCATGCCCACGAAATGCACACTTAGAATTTCATCAACACAGCATCGAAATCGGCATTTCGAACCTTGTTATAGTAGACGTGACCTTCTTTGAGAAGATTCCATACTTCTTAGAACAAGAGTCATCTCTAGAGGTAGTCATACAGGAGATGTAAATCTATCACAGGAGACCACAGTTAGACAATGCCCAGGAAGATGGTCTCATACAACATCCTATCTTCAAATGAAAGTGAGTCAGGTAAGGATGAGCAGCCTGTGCAGAGATCTACTAGTCTAAGTACTCTTCATCCCATGTTGCAGTACACTGTGATTTCCCATCTGGAGGAGGAGGACAGGCAGTTTGCCTCAGTGATTCCACCACTGTAGTTCCCAGAGATTTTACTTAGGCCTCTCAGGATCCTAGGTGGTGAGCTGCTATGGATGAGGAGATGCAGGCATTACAGTCGAGAGAGACATGGGATCTTGTGTCATGCCCTACAGTGCTACAATTATCGACTGTTGGTTGGTGTATACCATAAAGTACAAATTCGATAGGATAGTTGACCGGTATAAGGCCAAACTTGTTGCCAAGGGATTTACCCAAACATATGGGGTAGACTACCTTGAGGCCTTTTCACCTATGGCTCGTATTATCTCCATCAGGATTATTCTCTCTGTTGCAGTAGTTTAAAGGTGGCCATTATACAAGCTTGATATTAAGAATGCCTTTTCATATGGAGATCTAGCTGAAGAGGTATATAGGAGGTAACCACTAGGATATGGTGTTTAGGGAGAGCTTGCATGCTGATTACAAAAGGCTATCTATGGTCTGAAACAGAGTCCACGAGCCTAGTTTGAGAAGCTCAATTCAGAGATCAAGATAGGGTTCCAGCAGTCTACCTTTGATCACTCTATTTTTTATTAGGAGGGCTAAGGATGACGGTGTCTAGAGAGTTGTTATTTTGGCAATCTATGTGGATGACATGGTCTTGACTGGTAATGATATAGATAGGATTATACAAATAAAGGCATTTCTATAGTCTACATTTGTCACCAAGGATCTAGGTGACCTTCGATACCTTCTTAGGAATTGGGACTATATGACAAGGAACAAGCTTATCTTTATCCCAGAGACAATATACTTTATAGATTGTTGAGGAAACTGGATTACTTGGATCCAAGCCATCCATGATATTAGTAGAGTCACAGTCTATTCATAGCACAGAGGAGAGTGATCCACCATTTGAGGATGTTACTCGATACCGTAGCACAGTTGGTCATTTGTTGTATCTGACCATTACACGACTTGATATTAGTTTTTCTTTTTTTTGAAAGAAAGGAATGCTATCGAATCACCGATAGCAAACCAGGGACTTGATATTAGTTTTACAGTAAGTAAAGCCATCTAATTCATGTAGAATCCATAATACAGTCATTGGCGTGAGGTTTGTCTCATTTTGAGATACCTAAAGGTCACCCTTGGTAGAGGTTTCTACAGAGATAATGGATCTTTTGATGTTCTACCTTTTTCAGATGCTGACTTTGTTGGATCCGTCAAGGATACACGATCTACATCAGGTTTTGTTGTATATCTAGGAGCAATCTAGTTTCTTGGAGGAGCAAGAAGTAGAATATGGTGGCTCATTCTAGTGCAGAAGCCAAGTACAGATTGATAGCCCAGGTAGTCTGTGAGATTATTTGAATGGTTAGTTTTCTGCAAGACTTAGGGGTGAAGGTTGACTTGCTCATTCCACTTTACTGTGACAACAAATGAGCTACCTATATTGCATTTAATCCGATCTTCCATGAGAGGATAAAACATATTGAGGTTGACTAACATTTTATATGGGATGCAATCTTAAACGGAAAGATTGGCACCCGATACATATCTTTTGAGCTTTAGTTAGTAGATATTCTCATTAATCCTTTGAAGAAGTACCATGATTTTCTCTGCAATAAGTTGGGCCTCATCGATTGTAAATTTGAATCATCCCATGCTACACATACAGGAGGGCTCATGGTTGAGAGCCCTCTCCACCGGAATCGTATGATAGTAGTGAGAGAGGTTGTTACATTGCTCAGTGTTGTGTAGGTGGTTTTATGGAAGCTGACGAATTACAAACATACCCCCTCAGAATTAGATTGTTTACAAACACCACACCTAACTCTCTTAATTACTTAATAGCACCATAATATGCTTACATCGACATATACTCCCTAACTTGTGGGAGAGTATTGAGTTATAAATGGATGTATTTGATATTTTTTATTTTCTTGTGGGGTACTTGTGTATCATACAAAACAGAGGTTGGGATTTCTTTTGGAGATGAATGTATTCTTTTTATCTCACAGCCCTCTCTTTCTTGGTTTTGCATTGTTAACCCTCAATTTTCATGTTTTTATTTAGTAACTCTACAGATAACAAAAAGGGATAAGAAAAAAAGGGAAGAAAAAAAGGAGAAAGAAGACGGAGAGAAAAGAAGATGAGACTCACTTTAGAGGTCTTTACATAAGAGAAGTTCTCTCAAGGCCTCCAAACAAGAGACACGCTTTGAGCTTTCGTGTGAGAGAGGCCCACTTTCGAGATCTCTTGTTCTACTATGCCTACATTCTATTCCTCCTACCTATTGCCTGCTCCTACTCCTTCGATCTACTGCCTACTTCTATGGATGTCTACATTGAGGTGGAGTTTTACTCATGTAATAAGTTGAACATTGTTTGTTGTTTCAACTTGAGGAAGAGTGTTTAGGAAATAAAATTAGAGATGTTTTATATCTTATTTAGGTGTGTTTCTATTTTAGCCATTGTTATTTTTAGTAAGTAGGTTATTATGGTTTCCTTATATACCTAAGTCCTCTCTCCATATAAAGAGGGCCAAAGTCTCTAAGGCCTCCTTTTCTCAATAATAAAAATCACCCAGTCTATTCTTTGATAAGCTTATTATCAGTTGAAGAAAATGAAACTCCATAATTACTAAGTCATCCCTACACCTCTTTATATAGAGAGAGATGGGGGAAAATTGTAGCATAAATCTAACAGTAAAATAAAAAGACATCACATCCCTCAAAATATAACGTAACACTTACCCTCAAGCTAGAGCGTATATATCAACCATGCTCAACTTGTTTCTACTCTTCTCAAACATAGGGTGTGATAACGGCTTAGTAAACATGTCTACAGTCTGGTCTGACGAGGCAAGGCAAGCAGTACGAAGCAAACCTTATTGAATTAAGCTTCTAGTGTAGTGACAATCGACTTCCACATGTTTGGTTCTCTTGTGGAACATGTGATTGTTGGCAATGTATGTTGCAGCCCAATTGTCACAATACATCTCCATTGGCTCTTGAATGGTAACATTAAGATCTTGTAACAAAGATCTTATCCATATCATCTCAGCTGCATTATGTGTCACGGCATAGTACTCAGATTCAGCACTGAAGCGTGAAACTACACTCTGTTTCTTGCTCCTCCAGGTCACCAGATTCCCTACTACAAAGGTACAAAAGCCTGTAGTAGATCTCATATTTCTAACATCGCCTACATAATCTACATTTGAGTAGGCAACAATAAACATGGGAGCTTTCTTTTGGAACAGAATGCCCCTACCTGAACATCCTTTAATGTACCTCAACACCTATATCACAGCCTGCCAATGATCATTGGTTGGTTTATCTAAGAACTGACTTAACTTACCTACTGCAAGACTGATATTTGGCCTAGTGATGGTCAGATACAAAAGTTTCCCCACCAGCTATTTATAGGCCTTCTTGTCCTTCAACTTCACAACATCATTAAAGAGGTGAACCTTAGGATCCATAGGGATATTGGCTTCCTTAGATCTGAGCGTGCTAGTCTCCTGAAGAATGTCAAGAGCATACTTTCTTTGTGACATAACAATCCCCTACTCGTGGTAATCTCAATGTTGAGAACATACCTGAGTTTCCCAAAGTTCATGACAAATTGGCGTGCCAAATAATCATTCACCTGAGAAATACCAGATGTATCATCACCTGTGAGTATAAGGCCATCCACGTATACAAGTAGAGCCATGGTACCACCATTAGTCTTCCTCACAAACAATGAGTGATTAGATGAGGACCTCTGCATCCCAACAACAGACAAGACCTCAGACAGATGCTGAAACCAAGCTCTAGGGCTCTATTTAAGACTATAAATGGCCTTACAAAGCATGCAAACACACTCACCCTGAACCTCAAAATCAGGAGGTTACTGCATATAACCTTATCTTATAAATCCCTATAAAGGAACTCATTTTTGACATCCAGCTGGTGTAGGTTCCGTTCATAATGGTCTGTAATAGATATAAGTATATAGACTATGGTGAGATGAGCAACTGGTTAAAATGTGTCAAAGAAATCCACCTCATAGGTTTGAGTGAATTATTTGGCCACGGGGCGAGCTTATACCGAAAAATAGATCCATTTGGGTTACATTTCAAGGCAAAGACCCACCTAGCACCAACAAAGTGCCCTCTAGGGGGTAAGGTAGTAAGCTTCCAGGTGCCTTTGTCACAGAGAGTAGATATCTCCTCCTCCATGGTAGACTTCCAGTGTGGATGTAGTAGAGCCTACCGGTAGGACTAGGTATGTCAGCACTGGAAACTGCAGTAGTGAACGCATGAAACTCAATACTCAGAGAATCAGTAGAAATGGTACACCCAGCAACACGATATTGGGCACACGACCAGGGAGCTTTTTGAACAGCAATAAGAATATCATCATCCGTAGACATGGACGGAGAACCTGGAGACACATCAGCAGGAGTACTATCAGTAGCCTCAACATATACCTGAGTGGGGGAGCATAGTGGTGGCTTAGTAGGAATTGAAGAGGAGGGGGTGTATCTTCTCTCTATAGTTGACAAGCTGATATGTGGTACCCTTGAAAGTCTTGTCATTTGGTGGTACCACTTTGAATGTGGTTACAGATTGTTCTGCAGTAGGTACACTACCACTTTGAGAGGAATCAGCACTGGTCTGAGAGAAATCCTCCATCGCTATGGGAGGCGCAAGCATTGGCACTGCCATTTCCACATCCTTTAACGGATGGCCTAAAGTAGAAATGTACGGAATAGACTCATGAAATGTCACATCTGTACTAACATAGTGCCTCTGGTGTATAGGATCAAGACGCTTATATCCCTTCTGAGTGTGTGAGTAACTAAAAAACACACACTTAATCACCTTAGGGGTTAATTTATCACGACAAGACCCAAGGAGGTGCACAAATGCCACACAACTAAATATCTTTGGCGTCACTAGAAGTAACTTTGAATCATGATACAAAATATTCCTTGGAATCTACTCATGAAGTATAGAGGAAGGGATCATGTTAATGAGATAACAGGCAGTAAGTACAACATCTCCCTAGTAAGTATGTGGGGCACTATTCTGGATAAGTAAGGCTCTAGCTGTATCCATAATATGACGATATTTCTGTTCTACAACTCTATTTTGCTGTGATGTATGGGGACAGGACGTCTGATGTATAATACCAAGTAACCCATAGAAAGAAGCCATGATCTTAGTGCAAAGCTCCAAAGCATTTTTCTGATTATTTTAATGCAAACATCAAACTGAGTTTCACATAAGCTACAACATGCTAAATAATGGATACAACCTCTAATTTATCACGCATGAATTTTTTTTTTTTGAAAAAGGAAAGGGTAGTTATCCAGAGTGATAACTACCTAAAACCATATATATTAGAAACAAATAAAAATAATATTACAACAGGCAGACACCGGGGTCCCCCACTCACAAAGAATTAGCCCAAAGAGAAAACAAAGAGTCAACAGACTCAACAAAATTCTCTATGTAAGGTTTCTGGCCCCGGAAAACCACCTCATTTCTGCCCAACCAAACTCCCCAAAGGACTGCCAACGGCCTGGCTTTCTCCTTCTTTGTATAGGAAACAAACTGACCGCCAACAACACCTCCACTTCTGAAACTATGCCAGAATTCCTCAAATAGCCGGTACTCCCACCACCTCCCACCCATTCTGTCCCAAATCTGCATCACAAAAGGGCAAGCGAAAAAGAGGTGGTCAACGTCCTCCTCACCACCCCCACACAAAGAGCATACCTTACAATCTCCAGGAGCCCACTTTGCCCTCCACACCTTAGTCACCAGCCTTCTCCTCTTGAGCAGCCAGGCAAAAATCTTGACTTTCAACGGACACGCGGCTTTCCAAATCTGTCTGCAGTCCCTTATCAGATCCAGCTCCACCTCTGGACCACCAGCGGACAACCTCCTGTATGCGGCTGCAACCGAAAACTCACCTTCATCCCAACCAAATATGTCTGTACCAGCCGTCGGATGCAGTCCCTCCAACTCAACAAATATCACGCATGAAAAATATCCATGATAAACGGGAGAAGTTATCAACAAATAACAGGTAATAGCGATGGTTCTGTTAATCTGCCACACGGCTAGGATGCCAAACATCACAATGCAACAAATCAAAACAAGCTAAACTACTGGACTACATAGAAGTTGGAAAACTGGTTCTGTGATGCTTCCCCAGCTAATAGGCATCACACTGAATCTTTATAGCAGCGAGAGATATGGGATGATCTGACGTAGTTTATCCAGTGAAGGATGACCTAGTCGTCTGTGCCACTTCAAGGCACTCCCCATAGTAGTACTCGTTTAACACACTGTATCAACTGGACCCTACACTAGTTGTTATACACCATCTCCTCATGTCCACCACCAATCGTCCTTCCTGTCACCCAGTCCTGAAATGTACACCTAATCACATCAAAAATGGCACGGCTATTCGATTGCATAATGATAGAACTAACAGAGAGTAACTGTATTGCTATGTCAGGCACATAATAAACATTAAAGAAGTGTATAGGAGTAACTGACACCCCCTCCTTACCACAGATGGGGACATGCCTACCATCTGCTAACTGTACTGAGCGATCCTGTGACACCTCCTGCATATCCCCAAAACACTAGGAATTCCCTGACAAATGATCTGTAGCACCAAAATCAATCAACCACGAACTATTCATACCTGATGCAGAGGCATAAGCTGCAATGCCTGAAGATTGTGGTTGATCATGGGTCAACTGAGATAAGCGCTATACTACCGCATCATAATCTGCCTCTGCAAGAGTTATTGTATTAGCAGACATGACTAGTGGAGTAGTCACAAAAACTTGGTTGGCAACAGCAGGCTGTCTATGTTTATTTCAACACTTGGCCTCAACATGGCCAATTCTTTCACAGTAGGAGCAGGTAGGCTTTCCACAACCACTATCAGCACGCCCCTTGCATTTGCCTCAGAAGGCTCCAATCCATCCTCCACATGTACTCACAGCTGCATGAGCAGAAGCGGCATTATTGGTGACAACCTCTGGAGTGCGATGGACATGCAACCTGCTAAGTCTCCTGTAGATTTCCTCACTGGGAGGAAGCTCAGAAAGTGTCAATATCTGTGAACGTGCAATAGAAATATATGAGCTCAGAACTCCTTCCTCTGATTCTTGCACGTGAGTGTTGTGCACATGGGCTAGCACGCATTATACTTTTCCAAAAGTCCCTTCATGGTGGAATAATACTGTGAGAAACTCATGGACTCCTGCTTCAAATGACAAAGATCATAGTGAATCTGGAAGACTTGGGTGGTGTTGAGTTCATGAGAATACGCATCCTTCAGACTATCCTACATCTGTTTAATAGTTTTGTAGTACATGACTTTATCTCGCATCCAATGCGAGGTATCACCCTGTTTAACATCTAGGCCCTTACTATGGCATTATCTTTGTTTTAGGTTGGATACTTCTCTATCTTCTACTCAGGTGGTGCTTTAGTGAGGACATGTTGCTTCTCATGTCCTTCCATAGTGACAAAAAATGTCTGATACCAACAGAGGTAATTGGTCTCGTCAAGCTTCACAATAGGTGCAAAGAATGAATTCTTGTAGACCACACTCTCTTTGATCTATTCTGATGTCACTTCGGTCTCTGACGACGATGAGGCCATAGTGAAATCGCACCACAAATACCTTCAAATACAGATATGATTTTTGACAAAATAATGGAATACACACCTCAAAACTCTGCTCACACGCGATTCCAATAGTCATTAACAAGTCAAGGGGAATACACACCTCAAAAAATGCATCAACAGGAGAATAAGTATTTACAAATATCTTTAAGAAGGTCCTTGCTTTAGAACTCCATCACCAATGCACCAAGCACCTTCCTAGACCCTGTAGCAGGAGAAAACAGGGCTCCCTCTTCCTACCACCAGAGAAGACCCGATAGCGAGGGAGATGGTGGAGGAGAGAAGAGGGTCGAAACGACCCTATTGTTGCTGCCGCTAGCGAGGCGGCGTTGCTGCCAATGGCAACAACGGTGGCAAGGCTATGCAGTAGGGTTAGGATTTTCTTAGTGGAGTCTCTAACTTGGTTCTAATACCAAGTTGAAGAAAATGAAATTTCATAATTTCTAAGTTATCCATACACCTCTTTATAGAGAGAGAGAGAGAGAGAGAGAGAGAGAGGTGAGAGAAAATTATAACATACATCCTATAGTAAAATAAAAAGATATAACGTCCCTTGAAGTATAACATAAACATTATCTGTTTCCATGCATTCCATTACTCTCGGTCTGCCTGCATCTCATCTTTCCATTTGCACCTCTGTGCAAGCATGTAAATGTTGGCTAGACTGAGAGCTGTAATTTCCCATTGTAAAATCAGGTCCATGCAGCGGCTGCTGAAAAAGAGGGTCCAAAGTGGTGGGAGAAAACAGCTGCTGAAAATATGACTGATGTTCATTCTACAGAAGAATTCCTGAGCGTTTTAAGTCAAGCTGGAGAGAAGCTTGTAATTGTTGAATTTTATGCAACGTGGTGTGCCTCTTGTCGAGCATTATTCCCAAGGGTAACTGCAGATATCATTGTCACTTCTAACCATATTACAATATTTCTACAGCAATGATACTCATTATAAGTATGCATTATTATGCGTCATTGCTCTTATGCCCATCTTTACTTTTTAGCTATGCAGGACAGCTCTAGAGAATCTTGACGTTATATTTGTAAAAGTGAATTTTGATGAGAACAAGCCCATGTGCAGAAGACTAAATGTTAAAGTACTTCCATATTTCCATTTTTATCGGGGTGCTGATGGGTTATTGGATGCCTTCTCCTGTTCACTGGCAAAGGTAGACATTCTTATAATTCCTTTCGTTGATCACACCATCTACTCTTTCAAATCCTCTGAGGAATGAGAGTTTTGTGGATATTTCTCCTCTTCTCATCGCATTATCAGAATAAGCCAACAAACAAAGTATTGGTTTTGCTTTTTAGACATCAATTTTTTTTACTTTTTTGAATACAAATTTTATGCCTGCATAAGCATCGGAAAGTATTAAGTTGCAGAAGGTGTTAGATTTAGTCTAGGGATTAATAGTGGATTTAATGTGATAAATGAGTTAGTACGATCTAAGTGGAGAGTGATTTATAGTTTATTTGTTATTTGGTGTTGATTTGTTTTTTGTTATTGTTCTGTCAAAAAAGTAGTGTAAATAATGGTTGGATGAATGAGGTGAATTGATGTGTTGTAAGTAGGAATTTGGGATGACACGTCTTATAAACTCTGATATTGACTCTCCACTCTCATCTCTATCTGTCCAAACCCCTGTAATCTATGCATTAAACCCCATCCATAGCCTCTCCAACACCTTATTCCATTTTGCCAAATGCAAATGGGAATCGTTACAAAACCAACCTAGTGAATATGCACAAGTCATAGGTGTAGAGAAACAAAAGAAAGTCTTGTATTCAAAAAAACCCTAGCCTTCTTTTTATAGAAAAGAGAACTGGGCTAATTACATAAGTGCCCCCTCAATATAAATAAAATACAAAAAAACACTATGTAACCCCTTACAACTTAACACTCTCCCTCAAGTTGGGGTGTATATGTCAATGAGACAACTTATTGCTAAGAAAATCATGGTGTTTCCTCTTGAGAGGCTTAGTAAAACTATTAGCAATCTGTAGCTCAGAAAATATGTAAAGGGTACTTATCTTGCCCTCCAGAACAACATTTCGTATAAAATGGCAATCAACCTCAATATGCTTCGTTCTCTCGTAAAAGACGGGATTAGAGGCAATACACGTCGCTGACCTATTATCACAATAAAGTGGAATCGGAGTATCAACCAGCATCCTTAAATCTCGCAGAAAATCAACCATCCACATGATTTCACATGTAGCCAATGCCATAAACCTGTACTCTACCTTTGCACTGGAGGGGGCGACAATACCTTATTTCTTGCTCCGCCAAGAAACAAGATTTCCTCCCAAATAGACAGCAAAACCTGACGTAGATCACCTGTCATCTACTGATCCTCGATAGTCTACATCAGAATAAGTCACAAGATCAAGAGTGTCACTTGCCTTGTAATACAGACCTCTCCCTAGGTTACCCTTCAAGTATCTCAAGGATGAGCCACACATCATGCCAATGGCTGTACCTGGGACTCTGCATAAACTGGCTAGCACGACTAACAATAAAGCTAATATCCGATCGAGTAATGGTTAGGTATAACAACCAACCAATAGTTTTGCGATATCTGGTAATATCCTCAAACAAGGGATCTGACTCATTAGTGGTATGAGTAGTTGGTGCCTCGATCGGTATCCCTGATGGCTTGGACCCAAGTAGTCCGGCCTCAAGTATCTGCAAGGTATACTGCCTCTGTGATAAGGACAAGCCATCCTCTTGACGAACAACTTCTATCCCCGGAAAGTAACGAAGATCACCCAAGTCTTTGGTGACAAAAGTAGAATAGAGAAAGGCTTTCGTCTCCGCTATCCCATCAACATCATCACCTGTCAGGATCATGTCATCCACATAGACTGCTAAGATAACAACTCTCCATGCTGTACCATGCTTAGTCCTCCTAACAAATATAGAATGGTCAGTAGTAGATCTATGGAACCCAATCTTCTTGATCTCTAAGTTGAGCCTCTCAAACCAGGCTCGAGGACTATGCTTAAGGCCATAGATAGCCTTCTGAAGGTGGCAAACCAATTCCCCTTGAATGTCATAATCTGGTGGCTGTCTCATGTAAACCTCCTCAGCTAGATTACTATACAAAAAAGCATTATTTATATCTAACTGATGCAAGGCCATCCCCTTACCACAACAACTGAGAAGATGATCTTGATGGAGGTGATACGAGCAACAGGTGAGAAAGTCTCAAGATAATCCACCCCATATGTCTAGGTGAATCCCTTGGTAACAAGTCGAGTCTTACATCGACCTATATTTGATGGTGTATACCCATCTGCAACCAACAACGGTAGCACTCTCAAGACACAAAACAAGATCCTAAGTCTTCCTAGTCTGAAGTGCATGCATCTCCTTGTCCATAGCAGTTTTCCATCTTAGATCATGGAGAGCCTGAACAAAAGCTCTAGGAATAACTGGTTTGGTAATGGCAAAAGCAAAATGCATGTCCTCTTCCTGGAGATGAGATACAATAGTATAACGAGAAATAGGGTAAAGCATGGTGTCAGATCTCCTCTACACAATCTCCTTCTCACCATCTGACTTACCTCTACCTTGTGGAGTAATAAACTTAATTGGTACCTCCTCTGTGATGTCATCTAGTTGTGATCTCCTCTGATATACTTGTGCATCTTGTATAGCTGCTTTATGGATGAACCTTCCTCTGAGAATTAGGGAACCTTCTCAAAGAAGGTTACATCAGCAGTAACAATATGCTGCCTCCAAACTAGGTCATAGCGCCTGTAGCACTTCTGAGTTCTAGAATATCCAAGAAAGACACACTTTGTACCCGAGGAGCAAACTTATCTTGTACACCATAATTTTGAACAAAGCAGGCACACTCAAAAACTCGTAGAGGCAACAGCAAAATCCTGTTACACTCAGGATATATAACCTGATGTGGAATCTAATCATATAGTACTGAGAATGGTAACCTATTAATAAGATAGGCTGCAAATAATATAGCATTTCCCAAATAATATCAAGGTCTTAGCAATATCAAGTAAGTGGCACAACTTGTCCTTTGCGACTCCATTTTATTGGGAAGTGTGTGTACAAGATGTCTGATGAATAATTCCCCTGGAGCGAAATTCTCCCTGCAAATCACTACACATAAACTCTAATGCATTACCACTGCAAAAGACCCGAACAGTAGTACCATACCATGTTTGTACCTCTGACAGGAGCTGCTGAATAATGGTAGGAATCTCACTTCTGGTCTTCATCAGGAATACCCAGGTTAACCTACTGCTGTCATCAATTGTAACTGCTAAGTATCAGTGTCCACCAGTAGTGGTAACTCTAGAGGGTCCCCAGACATCACAGTGTACTAGAGAAAGTAGCTCAAAACTAACGCCAGCCTCTTTCCCTTGATAGCTGCCTCTCTAGTGCTTCCCATGCTAGCAATCTTCACACTCTAAGACCAAGGAATTAGGTAGTTGTGGGTATATCTGATGCATCTTCTTCAGAGACGGATGCCCAAGTCTCCTGTGCCAGAGTAACGGATCACGGGAAATAGACACTGCAATAGCAAACAAGGTAAGCGTGTCTAAATAATATAGTCCACTTCTTTCTATTCCACCACTAATAATCACCTATGACTCGATCTTGGAAGTAACAATGCCTTTCATAAAAAATAATACAGCATCCGAGATCTTTGCAAATTTTACTGACTGATAAAAGATTCATGAGAAACTCAGGAGCATAATATACATATTCTATCTTCATCTTGGATGTAGCATTTACACATCCAACAACAGTCCTAGGAGAAGTCACTCCATTAGCTACTCGTACATCATGAATTCCATGTGAGGGTACCGGATTCTTCGGGCAATCTTTGTCGCCAGTAAGTTGAACAGAGGTGCCAAAATCAATCACCTAAGTACTTCTGGTCCTCTACTTCCTTTCTCTAATCTCATAGGCTGCAAACGCTAGCCCAGTTGAATCTGAACTTGATATATTTAGACCAACCCTTCTCGATACCAACGAGAGAAGGCTCATCGCCATCGATGAGAAGTGTGAGAGAAGGCTCATCACGTACTCAAGGCCATGAACGAGGCAACTGACAAGCCCACTAGATCGGTGGCGATTGTTGCCTACTGCAGCCTACTGCCCTGCAACGCCGCTTGCGCTCTACGCAGTGCTGTCCACGCCGCCACTGCTCCATGCAGCGTTGCTAGCGCACCTGCTGCTCCACGCGACATCAACAGCACCGCTGCTGCTCCACGCAGCATCGCCAGCGCCGCCGCTACTCCCTACTGTGTTGTTTGTGCCCCACGCAAGGCTAGGGTTCCTCGCTGTGTTGCTAGCACTGCCAGCGCTCCACACGAGGCTAGGGCTCCTCGCATCGCTAGTGCTGCCTAGGTTCCAAACTGCGTCGCCAGCACTCCACGCGAGGCTAGGGTTCTTCGTTGCGTCGCCAGCGTCGCTTGGGTTCCACATAGCTGCTCCAATGCCGTACAACCATGTACAACCATACATTATCCACGGTGGCAGTGCCATCGTAGACGGTGTTGTCCATAAGATCACCCAAAGTTGGTGACCTAAAATATGTTGTGGTGGATTTTTTGTGGGATATCAGTGCACCAGCCTAAAACTGCTATTCTGATACCATGTAGAGAAACAAAAGAAAATCTTGTATTCAAAAGAAACGTTAGCCCTCTTTTTATAGAAAAGAGAATTGGCCTAATTACATAAGTACCCCCTCAATATAAATAAAATACTAAAAAATACCATGTAACCCCTTACAACTAAACAATAGGTAAGCAACCCAAAGCTCTATTACATGCCTTAGTCTTCTTTCTGGCTATATAAGTGAGGAAAGGAGGATTATCCCATGTCCACTTCCACAACATAGATCTAAATAAACAACTTTGCAATTTAAAAGATTGTTCAGAAAATTGTGTCATCAATCAACCGAATGAAAGGAAAACTGCTTTCTCCACTTTGTAAACAAAATCCCTGTAGCAGACAAGCTTAAAAATCACTCACCGTGCCTACCAATTTGTGATAAAAGGTGCAGACTGAGCGGAGGAACATGAACAAGCAACTATTCCAAATAATGCATTATGCAAGGAATGGGGCTCAAACCTACGAGCCTGCCCTCTAAGATCACAGTTCCTTGCCTGTTGAGCAACATCATGGTAGGCATCAAAGTCGAAGTTCCAGAGGAAGAAACTTACAATGTCGTAGCTGCTCATGGTTATTTCGGCTGATTGTTCTTCCAATATGCGAGTTTCAACAACTCATTCTTTACACTTTTTCCTAGCTGCTTGGCCTGTTGTAGGTATCTGGCTCACTGCTTTGGCTTTCAACCTAAATGATTTCAGTGTTAACCAATCTGTAGTTGACAGTCAAGGTCATGTTATTAATGCTTGGGCAGATATCATCAACCATGCTAACCTTGGTATGGAAGTGATGCATGAACATAAAGCTCATAACTTCCCTCAAGACCTAGCTGCTAAGGAAGCTCCATCTACAAACGGAAGAGTCCACAGCCATAACAAGCAATGTGCCAATGAACGACCATGTTAGACATCTCTATGGTTGGATCCAAAACCCAGTTGCCTGCCATTCACCATTATAGAACGGTTAGCCATGATGCACCATCTAATTTGGCGAATCAACCGATTAGGAAAGTCCCATTTTGCAGCAAAGACTCAATAAAGGTCTAATTTAGGGAATTATAGGCCTGCACATATTCAATCTTCACTTTGTTTAATTTACTTCCGCATCTCCCCTCTACCATCAAAGTGTTGTCTAATGTTTTAGGGTTTCGATTTAGCTTGGGATCCTTTTAACATCCATGGTATTTTTCATAAACTTTTCATGTGTGGATAGGAATATTATTGAAAACACAACTCATGACTATATTATATGCTATCTCAACATCCTTTTGGTGAATGAAATTAGCAAAGGTTGCTCTCATGCTCCTTTTTTGATCCTTAGTGGTGATGGGCAGTGTGAGAGTAATTTTATGTCACTTTTTTTTCATCCTATCATAAAGCCATACATATATTGATGTTTTCAACGTATAGTTGTATGGTCATCATGAAATTATTTCTATAAAATACTGGTTTATTTAAGGATGCAGCAATCCAGCCTATCTGGTTGACTAAAGGCATGAAATTTCTTTTTGAGGGGTACATTTTCATCCAAATTGGATAAAGCCTTGGCTACCTTAACACTTTCATTAAATTTGATTAGACAACTCAGAGAGTCCTGAATATCTAAAGCAAAAGCTATGTAATGACTTGCCATACGCAAAAAGGCATGTAGAGCTTTTTCACTAGATTACAATTTAGGTGATCACTGACATCAGCTAGACTAGGATCCAATAATTGATTGGTCTCTTGTTTGAAATTGGCTAACAAGGATTTGTACATATCTTGAATCTCATTTTCATCCTCAATTTTGATCAAATTGGTTTTTTTAGCGAAGTCAATATTGAAAAGGATGTAGCTCATGATTTGATATGCAGATGAGGAAGCATCTTGAGTGATAGGAATTGTGTGAATTGTGTCTATGGAGAATGAAGTTGGCCACGTGGACTGCGACGTAACACAGTTAGCCATGTGGACAATCCACATGGCGATCAGTTTGCCAGTCGATCAGGCCATGTGGCCTAGGGTTTTGTGGGTGGCTTGCATGCTAAGTTATACCACATGTGACAATTTTGCTTTAAGTAATATGAGTTCAAATTTAGGAAGAGATAATTTAGGATTGATTAAGTTGTTAGAATTGATTTGATTTAATTTGATTTGAGGTATTTTAGGAAATAGGAGTAAATCTCTTTATAAAGAGATCAACATTGCTTATTTTGATTTGAGTTGCAATAAACAATTTTATCGTCAACTCCTTCTCTCTTTCTTCGACCTCTACACTTCACGCGTGGATGATCCACGCGCCTAGGCTCATCTCACTTTCATGAATCCTCACAATGTATCAAAGCCACTGGTCTAGGCCTCTCTGTTCATCCACGCGCGTAACAAGTAGTAGTAAGGAGATGAGATTATGTACAAGAAAGCACAGTCTTGTGCATTTGTCTCCATGTGCTTCGGAGCCTCGATTTTTGAGGTATCTTCGTCGACGTAGGAGTTCTCTCAAGAACTCCTTGCAGGACCTTGGCACTTTATGCAAGGCCCAAGGAGACGAGAAAGGACCTTGACGAGTCTCTTCTTTTACGTATCCAATGCCTTACATGAAGCATAGAAGTAGAGGGAAGCTTGTCCTTCGATAACAAAGATGGTTGAAACCGAGAATTAGATTAACACCGGAGAAGGGAAAGTCATTGTTCAAGGCACCACAATCAAGCTTCAAGGTGTCTCGAACTATGTTCTATGGGCGTAGGTGTTCAAGATCTTCGTAGGCGTCCATGACAAGTTACATGTCCTACTAGAGGAGAAGCCCGAATCCAAGGACACGATGAAGAAGAAAAAGTGGGAGAAAGAGAACTGCATTGTGTTGAATTAGTTGATGAACTTAGTCGGTCCATCTATTGCCTCCAATATGCTATGCAAGAAGCCGGTGTTCAAGATGTGGATTCCTTAGAGAAGAGATACTCCAAGAAGTCCAGCAACGCCCTCATGACCAACATATATACCTGCATTTGGATCGGAAATAACAGGGATCTCCCTCTTGATAAATATTATTCAAATATGGAGGCATTATTTGAGGAGCCCAAGATCTACAAGCCTGTCTGTTGTGACAAGCAAACTACTACACGTGTGGTGGCAAGCCACAAAATTTCTGTCAGGGTTACATCCCCGATATCAAAAGCACGTGAGTAGATCTTAGCACTGGACGAGGAGATGGATCTTAAGATGATCTGCAGTTGTGTCGAGAAACTTGGAGAACCAGAGCCAAGATCCAGTAGAATTGTGGTGTCTAAAAACACCGCATTGGCTATCTTTAATGGAGGTGCAGGACATGGAAGAAGATATGGTCGAGGCTCGGGTCAAGTCTATCCACCATGTAAGGTGCACCAATCACCCACAAGATCGAAGTTGGGATAAGTTCAGGAAACCTACATGTGAGGTTATTAGCACCTCACGTGGATTCCCTTGCAATTGCAGATCTCAAAAAGATTCGAGTCATGTTCCAAGAAAAAAAGGAGAAGACCATGGCGGTCGTCGCGACGACTATTAAGGTTTCCCAAGAGGCAACGACTTCGAAGGTTGCAAGAGGCTATACCGTGACTTCTAATAATGAAAAGATCGAGAGTTTGGGGCTCGAAGAATATGAAGAATTGTGGGGGCTTTAGCCTTACCACAAGTTGAACAAGCCATCGTCCTCCTAGCCTCGACTTGAGGGGGAGTGTGGACAATGAAGTTGGCCACATGGACTGCCATGTCGCACAGTAGTCCACGTGGCAGTTAGTCTGCCAGTTGGTCAGGTCGTGTGGTCTAGGGCTTAGCGGGTGGCTTTCATGCTAAGTTATGTCACATGTGACAATTTTGTTTTAATTAATAGGAGTTCAAATTTAGGAAGAGATAATTTAGGATTGATTTGATTTGAGTTATTTTAGGATATAGGAGTAGATCTCTTTATAAAGAGATCAACATTTCTTATTTTGAGTTGAGTTGCAATAAACAATTTTATCATCAACAACTCCCTCCCTCTCTCTCTCTCCTCCTTTTTCTTCATTGCCGGCTCTCCTTCTCTCTCTTCGACCTCCACACTTCACGCGTGGATCATCCACATACCTAAACCCATCTCACTTCCACGAATCCTCAGTGTCATTTAATCTTGTTAGTTTGTTGATATTTGAACCTTCAATAAGTCAGTTTATTTCAATCAAAACATAAATCAGCTGACATGTTGGGGTTCGTTTACTTTTAGAATCCATTGTATCACTAACTATTTCTTCTTTCTCCTAAGTATTCCATACATTGTCAATAATTGGTCATACAGTCAATGATTATATGTATTTACTGTATTCTGTAAAAACTGTTGGATAAAAATTACATGTATATAATGCATTGTGTAGAAATTGTTGCATGATGAAGCCTAAAGCAGGTGCTGAAATGTTCAAATGAGTGAGCTCGTCAAGAGATTTTTACCGTTTGTTTACCTTAAGAAAGGATTTGGAGATTACTCAAGTATAGTAAAAAAATGCATAAAAACCTGGCCCTCATTTCTTTCCTTCGGGTGATGTGGCAATGTTCTTGCCTGAATTTTGCCTGGTGAAGGATCATAAACGACTAACTTATCCTCTACACAGGATGATATTTTCTTTATCATTGTGTAACTATCTATTCAAGTAAAAACAACACCAAATCCTGAATTGACACTCCCTTTTCTGCAAATTACAGTTTCAGAAAATAAAGGATGCAATTGCTGTACATAACACGGCAAGGTGCAGCATTGGCCCTCCTTCTGGTGTTGGTGATCTGGATCTCGTCGGAGAACATAGCTCCTCCCCACAAAAGGACCAGCCTGCAAAAGGTGGCACTAGATAGGAGGATTCTGCTCTGTTTTTTGTTCATTACATTACCATGAAAATATCAATCAACATAAGTATCTTCTGATGTGCTCACACCCGAAATTGAGATTCTGTAATTTTATTAAGCTTTTAGTTTTAGGTTTTCATTTTTATGTAAAATATACAGTTATATTTCCAGAGATTGGGCAATGTGAATCGCATTTTTGCCCTCGTTACGGTCATTTAGAGAGGAAAAAAGAAACATTGTGTCGTGGATTATAAAGTTTGGGATGGCCATTGAAATAGAAGGCCCAATACGTAATCTGCAGAGTCAAGTTTCTGGATGGGTTCAATGTGAAATTTCGGTAATATATCCTGTCGCTTTCTTTTGGCATTGACCTACCAAGAAGTCTGCAGGACAGATTATTAGGCTAGTGGTAAAGCACGCCCTGATAGATGGTTTGTTGTTCGTAGGCTGTGAGGGCTCACAGCTTACATGTATAGTTAAATGTGCTCACCGTACAGAGATATGCATCATCCAAGGCACATTGGTATAATTTACTGCTTGAACTGGAGTTCCGAGCCAGGTATGGAGGATAGAGGTTTATTAAGGTGGGATCCAATATTGGAAATAGATTTTGGAAATGGTCGATCAAACTTTATCATGGTTTATCGTGATGCTTTTTTTTTTTAACTCGTATTCCTATTGATTGGAGGCATGCAACTGCTTTGGATTCATCGTTATTTTCTACGGCCTTTTCTGAGGTGGTACGATATGTGGCCTAGAGCATCCCAAGGCGTACAAGATAAGGTTTTCCATGTTTAACAATTTTGCTACTTCTTAACTCCCGTATGGGTTGAAAAGTATTTGTGGATATATGCGTATGAAGCAACAATATGCGTCATGGAAATGGTGAGCATTATTCTCACGGTGAAATGTCTATGGGCTTTCGACCTAGTAGATAGAGTATACAACGTTCTCTTTCTTAAACATTTCCCTTGGGAGATATTTATGATCTTGGGACATATTTGTAAGGATTCTAATGGAAATCCTAATATGATGAGATTCTTTGGATCTCCTTTCAAGGATAGGAAGTTAATCATACTTAAAATTTGTATGATAAATACATAACTCATGGAATGTGATGATTTAGTATCTAAATATTGATTAATTTAAATTTAATTATTAGCTCTTAACTTAATCAAATTAGTTGTAATTGATTATCAAGTTAAATGAAATTTAATTTTTTAAATGACATTTGATTTATTTTACGAGTAAGAATTTATTAAAATTATTATTGTTTTTGTCACGTTAATAATGAAAAATTTTGGATTTGTGAAATTATCGTATTATATCTCTTCAGGTGTTTCAAATATCCATGAATCATTTACATATAGAGGATAATATCCTAAGATATAATCTCATTAGGCAATAGACATGTAGACAAAGGTAGGAAACATGATGGAGATCCTATTTCGAGATTTCAGTCGTGAAGTACACATGGATTTTCTTTGCTCTAAGACCTTCATGAGGTATTTATATAGTCTTGGGGTATTAGATGACTAAAATCCATAATAGGCATGGAACCTTGATATTGGGCAATTAGAATTTGATTTGTGGCAAAAATCATTGAACATGTTTTTTTTTGAAGGAAAATATATTTCATTTAAAAAAAAAAAGAGGAAGTACCCGATACAAAAGAACACACCCCGGAGGAGAGGAGAGAGGAAGAGAAAAATCTAAACGCCCTCGAGAGGGTGTGGTTACACCTCGTAGAAACTAGGGGAAGATAAAACTCAGAGAAACAACATACAAGAAATAAAAATTAAAGAAAACGAAGTGTCTCTGATTGGGAATTGGATGACCTCTTAAAGGAGGGCAATTCCACGCTCATTGATATGGCAAAGTGCTAATGAAATAAAGTCGAAGATTGTACTAACGAGTGATCGAATAAATTGACCCCTAGCATAAGTTAAGAAACTCGACTGAAAAAGTCCGAGGTCACACATGGTCCCCTAAACAAAACATCACTACACTAAGAAAAATAAGAAAAAAGAAGACCTAGATCCACCCACGACGCAAAGAACATCCACAACAAAGCACGACACAAACACCTGCACCCTCGCTTGCTTCCCCGCAGCTGCAGTCAAACAAGAGGACCGACGAGGAGTCTCCATGCAGCCACACATCCGGCAACGAGGTGGAAGCCGGTGACGAGGCAATCCCACGTAGCCAAATGATGGCTTGACGACGAATCAACCATCGCAGTGGTGCCACCAACGTCGAAGATGAAACGTCAGCTACGCTCCCCCCAAACGTGCTCCAACCACTGCGAACACTTCTAGCGCCACAACCATCCTCTCCTCACCGACGATTGTCGAAGATGAGGGAGGTCGGTCGCAACGTGAGGCCAAATGCTCTGCATGTTGAGATGGTTCTTCAATCCAAATAGTGGGAGGTCGGGGGAGGGAGAGGGGAGGTCCGGAGGAGGTGGGAGGGGGGGCTCCAATCAGCTTGCACCAATTGATCAGAACCCCAAACGTTTGGGTTCTTTTTTCGTCAAGCAGGGAGGGGAGTGGGGGTGAACAGGAGGAGTATCAAATACCAGTTTCTAAAATATCCCATTGAACCTGCATTTTAAATGAAATTTTTAGAGTAAATATGACTTTCTTAGGTCACAAGTTTGCTCAAATGGGCCTAGAATTGTCTATAACTCTCAAAATCACACTCATCACACGTTTTCTTTCTTTTTATGCTAGAATCTTACACTTGTTCATTTTCCTACCCCATTGCTACCTAGGAAATTCATTTTGTTTTTACTTGTCCAAGCACACATTCTGTATTAATCTGTCATTTACCACTTTTTATTAAATGACACATTTAATTTATCACTCAAGTTGATTGTGCGATAATTGAGAAGCATCTCCTGTTGATGCTTTAAATATATTTTTCTTATTTTTTTGTGAAAGTTATTATTGAGCCCTTAAGTGGGTCGAAAATTACATAGAGGTCTCTAGATAAGCTTTTAGTTGCTTTAGATGCATATTGTAATTGTCTTTTTTTTGACACCAATACTCTTCTGACAAATTTGAGGTTCTAGGTCTTTAAATAAAATGTAACTTGGTCTTTTTTTCTTGTGATTCCTCTCTCTGAAGTGGGTCAAAAAATGCAAATAGGCCATGTACGTTGTTTGGAAATTGCATTGAGGACCCTACATAACTTGTATTTGTTTCAAAAATTATTTTCAAGCTCCATTTTTCACCAAATAGACCTATCTTTGCTTTTTTCTAGTTCCCTTCTTGAGTAAAATTATTTTTGAGTTACTTGCTATCAGAAAATGAAAGCATCAAATTTCTCATGAAATATGAAATATGTATTATACATTATTAATATGCATGAA
Organism: Thalassia testudinum; assembly: GCA_037157565.1. NCBI lineage: Eukaryota > Viridiplantae > Streptophyta > Magnoliopsida > Alismatales > Hydrocharitaceae > Thalassia > Thalassia testudinum. The sequence continues at coordinate 17,889,486 of JAZHRO010000026.1, read as the reverse complement.
ACTATAAATGCATGACTAGATTAACTTATTTACAACTTAATTGACTCAAAATTAGCAATAACTAATTTTGAGGGTGTTCCTTGGTGTGAAAGTATAAAAGCCAGCACCAAACAAAAATAAAAAATACCTTGTTGCTTTCTAACACCACAGCAAACAAAAGTTAAAAAAAAAAAATAGTTCAGTGAATGTTGTGTCACTTTTCTGCAACAAATAAAAGTTTTGAGAAAAGAAATAAATGAACACGTAGTATGTTTTGGTTTTCAATCGATCTCACTCGGTGTATTTTTATTTTTCATGAATTTTGATTTTTCACTTGTGTTAATTGATATATTTTGATTTTCTACATAAAAAATCAAAACACATCAATTAAAAGTCTTCAACTGATGTGCTTTAATTTCTTGTTTTTCCACATCAAACGAAAGTTAAAAATTCGATTGGAAAAAAAAAATGATCGGAAATCAGAATACATCACATGTAGCAAATATATTGCCCAGTATATTTTAGTTTTCAATTGGTATCTAAAATTATGTTTACACTACCTCATTTTATATATATATTATTTTATACTCTCACAAAACATGCTCAATATTGTTCTCTAATGGAAGAGCACAAAACGAGGAGGGCGATGGCAGAGATGGAATTCGAATCAAACGTACGTGTTAAATAATGTGGAAGAAAAATGAAATAAGAGAAAAAGAAAAGACAATAAATGAGAGAGAGAGAGTGCTTACGCATGAAAGAGGACATCAGTGTAGTTGATGAAAAAACCAACAATGAACAACTAATGTGCACAGTAATGGAGCACAAGTCAAATTAGACATGAAATAAACATAAAATAATAACATAATCAATTATCATTTTCATTGGTTACAATTCAAGTAAATATATTTTTCTTGTAAAGTATAATCAAACAACTAATTACGCATGTAAATAGATTTTTAAAAAAGAATTTAGTGTTTAAGACATGAAGATAGATTTTAAAAAAAGAATTTGGTGTTTAATGTGGTGACAATTTTCAAGTGAAACTTAATAGCAAAAGCTACCATGTGGGGCCTTGATGAGCCTTTAGGTTGGCTAGGTCCTTGCCCCCCTATCCATCCCCTCCACCCCTGTGGTGGCATTATTTTGATGCGTCTTGGGAGAGGGATTGCGCGAGAGGGTTTTAGAGCATCTTCATGCAGGATTGCCCATTGCTTTAGGGCTTCTACTTATGGGTGCCAGTGCTGCTCCTTGGTAGTCTCCCGTGCCTGTTTGGTCCTTTGTTGTAGTTATGGAGTGATTGCTGCGATGTTGTGCTTTGTCGGCAACTTTGGCTCATTTCAAGCTAGACGTGGCTGATGCTCTAGTTCATGATTGAAGTTGCTGTGGGAGATCTCGAGTTGAGGCACTTCCATTGTCACCCCTGCTTCCATATATAAGCTTCCTCAGCAATTTCTGGTGGCTTATGTTTTATCTTCTTTCCTCTGTTTCTAGTTTGTTCTTTTTTAATGTTGGGTCACGCTAGGAATCATGCTCAATACGATCAAGTTTTGATTGTCTCACACAAATTATCGAAGCTGTTGTGGGCGATCTCGAGTCGAGGTACTTTCATTGGCATCCCTGCTTCCATAAGCTTCCTCAGCGATTTTTGGTGGCTAATGTTTTATTTTCTTTCCTCTGTTTCTAGTTTGTTCTTTCTTAATGTTGGGTCACACTAGGAACTGTGCTCAATATGATCAGGTTCTGACTAGTGTTTCGCCTACTGATTTTTTTTGTTTCACACAAATTATCGATGTTGTTCGATGATGTGAATTGCTATATATATGTGAAACTAGTTTTAAAAGTAAGTTAGGTTAAACAGCTGTGTTTAAATTTGTATTTGGTTCGTCACCTATTTATACAAGAGTCATTCCCTATTTTAGGAGATGTATTTTCTTTTTTAAAAGATCCGGTTGTTGTGAAGTCATTATTTATTTCCATTAATAAAGTATATATTTAGAAAAAAAAGATAATAAACTTTTTCATATTTTTTATAATTCACTCTTTCATAAAACGAAATAAGTAAAATATAAAAAGTAAAGATGAAAGAAAATAAAAAAAAATTTTAAAAAATAGATGATAAAAGACATGTGCTTTAGTAGAAAGAAAAAAAATAAAAAATAAAAAGAATTATATATATATATATATAAAAGAGAAAAATAAAGGAGATTTCAGGTGATCAGTACACTAGATAGGGACTCTGTCCAGGCTGAATAAGTATATACATCGATAGGTAGATGGTAGCGTGCCGTGTCATCCGCCCGACCGGCTAACGACTAACGCGGTCATCTCCGATCATCGCCCCCACTCCTCGCGACACCTCCAACGGGCCCTCCGGACAAAGCTCGAGTCTCGTCCCAACGACGACGCTCCATTTCCCTCCCACTCTCCTCCCAAGCGCAAACCCTCACCCTCACCCTCCTCGACTCCCCATTTACCTCTATCCCTACCCCTACCCCGCATGAACTGATCGCAATCCACCGCAGCAGAGTCCACGCGCCCAACGCATTAGATCTTCTGGATCAGTAGGCGATCTCGATCCGCGGCCTTTGGCCGCGATACCTTCCGCGAAGATGTCGTCGAGTAGGATCTTCGACTACTTCGTGGTGTGCGGGATCGGTCCGGAGATCCAGACCCTCGAGGGGAGCAAGGGCTTCCACGGCAACAACATAATGTACATGCCGATGCTCCTCGATCAGTTCCCCCCCACGAACCACGCCCTCTACCCGCCCCCTCCCCCGCAGCTACCCACGGTGAGTGAGCTCCTTCACATCGATCGCTTCCTGTTCGATGGTCGGTTATAGGTTCTGCTGTTGTTGTTAATATACCAACCGAGCTTAGGAAATGAGCTGAAGGAATCAGGGCAAGCGGATCGCCAAGTTGAATCGGTTTCGTCAAATTTAATAGGAATTGTTGCTTATAATAGTTCAAGTAGAAGCTACTTACGCGTAGAAATTGAATGTATAACTTGCAAATGGTTCTCTAGCCATGTGTGTTTCTAATTCAGCACCGTTCTCGTGTGTCATGTGATATTAGTATGAATATGGAAACACTGCTGGGTGAGTGTGTTTGTGTAAACACATCCTTGTGTGGTTGGATGTCGTTTGCAATTGTAGCAAGGAGACGTCGTGGTGATGGTTCTGGCTTTTCCCAGGGATGGATGGAAGTGGGCTAATGAGCTTTCTGGAAATCATGGTCAAGGGTAGTAGGGAAAGGTAGACTACTTGCCATTTTGTGTTGAGAGCAGCATGATATTGTTCTGGTGCTCTGTAGGGACCATGCCCAAGGCCATGCTAGAAAAGGTAGATCGACTTTCTATCTTGTGTTGAGAGCAACGTGAAATCGTTCCGGTGTTCTTTAGGATGGTTTTTTCTGGCTCAGTGTAGCCCGACCGGTCACCCCTGTCCCACTTACTAACACAGCTAAATGCACTTAGCGAACCAGCAGTGTGTATGCGCTTGTTGATTGAGGGCAGGTATGATGTTTTACCTTATATATCCAGCCTTTTCAATGAAGGAAATTGATTGATACAGTTTTTCTGAAATGGAAAGTGCCTTCTTTTTTCAGATATGTTTTAGGTGCTTTTGTCTCTTGCGTTCAACATTTTATGTTGTTTTCATGTATGTGATATATAGATAAGTATGCATAAATGTGCGCTCGAGTGTATGACTGTGCTTTGGTATGTGTGCATGTGAGTACTTGTGTTGTTCCAACTGCATTTTCGTTCCTATGTTTACTAGATTTGCCATGCCATGTCTCTAGCATATACCCTTTTGAGGAAAAAAATAATATAGGAATATCCATGCGATGCTATCTGTGAATATGATTATTTACTCGGATTTATACTATACTTTTATGAGTCCAATCTTCTAGCTGTTGAATCTGTTTGGCATCGATTTGTTAATTTACTTTGGTATTTTGGGCCATCAATGTACACAATTTTTAAGTGACAAAACTACAAGTGATCTCCAGTATTAGTGTTTGGGTATTAATTGGTACTATCCACTTTAAACCTTTATAAAGTAAGAAGGATAAGATAGTATTATGTTCAGTTTTACTTTTATTTGAGTAATTATGCTAATTGTTATTGAGCATCAGACTTCTGATGGACATTTGTGATGCAGTGTGTTCTGCCAGCTGGTGTGGAATTTTACTCCTCAGGCTTTGATGCCAACGATGTCTCAACATATCCTCGAAGCTATCCAATTGTTTTGACAGGTAATATACACTTTTTGATGAGTGCTACTGCTGATGAACCACGAGCATCCTCTAAACTATCTAAATCTCTTTCTTCTGATTACAGTTGGATTTTTGTTTATATCATCTTAAAATTGGCAAATCTTTTGTGCAGAATGACTATGAATCACAAAAAGGACAAATTAGAGGCTTTAAAATTTTCTGCTTACGAGCATCCTCTAAACTATCTAAATCTCTTTCTTCTGATTACAGTTGGATTTTTGTTTATATCATCTTAAAATTGGCAAATCTTTTGTGCAGAATGACTATGAATCACAAAAAGGACAAATTAGAGGCTTTAAAATTTTCTGCTTATGATCCCTGAAATCTACTTGGACATGAGATGATTATAATAATGAGAAACACTTTTCAAAAAAAAAAAAAAGAAGATGAGAAACACCGCTTGTGATATGAAAGTGATGTAGTAAGTAGTAACTGGATTTGACATAGCTTTCTTAATTCTGTAGGTAGTTTAAATGACCATGTAGTCTAAGACTCTAGGGAAACAAAGCATTTGCTAACCACCCTTTTCTTGTTTTAGCAATGAGTAAGATATTGTCCAAGTTAGCTTGCTAGCCAACTTCCAACTCTAGTCTAAGCCAATGGATTTGAGTTTGTATATAAACTCATCAAGTTTGTCAAATTAGCTGAGTTGTTGAATTGAATTAACTCATTTTGGGGTGGATATCAGAAATATGGCTATTGGGTTTCCAGTTGGCACCCTTACTGATTGTCCTGTTTTATTTTGTGTAGCCTATTAGAAGTGGTAGATATGGCACATGCTATTTCCATTCAACTAATCTAAGGAAATTTTCACTCATCCTTTTTCAATGGTCTGAAACATGCTATTTGTTTTGCCCCATGTTTTTTTGGTAGAAGAAACAGGAAAAAACCAAAAGGACCTGTTAAGCCTATTAAGGCCCCTTATCCATTATGAACTCCTCTGTGACTTCCATGACATCTGTCTTTACAAGTAGCCAAAATTCTTCGAAGAAGAGGACTAGAACCCCTCCAGACTTGCTGAACCTTTGCATTTATTCCCAAAGTGCCCTTTCTGATCTCATCTTTTGAAATAGGTGTGGTCAAAGATTGTTTCTGCTGCATAGAAAGGCGGTGGGGTCGGGGGGAGGGGAAGGGTTATGTCTGTAATGGAGTAATCTTTAGACGAAAAAGAACCTCAGTGGAGGGTACCTTGTATCTTTGTAGCATGCTTTGTAACCATGGGTGTAATTAGCTCTTCTTTTAACAAAATGCTAGGCTTTAACAACCTTTGTTAACCCCTCCTTCCCCTTTCAAATAAGGTCTATGAACAAGCCTAGGAGGGTACATTGGGATGTAGCTATGATAATTTTCACTACCTAAAATCATTTCTAGGAAAGGGCTTGTTGTTTGGTTGTGGAAAGTCCTTGAATGTGGTATCTAATCCTGTTGTTGACTATGCTAGATGTCCAAGGATAGGAAGTCAGCTAATGGTTTTTACACCTTTGTCAAGGGGAATTTGGTCACTTTACGAAGTAAAAAGTAAACAATGGTGCCTGGATCTAGTGTAGAATTTGAGTTTATTGCCATGACTTTAAGAAGTAAAAAGGAGCTAATGTGGGTATGATCATACTTGGATATCTTTATGGCCCAATGAAGATGAAATGTAACAACAAGCATGCTCTGTTTGTTTTTTTGAAAAGAAAATTAAGTTTTTTAGTGGGTGGGCTTGCTCTTCAGAGGATCAACGGTCCATGGGCCGGATGGGTACCCTTACTCGGCAAGCCCAAGTTCTTGTTGCTAATGATCCGATTTTCCATGAGAGAACGAAACAAGTGGGGTTGAGGTTGATTGCCATGATACTTGAGATGATATAGAAGAATTTATTTGGACCTCACAGGTGGCCTTTAAGGTTCAGATAGTGGGCATGTTCACCAAGGCTCTCCCTCGTTCATCCTTTGACCAATGTTGCTCTAAGCTGAGCATGATTGGCATTTATACTCCATTTTGAGGGGAGTGTAGAGAGATAAGTTGTTTCTTTTTTGTTCCTTATGTCGATTTTGATATTTTTATGTTTCTTGAGGGCATGCATGTATTTTGTCCCTTAGCCTCTCTTATATAAAGAGAGCTACAGTTTCATTAATGAATAACATTTTGCTTCTAAACCATCCATGCAATATGGGGCTTCCTTGCACTGATGTAAATTTCATTGGCATGCTGCCAAAATGGCTATTTTTAAGAGAAGGCTATGTCAACATCATTATTATGTTGAAACATAAGGGTTTCGTGAAAATTTTTCCCATTTTGTCAAAACGATCGACAAGTGGTGAAACATAGTTGACATTTCGATAGTTGCTGCTGCTATTGCTCCTATTCTTCGTTGTTGTTGCTGTTGTTGTTGTTGCTCTAGTTGATGCTATGTTCTAAACCCCTTGTTGTTGGACTTTCCCATTGAAAATTGAATTTTTTTTGCACCTACCTCAAAAAGGTCATACTAAAACTTCAACTCATACTTAGTTGATGCCAACAACTTTAATGACTAGTGGATGAACTAAGCACTATGATCTTCCCTTCCCCTTTACCTACTTAAATGCCTTGTCCCAATTTTACTTCAACTAAAGAGAGATTTTTGGTTGTCGTTGGCATGAAGCAACTATAACTACCGCTTTGTAGCATGTTCTTCTCTCTAGGTTTGATTCTATTCCACATCAATGACCTATCCCTAATTACAGGGTTGTTTTACACTAGATCTATTATTATTATAAACATTTAGGTTTAATCACAATTTAGAATTGAAAAAACCTTTGTTTAATTTCAAAAAATAAAATCCTAAGTTTGTGTTAACATTAGTGTCTTTCTTCTTGTAGTCAATTTTGGAGATAGTTATCCATTTAAATAGGGACTATAAGGCGGGATTTAGGGCTTGGGACTTAAATAGAAATAGTTATCCTTAAAATTCTAATCCCTTGGACTACTTTTACCACTTTTTTTCGACATGCGTCGACGTGCCTTTGGCATGCCCTTAGTGTGCCTCCAAAATAGACCATTTTCGGGTCATCAAAATTGTCGAAATCTAACATTGAAACACGGGCATCGAGATCTAGGGTTTCCATAGTATAAGAGAACAACATTTTCCTCTCCATGTTCCTAATGATAGTCCAGAGAGCAGGTTCAGGATCTATTCTCGTCGCCAGACGTCTACTCAGATAGATTATCCACGTCCATGCCCACCTGTGGCTCCTGACCTTGTGTCTCCACCTGCACTTGGAGCAGACCCCAATGCCTTATGGAACTAATTCTTTGCCTACCATTCAAATTACTTCGGGAAATTCTAGCATACCTCCTTAGTCTAAGCCTACCACAATAGATGAACTTGAGCATTACATTGCAAAAGGGCACTCTATCTTGTACTATGCTTCCGATCTCCTGCACTAACCTATAGATGTCCTCTCAGGCCACCAGCCTCGTCCTCTTTCTTGTTGAACCCATATTAGACTAGAAGTCTCTCATTAGCCTCGAAATCTTTTTCTCAATCTGACGCGATATCCTGAACACCGAGAGGAAGTATGCTGGTACGGATGACAACACTGTCTTCACTAGTTTTAACCTCTCCCCCCTCGACAACAGCTTGGAAGACCAGCCTGCCAACCTCCTCTCCATCCTCTTCAGCAGAGGTATCCAATCTTGCATTTTGAGATGACCATTAGACAAGGGTAGCCCTAAGTACATTAGGGGCAGTGCAACCATACTTGTCCCAAGAGCACCACCAACCGCCTCCACCTCCTCTGTCGATAGGTTCATCGGGACGAAGCTCGATTTTTGATAGTTTATTTGTCGCCCTAAGGCCTCGCCAAAAAGCCCTAACAGGATTCTCATCCTTCTAGCCTCCAAGGCAGATCCCTCCACCAAAAACAACGTATCATCTGCATACTGCAGGACCTCCCTGTCCTCATTAGCCACAAAAGCCGCTGAGTAGACCCTTAGTACAGGCCTTGTGAGTCGCCCTCGCAAGGGTGTCCACCGCAAGCACGAACAACGTAGGAGAGAGAGGGTAGCCCTATTTGACTCCCCTCCTAGGTTGCACCCAACCTCCCGTTGGGTTCCTATTAACCAGGATTGAGAAAGATGTCGTCACATATCTCTTCATCTAGTCAATCTAGGTCCTGGGGAAGTCCCTCCTTACTAGGGAGGCCCAAAGAAACTCCCATTGCACAGAGTTGTACGCCTTGCTGAAATCAACCTTCCATAAAAATGTTTTCCTCTTCTCCCTCTTCTAAGCAGCTAGTGCCTCCATGGCAAAGACAAAACCATCTAGGATGCCTCTCCTTGGAACGAAAGCTGTCTGAATGGGCGAGATCATATCTCCCAGAAGACCATGGGGTCTATTGGCCAAGACCTTTGCGACAATAAGGTACATAGCATTCGATAAGGTGATCGGTCGGAAGTCCTGGATTGCCTCCGCGCCTTCCTTCTTAGGCAACAAGAACAGGTAGTACCTATTCAACTTATCAAACCCCTTATTTCCAGTCGCAAACTCCTCTATCATTTGCATTACATCAGCCACCACCAAAGACTAGAATTCCTTGAAAAAGAAAACAGGGAATCCATATGGACCAGGGCACCCCTTTGCATTGAGGCTCTACATTGCCTCCCTTACCTCATCCTCTGTGAAAGTTGCCATGAGGCCCACTGCCTGATCCTTGGTAACACTCTACACATCCTTCCTCCACCTCCAGTACATCCTACTGCGCCTCCCTATAAACCCCCTGAAGTAATCTGTCGCCAACTGTCCAACCTCCTTCCTTCCCGAGAAAGCCTCCCCGTGTATCAGCAACTTCTCAATCCAGTTCCTCCTCCTAGCTGAGGTCACTTGGTGAACGAATTTAGTATTGGAGTCGTCCTCTCTCAACCATCTCTATCTTGATCTCGTCTTCCACTCCACCTCTGCTTTCTTATTCTCCTCCTGCACCACTCGTGTCATCCTTACCTTATGCTCTCTATCTTCTGCTGAGATAGAGTCCTGATCCTCCTGCTTGTCGATCCTAGAGATCATTGCTAAAGCCTCCTTCTTCCTGCAGCACTTGGATGCCCTGAGTTCCCTCCTGTAAACCCTTAAGTGGTCTCGCAAACTAGCCAGCTTCTTTACTGATCGAATCGCAGTTGATCCCTCCACCTCCATAGAGTTCCGCTTCTTCACATGCTTTTGAATCCCTCCTCCATTAGCCAGGATTTGTCAAATTTGAAGTATGTGCCAAAATAGATCCCCTCGTTGGATCTCCATATAAGAGGTGTATGGTCTGAGAAGGGCCTCTCCAAAGGAGAGACATCTGCCAAAAGGAACACTTTCGCCATCTCCACGTTAGACAGGAACTTGTCTATCCTGAACTTCTGACCATTGGTGTTCTTCCAAGTATATGCGCAGGATGCCGGGATTAAATATACGAGGCCATGCAGGGCCACAAACTCCAAAAAAAGTTCTGATTTGGGGTCTTGCCTCCCTCATCCACCAGGCTTGTCAACAGTCTACAGAGTGATGTTAAAGTCTCCTCCAAGCAACTATGGTCTTCCATGGCACTTCGTCGCCACAGACGCCAGCTCCTCTCACATAACCCCCTTTGCTTGCGCGTTTGATGGACCGTAGACCCCTGTGATGACCATTTTGGTCCCTCCCACTCGCCTCACCAACATTGTAGAGATGACGTGAGCTCCTCTGAAGCAGTCTTCCAAGGTGAAGACATCTTTGCGCCACCCCAACAACTGTCTTCCTTCATGGCCAGCCGCGTCTAGAGCTCGAAACCCTTCCATCCACGAACCCTCGATCTCCCTCCAAAATTGCTCATCACATGCAGACATTTTTGTCTCTTGCAGCAGCACCATGTCTGCCCTCCACTGGCGTATGTAGTTTCCTAGCATTGCTCTCCTCGATGGGTCGTTGAGGCCCTTGACGTTCCAAGAAAGGATTCCATTCATTGAGAATCGTTGGTGGCCTCCTTCGCAGTTGGACGAAAGCCTCGCGCCTTCGTAGTTCGAAGCACCTCCTTGTTATTCTGATCTAACACAGAGGACGTCTGGTGTGGAGGTTGCGGTGACCCTCCGCGGCCATCAACCACCACCTGGGATCCTCGACCGGTCCTTTGAAAGCTCCACTTCCAGTTATATCGAAGGCCGTCGCCTCGACCCTCATTCATCACACACGGTCGCCATCTTATGAGGGTGACCTCCACCTGCTCATCGGATTGACCAGCCCCTCCAGATGTCATAGCGATGGCCTCCGGTCGCTGCTGTGGAGAACCCCCCTCAACTTGGGTCTCTAGAGAGTCCGCATCTGGTCGTGGACGACTGGTTACCGCCCCATTAGCCATTAGGGCTGGATCGGTCGCTGCCCCTTCTCTTGTCGAGCCTGCATCCGCCTTTGTTGTCGTTGACCGATCGTTGTTCCCCTTCTGAGAGCTTGTTGCGAGGTCACTCCTGCAAGCTGCATTGGAACAAGACGGTTCCCGCAACACCTCAGTTGGAAAAGAGGGGTCTTCACAAGGCGGGTCTTGAGTAGTTGGATCCCGAGTGGATCCGACTCGGGGACCTTCCTCCTTTTTAAGAGGGTCTTCTGAGGTGTCCAATCGGCATTCCCATTCCTCAGAGTGCGTGATAGTTGTTGACTCAGTTCCTTGATGCGGCAACTCCTTCGAGACGCCAGCATCCATTAATGCCGCATTCACAGTCGGTTGTGCCGCAATCTGGGGGATCGTGTCCATGTTAGCAAGCGGGTGCCAAACCCTAGCTCAATGAGGTGGTGGCGCCGCCGCATCGCCACCTAAGGATGGTAGGATCGTTGCACCCCCGACCACCTTCGCATACGCAGTTCTCACCCTGGAGGCACTTGTGAGGGTGTAGGAGACGACCCACGAGTAACCACCATGGCGAAGAATCACCTTCTCTAGCACCGATGCCCCCACCTTCACTTTCACCATCGCCCCTAGTGGTCTACCAGAGATCCTAGATCCCCTAAGCTTCGGAGGCGCGTGAAGGGAGATACAATTGCTTCGACAACCTCCACCGTTCGAAGCCACCACGGGCACACCTTCAATCACCAACTCCACTGGCTTCCTCTTCGGTGAATGTTCCCTCCGCGCCCCATCATGCACAGGTCCACCTCAAAGAGCTAGACCGTAGTTGGGAGACCTTGAAGAAAACGTCCTCCCTCACCGATGGGGAGAGTCCCACAACAAAGAGATTTTTCTCTCCAGATGGGAGGACCCTCACCCTAACCCCTATTGAGAGGTCATGGAGAGCCTCCTCCACCTCAACAAGTCGCGGTTGTCCCGCGATCACCTCCCTAACAAGCCCTTTATCAACCTCGTTGCGGAGAGCGGTCACGCCCTTTGACCAAGGGGCCTTGACCTCAGCCAGGGGCACAATCACTGGGGGTGGCGGCGGAGGACGCTCAGTTACGCTCTGCTGCCCGATACCCCTACACCTCTCACTTCGATGCCCAAGGCTCCGACATCTCCAGCAACGGAGGGGCTCGGGGCATTCTTTCGCCCAATGGCCAAACCCTAGACACTTGAAGCAGCGGTCTGCGTCGTTCCCCTACCTGCGACCACCGGGGGTGCCTTCCCTTCTCCGCTCAACCACCTGCCATCCCCCGAGAACATCTTCCTGATCGACCTCTGGAAGAGGCTGCACCTCGGGCTTCCTCTCTCGCACCCTCTCTCTCCTCTCTCGAACCCTCTCTCTCTTTCTCTCTCTCCATCCTTAGTCGATCTCGATGTAGTATTTTGCAGAAGGCATTTATCGACTTAAGCAAAGTCTAAGTGCATGGTTTTAGAAGTTTTTTGATGTTGTGCGATCTCAAAAAATGCATTCACCTTGAAGAGAAACCCTAGTTTTCTTTTATATAGCATAATATACCTTCTCTATCTTCATCTTGGATGTTGCATCTATATGCTCAACTGCTGTAACAGGAGAAGTAGCTCCATTAGCTACCTACACATCTCAGATTCTCGTGAAGTCACAGGGTTTAGTAGATGATCTCTATCCCCAGTAAGATGGATAGAGGTTCCAGAGTCAATCACCTATGCGCTCCTACTTTTGTTCCCAACGACTTCTTGGGTTGCATACACGAACCCGAAAGAAACTTTAGTTTATCGTCTTGGATCAACTTTCTCCAACTAGCGAGAGAAGACTCATCATTACCCATAGTAGATGTGAGAGAAGCCTTATCATGTTAAATATACCTCGAGCAACATCAGATCTGCAACCACCGACAACAGCAACACCTATTACTGGCAGCAACAATCGGCCACCGACGGTGGTGCTGGATCGGCCAGACTGCCTGGCGGCGCTGCCATCAGTGCCATCAGGCCGTTTGGTGGTCGTACGGGCAGTGCTGTATCCTCCCTGATCGGCTCACCTACTACAGGTGATGGTGGTGAAAGCGTGGAGGATATTCTCCATGGGATCACCTCCATGTTGGTGATCCAATCATGTTGCGGTGGATTTTTTTCGGTGGGATATTGGATCACTGGCCTAGGATCGCTGCTTTGATACCATGTGGGATCTCAAAGAATGCATTCAACTAAAAAAAAAACTCCAGCCCTCTTTTATATAAAAGAGAATTGGGAAAATTACATAAGTGCCCCATAAGGAAAAAGAAAATAACTTAGAACTCGATGAATGTCATTGAAAAGGCTAGGTGTAAAGGATCAAATCAAGATCATTCAGTTTTTGTATGGAAAAGAGATAAGGGGATTGTAGTGATGCTGGTGTATATAGATGATATCATTTTGATTGGAGATTCTATACAAGGAATTAAGGCTACTAAGAACTTTCTAGCTAAGTACTTCATTACGATTGAACTTAGAGTCACTCTAATATTTCCTTGAGATCGAGGTAGCTATAAATGCATTCAGAGTAGTTCTATCTTGAAGGAAGTATGTGATAGATCTTTTTTAGGATAGTGGCATGTTAGGTACCAAACCTACTTCTATCCCCATAGATCCGAGTATATATTTTTACAAGGATGACTTGGGATAAATTGATGGCACTTCAGGAGCTTGGTAGGAAAATTGTTGTACGTCATTGTCACATGGCCTCATATTGTCCTTGCGTTAAGCAAGGTGAGCCAGTTTATGGATAAGCTAAAATGAGTACATTGGGATGCTGCTGTGATGATCTTCAAGTACTTGAAGTCTGTACCTGGTAAAGGCTTGTTTACCAAAGATAGCTCTTTGGATGTGGTGACCTACATAGATGCAGATTATGTGGGGTGCCCTAAGGATGGAAAGTTTACTATTGGGTTTTGTACTTTTCTTGGGGGTAATCCGGTTACATGGTAGCACAAGAAATAAACCATAGTAAGGTCAAGTGCTGGGTCTGAGTATGGGACAATGGCCCAAGCCACCTCCGAGCTCGTGGATTCTCTCTATTGTTGAGGATCTTTATGTTTCTACATTTGGCCCCATGGAGATGAAGCGTGATAACGAGGCGAATCTCTTCATTGCTTACAATCTAGACTTCTACGAAAGGATGGAACATGTTGAAGTGGATTATCACTATACTCGTGATATGATTCAGAAGGGGTTTATTTGCACAACTCATGACTTCTGGAAATCGTATGGCTGACATGTTCACTAAGGCACTTTCCTACGGTTCATTTGATTGGTTTTGTTACGAGCTTAGTAAGGTAGATATCTATGTTTCAGCTTGAGGGGGAGTGTAGAGTGATGAGTATTATTCCTTATTTTCTATTCGTATTTTATCTTTTTTATTTTTTTTGCGGGGCTGTATGCAATAGTCTCCTAGCCTCTCCTTATACATGGAGGTCTAGGATTTTCGTAGTGGAATAGAACAACATTTTCTTCTCTACAGAATATTTTTTTGATGTTCTTTAACGATCATCTGTCTGTCTTCTTATAATCTTGACATCTCCTTTCGTTTTTCTAAACAGAGTTCCTAGTTGACTTTCTTGCTTTTCTTGTTGTCCTGTTTCATACCTGTTTTTTATTTGTTCAATCAAGAGATATCTAACACAGTTATTCTCCATGTTAGTGTTATTAAAAGAATCTCAAAGTTTCAAGTAAATAATAAAATGACAAAATTATATTTGGCCCCTCAAACTTTTGCAATCAAGATGTCACCTGTTGCAGCTCTCTTGGTTTCTTTGTTGCATAAGATCACACTTTACAATTCAATTCTTGGGTCAAATGAAGTCAGTCAGTTAGATCTTTACCAAAACTTGAATTGGACTCGTGCATGTTTTAAATTTTTTAAGTAACAAAATTTATGTATTAAATTCTTTTCCAGATCTTAAAATCATTCCAAAAAATGGATATATTGCTAGTCATCTCCTCTTCATCCTCCACCAAGCCACTTCAACTCCCACCACCACACATTCATGTGTTTGCGCAAATGGTTTACGTTCAACTATCTATAATTATCAGTTTAGTGAAGTTGTGGCTGCAATGACAAGGGTATTATCAGTTTTTCATTGTTTTATTTTTGGGAATTTTTGTGTCATTGTCTTTTGGTACTTTTTCCTTGTTTTCCCCCTTGTTTGGTGGTGGTGAGTGGCAGTGTTGTTGGTTAACAGTTTTAGCATCTTGTTGCGGATGAGTTATCTTTACCTGCCTACATGGTTCATATAAATGCATGTTACTTGTCCCTAGACCATTTTAATCTTTCCCATTAAATATCTGAGATAATTTGAATTTTATTGCAGAGGGAGATGGGACAAAGATTTATGTTAGCTGTATTGCTTTCCGTGATCCAGTCTGTGAAGATATTGCTGAAGCATATTGTATTCCGGCGAATTCCTATGCTGATAAGTGCATTTGCTTGGTGTCTCATTCGCCCAGTTTTCAAGTGCTTCGGGATACTTTGGAAGAATTGTTTGGACTATGCTTCTCATCCACTGGCAGCAGGTGAAGTTCAAGAACTTGATCACAGCAATTCACTTGCATAAGACCCTGATCTTGTTTGGACTTGGTATCTCATTCTCTTTGGATGAATCTGTGGGTAGACTATTAGCCCTCCCTGGGCAACCAGAGGGGGGAGACTCCTGAACCTTGAGCAGCCTTCTTCTCTCTTTGGGAAGAGTGGGGGGTGGGGGGAGATTACAAAGCATGAAAGACCTAGGTGCTATAGCATGTGGAAGAAAATTGAGTGAATGTTACTGAAGGTTTACATCTCTATGTGTAGACTTTACAGAGGAGACTGAGTAGGAATAGGATTACAAGATTTTAATACAGAAAGGAAAATATAAAAATGAAGGTAACAATTTGTATAAGGAGCAACAACTAATTTGATATATTTGTCAAAAAAAAAAAAAACTAATTTGATGTAATAGTTATTCTTCATTTTCTAGTAGATGACTAGATGGCTTACGAAATATTGCCATCTGTGGTAGGTCCACTGAGCTCTTTGGAGACTTTGGATCTCCACACACTTTGGAACCATTGGGTGGGGGGGGAGGGTGGTGTGTGAGGGTTGCATGCTGGGAGGATGTTGGCTTCTGATTTTGGAATGCTCTTGCCCTGCGATCATTGCCTCCGTACCTGCTAGCAGGTGGTGTCTCTGACTAGAAGCATTCCCTCCGTTCACGTGCATCAAAACGAAGTTGAAGAGCAATGGGATTTTTCTGATGTTTGGGACCATTTAAGAAGAGCGAGGAAAACTGGCAATGATCTTATTCCTTAGCTTTTCACATAATGGCCTATAGGTAGTATATCTTCAACTGGGGAATGTTGGACACTAATTTGGGTTTTGGTGTGAGGGGAAATTAATTGATCTGTCTGGGTTATCGTTTTCATTCTTCATGTAAAAATCAGCACGCCCCCCCACCCCACCCACACACACAAACACAAAGACTCTGGAAATTTATGCCCATTGGCTCTACAAGTTTCAGCACACCTCCAATTATTGTAAAGGGAAGTTTAATCTTCAAGATACATCTCATCTAATATCTCATTTCTCTAAATGAGTTATCGAATTCCTTATCTTCTCCTTTGCCTTTTCATGCATCACAATGTGGCTTTCTTGAATTTGTACCTTTGGATGCTTCAGAGGTTTCATAATCCTAAAATGCCAAGGGGTCATTTCTCTCAGAAAAAAAATCCTGCATTCTAACTCATGTAAAAGAAGGGATTGAGATTTGGTATGTCCTGCTGTAAGTTATATGTATTCTTCATATATGCATGCTAAGCACTTTAACTTCAAACATTCTTACCCTTCAAAAAAAACTTCAAACATTCTTGATCGAAGGATACAAAAGAAAGAAGAAGAGGAGGCTTTGAAGATGATAAAAAGTGGGAGGGTTGTTGGGCCTGATGATATTCCTATAGATGTTTGGAGAGTGATGGGAGAATGATGTATAACTTGGCTCACAAAATTATTTAATACTGTTTGGAGAGGCAAGAAGATGTCAGAGGAATAGAGGAAAAGTTTTGTGGTACCTTTATACAAGAACAAGGGAGACATACAAGATTGTTCCAACTATAGAGGTATTAAATTGATGAGTCATATGATGAAACTTTGGGAGAGAATAATTGAAAGAAGAATGAGGTAAGTCTCTGTAGTAACTGAAAATCAATTTGTCTTTATGCCAGGTCGGTCTACTATTGAGACAATACATCTCTTGAAACATATGATGGAGACCTACAAAGTTAAGAAGAAGGATTTACATATAATTTTTATTGATTTGGAGAAGGTCTATGATTCTGTCCCAAGAGA
Organism: Thalassia testudinum; assembly: GCA_037157565.1. NCBI lineage: Eukaryota > Viridiplantae > Streptophyta > Magnoliopsida > Alismatales > Hydrocharitaceae > Thalassia > Thalassia testudinum. The sequence continues at coordinate 17,872,527 of JAZHRO010000026.1, read as the reverse complement.
TATCTTGTGGAGAATTTTGGAGAAGAGACAAGTGTCAGTTTTATATATCAACCTTATAAAAGATATGTACTATAGAGCTGCAGCTTGTGTAAAGACTAAGGATGATTTGACGGACCACTTTGATATCGCCATTGGTCTGCATCGAGGATTAACTTTAAGCCCTTATCTTTTTGCTTTAGTTATAGATGAGTTGACGAAGCATATCCAAGCTGAGGTGCCATGGTGTATGCTTTTTGCTGATGACATTGTGTTGGTTGTTGAGACAAGAGATGGAGTGAACAGAAAACTTAACCTTTGGAGAGAATCCTTGGAAGATAAAGGATTACACCTAAGTAGGACGAAAACTAAGTATATGGAATGTAAGTTCAGTAATAGAGGGAACAATGAAGGGATGGATGTAAAAATTGGAGAAGAGTGCATTCCAATGAAAGATGTTTTTAAGTACTTGGGATCCATTTTCCAACAAGATGGTGGAATTGATGGAGATGTTACACATAGAATTAATGCAGTGTGGTTGAAATGGAGGGGTGCATCTGGTGTTTTCTGTGATAAGAGGGCTTCTTTAAAAGTCAAAGGAAAATACTATCGAGCTGCGGTAAGACCAACCATGTTGTACGGTTCTGAATGCTAGGTTATCAACTATAGGCATGTATAAAAGATGTCTGTGGCAGAAATGAAGATGTTAAGATGGATGCGTGGTCATACAAGAAGGGACTGTATTTCAAATGAGATTATTAGAAAAAAGGTTAGGGTGGCACCGATAGAGGATAAAATGAGAGAGACACGTCTAAGGTGGTTTGAACATTTACAAAGAAGGCCACTAGATGCTCCAGTTAGGATATGCGAGAAGTTGGAGGCTGAACCTGTTAAGAGGAGGCGAGGAAGTCCAAACAAGTGTTGGAAGAAAACTATTAAGTATGACCTTAATTACTTTAATTTAAGTCCTGAAATAGCTGAAAATCGTTCTGTGTGGAGACAAAGAATCCATATAGCTGATCTCACTTAGTATGGGAAAATGCTTGGTTGTTGTTGTATTCTTGATTGCTTCAGTGTTTGCCTTAGAAAATGCATAATTTGTATTCATGTGTGTGTGTATGGGTGCGGGCTTGCATGCATTCGTGCTTATGTATATATGCATGTACATATGTATGCACATATTGTTTGCAGATATGGTTAGTTTGTCATGATCCTCGTGAAAGCAACTGTCAGTGGCAATTAATGTGCAACCTATTTCTACTCAAATATATAAGGTTGGAAATTGAAATTTGCAAAATTGCTTTGGTAGATATTTGAAATTTTATTCTATCTTTGACTGATATTGTTTTTACAGTTCTCTATATGGTTCATACTCTAGACTTGAGCTTGGTAGGGAAATGAATGGACTTTTATTGCTGTTCTTTTCATGCTTTATTGAAACTTACGTTTTCTGCTTTGATGGCATTGGATACGTACTTTCACAATGTTGATTTTTGTGAAAGAATGTTGGTCTAAATTCTTACATTATGTTTCTCTATTTGCTTAATTTTTTCCCCATGTTCTATGCCTCAAGTTCAGCAAGCCATTGTGGGAAATAATAGCATACATTGTCTCGAATGTCCCTTTACCTACACCTGGAAAAGATCGTGTCTTGTTCAGTATAGAAAATTGTCTTCTGTCTGTGCAGGCTCCAGCAAATGAAGGACTTCCTCATGCAGATGTATGTGTTCATGCAATTATCCTTTTCTTTGCAAGCTGTTTCCAATTGTTCCGGTAAAGCCCTTGTGACTCTTTTGCTTGCTTTATTGATGCAGATATCATTTAAGCCTTTGGTGCAGTGCTTGGATATTGATAACTTGATCAAGCTATTTACTGCAGTTCTGCTTGAAAGGAGAATTTTGCTTCGTTCAAACAAGTATTGTCCTACACAACTTTCAAGTTCCTAGTCTTAATTGTTATTTTTCTTTAATTGAATGCTTGCTATTATTTTGGTTTTCTGAGAGGCAAAGGAATGGTTACTCTTCCAAGATTTTTTTTTGCAAGTTTTGCTTCTGAAGCCTAGCTTAATTACTAGCCCAGGAACATCAAATATCTCCCTAAAAGGTTCCCGTTAAGAACAAGGGAATTATTTTTCTTATTGAAATAAGCAAGCCATACCCCTCGTTATATACAGAGAGTGTTTGGCATAATAAGGAAACATAACAACTAAGTGACTAAAAAAAATACGGACTAAAATAAAAAAGACAACAAAATTTGTAATTAATTGGATCATAATTTATTTTCTAACACTCCCTCTCAAGTTGGAACGTGTAATGTCCAACTTGAAGGAGTCATGAGACTCATGACAAATGAGGGCTCTCCCCTAATGCATGCAGTCGGAGGAGTGGCAGGAGTAGGCAATAGTTGGAGGTCAGCAGTAGTTGAAGGACTAAGTGGCTTCTGCATCCACAATGACTTCTACGTCCTGCGAAAGGCGTTGGGTATGAGAGAGATCATGACATGGGTGGTTCTTCTTGTACGTTCCCGCACGAGCCAATCCATGTTAGGTTTCTTAGGGGGGTGCATGAGAACGTTGCCCATTCACTTGAGAATGTAGAGCAATACCTTGTCTTCTTTGCTTCTCTCACAAGGACAAGACGAGAAAAACAAGATTCTAGAGAGGCACACCAGCAAACCCCCCCTCCCCCTAAAAAAAAAAAACTTATCTTTAAAACAAAGACATTTAATTTTAAAAAAAGCCTAAAGCTTAACGAGGATATGCCCTTTCATGAGAAGCTTTGCGGTGGAGATGAAGCAAATCCACGTGAAGGTTGGAGGCCTCTACCATCGCTTACACCCAAGGGGGCCCTATATAGGCAAGCGGCGACGAGCAACAAGCCACTTAAGGTGGTGGCGATGTGGTTGGACGTGGAAGGTGGTGATGTTGTAATGGAGGAGCGATTTTGGAGGGGAGATGCATGACTTGGGAGAGGAGAAGGCCTCTCCGATGGCTCGTTGGAGGTTGGTGGGTTCGCCAGAGGGCTCTCCCCTCTCTAGGGTTTCTCTCTTATCAGAATTAACCTTTAGGCCCCCTTTTTCGGTGGGGTTAACCCAGGTTAAGGGTTATCCCAAGTTTTTCTAGGTTTTTGTCATCATTTCAACATAAACATCATATCAATACACCAATCATTCTCCACTCCCACTTTTACTATTAAAAAAATACCCACTATACCCTCCACTCTCACTTTTAATAATAAACAAATACCTACTAACATTCTCCACTCCCACTTATATTATTAAACAAATATGCATTAACATCACATCAAAACACCAATCATTTTAACCCTATACTTAACCCTTCTTATTCCACCACCTAAACAAACATCATTTCCACTTCTTCCATTTTAACCCCCCTTAACCTCACCACCAAACACACCCTTAAAGATTAGTGGCTCTGATATTATGTTAAGAATAAGGGAAATATTTTTCTTATTGAAATAAGCAAGCCATACCCCACTTTATATGAAGAGAGGATTTGGTACAATAAGGAAACATAACTACAAAGTTACTAAAAATAACATGGATTAAAATAAGAAAGACAACAAAATTTCTAATTAATTGGATTCTAATTTATTTCCTAATAGTACCCATAAAGATGCCCATAAAAAGAAAAAGACAAAGAAATCTTGCTTGCTAATAAGACTTCAGAATGGCCTCACCTCCCACAATTAAGACATAAAAACAAGCACTAATTGAGTACTTAATGGCATCTCTTAGGTTTATCTCATGTCTAAAACTAGATGTGGCACATGTGACATGCTAACTTTTATTTGGCGTAAAATAAGTCAGTCCCTATCCATTGCACTAACCTCCAAAAGAAGAGTTTGACATAAACTATACATGTCTTGAGAACCCAAAAAAACTTAAGGCCTTTCGAAGAACATTTTCTACCCAACTCTCCATCTTGAGAACCACATGGATGGTTGGTTACACTGCAAACAGGTGGATGGAGAACCTGCAAAAAGTCTCAGCAAGGAGTGAGGTCCTCCTTGCCATCATTTTAGAATGAATGACCTAGCAAAATATATTATACTTATCTTGTTAGATGATGATTATTCGTAGTGCAGGAGTAACACTGTGTATTTCTTTTATTTCTTGCGGACCATGTTGTTATTTTTCCTACATCTTTCCTCTTTATAAAGAGGTGTAGGACTCTTATAATGAATTCAACTGATTCTATTCTCCTACTTGGTATTAGAGTGCGATCTTAGATCGGGTTCTAGTATCCCACCCCCAGAAACTGCCAAAACCCGTCCACGAAAAACCCTAGCTTTCCTCCACGTGCAGCAACCGTCGGATTGCTTCTGCCTCAACGTCCAGCGGCTGCAATAGGGGTCGTCGGCCTCCCCACCAGCCAGAGGACGCGCGTGCCACCATCCTAGTCGTTGTCGCCGTGCGCACACTGCGTGTAGCGGCTTGGCAAAGCGCTATTACTGTCCTCTCACATCATGCGCTCCTGATCTGTCGTTGCCACTGCCTTTAGTGGCCACGGATCAGGCTTGTGTGCTTTTGCTCGCCCTCACCTGTACGTCCCTGCCAACGGGGGCGGTGCCCTGTACTGCTAGTGGGTGACCTCCGCCGGCAGCTACCTGCACACGCCGTCGTCGCCACGCAGGTCGGAGGAGGACGACTGCCCCTGGGTGAGCGTGTTAGGTCTGTCCCAGACCTAGCTCACTCCTTGCTGATTCCCGAGGGGGTCTTGTTTAATGTCTAGGCGTGGATCTAGGGTTCATCTTCTTTGGAATCATGTCTAGGGGTTGAATCTCAACTTTCTTCACCAAATGATTTGAAATACATTGAATTAGATCTACGTTATTGTCCTCTGGTTGTGGATGAGTTGACACGGATAACAGATTCTACATTCGTCTGCTGTACTTGGATATGGTCTGCTTGACACCAATGGTAGAGTGTGAGTTTGGTGCACTAGGAGCATTACAGGAGACACCATGGAGTAGGCTGGTTGATTGACTTGGGTGCGTCACAGCATTTGTGGGGTGATCAGACCTACTTCTATTCGTTACAATCTGTTCCCCTAAGGAGGACTGTACTGGTGGTGGATGGCAGATATGCCCCAGTTAGGGGTAAGGGGGAGGTGTCTGTGACCTCTAGTTTGCAGCTACCTGGCGCGTTCCTGCTCAGTTTGTTGTTTCGGAGTAGAATCACGAAGGATCTCAACTGCAGAGTGATCTTTGATGATGTTGGATGCATTGTTTAGGACAAGCTCACCGAGAGGATTGTTGTCAGAGGTACAGAGGAGAATGACGTCTAGCGCTTTGGATAGGAGCCATTTGTAGGAGCTGTTCGATATGGTAGCGGGAGTGTTCTACAGTGGCATGTTCATCTTGGCCACTTGTCTCTGGATCGCCTCAGGAGGGTGATGCCACATATTTTCCCAACTGCCACCATACCGTGTGATGCTTGCCAATTGGGTAAGTACCATAGATCCTCTTTTTCGGCTAGCACCTTTACTGGATTTTCGACATTATTTCAACTGTTTCATATGGATGTATGGGGACTGAGCAGAGTCCCAGACTGGATGGGACACCGATACTACCTAGTTGTCGTAGATGATTTCTTTAGAGCAGCTTGGGTGTTCCTGTTAAAGAACAAGGTAGAGGTTGGAGGATGTATATAGACTCTTCTTTTGGAGATTAGCATACAGTATTCAGCCATAGTGAAAATGGTGCGGATCGATAAAGCCCTTGAGTTTTGCACTTCCAAACTTGCGGAGTTCTACATGACCCGTGGGATTATCCACTAGACCACCTGTCTTCACACTTCGCAGTAGAATGGGATCGCAGAGCGGAAGCATAGCCGCCTGTTAAATGTTGTTCGTACACTTTTGATTCATCATTATGTACCGCGGAGATACTGGGGGGATGCAGTTGTAACAACGGCCTATTTAATCAACATGATGCTTATCTCAGTTTTTCACAAGCAGATACTGGTTCTTCTTTTGCATCCAAATGGTGACTTATTCCATGTGCCTCCTAAGACTCTTGGATGTGTTGCCTTCGTCCATGTGCTGTCACTTGGTCATGACAAACTTGCTCCTCGTGCTATCAAGTGCGTGTCTTTGGGATACTCCAGGACATAGAAGGGGTACCACTGCTATAATCCTTTGCAGAATAGACATTATGTTAGCGTCGATGGGACTTTCCATGAGGATACACCATATTTTTTAGTTGCTGGACAGATGAGCTCCTATGATGATGTTGCCTTTTTTCCCTTGCCTGTTTCGTCTGCAGAGACTTAGGTGTTTGCTCAGTCTAGATCTTCAGCTGCTGGACAAATGAGCTCCTCCTCCCCGAATGGCTTTGAGAGATTGCATGGGTCATTACATACCCATCACAGGCCTCACACGACATTTCAGAGACCTCCCTCACCAGTAGCTAATGGTTCACAGCAAGTTGAGATTATACTTGACGCCAGTGACAGTTTGGTTCGTCCTGATTCTCCTGATGGTGCTGATCATAGTAGTGGTGAGATGTCTTCTATTGAGAAACATACATGAGTCTCGGATGATTCTGATCTTCCTATTGCTCTTAGGAAGGCACCCTACAGTTGTGCTCACTACCGTGTGCCTGATTAGGCTTCTGTGGCTAATCCTTTGGCAGATTTGTTACGCCTTTGTCAGTGGTACAGGTTCCTAGTAGTTACCAGTAGGTTATTCTTGATCCAAAATGACATCAAGCCGTGAAGACATGGCTGCCCTACGCTTCAGGCAAACATGTGATGTTGTGCTGCCTCCCTCTGGTGCTTGGATAGTTGGGTGTCGTTGGGTGTTTTTTGTCAAGTACAACTTAGATGGCACTAACTCTAGATATAAGGCCAGACTTATTGCAGAAGGGTTCACTTAGACATATGGAGTGGACTTTTTTGACACATTCTCTCCTGTGGCACGACTACCCACTGTTAGGATTCTTGTTTCTGTGGCTGGTCACTATGATTGGGATTTATGTTAGTTGGACGTGAAAAATGCTTTCTTGTACGGAGACCTGGAGGAGGAAGTATATATACACCAGTCACCTGGATTCAAGACTTAGGGGGAGTGTGTGTGCAGATTGAGGATAGCGATCTATGGACTAAAGCAAAGTTCAAGGGCCTGGTTCCAGAAGTTATTAGAGGCAAGGTTTGAAATGCCGATTTCGATGCCGTGTTGATGAAATTCTAAGTGTGTATTTCGTGGGCATGCCGTGGAAATGGCCGTTTTTCGATAGGCATGCCAATGCTTACCGACAAAAATAATAGAAGTAGTCAAAAAAATCAGTAGCAACCTTGACATGGGCACCTATTTCGTCGGCATGCCGACGATATCCCTGTAAATCGACACTTTATCCATGTCAGCATGGCCCTTGCTTGAAAATGTCCTTGCCGACGGCATTTAAAACGATAATCAGAGGTGCTGCAGCGTATTAGTTTGAGGCGTTCTACTTTGTATCAATCCTTATTTACCAGGAAGATTGACAGGGGACTGTGGTGCTCCTGGTATATGTTGATGATCTTATCATTATTAGGGATGACAGAGATGGGATAGATGAAGTCAAGAGGCACCTATCAGAAAAGTTTGTCATAAAGGATCTGGGTCAGTTGAGGCATTGAGGTTGCACGTGGTAGGGATAGAGTGGTAGTCTCGCAGAGGAAGTATGCTCTTGATCTTCTTTAGGAGACTGGCATGTTAGTAGCTAAGCCAGCGAATATTCCCAAGGATTCCAAGGCTCATTTATATGATGATGGATCTGAGGTGGTTGACAGTAGGGCTTATAGGCAGTTGGTGGGTAAGTTCTTTTATCTCACCATCACTCGTCCAGACCTGTCTTTGTCTGTTGGAAGGCTTAGTCAGTTAATGGATAAGCTAACGAGGCAGCACTGGGAGGCTGCAATGCAAGTGCTTAGTTATGTGAAGAAAGTACTAGGATGAGGATTATTGCTTCGTAAGGGAACGCCCATTGGGATTGCAGCATACTTTGATGTTGATTATACTAGCTGTGTTGGGGACAGAAAATCTACCACATGCTTTTGCACCTTTATTGTGGGAAATCTGATTACATGGACAAGCAAGAAGTAGTTATATCTAGATCCAGTGTAGAGTCAGAGTATAGGGCTATTAGCCCAGACAATTGCTGAGATGGTCTGGGTCAAGTCAGTTTTGTCAGATCTTCATGTCCCTCTAGATAGCTCTATGGAGATGCAGTGTGACAACAAAGTAGCAACTTACATTGCCAATAACCCTATGTTCCATGAGAGAACAAAGCATGTAGAGATTGACTGTCACTACACTCGAGACCTAATTCAGTGTGGGACGTTACATACCACGAGTGTCACTTTTGAGGAGCAGGTTGCAGATGTCTTCACAGAGCCCCTGGCAGGATCTGCCTTTGAGGTGTGCTGTTCCAAGTTGAGTATGATTGATATTCATGTTCTAGCTTGAGGGGGAGTGTTAGATGATGATTATTTGTAATGCTGTAGTAGCACTGTGTATTTCTTTTATTTCTTGTGGACCATATTGTTATTTTTCCCACACCTCTTCTCTTTATAAAAAGGTGTAGGGCTCCCATAATGAATTTAACTGATTCTATTCTCCTTATCCCAAGTTGATGAATTACCCATAAGTCGCTGAAAGTCCTGGAATTGAAGCATCTGTTGTAGAGGAGCCTTCGTTGCCCAGAAAGCTAGTCTTAGCTTCACTGGGACAAATATCTCTTTTTTCAGAAAGTGCAAGAGTGGTTGGGAAATTGAATCTCATTACAATTTGATCTAGAGATTGCCACTACACACGTGATTTAATCCAGAGAGGTCTCATCCATACTATGCATGTCTCCTCTGGTGACTAGATAGAAGATATCTTTACCAAGGCGTTGTTGTGATCTTCCCTTGATGTTTGCTGTTCCAAGTTGAGCATGATCGGTATATATGCTTCAGCTTGAGGAGGTGTTAGAGCCCCTCATGTCTTTTATTACTTATTGTAGTTGGTTGCATTTCTTCATTTCTTTAAGGAGTACTCTTGTAATTTTCCTACATTTATATATTGAGAGGTAGGGGTATGAAATAATACTTAGATTCATTTGTTTTAACCATTAATTATGATGGTCTTTTTGAGAGGAATCAAATCCTAATTCTACTAGAAAGGATTGGTAAAAAAAAGTCGGCATGCTTAGTTAAAAAAAAAACAATCTTGGTGGTACGCATGGGATCTCCAACCATGCATGAGGTGTTGTTGCCGATTGGAGGAGACACATACGGAGGCTTGGAGGACCTCCTACACAATTGGTTATGGGGAAAGAAGTGACCAAGGCCACGTCTCGGCTTCTACGGTGGCTATTGGCGATGTACGATGTTGCTAACATAAGCCAAGGGATCGATCATGTTTCCCAAGGCACAGACGAGGTCGACGACATTCCTCCAAGGTACAATGGAGCACATGGTCTTCCTAAGAAAGACCTGTAGATTTGTAGAATATGAAACTTCATTATTGAATCTTAAAGAAAAAAGCATGGAGTTGACCCTTTTATATAGAAAGTGATCCAATCCTAGTTCTATTAGAAAGGAAATAAATCATATCACATTGAATCTCTATCAAATCTCTGACATCTCTAAAAGTTATCTCTATAATTAAGAAAGAACAAAATATGAAAGAGATAATCCTAATTCCTATTTTTTTATTTTCTTTGACAGGGTTGCTTATTTTACTTAGTCAATCTGACAAAATAAATTTCCACTGAGTAGCATACATGGAAATGCACAAAGATAAATGTTTCATGTTCCATAGTATGGCTAAATTGTTGAGAAAAAGGCTAACTAGCATATATTCACATATACTATACATGAAAGTTTGACAAAAAAAGGTTGGATCATAGGCGTGAATATTTACAGTAGTTAACCAACATGTACAAAGGTAGGGCTATAACATCCACATCAACAATACAAAAATAAGTCCGTCAAAATAAAACAGGGTAACTATATCACGACCATTTGACTATTTGTTCAACATGTCTTAGATGGCACCATCATACTTCTCCCTGACTTGTAGAAGATCCAACAAACCTGTCATCAGAACTTCATTGATCATGTAGTTGATGATGTATGGGGGAACCAACGGTCCCAGCAATTGGATGTGAATCATCCTGGCAATAATGCCTTCACGAATTTGGATGTAGCAGATACGTCATCTTGTGATACCTGAACTAGTGATGTGCTCTGAGGGTTTCTTCTTGACTCAACATAATTTGTTGAAAATGGGTCGTAATATAGGGATGAGTCAATCGACTTAGCGGGGACAATAATATTGACCGAGTCTTGTTCTATTTCCAATCTTAGGTTTTATTCCCAAAATCCAGAATAGCCCAACCAAGCCCCAATGATTTAAGACTAATTTTCTAGTCTCATATCCATACAGCATAACCAATTTCCATTGGCTTAAGATCATTAATTGAACCCATTACTTAGAGCTAGTTCTTTAATCTATTTCCATTTTATTAGGTGATTTGCTCACTTGCCAGTTAATCAGCCCTTTCTATTGAAGGAGATCAAGATATATCCTTCCCATGTGCCTTCAATTTGTACAAATCTCCTTTACTTGGCCTGGAGAGAGATTAAATGTACACGTGACCTTCAGGTAAGGAATACCCGTCTCAGATACTGGAAAGCTGTGATTGGCCGTCAGACGAGTCAAACTTGAGGAAATGGCCCTCTGCCTAACACTTGTGATAGCTTCTTTTTGAGTTATTAACCTCTTAATAACCTTCCTTGATTTAATTGGTCCCTTATAGGGTCATAACCCCTATTTATTAGCCATACAACATACTCACATACATATATATATTTTTTGATGGATACATACATACATACATACATACTATACAACCTATGTTTCAACCCTTAGGTTTTATCTAGGTTCCATGAGGTGTCCATGACACTCTAGAACCTATGCTTGTTGAGTTTCAAGGTTTAGCGCTTTATTAAAGATTGAAATTCCCATTTCATGTCCTTTTTATCCAGCCCTGAGGCTCAAGTTCCAATAGTGAAGGCCTTTCAAATAAACAAGTTCCAATAGTTTAGTTTTAGTTGAAGCCCTCACCATCACCCTTCGTGGTTGCCATTACCTTGATACAAGACCCATAACTTGTAAGAAATTAAAGCTGAACTTCACGAGTGTTTATCCAAGAAATCAAGATTATCCAAACACAGATTATTGAGACAGAACTTAGCCAAACATTATAAGCATACATGCACCCATAGATGTTGGAGACACAAAGGCATTAAGGCTAATTCATGCTTTGGTTCTTGCGCAAATTCTTGGGTTGATCCCTTGGTGTTTCAAGCCCGAAGAGTTCCCTTTTTAAGGTATCTTCAACACCCTTCAATTACCCCATTTAAGCCATAGAGTCATTTTGTTGTTTGCCAATATCAACGGCATCAAGGATAAAACCACTTCAGAAGGATAAAATTCCCAATGCAAAAACATATCAAGCCAAGTAACTTTCCATGTTTAGAATTACCCCTGAAATACTCCAATCAATCCCCATAGTCCTTTAAGAACCCCAACAGTAGGCCACCAGATGAAGCCAACATATGCCTCAACTGCAGGGCCAGTACTGGTACAGCCCACTACTGGTACTAAAGGTTTAGTACCGGTACACCTTGCTTGCTGGCCACTAGGTCAGAACTCAGTTTGGAGTCTGATTTGGCCCTACTTTTCCCCAATTCACAACTTATTTTTCACCCCACTTTGAAGCACACTTAAGGCATCATGATATTACACTCTAATTACCTTTTAAACCATAAATTAAACCCTAAACATGTTTCAAGATCAAGCGACACATTTCTTCATTCCACCATCACCCATCGACATGCATGCAACTTTAGACTACATGTCGCAAGATATCTACATGCAACAACATGAGGACCATAATCACCATCAAATCATGCATGCAAGCCCTAGGTTAGCAATAGAAACACAAAAAGGAGGGAATAGTGATGTCCCTATCTCAATTAGAGCTAACATGAGGACCATAATCAGCATTAAATCAAGCAAGCAAGCCAAGGTTAGTAATAGAAACACACAAAGAGGGAATGAAGATGTCCCCACGTCAATTAGAGCTTGTTTCTCCCTTGTTCTTTTGATTTCACTGCAGCAGCTAGCAACTGTTTCCCTTTTTTTCCTTCCTTCCCTAGTCGCTCCTCTTTTTCTTGACCCAAATCTCCTCTTGGTCGTGCAATGTCCCGAGATTATCTCCTTCAGAAGCAGCAACACCCCTTTTCCTCCCTCTCTTCTCCAATTCTTTCTCTCGAAACCCAAAAACAATGGAGGATTGGAGAGGAGGTTGAGTTTAGGGATCAAGTTGAGAGCTTTACCTTCCAATTAGGGTTTCCTTGCAGCCCTAATCTCCACGTTTTGGCTGCTGTAAAGCTTGGAGAAGAAGGGAAAGAGAGGTCGGCGGAGAGGAGGGGAGGGAGTTGAGTTTATTGGGCCCTTTTGCCCAATTCAAGCCATGAAGCCACTTATAAATGAGATGGGCATTTTGTTAAAATACCCCTCCACCTAATAACTTGGGTTGGAGTTGAGTCCTTTCACTTCTTTTCTTTATGAAAAGCCCCTCAAGTCAAATTTTGTACATGACATAAATGTGTAGCCTTATCCCTTAAGCCACATTTATGCTAATTAGGCCTTAAGCTCTCTTTTAGTCATCATTAGCCATCTAATTAGGGTTTTGTTAACCTAATTGAGTTTAATTAAATTTCAAGCGCTTACATGTGCTGCTCAACACAAACATAAAATGTTTATCCTTTCAAAAAAAATGTTTAACTACATGATATAGATTTCAGCAGACTACAGCTACCAAAAGCCCTGACAAAAAATAATTTCTTACCATTAATTATTTATTTGGAATTCCACAAGTAACATTCACCAATAGAAGAGGATTCCAGAACTATCAAGGGGAAAGGTTATACCAGATCAACCTAAGGTGGCAACCACAATCTTTTTGCCTGTCTAAAAAGGGCAATTTGGTGCATAAGGCTCCCACTATTTGTAGTGTCTATAGGGAAGGTTTGTCCCACTTTGGATCCATTGGATGCAATCTTACCTTGCCTTATCTGTTTAGGTGTTTCTCACAACTCGTACATCCAGGGCATACAAAGGAACTTCAACCTATTGCCTCCATTTCGATTTTTCTTTTGGGGTCCTTCCCAGAACTTAATTCCTGCTATCACAGGATCTGTTAATATTGAGGGGCCAGTGAAATAGGGAGAAGGGAGAGGATGAGAGAGCATTTTGATGAAGCGTACTGGTTGCCCTCAAAGAGCCCCATCATTGGTGACACGGTTTGGTTGACTGGAACATTGAAGTTGGCCCAGAAAATGTGGTTTTGTGGACCGTTTTACGTTGAGATTTGATGCCCACTACCCCAAACTGAAATCCATGGATCTATTTATTTTGTTCTTAGGGAATTAAATCAAAGAAAAGTCACGTGGACCAAAGATTAGATCCAAGACATTAGTTGGAGTTTTTATGAATTGGGATTGTCCTGGAGGGGTAATAGAAATTCCTTCTAAAAAATGATCATGTCGTCATGCTTGTTCTACTGCAAAATGACCACTCTATGCATCTGCATTGTAATCAGAATGTTGTGAAGTTTCTGACAGTGCATTTACTTTGAATTGCAGATATACCCTTTTAACTTTAGTGTCTGAAGCCATCTGTCATTTGATTTATCCATTTAGATGGCAGGTAAGCTTTTTCTTATGATTTTCCCTGATTGTTTGGTTTAGTTGATATGCTGAGCACATTTGTTGGCGCTCTAGAAATGTTTTCATATTTTGTAGAATTCTTTAAAGGCATAGAAACCCTAGGATGTAAACCTTTTACTCTTCATTATAATAGAAAATGTTGTTACGCTCTTTCCCAAAAAAAAGAGATGAATTTTATGGTATTTCGAAATTGTAGTGATACTCGGACATACAAAGATCATTTTTTATTCTTTTAAAAAAGTCATTTTTTATGCTATCGATCTCAGATAATCTAGCTCTGCTTCTAACATAATAGATCTTCTTTTGGCTGACTGGTATTTCTTTATCTGAATTTGACCCTGTTGTTTGTAGCATGTCTACATTCCCTTACTATTTTTTAGTGGGGTTGACTACATTGATGCTCCAACACCCTACATGATGGGACTTCATTCCGGTGTTGACACATCAGGCCTCACAATGGATGGTGTAAGTTATTAGTTTGTGCTGCACTTCTATGCTAATTGCTAGCAAAAAGGTGATTTTGATATTCAGGTCATGGCCATTCACAATCTTTTGCTTATAATAAAAGACAACCATGTTGAGCATCCATTTTATAGCCTTTTTTGAACTTTTTCTTTGTGAATGTATGCATTGAATTTCGAAGATTATTGCCCTTTGTTTATGTATCCAGTTCTTTCTTGTTATTTCTAGACAGCATATATCTTTGCTTTTCCTTTTTAGTATGTTTAAACTTTACTATATGTTTATGTTGGCGGTATCCAAGCTAGGATTGATTTATGGAAGACCATTCTAACTCTAGCTTGTTGAATTCAGTGCAGCTCTGCTGATCCCAGCAGGCAAATGATTTGATTTTTTCAGAGAAACAAGAAAAATGAGGACTTAGTTGTATCTTAGTGAATGTCAATAAGCATTACTCCCATCTTGTCGAAAAAATAAGCATTACTTTCATTCATTAGAATCTTGTCTAGCCATCTTAAGGTTTCATCCCAAGCAATAAAAATATGTTTCATTCTAAACAAATAAAACTATGTTTCATCTCTTAATATTTCATCTTAATAGTACAAATGCATGGATATTTTTTGTAAATGACAATGATTGATGAGAAAGGAAATGATTGCTAGCTGAAATCAGTCATATTACTGGAGATATAAGAGGTGGAATTTCCGCTTAAGCGTTCCTAAAGATGATACTTACAGTTTGGATATTGTGTGATATGAATAAGGGGTGGTAGATTGGTGTGCCCCTCCTTGCCCCTGACAGGTCGTGGGATAAATCCCGTGATTGTCACAGTTTCACTATCGTGGTGTTTTCCTACCACTTATGGTGCCTTGTGTCCTCTTTTGGATCCATGTGTTTGTTGGTGATTGAAAATCATAGTCATGAAGTCTGCACATTCTTCAAGTTCGATCCTTGGAAATTTTAGGTTATAAAAAGAGAGTTAGAGATATAGTTACTCATAAGTTTGAAGATGAGTGCTTGAGGTAGGAAGATGGTTGGGGAGGGAGAGTTTTTTTTTGAGGAGAAAAAAAGATGATTACTGGAGAGATCAGTAATTATCCAGGAAAAATTCATTAATAAAGTGAAATTGGAACGGACTTATAGATTTTGGAGCCAAAACTCAGGAAAAAAAAGGAAGCCTGATTGCAAACATTCTCAACCCAAACCTACTCATTCTTGAAAATCACCAAATTTCACTCATTCTTGAAAACATACTCCAAAGAATTGCTGTCACTTTAATCCACCCATCTATATTGGCATCAACAGTTGCTTGAAAATCACCCCAGAATAAATCAAAGCTAGACGTATCCACACCCCGAAGATCAAATATCCCCCAAACATCTCTTGAAAAATCACAAGAATAGAAGATATGTTCAACACTTTCATCCTCCTTAGCACACAACCTACATGTTGCATCCAAACTGGGCTGCCACCTGCTTTTAATTGCATTCGTAATCAGCTTGCCCCTTCTGAATAACCAAGGTCTTAATTTTCATTGGTAATTTCAACTTCCAGAACAATCGGCAGTCACACTCCAAAGCACCCAAGTTATCAGGAACATCCTTTAACTTTCCGTATGCCTTTTTGACAGAGAAATCATCGTCACACCACACAAGTTTATCACTATTTGCTCAGGTTTCAGATCTGAAATTAGCTCTAAAGGTGCTTGAATTCTTCCAAAGTGGTTTTAGACAAGTTGCTGGGCAAGGAAAAACTCCAAGAACACATGACATGGTCCCATCTTTCATTGACTCTCTCATTTTTATTCTGTGTTAACTGGTATACACGAGGAAAGAGCTTAGCCAGAGGACCACATACTGTCCAATCATCCTTCCAAAAAGCAAACTGATCTTCCATACCCAATGATGGTCTGAAGAAAGACCAATACTCCTTCATAATTTGTTGCAACACCCTCTAAAAGGTGGAATCACAACACCTGTAATTTTCTCAAAAAAATAACACCCCTGTGTTTTTCTGATTTTTGGCTACTGCAAGTCCGTTCCTTTTAACATTTAATACAATCTCTGGATGATTACCTTCCTCAGCTAATCTTCCTCTTTGTTCTCAAAAAATACAGCCCTCTAAAAGGTGGAATCACCTTTATTGAAACCTGTTATTGTCGACTCGTTAAAAGTTTTCCCATAAGAATCATGTAGGAGCTGAATCCAAAGATCATCCTGCCGCACAAGAAATCTAGTGACCCATTTCAGCAACACACAATCATTGAATTCCTTTAGACTGGAAATTCCTAGACTACCAAGTCTCTTTGGTTTACAAATGTTGTCCCACTTAACCGCTTGGTAGAAACGTCCCTTCCAAAAAAATCTTTTCACCATCATGTCTAATTTTCGAAGCACCACTTTCTATGGCTTACACAAAGACAAATAGAAAACAGGAATTGCAGACAGGACGCACCTAAGCAGAACAAGGTGCCCTCCACGAGAAAGGAGTTTTCCTCTCCATGAGCCTACCTTCTTTGTCATTCTTTCCAATAGGCCATTTCAATCAGATGTCAGCAAGCTTTTGTTTCTTAAAACTAAACCCAAACAGCTAACAGGTAGTTGAGACCTAGGGGATTCCAACACATCTGTGATAACATCAGACCGCTGCTCATCCATTCCAAAAGGGATCAGTACAGACTTAATGGCATTTATTTTTAATCTAGAAATCTCGACAAAAATGTTACCACGACTTACAAGACGTGCCTCCACTAACTTCCCCTCCACAAAGAAAGCCGTCATCCGCATACAGTAATAACAATGTTAAAGTTTTACCGTTTCTGCTGAAAGTGAAACCGTTAAAAAGCTCTGCATCACAAGCTCGGAAAGAGAGCCTAGCAAGAGTATTGACGACAATAATAAATAATAGCGGCACAAGAGGACAACTCTGTCTAATTCCCCTCTGTGGTTGAGTCCAGGCTTTAGCAGATCTCCCATTTAAGTGAAAGTGGTAGTTATGCCCCTTTTGATCCATTGCACCTGTTATTCAGGAAAACCCCTTCTCCTCAAAATCTCCCATAAATATGACCAAGATACCGAGTCATAGGTCTTCGAGAAATCCACTTTCCACATAAAAGCCTTCCTCTCGCTCCTGGATTAGGAGGACACCATCTCTTGAGCTATAATAAAAGACTCTTGTAGCGATCTTCCCTTCATTAAAGCAGCTTGTATTGGGCTGAGAATGGCAGGTAGAACAACCTGTAATCTGTTCGCAAGGACCTATCCAATAATAAGATAGTTAGAATTTGAAAGAGCAATGGACCTATAACCATGAATGGTGAGGGAGTTTTGGGAGAGCTCTTTGTGGGTAAGATTGGTTTATGGTGGGTGGAATATTTTAGAGGCCTAACCTCTCTAGAGGTGTTGCATTTACTTTAAGGTTTGGCCTAAATAGCTGCAAAAATTGCCTTTCAGGTTGGGTAATGACTCGGTGAAAGTTTGCCGCAGTGAGGAGCGTGGAGGCTCCTTGTGCATGGGAAAAACAACCCACTCAGAGGGAGGTCCACGTGTGTGGACTGGAAGAGCAGTCGGTGGCTGCTAGAGGGGGCAGACGACCTCCTGATGGCTTGTAGTGGTGGATGGCAGGAGGAGGGAGGCTGGCTGCAGGTGGCTGGCAGCCTTGGGTGGCTGGCTGGGAAGGTCGGCTGCCTTTGGTGGTCGGCGGTGGTGATGTTGGAGAAGAAAGAGAGAGGAGAGGAGCCTTAGAATAGGAAATATTATTGATGCTCAAATGAAATTATAAGGGAATGCTATCTTTTTTATGGAGAACATATCCCAACAATTTGGAAACAAATCACATCTTTAAAATAAGAAAGTACTTATCTCTAAAACAAACCGAATCCCAAACTAGTTTTTAAAACAATTATTCTAAAAATAGTAAACTTTACTCTAAAGAAAAGACCCAAAACTTGGTCCCTTAGACCTCTAGTTGCCGGCCCTGTGGGCCCCTGACAGCCTGCCACGTGGCATCGCCATGTGGTCTGCTGGCTGCTACGTGGCACTGCCACATGACGTCTTTTATTCCTAATAGACTCCTTAAATTTGTAATAAGTCTGTGGTTGGTTCGATGTTCTTACCTTGGGCATAATATTGTGGTTTAGAGTTATTTTGATTGGTAAAGTTACCTGGATTTATCTAGCATCTGTGGAAAGGTATACGTTTTTTTTTTTAAAGAAGAGAAAGGATGATTTTTGGAGATCGATAATTATTTGCCCCATTACCTCAAGGGAGACGGTACAAGATACATAAGCCCAACTTACAAATCATTCAGCCAAAAAAGCATAGAGGAACTTGCCCCCCTCACAATATTTTCAACATAGACTTTCCCCCCTAACAATCGTTGCACATTGGTGTTGCCAAATTGGCCACAGCACTGCTACGACCTTTACCCTCATCTACAGGTCCACCACAATTCCAGTTCTGAAAGCACCCCAGAAACCATACTCACTTGTTGCCCTGACCACCGGCAAACCAAGCCTCTGGAAGGACTCATTAGCACGGGTTTTTTTTGACAAAGATTTTCTTTAAATTTTAATTTGTTTGTGTTAGTTCTGGTTAGCACAAGGTCTTTTGAAGAAAGGAAGATTACTGGAGGTTGATAATCATCCACAAAACTTCATTACTAAATGGAACAGATATACATATTTTGGAGGAGAATAAGAAAAACTAGAAATTTCCATCACAACATTTTCAGCCCAAGCACTCTCCCTTTTGAAAACGCGATTGTTACATTGCCGCCTCTTGAGTTGTTTAAGGGGCTCTTTTCCTTTGTTTCTTTATGTAAGGGTGTGGTATGCTATTTCTCCTTTGTACCTCTCTATATAAAGGTACAGGGAGTCTCATAATAAGACTAATGACTCTTTCTTATCATGGTATCAGAGCAGCAGTCCTAGACCGGTGCTTGGGTATCCCACCCGAGCCCTAGCCTCCAACCCACCAACCAAACCCTTCTCTTCCTCTCTCCTAGAGGAATGGGCGCACCGTAGATCTTTGCTGTGTGAAGCATGGGGTATTCACAGGGAATGGACCTACATGCTCACCAAGTCTCTACGAAGGATTCTACTTAGGTGCATGAAGATGGTGGTTAGATCTCCATATCTAGGGTAGAGAACGAGCAGTTTATTGCTTCTCAGGCCTCTATTTCAGTTGGAGCCTCTGTTCAGAAGCCTGCACGTACATTAGCCATGTCTGTTAGATCCCAAGCTCATACTTGGACTGCTGATTCAAGTGCCTCTTCACATATCACTGGTGATATTGGATTGTTTTCTTCCTTGCAAGATCTTGCTACCCCTTTCCATGTTAAGTTAGCAGATGATGGTTTGTCACCAGTCACTAGTCTTGGGAATATTTCCCTGTCTTATACTCTACCATTATCTAATGTTATGTATGCCCCTAAATTTGCTCCTAATTTGATGTCGATCAGGCGAATTACAAAGGATTTACAGTGTCGAGTTGTATTTCATGACCAGTATTTCTTCTTGCAGAACCTCTAGATGATGAAGCAGATAGGTGGACTTGAGTAGAATGGTCTTTACTACATCCACATTCCACCATCTACTACTAATGCTGTTTGTGTCACCATTGTCCTTCAATGGCATCTCCGTCTTGGTCACCTTAGTCTGCCAGTTCTTCATTGTCAGTTTTCAGAGCTATCTTTCCTAGAGTCATTTTGCTATTAAGCTTACCAACTTGGCAAACATTATAGGTTTTTTTTTTCCGTCACAAAATAAATGTGTTGAGTTGTATTTGATTTGATTCATGCTGATGTGTGGGATCATGTCGAGTCCAGAGTCTTAGAGGTTTTCGATACTTTCTCATACTTGTTGATGAGTGTACTAGGGTGTCCTGGGTCTTTATAATGAAAGAGAAGTTCGAAGTTTTTGTCCTTATTCAGAATTTTGTGCAAGAAATAAAGACTCAGTTTTCCACAATTATAAAAGTTTTTTAGAGTGATAATGGTTTAGAATTTGTGAATGCCAAGGTTACTCAATTTTTTCGGTCTCTTGGAATTATTTGCCAGACATCTTGCGTTCACACCTCCTAACAAAATGGAGTGGTTGAACGTAAACTTACGTCATTTGTTAGATGTGGCTAGAACATGTTTCAGATGAATGTTCTTTCTTCTTTTTGGGCTGATGCTATTTTAAGTACTGCATATATGGTGAATTGTATTTCTTCATCTATTTTGGGTGTCAAAACCCCATATTCTATTTTGTTACTTGGTAAAGATTTGTTTTCCATCACTCCTGCTATCTTTGCTTGTGTGTGTTTTGTCCATCTATTCAAGGTGGACAAAATCTCCCCACGGTCTGTCAAGTGTATGTTCTTGGAGTACTCCAGAACTCAGAAAGGGTACAGGTGCTATGATCGTATATCACAACGATTTTATGTTTCGGCAGATGTCATCTTTTTTGAGGAGATTTCTTACTACCAAAAGAAGGAGGAGCATTCCACACACTTTCATACTTGGGAAGTCCCCCGTCCTATGCCTTCTGAGCCACCATAGCTCTCTCAGCCTCCTATACAGAAGGTAGACCTACCTAATCTTGATGCTTTTCCACGTCGTCTTAAGGTTCTTGATATTTTTCCTAAGTACTTTCAGTGCAGGTTTGTGGATACTCCTTAAGTGCATGAGCCCTTGTCTACCATTCTTGCTTACCCTTCGCTAGTCATTGATGATTCGTCTGAGGATTAGGTACCTTCTACCCCTTAAAGCACTACCTTGGACTTTCCTATAGCACAATGGAAGGCTCAACGGTCTTGTGCTAAGTAGTATGTTGCACAGTTTAGGTTCTTTGATAGTTTTCTTGCAGCAGGATGACAACTTTCTTTGGCTATTGATAATCATCAGGTACCGCAGAATCATAGAGAGGCATTCCAAGATCCATCTTGAACCTTGGCTATGGAAGAAGAAATGGTAGCTTTGCTTTCTCGTGGCACTTGGGATTTGGTTGACCTACCCCTAGGAGCTACTATTGTGGGGTGTAGGTCGGTGATCACCCTTAAATGTCATCCTGATGGTATTGTGGAGAGGTATAAAGTCAGCCTTGTTGCTAAAGGATACATAAACTTTTGGGGTTGACTACTTTGAGATGTTCCCCCCGATGGCACGACTCAACTCGGTCAAGATTTTGTTGTCAATGGCTATCAACAAAGATTGGATATAAAGAATGCTTTTCTATATGGAGATTTGGAAGAGGAAGTTCACATGTAGCAATCATCAGGGTTTCTTAGTCAGGGGGAGTGTCAGAAGGTATGCAGCCTAAAGAAGGCCATTTATGGCCTAAAACAGAGTTCAAGGACATGGTTTGAAAGATTTAGCAGGGTTGTACAGGAATATGACTTTGCTAGGTCTTTTGCAGATCACCGAGTCTTTACATTGCATGGGGAGGTGGTTCGATTATTCTTATTGTTTATGTTGATGATGTACTTTTGATTGGCATTGACAAGAAAGGCATAGAAGAAATCAAAGTGTTGCTACAGTTGCAGTTTGTGACTAAGGATTTAGGCTCTATCAACTATTTCCTTACTATTGAAGTGCAACAGGTAGAAGGAGGACTTGTGCTATCTCAGCGCAAGTATCTTCTTGATATGTTAAGAGAAACTGATATGTTGGGCTGCAAACCAACATATGTGTCTATGGATGTCTCCTTACCTCCTGCAGATGTTGATAGCCCCTTATTATAGGATGTGACTAGATACTGTGCCGTGGTTGGCAAACTGTTATATCTGATAGTTACACAGCTTGACATTACCTTTGCTGTAGGGCGACTGAGCCAGTTTATGTAGGAACTTAGAGAAATCCACTAGGATGGAGTTTGCCAAGTCCTCAGATATTTGAAGAGTGACCCTGGGAAGGGGCTTCACTTACAGAATCATGGACACACTGATGTGTGTGGCTATTCAGATGCTGCTTATGTTATAGCATGAGGACAGGAGGTCCACTACAGGATACTGCACCTTTGTGGGGGTTAATCTAGTTACATGGAGGAGCAAGAAGTAAGCAGTAGTCTCGAAGTCAAGTGCTGAGTCAGAATATATAGCAATGGCTCAAACTACTTGTGAACTACTATGGGTTTGATCTATTCTATAGGATTTTGGCGTCTATATCTTAAGCCTGATTTGTATGCATTGTGACAATAAGGCAACCACTTTTATTGTCAGTAACCCTGTATTTCACGAGTGAACTAAGCACATTGAAGTTGATTGCCATTTTATTAGAGAGGTCATTACTGATAAAAAGATCTACACACTCTACATTTGTACTGAAGACCAGACTGCAGACATATTTACTAAAACACTCTTCAGGAAGCAACTTTAGAATTTTTGTTTCAAACTGAGCATGTTTGATGTTTATGCTCCAACTTCAGGAGGAGTGTTGAGTTGTTTGGGGGGTTCTTTTCATTTGTGTCTTTATGTAAGGGTGTGGTATGTTGGTTCTCCTTTATACCTCTCTATATAAAGGTACAGGAGGTCTTAGAATAAGACTAATGACTCTTTCCTATCACCGCCAAATACACCACAAGGCCACAAACACTTTGACCCAATCAACAGCACATGCAGTAGCATTCTTTTTGAAAGAGTCCCAAAAATTTGCCAAAGAGGAGAAATCCACAGCATGCACCTGCAGCGACCTCCAAATCTCAACCACAAACCCACAAGAGGAGAATAGATGTTCAACTTGAGAACATGTCACATTATGGTCTTCCGGCCAGTTAGATCTAAAAACCTTGGTCACCAACTTCTTTCTCAGAGCCAAATAAACATCTTAATCTTCAACGGCACAGGGATCATCCAAATGAATGAACAACCCGTCATTTTTCACATTCACTCCATCTTCAGTTTAGCTAAATAGAATATAATTAGGCTTTGACTTGGATCAGAATTATCTATTGTTCACCACACATTTTGGACAATTTCATATATTAACCTTGGGGGCATTTATTAATGTACCCTGAGGGCAATACCTTTTCTCATGCGGGAAATCTTGGCCATATAATAAAGGGGAGATTTTACAGGTGGGCCCATTATGAAAGCTATTAAATTTTCAGTGAATGGGCCCCCTTGTTTTTTGGTGGGGATGGAGGGGTTTGGATTTGGAAACTTTCAGGTTGCATCCTTTTTTCCAATAATTTAAAACATTGGCTTATTTGATCCTTGAATGATTGACGAAACTGGGCTCATTCTATTAATAAATATAAGCCACGTACTCCTAAGATCCTAGGCTTGTATTGAATGTGGCCAATTTTTTTGGGATTGTATGATGTCCATCCATTTTGAACATCATAAAAATATCGCATTTTCTTCATCCATATTGTATGTTTCAGTAATGAAGATATTGTTTCTGACCATCAATTATTTTTATTTCTGTTAGGTGGTAGTTGTAGATCTTGAATACAACCACATTACTACAGCTGAAGAAATACCAAAAATACCAGAACCTGAATTAAGCTCTTTGCGTGGTGAAATAATGCAATTATTGCATCCCAATGTCGTGGAGATTGATCAAATGAAGATTGATTTTGGTGGGATTGCTGATTTGAGCTCTAGAGCTTCCAACAAAGCATGGGGTGAAGAGCATGATACTCAATTTAGGTGATATTCTGGTTAAGAACCTATCTACCTCTGTTCATGAAGTTTATTTAATATGGTTTGTCTGTTATGAGCATTGTTTTTAGTAAATTATAATAGGAAGCATATTGTTAATAATAGTAACTAATATGCTACCCATGCGTTGCACTGGGGAGTAGTCAACATAAATTACACAAATTATGTACACTTATATCGCAGTTAGGAAGGAGCATGCTTGGACTTGTCTAAGTTGAACTCTTTAAGTTTTTATTTAACTTAGGCAAATACTCTGCATAGGAGAAAAAGAAACCATGCTAAAGATTCTTAAAAGGTATAATCATAGATTTATTGAAATCACGTGACTTTTAAATATTCAATTCCTAAATGGCCTTAGGTTAATAAACAAATCGATAAAATAACACTGCAATAAAGGAAGTGACAGATCCCCCTTCATGAAAAAATAAGCAATTCATATTGAGTTTACCCAGTTTACCAAACATCAGTCTTATTTTTTTTGATTACCTTGAGAAAAATTGAAAAACATTGCAATTGAAATTGAAATAAGTTGAATCAATTAGCATCTCCAACATAAAATTCCAATGACTTATTACATCATCATTATCATCAATATCTTCATCTGTATTGACATTTGGAGATTGAAAAGTTGAAAAACTCTCACATTTCCACAAGGATGACCAAATTATGAATAATTACCAACATGAGTCATCATTGACAACCACTGCCACTACAACTTTGTCACTCTTCAAAGCTGCGTCATCTTGGACCATAAATCCTCCAGTTGCTGGTAAGAGAAACACCCTTCAATCTACAACAGGATACCTATCCAGTGGAAAGTGGATTTACTCAAGAATCTTGGCAGAAGCTGTTGTTACTCCTTTAGCAAGTAGCTCATCTATTCTAGGCACGGGCAATCCACATGCTAAAAGTTTAGTGCATGCATGTTGGAAAGCAGATAAACATAAGTTCACTCAATACAATGGAATCCTCTAAAGCTGCGAATACAAACGTAAGTTGACACAATAAGCTGGCAACCTCTCAAGCTACAATGTCTTAGACCAATATATAACAATAGATAAATGTGATAGTTTTGATCTTTCAATTCACTTACAATTATTTATGCACATTGATATGTTACTTTCCCAAATGAAATTCCATCTTGAAAGTTGATATGTGCTTTAAAATTTTTCAACCCAAATTTCGAATCATATTTGACCAGGTGATTGAGGTATATAGAACTGAACTCCCCACTTGGAAGATTGAGCACATTTACTCCTCGGCATGGCATTATAAATCATTCCATGAGACAAGTTGTGATTCTTACACACTGCTCTGTGCACCTTCAAGTAAAAAACTTGACCGCTGGGGGGAGAACTTGGATAAAGTGTCATCAGCTCCTCCCCACATCAAAGTTTCAGCAAATAAGGAAAAGTAAAGAATAAACACAAAAGTAAAGAATAAACACAAATTTTCTTTTTAAATTCATTCGCATATTAATGCCCATATAGGCATCAAGAATAAATAATGTCCTTAAATTGCAGGCAAAAATCTACTGCATCAACATATATGTGCCAAAAAAGGAAAAAAGGCAGTCACAACACCTTCATTTCCACTACCTCAAACTGACTCTCTACAGTAGGAACTAATAAAATGTTCCAACACAAACAAAGAAATTCCCCACAAAATGGAAACATTACAATACTAAAACATCCAGGCGTCACCAAAAATGCAACCCGAAAGGAAAAAATGAGTCAAAAGTCACATGAACTATCAATCATAATTCCATGCAATTCTGAACCCCACAAAAAAAAACAAACAGCAGTTCACTCATCAGACAAATACAAAAAAACAAGATGTTTCCATTGAAACTTCACAACCTAACCCAAATTAGGTGCCATCACCTCTTCCCCTGCGTCAATCTTTCAGCAAACTGTATAAACTAAGAGTTGCATATAAGATATGCCAACACCAACAGAGAAATTTCCCATAAAAATGGAAACATTATTATACTAAAACAGTCAGACATCACCAAAAATGCAACCCAAAAGAAAAAAAGGAGTCAAAGGTCACATGAACTACCAGTCACATTTCCATGCAGTTCTGAACCCCACAATAATACAACAGCAGGTCACCCATCAAATGAATACCAAAAATATGATCTTTCCTATGAATTTCACAACTTAAACTCTCTTTATACATGCTGGTGTAATTAGCTCGTATTTCTTTTAATGCAGCCGGGGTCAACAGCTCTTGTTAACCTTTGTTTTTCTTCTCATGAACCATCACCTCCTCCCCTGCATCAAACTTTTAGCAAACAATAGTGTGGTAGGATAATGAGGAATTCTTGTTATTGATAAAAAGAGAAATTAACCCCTCTTTATATAGAGGGAGGGGACAACAATAGTAATCTGTATCCTAACTAATTTGGAAACGAACTCAACTCAAATCAAATCTTAACAGAGATAGAAAGAGATAACAGGAATGCCAAAGCAAACTTATTAGCTTAACTTAACTGATATAAATCTCTTTCCTAATTCTCTAACAAATATAAACTAAAAGTTGCATGTATATCGCAGATAGTTCATGATGGACTTCTAAGCTCCTAAACTGAAAGCAGTTTATAATTATAGCAAGAATCAGCAATACTGGAGTCCATGATGCAACTAAAAACAGACAAACTTACTTGCTTAACACATTTTGGTGCATCAAATTCGTTTGTGCCTCTTTTACCTGACAACCAAGCATCCATAAGCAATTAGCAAGAATATCCTCGGAAAAAGGGAACGGATCATGGTCATAGATGACCTAGGCACTAGGTAGCATAAGAAGACCCTCAAAGGCCCTGTGCAAGGACTCATGCATGACTGACTGGTCAAGGTTGGCGGCATAGATTTGCGGATTGCGCTGCCACCTATCTTTGGCCTCATCACTGCCTTTCCTCCCTTCTCGCAGCACCTCCAGGAAGTTTCCTTTCACAATTCCATCTCCAACAAAAGAGACCTCAATTCTCCACATTCAAAAGCCGAGACACATCTTCGTCTTCCATCGTCACTATATCTAAAAGCAAAAACAAAGGTGCCAAACCAGGAAAACAAACAACTACAATGAAGGAAACACACACCTCCCTCCAATTTCCATACCTTTGGATCTTGTCATTATCAGTATTTTCCTCCTTACCCCTAAATCATGCATTTCCAGGTCGCAGGATGAAAAACCCCTCTGAAGAATACCAAATCCCATCTCCAAAAACCAATCCCCATCCTCCATGGGAGGAAAGTGATGTGGGCATCACACTGAATGATCTCATATGCATTGTAAGGGTTAAAAAAAAATGAAAAACAGGGATACCTTACCCAAATAGTAATCAAATGAGCAAAAACAAAAACAAATTGGCAGAAATGGGTAGGTATGAATCAATTGTACTTGCATCCACGAATCAAATTGCCCTTAACCTCAAATACCATAGGCAAATGGGGAAAAAGCTGAGATGTAAGAAACAAATCATGGAGAAAAGAAACCCACCGAAAATGAGCTCTAGTAGTCATCGACTTTAGGTTTCATCACCAAATCAAGAATTGCACCTTCTAGCCTATTTGTGAGAATTTTGAAAAGAAAAAAGGATCTTTTTCCCTTAAAACCAACAACATGTGGGGGTTTGAAAGAACCTTCAAAGATTCAAAGAATCATTGATGAGAGATAGCATTCTATCCAAAACAACTTGCATGCAAGAGTTATATCAAAGATAGAAACGTACAAGGGAGCAATAGATTCATAAGGAAGCATCAAAGGACATAAATCAAAGCAAGTAGGACTATAATACCTTATCGAGACAACTAATTGAATTGAAGGTTTGAAATGGACTTTGAGATTGCTGACCGTGGGTTGGCTATTGCATCAATAGAAGAATAGCATGTAAGGATACAATCGTGAACCTAAATGCTCAAAGGGTAGAAACTTGAAGAGATCGAGGGGAAAGGGCTTACACTTGGTGGGATTCTTGGACTTACGTGAGTGCTTTACTTGCAAGAAATGGGAGAACATGTTTAATTTGAGATCAAGGTTTTAGATGTCGATGTCGACACCATATTGACAAGTCAAAAAGTGGGCATGCCGGGGACGTATTGTTGATGTATCGCCGATATCCCATAACTAGTTCAAAATGGTTGAAAATGTCACAATTTCATAAAGTTATGATTTTAATTACTACGATACATTGGAATTGTAAATTTTAAATGACACCATAGAAGTACACTACATTCATAACATTTTAAAAGGAAAAATAGAAGACATGATAATAAATTTATAATTAGTAATGATAACTCACTATAAATGAAGACAATTAAAAGCTAACAACCATTTCTTTAATGATCGTAGAAAAGTAGGAGTATTAGTAGTATATAGGTATGGAAAAATAAATAAATCATGAGCTATGTAAGATTTTAAGTGTAATATTTATGAAATGATCTATGAGAAATAGATGGAGAAAACATGACAAAACTAGCATACAACCCCAAATATGAGCTAACCATTAGCATAATTTACATGTATGGTATGAGTTGATTGGTAATGGTAAGCTAGAATAATGTTAATGTGGGTTGATTACATATATGGTTGATTAGGATGGCCAACGTAAGTACAAACATTAGTGAAGCATAGCTTACATGTATGGTAAGGGTTGATTGGTGATAATAAGCCAAAAAAAATTTCCCATAAAAAAAAATAAAGTTGGAGGGAAGAATAATAGAACCTTAAACCACAGAGAAAGTGGAGGATCGAAAGAGATTAGAGAAGGAAAATGGCTAGATAGCTAAGAAGAGGGTTAAAGATGCAAACCAAAGCCAAGAAACCTTTGGATCAGAGAACAATATAATGGACATAGTAATATTGAAGACATCACCCAATATCGCTTGCTTTATGGAATATTTGCATCAATATGCCCTAAAATTTAGGACTATTGATCAAGACCCACAAATATTAACTATATATCACTGATATCTTAGAAAAAAGATATTCCCATGATCTCGACATGAGTCATGCTGGGGATATGGATATATCGCCGATATATCGTTGATATATCAAGATATTTGTTTCCATGATTGAGATCAAGATGTCATTCTCGGATGATGTGGGAGACGGCTCGAGATTGGAGACCATCTTAGTGACAGGAGTTGGGAGGATCCAATCGCCTTAGCTGTTGTTCAACGAACGAAACAACTAAAGGAAAATGATGCCGAATGTGGTATATCGGGGAAGGCTACCATCCTTTTTGAAAAGGCCGAAGGCTTCGAACTTGACGATCTACTCCATCGAGAGCTGCTTTGCCATTTTTATTGGATGAGTAGAAGGGTTTGTTGGTGGTCATCGATGGTCTAATGGGAAGGACAAAGGACACGAAGGAGGAGAAAGGACATAGAGAGGAAAGTTTCGAAATGTCGATTTCGATGCCATTTTGATAAATTTTCAACTGCACATTTCGTTGGCATGCCTTTGACATGCTGTGGAAATACCCATGTTTCGACGTTAGATTTTGACGATTTCGATGCCCAAAAATAGTCCATTTTGGAGGCATGCCGAGGGCATGCCAGAGGTACGTCGATGCATGTCGACAAAAATGACAAAACTGGTCAAAATGATTGAATAACTATTTAAATGGATAAATATTTTCATTTAAGCCCTAAACCCTGTCTTATACTTCTTATTTAAATGGATAACTATTTTTAAAATTAAGGACTGCAAGAAGAAAAGTGCTAATGTTAATTCAAAAGGGGATATATTGGTAGTATATTGTTGATATTAGGAAATTTTGAGGAAATTACTAAAAATGACTTAAAATGGATAAAAATGTACAATATGAAAAAATGCATAGGCTCTAGAAGATTAAAATTATATTTTGAGGAGTCCCCTTATGGTACAGATCATCAATATCTTTTAACTTATGTGATACATAACTCGTGCAATAGTAGCAACAGTATAGCAAGCAGTAACCAGCCAGCAGCCAACAATAACAATGGCGTGCGGCATGGGTCTCGCGTGCACGACCTAGCATCAGGCAAAAATGAAAACTGATATATTATCAACATGTCGACAATTTCAGTGGCATGCCGCTGGCATGCCGGAGACATCTCTACATTTCGATAAGTATGTCGTGTTGATATGACATCTTATCAAAAACTTTCATTTTGCTGGCATGTCGGGGGCATGCCGATGGCATTTTAATCATTGGAGAGAGGGAAAGAAATGATTGAATCAAGCACGGCTTTTTTGATAATTATAGAGAAATGCTGTTGTAAAATCTTGCTGGTGTCATGTATAGTGCCTTCATTATGCTTGCTCATAGGTTTCGAGGATAGGTACTCTTATGCAATTGCCAGTTGCATCTAATTTATGCTTATTTTTGTAGGTTGTGCTTTCTTGTGGTATAACCTGTTGAAATGGGTTATCATTATCTCTCCTTACCGGTGAATGACATATGTAGGGGTATAAAGTTCTTGGAACTTTTCTCAAGATCCAATATAAAAAATAATAATTGGGCTAACTATAATAACCATCATATCGACTACCACTTATTCACTACATGACAAAATTCTTACATCAGTTATCCCATTTGTCAATAATTCGGTGATAAGTTCTATCCCACAACTAAACACACTTGTAGTGTTTGTAGTAAATATTTCTATGTAAGCACTTGTTAGATGTCATATAATGCCTTTTGGAATTCTTTCCTACCACTTTTTGAGAACGAATGTGATACAATAGTTCTTGGTTCAGAATATTCATGACTAAGCATTTAAGTAGCGCTTAAGCATCAACCATCAACTACTTTCTCATATTGACTAAGGTGATGTAAAATTGTGTCTAGGTGATTTTGGGTGACAAAGAGGAGAGGGGTGGAGTGATATGAGTTAAAATTCAATACTAAAGCCATATTCAAAATCGAAGTTTTTCCTATAGGATTTTTTTGCTTTCATTAAGATTTATGTTGGACCATTCAAGTACTAAGACCAATGTTACATAATTTTTTTTTTTTTTGAAAAGATAAAGGGCATTTATCCATATGATAACCACCTAAAGGTACATTAATAAAATACGGCCCAGGGCCAAATTACAAGCTAAAGTTTCACAAAGCAATCAACGAAGAAATTGATTCAACAAAGTCCACATAGGGCCGTTGTCCCCTAAAGACAACCTCATTTCTCCCTAGTCAAATTCCCTACAACACCACTAGCGGCCTTGCCATTTCCTTCTTTGACCTGAATATAATATGACCCCCCCCCCCCCCCCCCCCCCCCCCCCCCCCCCCCCCCCCCCCCCCCCCCCCCCCCCCCCTCTCACGTATATGTCCTCCAGAAGTCAAGGAAGGTGGAATGCATCCACATTTCCGCCTCGAAATGTCTCTAGGTCTGACAAGCAAAATGACATCGGAAAAAGAGATGATCCACATCCTCCTCTTCCCCAAGATAAAGGGGGCACCGCACCTCAGCATCGGGAACCCATCTAACCCTCCACGTCCTTGTCATGAGTCTAGACCTCCTTAGCAACCAGGTGGAGATCTTTACTTTCAAAGGGCAAGCTGCTGACCCTATGTGATTGCAATCCCGAATGAGGCCAACGTCACCCAAAGCACCTGCACTCCCCAACCTTCTATAAGCACTCTGAATCGAGAAATCCCCCTCCTAATAGAAGGCATCATCTCCATCCTCGGACTGAAATCCCTCCAACTCCTGCAGCATCCTTTGGAGATCCCCGTTCCTCTGGTCTGACAAGTTGCTCGTGAACGAGGGGTACCGACAGTCCTCTCAAACCTCCGCTACCCTGACTGTCCTGTCCAAAACCAGTGTAGAAAGCTTGGGGAAGTGGTCACACAGCCTTCCTTGCCTAGTCTAGTCATCCAACCAAAACTTGAACAGTCTCCCAGAACCAAGAACTGGGGAAAAAGGGCTCTGCACCTTAGGAGCTATGGTCAAAAGGCCCCTAAAGAAGTGGGAGGCACCACGAGGCAGAGACAACAGCAAGTCCCAACTCAATGGGCCACTGTAGCAAAGCCTGAAAGACTTTCCCCGCCAGACTTCCCTCATTCCCAAGCAGCCTAGCAATCCACTTAGTCAGGAAACTCTCGTTCATCCTCCCTACCTTCCTAACACCCAGCTTGCCCTCCTTCAATGGCATGCAGACCTCCTCCCAGGCTACCATCTTTGCCCCCTTCCCTCCAGCACCATGGTTTGTCCAAAAGAAATCCCTCATGTAAGGCTTAACAAATGTTGCATAATCTTTTCCTTGCAACACTTCTTTTGTCTTCCATGAACCCTCTTGTATGGCTTAGTCCTTGAATTTTCCATGGGCCCTTTTGTAAGGCTAACTGGTCTTATTTCAGGAGTCCAAGTTGGAATCTTGCTGTGGACCAGATTGGACAAGTTTGCTATCATTGGTGTAGCTAGCCAATCTAGTGGTCTTTTGGTTGATGGTTCAGGAATTGCTTGGATTGTCTTAATTTGGTTTGATGATATTTCTTCATTGCTATTAACCAAGTGCACATAAGTGATGTGTTACTTTTCGGTTGATAAATGTTTATGGTATGTGTGCTCAAAATGACAAGGAGGCTTTCTGGTTGAAGCTCTCCAAGTAGGTTATGGAAGACCCTTGGATTCGTAGGGGTGATTTCAACTCAGCTTCTCTCCTGGAGGATTGCCCAGATACTTATTGTGGGAGAGATAGATTGGGTCTTTGGCATTTGGTGTAGTGGTGTTGGAAATTACCAATTGTTGCCACTCTTGGCGATCTTTATCTAGGATGGACCTAAATCCAGAGTGGATAGATTTATTTGTTGTATCCCTTTCAACACTTCCCAGGCTGTTCCTTGGCCCTTCTCTCCTTGCCTGGGACTCTGGGGAAAGCATTTGCTTTGGGACTTATTTCAAATTTGAGCTACCTTGGCTTCTTGAGGATGGTTTCAAGGACAAGATTGAGGCTTGCGGTTGAAGTAGAATCCTATGGGCCACCTTGCTCTCATTTACTGAAAGAAAATCTTTTTAACTTCGAGATAAGTTGAGGGACTTCAAGAAGGAGTGAAAGGATTCACGTCACAATGCTGGGAATGAGGCTTTTGTTGGGATTTCTAGATTAGATCATTTACATGATGACAAGGATCTCTCTCTAGACAAGGGTAGGGAGAAGGCACAACCAAGGGTGAAGGTCCAATTGGAAGACAAGAAAGAAGAGGTCGCTTGGAGGCAAAGGTCTTAGCAACTATGGCTCAAGGAAGGGGATGGCAGAATGAGATTCTTCCATACTTTTGCAAATAATAGAAGATAGGATTGGATAGATCCCATAAGGTAGAGACAAGTCCTTAAGGGTGGGAGAAAGGAGGTTGGAAAGGCTTTCTTTGACTTCTATTGCCATCTCTATTGTGAATGTGGAGATAGAGTTTGGCATTTAGGGGGATATTTCCTTAAAAGCATTAGCGAGGAGGAGGTGGCTTGGTTGGCTGTCCTTTTATAGAAGATGAGATTTGTAGTGCCCTCTGTTCATTGAAGCAAGAGCATCTCTAGGCCTTATGGTTTTCCAATTTTTCTTATGAATGATTTTTTTCTTTGCTCAAGGATATTATGGCCATTTTCAATGCTATCTTGTTGGACTATGGCTTTTCTGGGGTTAACTGTTTTTTTCCTATTCTTGCTACTAAAGTGGGATTCAAGTGAGGCTATGGAGGACTCTAGGCTTATTGCTCTCTCCAACTCCATTTACCTGTTGGTGGCAAAAACACTAGCTTTGCGGTTGGCGAATATGTGAATGTATTGGATGATTTGATTATTATGATGCTGCCTTAGTTCACAAGAGTTAGATACATCTTGGAGAACTATATTATCGCATTGGAGATTCTGCTTGTCTGGAAAAGGAATGGGAGAAAGGCCTTCTTTTGGAAGGCCTACTTTTTCAAGGAGGGTGGGTAGTTTCAAATGAGGAGAGAAGTTAGTAGGGTTGCATGTTGGGCCCATTGCTCTTTGTTTTGATTGACTTCTTAGCTAATGCTTGCTTCACTTTTTGTGCAAAATGGTAAGATGAAAGGATTTGGCTTCGATTGGAAGGGGGATATGATCATGTCAAGTCTTTAGCATGTAGATGACACAATATTCTTTATGGAGGCCTTCTCTTTTGAGGCATAGAAGGGAGCTCATTGAGGTGTATGGGTTATATGGAACTTGCGTAAGCTTGGTTTTATTTCCTTTGGCATGTTGCAAGAAGAAATTGTTATATTTTAGGGGCTTTAGATGTTGCAGGTGTTGTTCAAATTCCTCGACCTTATGTCAAGCCTTATTACTTTTCAAGGTTGGTTGTTGGTGGTGGAGAGGCTGGAGATACATTTGTAGGAGTGGGCAACTCGTTTGCTCTCTTGATGGAGGTGATTAATTTTATTATCCTTTGTTTTTTTCTCTACTAATCTACCTCCTCTTTGTGCCCAAGATTTCGAGATGTGTTTTGGATAGGATTTGATTTTACCATAAGAAAACTTCTTTTGGCTTCATCCTCTTTTGGTGAGAGATTTCTACCTTCGGTGGTCTAAGACAAGTTTTGTAAACCTAAGAAAAACAGGAGGCTAGGAATCCTGAACTTGAAGGAGATGAACGATGCTCTACTTAATATATGGATGTTACATATTTTGGGACTTCAAATGCCTTTTGAGAAAGAATTATCTATGATTGTTCTAGCAACTCAATTTTATTTGAGGAGAAGGGCAATTATTCGAGGGCCTTCTTATTTTTGAAAGGGCGTCATGAAACTTTAATGGTAGGTTTGGCTCCATTTTAGTTGTTCTCTTGCTGATGGATGGAGGTTTTGTTTTTGGTCCCATTGTTGGAGCTCCTTTGGTATTATTATGAATATCTACCCTTGTTGGAAGCCTTGGTTGTGGATCCTACAGTTTGTATGGTAGCATGTTTCTAGGTAGTTTGTGGAGGCTCGGTTTGCCTCCTTCATTGTTAGCATTGCCACCAAGATGCTCTTCTAGGTGCTGAGTTGAATGCCTACTTTGTGGATGCCTAGTTTGCCTTAGCACTTGACTAACCCTCATGCTAGGTGAATTACCTTGGGTGTTACTTAGGAGAGCACTTGGATTGAGGAGCCATGGACTCTCGATGAGTGCTTGAGCCAAATATGTGATTTTTGTCTTCTAAGCTATTTTTAGGATTTTTGATTCCTTTTTTGGATTATTGATTGAGTGTTTTTTTTTGTTTAGAAACATACACATATAAATGAATTTCTTATTTCTTCTTTATAACCCTAGGGTTCTCTTTATAGATGAAAAACTTTAGGGAAAGTTACAACTATACCCCTATACTTGGAGACCAAGAAAGTACCCAAAACAGACAAGGTGTAAATAAAGTAGGCATAGACGTCAATCATGCTCATCTTGGAAATACTTCTGTTGAAAGTAGATTGGGGAAGTGCCTTGAACATGTTGGCTGCTTCATCTTTTGACTGCACATGAGTACATATGTAGCCCTTTTGAATTGTTTCTAGTGTAATGGTAATCAACCTCCACATGCTTTGTTCGCTTGTGAAATGTTGGGTTATTCGTGATGAATGTAGCAACTTTATTGTTACACCTCAACTCTATAGGATCAATGATAGGAACATGAAGATCCAAGACGATTGATTGGATCTACTTGAGTTCGATTGAGTTTTGTGTCATGGCGCGATACTTAGATTCCACACTAGATCTAGCTACAACGGTCTGTTTCTTACTTCACTAAGTAATTAGGTTCCCACCCACAAAGGTGTAGAATTCGAAGGTGGACTATCTGTCCTTTGGGCATCCAACATAGTCGGCATCAGTGTAGACCATGACTCTAAGAGTGTGTCCACGAGAGAAGAAAAGCCCTTTTCCAGGGGTGGATTTGAGGCACCGCATGATTGTAGTTACCGCTTCCCAGTGTACCCTTTGAGGTTTGTCCATGAATTGACTCACCTTGCTAATAGCAAGGGCGATGTTTGGACGTGTCACGGTTACATATAACAACTTCCCTACCAATGCTTTTAATTGCCTTTCATCTACAAAGGTAGAGTTGTCCTTGTAGAGGTGCAAATTGGGATCCATAGGAATTGAGGCTGATCTAGCACCTGACATACTAGTCTCCTGAATAAGATCAAGGATGTACTTCCTTGGAGAGAGTACTACTCCTTTGGCATTTCGGGCCGCCTCGATACCAAGGAAATACTTGAGTGGACCCAGATCCTTAGTAACAAAATGCTGTTGTAGAAAATCCTTGGTGGTGGCTATGTTTGCCGTGTCATCCCTTGCCAAGATGATGTCATCCACGTACATAAGCATCGCAACTTGTCCTGTGTTGTTGATCGTACAAATAAAGAGTGATCAACCTTCGACCTCGTGAATCCAATTTGCTTTACCACCTCAGACAACTTCTGAAACTATGCCCGTTGGCTTTGCTTAAGACCATAGATGGCCTTATGAAGTCTACACACCTTGTGATACTCCCCTTAAAGTTTGAATCTTGGTGGTTGTTGCATGTAAACTTCCTTATGAAGATCGCCACAGAGGAATGTGCTCTTGACATGCAGTTGATGGAGGCCTCGATCCAAGTCGACAGCAACAAAAATAAGAATTTGGATTGTGGGAAGCCTCGCCAATGGGGGAAAAAGATCAAATTAGTCGATGCTGTATGTCTGGGTGTAGCCTTTGCCAATGAGTCTTGCTTTGTAGCGCTCTATAGAGTTCTCTGGCTGATACTTGATTGTGAAGACCCATCTACATCCAATAATCGTGGCACCATTAAGGGGATCAACAAGTGTCCATGTGAACTGTGAGCATAATGCTGCCATTTCTTCCTCCATAGCCCCTTTCCACTGCAGGTCACCAAGGGCTAGGTGATGAGTAGGAGGAATTTGCATAGTGAAGAGAATAGAGACAAACTACTAGTGTTTAGGAGAGAGTTTAGCCAAGGACACATGGTAAGAGAGATAATATAGAGTGCATGATCGAGTCTCCTTTCATAATGGTATAGGAAGGTCACGATCAGTATCGCCAGCATCACTAGAAGACACCCTCTCATCTGGCTTACATGGATTAGGAATGTTTGTGGCACCTGGATTAAAAGAAGCATTAGTCTTATTAGAGAGTGGGATTACCTTAGGAGCAGGTGCAGGCTCTGGCGCTGAAGGAGGGGGGGTCTTGATGCTACATCTGTCTAGGTCTATGAGAGTAGATTAGACCAAACCTGCGATCCTACTCTTCATTTTGAGTTACATGCTTCTCAGTACTAGGAACAAGAACAGGAATCTGGGCCTCATTCTCCAGGGAGGACATAACCACATGAGAGCTTGTGAAAGAGTAAGGAGAGACATCAACATTCACATTGTGACATCTCCCTACCGAGTCATAGCACCTGTACCCCTTTTGGGTCCTGGAATACCCCACAAAGATACACTTTATAGCCGTAGGTGCTAGTTTGTTTCAGTTAGAGCCATCAACCATGTACATGGACAAAGGAAACACAACCAAAGACCTTTGGGGAAACACTGAACAACTCCATGTTGGGAAATAAGACAAAATATGGGATTCCTTCATCAATGATAGTGGATGGCATACGATTGATTAGGTAACATGCAGTGAGAATGACATCACCTCAGTAGGATATGGGTACACTGTGCTGGATGAGTAGGGTGCATGTCACATCCAAAATATTTCTATTTTTCCTCTCAGCAGCTCCATTCTGCTCAAAGGTATAAGAGGCAACTGGTCTAATGGATTATTCCCTGGGCTTGGAACATCGTTTGAAGAAGGGAGGAGCAAAATTTTATAGCATTATCAGTCTGAATAGTCTTCACGTGGGCACCAAATTGATTTTTTATTTCAACAAGGAAATGCTTGATTGTAGACTTGATCTTAGACTTGGATTTTAGAAGAAACACCTAAGATAAATGAGTGAAATCATCAACCACAACCAAATAAAAATGATGACCTAGACAGTCACGAGAACAACTAGGTCCTTAAACATCTAAATGTGGTAACTTAAATAAGGACTTAGAACTACGCCCCTGTCGGCTTGGGAAGGAGCTTCTGTGGTGCTTCCCAAGTTGGCAGGTCTCACATTGAAAAATTGCAGTAGGGGGAATATGAGGAATGACATGCCTCAGCTTATATAGAGGTAGATGACCAAAACATAGATGCCACAGATAGCTTGATGCTTCTTTAGAGGATGTGCGACATGCCTAGCATATGATGTCTGCAATAAGCGATCGAACCCTCATTTGTCACGGCCATATCCAATCACTTACTCTGTCAATATGTCTTGAAAGACAAGTGTCATTGCATCAAAAACATGACAATGTAATTCCTTTGTAATACGACTGACGGAAAGCAGGTTTAAAGGAAAACCATGAGTATGAAGAACATTTTGCAGCTGGATATGGGGGGCTGTCCGAATCTCCCCTTGTCTGGTGATGGGGGAGTTCTTACCATCTGCCACAACAATCGTCCTCCTTGATGTATCTGGATGCAAGCTCATGAACTGCTGTGCCTTTCCACATATATGGCATAAGGCACTAGAATCCACCTGCTAATTTGCACCATCACACGTGGTATTGGAAGCGAGACCAGTACCTGATGATTTGGCAACTGTGGCTGTGTCACCTATTTAGGAGTAGCTGCTTGGGGCTTGGGTGATATCTAAGATATCCTCTGGACTAGATCATCAAACTCGGCTTGGGTGATTGGTGCAGATTTAGTCATCGTCTTTGGGCTAGCCATTGCTTGGTGGGCACTAGTGGGTTTCCCTTGCTTAGTCCAACAAGTGTCTTCCATATGCCCAAGTTTGCCACAGTAGGAGCATTGAGGCCTAGCTCACCCTTGGTCATTGCACCCACGGCCACAGGCAGGCTGTCCAACACCTTGCCCTCAGCCTTGAGATGTAGCCATAGTAGAGGTGTGCTTAACCTTTTTGGAAGGCGAGAGGGAGACTATAAGCCTACTCAATCTATTGTAAGCCTCCTCTATAGTGGGGATCTCAGGCAGGGTCAGCATCTGCGATCTTGTGACCTCATAGGATGGATCCAGGCCATCCAAGAAGTGACTGACTATGGCCTGTGCTCTATAGAACTTCTGTGACTTGCAGGAGCCCATAGGAGTATAGGCATTGAGCCTCTCAAAGCTAACTTTAGACTAGAGTAATATTCGGTAAGCAATCTCCTATCTTGTTGCATGTGGGCAATCTCATGGTGTCAGAATGTGAGCCGGATTTTTATCTTGTGAATAGGTGTGACGAAGAACTTCCCACATTTCCTTGGTCGTCTTGTAATATATAATCTTAGTAGTGATGTGCTGGATAGTAGTATTCATGATCCACACCCTGACTATGGTGTTATCCTTTTTCCAGGTGGCGTACTTGCGAACCTTCTCGACTGGCTCTGATTCAAGAAGAATGCTCTTCTTATCATGATTCTCAATCACATTGTGGATTTCCTGTGACCACAATGCATAGTTTAACCCATCAATCTTAGCAACTAGGCCAAAAAAGGGGTTCTTAACACACCTTTGGTTTCTCTCTCCATGAACGGAATAATCGACAACTTTTGAGGCCATGCTTCTTGATCAGAACCTGACAATACTTTGGAATAATTTGTGGAATACCTTTAACTGGTTATTTAGACCATTTGAAGTTCTTCAAGGTTTGTCGCTAGCGATGGATTGTGTTGGCAACGCTCCAGCGATGTCATCATCCTTGGAGAGGCTTCTGACTAGTGGAGGACTTCCTCGAGGATTGACCTAGACCCTATTGAGCCCTTGAACGGTGAATGTAAGCCAATCGAGGCCTTCAAACCTAGGTGTTGGGTAGTGGCGAGGCTCTGTGGGAGCTTTAAAAGGTCGATGCACCATGCGAAACCACTGCCTCTCAGAGAAAAACAAAACAATGCCATATGAATTCCTCAAGAGGCTATGCATAAAGTGTCATCATTTCTAAAAGAGCTTTGCAACCCACCTTGCTAACAGCACATCATAAAATTCTCCAAGAGTCCAAACTCCTAAACCGCCCTCTTTTTTGGGCTTATAAATGTCATCCCATGGAACTAACTATAAAAATCTCCCCTCATGGTTTGGCTATTTCCAGAAGAAGTGCTTCCTCATGAGCTCTAGATCGACAAGGATCTTCTTTAGGGGCTTGAACATTGAGAGATAGAACACTAGAATAGTAGATAGGATTGCCTTTAGAAGAATTAGGCAACCACCTCTAAGCACTCAAGTGCTTCCTCATCCTTTCCATTAAGTGGATTCAATCACTTGCTAAAAGCTGCTTGTGGTGTAGGGGAAGGCCCGGATATGTGAATGGTAGATGTACCATTTCACTACATAGAAAGCCTGATGATTTCACCTCCATGTCCGATATATGAAAGGGAACAAAATTTGACTTTTCATGACTCACCTTCAAGCCAGAAACTTCTTCAAAAATTCTAATGAGGGTAGCTACATACTCCACTTCTTGGCTACCCTCCTCAACAAAGAATGTGTCATGGGTCAACATTGAACCATTGTACTGCAATTTAAAACCAAAAGGAGACCACTCATTAAAGTATCAATGACGATATGGAAGAGAAGTAGCGCTAAAAGGCATACCCAGTTAACACCCCGTTGCAGCTGCATCTAAGAACCATTTGGCCTGGCATTAAGCAACATTGAGAAAGAGTTGTAATAATACACTTGTTCATCCACTGTACCCAAGTCTCTGGAAAGCGTCTCCATTTGAGGGTTTCCCACAAATATGACCATGACACTGACTCATACACCTTGGAGAAGTTGACCTTTCACAAGAAAGCCATCCTCCTAAACCTCCTCCACGTTACAACTGTTTCCTTTGCCAAAATGAAAGACTCTTGAAGAGACTGCCCCTGTAAAAAAGTCGATTGCATCAGGATGATTAAAGAAGGAAGCATAGAATGTAGTCTATTGGTGAACACCTTTTCCACAATCAAGTACACAGCATTGTACAGTGCAATAGGGCGGAAGTCATCAATCGTTTTGGCTCTAGGCTTCTTCAGCAATAAGAAGAAATAAAATTTGTTAAGCCTCTCAAAATCACGATTTTCCACCACAAGCTCATGAACCATAGCCATAAAATCATGTCATATGACATCCCAAAACTCTTTGTAGAAAAAGACTTGCATGCCATTTGGTCCAAGGGCACCTTTTGCCTTGAGGCCACGAATAGTTAGCACCTCCTCAGTGGCATCTCTAACCAAATCGGCCCGTATAGTATCATCAAGGGCACTCAAATCTAAAGAAGCCAAGTGCTACCTTCCAGGTCTCCTCCTTGTAAAATCATGGAAGTGGTTTTGAGCAGCTCTATTTTCTATTGGTGACAATGTTCTCTTCAACCTGAAGGAATAAGATTCGTTTTCCTCCTAGCACTAGCTCCCATGTGGAAGAAATGGGTATTAACATCCTCCTCTTTAAGCTAAAGCTGGTGTGACTTTTGGTGCCAATCAACCTCTCTTTTGTGGTCCTCTTGCCAAGCCACATTCTACAAGTGACGCTGCTCATCCTGTTTTGCATCTGTAAGGTCTTCAGTGTCTTCAACTCTATCCAATGCAGTAACGCCATCCAAGGCCTCTATTCTCAACCTTTGTCCATTCGTTAACCTAGTTCTTGTATGTATCAAAGCAGACCGCAAATGCTGGATCCTAGTTGCCAGGGTGCACGTGGCGGATGGAGCAAATGGGATCTCACTCCATTTCCCCCTAATGAAGTCTCTAAATCTAGTCTCCAACAGGCAATACTTCTAAAACTTGAAGTATGACACATACGGGATCCCCTCATTGCTACTCCAGATCAACAGAGTATGGCCAGAAAAAGGTCTAGATCTAACGGTGACATTTGCCATCTGAATTTGCTCTGCCAAGTCTGTAAACAAAGGAACCTGCCAATCTTCTATCTCGATCTTGAAGAATTCCGCTAGGTAGAAGCAACACCAGAAATGGGAATGTCATGAAGATCAACTCTCCTATCCTTGTAAAAGCATATGTAGTTTTGCTCGTCCGCCCATCAGGTCTATCATTAGCGGACAAGCTGGCATTGAAGTCGCCACCCACCAACTAAGGCCGATCATCCACGAAAGCATAAGCATGCCTGATCTCATCCCAAAGATCATACCTTAATAAAGTTGCCTGAGTACAGGAAATTTCTGGTTTGGAAATCATGTGTACAATGTGTATTTGTATTTGAGTATGTGTTTGTGTATGTATTTATTTAGTGTATATGTATGCATAATGTATCCTATTTGTGTTGCTATTTTGTGCATGCATTTATGTGTATGTATGTACATATGTATGTGCGTGTTTGTATAAATATGTATTATGAACTTCTAGTGCCTTGCCTATCTTAGGCGAGCGCCTAGTGATTGGGCAGTTTTGGCCCCTCCTTGCCTTTTGGCATCTTTTGTCTTAGATAGTATTGATTATTAGATGCGAGAATTGAGGAACTTACATTCACTTTGCAAGCACTGCAAGACGTTTGTCCAAGGTAGGGGAGAGACGGGTGGATTTGAAAATAAGGCCCTTTCTTGATGAGGAAAGCCTATATTTGCTATATGGATGGTTGTCCTCTCTCCAATCCTCTTGTCAATGGAGATTGTATGAGGATTTGGAGGCTTCACCCACGCCTTATGGTCTGGTTCTTCTTGTGGTTCTTGGGAAGGAGGAGAATCGTGACAGTGTGTAGGTGGAGATGGGTATCAAAGGTTGACATGACTTGTGCCCTCTGTGGCTCGGCTTCCGAGGATACCAATCACCCCTTCTCTTGTTCTTTTGCTGTGGATGTTGCTTCGCACTGGTGCATGGCCCTTTTATCCTCACAAGTGGATTTCTGGGATGGTACTAGAGCACTCCATGGGTTGGATGATTATGAGCAGTTTAGGAGAGCTTTTATGTTGCTTTGATGCTTGTGGCTGAAGTGCAATATTATTATCTTCAGGTGGGAGAGGGTGCATGTAGCTAGTGTGATCTTTTACCTTAACTCCCTTTGTAATATATGGAATGTATAGCTCTCCTTTTTAATGAAGCAGGGGCTGACATCCTTTGTTAAGCCCTCTTTTACCTTTCAAAGAAAATCCTTCCAGGTTTTTAATCCTTTTGCAAGACTAAAGAATCTTACATCCCAGGAAATGAAAATTTCTGGATATCAAAGGGGAAGAATATAATTTTGTGACTACAGATTTTGTTGACTTTTATGGATCTAGTTTCTTTTTTTGTTTATTTCCTTTAAAGAGGGATTGTGGATCTGGTCCATTTCCCTATGCAAGTGTGTTGTAATGTTAGAGATTGATATTTTATACTATAATAGTCTTCAGTGTTTCTTGCAATTGGACATGCAGGGTGATATTCCTGAAGTTTTTTGCTTCACTTTTAAGTGGGTACCGCAATTTCATAGTATGTTACTCTTTTTCTAACCTACTTTTTGATGGTTGTTTTCTAAGCTAATTTAAAGTGCATCTATGCATATAGATGAGGTTATATACTCTAACCTATTTGACATTTGATCCTTTTGATTGAACTATTCCTTATAGGATAATTCTGCTGAAAATCCCTTCAATTCAGTAGCATTTCTAAAGCTGCGTTCTCGTGCAACCAATCAATCTTCCGAAGCATTGGAGATGGTATGTTGAATTACAAACATGGGAGATTACTCGAATCATCAAATGTCCATTTTTGTTGTCTTTAACTTTTTTCTCTGATGGTCTCCCATTTTCAGTTTTTTTAGTTGTTTTCTCTAAGAAGAGATCAAGAGTTTGGAATCTGTGCTTGTGGATTGTGGAAAGAATGTTCTGATATTTGGCAAATGATAAATGACGGCCCTCTCAACTCAAGACATTTGGTTTTTGAGTTGGATGCTTTTACATGACAGTGTATTCATGCAGTTGCTGTGATGTTAGCCTCCACAACACTTGCATTTTGGTGGTGGTGGTTGGGGGGGGGGGGAGGGGGGGTGGTTGATATGCAAATTCTCAACACTATTAATTAAGGTTATTAACTTAATCAATGATGCTTAAGCTACCTTGCTTAATTAATTTGTTGTTGCTAATTATAGTATAGGGTATAAAATAATCTAACATTTACATAAATACTTTTAACTGCTTGAGTTTATGTCTTTCACTGGGAGGTTTAATTAGCTAATCATTTACCATTTATTTTAAACTAATCTTTATTAATAATTACTTAGGTTAACTAACTAATATACATAACTCATATACTTAATATAAAGAATAATCACTAATTACTTATAGCTTTACTTACTTAATACACTTCATAAGTTACTTACATACTATATATACTTAAGATACATAAGTTTTAATTACTTAGGTTAATACATATTACACTACTTAATTAC
The DNA here is from genome assembly GCA_037157565.1 of Thalassia testudinum. Taxonomy (NCBI): domain Eukaryota; kingdom Viridiplantae; phylum Streptophyta; class Magnoliopsida; order Alismatales; family Hydrocharitaceae; genus Thalassia; species Thalassia testudinum. The sequence goes on along the minus strand of JAZHRO010000026.1, from coordinate 17,828,292 downwards.
TATTTTAATTACTACTTATTTATCTTACTATTTAAGTTATACTACTTGGATTATAAATTTTGCTATTATTACCTAGTTAATATAGCTTATATTACTCTATAATATAGATTACTACACTAATATTTACTTAATCAAATGAACCACTTAATTAATAGCTTAATTAATTATTAATTACTGTAATATATTATCAACATGGATAATTACATTAAAATGTACAAAGAATAACAAGCAATAATCCATAAGCCAAAAAAGAAATGATTTTCATTGAATTCAAAAAGAAAATTACATTAAAAGAGTCATTTTTCAGCCTTCACAGCGTTTACACTTAGCATAGTCCATCACTTAGCACTAAGTGTTCTCAACACTTGACTTTTTTTCAATGCAACATAAGCTCAACACCTAGCCTTCATAACAAAAGGAGGAGATCATGCCCACGGCGTTCGCAGGATCAACAGTTTAGGTGAACTGGAACAACCACTACTAGTCACATGGCACAATCCCTACCTTCCACCTAGCGCCTGGAGGTCGCTCTCCTAGAGCCGTGATTTAGCCCTTGCATGGGCGCACACACACATGCTCGCTCGTGCGTCTAACGCTTTTGACTGATCGGTAGATGATCGCGATTCCTTTTATATGACAGCAATGGCTTGTCAATCTTCGATGTGGGACTATATTGTCCCCTTTTTGTTCTATGCTCGCTTCAACTCCAATTCTAACTTCAAACATGGATTACTCATAGTTCAGAACTCCAAATCCTAAGGTTAAGGGCTTGATTGAAAGCCCTATGGATTTACTTTCGATTGTGTGTGTTGATTTGGTCAAAGGATCACAAATGATCCATGAAATTGAGGCCTAAATTTGGCCTTGCTTTGAATACGTAGAGAGAGGGATCTTTAATAAACCTAACAATCTCAGATAATTCTCTCAGTTGAGAACTTAGAAATCGAATGCAGACCATTCCACAGGGAATGGAGTAGATTTGGAGGTCAGAGAAGCTTGGAGAAGGTTCAGAGCTTCAACGCTTTCGTGATCAAAGCACATGACATGGTTAGTAGTTCAAAATAATTGAATAGAAAGGAATCAACCTTTGAAGTTGATCTAAATCAATTCAGAAGGCCATAGAGGTTTGTTCTGTGTAGAAATTGAGTACAAAACTCAGAAAAATAGCTTTGAATGCTATTGAGGATAAGTTTGAACCCAAACTGAGAAGATAAGTGAAAACACTATAAACCTCTGTAATTCACGATTAAATTGATTCCAAAGGTGTCAGGAACTCAAAACCATCATAAAATCCAAATCTTGAGGTATGGAACCTCAAGAACTACCCATGGTTGACTAGTTCAGCATCAAAAGTTGACTTTGCGATACAGTTCATCTCAGCTCAAAGTAACTATCTAATTTGACTTAATTCAACCCCAGAAATCGATTGAGCTCATCAAAATCGCGTTTTAGCCTCTCAAAATAGGATCTCGGGCTCTTTCGCTTGAGATGAAAAGCGAAGTTGTTCATCAGAACAACTCAAAGATTCACAGACCTATGTGAAAGCTAATCTAGATTCTTTGTGTTCAACAGAAGCTTTTGGACCTGTTACCAAGGTCTAAGACTTAATGAATAAGTCTCCTCAGCTCTGTCGGAGCTGAGGAAGACGATGATCAACAATAGGATAATATCAATAAAGCACAATAGGATAATAACAATAGGCTCAGAAGGGTGATTGGCAAGGTGGTGTCAGAGGTACAGACCACCTTCATACCAGGGAGACACATCCTGGACGGCTACGTGGCGGCAACAGAGATCCTGGCACACTGGAGAAGGAGCGGAAGAAAGGCCTTTTTGTGGAAGGTGGATTTTGCAAAGGCCTATGACTTGATGGAGTGGTCCTTCCTGTGGGCAGCTCTGGCTAAGAGGGGCTTTCCACAAATATGGATAAGATGGATGAAACAGTGCGTCACCACGGCATCTTTTTTGGTTCTCATTACCAGGAACCCGGCAGGAGGTTGGATACAGCCGAGGAGGGGCATGAGACAGGGCTGTCCCCTAGCACCGTTGCTCTTTGTGCTGGCGGCAGACGCATTGGCCAGGGCGACCGATAGAGCACGTGCGGAAGGAGTGCTACAGGGTTTCCCGTTGGGAGGAGGGGACGGTATCTCCGTCATGCAATATGCAGATGATACTCTCTTCTTTGTTGAGGGGTCAATGGCAGAGGCGAGAAGGTGCCGTATCATTCTGGGGATGTTCTGTGAAGCGTCTGGTATGCGGATAAACTACTCCAAGTCCTCTTTCGTTCAGTTCAACATGGAGGATGGGGAGGCTAGGAGGTGCTCGGAGGCACTGGGGACAGGAGAGGGGACCCTTCCAATTCAGTATTTGGGGTTGCCCCTGACAGATAGGAGGATCTCAGTGCAAGACTGGACACCGATGGCGGAAAGGATTGAGGGTTGGCTCTCGAGTTGGGCATCCAAGATGTTATCTAGATGAGGGCGACTAGTCCTTTTCAAGGCAGTGCTCTCTACAATACCGGTTTACTTTTCCTTTGTGATCAAGATGCCTCGGAAGGTGGAGGACAGAATCATCAGCTGCTTGAGAGATTTCTTCTGGACTAACTATGGGACATGAGGGAAAGGGGCGGGATTAGTGGCATGGAATGAGGTTTGTCTGCCGTTTAGGGAGAGGGGATTGGGAGTTAAGGAAGTAGGGAGGATGAATGATAGCCTTCTGACGAAATGGACAAGCTTCTGTGGGGGGAGGTCTCTTTGGTAGGAAGGATCCTGCACTCCTGCTATGGCAGACCAATGAGTTGGGAGCTCCTCACTTTGCCTCCGAGAGGAGTATCACACTTTTTGAGGAGTTTGTCTCAGGTGGCACCGAAGGTCCGCTCTTTTTTTACCCCGGTGCTTGGCTCGGGCGAAGTGTTTAGATTCTTGACAGACGACTGGACGGGTGATGGGGCGCTGGCAGAGCGATTCCTTAGGCTTGCAGCACTGACGCTTGATAGAGGCGCCTCGGTGGTGGAGGCGTGGAGTGGCACGTGGTGCCCGTCTTTTGTGGGCAACTTGTCAAACTAGAGGTATGCAGAAATGTAGGTGCTATTGCAGGATCTCCAGGATTGGCAATCGGAAGACAGTGTGGACCGATTCGAGTGGGAGGAGGGAGATTTCTTGGTGCGGGAGGCATATAGGAGACTCGGCGACTTGGCCATGATGGGGAATATCGACTTAGTCAGAGAATGCAGGCAACTCTCGGAGGCCTCCTGCCCTTTGAAGGTCAGAATATTCGCGTGGCTCCTCAGGAGAGGATGACTGGTGACCAGGACGTGGAGAGCCCGCTAGGTGCCATGTGCGGACAGGTCTTACCCGCTCTGTGGCCAAGCGGACGAGGATACTGACCATCTCTTCTTCGCTTGCTCGATGGTGAAACGGACTTGGGAACAAATGGGTGACTGGTGGTGGGCAATATACTCCCAGTCGGATTTCTGGTAGTTGTTCAGGTGTGGCGGGGTCAACAGAGAGAGTCAGGTGTTCCGGTCGAGGAAAGAACGGGCCAGATCTTTGGCGGTTCTATGGGCGCTCTGGCTGGGGAGAATGAAGTGGTGTTTAGGGGACAACACCTCTATGTAGATAATTTTGTGGGGGCTGCGAAATCTTTGGTGTTGGGTTGGAGTGCCGCCTTTTGATGTAAATTCTAACATTTTGTATTAATGAATATCTGGGTGGGATCTAAAGAATCACCAACCTTTTTCCCTTTCAAAAAAAAAAAAAAGCACAAGTCTAATAACTAGAATTCGATCCTAAGATTATTACTAAGTGATCTGGAGCTTTATAGGTGGATTGAAGGATTGTAGCTCTGATTTGAACTCGCCAGAGCTCACCGGAGCTCTAGTGAAGGCTGAAAATTTAGTCTGGAGATCAAATCTCCAAGAAAACTATCAAGAGTTGACGCAAAAGTTTCCTAAGGTTCTACAGAACCTCAAGAACACAACAATTATCTCAATTAAACATTAGACTCAAGATATGATCAAGAAATACTTGTAGAATCAAACTTGAGTTTGCCAGAACTCAGGGATAAGGATCTCAATTAATTGAGTGAGGGAAAACATTTAGGAAGTGAATACGATCGTGCATATGAGAGGAATTAGTGAATAAACTCCTCTTGAGCTGCCATTGACAGTGAGCTCAAGATGTTGAGGTAAATTGGGCGTTTCTTATATAATAGTTATTTACTCTAATTAATAGAGGAAACATGGTCCTTATAATGTGGTGGAGGTGTTGGAGGACCCAACTGGGTGTGGTTTTGATTCTGAAGCCTTGCCATAGACAGTGAAAGCTTCAGGTGAGGGTGGAGATGAATTAAGTGATAGAATGTGTAATCAAGGATATAAAGAAGTGATAATTGGTCATGAAGTGATGTGGAGGGTGATCAGAATGTGGAAAAGATGGATTGAAATCCAGTGAGGTTGGATTTAGCCTCACTGGAGATAGAGAAGAAAAACAAATATAAGATTAACTAATGCTAATCTACTTGCCTAACTAAGCTAAAACTAATCCTAAGAGATTTAAGAAACTTATTTGAGGAAATGGTGAGGGATCTCATTGTTGGCAGGGTAAGATCAGGAAGAACTTTGAGGTGAGTCGGAGGAAGTTCTAGCGGCGATTGAAGCATAGAAGAAAGGGAATTGGAGCGCTCCTTGGTCTTGTCACGACTGCTGAAGTGGATGAGGTGGTGAGAGAGCCGAGCTCTCTGCCAGAGAAGCTCCGAGAAGAGGAAGAAAAGTCGCCAGAGGGGATCGAATAGACTGTGAGCCAACTTAGTTGGGGGAAGAAGGGAGTAGCTAACGGAGATCAGAGGTCAGGGGGTCTATTTATAAGTAGAGAGGGAGGTGAGGAGCTAGGAATTTGGACGCAATCATGTCTAGATATATGGGAATTAGGGTGCTCCTTCTCTGGTGTCAGTGAACTCACTACGTCGGAGCTAGTTAGGATTTGGACCATTTGGTCCGTTGGATGTGAAGGATGCAGTCAGCGGAGCTCTGGCGGCAACGTGCGTGCCCGTGTGATGTTGATAAGACGATGATCAGAGTGATGGAGAAACCAGAGCTCGAGGACCGTTCATGAGGTTGAAGGATTTAGGAAGAAGATTGAAGGAGCTTTCTGGAAATAAAGGACCTGTTCGAAAGGAAAAGGACTCGATTGTCATGAAAGATAAGGGCATAAATGCAAACAGTTGGTTTAATGGCTTATTTTAATTTATTTATGTTTCAACTTTTTATGTAATATTATAACTAATGTAAATAACATATTTATGCCATGAAATTATATTTTTGCCCATTTTAGCTATATTTATTTAGGTACTTACATGATTGAGTTAATTAAGGACTATATATATAAGTTATATATATAATGCTTTATATGTAGCTTTAAGGTTTTATTCGAGACCTATTAATTAATTAAACTTAAGTTAACAATAGCTAAGCCTTAATTTAATGATTTTATCATATTTACAAGGTCCCAGTCAATTTACTCTAAATATATTATTAACCCTGTATTAATATTATTCACTGGTAATTAACTAGGAAGATTAGCTAATTTCTGTGTGGAGGTAAAGAATCCATATAGCCGAACCCACTTAATGTGGGGAAAGGCTTGATTGTTGTTGTTGTAGAAGCCATGCTGAGTTCCTCATGGGGGGTGGGGGGGGTTTTTAGGAGATGGTCCCACAACTTCTATATATGGGGACATGGAAATTGAGTTATTATTAACAAATGTTTGGCCCTCAATTTAATTGTTCTGTCTTTGTTTTTTTTTGTTTCTCGAAAGGTGAGAGAGTGGTTATTCGGTTGATAACCACCCAGAAAATGTATTAATTAGGGGCTTTAATCTAATTGTATTTGAGTTGGATGCTCTCACATGGCCATATCAGTCTAAACAAATGTTTGATCTAGGTGTTCTGGATCTTGTTAGGAAAAACTAATTGATGCATTGATTACCTCCAACCCTAAGACCCTATATATGTTGAAGGGTCCTGGGGAAAAACTTACATATGTCTTGGGAAAAAATGTATTCATTACTTCAAACTACAGAGAAAGGCATTCTTGACATCAAGTTGATGAAGACCCTAACTAAAATGTTTTGCGACAGAAATAAGGATCCGCACCATAGGAAGCTGAGCTATTGGAGAGAATGTGTTGAAATAGTCGATGCCATAGGTTTGGGTATATCCCTTGGTAACGAGCGGGGCCTTGTATCTTTTGATTGACCCATCTAGTTGATGCTTGACTATAAAGACCCAATGACAGGCAACAATTTTAGATCCCGCAGGGGGGTCAACTAGGGACCATGTCTCCCTTGATTACAATGCTGACATTTCTTCATCCATTGTCGCCTTCCAATGGGGATCTTCGATAGTGAGTTGGTGAGATGAGGGAATTTTTATAGCAACCAGCATAGAGACAAATTGTCAATGCTTTGGAGACAACTGAGCCAAGGAGACGTGCCTTGACATGGGATGTAAGGTGCAGGACCTAGTGCCTTTTCACAAGGCAATAGGCATATCAAGATCAATCTCATCATGAGTATTTGCTGAGATCTCTAGTGGAGAAGTAGGGTCACCTGTATTAATAGAACTAGAAGTGCCATCAGTCTTATTTGGGTTGGGGATTACCTCAAGTGCGGGTGATGACATTGGCATAAGAGGGGGGTCTTGAGGTTGTTCTACATGTGGTTGCTGTACGAGCACCTGTTTTCGTTCATGTGTAGATCAATTGAAATCTTCGGTCCTGCTAATCATTGGGTGTCACAGGCTACTTGGTAGTAGGGATAGAAAATGGAATTTGGGCCTCTTATTCATTTGTTGATACTTCCACACGGGATCCCACATAGAAATAGTAGGGAATGGACTCAAAAAAGGAGACATTGACGCTAACATAGTGGCACCTTTCAACTGGATCATAGCATCGATACCCCTTTTGAGTTATAGAATACCTTACAAAGATACACTTTACGACCCTAGGAGACAACTTATCGCTATTTGGGCCATGAACATGTACGAAGGATACACATCCAAAGGCCTTTGGAGGGACAGTGAAGAGTTCTTTATGAGGAAATAGAATAGAGTAGGGCACCTCTTCATCAAGAATAGTTGAAGGCATGTGATTAATTAAGTAGCATGTGGTGAGCATGACATCCCCTAGCATGAGGTTGGCATGCTATGCTGGATAAGAAATATACGTGCTACATCCAGAATGTGCCTCTGTTTTCTTTCAACCACACCATTTTATTGAGATATAGGGATAGCTAGTTTGATGAATAATCCCCTAGTTACGGAACATAGCTTGAAGGGTAGAGGAACAAAACTCTAAAGCATTGTTAGTCCACACAATTTTAATATTGCCATCAAACTATTTTTTTATTTCAACTAAGAAATGTTTAATAATAGATCCCACCTTAGTCTTGGACTTTAATAAAAATACCTAGGAGATACGGGAGAAATAGTCAACATCGATAAGATAGAAATGGTGGCCCAATTAATCAGGTGAATGACTGGGACCCCACACATCAAAATGCAAAAGTTCAAACAACTTAGAACTACACCCTTGTCGACCTGGGAAAGAGCTTTGGTGTTGCATCTCGAGTTTAAAGGACCTTGCACTGGAAAACAACAGTAGGTGGAATATGAGGAATAACCTGTCTTAGCTTTTATAATGGTAGATGTCCAAAATGTAAATGCAGAGGAAGCTCGAACCTCCAGAAGATGTTGAGGCATGACTAGCATAGGGAGTTTGTATCAGGCGATAGACCCCCCTTTCCTCATGGCCACAACCAATCACCTAGCCCGTTAGCATATGTTGCAACACAAGAGACAACATAAAAAATCCCATGACAGTGAAGCTCCTTCGTAATGTAACTAACAGATAACAGATTTAATGGAAAACCAGGAGCATGTGAAACATTCTGCAATTGGAGGTTAGGTGCTATTTTAATCTCCCCTTGACCAGTAACATGGGAGTTTCTACCGTTGGCCACTGTAATATTCCTTCTTGAGAAGCCAGGTTGCAACATGGTGAATTGTTGTGCCTTGCCATAGATGTGACACGAGATACCAGAGTCTACAAGCCATTTTGTACTATCTCCCACTATATATGAAACATAATGTATACCTAAGGTCTTGGCAACAGCAACAGTGTCACTAGTGCCAAAAGAGGAAGCCTAAGAATCGATGGAGAATTGGGAGAACTTCTAAACTAGATCATTAAATTTTGTTTGACTGATGGGTGTTGAATTAGGGTCCATGTCAGGTCCAGCCATCGCTTGATGGGCACTTGTAGGCTTTCCATGCTTGGTCCAGCATGATTCCTACACGTGCCCAGGCTTGTTGCAGTAGGTACACTGCACTATACCTCATCCGAAGCTACTGCGTCCGGTGTCACCTCGACCGCGATGTCGTCCACGAGAAGCTTGTGCTCCTCCTCTCCCTCTACCTTGGGAGACGACCATGGCAGAGGTTTGCTTTACTTGCCTAGTAGGTGCAAGGGAAACAACTAGCCTACTAAGCCTATTATAGGCCTCCTTAATGGTGGGTATCTCTAGTAAGATCAGCATCTGAGTTTGGGTGGCCTTGTAGGTTAGATCTAGTCCAGCAAGAAAATGCCCAACCATGGTCTAGGCCCTGTACAACTTTTGTGACTCACATGAACATACTGGTGTATATTCATTGAATCTCTCAAAGGCTGATTTTAAAGTGAAGTAATATTGAGCAAGTGGCTGTCCTTGCTTCATATGGACAATCGCATGGTGAAGTTGTAGAATCTGAGTAGCATTTTTATCTTGGGAATACGTGTGGCGAAGCGTATCCTACATCTTTTTTGTAGTCTTGTAATACATTACCTTTGTTGCGATCCTCTGTACAATTGTATTCATAATCCTCGCGTTAATTGTGGCGTTATCCTTTTTCCACGATGCATACTACCCGATCTTCTTGGTGGGCTTCGTTTCTAGAAGGATGTGTTCCTTGTCATGACCCTCAACCACATTGAGGATCGATTGCATCCATAGGCCGTAGTTGGACCCATTAAACTTGACTATGGGCCAAAAAGAAGGGGTTCTTGGAATCCCCTTGTCCTTCCTCTTCTCATGAGGAGGAATCTACTATCTCGGATGCCATCCTTGTCTATCAGAGCCCTCTCCTGGATCAAATAAACTAAATCAGGAGGGAAATTAGATTATACTCAAGCCCTAGATGGGCCTACTGGCGGTGTTGGGACTGGAGGTGGTCGGTGGTGTAGCTCCAGCGAGCTGGTGGCACCTTGGTGACTGTGGATTAGTGGAGCACCTCCACATGAGTCGACTCAACCCCTCAGAAGGTGGAACGAGGACCAAAGTTGACGTTGGTGGTTGGTCCCATTGGATAGATTGAGTGGCGCTCCATCAATCAAGGAGAGCTGTCTGCAACGCACTGTCGGCCGAGCAGTCACCGGAAAGGGCGCAACTAGCTGGTGATGGGCCAATGACCCCCACGAAGGTGGATGCCGACGATAGGCAGCCAGGAGAGGCTGATTTGGTCAAAGCTCCACCGGTGTGAACAATACCTAGTTCAAGAATAGTTCATCAGTGAAATTTCTAGGGCATAGATTACAATGCAATGAGTTTTTGATGGAGAAGAAATGCAAAGGGAATCAAGGAGGTATCGATGTTAGCCTAGGATTGCTCTTTGTACCATATTAGGAAAAATTAATTGATGCATTCATTACCTCCAACCCTAGGAGCCTATATGTAGCAAAGGGTCCTAGGAAAAAGCTTACATATGCCCCTACTTGGGGAGAAAGCTACAAGGAAAAATAACAGACATGTACTCAAAGAAGGAGAAAATAATATGATGCGTCGGACTGGTCTAATGGTGATTTCCATCAAAAGCTGAAACAGTTATAGAATTGCCAAGAGACTGAAGGTTGGGGATAAGGTTGAACTGAACCAGCAAAAATTGAATTTAAATTGATGAATTTTAAAGCAATTTTAATCTCTGGTTCTAAATTTTAAAGTAACTTTGCTTATTATTATGGTCGTCACCAATGTAATATAATCATGGGATTCCGGTCAATGGAAAGATATCTAATTCTTCAAAAAAATTCCTTTCAGCATATGGAGTTTTTATATGATGATGCATATCACCGTAAAGCCAAATCTGATAGAAAATAAATGATTATTTTCAACATTGTATTTTTACTTGCCATTTTCTTCTTGCCTTTTGTATCAGATTTCACAATTTTTGGAATCTCAAGGATTTATTGATTATGTGGAAAGAGTTATTACGTCTGATGAAAGTAATAACCTTCTTAACAAGTTACAAGATGCCATTGGCAGAGGGCAGAACCCTAATAGTATCCTTCCATCTTTGATAGTGGATCCCGAGATCTTAACTATATCAGATGCTGATTCTGGACATGCAGGTCAGTTTGTTGTTTTTGTATAACTAGTTGCATCTTTTAATGCCGTGTTCTTTTTCGAGCACTTTGGGTTTTTAAATAGTTCTAGGATACGAGTATTTCATTTGTATATTGTAAATGTCCATTCCTGACATTGCTAATTACTGATGTCAAGTTGGTTCTTTGTTGATTGATTAGGATCTGGAGCGAAGTACTGTTATGATAGATTTCCTGCAAATTTTAGAACAGAAGAGCAGCAAGAAAAGCGGCGTATATTCTTAGCAGCAGCAAGTGGGGCATTTGATGTATCTGGAAAGCATACTGCAAGGTTATATGGATGATAAAATTTACCACTATAAATAGCATAATGGAATATGTTGCAACAATCTTGCATTATTGGATATTCAGTTTTGTGGTTTATGTATGGGACCTCTCCCCATTAGATTGATGATTAGAGTTGATGATGCCCTCACATATCATAAAATACATAGGTCACATGGCCCTAACATTCTAGATTTAATCTTCCTCTTCCAGTTAGAAATGTTCACATCACATATTTTGAGCCTGTCTTCAAGGAAGACTGCATGTTGAGCAAGTTATGAGTAAGTGGTAGATGACAAATTTCGAGATTAGACCATAGATAAATGAATTGTCAATTCTTTCCATTAAATGCCATTGGCTTTGTGTCAGATTCACTTGCAAAAATGAACATAATAAAAATCATTGTTTTCACCAAGGGTGTGGTTACTTGGTAGAACACTCTATTTGGCATCTTTATTCATGAGATTGAAGTCCATGATTGCTGCATTTTCCACAAAGTGAAGACATCTTGCCATTATGGCATCTGTAGTGCCTATTGGTTCTATATCAGGGGAGTACAAATATGTAACTTTCGCGTACTTTTCCCAGTTTTCTCCTTAAAGATTCTGGGTCATAAAAGCAAGTGTTTTCTGTGTTGCTTCTCTGGCATGCATGTTATGTTCTCTTGATGCTTCTATATCCAAGCTAGAATATGATACTATTTTGATATATTGGTTGCTGTGGGATTTACTCATATGTGAAGCAATTGAATTTGGTTTCTAGAAATCCTAGTTTTATGCTAAATTATTGAAGTTGAGAACACTATCTTGTGCAGTCCTTATCATCTACTATTGTCATATGCTATTTCTAGCATATCAATAGTATCAGAACCAAAATAGTGTTTATAGTGGTAGTAATTTGAATGATATGGAACCCATGCTAGGGATGGCAACTTGAGGACTGTAGGGGAGAGGGTGGGAGATGGGTTTGAGAGGTAGGAGGTGGATAGGCGAGGTTGTTGTTGGGTTAGATGTGAAGCATGTGTCCTTTGTTGGGGTCTGAGTTATGTGGAGGGATTAGAACCGGTGAAGAGGTGGGACTATTATGGTTGCATTACAATCTTGGTTGTGGGTTGGCGAAAGCTTCGGCTAGTGCAACAACCCTAGTGGTGTGGTGGCAGTTGCATTTGGTGGGTGTTGAAGAAAAAACTTTTTCGGTTTAGTGGCTTTTTGATTTTTGTCTTGTTTACACTCCTTTCTTTTTCTTGAGGGCATATCTATAATTTTCCTATAGCTTACCTCTATATATAGAGGTCTAGGATTCTTCTTGAGAATATAAAATAGCCTTTGCTTCTGTCTCTGAGCTTGAGTTGATGTCGTCGGTGTGGAAGGTGGCTGTTTTTGCAAAGATCAAGGTATTGTTGTTTGGTTTGCATTTTTCCGACGTCGCTCGGTTGAGGTTTCAAGTTTTGAATTTTAATGAGTTTTCAATTATTTGGAGTTCTCCTGGTCCTTATGAGGGTGCTAATAATGAGTGTGTTCCTTTCGTCCTTCTATGTTGTTTCACATTATTGGAATACTGTTGAGGTGGAGGATGATTGGAATAGTGATTGCATTGTGTTCTCCTTTCGCAAGAGTGAGGAGATGCCATGGTGTTGGCCTACATGAAGGTGATGCTACTGCAGTGATGGTTGAGGCTGGGATTTTGAGTGGAAAAAAGCTTCCTATCAAGGAGATATTTCAGTTTGGGGGTTGTACGTGTATGATTCGGTTTGAAGAGGTGACAACAAAGTTGCACGATGGAGTTTCTTATGCACAGGTGGTTGTTGATGGATTGGATAGGTGCAGAACAGGCGTTGTAGTTGTTGGATTGACGAGGAAGGCTGCTCCGGTGGCCATAGGAGTTCATGGCGATGGGGCGATGGTCGTTGGTGGAGGTTGTCAGGAAGCGATGAGTTTGGAAACCCAAGATGTGACAACTGGACGATTTCGAAAGTTCCAAAATCATCCATCCTGTTGGTAAAACTAATTCCGAGATTTTTAGGTAGGTTGTTGATTAGGTTGGCTTTCCAATTTTGGAAAAGTTGGCTGGTGAGTCTGCTGATGTGGGAGATGAATCGTTGGAGCTAGCACATGACGCTGAGGTGGTGAGGGAACCGTTACGATTTGCTGAGGTGGCACTTGATCAATAACCGATGGAGGTGATATCATGATCTGCTGAGGTTGTGTGTGAGCTATTTTCCAACGATAACCAGGCAGCATCTAGATCCTTTGAGGGATCCGGACGTGGTGAGTCAATATTCTCGAAAGAACTACCTTCTTACTCTTCGTATATTATGGGTGGGGGTCCCTCTCTTGCTGTTGAAGACATGTTGCAGGTGATGAGCACGTTGGAGCAACAGACAATGGGTCGAATGGATGGAAATGCTCGAGATTTCCATGGCTCGATGATGAAGGTTATGGATCAGCTTTTTGACATTTCGTGGGATTCTTCGCAGGTGACTGTTGGACCCAATTTTGGGTCTGGTCGTGGTGACTTTTCCTCTAATGTTGTACCTTTGGAGCCATCACTTGATGTTTTGGGGCAAGAGTAGGGGGGTCCTGTTGGTTTTTCTGATTTGGTGCAGGTGGCTGGGATTCCAACAACTTTCGGGTATATTTTCAATGCTCCCTCAAGGGGCCTAGGGAATGGTGGCCTCACGAAGGTGGCTGCTGTCTGCTGCAAGGTCAGATATGATGGGAAAGGAAAAGGTGTGGCAGTGCAGTCCTCATCTAGCCGTTCATCAAATTTGTCACGAATCATCCATCAGAAGCATAAATTGATGTTGAGTGCTTGTTATAAACGTAAGAAGTTTTCAAAGAACAAGAAGGAAGAGGGATGTGGGGAGGAGGATCTGAAGATGGTTAATGGGCGAGTGGCAAAGGTTGTTGGGGTGATGAAGGTGCACAGAGGGGTGGTTAACGGATCTATTAATGCTTAGAGTGCTTTCTTGGAATGTTCGAGGGCTCTAGGATGAAGAGCGAAGATCTACTCTTGAATGATATCTGGCTGAGTGGAAGATTGATATTGTGATGCTCCAGGAAACACATTTGGATGCATTATTGGTGCAGATGAAGAATAATATTTGTTGTGATAGATATTCGGAGTATCTTGAAATAAAGGCAGAAGGTAGAATGGGAGGCATTCTTGTCTTGTGGCATCGGGATCATTTTCAGCTTGATTCTTCTTTGATTGATGGAAGGGTGTTGTCAGTAGCACTGACTAGAAAAGCAGATGATTTCTCCTTTGTTGTCTCATGTGTGTACAGGCCATGTGAGGATTCAGTTAGACCGGTCTTCTGGGAGGAGATTTCATGGGCTTCAAATTTTGTGTGATGGGCGATGATTTTAATGTAACCCTCCATATGGAAGATATATTGGATGGGAGATGTGATAGAGCTATGCTTGATTTTCAGCATACAATTCAGGAGATCGAGTTGGTGGACCTTTCGCTATTAGGGTCTCGGTTTACTTGGAGGAATGGCCATGGGGCTGCATCGTGTATAGATAGATTTCTTTGTAACTTTGGTATGGCTGAGGCCTTTCATGGTGCGGATGTGGTGGCATGTGACAGATTGTTCTCGAGTCATACACCGTTGTTATGGAGAAGTAATGAAAATGCAAAATTCGCTATATATTTTAAGTTCCGGAAATCATGGTTGAAGGAGCCAGGTTTGAAGGACTTGATACATGACAGATGGATGGCTATACTAGAGTGTTCATTGGCTACACGTACTTTAGCGAGTAGAATACGAGCTATCCGGGAGGTGATGATGGAGTTTAGGCATGGTTTATGCCTACGTAGAGAGTTAAGGAATGAGGCGTTATCGAGGATATCGGCATTGCATAGACAGGAAGAGGAGGTGAGTTTGACAATTGATGAGTGTCAGGAACGTAGGAGGATGCAAACAGTGGTTTTGGAGGAAGACCATAAGCTGGAGATGGATTTGAGGTAGAAATTAAGATAATTATGGTTAATGAGGGAGATTCTAATACAAAATGTTTTCATATGTCAGCAGGAGAGTAAATATGATTAATGTTTCGAAGGTTCGTAATCATGTGGTACATGATTGGAGGCAGATTTATGATGCTTTTCGTAATCATTTTCATGAGTTTAGTAGAAAGCAACATGGTGGTGATTGGCATATGGGTACCTCAGAGTTAGTACAAGTTAAGGAAGATGTGAAGGTGGATCTTGTTTGTGAGGTGGGAGAGGAGGAAATTATTGTTGCATTTAATGGGTTGAAGGTGGAGGCCTCGCCAGGACTAGATGGCTTGCAGATTCTTTTTTATAAGGAAATGTGGGATATTGTGGGGGCGAGATGTGGTGGCCATAATTCGGGAATTCTTTGAAGGTGTTGGGATTTTGAAATGGACCACGCGGCATCTGCCACGAAGGCCCAACGTGATTGGTGGTTTGGGTTCCCAAGAACCAAACTTGGGTGCACCTAAACTGGTGGTTTTCCTATTTTTAGTAAAGTTAATTTAGGAATAAAAGTTGTGAGATTTGTTTTAGTTGAGAGATGGGATCTTTCTATATGAGAAAAGATCTTATCTCTAGAAATAGGAATGTTGGTTACTATTTTTAGGGATATGTTCTCTCTTTAAATAGTCTTCCCAAGTTGTTTTCTTTGAGCAATAAAGCAAATTCTTCCAATCAACCTCCTCTCCTCCTCTTCCTTCTTCAAACAATAGGGTCGGCTAAATCAAGGAAGGACCTCTGCTCTTCCACATGCACTAGCAGATCAGGCCACCGGTTCAGGCCCTTCAGACCGGCCTCTCCTTCCTCCAATAGACAGGCTGCACACTGCAGGTCGATCTGCTAGTTCTTGCAGACAGTCTCTTTGCCTCTGCAAGGGTTCTCCTTGGTCTACAGACCTATTTCTTGATCTGCCTCCAGCAGATCAGGGACTCGTACGGCCTTTGTAGGACTTTTCCACACTCTGGATTGCACAAATCGCAACATGGTATCAGAGCAGCAACGCTCTGGGCCATTATTGTGGAAAGGTGTAGCGCTGCACCACTAAATTGCATCAACCTCCACTTAAGGTCGAAGTCTTTCTCGACCTCTAAAAGCCGAAGTCTTTTCCAGCTAGGCCGAAGTCTTTTCCAATTCAAACTATCATGGAGGATGATGGGAAATTCAGAAATACAAGTTTCTGATGAAACTAAGATGCTTGTGCACAGAACCACAATTGAATTGATTGGTTCTTCCAACTACGTTCTCTGGGCACGTGCATTCAAGATCTTTGTTGGTGGGTAGGAGAAACTGAACATCCTTTTTGAAGAAGCACCCGACATAAAGATGCAACCAAGGAGAAGTGGGAGAAGGAGAATTATCTGGTAATGAACTGGCTCATGAATTCTGTTGATCCTAATATTACTTTTAATATGTTATACAAGGCAACGACAAAAGACATCTAGGAAACCCTTGAGAGGCGATTTGCAAAGAAGACTGGGTGCGCCAAGCTTGCAGACATCTATTGGCCCATTTGGAATATAAGTCAAGGTGATCTGTCCCTTGATGCTTACTATGCAAAGATGAAGAGTCTATTCGAGGAACTCAACATCTACGAGCCAACATGTTATGACAAACAATTCGAGTTACGTGCAACATGGCAAGCTTTCAAGTTTCTAGGGGGGCTTCATCCTTGATATCAACCAATTCGTGATCAAATTTTATCTATGGAGGAGGACGTTAACTTCGAGATGATTTATAGTCGCATCGAGAAATTAGAGATCTCAAGTCCAGCCGAGACACCTATTGTAGACAAATTTGAGTCCACGACCTTGAGTGCTACTAAGGAAGGAATTGGGCGTGGAAGAGGACACGGGCCTAGTTGCATCTTTCCTCCATGCCAGCATTGTGAACGCAACAATCATGATTCAAAAACATGCTGGACCAAATATGGTTATCCTCCTCGCGACAAGGATCTCACTTCACTATTTCAGATCTTGAGAAAATCCTTGCCTCATCGAAAGAAGAAAAGAAGACGATGGCTATCGCTATCACATGTGAGGTTGTGGAAGATGAAGCCAACACTTCTGAAGTTGCAACAGGTCTTGTTGTGGATTCTAAGATGCCACTCGGAAATTTTGATGATGCGGATAAAGAAGAATGGTGGGGCGTCTAGCCTCACCAGTGAAGACCAAGTTGAAGGCCTCCTGGTCTTCGACTGGAGGGGGAGTGTTGGGATTTGGAGATTGACGCCACGTGGCAACCATCAGACCACGTGGCAGTGCCACGTGGCAAGATTTGAAGGCCCAACGTGACTGGTGGTTTGGGTTCCCAAGAACCAAACTTGGGTGCACCAAAATTGGTGGTTTTCCTATTTTTAATAAAGTCAATTTAGGAATAAAAGTTCTGGGATTTGTTTTAGTTGAGAAATAAGATGTTTCCATATGAGAAAAGATCTTATCTCTAGAAATAGGAATGTTGGTTACTATTTTTAGGGATATGTCCTCTCTATAAATAGCGAGTCTTCCTAAGTTGTTTTCTTTGAGCAATAAAGCAAATTCTTTCAATAAAGCTCCTCTCCTCGTCCTTCTTCAAACAACGGGGTCGGCTAAATCAAGGAAGGACCTCTACCCTTCCATGTGCACCAGTAGATCAGGCCACTGGTTCAGGCCGATTTAGGCTGGTTTAGGCCCTCCAGACTGGCCTCTCTTTCCTCCAGCAGTCCAGTTGCACACTGCAGGCTGATTTGCTAGTTACTGTAGGCTGTCTCTCTGCCTTTGCAGGGGTTCTCCTTGGTCTACAGACCTATTTCTTGATTTCCCTTTAGCAGATCAGGGACTCGTGCGGCCTTTGTAGGACTTCTCCACACTCTGGATTGCACAAATCGCAACAGAAGGTAATGAAGGTTTCGAAATGATAAATCATTTTTATTTATTCCTTTTACCAAAGAAGACAAGTGCAGAGTTGGTTGATGACTTTAGGCCCTCTAGACTAGCCTCTCCTTCCTCCAGCAGTTTGGTTGCACACTGCAGGCCGATCTGCTAGTTCCTGTAGGCAGTCTCTCTGCCTTTACAGGGGTTCTCCTTGGTCTATAGACCTATTTCTTGATCTGCCTCTAGCAGATCAGGGACTCGTGCGGCCTTTGCAGGACTTCTCCATACTCTGGACTGCACAAATCGCAACAGAAGGTAATGAAGGTTTCGAAATGATAAATCATTTTTATTTATTCCTTTTACCAAAGAAGATACATGTAGAGTTGGTTGATGAGTTTAGGCTGATAGCTTTATCCAATTCTAATTATGTGTTGGTGGCCAAGATTTTAGCAAATAGATTGCGACATGTTTTGCCTGATCTGATTTCTTCGGTCCAATCGGCCTTTATTAAGGGTATCTTTGCAAGAGTCCTTTGTTTTGGCAGAGGGGTTGGTGGTGGCTTGGAAAAGAAGATGGAAGTTGGCTTTCTTATGGAAAGTGGACTTTTTAAAGGCTTACGATTTGAATTCGTGGGCCTAATTGTGTGATATTTTGATGAGGTGGGGTTTCCCTTTGAAATGGGTTCAAATGATGAAGAGATGTGTGACCACATCTTCCTTTTCTGTGCTTCTTAATGGACGCTCCAATGGATCTTGGTTCCAACCACAATGGAGAGTTAAGCAAGGGTGCCCATTAGCCCCTATGCTTTTTGATATAGCAGTGGACACGCCAGCTTCTTTGGCGTTCAAGGCATGCGAAGGTCAATTGTTTAATGGATTCACAACTAAAGGAGATGGCACTTTAGTCCCCCTTTATTGCAATATGCAGATGATACAACATTCTTTGTGGAGGGTGGTAGGTTGGAGGCATCCCATGTTGCTTCTTTGGTAAGGATTTTTGCTGATATAACAGGTTTGAAGATTAACAGAAGGCTACCTTTATTAGTGCCGTTTTCCATTCCGAAGAGGGAGGTTGGGGAGATTGCTAATATTCTAGAGACACTTGTTCCTTTATTAGTGCTGTTTTCCATTCCGAAGAGGGAGGTTGGGGAGATTGCTAATATTCTAGAGACACTTGTGTCACATTTGCCGATTAAATACCTTAGACTTCCATTGAAAGGAAGGAAGCTCGCGGTTGTTGACTGGGATGGTGTGGTGGAGAGGTTGACAAAAAGATTGTCATCATGGAGTGGTAGGCTTCTATCGAGAGGTCGTTTGGTGCTTCTGAAGTTTGTCCTATCTTCCATACCGGGCTTTTTCCTATCTGTTTTTAGGCCGTCGAAGAAAATTAGCAGATCTATGGATATTATTCTGAAAATGTTCTTTTGGAAGCATACAGATCATGTGGGGAGATTTGCCCAAATTTTTTCCTAGAATGAAATATGTCTACCTAAATGTGAAGGTGGATTGGGGGTAAGGCGATTAGATGAGTTCAATAGGGCCTTACTACTTAAATGGGTGGTGAAAATTCTCTTTGGAGATTTGTCCATGGCCAATATGGTTCTGAGAGATTCATATGGGGTGGATATGGATTTGAGGGAGCGAGTTCTCCTTAAGAGAGGGTCTTCTACATTTGGGCAGTCCATGAGACTGGTGCTACATGCTCCATTGGTGATTTCAGTCCGATCCTGGGTGATGGTGTGGATTTTAAGTTTTGGTTGAATGATTGGAGTGGATTGGGGAGATTTTTAGAACTGTTTTCAAGAGTTTTTCAGTTGATCGGCAATAAAGGAGCATCTATTGGTGAAGTGTGTGATGAACATAATATTTGGGACTTTAGACTACCTCTCGGACTGTCGGAGTCCACTCTACAGGAGTTTCAGTAGCTCTTGCACACTATTTCAAATTTGAAGCCGGATAGAAACTATAAGGATACCTTCAGTTGGAGAAATGAGGTCTTTACGATGAAGAAGGCCTATTCAAGATTGATTTTTGTTG
Source organism: Thalassia testudinum (assembly GCA_037157565.1). NCBI lineage: Eukaryota > Viridiplantae > Streptophyta > Magnoliopsida > Alismatales > Hydrocharitaceae > Thalassia > Thalassia testudinum. Next base: position 17,808,673 of record JAZHRO010000026.1, on the reverse strand, counting down.
ATGGAGAAAATGATGGCACTAGGAAAGATTTAGAATGCTTGTTGCCTTTGAAGATAAAAGTCTTTTTGTGGTTGTTATGGAGGGATGATATGGATGTCGTGTGTGCTCTCTGTCAAGCTATTGAGGAAGATCTGGATCACTTTTTCTTCAGTTTCCCCTTCTCCAAGGATGTCTGGCAGGTCTTGCAACTTCGTACGGTTGATGTCTCTAACTTCTCATCCTTTTGGAGATCTTTCCAGGACCATTACAATCTGGATGTTGCTGGCTAGGTGAAAGGATTTGCAGCAATATGGTGCTTATGGCTGCAACGGAATGGCAAGATTTTTAGAGAGGGGCGTTGTTGGGTGGAAAATGTAGTGAGGGAGGTTAATTATTTGTCTAAATTTTGGCTCCAAAATCTATAAGTCTGTTCCTTTTACTTAATACAATTTGCTAGATGATTACTGATCTCAGGTAATCTTCCTTTTTCTTTCTCAAAAAAAAAACATGATATCAAAGGAAGAATTCTAGGACGATGGTTGATGCCACCTTGACTCCCATCTTTTTTGTCTCTTTCCATCAAATAAACACAACAAAAAAAACCCTAAAACTTTGAGTTCATCCAATCTTTGTTCTTCGTTCTTGATCAGAACTCTACTGGAGCATTGCTATCGGGACAACCATTGATCGACGACCCATCGATGGGCCTCCAGCCACTGGTAGCTGACCGGTGTCGGTTGCCGCTGGCAAGTTTGACCTGATTTTCGTTGGACTCCACTTAAGTCTGGGCAATAGAGGCTCCGATCAAGGCTTGCGAAGCCCTTTTGGGTGTTGCTTGACCCTTTTAGGTCCAGTTAGGGCTTACTTGGTCTCCTCTTGACCCTCTTTATTCTAGCTGGGGCCTGCTCGTGCATATATTGGGTCTCCTTGGTCCTATCAAGGGGTGCTGTCACAATTACAGGCCTTCTTTGAGTTGAATAGGATGTGTGGCTGAGTTTAGGTATCTGTGTTTATCTCTGATGATGTGATTCTGATCTTCTACAGATCTAAAGAGTATTCTAGATTTCTCAGTTTAGTAGGCTTCTTGTGTGGGATTCCAATTTGGATGAAGCTATATGGCATCCGAAGATGTTGATGGATCGTCTTAAGGTGCTGGGACTCAACGGGAGTTTAAGAATCTCTTCTTTGGCTAGATCGTGAAGTTTGACGGGACTAATCATGTGCTATGGTTACAAACCTTTCCTAATGGTGTTGAGGAATGTAGAGAACATCCAGGCCAAATTGGAATCCAAGAAGTGTTTATTTGCTATGATTGTCTCTCAGGAAAGAGGTAGAGGAAGTTTGTTGTCTACTCGAGGATGTGGATGTGGTTATCGTTTCTAGAGACCCAGGATTGAGTATTATGCCTTCACTACACTTAGGCTAGTGCTCGAGATAGTGACCATTGCACAAATTGAGTTTGATACATAATTCAAACACTTGGATAGTATAGAGCTTCTTAAGTGGGTGTTGCGTGCCAATTTCAGGTAGAGGATGTAGATTGGTTGGTTGAGTCGGGTGCATCCTAACACATGTGGTGATGCATGATAGTTCTCCAGACTGAGACTGGATACAATATGCAGAACCATATTGGTTGCTGATGGGTGACATTCCCCTATTACAGGTATATGTTGCGCCTCATATATGGTTGGAGAATGTTCTTCTTGCTGTAGACTTTCCCTTAAGCTTAATATATGTTAGTTGAATTACAAAGATATTGAATTGTAGAGTAGTGTTCGATGCTGGGTCACTTACATTTCAGGACATTAATAGGACGAGTTATTGGCTATGGGCATGGGAAGGTGGTGTCTATCGCCTCCTACGATCACCATATGCTAGTCATGCATCCCTTTCATATGGAGGGTCTTCTAGTTATCTATGGCATCCCTGATTTGGCCATCTCCCCTTATCTAAGCTTAGATGGGTGATACTGTAGATTCTGCCAACTGTTACATTCCAATGAAAAGCTTGCTAACCTGGTAAGCATTATAGGATCTCCTTTCTAAGAATGCAACATTGAAGCTTTGAGGTGATGTTCCAGTTGCCTCATTTGGATATTTGGGGATCTAGTTGTGCTCGTGATCATTCCGTTCTCCGGTTTTACCTTGTTGTGGATAATTTTTCTCTCTTGATTTGGCTATGCTTGTTTTGTGAAAAGGGATTTGGTTATTCTTATTGAAATCCAAGTCTGAAGATGGTAATATGATGAAAACCTTTCTGGTGGAGATCAAAAATTAATTTGGGGTCAATGTAAATGTCGTTTGGTCAGATATAATCCAAACTAGTTGCCTTTACATGTCTCAGCAAAATGGCATGGCAGAAAGGAAGCATGAACACATTTTGGATGTAGTATGGACACTTTTGATCTAGAGAAGCCTACCAACTTCACATTGGGGAGATGCGGTGTTAACTACTTATACCTCATTAATTGGATGCCATCTACTGTACTTGATGGAAGTGCCTTTCTTCAGTCCTTTTTCTTGATCGTGAGCTTTTTGGGGTTCTACTTAAGGTTTTTGGATGCATTGCATTTATACATCTTTAGGGCCTTAATAGGGATGAACTTGCACCTCGAACAGTGAAGTATGTCTTTATTAGGTATGCAAGGATTCACAAGGGCTGTAGATGTTATGATCTTATTGGTTGATGCTATTATGTATGTGTAGGCATCACTTTGATGAGTTTAAACTTTATTATTCTACGTTTGGTTCATGCATTTCCATGCCAACACTTGAGGGTGAGGAAGTCATCCCCATTCCAATACTCTTAAATGAACCATGGAGACAACCAAAGAGCATATTCAGGATGATCTATACTTGTTGTCAGATTCAGTTGGAAGAGCCACATCCTTCAGAGCCAGTTTCAGAGCTGGTATCCACTCCTAAGGAGAGTCCTGTACCTGAAGATTTGGAGACTACTGTTCTTGTTAGTTAGGGAGATTCAGATAGACCTTAGCAGCTTGAGATTGTAGCAACTGAAGAATCTGATCTTGAGCCAGATGAGGCAAATGATCTAGTGGATGACAGTTTTAATTTGCCTATTGCCTTGCAGAAGGGTACTAGGTCATGTACTTTGTATCCAATGTCCAAACACGTCTATAACAAGTCTCTCTCCTTAGTATCGACCGTTTGCTATCACTTTCTCTACTGTTTGGACACCTACCATTCATCAAAAGGTACTCTATGATCCAAAGTGGCGATAGGTTATGGAGGAAGAGATGGTTGCATTAGCCTTATGTGGAACTTGGAGCCTTGTTTAGTGACTTCAGTCTCCAAGTGATGCAACTGTGATAGGATGCAAATGGTTGTTCATTGTCAAATATTGCCTTAGACATATGGAGTTGACTCCTTTGACACATTATCTCCGGTTGTTCGACTTCCCACAGTATGCATACTTATTTTGGTGGTTGTTCATTGTAACTGGCCTTTCCACCAACTTGATGTTAAGAATACTTTCCTTTACGGTGATCTAAAAGAGGAAGCCTACATGCAGCAACCTCTGAGATTTGAGGTTAAGGAGGAGTGTTCTAAGGTTTGCAAACTATATAAGGCAATTTATGAATTCAAGCATAGTTCAAGTGCATGGTTTCAAAAGCTCTCAGAAGTGATTGAAAGAGTTGGCTTCAAGAGATTTTCTACTGACCACTCTCTATTCATAAAGAAGATTGGAAAAGCAATGATAGTGATGCTCGTGTATGTGGATGATATTATACTGATATGGGATGATGTGGATGGCATTACAATTACTAAGGAATTTCTGTCCAAGCAATTTGTTACAAAGGACTTGTGTCCACTCTGTTAGTTTCTTGGAATTGAGGTGACTGGGAATGCACGTGGAGTAGTTCTTTCTCAAAGGATGTATGTAGTAGATCTACTCCAAGAGACTAGCATCCTAGGGGCAAAGCTTGCTTTTATCACTATGGATCCTAGTGTGCATCTATATGAAGATAACTTAGAATTAGTTAATGCTAGGACGTTTAGATGTTTAGTAGGGAAGCTACTATATGCCACTATCATAAGGCCTGACATTGCATTTGTGGTAAGCATAGTGAGCCAGTTCATAGATAGACCAAGGAAGGTACATTGGGATGCAGCTACAATGATCCTTAGGTACTTGAAATTGGCTCCAGGAAAGGGGTTGCTATTTACTCGTGGGAGTTCTTTACATGTGATAGCCTACACAGATGTCGATTATGATGGTTGTCCTAAAGATAGGAAATCTACTATTGGTTTTTGTGCCTTTATTGGGCGTAACCTTGTTACATGACGAAGCAAGAAGAAAATTGTGGTAGCTAGGTCGAGTATAGAGTTATGGTTCAAACCACATCTGAGTTCATGTGGATTAGATCTGTTCTAATGGAACTACATGTTCTAGTATTTGGCTCCATGGAGATGATGTGTGATAACAAGGCAACGCTTTTCATTGCTAACAATCTAGTCTTCCATGAAAGAGCTAAACACGTAGAGGTGGATTGTCACTATACTCCTGACATGATCCAGAAGGGATATATCTGCACCTCACACGTGATGTTTGGAGATCAAGCTACTGATATGTTCACTAAGGCACTTCCATGCGCCTCTTTCGATTGATGTTGTTCCAAGCTGAGCATGATGGATATCCATGCTCTAGTTTTAGGGGGAGTGCTAAAGAAAGAAGCTTTTCAGTTTATTCATTTTTTGTTTTCTATCTAGTTTATTCTCCTCCTTTCTTGTCCATGATTGACCCCTAGCCTTTCTCTATATATAAAGGTTTAGGGTTCTTAAGAACATAGAACAATCATTTCTTCTCAATAGTGGGGATTGGGAGTGTCATTTGTAATTGAGGAAATCACTACTGTATCTGATTGTTTTCGGTAGTGAGGGTGTTGATGATAGGTGACCGAGAATATAAAGGTGACTCATGAAGTGCCTTAGGTAGGATGGTCTCTGGAAATGAAGAAGAGGGTTTTAGGAGACCATTTGCAAAAGTGGGGTCTGAACTTTTGCTTCTTTGGGAGAAAAAGTTGGAGAGGTGCTGCGAGGCAATGATGCAGTTGAGAAAAGGGAGATTTGGTGGTTATGTGGATATGGCCTCCTTGGGTAAAGCAATAGGTTTGGTAGTTCCTTGGAGGGAAGAGCCCTTAGAGAAAGTGTTGAAGTGCGAAGGGGCTATGTCCATCGCCATTCTTCTATGCAGTCATAGGGTTGGGGTTGAGTTCCTGCTTATTGGCTTTTATGGTCCCAAGGAAGCTGAAGAGTGAAAGGGGTTTTTCGTAGGAGTCGTAATAAGCATGTGCACCCACTTTTGAGGCTCCTTGGTTGCTTGGTGGGGACTTCAATGCTGTCCTGCGCATTAAGGGTAGGCTAGATGACAGGATGGAATGGATGATTACTTCACCAATTCACAAGGCTTGTTTAGAAGATTGGCCCTGTTTTGAGGTTCCTGGACTTATGTTGTTCACATCCTATGAAGGTGTTTTAGCCGGGAGAAGATGTTTTTGCTCATGGAGCTTTGCCTTTTCAGAAGGGGCTAATTATGTGATGGCAGCAGTTATGCCATTCTTTGATATTTGGCTTGGGAACAGTGCTGATTTTCAGTTTTGTTTTGGCGGCTAGATTGGGTTAGGTCCTTTATGTCAAAGATTCCCGGACTTTTTTCTTTATTTGCAGAGGCCACTATGTTGTTGATCAGTTGAGGAGTAAGGGATGTCGCACGCTAATATCTTTCTTGAACTTGTCAAATCGAAGGTGGAGGATTTTTCGCTCTTGTAGGAGGATAGCAATCATTTTGGGCCAACTGCAGATGAGAAAGACAGATGGCTCTTGGACACTGACAGGTGCATAGTGAAGGTGATTTATCAACAATGGATACAGTTGATATGACATCATGATGTGGAGTTCTGCGAGGAGAACAAGGTTATTTGGAAGACAAAGATGCCTCTAAAGGTAAAAATTTTTGTTTGGCTGCTTAAGAGAAGGCTGATGGCCAAGAGTTGTCGTTGGGAATTTTTCCCTGCTGAAGAGGGAAGATGTATGTTCTGTCATGGCGAGGGTAGAGGATTGTAATCACTTGTTTTTCACTTGACTCTTTACATGCTTGGCCAAGGGTTGGTGGGGCTTGATTGGGTGGACTTTTTGTTTGATGCGGCCTTTTGGAAGAGTTTTTTGGCTTGGAGGACAGAATGTGGACTGAGGTTATTTTTTTGAAAGGTGGAAGGTTCGGTTATCCGAATGATAACCTGAACTGAGGTTATTTTAGAATAAGGAGAGTACTGAGCCAGTTGCAGTGTTGTGGGCATTTTGGCTACAATACATTTGGATCAGTGTTCGAACAGGAATGCCTTTGTGTGGATAGGGTGATATACGATGTATCTCTTCTTTCGTGCATGTGGCCAAGTTTTATGTAATTGCTTTCCTGCTTTACATTAATAAAATTAGGACAGTATCTTGTGCGATTGTGCTCTTACTCTTTCAAAAAGAAATTCGAATGTTATATGAAAAATGAGAAACTTTAAAGTCATTTACTCAAAGCCTCAATTACAACATCTTGTATGTCACTTCACACCTCGAAACTATTTATACAGGATTTTTTTCTCTACGACAAGTGAGATAATAACACTGGTAACACATTCCAAAAAGACATTTCTAGAAACCTATATTTTCTATTTTTTATTTTATTTTTTTGGAAGAGGACCCCAACCTACATTTTAACTTACGTCATTCTTTTTTCCATCAGTGTACCTTCCGTAGTAATGGGGCCTGATTCTAATGCAAAAGGTCTTAGTTCAGAGGAAAGAGCTGTGAGGAACATTTGTTTGGCCATCTATTTTCAAAAGCTTCAAAGAAATTTCCTCTCTTATGCTGAATTTTATTATTTGTAGGCAGAAAGAGAGAGGATGGTTTTGGATATAAAAGTCAAGTTGCAGGTAAATTGTTGGTTGTGTATGATAATTTATTTTTCATTACAAATTAGTATTTTATACTATTTGCTAGTTTGTTTCTACTAGATTGATATTTGGAATGATGCTTGAGGGTTCAGCCTCATCTTTTCAAATTTCATGTGATAAGAAAGTATATTTTATTTATGACTTTTGCTTTTGATTTTCTCATGGTTACATCTCAGATAGTGACCAAGAAGAAAATCTAAGGGTGACTTAGTTTTCCTCACAAAAAGTGTCACACAAAAAGGCTAAGTCTTCATGTCTTTTCCATCTTTTGGTTGTTCTAGCTTTTCTTGAAATTTTTGTGCTGTTATGGTAATTGGCATCTCTGACTAGTGCCCTCTGCCTTGAGTTGTGGTTTAGCTATTCCCTTAGGTAAAAGTTGGGTAAAAGCTAGGAAGGGTAAGCAATAGAAATAGTGGTGTAAGTGGTGGATAGTAGGGGGATCGATGTGATAGGTGAGTTGACGAATTGTTTGTTTTTTTTTGGAAAAATCAAAAGGATGGTTTATTGGAGGTTAGGACATACTTACAAATGTTGTGACAAAAAAATCAGAGAAATAAATACTTTCTCTAACTACATTTTCCAACCACACCTTTCATTTTTAAAAATTGCCTGATTCCTCCGAAGCCAAACTACGCACAAAGCTGCCACCATCTTTATATGAGTACTTGGATCGGCCGCTTCACCATTGCGGATGGATTTCCAAAAGCTCTCTATCCTTCCATCTGCTGGATGTGGCAGGCTCATAGACTTATAAATACCCTGTACAAAACTGCACCTTTGCAGCAAATGGTTGAGATCGTCAACACTTGTACCCCACAAAGAACAAGTTGCATTACTGTATGTGACTCTTATTTTTGTCGGTAAATGCCCTCTCGTCAGGAGATATAAAAATATTTTAACCTCTAGAGCATACCTCAACAAGGTGCCCCTCTGGTCAGGTTTTTGGAGACCTCTGACATTCTACGACAATACTTTAACCATCTAAAGATGGGCTACTCCCTTTTGTTGATGATGAAGCTGCCCTCCTAGCTCCCACCATGGGCACAACTGTTACATCAACAATTCTCGGATATCTCTGCATAAAGGACATACCCTTCTTATTGCTAGCCAATTGTGTCATATAGGATTTTCCCTTGTACACAAGTTTGAGCTTTGCAGGGAGAACTGACCTCCAAAGATTGGGCTATTGAGATCGTGGCCCAACCAAGATGCTTGAAGAGGACACGTTCCTTGAGTTTGAAGCCAGCCTTGCACCTTAGTAGCCCTTGGAATCGACTTCATTGAGAATGAGCTCCATTTGAACGTTTACCCCATCTGTCCCTTCAAGCTCTGCTCCATCTGATGATTCTTGTGAGCCTTACCCCAGCAGCTTCACCAGACGAGGACGTATGATCCCCGCGTTGCTTCACCAGAGTTGCATCTAGATCAAAAGCCATGGGATCGACTCGTTTTGTTGGCGATCAAGTGGTTAAGTGCAAGAAAGCCCAACTGAAGTCCATCAGAGTACCCTACAAAGAATAAAAGGATGGCAGCCCAACCAATCCAAACAACCTATTTAGGCCCAGAGGAAGTGGCTCAAAGGCATTTGTTCAAAAGTAGAGTAGAGATAGACTTACCCACTTTGGATCTGTAATTGGATCTGGACCCTTCCTAAAACAAGCAAAGCAAATTGGTTGTAATCTCATGCCCTTATCTATACGTGCATTGTAAGTTGGTGCCAACTCATCCTGCACATAATCCACCAGTGGTTGAGTTGGAAAGAAATTCAAAACACTTTAGATTGTGACTATACCTCCTGAGGAATCGATTTGGTTTCCACATTTGGTGACCGAATCCTTAGGTACCCATATATGGTGTGCAACTATTGATATCCCTGTCGCTAGTGCGACCCTTTTCGTCGGGTTCGGTGCCACCGCCGCCCCTAGGAAGCAATCGCGTTTGCATGTGATCGCGGCCTCCTCGTGAAATCCTCCCAATGAATTGAGAGGAGAAAGGATGATCCTCCAACTCTAAGAACCACCTTCATTGGAATTGCACGTTCGTTAGCAACCTTAATGAGTGCAATCACCACCTTAGATCGGTGGATGATAGGGAAGCATTCTTGTCGGCTTGCAACCTACCAAAAGAATCAACCACGGAGGCTACTGTTTGAATCGAACGCAAATGAATCGGGATGCCTTCCACGAACACTCGCTCCACAACCTTAGATGATAGTCATTCCATGGGCGCTCCATCGACGAAAGATGGACACCTCCACTTGACTTGTTTGCTCTTCACAGATATGTGAAAGCACAACAAATTAAGGAGACCATTCTCTGTTATATTAAGGAAAAGCTTTTGGTTGTCAACAATGGCCACATGAACCTTAATCAGATTCCAAAAGATCTGAAAAAGGGTCTCCTTGATCTCCCTCAACATTAGTTAACCATTTACGACCTCCTTGACCAGCGTCGTGACCTCCCTGTCTAGTAGTCTCAGTAGGAGGTAGAGTCACAGCTATCCTGCTCAATCTACTATATGCCTCCTCTAGAGATGGAAGCTCTGTGAGAGTTAGAAGCTGAGAGCGGGCTGCTGAATATTCTGGACCAAGTTCAGAGAGACTATAATACTACTGCCTCTTTGCGGTATTACATGCACAAAGGCCTACAAGTATTGTATTTCTCCAAAAAGCCTTACACAGTGGAGTAATACTATGACAATGAGCGACCCTCCTAATGAAGCTGAGAGAGCTCACGATAGATCTAAAAGACTCGACTCAAGTTCTTATGGGAATAAGTATCACACAAACTATCTTACATTTGCTTCGCTGTCCTGTAGTACATGATCTCATATCCAATGCGTGGAATAATGTAGTTCGTGATCCAAGCCCGGACCATGACGGTGTCTTTCTTCCATGTAGCATTCATTCTCATCTTCTCCTCTGGTTCTGGTTGAACCAGGATGTGCTCTTTGTCATGACCCTCTACCGTCATGAGGAAGGTCTGTGACCACTGGGGACAACTTGTCTCTTCCAACTTGACCAGAGGACCAAAGAAAGGACTCTTATATGTCCCCATTTCTGCTACGGAATCCGATGTCACCTTCAAAGAACTTGAAGATGCCATCTTGCCTTCAGCCGAACCAATCCAATCAATACTTCAATCTGAACATAAAGATCATATCTGAATCATGTGATTTCGGATCATCGAGAACCAGAAAATCAAGCTTTTGTAGGCGTAGCAATCACCCCTTGGGTAACAAAAGGCCCCAGCGGTGACACCTCTCCCTTTTAAAAGCTGCTGTGGTCTAGTTGAGATGAGAGGAGGGTAACACCATTGTCCCTGCCAATAGGAGTCCCCTACACAGCGTAGATGACGGAGAAAATGTCCCCATCAGCAACTTAGGGTGGGGCCTGCGACCACCACGACCGCCTTTGGCAGCAGTGCAATAGCCACAGACCATCGCTGCTGCCCCTTAGAGGCGGTGCTGGGGTTGTAGCGGCCCCTGGCAACAGCATAGAGGTTGCACCTGCCATTGCAGAGGTTGTTGTTGCCCCTGGCAACAGTGTAAGGGCTCCCCCAAGCGCTACAAGAGCCAACAACGACAAGGAGGAGGCCCGGCTGCGGTGAGCAGAGAGAGTGTAGGAAGGGTTTTGGTGGAGGGGTACAGAGGCTAGGGTGGTGGGGTACTCGAGCATTGATTTAAGACCGTTGCTTTGATATCAAGTGGGATGAAATGAACCAAATCGTTTATTTCAATAACCTTACCTCTCTATATATAGAGGTGGGAAAAATACAAGACAATCCCATGAACAAATAAGAAATTACAAATAGAAATAAAAGATCGAAGGGGTACAACACTTTACTTCATGAAAGAAAATTGGAAGAACTTAATGTGGTGGTCAAATGTGATATTGGGGAGAGCTCCTTTGATGGATTGCTTGGTGTCAGTGTAGTGGGCTGCTTAGGGGGTATCTTAGTTCTTTGGAACTATTCATGTGAGGATGCAATGAGGAGTAGGCTCTGGGATGAGATAAAACTGGATGTGACTTTTGTTGATGGATGTCCCTGGTTAGTTGGGGTCAACTTTAATGCCACTTTATCTATTAACGATTAGTTAGATGGTAGATAGGATGATCCTCTTATGCTTTGGTGGGACTTGGTGCTAGATCTAGGCTTGTATGATATTTCGTTGGCCAGGGTATGCTTTACTTGGAGGAATTCTTCAAGGGTGAGGTCTAAAATTGACTGGCTCTTATGTTTGGTGGAGCTTGCCGAATGCTTTTAGATGGCCAGTGTTTTGACTAAGCCCAGACCATTCTCTGATCACATGCATTTGCTTTGGGATTCACAATAAGGATTTTCTTTCTCCTCTTACTTCAAGTTGGACAGATCTTGGCTCTTAAAACAAAACTTTAGAACCTTGGTGGAGAAGTGGAATGGAGTGCAGGTAGGTCGCTTTGCCATTGCTACCTTGGTAGCCAAGTTCCAACATTTGAGATTGGCCTTGATTGTGTATAAGGAGGTTTGGGAGTGTTGGGAAAATACTAGGGAGCTTACTCTATAGGGAGTTGAGACTTTTGACAAGGAGGACTCCAGGGACTTGACATTGGTTGAGGTGGATGTGTGATAGCTTATTCTGGTGTTGGTTCAGCTTGAGGATATGAAGAGAGAGATGGATTGGAGACAACGATCATGACAATTATGGCTCAAGGAGAGGGATGTTGATATTATTCTTTCATTTGTCGACTAGTTGCGGATAGAGGTCTAATCTCCTTGTTAGACTTAAGGTGGATGAGGAGGTTCTTATTGATAGGGAGTAGATTGTTGTATCCTTGAGGCACCACTTTTAGGAATTCATGAGGAGATGTTTGCCAGTTCGATAGGAGTGGTTTTTGGATGATCTGCCTATCCTTGATGATGGCATGAGGTCGTCTATAGTTCGTGACATCTTTGAGGAGGAAGTGCTCTCTGTGATTTGTGGATTGAAGGTGGAGGGGTCTTCGAGACCTGATGGCATGTAGGTCTTCTTCTACAAAGAATTTTGGGATTTGGTGAAAGCATACATGATGGTAGCGATTAGGGAATTGATGGTGGACAATAAAGGTTTCGAGAGGCTTAATTGCTTTTATTTTTTCTTACTCTCGAAGAAACCGGGCTTGGAGACCATTGATGATTATAGGCCTGTCACCTTGTCGAATGCCATCTATTTAATTGTGTCAAAAGTGCTTGCAAATAAGCTACGAGAGTTCCTTCCACACCTTATTGGGCTTATGCAGTTGACTTTTGTCTGGGGTTGTTCTTTGCAGGAGCCTTTTATTATGGCGAGCGAAATGGTCTCCACTTAACGGAGAACGGGTACAACGGGCTTTCTTTGGAAGGTCGGTTTCTTGAAGGCATACAACTCTATTAGTTGGGCTTACTTTTGCCAAGCTCTTAGATGGCAATGTTTCCCAGATAGATAGATTTCTTGGATTGAGCAGTGTGTCACGATGACCTCTTTTTCCATCCTCGTGAATGGTAGGCCAGTTGGTGGATGGGTGTAGTTGCAAAGGGGGATTCGTTGGGGATGTCCACTTGCGTTGCCACTGTCTATCCTAGTTGCTGCTACCTTGGCTGGTATGGCATTTAAGGCCTATGATAGGGGTTTGTTTAGGGGCTTCACTACTCTAGGGAATGAGGTCATCCTTGCACCTATTTTATAGTATGCGGATGATTTGGTGTTTTTCGTGGAAGGGGGAAGCAAAGAGGTTGAGAACTTGGTGGCTTTAGTCCAAATCATTCCTGTGTTGCAGGTTTGGTGCTAAATCATTCCAAGTTAGCTTTTATCCCCTTTAATATGGACAATAAGGGCATAGGACGTTGTTTGGTTGCTGTGAGTATGGTCCTCACTGTTTTGCCCATTACTTATGTTGTTCTACCTTTGAAAGGGAAGCAATTATTGGTTAGTGATTGGTTGCCACTAGTGGATAAGTTGGAAATAAGACTTGCTGGTTGGAAAGGGAGACTACTTTCAAGGGGGGGAAGTCTTGTCCTACTGAAGGCGGTCTTGATCGCAATTCTTATCTTCCGTCTCTCCATTTTTTCTCCCTCAAAGAGGGTCTTCAAGTAGATCGAGATGCTAAGGAAGATGTTCTTTTGGAAAGGAATAGAGTAGGTTGACAGATTCCTCCACGTGGTTGTGTGGGATGATATCTGTAGGTTGATAAAGAAGGGTGGCCTTGGTGTGTTACGACCCGACAACTTCAATGATGCATTGCTGCTTAAGTGGATGGTGGAGCTCTTTAATGGTGGTAGTGCTTGGCATAGACTCTTGGAGAGCTCTTGTGGGTCTCCTCTACATTTCTCTAGTTCTGCGACCCCTGGAGCTTTACCTTTTTGCATCTCCTTATGTTAGTTATGACTTGGTTTTCTCATCTTTTCTGATCAATTTTTGTTGATGTCCGGTGCTTCAGGTTCTAGGAGAAGGGCTGGATTGGTGATGGTGCTTTGGCGTAGTCACTCCTAGGCTATATGCTTTGGGTGGCGATAAGGGTGCTTTGGTCCAGATTGTTTGGGATGAAGAGACGAGTTCCTGCGCACTTGTATTGAGGGGTGGTCTGTCTGAGGTGCGTGTGGCGGATCTTCATAGCATGTTATCCTTGATGGGATGAGGCTGGTGGATGCTATTCATGACTTATTTGTTTGGGATAGAGGGTGCTTCTCTATGAAGAAGGTGTATAAGGTTCTTTTGGGGGACGTTGATATGGGAAATGCAGAGATTGCTAGGGAGTGTGCCTGCTTTTGGAATCTTCAAATCCCTCTTAAGGTGAAGCTCTTTCTTTGGTTACTTTGTAGAGGTTGCTTGGTCACTTTGGTCAGGAGGAAGAAGTTGGCTTCGGAGTGTGACACCACGTGCGTGTTGTATGGCGATGAGGAGGATGATGACGTCCACTTGTTCCTTGCCTACAGTTTCACCTAGGCTGTTTGGGAGCATTTTTCAATCTTAGGCACCATGTTTCACTCCTTTCAGGCATTTTGGTAGTCTTTCCACTCCTTCGGGTTAAGGCATGTGCTAATCTTTCGTGAATTTGGCTTTAGAGAAACGAAATGATATTCTATGGGCAGAGAGTTTGGCGGGAAAATGTTGTAAGGGATTATCTCTTTTATCCTTTTGGAGACAGTCTGTAATTGTTACTCTCTTTTTTAGTGAATAATGGATTGGATGGCTACTGTTCTCCAGTAGCCATCCTTTTGCTTTTCAAAAAATAAAAAATGTTGTGTGTAGGAATTTGGGGTGACATCTCTTGTAAATCATGCCTAACCCATGAGACTATTCATTCTACTCCTACCATGCCACCTAACCAACCATTTAACTCTACATCCAAACACAACCTTAGAGTCCGAATTAGGATTATAATATTTATAAGAACAAAGCTGAAAGCAAAGTAACAGAATAGGGGCGAAATGGTAGTTGGCGGGAATTGTAGTGTTTATTTTACAGAATGTTACAGAAAACAGTTTGGGAACGTACAAACGAGTATGAGCTTTTTGTGGTTCAAGAAGACTGCCAAAAAAAAAGCAAAGAGTTTGTAATTCCTTATATAGCATAGAGGAAAGCAAAGTGGAATCTAATTAGATATGGAGGCATAAAAAGGTTGAGGGATCTCCTCTAGAATCAGTTTATTATCAACAATGTTCCAGCAGGATGTAGGTTTCTTAATTCCATTCTTTTACCTGGACGTTTCATGCATGTTGCATTCAGCTTGCATATCTCCTGATTGATCCTCAAACTACACATTCTCGAGAGGCAGTTGGGCACTTCTCATCTTATTCTTGATGAATTTCCTGTCAAGTTCAATGTGGATTGTGATCATGTTAATGAATTGTTAGCCAGATGATAGATGATCTTGTTGCTACAAAGGAGAATCGTGAGACCTTCTAGCTGAAACCCATATTTGTGGAAAGTAGGTTTGAGTTCACTACTTAAAGGATTGTATATCAACATCATATGGATCTACAACTTGTTAAGACTAAAGTTGGATTGACAAACTAATTTGATATCACCATCGGTATACATTAAAGATCAATTACAAGTCTTTACCTCTTTACTTTAGTCATAGATGAGTTGACAAAGTATATTTAGCTGTGGTGCCATGATGTATGTTTTTTGCATATGATATTGTGCTAGTCGACGAGATAAGAAATAAAGTGAACAGAAAACTTGAGTTTTTGAAGAAGCTCTGGAAACTATAGGCTTTTGACTATGTTGGATAAATATTATGTAGAATGTAAGTTCAATAGTAGAGGGGATAAGGGGATACATGTGAAAATTGGCATAGAGTGCATTTTGAAGAAAAATGCTTTAAAGTGCTTGGTGATGATGGGTAAAAATTACCTCAATTTTTAGAAAATGATTATATTGACAAAAGGCTATGGTTAAAAATTTTTGGAAAGGAAATGTGAAATGCAAGGAAATGTAGTGAAGTAGAACTCGGGGTGAAGGAAATAAAACTTTGCAAAGGAAGAGCAACTTAGACAAACTCTGATGAATTATTACTCGGGAAACTCAATCAGATGACTTGGATGATTCAGATCCAAGTATATTCAACAATTTGAAAACTAATTCATATATTCGATCTTTGAACTCAATCTCTGATGAGCCTAAGATCTAAACTTATCAAAGTCCAAGTACCTTGACATATGCAGCAGAAAGGACAAAGCAATGGCGAATGCAAAGAATTCCAATTGTCTTAAGGTTGGGGGAAAGGGAAACACCCATGTAAATTTTAATGAAGACACCATCTCTCATTCAAGAAGAGGACCATAGTCCCATAACTCGGATTACATTTGAGTACTCATAATGGGAGAAAAGATTGACTCTGCCTGATAAGTCGAACATGTCCAGCTAACAGGTGATGGCTGAATATCCATAAGGGTAAAAAGACCAACTTGCATAAAGTTCATAAAGGCTATTGGGCTAAAGGACTGACTTATTAAATTTGACATAGAATTGGTAGCTTGGAAAGGCTGACTAGCCTGTGACAAGATTCAAAATAAAAGGCCAAAGAGCCAAATAAATGACCTAGAGGGTCTACATAATTCTTTGCAAGTACTTTGAATTGAGGGCAATGGATCTGGACATGTTCATGGGAAGATTCTAACATACTTTGCCACATCAACGAAAGGATATGTTAGCACTGACCAAGTCAAAAGACTTGAGGATTGACAAATGGCAGACAAAGATTGGTGGAAGACGGATGGAAGTTTCTAGAAGCAGAGGCTCCCAGGAGAAGGATTCTTCGCCTTGGAAATCTAGAAATGTGGGGGAGGGGGGTGAGAGCCTTAGAATGGGGAACATTTTTGGTCCAGGTGATCGGGCGCTCTCGTGATTTCAAGTTACAGCAATGGAGTGTGCTGATTGATTCAACTTCTATGGAACAACCTCTCCTTCAATCGCTTAAAGGTGATTTGCATAGAATAAAATCAAATCTAAAGGTTAGATTCTCGGGAGTATCCGTGTATTGATTCTTTTAACTCTAAATTTTTTATATTTGGTAATTATGAATAGTTTTGAATTCGTGTCCTTATTTACAAATGTGTGATGGAAATCCGATCAGGGTTCTTCCGTGATGAGTGATTAGATCCCTGCTTTTCCTAGCTGGTAATCTAACGATTAATATACTGATTGCTTGCTGAAATTCTATCAAGGAATCATGTTACATTTAATTAATTTTCTTTCCCTTATTTGATAAAAGACCTCTCATGATTCGAGTAATCCAAGAAGTTTGATCCTATTGAATCAAATAAGTTTATACTTTATTCAGTGAGAATGTTATCTCGAGAACAATTATGTTTATCAATTTATTTATCGATTAAGATGCATAACTATGATCTACACCTTATGCACATATGCCTTTCATTTAATTAATCATTGTTGATAGTAGATTTAGTCGGAGATAATGAGAAGTTTTATTCTCAAATGAAAACCTACACCTCTTTATGTAAAGAGAGGTATTTGGGAAAAGTACAATATAAGTCCAATAGGACAAGAACAATAATAAATAACTCCAAAACAATAAAACATAACTAGAGTGCTCTACCAACACTCCCCCTCAAGCTGGAGCATATATATCAATAATGCTCAGCTTGGAACAACACTTATCAAATGCGGTTCTCGCAAGAGGCTTTGTGAATGCCTGCTATCCGATCTTCAGAAGATACAGATGAAGTGTAAATGATTCCACGTTGTTTCAGGTCTCTATTGTAGTGGCAATCAACCTCAACAAGTTTTGTCCGCTCATGAAACATTGTGTTGTTTGCAATATATGTAGCAGTGCGATTATCACACCTGATCTCCATCGGTCCCTTTACCTGAACATGAAGATCATGTAGCACTGATTTGATCTAGACCATCTCTGTAGTAGTTTGAGCCATAGCCCTGTATTCTGACTCTACACTAGATCTGGATACCACTTGCTGCTTCTTGCTTCTCCAGGTCGCTAAGTTACCTGTCATATAAGTGTATTATCCAGTTGTTGACTTCCTATTTGTCATGCACCCTGCATAGTCGGCATCAAAATAACCAACACTCATAGATGAGCCCTTCTAAAATAAGACACTTCTGTCAGGTGCTTTCTTCACATATCTAAGCACCTGTATGGTAGCATCCTAATGCTGCCTGGTCGGCTTGTCCATGAACTGGCTGAGTTTCCCAACGGCAAGGAAAAGATCTGGACGAGTAATAATAAGATACAATAATTTACCAACCAACTTCCTATAAGATCTGCTATCTATAGGTGGAGACTCAGCATCATAGAGATATCCTTTGTGATCCATAGATATATTAGCAGATTTAGACCTCATCATTCCTGCTTCCTACAAGATATCAAGGACATATTTGCGCTGACTGAGAACAATACCCTCTCTCCTACGTGCTACTTCAATTCCAAGAAAGTATCTGAGCTCTCCTAGATCCTTCATCACAAAGGCATCAGCCAGCTTTCTTTTTACCTCAGCTATCCCAGCAAAGTCATCTCCAGTAAGAATCAGGTCATCCATATAAACAATGAGTACAACCACTCCCCTTGTTCCTTTCCTGACAAACAGAGAGTGATCAACAGAAGATCGTATAAGTCCCATGACCTGTACCTCCTCTGAGAGTCTCTGGAACCATGCTCTTGGGCTTTGCTTTAAGCTATAGATAGCTTTCTTCAATCTGCATACACACTCCCCCTTAGCCTTAAACCCAGGAGGTTGTGCATGTAAACTTCCTCTTGAAGATCTCCATACAAAAACGCGTTCTTTACATCCAACTAATGAAGAGGCCAGTCGTAGTGGGCAACTATAGACATTAAATCCGAATAGTAGACAGTCGAGCAACGGGAGAGAATGTATCAAAGAAATCTACCCCATATGTTTGGGTAAATCCCTTTGCCACCAATCTCGCCTTGTAGCGAGAAATTATGCCATCTGGGTTGTTTTGGACAGCAAAGACCCAACGACACCCAACTGTTCTGGCGTGAGGAGGCAAGGTGGCTGAGTCCCACGTTCCTCTAGAGTGTAGAGCAGCCATCTCGTCCTCCATGGCTTGACGTCATTTTGGATCTAGCATGGCCTGCTGATGGGAGGTAGGAACGTGTGTCGCAGAGAGAACCGCTGTAAAAGTAGCAAATGATCTGCCAAGATTGGCAGTAGAGACTGTCTGTACAGTATAATACTGAGCACAACTCCGTGAAGCATTCCGAATAGCAATTGGAAAATCAAGATCCTCCTCAATATGCTCAGTAGCAGCAGAAGGAGAAGACTCATCAGAGGGACTTGCACAAACACCACTGGGACAGCTCACGTCAGTATCAATCCATACCTGGCAAGGAGAGGAGACAGGTGGCTGAGAAGGTGGGGGGGTGTGTTTTTCTCACCATGCATGCTGTCTGTATGTCACAGTTAGCCTATAGACTTGAGTGATCTCAGCCTTCTGCCTCATGGAAGTCTCTGTGGTATCCTGACTATGTGGAACAGGAATTTGTTCCAAGGAAACTAGTGGAACAGGCATAGGAGCCAAGCCTCCTTTAAATGTCACCTGATGACCATCTGTAGAGAAATAAGGACTGGGCTCATGGAATGTGACATCTGCAGTTACATAATGCTTCTTACCAAGGGGGTCATAACATCTGTATCCTTTCTGGGTGTTGCTGTAATCCAAAAAGACACACTTCACTGCTCTTGTTGCCAACTTATCCCTACCATGTGCCAGAAAGTATACAAAGGCTACACAGCCAAACAGCCGAGGTGGGACAGTGAATAAATCCTTCTCAGGATTAGGACTTGCCAAGGATCTTATTCTTGTATAGCTGAGTTAGTAACCTGTTGATCAAATAACATGCAGTTAACATTGCATCTCCCCAATACACCTGTGGCACATTGTGTTGTATCAATAGTGCCCTAGCCACATCAATAACGTAAGTGTTTTCTTTCCACTACATTTTGTTGTGACATATGTGGACAGGATGTCTGGTGAATAATCCCAAAAGATTTGTAAAGGCCACTAACTTAGATGTACTTAACTCTAAAGCATTATCAGATCGTACAATCTTCATAATACTAGAGAACTGAGTCTTTATTTGTAATATAAATATTTCAATCACTGATTCAACATTAGATTTATTTTTCAAAAGAAATAACTATGATATCATGAAAAAATCATCCACAACAAGTAGATAAAACTTGTGATCTAGTCTATTTGGGACATGACTCGGTCCCCATGCATCCATGTGCAGTAAATCAAAGATAACAGTAGAATTTTGAGATTAACTAATAGGAAAATTGGCTTTGTGATGCTTTCCCAACTGGCATGTTTCACACAAAATCTCTGTAGCTGGTGAAATATGAGGAATGACCCGCCGAAGCCTGTTCAGTGAGGGGTGCCCAAGATGACGATGCCACTGAAGAGCTGTACCAGCACTAAATGCAACCTCGTCTTGACACATAGCAGCAAATGGAGTCTGGATCAGGCGATATATACCCCCTTCCAAATGTCCACCACCAATCGTCCTCCCCGTGAGTTTGTCCTAAAAGATACAACCCAACTCATTGAATATTGCACGACAGTGCAAGCCTTTTGTAATTCTACTAACAGACGAAAGACTGATAGGAAATTCTGGAATATAAAGAACATTAGGTAGCATTAATGCAGGAGTCACTGCCACATCTCCTCTGTCATGAACCCTACACTACCTGCCATCTGCTACCTGCATAGATCTCCTCAAGGGAACATCATGAACTTCTCTAAAACATGTGTCATCTCCACTGAGATGCTGAGATGCGCTATAATTCACCAACCACAAGGCACTGTCAGTGTTACCAGACCTGTAAGCAGAAGTCATACCTGAAGTGGCCAAGGCAGCTGTATTAGCAGCAGTGGTGGTCTCTTGGGTCAACTGGGAGAGGTGCTGGACCATAGCATCATAGTCTGCACGGGACACCATGTCACTCACCTCCTCTGAAGAAACAACCTAGTTGGCCATGGGAGGTCAACTATGCTTCGTCCAGCAATAGGCCTCTGTGTGGCCAATCTTTCCACAGTGTGAGCAAATTGTGCGAGGTCTACCACTCGTACCCCGATCACCACGTCCTCTCCCCCTAATGGATGAGGCACCACGTCCTCCACGTGCAGCAGCAACAAGCACAGGTGCCTGTCCAATCTTTGACATGGATGGCCTAACAATCACCCTGCTCACACGGCTATAAGCCTCCTCTAGAGATGGAAGCTCAGCCAGGGTAAAGATCTGGGACCTAGTAGCCTCAGTTTGGTCCAAGTTCGTTAAGAAACTGTAGGACAACATACTCCTTCCTCTGTGCCCTCTGAGTGGCACAAGTGCAGACAGGTCTACACACGTTGTACTTCTCAAGTAGTCCCTTTAGAATGGCATAATACTGAGACAGTGACTGACCCTCCTTTTTGAGACTTCCAATAGCATGATGAATCTCAAATACCTTGCTAGAATTCTTCTCATGAGAATACATGTCATGTAAACAATCTCACATTTCCTTGGTGGTTTTGTAGCACATAATCCTATCACCAATTTGAGGCTCAACAGAATTCATGATCTAAGTATGGACAATGGAATTATCTTTCTTCTATGTGACATTCTTCCCTTACTTATCTTGCAGCTCCAACTTTAATAATAGATGTTCCTTATCATGCCCCTCAACTATCATGAGGAAAGTTTGAGATCACTTAGTATAATTGGCCTCGTTTAACTTGGCGATGGGAACAAAGAAAGGGGATTTATAACCCCCATTGTCTGTAGCGGTAATCGACGACACTTTCAAAGAACTTGAGGAGGCCATCGTGCCTTAGGACTGCCACAAGATGCCACAGGTACGATCTGAAACCAATATTCAGATCTAACAAACTCACACAATAGAGAAATGCGATCTCTTGATCATGAGATCTAAGGTTAAAAAGACCCTAGAGAACATCCCAAGAGTCACGTATTCCCTTTGGACCACAACTTAGCGCATGTTAGGGTATGGGAAATACCCTAACAGCACTTCTACTGGGTGGTGTGCCCCTTTTCCAACAAGAGAATCACGCCACTAGCCCTATCAGGACTGCAAGAGGTAGCGCGGTCCGTCGGAGAAGCGACTGCGGCACTGTTGGGGGCGAGACGATGCTCAGCAGACCTGCAGCAAGCCTGGATAGGCGGTGGCGGTGTTGCTGGCGGCGAGATCTGCCGGTGGCAGCGTCGGACGAGGTTGTAACAGGCCTGGAGAGGCGGTGGCGGTCTTACTGGCAGTGAGATCTGCCGGTGGAGGCGCTCAGTAAGGTCGCAGCAGCCTCCTCGAGAAGCAGCGGCGGTGCTACTATGGTCAACAGTCATCGTCGATGATTGCCAGTGGCTGTTGCCACCGCAGCACTGGCCGGAGAGGCTTGCAGTAGCTGGCTTGGGCCGGTGGAGATGGGTTGCTCACCGGTTAGGGCTTTGGTGGGAGGTTTTGGAGGCTTGTGAGGGGTGGGATATCACAACGCTGATCTAGGATTGCCACTCTGATACCAAGTCGGAGATAATGAGAAGTCTTATTCTCAAATGAAACCCTACACCTCTTTATATAGAGAGGTGTTTGGGAAAAGCACAGCATAAGTCTAATAGGATAAGAACAATAACAAATAACTCCAAAACAGTAAAACATAACCAGAGTGCTCTACCAACAAATTTCATATTAATCTTTACTTCGATTAATTTGAGGTCTTTAATTTGAAATCTACTTTTCAACAAGATGAAGAGACATGACTAGTGGAAGATCAAAATACTTCTAGCATTACAAATGATGCACTTGAAAATCAATCGAACTTGATACCATTTCTAAGACATCATTAATAATAGGATTATTTACAGGTTAGTTGTAAGTAGATGATGAGAGGGAAGAGTAGGGGGAGAGCATTCATGAAAGAGATCGGAAGGTCGTGGAGAGCATCAGACAGAGATGGATTGCCGATTGGGGGAGGTTTTTCAAGGGTAGGCGGTGATGAGAGGTGCTTAACGTCTCGCCATTGGGCACCAAGCATGCTCTTGCTACTCTCCTGTGGTATGTCTTGGCTGCTAGGGTTTGAGACACTAGTTTTGTGCTTGTCCATTAAGCTTTGATTAGCATGAGGTGGCGATGGTGGTGGGAGGTGCGTCAATTGTGAGCTTGTGGCTAGAGGCTATCGATACTTAGTAAAGTCGCAATGCCACTTCATTTCATCATCATGAATGGGTCCAGCATGTTGTGGAAGAGAGCACTTTCCAAGCTTGTCCCTTGGTCATCCAAGAAGGTGGTGGAGTGTTTTCAAGGGATTATCACATGTCTGTGCAGAGGCAATTTTGTGACTTGGGCATCTTCGATGGAGATTTGAAGGTGGAGGAGGTTTGTTGATGTGAAGGAGACATTGTGGTTTGTTATCTTAACGAGAGGTTTACTCGTTAACCTTACAAGTTTTCCCTAGCTCGATCACATTTGTAGGACCTTTGTGACCCTATAGAGGTGCATCTGTGTTAGTTGTTCATTGGGATCTCTTGTAGTGTCCTTGATAAGGTCTTGTAGGGAAGGTGGAACAATGCCCCTTTGTTATTGGTTTGACTTTTTTGCATCTAGCGAATGATGTAGCTATGCGGGGTAGCTCTAGTAAGGAGATCGAAAGATCTCTTGGACTCGCCTCGGCAAGCCTCACACAACCTAATTTCGTAGGTCCCACCCCCATCTTTTCACCCTCCCCTCCCCAAACCTTCTCCAGGAACCAATTGTTTTGCTAGGGGAGTTTGGGATATTGACCCAAGAGGAGGGTTCTGTTGCTATATCCCTTGATGTCAGTCATGAGTACTTGAGATTGAATATAGATATTGTGGCCAAGATAGTGGATCCAACTTATGTTGAAGACTTGAGGTTCAAGCCTTCAAGGAGGACCTTGCGATGGCTTTAGTGGAGAGTGAAGACTTATGTTGAGTGAGCAGTACTGCTTAGAGATGTTGGTGAGCTTTGAGGAGGGTGGGTGGGGGGGGGGGGTGGTGGTTTGACAGCCAAGGAAGGTCCAGTGATGGTAGAGGGGGGAGTTTGTGCTCTATACGTGATGAAGAGCCCACCAGAATCCCCATGCGAGAGTGGGGGGTCTTCTAGTTTTAGAGGAGCGATCAGGGTGGCATTTTCCTTAGGTGGAATTTCACCTGTAAATCGCGCTTGTGCCCCAAGCTGAGGTTTATATATAGAAGGAAGCAGCATAGGTGTTGTGGTTTTCCAAAAAATGACCTTTAGCCAAACGATGATGGAAGTGGATGTCTATTGGTGATAGTTTCATTTCATTTGATTGTGGTTGTGTCTTATGTTTATATGTTGGACAATACTTATTCGGATTTATATTGGGTTCGATATCTTTGTATAGCGGGTCACCACAGAATGACACTATGAGAGGAGATTTGCATGGTACCATTATGTTACGTTATATTGTGATGGTTATTCTATCTTTTTTATTTTGTGGTTGGAGTCTTATAATATTTTCCCCTCACCTCTCTCTGTATAAAGAGGTGTAGTGTTTTCTTGCTAAATAAGATTTCTCATTTTCTTCAACTTGGTATTAGAGCCAAGTTGAGGGCTTCACCGAGAAAAGAACCCTAACCCTACCTTCAGCCTCCACCATTGCCGTCGGTAGCATCGGTCACCAGCACTGTCGGCAGCACCGCCGTCGGCAGTAGTAGGGGCTCTCCCACCTAGCGTTACTGGCAACATGCCTTGAGTCACCCAGGTTGCCTGCTGCCAGCGCCGCCCCCTTCTTTATGCTCTTTCTCTTGATGCTTGCATGTTTGGCAGCAGGGAGAGAGCACATCCGTGCCTTGGTCTAATTAGAGGACCTTTGGACTGTGGTTGATGGAGTTTTAAAGTCAAGGGTCTTTTGAAGAGGTGGCTTGATGGTATTTTCAGATCTTTTAATTGGATTTGCCATGTGTATTGCCCTGTTTTGATGCTATTTTGGGGTATGCATTCCCCTTTGGTGCATTGGTAGACTGTTCAACCACGTGTGTGCGGATTAGGGGTGTCTATTCCTTAATATATTGTTGTTTCTGATCTGATTTTTTGTATCAGTTTGTGAAGTTATGACTGTTGAAGGTGTGTTATGGCTTTGTCTTTTGAATCTGAAGTTAACTCAGGGCAAGGTGGACAAGTAGGAGAAACTGGGGTCTATAGAAGTCTGTTCTTCGCACCGATTGTAGAGTTGGATGAGACCAACTACCCTCATTGGTCTCAAACCTTCCTTGTTACCATGGAAGGGTATGAGAAGCAGCATGTTCTTACTGAGACACCCCCAGAATAGAGGATAGGCAAGTAGGCCATTTGGAACAAGGATGATGCTATGGTGAGAGCCTAGATATTGAATAGTGTTATCTCTCGGATTGGAGATGAAATAATGTACAAGTCTGCTAAAGAAATGTGGGATGGCTTGAAGATAGCATACTCTCATGAATTGAATTCCACTCAACCTTTTCAAATTCACTATGATTTGTGTCATCTAAAGTAGGAAACCATGAGCCTTTCATAGTACTATTCTACTATGAAAGGTCTCTTGGAGAAGTACAATGCTTGCCAGCCCATGTGCACATCTATCACATGCAGTGATTAGAGGAAGGAGTTTTCTGCGCATATGTTCCTTACTGGTTTGAATGATGATTATGCAGTTGCTTGGTCTCAAATTCTTGCCATGTCGGAGTTATACCCCCTTTTGAGGAGATTTGTAGGAGATTGAGTAGGTTGCAGGTATAGCCTACACATGAGGTGGTTTCTACTCTTGCCTCCTCTGCACATGTAGCCATTAGTACTCGTGATAGACGGGGATCTTTTCGTGGTAGAGGTAGAGGACATGGAGATGGTTGATGTGGTAAGTCGACTTGCATATATTGTTGGAGGGTTGGCCATGTTGAGGCCCAGTGCTGGAACAAACTTGGGAGGCCTATTGTTGTCAATCAGGTTACTATGACTCCTGCCTCAGTGACTGCTCGTGAGTCTCTTACTCTTGTTGAGGCAGATTATGATTTTGTGGTACAATGTTTGGCACAATTGACACATGACCAGGCTCAGTCTTCAGGCACAACTGCCTATGCCTTTGCTTCTTCAGGTATGACTACTACCTGGTTGTTAGATTCTGGTGTGTCAGATCAACTCACTGGGAATCCCCAGTGCTTTGGAGACATGTAGAGTGTTTCATAGGGACGTTTAGTCTAATTGGCATATGGCAGGCATGCTTCTATTTGTGGTAGGGGAGGAGTGTCTGCTACCCTTACTATGTACCTTTCAGATGTGTATTATGTATCTAACATGGCCATCCAGTTACTTTCTATTAGTACTATTACAAAATAATTGAACTGTCGTAGGATTTTTGATGATGTTGTATGTACTTTTCAGAATTGAATGACGGGGAGGACGATTGGTGGTGGATATGACGAGGAGGTGTATATCGGCTAACACAAAGTCTAGTTGCTGCAACATGTCAGATGAGTTCTACTAGCAGTGCCTTCCAGTGGCACAGATGATTAGGTCACCCATCTTTGGATAAGCTACGTAGGCTCATTCGACATCTCTCATCTACCACCAGGATTCAGTGTGATGCTTGCTAGCTGGGGAAGCACTATAGAGCCATTTTTCTAGCATCTACGAGTTCTAGTAGTTCACCATGTTTTGATTTAGTACATTGTAATTATGGGGTCCAAGTCGTGTTGTAGACAGACATAGTCATCGCTATTATCTATTATTTGTAGATGATTTTTCACGATTGTCATGGTTATTTTTTATGAGAAATAATTCAGATGTTGGTTCTATTGGTTCTATTATTATATAATTTGTGGCATTTTTGAAAAATTAGTTTCACGTGTGTATTAAGACCATTAAAATCGATAATGCGCTAGAATTTTGTACCCAGCAATTGGCTACCTTTTATGATTTTCTTGGTATTGTGGTATTGTGCATCAGATGGGGTTGCAGAATGGAAGCATAGACATATTCTGGATACAGCTCGTGCCTTGCTTATTCAGAATAGTGTCCCGCACACTTACTGGGGGCATGCAGTACTCATAGCCTGTTTTCTCATTAATAGGTTTCCATCTTCTTTGATTCATGAGCAGTGATTTAAATGCCGGTGGCATGTTGGTGAAATGGTGATTTTTGAAGATTTGCCATGTCGACATGCTCAAGTTGTCGAAACATAAGTGTTTCGTCGACATGTCGGCAAAATCGTCGGCATGTCGTCGGTAAGCTCATCATGCCGGTGGCATGTTGCTGCTCTTCCTATTTTTGTTGCTTCTGTTGTAGCTCTGCTGCTATTGCTGCACATGTTATGTATCGGCATATTACCTATGAAGTAAAAGATAGGATTTAAGGTTTAAATGGAAATATTTATCCATTGAAATAGTTATTTTTAAAATTCTAATCATTTTGACTACTTCTATCATTTTTGTCTGCATGCGTTGGCATGCTTTTGGGGCATGTCGACGAAATGCACATTTGGAAATTTATCGAAACGGTGTCGAAATCGACATTTCGAACCTTATTCATGAGCAAGTATCATGGACAATGTTATATCCTGTTATAGATTTATTCTTGGTTCCTCCTAGGACATTTGGCTGTGTTGCCTTTGTCCACTTGCTTGGACCTGATCTTGATAAACTTGCCTCTAAAGCAGTCAAGTGTGTTTTTCTTGGCTATTGTCGTAATCAAAAGGGGTACAGGTGCTTTGATCATATACACAAGAAGTAGTATGTTAGTGCTGATGTCATGTTCCATGAGTCTCTTATTTTTCCACATTTGCTCGTCAGCTGCGTGATGTGAAAATTGTGATGCCTATGCTTGTGCTACCTATGTCCATGGATGATTTTCAGACTAATAGCAACACTTCTAGTCCCTCAGAGTAGCCTGTCAGTTCACTCAAGGTTGTACCACCAGATGAGAAAACATTTAAGGGCCCTACATATCAGCAAGAGAAAGTTACGCACCCCCTTCCTCCTCTATCCCTCTTGAGCCACCAGTGTCCACCTCCGATCAGGTACATGTTGAGCCCACTGACAGTCCTCCTCTTGATGTTTCTTCGGGTCCTGTTGATGATGATGTCTGTATTGCTATTCAGAAAGCTCCTCGCTCGTGTGCTCGGTACCGTATGGATGGGAGTGTAGTGTCTACTCATTATCTAGGTGCTACGTTCCGTGCATTTACCGCTGCGGTGTTTAGTTTTGAGATACTTACGTCTTATCAGTAGGCACTTCTGAATCTACATGGGAAGGTTGCAATGGAAGAGGAAATGTCTGCTCTTCGTGATAGAGGCACCTGGGAGCTCACTGCTTTACCCTCTGGAGCACATCTTGTTGGAGCTAGGTAGGTTTTTGCCTTGAAAGACAACTTCAATGGGTCTATTTCTAGGTATAAGGCTCGTTTTGTGGCTAAAGGATTCACTCAAACTTATGGAGTGGATTTCTTTGACACATTTTCGCCAGTTGCTTGACTCTCCACTATTTGTATTTTCATTTTTGTGGCGACACATTATAGATGGTCATTTCATCAGTTGGATGTCAAAAATGCTTTTCTTTATGGTGACCTTTAAGAGTAAATATACATGTAGTAGCCTCTTGGTTTTGAGATTTAGGGGGAGTGCGCGTGCAACTGTGTAAGGCAATTTATGGCCTGAAGCAGAGTCTCAGAGCATGGTTTTAGCACTTATCAGAGGCGTTGTTAGTGATTGGATTGCAGAGGTCTTCTTCTGACCATTCCTTATTTGTGAGGAAGACCAGTAGGGGTGTTGTGGCCCTACTTGTATACGTTGATGAACTCATCCTCCTAGGTGATGACGTAGCTGGTATATCTCAGGTCAATGAGTATTTGGTAGAATAGTTTGTTATGAAGGACCTTAGCAGACTCAGGTAGTTTTTGGATATTGAGATTGTCACGAGCAAATAGGGAATTATTATGTTCCAAAGGAAGTATGCCTTGGACATTCTTCAAGAAGCTAGCATGCTTGGGTCCAAGGGAGCAAATATCCCTATGGATCCAAAGATTCACTTGTTTGATGAGTCTGCTAGATTGATGGATAAGAGAGCATATAGGCACCTTGTGAGAAATTTGCTTTATCTGACCATCTTAGTCTAGATATTAGTCTTGCAGTGGGTAGGTTGAGTCAGTTTCTAGACAGACCTACAGATGAGCATTGGCAGGCAGTGATGCAGGTGTTGCGGTATATCAAGGAGGCTCCAAGCCGAGGCCTTTTGTTTCAGAGGAGAGCTCCTATGATTGTTGTTGGTTATTCTGATGCAGATTATGCAAGTGATATTGGGGCAGGAGGTGCACTACAAGTTTCTGTACATTTGTTGCAAGAAAGTTGGTGACATGGAAGAGTAAAAAGCAAAGTGTGGTGTTATGCTCTAGTGCCGAATCAGAGTACCGTGCTATGGCATATACAATTGCTGAGATGATCTGGATATGGTCACTATTGAAGGATCTTTATGTTACTATTGAGGAGCCTGTGGAGATATACTGTGATAGCAGAGCTGCCACGTACATATCTAATAACCTTATGTTTCATGAACAGACAGTATGTGGCGGTAGATTGTCACTACAGTAGAAGTCTGATTTAGAAGGGTCTACTTCGCACCTCCTGTTTAACTCCTTCGGAGCAGACTGCAGGCATGTTTACCAAGCCCTTATCATGCCCCTTATTTGAGAAGTGTAGAAACAAGTTGAGTATGGTGGATATATATGCTTCAGCTTGAGGGGGAGTGTTATGTTATATTGTGAGGGTTATTCTATCTTTTTTATTTTGTGGTTTGCGTCTTGTAATATTTTTCCCTTATCTCTCTCTATATAAAGAGGTGTAGAGTTTTCTTGCTGAATAAGATTCCTCATTTCCTTCCGCTTATTAGAAACGAAAAAAAATGAGAGCAAGATGTTTAAGGAGGTATGGGCATCTGCAGAGAGGGCTAATTGATCCCTAGGTCTGAGGTCTGGGAAGTTGGACATTGAGTCTCACAAAAGTATCAGGGAAGACTATAGTGTTTGGCGTGATCTCCATTATTTGGATCTAGTTGTGGGATTGGCTCAGGATAGCATGCAGATGACCCAAGTTACTGTGGGAAAAAGGCTTACTGGTAGTTGTTTTTTTTTTCCCTGAAGAATGCTTTGTGTTAATTCTTGTTGACAATTTCGAGAAGAATTCTAGAAAGTTGAATTTGCAATATTTAATGTATTCTGGGATGGCAGGGGTTATAAATGGGGACTGACCTAAGGCTATTTGCATTTTGCTTGAATGCATCCGTATTTCTACCAGGATTACCAAAGTAAAAAGATATTGGTGAAACCTTCCCAATCTGATTGGGTTTTAGTTTAGATTGCCTTTTTAGCATGAAGGTCTTAACACATGCAATGCCATCTTTTTGATGCAGTGTATGAGTGTTTTCAGGGTTGTGTATGAGAGGCATTGTATTGGTTAAGGCATAAGCTTTCTCTTGATGTGCCACTAAATAATTGCATTCTCAGTTTTCAAAATGTTTTTTTGTTGTTGTGCAGGGGTTGTGGTTGCGTCTTTTGAAGCTTGGTGCAACTGAGGATCCGTTATCATCCTTTGAATATGGAACAATTCTTGGTATGTCTAATTGTGATCTGTTCTTTATATATCATTCGTGGAACAAGTTTCTTAATTCAACTACCTACCTCCATGTTCGTATGTACTTTATTCAACTATCTGTTGACATTAGATTTCTAACATACTTAACGTAACTATGCAGTTTCAATAGTTATTGCTCATCTTTTGCAGCCCTTATTGAGTCTGATGCAGAGGGTATAGGAGGCAGTGGATTTGTTGAGTGCATAAGAGAACACATCCATTCGGTATAAAATTTGATGAATGAATGCATTTCTTGACAATTGTTCATGTTCTCTGATTTTTTTTTCTTTTTAAATGTACATTTTAGGGTTGGCAGTGTCGCTTAACTGAAGAGCAGTTTATTGCTGTGAAGGAACTTGTAAGTGTTTTTTGCTGCTTAATTTCGTTGTCTGAAGAAACATGCATTGTTAAATGTACGTGGGTTTTTTGTAAGTTACCGTGTCAGCTTCTTTTCTGCGATTCTTTCCACAAATGGATGTTTTGCTGCAAAATAGAAATACAACCTACTGGGGAAGACCCAGCCATAAATTGAGTAAAAACAGTAATTGCATATGGAACTTTTGACAGTTGACTGTAATGCAGTGTTATTTAGCCACCTGATCACCTGACTAGTCTCGATAAGTTGAGTTGAAAGAGAAACGGGTCATAGATGAAGATACAAAACATATCAATTTTGCGGATTAGCGATTTGATGACCTGAGTCCTATCAACCGACTAAACTTGATTAGAACTTCAGTTTTTGGCTATCAAACCAGCTTCCGGTTCTGTAGTTATCTAACATATTGTCATAAAACATACAATTGCTATACAAATGAAATGTAAAGCAATTAAAAAGAGTAAATTGCATAAAAGTCCCTGATCTTTACATGGAATTTCAATTTAGTCTTTGAAATTTAAACATTGTTAATGTCATTCCTGAAGTTTTTTAATTTTTTCAATGTCATCCCTTCGTCCCTCAAATGTTTAATGCTATAATGTTTTGTTAACTTTTGATAAAAATGTCCCTCCTCCCCCACAAAATAGAGAAAAAAAACCCAAAATACTCCCCAAACATGTCTTTTCTCCACCCAACCCTAAAGTGGTAGCTGATGGCAGAAGCGTGCGAGATCTATGCCGCTAAAAGCCATAGGCCATGAGAGTGAGGAAGCTGTCAGACTTGTTGAGAGTAGGATGGTGGGTTGAGAGGGGGAGAGGGGGGAGGTTCTGGAAGGGGATAAAGTCACAAACTAAGGGTATCTTGGTCTTGAAATGATGAAAACTTGCTGATATTATCATCACCTTGACGGATCCCTAACAGAGTCACAATAGAGGGATGGCATTGAAAAAATTTAAAACTTAAGGGATAACATCGATTATGTTTAGTTTTGGGTTACCTTGAGATTTGATGTAAGGATCAAGGACTTTTATGTAATTTACTCAAAAAAGTGAAGCGAAATGCAAGCATTTTGACTGGAAGAAATAGATGAAATTAAATAAATAACTAAACATCACTAGCCAAGTGATGGTGCTTCACTCCACACTAATCGCTCCAAACACAAGTTTGACTACACCTAAGTACTGAGTCCAGAGAGCATGTTAGCTAGTGCGAAGTAGAATAAAGTAGAAATGAATAGAGAGCAAGAGACTAAGTACTCAATGGTTAATTAATCCTTCAGGGTCAATTATTTGGCCTCTAGGAACCAAATGTACTTCATCGAAGAAAGGTATTGTTTATGCTTTCTGATCCTCTTGCTACAATAAGCAGAATTGTAGACAAGTTTTTGTCTTTGATACTGTGGAGTTTTTAGTAGAACTAGAACTTTGTTTTATTGGACTTGTCTGGAAATGAGATGCAATGTACAAGATTGGGTGTCTTTCCTTAAGGCAATGGGTAGGTTAAGGTCATTATCTGATGAGTTGTTAACAATGTCCTCTACCTCAGCATATTCAGGTTGCTGAGGATCTTCCCAATTTACTAGAGCATTATCTGCACCTAGAACATTAGAGTTCAAAGGAGCATTAGTATGGGTTAGCTCAGGCATAGATGATGGCACTGTCTTTGGAGGAGGGGGTCTTTCCGTAGCAAATGATGGTGAATGAAGGTTGTTCTGAATGTCTTGTCGAGTCCACTATCTAGAGCAGGTGAGGACGATAGGCTTGTTAGGAATCAGTATGGGAATGAATGCTTCATTGTCAATAGTAGGTGCAACAATTTGAGGGCCATCAAAGGAGTAATACGGAACAAACCCAAAAAATAAGACATTGACACTGGCATAGTGATGTCTACCTATAGGATTATAACACCGATACCCCTTTTGAGTTTTAGAATATCCTACAAATATGCACTTGATAGCTTGAGGAGAGAGCTTATCCCTGTTGGAACCATGAAGTTGAACAATGATACACATTCGAATACCTTAGGTGGTACCTTGAAGAGTTCCTTATTAGGAAACAAAAGAGTATGGAACTTCTTCGTCAAGAATAGTGGAAGGCATTCGATTCACCAAATAGCATGTGGTAAGTACCTTACAATTGAAGAAAATGAATCTTCCTTTTTTACTAAACGAACCCTACACCTCTTTATATAGAGAAAGGTGAGGGTAAAATAAAAGAGTACAATAAGAAAATAAAAATAGGAAATAACCCAACAATATAATGTAACACTTCCCCTGAAGTTGGAGCATATATATCAACCAGCTTGTTTCTACAATTCTCAAATATTGGACGTGATAATGGCTTAGTGAACATCTCTGCAATTTGTTCTGAAGAGGTTAGGCAAGCAGTACGAAGTAGACCTTGCTGGATTAAGCTCCTTGTATAATGATAATCCACTTCCACGTGCATGGTCGTTCATGGAACATGTGATTGTTAGCAATGTAAGTGGTTGCCCTGTTGTCACAATACATCTCCATAGGTTCTTGTAGAGTAACATGAAGGTCTCTCAACAAAGATTGTATCCATATCATTTCAGCAGCTGCGTGTGCCATAGCACGGTATTCTGATTCGGCATTAGAGCGTGACATCGTACTTCTCTTCTTGCTCCTCCACGTCACCAGATTTCCTGCCATAAACGTACAAAAACCTGTAGTGGACCTCTTGTCCCCAATATCACTTGCATAATCTGCATTGGAGTAACCAACGATAGTCATATGGGCTTTCTTTTGAAATAACAGACTTCTACCTGAAGCTTCCTTTATATATCTCAAGATTTGTATCACTGCCCGCCAATGATCATCAGTGGGTTTATGTAGAAACTGACTCAGCTTATCCATTGCAAGACTAATATCTGGCTTGGTGATAGCCAGATAAAGCAAATTTCCCACCAGTTATCTATACGATCTCTTGTTCTTCAACCTTGCCTTGTCATCAAATAAGTGCGCCTTTGGATTCATAAGGATATTAACACCCTTAGATCCAAGTATGCTGGCCTCCTGAAGAATATCCAAAGCATATTTCCTCTGAGACATAATAATACCTTGTTTATTGGTGGCAATTTCAATGCCCAAGAAATACCTGAGTTTTCCAAGGTTTTTCATAACAAACTGCCGTGCCAAATATTCCTTCACCTGAGATATACTAGCCACGCCATCTCCTGTGAGTATGAGATCATCAATATACACAAGTAGAGCCATAACACCACTACTGATCTTCCTCACAAACAAGGAATGGTCAGAAGAAGACCTCTGCAGCTTAATAATTGACAATGCTTCTGATAGGCGTTGAAACCATGTTTTGGGGCTTTGCTTAAGGCCATAGATAGCCTTCTGCAGTCTACAAACACACTCCTCCCGAACCTTAAAATCAGAAGGCTACTGTATATATATCTCCTCCTGAAGGTTGCCATAGAGAAATGCATTTTTGATGTCCAGCTGGTGTAGTGATAAATACCAGTTTATCATCATTCTTATGTCCTAAGACTAATTTAGCTCTTAGGGTTTTAACTCCGCAAACGGGTTTTTGAGCTGCATTTAGGCATTCACTTAGGATAGGTGTGCATTGCATTTTGTTATGTTTTTGATGTATTTATTTGAGTGTCAAGGATAGGTAGAAAGTTGGATCCCACAAACCTTGGCACTCAGGAAGGCAGAAGATGAAGGAGAAGCTCACATCAGCTGGATCTCAGTTGGATCCAGCTCATCCTAGCTGGATCCCAGCTCCTTTTAGCTGGATCAACTTATCCTTATCTCCATTCAGCTCATCTCAGGTGAATGATAGCTTAAGCTAGTTCACCTCGGCTCCATTCAGTTCACCTCAGCTGGATGACAGCTTAAACTGTCTCATGACAGTTGATCCCAGCTCCATTCCAGCTCCTCTAGCTTAAAGTAGTTCACTGGAAGCTCTACCTGACTAGGACTAACTACTGCCATCAACTAGCTAGGCGTAGTTAGCTGAAGAAGTCCTCAACCAGCTCAGGCCAGCTCAAGTCCAGCTCCCGGAGACTCAACTCAGCTCAACTTAGTTGAGCCGAGCTACCTGATCTAAGCTAGCTACTCCAGCTAGCTAGGTAATCTCCGGGGAGATTAGACACAGCTTACCTCAGCTCTCATTAGTAGAAGCCAGCTCAGCTTAGCTTGGCTTAGCAGCTAGCAAAGAACTAGCTAGCTAAGCTAGCTAAGGAGCTCACATGCAACTCTCTTCAGCAGCCATCAGCTTCAGTGCAGCTTAGATACAGCTCCTCCTCAGCTCCTCTCAAACCCTAGCTCTACCTCCTCTCTCCAACCATCTACTAGCTAAGCTAGCTTAGCTCCTCTTCCCTCCCACCATTGTAACCTTAAGCTCCACCTACATAAGACCTTCACCTCAACCCAAAAACCTACCTACTTAGTCCACCTAAGCTCTCCCTACTCCAATGGCATGTTGGTGCCACCACAACCACACCCTTTCACCCCATCACCACCACCAAAAGTGGCACCAACCCACCATAGCTACCCCTTGTTTTGGTGCCAAAACAAGGGGGCAATCGTAGCCCTACACCTCACCACACATGCCACATCCACCCTCCATTTTTCCCTCCACGTTTCCACCTTCTAGAAGACCTCGCTTTTGGCGCCAAACCTTGGTGTCCCTCCATGGTGGACGTCCACCAAGGGGCACCACAACCACCCATAACCACCACCACCACATCCCTTAAGTTGGTGCCACCTTATCCTAGCCTTTAAACCCATAACCACCCACCTAAAACCCATCCTAGCTGTTCATTCAATCCACGCCGACCACCCTCCTTCCCTTCCTATATGTACCCCATCTAACCACCACCAAATGACCATCCTTGGTTAGTTTAATTCCACCCATATCTACCATGGCCCACGACCAAGGAGGGAGAAGAGAAGAAGACCAAGGGGGCAACCTACTGACCCCCTTGGTGCCTTCTTCCTCTTTCTTCCTCTCCCTTGTGCCATGCCAAGGAGGAGCTCTTCACTAAGGGGGGACGACTAGGAAAGGAGGAATGAAAGCTAGGGTGGGACATCTACCCTTGGAGGAGAAGCTTGGAGGAGGATACCAAGAGCAAGGAGGATCTCTTTTTGTAGTGCAGGAGCAACCGCACTTGGAGTGAGAGAATCTTCACTTCACTTGGAGGGGTTTTTCATCTTTCACTTTATCTTTTGTATTAGCTAGTAGTCTACTTTTTGTAAGAAGCATTCCTCTACATGTACTCCATTTTTAATAGCAATACAAAAGTTCATTGTTGCCTTCAATTTCGTGCTCTTAATTTTTAGTGCTTTCTTTTTATCCTTAGTGCACCACAACCCTCTTCTAATTACCCTAGGAGCACTTGCCTAGGGTGAGCTTAGAAGAGAGGATGCTTTTTGTCACTTAGGTCTAATTGATAGGTGTAGTTTTTAACATAATCATCTTTGCTTTTCAAGTGCCCATTATTTTGAAAACCTAAAAGCAACAAAATTCAAAAATACAAAAAGACAAGTGTTGATTTGAGAGGCGAGAGAGAGAAAATCATCTTGTTGACTAACAATTTGACCTCCTTGGACGACTCTAGATACTCCACTATTTAGGTATTATAAATTGTAAAAGTTGGTTGCGAACTTATGTGTTACAATGATATTAAAATTTGCTTTTTACAAAACAGCGTATTTTAGCATCATGTAGGGACCATCTATAGTG
The DNA here is from genome assembly GCA_037157565.1 of Thalassia testudinum. Lineage (NCBI taxonomy): Eukaryota > Viridiplantae > Streptophyta > Magnoliopsida > Alismatales > Hydrocharitaceae > Thalassia > Thalassia testudinum. The sequence goes on along the minus strand of JAZHRO010000026.1, from coordinate 17,772,504 downwards.
TGCTACAACAGAAATAAGGATACGAACGGTGGAGAGATGAGCAACTGGTGAAAAGATGTCAAAGAAATCCACCTCGTAGGTTTGGGTGAATCTCTTGGCCACAGGGGAAGTCTTATACCGACAAATAGACCTATCAGGGTTGTATTTCAAGGTAAAGACTCACCTAGCACCAACAAGGTGTGCATCGGAGGCTAACAGAGAGCTCCTAGGTGCCTCTGTTTCTGAGTGTAGGCATCTCCTCCATGACAGACTTCCAGTGCAGATTCAGAAGAACCTACTGGTATGAAGTAGGTATCTTAGAATTAGAGACAACAACAGTGAAGGCATGAAACTCAGCATTAAGAGAGTCAGTGGAGACTGCACTCCCAGCTACATGGTATAGGGCACATGAGCGAGGGTCCTTCTGAATCGCAATAGGAATATCATCATCAACACTAATGGAGACTGGACCTGGAGAAACATCAACAGGAGAAGCACTATCAGTGGGTTCAACACATACCTGACCAGGGGAGGACGACGGTGGTTCAGTAAGAGATGAAGGGGAGGGGTGTGTATAGCCTTCTCTCTGTAACTGATAAGTAGCTGATAGTTCCTTTAAATGTCTTCTTGTCTAATGGTACCACTCTGAATGTGCTCATAGGCTACTTTGAAGAAGTAGAAGGCCTACTATTGCTAGCAAATTCATCCATGGATGCAGGAAGCACAGGCATAGGCACAACAATTTCCACATCACGTAGTTAATGAGCGAACATGGAGAAATATGGAATGGACTTGTGGAATGTGACATCAACACTAACATAGTGCTTCCGATGTATAAGATTAAAGCACCTATACCCCTTCTGAGTGTGACAGTAGCCAAGGAACACACTTAACTTCTCTGGGGGTAAGATTGTCATAACCAGGTCCAAGTAGATGCACAAAAGCAATACAACCAAACATCTTGGGAGGGACTAAAAATATATCTGCATTAGGATACAACACTGTCCATGGTACCTGCTCATGAATCACAGAGGGAAGTCTGTTAATAAGACAACAGGCTGTAAGGATTGCATCTCCTTAGTAGATGTGTGGTACACTATTTTGAATAAGCAAGTCATTAGTCGTATCCAGATGTATCTGTGTTTCTGTTTTGCGACCCCATTCTGCTGTGACATGTGTAGGCAGGAGGTTTGTTGCACAATACCAAGAGAGCCATAAAACACTGCCAATTGTTTGGTGCAAAACTCCAATGCCTTATCTGTCTTGAAACACTAAATTGATTTTTCACAAATGCCACAAATTGTTGAATGAAAAAATCAACATCTGATTTATTACGCATTAAAAATAGCCATGACAGACGAGAAAAATCATCAACAAGAAGTAATAACGATGACCCTGTCTATCTACCACATGGTTAGGACCCCAAACATCATGAACTAAATCAAAACATGTTGAATTACTAGGCTGCATAGACACTGGAAAATGGGCTCTATGGTGCTTCCCCAACTAACATGCATTACACTGAATCTTGGTAGCTGTAGAGAGATGTGGGATGATCCAGCGTAGTTTGTCCAAGGATGGATAGCCTAGTCGTCTATGCCACTGCAAGACACTCCCAGCATGATCCATTTGACAAGTTGCAACAACTAGACTCTACACTACTCGGTACACTGCCCCTCATGTCTGCCATTAATCGTCCTCTTCGTCATGCGGTCATGAAAAGTACATCCAACAACATCAAAAATAGTTGCTTTGTAATAGTATTAATGGAAAGCAATTACATGATCATGTCAGATATATAATAAACATCTGAAAGATGTAAAGTAGGAGTAACAGACATCTCCCTTTTACCACAAATGGGGGCGTGCCTACTATCTGTTAGTTGGACTGAACGTTCCTGTAGAATATCTTGCATACCTCCAAAACACTGGGGATTTCTAGAAAGATAATATGAAGTGTCGAAATCTATCAACCAAGTACTACTCGTACCTGATGTCGAGGCATAAGCTGTTGTGCTTGAAGACTGAGGTTGATCACGTGTCAACTGTGCTAGATATTGTATCACTGCATCATAGTCTACCTTTGCAAGAGTAACTGGCTCAGTTGCTGGGGCAGAAGTCATAGTAACTTTGTTGGCTACAGTAGGCCCTCCAAGTTTATTCTAGCACTTTGCCTCAACATTACCAATCCTCTTACAATAGGTGCATGTAGACTTATTGCATGCACAATCACCACGTCCTTTACCTCTGCCACGAAAAGATCTACCCTGTCCACTATAGGTGCTAATAGTTGCATGGGTGGAGGAGGTTTTAGTGAAGACTACATCATGAGTAGACTGAACCTGTAGCTTGTTAAGCCTCCTGTAAATCTCTTCAATATGGGGAAGCTCTGATAAAGAAGAATCTGGGAACGAGCAACAACATAATCATCATTTAGACCTGTAAGGAACATGTAGGCAGAAAACTCCTTCCTGTGTTCTCTACATGTGGTGGATGTGCACATGAGTCTGCAAGCATTATATTTTTCCAAGAGGCCTTTCATAGTAGAGTAGTATTATGAATCATGATAAGCTTGTGGACTCCTACTTTAGATGACAAATTATAATGTATCTGAAAAACTTGAGTAGAATTCAACTCATGAGAATAAGCATCTTTCAGGCCATCCCACATATGTTTGACCGACTTGTGGTACATGATCTCATATCTAATGCAAGGAATCACATTATTCAATATTCAGGCTCTGACCATTGCATCATCACTGTTCTAGGTAGCATATTTTCTTGTCTTTTGCTATGGTGGTGTCTCTGTGAGCATATGTTGCTTCTTATGTCCTTCCACAGTCACTAGGAAGGTTTGAGACCAACGAGGGTAATTAGTCTCATCCAATTGCACAATCAGTGTGAAAAATGGACTTTTGTACATACGACTTTTTGCACCTTATCCTGAAGAAACGTCTGACTTTGATGATGAAGCTATAATACACCCACAACAAAACCAACTTCACAAAATATTACTGAAGACAGATCTGAATTTTTAGTAACAAACAAGAGATCTGGGGAATACACACGTCGTAATCCGCACACACACGGTTCAAAACTTCGTCAACACTTCAAAGGGTAATACACACCCCCAAAGATCATCAAAAGAGGGGAATACACACCCCAAAAATAGTCTAAAGATCAGAATGTATCATACCACAACATTAGAGGTGTGTCAACACATCTTCCGAAAGATCCTTGGCTTTAGAAATCCATCAAATAGGAGCCAAGGACCTCCCTAGGACCTGCAGCAGGTGGTGTTGGGTGATACTTCCCTCCCCTTGCTGCCGAACAAGAGCTGACAACGAGAGAGAGAGAGAGAGAGAGAGAGAGAGAGAGAGAGAGAGAGAGAGAGAGAGAGAGAGAGAGAGAGGGCGATGGTGGTGATGTTGCTGCTGGTCGGCTGTGCCGGCGGCAATGGTGGTGAGGGTAGGGCTTGGTGGTAGGGTTAGGGTTTTCTTGGTAGTATCCTCAACTTGGCTCTGATAGCAAGTTGAAGAAAATGAATCTTCTTTTTTTACTAAGCCAACCTTACACCTCTTTATATAGAGAGAAGTGAGGGAAAAATATGAAGAGGGTTCAATAAGAAAATAAAAATAGGAAATAACCCAACAATTTAACGTAACAGTTATCCTAGTAGGACGATGGAACACTATTTTGGATGAGAAGAGTTCTAGCCATATCCAGAACATGACGATGTTTTCTCGTGGCAACCCTATTTTGTCTTGATGTGTACATGCAACTGGTTTAATGGATAATCCCATGTTCTTGAAATATAGAGTGGAGAGCATGGGTACAAAACTCGAGAGCAAGATTTTTTATTTCTATGAGAAAGTTCTTGTTGACATCACCCACCTTTGACTTTGCCTTCAACAAGAAAGCCCGTGATAGTTAAGAAAAATAATTGAAAACTATAAGATAAAATCTGTCCCATTTGATTGGGAACACGACTAGGACCCTAAATATTAAGATGAAGTAACTGAAACAAAGACTCTGCATTGTGACTCTATTGACTACATGATGAACTCTTGTGGTGTTTTCCCAGTTGACATTCCTCACATTGAAATGTTGCAAGAGGAATCTATGGTATCACGCGTCGAAGCTTAGGCAATGGTGTTGAATATTAGGTGTTAAAGATAGCTCGATAATCCACCAGAAGGAATAGACATCAGACAATGATTGCAACGGGTGATAAACACCCCCCTCATGGCCATAGCCAATCACATGTGTCGTCATTATGTCTTGAAACATGAGACATGCATGGTTAAAGATAGCTTTGTAATTCAACTCCTTTATAATTCGGTTAACTGCAAACAAATTTAAAGGAATATTTAGGGTAAGTAAATAATCTATAATTGGATATAAGGGGCTATCTGAACCTCCCTCTAACTAGTAACAGGGGAATGCCTCCCATTAGCCACTAGAATTGTTCAACTAGGCGAATCTTCCTATAATCAGGAAAATTGTCGTGCCTTTCCACATGCATGTTGAGAGGCTTCTAAAACCACGAGCCAATTAGTGTCCTCTGTGCTACTAGCTTGATAGGAGAGACATATACTTGAAGGCTCAACGAAGGATGCAGTATTTGCTTCCTAAAAAGGAGCTCAAAGTGGATGTAGAGTGGGTAACTGAGATCCTATGGTGATTAAGTCTCTGAATTAACTCATCGTACTCAACTCTGGTGGTGGGAATTGACTTTGGCCCTACGTTTGGAGCAAGGTTTGAAATGTCGATTTCGATGTCGTGCCGATGAAATTCCAAGTGTGCATTTCGTGGGCATGCCGTGGAAATGTCCGTTTTTCGATGGGCATGCCGATGCATACCGACAAAAATAGCAAAAGTAATTAAAAAAATCAACAACCTCGGCATGGGCACCAATTTTGCCAGCATGCCGACTATGCCGACGGCATACCGACTGTGCCGAGGGCATGCCGGCACGGTCGGCATGCTGACAATGCCGACGATATCCCTGTAAATCGACATTTTATTCATGTCGGCACGACTCTTGCTCGGAAATGACATGCCGTTGGCATTTAAATCAATGGTTTGGAGCTGTAACTGCTTGATGAATGCTAACAGGTTTCCCATGCTTAGTCTAGCACGCATCTTCAGTGTGGCCAAGTTTCCCACAAAATGACCACTGGGGTCTAGTATGCCCCTGGCCTCCTCAGCCTTGACGACGAACATGAGTGGATGGCTTTGCATCGCTTTCCTTGAGAGGTTGCCATGGTAGAGATATGCTCTACATAAGCAGAGAGTGCTAGAGAAATTACTAGTTAGTTCAATTGGTTGTAAGCTTCTTCGATGGATGGTATCTCAGGAAAGTCAACATTTGGGAGTACGTTGCGTTTTAGGTCAGATCCAATCTGGTAAGGAAGTGCCACGCCATAATCTTATGTCCTATGTGTTTTCTATGACTTACATGAACACATAGGGGTGTAGGTAATCGGCTTCTTAAAAGTGAACTTCAGGGCATAGTAATATTGTGCAAGATGCTTGCCATCTTGCCTCATATGTGCATTCTTATGGTGGAGTTGGAGGATGCGTGTCGCGTTCTTGTTCTTGAGAATATGTCTAGTGAAGGTTCACCTACATCTATTTGCCATCTTGCAGGACATGATCTCATTAGCAATCCTCTGGATGGTTGTATTCGTAATTCATGCCCTAACAATGGCGTTATCCTTCTTCCTAGAGGCATATTTACTGACCTTCTCAATTGGCTCTAGCTCAATAAGTATATGCTCCTCATCGTAACCCTCAACCACATTAAGGATTGACTATGATCACAATGCGTAGTTGGTCTCGTTAAACTTCATGTTTGGGCCAAACAATGGTTCTTGAACTCCCCTTGGCTTCCATCCCCTTTTGATGTGAATCAACATCTGAGGCCATTCTTCTTCGTTAAGTTAGAGCTCCACATATAGAAGTAACAACTGACAAGCATACACTGTCCTCATTCTCGTACCACCATCCTCACACCAAATAGATGCAAAACACCATAGAGAAGGAACAAAACCTTACATAAGTGGTCTAAAATCAATATAAAATAGATTGAATGAGCCTTTCTTTCCTTAAATCAGTTGCAAAACTATGCTTCAGTGATTTGCCTTGCAGAAAACTAGCATTCAATGAACTTAGTTGCTCTCCGCGGTCTGCTATGGCATTTGGTAGGCTATGTTGTCTCCGGTGACGGTAAGTTGCTCTGCTGCTCACCCTCCCATAGCTGGGTGCACCTTGCAATGACAGTCCAAGTCGGGTTGCTTCATTGCAGTGCCACTCAGCTACATGTCTAGGGTATTTTGATGGCTGGCAACATCGTTGGTGGTTGGTGATGGGTGTTTTGGTGTTGTACTAGTTGGCTGGTGATGTTGTTGGTCGCTGGTGACCAAGAGAGTAGCAGCAGACTGGTCCCCTCCCTTGGGCTTTGGTGTATTAGGGTTAGGGCCCTTTGTGTTCTTTGAGAAGAGAGATTCCCCCTTCTTAAGAGATTGCACAAACCCTAAGAGAAACCCTAATGAAACTAGATTAGTTGGCGGAGAAGAAATTTGGGGGTGAAACTAAGAAGGTATCGAACTTTGGTCTAGGACTGTCACTTTGATACCATGTGGAGAAAATGAAGCAATCTATTTTTTATAGAAATCCTAGGCCTCTATTTATAAAGAGAGGCTAAGGGAAAAACTGCATACAAGTCCTTGTAAGTAAGAAAAATAACAAAGAAGGAAATAACACCAAAAACTAAAAATAACTTCTCTATGGTTATAAATGAAGGTTTGAGAAGGTAATGAACAAAAGGTTCAGAGAAATCTCTCGACCAACGAGAATAAGTTTGGGTTTATTCTTGGTAGCTCTAGGAAAGAAGCAATGCATCCTCTATGACGTAAATGGAGATTTTATTTACATTTGTTTTTACTTGATTTGGATAAGACCTATGCTTTCCTTCCAAGGTGTTAGCATACCATGTATGTATTTCCTTTCTTGTTACTTTTCCTTGTGTGCTCTTCAGGGGCAAGGTGTACTCTCTTGGTCTCTCTCTATATAAGAGAGACTTAAGGTTACAATGAAACAATTTCATTTCAACCAATTTGGTATCAGAGCTGTAATCCTAGATCGGTGCTCCGATATCCCACCTTCACAAGCCTCCGTACCTTATCCACTAAACCCTAATCTCCATTGGAGGTACCTGGAGAAGCCTCCACCACCGGCTGGCGGCCTCTGCTGGTCGCCCTTCGGCTCCTCGTCGCCGCCAACTAGCCTTATTGGCCTTTGATGACAATCTGGTTGCCTTGGAAGGCCCCGAACTGACCTCCACCGGCGCGCGCTGCCTCGGTTTAGCGTCGCTAGCCATCGGCAGTGCCGCTACGTGCCGCTACCTCTGCCTCTAACCTTGTTTATCCCTTAGGGCTTCACCTGCGGGCCTTAGGGCTTTGTCCAAAGGCGTCGCCCGCGTTGCCTAAGGTGCTACAAGCACTGCCAACACCCCCAACGACACTTAGGGTGCCGCTAGCATCGCCTAGTGCCGCCTTAGACCTCACCAGTGCCACCTATGGCGCCGCTAGCACTACCTAGGGTGCCGCTAGCGTCGCCAACGCCGCCTAGGGCATCGCCAGCACCGCCCAGGGCACCGCCAGCACTGCCCAAGTCACTGCCAGCACCGCCAGTGTCGCCCAGGGTGTTGCCAGGTCGATTGGCGCTGCCTAGGGGCTTCCTATGGTCTCCATCAGTGTCGGTGGGGCCTTCTTGGGTGGTCTCCCCACATCCGGGATAGGCCAAAGCTTGTCCAATGTGAAGATGCCAGCCTAAATCTCTGAATTTCATACCGGATTGATGACTTCTTGGATATAGAAGTTTGATTGCGGCTCCAAGATCATAAGGATGGCTTCAGATGATCAATCCGAGGTGAATTCGGGCACTCCTCTGGACACCGAGGTGTTGAAGAATCCATTTTTGGGTCCTATCGTCAAGTTGGATGAGACCAATTACCCACGGTGGTCTTAGACTTTCCTCATGATTGTCAGGGGTGATGGGAAGAGCCACATCCTTACAGATCCGGAGCCCGAGAGCAAGATTGGTGTTAATGCCACTTGGGATAGAGATAATGCCATGGTCTCTGTGTGCTTATGCAGATGGTTATTCCCTGTATAGGGGATGAGGTCATGTATTACGACACTGCAAAGAAGATGTGGGAGTCCTTGCGCGAGACCTATTCTCATGCCAAGATCTCTGCACAAGTTTTTTAGGTCTTCTACGACCTTTACTATTTGCGTCAGGAAGGATCCACAGGTCTTCTTGTGTCATGCAGGAGAAATTCACTGGGAAGACGATTGGTGGACAATGTGAGGAACATGGGGTGTATTATCTGAGCCGTACTACTTTCGCTGCCTCTGCTACCCAAGACTTTGCTTCTGCTGGATCTCCTCTCCAGTGGCACCACCGTCTTGGCCATCTACCCATTCATCGCCTTAGACATGTAATACCGCATATTCCCTCCACTACTGCTCTCATCTGTGATGCTTGTCAACTTGGCAAGCACCATAGGATTAGTTTTTCCAGTTCTACTTCTGTCTCGTCTGTTGCTATTTTTTATTTGATCCATATGGATGTGTGGGGTCCTAGTCGTACTTCTGATCGACTTGAGGATAAGTATTATCTTGTTTTAGTTGATTTTTCACGTGTGACTTGGATGTTTCTCTTGAAAAGTAAGTCTGATGTGGGACAAATTATTGAGAACTTTGTCAAAGAAATAAAAACTCGGCATGCTTGTTTGCTGAAGTGCTTTCACTCGGATAATGCCTTGGAGTTTTGTACTTTATGTTTGCATAATTTCTTTTCTAGTTGTGGCATTATCCATGAGACATGTCCTCATACCTCTCAGCAAAATGGTGTTGCTGAAAGGAAGCATCGCCATATTCTTGATGTTGCTCGCACCTTCTTGCTTCACCACACAGTTCCTTCTCTCTATTGGGGTGACGCTGTTTTGACTGCTTGTTTTTTGATTAACCGGATGCCTAATGCTACGTTACATGAACAGATTCCTATTCAAGTCATGTATCCTGATCATCCCCTGTCTCACGTCACCCCTTGGATGTTTGGTTGTGTTGCCTTTGTCCATTTGTTGGGACTAGGTCGGGATAAATTAGCATCGAGAGCAGTTAAGTGTGTTTTTCTTGGGTATACCCGGACACAAAAGAGGTATCGCTATTTTGATCCGCTGACTTCTCGACACCATGTTTTTGTGGATGTTACATTTCATGAGGTTGTACCTTTCTTTTCTGTGACGGCTGTTGAGATGCCTCTCGAGGGTGATATGGCAACTATGCCATATTCTCCCATTCGGTTTGGGAGCTTTCCTGAGATTTCTGGCTCTACCACACCACCACCACCACCACGTGCTACACATCCCTTTCCACGCCTGATAGGATCTCTCCAGACATATGTTAGCCCTCATGCTACCTATAAGGGACCCCTATCCTTGCCCTCACCATCGACTTCTCAGTCCTTTAGACACTGACATATGCTTGCCATGTGATGCTCATAGGGATAGGACAGGTGATGTGCCAGGTGATGATATTGACCTTTCGATAGCTATTCGGAAACGGCCATGGACTTGCACTACTTATCCCACGGTGGGGGCACATGCTACTGATACTCTTGCTCCTGGATTTGCTGGATTCATTCAGGTGTTAGCTACTACACAGATTCCAGCTACACACCATGAGGCCTTGCTTGATCCAAAATGTCGGCCAGCCATGGAGGATGAGATGGAGGCTCTTCGAGGCCGTGGGACTTGGGAGCTTACTTCCCTTCCTGATGGTGTTGCACTTGTTGGTTGTCAATGTGTATTTACTGTGAAGTTCAATCCTAATGGTAGTATTGGTAGGTACAAAGCCCGCCTTGTGGCAAAAGGGTTCACTCAAACCTATGGGGTGGACTTTTTTTACACATTTTCTTCAGTTACCAAACTTCCCATAGTCCGGGTGTTGATTGCAGTGGCAGTTGAGTTAGATTGGTCCTTGCACCAATTAGACGTGAAGAATGCCTTCCTTTATGATGATCTTCAAGAGGAAGTTTATATGCAGAAGCCGCCTGGATTTGAGAGACAGGGGGAGTGTGTATGTCGATTACGGAAGGCTATACATGGCCTTAAATAGAGTCCCTGAGCCTGGTTTTAGAGATTGTCATAGGTTGTAGAGGCAGCTGGATTTAGGAGATCGATAGCTGACTTTTCCTTCTTTGTTAGGAGGACTAAACGAGGTACTGTGGTACTTCTGGTTTATGTTGATGATTTGATAATCACGGGGGACGATATGAAGGGTATTGCTGAGGTTAAGCACATCCTAGCAGAGCAGTTTGTCATGAAGGACCTTGGGCCCTTACGGTATTTCCTTGGTATTGTTGTTGCTTGCAGCAAGAAAGGTGTGGTCTTATCTCAACGAAAGTATGTTCTAGATATTTTACAGGAGGTTGGTATGCTTGGAGCCAAGGAGGCCAATATTCCTATGTACCCCAAAATGCCAATCTATGATGATGATGAACAGGTGGTGGACAACAGAAGGTACAGACAGCTTGTTGGTAAGCTGTTGTACCTTACTATCACGAGATCGGATATCTCCTTTGCTGTCGGGAGACTGAGTCAGTTCATGGCAAAGCCGACACAGCAGCATTGTGATGCAACATTGATGATGCTTAGATATGTTAAGAGGCTCCTGGGAAGAGTCTTTTCTTCTCCAAGGGGTCCTCTATGACGTTGGTTGGATACTCGGATGCAGACTATGCCGTATGTCATGTGGATCGTAAATCCACTACTGGGATCTGCACCTTCTTAGCAGGAAATTTGATCACCTAGAGGAGCAAGAAACAAGGCACAGTTGTGAGGTCCAGTGCCAAGTTTGAGTACAGAGCTATGGCTCAGATAACTGCAGAGATGATGTGGATCAGATCCTTGCTTATTGACCTACAGGTGTAGTTTTCTAGCCCTATGAAGATGCGATGTGATAATAGAGCAGCCACCTTCATTGCCAACAACCCAGCATTTCATGAGAGAACAAAGCATGTTGAGGTTAACTGTCACTATACCAGGGACATTATTCAGAAGGGGTTGCTCTATACCACTGCTGTCGCATTTGAGGAGCAGATAGTAGATATTTTCATCAAGCCCTGACTAGATCTTCATTTGAGTCATGTATATTTAAGTTGAGCATGATAGATATATATACTCCAGTTTGAGAGGGAGTATTAGCATACCATATATGTATTTCCTTTATTATTATTTTTCCTCGTGTGCTCCTTAGGGGTAAAGGTGCACTTTACTCTTTTGGTCTCTCTCCATATAAGAGAGACCTAGAATTACAATAAAATCATATCATTTTAACCAATTCAAGGGATATTTCTATTGGAGAATTTTGGAGAAGAGATGGGCATACAGATATAAGAACGGAACAACTTGATTATTCAAAAAACTAGAATAGTTTTGATATGGAGGGTTAGTGGAAAAAGGACAAATGATGCTGTAAACAAGAAGTAAATTACAAAATACATAAAGTAATAAATAAAAACATATCTCAAACACTTGCCCTTGAGCTAGAGTACTGATATCTAGAGTATAAACATCAATCATGCTTTGTTGAGAGTGTCATCTATCAAAGGAGGTCTGGGAATGTTGTTTTCAAGATATTGATTGCTTGGTCCATGAAAGAAAACATGAATAGTGCAATGAAACTCTTGTTGTATCAAATCCTTGGTACAATGACAATCCATCTTAGCATTCTTTTTTTGCTCATGAAACATTAGATTATTTGTAATGTAGGAAGTGACTTGGTAGTCATAACACATCTTCATAATAGATTCAACTGATGTATGCAAATTTCATATGGTAGGATGCATCCTCATCAAGTACGCTGATGTTTGTGCCATAGTCCAAACTTATCATTAGATCGGAATATAAAAACTTGCTTCTTGGTTCCCTAAGTCAATAGATTTACCAACCACACATGTATGGAAACTGGTCTACAACTTTCCATCCACAAGCTAGCTTGCATACCCTGATCTATAGATGCGACGATGTCAAGTAAAGTGCTCTTAGTAAATAGTAAATAGTATATGGTGTTGTCTACATACATTAGGCCTACCAATTCTCTCTATCCTTTATAGGATGTTTCTCCTTGCCAAAGGTGAGGAACTCTTGTTTACAAAGGGGAAGCCCTTATATATGCTCACATGCCAATGCAAACTATGTTGGATCCACGAAGGATATGAAATCTATCATTGATTTTTTGGTCTAATTACTAAGGATGTTGTTAGTTGGAGAAGTAAAAAGCGAAGAATGGTCTCTATTTCTAGTGTAGAGTTAGTGTGTCATGCCATGGCTCAAACTATAACATAGTTAATATGAGTGCATTTTGTATTGAGTGATTTTTACTTGTGAATTCTCTTGGCAAGGAGGTGACTTTTTTTTACAATTAACAGGAAATGAGATAAGAAGAAATGCTAGCTCCCTGTATTTCATTAATGAGGAGAGCTAGTTACATCAAAAATCACATAGAGAAGGGAAATGGTAAATAAACCCCCCAATATCCCCTTAAAAGATAATATTGGTTGCACTTTAGTCAAATCCATTAGAGCAAAGTGAATGCTGTCCTTGTGAACTCCATGTTGCAGCCATGGATGCAACTCTGGAAAGCCTTTTACGACAGAATTTCCAATGTCTCTCCCTTGGCACGTTGCCAATACTCTTGAGTAAAGAAGGTAGAAGAGATGAATTAGATCATTTAAGGGTGTCTCAAAAGATGCCGAAGGAGTCTTTCCTTGGAAGTTGATGATAACGTTATCATCAGCTATATCTAGCTTTAATTAGTCATAATTAAAGAATAAATGCTCCTACATAACCGCCAGAGAGACGAAATTCACTATAAATCCATTCTGAAAGAAATACAGTAAAACATGGGTAAAACTACAGTTTAACAGCATATCTCAATTATAGAACAATCATGGGATTTCTCAGAGGTTAATTAAAAGTCAAATGGTCTTAATTGTCTAACAAGTAGGTCCATGCAGACAAAAATGGATTTTCGTGTGTTTCAAGAATTAAATGACATCTGAAACCCTAAAAACAGACCAACTTAATCTATTGAGGATCTGGTCAGGATAAAATTCACATAAACCCTCTAAAAATCATAGAAAAATATTCTCTAGGTTTGGTTTACTTGATTTGACCATTGGAACCCTAATTTGACCTAAAACAGTCTTAGACAGACATTTGCCCTAATTTGGGTAATTGTGCAATTTACCTAGTCAAACTTAATTAAAACCTAAATTTGACTTCACCGTCAGATTCCTTGGGTCCAAATTAGATTTGTACCAAAATTTGGGCCCAATCTGAGATTATCTTGACCAAGTTTGCATTTTAGTCCAGTCAGACTCTTTCTATCTCATTCAGATCCTTAGTTTTTTGAATTCCTTGCAAAGAGCCTCTGAACTTCATCATCTTCTTTGCACGTAGGTCTTTGCGCCATTTTTGGAAGGATGAACCTTCATCGTCGAGTTTTGAGCGAGGATTTCTCGCTCGCTTCTTAATCAATCTCTCCCAAATTCAAACTGAAGATTCTTTGGAAAGTCACCTTCCATTTGAGCCATTCCTTGATCTCCAATTCATTCCTAAAAGGTCATGCGAACCTTTCAAAGGTTCGGGTTTCCTTTTTGCGTGAACCTCCCAAGCTTGGAAGCTTCTTTCCAAGCTTGGGAAGGCGTCCTATGATCTATAAAAGAACCCCTGTTGCATTTCGCATCTTCTCAACAAGGTTTGGGGCCAAAACCCTCTTCAAAACTCCACCTCTGGCCCCGCTCCGCCTTAGCTCCGGTGAGCCTCTTCATTTGTCGTCTCCGACCTCCCAACCGCCAACTTGGGAGTGCCATTATCTTCGTCTTCTTCGTCCACACGTGATGTGCCAAAGCCTGGGCCGTCCTCCCCTCTCTTCCTCACCGTCCACCTCAACGAAGCACCTTCTTCCACGGCGCCAGCCTGCTAACACCGGTTGCCAATCCTACCCCTTTGTCTATTAGATTAGGGTTAGTTTAGTTAGTTTAGCATCTTAGGTTAGTTTTACACCCCAGAAACTCAAAAACAAACCCTCGACACACGCGACCACCTTCATCTTCTCCATCTCCGGTCGCTCCTCCGGCGAGGCATCTTCGTCGCTACACCCCTCCATCTGCCTCGCTGAAACTCTCTACACCTCTACCTCGACTTCACGAACAAAAGCCCTAACCTAGTTAGGTCGATTGCCCCTCTAAACTCCTCACCCGATTTACGCACTTCCAGCCATCTCCCTCGAGGTCGTCAGACCTCCACGACACTCCTCGCCTCACGCTGCACCCACCACCACGTTTGCCATGCTATGGTGAAGCTGCTGAACCATTTGACGAGGCCGCAGGGCCGTGTTCTTGATTTCAGGTTCACCGCCACCACCGCCATTACCAGAGCTGCTTCAAGCAAGTTCGAAGCCGTATTCTTGCAGCATCCGCTCTAGGCGCCACCTCCAGGTGACGCGGAACACCTCCAGGAATCATCCCAGGTCTTCGATTGAGGCCTTCATCAGCTGCAGCCATCCAATTGAGCGGAAGCACCTTCGCTGCAGCACACGAGCAGAAGGATGGGGACATAGTTCCACATCAGGTGCGAAAGAACATCAGATAGAGGATAAATTGAAAAAGTGTTGAGGGCTGTTTGCCTCAACACTTTGGGGTTGAGGTCCCTCGCTCGCCTCACATGCCTCGCCCGTGACACTGTGCACGCAGGCCTGGTCTGACTCGTTTATCCGCCTACGCCTGTGCACACCTCGGCTGCGACCCACGCCCGCAACCCTGGTCCCGAGTGCACTTTGATCCGATACCCGAATACCCGGTACTGTACATGGCCTTGTAAAGGTGGAGAGAGAGAGAGAGCGGGGTTAAGGGAGGTTTTGCTCTGTTGTGTATTGGCTAACACTTAGCCAAAAATTGAAGCCTTCCCCCCTGTGCGTAAAGGAAAAGAGAGAGAGCGTGGGGTTAAGGGGGGTTTTGCTCTGTTGTGTAACGGCTAACACTTAGCCGTATCTGAAGAAGAGTGCTCCCTTGTGCATAAAGGAAAAGAGAAGAAGAGGAAGGAGAGTTGAAGGGAAGAGCAGAGGATAGAAGAAAGGAGAAGGAAGAAGGCCTGCGCATGCAGAGAAAGAAGAAGAAAGAAGACAGAGCAGAGAAAGAAGAGAAGAAGTACATTGCTCTCGTGGCACTATAGCAGTGGACACTTAAGTCGTCTGGCTGAAAGAATCTTTTCTCTGATTCCCTTGATAGGAGTGCATTGTGCACTTAGTTTGAATACTTGATATTATTTGAATATTTGATATATATGTTAGACTAATAATTGGTGATCCAAATCACTATTATTTTATCTAGATTACTTTTTGACTCATCGTATAACTCATGCCGTATATTGCATATTAGATTCTGAGTAATTAATTATGCTCATTTACATTAATTGTTGAGATTAATGTGTGAATTTCATATTTGCTCTCAACGAATGACCTCGGACTTCGTTTCTGACATTCGAGTTATAAATTTTATCTGTTGTTTGAGTTATTTTTGAGAAATTATTACTACAATGAACGTATCTTTTAAAACCTCGATCCAGCGCATTACAACAGAAGCCTGTTTGGTAACAATTCTCTTATTTCTCAGTAGCTATAGTAAGAAATGGATCTTCAAGGGGGAATTCTAGTTTTCTAAATAACCTTGCAATCCTCCACTAATAGGGGTGCATATGGATCATATTGGATCGGAATTTACTAATCCATAATTCAATCCACTCTTTTCATCCAATCCAATACAGTTCAAGGATTAGTCAGATCCAATCCAATTCGTAAAATTTTAGATTTGGTTAAGATTGGATCAGATTTTCTTGCTTTTCTTTTTATTGGCACGTGATTTTTGTTCATCTTCTTGTTTCAGCTAATGAAAAAGTTCAAAGGGTAAGATTCTAAAATTGGAATTTAAAGTTTATTGTTTTCTGTACTAGCACAATGATACTGACATCTCTTAAAGTTTAAAAGTTTATACTAAAGATGTACGAAATTATTTACTTCATCAAACTTATAACAAAATAAAGAAACTAGCTTTAATGATAACAAGGAAATAGTATCTATACTTGTAAAGGAAACTTTGACTGTAAATCTCAAAATTCATCCCTTAATGGGTTAGAGAAAGAGAATGGGTAGAGGAGCCTCGGAGGGAAAGGTTTAGAAGTAGGAGGAATTATTTTGGAAAATTTGTTTTACATATCACATAAGTGTTAAGATTTATTTCACTGATAAAATATATCATATATATGTATAGAAATAAAAATATTATTCTTTTTATGGATTACGGATTGGGTTGGATTGAAAAAAAGGTCTTTAACTAGATCCAATCCAATTTTTAATGGATCGAAAATTTCCTAGCCCAATCCAATCCATAAAGGTAAAAAATCCATCCAATCTAGTGCAGTGGGATTGGAAGGGACCAGATTGCGGAATCCAATATGTGTGCACCCCATCTTCTAATAGATGGTTAACCTAAGGATATGCTTTGATGTATTGCAAGTATGCCTTCTTCATAGTGAATTTGTTGCATTTCTAGATCCATCCATCTCTCATAGTCCCAAAATGTAAGTCTTAGAGAACTAGAGTCCGGTTCTCCATCATGGCATCTTAAAGTGGTAGAGGGAGGGCATGTGACCATGACCCAACCACTCAAAAGGTTTTAAAGCTAGAGTTTCCAACCGTGGTTATAAACTAAGAACAATTGCAAAAGAACACTAGTGGTTGGACGAGAACCGAAATCTCTTGATCACATAGGGAGTTCTTGCAATGTGGTTGTACTTTTTTAGTAATTTCATCAAACCTCTCCAAAAAGCTTAGGTGCCCTTGATACCCACCCTTTTCTCATCCCAATCAAATATGTCTCCATAAGAGTCATAGGAGACCCTCTTCCAGGAAGGCGAGTGCCAACCATATGCAAGATCAATTTTGGGAGAAACACATCATTCAACTCTCTTAGGTTAAGGATCCTAAGCCACCCGCCCCCTACAAACTTCATCTAGAGCCACCAAGGGAAGAAAACCATTGCAAGCAGATGGGGCCAAAGAAGACTGTTGCCGTTGACTGCTGACTGTTGCCGTTGCTTCCGTCATCTTCACTAGTCCTCCGTGTAAGGTGCTAGATCTTTTGAAGAAGACTTTTCTCCGGAGATGAGAATCACCAACACATGGTCTAAAACCACATGCACAACGAGCCTAGAACGGTGGCTTTGATACCATGTCACAACTTGGTGCAAACTGCAGCGTATAGGCTCCTTGTGCGTGGGAAAAATAGTCCCATGTGGGGCTGTGCACACGTGGAGTAGGAAGAGCAGTTGGTGGGTAGCCCTTGGTGGTAGACGCAGATGGCTGGCTGCCTTTGATGGTGGCCGGTTGTGGTGATGAAAGAAGAGAGAGGAGATGATCTCTCTTAGAATAGGAAATATTATATTGCTCAAAGGAAAAAACATGGGAAGGCTTTCTTTTTATAGATAGAAAATATCCCTACAATTGGAAACAGAAGATCTTTATCTCATAAGGAAATATCTTATCTCTCTAAATATGAAATTAAATCCCAAACATATTTTCCTAAAACCCATTTGCTAAAAGTAGAAAACTTCCTTCCTAAGCAAAAAGTCCAAACTTGGGTCCAAAGACCCATGACTGCCGGTCCCTATGGGCCTCCCTCTGACTGCCACGTGGACAGTCCACGTGGCCTGTTGACTGCCATGTGGCCTGTCCATGTGGCTTTATTCTGCCATCCTAACAGTCAACAATCTCACATTTCATGAGATGATAGAATATGTAGGAGTTGGTTGTCATGGTTCTCAGGACATGGAACAGTTTTGTGCCCTCCAAGATGAAGCAGCTGGCATGCTCCCATCGGTTGTTTTTATTCATTGCTAGTCTAAGCTGCGCATGGCTATATTTATGCTCCTCTTTTATGAGTGTTGGGATTGGTTTTGACCTTTTCTGTGCTTTTGTTTTTTCTTCTTATTTCACCTTTATTTGCAGCTTTTCCACTAGCTTTTTCTGTATGAAGAAAGCCAGGGTTTCTTGAATAGAACAAACAATTCATTTCCCTACATTTTGTATATTTCCAGAATGGTAAACATATGTTGAATAGGCTGATTTTGTGAACAAAAAATTGAATTGCTGACTGTGTTCCAAGAAAAAGTCTTTGGATAGTTGTTTTATCTTTGGCATGCTGAATTGCTGGCAATGCTTACTTGTTCTGCATTTTGAAAAAGCATTTCAGAATTAGATGGAATCAACACTATAATGAACTCTGCTCTAAAAATGTATTCTGTGACCTTGTTCACGGTTCCTTGATAGGTTTTTTTTGGTTTCTGATTGGAGACTTGCATTTGTACTTTGGATTAATGTCCTTGTAGCTTAAAACTGCAATCAGTCGGGCAATCTCCCGAAATGATATGCCAACAATGAGAGATGCACTTGAGGTATCAGCTGAAATGTTTAGAAGGGATACCAATAATGTTCCAGACTATGTTCAACGGCATTTGTATGGATTATCCATATGGGATGAACAACGGTATGTCAGTTAAATATGTTTGCATTGTGAATTTTGTGCTGCTCAACTTTTTAAATTCTGGTGGGATTTGTATTGTAAAATGGGTTGAGAAGAGACAGATACCTGTGATCCTATTGTGATGTGAAATTTGCATTTTCTGCTAACTATGACAAGTGTGCCTTTGGGATTGAATATGGCATCTTCATAGTAAAATATAGTCATCATTCTCTTCATTTTTTAAATTTATAATTGTCTTGTTCGTAGATATTTTGTAAAGGGATAAAAATTGGCTTATATTTATCTGTATCCACCAGAAAGCACACTGTTTTTGGATGGCGTTTCTTCTCTGTCTAATGTCTCCAAGAAAATGGATACGGATGCTGGTGTTGATGTTCATCCATAAGATATCTGCATCCTAATCTTGCTCATCAGGAATGATTTTAGTATTGAGAACTGCATGTATAGTTGATATTTGAAAGTTTTCTGCTTTTTCTACAATTGTACACCTATGCATGCAGCTATAACTATGTGACATGATCCATTGGCCACAAATATTATTATCCTTTAGTATATTAAACAATCAATATTAATCTACCAATATCTGACTGGTGTCAGTATCTGATTTTGAGGATATGGTGGCATTCAATATCCAACAGAATTCCCACCGATGTCAGTTACATCACTTTATTACAAAACCTTAATCCTCAATATATAGAGGATTTGGGTAAAATACAAAGAGGTCCACTATCAATAAGAAAATAAGAAAAACACTAACAATAATACGATTCTCAATATTCCTCCTCAAGCTAGAGCATAGATGTCAATCATGTTTAGCTTGATACAACATTTGTCGAAGGAGGTCCTAGGAAGTGCTTTGGTAAAGACATTCGTAGTTTGATCTTCAAAATTAACATGGGTGGTACATAAAAGCTCCCTCTGTATCAAATTTCTGGTATAGTGGTAGTTCACCTTAACATACTTTGTCCTCTAAAAAACATGGGATTATTTGCAATATAAGTATCGACTCTATTATCACATTTCAACTCCATAGTCAATGGCACCTGAACATGCAGATCCACATGGACAGATCGTATCTACATCATCTCAATAATAGTTTGTGTAATAGCACGATACTCTGATTCAACACTAGATTGTGCTACCACAACCTGGTTCTTGCTTCACCACGTCACTAGATTTCTATCAAGATAAGTACAAAAATTAGCGGTGGACTTTTTGTCCTTAAGGCGGCTTGCATAATCGACATTTGTGTATGCAATGATGTCTAATGAGGAGCTCTTGGTAAACAAGAGTCCCCTACCAGGTGTTGACTTAAGATACCTGAGGACTATCATGGCTTTATCCCAATGCAACTTTGTTGGCCTATCCATAAACTAGCTAAGTTTCTCCACTGCAAACATGGAAACAAATATCTCAATATATCAGCGATAAATCGGCGATATATCCGTATCCCCAACATGTTGTCAGCAATATCTAACCCATATCAATAGGTCTTGATTGATATCCCTAAATATTGGGGGATATCGATGTGGTTGATAGGGATCCCATAAAAACGTCTTTCGAGCAATGAAAGAGATGTCAGGACATATCTGCGATATGTTGTCGATATGTCGATATTGCCAACAATATCCGTGTCGACATTGCCAAAATGTCTTTTTTTTATGATGTCGGAGAAATATTGCCCATGTCAATGTGTGTCAACGATATATCGTCGAAACTAAAGTACATATGTGCAATTTTTCTTAAATATTGTTAACCTTTGATGACATAGGACAATACCTTTGCAACTGCTCTATAGTCTCCTTTTTCTTTGCTTTCTTCCTCTCCTCTCCTTTGTTCTCTGTTGCTGCTCACTATGAGCGTTCACCGATTCATTTGCCTCTATTAGGTGATTCGAAATCCTTGTTCATCTCTCAACAAGGTAATCATCTTAGGTCTAAATCACTTCGATTTACCTCGGTTACTATTCATATCGAGGTTACATCTTGTGTT
This sequence comes from Thalassia testudinum, assembly GCA_037157565.1. NCBI lineage: Eukaryota > Viridiplantae > Streptophyta > Magnoliopsida > Alismatales > Hydrocharitaceae > Thalassia > Thalassia testudinum. The sequence goes on along the minus strand of JAZHRO010000026.1, from coordinate 17,751,864 downwards.
ACACTTGATTATTGCATAAATTGATGTGGTGTACACATTATTTAGGCAAGATCCCTGATTAATCTCCAATTTGGTAATAATTTGTGGTTTAAATTATTACAGTTTAGCATGTTTCTATTATATTTTCATTCAAAATTTATGATTTTCATCTTTTAGCCATTTCTTCGTGTATATGTTATTAAAATGTTATTTTTTTATCAAATTTGTGACATTTTACATCATTTTGGACCTCTTTGAGTGCTTTCCTCAAAATTCATCGATATCAGCGATATATCCCCGACATATCTCCTTTTTGACTTGTCGATACGATATTGATATCGACATTTAAAACCTTGACTGCAAAGGGGATATTTGGGTGTGTAATTGCCAAATATAGCAGCTTGCCAACAAGACCCTTGAACTGTCGACTTAATTGGAGCAGCAGTATCATCATGTGAATTAACTCGAGGATCGATGGAAATAGATGCGACTTTGGCACCTAACATGCCAATTTTGTACAGGAGGTCCATGGCATACTTTCTCTGAGACAGTTTGCTAGATGCCAGTTTACTTTCTCGCTTGCTTCTAACAACTTCAATGCCTAAAAAATATCTGAGTGGTCTTAAATCCTTAATCACAAAGCGATTAGCAAGATAGCCTTTTAAATTAGAGACCCCTGGGCATCATCTCTTGCAACAATAATGCCATTAACACACACAAGCATTACAACTCTTCCATTTGGATATAATAGTTGTGTGTGAATTCGTTCATCAAGAATTGAGACTAGCATGCAATTAATAAGGTAAAATGTTGTAAAAATTGCATCTCCACAATATGTTTGAGGCACAATGTTGTGGATCAGTAGTGTCCTAGCAATGCCCAACATGTGGCGATGTTTGTGCTTAGCCACACCATTCTGCTGAAAAGTGTGACGACAAGTCATCTTACGTATGATTCCTTGTGACTTGTAGAAGTTATTAAGAAATGCAGTACAAAATTCCTTGGTGATTGAAATAATCTATACACCCCTCCTTTATAGCTGATAGGATTGAAATGGCCTCAACTCTTATGGGGTCCCTTGGGTCTTTTATATAGGAAGCAACCTAAGGGACAAAACATATACAAGGACCAAAAAGAAAATAGCAGGGACTGAAATATAAAAACTGAAGTGTAAGAAACAATTATTCTAACACTTCCCCTCAAGTTGGAGCATAAGAATCAGACATGCTTAGCTTTTTGGAAAGATACTTTGATCGTTTCCCTGGGAGAGCCTTCATGAATATATCTGCAAGTTGGTCCTTGGTAGAAATGCATGGAGTAGAAATCTTACCCTATAACAATGCATCACGAATGAAATGGCAATCCTTCTCAATATGTTTTGTCCTTTCGTGGAAGGCTAGATAATTAGCAATGAATGTAGCAATTTTATTATCACAAAACATGGGTATGGCTTCTTGGACATCCACTCCGAAAGCATGTGATAAAGATTTTACCCAAAGAAGCTCGCATGCTTTAGGGGCCATAGCTTGGTACTTAGATTCTACACTTGACTGAGGTACAACAACCTGATTTTTATTTCTCCACATCACAAGATTGCCTCCAACAAAAGTACAAAAACGTGTAGTAGACCGTTGGTCCTCATGAGCCCCTACATAATCAGCATCATAATATCCTAGTATGGAAACTTCCCCATGAGCTTTGTGGCATAAGCCTTTTCCAGGAGCATTTTTTAGATATCGTAACACCTGCAACACTCCTGGCCAATATACTTGCATAGGAGCTTGCATAAACTGACTTAAACAACCGACAACAAATGTATTATCTGGTCTAGTAACAGTCAAATACAATTTACCAACTATGGCCTTGTATCTAGTTACATCCTCAAACAGAGGACTTTCATCATCCACATATTGAAAAGAAGGATCAAGTGGTACTTTAGTAGGTTTGCATTCTATCATACCCACATCATGTAGCATATCAAGAACATATTTTCTTTGAGATAAAATCATACCATCCTGCAAATGATGTACCTTAATGCCCATAAAGTAGTTGATTTATCCAAGATCCTTAGTAACAACCTGTGAATGAAGGAAAACCTTGGCATCTTTAATACTACTCATATCATTGCCTGCCAGTAATATATCATCAACATATACAATATAAATAATTGACCTATATTGAGTATGCCTAGAAAACACAGAATGATTTATAGATCTGCAAAAACCAAACTCTTGTACTGCCCTGCCAAAGTTGTCAAAGCAAGCACGGGGGTTCTACTTAAGGCCATAAATTATCTTTTGTAACTTGAACACTTTGTGACACTCCCCCCGTCACACAAAACCCGAAGGCATAGACGTTCTCATCATGATCTTTATAAAGAAAATCATTCTTAATATTTAACTGAAAATCATGCCAATTCTTATTTACCACCAAAGTGAGAAGAATGTGTATTGAATTTAGATGTGCAACAGAAGAAAAGGTCTCAAAATAATCAATATCATGTGTCTGAGTGTATCTTTTTGTTACTAATCGAGCCTTGTACCGCTGTATAGATCCATCAGGTATGTATTTCAAGGTAAACACCCACCTATACCCCACACTAGATGCTCTAGGGGGTAGGTAAACCAATTCTTAAATACCTTAGGAGATAAGTGCCTCCATCTCCTCCATAGTTGTAGTCCATGACCCATCATGAAAAGCCTCAACATGATCATGAGGTATATGCTGACTATCAATAGCAGTTGAAAGCATCTGTCCTAAAGAAGATAAACCTTCAAAACTCATATGATGAGAAATTACATAGCGAGCACAAGATCTAGTGCCTTTCCTTTGGATAATAGGGAGATGCAAACCTTACTCATTAGTAGAATAACTTACCTGGCCACTATCAGAGTCTACAGGAATGGTATCAGACTGAACATGAATGGTAGCAAGGGATTCAGCAGTAGATTTAGGTCGATGGTGATAATGATAAAGATAGGGAGAAACAAGATCAGATGTATCAGGGGGTGCCTACTTGATAAAATTTGATGGGCTCATAGTGGTAGTAGGAAGCTCAGAGGATCCTGAAGGCATAGTAGAAGGAACAAGCAAAGAGATACCGGTGGAAGATGTGCTAGAGGAGTCCCTCCTATCAGAATAATATGGAACCTCCTCAAAAAACACATCGACACTCATATAAAATTTTCGATTCACCGAATCATAACACCGATACCTATTCTGGGTCTAAGAATACCAAAGAAAAATACATTTAGCTGAGCGATGAGCTAACTTATCCCCACCAAAAAGATGAACAAAAACAACACAACAAAGAATAATCGACAGCAACTAAAAAGGTTCCTAATCCAAAAATAGAAGTAAAAAAGGTGTACAACCACCTAAAATAGGAGAAACAACCTAATTAATGAGAAATGCGGCGGTTAAAACATCAACCTAGGAACGAGCAAGAACATGCATATGAATAATAATATCCGAGCAACATCAATCATCAAGAAGGTGTCGAAGCTTTCGTTAAGCATCCCCATTTTGCTGTAAGGTGTGAATACAAGAGTTTGATGAATTACACCCGGTGAAGCAAAGAAACTAGATAATCGGGCATTCACAAACTCTATATTATTATCACTTCGGAAGACACGTATGGTAGTAGAAAATTAAGTCTTTATTTCGTTGAAAAAATTTTCAGTTAGGGACTTTTGATTTTGGTTTCATCATGAAAATCCAAGACATTCTAGAATGATCATTAACAAGAACAAGGAAAAAATGGAAGCCCCTAACCCAACTTGGGCCCCACACATCAAATGAATCAAAGAAAAAACAGAACTAATCCTCTTATTAGTAGAAGGAAATGATGACTTATGATACTTGCCCAGCTGACAAGCATCGCAAAGAAATAGATTCAGAACATGAAGATCAGGAAATTGGTGGCATAGCATGGTCAAACTTGGGTGACCTAGGCGAAGACGCCACTGTAAAGTAGTAGTGGCACCAGAAGCGGCGACAACTGTAGGTGGAAGGAAAAGGTAGTACAACTCATTTTGTTCAAGTCCTCCAATTTGCTTCCTCATTTGGAGGTCCTGCAAGAAGAAATACTGATCATAAAATACCGCTCTACAACGGAGATCTCTAGTAATGTGACTGATAGACATCAAATCCATATCAAAACTAGGTCATGCATAACATCAGAAAAAGGAATAGTATTAGTGAAAGTCACATCACCCAGCCCAGTAATAGATGACAAGCCACCATCAGCAACACGAACATAGAAAGACTTGTTAAGTGCATGAAGAGATGTAAATACAGATAAATCACCTGTAATATGTAAAGATGCTCCAGAATTAGCTATCCATTGTGGATCACGAGGTTTACCTGACAATGCAACCTACTCACCTTGTTGAGTAACAGAAGTTGAAGTAGAGCGCTGAAAGGCAAGCAATTTGGCATACTTATCTCTAGAAATCGTGACCTCCTTTGAAACTTGAGTAGATTCCTCGTCAACTGCAACCTAAGTAGCACGAGTTCCCTGAGGATACCTATTGCTTTGCCCAACACCAATCAATTGTGTGCCCAATCTTATGACAATAGTCATAAACAGAAATAGTAGGACCATGACCACAACCTTGTGCACCTCGTCTACCTGGGTGGCCACGGTCTGAACCTCTCCCACACCCAGAAGTAGTAAGAGCAGACGAGTCTATAACAATAGAACTATCTGTTATCTTCAGTCTCACCAACCTGGCATAAATTTGCTTAGGACTAAGAATCTTAGTAGAAGTTAACAACCGATATTTCACAGACTTATATTCATGTCCCAAGGTCGCCAAAAACTAAACTAATTGGATAGCCTCCCTCTGTCTTACCATAATAGTAACATCTAATTTAATGGGCTGAATGGAATCCTGCTCATACCAAAGATTTTTCAATGAACCATAGCAATCTGGTAAGCTTAAGTAGGACAAAATGATCAATCTTATTCTCAAAGAAAATCCTATACCTCTTGAGATAGAGAGAGGTGTTGGGAGAATTATACAAGAGAACCAGATAGAAAAATAAAATAACCAAATAGTCCCTAATACATAAAACATGAAAGATAAGTGGAGAGCTCAACACTCCCCTTCAAGCTGGAGCATAGATATCTATCATGCCCAGCTTGACACAGCAAGCCTCGAAAGCAGATATAGCGAGAGGCTTGGTAAACATATCTGCAGTCTGGTTCTCTGAGACAACTGATGAGGTGAAGAGAAGGCCCCTTTGAATCAGATATCTGGTATAGTGACAATCAATCTCTACATGTTTCGTATGCTCATGAAACATGGGATTGTTTGCTATGCAGGTAGTCGCTTTGTTGTCACATCTCATCTCCATGAGCTCCTCAACCTTGACATATAAGTCAAGTAAGACTGATCTGACTAGTTCGACTGTCGTTTGTGCTATGGCTCTGTACTTTGCACTTGAGCAAGACACCACGCTCTGCTTCTTGCTTCTCCATGTTACCAGGTTACCAACTACATAAGTGCAAAATTCGGTAGTGTATTTCCTGTCAGAAAGGCATCTAGCATAGTTTGCATCTGAGTATCCCACTATACTCATAGAGCTGCCTCTCCTGAATAATAGTTCACGTCCTGGTGCTCGTTTCAGGTACCTGAGCACAGTGTTGCTTGGTTGGCCCATCAATAAACTGGCTAAGCTAGCCAACTGCCGGTGAGATATCTGGACGTGTAATAGTAAGGTCGAGTAGCTTCCCAATCAATTTCTTGTAGCGTCTGCTCTCTACAGCCTTGGACTTAGAGTCATATAAGTGCATCTTCGGATCCATGGGTATGTTGGCAGATTTGGATCCCAACATCCCAATTTCCTGCAGTAAATTAAGTGCGTATTTTCTTTGGCTAAGGATAATCCTGCTCTTCCCTCTTGCTACTTCTATGCCTAAGAAGTATCTCAGTGAGCCCAGATCCTTCATAACAAATCTTTGCCAGCTTCTGCGTGACCTCAATTATTCTAGTAGTATCATCACTTGTGATGATGAGGTCATCTACATAGATAAGCAAAGCCACTATCCCCTTGTATGTTTTCCTCACAAATAGGGAATGATCTAAGGTAGAGTGAATAAGTCCCATATCTTTAACAACCTCTGAGAGCTTATGAAACTAAGCCCTCAGACTCTGCTTAAGGTCATATATTGCTGCCTTCATCCTTCACACACACTTCCCTTTAGTCTCAAAACCCAGGGGCTGCTGCATATACATATCTTCTTGTAGATCACCATACAAGAAGGCATTCTTAACATTCAGCTGATACAACGGCCAGTCAAAATGTGTTGCTACAGAAATAAGAATTCGAATTGTATGAAGTTGAGCCACAAGAGAGAAGGTGTCAAAGAAATCCATCTCATAGGTTTGGGTAAATCCCTTTGCCACAACCTGAGCCTTGTATTGAGAAACAGATTCGTTTGGATTGTATTTTATGGCAAAGACCTACCACTAACCAACTGTGTGTGCACCAGGTGATAATGGAGTAAGCTCCCATGTCTAGTGAGACTGAGTGCAACCATCTCATCCTTCATGGCCTAATGCCATTTCGGATCGAGCATGGCCTGTTGATAAGTAGCTGGTATCTATGTAGAAGCGAGTGCATCTATAAACAAGGCAAATGGGCAACTCACACAATCAGAGGAAACTACCCCTACCAGCTGATAGTGTGCACAACTCCTAGGAGCCTTCCAAATAGCAATTGGAAGGTCCATATCTGCAGAGATAAACTCAAGCTTAGATGATAATGCTCCCTCATCATTAGGAATAGCTTCAGATGTAACTGGTATAACACCTGCAGGATCATCACCAGATACACAGTGGTCAGGAGTTTCGACACATACCTGCTGTGGGGAGGATGATGGTGCTGAAGAGGGGGATATGTTGCCGACATGTGACAGGTTTCGTAGAAACCAGTGGAGGATCTCTGAACCGGGCATCATTAGTAACTGTAGTATTTGGTGACACTATCTGAATAGTAGGAAAGTCTCTAAACTGAACTAAAGGAATAGGCATGGGAGCCCTCTCTGCCTTAAGTGCCAACTGTCTCCTGGTAATTGAAAAATATGGGACAACCTCATGAAAAGTCACATCGGCATTGACAAAATGTCTCTTCTGTAGATGTTCATAGCATCTGTATCCTTTTTGGGTGTGACTGTAACCCAGAAAGACATACTTGACTGCTTGAGGGCTAGTTTATCTCTACCTGGCCCAGTAATATGCACGAAGGCTACATAGCCACAAATCCGGGGTGGCATCTGGAACAAATCCTGGTCAGGGTGCAATATTTGCCAAGGTACCTGCTCAAATATAACAGAACTAGGCATTCTGTTAATCGAGTAACATCACCGCATCTCCCTAGTACTGTGGAGGCAGATTATGATGTATCAAAAGAGGAGTCTGTGCTACATCCAAAATATGTCTGTGTTTCCGCTCTGCTACCCCATTTTGCTGCGATGTATGAGGACATGTGGTTTGATGAACCACTCCATGAGATCTGTAAAATGCCTTCATACGAGTAGTGTAAAATTTTAATGCATTATCAATATGTACAATTTTGACAGTGGAAGCAAGTTGATTCTTTATTTCAATGATAAAGTTCTCAATTATAGATCCAACGTCTGACTTATTCTTTAACAAAAATAGCCAAGATATTCTGGAGTAATCATCCACTATCACCAAATGGTACCTATGTCCTAGTCGATTTGTAATTCGACTAGGACCCCATATATCTAAATGCAGTAAATTAAACAAAGACTCTGAAATAATGGAACTAGCAGGGTAAGCAGATTTGTGGTACTTGCCCATCTGACATGCATCACAGTGAATCTCGGTGGCTGGCAAAATATGAGGCATGATACGGCATAACCTATCTAGTGAAGGATGACCAAAGCGATTGTACCACTGTAAGGCACTCCCAGAAGCAAAGCACACATTTCCCTGGCACTGTGTAGCAAATGGCGTCTATGACAGGCGATACGTATCCCCCTCTTCATGTCTACCTCCAATCATCTATCCCGTGAGCTTGTCTTGAAACATATAACCAACATTATCAAAAATTACCCTGCAATTGAGATCTTTTGTAATCTGGCTAACATATAACAAGGTCATTGGGAAATCAGGAACAAGAACATTTGACAATTTCATATTGGGGGTGACCGATACCTTCCCCTTACCATCAACTCTAGCATGCCTCCCATCTACTACTTGAATAGTCCTATCAGGACGTACAGGCTGAAGGTGCTGAAAGCCACTATGATCACCACTCAAGTGCTGGGATGCACTCGAATCTACCAACCAAGTAGACATGTCAGACATCAAAAATAGACTCTATACTTGAGGAGGCAATAGTAGTAGTATTTGAAGAAGACAGCATGGTGCAGGCACATTTTTGTAGGGTTATATTCTTTCTTTCGACAACATCATTTTGAGGAGCTACTCTAGGAAAAGCAAATTCTTGTTTTATTATGTAAGTAGAGCAGAAATCTTAGAATTTTTGATTTTCAAATTCTCTTTCATGATCACTCCTAATCTTAGCGATGGATATGCTAGTTTCTGTTTGAATTCTTTTAGCTAATTTTCTAAATTCCTCAAAAATAGAATCTTTAGACTTTAAGAATAATACCCAAGTGAATTTGGAGAAGTCATCAATAATGACAAGACAGTATCTGCACCCATTTAGACTTTCAGACTTAGTTGGTCTGAAGAGAACTAAGTGGATCAACTCAAGTGGCTTGGAAGTACTGACCATGTTTTTCGATTTGAAGGAAGTTTTACAAAGTTTTCCAAGTTCACAAGATGAGCAAAGATTTTTCTTTCTAAAGGAAATCTTAGGCAGACCTCGGACTAAGTTGTGTTTCACAAGCTTGTTTATATTTCACATATGAACATGACTGAGTCGATGGTGCCACAGTATTGACTCATCATTTGATGCAACTAAGCAATTAAGATAGTTATATTTATCAAAGTCAATAGTGTATATATCTTTTGATCTGATCAAAAGATATATACACTATTGACTTTGATCAAAAGAATTTCGTTTGAATTCTTATCCTTAATTTTAAAACCTTTTGATGTAAAAGAGACTTTATAGCCTTTATCACATATCTGACTTACACTAAGTTGCGTTTTAGGCCTTTAACAAGATGAACATTATCAAAAGAGGTTTTGGAGTTACCAATTTAGCCAATACCAATAATATAGCTCTTGTTATTGTTGCTAAAGGTGACTGAACGACCTTTCTTGCGGTTGAGGTTGAGAAACAGGTCTTCTCCTATCATGTGCTTCGAACAACAGCTGTTTATAACCCATCTTCCTTTTCCTTGGACCTGGCATTGGTTTACGTCTATGAGGTCCTGTTTTTTTCTTATGGCTACAAGATGTCCATCTTTTTGTTGGTGGAAGGTCCATTTAGAAAACTTTATTTGTCCTTCCTTAGAGTGTTCTACAAAATAGGATTCCAAAAGTCTTTTTAGTACTCATTTTCTTTTGGGTCCAAATTTGTTAGCTGGTGTCTGTTTAGGCATGAACCTATTCTTGACCTTAGGACTAGAGGAAATTTATGTGTCTGTTTGTGAAGTGGAGGCTTTATAATCATTATTAGGAATGTAGCCTAACCCAAATCTGGTAGTGGTTTGGGTTGGTGTGCCTAATAGTTTTTCTAGGTTGGCTCTTTCTTTAGTAAACTTTGCTAGATCATTTACAAGAGCAACAAACTTTTGTTTTAGCTTTCCTAATTCTATTTGAAGTGAGTCAACATGAGCTTTAAGAGTAGTTTTCTCTTGAGAAAGTTGTTGATTTAGAGATTCAACATTGTTTCTTAAATCAGTTTCTTCATCTAGATTTTTTGTTAATTTCTTATTGGCTACTTTAAGTGCTTTAACTAAATCATGCAGCTCATAAATGCTTCTAAAAATTCATCAAAAGTGAAAGATACCTCCTCGTCTATGATCGCCATTAGACCGCAAAGTGGTTCTTCACTTGATGTGTCTTTGCTTTCTTCTAAGCTTGTATCGCTATCATCCTAGGTTACTTGCAGAGCTTTCTTCTTTGCATCATGCTTGAAAGGTTTTTTGACTTTCCTCTTTGCGACTTATTTTCTAAGTTGAGGGCATTCTTTTTTTATGTGCCCTTTCTTCTTACAGTTGTAGCAGGTAACTTGATTTTCTTGTAGTTCTTCCTTTTTCTTCTTCTAGCTTTTCTTGTTGGGGACGAAGGTTCTACTTATAGGTGTTTTTTGACTTATTTTGGAAATACCGAAAATATGACGTTGATCTATCAAAACATGGGTTTGGTCGATCAAAAATACTTTTGGTTGATTAAATAGAAGTATTGATCGATTCAATGTTGATCGATTAAAATTGGTATTTATCGATCAATAGTAGTAATGACTTAGGTTCAAAAGAGTGCGATTTTTGTAAATATTGAAAACTTAGCGGTTGTTATCATATTGAGGTTCCTTACATAGTTCTTGACTCAATAAAGGTAAAAACAATCTTCAAGTCTTCTCTTTCACATGAACCGTTTGAATAATCTTGATGAGGACACATCGTGCTTTGATTTAATTTAACCTTTAGTCTTTAATAAAAATATAATTTTGTTATATCAAAGCAAGGGTATTAACAAAGGCAAGATGAACCAATTTTCCCATGATTTTTTGATGTGGTTCTTTCCTATCTAATTTAGCTACTTCCAATCCTTCAGGCTCAGATAGTGATTTGCCTCAATAGGAGTGGAAATGGGTCTACACCCAAGTTTCTCTGCTTCTTTCAACATATCAAGAGCATATTTCCTTTGACATAAGTGAAAGCTATCCTTGGACTTTGCATTCTCTATCTCGAGAAAGTACTTTAGTGTTCAAAATCTTTGATTTCAAAGTCACTAGCAAGATGACTCTTAATTTTGTTGATCTCTTCCTCACCATCTTCGGTGACAATCACGTCATCAATGTACGCAATTAGTAAGGCAGTCTTGCTAGCATTTAGTTTCACAAAGTGGGTGTGGTTACCATTTCTTTACTTAGATCTTTGATCCTTCATAGCAAGCCGAAGACATTCAAACCATGCCCTGGGAGACTGTTTTAGCCCATGTAGGGCATTCTTTAATTTGCAACACTTCGCACTTATATCTTGAGGGCACGCTCATTTAGATGACTTCCTTTAGGTCACCATTTAGGAAGGCATTTTTTACATCCAATTGATGGAGTTTCCGCGGAGAATGAATAACAATAGCATGAATAATTCGCATAGAATTCATTTTAGCCATAGGGGAAAATGTCTTAGAGTGGTCAATTCCATATTTCTACGTGAAACCTTTCGCTACCAAGCGAGCTTTATTTCTATCAATTTGTCCATCTGCTTTGTACTTGATAGTGTACATCTACTTTGGGCCAACTATATGAGCATCCTCGGGAGTATCAACCACATCTCAGGTATTGTTCTTCAATAGAGCAATTATCTCGTCCCGTATGGCCTTTACCCACTTACGGTTGAGTTGTGCTTCATCTACATTCCTGGGAGTCATAGAGGAAGCAAGTGAGGATAAGAAGCATTGGTAGTTGGAACTCAATTTGAAGTAAACCACATGTCTACTTATTGGATGATTTGTACACTCTCTAACTCCTTTTCTGAGAGCAATAGGCATGTCTTCCACATTTGAAGCATTTGGAGTATCTTCGTGAATGCTATCTTCCACTAATATATCTCTATTATCATTATCATCTAGAGAAGAGGGTCATGAGGGTAGTGCATGGGAGAAGGGGTAGGGGCGATGGAGGAGGCAACCATGGCCATCTCCACGACGTGGTTTGCTTCAATTGCCGTGGAGAGGGTCATTGGGCGAGAGGTTGTAGAGATCCGGTGGTTTGTTTGCGCTGTAGGTGTTTGTCACCGGTGGAGGATGTGTAAGCATGGGGGTGCTGATCATGGGGAACAGACTTTGCCTCTGCCACCTTTGGTTCCTCCTTCCTTGGAGGTTGATTCCTCGTGGTTGCAGGAGGTGAGGGATTTGGATGGTGTTCTTGGCTCTTCCTTGATGGGAATGTTTGTTTGTGGATTGTCGGGGATGGGTTAGGTCAGCTATTTCCAAGTTGAATTTGATGTCGTCAGTGTGGAAGGTGGTGTTTTTTTGAAGTTGAAGGTGTTGCTGTTTGGTTTGCATGACTCCGACGTCTCTCGTTTGAGGTTTCAAGTTTCTGATTTTAACGAGTTTTCAATTCATTAGAGTTCTGTAGTATTTATGAGAGTGCTAATTATGAACGTGTTTTGATTTGTCCTACCACGTTTCGCATTATTGGGATACCGTTGTGGTAGAGAACGATCAGAATAATGACTACTTTATGCTTTCCTTTTGCACGGGTGAGGAGGTGCCATGCTGTTGGTTTGCGTGAAGGTGATGCAACTGCGGTGATGGTCGAGGTGGAGATCTTGAGTGGGAAGAAATTTCCTATCAAAGAGATTTTTCGTTTTGGTGGATGTGCGTGTGTGATTCTTTTCGAAGAGGTGACAATGAAGTTGCACGATGGTGTTTCATATGCCTAGGTGGTGGTTGATGGACTGGGTAGGAGAAGGGCTATTGTCGAAGGCGGTGGTCTAGTGAGGCTTTATGATCTAGTGATTACGGTGGCTGATCATGGCGGTGGTGCAGTGGTTGCTGGCGGAAGCCACGTCAGACAACGACGTGTTGGGAAACCTAAGGGGCAACAGCTGGAAGATTTTGAAAGTTTGAAAGCCACCCAAACAACTGGCAAAACTAATTTCGAGTTTGGTGGGCATGTGGTTGGCTAGGCTGGCTTTCCAATTTTGAAGAACTTGCCTTTTGATATTGCTGACGTGGTAGATCATCTGTTAAAGGCATCGTACGATGCTAAATGGCGAGGACATCTTTGGGTGCAACATCTGATCGATTGGTGGTAGAACATCCGTTGGAGGATTTTTCCTCAAGTAATAACTAGGTGGCATCCAGATCTGATGATGGATCCAGATGTGGTGAGTTAAATTCCTCGAAAGATCTCCATTCATATTCTTCGTATGTCAGGGATGGGAGCACCTCTTTTGCCGCCCTTCTCTTGTTGTTGAAGACTTGTTGCAAGTGGTGAACATGTTGGTGCGACTGGATGATTTACTAGCAGATGGAAATGTTTGTGATTTTCATTGCTTGATGATGGATGCCATGGGTTTGATTTTTGACAAAGCATGGGGCTCTTCGTAGGTGGCTGTCGAACCCAAACTTGGGTCCGGGCGTGGTGAGATTTCCACTGATGTAGTGTCTTTGGAGCCATTACGTGTTCTATTGGGTCAGGAGGGTAGGGTTGCTGTTGGTGTTTCTGATGTGGTGCAGGTGGTGGGGATGCCTACTTCCTTTGGATATATTTTCAATGCTCCCTCAAGGTGCCTAGAGAATGACTCCTTTTCTGATGTGGGTGATGTTTGCCATCAGGTTAAATCTAATGGGAAAGGAAAATGCATGATATTGTGGTCCTCCTTCAGCTATTCTTCAAGCTTAGCGAGAATCATTCCTCAGAAGCATAAATTGATGCTTAGTGCGTGCTATAAATGTAAGAAGGGTTTTAAGAGCAAGAAGGGTGATGAACTTGGGGTGGATGAGATGTTTAGGGTGCTTTCTTGGAATGTTTAGGGACTTCGGGACAGAGGTCAAAGATCTATTTTAAACATATATCTGGCTGATTGGAAGGTAGATATTGTGATGTTACCAGAAACACATTTGGACGCATTTTCAGTGCAGATGAAGAACAATATTTGTGGTGACAGATATTCAAACTATCTTGAAATAAAGGTTGAAGGTAGATCTGGAGGCATTCTTGTTTTGTGGCATGGTGATCAATTCCAGCTTGAGTCATTTATGATTGATGGAAGGGTGTTGACATTGCTTACTAGAAGAATGAATGATTTCTCCTTTATTATCTCATGTGTTTATGGGCCGTGTGATGATCCAGCCAGATCTTTCTTTTGGGAGGAGATATCACGGGTATCAAATTTTGTGGATGTAAGCCCAGGCTGATGGGTGGCGATTTTAATGCAACTCTTCATATGGAAGATAGACCAGATGGGAGGTGTGATATAGCTATGGGTGATTTTTAGCACGTGATTCAAGAGCTTGAGTTGTTGGAACTTCATCTATTTGGGTCACGATTTGCTTGGAGGAATGGGAGTGGGGTTGCCTCATGTATTGATAGATTCCTATGTAATATTTTGATAGCTGAACCCTTTCATGGTGCTGAGGTGACGACGTGTTATAGGCCTTTCTCGGATCATATGCTGATTTTATGGAGAAGTAATGAGAATATAAATTTTGTTACTTCAAGTTTCGTAAGTCATGGTTGAAGGAGCCAGGTTTCAAGGAACTGATACGTGATAGATGGGTGGCCATTTCGGCGTGTTCATCGGTTACACGTACCTTAGCATGTAGAATACGAGCTATTCGGGAGGTGATGATGGAGTTTAGGTGTGGTTTACGATTACGTAGAGAGGCAAGAAGGAATGAGGTGTTGACAAGGCTCTTAGCGTTGGGCAGACAGGAGGAGGAGGTGAGTTTGATAAATGATGTGTGCTAGGAACGTAGGAAGATGCAAACTGTGGATTTGGAGGAAGATCATAAGTTGGAGATGAACTGGAGGTAGAAATATGGCTTAAGGAGGGAGATTCAAACACAAAATTCTTCCACATGGAAGCTAGCATTAGAAGGATAGTGAATATGATCAATGTTTTGAAGGTTGGTGACACTCTGGTATGTGATCAGAATCAGATTTGTGATGCCTTTTGTACCCATTTTCATGAGTTCACTAGAAGGCAACAGGGTGGTGACTGGCATGTGGGCACTTCCGAGTTGGTGTAGGTTAGGGAAGATGTGAAGGCGGATCATGTTCGTGAGGTGGGAGATGAGGAAATCATTTGCGTGTTGAATGGGTTAAAGGCAGAGAGCTCGCTAGGACTAGATGGCTTGCAGGTTTTTTTTTATAAGGAAATGTGGGACGAGATGTGGTGGCTATGGTTTGGGAATTATTTGAAGGTAATGATGGCTTTGAAAAGATTAATCGCTTTTATTTGTTCCTCTTACCAAAGAGGACAGGTGCGGAGTTGGTTGATGATTTTAGACTGATAGCTCTATCCAACTCTATCTATGTGCTGGTGGCCAAGATCTTAGCAAGTAGATTAAGATATGTTGATCTAATTTCCTCGGTCCAATATGCATTTATTAAGGGTAGACCTTTGCAGGAGTCCTTTGTTTTGGTGGAGGAGATGGTGGCTGCTTGGGAAAGAAGAGGAATGTCGACTTTCCTTCGAAAAGTGGACTTTTCGAAAGCATATGATTCGATATCTTGGGCCTACTTGTGGGATATTCCCAGGAGGCAGGTTTCTTGTTGAGATGGATTTAGATGATGAAAAGATGTGTTACTACATCATCTTTCTCTGATTTGGTTAATAGGTGCTCTAATGGATCATGGATTCAACCACAATGGGGAGTCAGGTAGGGGTGTCCGTTAGCCTTTATGCTTTTTGATATTGCTGTGGACACGCTGGCCTCCTTGGCTTTTAAGGTATGTGAAGGCCACCTCTTTAATGGTTTCACAACTCAAAGAGATGGAACTTTAGTCACTCCTTTACTACAATATGCAGATGATACTACTGTTTTTGTGGAGGGTGTAGGTGGGAGGCAACTGATGTTTCTCCATTGGTGAGAATTTTTGCTGATATAACATGTTTGAAGATTAATAGAGGGAAGTCACTACTCGTGCCTTTTTCCATTTCTAATATGTAGGTTGGGGAGATTGCTAGTATTCTTTTGGCACTCATGTCTCACTTGCCGATTAAATATCTTGGCTTGCCATTGAAAGGAAGGAGGCTGGTGACTTCTGATTGGGATTGTGTGGTGGAGAGATTAACAAAAAGATTGTCATCGTGGAGTGGTAGACTTCCATCTAGAGGAGGTCGTCTGGTGCTTTTGAAATCTATTTTATCTTCCACATCGGTGTTCTTTCTATCTGTTTTTAAGCCGTCAAATAAGATAATCAGAACTATGGACATGATTCGGAAAAAGGTTCTTTTGGAAGGATGTAGATCGAGTGGGTAGATTTGCTCAACTTATCCCTTGGAATGAAATTTGTCTACCCAAATGTGAAGATGGCTTGGGGGTAAGGCGCTTAGATGAGTTCAACAAGGTCAATGTGGTTATAAGGGACTCATATGGGGTTGATATGGATTTAGTGGAACGAGCTATGCCTAAGAGAGGATCTTCCTCCTTTTGGCAGTCCATTAGATCTGTTTTACATGATTCTATCAGTGATTTCAGGCCGATTCTTGGTGATGGTTTGTTTTTTGACTGGAGGATTGGGGAGATTTTCAGAACTTTATCCAAGAGTATTTCAGTTGATCAGTAACAAAGATGCATTTATTGGTGAAATGTGGGATGACCAACATAATATTTGGGACTTCAGATTGCCTCCTAGGCTATCGGAGTCCACCCTTCAGGAGTTTCAGTAGCTCCTACATGCTATTTTAGAATTCAAACCGGATAGAAATTGCAATGATGCGAGAAATGATGTTTTTACGGTGAAGAAGGCATATTCAAGGTTGATTCCTGCTGACTGTGAAAATGATGACACTAAGAAAGACTCAAAGAGGATTTGGAAATGCATGTTGCCTGCAAAGATAAAAATTTTTCTTTGGATGTTTAGGAGAAAGTGGTTGGTGACTAAATGTTTCATGTGAAGGTGGAGGGAAGAAATGGATGTCACGTGTGTTTTATGCCAAGTTGATGAGGAAGATCTGGATCATTGTTTCTTCAATTACCCGATATTTGGCAGATTCTATAGCTTTGTATGAATAATATCTCCAACTTTTCTTCTTTTTGGAGATCATTCGAGGACCATTATGTTCGGTTGGGTGAAAGGTTTTGCGGCTTTATGGTGTTTATGGCTACAGTAGATCGACAAGATTTTCCGAGATGATTGTTGCTGGGTGGAAAATGTAGTAAAGGAGGTTAATTATTTGTCTGAGTTTTGGCTCCAAAATTTGTCACTCCATTCCTTTACCTAATACAATTTCTGGATGATTACTGATCTTCGGTAATCTTCCTTTTCCCATCTCAAAAAAAAAATCATCATTATCATTCATAATAAGAGTAGGAAAGACAATCAAGTTTTTTTGAAGTACCAAAATCTCATGAAGACAAGGGAGGTGAAGCAATAGGGTTAGGATTAGTTTCCTCTTTCCTTAATGTCTGCGCATGTCTTCAGCCATACATTTTATCAAAGAACAAGGTATCATTGCAGTTGTCATTTTCTTAATGCTCATGTTGCTCCTTCAGCTCATAACAACCAATGGAAATATCAAATCAAATGCCAAGGTCCTTTTCACCTCTACCTTCCCTCTAAAGAGGTTCTTTGGGTTGGAAATAGAAATTGCTCTCAAGAAAAGTAATATCTCTTGTCACATACTTCTTTCTTGTAAAAGGATCATGACATTTGTAGCTTTTTTGTTTAGTCGAGTGTCTTAAGAATACCCCTTTGATAGATTGTGGGTCGATTTTGGGTTGCCTAGGTTGAAGAGCTTGTAAATAGCAAATGCAACTGAACACCTTGGGGGGGGGGGGGAGTGTTCTTTTTCTGGGAATAGTAATGGAAAAGGAACTTTCCCTTTAAGCACATGACTAGGCATCCTGTTGATCAAATATGTCGTAGTAAAAATGGTATCTGACCAACAACATTAAGGTTTCTTTCCTTGAATTTATAATGCTCGTGTAACATGAAGAAGGTACCGATTCTTTCTTTCTATAATGCCATTCTGTTGTGTATAACTACATGATGCCTTGTGTAGAATTCCCTTCTCATTGAAAATTTCCTTTAGGGAATTTCCCATGTATTTACAAGTGTTATTTGATCTAAGCACTTTAATTCTAGTATGAAACTGATTTTCAACCAAGTTGAAAAAGCTTTTGATAGTGTGAGGAAGCTCTTCTCTACACTTCATATGATAAAGAAATGTGCGTATGGAACAATCTTCAATAAAAGTAACAAAGTATCTATATCTTGACTCAGATTTAACACTAGTAGGTCCTTATATATTTGAGTGAACCAAGAAAAAAGATCTACTGCTCTTGTAACTCGATTCTATAAAGGATCCATGATGGTGTTTCACCAACTAACACACCTCACACTTTACATCTTGTAAATTGACCATGTGAATAAGTTTGGAAGCAATTTTTGTAGAGCCACAAAGTTAGATGTCCAAGTCTCCTGTGTCATAGACCATATCATGAATTTTTGTGGAGTTCGTTTCACTAGAATTTAACATAACAGTGCGACCTTTCCAGGTAATTGATGTAATCCATTACACTCAAGAACAATCCTCGTCTCCCTCCATATTTTCAGAACTTGCAAAACACATTGATACTAATAGAAAATCAGTTTACACTTCAGCTCCTTGTAGATAGCAAATTTAAGGAAAGCTCTAGAACATGGAGGGTATTGTCGAGTCTAATTCTATTTAGAAGGTGTACATTGCCTTTCCTTGTAACATTCACACAAGATCCATTAGCATCCTTGATGTGATCTTTTTTTGAACCAAGCTTATATTGAGAGAACCATTGTGGGTCAGTAGTCAAGTGATCGGTAGCACCACTATCAATAATCCAGTCATCGGAAAATGGAGCATGATCATATGTTCTTCCTTAAGAAACTAGAGCACAACTTGAGTCTTCTTCTACAGACTTTGTAATCGATGTCTTAAACCTCATCATTAACAAGCACAATCACAGATACAGGAAATCAACTAACAAGTCACAAAACCACTTGTATCCCTTGCACACCAAGGGAATACAACCAGGGGAAATAAGTCACAAAAGAGACAACCTGGTCCTCTTTCTCATTAAAGAGAATACAACTGGGTGTATAAATCTCGTTAAACAAGAGAAAGGTATACCTTAATGTTGCAGAGCTAGATAAAAGCTGTCGACTCCAAATATCGAGAGCTCAAAAGAAAAGAGGACCTTTGAGGCCTGTCATCACAGCACCATCCTCACTTACAGTCTGTTGGATCATTGTTGTTGTCCCTTAACAGGGATAAAGGAGACTGACGGACTGCCACTGAGGTCCATTGAATCTCTCAAAGCCAAGAAACGGCAATAGGCTCCTAAAGAGCAATCGACACTTGGAGTCAAATCTGGATCATGCAAATCATAAATGAAAGCTTCGATGGCCAAACAACCAAAATTGACTTCCAATCAGAGCTGAAGTACTCCACTGGAGTAACAATAGTGACCGCTAGAGACTCGCTGGAGTGGTAGAGCTCTGGGTAGCGTTGCCTAGGCCACATGAAGTAGTAGAGGTGAGGTGGTAGTGGGACAACATTGGCTGGGGTGGAATCTGATAGTTGCACAACAACAGGAACGTGACATAAATAGGTGTGAAACCTTCACCACACAGGGGGGTGGATCAATGGTGGCTGCAACTACCATGGCAAGTGACCGATGGTCATTGACCACTAGCTATTTGGAGGTTGCATGCCTAATAGTTGACCACCTGCAACCAGCAAAGATGACCACACGCGGGAGGACAAGCCCTGCCACGAGCAGTGGAGGTCAAATAGGAGTGACTGGCTTTGTGATTCTTCAAGAAGATTTGATGCAGAGGTCGAAGGAAGGACAGTCGTCAAACTCCGTTGGAACCTTATTGGTGCTCTGGTGACCAAAACCCTAGTGGCAGCGGCACAAGAACTGCTTCCCCGACCACCATGGCTTGACACTACGGAAATTGAATTTCTTTAAGAAATGCTCTCTCATACCATGTTGAATGAACACAAACACATGAGAGATGCGATATTACATGGAAAATCTATTATGGGAAAAACCACATGAGTACAAGCTCCACAAGGACTTTACTGCCCACTAGCAACTAGAGCTTTTTTGTTTTTTACTTTACTATGTCAACTTAAAGAACTAGGAGATGTGGTATACAATTTATAGGAAGATGAGATACATGGACCCACAACCTGGATCCATACATCTATATACAAGTGTTTTACACCCGTCAACAATAGACATATATGCTCTAGCTTGAGGGTGAGCGTTATAGTTCTCTATTTATTTTATTTAGTCTTTTTATGTATTTTTATTATTTGTTTATGCATTATGTAGTTTTTCCATGAGCTCTCTCTATATAGGGGAGGCTATCATTTCTTGAATGAATTAAATTGTTAATTCTTCCATGGAAAACAACCCCAAAGCGCTTCTCGTTTGCTCTGGTGGTGGGGGGTAGTTCATGGTTCTCACCTGATCTTTCGACATCTTTTGTGGGAGAAGTTGATGCTAGGATGAAATCAGTCTATAATCCCAATGTGCCAGAAAAAGGGAATGATGGTGAAACATCTGATTGTGCATTTACGACAAGTTGAGAGTCCCCATGTGGTACCCAAGTGTCGAAGCTGGTGTTTCAAACACGTAGGTTGGTTTATTGTACTAAGAAGGAACGACTACGTGGATAGAAGGAGGAGGCCAAACGTGCATCTCTGTTGATTGTTTTTGGTGTTTGGGTAACTTTTTCTAGGTGGGGGGTCTACACTTGTCTTGAGAAGTCTGGTTTGAGCATTGTTAGAACGTGGAGTCCTTGTGGGTTCGTTCTTTGTAATGTGACTAGTGTTGGTTGTTGCATTCTATTTGGGGAGCGGGTGGGACCGGTTTATGTGAGATTTCTTACCACACTATTGCTTTTATCTTTATGCTTATTGTAATCATCCTTATTTTTATTTTAATGGCAATGGTTGGCTACTGGTTTGATTAATTTCAGTGGTCTTCCTATTTTCTCTCAAAAAAAAAAAAGTATACACTTTGAAGGATCTTCATTTGAGAATACTTCTCTGGTAAGCAAAAACCTTCGGATTTCCTACTCTAGTGAAATTTACTCAAAGTTGATGGTGAAAAAGAGAAAAAGGGATGGGCCCGAAATAACAAGGGTGGTACCCTTAAGAAAGGAAATAACAAGAGTAGCATGGAGCGGACAAGGCATTAAAGTAACAGAATTCTAGGAAAGATTCATGTAGCCAGTTTCATATAGCGGGGTTAGCCAATTTCAAATAGTGGGATTAAGGTTATGATCTAGCTTGGTATAGAGGCATCAAGTTCTAGCTTCCCTATCCCTTTTCATCAATGGACTCTTTACATACACAAAGGGGTGCGCTTCGTTCAACAATTTCCTCAACCTTTTTATCCATCTTCGAAGTGTTTGAGTTTTTTTTTTTTTTTTTTTAATTTCATTGGAGTGTATATTTGTAATGGTGATTCTCAGATACTTTTGCATTGAAGAGACAGACTTGATCCATTGTTTTTCTTTCCTGGAAACACTCACTATTGAGGTTTATTATTCTTAGTTTGGCATGCTTGTTATATGTTTCATGTTATTTATTTGTTTACTCCTTAACTTCTTTCCTTGCAGCTTCTGGGAGGGCTACTTTGAATACTTGATTGACAGTTGTCCTAACAAGTATGCATGTTATCATTATATTTTGTTTCAGTGCATCAATTTTTCATAATTATCTTTTTGTCAATTTATTCATTCCCTGATTTAAAATTAGCTTATTGTTTTTAAACAAATCACTACAGACCAACGATTCCATTGAGGTTATGAATAGGTCATAGGAATCTAATATGTTTTGCTTCGAAAAATTGCTTGTTTAGTTATTTAATCACTTGTAAAACTTGTGAAGAGTCTTGATTTTTTGGATCAAGAGGAAGGATCGAAGGTTAGTGTCAATCAATAGGTTGGGATCACTTTGTAAATAGATTTTCTACACAGAATATAGAAATTGAACAATGAAAATGCTAACAAATTGGAAAAAATCCAATATGTCTGAAGCAAAATAAGTGAAACTTTTTTGATCTAAAGTGTATGGTCATCCTTCCTATTATCTTTCCATAAAAAGAAAAAAAAAGCAAAAAGGCATGGTGCTGCCACTTTGAAAGGATTCAAGATCACCGACGTGATGTCTAAACCAAAGGATTCTACAAAGCAAGGATAAAAGGTTCCAGAAAAAGGACAGACTCTTTTCCATTGTTTTACCAATTAGATTCCTAATCATAAAAAGATTCAGCATTTGGCCGCATCCATCATCTTGATATTGACATTTTTTTTTCTTTTTGAAGAGGAAGAGGATGATTACCGGAGGTTGGTAATCATCCACGATTATATTAAACTAAAAAAGGAACGAACTTACAAATGCAGCAGCCAAAAATCAGACGAAGAAGACGCCTCTCATACATTGTTTTCTGCCCACACCCATTCCCCCTGAAGGCTGCCCCATTTCCTTGCAACCAAATGCATCACAAAGTGGCGAAGGCTTTCACCCAGCCAACCATATTAGCATGGGCTATATTCTTGAAAGAAGCCCAAAAATCACTCATGTTGGTTTGGTTGACACTCTGCTGCTGGAAATCCCCCCAAACTTGTCTTGAAATAGGACATGACCAAAAAAGATGATCAATATCCTTCACCCCCTGCATGCATAAAGGACATGACACCACATTACCCCCTGCATGCATAAAGGACATGACACCACATTGCCATTGCTCCAAGCTCTCCTGAAGGCTCTTGTTACTAGCTTTCCCTGTCTTAGTAACCATAGAAACGATTTGATTTTCAAGGGGATCTTTATTTTCCAAAAAGTTGCACAGTCCAACACCATATCACCAGCCTGTTGCATCTCCCCAGTCAGTTTTTTGAAAGCTTTTTGTGACGGTAAAATGACCATCAGCTCAAACCAAAACATCTGCAGAATTCAGGTCTGGCTTCTCATCAGATTTCATAGACATTAACATCTGAAATTCAGATGTTCTCGCCTCTGACAGAAAAGGTTGAATGCTTATGGACGAAGAATTTGTTTGTGCATCCCACACATCACAAACCTTACCATTCTTGTCATTTACAGAGTGAAAAAGATGTGGAACAATATCAGATAACCTTCCTTCAGGCCCTCAGATATCCTTCCAAAATCTGAAATGAGTCCTTCCAAGAACCGGCTTGAAGAAATTTTTGCATCTTCGAATCAGTGGTATCAAAGCTCTCCAAATTCCTGAGTCTCCAGGATGTTGCACAGCTCTTTCCTCCATGCACATGTCTGAGCCACATGAATCTTCCAATAAGTTCTTCCAAAGACTGCAACCCCCACCAAACAATTTATACACCCACTTTAAAAGAAGAGCCTCATTAAATTCCTTAATCTTTCTAACACCCAGCCGCCACCTCGCCGGACTGCCACCGGAGCACCACCACTCTGCCCGCATGTTGCCGGACACTGATATGAGCTCCTAATCTTCTTTTTTTTTTTTCTGTTGTTGGTGTTGTTTCTCCAGCTCTAGATCAGTAGGAATGTCTTCCGAGACGATAGTGACATCGTTGGGTAGTGATGGGAGCCAATTGGAGTTCAAGTGCCCTTTCTTTGGTCCGATTGTAAAGTTGGACGAGTCAAACTACCCCCTTTGGGCTCAATTGATCCTCATTGTAGTTGAGGGTCATGACAAAGAGCATATCCTCCTAGAATCGGAGTTGTAGTAGAAGGTAGGCAAGTATGCCACTTGGAAGAAAGATAATGTTATGGTTTGTGCATGGATTATGAACACGACCATTAGCCGAATAACCATTGAGATAATGTATTATAAGACAGGTAAGCAGATGTGGGAAAATCTGCGGCACACTTATTGACAGGACGAATGCTACTAGGATTCTTTAGTTGCACCATGAGATTGCCCACATGAGGTAGGACGGATGACCATTATCGTAGTACTACTCGTGCTTAAAACTTTCATTTGAGAGGCTCAATGCCTATACTCCTGTGTGTACTTGTGCAAGTCAAAAGGAGCATAGAGCTTAGACCATGGTTGGTCATTTTCTGGCTAGTTTGGATCTAGCATATGAAGCAGCCAAATCTCAAATGTTGATGCTACCAGATGTTCCTTCTATTAAGGAGGCATACAACAGGATAAGTTGTCTTGATGTGAATCTTACCTCTACTCGATAGGGGGAGCACACTTTTGCTGTGATCGTGTCTTCTAGTCGAGTCAGAGGTTCTGGTCAAGCCATCCGAGGTCGTGGTCGGGGACGAGGAGGACAGAGTCACCCCAGAGTCCAGTGCTCATATTGCGAGAAGAATGGGCACTTGGAGGACAGTTGTTGGTCCAAGCATGGATGACCTGCTACTGCTCACCAGGCTGTTACTGGTGTTGAGATTACCTTGGAGTCTCCTTTCATACGGTCAGAGTATGATGATTTAGTTCATAGGATTTCTCAGCTTGCTTCTTCTATGACATCGAGTCAGATCACTCAGAATGAGACAACTGCTGTTGCTACTTTTTTAGGTATATGTCTAGCTTGTCACTCTAGTATTGATACATTAGATTGGTTGGTGGATTATGGAGCATCTCACCATATATGTGGGAAGACCTAGCAATTTGCCAGGTTACATCCAAACTCCATAGGATGGACCATTGTTGTGGCTGATGGTCGTAGTTCTCCTGTCACTAGTCATGGGGAAGTTCAGCTATCTCCTAGTATAAGGCTGCAGGATGTTCTTCATGCTCTTGATTTCCCTTTGAGTTTGTTCTCTGTTAGTTGCATTACTAAAAAATTGAATTGTCGGACTATTTTTGATGCTATGACATTGATGTTTTAGGATATACTGACGGGGAATGTGATTGCTTATGGCCATGAGGAGGGGGGGGGGGATCTACCGTCTACTCCAAACACCTTATGTAGGCCGTGCGGAGATTTTTGGAGGAGGCACTAGTTACTTATGGCATCTAAGATTTGGATACCTTCCTCTACCGAAGCTTCATCGTGTTATTCCTTAGATAGTGCCTACTACTATGTTTCAGTGCAAGACCTGCCAACTCGAAAAGCACCACAGAAGTTCCTTTCCTTTCAGGTTCTGTCGTAGTGCTTCTAGTTTATTTGAGCTTCTTCATCTTGATGTGTGGGGACCCGGTAGATCTCCTGATTGTTTGGGACATCGTTTTTATCTTGTTATTGTTAATGATTTTTCCCGTTTATCTTGGGTGTTTCTACTTAAGTCCAAGTATGAGGTTAGCACTGTAATCACAAACTTCATAGTCGAAATAAAAAATCAGTTTAGTGCACATGTGAAAATGATAAGAACTGATAATGCCCTGGAATTTTGCATAGGTGCTTTTCGCCTTCTATTTCAGTCACATGGGATTATTCATCAGGCCACATGTCCATACACTTTCCAGCAAAATTGAGTAGCTAAAAGAAAACATAGGCATATTCTTAATGTGGCCAGAACCCTCCTTATCCAGCATAATGTCTTTGTTCTATACTAGGGTGATGCGGTCCTTACTGCTTGCTACTTAATCAATCGAATGTCTTACACTGTCATTCACGAACAAGTTCCCTACTCTGTTTTGTTTCTTGACAAAGAATTATTTAGTATGCCACTTAAGGTTTTTGGATGTGTTGCCTTGTCGACCTCCATGGTCCTTCCTATGACAAGTTATCTCCATGGGCAGTCAAGTGTATTTTTGTGGGATACTCTAAGACTAAAAAAGGATATAGATGCTATGATCTCATTAACTGTAGGAAGTTTGTTAGTGCCAATGTGTGATTCTTTGAGTCTACTGCTTACTATTCTACGTCTGCCTCTCAATTGGTTTCTCCAGAAACTATTGAGGTTGAGTTGCCTAAGCCTATGCCTACTTGGACGATAGACATGCATTCTCCAGATTGGGCTGTATATCAGGGTTGGCAGCCACGGTTTTTTTTACTTTCATCATCGTCATTAGCAACAACAACAACAACAGTAGCAGTAGGATACCCCCTCCTCCTTTAGAGCCATTATCATCACCTACCCCTGAGGTATTCCCTACATCTAGCCCGACTGACGTTGCTTCTAATGACTATTTTAGATTCCTTGGATCCTGCTCCTCCTGGTGATGATCGAGTCCCTAGTGACCTGGATTTTCCTATTGCTTATAGGAAAGGATCTCGCTTATGCACTCTTCATCCCTTGTCTTGCTATGTCTCTAGCGCGCTTGTCACCTGAACATCGGTAATTTATTTCTGCTCTGTTTACTATTCATATTTCTCGTTCCCATCAGTCCGCCTTAGGGGAATACCATTGGAAGAATGCTATGGTGGAGGAGATGTCTGCTCTGCAGTCCAGAAGAAGTTGGACTCTTGTTGACCCCCCGACCAATGGAACCATTGTTGGATGCAAATGGGTGTTTACTGTTAAACATTGTCTTGATGGCTCTGTTGAGCGCTACAAAGCCCACTTGGTGGTTAAGGGATATACTTAAACCTATGGCATTGATTACTTTGATACATTCTCTCCTGTTGTATACTTGCCAGCGCTTCATATTCTTGTATCTGTAGCAATCCATATGAATTGGTGATTGCATCAGCTTATTGTAAAAAATACATTCCTATATGGGGACTTGGATGAGGAGGTTTACATGCAACAACCTTTGAGCTTTGAGGTTAAGGGGGAGTGTCACAAGGTATGCAGACTACATAAGGCCATATATGACCTGAAGAAAAGCCTTAGGTCATGGCTCCAGAAATTGTTTGATGTTGTTACTCAGGTTGGGTTCCGTAGGTCCACCTCTGACCACTCACTATTTGTAAGAAAAACATCCAGCGGGCACGTGGTCATGCTTGTATATGTGGATGACATTATTCTGATAGGTGATGATGTTGTTGGTATATCAGCTACTAAGAAGTTCCTGAATGAGCACTTTGTAACAAAGGATTTGGGATCTCTCAAGTATTTTTTAGGAATTGAGGTGGCTCGTAACGAGAAAGGTGTTGTGCTTTCCAAGAGGAAGTATGTGTTGGACCTTCTGGAAGAGATGGCCATGTCTGGAGCCAAACTTGCCTCCATCCATATGGACCCTGGTATCCATCTCTATGATGATGCTACTGATCCTGTTGATGCCAAGCAATTTAGAACCTTGGTTGGAAAACTATTGTATGTAACAGTGACACGGCCTGATATATCACTTGTTGTAAGCAAAGTGAGTCAATTCATGGATAAATTGAGGGTTCATTTGGAGGCAGCTATGATGGTATTGTGCTACCTAAAAAGTGTGCCAAGAAAGGGGCTCTTATTCTCACAAGTTAGAAGTCTTGGAGGTGACGGCCTATACTAATGCTGATTATGTTGGGTGCCCTAAGAACAGAAAGTCTACGATAGGTGTCTGTACCTTTGTGGGTGGCAACCTGGTAACTTGGCGAAGCAAGAAGCAAACTGTTGTTGCTCGTTCTAGTGATGAGTCCGAGTACAAGGTAATGGCACAAGCATCCACTGAACTGATGTGGATTAGATCTGTCCTCCTTGATCTTTAGGTATCTGTTGTTGAGCCTATGGAATTAAGATGTGACAATTCTGTTGCTATGTTTCTTTGCAACAACCCCACTTTCCATGAGCAGACAAAGCATGTCGAGGTGGACTGCCATTACACTAGGGACATGATTATCAAAGGTCACATTCAAACCACCTCGGACACATTTGAGCAGCAAGTTGTTGATATTTTCATGAAAGCTCTTCCATGGGCCAGCTTCAACCACTGCTCATCCAAGTTGAGCATGATTGCCAGTTATGCTCTAACTTGAGGGAGAGTGCTACCAGACCTGCTTATCTTGTTTATTTCGAGTCCTATAGGTGTATTTTTGTATTTTGTTTCCTCGGGTCCCATGTCTATATAAGGGACCTAGGATTTGTAAGAATGGGCATGCTCATTTTGCATTTCCACACTTATTCTATGCTTGCATAATCAACGTTAATAGAAAAGGATTTCAGCATGTTGGTGGAATATTAGTGGTGGATGATCCCTTCCTTTTGGTCTTTTGTGGTAACTTTTTGAAAATGGTTGTAGGGTTTGAGAGGTTTTCCCATTGGTTACAAGGTAATGGCAAAAAGTGCAAAAAAATAGTGATACTTGGGAGCAGATCCATGCTATTGATAGGATAGTGTGCTACTTCTTTGAGTGAGTTTCATGGAGGGGAATGTAGTAGATCATTTTGAATGATAGAATGGCGGAGATGGAGTGGAGGATAATTTCACATGTCATGAACGAATATTAAGCATTGATTTATGCAAGCTTGTTAAGAAGTGTTGGAATCAAAGCTGTAGAAATCGGCAGTTGGTATTTAGTCGGTGAGGTTAGTCGGTATGCAGGTGATTAATCGAGGATTAATTGGTGTAGTATTTTTTATTATTTAAAATTTTAAATATAATTACATATACCATTATACATATTAAGTATACATATATATGAATTGAAATATTACATATATATTAATATTATTTTTTTGATATACATATTCTCTCAATATAGCTTTTAACAAATAGCTATCAATATCACAACACAAAAAATAAGACAAATAAACAAAAATTGGTGCATCATAAATCTAAAGGAGACAAGTTGAGGTAAAGGAGATAAGAAGAGGGACTCAGGATCGAGGGTTTTGCTTAGGGTTGAGGCTTTCGTGCGTTGGGAACTTGGGGTAATGGAAGAAGTCGAGTTTAGTTGGCTGCATTTAGGCATTGGGTTTAGTCAGATTTTGGTTGGGGTTGCATTGCATGTGCATCAAAGCTAAAAAAGAATTGAAATCTTAAATCTTACTTGGCCAATTAATCAATTGATTAATTGGATAATCAGCCGATTAATCGGGTAGACTTACTATAGGGCTGAATATAGGTACTTGGTTCATTTTTTGACTGCATACAATTATGCGGCCGATTAATCGACTGCATAGACCAATTTTTGTACCCTTGGTTGGAATGAAATCATTAAGCATGGTTTTTTGGGTTCCATATTTAATACATGAATTAAGATATGTTTGAATGTTAAAGAATTAAGATAGATTTGAATGTTGACAAAGAGCTAATATAGCTAGTTGCACTTGAGAGAACAACAGCCAAGCCTTGGCCAACATTAAGCTTTGATGTAACTTTCTCTGCTTAATGTAAAAGAATTTCTGGTTCTATTACATGTTTTGCATTATTCGCTTGGAAGTAATATCAATTCCTAAGCTTCTATCAAAGTTTTTTTACATGATCAATGGGGCTTAATTTCTCAAGGGCCTAGATTTTGGAAAGTCCCAATAGCATCCACCTATATTTTGGTGATGTATAGTGAAGAGTTCTAAAGGGAAAACTATAATTTTTGTAGATGCTAATGACCCTCTCAAATGTTCTAGACAGGAATGATTTTAGATGGTCATAAATTGGTTTCTTATGCGTAACTACTTGGACAGAACTCATAACCTGTGGAGTTTTTACTTTGAAAAAGAAAAATCCTGAACTTTCTTTTCTGCATACGATAAACTTTTTCCATAAACTTTTTCCATAAGCCTTTTCTAGGTGTTCTTTGTTCATTAACTGTTTATGTCCTGTCAGGATGGCTAATTATGCTGCTGTTGTCACCACCCAACTGGTCATTCTGGTTTCTCATATGGTGCTACATTACATATCCTTCTCAGATTCCCATGCTCCACTTTCTTCCTTTTTTGAACTGACTGAAGGTTGCTATTTGTTTCATTTTAAAGGCTGGACTGGGAATTCCTGACTTGGATGCTTGGCATATGATCGAGACAATTGCTGAGAAAAACAATCTTGGATACAAGCAGTTTGTATGTTCTGTTAGCTGTTTGGAGCTTTTCAATATTAAGATTTTACTCCTTTAAAAAAGCTGCAGGCAGGGAGTTATGTTGCTGTGCTTAAAGGGCTTCATGATATTTTTTCAGATAAAGCTTCGGGGGTTCTTGTCACATATTCAACAGCTTCGTGTTGGGTACTGGGGAATTTCTATAAGGAAGATGCAGTCTATACAATATGGCTTGTCATCCCCACGATCACAAGATATGGCAGATGAAAGTCAGCAGCCAACCGCGGCATCTGGTGTGGGTCGTAGTTGGGTTCAGAGTATGTTTAGTAGGGAAGCTTCTTCGAGGGCCAATTCATTTCGAAAATGGGGTACTGATGGTGGTGGCACACTTGGTAACTCCTGTTTACTTCTCATAAACTTCATTGGATTCATGTTTTTTATAATGGTCATTTTGCTATATTTGCTGGACACAAGCAACTGATTTTTTCTACTAGCAGGAAATGAACATGCCAAATCTTTGGCTTCTCCCCGTAGAACGGAATTCCTTCCTTCTGGCCAGAAGAAAATACAGACAAGTGTTCGCGTACTTAGGGGCCATGCAGGTGCTGTCACAGCTCTCCATTGTGTCACAAGAAAAGAGGTGTGGGACCTTGTGGGAGATCGGGAAGATGCAGGCTTTTTTATTAGTGGCAGTACAGATCACACTGTAAGTCAGTTTCAGATCTATTTCCCTGGTTGATGACTTGATGTCACATTTTTACTTCTGTGATACATTATTATAATGATTACCTTATCTCCAGGACAGGCAGTAGTAGCATGGCCAAACATTTGAAATTCCAGGTTGTTTGGTTAATTTCTTCTTTCTTCTTGAAAATGGGGAGAGTGACTATTTAATATGTGTATCCATCCTTGTTCCTTCAATGATGGATGTGTAGCCATGCTAGGAAAGATCAGCACGATAGAGGTTTCTAAGGGAGAATTGTGGCATTAGTGGAAGATGTCATGAGAAATAAAAGATCAAAGTGGTTTGGTTATGTGGAGAGAGGACATAATTTATTGATATCGTGAACAAGTGAGAACCCAATGCAACACTGAATCAGGAAAATTGAAAAAGTGGTTGAAGGACCCAATCAAATAGGATGCAAAGATCCATTGACCATGGACATCTTTCTGAAGACCCTATGATATCCCTTTGATTTTAGCTAGACAAAGATGAATTAGATGAGTCTCCCAGACACTACTTGGACCAATAGAAAAAGGCCTATAGCTTTTTTGGCTATTGGGAAGCTTTGGTTTGCCGCGTTGTTGGTGACAAATAATTAGGAAAGACACCATACTTACTGATACTAAATGAGTATGACAGTGCCTCCATATCACTCATTTCTGGTAGCACTATACTAATAGGATGGATAAGGGTGGGCTTGGTATGATGGTGGTGATGGTGGAATTGAATGTAATGGTAGTGGTGAAAAGTGTTGTGGGATGCTGGTGAAAAATCTCTCATTTTCTCTTTGTCAATGAAGAGGATCTAAATCGCGAAATGTATTGGAGGCAAAGGTCCAGATAGTTGTGGCTTAAAGAGGGAGATTCCAACACCAGGTTCTTTCACATGTCGGTGAGTGTGAAGAGGACAAATCTAATTAGCTTCTTGTGAGTTGGGGATTCTGTTATGGACCAGAGACTTTGATTTGTGAAGCTATGGGGAGCCATTTTCATGAGTTTACCAGGAGATAGCTGTTAGGGGGATGGAGATAGGGGGCATTCGATTTGCCTGTTTTGGGTGAACATTTAAGGAATAGCTTGTTTGAAGGTGGGGGGAGCTCTTAGGCTGGATGGTTTATAAGTGCTGTTCT
Source organism: Thalassia testudinum (assembly GCA_037157565.1). NCBI lineage: Eukaryota > Viridiplantae > Streptophyta > Magnoliopsida > Alismatales > Hydrocharitaceae > Thalassia > Thalassia testudinum. The sequence goes on along the minus strand of JAZHRO010000026.1, from coordinate 17,720,381 downwards.
ATGAGGAGCTTTGGGAAATCATGGGGGTATATTTTATGGCCATGCTACACGAATTTTTTGCAGGCAATTGTGGAGACTGAGCATGTTCTATCTTTTCCTTCTTCTAAAATGACCTAGGGTGAAGTTTATTGATGACCATCGACCAATTGCTTTGTCCAATGCGGTCTACCTTATTGTGGCAAACGTGTTGGCCAACAGATTGTGTTTGGTTCTGCCAAGGTTGATTAACTCAGTTCAGTCTGCTTTCGTGATGGGTAGGTCGCTTCAGAAGTCTTTTGTTATTGCAGAGGAGATGATTGCATTCTGGAGGGGAGTCAAGATACCTTCCTTTATGTGGAAGGTTCACTTCTAGAGTGCTTATGATTCCATAGCTTGGTTTTACTTGTTGGAGATTCGGAAAAGGAGAGGGTTCCCGGAGCTTTGGGTTCAACTAATGGAGAGGCATGTCACTACGTCTTCCTTCTCTATCTTGGTTAATGGTAGGTCATGTCATGTGAGTCTTGGACACAGTCACAACGGGGCATCAGGGGTGCCCGTTGGTGCCTCGCTTGTTTAACATTATAGTGGATACTTTGGCGGCTTTGGCTTTTAAGGCATGTGCTGGTGTTATTATTTCCGAATTCAGACTGCGAATGGTGGCTTTCTACTTATGCCAACCTTCCAATATGCTGATAACTTTTTTCATTGAGGGTGGGAAGTTGAGGCAGAGAACATGGCCTCTTTGGTTAGGATTTTTCGAGAGATCTTGGGTTTGAGAATAAATTATAGAAAGTCTATTTTTTCCCCATTCAATCTGGAAGGGCAAGAGTTGGTACATTTTCTGATCACCGACTTGGGCCTTACATTGAAGGGCAAGCGTTTGGTTGCTAGTAATTGGAATTGCTTAGTGGAATGAGTTACTAAGAGTTTGAATTGTTGGAGTGGAAAGATGTTGTCAAGGGGACGTTGGCTTGTACTCCTAAAGTTGGTTCTGTTTGCTATACCTATTTGTGAAGAAACTGGTACTTGGGTTTTATTATTATAGAACTCAAACACAAAGAAGGGGTATTGGTCTCTTTATATGAGAACCAATCCTAATCTAAATAGGAAACAAATCACTTAACAAAATAAAATTTTTAACAACCTTCAAAAAGAGATAATCCTAAACTAAATAAGGAAAAATAGGAACTTGACTCTTAAGCAAACTAACTTGACTAACAAGAAATCCTTATTTAACTTGGCAAGGAACTCTTGCCTTATTCCCCACGTCGTGACTCCTTGGAGGAGATCACAACATCTCCAACATTGCCCCCTAAGTTGGATGTCTCAAACTTGCGAGAGAGCACAACAACAATAGTAGTACTTGAGCAGGAGTGGTGTTTAGTTTTCAATTTGGACCATGAATAGTAGTTTGGGAAGCGTTCCCAAGCATGTGATGGTTACCTCTCTTCGGGGAAAATCTCTCCCTTGGAGGAGAATAAAAAATTGGATTAGGGCTCTCATAGGTAGGGCTGGGCCTCTAGCTCGATTTCCCCACCACTGAACATCATCCTTGTGGATGACATAGCCCAAAGTTGTGGCATTTTCCTTTGGGCTAGGAACTAGTGACACAATCATGACATAGGTGACCTCTGTAGTGGTCGATATGGTAGTAGATGTAGAGGGCTCTTCAGACTTCAACAGAGATAACACGTGTGTTGGCCTTACACGTGCATATGGTCTTTGATCTTCGAATTGGAGCACTGACAATAGTTGGAGAATGTTCCCAAGCACATGGTGGTTGTCCTGCCTTTAGGAGAATCTCCCCCATTTGATAAGAATAAAAAACTGGACTTGGGGCTTCCATTAGTAGATTTTAATCTCTACAGTTTCCCCATCATTGGTCAACGTCCTTTGCGGGGATGACATGGCCCAAAGTTGTGGGATCTTCCTTTGGGTTAGGCACTTGTACTTTTGATACTTGTATGCATGGAGGCTTGATCATGCACGGGTTGTAGCATGAGCTTGGAATTGGCACTTGAGCACAAGCTTGGAACTAGTGCTCGAGCATGATTCTTGTACATGACATCCACTCCCCCCTTTTGATGCATGTGGGATTGGAGCATGCATGTAGATCATGCACATACCTTTGTATGCTCACGGACTTCTTTAAGCATGCAAACATGTCTCTATTATCACTGTGGGTGGATCTCCTTTAGCCATTGGTCATGCACAAGAGAAGTTCCTACGTAAGGGTTAGTGTGGAAGAAACAATCGAGGCTTCTCAGTTCAAAAAACTTGATCACACATGGACTGTAGTCCACGCATAAGGGCTAGCGTGGAGAGAAAGACCATGTAGAAGAGGAGGAGAGGAACTTGGAAGTCCTTCCCCTTGATCGACGATGAGAGGAGATGTGCTAAGGCCTTGCTTGGGTGCCACAATAGCCCACAACTCACGCATGGGGGGATTTCCCATGCATAAGGCCAGTGTTCAGGAAGTTGGCCGCCTAGGCCGAGTAGGCGGCTGCAAAGGCGTTAGCGGACCCCTTCCCGAACCGAGTAGTGCCATGCAGTCTTGTTGTCGGGTTTGGTCGAGTAGGCGGGCTGAGTAGGTGTTTACTCAGCTGCATACTCACCTGATTCTGAGATAGAGCCACCCAATTTGAACCTTTGAGACATTTCTTTTTTTTTTTTAATCTTTTTAGGTATTGTTTGACATGATGTCTTGATTTTAGGTTTTTGATCTAGATTTCATTTTAAATTCTTGATGATTTAGGTTGATTTGAAGTTTTTGATTTAGTTTTCATTTTAGATTCTTGATTTAGATCTATTTTTTATGTTCATTGATAATAAACATGAGCATTTGAATTCTAATATCTATATTTTCTTTTTTCAAGATGTCTAATCTTTTATATTCTAAGTTGTATAGTAATTAAAAAGTAGGAGTATTAACTATGTTATTTTTATTATACTATTTAGGTAGTTGTATAGTTATAACATTACATGTAACACATTTTAATAAGCTAACTAGTTATTTTATATTTTTTAAAATAAAAAATACAAACTTGCATACTCATCCGCTTACTCATCCGAATACCTCATACTCTCTATGCGGTGACCCAATCGACTGCATACCGACTTCTTGAACCTTGCATGAGAGTGGTCACGTGACCTTTAGGCATGGTAGAGGCGTGGTTCAAGAAAGAATACAATGTGAAGAAACTAGTACTTGGAGTTTTATTATTGTAGAACTAAAATACAAAGGAATATTGGTTTCTTTATCTAAATAGGAAATAAATCACTTAAAAAAATAAAATCTCTAAAAACCTTCCAAATGAGATAATCCTAAACTAAATAAGGGAAAATAGTAACTTGATGCTTAAGCAAACTAACTTGACTAACAAGAAATCCTAATTTGACTTTGCAAGGGACTCTTGCCTTATTTCCCAAATGGTGACTCCTTGGAGGAGATCACGGTGTCTCCAAAACTATTTTCTACTTGCTAGTATCCAGACTGCTAAGGAAGATTCTAACCAACCTGGAGACTATACAAAAGAGATTCATTTGGAAGGGCCTTGATTATGGGGGGCATTTTCTACAGTTGGTGCCGTGGCAGGAGTTGTGGCAGTCTAAGAGCAGGGAGGTTAGGGCTTTAGCATCTTAAGGACTTCAATGATGTGCTGCGTTTGAAGTGGGTGGTCAAGCTCTTCAGTAATGGGGATAGCCATTGGGATATACCATTATAGGACTCGTATGGCTCGATTATGAGTATAATGGAAAGGGCGGTTAACCATCATGGTGATTTGGCTTTTTGGAGATCTTTGGTTCCAGTTTTGTAGAGAGGTGCTCGTTTTTCTTTCCTGTGCCTGGGGCACATGTGATCACTTCCTATTTTGAAAGGATGATTGGTTAGGAAATGGTGTGTTGTGCAACATTTTTCCCTTATTTCCTTTTGTGGTAAATACAAATGAACTGGTTTTGGATGTGTAGGATAGTGCATCCAATTCTTGGGGGCTGGTGTTCCAATTGGGTTTCTTGACGGCCAAAAGCTTGCATTTTCAGAGTTTGATGGCGTCGAGTTGCGGCCTTATCCTAATGAGCCTGATAAGTTGATTTGGAGGGATGGTAGATACTTGGTGGCAAAGGCCTACAATTATCAACTATAGCGTACCTGTGGCAAACAATATCGAGATGGATTGTGCCAAGATCTAGAAGTTGCCTTTACTATTGAAAATGAAAATTTTCATGTGGTTGTTAAAGATGGTAAGTTGGTAACAAACCCCGATGTGGCATGCCCCGTTTGCCACAATCACGAGGAGGGGATCTTGCATATCTTCTGTTGTGCTTTTTCTGCAGATGTTTTGGAGGGTGCTTCAGTTGCAGGGAGTGGATTCATCTTTGATGGAAACTTTTGGTGCTCCTTTAGAAGAATGGTTGACACTGATATGATGGGATGGGTGAAGGTTGTTTTGGCTCTATGGTGCATTTGGTTGTTGGAAAATAACATCGTCTTTAAAGGGGAACGAGCTTGGGTTGAACATGTTATAAGGGAGGCTATTTTCTTGTCTGAGTTTTAGCTACAAAATCTGTAAGTGCATTCCTTTTATTTAATATAATTCTTTGGATAATTACCGATCTCTGCCAATCATCCTTTTCTATCTTAAAAGAAAAAGATCCCATACCATATTCAGATCTTGTGCTAAGGATTTGATCATCGATGCTACAAAACCAAGGATACACTCAAATCTTCCATGTAACTACTTGAACCACCGTATCTCTTATGGTGGATTGGTTTTGGGTCAGATATGTGCTCTCCATGTACATTGTGTTTGGGAAAAACTTGTTGAGAGAATGTTTGGGAGATTGTTGATGAAAATGTAAATATACTAAGGAATAATGTTGAATGTCAAAGAATTATTATTGATGATAGAATGAATGCTAGATGATATAATAAAATGCTTTGATGTTAATGGGACGAGTATATTGATTATCTAACTAGATTGTAAATTGATGAAGAGTTGAGCTGAAGGAGCTATGTTGGACGATTTGACCAGGTGAGTTAGAGTCGATGAAGAAGCTTAATTGGCATATTAATAAGCCTCTAAAAAGGATAAATAAGTTAAAGCTATGCCATTTATGAACTACACTGGAAATGGGGATTTACAAGATTGAGCAAGTAAATGTTGATGAAGATGTAGAATTGAAGAGTTGAAGCACTTGGAGATGCAAGAAGTGTTAAAATTCTTATAACTCTTATTCCATTTATTAACATATGAGTTTTAACACAACTTAGGATATGGTTTGGGCAATGTCACAATTGATTTGAGGAATTCTATAGTTCCTAGTTGATTGGGTCAAGTGAACCCACAAAACTTTGATTTTATTGACTTATTAGATCACCTAGACTAATTAGAGTTGAGTTCAATTGATTCCTATATGTTGGAATCAAGTTTGGTAAGTATTTAAGAAGTTTTCGCCCATTAGAATTAAATTTAGTGATATTTAGTTTCCAACTATTATGTGAAATTTCAACCGATTATTAACATTGTTGTACCCCTTCGGTATATTATGTTTTCTAGTGAACTCGTTTAGATCCAAGAGGGGTCGGGCTAGAGTTCTGGCTGTCTTATGGGGTGTGTGTCTGGGTAGGAATGGAGTGGTTTTCAGGGGGAGAGAGATCCTATGTCGAGAATTTTTTCTACTCCATTCAGTCCTAGGTGGAGTTCTGGAGTGGTAATTTGTAATTCTGGTGTAATCCTTTTTATGAAATGAATTGAATGTGGGTGGTATTGTTTGGATAATCACCCTTTCACTTTTTTTAAAAAAAATTATGTTTTCTAGTATTATCCTTATTTGTTATTTCTTATTTTTCTTATGAGGTTATGTACTTTTCTCGGCTCTCTATATATTGAGAGGTAAGGCTCTAGAATAATATGATTGGTTCATTTTATTCTACTTAGTATTAGAGCAGCAGTTCTAGGTCGGCACTTAGATATCCCATCAAAATATCTTAGCCTCCATTTCCTCGACCTCAATCTTGATCTCCTCCTCCGTGTGCCGCTGTCCCTGCATCTCGTTGGATCAGCTCCAACCAACTGCAATGACCCCACCGACGGTAGTCAACACCGCCAGTAGGGACTATCCCTCGGGCGACTCATATGAGGCTTTCTTGGTAGGCTGGTGGCACCGTTGGGGAACTGCCTGCCTTAGTGTGCGCTTGTTACAATCGTTGAAGGTGCTCCTCTTTGGCTAGCAGTATCGTTGGTGTGCTTTCTGCCATAGTGTGCATCTACCATGCATCAAGAAGGCCCTATCTTGTTTCCTGATATGATCTCTGGGAATCTGTTTGGTCTAGATCTCGCTCCTATGATTTGATTTTGTGATATGTAGTCACAAAATCATGATCTAAAAATCAGTTTCAGATTTCAAACCAGCTTTTCTCTTCATCGAATGTGATAGCCTTGTGTATTGTCTTTTTTTTTTGTTGGTTGAAAGCTAGATGGCATCTTCAGGTTCTTCAGGAGTGCATCGAACTCTGTGTTAGAGATAGGGACATACAAAAATCGCTTCTGGTGGGGCTGGGCGGTGCACTATGGGCCTCACTGCGCTGTTAAGGTGCAGGTGCAGCATAAGATTGCTGGAAGGTCTTGGTGGTGGACCTTGGTCCTAGGAGATGCAAGAGGCATCGCTGCTTGGTGTGGTGGACCTTGGGGGTTCCTGGCAGCATGCAACAATAGGCATCGATCAGGGGCTACTCGAGGGCAGTGCCTTGATCAGGGGTTGCACAGAGGGGCTATGCAACTTGGTGGAGGTGACGTTGTGGGTCAATTGGCCCACCGATAGCCCATAGGTGGTTTTCGGTGGTGGTGGGAGGTGCCTCCCGAAGACTGTTAGTGTTAGGTTTTTTTGTTTTGGTGGAGAGGAAGGGGGTATGAGAATCAAGGTGGATACAGACACCGATCTAGGATCGCTGCTTTGATATCAAGTTGGAACAAATGAGCTAGATAGTCTTTATTCTATAGTCCTACCTCTCAATAAACAGAGGTTGGAAAATTACATATGTTCTCAATGAAAGATAAAATAGAACTCAAGAAATAATAAAAAGAGCATAAATAGCTTTAGACCGTAAGGGCTAACAACGTTAGGCTTCACAAACCTCCTTCTGGCTATTTTGCTAACGTTGCCCTTGATTTACACATCTAGCTTGCTTTTAATGTACTAGGACTAGCTTTGGCCTTGGCACCTGAGTCGACTGCCACAGTGATGTAGGAAAGTCCAGCACTAAAGGTTTACCTTACTTACTATTGAAAGGTGGTCTGGACCTATGCCTAGAACATCTGCTCGAGCCTATGCCTGGCAAGGAAGGACCGGCAACAACCGAGGCCCCATCGCACTTGGATGAAGCTTGGGGTCCATCATTGTTGAAGAATTAGCGACCTTAGGAACCCCTCCTTTGGGATCGTCTCCCATGAGCATTGCCTGCATCGCCACCTCACCCTTCGCCGTCAATGCTACAATCGTGATCGCATCCCCAACACGTTTTGGTTTGCCATTCGTAGAAGCAGTCGATCTTGGGTCTTCATGTGATGGAAGCACTACATCCTGTGAAGGAGACCTAATAGGCAGAGGGGGAGAGGATCCAATAGGGTTGGATGAGGAAAACATTTTGTGGAGTTTTTCATATGGAATGGATTTAGTTTTTAGTTCTACAAAAGGTGAGGCTTTTCTTGGAGTTTTTGTAGGGAGAGTTCTCTTCTTAAGATCGCTATGGAAGATGCCCACTCTTGAGGTTTCCATATAGGTTGCATCCACTCTCTTTGAGGCCTTTATAAAAGAGAGACCTCTTAGAGCACAATTTCGTAATTCATCTTCTAGAGTACGACGTGCAATTCATGTGACATAGTTGCTTGCAAGGCATGGCTTGGATTAAACCAATTCATTTTTATGTGCTGCTTGTGAGTGACGATTCTACTTTGGAACAAGGGAGTATCCATGCTCTAGCTTAAGGAGTGTTAAGGTAGATGAGTTTTAGGTGTTGAGTTTGTTAGAATTAGCATTATATTGAGTTATTTGTGGGTTGTTTCTTTGGGATTTCCCTGTAATTTTCCTAGTACCTTTCTTTATGTAAAGAGGACTAGGGAAAGTATCTGTATTACTCTTCTCAAAGAATAAGTAGGGAGTACAAAGTCTTTTTATAGGCCACCACGCAATTCAACTCTCCACATTACATGTGGGACTAAATTTCGACTACACATTATCTTAACACTCCCCCTCAAGCTAGAGCATGGAATGCTCATCTTGTACACATAAATCCTCAATCTACATCAGAATTCAAGACTCTCAACTGGTGCAATTGGCTCACGACTCTCCTCTAGCAAATACCGTCAGCTGCATCCTCATTCTTGCTTGTAGGCAGATGTGTTGATGACGACACATCAACGAGGGTTGGAGTCTGCTAAACGAACTGTTGTAGCTGGCTCTGACATAGGTCTCTCCTTTGGAGACCTCAACTGGTGCTGGTGTCTTTCCGTTGGAGATCTCGGACATGACCTCTCCTCTGGAGCCCTCGAAACTGAGCCTTTCCCATATGGAAACTCAAAGTCGGTCTCTCTTTCAGAGATTGATATAGTGGTTCTCTCATCTAGAAACCAACAATAATAAATAAAGAGTTTCTCTCATGTGAGGACCTAAAACAATGAGACTCAAATGGGATCACAACAATAAATTCTCACACTCTCCCTTTCTCCCATACCTGTATAGGAGAAGAAATAAACATAGAGAAGACAGAATAAGACTAGAGGAGCTTCTCCCCTTTTTCTCCTAAAATTCATCATCTTTTTTTCCCTCATTTTTCTTTTTTTGTTTCTCTTCTTTCTCCTTTTTTTTCCTTTTTGGCCCTCTCATTTTGGATCTTTTTTTTTGTATACATATATTTTTCTCTCTTTTCCCCCCCTTTTTTTTCTTCCTTTTTTCTTTTCTAGAGATATAAAGTAACAGAAAATGACATAAAGGAAAGATAAAGGGCTAGATATATAAAAACAAAAAACCTCTTCGTAGGGCTTGAACGAACCTACCGCCATCTCAAACAAATGTCGAATCTCATCCTCCTCTTGACTTGTGATCTCACTCGAGACTGCATTCGAGACCTTAATTGTGGCTTCCACTACGTGAGATCTCCGTCGCATAAAATCTTCATCGCAATTGTAACCACATGAGATCGTTGAGATCTGCGAGGCTTCATTGCATGTTGCTCTTGCGACTGCTGCTGCTCCCTCTTTGCTGGAAATTGCTCCTCCTTACTCTAACGATAGTGTAGTAGTGTTGCTCGACTTCTTGAGCACCACCAGCACTTGATCGACACCTAGTACCTTCTCCTTCGATCGTTGCTCCTTCGGCCTCTTCATTATGGCTTTGTGCGGCTCCATTGTTGCAGATATGAAGATTTAGCAACCTTGATTCCTACTGCGGTCGATCACCACCAACAGTATCTCCAATCTTAGCGTTGCCTTCATTGGTGAGCTTGCAAGATCTCATGTGCAAATCTTTTCGCTTTTCCTTTGTCCATGCGCTAATTATGCATGGAGGTGCATAGTGTGCTCCACCTTCTTCTTTGGCTTCTTCGATGCAACTCGAACCCTCGTGTCGTTGCTCCTTGTTCCTCGCATGATTGACATGACCAAATCCCTGTAGGTCTTCGAGGACCATGCTGAGTCTTCCATCTCAACTGAGGAGATCATCCCTGAGATGAATAATACAAAAAATATGACAAAAAATCATGATAAAATCCCTAAAATAAAATTTTCCAAGCGTCGATTTGCTCTGTTACCAAGTTGATAAATAAAAATAAGCGGAACAATAATCACAAGAATATTAAGATTGACAAAAATAATGCTTGGGTTTACGTGGAAACCCCACTTACGAAGAGCAGGATGGAAATCACGGGAGAAGACCTCTATTGGGCTAGTATCTGTATTAGTCTTCTCAACGAATTAGTGGGGAGTACAATGTCTATTTATAGGCCACCACACACAACTCTCCACATTACATGATGTTGGACTAAATCCCAACTACACATTGTCTCAATAGTATGGGATAGTTGGGCTAGGAAATATTCTTAGTGGTCAAATCATCCTTGCCTTACAGACATCTATCGTCGGATTTGGTCTACTTCGCAGGGTGATCACTCTCTTGTGGACTACTATAAAGAGGTGTAGGGTTTCTTTCTGGAATATGATTGACCATTCTTGCCCACTTACTTAGATGTGGATTTTGCAGCATCTGTGGAAGAAAGATTACCACCTTTCTTGGTGATAATTTGGTTACTTGGAGGAGTAAAAAGCAGGCAGTGGTAGCTAGATCTAGTGTAAAGGCAAAGTACTGAGCTATGGCATACGCTACTTGTGATTATGTGGCTGGTTAATTTCTTTGGTGATATTGCCATTTGGGTTACCCTCCAGTGCCGATGTTCTGTAATAATCACTTAGCTACCTTTATTGCATCCAATCCAGTGTTCCATGAGGGAACCAAATATATTGAGGTGGATTGCTATTTTGTGAGAGATATTGTTTTTACAGGGAAGATTTGCACACTCACTACCTAAAGCAACAAATTGCAAATGTCTTTACTAAGGCACTCTTACGGAAAAGTCATGATTTCTTATGTTCCAAGCTGGGCATGCGTGGCATATATGCTCTAGCTTGAGGGGGAGTTTTAGAATTAGCATTATATTGAGCTATTTGTGGGTTGTCTATTTTATGTTTCTTTGGGATTTCCTTATAATTTGCCTAGTACCTCTCTCTATGTAAAGAGGACTAGGGCTTCATTTTGAGAAATAAGACATTCATTCTTTTCCAACAGAGTTATTAGATCCTATGAAGTTCTACTTTTATGGCTAAGTCCCTCCTTGTGTGAGTGGGAGTTTGAGAGGTGTTTGGTATCTTGTATTTAAGTGGGAGGTTGAGAGGCCTGTGGCAGCCTAAATATGTCTCTTGTACCTCCTTTCATTCTTGGAGAAGTAATAGAAGTTCTAGTCTGTAGGGAGCCTTCTGCGGTTTCTCCCTTTTCTCATGAGAGGGTTTTTCACATGAATTAGAATTTTTGGATGCTCTTAATGCTACATATTCTTGTTGATTATTCAACACATTCTTTTATTCTACCAATAAAAGGCCTGCTAAAGCTTCCTAATTACCAAGAATGCCAAATCATGTCCATATATTGGTGTAACATTTGGTAGTTCTTGTTATTGTGCATGATCCGAATTATAGATTGTTGAGATATTCCTTCGGTCTTACTATTTTCTATTAATTTTTGGCTAGTTTGTTATTCTTATTTTCTTTATGAACATGCCTTGTTATTTTCCCAATACCTCCATTATATAAAGAGGGGTTGGGTTCTTTTGATGAATAGATTGAATCATTCTGTCCTACTTGGTATCAAAGCGTGGTCCTAGGCTAGGTTTTGGTAACCTACCAAATATAACCCCCAAAACCTTAACACCAAAAGCCCTTCTCTCCTCTACCGTTGCCGCCACCCTCCTCTTTCTCTTGTTGTTGCTTCGAGCAACAAAGCAATCTCCAGTGGTTGTTGGGCCACCAACAGCGGTAGTAGGGCCACCTGGTGATGTAGGAGGTGCTGTTGGGTGGCTTCTACCCATCGGTGGCAGCAGCAGGGGACTCTCCCTCCATGCGTGGGTATGCTGGGCTACCCCTAGCCCCTAGTGCACCCTGTTGTGCTGTTTAGGGGTCTTCACATTGCCTTGGGCACGGATTCTAGACTGCTAGACTCTTGGTTTCCTATGCTTAAGGCTTGATCTATTGCTCTTAGTGATCTACATGATTTGAAAATTATTTAAAATCATCTGTTTGGTGTATTTTCACGTCTATAGGACATGTGATGGTGACTTCTAGTTCCTTTGAGGTGACATTGGGTGTCTTTCCCAGGACCTACAAAAGTTCATTTTTTGGTCCCATAATCAAATTAGATGAGACCAATTATCCTAAGTGGTCTTAAATGTTCTGGAAGGTCATGACAAGGAATGCATCTTGTTGGAGTTATAGCCTTCGGATAAGACAGGAAAGTATGCCACATAGAAGAAAGACAATGCATTGGTAAAAGTATGGTTAATGAATTACGTTATTCCATAAATTGGAGATGAGATGGTGTATTATTCGATGGCCAAAGCGATGTGGGACAATTTCCATGACACGTATTCACATGAGAACTCATCTTAGGGTTTTCAGATTAGTTATGAGTTGTCTCAATTGAAGCAAGACGGGTGATCTCTTTCCTAGTATTACTCTGCCCTTAAGGGGCCTTTGGAGTACAATGCTTGCAGGCCTGTTTGCACATGTGCTGCACGGAAGGAGTACCGTAGAGAGGCTGTAGTTCACTAGTTCTGTTAGGACTTGGCTTAGAGTACACAACTGCCTGTTCACAAATTCCTACTCTTTTTGAGCTTCCTACCCTGGAGGAAGTCTATAGTTGCCTGTGTCAGATTGAGGTGATGATACCTCAAATGGGAGATGCTGCTAGTTAGACCTTTGCCCTTGCTGTTGTTCCTGGATGTGGTGGTAAGGGAGTACCTTCCACCCGTGGACGTGGGAGAGGATGAGGTGCATTTGGTAGGCCTCGTACCACGTGCACCTACTGTGGTGAAGTTGGTCATGTGGAGGTTTCATGTTGGACTAAACATGAGAGACCTCCAATGCATAGAGGAGTCTACAGACGTCGTACCTGTTCCTTGGGTGAACTACGATGCTTTACTTCAGTGCCTTTCCCTGTTGACTCAGGAGCTAGCCATACCATCTATTGAGATTGCTGCTTTTGTCTCCTCATCACGTATAGACATATGTAGCTAGGCTTCTACAGTTATGCTTGGTTGGTAGACTTTGGTGCTTCACATTATCTAGTTGGAGATAAGGGCTGTTTTAGCATATATTACAATCACTACCCCGTGGCAGGACAATGAGGTTGCAGATGGTAGACATGCATAGATTGATGGTTAGGGGGATGTGGCAATGACCCCCACCATGAAATTACCTAATGTCTATTAGTAAGATTATAAAGCAGTTCAATTGTTGTGTTATTTTTGTTGATGTAGAATGCATTTTTCAGGATAAGTTGACAAGGAGGACGTTTAGTGGATTTGAAGAGGGGTGTGTGTATCATCTATTCTAAACACCACTTGTTGCTGCTTGCTAGGGTGATGTTAGTTCTATAGCTGGGAGTACCTTGCAGTGGCACCATTGCTTTGGTCAACCTTCTCTGGATAGGTTCAAACTTATCATCCCGCATATTTCACTTGCTACCGAGATACATAGTGATGTATGTTAGAAAAGCACCACAGATCCTCTTTTCCTTCCAGCACTGAACTAAGGACTACTATTATGTTTTAGTTACTCCATATGGATGTTTGGGGCCTTAGTTAGATTCCTGATCAACAGGGACACCGTTATTACTTGGTTATGATAGATTATTCCCGATTGTCGTGGTTATTTTTGTTAAAGAATAAGTATGATGTTGGATATGTGATTGAGACATTTCTACTAGAAATAAAGAATCAATTTTCTATTATGGCTAAGATTGTGAGATTTGATAATGCATTGGAGTTTTGCACTATCTAATTAACTACTTTCTGTAGGTCTCATGGCATTATACATTAGACATTTTGTCCCCACAGCTCATAGCAGAACAATGTGACGAAGAGGAAACACAAACATTTACTAGATGTGGCTCATACACTATTGATCCATCGTTGTGTGCCACATTTGTATCGGGGTGATGCGGTGCTTACGGCTTGCTACCTTATTAACATGATGCCCTCTTTTGTATTACATGAACAAACCCCATGGCATATTTTGTATCTTGACAATGATTTGTTTTAGCTACCACCTCATATTTTTGGATGTGTAGCATTTGTATACCTACTAGGGCCAGGGAGAGATAAGCTGGCATCGAGAGCTGTGAAGTATGTTTTTCTTGGTTATTCACAGATACAGAAAGGATACCAGTGTTTTGATCTAGTGGCTGGCAAGCACTGTGTGAGTACTGATGTTACATTTCTTGTGTCGATCCTTTACTTCTCCCTTGCAGCATGATAGTTATCCCCAGAGGCTAAGTTTGCTCCTATGCCTATTCCTCCTGTCTCTATGGATGAGTTTCCAGTTTTGAGGATGGCCTTGCACCTAATAGTGGCAGTCATGGACCTATGAGCAGTTTTGCAGCTAACAGTGGTAGTGATGATCAAAGATTTAGGAATCCACCTGTTACATTTCAGTTGCTAGTTACCTACAGGAAACACAACCCCTTACTTCAGACCCACTATCCTCCTCGAGTCAGGCATGTGTTGAGCCATCTGACGGTTCTGTGTCTAGTGATGATTGTGTAGGACTAGGTGATGTTTCGGATGATGACCTTCAGATTGTCATTTAGAAGGCTCCTTGTTCTTGTGCACAGTACAATGTGGCTAGAGCCGTGTCTACGGGAAATTTGGGGAGTATGTTTGGACTCTTTACTACGACGTTGGCTGCTACAAAGACAACCTTCCACGTACCAACAGGCCTTACTTGATACAAAATGGCATAAAGCCATGGAGGATGAGATGGTTGCTCTTTGGACTCGACACACTTGGGAGCTTACTCCTTTTCAACCTGGTGCTTGTCTGGTGGGATCTTATTGGGTCTTTGCCTTGAAATGTAACCCTGATTGGTCTATTTCAAGGTACAAGGCTTGGTTGGTGGTAAAAGGATTCACCCAGATGTATAGGGTGGACTTCTTCGATGCTTTCTGTCCAGTTGCTTGCCTACTGACAGCTCGGATACTTATGTTTGTTGCTGCCCACAAGGATTGGTTGCTTTACTAGTTTGATGTGAAGAATGCCTTCCTCTACGGTGATCTTCAGGAGGAGGTGTACATGCAACAGCCCCTTGGTTTCTAGGTTTACGGGGAGCGTGTGCAAAATGAAGAAGGCCATCTATGGCTTTAGGCAGAGTCTGAGAGCATGATTTCAGAAGCTCTCAAAGGTAGTAGATCAGATCATTCTCTATTCGTCAAGAAAACTAAGTGGGGAGTTGTGGCTATGTTGGTACATGTTGATGATCTCACTATTATTGTTGATGAGAAAGCTAGGATAACTGAAGTCAAGTAGTCCCTGGCTGTGCCGTTTATTATGGACTTGGGGTAGCTTCGGTATTTCCTTGGTATAGAGCTGGTCAGAAGCAAGTATCGACATTTATGCTCCAAGTTGTGTATGATCGACATCTATGCTCCAGTTTGAGGGGGAGTGTTGAGACACCCCTTCGGTCTTCCTATTTTCTTTTCTTTTTTGGCTTGTTTGTTATTTCTATTTTCTTTATGGACATGTCCTGTTATTTTCTCAATATGTCCTCTATATAAAGAGGTGTTGGGTTCTATTGATGAATAGATTGAATCATTTTGTCCTACTTAAATAAATAAAGATGGGCTCCTGGTGTGAATGGAAACTGGTAGTTTTATGAAGTTTGCATATAGGATCTAATATTGGTTTTGCTTGATAATTAGCTACATATACCTCATTATTGTTGTACAAAATCGATCCAATTTAAGCTTTCTTCTTTGATTTTTCTTGTTAGGCGATCTCTCCTTGTTGGAACGATAAGTGTCAAATGAGGAGTGAGGAAGAGTGTGAATATATCTGCTGCTTGATCTTCTAAGGCCACTGAGGTGGTATAGATGATTCCATGCTGTATTAAGTCTCTGGTATAATTGTAAACAACCTCAACATGCTTTGTACGTTCATGAAACATTGGGTTATTTGTTATATAAGTGGCAACACGATTATTACACTTCTTCTCCATGGCCCCTTCACCTTGAGATGCAAATCTGGGAACACTGATCTTATCTAGACTATCTCTATAGCAATTTGTGCCGTAGCACGATATTCTGAATTTGCACTTGACTTGGATACAACTTGCTGTTTCTTACTCTTGCAGGTCACAGGATTCCTTGCCACGTAGGTATAAAAGCCAGTAGTTGACTTCCTGTCTGCCATGCACCCTGCATAATCGACATCAGAATAGCCAACAATATTCATTGAGTCACCTTTTTTGAACAAAATGTCCCTAGTTGGAGCTATTTTCAAGTACTTGAGCACCTACATAACAACATCCCAATGTTGCTTGGTTGGTTTGTCCATGAACTGACAAAGTTTTCCAATCGCAAGAGAAAGGTCTGGATGAGTAATAGTCAGATATAGTACTTTACTAACCAACTACCTATAAGACCTACTGTCAATAGGCTGAGACTTAGTATCACATAGATGTCCTTTGGAATTCATTGGTATTATTGCAAGCTTAGATCCCAACATCCCTATCTCTTGGGATATATATACCAAGGGCATACTTACACTGACTCAGAACTATACCATCTTTAATTCGTGCCCCTAATACCCAAAATGTATCTGAGCTCACCCAAGTCCTTTATAACAAAGGAATTGGCTAGCTTCTGTTTGACCTCTGCTATCCCAGTTGTTCTCTAGTAAGAATCAGATCATCAACATAAACTAGGAGTGCTACAACTCCTCCTTTGCTCTTCCTGACAAAAAGCTTGTGATCTGCAAAGGACTTCAAGAGCCCCATAGTCTGTACCTCTATGACAACCTCTAGAACTAAGCACTCAGGCTCTGCTTCAGGCCATAGATGGCCTTCTTCAGCCTATACACATATTCCGCTTGAGTCTTAAAACTTAGAGGTTGTTGTATGTAGACTTCCTTTTGAAGATCACTGTATAGAAAGACATTCTTTACATCAAGTTGATGTAATTGCTAGTCATAATGTGCAACAATTGAGAGAAGGATATGAACAATAGGAAGATGTGCCATAGGAGAAAATGTGTCAAAGAAATTCACCCCATAGGTTAGGGTGAATCCCTTCGATACTAGTCTTGCCTTGTGACGAGATATGGAGCCGTTTGGATTATATGTCAGTGTAAAGACCCAACGACACCCAACAACCTTAGCTTGTCTGGGTAGATCTGTAAGTTCCCACGTCCTTGAGAGTGCAAGGCTGCCATCTTCTCTATGGCCTGATGCCATTTCTAATCGAGCATGACCTGTTGATATGTAGTAGGGATCTGTGTGGTAGATATGGTAGCAATGAACATAGCAAACGGCCTTCTAAAATTGGCAGTAGACACTGCCCCAGCAATTTAGTAGTGTGCATAACTATGAGCCGCCTTCCGAATAGCAATCATAAGGTCTTAATCCTCCCCATCAGTTTCCAGAACTGTGCGAAGAGAGACCTGCTCCTTAGAAGAATGACTAGAATCATCAGAAGAACCTGCATGACCATCACTAAAACAACTCACGTCAGTATCAACATATACCTGACCAGGGGAGGAGAGAGGTGGCTGAGGTGGTTGGGGGGGGGGGGGTGTTTGGCGCCATTCATACTACTTGTAATTGGAAATTTGTAGATATGAGTTGGCTCTGGCCGCTGTATAGTGCTATCCTTTGTAGCAGTTGTGGTATCTTGACTATGAGTAACAGGGATATGTTCCAAAGGAACTGGTGGCACTGGCATACGGGCATGACTCCCCTCAAATGACAACTGATGTCTAGCAGTGGAGAAGTACGAAATTGGCTCATGAATAGTAACATCAACATTAACATAGTGCTTCTTGCCTCGTGGATCATAACACCGTATCCTTTTTGGGTATTGTTGTATCCTAGAAAGACAATCTTCATCACTCTTGGGGCAAGCTTATCCTCGCCTGGTCGCAAAATATGAACAAACACCACACAATCAAATATCTTGGGTGGTACATAAAACAAGTCATTGTCTGGATGGAGAACTTGCCATGGGACCTGCTCCTATATTGCCGAGTTAGGCAACCTTTTAATCAAATAACACCTAGTAAGTACTGCATCTTTCCAATATATCTGTGGCACATTGTGATGAATAAGTAGTATCCTGGCCACATTCCAATACATATCTATGTTTTCTTACAACTACCCCATTCTACTGTGATATATAGGGCCAAGATGTTTGAAACAATACCAAGAGACTAGTAGAAAGTGGCTAACTTTGCTGCACAGAACTCTATTGCATTATCCGAATGACCAATCTTCATAATAGCAGAAAACTGTCTTTATTTGCATAATAATGATTTTAATGACATCGGATTTATTCTTTAATAGAAATAATCAAGACATTCTAGAATAGTTATCCACATTAAGTAAATAAAAATGGTGACCCAATACACTACTTGGAGCTAGACAATATGCAATAAATCAAAACGGGAAGCAGATCATTGAGAAAAACTAGCAAGAATCAAAGATGGCACGGCAATGTAAGTCTTTTGTAATTCTGCTAACAGACAAATGGTTAATAGGAAAGTCATGGACAAAAAGAACACTGGCAATTTTAGTGGAGTCATTGCAAGATCTCCTTTGCCGTAGTAGGATGAAATGGAAAGTCTTATTCCAATAGAAAACCCTACATCTCTTTATATAGAGAGAGGTGTGGGTAAATTATATCAACGAACTAGTAAAAAACATGAAATAAATAAATAGTACAAACTCACTGAAAAGATAACTAGAGAGTGCTCAACACTCTCCTTCAAGCTGGAGCATAGATGTCTATTATGCTCAGTTTGTCACAACAAGCATCAAACGCATATCTAGCAAGAGACTTTGTGAACATATCTGTTGTCTGGTTCTCTGAAACAACTGGTGTGGTAAAGAGAAGTTTCCTCTGAATCAAATCTCTAGTATAGTGACAATCAATATCCACATGCTTTGTGTGCTCATGGAACATAGGATTATTGGCTATATAGGTTATAGCTTGATTGTCAAATTTCATCTCCATGGGCTCCTCAATCTTGACATGCAAGTCAAGTAAAGCAGATCTCATCTACACAAGCTCACCAACTGTCTGTGCCATTGCCCTATACTTTGACTTTGCACTTGATCTAGGCACAACACTACTTCTTGCTCCTCCATGTCACTAGATTACCAGCCACATAAGTGCAGCAGCCCGTAGTGAATTTTCTGTCAGAAAGGCAACCAACATAGTTTGTATTAAAATATTCCTATATTCATAGACCTGCCTTTCTTGAACAGTAATCCATGTCTTATTGCTTGTTTCAAGTACCTGAGCACCTGCATAGCAGTATCCCAATGCTGCTTGGTTGGCTTGTCCATAAACAAAGTTTACCAACAGCAAGAGAGATATCTGGGTGTGTAATAGTGAGAGAGCAACTTCTCAATCAACTGTCTGTATCCTCTGCTCTCTACATCCTATGACTTTGCATCATACAAGTGCATTTTCGTGTTCATGGATATGTTGGCTAACTTATATCCAAGCATCTTAGTCCTCCACACTAAATCAAGAATGTATTTCCTCTGACTAAGAGGACAATACCTCCCTTGCTTCATGCCACTTATATGCCTAAGAAGTATCTCAAGAAACTAAGGTCCTTTATAACAAACCTCTGCTTGACCTTAATTATCCCAGTTGCATCATCACCGGTGATAATAAGATCACCTACATAGACAAGAACAATTCCCTTGTTTGTCTTTTGCACAAACAAGGAGTGATCATAAGAAGATATGTTGAGTCCCATATCATCAATAACCTCTGATAGCTTCTAAAATCAGGCCTATGGACTTTGCTTGAGGTTATACATCGCCTTCTTAAATCTACACACACACTTCCCCTGAGTCCCAAAGTCGGGGGGCTGCTGCAGATATACCTCTTCTTGGAAGTTATCATATAAGAAAGCATTCTTGACATCCAACTGATATAAGGGTCAATCAAGGTGAGCAGTAACTGAAATAAGAATTCGCACAGCAGGAAGCCTGGCCACTAGAAAGAAAGTGTCAAAGAAATCTACTCCATATGTCTGGATGAATTCTTTTGCCACAAGATGAGCCTTGTATCGAGAAATAAATCTATCAGGATTATATTTCAAGGCAAAGAGCCAAAGGCAACGCATAGTATGTGCACCAGGTGATAACAGAGTAAGCTCCTATGTCTGTCGACACTATAGTGTAGCCATCTCATCCTCCATGGCTTGATGCCATTTTGGATCGAGCATAGCTTGCTGGTAGGTGGATGGAACCTGTGAGGAGGATAGGGCCTTTGTAAACATGGCAAACGGGCGATTAAGATAGTCAGAAGAAGCTGCCCCAGTAGCCTGATAGTGTGCACAACTCCTGGGAGTCTTTTGAATAGCAATCGGAATGTCTAAATCATCAGAGGGAGACTAAGTATCAACAACAGGGGACTCTGAGGGTGAAGTCTCAACATCAGTAGGAGACTTAAAAGCAATTGGTACAATGCTTGTAGGGTCATCATTAGACACACGATGGTCAGTAGTGTCAACACATACCTTATATAGGGAGGATGATGGCGCTAAAGGAGGGGGGTGTGTTGCCTCTGCCTTTTTCTAAAATGTACTGGTGGATCTCTAAATCTAATATCTATAGTATCTTGTGATGTAATCTGAGTAGCTAGAAAATCTCCAAACTGAATAGATGGAATGGGCATTGGTGTCCTCTCTGACTCGAAAGACAACTGAGTCCTTGTGCTAGAAAAATATGGTGTTGCCTCATGAAAAGTCACATCAACACTCACATAGTGCCTCTCTTGCAGATGATCAAAGCATTTTTAACCTTTCTGGGTATGAATGTACCCCAGAAAGACTTAACTACTTTAGGGGCTAGTTTATCTCTACTAGGCCTAAGAATATGCAGGAAGGCTACACAGCCAAAAATCCGAGGTGGCAACTGAAATAACTCTTTGTCTGGGAACAATATTGGGCCTCTTGTTTATCAAATAACATGCAGTAAGTGTCGCGTCACCTAAATATTTGGATGGCACATTATGATGAATTTGTAGAGTTTGAGCCACATCTAAGAGGTGCTTGTGCTTCCTCTTTGCTATCTCATTCTGTTGGGATGTGGTCTGATGAACCACTCCATCAGATCTATAGAAAGCTGTCATTTGGGTAGTATAAAATTCAAGTGCGTTGTCGGTACGAACAATCTTGATAGTAGTAGCAAACTGATTCTTTATTTCAATAATAAAATTCTCAATCATAGATTTAACATTTGACTTATTCTTTAAAAGAAATACCCATGACAATTTAGAGCAGTCATCCACAATAACCAAATAATATCTATGACCTAGTCGATCTAAAATACAACTAGGGCCCTATACAAGTGCAATAAATAAAAAAGACTCAGTAATAGTAGAACTAGTAGGATAGGTAGATTTGTGGTGCTTTCTCATTTGACAAGCATCACAATGAATTTCAGTGGCTGGTGAAAGATGAGGAATGATGCGACGAAGTCTGTCTAGAGATGGATGACCAAGACGACTGTGCCATTGCAGAGCTATCCCTGTAATGAAACACACATCTCCCTTGCACGAAGTTGCAATTGGAGTCTGAGACAGGAAATACACACCCCTCTCTTCATGTTTGCCACCAATCATTTTCCACGTAAGCTTGTCCTTAAACATAGTCAACATCATCTAAATTCACCTTGCAATTACGATCCTTCGTAATCCAGATAATAAACTCATAGGATAATCTAGGACAAATAGGACATTAGTTAATCTCATAGTAGGGGCAACTGGCACCTCCCCTTGACCATCAACTTAAGAGTGCTTAGCATCTACTACCTGAACTGTCCTACCAGGGTGCACAGACTGAAGTTGCTGAAAGCAACTGTGATCACTACTCAAGTGCTATGATGCACCATAATTAATCAACCAAGTAGATCTGTCAGAAAGACCATTATGGGAGTAGTGTTAGAAGATGAAGTGGTCTTCTGGGTGATCTGAGCAAGTCGCTACAGTACTGCATCATACTCTGCTCCTGACATAGTATCTGACTTTGACTCAGAAATAGTAATAGCCTGATTAGCCATGGGTGGTCTTCCATGCTTGGACTAACATGAAGCCTCCACATGGCCAACCCGTCCACAGAAAGTGCACGTGGGACTTTGTTTGCCCGTCTGTCCTCTGCCATGTCTACGCCTACGAATAGAGGGAGAACCCCTAGCTCCTCGACCTTTGCCAACGACCAACGTGAAGTCTGCCTAGTAATCTCCAGAATAGGACCAGGCACCATAATCTGACTAAGCCGACTGTACGTCTTAAGAGAGGCGAGATCTGATAGTGTTAGTATTTGAGAGCATGCTGAGTCATACTCTAAGCCTAACCCAGAGAGTGCGCAGAACCACAATCTCCTTGCGGTAGCCCCGCTGAGTGGCACACGTGCACACAGGCCTGCATGCGTTGTATTTCTCCAGAAGCCCTTTCAATGTAGCATAGTACTATGTCAGGGGTTGTCTCTCCTGTCTAAGGGAAAACATCTCACTATAAATCAAATAGGCCTTGCTGGAGTTCTTTTTATGAGAATATGTCATGAAGAGAATCCCACTACTCCTTTGCAATCTTGTAATACCTAATAGCGTCTTCAATATGAGGTGAAACAACATTCATGATCCACTCTCTCACCATAGCATTGTCCTTCCACGTGGCGTACTTCCCGATCTTGTTCTGAGGCTCTGGTTCAAGTAAAAGATGCTTCTTGTCATGATTCTCAACGACCATCAAGAATGTTTAAGACCAATGAGCATAGTTGGTCTCATCCAACTTCACGATAGGGACAAAGAATAGGTTTTTGTAGTTTTCGCTCTCTTGACTTGTCTCCGATGACACCTCGGATAATGATGACAAGGCCATGATGTGCAGAGATCGAGGGAAGAAGCCAAAATCAGATCTGAAATCCAATTTTCAAATCTATAGAATCAACATAGATCATAGAAAAGAGTGATCTAACATGAAATCCAAACGATTTCTTCCTTGGAAATCACGTTAGACACGCATCGTAGCCCTCCAACAGTCGGAAGGGGCACATTGGGGTTAGGAGGACCCCCTAGTGGCTCTCAACTGAAGGGCTACGACCTCCTTGATGTGTCGGGTCAGACTAGACCCACCGGTGGCGGTACTGCCACCGTAGATCACGGTCTACAACCCAGCTACAGTGCTGCAGGGCTCGTTGGAGGGGCTACGATGCCGTCGCAGAGGTTATTCAGCTCTGCAATCAACTGCAGGTGCAGCGGTGACCCTCAGTGTCGTCGTTCACCCCTGGTGAAGGCCCTCTGCCGACTCTACTGTCGCCGGTGGAGGTGGTAATGAATGACGTGGAGGAGATTAAGATTTTGGTGGGATGGGTTGGCAGCTTATTTGGTGGGATACCCAAGCATCGATGTAGGATCGTCGCTCTAATATCAAGTGGGATGAAACGAAAGTCTTATTTCAATAGAAAATCCTACACCTCTTTATATAGAGAGAGGTGTTGGGTAAATTACATCGGTAAACAACATGAAATAAATAAATAGTATCAACTAACTGAAAAGATAACTAAAGAGTGCTCAACAGCCATCAACTTTGAAATGTCTGTCATCTGCCACCTGAATAGTCCTACAAGGGGAAACAATTTGAATATACATAAAACAATTCTGATCTCCACTCAAATGATAGGATGCCCTTGAATCTACTAACCACATGGTGCCATCAAAAATACCACTACCAGAAATCGAGGTAGAAGCTATACTTGAGGAGGTTAAGGCCACTATATCTATGGTAGGCATGGGCTCGTGAGTCAGCTGGGCATGGCGTTATACCACTGCATCATAGCCAGCACGAGACATAATGTCACTCACCTCCTTTGTAGAGATGGCTTGGTGAGCCATGGGAGGTCTATTATGCTTGAACCAGCAAGTAGCCTCCAAATGACCAACCTTGCCACAATGAGAGCATATGGTTCGGTGTTTGCCTGTCGAACCCTGACCACGTCCTCTCCCCCTGGTAGATGGATCACCACGTCCACCACGTCCTTTAGTAGCCAACAAGGCAGACGTTTGTCGAACATCTGGTGTAGATGGCTTCACAACCACTCTGCTCATCTGACTACATGCTTCCTTAAGAAATGGAAGCTTTGCAAGAGTCAGAATCTGAGACCTAGCAGCTTCATACTCAGGTCTAAGACCATTAAGAAACTGGAGAACAACATACTCTCCTATAAGTTCTCTGCATGGCACAGGCATAGACTAGTCTGCAAGTGTTATATTTCTCCAGGGGGCCCTTCAAGGTAGCAGAATACTGGGACAATGACTGGCCTTCTTGCTTCAGACTCCCAATCTCATTGTGTATCTCAAAAACCATGCCAGAATTCTTTTCATGTGAATAGGTGACACGTAAAGAATCCTGCATGTCCTTCGTTGTCTTGTAGTACATGATGCCATCACCAATTTGAGGCTCTATTGAGTTCACGATCCATGCTTGGGCCGTGCCATCATCCTTCTTCCACGTGGCGTATTTTTTAGTCTTATTCTGTGGCTCAGTCTCCATTAGAATATGTTCCTTATCATGTCCCTTAATCATCATGAGGAATGTCTGAGAGCATCTAGCATAGTTGGTTTCATTTAACTTGGTTTTAGGAACGAAGAACAGGCTCTTGTAACTCCCAACATCCATAGTGGTATCCGATGTCACCTTAGAACCGTTGGAGGATGCCAACGTGCCTTAGGAAGAGTGACATGCCATGAAAGATTTGAAAGGTGATTTCAAATATGAAAAATCTACAAATTAGGAAGATTGTGATCTCTTGATCATGAAATCTTAGATCTAGAGACCCTAGAGATTATCTCAAGAGGTACAACACCCCTTAGGATCAGACGAGATGCATGCTAGGGCACGGGAAAACCCCTAACTGTGTCCCTAAGGGTTGCTTCTCTCTCTCGGCAGTGAGGTAAACCCCCACCGACCACCACCACCCACAGGCGGTGGCTGTAGGTGTTCTAGCAGGCCACCAACGGTGACTGCTAGCGGTGATTGCAGTCATCGGTGGTCTGCTGGACCAGGGAGGCGACGTCTGCGATGACTAGGGAGATCAAGTCATTGGCGAGGAGATTAGCATCCCTTGCTGCTGGTGGTGGTAGATGCTCCTCTTGTCGTCGCCAGTGAGGATCCAATGAGAGAGAGAGAGAGAGGGGTACAACGGAAGGTGTATGGAGGCATGTACGGGTGGGATACCGGAGCGTCAATCTAAGATCATCACTCTGATATCAAGTCAGAGAAAATGATCAATCATATTCAACTCCATAACCGTACACCTCTTTATATATAGAGAGGTGAAAGGGTAAATTGCAACATAAGTCCAGGCAGAAAAGTAAATAAGAAAGCAATACAATAGGATATGTTGAGTTATTTAGTTTTGTGGCTTGTTTTTTGTGCTTGGTTTATTACTCAAGGGCTATTCTTGTATTTCTCTCTTTCGTGCCTCTCTATATAAAGGTACGTTGGGTTTTTGAATAAAGTATGTTCTTTTGTCTCGACATAGTATCTGAGTAGCGGTCTTAGACCGGTGGTTGGGTGTTCCACCAACCTTAGCCTCCCCTATATGTCCACCAAAGCCTTATATTCCTCTCTTTGTGCCGCCACCCATTAACGGCACTCCTCCACTGTTAGGTCGCCTCTAGTGGCCTTTTCCTCCTGCCAGCACCCCATCGATGCTTTCTCTCCTTACCGCGTTGCTTCCAGCAGCCGGTGATTGTCCCTGGGTGCTGTTGTAGGTGCTTCTGCTTGGTGCACCTTCGTTAAGGTTTGAGCAATCCCTGTGCCCCCTCCTCAGGTGTCACCTTAGCCTAATGGAGCACCTCGAGGTTGTTGTTGGCGCTCTTTCTTCTTGCAGTATTGCTGCAAGGCCTTGAGAGGCTCCTATGTCGCCCCTTAGGTGCCATCTCTTGCTGCAGCACCGCCCCATGGTGCCTTGAGAGGCTCCAGCGCTGCCCCTTAGGCACCACCTCTTGCTATGGCGTCGCCTTAGGGCTTTAAGGGACTGTTGCGCTGTTCCCGATGGCATTCCTTTGGCTTGCTGGTGTTGTTAGGGTTGCTATACCCAGCTAGATCTACAGATGGTCTAGATTGGCCTTGTTTTCATATCAGTGACATGTTTCTAGGCAAGATTATAACCTGAAGTTATGTAGCATATTTTGGGTGCTTTTGTGCATATCGAGCATTATGTAAGAAAGGAGGCCTCTAGCGACTCAGTGAGGAAGATCTCTATCCCGAGTGCATCTTCTTTTCCGCAAGGAATTTCTATTAAGTTGGTTGGTACCAACTTTCTTTTGTGGTCTACATCGTTTTCTCGATCTGTGGGATCGCATTGCAAGAAGTACATCTTGACACAAGATGAACCTGCCATCCAGACTGTTGACTAGGTGGCTGATAATGACTGGGTTGCTACTTGCATGTTAAACAACATGAAGGAACCTCTTGTTAAGCAGGTTATGTCTTATGCTTCTGTGAAGAAAATGTGGGAGGTTCTTCATGAGATTCATTCTCACAAAAGCAACATCAGTTGTCTATACAGAGTAATTGAGGCGTTGCATTCCTTTTGAAAGGGAAACATGTCCCTAACTGAATATTATGGTTCTATGAAGAATCTCTAGGATGAGGACATTTATCAACCTGTCTCCATTGATGTTACTATCATTGCCAAGTAGCGTAAGGCTTTTCGCGATCTTAAATACAAACCATTTAAAGATTAGCTTATTACATTGGAGGAAATCCTTACACCTGCTTAGATTTATGCTCTCATTTCGAGGCTGGAGATCTTTGACCTTGCCCCACCTTCAAATTCTTCTGCCATGGCAGCTGTTGGTCGTGGTAAGGGGATTTCAGGAGGCAGGGGGGAGAGAATGTGGTGCGAGAGCAGGAGGCTGAGGTAGAGGACATGGTCTGTTTTGTGAGCATTATCATACGAGGAATCACACAATTGATAGGTGCTGGATAAAGCATGGCTTTCCTCAAGGGCATCAGGCCAACCAGGTTGCTTATAGTCGAGATGAAAGTCAGCAGTATCGGCAGGAGGATCAAGACAGTTCTTAGGTTACTATTTCTAAGGAGGTGTATGATAGACTTGTATCATCTTAGACCTCATCCATGGTTGGTGCTTCTATGATTCAGATGACAGCTAATGTTGCTAGTGCAGGAGGTGTTCGTACACCGTTATGGCTTGCGGATTCAGCTGCTTCTTCCCACATTACAGGAGATGTGACACTATTTTCTTCTCTTAGACCATTGACTACAAATGTCTGTGTCAGGGTAGCTAATGGTGCCTTGTCTCCTGTGACAAGCTTGGGTGACATCTCCTTTACTACTTTACCTTTGTCTAATGTTATGCATGCACCTAAGTTTGCATTGAATTTAATGTCTATAAGTCAAATTACTGAGGCATTAAATTGTAGAGTTGTATTTCATGATCATTTTCTCTTCCTGCAAGACCTCCAAACGATGAAGCAGATTGGTGGAGGACTTGAGCAAGATGGTTTATATTATCTTAACCTACCACCAGAAAGTTCCTATATTGCTTTTGCTTGTGCCACGACTGCTTTATTGTGGCACCTCAGATTGGGGCATCCTAGTATCTCTGTTCTACGTCATTAATTTTCACGCATATAGTTTCTTGATTCATTTTCCTGTGAGGCTTGTCAACTTTGCAAGCATCATAGGGTTTCTTTTCCTAGTAGTAATAATAGAATTGAGTCTCCTTTTTGTTTTATTTATGTTGATTTGTGGGGCCATGTAGGGTCAAGAGTTTTAAGGGTTTTCGTTATTTTTTTGTGCCTGTTGATGATTATACCTGTGTCTGTTGGGTATTCATGATGAAGGAGAAATTCGAAACCCTTGTATTGATTAGGAATTTTGTTATTGAAATAATGACTCAGTTTTCTACTACTATTCTCATGTTTCGGACTGACATTGAACTTGAGTTTGTGAACTCTACTTTGGTTCAGTTTTTTCACTCGTTGGGTATTATATGCCTGACATCTTGTGTTCATACATCCCAACAAAATGGGGTAGCTGAATGTAAGTTAAGACACCTGTCTGATGTTGCCTATACTATTATGTTTCAGATGCATGTTCTTACTACTTTTTAGGCGGGTTCCATTCTTACTACAACTTTTTTGATAAATCAGGTTTCATCCTCTGTTCTTGGTGGAAAAATCCCTTTGTTCTTTTTCCTGATATGGAGTTATTTTCTATGCCTCCCAAGGTTTTTGGCTATGCTTGTTTTATTTACCTATTCAAGGTGAACAAGTTGTCTTATTGGTTAGTCAAATGTATTTTTGAGGGTTATTCTAGAACCCAAAGGGAATATCGATGATTTGATCCTCTTGCACATCAGTTTTGTGTTCCTAAGGATGTCACTTTTTTAAGGAGATGCGATATTATTTTGTTGCTGGAAAATGCCCTAATGTGATATAGGATGTCCCACTTCCTATGCCTACTATTGCGCTACCAAAACCCTCTAAGCCACTTGTACCTCAGACAGATGATCCCTCTGCTACCTACCTTAAGCATCCTGAGGTTACAGACACCTTCCCAAAATATTCTCAACGTAGGCCTCCATCCACTACTGTTCTTGTAGAGGAACCTCTCATACCATTCCTGCTCAGCCCTTTATTGATCATGTGGATTCCACTGGAGCTCTAGACCCCACAATAGCTGAGGTAACTAAGTTGGATCTTCCTATTACCCAGAGAAAATCACAGAGGTTATGTGCCAAGTATTCTATTTCCAATTTTATGTTACTTGATCATTTACTTGTGGTAGGGCATCTTCTATCTCTTGTGGTGGGCAATCACCATATTCCTAGGGCTTATCTTGATGCCTTCAAGGATTCCTTATGGACCTTAGCTATGGAGGGAGAGATTGTAGCTCTTAAGTCCGGAGAGACCTGGGAACTTGTTGACCTACCCCTTGGTGCTACTGTTGTGGGGTGTAGGTGGGTGGTCACCCTCAAATGTTGTTCGGATGGGACAGTTGAGAGATTCAAGGCATGGCTAGTGGCTAAAGGCTATACCTAAATGTTTGGTGTGGATTATTTCGAGATTTTCTCATTGGTGGCATGTCTTAATTTGGTATGGATTAATGATTGGCTAATTGCTCATCCTGATATCAAGAAGGCATTTCTTTACGGTGATCTGGATGAAGGGATTTATATGCAACAACCCCCAGGATTTTTTGTTGAGGGGGAGGGTACGAAAGTACGCAAATTAAAGGTCATTTATTTTCTTAAGTAGAGTCCTAGGGCGTGGTTTGAGAGGTTTAACACTGCAGTTCAGGAATATGGCTTCACTAGATCTAGTGCTAATTATTTAGTATTTACCATGATTGGAACTACTAGCTCAGTGAATTTTTTTGTTTATGTTGATGACATTTTGCTTACTTGGAGTAATAAAAAAGGAGTAGAAGCTGGCAAAAATTTCCTGAGTTCATAGTCTGTGACTAAAGATTTGGGGATGATAAATTATTTTCTAGGTATAGAAGTGTAGCATACCAATGGTGACCTTGTGTTATCTCAGAGAAAATATGTAGTTGACTTATTGAAAGAAGCAAGAATACTTGTTTGTAAAACTGCTAGTGTTCTGATGGATTCACCTCTACCACTTACAGATTCAGATAGTCCATTACTTGAGGATGTGACGAGGTGCCGTGCCATGGTTGGAAAGCTACTATATTTTACAGTGACTAGATTAGATATCTCCTTTGATGTTGGAAGGCTCAGCTAGTTTATGTAGTCTCCTAGAGAGGTACACTAAGATGGTGTGTGCCAGCTTCTGAGGTATCTTAAGCAGGCTCCTGGGAAAGGTTTGTCCTTCAGGAAGCATGGTCATCTTAATGCATGGGGCTATTCTGATGCTGACCATGCTGGAGCACATGGGGATAGGAGATCCATTACAGGTTATTGTAACTATGTTGGTGGCAATCTTGTCACTTGTAGAAGTAAGAAGCAGAATGTAGTCTTTAGATCTGGTGTTGAATCTGAGTATAAGGCAATGGCCCATACTACCTGTGAGTTGTTGTGGATGAGATCTATTCTATAGGGTTTAGGAGTGAGTGTTTCTAGCCTTACTCCTTTGTATTGTGATAACAAAGTAGCAGCCTTCATTGCCAACAATCTAGCATTTCATGAAAGAACTAAGCACATAGAAGTTGATTGTCACTTCATCAGAGATGCCATTTTAACTGGGAAGATTTCTACACCATATATAGCCATTGAAGATCAAATTGCTGATATTTTTACAAAGTACTTTACAAGAAGCATCTTGAATTACTTTGTTTCAAGCTGAGCATGTTTGATGTATATTTTCTAGCTTGAATGAGAGTGTTGAGTTATTTAGTTTTGTGGCTTGTTTTTTGTGCTTGGTTTATTACTTAAGGAGTATTCTTGTACTTCTTCGTTTCGTGCCTCTTTATATAAAGGCACGTTGGGTTTCTGAATAAAGTATGTTCTTTTGCCCCAACAGGGAGCATAAATAACGACTACTAAATGCTAACAACTAGGAATTAGTGATCCACTTTGTTGGTGTTCTATAGGCTACTTGTTGTAGTCATAGTTGTAGAAATCGACAGTTGATATTTAGTCAGTGAGGTCACCGACTGAGTATATGGTATGGGGTGATTAATTGGTGTAGTATTTTTTAATATTTAAAATTTTAAACATAATTATATATACCATTATACGAGTATATGGTATGGGGTGATTAATTGGTGTAGTATTTTTTAATATTTAAAATTTTAAACATAATTATATATACCATTATACGTATTAAGTACACATATATATGAATTGAAATATCACATATATATTAATACTATTTTCTTGATATACATGTTCTCTCGAAAAAGAGAAGCTTCTAACAAATAGCTATCAATATCACAACATATAAAATAAGATAAATAAACTAAGATTGATGTATCGTAAATCTAAAGGACACAAGAAGAGGGAAGGGTTTTTCTTAGGGTTGAAGCTTTCGTGTGTTGGGAACTTTACTTAATGGGAGAAGTCGAGTTTAGTTGGGTGTATTTAGGTGTCAGGTTTAATCAGGTTTTGATTTGGTGGTGCATTGCGCGTGCATCAAAATTAAAAAAAATGAAACCTTAAAAATTACTCAACTTATTAATCGGATAATCCGCCGATTAATCGGGTAGATCGACTATAAGGTTGAATATAGGTACTCGGTTCATTTTTGGACCACATACGATTATGCGGTCAATTAATCAGCTGCATAGACCAATTTTCGCACCCTTGGTTGCAGTGAAATGTGACTATCTTCAGCGGTGATAGGATTAACATTTTTTTCAGATAGATGTTGTTCTGAGCATCCATATCATGTCTCTAGCATCATTCTCTTCAAATATCCTATTTTATGAATAATATGGGATGATCACTCATCTGGGTTAATTATCGTTTTACATTTCCAAAAAAAAAAAGATTAATTTCTATGTCTCTTGATCTGTAAGTAAATGGGATCCAACTCTAGTAATTTTTCTAGAACTACCTATTTTTTGCCCTTTTAAGATTGGATATGTATTTCCAGTGCTAAGTTCTAAGAATATGAAATAATTCTTAAAGTTAAGGCTTTTGAAAGAATTTCTCTTAACTATTACAGGTTAAAATTTGGGATCCAAGTCTTCATGGTTCCGAACTGAGGGCAACACTCACTGGACATTCTAGGTAATAGATCAATTGTTTCATGGTTAGGTCCTCATTATGTTTTCAATTGTTGTGGATGGTCTTTTCTTCCCGGTGCTTTACATAAGAGAACAGTTATGTGTGTGTTTGTTTGTATAAATACATATGTGCGTGAATACAAGCATACACACATACATGTATGCATGCATATATGCATTTATATTCATGCATGTATGTATGACAACATGTGGGAGTGCATCCATTATATACACATTGAATCGGCTACTGCTGATTTACTGAATGTCTGTTTTCCAGCTGGTAAAGTGTAGAAATTCCCTCTCTCCTTGTTAAATCTGAAAAATGCTATTGGACTACTGTAGTTGATGTTTCTTTGCACTTCTGCAGGCTTTTGTAGCGGTAAATATTTTCCTACTAATAAGAAATTGCAGATTTTATCTTGTTAAGCAGCTTTCTCTGCTGCAATGTCGGCTCATAAGTGGGAAAATCCTTGGCAGCCACTTGATTCCATCATGAAGTTTAGCATTTGTCAAGTCAGTTTTCAGGTTAACTGCCTTTTGTTGGATTGCACCTGAAGTTGACCTGTCATGAGTCAATGGGTCATGACCCAGGACAGACCATAAGATTTTTAAACCTGCAAACTGAATCATCTCAATTGGGTTCATGTGTCTGTTTCCGGGTTGGTGAATGAAAGCCAAAAAGCATAAATTTATGCACCATGTATTGCCTCACTAATGTGGTGAAAACAAGTTATAGTTTGTGATGGCTTGTAGTTTGAAAGTTATCATTTTGATTTATTATTCTCACTTAAAGCAAAGCGAACATATTATCTCCAGCTGATTCCCTACATAATGTGTTTTTATGTATGATAAAAGCTCTTGATCCACAACCTTCTTTTAGGAGCTTAATTCTTGGCATTGAACTCCAGAATGACAACATTGACAAGACGGTAGTGGAGGTTACTTTTTTTCCCCTAAAAGAATGCCATAGACGTGTGTTCTATATGAAGATGGAGAAGAATAAAGAGTTGATGCCACTTGTATTAACTTAAGATAGAGAAAGGCAAAGCACTTCTCTGCAGCTGCGAGCACTTGAAAGTTGATGCCATTTGTCTGGTGAAGCACTTATGAGAACATTTTTGTAGTTCTCCTCAGCTGCAAGAAACATAATACAAAACATGTGTGAAACATTTTCTATGAACAGATATTCTATTCTAGTACGGTAGATTTGCTTATGGAAGGCATGACTAGTAGTGAGAATTGTGTCCCCCCATTTGTCACAACAGATCATCACACGATGATCTATCACCATGATCACATGGTCAGCGCTTTGCTGATGTAAACTCACGTGAAGTTTTATTGATGATTTAATATTTTAAATTTGACATTGAATCTTGTTACATAGTCCTCTTAGTTATTTTCTTGTATTGTGTTGGTGCTATTGTTATTTTATTTCTCTACATGGGGTTGTGTTGTAATTTGCACTCTTCTCTCTTTATATAAAGAGAGGTAGGACTTGAGAATAAACTAAGTCATTTTATTGTCTCAACTTGGTATTAGAGCGTGATCTTAGACCGAGGCATGGAACCCTCCTTGATTCTCATATCCCCTTATTTCTTTCACAAAAAAAAAAAATCTAGTGGCCCTCTCGAGACTCCTACCGCTGCCCTCAGCCACTAGGCTGATCGATGGGCTCCCAGAGGTCCTTTTGCTCGTCACAGAGGCCTTTTGCAAGCATTGCAAGAGGCCCATCGCCTTTGGTGACTCTCACACAGCCACAAGGGATCGCTCGAGTGGTTCATCGTCCTTAGCAACCCCTTTGTGGTGCCTCTCCAACATTGAATCACTGTCGCCTCCCTCTTCACTTTGCCGCAGCATCGTTGCGAGGCCCGCTGCACCACCACGAGGCCCTACAGTGCCACAAGGAGCGTCGCCTCGCCCTTCTCTCTATTGTAGTGCCACCGCTAGGGGTTGTGTCATCGCAAGGTAAGCAGCATCTCTTGTTGCTGTGCGTGGTGATCGGATATGGGGTTCGGATAGCCTGATTTACCTTTGGTGACCCTTGGTCTATCCGTTATGATCCATCCAACTTGATAGACGTCCCTTGCATGTGTGGGGGAGCGCTTGTGGTAGATGACTTCCCCACCAAGTCGCTCAAAGGTTCCTTTTGGTTCCCCATGATATCCGGAGTCGTGATTCACCAAAAAATCAAGTTTCAAAGGCAAAAACTCAGATCCCAAATCAAACATTAGGACCACGAAAAAATTGCTTTCAGGCTATATACCAACAGTAGCAACAAGAGAATATCTTTGCATGCACTAAGAAATAGATGAGGCATTAGCGGTGCCCTTCAAGAGGTTGTGCTCCTGTAGACAGCCTTGTAAAGGTAGAGTAGACCGATGAACTTCGATCCTACTCCTTGTAGTACGCCGTTAGATCCTCCCAGGAAAATATTAGAAGAGAGGAAGGTCTCCTAAGGTTTGATCTAGGCCAGCACCACCCTCAACAGTGAGCAAGGAGGGCGACATTGGACCAAGAGGGACCCAGCGGCACCGGCTAGGTGGCTACGAGGCCCCTACGACGCTGTTAACGGCAGTCTGGAGGCCAGCGGTAGGATATCAGGTAGCGGTCTAGGAGGTTGGAGGTGCTGCTTGACTGTTGGAGAGCGATGCTGTTGGCTTCAGAGGCTGGCGGCACTGAGAAGAGAGAGAGGAGGGGTTTGGGTAGGGGGTTGGCAGCTTGGGTTGGGTGGGATACCTGAGCACCGATCTAGAACCACTACTTTGATACCATGATAGGATGCATTGCGAATAGTTTATTTCTAAGAAACCTTGGTGCCTTTATATAGAGAGGCACCAGATAGAAAATTACAGACATACCTTTTAATATAAAATAAAACAGAAATGACCCCATACAACTCAACAGATACGGTATGGAATAAACTATCTGATTCATTTGTTCTAACTAGTACCAACATGCTAGTCTCCTGAAACAGATCTTTAGTATGTTGGATAATATAACATACTTTCTATGGGAAATCTCAATCCCAAGGAAATATTAAAGAGGAACCATCTTTTTAATGTCAAAGTTCTCTACCAAGCACCTCTTTAGATCTAAGATCCATCAAGTGTCACTCATCTGTATTGTCTGTCGTCTACTGCTGTTGCCTTCTCATTATAGAGATGAGCTTTGGGATCCATGGGAATATTGGCTTGTTTAGCTTCCACTATTCCAATCTCCTACAGAACATCAAGAGCACACTTCTTTTGGGATAGAACTACTCCCTCCTTGCTGCGTGCCACCTTAATCCCATGGAAGTATCTCAAGGGCCCAAGGTCCTTCATGGCAAACTTCCCTACAAGATAGTTCTTGACCTTAGTTATACTTGTGATATCATCTCCTGTGACAATTAAATCATCAACATAAACAAAGATTATAACTACCCCGTTCCCTGTCTTCCAGGCAAATAGAGAAAATCATCAGATGAGGATCTCTGAAAATCAATGGTCTCAACAACCTCAGATAGCTTCTGGAATCAAGCTCTGGGACTTTTCTTTAGGCCATACATAGCCTTCCGCAATCGGCATCTTCTAGAACACTCCCCCTGAGTCTCATACCCAGGAGGCTACTGCATATAAACTTCCTCCTGTAAGTCACCATAGAGGAACGCATTCTTTACATTCAACTGATGAACAGGCCAATATTTGTAGACTGCAGTGATATCAAGATGTGCACAATAGGAAGGCGGGTCACAGGAGAAAATGTGTCAAAGAAGTTCACACGATGTCTGTGTGAATCCCTTTGCTACTAGCCGGGCCTTGTGTTTAGCAATTGTTCTATCGGGGTTATACTTGATGGTAAACACCCATTTGCACCTAACAACTGAGGCCCTTTTAGACAGGTTGGCAAGTTCCCATGTGCCATGGGTGCGAAGGGAGGCCATCTCATCCTCCATGACTTAGTGTCACTTTGGATTAAGCATGACCTGCTAATGACTAACAGGAACAGATGTGGCAGGAATAGCATGGTAGGAGTTGCTATTGGTCCCTCCTAAGAAATCAGTGGATAGGACACAACATGTGATGTGAGATATCGAGCACAACTCCATCGTGCCTAGCAAACTACAATAGGAAGATCAAGATCATCCTGCCCAGAAGGCTCCATCTCAGCACTAGGTAGAGCCTTACCACTATCATCTTGTGGACCACTTGCATCATCACTACACAGTATCTCATTAATGTGTAAATCTCTTGTGGTCACTTAAGGTTGAGGTAGAATAGGTGCAGAGGAAGAGGGTTGCTGTCGATTGGTAATAGGAAGCTTGAATGTGACTCGCGAAATCTCTCAGGGCTCAGGTAGTGATGACTTTGGTGGTGACAACATAGACTTAGTGATTAGAATCGCCTCCAATGGAATATGGGGAATAGCCATAGGTGCCTCATAAACCTTAGAAGAAAGATGTCTCCCAGCATTAGAGAAGTATGGAACCGACTCATGGAAAGTGACACCGCACTAGTATAATGCCATCTTTCAACAGGATCATAATATTTGTATCCTTTCTGTGTCCTTGAATACCCAAGAAAGATACACTTAATAGCTTGGGAAGCAAGCTTATCCCTACTAGGTCCATGAATATTCACACTTGTAACACATCCGAAGACCTGGGGTAACACCCTGAATAGATCACTGTCTAGAAATAAGATGGAATGAGGAACTTGCTTGTCAAGAACTGTAGAGGGCATTCGATTAATAAGATATGCAATCAACACTGCATCCCCCCAATATCTATCTGGTACACTATTCTGAATCAAGAGTGTGCAACATCAAGGATATGTTGATGCTTCCATTCTATTACACCATTCTGCTGAGATGTATGGGGACAACCCGTTTGATGTAATGCTATGATCCCAATAAAAAGTACGCATTGAAGTGGTGCAGAATTCCAAAGCATTGTCAAACCTAATGACCTTCACCTTCGCGTCATGCTGATTCTGGATCTTTATCAGAAAGGCACGAATCACATCATCAGCTTCAAACTTGGCTTTCAGCATGAACAGTCAAGTGAAACGGGAGAAATCATCCATAATTGCCAAATAAAATCAGTGCCCTAACCGATTTAAGGTCCTATTAGGTCCCTAGATGTCCATATGAAGCAACTGAAACAATGCTTGAGACCCTCGATGTTGACTTTTTGGGAAGGTACTCCTATGATGCCTCCTGAGTTGACATGCCTCGTAGTGGAAGGTAGCAGCAAGGGGAATCTGTGGCAACATCCTTCGCTATTTTAGGAGTGGCAGATGACCAAAGTAAAGATGTCACAAATAATTGGATGCACTCCCTGAAGAGAGAGAAACATAACCTGCATACGATGACTGTAGAAGGCGATAGACTCTGACTTCTTCATGGCCACACCCAATGGTGCGCCCTATGAGAAGATCCTCAAATGTGAGAGAAACTATATCAAAGATTGCGTAACAGTTCAACTCCTTTGTGATTTGACTAATTGAAAGCAAACTTAGTGGAAAATTAGGAGCTAGAAGAATATTCTCCAACTTCATATGTGGGGTCACATGAACCTCCCCCTGTCCAGATGCAGGGGAATGTTGTCCATCAACTATCTGAATTGTTTTGTCTCATGGAATGGAATTGATAGTGGAGAGTTGACTTGTATCACTACAAATGTGTCGAGATGTGCTTGAGTCAACAAGCTAGTCTGCTTCCTCTACTTGAGTCCGACGTACAAACCTTGCTCGAGATGCACCATATTGACTAAATGCACTACGCAAGGTCTTATACTCCTTGAAATCGTAATAGTATGACCTATCTTCTCCATTGGTTTTGATCGAAGCAAAGTATGCTCCTTCTCATGACCTTTTCCAATTAAGAAACATGCCTGTGACCATCAGGTGTAATTGGTCCCATCTGGCTTCCCTATGGGGCAAAAACAGAGGCTTTTGTAGGTCCCAGACTCAGAGATGCTCTCCGATATCACCTCAGACAAATTTTCGGATATCATATCGACTTTGATCGGAACCAGCTAACATCCATGAATACAGAGGGAAAGGGATTCAGACCATGAAGAAACAAGTCACGTTTGTAGTAGAGGTTGATCTAATTTGTGGTGGGAGCCTCGGGTTGAGCTAGGCGACGTAGCAACCTCCTAGGTGACACTGCTTGATGCCAGGAAACCTGTTAGGCAACGCAACACCCTCTTGGGTGGCGCTGCGCCCTGTTGGGCAATGCTGTCGAGTGTTGAGAGGCTTGTTAGGTAGTGCAACCTCCTATTAAGCAACGCTGCACCCTCCTAGAGGCTTTGCTACACTGCTACACGGCAGCGTTAAGCTGTTGGAAGGGGATCATAGGCTGGTGACAGACCTTAGGGTTCCTGGTCGTGCAACATAGCCACCTGATCAGGGGTTGCACAGGAGTAGCATTGTGATTAAGGGTTGTGCAAAGGATGGCGTAGCCTGATGGTGAGGGCGTGAGGCTGCTGCTGGCCCATTGATTGACCGCGAGTGGCTGCCTGGGGTGGTGGGAGGTGCCTCCTCAAGATCACTAGGGTTAGGCTTTTTTTTTCAAGGGGGTGGGGAGGATGGAAAGGAAGGGGGTTTGAGAATCACGGTGGGTGTAAACACTGGTTTAGGACTGCTGCTCTGATATCAAATTAAAACAAATGAATCAGATTACTTTATTCCATAGGCCTATCTCTCAATATATAAAGGTAGAAAAATTGCACAAGTTCTCGAAGAAATAGAAAATATTACAACTCAAGAAATCACATGATAAACATAAATAACTCTAGACTGAATGGGTTAACAAAGATCAAATTCTTCCTCTAGTAGTTGAGAAAGGGTGGCTTACCTGAAGGTATAGAAGAAGATGGGTGCCTTAAGAGGATGCTTCATGTGTCTTCTATAGGGATGTGATGGATGACACTAATCAACTCTTGTTTGCCTATCGTTGCCCAAGGCTGCTGGAGGGCCGTAACGGATTGCTCCGATGACTATAGCTTTGAGTTGGCTTTTGGCCTAGCCTGCACGATCACCTTGTTGGTGCCTTGGTACTGAGTAAGGCATTCATTATGCTTTGGTGTATTTGTCTGGAACGTAATAACGTCATTTTTTACAGAGGCGGTTACATATCACCTTATTGCTCTTTGTACTTATTGATGTAGTTAACTCTTTTTCAATGCAAGTGGGGGTTGTTAACCCCCATTTCAGAAAAAAAAAAGGAGAACTTTGTAGTAATGTTCAGTAGTTGACTTGGTAATTACAACCTGATTCTCTTTGTCAAATAACCAGGCTCCCTTGAGTAATGGAGACTACTACTTAATTCTTTCTTTGTGAAGGTTGCAGGTTCCATTGAACAAGTATTTGTTATCTTTGGGCTAGTTTGATAAGTGGGATATATTTTATGGGTTAATTTTTGCAAAAATTTTTGTTTGGGAACTTCTATGGTATAAGAACCTTAGATATGGCATGTGATTGCTTGGTAAAGACATGGGCATAAGTAGTAGGTAGGTTTAGAAGATAACCTTTTGTAGGTCAGGTAACCTGGAATAGCCTCCAACCCTCGTCACCTTAAGAATAACTTAGCCCGTGGTAGCCTAGGTTTTTGGGTTAGGCTAACACCCTGCTAACCTAGGTAAGTTAGGTTAAGCTGTGATATTCCAGATTTTTTGTCTGTTGGTCTTATGGGAAGACTATTCTCTAATATCATATTATCAGCTCTCCGTTGTGGTTACATTGTATATAAAGCTTTCACCTTTAAGCAAAAAGTATTTATAAGAGAGTATGAATGAAGTTAGAACAAATGAACCAGGTTGTCTTGTTCCGTAACCATACCTCTTAATATATAGTGGTGGGAGAATTACACAAGAACTCCTCAAGGAATAAAGAAATATAACAAAGGTGCTAACAATAACATAACGAAGACCATAGGGGCTAATAAATGAAGATTAAAAACTTCAGAAAATCTCCCATGAAAGAGTAGAGAACTAACAGCAACTTTTCACCACCATGCAGTACTAGATACTTGACATCTTTACCTTTCCAGTTTTCCAATTCTATCATTCCTTTTCAGCATGTTTTATGTCCCCTTCTGTTGGTAGAAGGTAACTTCAATTTTTTGTTTAGTTATTGGCATCTTCTATGAATTTATAATGTTTTTGTACATACTTTCCTTTGTTTTTTTTTTTTTTTAATGTTTCACAATGTTTTTGCTGCAGGACTGTACGGGCCATCAGTTCTGACCGTGTGAAAATAGTCTCTGGTTCTGATGATCGCTCTACTATAGTTTGGGATAAGCAAACGTATCAACTCCTTGAGGAATTGAAGGGCCATGATGCACCGGTATGGTCATATGACCTAATATATCTGCTTGTATAAAAGAAGTTTATTTCAATACGTTTATGAGGTCAACTAGATGCATTGAATTTATAAGCTGCCTTCTCAAGGTGTCCTCTTAAATACTTCTCTTAAAAAATAGTTCTATTTGAATTGCTATTTTTCTGTCAAGATCCTCAAAGCTTTCTTAAATGATCCTCCGCTCCGAAAATTTTACTGTAGAAGTCACAGGATTGACAGAAAGAAGTGATGATTTTTTTAGATAAATGATTCATGGGTGTGATGCTTTTCTTGTTCAGCAGTTACAATTGATTGATTGAGAAATTAAGGCCTTTTGATGACACTAGAGAGATTATTTCTCCGCTTTTACTGATGAGATACTGTGATTACTATTTTCTTTATCTTGTTTTTTTGTTATTTTCTATTTTATGTTGGACATGCACTAATATTTTCCCAATACCTCCTCTATATAAAAAGGTGTTGGATCCTTTTGAGAAATAGATTTAAACTCTCTCCTACTTGATATCAGAGCACGGTCCTACGTCAGGTTTTGATATCCCACCAAAGAAAACCCCCGAAACCCCAACACCTAAAGCCTCTCTCTCTTGCCACCACTACCTTCCTTCTCTTCTTAGCCGGTGAAGGGGGGCCAACAATGGTGCACCAATAGTGGCAGGCGATGCAGGGGGGCATTGGCAGCCTCCAGCACTGGCTGTTGGTGCTCCAGCAGCGGCATCAAGCCTCCTCGGCGGTGTTGGCAGCACTGCTGGGTGGCTGTTGCCAACTGGTGGCAGTGTAGGGGAGGTTCCCTCCACAAGTGGGTGTGCTGGGTTTCCCCTAGGCCCCAGCCCACCCTGCAGTGTAATGTAGGGGACTTTTCCTTGCCTTGAGCATGGATTTCGAATTTATAGGGCTCTTGATCTCCACGTTTGAGGCTTGATCTACTATTCTGGATGGTTTTTATGATCTGAAAAATTTTCCAGATGGATTGTTTGACGTATTTTCCAGACTACAAGGCGCACCATGGCAAGTTCTAGCTCTTTCAAAGTGACATCGGGTGTTATTCCTGATTCTGGGGCCTATAAGATCTCGTTCTTTGGTCCAATCCTCAAGTTGGAAGAGACTAATTATCCCAGATTGTCTCAGATATTCTTGATTATTGAAGGTCATAACAAGGAATATATTTTATTGAAGTCAGAGCCTACCAACAAGATAGGAAAATACGTCACTTGGAAGAAAGGCAACGAAATGGTCAAAGCTTGGTTGATGAATTGTGTTATCCTACACATTGGTGTAACTTTTCTCTCCTATATATAGGTGTAGGGATGGCTTGTTAAATTAACAAAACTCTTTTTCTTCAACTTGGTATTAGAGCATCAGGTGAGGGACACCACCAAACAAACCCTAACCCTACCTTCAAGCCCCACCACCGTCGAATGCCACTGCCACCACCAGTGGCAACGTCGCCGCATCAGCAACAGCAACACCCATCGCAGCCGTTGCTGTAGCGACTTCCCGTAGCACTGCCTTGTGCTGCTGTAGCCGCCACTGATGCGTTGCTGCAACGACGCCTAGGGCTGCAGTAGCCATCGTCGCCGCTTTTGCTGCTGCAGCAGTTTGTTGTAGTGTTGCCCTACGCTGCTGCAGTAGTCGCTGCCGCCTCACATTGTTGACCTAGGGCTGAGCAGCTTCTCGTAGCGTCTTCTCATGCTGTTGTTGCGTCGCGCACGTCGTAATAGCCACTGTCGCCGTGCTGCAGTAGTCCACCTACTGTTGCCTCCTCGCCTTGCCATCGCCTATGTTGCTGGAGATGGGATCTGTGTCTACAAGAACTTCGTAGGAAGGTTCTTGATTATTGTGGGATGAAGTATTGAATCAAGAACCTTTCTATGTGGTATGACCTTTTTGATCTTATGATCTATTTATTTTGGGGTGTGTATTCCCCCTTGATGCATGTTTTTGGGGTGTGTATTTCTCGTTTGGTGCATTTGTTGGGGTGTGTATTCCCCATTTTCTGTCAGTTTTCAGATCTGATTGTGAAGAATTTCAGGGGTGTCTTATGTGCACCCTTTCTGTGGTGCATTGAAATCAGATTGTGGCAGTGTGTTTTTGTGAACATGGCAGCATCCCAGTCAGAGATTGTGTTAGGGACTATCGTGGGTGATACTTCAACTACTTGTGTAATGTGGTTGATTGACTTAAGTGCTTCCAATTATTTATCCGGAAATCTGAAGTATTTTGGGCAGATTCAACCAGTCTCTCAAGGTGCACATTACAGGTGGGCAACTTGCTCTTATTAGTGGTCAGGGGAAAATTCATGTTACCCCTTGTATGCAACTTAATTGTGTCTAGTTTATTCCAGATTTGTTTATTAATTTGTTCTCTATCAGTGAAATCAAGCAGATAAATTGTTGTCATCTTTGATGAGTGGGTGTATTTTTCAGGATTGAATGACAAGGAAGACTATTGGTAATGGATATGAAGGAGGTGTTTACCGACTTTAGTAGGGTCCTATGGCTGCAACATGTCGGACGAGTACCATGTCAGGGAGTACTCTACAGGGGCATAGACGATTGGGCCATCCTTCTCTGGACAAATTACGCAGGCTTATTTCTCATGTATCCCCAACTACGCAGCTCACCTACGATGCATGTCATCTTGGGAAGCATCATAGATCTTTCTTTCCAATTGCTATTGGACCACGCTTGTCTTCGTGCTTTCAGTTAGTACATCTTGATGTTTAGGGTCCCAGTAGGATTCCTGATAGAGCAGGACATTGGTACTATTTGATTGTAGTTGATGATTTTTCCAGATTATCCTGGCTATTTCTCATGAAGAAGTATGAAGTGGGTTCACTGATTGAGAAGTTTGTAGTGATGATAAAGAATCAATTTGATGTTTGCATTAAGACTCTCAGATCTGATAATGTTTTAGAGTTTTGTACTCGTCAATTGACGGAGTTCTATAGTTTACATGGCATAATTCATCAGACCTCATGTCCTCACACCTCTTAGTAGAATGGGGTTGCAGAGAGGAAACACAGACACATCCTTGGTATCGCCAAAGCCCTTCTTATCCATAATAGTGTGCTACAAAACTAATGGGGAGATGCAGGTCTCACAGGTTGCTACCTTATTAATGGATTGCCTTTCTCAGTGATTCACAAGCAGATACCGTGGCATGTGCTTTATCCAGATGATGAGTTGTTTAATCTTCCACCAAGACATTTGGGTGTGTGGCTTTTGTACATCTTCTTGGACTTGGGCGAGATAAATTAGCATGTAGAGTAGTTAAGTGTGTTTTCCTTGGCTACTCTCGTACTTAGAAGGGGTATCGGTGTTTTGATCGCCTACACTAGAGACACTACATCAGTGCAGATGTCACCTTTCATGAAGCTGTACCCTATTTTTCTATTGCTGCTAGGCAGGTGCAGAGTGTGCCAGAGTATACTCCTATGCCAGTTGCTCCTATACCATTTGGTGTGTTCATAGATAGTAGTAGCCATTCTCAGGCTACTGAACCATCTACCAACACATTTAGGCTAGTACTAGCAGATGAAAGGACCTTCAAGGGTCATACTTATCAGTTGTCTATAGGGCAAAGCCTCCTCCGTCTATTCCGAAGGCTCCTCAGGTTAATGTTGACAACCTGGAGGCTACGTCAAATACAGTGTCAGAAGGTGTAGAGGTTGAGAGTCCGTCACTTGTGGATGTTTCTCCAGGTTCTGTTTCCATGAGCACCGATGAGGATATCCCTAGTGCTATCAGGAAGGCTCAACGATCTTGTGCACAATATCGTATTGCTGGAAGTGTTGTTTCTGCTGATTTTTTGAGTTCGGGGTTTCATGCATTCACGCCTGCAGTATCCAGTGCTGAGATACCTACCTCGTATCAGCAGGCTTTACTACATCTACACTGGAAGGCAGCTGTGAAGAAAGAGATGTTTGCACTTACTACCAGAGGTACCTGAGAGCTGTCACCTCTACTGTCTGGCTCACACCTTGTTGGAGCCAGATGGGTCTTTGCCTTGAAATATAACTCAGATGGGTTTATTTCAAGGTATAAGGCCCTCCTTGTGGCCAAAGGATTCACCTAGACTTATGGAGTGGATTTCTTTGATACATTCTCCCTTGTTGCACGACTCTCCACTGTTCGCATTCTTAGCTCATTATGGATGACATCTATATCAACTTGATGTCAAAATGCATTCTTGTACGGAGACTTGGAGGAAGAGATCTATATGCAGCACCGCCTGGCATTGAGGTTTAGGGGGAGTGTGTGCAGGCTTCGTAATGCCATTTATGGTCTTAAGTAGAGCCCCCGAGCTTAGTTTCAGTGCTTGTCTGAGGCGTTGTCTATTATTGGGATGCAGAGATCCTCATTTGACCATTCACTATATGTGAGGAAGACCAGTAGTGGTACAATGGCTCTACTTGTGTATGTGGATGACCTTCTCACAGGTGATGATGCAGAGGGTATATCTCAGGTGGAGTACATAGCATGCTAGTTTGTCATGAAAGATCTTAGGAAGTTGAGATAATTTTTGAGCATTAAGTTTTCCATAAGTAAGCAAGGGATAATTATGTCGCAAAGGAAGTATGCCTTTGACATTCTTCAGGAGACATGCATGGTAGGATCTAAAGATGATAATATTCCTATGGATCTTAAAATTCATTTTTTTGAGATTGCAGTGAAGCTAAAAGACAAGAATGCATATTGACAGCTTGTGGGGAAGCTATTATATTTGATCATCACTAGGCTAAATATTAGCTTTACCATGGGTAAACTAAGTCATTTCTTAGATAATGCCATTGATGTTCATTAGCAGACTGTGATGCAGGTGTTGAGGTACATCAAGGGTTATCCAGGTAGAGGCATTCTTTTTCAAAAGAAGGCACCTATGTCTATTGTTGCCTACTTGTAGATTATGTAGGTGATGTTGGAGATATGTTTTCTACTATTGGTTTCTGTGCTTTTGTAGCTGGGAACTTGGTGACCTGGAGGAGTAAGAAACAGAGTATTGTTTCACGTTTTAGTACTGAGTCTGAGTACAAGGCCATGGCACATACTGTAACTGAGATGATATGGACTAGCTCTCTGTTACAGGATC
Source organism: Thalassia testudinum (assembly GCA_037157565.1). Taxonomy (NCBI): domain Eukaryota; kingdom Viridiplantae; phylum Streptophyta; class Magnoliopsida; order Alismatales; family Hydrocharitaceae; genus Thalassia; species Thalassia testudinum. Next base: position 17,675,416 of record JAZHRO010000026.1, on the reverse strand, counting down.
TTTATGTTACTATTCAGGAGCTTATGGAGATGCATTGTGACAATCGGACTGTCACTTACATTGCGAACAATCCTATGTTCCACGAGAGAATAAAACATGTGGAAGTGAATGTCATTACACAAGGAGTTTGATTCAACAGGGTCTGCTTTGTACTACTTGCCTTGCCTCCTTAGACCAGACTGCTGACATGTTTACCAAACCGCTATCTCGCCCCTAGTTGGAGAAGTGTAGAAAGAAGCTGAGCATGATGCATATATATGCTCTAGCTTGAGGGGGAGTGTTGAGTTATGTTTTGTAGTAAGGGATGCTTTGTTATTTTTATTTTCGTAGTGGGTTTGTGGTGTAACTTTTCCCTTTCCTATATATAGGTGTGGGACAGCTTGGTAAATTAAGGAAACTCCTTTTCTTGAACTTACTGCATTTATTGTATTTGAGGACCAAACAATCGACATTTTCACGAAGCCTCTTCCAAGTTTGACCTTTGATGACTACTATTCCATGCTGAGCATGATTGATATCTATTAGGTTGAAATGCCGATCAATCCTTTATTAGAAATCCTAGGTGCCTTTATATAGAGATGCATAAAGGGTAAAAATACAAGTATGCCTACACTCTAAAAGACAACAAAATATAACAAAATAAATAATTCAATACTCTTCCTTAAGCTGGAGCATAGACATCAAGTATGCTTAGCTTGGTACGTAACTCTAGGTGCTTCTTGGAGAGTGTTTTGGTGAAGACATTTGCAATATGATATTCAATAGCAATATAAGGTGTCGTGAGCTTGCCAAATGTAATGGCATCTTTGATAAAATGTCAATCCACCTCTATGTGCTTATCACAATACATAGGAGTAGGACCAGAAACAAACACTCCTAAATCACATAAAATACCATAGGAGTTCACAAGTAGTATGGCCATAGTCTATACTCTGATTTTGCATTGGATCTGGAGAGAATATTTTACTTCTTGCTTCTCCATGAGACTAAGTTGCCACCATATAGGTATAGTAGCCAGTAGTAGATCTCATGTCGTCATGTGCCTTTGCATAATCTGCATCAGAATACCCCTAGACATCCAGATGGCCTTACTTCATAAGTGATAGCCATTTACCAAGAGCTTGCTTGAGGTATCTTAGTACCTGACACACACCATCCCAGTGTACTTCTATAGGAGATTGTATAAACTGGCTCAGTCTCTCAACAACAAAACAAATGTCGGGTATCATAGCAATTTTCCTACCATATCACGATATCTGGTGACATCTTCAAGCAGTGGACTCTTAGAATCTACAAGAGGCATAGAAAGGTCCACAGGAATGCTGGCAGGCTTGCAACCCAACATCCTTGTCTCTTCTAGCATGTCAAGAATATATTTCCTTTGTGATAGAACTAGACCACCATCAACATGTTGCACCTTAATGCCCACAAAATAATGTCATTCTCAGATCTTTAGTAACAAACTGAGAGTACAAGAACCTTTTGGTAGCCTCTATCCCTATTTCATCACTTCCAATGAGTAGTATATCATGTACATACACAATAATAATAATAGATCCAGCAGTGCTATGCATAGTAATGATAGAGTGATATGCAGTGGATCTAGTAAAGCCAAACTCTTGCATAACTTTACTAAATCTCTCAAGCCAGGTCTTGGGACTATGCCTAAGACCATAAATGACCTTTTTCAACCTGTAGACTTTTTTACTCTAAATCACTATAGAGGAAATCATTTTTAATATTAGGCTGAGAAACAAATCAACCACTGTTGACTGCCATAGAAAGAGGTATCTACATTGAATTAAATCTGGCTATTAGGGAAAATATCTTAAATTAGTCAACTCCAAAGATTTGTGTGTAATCTTTGGCAACCAGTTGTACTTTGAATCCTTTCACTATATCATCTGGGTAGCATTTTAAGGTGAACACCTAGCTACACCCCATAAGAGTAACACTAGGGGGTAGGTCAACAAGTTCTGAGGTACCCCTGGACTGAAGAGCAGCTGTCTCCTCCTCCATGGCCAAGAAATGGGAAGGGTCTTAAGAAGGCTTAATATGATTCATGAGAATTTTTTGCTATCAATTGCAAGAGATAAAAATGACATATAGCCGACCCTACTTAGTGTGGGAAAGGGCTTGGTTGTTGTTGTAATGCAAGAGATAAAAGTCTCTCTCGTAAATGATCAAGTGACATATAATTGGAAACATAAAATTTAGCACAAGATTATTATAACTTCCTCTGAGTAATAGGAAGACCCAAATTAGGTACCTCTGGTGGTGTAAAGTCTGGACCTTCATCTGAATCGGCAGTATTAGCAGAGGACTGAGCAGGAATAGTAGGAAGTGGCTCCTCTGCCTATAGAGTGGTGGAAGTCTACGCTAAAAGTGCTTGGGGAAGGTATCTGTATCTATTACCTCTGTATGTTAAGGATAGGTAATGGGAGGAACATCATGAGGTAGAGGAGGCTTAGAGGGACCTGGAGGCGCAGTAGTAGGCATAGGCAATGGAACATCCTGCGAGACATTGGGAGACTTTCCTATAGCAGAATAATAAGGCATGTTCTCAAAGAAAGTCACATCTTTGCTAACATAAAATCGATGTGAAAGAGGATTAAAACATCTATACCCCTCCTGGGTTCTAGAATAACCCGCAAAAATGCATTTATCCAAAATAGGTGCAAGCTTGTCCACTTTAAATAAATGAACAAAGAAAATACATCTAAACACTTTCGAAGGAAGAGAAAAAAGCTTCCGATTAGGAAATGAAAGAGAATAAGGGACCTTCCCACCAAGAACAAAAGATGATACTTGATTAATCAATAAAGCAATTGTAAGGATAGCATCTGCCCAAAAAGTACTAGGAACATGCATCTAGAACATAATAGTGCAGGCAACATCAAGAAAGTGTCTCAACTTGCGTTCAACCACCCCATTCTTTTGGGATGTATGAACATAAGAGGTTTGAGGTATAATATTAAGAGACCGAAAAAACTGAGTAAGAGTAGAATTCACAAACTCAAGCTCATTGTCAGTCTGAAATATGTGAATAGTAGTAGAGAACTGAGTATTTCATTCACAAAATTTTTAATTAGCATATGAGTTTTGAATTTTTCTTTCATCACAAAACCCCAACTGACATATATAATTATCCACAAGAATAATAAAATATTGAAAACCCCTAATGCTCCTGACCCAACATGGGCCTCATAAATCAGCATGAATAAGAGAAAACTGACTCAGCCTATTTATTACTACTAGGAAAGGAAACTCTATGATGCTTGCTAAGTTGACAAACATCGCAAGCAAAGGAATTTGGAAACTGCATATCAGGAACCATATGACGAAGAATGGAAATGTTAGGATGTCTTAGTCGCAGATGCCTCTGTAAAGTAGAAGTGGGCAAAGCAACAGCTATGGAATGATGCTCTAGTGGAAGGTCAAGATAGTATAAGTCATCTTACTCAAGTCCACCGATTTGCTTCATCGTTAGGAGGTCCTGCAAGAAGAGAAAATGGTCATGAAATATTACTCTGTAAGTTAATGCCTTATTTAACTGATAAACATTAAATTCAAAGCAAATTTGGGCGCATACGTGACATCAGAAAGAGCTAAAATAGTGGACAGAGAAATGTCACCTAAGTCTATCACAGGGGACAAAGCACCATCGGCTACTCTAACATGTACTGGAGTAGTCAATGGTTGAAGAGATGAAAAGGAGTAACATCTCCTGTGATGTGGGAAGATGCACCTGAGTCTGCAAGCCAAGATGGCTTACGAACACCTCTGGCACTAACAACAGTTCTTATCTTTCGAGTCACAGAAGCACCCGCAGTGGAAGTAACCTGAATAGACATAAGCCTGCCATATTTTTCCTTGGAAATACTGATCTGAGGATTGACTTACTCTTCCTCCTGGTACTGCTGACTCTCATCTCAACCATAAGTAACCTAATTGGCCTGATGGCCTTGAGGAAACCCATGCTTTATCCAGCATTTGTCAGCTGTGTGATTCATCTTGTGACAATGGTTACAGAACAAATCGCATCCTTTGCCACAGACTCCTGCTCTTGCGCTATGTCCTCTCCCCTTGCCTCTTAGGGTTCCCTTACCATGGCCAGTTGCTGCCATGGCAGAGGAATTAGAGAATGAGACGGGGTCAGATACCTCAAGTTTGGACAAGCGGGTGTAGATCTATGTAGGTGTAGGGATCTCCTCAAGAGTCATAACTCAGGACCAAGACCTGTAAGCAACTAAATAGAATGAAAGGCCTCATGATAGTGACATCTGTGGAGATCAGTTGATAAATATCCTGTTCATCCTAGAGGTTCTTCATAGAGCCATAATATTCGGCAAGGGATAGTTCCCTTCCGAAAAGAATGTTACTCTTTAATCACCCTGTGGAGGCGACTGATGTTGCTTTTATGAGAATGTATCTCATGGTGAACATCCCACAGTTTCTTCGTGGACGTATATGACAACCTGCTTTGCTATAGGCTCCTTCATGTTGTTCAACATGCAAGTCGCTACCAAATAATTATTTGTCTCTTAGTCAATGGACTTGATAGCCGATTCATCTTGCATTAGAATATATTTCCTCCAGTGTGATCCCACAAATTGGGAAAAAGTAGACCATAGAAGGAAGTTGGTGCTATCCAACTTGATAAAGGCTCCTTGCATAAAGAAAGGTGTGCTCGAGGTAGATATCTTACCCACCAAGTCGCCAGAAGCATGCTTTTTGTCTTCCATATCATCCAACATGTGGGAACCACAAAATCAGGAGATTGCAGTAAAAAATCAGACCAAGGATGGGTATGAAAACTTCACAGATATGAGAATAGATGCAAAATCAGATCATAGCACAATACCCTTTGGGGGTAGATGAGACCCCAAAGGGGTTGTCTCTTCTTGTTGGCCTCTATCTGGTTGAAGAAGAGAGTAGAAGGGTGACTTCTCACGTCACCCCAGTCTGCACTGATCTCCCATGAAAGGAGATCAACGTTGGCCGAGCCTCAATAGTGCAACAGGGGCACTGCAATGACCACCCAAGGCCCTGCGGCGCTGCAACAGCTTCCTCCGCTGCCCTTAGCAACGGTGCTGCGGTGCTTAGGCGCTGCACACTGCAATAGGGGGCTTTGGTGACCTTAGCAGCAGTGTTGCTGTAGCTGTTGTCACCGCTTGGTCTCCTACCGATGGGGCTGGGACTGTCCTGTCAGTGGCAGTGCTGCTACCACCAGTGGGAGGGTTGACCGGAGATGAAGGGGTTGACGATGCCCTTGAGGGAGAGAGAGGGATCGGGTAGAACATTTTGGCTACTAGATTTCGAGGTGGGATACTCGAACACCAGTCTAGGATCATTGCTCTTATAGCATATTAGGTTGAAATGCCAATCAATCATTTATTAAAAATCCTAAGTGCCTTTATATAGAAATTCACAAAGGGTAAAAATAGTATGCCCTCACTCTAAAAGACATAACAAAATATAATAAAATAGATAACTCAACACTCTTCCTCAAGCTGGAGCATAGACATCAAGCATGCTTAGCTTGGTATATAACACTAGACGTTTCTTGGAGAGTGCTTTGGTAAAGACATTTGCAATATGATCTTTAGTGGCAATATAAAGTGTCATGATCTTGCCAGAAGTAATGACATCTCTGATAAAATGGCAATCCACCTCTATGTGCTTTGTTCTCTCATGAAAGATAGAATTATTGGCAATAAATGCAGCGGCCTTGTTATCACAATCCATGGGAGTAGGACCAGATATAGACACGCCCAAATCACATAAAATAGATCTCACCCATAAGAGCTCACAAGTAGTATGGGTCATAGCCCTAAACTTTGATTCTGCATTGGATTTGGAGAGAATATTTTACTTCTTACTTCTCCATGTGACTAAGTTGCCACCCACATAGGTACAGTAGGCAGTAATAAATCTCGTGTCCTCATGTTCCCCTGCATAATCTACATCAGAATACCCCCAGACATCCAGATGGCCATACTTCATAAATGATAGCCCCTTACCAGGTGCTTGCTTGAGCTATCTCAATACCTGACACACATTATCGCAGTGTACTTTTTTAGGAGACTGCATAAACTGGCTCGGTCTCTCAACAACAAAACAAATGTCAGGTCTTGTAACAGTTTTCCCACCATAGTACGATATCTGGTGACATCTTCAAGTAGTGGACTCTTAGAATCTGCAAGTGGCAAAGAAGGGTCCACAGGAATGCTAGCAGGCTTGCAACCCAGCATCCTTATCTCCTTTAACATGTCAAGAACATATTTCCTCTGTGACAGAACTCGACCACCATCAATATGTTGCATCTCAATGGCTAAAAAATAATTTATCATTCCTAGATCTTTAGTGACAAACTGAGAGTGCAAGAACCTTGTGGTAACCTCTATCCTTGTTTCATCACTTTCACTGAGCAGTATATCATCTACACACACAATAATAATAACAAATCCAGGAGTTCTATGCATACTAAAAATAGAGTAATCTGTAGTAGATCCAGTAAAGCCAAACTCTTGTACAGCTTCACTAAATCTCTTAAGCCAGGTCTTGGGACTTTGCTTAAGACCATGAATGCCTTTCTTCAACCTGTAGATTTCTGACACTCTCCCTCAACCACGAAACCAGGGGGTTGTTGCATGTAGACTTCTTCCCCCTAAATCACTATAGAGGGAAGTATTTTTAATATTAAGCTGAGAAACAAACCAGCAACTATTAACTACCACAGAAAGAAGTATCTACATTGTATTGAGTCTGGCTATGAGGGAAAATGTCTCAAAATAGTCAACTCCAAAGGTTTATGTGTAAACTTTGGTGACCATTTGTGCTTTGAATCTTTCCACTGTACCATCTGGGTGGCGTTTCAGGGTGAACACTCACCTGCACCCAACAAAAGTAGCACTAGGGGATAAGTCAACAAGTTTCCAAGGGGTGGTCACGTTGGTGCATTTCTTTCGATCTATGGGTATTATATATCAAACCTCTTGTGTTCACACATCCCAACAAAATGGGGTGGTTGAACGTAAGCTTCGCCATCTTTTGGATGGTGCTCGCACCATAATGTTCCAGATGAACGTTGCCACGTTTCTAATTAATCAGGTGTCTAATTCTATTTTAGGGGGGAAATCTCCTTTTTCTATGTTCACCAAGAAGGGCTCGTTTCCTATCGCGCCAATTGTCTTTGGTTGTGTTTGCTTTGTCCATAAGTTCAAAGTGGATAAGTTGTCTCCTAGGGCTGTTTCATGTATCTTTGTTGGGTATTCTCGAATGTAGAAAGGTTATCAATGTTTTAACCCAGTGACGTGGCGATCCTGTGTTTCTGTTAATGTTACTTTCTTTGAGGACATCCCTTACTACTAGAAAAGGGGGGAGAACACCACCACTCAAGCCATTCTAGGGGAATTGCCTTTACTTGTGCCCTCTGATCCACTAGTGCCCCCTAAGCCTCCTGTTACTCTTGGTGTCTTTCTGAGACATCCGAAGGTTAGTGATACTTTTCCCCAGCATTTTAGTCACAAGATCACACATGTGGATTGAGAGGAGGATGAACCATTGTTCACTATAGAGATTTTAGGTGGGAGAATAATTATTGTTATTGATAAAAAGAGGCCCTAGCCCTCTTTATACAGATAGGCAAGGGCATACATGGAAACACCAATTAAATACTTACTAAAAGTAGAAAAGGCGAAATAAGTAGATAGAATCTCTAATTTTATTTTCTAACACTCTCCCACAAGTTGACACGTGGAAGACGGTGAAGACTTGGATTCATAAGGTAGTGAAGATCCACTCTTATCGACATGGTAGTCCGCTCTTCGTGTCTTCAACCTTGGGTGCCCCTTCTTGTATGCCCTCATTGAGCTAGTCAACACTCAGTTTCTCTTGAGGTGCATGAGAGTGTTGCCCGAACTTTGACATCTTGAGGCAACTCCCATCTTCAAATCTTGTATCTTCCACTCAACATATAAGGACCCAACTGAGATAACTCAAACTTTGAGGGGTTAAAAACAAGTACACCAACACCAAAAGACTTGACTTTAAAGAAAACAGACAATTGGACTTAATCATAAAATAACCCTAATTTTTTTTTTAAATGAGAGAGAACTCCTTCAAAAGACCTCATCGAAGAGGGTTTTCTTCCCTCAATTTCGTCCTCTGTTGGTGGGGGGTTGTGGCTGCCCTTGGAACAATTCGACTCCATGCCCCTATAAAAATTGGTGATTCCTTGGAGGTCGGGATGATGCATGTGACGTGGAGAGCGCACGTGCAGAGGATGAGAACGCAGGGGGCGGCGCTATAGTTGCTGGGAAGCCAGTGGCGGAGCTCCGGTGAGTCGGAGCAGGTTTGGACCACCTTGGTTCGGTAGACTACCCTCCAAGGAACTCCATGGTGCCCTCAAACCCTCAATTGAGCGAGGTTCGAGGGCCCAAAAGTTTGATTTGGTCCACGGCACTGACCGATGATGTTGGAACTTTTTTGGCTTGCTGGCGGTGACTTCGGTTACCGATGGTGATCGGAGGGGTTGCGGTTGGTCGGTGATGGGTTGGCGATGCACCACTCCAAGTTTGACGACAATCGGTGGTCGGAGGCGGTGCTGGCGAGGCCTTTTTGGCCGGCGACAAGTACCCAGCAGCAGTAGCGAGAGAGGGAGAACATGAGAGATTTGGGGAGAGGGGACAGCCTCTTCGGTGGCTCATCGGAGATTGGCGGCGTCGCCGGAGGGCCTCCCTCTCTAGATCTTCCAAATCCTAGGCCAGCAAAATTGGTGGCTCTGATATCATGTAGAGATTTTAGGTGGGAGAATAATTCTTGTCATTGATAAAAAGAGGCCCTAGCCCTCTTTAGATAGAGAGGGGTAAGGGCATACGTGGAAACACCAATTAAATACTTACGAAAACTAGAAAAGGCTAAATAAGGAGATAGAATCTCCAATTTTATTTCCTAACAAGGTTGACAGATATAAATAATGCGAAAGTGATAATATCGAAGAATAAAACAATAGAAATGCTTGAGCTTATGTGGAAACCTCACTCATGAAGAGCGGGGAGAAAACCACGGGAGAATGCCTCAATAGGGCTTTGATGTTTATATATTTCTTCTCAAAGGAACATGGGAGGAGTACAAGCCTACTTATAGGCCACCACTCACTACACAAAGTCCACATCTTCTAATGTGGCACTAAACCAACAACTCAATCCTCTAAACACTCCCCATCAAGCTGGAGCATAGAATGCTCAGCTTGTAACACAAAGAATCCTACTCTATACAGCAGAACAAACAACACTCTAGATCGGTTCTTGCTTGTAGGAGGGAACATGGGTTGGAGTTGCTAGACAAATTATAGCTTGCTCTGAAAAGAGGCCTCTCCTCTGGAGACCTAGTGTTGGTGGCTCCCCATTCAGTATCCTTGAAATGGACCTTCCTCTGATGACCTTGAAACCATATCTCTCATATAGAAACCGACTGCGCCCTTCCTCTGAGAATCTCGAAAATGGATCTCCCTCTCTCTGGAGATCTCAAAACTCTTGACCTCCCAGAGTTGGGGTTTCTCATGTGTCTTTATATTATCTTCAATTTTGAGAGAGAAGGGGAAACCCTAATCCCTCCATGCAAGGGAGGAGATCGTGATGGTCCTGAGGCTTATGAAGAAGAAAATCTCCTCCTTTGACAAGAGGAGGCTATGAGGACCTTTGTAGGGTGGACTCGAGAATGAGCTCAACACTATAGGCGGCATTGCCTCATCCTATGGCACACTAGTGTTCGTGTGAGATGGAGCGGTGCCTAGGGTTTCTGCCAAACGATCCCCGCATGAGGAAGAAGCACTCGCGAGATGTGTGCACTAGTGGCGTTGGCGGCAAGGTGAGGAGAAGGGGCTGCAAGATCACGGTGATGACTTAGCGTTGCAGATGATGGCGGTGCTAGGGCTTGCGCGTGGTCGAGATGAAGATCGAGATCTTACATCACACGATCGCACGTGGTGGTTGAGATCCACGGTGCTCGAAGGAGTTGGACCTTAAGGAGGAGATTGATCCTCCTGGAGACAAAGCGAGGAAGCCCTATCAGAGAGCGATGGTGGAGAAGATTGTGGCGAAAGATGCAGGCAATGCATCAGGGAGAAGCGGCGTAGAGGAGAGAGGCTGCGGTGCTCTCAAAGGCTCTCGAGGGGAGCCACTAGGGGTCGACTATCCTCTCCACAAGGAACTCCGAGGTCGAGGCTGCGTTGGCGCGAGGCAAGCCATGGTAGAGGATGAGGCAAGCCACGAGGCCTGCGTCATTGCTTGGAGCTCCGATCTTGGAGCTGTGGTGGCGATGAAGATAGAGATTGGCTTGATTAGATGGTCGTTGAGGTCGAGGTGAACATGAGAGGATAGGATTCGACGGTGGCGAGATTGCCTCCAGCCGCACCATGGTGGCCTCTAGCCATTAGATTAGGGTCGTCGGAGAAGAGGTACCACTGCCATGCCCTCGCTAAGGAGGAGCATGGATTTGGGTTCTTTTGAACCCTAAAAGAAGAGATTTTGGGGTTGTTACATCTTTGTCCCTTTGATTTTCTGTTATATCCTTTTGTCAGTTATCATTCTAAAACAAAAACAAGGGACAAGACAGGAATGGAAGAAAAGGTGAAATAAAAAAAAGAGAAAGAAATAGAAAAGGAAAGGAGGAAGATTTTTAGAAGACAAAAAATAAAAATAAAAAAAAGAGAAAAAAAAGGAGGGAGAAAGAAGAAAAAAAAAGGAGAATGAAAAAAAGAAAAAAAAAGAGGTTTGAATTGAAGAGAAGAGGGGAGAAGATCTTCTCTAGTTTTATTGTCTTCTTCTTGTTTATTTCTTCTCCTATATGAGCATGGGAGAAAGGGGGAGTGTGGAAGCCATTATAGTCACCCTCATTTGGTAGTCTCTTTGTTGTAGTCCGAAGGCATGATGGGTGACATTGGATTCTGGGTTACCCAAATTTGGGTGACTCTGGGTGACTTCCAGAGTTGGGGTTTCTCATGTGAAGATCAGCTACTAAACAAGTCCGTAGCGGAATCCGATATCACATGTCGTGTCTTGGGGCTGCAACAAAAGGGTCTACCAAACAGGGGTGACTATAATGGCTTTCACATCCACTATTCCAGAGCATGCTTTGCCTGCTTCCACTGCTAATGATTCATCTACTGAACAGGTCCCTTCTACTTTTGACAACACAGGTTTGGATGTTTCTATTGCTCAGAGGAAGGCCCCACGATCTACTTGTGTGCCTGCTAGATATGCTATATCCAAATTTGTGTCACTTGATCACCTTCCTGTCGCAAGATGCAATCTATGTTTGGTTGTTGACATGCATTGGAGTCCACAGGATCACATTGATTCCTTCCAAGAGCTAGCCTGAACATAGCCTATGGAGATGTGGGTTCTTGTTGATCTTACCCCAGGTGCCATGGTGGTGGGGTGTCGATGGGTGTTTACTCTCAAATGTCGCCTTGATGGTTCCATGGAATGCTACAAAGCTCACTTAGTTGCCAAAGGGTACACACAGACCTTTGGGATTGATTACTTTGGGGCATTTTCACAAATTGCACTTCTCAACTCAATGCGCATTTTGCTTTTGTGGCGGTCAACAATGGCTGGATTGTACATCAACTTGACGTAAAAAATGCCTTCTTGTATGGCAACTTGAATGAAGTCTATATTATCATCTGTCGCTTGGATTTGTTTATCAGGGGGAGTGTCACAAAGTTTGCTGGTTGAAAAAGGTAATTTATGACCTCAAACAGAGCCCTGAAGCCTAGTTTGAGAGGTTCAGCAAAGTGGTACATGAACATGGGTTTGACAGATCTTCAACTGACCACTTAGTCTTCACCATTCACTGTAAGACAAGGTCTGTTATATTGGTGGTCTATGTTGACATACTTCTTACCAGTAGTGATCGAGATGCTATTAAGAGCATCAAGGCATTGCTACAGTCTTTGTTTGTCACTAAGGAAGTTGGTATGCTTTGGTGTAAGCCAGCATGTATACCTATGGATTTGTCCTCACCTTTTGCTGATGATGGCAGTCCTCTACTGCAGGATGAGACTAGGTATCGAGCTATGGTTGGAAAACTATTATATTTGATTGTTACCCAGCTAAATATTACATTTATTGTGGGGAGATTGAGTCAATTCATGTAGGCCCTTAGAGAGATTCACTGGGATGGTGTTTGTCAGGTGCTTATGTATCTAAAGTGTGCTCCAGGAAAAGGGATACATTTCAAAAAACATGGCCATCTTGATATTTGTGGGTACTCCGATGCTAACTGTGCAAGAGCCCATAAGGACAGTAGGTCAACCACCGGAGACTGTACGTTTGTGGGTGGTAATCTTGTCACCTAGAGGAGTAATAAGCGATGGTGTCTCGTTCTAGTGCAAAGTCAAAATATAGTGCTATGGCACAAATTACATGTAAGCTACCATGGATCCATTCCATTCTCAATGACTTTCGCGACAGTTTTCAGGCCTATGCCCATGTTCTGTGATAATAAGGCTGCCATATTTATTGCAAATAATCCCGTTTTTCATGAAAGAACCAAGTATATTGAAGTAGATTGCCACTTTATTAGACAGCAACATTTTCAGCCTCTCAGCTGCCCCCTTGCACGAGAACAAAGTTTTGTCAGTCTACTATAATGGGTGTAAGGACCTATCACCTTGCAGTCTGAAGCCTGAAAAATGACCACCCTAATTTGTTGTGAATGCCATGCTTGCAAGAGTGTCCACCTCCTTGCAAGCTGCCTATTCCTTGCCCTCCCTCTCGTCCCTTTGTTCTTGCCTTCCTTACGTAAGTATATCGTTGACATGGCAAGAAGTAGTGGCATGTCATTAAATATGATTCCATGAATATAATGCCTTTCTTAGGAAGTACTACATCAAGCCACTGTAAACATATTCGTTAGTGTTGTTAGACTCTATGAAATTCAATGACGAGGCTTAAGCTTGGTATCTGAGATATGTGAAACTCATCAAATGAGCCTTAAGAAATACTCTTGTCAAGCCACATGGGGAGAATGGGATAGCTCCTTAAAATGCATACGTTGAAATAAGTTGGTCCTCGACAAAGGTCAGAAACAATGGTCCTGGAGATCTGCACATGTAGTCAAAGGCCTGTATCTCAGCCACGAACCTGGGCACCCTCATTTGATTTCTCTATAATACTTCAGGTCCTATTTGGCTGTGAGATAACCCAGGGTTTATCCTGCTGAAGGGGTTATCCTCTTCAGTTTCAAAGGATTTTTTGGAGGGATAAATTTTGGTTTGCAGTTTCTGGTGCAATATTTTCCACAACTTTTTCTAGGTTCCATTAGAAAAAATAATATAATCACTTCTGTTGAACCAAAAAGATGTATTGACCTCCAAAAGAAATCCTAGTCCTTTTTTTATACCAAAGAGAACTGGGCAAGTTACATAAGTAACCCCTAAGGATAAAGAAATAATAAATACCCCCTTACTACTTAACACTCTCCCTCAAGTTGGGATGTATATGTCAATGAGGCCCAACTTATTACTTTGAAAATCATGGTGCTTCTTCTTCAAAGGTTTGGTGAGAATGTTAGCAATTTGTAGCTCAAAAAATATACAAGTGGTACTAATTTTGCTTTCTAAAATTGCATTTCGTAGAAAATGATTGCCTTCTAAAATTACGTTCCGTATAAAATGACAATCAATCTCTTTATGTTTAGTCCTCTCATGGAAGACTGTATTGGAGGTAATGTAGGCAACAGACTTATTATCATAATAGAGTAGAATAGGTGCATCAACCTCCACCCCTAAATCTCGTAGGAAACCAACCATCCACATGACCTCACACGCAGCTTGAGCCATGGACCTGTATTCTGCCTCGGCACTAGAGTGGGCAACCACACTCTGTTTCTTGTCTAGATTTCCTCTCAAGTAGATAGCGAAGCCTGATGTAGATCTTCTATCCTCAATTGGCCCTGCATAATCTGCATCTGAGTATGCCAAAAGATCAAGAGAGCCACTCCTGTAGTATAGGCCTCTCCTTAGAGTGCCCTTTAGGTATCTCAAGATTAGACACATCTCACCAATGATTGCATCTGGGACTCTGCATGAATTGACTCACTCTACTGACCGCAAAGCTAATGTCTGGTCGTATAATAGTCAGGTATAACAAATGGCCAATAGTACTACGATACCTGGTACCTGGTAACATCCTCAAACAAAAGATCTGTCTCACTGGTGCTGTGACCAGAAGGTGCCTTTACTGGTATTTGAGATGGTTTGGACCCAAGAAGTCCTACCTCCTCTAGGATCTGTAAAGTGTATTGCCTTTGTGATAAGGATAAGCCAGTCTCCTAATGAACAACCTCTATTGATAAGGGAAAATTTTGCTTTTGCAATAACTAATAATAATGATGTGCTAATAATAATGTGTCGTCGTATAAATCATGGTGGAAAAATCCCAGATTAACAAATAACCAGATATGTATGAATCCAAGATGCAAGTAATTCAAACATGCATAATACTAAATAACCACGAATAGAAGGTCGTCTCTACAGGGAGGTAATATCATGCAAATAGGTTCAGTATAAAGATGATAACAGTGACTCAAATAGTCAGAAAAAAATCAATGAACTACTAAAATTAAAGCAAACACACTAAATCATGGACGCGTTGCGATGAAGATGAGCATCCTATCAGCATGCTTGTCAGAGAGGACAACTGAGAAGGGCACGGTCGCAATACGAAATCATGGTGGCGAGGTAGTTGCAGTGGAGAAACATGGTGTGGAGCCACGTGTTGTCACCACGTGGCTGGAGGAGGCGAAGGTACACAGTTGTCGTTGTCAAGATAGCGCGTCGTGAAGATGGTCGATGAAGAGTTGTCGAGGAAGAGCACATGGTCGTAGTCGCGGTGGCATGAGAGGAGCTCGTGGTGGTAGATGCGATGGTTGTGGTCGCGGCAGGGGCTGCTGTCGAGGCTGCTATCGGTGGCGAGAATGGAGGCATGGTGGTTGCGGTTGCTGGATAAAGTATCAAGGACGGAGCGTGGTGGTGGCAGCTTCCGCGGTGTTGACGTCAAGAGCGGAGGTGTCAGTCTTGAGAATTGATGAGAGGGAGAGAAGCGGGCCTTCTCGCTATTGTAGATGGAGGGCACGGTATGGATAGGACGGCCTGCTATTGGTGCAGTGGTTGCACGGTTGCTGTAGGTGGCAAGAGACGAGAGCGTAGGGGTGCGGTGGTTGCACGGAGAGCTTGCTGCTCACGAGGAGGGCGTAGTTGTCGTGCGGTGGCGGAGTCGTGGAGAAGGTTGTGGACGTGGTGGACGCAGTGGGGCAGAGGTGGTCGCAGTGCTATTGGTCGTGAGAGTGCGTGTTCATCTGATTGTGAGGTAGAGAGATCGGGGGTTGCAGGCAGCGACCATACGTGGATGTAAGGAGGGGAGTTGGTGAGGGTCGAGGCCGATCGTGTGTGAGGGAGAGAGCTGAACAAGAGGAGGGTCTTCGGTCTTATGAGAGGGAGATGGTGAGGAAGACGGTGATGCTGTCGGGCGCGCTAGGGAGAGAACGAAGAGGCCCTTTTAGTGAGAGGGAGTGCGGAGTTTTGTGTGTGGGTGGTGATTTGCGTTCTGGAAGAGAGAGGGATCCCAACGGCTTGCGTGCGTGAGGGGTAGAGGGCCAAATAAGGAGGGGTGTGTGTGCATGTCGAGATGAACGAGATCTAGCGGTAAAAATCATGAGGTTATTTTCTTGCCCTTTTTTTTTGATGGAAAGTGCATAACGTGAGGGTAAGTTTAGAGCATAAATAGAAGGGCCTTGCCGCATGGTGATTGAGAGATTTTTCTAACGAGATTCTAGGAGTAATTGAGAGGTGGCGGTGGTCTCTTTCCGTTCGTTGAGAACTTGTCATTAAAAATGTACTTCCCAAAATATCCCTGCATCAAAAATTAATGATCAATCAACTTACGTAAAAAGATAATAAAATTAATGTAATATTGGGAATGCTAAATCCAAAGCTTAATTAAGTTTATCAACGTAACGTAATGCCTGCTTTAAATCAAATTCTCGCGTCCATGATAATGTGCTTAGGCTCTAATTTAGTCCACTAAAGTGGACTTATCAAATATCTCATGCCTAAGTTTTATTAGTTCCGAGCAAAATAATATGGAGAAGAATATGATCTTTAGATCAAAAATTGTTGTCAGGATGTCTTATCGTACCTCGCCTTTGGAGACTAGTTTGTAATACTATCCTTAGGCCTTAAGGTATTCACGTATCGGTCAAGATACAGGCTTGATCGGCTTTAGCTTTGGGTCTTCAACAAAGGTTTTTGAGGCCTCAAAGCCTACCCAAGGATTTGTTGACTCCAGAGATTAAAGCACTGTTATGTCGGAAAATCTGCGCAAATGGGATTTAGTTTTGAAAATCCGTCATTATAGTGCAATTTGCGAGAAAAACTGTCAACATATAAATTTAACCGAAACTCGAAAAGAATTCCAGGTCGAACATAGGGAGATGGATGTTTGATTAAAAATCGCATTTGTTTTATTTTTCACGAAGCAGATTGCTGGTTGAATTGAATCTAAACTAGCTATCTACTTAAAGAATAAATAATAGAAGAAAGAGAGAATATTACAAATAAAGAGAAAATAAAGATAGAAGTAACATGGATTCATTACCATAGATCGATGTTCATTACTACTTGCTACAACTACTCGTTATACTAGAAAGTAGGAAATCTACACTAGAAAGCGGTAAAAGATGGAGAGAAGTTATCCTCCTCAACGGCTGCTTGGAGGACGAGCCGTAACGACGGAGCTCCCGGATGAAGGTGGTGAGATGCGAGATGAAGGAGAACGATGGACAACGGAGAACGGGGCAGGACGACGTCGTAGCGGGATCCGCTTCTTGAATGGCGGTGAGAGGACCACCACGGAATGCTACACGAAGGGATGAGAAGATGGAAAAATCATAATTTTAACTCTAATAGAGCATCCTGGGTTTGGGACAAGCTCTTAGAGCTTTGGAGGGGGTGAGAGAAGAGAGGAAGGGATGAAGAAAGTGTAGGGGTTGTAGGGTTATATATAGGTGTAGATTGGAGGGGGAAAATAGGTCATAACACTTTAAAACATTAAATCAGGGGTCTTTAGTGACTTATAAAATCGTCACTAAAGCCCACATCGTGGGCGACGTGTGCGTGCGCCCGTGCCTTCTCTCCTTCCACGCACCTCAATGCCATCGCATGTTTGCCTGCTCTCAGTGATCGGATGGCTTAAAAGCCATAGCGCCCACGCCTTTGTCGCGTGCCTGCGCGTGAGATCGGGCGTGAACTTGGGCATCCAATCGTGCGTGCGCCTGATTGGTTGACCTGGGCCATTCGTAGTTGATCGTGCGATCAAGATCGCACTCATCCATGTGAGGAGAGCGACAACGCGAGCAGCTCGAAGTCGCGCTCCTTGCGCGAGCAGTTCCTTAACCACTGCTCTATGCAGCGGTTGAGGCGTGTGGATATCTTTGTGCACGGTTGATCTCGGTCGTTGGATCTTCATCCAATGGTTGAGATCAAGCGTTGGTGATTGCTTGGAGCAATGGAGTAGGAAGCCTTGGCGAGCATTGGGCGGTTGAGATGGTGCCATCTTGGCCGTTCATCTTTTGTGAGTTGTAGATGGTGCTACGGATGTCGGATTTGACTGATTTTCACGTTGTTCGGTAGCGATCATCAATCCGAACCCATCCGTGCGGTCGGATTTGTCATATGAAGTTCTGATTTGTACCATCTGGTCCCTTGACCTCTGATCTTTCTCAGGCTGCATCTGATACTACGAAAGCCTGATCAGGGAAATCTTGGAATCGTTGAACTCTGATTGTTGCCTTGATTAAATTTGTACGGTTGGATCTTCAATTCGATGCCCTGAAAAGATATTGCCCTATTACTTGACCACAAAAAGGGGAAATTAACCTAAACTTTATACAACCTATCCTTAATGCAAGATGATGTATGTTATACAATATTTATAATGTATGATGCAACTATATGTCTAAGACCATGCAAAAATCGATAGTTTATGTGATATAGCCGTGTTTACATCACACTTCCATGCCTATCTTTTGCTAGTCTCTAGCAAAACTATATGCTATTTATAAAACAATTAGGTCGGATTTCTTGGGCAATAGTTATTTTTCAACACTTATGAATTTCAACTACGACTTGAACTACATAGACACAACACCCAGGTGTCTGCCAAAATGCAAACCGCCTCAAGCGCTCGGCTTATTCAATGAAGGATCTTTTTCTTCTCTTCTTCTTTTCTAATTTTTTTGGATTTTTGAGTTTAAGGTTTCGGAGCAGTTTTCTATAGCCACTCAACCCACCCAAAACTCAAAGAGAACCTTAAGTCCTAAGGATCTTTGTGTGAAATGTGATAGACTCATTGATCGGCGATTAGAACAGACTTCGGGTTTCTACGCCCCTAGGTGACCTTGAAAAGAAATTCTGCCTAAAGGTGTATCTATTCGACGGGTAGCTTTCTCCCTACTTTTATTTTTATGGAGTCAACACAGGGGCGAATCCAGTGTATATCTCCCCGGCTTATTCTACTTCTCCGCTTCTTCCTAAGTATTTTGGAATTATACGTGTATTTCTTGAGTTGGGTTCTGGACAACCTACCAATGGGCTTTTACCCACGATAACTTGCCAGCCATACTCATGCGGTGAAGTGTGGCTTATTTCTTTTTTTCTTTTCTTTTCTCCTTTTCTTTTTTTCCTTTTTTTTGGATATTTTTCCTTTCTTTAAGTAGGTGGCTTCCCTGATCTAAGATTTACCTAAAGGCAGCAGGAAAAAAATGGTCGTGTGACTGGACTCTGGACAACCTACCAATGGGCTGTTATCCACGATAATTTACCATCCACACCATCGAAAAAGGTTCATTAGCTACCTAATTTTCGTTAAAACCGTCTAAAAGCGAGTCAGTGCCAATAGTGTGTAGATGCTTAGACTTAAAATCCCTTCAAATCAGAGGACGGGTTGATATGTTGTGTACTTATTACCTTAACTTATTTAACCAATTAAAATATGAATTTAAAATGGCGAGGACTCAAGAAACAAGTCCACATTTTTGTGGACACCTGGGCTTATTAAGCCCGAAGACTTGAAGGGTCTTAGTGTTCAAATCATACAATTTTATTCTCTAAGATTGAAAATTTTCTAAAGCTAAGTTCTTTTTCCTAATTTAACTTTTCTTTTTTGTAAATAAAAAGAGAACAAAAAGAATCTACGGAGCTAACGAAATAATTCAGTGATGAATATCCACCCCCTCATGGCTATCTAATGCAATGTCCTCATTGTATTAAAAAGACATAAAACAGAGTGGAGTAGAGTGGAAAGCACTTGAATTGTGTGAATAACAGGTCTGCTCCGAGATGAAAAGAAACTATATACGTGCTGAATTTAGTGCCTTCAACTAGGCGCACTATACAAAGAAGAAATAAAGAATTCACAGGTGCAGGTCAAAATCAGAATAAAAAGATTCACCTCAGGACCTACCAGTAGATGTCCATAGATGTGGACCATATTGTGATGCAGACCCATGTCTCATGATCGAATATATTTAAGGTTCTGAATAAAAATTATTCAAAACCTGAAGTCAGTATGCAAGCAGGGTTGGGCTTGCAATTTGTGAGGATGCAACTTAAGACCAAAAAGTTGGGTTACAGAGAAATCAAAATCAGAAGGATAATCAATGAATGTTTGCTTGGGTTGGACATCCTCTGAGTCAAAGATGTCATAATGGTCCTGGTAGAAAGTTGGTGGTTTTAGACAAAGAGGCACCCTTAGACTCGATCTTTTACTTTCTGCGGAATTGGCTTCCCGAATCATTATTTCCCAATTCCTATCCTCATTCAGGATTTTAGATTCTGGGACCTCATGCATGTTAATAACCCCATCTAAAATTTTCAAGTCTAAATGATGTGACTGAATTAGAATTGACTTGGGTCTAGTGATCTCAAAATCAAATTCGCCAGTAAGCTCAATGAGGTGTGATTGAGGATCGAGGCTTTGAATTGAATCCTTCAGAAAGTAAGGATCTAAATCTGTCATGTGAGCCCCAACATGATCAAATTCCTCAGTTATTGGGCCATCATATGATTCATCGAATTCCTTAGGCCCAATCGTCTCGCAGAAATCATGTGCTGTAAACTCTGGTGAGATTTCGCATAATGATTCTTCACCTTCAGAATCAAAGAAATTTAAATTCACATTGATGTCTTAAAATCAATCACTTTTTGATTCATGGAGACATACATCATTCCTCGACTCAGGGATCTTAGGTGAAAAAATCAAATCATCCTTATTTTTTTACTCTAGAACAACCTGGTCGACCCTGGTCTCGTAAAACATGTTGCTCCCTACAGGTGCTTGAGTGGATTCTGACATCGGCTCTCCCGTCAGGGGTTCATCCTCCCAAGATTGGACTAAAGCAATCACAAATCTCATCCTCAAT
This sequence comes from Thalassia testudinum, assembly GCA_037157565.1. Classification (NCBI taxonomy): domain Eukaryota; kingdom Viridiplantae; phylum Streptophyta; class Magnoliopsida; order Alismatales; family Hydrocharitaceae; genus Thalassia; species Thalassia testudinum. The sequence continues at coordinate 17,654,926 of JAZHRO010000026.1, read as the reverse complement.
TTAGATAACTTAAGTAAAAACTCACCCGGGCCTTTATCCTTAACATCCTTGAGCCAATCCAACAGATGTTAAGATCGTCAATCATTTCAATTAGGGGCTCCAATTCTTCAGGGCAAAGTGTTGGCTGTGCTTCTAAAGAATGTATGGTATTCCTTAAGTTAATCGACACCTTATCTTGGATTTGGTTTACCTGAACCAAATGGTTTAGCTCAAGGTTGGGCGGGTTTGGGTTCAGTGTAGGGGAGTTAACAAATTGAGGTTTTTAATACCCTCCTTGATAATAGGACATGTTAGGTTCAAAGAGGGGTGATGACCTATACGTAATATAATCTGGGGAAGGGTAAGGATCAACATATCCTTCTTGATTGTAGATCATATTAGGTTGTCCAAATGAAGGCAGTGATATATAATCGATGTAACTCGGAGAAGGATAAGAATCAAGATTATGGTGTCCAGAGTTAGACCCTGAACATGGAGATCCGGAACTGTATCCCCAATCAAGATTATCCCAACTAGAAGATGGATGAGAATAAGTCTGGTTGGAATAATAATCATTTTGGGAATATGTAATGGTAGGAGGGTAGGAGTGGAAGTGTGAATAGGATGTGGAAGGATCCATGACAGAACTGGAGGAAGAAAGGTACCTTACAATACAAACAATCAAACCTGTCCTTAAGTGGGTTAGCCTAAAGGCATACAGACTCTCGGAACCCATCTTGAGATAAAGAAATGATTTAATCTACTTCTTTCCGGTCAATCCAACCAGTTTGAGGGAGGGATTGGGGAGAAGGTTCTTCCTTTGGCTTGCGCCTTCGGTTCTTAGTGTACCCCCCAGCCGCGATCGTTTGATTCTGCTCCCCTAGCTAGACATTAGATTGAACGGTAGAAACAGACTAATCGAAAATACTATTGGTCTGGGCTCCGAAGAGCGAGTCCAATCCTTAGGGCCAACGTCTAGTATGTTTTAATTAGGGTTAGGTTTGAATGTACTTTGGAATATGATGGGTCCTTTATCTGAGTTGTGCCCTTAATGATTGATATGTGTGTGCGTGCATAACCAATGATTTTCAAGCAAGATTATTTTTAGATATGGTGAATTTTAGGATTTAAATCTTGCTCAGTAGCTTTTATGATTCAACTTTAGGTGTATTCAATTAAGTTCAGTTGGCACACCAAGTTTTGAAAGCGTAGGTGAAGATGTTTTCCTTTAAAGCTTAAAAGAATGTGGAGTGCCTGGTAAATCCATAGAAGTTGAACCTATTTGGCAGCTACTTGATAAGTTGATTTTAGTTGAAGTGGTGCGGCCCAAATAACAATTGGTCTGATGCACCACTTAATTAGGTACGCAAATGATTACCTAATTTGATTTCTACTCAATTATATGTTTGGGTTTGTGTACCGGTTCCAAAGATCGATTTACCGGTTGAGTTTAAAAATCAGAAGAGGTTGTGTACCTCTGTGAGATTTTTTTTAATTTTTGTTTTATATGTAGAGGGTGAGGCGGGTGGAGGTGACAAACAATAAAAAACTAGCCTTAGAGTTTATAAAAACACTTAGGTTGATTTGTGTTTGTGTTATTTCGTGGTGGAATGGAAACTTGTGGGTGGGAGGTGGGCGTAAACTTCCAGACCCTTCAACAGTACTTTACTCCAATCTACCGCTTTTGCCTGTTTCGAGAGAGTACCTGCAACCACAATAAGAAAGGAGAGAAGTGAGGTAGAAGATAAGTAAGGCGGGAAAATGCGAAAATCAAAGAGTGTCGCCTCCCCAGCCATAGTGCCAAAATGTTGCGGAAAATCCTTGACAATGGGGCCAAAATGTTGTGTAGGAAAATCTGCGCAAACAGGATTGAGTTTTGAAAACCCGTCGTAGTGTGATTTGCGAGAAAAATCGTCAACAGATAAATTTAATCGAAACTCGAAAAGAATTCCGGGCCGAATACAAAGAGGTGGACGTTTGATTAAAAACCACGTTTGTTTTATTTGTCACGAAGCAGATTAGCTGTCGAATTGAATCTAAACTAGCTATCTACTTAACGAATAAATAATAGAAGAAAGAGAGAGAATATTACAAATAAAAAGAAAATAGAGATAGAATCAACATGAATATCATTACCATAGATCAATGTTCATTACAATTACTTGGTACAACTACTCGCTATACTAAAAAGTAGGAAATCTACACTAGAAAGCGGTAAAAGAAGGTGGAGAGAAGTTATCCTCCTTGACGGCTGCTTAGAGGAGAGCCGAAACGACGGAGCGCCCGGACGAAGGTGGTGAGATGCGGGACGAAGGAGAAGGATGAAGGACGGAGGAGAATGAGGCAGGACGATGCTGTAGCTGGATTCGCTTCCCGGATGGCGGTGAGGCGACCACTGCGGAATGCTGCACAAAGGGGATGAGAAGGTGGACAAATTATAATTTTAACTCTAATGGAGCATCCCGGGTTTGGGACAAGTTCTTAGAACTTTGGAGGGAGTGAGAGGAGAGGAAGGGATGAAGAAAGTGTTAGGGTCGTAGGGCTATATATAGGTGTAGATTGGAGGGGGCAAATAGGTTATAATACTTTAAAACATTAAATCAGGGGTCTTTAGTGACGAATAAAATCGTCACTAAAGCCCAGATCATGGGCAACGTGCGCGCGCCCGCGCCTTCTCTCCTTCCGCGCGCCTCCACACCATCGCACGTCTACATGCTCTAGCGATCGGATGGCTTAAAAGCCATTGCGCCCGCGCCTTAGTCGCGCACCCGCGTGTGAGATCTGGCGTGAACTTGGGCGTTCAATCACGCGTGCGCCTAATTGGTTGATCTGGGCCGTTAGTAGCTGATTGCGTGGTCGAGATTGTGCTCATCCACGCGAGGAGAGGCGCAACACGGGTGGCTCGAACTTGCGCTCCTTATGCGAGCAGTGCCTTAACCACTGCGTTACGCAGCGGCCTGAGGTGCGCGGATATCTTTATGCACGGTTGATCTCGGCTGTTGGATCTTCATCCAACGGTCGGGATCAAGCATTGATGATTGCTTGGAGTGGTGGAGTGGGAAGCCTTGGCGAGCATTGGGTGGCTGAGATGGCGCCATGTGGTGCCATCTTGGCCGTCCATCTTCTGTGAGTTGTAGATGGTGCTACGGATGTTGGATTGGAACGATTTTCACGTCGTTGCGCTGCGATCGTTGATCTGAACCCATCCGTGCAGTAGGATTTATCATCTGAAGTTCTAATTTGCACCATCTGGCCTCTTGACCTATGATCTTTCTCGGACTGCATCTGATACTACGAAAGTCTGATTGGAGCGATCTTGGAGTCATTGAACTCCGAGTGTTGCCCTAATCAGATTCGTACGGTTGGATTTTCAATCCGAGGCCCTGATAAGATATTGCCCTATTATCTGACCACAAAATGGGAAAATTAACCTAAACTTTATACAACCTATCGTAAATGCAAGATGATGCATGCTATGCAATATTTATAGTGTATGATGCAACTATATATCTAGGAACATGCAAAAATATATGGTTTATGTGATATAATCGTGTTTACATTAAGCACCCATGCATTTGTGCATGTGGTCTAGATTCAACTTGCCATCACATTTTTCATAACAGAGAGGGAGATATTTTTGAGAATTTTCTCTTTTTGTAATTTTTGTGAATCTTTAAATCTAACATCGGATTAGCTCTCAACATGGTCTATATTAGATTCCTTGTTCCCATCATTGGTCCTCTAAGGATCCCTAGCATTTGATGCTTCAGGATAGCACCGCCCATGGTAACCCCCAGAACCCTGGCAATCGACACTTCATGATAGTGCCACCCATGGCATTCTTTAGCTAATCCAAGCCCTAGCAATTGACATTTCGGGATAATGTTGCTAATGGCACCTGAACACTACAATGCACTTACGTGTCCCCGATAGGATATTTAAATATCCTAAGAGACAAGTGCTAAGGAGATGACATGCTACAACATGTCCTCAAGGAGAGTATTTACTCCTCTCATCAAGTAGGATATGTTCTAATCAACATCTATTTTCGAACCTTTCTTAAGTCAAATTTTTGAGAAAACCAATTTTTTAGACGGGGAAACTTTTTTATTTTTTTGAAATTATTCTCCGTTAAGCTTACTGACCCAGACCAGTGTGTGAGATGTGGATGCTTAAGTTATTAAGACTCGCAAACCAAAGGGTAGAAAAAGAGATCATATACTTCCTAGGCCTTAGACTTAATACAACTTCTCAACTTCCTCAATCACTTGAAGAATAATCCATATCTTAACAAATAATCGAATTTTTGAGCCCAACAGGCCCTAAAGGCCTAAAGTCAGTATATTTCACTTATTTCCTAAGGTTTGGCATTTCAGGTCTTAATTAATCATTCATTCCAGCCCAGAACTTAGACTCTTACAAAATTAAATGCTGGGACACATAATTTTGCTTCTTTTCTCTGTCTTTCTTCTCACTTTGAGTCTTTTTAATGGAACTATCCATGAACTCCACAAGTATTAAATTCATATCCCCAAGTATTACCATTACCCCCCATGCCTAAAATGTGCAATGTCCTTATTGCATGCAAAATAGTAGATAGTACCTGAAGAAGAGTTGGGCTTCCTCCCTATGAGCTAGACGGGCAATTCCTGCAAATCGGTGTCTAGAAAGGAAGCAGAGAGAGACCCGAAAAAGATACGTAACAAAGCGGACCTTGTGAATAGGTAACCCAAGATGTTGGCAAAGCTAGTGATGGAGAGTGATGCCAAATGCTCGCCAGACACAGGTGAGAACAAGATACTCTTGGGCCACCTTTTGGAGGTCTCACATAATATACCTGAGTAATGACCTTAGGAAGTGTAGGGAGAGGAGGCAAAGGCTCCTCAAGTAGAGGCATGTGGGAAAGAGAGGGTTCTAAGAGGAACACCCTAAGGATGATGGATTAACATGGACAAGCGTCAATCCATACCCGCCACTTCACAACATAATGTATCGATCTGGTTATTTCCCCGTAAAGTAGAAATGTGAGTAGAGACTTTAGGTAGCTAGGTCTTAAGGAGTTTAAGTCTTTACATTGCAGGGTGGTGAAGAGGGTCAAAGAGGGCTTGTGAGGTTCAGCATTCATCCCCAACGACCGTTCCAATTCCTAGATGTCATCCCCAATAATGATTGAATTTCACCATTTCTATCATTAGGGTGCTCCTCTTGGAATGGGGCCAAGTGTCCACCTTCCAAATTGGACGGATCAAGGGTGGTCCCCATTTCACTGTCATGTGAAGGTAGATTGGAAGCAATAAGCATAGGACTTTCCTCAACAATGACATCCCTAGGTTCTTGTTTGATGCTAAGATCTTACCCCTGTGGTGTATCGATTCCCTCACCAGGAGTATTAATTGCTTTCATTTCTTCCTAATTTTTGGATGGTTGATCCTTATAATCAAAAGTAGGTAAGAATTCGGATTTGGCTAAATCAGTAAGATCCTTAGGGGGTAAGTCCTCAAACAAAACATAGTCCCCCCTAGAGTTACTCCATACTCTGAATCCGAGCCTCTTAAACTCATCTTCATCCTTTTCTATGTTTTCCCTCTTGCCCCTTAGACTTTGGAAAATCTTTAATGCCAAAATCAAGTACTTCAAATGTTTCCTTCTAAAAAATCAAGTCTTCATGTCCCTGAGACCAAAATTGATCCAAGCAACTAATTCGGTATCAATCTCCTTATGGGCACTTGTGGTGGGCACATGTAATTTCCGTAAGTGAAGGCTCGGTGTTTTTATTATTGAATCCCAATATGATTCCTTCTTATACCCAAAAGTCATGAGATTTATTAACTTCATAATTACATTCCTTAGGGAAATCTAACTAAGGTGCAAGGCCCTCAAAGGTATAAGGCGTAGGCTCGGAATTCCTAGGTTGGGGTGTAGATTCCACCTCAAAATCGGGGATGAGAGTTGGATTGACTATTTGACTATGATCCTTTTCATCAATTGTAACAAAGATACTATCAGGTCGAGTTCATCTAATGGGACCATCTTCCCCTTTGATTGGCTCCAATAAAGCTTAGGTGGAAAGTCTAAGGGATCCTCCTCTTCTAGTTGCCACCATTCTACATCACAATTCATTGAGTGGCTACTCCATTCAATTTCTAGTGTATTCCTGTAGCCCTCCACCCCCTTAATGTAAGGACTTCTCAAAGAAGGCTTATCGAGTATGGAGGGATCTACATTATCCTCAAGAGGGTAGCTATACTCCATGATTGAGTCCCTAATGCCCCCTTCCATCTTATGGTGTAGCTATCTCAAGGGATTTATCTAGCATGGAGGGGTTAAAATCAACCTCAAGGGAGTAAATCAGGCGACTAATTTCTTCCTTTAATTGTTGACTTGTCCTCAAAGACTCTCCTAAAGATTTCATCATTTCCATCAATTGTTTTTACATTTCAAACTTAAATGTGGAGAGGTTACCATTCTTTTTAGGAGGAATGTCAAGCTCAGGGTTGCAATACCTAGGAGTTTGTGTCCAACCATTGGAATTAAAATCAGCCAGGGAGGGTGGGTTGGGTTTGTCTAACGTATGTTGCATATCAGAGAAGATGTATCCCACTTTTAAGTTCTGCTCATAATCACATGATTAGGGATTAACCAGACCAATGCTCCTATAGTATGAGTAGAAAGGATCCCATTGTTCATTAGGATATCCATTAGAGGATGGATAAGTGCGGGTCATGGGACCAGAATAAGGTGTTCGGGGGTGAGGGTAGGAAGTGATGCAGTTGTAATCCATTTGAAAAATAAGTCTTGAAAAGCACACCTCAATCAAACACAAAGCAATATGACTCTTTTCTTGTTTAAAGATCGATTAGGTCTTTAAGCTAACCTCCAACTTACCCTCAGAGTTGGTATAAGAGGGCAAATGTGACTTCAGATTCCTGATGGTTCTTTGGAGAAGAAAAGTAGTTATGTTATCTCTTAGTGGCCGAACAAGTTACACAATCAATTACGCATCCTAGGCCGACCTTCATTAGTGCCTTTAGACCTACTTGCAAAGAGATTTAGCCTCGAATTGAGATTGCTCACCATGAACTCCCTAAGGTTGCGTGATGAGATAGACTTGTTGATTGTTGGCTAACTCTCTTTGTGGTGCAAGAGAATGAGATAGAAAGAAGTCTGTAGTTCCCCTTAGTGACGTGCTCACGTGGTGCTTGTGTGCATCACATCGAAAATCAATTTGCTTTGAAAAGAATCACACACAAGTCTTTTAATCAAATCAAGTGGGATTTTGCTTTTAAGGCCCAATCTGATTAGCAGTCCTAATTTCTTAGAAGGCAACCACTTAGTTAATAGCTTCAATCAATTTAGTGGTCTTGGAATTTAGCGCATATGCAATTTGTGGTCAAGAGTTGGATGCAAAGATGAGAGAATATACCTGGCTCTAGCAATTTCCGTGAAAGTAATGTACGCAATGCAGGTAAAGTAGATCTAACGTGCTGCTTAATCACTCCTAAAATGCACGCACTTAAGAGTATGCAACTTCTAAGTAGGTAGCTCGAGAGTTTTTTTTTTTTTTTGAATATATAAAGCAATCAAGCAGGCGAATATACTAGCTAATCCTAAGTCTACCATGTGATATTCCACACCATAGATGAATAACCCTAATCGCTAAAGAAAGTGGGAACATGTTCCCAAAAAATTGCCCCTGAACAAGGGCCTAAAATAGGGCGGGGCATGCCCTCGAAAATCGGCCCCATGCTAGTGAGAAAACTAAGAATTGAAATTAACTATATTAGTCTAGAGTTTAAACCTAAGATCTAATCTACTACTCGAGTAAATGACGAAGGAGAATCCCCTTTGGCTGTGGGATCCAGGTCTCCTTCCTTCTCACATCTTCTCGTGGGCGTGGCTCAAGGTCTATGTCGTGGCTTGATTATAATTGTCATCCAAGTACATCGATTTCCTTACACAGAAAAATATAAAATAGTTAAGTCAAGGTGCATCTCAGAATGAATAAGAAATATACCCACATAAATCTATTGCGTTTGTTGCTTCCCTAGCAACGGCGTCATTTAGTAAGGGAAATTTTCGCTTTTGCAATAACTAATAATAATGATAGTAATAATGATGTGTTAATAATAATGCATCGTACAAATCATGGTGGAAAATTCCCAGATCAACAAATAATTAGATATTCATGAATCCAAGATACAAGTAATTCAAACATGCATAATACTAAATAACCACGAATAGAATGTCGTCTCCACAGGGAGGCAATATCACGCAAATATGTTCAGTATACGAATATAAAGATGATAGTAGTGATTCCAGTAGTAAGAGAAAAACCAATGAACTACTAAAATTAAGCAAACATAGTAAATCATGGTGGATGCGAAATCGTGGTGAGAATATGCGGTGTGATGATGAAGATGAGCGTGCTGTCACCATGCTTGTTGGAGAGGACGGCTGAGGAGCACGGTCACAGTATGGAATCACGGTGGTGAGGAAGTTGCGGTGGAGAAACGTGGTGTGGAGCCATGTGCTGTCACCATGTGGCTGGAGGAGGCAGAGGTACACGGTTGTCGCAGTCGAGGTAGCGTAGTCCTGAACATGGTCGATGAAGAGTCGTCGAGGAAGAGCACACGTTCGTAGTTGCGGTGGCATGGGACAACCTCACAGTGGTGGACGCGATGGTCGTGGTCGTGGCTGTTGTTGAGGCTGTTGCCGATGATGAGAATGGAGGCATGGTGGTCGCGGTTGCTCGATAAAGTATTAAGGGCGAAGCATGGTGGTGGTGGCTGTTGCGGTGTTGATGTCGAGAGCGGAGGTGTTAGTCCTGAGCAGTAATGAAAGGGAGAGAAGCAGACGTTCTCGCTATTGCAGATGGAGGGCATGGTAACAATAGGACAACCTGTTGTCGGCGCGGTGGTTGTCACGGTCGCTGCTGGTGGCGAGAGACGAGAGTTCAGGGGCGCGGTTGCACGGAGAGCCTGCTGCTCGCGAGGAGGGCATAGTTGTCACCCGGTGGTGGAGTCATGGAGAAGGTTGCGGACTTGGTGGATGCAGTGAGGCAGAGGTGGTCGTGGTGCTGCTGGTCGTGAGAGTGCATGTGCGTTTAATCGTGAGGGAGAGAGATCGGGGGTTGCAGGCAATGACCGTACGTGGACTTGAGGGAGTCTGTGAGGGTTGAGGTCGATCGTGTGTGAGGGGGAGGGATGAATAAGAAGAGGGTCTTCGATTTTGTAAGAGGGAGATGGTGAGGAGGGGAGGCGGTGATGTTGTCGGACGCGCCGGGGAGAGAATGAAGAGGCCCTTTTAGCGAGAGAGAGTGGGGGGTTTTTGTTCGTGGGTGGTGATTTGCGTTCTAGAAGAGAGGAATCCTAGCAGCTTGCGTGCGTGGGGGGTAGAGGGCCAAATAAGGAGGGGTGCGTGTGCATGCCGCGATGAGCGGGATCCAGCAATAGGTAAAAATCATGAGGTTATTTTCTTTCCTTTTTTTGTTTGATGGAAAGTACCCTCATAACGTGAGGGATAGTTTAGAGCATTAGTAGAAGGGCCTTGCCAAATGGCGATTGAGAGATTTTTTTGACGAGATTCAGGGAGTAATTGAGAGGTGGTGTTGGTCTCTTTCCTTGAGAACTTGCCGTTAGAAATGAACTTCCCAAAATATCCTTGCATCAAAACTTAATGATTAATTAACTTACATAAAAAGATAATAAATTAGTGAAATACAGGGATGTTAAATCCAAAGTTTAATTAAGTTTATCAACGTAATGCCTGCTTTAAATCAAATTCTTCCCATGATAATGTTCTTATTCTCTAATTTAGTCTATTAAAGTGGACCTATCATCTATCCTCAATAAGTAGCGAAGGTCATCTAAATGTTTGGTAACAAAAGTAAACTGGAGAAATGCTTTCGTCTCTGTTATCCCATCAATATCATCACCTGTCAAGATCATATCATCGACGTAGATTGCCAAGATAACCACTCTCCATGTCTCACCATGCTTCGTCCTTCTAATAATTATAGTATGATCAGTGGTAGACTGCTGGGACCCACCTTCTTGATCTCCAAATTGAGCCTCTCAAACTAGGCTCATGGGCTTTGCTTTTGGCCATTAATAGCCTTCCATAGGCGACAAACAAGCTCCCCCTGACTGTCAAAATCTAGTGGTTGTCTCATATGCACCTCTTCAGTAAGATCTCCATATAAGAAGGCATTCTTTATATCAAGGTAGTGTAAAGACCACTGCTTAACTACTTCAACAGTCAAGATAATCTTGATGGAAGTAATACAAGCAACTGGTGAGAAAGTCTCAAGGTAATCCACCCTATATGTCTAGGTGAATCTGTTGGCAACAAGTTTGGTCTCATATCTCTCCATTGTCCCATCAGATCCGTACTTGATGGTGTACACCCATCTGCAACCAACAACTGTGACACCCTCGGGACATGAAACAAGATCCTATGTTTTCGTAGTCTATAGAGCATGCATCCCCTCATCCAGAGCTGCTTTCTACCTTGGATCGTGGAGAGCTTGGAGAAATCTTTGGTTACAACTGCAGTAGTGATGGTAGATGCAAACTATTTCTCTCTCTTGGAGATGGGAGATGGTAGTGTAATGGGAAATGGGATGGAGCGTACATGTGGCATTAGATCTCCTCTACACAGTCTCCTCTTTTCTATCTGAATCATCCTTATCTGAGGGGATAACAAGTTGAGCTGGCTCATCATCAGAGAAGTCATCTAACTGTTATCTTCTCTGATACACCTATGTCTCTTATATAGAAGCCTCTATAGATGATCCTTCTTTTGAGAAGTACATAATCTTCTCCAAGAATGTCACATTAGCAGGGACAACATACCTCCTGCGACCTGGATAATAACACCTATGGCCCTTCTGGGTCATGGAGTAACTAGGAAAGACACATTTCGTGCACGGGGAGGAAATTTATCCTAAATACCATATTTTTGAACAAAACATATGCACCCAAAAAGTCACAGAGGCAAGGGAAAAATCCTGTTGCACTTAGGATGTATAACCTGGTAGGGGATCTGATCAGGAAACATGGAGGATGGCAACCGGTTAATCAAGTATGCTACTAAAAGTATGGCATCACCTGAAAATTGCCTAGAAACCTTCATATGAGACATCAAGCTTCTAGTAATATCAAGGAAGTGTCACAACTTGTAGTTTGCAACTCCATTCTGCTAGAAAGTATGAGCACAAGAGGTCTGGTGAATAATCTCCCTTGAATGAAAAGCCTTTTGTAATTCACTGTGCATAAATTCTAATGTATTATCACTGCAAAAAACCCGAACAGTGGTATCATACTGTGTATGAACCTCAGACAAAAATTGTTGAACAATAGAAGGAATCTCATTGTGAGCCTTCATAAAAAATACTTAACTCTACTGCTATCATCCACCTTCACTGCAAAGTATCTGTGTCCACCAGTAGAGGCAACTTTAGATAGTCCCCAAACATCACAATGTACTAGGGAGAAATACATTGAACTGACACTAGCATTTCTCCCGGGGCAGCTACTCCTATGATGCTTCCCCAACTAGCAGTCTTCATAATCTAAAGTCAATGAATCAGATAATTCTGGAAACATCAGGTGCATCTTCTTCATAGAGGGATGCCAAAGTCTACGATGCCATAGCAAATGATCACAAGTCTACGAGAGATTGACATAACCCCAAATTGTAGGCATGTCCAAATAGTACAGACCATCTATGCCATTGCCAATTATTTCCCCTGTGGTTCAGTCTTGGAAAAAATAGTCTCTCATAAAAAATAACATGAAATCTAACATCTCTACAAATTCTACTCATAGACAGGAGATTCATGGGAAACTCAGGAACATAATATACATTTTCTATCTTTATCCTGGACATAGCATCTACGCATTCAACTGTTGTAAGATGAGAAGTTGCTCCATCCGCCACCCACACATCTCGAATGCCTCGTGGAGTCACAGGGTTGTGTAAACGATCTTCCGATGAGATGAATAGAAGCTCCAGAGTCAATTACCCACGCACTCCTATACCTCTTTCTCCCAGCAACTCCTTCGGTTGCATACGCGAACCCTGTAGAAATAAGAGTTGATCGTCTTGGTCCAACTTTCTGAGATGTCACTAGAGGAGGGTGAATGGTATACAACAACCAAGCCTTTTCCCACACTAAGTGGAGTCGGCTATATGGATTCCTTGCCTCCACATAGATCGATTTTCAGCCATTTCAGGACTTAAATTAAAGTAATTGAGGTCATACTTAATAGTTTCCTTTCAACACTTGTTTGGTTTTCCTCGCCTCCTCTTAGCGGGTTTAACCACCAACTTCTCGCATCTCCTAACTGGAGCATCTAGTGACCTTCTTTGTAAATGTCCAAACCACCTTAGACGTGCCTCTCTAATTTTATCCTCTATCGGTGTCACCTTAACCTTTTTTCTAATAATCTCATTTGAAATACGGTCCTTTCTTGTATGACCACACATCCATCTTAATATCTTCATTTCTACCACAGACATCTTCTGTACATGCCTATAGTTTATAGCCCAGTATTCAGAACCATACAATATGGCTGGTCTTACCACAGCTCGATAGTACTTTCCTTTGACTTTTAAAGGAACCCTCTTATCACAGAGAATACCAGATGCACCCTTCCATCTCAACTACCCTGTATTAATTCTATGTATAACATCTTCATCAATTCCACCATCATGTTGGAAAATGGATCCTAAGTACTTAAAAACATCTTTCATTGGAATGCACACTTCTCCAATTTTTACATCAATTCCTTCATTGTTCTCTCTACTACTAAACTTGCATTCTATGTACTCAGCTTTCGTCCTACTTATGCGTAATCCTTTATCTTCCAGGGCTTCTCTCTAAAGCTCAAGTTTTCTATTCACTCCATCTCTTGTTTCATCAACCAACACAATGTCATCAGAAAAAAGTATACACCAAGGTACCTCAACTTGGATGTGCTTCGTTAACTCATCTATGACCAAGGCAAAAAGATAAGGGCTTAAAGTCAAACCTTGATGCAGACCAATAGTGATATCAAAGTAGTCCGTCAAAACATCCTTAGCCTTTACACAAGCTGTTGCTCCATAGTACATATCCTTTATGAGGTTGATATATATAACTGGCACTTGTCTCTTCTCCAAAATTCTCCACAAGATCTCTTGGGACAGAATCAAATCAATAAAAATCATATGTAAATCCTTTTTCTTGACTTTGTATGTCTCCATCATACGTCTTAAGAGATGTATTGCCTCAATAGTAGACCTGCCTGGCATAAAGCCAAACTGATTTTCAGTTACCATAGAAACTTGCCCCACCCTTCTTTCAATTATTCTTTCCCAAAGTTTTATCGTATGACTCAACTTAATCCTCTATAGTTGGAACAATCTTGTATGTCACCCTTGTTCTTGTATAAAGGTACCACAAAACTTTTCCTCCATTCCTCTGGCATCTTCTTGCCTCTCCACACAGTATTAAATAAATTTGTGAGCCAAGTTATACTCCGTTCTCCCGTTATTCTCCAAACGTCTATAGGAATATCATCAGGCCCAACAACCCTCCCACTTTTTATCATCTTCAAAGCCTCTTCTATTTCTTTCTTTTGTATCCTTCGATAACATGCCCGATTTACATACTCTTCTGAGCTGGCTAACTCCCCTAAGATATCATTCTTTTTTTTCATTAAATAGCTTATGAAAATATATTTTCCGTCTTGTCTTTATATCCTCACTAGCTATAAGCACCCTTCCTTCTTTATCCTTGATGCATCTTACATGTGTAGGGTCCTTTGCTTTCTGCTCTCTTGCTTTAGCTAACTTGAAAATATAATTTTTACCTTCTCTAGAATCAAGTTTCTTATAAAAATGCTCCCAAGCTTTTGCTTTTGCTTTTGCTTTACTAACTATTTTCTTTGCTTTTTTCTTTGCTCTTTTATAGTTTTCCATATTTACGTCGGTCTTATCTCGATATAAGGCTTTAAAGTAGGCTCCTTTAATTTTAAGCTTCTCCTGCACTTCCACACTCCACCACCAAGCCTCCTTTTATCCTGGAACACCTCCTTTAGACACGCCTAACACCTCCTTTGCCACCTTCCTAATATAGTTTGCCATATTTAACCACATTTCATCAGCACTACCATCAAGATCTCAAGTCTTTTGTTGCATCTTCTCTTTAAATCTCACTTGTTCTTTCTTAAGATTCCACCATTTAATTATCAAATTCTTAGATATTAATTTTCTCTTCTTTGCCTTCTTTAAAAGAACATCTTACACCAAAAGACGATGTTGAGCAGTTAAACTCTCCCCTGGAATAATCTTGCAATCTTTACAAGATAAATGGTCATTTCTTCTCAAAGCAAAGTAATCGTCTGCGTTCTTGTTAAGCCATTTTTATAGGTAATCAAATGCTCTTCTCATTTTTTGAAGAAGTTATTTGCTATGAAAAGATCATAAGCTATAGCAAAATCAAGGAACATTTTCCTTTCTTCATTCTTAACACCAAAATCATGATTTCCATGCACTCCTGCATACTCTAAATCATCTTTTCCCACATGCCCATTTAAATCTCCACCTAAGAAAATCATCTCTCTGTGGGATTCCTTGAATTATCATATCAAGCTCTTCCCAAAATTTGTTCTTTATTCTTTCCTCCAAACCAACTTGAGGTGCATAAACTGAAATGACATTCAAGATCTCTTCTTCTAAGGCTAATTTTATCAAAATAATTCGATTACCCAATCTCTTAACCTCAACCACACTCTCCTTCAAATTCTTATGAATTATAATGCCCACGCCGTTTCTACCTTTGTCCCTTCCTGAATATCATAGTTTGAAACCTGTTCTCTCGATTTCCTCTACTTTTTCTCCAATCCACTTAGTCTCTTGAAGGTAAAGATTTCAATCCTTCTCCTTACCATTGTATCCACAATCTCTATGAGCTTGTTGGTCAAAGTACCAATATTTCAACTACCGAATCTCAGCATTCTTTGTGACACTTCGATGGCGAAGTGGTGGAACTAGCTTCTTTACTTGCATGCGTTCCTCATGTGAGAACCCTTGCTCATTTTGGATTACATCCGGGCGGCAATGTAGCGGAACTAACTTCTTTACTCGCATGCATTCCTCATGCGAGAATCCTTACTCATTTTGAACTACATCCGGGCGGTAATGTAGTGGAACTAACTTTTTTACTCGCATGTATTTCTCATGCGAGAACCCTTGCTCTTATCACTACAACCGGGCATCGATGCAGCGCGTCGCAAGTAGGGAACACCCCAACGAATTTTGAGTGTTTGCTAGAATCCATGTCTAAGTATAATTGAAGAATATAATTGAAATGCAGCGTGTCGCAAGGAGGGTGAATGGTATAATTGAAGAATATCTAAGTAAAATGCAATGACACAAAGAACATTCACCATAATGCACAATAGATTTTAGGTGGAAATCCCAAGGGTAAAATCCACTACTTGAAGTCTTTCCAACTTGTGATTTTTCGATCTACCGAGTAAATCAAATTCACCAACGTATAACTTAAAGAAGGTGATACAATCTCAATACAACCACACTACTTTAACCGAGGGTGGTGTACCTTAAACCCATTTTCTTCACGAAAAGGGTTGTCTCACGAAGGAAATGGGAATTCACCACAAGAATGCTCAACCAACAATATAAAATACAAAACAAAATCCTATAGAGCTACAAAATATAATGTTCAACTTAACCTTCTATAAGTAAAGAGACTTCTCTAATGCGAAAAAGATTTACGTGAAATGTGCAGTAGAGTTTTGGTGCTCTTGGATGCGGAGTGTAGAGCTTAGAGAGCATGGACACATTTTAATTCTTTTGATCTCTAACAATATATGTATAATAGTAGAAAGTATTATCTCAATGGCTGTATTTATTACGCTATTATCGTAAGGGCATTCTTGTAATCTTTCCCTTTGGGTGACTATCCATATAAAGGACCCTAAGATTATTCTAATGAGATTCATGTCATTTGCAACCTAACATGGTATCAGAGTAGCGGTTCTAGATCGGTGTTCGGGTATCTCACCCCAAACCCTAGCTGCCAAACCCTTCCACTAAATCCTTCTCCCTCTCCAGGGCAACAATGCTCACAGGAGGCCCTAGTGGTGCTCCTAGTGGCAGCAACACCGCTGCTAGGGCCACTAGATCTCTCTGCATCGCTCGCAGGAGGGTAATAACGTTAGCAAGAGGCCCTAGCAGTGCTCCCAGCGGTAGTAGCGTCGACGCTAGGGCCACCAGACCTTACACTGATCGCAGGAGGGCAGCGGTGCCCTCAGTGGTAGCAACGTCGCTGCCAAAGGCACCGGGGCCCTCCCACCATCGCCGTTAGAGGCCAACAGCGCCCCACTGGCAGCGGCGCTGCTGTTAGGGCTGCTTGAGCCCTTGGCGTGTACAAGCAAGAGAGCATGTATTGCAGTGCCAAAGGACCTCAGGTGGTTGCCTATGATCTGATTTTGAGACTATTCGCTAGTTGGTGAAGTTTTCACACTCCTATATGGTCTGATCTTTTGCCAAAATCTCTTGATCTTTGTTTTCCCACAAGTTGAGTGATATGGAAGACAAGAAAGATGCTTCTGGCGACTCGGCGGGGAAGGTATCTGCCCTGAGTGCACCTTCCTTTATGTAAGGAGCCTTTATCAAGTTGGATGACACCAACTTCCTTCTGTGATCTACCTCCTTTTTCCGATTTGTAGGATCACATTGAAAGAAATATATCTTGACGTAGCATGAACTTGTTGTCAAGCCAGTTGACTGGGAGGCAGACAATGATTGGGTGGCGACCTGCATATTGAACAGCATGAAGGAGCCTATTGCAAAGCAGGCTATGTCATAGAAAACCATTTTACATAGAGAAGCAAGAAACAAAATGTTGTATCTAAATCCAGTGGGAAATCTAAGTATAGGGCTATGGCCCATACTACTTGTGAGCTTTTGTGGGTGCGAACAATCCTTAGAGAATTTGGAGTACCGGTGTGTGGACCTACTCCCATGTATTGTGACAACAAGGCAGCTACTTTCATTGCTAATAATCTTGCATTCCATGAGAGGATAAAGCACATAGAGGTAGACTGTCACTTTATTAGAGATGCCATCACTACTGGAAAAATTTTCACACCATATATTGCTACTGAAGATCAGGTTGCAGGTGTCTTTACCAAAGCACTTCTCAAGAAATGTCTTGTGTTATGTTCCAAGCTAAGCATACTTGATGTCTATACTCCAGCTTGAGGGGGAGTGTTGAGTTATCTATCCTGTATTTATTACGCTATTATTGTACGGACATTCTTGTAATCTTTCCCTTTAGGTGCCTCTCTATATATAAAGGGCCTTAGGGTTATTCTAATGAGATTCACGTCATTTGCAACCTAACATGTCTCTAACAAAGGAGGGCCTCTAGTCTATTTATAGAGGCTTTAGGAACCTTCAAGAAGGCTTGTGAAAGGCCTTGTAGCCATTGGGGTTAAGTACAAGAAAACTCAGGCTGAAATCTAGTGAAATCAGGGTCATAATTTGGTCTAATAGCATAATCAAACGTCTAAAATATGGGTGAGATGTCTGATCAGACGTCTATTGGAAAGTCTGGATGTTTGAAAACAAGGGTCAGTTTCCTGGAATTAATCTGATCTAAACAATGTACTTGTCAACAAGGATAAGACGTTTGGAAGTGTATTTTATGATGTCTGATACAAATATTTGATGTCTAATAATGGAAGGGTTGGTTCCTGGAAATGTTCCTGAGTTGATCAGATCTAAACAGGGCTCTTGTTCAGACGCCCGTTGGATGTTTGAACATATTATTGGATGTTTGAGACTAAAGGCAACCTTCAAGAATTGATTTCCTGGTAAGCTAACGATTAAATTGGGTATGACAAATCTAGATTTGGGTTAAATTAGGTTTAATGTGTCTTTATTAAATGTCTGAAAAAAGTAATAAAATAATTGTAACTTATTTCATGAATAATTTGGTCTGATAAAGGCATCAATAGGCCAACGGTCCTTTTATTAAATGTTTGAGGTCTTCAAATGTCTGCAACTAAGTCTGGACGTCAAGAAAAAGAATTTGGTCGTCTAAATATTATGGTTAAAACCTCTGCAGGTAGGCCCTTGGGTATTGGACGTCTGATCCTATTATTAAATGACTGAAGAGTTATTATCAGATGCTGAGATCATTATTGGATGTACTATTTTTGATTTTCTAGGTCGATTCTAGAAATTGCCCAAGTGTCCTAAGGATAGGTAAGTGTGTCAAGAACCTAGGGTATTATATTTAGTGCTCTTTGACATATATCTAAAAATAAAAGAACAAAGATTACAAGTATATAAAAAGGAAACCTATCATATTCTTCTCTTTTTCTTCCTCCAAAGCTCCTTGATGATTTTCTCCTACATCAAACTCCTACATTCCCTTATGATCTTGAGCTTGAGTCCTTTCGCACTTGCTATCATTTGCAATTATAATGAAACTTTAAACAAAATGCAAATGTTAAATCATAAGTATTATGTTATGATCAAAATTAGTGACTGAGATGCCTTTACATCAACACTTTCTTTAACATAGGCGAGAGGAGACTCATTACCAATAACACTATGCACGAGAGAAGGCTCATCACGGCAAACAAGCTTCGAACCATACAAATTGGATGAAATGACTTAACTTGAATTAGAAACCTTAGGGCTCTCTTATATAGAGAGAGACCGAATGGGTGGAAATACACAAAAGCCTCTGATGTGCAAACCAAACCCAACATAAAAATAGAAATATAAAATATGTGCTCACACTTCCCCTCAAGATGGAGCATAGATATCTATCATACTCAGCTTGGATACACATGAATTAAATAGAGATCTGGTTAAGGGCTTGGTAAAGATGTCCTTTCTAAATGATCTCTGGTGTGGTGACAGTCAACCTCAACGTGCTTCGTCTTCTCATGAAATGCTGGGTTATTGGCAATAAAGGTGGCTGCTCTATTATC
Source organism: Thalassia testudinum (assembly GCA_037157565.1). NCBI lineage: Eukaryota > Viridiplantae > Streptophyta > Magnoliopsida > Alismatales > Hydrocharitaceae > Thalassia > Thalassia testudinum. The sequence continues at coordinate 17,635,928 of JAZHRO010000026.1, read as the reverse complement.
ACATCTCATCTCCATCGGGCTGGAAAACTGTATCTGCAAGTCAGTAAGCAGGGATCTGATCCACATCATCTCTGCAATGGTCTGAGCCATAGATCTGTACTCAGACTGAGCACTAGATTTAGCGACTGTGCGCTGCTTCTTGCTCCATGTAATCAAACTTCCTGCTAGAAAGGTGCATAACCCGGTAGTGGGTTTGCGATCCACATGACATCCAGCATAGTCCGCATTGGAGTATCCAACCAAAGTAATGAAGAGCCCTTAGAAAAGAGAAGACCCTTCCCAGGAGCCTTCTTGATGTATCTGAGCACCATCAATGCTACATCCTAGTGCTGACGTGTTGGCTTGGCCATGAACTGACTCAGTTTCCCTACTGCAAAGGAGATGTCTGGCCTCGTAATAGTGAGATATAGCAGCATGCCCACAAGCTGCCTGTACTGCCTGCTATCCACCAACTGTGCATTTTCACCATATAGTGGCATCTTGGGGTCCATAGGAATATTGGCCTCCTTGGCCTCAAGCATTCCAATATCTTGTAAGATGTCCAAAGCATATTTCCTCTGCGATAAGACTACGCCATTTTTGCTGTGAGCAACCTCAATACCGAGAAAGTATCGTAGAGCTCCCAAGTCCTTCATGACAAACTGCTTTGCTATGATGCGCTTAATCTCAACAACACCCTGCTCATCATCTCCTGTGACAATCAAGTCATCAACATAAACAAGAAGTACCACTGTACCTCGTCCTATCCTCCTGACAAAAAGAGAAAAGTCGGCTGTCGACCTCCTGAACCCAGCTGCCTCTACAACCTGTGATTGTCTTTGGAACTAAGCTCTAGGACTCTGCTTAAGGCCATAGATGGTCTTCTGTAGTCGGTATACACACTACCCCCGAGCCTCAAAACTAGGCGACTGTTGTATATAGACTTCCTCTTGGAGATTACCATAGAGGAAGGCATTCTTCACATCTGCTGATGTAAAGGTCAATCTAACTGAACTGCTATTGCAACCTGTACCCGTACAGTAGGAAGTCTGGCAACTGGTGCAAAGGTGTCAAAGAAATCCACCCCATAGGTCTGGGTGAACCCCTTTGCCACTAGATGTGCCTTGTACTTGGCAATGCCCCCATCTGGATTGAATTTCACTGTGAATACCCATATACAGCTAGCAACAGAAGCTCCGTCAGGAAGTGGAGTGAGCTTCCAGGTCCCGCGACCCCAAAGTGCAGCCATCTCATCCTCCATAGCAGCCCGTCATTTTGGATGAAGCATGGCTTGTTGGTAGGTAGTGGGGATCTCTGCAGCTGACAAGGCAAAAGTAAACTGGACAAATGACTTCCCAAGATGGGCACTTGGAAGATCACCTGCAACGCGATAGCGAGCACAAAAGCGTGGAGCCTTCCTAATAGTAATAGGAAGATCCTCATTACCATCAGGCACCGTAGAGTGACTTGTGGGACCATCATCAACAGGCAGCTCAGTGGAGTCAACATGCACCTGTGCAGGAGAATCTGGTGACGTAAACGGAGATGGCCCTTGCAAAGTCAAGTAAGGTCTACTGTACATGAGCATCGGTCCATGTAGCTTCTCAAAATCATCCACGTACTCCCTAGAGTCTAAAGTGAAAGGTAGGGGAGTCGAGATAGGAATATCCTCAAGCTGGACAGGGGGAAAGGGCATCGGGGCAGGTGCATCTAAAGTAGACATCCGGTGGCCCCTAATAGAAAAATAAGGCACCTTCTCATGAAAGGTGACATCCATACTAACATAGTGTCTCCTACCAATGGGATCATAATATTTGTAGCCTTTCTGAGTGGTACTGTAACCCAAAAATATACACTTGACCACACGGGAAGTAAGCTTATCCCTACCAGGACCAAGAATGTGAACAAATGAAACACAGCCAAAAACTCGAGGGGCACAATTAACAAATCTCTATCTGGATACAATATCTGATACAGAATTTGCTCACGAAGGACCGAACTAGGCATCCTGTTAATTAGGTAGCAAGTAGTCAAAATGGCATCTCCCCAGTAGGAAGATGGAACATTGTGATGTATCAACAATGTCCAGCCATATCTAAGAGATGTCTATGTTTCCTTTCTGCCATACCATTTTGCTGGGATGTATGGGGGCAGGAGGTTTGATGTATGATGCCTAGGGAGCTATAAAACTGGGCTAGTCTCCTTGTGCAAAACTCAAGTGCATTGTCGGTTCTAATAATCTTTACAATCGTACAAAATTGAGTCTGATCTGATTAATTAACATCTCATTTGTATTTCTTGCATTTGACTTACTACGAAGCAAAAAGGTCCATGATAGTCGGGAGAAATCATCAACAACCACCAAGTTGAAGCGAAATACCTTCCTGTCTGGAGTACGACTCGGGTCCTGTATATCCATTTTTGAGTAAGTCAAAACATGCAGATGACGCAACCGTAGTGCTAGAAGAATAGCTGGAATGATGATGCTTGCCTAGTTGGTAAGCGTTACAAAGAAGATCAGTAGCAGGTGATAAATGAGGAATAACCCGTCTCAATCGATCTAGAGAGGGATGTCCCAGCCGACGGTGCCACTGAAGTGTTGTCCCTACCTTGTAAGCCACATTTGCCTGTCCAACAACTGCCAATGGAGACTGAGCTAAGCGGTATACGCCTCCTTCCTTGTGTCCACCACCAATAGTTTTCCCTGTGAATTTGTCCTGGAAAACACACCCCACATTATCAAAGATTGCTCTGTAGTTGAGCTCTTTGATAATCTTGCTAACTGACAACAAATTGATCGGAAAATCGGGAACAAATAGAACATTGGGTACTCTTAAGGTAAGGAATATAGTAATTACCCCCTCGCCTTGGACCTGAGAAAGGTGTCCATCAGCCACCTGAACAGTCCTGCCAGGAGGAACATCACGCACCATGCGGAAGCACTCCCGGTCTCCACTAAGATGCCTGCATGCCCCGAAATCAATTAACCATCCATCATCTGCAAAAGAAGCAAGAGCTACAGTATCTAAAGTGGTAGACACCACAACCTCATCCTCTTTCGTAACAATCTCATCGGTTTGCTTGATAGCTTTAGTCATAGTATGAACATTAACCTATCTTGCCAGGGAATATACTAGTGGCCCACTGCCTACTACCCTGTCAACGACGACACCCCCTACCTCGTGTAAAAGGGCCTCATCGTCTATTTAGGTGACATTGTGTGACATAATGGTCTCTGTCAAGACTGATTAGTCCTGCTTCCGTAGTGGCCTCCATCATGAACTGAACAATTCTCGGTGAGTTCAACATGTCCAAATGGAGCTAAACAACTCCTTATCAATCAATAAAACAGACTGCATCAACGCTTCCTTAAGCTTGCCATCATTCTCAAATAGAGAGCTATCCGTGTAGCCTGTCTCACAAGGTCAATCGTGGGCTGCTGTGCCACCACCGTGCTCCTGTAGCGTTGTCGCAGACTCAACTTGGTTGCTGTGCCAGCATTGTGCTTCTATAGCGCCGCCACAGGCTTGTGAACTGCTACGCCACCTTCACTGCCTGCAGTGCACCTGCAGCATTGCCACAGGCTCACCACGAGACGAGCTGCTGCGCTACCGTCGGAGGTCAGATCGACCTCCAACCTTGCTGCTGCATCGCCTCCAACCCCCTAAAGGGTCTCCGCAGGCCCAACAAGCTGCTGTTGTGCTGCTGTCGGAGGCTAGATAGGCCTCCAAGGGCACTGCAGCGTCGTTGCACGCAACCCTCGGTGTTGCAGCACCGCCGCTGGAGCCTAGGAAGGGCTCCAAAGTCGTGGTGCCATTGCAATCAACCCTCGGTGTTGCAGCGCCGTCGCCGAAGGCTAGGAGAGCCTCCAAGCTCGCCGCATCGCCACCTCAAGTGTCGCCTGGGTGCTGCTGACGATGCAGCAAGCTCACCCGCGTCGCCGCGTGCGCTACTGGAGCTCCGCCGATAGCCGCTGCCGCTTACAAGGGAGAGAGGTGATTAGGGGTTGGTGGTTAGGGTTTTGGTGGCTATGATGGGTCGGATACCTAGAGCCACGGTCTAAGACCGGTGCTCTAATACCAAATTGGATGAAATGACTTAACTTGAATTAGAAACCCCAGGGCTCTCTTATATAGAGAGACTGAAAGGGTGAAAGTACACAAGTCTCTGAGGAGCAAACCAAACCCAACATAAAAATAAAAATATAAAATATGTGCTAACAATACAAGACCAAGCACCACCAACTGGAACATCACCCTCTGTCGGCAGCACCAGGCCACCGATGGTGAGGGCGGCGGCGACAACGCCTCCTGCGATTGGCAACAGCGATCGGTGGGTGACAGTGGTGGCAACACCCTCCATAGCCGGCGGTAGCGATTGGTGGTCGGTGGCAGCGCTGGAAAACCTCTCTCTAGTGTCGTTGCTGCTACTGCTGCGCTTCATCATGCTTTCAGTAATTAAATCCCCTTTACGTTGGTGATTTGATCATCTTTTTGGTGGGTATTTGACGGGATATCGGAGCACCGGCCTAGGACTGCTGTTTTGATGCCATGTCGAACCAAAACGATGCATTGACATCCAAAAGAAATCCTAGCCCTCTTTTTATGTAAGAGAGAACTGGACAGATCACATAAGTATCCCCTAAGGATAAAAGAAATAACAAATACTCCCTTACAACTCAACAAGTTCTATTATGTCAACTTTTACATTGAATCCACCACTTACCCCACCGCGCAATCAAACACCTTAACCTCGCTTATGCCACACACCAACTTATCTTGGTTGCATCTTATCTAACTGCAAAACTCAGCCTCAATGTATTATGTTGCATTTTCTTAGGTGAGCTGTGTAAGGATGCTCTCTGGAGAGCGTGTTCTTACTGCCTCACATGATGGCACTGTAAAGATGTGGGATGTTAGGACAGACACCTGTGTGGCTACTGTTGGCCGATGTTTGGGTGCTGTACTGTGCATGGAGTATGATGATTCCACAGGAATATTAGCTGCTGCAGGAAGGGATGAGTAAGTCCTTTCTCATTTCAAATTTTCAACTGAAACTTAACTTGTATTGGCTTTTGTTTTAGATTACAAAGTAGTTTATTAGTACTAACGTAAACTCTAGCAGGGTGGCTGCTGTTTGGGATATTCGTGCTGGTCGACAAATGTATAAGCTAGTAGGGCATACTAATTGGATTAGGTAAGCATGATTAATTGATTGAGATGAATTTGTATATTTTTATTCTTATTCATGCAACAATATCCATTCAAAGCATTGCGTTGATGACACAGGTCAATTAGGATGGTTGGAGACACTATAGTTACTGGCAGTGATGACTGGACAGCAAGAATTTGGTGTGTTTCCCGAGGATCATGTGATGCTGTCCTAGCATGTCATGCAGGCCCAATTTTGTGTGTTGAATATTCCCCAACGGACAAAGGAATAATTACTGGTTTGTCCGTTACTGGTTGTCAACAATTATTGCAGCTGTCTTATATTCTGTTTTGATGGTAGAGCATTGCTGTTAAGAAAATTTCTTATATGCCAGCATAATGCATGTACTAATGCTATATCAGCTACTTTTAATTTATTTTGATTATTTTAATTTCAAAGAAATTACTTGGTGTGGTTAACCTCATTCACACAAGAAACAGCCGGAAAGCACACTGCAGCGGAGTTTTATTTCTGTAGTTGGCTTTTATTATACTTTAATTATTGTACTTAGTTATTGTACTAGTCTACGTTGGTGCCCATGTTGAGCAAAGAAGCTAGTTTTGATATGTCATTGCTTAATGCAGCCCAAGACGTGGAAGAGTTCTTACATGAGAGATGGATGTGAGTAAATGAGTTAATCTAACAGCATTTGGGAATTTCTTCGTTAAAAAAAAGGGAACTTGAGTTATTGGTTCTTTGATTGACAAGCTCATGGAGGTTGTCTATATAGTGATTAGGAGACTGTTCAAATCTTATTTCTATGAGAAAAAATGGTCGGTAAAGGGTCCTTTTCGAAAAATGGTGTTGTTTATGAAAGGTGAAAGCTTGAAATGGCACTACCATCCATAAGGATTTGAAAGAGTTAAAAGATTTGGAGACTGGATTATTATGATAAAAGTATTCTTGCATGGAAAGATTGTTATACTATTTCCACTTATGCACTCATGGGGTTGGCTAAATGGTGATACCATTTCCACTTATGCTTCATTAGCCCATCGTCTTTTGAAAACCTTAATGACCAACTTCCCCCTTTTTAACCTTCAAAGACATCTTCATCTGACAAATGAGTTAACAATCTATGTTGACATATCCCCTTCGGTCTTTGTTGTTATTTTTTGCTTTACTATTTTTGTCATTTCTATTTCCTATCTGGACATGTTATGTTATTTTTCCCAACACCTCATCTCTATATAAAGAGGTGTAGGGTTCTTTGATATAATAGATTTGATCATCTTTTCCCACTTGGTATTGGAGCAGTGCTAGATTAGTGCCCTAGGTACCACCACCAAACAAGCCTTCCATATCCACCACCATCACCCCTTCTCTCTCTTCCTCGCCAGATCAGCCTAGCACCAGCCTTCTTCTCCCTCTGATTGGTGATGCAACACCACCACCACCAGCGTCGCCGTTGGTGTTGTCTTCCTCATGCACCACCACTGAGGGCCACCTGAGCCTTTAGCAATGTTGCCTACTGCTGCCAGGGGCCTCCACCAGTAGCTTGATCTACCGTTGGGGCTTCTACTATGTCACCTGGTCTCCTACAACCCCATATGTCGCCACTAGGGGACTTCATGGGCAGTGAAGTGGTGCCTCTTACTACTAGATTTGGGGCACCTTAGTAGGGGCGTTGTGCGTCCTCCTCCCTCTTCTCATTCTTCAAGGTCCATGAGGAGGGGTTGCACTGTAGGGGTTAATCTTGGCCGCAACAGGTGTAGCTACACCTTGGTTGGTCTGAAAATTAATTGTTCAGACCCTACTTCTCATGATTGTAATATGAGTTGATGATCTAGTTGTCTTTTGTTATCCCACATGGATATCTGATGATCTAATGGCTTAGTGTCTCTCCATGTTATTTTTAGTTTCATGGTTGAAGTTAGTATGATGATATCCAAATTTGAGGCGTGTGCGAGCCTCTTTCTTAATCCTAGGATGGAACTAGATGGGATAAATTATTCTTGATAGTCACAATGTGTATGATGACCACGGAAAGTCATGATCAGAATTATAATATTCTTTGACCAGAAGCTAAGAGGAAGGTAATTCCAACCACAGATTATGCAGCAGCTGTAGTGACAAGGGAGATATCTAATATTATTATTATCTCTTGGAGTGAATATGAGACATCACTCTAGGCGTATAGGTAGTATGGGGCTTCCCGAGTAGATTCAACTTGTTTGTCTCGAGCATGAGATGTAGATTGGCTTGTTAATTCAGGAGCTTCTCAGCATATTTGTGGTAATGAGAGACGGTTCACTACTATTCATCTGTTTCCACCAGGTAGATCTATGCAGGTCATTGATGGGAGGCAGGCACCCATATCAAGTCAAGGGGAGGTTTGTGTGGCCCCATACTTAAAGTTGGAGAATGTTCTTTCAGCTCCTAACTTCCTACTGAGTCTGCTATCAGTGAGTTAGATTACGAAGGGTTTGAATTAGGGTGATCTTTAATGCTATGTCCTTTCCTTTTGAGGATATTCTCACTAGACTCACTATTGGATGTGGTTGTAAGGAATGTGGTGTCTATTGTCTTCTGTAGTCGCCTTATGTAGGACATGCTTCTATCTCGTCAGGAGGTGCCACTAGCTACTTGTGGCATCTTAGGTTTGGTCATCTTCCTCTATTGAAGCTTAGATGGATGCTGCCACAAATTTCTCCTACTGCCACTTTTGAGTGTGAGGATGTCAGCTTGGGAAGCATAATAGGAGTACCTTTCCTAGGAGTCCACATTAGGGTTCCCAAGCCTTATTCCAGTTGCTACATATGGATATCTGAGGGCCTAGTCAAGCTCTAGATCGTCTTAGACACAGATACTATTTGACTATTATGGATGACTTTTCTCGCCTTACCTAGATATTTCTGTTGAAGGCCAAATCTGAGGCTGGTGACACGATTCATTTCTTTTTAGCAAAGATCAGGACTCTGTGTAAGGCAAAGGTGAAAACCATTAAATCAGACAATGCATTGGAATTCTGCATCACTTCATTGAACACCTTGTAGCGTGAGATGTGGTATTTACTGCTTGTTATCTTATAAATTGGATGCTATCCACTGTTCTCGATGAGCAAATTCCCTACTCCATCTTGTTTTCTGATAGTGATCTATTTGAAGTGCCTTGGGTTTTTGGATGCATTACATTTGTGCACATCCATGGGCCCAACAGGGATACACTTGCTCCTCGCGAAGTCAAGTGTGTTTTCCTTGGATACTCGTAGACTCAGAAAGGATATTGATGTTATGATCCTGTTGGGAGACATTCCTATGTTAGTCCAGATGTCATCTTTCATGAGCACATTATGTATTTTTCTATTGCAGGGAGACGTCTTTCTCCTGAGCTTATTGAGGCTCCCATGCCTATTCCACCTATACCACTGGGGGCGATTCCTATCACTGAGACTGGGTCTTAACCGTCGGAGTTGGCACCCTCTAGAACAGAGCGATTTCTTGAGCCTTCGATCACTTATAGGCTTCCTATTACATATCGGCAGGGATCCTCTTCCTTTGATCTTACGCCAGCCCAGCTTTAGATGCCCACAGGAGACATCCAGAGTGACAATGTAGGGAGTTCCCAGGATGATAGTAGAGAGTATGTACCCAATGCAGAGATAGAGTCAGAGCAGTTGCCGGATGCAATGCCAGCTGATCTTGACCTTTTGATAGTTGTTTGAAAAGCTCCTCAGAGTTGTGTCAGATATCCAGTTGTTGGGGCCTTGTCCATACAGGGACTTGGGACTACCTTTCGACAGTTCTCTTGTACGTTATTAGCAGTGTAGATCCCTTCCACGTATCAACAAGCCATGCTCGATCCAAAGTGGCATCAAGCCATGGAGGATGAGATGGTTGATCTTCATTCTCATTCCCGTGTTTCTTGGAAACTTACTACTTTACCTGAGTATGCAACAATGGTTGGATGCTATTGACATATCCCCACTTTGTTAGCTCCTACGGTCTTCCTTATTTGTTATTTCCTTTTTTATTGTTTCCATATATGATAGTCCCTGTATGCTAATTGCCTTTATAGTAGTTACCTTAGTTGTGATCTCCTGTAGAGCAATTGTTAGATAGCTATTCGGACAACTATAATTTGGAGACCCAAGATAGATCGCCATCATACCCTCTAAATGCAATGTTCTTGTGAAGAGAAAAAACCATCATTCTTTTCAACTAAAGAAACCTAGCCTCTTTTATAGAGAAGAAACCAAGAAAATTACATGAGCAGCCTAATAAAACAAAAAAAAAGCAATAAAGTCCCTCAACTATAGGAAACGTCTACACTCGCCCTCAAGTTAGGGCCTAAATATCTATCAGTCAAACTTGCTGCATAAAAAATCATGATGCTTTTTCTTAAGGGCCTTCATGACAATGTCAGGTAACTGTAACTTTGAAGTGACATAGAGTGTTGATCTTCCCATCCAAAACGACATTACGAATAAAGTGGCAGTCGACTTTAATGTGCTTCGTATGCTCATGGAAAATAGGATTTGAGGCAATTAGGTTGCTGATTTGCTATCAAAATATAGTGGGACTAAAGCATCAATAGTAATACCAAGGTCTGTAGGAAGCCAACAACCTACATGATCTTATTTGCAACATGAGCCATGGCATTATACTCGACCTTTGCTTTAGAGCGGGCAACAACATTCTGTTTCTTGCTTCACCATGAGATAAGATTTCCTCCGAGAAAAACAACATACCTAGAAGTGGACCTACAATCATTAATGGAACTAGCGTAGTTCGCATTAGAATAAGCCATAATATCTGTAGACTATCCCGATATTAGAGTCCTAAGCCTGGACTGCCCTTGAGGTATCTCAATATGAGACACACCTTACCCTAGTGACTATAGCGAAGAGCTTGCATATGCTGACTAGCTCTGCTAATAGCAAAATTGATGTTTGGTATAGTAAAAATATAGTAATCTCCCAACCATGCTCCTATATCTCGTGACATCCTCATATAGGGGATCATCCTTATTTGTATCTCACTGTTGTGCCTCAATCGATATGCTAGATGGCTTGGCAGTAAGAAGGCCAGCCTTCTTCAGCATATGTAAAGTATATTGTCTCTGGGATAGGGATAGATGCGATCCTTGTTGGACCACTTCAATCCCAAGGAAGTATCTTAAGATGCTAAGGTCTTTACTCACAAAGGTAAAGTGTAAAAAAGCCTTGGTTTGGCAAATACCTTCCTTATCATCTCCTCTTAGCACCACGTCATCCACATAGACATCCAACAATACAACTCTACTGGCAGACGTAACTCCTATTCTTTGAATAAAGATCGAATGATCTGATGATGATCTATGGAACCTGATTTTCTGTATCTCAATACTAAAGCACTCAAATCAGGCTCTGGGATTCTGCTTTAGGCCATAGATGGCCTTCAAGCAGCAAACACACTCCCCCTGTGTGCCATAACTAGGTGGCTATCTCATATATACTTCTACTAGGTCACCATACAAGAATGCATTGTCATTGTCCAAGTGGTACAGCGGCCACTCTCGATTTACTGCCACTAAGATAATAATTCGGATATAGGAAATACATGCCACTGGGGAGAACGTCTCCATTGTAGTTAATGCCATAGGTTTGTGTAAATCCCTTGGCTACTAATCAAGCCTTGGACCTACCAATTGTCCCATCTGCTTGATACTTAATAGTGTACACCCATTGACAATCCACCACAGTAGCATCGGGAGGACATGAAACTAGTTCCCACGTTCCTCTAGATTGAAGTGCGTCCATCTCCTCATCCATGGCAGCACACCACTTAGGGTCTTAGGAAGCTTGGGCATAGTCCCTAGGCAGAATTGTGGCGGTAATAGTAAAGGCAAACTATCTGACTTCTTCCTGTAAGTGAGATGTCCCAATGTAGTGAGACAACGGGTGCAACGTGCAGGAGCGGGTAGGCTTCTGCAATGCAATAGGTTTAGTATCATCTATCTCAGACACATCGGTGCCATAGAAGTAGGGGAAGGTGATGGATCATGAACCTCTAGAGCCATAGAAAGAGGTGTTGGGGAATCCTGTTAGTTATTTTATTTTTCTGGTGCTGATTGTTATTTTCTTTTCTTTGTGGGGTTATACTGTAATTTGCACCCACCTCTCTATATATAAAGAGAGGTAAGGTTTGAGAATAAATCAAGTGTTTCATTTCCTCCTACTTGGTATCAAAGTGGTGATCTAGTATCCCACCAAATACATAGGCCCCACACCTCCACTGTCCCTCCCCCTCTTCTCCCTCCACACGCCGCAGATCAGCAATGTTGGTTAGATTAAATCTGTTACTACTGCTGCCCACGTGCCATCGCTGGCGGCAGCCAGTGCCGCCAGTGACTTTCCCAACTAGCAGCGATGCAAATAAGGGGAGGGTAGCTCCAGGAGATGGCACTAAGGCTTTTCCAGGCCTAGCTCAAGCCTGCCCCTAACCGGGGGGTGCCTCTCTTCAGTTCTTGGGTTGGAATCCGGGCTTCGTTTGCCTTGGAATCCATGCCCAAGGTCTGAAATCAGATCTACACGTTTTTTTTTTTATGATCTGAATTTTTTTTTTCAGATTTGAACTGGGTTGGTTGTGTCCACAGATCTAATGCAGTTCTTTCATATTGGTATGATCTTCCCATGATTCAATGCTTTAGAGCTTTTTTTTCCTTAATGGATTTGTGGTTCTGCTGTAAGGTATGGCCTCTTCTGATGTTGAGCCAAGCACCATTGCCAAAAGAGGTGATATAGTGACCATTGTATGGAGTGAGTATGAGAGGCTACTCTAAGGTCTTAGCCAACATGATGAGTTTCAAGGAGCCATCGAGTTGGTGTCCATTACACATGATAGGAATCAGGGTAGTGCAAAGTGGCTAGTTTATTCAAGTGTTTCATGACATCTTGGTGGAGATTGGAGTTGTTTTAGTCACTCAGATCTATACCTGCAGGCAGGACTGTTCAAGTTGCAGATGGGGGGCACTCTAGGATGGTCAAGGGGAGGTACTAATGACTTCTACTTTGAGATTGTCTGATGTTTTGCATGTGCTAGACTTTCCTATCAACTTACTCTCGATCAGCAAGATTACTAAGGAGCTTAATTGTCGTGCCATCTTTGATGATATGGGATGCATCTTTCAAGACAAGCTGAAGGAAAAGACGACTGATAATGGAAATGTAGAGGGTGGTGTTTATTATCTGGTTTAGACGCCACTTACTGTTGCATGTCTAGGAGAAGTCTCTTTGGCTATTGTGAGTGCATATCAGTGGCACCTCCGACTTAGACATCTTCCTCTAGACAGCCTTCAACGAGTTATTTGCCATATATCTCTTGTAGCTCCGATCAGTTGCGATGCTTGTCAGATGGGTAACCACCACCATGCCTCCTACCCTGTAAGTACCCGTCCTACGTCAATGGGTTTGTTTGAGTTGTTACATATGTATAAGGATCTATGAATATGTAGCAGCATAATTTAGGCCAAGTCTAGACAAGAAGAAGTGAATGGCGAACTCTGTACAATAATCCTTCTGGGTAGAACAAGTACAAACAAGCTTACAAGCATTATATTTCTCTCTAGAAGTCCTTTCAAAGCAGAATAATATTGAGAGAGTGAGCGACCCTCCTGCTTCAACTCAAACAACTCATGATGTATCTGAAAGACCATAGAAGAATTTTTCTCATGAGAATAAGTCTCTGAGACTATCTCACATCCGTTTTGTCATCTTGTAGTACATAATCTCATCTCCAATACGTGGAATAATGCGATTCATCAACCAAGCACATACCATAACATTATCCTTCTTTCAAGATGCATTTTTCCCTTGTCTTATCAGTAGGCTTTGACATCAATAAAATATGATCTTATCGTGTCCCTCCACCAATGTTTGAGATCATTTTGCATAGTTAGTCTCATCAAGTATGATTATGAGACCAAAAAATGAACTCTTATAAGTCACTTTATCTGATGTGGTACCCGATGTGACTTTAGATTCCGAAGAAGCCATCGTGAGCCTCCAGACAAAGAATATGTGCCAAAACCAAGATCTGAAATTCTAAATTATATCTTGAGTTGAAAATAGGAGATCAATTAATAAACATGAATTTTTGGGCAATAGACAACCCAAAAAACCATGTTGCAGTTCCCAGTAGCCTTCACGAGATCAGATTATCCCCACTAAAGCGAAGATCTGCCCCAATAGGATCGACACGGTCGTTGGAAAGGCCCCACTCTATTGCTTAGGGTGCTTTGCCCTGCAGGGGCGATACCAGTGGTCACTGGCCCTGCTCCGTTGGCGTTGGCAGTTGCTGGTGCTGCTGGAGCAGTGTCTGCAGCTATTGCTGGCCCTGCAGCCGCCGTTGATGGCTACTAGTAGCCCTAGTGGTTGCTGGCATCACCAATGAGAGGAGAGATCTAGGGCTAGGGTGGGAAGGTTTCAGGGCTTGGTTAGCGTGGGAAGGTTTAGGAGAGAATGAATCAACTTATTATTCCAATAAACTGTACACCTCTTTATATTGAGGAGGTGTAGGAAAATTACACGAGATGTCCAACAAGAAAAATAAAATAACATGCCACATAATAAAAGATAAAGAAATTAGGGAATATGTCAGCAACCATGTGAAGAGAAACGATCATTTTGTTCAACTAAAGAAATCCTAGCTTCTTTTATAAAGAAGAGATTGGGAAAATTACATAGGCAGCGTAATAAAACAATAAAGATAGCAGGAAGGTCCCTCAACTATAGGAAACGCCCACAGTTCGCAAGGGTATCCACGGCCACATTAAAAAGGAGAGGCACGAGAGAGCATCCCTGTCTAACACCACGCTAGGCTTGGGTTTGACATTGCAAGGTCTGCCGTTTACTAGCACAGAGAGAGGTAATAGTGATGCATCTCTTAGCCAATTGAATCTAGACCTTTGGGAAATGCTACTTCTTAAGCACCTCCCACGAGTAGCTCCATGAGATAGAATCATAGGAAAGATGGAGCCTTAGACCTCTAAGCCGTAACCATTTCCTCTACCAAAATGAAGGATTCTTGCAACAGCTGCCACTTAAGAAAGGATGATTGGATTAGGCTAATCAATTCCAGCAATACACTCGGCATGTTAACCAACATCTTAACAACAATGGGATGCAATGCATTTGACAATGCATTGGGCCTAAAATCATCGATCCTTTTGGCCCACGGCTTCTTTGGCTCAACAATAAATGGAATTTATCAAGTCTCTCGAATCCACAGATGTTGACCATAAGTTCTTTAATCATTTCCACAATATCCTCCTCAACTATATCCCACAATTCTTTAAAAAAGAGCACCTAGAAGCCATCAAGTCCAAGAGGACCTTCCACCTTCATACCATGGATGGAAGATAGAACTTCCTCTGTAGTGACATCCTGAACCAGATCCACCCGCATGCCATCATCAAAAGTCATCAAGTCAACCTCCCCCATTCACCATCTCCCTAGTGGCCTCCTTCTAGTGAATTCATGGAAATGACTCTGGAAGGCTTCAAAGATCTGCTCCCTAGATGTGATCATCTCCTCCCTAATAGTGAGACCACTGATTAGATTGGACCTCCTTTTTGGTGCTAGCCAACGGTTGGAAGCACGTATTTGAGTCCAGTGGAACGAAATGAAGAATCTTATTCCTAAAGAAAACCCTACACCTCTTTATATAGAGAGAGGTGTTGGGACAATTACATAAGAGAACCAGGCAAATACATAAAATAAATTAATAGTCCTTGACAAGTATAAAACATAAAGGATAACTAAGGTGCTCAATACTCCCCCTTAAGCTAGAGCATAGATATCTATCATGCTCAGTTTGTCACAGCAAGTCTCAAATGCAGATCTAGCAAGACTCCTGGTAAACATATTTGTTGTTTGGTTCTCTGAGGCAACTAATAAGGTGAATAGAAGTCCTCTCTTAATCAGATTTCTAGTGTAGTGACAATCAATCACTATATGTTTCGTGTGCTCATGAAACATAGAATTGTTTGCTATGTAGGTAACTGCTCTGTTGTCACATCTCATCTACATTGGCTCCTCAATCTTGAATGCAAGTCAAGTAAGGCAGATCCGATCTACACAACTTTAATTGTCGTCTGTGCCATCGCTCTGTCCTCTAACTTTACGCTCGAGTGAGACAACGCTCTGCTTCTTGCTCCTCTAAGTTACCAGATTACCTGCCACATAAGTACAAAATGTGGTAGTGGATTTCCTGTCAGAAAGACAACTTGCATAGTCTACATTTGAGTACCCCACAATGGTGGTAGACCTACCTTTCTTGAACAGTAGTCTATGTCCTTGTGTGCTTGTTTCAGGTACCTAAGCACCTGCATGGCAGCATCCTAGTGTTGCTTGGTCGGCCTATTCATAAATTGACTAAGCTTGCTAACTGCAAGAGATATCTGGGCGTGTAATGGTGAGGTAGAGCAGCCCTCCAATCAACTGTCTCTAGCCTCTACTCTCTATAGCCTGACTTAGATTCATATAAGTGCATCTTTGGATCCATGGGTATGTTGGAGGATTTAGGTCCCAACATCCCAGTCTCCTACAGTAAGTCAAGAGCATATTTCCTCTAGCTAAGGACAATCCTGCTCTTTCTTCTCACCATCTCTATGCCCAAGAAGTATCTCAATGAGCCTAAATCCTTCATAACAAATTTCTCTGCTAGCCTCTGCTTGACCTCAACTATCTCAGTTGTATCATCACCGATGATGATGAGGTTATCTATGTAGACAAGGAGGGCAACAATCCCCTTGTCTGTCTTCCTCACAAACAATGAATGATCAGAAGTAGACCGAATAAATCTCATATCTTCAACAATCTCTGATAGCTTCTAAACCAGGCTCTCAGACTCTGCTTGAGGCCATATATCGCCTTCTTTAACTTTGCACACACACTCCCCCTAAGTCTCAAAGTCGATTCACCATACAAGAAGTCAGTCTTGACATCCAGTTGATATAATGGCCAGTCAAAATGAGTAGTAACAGAAATGAGAAT
This sequence comes from Thalassia testudinum, assembly GCA_037157565.1. NCBI lineage: Eukaryota > Viridiplantae > Streptophyta > Magnoliopsida > Alismatales > Hydrocharitaceae > Thalassia > Thalassia testudinum. The sequence continues at coordinate 17,619,763 of JAZHRO010000026.1, read as the reverse complement.
CTGCATAGTAGGAAGCCAGGCTATAGGGGAGAAGGTGTCAAAGAAATCCACCCCATAGGTTTGGGAGAATCCCTTTGCCACAAGACAAGCCTTGTACGGAGAAATAGATTTGTCTGGATTATATTTCACATCAAAGACCCAACAGCAGCCAACGGTGCGTACATCAGGAGGTAACAGAGTAAGATCCCATGTCTGCCAAGACTGGAGTGCAGTCATCTCATCCTTCATGACCCGATGCAATTTCGGATCGAGCATAGCTTGCTGATAAGTGGTTGGTATTTGTGCAGAAGTAAGGGCATCTGTGAATAAGGCAAATGGGCGACTTAGACAATCAGAAGAAACTGCCCCTACCACTTGATGGTGTGCATAGCTCCTAGGGGTCTTCTGAATAGTAATCGGGAGATCCATATCATCAAAGGGAGACTCGGTCTCAACAGATGGCTCAGATGGGGAGCCATCATCATCACTAGGAGGAGACTCAGAGGCAACTGGTATAACACCTGCAAGATCATCACCACACCCACAATGGTCAATAGTCTCAACACATACCTGCTGTGGGAGGATGATGGTGCTAAAGAGTGGGGGTATATTGTCGATATGTCACTGGTTTCCTAAATACCGGTGGAGGATCTCTAAACCAAGCACAACTAGTATCTGGTGATACAATTTGGGTAGCAGGAAAGTTACCGAACTAAATGGAAGGAATATGCATAGGATCCCTCTTTACCTCAAGTCTCAATTGTTTAGTAGTAACGGAAAAATATGGGATTGCCTCATGAAAAGTAACATCTATACTAACATAGTGCCTCTGCTGTAGGGGATCATAGCTCCTGTAGCCTTCCTAGGTGTGATTGTATCCCAGAAAGACATTTGACTACTCTAGGGGCAAGTTTATCTTTACTTGGCCGAGTGATATGCACAAAGGCTACACAGTCGAAGATCCAAGGTGGCAGTTGAGATAGCTCTCGATCTAGGTACAGTATCTGCCATGGTACCTGCTAAAAAATAACAGAGCTAGGCATCCTGTTAATCAAGTTGCACATAGTAAGCACTGCATCTCTCCAATGCTATGATGGTACATAATGGTGAATCAATAGAGTTTGAGCCATATCCAAAAGATGTTGGTGCTTTCTCTCGGCTACCCCATTCTGCTGGGATGTATGGGGACATGTGGTCTGATAAACAACTCCCTGGGATCTATAAAAACTCTCATCCGAGTAGTACAAAACTCGAGCGCATTATTAGTATGCATAACTTTGATAGTAGAAGCAAATTGATTCTTTATTTCAATAATAAAATGCTTAATTACAGACCCAACATCTGACTTATTCTTTAATAAAAATATCCAAGATAGTCTTGAATAATCATCGACAATCACCAAATAATGTCTTAGTCGATCTGGAATTTGACTAGGACCCCATACGTCTAAATAAAGCAAATAAAAAACAGACTCAGAACTGGTAGAACTAGTAGGATAGGTGAATCTATATGCTTTCCCATCTGACATACATTACAATGAATCTCAATGGCTTAGGAAAGATGAGAGATGATATGGCGAAGCCTTTCTAGCGATAGAGGACCAAGGCAATTGTGCCGCTGTAAGGCACTCCCTGCAGCAAAACACACATCCCCCTTGCAATGTGAGTCAATTGGAATCTGAGACAGGTGATACATACCCCCTTCTTCATGTCTGCTACCAATCATTATCCCCGTGAGCTTGCCTTGAAACACACAACCAACGTCATCAAAAATCACCCTGCAATTAAGATCTTTTGTAATTCTGCTAACAAATAACAAGCTCATCGGAAAATTTGGAACAAATAGAATAGTAGGCAACTTCATATTGGGGGTGACTGGCACCTCCCTGACCACTAACTTTGGTGTACCTCCCATCTGCTACCTGAACTGCCCAACCAGGACGTACAGATTGAAAATGCTAAAAGTTCTTGTGATCACCATTTAAATGTTGTGATGCACTCGAATCTACCAATCAAGTAGACTTGTCAGAAACAGCAAAAACGCACCCTATACCTAAGGAGGCAATGTCAGCAGTGTTTGAAGGGGAAGACGAAGTCTCTTGAGTAATCTAAGCAAGCCTCTGGACTACAGCATTATACTCAGAACGTGACACTTTGTCAGACTTTGTCTCAGAAGTAGTAGCAACTTGATTGGCCATGGGAGGTCTCCCATACTTAAACCAGTAAGAGGCCTCCACATGACCAATCCTACCACAGAAAGTGCACGTGGGATGTGGTTTGCCTGTTTGTCCTCTGCCACGACCACGCCCACTATTAGAAGATAAACCTCTAGTACCTCGACCTCCACAAACAACCAATGTGGAAGTCTATCCATTGATCATAGGAGTAGGAGTAGCCACTATGATCCGGTTCAGTCAGCTATAAGTCTCCTTAAGGATGAAAGCTCCAACAGTGTCAGAATTTGAGAGCGTGCAGGGTCATATTCTGGGCCTAATCTAGAAAGAAAGTGCAGAACTATTGTCTCCTTGTAATATCCCCGCAAAGTATCACACACGCACATAGGCCTGCACGCTTTGTACTTCTCCAGAAGCCCTTTCAACGTGGCATAGTACTATGTCAAGGGTTGTCCCTCCTGTCCGAGCTAGAATTCTTCTCGTGGAAATGTGTCATGTAGCGTATCCCACATCTCCTTAGCAATCCTATAATACATGATGCTATCTCCAATCTGTGGCAAGACATCATTCATGATCCACGCTCTCATCATAACATTGTCCTTCCACGAGGCGTACTTCCCAGTCTTGTTCTGAGGCTTTATCTCCAGTAAGTGGTGCTCCTTGTCATGACCCTTAACAGTCATTAAGAACGTTTAAGACCAACGAGCGTAGTTGGTCTCATCCAACTTCACAATTGGGATGAACGGGTTTTTGTAGTGCCTGATCTCCTAACTACTCTGATGTCACCTCAGAAGATGAAGATGAAGACATGATGCTCCAAAGCTATGGGAAGACGCCAAAATCAAATCTGAAATATGATTTTCAGATCTACAGAATCACTTAGATCACAAAAGAGAATGATCTAACATGAAATCCAAGCTATCTCTTCCTTGGAAGTCACGTTAGACACGCATAGTAGCCTTCCAACAGTTGGTAGGGGTCTATTAGGGTCTAGAGGCACTCCTAGAGGCCCTCAAAGGAGGGCTACTACCCTCCTCGCTGTGCTGGATTGATAAGACCCATCGGTGACTCTACTGCCCACCTGTGGAAGATCTGCTGCTGTAGCATATCACCGTTGCCGCCCTTAGCCTAGAGGTACCAAGCTTGCTGCTACAGGTGTCCCTACAATGCTACTACAGAGGTCGAGTGCCCTTGCAGCGCAACAAGCCTCTTCAATGCTGCCAATGACGCCTCTTGCTGGCTATGTCGTCATTGGTGAGAAAGATGGAGATGGTGAGCGACGTGGGGAGAGGGTTAGGGTTTTGGTGGAAGGGGTTGGTGGCTTGTTTCGGTAGAATACCCGAGCACCGATGTAGGATCACTGCTCTGATACCAAGTGGGACGAAATGAAGAATCTTATTCCCAAAATAAACTTTACACCTCTTTATATAAAGAGAGGTGTTGGGAAAATCACATACGAGAATCAGGAAAAAACGTAAAATAAATGAATAGTCCCTAGCAAGGATAAAACATAAAAAGTAACTAGAGTGTTCAACAAGTCTCCCTTTTTAAGCCACAACTATCATAACTTATGCCTACAATCCATCTGCTTCTTAAAGTCCTGTTGAACCAGTGATTGCAAATGTAGCCTCTCCCCAACTCGGCCTCCAATAGTGGTCTAGTATCCTTAGTTCTATCCAAAGCAGAAATACCCTCCAGGGCTTGACGCCTTGACTACTCCTTTCTCTCCTTAATCCCCTTTATATAAACTATCAAATTTGTTCTGAGATGCTGAATTCTAGCTGCCAATGTCTGCGTGGCTATGGATGTCCAAGGAACCTCCCACTTCTGTTCGACAAGCTCCTGAAATAAAAATTTAGCTATCATTCCCTCCTCTCTAAGAAAAAAGGGACAAAAAAATTAAACTGTATGTTTGGCAATAGCTGGTGATGTCCAAGTTGCTTTGAGTTGTCCATCATCTGAAAAGCATCCTCTTCCTTATACGGTACAAGCCCTTACTGAGAGCTAAGCACTATTGCAAGATTATCAAAATCTCGTAAGAGACTTTGTTGAGCCTTACATGTAAATGTATGTGCAACTAGTAAAGAAAATAGAGCCAATGGTGCTGAGAGAATGTATAGTTGGGATTTAGTCTCACATCGTGTAATATAGAGTTGGAGTGTGTGGTAGCCTATAAATAGGCATGGTACTCTCCACTTATTCTTTGAGAAGAATAATACAAATATTCACCTTATAGGGGCCTTCTCCCATGGTTTTCGTCCTGCTTTTCGTGAGTAGGGTTTCTATATAAATGCAAGTATTATTTTTGTCATGCTTGATATTCTTGTTGATTATTATTCCGCTTATTTTCATTTATCAACTTGGTATCAGAGCAAGTTAATTTTGAGTTCTCTCATTAAAAAAAAATTATTGTTATTGTCATATCTTTATTCATGTTCTTGGAGGAGATGCCAACAAGGGCATCTTATAGCAACTATCAAAGGAGCATGTACATTAACAGAAGCCCTGTGATGACAAGGATACACATGAAGCAGCTGTCGAGGAAGGAGGTACGGTGGCGTTGTTGCGCCCCATGTGGTGGCACGAAGAGCATGAGGCATGTGTGGCAATGCACATATTGCCTTCATCATCACTCAAGAAGTGCGAGGTGGAGATGATGGCGAAGGCAAGATCGCGGTAGACATGTAAAAGCAGAGTGAGCACCAGCCAAGGTTCGAAACGCCGATTTCGACGCCGTGCCGATGAAATTGTAGGTATGCATTTCATGGGCATGCCGAAGGCATGCCGTGGAAATGCCTGTTTTTCGATGGCAGGTTTCGACGATTTCGACGGCTCGAAAAAATGACATTTCGAGGCACGCGGAGGGCATGCCGATGCATGCTGACAAAAATGATTAAAATTTGAAAGACAAGTAGATCAAGATATTAAAAACATATTTACAGTTATATATAACAAAAAAATCGTTATTCAAGCCTATATGACAAAAAAATCAACGTGTGTGTGTGTGCCGGTGAAATCCTAGGCATGCCAACGGTTTACCTGTAAACTGACACGTGTGTGTGTGTGTGCGCGTGCGTGCGTGCGTGCTTTGGCAACTGTTGGCATGCTGGCGAAATCATCGGCATGCCGACGGTTTACCTGTAAACTGACACCATCTTTGTGTCGGCATGGCCCTGCTCCGAAAACCCCCTTGCCGACGGCATGTCGGCATGCCACCAGCGGCAGCGGTGATTGTGAGGCGAGGCGAGGATCTCGTGTGAGGCATGAACAAAGATCGAGGCCTGCAGCAATGTGGCGGGCTGCAAACGAGATGACCCCAAAGATTGCAACAACTACAACGAGGAGTTGGTGGCGAGAGTAGTGGGCAATCTTGAAGGGGTAATGGCAATCTGATGAAGGATGTGCATTTGGACACCAGTCGATCAGGCTTTAGTGGCGAAGAGGCTTGAGGAGCTTGAATAAGTGGTGGCTAGGTTCTATCCAAACCTTAAACTGTAGGGTTCCTTTTGTTTAGTTTGTGTCCTTATTTAATCCTTCCTTTTTTATATAAATGCCAAAGAAAAGTAAGCGGAGGAATGACCAAAAAAACAAAAAAGGAGGTTGAAGTTTATAAAAAAATGGAAGAAGGAAAAAAAAGAAAGAAACAAAAAACAAAAAAGAAGGAAAAAATAGAAAAATAATAATAATAAAATGATGAATTTTAAGAGGAGGGAGAGAAGCTCTTCTCTAGTCTTATTCATTTTCTATCTTCTCTATGCTTATTTCTTCTCCCATGCGAGTCTCGTTTGTTGAGGTCCTCACATGAGAGCTCATTCTTTGTTATTGTTGGTTCCTAGGTTAGAGAACCACTATATTGGTCTCTAAGGGAGAGATCAACTTTGAGTTTTCATGTTGGAGAGGCCCAGTTTCAAGGGCTCCAGGGGAGAGGCCCATGTCCGAGATCTCCAATAGGAAGGCACCAGCACTAGCACCAATCAAGGTTTCTAGAGGAGAGGCCCATGTCAACGCTAGTTATAATAGTTCGTCTAGCAAACTCCATCCCTCGTTGATATCTCGTCATCAGCAAATTCAGCTTCAAGCAAGAACGAGGATGCAACTGACCTCATTTGCCTGAGGAGAGTCATGACCCGATTACACCAGTTGAGAGTGTTGTGTACTACTATAGAGGATTTCTATCTACAGGTTGAGCATTCCATGCTCCAGCTTGAAGGGGATTGTTAAGAGAATGTGTAGTTGGGATTTAGTCTTACATCATGTGATGTGGAGAGTTGCGGTGCATGGTGGCCTATAAATAAGGCATTCACTTATTCTTTGAGAAGAATAATACAGATATTCGCCTTATAGGAGCCTTCTCATGTGGTTTTCTCTCTACTCTTCGTGAGTGTAGTTACTACGAAAATCTAAGCGTTATTTTTGTTACACTTGATATTCTTGTTGATTATTATTCCGCTTATTTTCATTTGTTTCCTATTTTTCCATTGTCTCGATGGTGGGCTTCATAGTTCTCTGCAGCGCTTCCGCCAAATCAACTGGACTGGGTTTTTCTTTTTCTTGAAAATGGGCTTGTACTTGGGATTTAAGTTTTTGTCATCATAAATCTGTCTGCAAGTGTAGGTTTCATGCCCTAAAGAGAGAATAACCACTTGTGCTTTGTTTTCACAGGATCTGTTGACGGGCTTCTTCGTTTCTGGGAGAATCAAGAGGGTAAGATGATTTTAGTTAACGCCATATTGCTTTTTTATGATTAAATGAACGTCTGGGATTTTCCTAATTACCTTAAGATTGATACATTTACATGTTCCCATATCTAATTGTGCATTTTGAGATAGTTGGGTTTACTGTATCAGTGAATTAAGTGAATCCAGATTTTTCATGAAATGTAGCAACTAGTATCGTATTTCATCCTTCTGCGTGTCATGGAAAAAGAGCTATACTTAGAAAATGATAATTCATCTACAACAAATGTTGGATGTTGGGTAGTGACCATTTTGGTGGTGTTTCGGTGTATTAAAGTCATAGAATGACGGGATAGGATAGCCTGCTTGCAGGAATTCCATCCCACTGATCCATCCTTGACTTATTGCCTTGGTTATGACTTGCATTGTTTTTTTTTCCTTTTTTTTCTGAATTTTCATTATATGCATATGATTTGTTTGATCTTCAACATTATGAAAATTTTCAGTCATCCTTTCATGCACATGTTTGCAAATTTGGATTTCTTCACTCCAAGATATCAGTGGGATAAAATGAACCGAATAAATTATTTCAGTAGCCTTACCTCTCTATATATAGAGGTTGGAAAAATACAAGACAACTATGTACAAATAAGAAAATAACAAATAATAACAATGAAACCAATGGTAGACAGAAGGGATACAACAGTCTCCCTCAAGTTGGAACATGGATGTCAATCATGCTTAGCTTAGAATAACAAACATTGAATGAAGATCGTGATGGTGGCTTGGTGAAAATGTCTATTATTTGGTCATCTAAGGCAACGGTAGTGGTGTAGAGTAGTCCTCATTGGATCAAGTTACATGTATAATGGTAGTAGGCCTGTTAAGAAAGTGTCAACCCGTTTAACCTGACTCGAAATCGACCTGAATATTGGACCCAAACCCAACCTGAACCCGTTTAAAATAAATGGGTTCAAACCCGTTTAACCCATTTTATAAATGGGTCGGGTTTGGTTTTAAACCAATAAACCCGTCAAACTCGCCTAACCTGATACCCTCTTCCTGATACGCCACCTGCTACCAACAGTACCCAATACTCGCACCCCCCTTCCCCTTGCGTTTGTAGGTTGCGACCGAGAGCGAAGCGGGAATGGAGAGCAGCAAGGCGTTGTGGGTATCTCTATCGCTTGCGATGGAGGGAGCAAGGGGAGGCGGCGATTAGCGGTGGTGAGGTGATGCCCTGAGGTCGTGGTTGAGAGGGCTTTCTCCTGTCGCTCGCGAGGGAGGGAGCGGTTGAGGGAGTTGTTGAGTGTCAGCTAGGGTTGAGAACAATGAGCAAGGGCACAATGAGGGGGGTGGTGGTGCGATGCGTGCCGTTGGTTGCGAGGGAGGGAGCAGAGCTGAGAGCTGTCAGCAGTCAAGGTGAGAGTTGTGAGCGGTCAGCGTGAGAGAGGGTTTGGTTTAACCCTTTTAAACCCGCCAAACCCATTTAACTCGTTTAACTAAATGGGTTAAATAGGTCGGGTCGAGTTTTAAGACCTTAAACGGGTCGGTTTCGGGTTTTGAGGTGTTGGACCCGTTTACTAAACGGGTCCACCGGACCCGACCTGACCTGATTGATGATGGGTTAGGGTCAAACGGGTTGGGTCCAACCTGACCCGATCTGTTTGACATGCCTAAATGGTAGTCTATCTCCACGTGCTTTTTCCTCTATTGAATCATGGAATTGTTGGCTATGTAAGTAGTCGCTCTGTTGTCGCATCGCACCTCTATGGGTGTGTCAACGGGTATGTGTAGATCAGTGAGAAGTTATCTCACCCACATCATCTTTGTTGTAGTCTAGGTCATTTCTCTGTACTCCGACTCATCTAGAGACAATTGTTTGCTTCTTACTCTTTCACATCATTAGATCCCTCGCTACATAGGTACAAAAACTAGTTGTGGATTGTCTTCCAAACACCCTCTTTAACCTGCATCAAAGTAGCTTACCACACTCATGGAGGTACCTCTACTAAATAGAATTCCCCCATCTTGATGTCTTTTTCAAGTATCTCAACACCATCATAAAAACATCCCAATGCTACTTCATCAGCCTATTCATAAATTGACTCAATTTTCCAATGACTAAGGAGATGTCCAGTCTAATGATAGTCAGGTATAGGAGCTTCCCAACCAGCTTTCTATACTGCCTTCTATCTACTGTCTCTGCCTTCTCATCGTTGAGGCGAGCCTTTGGGTCTATAAGAATATTTGTTGGTTTAGCTCCCAATATACCTATCTCCTACAGAACATTAAGTGCATACTTTCTTTGGGAAAGTACTGTCCTTGCTACGTGCAATCTCAATCCCAAGAAAATACCGCAATGGTCCGAGATCCTTCATGACAAACTTGTCTGCAAGGCACTGCTTGACCTCAACTATCCCAATTACATCATCTCATGTAATAATCATATCATTCACATAAACCAGGAGCACCACCACTCCCTTTCCTGTTTTCCTAACAAATAGTGAATGGTCAAATGAAGACCTCTGAAGCCAACAACTTCAACCACTTCTGAGAGTTTTTGAAATCAAACTATGGGGCTCTGTTTTAGGCCATATATCGCCTTCCTCAACTTATACACACACTCTCCTTGAACCTCATAACTAGGTGGTTGCTGCATATATACTTCCTCTTGGAGATCACCATAGAGGAATGTGTTCTTCACATCTAACTGGTGAAACTACTAATCACATTGAACTACCACAAGAACTAGAATACGCACAGTAGGGGGGCATGCAATCAGAGAAAAGATATCAAATAAGTCAATGCCATAGGTCTAGATAAATCCCTTTGCAACAAGATGAGCCTTGTGTCTAGCAACAGACCCATTTGGGTTGCACTTGATGGTGAACACCCATCAACAACCAACTATAACAGCACCGTCAGGTGCTCTATAAGCTCCCATGTGCCACGTACTAAGTGGAGGGTAGTCATCTCATCTCCCATGGTGTCATTTTGGATCAAGCATGGGCTACTAATGTGTTGTTGAAACCTAAATGGCAAACAAGGCCCGACGGCATTTCCCAAATGTTGTTCCTAAATAGTCTATAGACAACACCCATGTAGCAGAATACCATGATGGTGCACCACAACTGCACGGAGCCTTTCAAATAGCAATCGAAAGGCCAAGACCATGTGGTGCTAAGTCCTTTATCACTGACTTCTGTAATTACTCTAAGGTAGTAGCATTCACAATGGGTCCTATATCATCACAATTAGGCAACACATCATCAGTCTGTAAGGTATCTGTGCGTACCAGTACTGGAGAGGATGGTGGTGTTGAAGAAGTGCGATGTTGCCTGTAAGTAACAAGGAGCCTGTAAGTAATTGGAGGATCACGAAACCTATCAGGCTCACTAGTGGTAGGCATAGGATCCGTGATCGGGATAGCCTCTAAAGGAGTAGGCGGTATAGGCATGGGTGCCTCAATGATCTCAGGAGAAAGACTACGCGCTGTCGTAGAGAAATAGGGAATGGACTCATGAAAGATGACATCGACACTCATAATGTTTGCCAGAAATGGGATCATAACATCGATATCCTTTCTGAGTTCTAGAGTACCCTAGGAACACACTTGACTGGCCTTGTAGCCAACTTTTTCTGACCAGGAGTAGTAAGATGCATGAAGGAAACACACCTAAAGACTCGAGGAAGCACATGAAAGAGCTCACCATCAAGATACAGTATTTGCCAAGGTATTTGCTCATGGATAACAACACTTGCCATCCTATTAATTAGGTAACAAGTAGTGAGAAAAGCATCTCCCCAATAAAGTGATGGAACACTATGATGAATCAAAAGGGTACGAGCCACATCAAGTAAATGTCCATGTTTCCTCTCAACCACCTCATTCTGCTAAGTGGTATGAGCACACGTTGTTTGATACACAATCCCATGAGATTTATAAAAGTTAGATAATTTTCTAGTCCAGAATTCAAGAGCATTGTCAGATCTCATAAGTTTGACAGAAGTAGAAAACTAGGTCCTTATTTCCAAAATAAAATGTTCAAGAATAATGCCAATCTTTGACTTATTCTTTAAAAGAAATACCCAAGATAAATGAGAAAAGTCATCCACAATAACAAGATAATAATGGTGACCCAATCGATCAGTAATACGACTAGAACCCCACACATTAATGTGAACCAATTGAAAGAGCTCTAAAATCCTAGGACCATGGCTAGCAAGATAGGAGTGACGGTGGTGATTGCTCACCTGGCAGGCATCACAAGTGATCACAGCTGCTAGAGATATGTGGGGAATGACATGTCTGAGAATGTCCAATGAAAGATGTCCACGGTGGAGGTACTACTAGAATTGACTCCCAACAGCAAAGGAGACCCCCTATGGCAAATAGCAGCAAAGGGAGACTAGATCGAGCGGTAGACACCGTCCTCTTTGCATCTGCCACCAATCATCCTCCTCGTTAGCTCGTCCTAAAAAGTACAACCTAGGTCATCAAAAGTGTTACAACAATTTAGCTCTTTGGTAATATGGCAAAAACAAGACATACAGTGTAGGGGTAATAGACACCTCCCCCTGTCCTGCTACTTAGGAATGTCTCCCATCTATTACATGTACTATTCTACCTAATGGAACAGGTTTGAGGTGCTAAAGCACCTCTGGTTTCCACAAAGGTGACATGAAGCTCCAAAATCAACCAGCCAATTAGCATAGCACTGGTCATCTATCTAGGAGACATAGCCAGACTCTACCTGAGGAGGAAGCAAGGGCAATTGTCTCAGAGGTGGTAGGAGTCTCCTGAATCAACTAGGACAGGTGCTAAAGTAACTCATCATAGTCCTCCCTTGGAACTGGAACAATATCACTTTGCACCTCTGAAGAGGCCACAGCCTGATTGACTGCAGGGGGTAGACCGTGCTTTGTTTAACAAGTAACCTTTGAGTGTCCACATCTCCCACTATACGTGCACGGAGGATGCCTTCTCGCAGATTATGCACAGCCGTGACCTTTGCCACGTAGTGTAGAAGCTCCTTTGCCACGACTTGGTGTGGCAACGAGAGTAGATGTTTGCCTCGTGGCCTCAGTAGCTGGTAGGGTAACTATAATCCTTCTCAATCTACTATAGGTCTCCTCTAAAGATATAAGCTCAGAAAGTGTAAGAAGCTAGGAGCAAGCAGCAGAGTATTCTAGACCCTAGAGCAGATAGAAACTGTAGAACAGTTGCCTCTCTACGTTGCACACATGCACATGGGTCTACATGCATTATACTTTTCCAACAAGCCCTTCAACATAGAATTGTATTGAGACAGCAAGCGACCGTCTTGACGAAGTTGGGAGAGCTTATGATAAATCTGGAAAACTTGACTTGAGTTGTTCTCGTGGGAATAAGTATCACGCAAACTATCCCACATCTCTTTCATTGTTCTGTAATACATGATCTCGTCACCAATACAGGGAGTAACGCAGTTCATGATCCATGCATGAGCCATGGTGTTGTCCTTCCATGTTGCATTCTTCCCTTCTCCACCGGTTCTGATTGAAGTAATATGTGCTCTTTGTCATGACCCTCCATGGTCGTAAGAAAAGTCTGTGACCATTGAGGATAGCTGGTCTCATCTAGCTTGACCATAGGACCAAAGAAGGGACTGTTTTATGTCCCTGTCTCCGACACAAAGTCCAATGTCACCTCTAGGGAACTTGAAGATGCCATCGAGCCTTCAACCGGACCAAAAACAATAGCCAATAGCTAAGGCTATTGCATCCAATGACGAGTGAAACACCTCAAATATCTGAAATAATGTTTCAGATCATAATTTGTGACAGATCACAGATCAGATCATAGGAGCGACATCTGAACCAAACAGATTCCCAGAAATCAGAATGGGAACCAAGAGGATCCCCACTTGGAGTGTGGCAGGCGCACGCTAGGGCAGGAGGCACCCCAGCGGCAATGTGAGCCAAGGAGGATTGCCTCCTGCATGCTGCCCGAGGAGAGGGATCCCTACCAGTGGTGCTGACTGCCGCTGGTGGGGCCGCCGCTGCTGGTTGGATGTGGTTTGGCAAGGTGCAGGGGCCAGCAGCGCATGTAGGAGAAAATCAGGATTAAGGTGGAGGTTATGTAGGCTAAGTTTTTTCGGTGGGATACTCGAGCACTGGCTTAAGATCATTGCTCTAATACTAAATATTATAAAAGGAATCGAATAAATTATTCTAGTAACCCTACCTCTCTATATATAGAGGTGGGAAAGGCACAACACAACCCATATACAAATAAGAAAATAACAAAAGAAATAATAACAGTGAAACCAATAGTAGACCGAAGGGGTATAACTATATCATTTCGATGACCATCATTGTGTAACAACTGCAGGTAGCATACGATGTGTCAAGAATGTCACAATTCATTCTGCACCTATTCTTTCTATAAATGCTGGTGAACACTGGCTTGGCGTTGGAGCAGCTGATAACTCAATGTCTCTCTTTCAACGACCTCAAGAAAGATTTGGTGGTTTCTCCAGTACAGGATCCAAAGTGGCAGCATGGCAGCTGTATAGAACTCCCCAGAAAACTGTGGCTATGGTTCGTGCTAATCTTTGCTTGTGATTTTAGTGTAGATTTTCCATTACACTGTTTTCTGTCCTTTGCACTGTGACAAAAGTAATGTGTCACACTTATTCAACCCCTCTTTAGATGGGAGATGTCTTGGTTTTGGTTTTGGTTGGGGATGACACAATTAGTCTCTATTGTTAATGACATTGCATGTACAGTTACCTTTTGTATATTTCTCTCAAAAGAAACTATTACCTTTTGTATGGTTTGGCAGAAAGAATGATGCTTTTAGAATAGCTGTTGTGCAAATTGACATTCTTTTTTTGCTTGATTGGATATGTGTTTAAAATGTGAACAAGATAATGGGTGGAGAGCAATGAAAGAGAAAAATCTGATTTATTCGTTCCTACTGAGTGTCAGTTTGAGGGCATCCCGCTCTTTAAGTGGAGAGATAAAAAATGAATATTTTTTTTATGTGAAAATGTCTTGAATATTATTGAGAAGAGATGCTCTCCTTGTTTGGAGAGACTCCAAAATCATAATAGATAGGCATGGGAGCACATAATAAGAAAAGAAGTAAATAATTACACCCAAAAATATTCAAAATAAGCGGAAACAATAATATCAAAGTAATAAATCAATCAAGAACGCTTGGATTTTTCGTGGAAACCTCAATCATGAAGAGCGGGGAGAAAACCACAAGAGAAGGCCACAATAGGATTCGGATCTATATTATTTCTCTAAAGAATAAGTAGGGGGTACATGCCTATTTATAGGTACCACCACACATGACAAAGTCCCACTCCACTATGTGGGACTAAATAACCACTACACAATTCTCTCAACAGTATCCATTCCTGTGGTTTTTCTCTTCATTAAGAAGGGTTTTTCACACATCTTTTTTCCTATGTGGTTATTCATTTCTTTTTTAACATGCTATTAGAGAAGGTTTGATCCCGTTGGTTCTTTATGGAGTTCTTCTGCGTGTGTAGTACGTGTTGAAGATCGCTACATGACTCTTATGCATGGTGTGGGTCCCTTCGATGATTACCTTTTCGTCGGTTGTTTGCTGGTGACATCTCCGACAACCAGATCTACAATTTTGATGGCTGCAGTGAAGCTCTAACGATGCTTGTCGATGCGGCAATGCTCCAACAACCACCATAAGAGCTTGTTCCATGTGATTTGGCTAGATCTAGCAAAAGAAAGCCAGATCCAACATTGCTGCAACCTTGGGTGGCGTTGCCCTGCTCTATTCTAGCATCGACAATGCTCCAACAACCTTAGCAGATGGTGCAGTGGATTTTTGCAAGGGAGTTGCGAACTCTTTTTGCAGGGTTTGGTGTTCCAAGCTAATTCGATGCCTCATTTCTCTATTTTTGTTGTCTTGTAGCTTCTTGTTCATTTTTCTAACAATTGGTGGCTTGCATAGCCTAATTGCTTGGAGTTTTGTGCATAGGTTCTACTATGGTAGAACAAAAACAAGAGGGAATGAAGATCAAGTTGGGGTCTATGAAGTCCCAAGAGGATTTTATGGTGCAATTTATTGCTACCAAGTCGGAGAAAATGAATAATCATATTTCTCAAATGAAATCCCACACCTCTTTATATAGAGAGAGGTGCTGGCTAGATTGCAACATAAGTCCAAGAGAAGAAAATAAATAATAAAATAGTTTAAAACAATAAGTAAAGAGATAACTAGAGTGCTATGTCAACACTCCCCCTCAAGCTATAGCATATATATCAATGATGCTCAGCTTGGAACAACATTTGTCAAAGTGGATCTAGGAAGAGGCTTTGTGAATATATCCACAATTTGGTCTTTAGAAATAACTGACAGTGTAGATAATCCCACATTATATCAGGTCTCTGATATAATGTCCATCAACCTCAACTTGCTTCGTATGTTCATGGAACAATAGTAGCACGATTATCACACCTCATCTCCATTGATCCCTCCACCTGGACATGGAGATCGTGTAACACTGATCTGACGCAGACCATCTATGTAGTTGTCTGTGCCACAGCATGGTACTCTGACTCTACATTGGACTTGGATACCACCTGCCGCATCTTGCTCTTCCAGATCACTAAATTGCCTAGCACATAAGTGCAAAACCCAGTTGTCAACTTTCTGTCTGCCATGTAACCTGCATAGTCGGCATCAAAAGAGCCAAAAATAGTCATAGATGTGCTTTTTAAAAACATAATGCCTCTACTAGGTGCTTTCTTCATATATCTAAGCACCTACATAGCATCATCCCAATGCTACTTGATTAGTTTGTCCATGAACTGACTGAGTTTTCCCACTTCAAAAGAGAAATCAGGATGTGTAATAGTAAAATATAATAGCTTATCAACCAATTGCCTATAAGATCTGTTATCTATAGTCAAAGAGTCTATATCATAGAGGTGTCCTTTTGGATCCGTAAGTATATTGGCCAGCTTAGATCCCATCATCCCTGTCTCCTGCAACACATTTAGAGCATACTTGCACTGACTGAGGACATTACCCTCTTTACTGTGTGCCACCTCAATGCTAAGGAAATATTTGAGTTCACCCATCATAAAAGCTTCAGCTAACTTCATTTCTACTATCCTAGCCATATCATCCCCAGTCAAGATGAGATCATCAACATAGATAAGGAGTATCACAACTCACCTTGTGTTCTTTCTGACAAAGAGTGAATGATCAGCAGAAGATCTCACAAGCCCCATTGTCTGTACCTCCTATGATAATCTCTAGAACCAAGCCCTCAGGTTCTGTTTCAGGCCATAGATGGCCTTCGGTCTACATACACACTCCCCCTGGCTCTGAAACCCAGGAGGCTATTGCATGTTGACCTCCTAAAGATCTCCATACAAAAAGTCGTTCTTCACATTCAACTTATGAAGAGGCTAATCATAGTGAGTAGCAAGAGACAATAGAATGAGAACAGTAGGAAGTTGAGCTACAGGAAAGAAGGTATCAAAGAAATCTACCCTATATGTCTAGGTAAATCCCTCTGCTACCAATCTTGCCTTGTAGCGAGATATAGTTCCATCTGGGTTATACTTGAGAGCGAAGACCCAGTGACATCCCACTGTCTTGGCGTGAGGAAGCCGATTAGTCAGTTCCCACGTTCCTCTGGAGCGTAGAGTAACCATCTCATCCTCCATTGCCTAAAGCCACTTTGGATCTAGCATGGCTTGCTGATTGGATGTAGGAATCTGTGTTGTAGAAAGAGCAGCCATGAACATAGCAAATGATCTCCCAAGATTAGCAGTGTCTACTGCTTCTGCAGTATGGTAATGAGCACAGCTGCGGGGAGCCTTCCGAATAGCAATCAGAAGGTCAAGGTCCTCCTCTATAAGCTCAGTATCAATAGGAGGTGTAGCCTGCAGCTCAATGGGGGAAGTAGACTCATTAGAGGAACTTGCACAATTACCACTAGTTCAGCTCACGTTAGTATCAACACATACCTGATCAAGGAAGGAGACAGGTGGTTGAGGTGATGGAGGGTGTGTTCTTGACACCATGCATACTATCTGTATGTAATAGGTAACATGTATACATGAGTAATCTTTGCCTCCTGCCTCCTAGGAGTCTATGGTGGTGTCATCCTCACTATGTGATAAGAATCTACTCCAAGGGAACTGATGGAACATGCATAGGAATTGAGCCTCCTTTAAACATCACCTAATGACCATATGTAGAAAAGTAGTTAATAGGCTCATGAAAAGTAACATTTGCAGCCGCATAATGCTTCTTGCCCCATGAGTTTTAACATTTGTATCCTTTCGGGGTGCTATTGTATCTCAAAAAGACACGCTTCACTGCCCTCGGAGCCAACCTATCTTTGTCAGGTCCTAAAATATGGACAAAGGCTACACAACCAAAAACACGAGGTGGTATGGTAAATAGTTTTTTCTCTGGATGGAGAACCTGTCATGGAACTTGTTTCTGGATAGCTAAGTTGGGCAATTTGTTAATCAATTAGTATGCAATTAACACTGCATCTCCTTAATAAACCTATGGTACATTGTGTTGTATAAGTAATGTTCTAGCTACATCTAACACATAATGGTGTTTCCTCTCAACTACACCATTCTGCTATGAACTGTGGGATTGTGATTGCTGGTGAACAAACCCAAGAGATCTGGAGAAAGATGCTTAGTTGTACAGAACTCCAAGGCATTATCAGATCGTACAATTTTTACAAAGGAAGAAAACTGAGTCTTTATTTGTAAAATAAATTTCTCAATCACGGACTCAACATCTGATTTATTCTTTAACAGAAATAATCATGACATCTTGGAAAAATCATCCATAATAAGCAAGTAGAATCTATGACCAAGTCTATCTAACACTCTACTAGGACCCTATACATCAATATGTAATAAATCAAAATTGCAGTAAAATAATGAAAACTGGAAGGAAAACTAGCTCTGTGATGCTTTCCCAGCTAACATGTATCACACAAAATCTCAGTTGTAGACGATATATGAGGGATGACACATCGTAGCTTGTCAAGTGATGGGTGCTCAAGACGACAAAGCCTTTGAAGAGTTGTATCAGCACTAGAAGCGACCTTACCTTGACACATAGCAGTAAAAGGAGTCTGGATTAGGAGATACACACCCCCCTCCTTATGTCTGCCACCAATCATCCTCCTCGGTAGTTTTTCCTAAAAAATACAGCCCAACTCATCAAAAATAGCGTGATAGTACAAGTCTTTTGTAATTCTGCAAACAAACAAAAGACTAATAGGAAAAGCAGGAACATAAATAACATTAGGCAGAGTTAGTGAAGGAGTCATTGCTACATCTCTGTCATGTACTCTACACTGTCCACCATTTGCCACTTACACAAATCTGCCAGAGAGAACAATTTGAACCTGTCTAAAGTATGTCTCATCACCATTGAGATACTGGGAGGCGTTTGAATCTATTAACCACAAGGCACTGTCAAACATACCACTACCAGAACTATAAGCAGGAGCTATACCTGAGGAGGCCAATGCAATAGTATCAGTAGTAGTAATAGTCTCCTCGGTTAACTGGGTGAGATGTTGGACAATAGCATCATAATCAGCATATGTCACCGTGTCACTCACCTCCTCAGAAGAGATAGCTTGGTTGGTCATGGGAGGTCTACCATGCTTCGTCCAGCAGAAGACCTCTAAATGACCAACCTTGCCATAGTGCAAGCAAATGGTGTGGGGTCTGCCAATCGTGCCTCGGCCACCACGTCCACTACCTGCAGTAGCCACTATGACAGGAGTCTGTACAACATCTAATAGGGGTGGTTTAGCAACCAGTCTACTCACCTGATTATATGCTTCCTCAAGTGATGGAAGCTCGGCAGGAGTCAGGATTTGGGATCTTGCAGTGTTAGCATATGTTTTTATTTCATTTCTCTATTGTGCAGTTATGGGGTTTGCTCCTCAAGGGGCATCTATGTACTTTTACCCTTTTTAATCTCTCTATATAAGAGAGCCCTAGGGTTTCAGTAACAAGTTGAATCATTTCAACTAATTTGGTATCAGAGTGCCGGTCCTAGATCATGACTCTGGATATCCCACCCCCAAGGCCTCCAAACCCTACGCCTCACACCCTCTCCTCTCTCCCAGTGGTAGCAGCGCCTTAGTGGCCCAATCTTGTGCGGCAACGCTCCTAGCGGCTGTGCACGACAACGTACATGCGCAGAGCGCCAATAGCGCTTGCAGTAGTGCTCAGCGATGTTAGGTCTCATGCGGCGACACTCGAGGCGATGCTCCACGGCCACAATCTTCACCGACGAGGCTCCAGAGGTTGCGATCTGATTATACGACGCTTGAGGAGGCCACAATCTAGTCGAACGAAGCTGCAACGGCCGCGATCTGGTCGAACGAAGCTTCGGTGGCCGCGATCTAGTTGGACAAAGCTCCAGCGATCGCGATCGGGTCGCCACGGTGATCGTGGCTGCTGTCGGGTGGTGCTGCTCTTGATTTGCAGCAGGTCCGATCAGTTTCTTAAGGAGAGTGACACTTAGATCTCCTTGGGGTCATCTCGGGTGTTCTTTCCTGCACCCGAGCGAGGTGAACTTTTGTCTAAGGGGGTCTTCCGTGAAGATGCATATATGAATATCTCTAGATTTAGATTCTTTGATGGTTTCTTAGACATAGAAGGCTAAATGAGGCTTCCGAATTACGAAGATGGCTTCAGATGCTGAGTAGGTGACATCAGGCACTCTTTCGAACATCAGGGTACATAAGAATCCATTTTTTGGTCCTATTGTTAGCTAGATGAGACCAACGCTCTGTGGTGGTTGTTGAGCGTGGAAAACTACGCGATTGAAGTTGGTTTCGAAAAGCCCGTCGTAGTTCGATTTGCGAAGATATCCATCAACAGATAAATTTATACTGAAATTTTAAGAATTCCGGGTCGAACACACGGAGGCTACATCGATCTTAAATCCGCGATTATATTTTTTTTTTGTGTTTTTGTTTGAAAATGAGATAATTACAATGGAAACAATAAGAGAAAGAAAGAAAGAGAGAAAACAATCACTTGATATAATAAAAATGTTTTTACAATTAGAAAACAGGAAATGATTACAACTAGAAAGCGGAAAATTCTATTCTAGAAAGCGATTAAAATGAAGGGAGAGATGTTATCCTCCTCGACGAATGTTTGGAGGACGAGCCAGACGGAGCGACGCCTGGAAAACAGAGGACGAAGCAGGAAGTGGGGATTGGGCAGCACATCGTCATTCTCGCGGGATCCATTTCCAGAACGGGGGCGAGAAAACTGGATTTGGCTCTAGAATAGCATCCTGGGTGTGGGACAAGCTTTTCTTGAGCTTTGGAGAGGGAGTGAGGTGAAGGAAGAGATGAGGATTTCGGAGGGTAAAGGTCTCCTTTTATAGTTGCAAGGATAGGGAGCAATTTGGTAATTTCATAATTAAAACATAAAATGAGGGGATCTTTAGTGACGGATTTAAGCATCACTAAAGACCCCATGTCGTCGCAGCCTCACACGCGTGCCCGCCTCCTCGCCTGCTGTGTGCTTAACGCACGCTCACGTTCTCGAAATCTCAGCCATCCGATCGCGAGATCGGATGGCTCAGATTGCTCCTTGCGCGTGCCTTCTTCTGCACCTAACCACGCCCTCGTGTGCGATCGGGCGTACGCGTTGTGCGTTTACGCGTGTGGGCGATTGGATGATCTGGGCCACCCACAACCGATCGTGTGGTCAAGATTAACCGCTCAGGTGCTGCAGATGGTGAGTCGAACGCGTGCCCCGCTCTTGCGCAGCATCGCTTGATCGCCGTGCTAGCGGCGCTTCTTAGTTGCGCTTACGATTTAAGCTCGCGTGCTTCACGGATGTTGGATCAAGATCCAACATCCCAGATCTCTCCTCGCCGCACCTTCAAAAGATTGGGAGCGGTGCTGTGGACGATTTGGGCGGCTGTGATGGTGCCATGTGGCGCCATCATGGCCGTCCAACTTTTGTGACATGTAGAAGGTGCGACGAATGTCAGATTGAGCCGATTTTCATGCTGTTAGGCTGTGATCATCGATCTGAACCCATCCGTGCTGTCGGATTTATCGTCTGAAGTGTGGATTGGCACCATCTTGGCCCTTGATCTTTAGAATTCCTCGATCTTTATCAGTGCTACGGATGTCCGATCAGGCCGATCTTGGAGTCGTTGAACTCTAATCGTCGCCCTGATCAAATCCATACGTTTGGATCTTCAATCCGAGGCCCCAATTAAAAGTCGCCCTATTCCTGATCATAAAAAGAGACAATTACTATACAATTTGACCTAAATAGATGATTATGCATGTTATGTAATATTTACAATGTATGATGCTAATATTACACTAAGAACATACATTAATAGACATTTTTGGCTATTTAGATGTATGCACATCACACCCCCATGCTTATCTTTTGCTAGTTAGCAAAAACTACATGCTATTTATAAAAGAATTAGGGTTGGATTACTCAAGCAAAAGTCATTTTCAACATTAAGAAATTTTTACTTAGGACCTGAACTTTCAACGACACAACAGCACCCAGGTATCTGCCAAAATGCATACCGCCTCAAGCCCTCGCCTTATTCAAAGAAGGATCTCTTTTTCTCTTTTTTCTTTCCTTTTTTTTTTTTTGATTTTTGAGTTTAAGGTTACAGAGTGGCTTTCTATGGTCACTCAATCCACCCAAGATTTGATCAGAATCCTAAGTTCTAAGCATCTTTTTTTTGTTAAAGTGATAGACTCGTTGATCGGCAATTAGAACGGACTTCGGGTTTCCACGCCCCTAGATGACCTTAAAAAAAATTTTGCTTAAAGGTGTATCTATACGACCGATATCTTTCTCCCTACTTTTCTTTTTATGGGGTTAGCACAAGGGTGAATCCAGTGTATATTTCCCCGACTTTTTCTACTTCTCCGCTTCTTCCTAAGTGTTTTAGGAATTTGGCATGCATTTCTTAAACTGGGTTCTAGACAACCTACCAATGGGCTATTACCTATGATAACTTGCCAGCCATACTTGTGCGGTGAAGTGTGGCTTATTTCTTTTGTTTTCTTTTGTTTTCTCCTCTTTTTCTTTTTCTTTTCTCTTTTTTTTTTTGGCTTTCTTTTTCTTTTTCTTTTTAAGTAGGTGGCTTCCCTTGTCTGAGATTTACCTAAAGGCGGTAAGAAAAGAATGGTCCAATGGCT
Source organism: Thalassia testudinum (assembly GCA_037157565.1). Lineage (NCBI taxonomy): Eukaryota > Viridiplantae > Streptophyta > Magnoliopsida > Alismatales > Hydrocharitaceae > Thalassia > Thalassia testudinum. Next base: position 17,597,690 of record JAZHRO010000026.1, on the reverse strand, counting down.
GGGCTCTGAACAACCTACCTATGGGCTGTTACCTACGATAACTTGCCAGCCATGCCACCCTAGAAGGTTCATTAGCTACCCAATTTCCGTTGAAACCGTTGAACAACGAGTCAATGCAAATAGTGTGTAGATGCTTAAACTTAAAGTTCCCTCAAATCAAAGGGTGGGTTGATAAGTTGTATAGTTATCACCTAAATTTATTTAATAAAATTGAAATAGAATTTAGGATGGCGATGACTCGATAAACAAATCCACATTTTAGTGGATACCTGACCTGATTAAGCCCAAAGACCTGAAGGGTCTTAGTGTTCAGATCCTAGTGTAACATTGCCTAAGATTGAAAAGTTCTAATGTTCAAGTATTCTTTCCTAATTCAAAAATTATATATATATAAGAAAACAAGTAGAATTTACAAAAATTCCACAGAGCTAACAAATTGATTCAGAAATGAATCCACCCCCCCCATGCCTAGCTGATACAATGTCGGCATTGAGAATAAAAGACATGAAAGGTAGAATGTAGAAGATATCACCTGAATATGATGCTCGGGTCAGCTCTGAGTTTGACTATACAACTGCTGAGCTTAATGCTATCAGCTAGGCGAAGTCTAGCCAAAGAAATCAGAACATGATGAGAGCAACCGTGTATGAGACAGGTCCTGGAGCAATACGGTCAATAAAAGGCTTCAGACATTGACCGTTGACTCTAAATGAATTACCTGTCTTTGGGTCAGAAATTTAAACGACCCCGTTTGGAAAAATCTGATTGATGATGAACGGGTCGTTCCATTTTGACCTACGCTTGCCTAGAAAGAGCTTAAGTCGAGAATGAAAGAGCCAAACCTTTTAGTTCGGTTCAAAGCTCTTTCGGGATATCAATTGGTCATGAGGAGCTTTGGTCTGAGCCTTGTAGATCTTGGCATTCTCGTATGCGGCATTTCTATGCTCCTCCAACTCAGATAGTTGGAGTTTCCTGGTCTTTCCGGCTAAACTTAAATCCAGATTACACTGCTTGATTGCCTAGAATGCCTATGTTCAATTTTTATGGGTAAATGGCACGTCTTTCCATACAACAGACGAAACGGTGACATGTCGATAGGCGTTTTGTGCGTCGTACGGTAGGCTCAAAGAGCGTCCTCAAGCTTTTGAGTCCAGTCTTTATGATCAGGCCTAATCGTTTTCTGAAGAATATTCTTGATCTCCCGATTGGAGATCTCGGCCTGTCCATTCGCTTGGGGATGGTAAGGTGTGGAGATTATGTGATTTACCCTGTATTTTGCTAGTAAATTTTGAAACTGGGCATTAGTGAAGTGAGAACCACCATTACTGATGATGGTTCTCGGAATCCCAAACCGACTGAAGATGTTCTTGATGAAAATGATGATCACTTTGTCGTCATTGGTTCGGGTGGAAATGGCTTCAATCCACTTGGACACGCAATCAACAGTGATGAGAATGTACTAGTGTCCAAATGAAGAGAGGAAGGGCCCCATAAAGTCGATGCCCCAAACGTCGAAGATTTCGATGGGAAGAATCGGGTTTAGAAGCATCATGTCTCTCCTGGTTATGCTCCCAAGTGCCTGGCATTGGGAACACGACCTCGAGAATTCCTGGGCATCCTTGAATAAAGACGGCCAAAAGAATCCAGATTGCAAAATTTTTACGGTCGTCTTTTTCCCGGAGAAATGTCCATCACATGCAGATGCATGACAGAAGTCGAGTATACTTTTGAATTCAATCTCCGGAACACATCGGCGAATAATCTGATCAGAGCTGATGCAATACAGTTTAGGGTCCTCTCAGAAGTAATATTTGGCCTCAGATTTGAGTTATCTCGTTGTTGCTTGGTCCAATCCTGCGGGATTTGACTAACAGCAAAATAGTTTACAATGTTAGCAAACCATGGGATTTGGACACCTGAAACTGTAAGGATAGTATCAACCGGAAAAGAGTATCGACAATCGGAATATCCGGACGAGAAAAATCACTCAAAAGTCTCGAAAGATGATCTGCCACCACATTCTGTGCCCCAGATTTATCCTTGATTTTAAGATCAAATTCTTGAAGCAGAAGAATATATCGAATAAGCTGGGGTTTGGCATCCTTTTTGGCCAAGAGATGTCTCAAGGTTGAGTGGTCGGTATATATTATGACATGAGACCCTAAGAGATAAGCCTTGAATTTCTCCAAAGTAAATACTACAGTTAGCAATTCCTTCTCAGTAACAGTGTAATTCCTCTAGGCCTCGTCTAGAGTTTTACTAGTGTAGTATATGACAGAGGGCTTCCTGTCAATCTTTTGACCCAAAATAGCCCCGATCGCGTAATCAGAAGCGTCGGTCATGATCTCGAATTGGGCTGTCCAAACCGGTGGTTATAACACCGGAGCACAAGTGACTGCCGTTTTAAGAAAATCAAATGCCTCACGGCATGATTCGTTGAAATCAAACGGCGTATCTTTGGCAAGAAGGTTGCTCAGAGGGCGAGCAACCTTAGAAAAGTCCTTGATGAACCTCTTATAGAATCCCACATGACCAAGAAATGATCAAATTTGTTTGACAGATGTGAGAGGAGGAAGGTTAGAGATAGCGTCAACTTTAGCTTTGTCAACTTCGATTTCCCGTTCAGAGATTACATGACCCAGATGCCTTCTTGTGTCATGAAATGACTCTTTTCCCAGCTAAGGATCAATCTTGTTTTGATGCATCTTTGAAGAATCATATCAAGATTAACCAGAATCAAACGATTCTCTGAAAACAGAGAAATCATCCATGAAGACTTCCATAGACTCTCCCACCATGTCTAAGAATATGGCTAGCTTATACCTTTAAAAAGTTGCGGGTGCATTGCATAAGCTGAATGGCATCCTACGAAAAGCAAAGGTTCTGTAGGGACAAGGGAAAGTCATTTTTTCCTGATCCTCGGGATGGATAGGGACTTGATTGTATCCCGAGTAACCGTCTAGGAAACAGAAGTACTTCTGCTCGACTAGTCTTTCAAGGATTTGATCGATAAAGGGCAAAGTGAAATAATCTTTTTTCGTGGCTATGTTCAGCTTCCTGTAATCAATACAAACCCTCCAAGAAGAAGCTGAACGAGTGCTGACAGATTCTCCTTTCTCGTTAGTCACAACGGTAATCCCAGCTTTCTTGGGAACAATTTGCACGGGACTTACCCAATGACTATCAGAGATCGGATAAATGATTCTTGCATCGAGCCACTTGATAATTTCCTTCTTAACCACTTCTCGCATGTTAGGGTTTAATATCCTCTGCATTTGGCGAGAAGGGCGGGATCCATCTTCCAAAAATATTCTGTGATTGCAGTAAGATGGCTCAATCCCCCTAAGGTCATGAATGATCCAACCAACTGCCTCATTGTGCTCCTTTAAGGCCTTGATCAGTTTAATCTCTTGCTCCTTAGTTAATCTGGCACTGATAATCACAGGGTGCATCTATTGAGGTCCCAAAAACTGATATTTCAAATTCTCAGGCAATGGTTTCAGTTCAAGTTGGGGCGAGCTTGAGATTGAAGGTAAGGATGATGCTGATGAAGATTCATCAAGAGGAAGAGGTTGAAAGTAAACGAAATCAATACCATCTTCAAAATGTGGCAAGTTTGCCACAGAGGGTTGCAGGTCAAATCCATCACAAAAGGAGGAACTTTCAATTGCAGAAACCGCCATACAAGTTTCAATATTCAAGTTATCATCCTCAAGTTCCTCTATAAATCCACAATTCTCGAATTTGTTAATTGCCTTAAAAATATCCAATTTCAATTTCTGATCCCTAAAAGCGATTTCCATGCTACAATTTTCACAGTTGATGTTGGCTTTAGCAATAGCCAGGAATGGATGCCCCAGAATGATGGGCATGTTCCTTAGATTTTCAGGTACATCCATGTCAAGGACAAGGAAATATACAGGAAAATAGAAATCCTTCACCTTAATAATATCTTCAATAATGCCTCGCAGATTTGTGACTGAACGGTCTGCTAACTGCAGCGTTACTGAAGTTAGTCGAAGTTCACTTAATCCAAACTTCTCATAAAGATAAGTTGAAATTAGGTTAATAGATGTGGATCTCTCTTTTTCTGAGGAAGGTGATGCAAGGTAGCAGAACTAGCCTGCTCAGAGAGTGCTACCTTTCTCGGAACAAATTCCCTCGACTTACGCTTCTGTGTGCATAAATCCTTCAAAATTAGCGTAAGCCGGTATGCGTTTGATAGCGTCAAGGAGCGGGATATTGATTTTGACATTCTTGAATATATTCAAGAGCTCCTCGTTACTATCAATAGGCTTCTTCTTAGAGTTAATCAAGGCCTTAGGAAAAGGAACATGAGTTAGATCTTCGGAATCAAGTTCCTGAGCCTTGATTTCTTCTTTAGAGTTTTCCTTTCTCTCCTTAGGCTCTCCAAGATTTGATAAATCAGAATAGTGCAGTTGTGGATCTTGAATTTGTTTTCCACTCAAGGTAACTGAATTAGCAGATACATACGGGTTTGGGTCTTCGGGAGGGGTAGGAAAGATTGGAGGGGCTTCATTAGCCAGATACCTTTGATTTGAAGAAGCAGAAGAGGAATGACCCTGCTCAACCACCTGAGCATGTGCGTACAGGTCTCTCTGATTCTCATACCCTTGGGTTTGATTGCTCGGATTCTGTATATTACACGAGTTGGGTACGGGTTGAGATGGCAGAGATCCAGGTTGACGAGAATTAGTAATGAACCGGTTTGCAAGTTGTCCAACGAGGTTTTCATTTGCTGCATGAGTTGGAGCATAGATCCTTGCATTTCTACGATCTGTCGGTTCAAATCAGCCTACCCTACGGGTTGACGGGCATTCCAAGTTGGCTAATTGAACTGATTCAGAGGCAATTGAGTGTAGACGTGACCCTAGACCATTGGTCTTTGCGGAGCATAGTTGTTGGGTCGGAATTGGATCTACTGTCTCGAGTTTTTCCAAGAGAAGTTATAGTGGTTCCTCCAACCTGGATTATAAGTATTGGAGTAAGGGTTGGACATAACGTTCTCCTGTACAGCATAAACATCATCATAGGGTGAGGATGAAGAGAAAGGGAGGGATCAGAAAAACTGGGATCAAAGGCCCCAGTTTGGAACCTGTGGGGTTTCGAATAATGCTGACTTACAGGTTGAGCCGCATCAAGTTGATTCACGAACTCCCGTCCAGAAGGAGCTCGCGTCGAATGGAATCCCGAATTCTGGGATTGGGTTGATCGAGAATTGTTCATTGAATTTTCAGCCATCCACTCCTCCATCCTTTTAGTAACCAAGTCTACCTTATTTAGTTTATTGCAAATCAATTTCATATTGAATGAATGAGAGTCGTGGACTTCATTAACATTTGATCTGGGTTGGGACCGGTTAAAAGTATCCATGGAGGCATGATTGATCAAATTCTCACCCATCTCAAACAAATCGTGCACTCATCTGCGTCTTTGTTGAGGAAATTGCCTCCGCAAGAAGCTCCACGTGATTTCTGAGTTGCTCAGTAACCCGTGGTAGATCTGCACGAGCTGCCATTTCAGCACCTCGTGATGTGGACACCTCCGCAATAAGTCCTGGAATCGCTCCCAGGCAACATGAAACTGCTCCCCCGACCACTGGGTGAAGGTAGTAATCGCCCGTCTCAGAGCATTATACGTCTGACATTGAAGAATTTCTTTAGGAAAGTCGATTTCAAATCATTTCAAGTTGCAATTGGCCTTTCTATAGTCCTGTACCAATGAGCGGCTTTATCCCTAAGAGAGTGGGGAAAGAGCCTCATGATCATCTACTGTTCATTCACGTTTCGTGCCTTGGTGGTCTGGACCAAAGTGGTCAAGTCCTTCAAGTGCTGAAATGGGTCTTCAGAGCCAAGCCCATGAAAGTGTTTGATCAGGCCTAACACCTGGGGCTTGATTTCTACGTCTTCGGCAGGAATCTGGATGCCAGGATGTTCCCCGTAATTTGAAGGATCATAAAAATCCTTCAAGGTCTGACCGACCTGCATTCTCTGGAACCATTTTTGCATTCTCTGCATTTGTTTCAGCTGCCTTGGAAATACCTCCTATGGATTCTGAGGCAGAGGAGGCTGTTGATCAGCCATGGGATCAATTTGGCCAAAATGTAATCTACGCCTCGTAGAATACTCTAGTGGTCCTTCCAATCGGGGATTTAATGACCTCTTTCCCAGCATAAACTAGGAAGAGGTTGGAAGGACTGGGGATAAGAACCCTTCAGTACAACAAAACAAGCCTATCCTTAAGTGGCGTAGCCTAAGGATCTACAGACTCTCAGAATTCACCTTAAGATTATAGACGATTTACTCTAGTTGCGTCCAATCAATCCAACCAGTTAGGAGGGATAGGGGAGAAGGTTCTTCTTTTGACTTGCGCCTCTAGTTCCTAGTGTATCCCCAGCCGTGGTCGTTTGACGCTACTCCCCTAGCTAGACATCAGATTGATCGGTACAAACAGGTTAATCGTAAACAATCTCAGACTGGGCCCCGAAGAGCGGATCAGTCCTTAAGGCTAATGTTTACTTGATTTTATTTAGGCCTGGGATTGTAGTGCTTATGGAATGTGGTGGGCCGTTAAGATGGGTTGTGCCCTTAATGATCAATTGAATATGTGAGTGTGTGCACAACCAGGGTTTTCAAGCAAGATTATTTTCGATGAGTGGATTTTAAGATTCAAATCTTGCTTAAGTAGCTTTTAGGGTTTGGAATTAGGTTAATTCAATCAAGTTCGAGGCAAACCAAGATTTCTAGCACGGGTGAAGATCTCTTTCCTTTTGAAATCAAAAAGTAAAGTGGAGTGTCTGGTATTGACCTAAATTGAAAACCCTAAGGGGAAGTACTTGGCGAGTTGATTTTAGGTTAAGTGGTGCGACCTAAACAACTCAAACAATTGGTCAAGATGATTAACCTAGACTGATTTCTACTCTTTTATATATTGATTTGTGTGTACCGGTTCCACAGATCAAAATCCAGTTGAGTAGATGAAAATCAATTAGGTTATGTGTCTTGAATGTGGATGTATGTAGTGTGTATGTTGATTTACCCTACAAGAAATATCTTTTTGTTATATTTTTAATATGCAGGTGAGATGAGTGTGAGTGGAAATCCAAGCAACTAAGCTAACCTTACCATACCTATACACAGTTTCGATCGATATTTGCGGAGTTGATTATCCCTCTCGAAACGAAGATTTGAAGTGGTCCATAATTTATTGAGTACTCGGTATAACTCACGCATTCGTGTACAAACAAGTGCAGACGAAGTAACATGAATATCTCCGATAGGCGGTCCATTTCCATCAGCCGGTCGGTTGGAGTGAGAAGTGTGGGATATGTCTAGTGTTTCTTCCATCAATCATCCGGATCTACACCATATATCAGCTGATTATGGTTTCGAGGGTCATCCATTACGAAAAGGCTTTCCTCTGAGTGGATATGTGGAAGTACATGCAAACACCTAGGTTAATTGGAGTTTAAATTAATGTGGTGAAATGGAATCTATGAAGGGGAAAGAATGGGGAGCACTTACAGTTGTCTTGAACTGCACTTTATTCCGATTACCGCTTGAAGAATCTATATTTAAGGTACCTGTAAAACAATAGACGAGAAATAAAGCAAGTTAGAAAATAATAAAATGCACGAAATGCAGAAAGAAAATCGAAAATTGCTGCCTCTCCCGGCAACAGTGCCAAAATGTTGAGCGCGGAAAACTATGCGATCAAAGTTGGTTTCGAAAAATCCGTCGTAGTTCAATTTGCGAAGAAATCTGTCAACAGTTAAATTTATACCGAAACTTTAAGAATTCTGAGTCGAACACAGGAAGGCTACGTCGATCTTAAATCTGCGATTATATTTTTTTTGTGTTTTTGTTTGAAAATGAGATAATTACAATGGAAACAATAAGAGAGAAAGAACAATCACTTGATATAATGAAAATGTTTTTACAACTAGAAAGCAGGAAATGATTACAACTAGAAAGCAGGAAATTCTATTCTAGAAAGCGATTAAAAAGAAGGGAGAGAGATGTTATCCTCCTCGACGAATGCTTGGAGGACGAGCTGGACAAAGCGACGCTTGGAAAACGGAGGACGGAGTGGGGAGGAGGAAGAAGGAAGAAGCGGGAACGGGGTAGCTCGTCGTTATTGTCGCGGGATCCACTTCTGGAACGGGGGCGAGAAAATTGGATTTGGCTCTAGAATAACATCTCGGGTGTGGGATAAGCTTTTCTTGAGCTTTGGAGAGGGAGAGAGGTGAAGGAAGGGATAAGGATTTCGTAAGGTAGAGGTCTCCTTTTTTAGTTGCAAGGGTAGGTGGCAATTTAGTCATTTCATAATTAAAACATTAAATGAGGGGGTCTTTAGTGACGGATTTAAGCACCACTAAAGACCCCACGTCGTCGCAGCCTCGCACGCGCGCCCGCCTCCTCGCCTACGGTGCACTTAATGCACCCCCACGTTCTCGAAATCTCAGCTGTCTGATCACGAGATCGGATGGCTCAGATTGCTCCTTGCGCGCACCTTCTTCTGGCCTAACCGTGCCTCCGCGTGCGATCGGGCGTGCGCGCTGTGTTTGATCGCGCATGTGGGCAATTGGATGATTTGGGCCGCCTGCAGCCGATCGCGCGGTTGAGATTAACCGCTCGCGCACTGCAGATGGCAAGTCGAATGTGTGCCCCACACTCGCACAGTGTCGCTTGACCACTGTGCTAGCGGCGCTTCTTAGTTGCGCTTACGATTTAAGCGCGCGTGCTTTACGACCCTTGGATCAAGATCCAACGGCCCAGATCTCGCCTCGTCATGCCTTCAGGAGATGGGGAGCAGTGCTGCAGTCGATTTAGGTAGCTGTGATGGTGCCACGTGGTGCCATCATGGTCGTCCAACTTCTGTGACATGTAGAAGGTGCCACGGATGTCGGATTGAGCTGATTTTTGCGCCGTTAGGTTGTGATTATTGATCCAAACCCATCCGTGCAGTCGGATTTGTCGTCTGAAGTGTAGATTGGTACCATCTTGGCTCTTGATCCTTAGGCTTCCTCGATCTCTATCTGATGCTATGGATGTCCGATCAGGGCGATCTTGGAGTCGTTGAACTCCAATCGTCGCCCTGATCAGATCCGTATGGTTGGATCTTCGATCTGAAATCCCGATTAAAAGTCTCCCTGTCCCTGATCATAAACGGAGGAATTACTATACAATTTATACAATTTGACCTAAATGCATGATTATGCATGTTATGCAATATTTACAATGTATGATGCTAATATGACACTAAGAACATGCATTAATAGACATTTTTGGCTATTTAGATGCATGCATATCAGTGGCCCCAGACTTTCCTTATGACTATCAGGGGTCATAAGAAGAGCTACATTCTTATGGATCCAGAGCCTGCAAGCAAGATTGGTGTAAATGCCAACTGGGACAGCGACAACACCATGGTCTGTGCATGGCTGATGCAGACGGTTATTCCCCGAATAGGTGATGAGATTCTGTATTACACCACAGCGAAGGAGATGTGGGAGTCCTTGCATGACACTTACATGCCAAAAACTCCACACGAGTGTTTTAGGTCTTTCACGACCAATTCTACTTGCGTCAGCAAGAACGCATGCTACCACAGTACTACTCCCTCATGAAGGGAATGCTGGAGAGGCATCACCCCTATCTGCTGAGGTGTGCTTGTGTGTCCTGGAGGAACTTTAGGAGGCAGTTGGCAGGCTCCATTTTCTTGGCAGGTCTCGGACTTGAGTATGCGACAGCCAGAGATCAGATTCTCACCGCTCCTGAGCTTCCTACCCCGGAGGAAGCTTATAGCAAACTCAGCAGAGTAGCCATGCGCACGCATGCTCTTGACTGTAGTGCTTAGGCGTTCGTACTGGCTGTGATCCCTGGACGTGGTGGGGGTGCTCTCCTGCACGTGGTCGTGGACGTGGATTTTCTTTTGGTACACTCACTAGGACTCCGTGCTCCTATTATGGTAGACTTGGCCACTCTGAGGCTACATGCTGGAAGAAGCATGGTAGTCCACCTGTGGCCAATCAGGCAAGCGAGATTACAAATGGAGTTCTCCCCAGTCCTGATGTTAGTTCTCTAAGCACAGAGATTGAGACCTTGCAGCAGCAAATCACTCAGTTGACTCAGGCTTCTTCTCAGTCTCCAGACACTGTAGTTATTGCCACCTCTTCTGAGGCACCTACGATTGGTATGTCGTCACTCTTATCATCTGGTGATTGGTTGATTGATTCTGGTGTGTCATAGCACCTATGTGGCGACAGGGTTCATTCTCCTAGTTAGCATTAGTTACCCCAGCCAGGACTGTACAGGTGGCAGATGGGAGACAATTACCACTTCTTAGAAAGGGAGATACGCCCTTGTCAACTACTTTGAGATTGATAGATATCTTTTATGTGCCAAGGTTAAATCAAGGTGATTTAGGCCAAATGATGCAAAATATGATAAGATTAAGGTGAGTACTTTATTGAGAGATGAATAAGGACTTCAAATCGCCTAATAATCGAGGCGAACGAATCGACGAATGCTCACAGCGAGCAGCAATAGAGAATGAAGGAGAGGAGAGAAGAGAAAGAAAGCAAAGAAAGATGAGACTATAGAGCAGTTGCAGAGGTATCATCCGATGTCGTTAGAGATTAGCGATATTTAGGAAAAATTACACATATGCTTTAGTTTCGATGATATATCATCGACATACATCGACATAGATCGACATAGGCAATATTTTTCCTAACATCCTGGAAAAAATGCATGTTGACAATGTCAACATGTGTATTGTTTGTGATATGGACATATCAGCAACATATCGTAGGTATGTCGTGACATCTCTTTCATTGCTCGAAAGACATTTTTATGAGATTCTTATCAATCACATCGATATCCCCCAATATTTAGGGATGACAATCAAGACCCATTGAAATGGTCAAATATCGTTGATATCCTGTAAAAAAAATATTCCTGTGATGTCTGTGTGAGTCATGTTGGGGATACGGATATATCACAGATATATCGAGATATCTGTTTCCATGTTGTAGGACAAAGTTCACTGGGAAGACGATTGGTGGAGAGCGTGAGGAATGGGGGGTGTACCGTCTGAGTCACAGTGTTGCTACTTCTATTACCCAAGGCCTTCTCCTAGATCTCTTCTCCAGTGGCATTACCGCCTTGGCCACTTGCCTATTGATTGCCTTAGATGTGTTTTACCACATATACCCTCTCTACTACTACTCTCACATGTGATGCTTATCAGCTGTGAAAGCACCACAGGGATAGTTTTTCCAGTTCTACTTCTGTTTCATCTGTTGCAACTTTTGATTTGATCAGTGTTGTAAAAATCGGTCTACTCGGCTGAGTACTCGACCGAGTAATCGTAGTTGTCCCCTACCTGACTGAATAACCAATAATCGGTACTATAGTCGACCACATCGACTACTCGGTCGAGTAGTCGGTGTAGTCGGTCGAGTACTCAAGCAATTTTTACATAGAAGTTATAAAACCTAAAGTAAATTTAAAGTCACTCGACCCTCCACCCCCAACTCTACCTGACAGAACACCCCTCTCTCCGACAGAACACATTCCCTACTCGGGCGATTGACTTCAGATGTGTTTTCTGTTGTTTTGTTGATTAAAGCGAAGGAACTTGTGCTTTTATGTTAAACTAGTACTTTTGTTTTGTTGGTGTTATTGTGAGCTTGAAAATAGTTTACTTTTATGCAATTATATATTTTACTTTTTGATGTATCATGTATGTGTGTGTCTATATAAAATGCTCGACCAAGTACTTCCCAACTACTCCCCCACATACCGTATACTCCTTAGTCAGTGGCCTGACTGATTGAATACCAACTATCGACTTTTACAATATTGGATTTGATTCATATGTGTGCTTGGGGTCCCAGTCGTCTTCTCATCAACTTGGGAACATATATTATCTTGTTTTAGTTGATAATTTTTCCCGTGTTTCTTGGATGTTTCTTATGAAGCGTAAGGCCGATGTGGGACAAATCATTGAGCATTTTTTTAAGGAAATAAAAACTCAGCATTCTTATTTGGTGAAGTGTTTTCGATCTAATAATACATTGGAGTTTTGTACTATGCATTTGCACACTTTTCTAGTTACGGCATTATCCATGAGGCCACGTGCCCTCATACCTTAGTAAAATGGTGTTGCTGAGAGGAAATATTGTCATATTCTTGATGTTGCTCGTACTTTGATGGTTCATTATTCGGTCCCTTTCCTCTACCGAGGTGATGATGTTTTGACTACATGTTTCTTGTTCAATAGGATGCCTATTGCTGCTTTACATGAACGGATTCCGTTGCAAACTATGTATTTTGATTGCTCCTTATTTCACGTCACCCCTCGAACTTTTGGTTGTGTTGCCTTTGTCCACCTGTTGGGATCGAGTCGGGATAAACTGGCATCAAGAGCAGTTAAGTGTGTTTTCCTTGGGTATGCTTGGACGTAAAAAGGATATCGATGTTTTAATCTGATTACTTCTTAGCATTTTGTTTCTACGGATGTTATCTTTCATGAGGCGAGACCCTTGTTTCTACGTTCATTGCTGAGATGCCTCTTAAGGGTGATATGGCGCGTATGTCATTTACCTCCATTCGCTTTAGGAGTTTTCCCGAGGTTCCTGTCCCAACTACGCCACCACTACGACTTGCTACGCATTCCTTTCCTTGTTTAACTAAGCTGCTTCAGACATGTTCACCCCCATACTATTTATTAGGGACCCCCACCCTCGCCTTGACCATCGCCTTCTCAGGTGAGTCCTTTAGATACTGACGCATGTTTGCAATTTGATGACCACAGGGATAGGACAGATGATGTGACAGGTGATGATCTTGATCTTTCGATAGCAATTCGGAAGCGATCACGGACCTGCACTACTTATCCTACGGCTGGGGCACTTGCTACTGATGGCTTAGCCCCTGGGTTTGCTGGATTAACTCTGGCATTAGCTGCTACTCAGATTCCAGGTACTCATCGTGAGGCCATACTTGATCCAAAATGGCGGGTAGCCATGGAGGTTGAGATGGCCGCTCTTAGAGTCCGTGGGACCTAGGAGCTCACTTCACTTCCTGTTGGTGCTACACTTGGTTGTCACTGGGTATTCACTATAAAGTTCAACCCAGATGGTGGTGTTGCTAGATACAAAGCACGCCTCGTGATAAAGGGGTTCACCTAAACCTATGGGGTGGACTTCTTTGATACCTTCTCACCAGTTGCCAGACTTCCTACTATACGGGTGTTGGTTGCAGTGGTAGTTCAGTTAGATTGGCCTTTACATCAGTTGAATGTGAAGAATGCCTTCCTTTATGATGATCTCCAAGAGGAACTCTACATGCAGTAGCCTCCTGGCTTTAAGGCTTAGGGGGAGTGCGTATGTCGACTACGGAAGGTCATTTATGGCCTTAAGTAGAGCCCAGAGCCTGATATCAGAGGTTGTCATAGGTTGTTGAGGAAAGTGGATTCAAGAAATCGACAGCTGATTTTCTCTCTTTGTCAAGAGGACTGGACGAGGTATTGTAGTACTCCTTGTTTATGTTGATGACCTTATTGTCACCGGGGATGATGAGCAGGGTGTTGTTGAGATTAAGCGCATCCTAGCAAAGCAGTTTGTCATGAAGGACTTGGGAGCTTTGCGGTATTTTCTAGGTATTGAGGTTGCTCGCAATAAAAAGGGTGTCGTCTTGTCCCAGAGGAAGTATGCCTTGGACATCTTGCAAGAGGTTGATATGCTTGGAGCCAAGGAGGTTAATATTCTTATGGACTCTAAGTTGCCGCTCTATGGTGAGGATGCACAGTTGGTGGCCAGCAAACAGTACAGGTAGCTTGTGGGCAAGCTGCTTTACCTCATTATTACGAGGCCAGATATCTCCTTTGCAATAGGGAAATTGATCTAGTTCATGGCCAAGCCAACACGTCAGCACTGGGATGCAGCATTAATGGTATTTAGATACATTAAGAAGGCTCCTAGGAAGAGTCTCATCTTCTCCAAGGAGTCTTCTATAACCTTGGTTGGCTATTCTGACGCAGACTACGTCGTATGTCACGTGGACCGCAAGTCCACTACTGGGTTCTACACCTTTTTGGTAAGGAGTTTGATTACTTGGAGGTGTAAGAAACATGACATAGTTGCGAGATCCAGTGCCGAGTTTGAGTACAGAGCCATGGCTCAGACGATTGCAGAGATGATGTGGATTAGGTCCCTACTTAGTGACTTGTAGATTTAGTTTTCTAGCCTAATGGAGATGAGATGTGATAATAGGACAGCCACCTTCATTGCCAATAACCCAGCATTTCATGAGAGGACGAAACATGTTGAGTTTGATTGCCACTATGCAAATGACATCATTAAGAAAGAGTTGCTATATACCACACTAGTGATATCTGAGGAGCAGATTGCTGATATTTTCACTAAACCTCTAACCAGATCTTTATTTGATTTGTGTATCCAAGTTGAGCATGATAGATATCTATGCTTCAACTTGAAGGGGAGTGTTAGCATATGTTTTTATTTCATTTATTTATTGTACGGTTATAGGGTTTGCTCTTTAAAGGGTATCTATGTACTTTCATCCTTTTTGGTCTCTCTATATAAGAGAGCCCTAGGATTTCAATAACAAGTTGAATCATTTCAACCAATTTGCAGCCACATAATCTGGTCTAAGTCCTCCATCCAAGAACTGGAGGACTGCATACTCCTTGTGTGTCCTCTGAGTAGCACAAGTGCAGATAGCATGGCAGGTATTGTACTTCTCTAGGAGCCCCTTCAAAGCAGGATAATACTGGGACAGTGACTGGCCCTCTTGCTTCAGATGACTAATGACATGGTAAATCTCAAATACCTTGTTGAAATTCTTCTCATGAGAATGTGTCACGCAGGGAATCTTGCATCTCATTGGCAGTCTTATAGTATATAATCCCATATGCAATCTGAGGCTCCATAGAATTCATGATCCAAGCACGGACCATTGTATTATATTTCTTCCACGTGGCATTTTTCCCTATCTTGTCTTGTGGCTCCAACTTCAACAAGATTTGTTCCTTATCATGTCCCTCGACAATCATAAGGAATGTCTGAGACAGTTTGGCATAGTTAGTCTCATTTAGCTTAGCAATATGAACAAAGAATGGAGTTTTGTAACTCCCGATGTCCATAGCGATAACCGATGATACCTCTGAAGAGCTTGAAGAGGCCATCGTGCCTTGAGACTGCCACAGAATGCCGAAGAGTTGTAGCCTATGGTGGGAGAGAAGGCGATAAAGGGGGTCGACCCTAGATGGGCGACGCTGCTAGAAGAATAGCAACAATGTTGCTTTGATGAGTGGCGACACTGTCGAACGAGGAAGCAGCAGTAGTGCTAGGCAACAACGTTGTTGACTGAAGAGGTCGACAGCAGCGCTAAGCGGTGGCCTTCCCATTGAAAGGGTGGCGGTGCACTGGCTTGAGAAGGCGACGGCCTGCCATCGTTGATGGCGGAACACCGAAGCGATGGTGGTTGATGGCTAGCACTGCGGTGGTTAGGGTTTAGGTGGCGGTCCGCGGAGGTTGTGCAGATGAGATAATAGAGCGTCGATCAAGGATCACCGCTCTGATACCAAGTTAGAGAAAACGAATAATCATATTTCTCAAATGAAACCTTACACCTCTTTGCATAGAGAGAGATGTTGGGTAAATTGCAACATAAGTCCAAGAGAACAAAATAAATAATAAAGCAATCCAAAGCACTAAGAGATAACTAGAGTGTATGAAACCATACCAAACTTAACAAATCAAATTATGCAGTGGCAAGAATGGGTGTTGCTGGTCGTGGATGCATTGGCTACATATAAGGTACCAAAGTTGGGCCTACAGAGGATGATCCTGCCTGGGAAACGTGGTATCTTGAAGATAACCAAGTCCAATGATGCATTTATGAACTCTGTTTCAGTGGAACTTCAACATCTTATTCCGAGGAAGAAAAATGCTCATGAGATGTGGGCTACCCTAGAGAATATGTTTGGCTAGAAGAATATCATTCATATTAATCAGCTATCAAAGCATATCTGCAATCTTCGACAGGGAACAATGTCTTAAATCTAATTGGGATGACCTGGATTTTTATGTAAATGAAAGCTGGAAAGACCTATTTTACAAAGAATGGAAGACTCATACATTCATGTTTCTTGGTAGTCTAAACTAGGAATTTGAATAGAAGAAACATGGCTTATGGCATTTGATACATTGGAAACGCCTATTGAAAAGGGGCTAACTCACTCTTTGTGATTTAATAAATCAACTCAGAGAGTTGCAAGGATTGTTCTGAAAGGCACTTAGCAACTATAAGGGATCTTTTGAATCAAATTCTCTTAACTATGCTTTGTATGTTCAAGGTAATAAAGGTATGGAGATCCATTCTAGCTTTGATGCAAAATGATTTTCTAAATACAAACTTGGATTTGGTTAAGAACATGACATTATGGTAAATGGTTCGAATGTTAATGTTGTAAGGAAATGATACTATTGGTAGAGCACTCTAGTTATGTTTATTACTATTTTGAAGTTGTTTGTTATTGTTCTTGTCCTATTGAACTTATACTGTAATTTTCCCAACACCTCTCTCTATATAAGGAGGTGTAAGGTTTCATTTGAGAATAAGACTTTTCATTCTCTCTAATTTGGTATTAGAGTAGCGATCCTAGATCAGCGTTGTGATATCCTACCCCTCACAAGCCTCCAAAATGTCCCATCGAAACCCTAATTGGCGAGCCACCTTCCCCACACTGGCGAGCCACCTTTCTCCACCGGCTCCAGCAGGCTGCTGCGGGCCTCTTTGGCTAGTGCTGCGGTGGTAGCAGTCGTTGGCGATCGTCGCTGATGACTGCTGACCATAGCAGCGCCATTGCCGCCTCCGAGGGGGCTGCTGCGGCCCTGTAGAGCATCGCCACTGGCAGATCTCGTCGCCAGCAGCATCGCCTCTGCCTCTCCAAGCCTGCTGCGGGTCTGCTGAGCACACCACCAGCAGATCTCGTCACCAACAGCGCCACCTCGCCTCTCCGGGCTTGCTGAGCATCGCCACCGGCAGACTGCGCTGCCTCTTACGTCCTTAATAGGGTTGGTGGCATGATTTTTTTGCTGGAAAAGGGGCGCATCACCTTGTAGAAGCGTTGTTAGGGTGTTTCCCGTATCCTAACATGCGCTAAGTTGTGGGCCAAAGGGTGTGCGTGACTCTTGGGATGTTTTTTATGGTCTTTTGATCTTAGATCTCATGATCAAGAGAACACCTTTTCTCTGCTGTGTGATGAATATTGGTTTTAGATCGTATTTGTGGCATTTTGTGGCAGTCCTAAGGTACGATGGCCTCAGATTCTTCAGAAGTGTCGTCGGTTACCGCTACAGACAATAGGGGTTACAAATCTCTTTTCTTTGTTCCTATCGCCAAGCTAAACGAGGCCAATTATGCTAGGTGATCTCAAACTTTCTGACTATTGAGGGACATGATAAGGAACATCTATTGTTGGAGTTGGAGCTGCAAGATAAATCAGGGAAGAATGTTACATGGAAGATAATTCAATGGTCCGTGCTTGGATCATGAATTATGTTTAGCCTAGTGTTGTAAAAGTCGGTAGTTGGTATTCAGTCGGTCAGGCATTGACTAAGGAATATACGGTATGCGGGGGAGTAGTCAGGGAGTACTCGGTCGGGCATTTTTTAAAAATTTAAATATTATATATATTATATATGTATGTATGTATATATACACACATATCAAGAAGTAAAATATATCATTATATAAAAGTAAACATATTCAAGTTCAAGGTTATAAAATAAGGTACAAAATACAAACAATATCAAATTCATTACAAATTTAATAATTAAACCAATGTACAAATCATTACAAATACATTACCAACAATAGAGCAATATAAACGAAAAATTAATATATGCTTGAATCAAATACATTACAATATATACTTCGGTGATGGAGGGTTTTTACTTGGTCGAAGAGGAGTCTTGGGTGAAAATAAACGATTTTAGGGGAGTGGTCGGGGCAGGGGGTCAAGTGGGGTTTTATTTGACCTAAAAAAATACTTATATACCTATTTTTCCCTCTATGCAAAATTCAGACTACTAAGCCGATTACACCAACTACTCGATCGAGTAGTTGGTGTTGCCGACTATATGCCCGACTATGGGTTATTCAATCAGTAGGGCACCACATAGGATTACTTGGCCGATTACTTGGCCAAGTAAGCTGATTTTTACAACATTAGTTTAGCCTCAGATTGGTAATGGGATTATGTATTACAAGATCGCCAAGGAGATGTGGGATTCTTTTCATGACACGTCTTCTCATGAGAAGAATTCTAGCAAGGTGTTTGAGATTCATCATGCTATTGGTAGTCTCAAACAGGAGGGTTAGTCACTTTCGCAGTACTATGTCATTCTAAAGGGGCTTTTTGAGAAGTTCAATGCCTGTCGACCTGTCTGCACTTGTGCCACTCAGAGGGCACATAGGAAGGAGTATGTTATCCTACAGTTCCTTGACGGACTTGGACTAGACTATGAGACTGCTAGGTCCCAGATCCTTATTCTGGCTGAGCATCCATCTCTAGAGGAGGTTTATAGCCGTGTGAGTAGGGTGGTTGTTAGGCCATCCATGTCAGAGACTGGACATACACCTGTGCTTGTTGCTGCTGCACGTGGAGGACATGGTTCTTCATCCACTAGAGGGAGAAGACGTGGTGGTCGGGGTACAAATGGTAGACCTCGCACTATTTGCTCGCACTGTAGGAAGATTGGCCACACAGAGGCCTCTTGCTGGATGAAGCATGGTCGACCTCCTTTGGCCAACCAGGTTGTTTCTTCAGAGGAGGTGAGCGATATGGTGTCTCGTTCAGACTATGATGCTGTGGTCCAACGCCTCTCCCAGTTGACCTAGGAGACCACTACTGCTGCTGATATTTTGGGCACTTCAGGTATGACTTCTGCTTACAGGTCTGGTAACATTGACAGCGCCTTGTGGTTGGTAGATTCAGGCGCATCTCAGCATCTCAGCAGGGATGAGACATGTTTTAGACAGGTTCATGATGTTCCCTCAGGGAGATCTGTGTAGGTAGCATATGGCAGGCAATGTAGAGTTTATGGCAAAGGAGATGTGGTAGTGACTCCTGCATTTATGCTGCCTAATGTTCTTTATGTTCCAGAATTTCCTATCAGTCTTTTGTCTATTCGTAGAATTACAAAAGATCGTGCAATATTTGATGAGTTGGGTTATATTTTTTAGGACAAGCTCATGGGGAGGACGATTGGTGGCGGACATAAGGAGGGGGTGTGTATTGCTTGATCCAGACTCCATTTACTACTATATGTCAGGGGGAGGTTACATTAGCAGCTCTTCAGTGGCATCGTCGTCTTGGGCACCGCCTCACTGGACAGGCTTCGACGCATCATTCCTCATATTTCGCCAGCTATGGAGATTGTGTGATGTATGCCAACTGGGAAAGCATCACAAGGCTAGTTTTCCTCCTAGTTCATATCAAAGTTTTACTACTATCTTTGATTTATTGCACATGCATGTATGGGGACCGAGTTGTGTCCCAGATAAACTGGGTTACAGATTTTATCTACTTGTTGTGGATGATTTTTAGGATGTCATGATTATTTCTTTTGAAAAATAAATCTAATGTTGGATTAGTGATTGAAACATTTATATTACAAATAAAGACTCAGTTCTCTAGTATTGTGAAGATTGTAGGATCTGATAATGCTTTAGAGTTCTGTACATCTATGTTGGCGGCCTCTTACAGATCTTTTGGGATTGTTCACCAAACTTTCTGTCCACATACGTTGCAACAAAATGGAGTAGTGGAAAGAAAGCACCATTACGTGGTTGATGTGGCTATGACACTATTGATACAACACAGTGTGCCATAGGTGTATTGGGGAGATACAGTGTTAACTGCATGTTATTTCATCAACAGGTTGCCAACTCAGTTATACAAGAACAAGTTCCTTGGCAGGTCCTCTATCCTAAGAAGGATTTATTCATTGTCCCACCTCGGGTGTTTGGTTGTGTAGCCTTTGTGCACATTCTGGGACATGGTAGGGACAAGTTTGCTCCAAGGGTAGTGAAATGTGTCTTTTTGGGTTACAGCAACACCCAAACAGGATGCAAATGTTATGACTCCCATTGTAAGAAGCATTATGTGATAGCAAATGTCACATTTTATGAGCTTATTTCTTATTTCTCTACAGAAGGTCATCAGGTGACATTTGAGGGAGGCTTGGCTCCTTTGCCTGTTCCACCAGTTCCCTTGGAACAAATTCCTATTACACATAGTGAGGATACCACTACCATAGAGACTCCCATGAGACAGAAGGCTGAGATCACTCAAGTTTATAAGCTTCCTGTGATATACAGACATAATGCATGGCGAGAAGAACACACCCCCCCACCACCTTAGCCACTTGTCTCCTCCCTTTGTTAGGTATGGGTTGATACTGACATGAGTTGTCCTAGTGATGTTTGTGCAGGTCCCTCTGACGAGTCTTCTCTTTCTGTTGCTACCGAGCATATTGAGGAGGATCTTGATCTTCCAATTGCTATTCGGAAGGCTTCACGGAGTTGTGCCCAGTATCATAATGTACATACAGTCTCTACTGCCAATCTTGGCAATTCATTTGCTACTTTTACAGCGGCTCTCTTTGCGACGCACATTCCTACCTTCCATCAGCAGGCCATGCTGGATCCAAAATAGCTTTAGGCCATGGAGGATGAGATGGCTACTCTACATTTTAAAGGGACGTAGGACTTGACCACCTTGCCTTCTTACGCCAGAATAGTTGGGTGTCGTTGAGTTTTTGCTGTCAAATACAACTCAGATGAGACAATTTCTCGCTACAAGGTGAGACTGGTGGCAAAGGGATTTACCCAAACATATGGAGTAGATTTCTTTGATACCTTCTCTCCTGTTGCTTGACTGTCTATTGTTCGGATTTTGATGTCTGTTGTTGCCTACTACGACTGGCCCCTTCATCAGTTGGATGTAAAGAACATGTTTTTGTATAGAGATCTTCAAGAGGAAGTTTATATGCGACTGCCTCCTTGGTTTGAGGCTTAAGGGGAGTGTGTATGCAGATTGAAGAAAGCTATCTATGGCTTAAAGCAAAGCCTAAGAACATGGTTCCAGAGACTTTTGGAGGTACAGATCATGGGGCTTATACGATCTACTTATCACTCTTTGTTTGTCAAGAAGAGAAAAAGGGAAGCGGTTGTACTCCTTGTCTATGTGGATGACCTAATTCTTACTAGAGATGACTTTGCTATGATAGCTGAGGTAAAAAGGAAGCTGACTGATGCCTTTGTGATGAAGGATCTGCGAGAGCTCAGATACTTTCTTGGGATTGAAGTGGCACGTAGCAGAGATGCTATTGTTCTTAGTCAGCGCAAATATGCCCTTGATATCTTGCAGGAAACAAGAATGATGGCGTATAAATCTGCTAATATACCCATGGATCTCAAAGGACATCTCTATGATGTCGACTCTCCGCCTGTAAATAGCAGATCTTATAGGCAGTTGGTTAGTAAATTGTTGTATCTTACTATTACTCATCCAGATCTTTCCCTTGCAGTTGGGAAACTCAGTCAGTTCATGGACAAGCCGACCAGGCAGCATTGGGATGCTGCCATACAAGTGCTTAGATATGTGAAGAGCATCTGGTAGAGGTGTCCTATTTCATAAGGGTTCATCTATAAGTGTTGTTGGATAGTCTGATGCCGACTATGCAGGGTGCATGGCAGACAGGAAGTCAACAATTGGATTATGCACTTATATGGCAGGCAACTTAGTGACCTGGAGAAACAAGAAGCAGCAGGTGATATCTAAATCTAGTGCAGAGTCAGAATACAAGACTATGGCTCAGACAGCTACAGAGATGGTCTGGGTTAGATCAGTGATACATGATCTTATTGGTGTATTTTTAGCTTATCTTGTTCTGTCTTATTGTGAGGCTATAATAGCCCTTGTTCCTTAGGGGCATTCATGTACTTTTAGCCCTCTGGTCTCTCTCTATATAAAAGAGACCTAGGGTTTCTAATAGAATTGAACTCTTTCAACCAACTTGGTATCAGAGCACTGGTCCTAGACCGTGGCTCTAGGTATCCCACCCCTCAAGGTCATCGAAACCCTAACACCCAAATCCCATTCTCTCTCCTCCTTCCTTGGCGGCGGCGACGCTCTCCGGCGGCCCTCCGGCGGCACGCAAGTGCTCTAGCGGCTAGAGGTGGTGCCTCTGCGAGCTAGCTTTAGCCTTGCAACGGCGCTGAAGCGGTGCCAAGTCTTCGCACGACCCCACAGGTGCTACGCAGTAGCCCTAACACCCGAAGGCGGCGCTGCTCCAACCTGATTCGACCTCTCGACGGGTCTGCGACGGTGCATAAGCTCCTCAACCATCGATCAGAGCTTTGGCGAGGCCTTGGTGGCTTGAGGTGACGGCGCTGCCACCTGTTTAAGCCCTTGTGACTGGGCTGAGGTGGAGATCAACAGACCTAGTAGCAACGCAGCATCACCCGGAGGTGCCCAATGACCTGTTTTCACCCCTTGCGATCTCCACCATCAACCAGTGGTGCTCACAACCCCATACAGTCGCTGCTGCCGGCACTGCAGGTCCTAGCAGCGGCGGCGGTGCCCTGTAGCAAGCCTTAGCGCCATCACCCAACTCCTGTTAGCGTCACAGCGGCTATCTAGGGCGACGACCGGCGGAGATCAGTCGCTATAAGGGGGTTAGACCTGTTCATGGCCTCCTTGGGTGTTTTTCTTGCACCCAAGTGAGGCTACCACTTGTCCAAAGAAGCCTCCTAGCAGCTATGTTGATTTGAATCTACCGCATTGTTGGATTATTGAAGATCTCTTGGTCCTAGGTACTTGAGTGAGGCTTCCGGATTGAGGAGATGGCTTGAGATGATCAGTCCGAGATGTCTTCGGGCTCTACTTCGAACATCGGGGTACTTAAGAACCCGTTCTTTGGTCTAATTGTTAAGTTGGATGAGACCAACTACCCACGGTGGTCCCAGACCTTATGATTGTCAGAGGTCATAAAAAGAGCCATATACTTATCGATTCGAAGCCTGAGAACAAGACTGGGATAAATGCCAACTAGGACAGTGATAATGTCATGGTTTGTGCATGGCTGATACAGACAGTTATTCCCAGAATAGGAGATGGGATCATGTATTATACTACCGCGAAGGAGATGTGGGAGTCCTTGCGTGATACTTATTCACATACCAAGAACTCCGCACATGTTTTTCAGGTCTTTTACGATCTCTTCTACGTACGTCAGGAGGGGCGTACGCTGTCACAGTATTACTCTTATGAAGGTTACGCTGGAGAGGCACTACTACTTGCCAGGGTGTGCCTACGAGTCTTGGAGGAGTTTCAGATGACAGTTGACTGTCTCTCTTTTCTTGGCTGGCCTTGGACCTGAATATGCTGCAGCCAGAGAACAGATTCTTACTGCTCTGGATCTTCCTAGCCTGGAGGAAGCATATAGCAGGCTCAGCAGAGTTACAGTGCGTTCTCCTACTGCTGATTTTACTGCTCAGTCGTCGGCGTTGGCTGCAATCCCTGGACGTGGCAGGGGTACTTATCCTACACGTGGTCGTGAACGTGGATGCTCTTCTAGTATGCAGAATAGAACTCCGTGTACTTACTGTGGTAGACTTGGTCACTCTAAGGCTACATGTTAGCAGAAGCATGGTATACCACTGGTGGCCAATCAGGCAGCTGAAGTCCCAAATTCATCTCTTACTACCCTTGATGTTAGCTCCTTGAGTACCGAGATTGAAGCTCTGCGGCAGCAGATTGCTCTTTTGACTTAGGCTTCCTCTTCTCAGCCTCTTAACATGGCAGTTATTGCTACATCTTCAGAAGTTTCTGCGATTGGTATGTCCTCTCTTTCGTCTTCTGGTGAGTGGCTGATTGACTCTGGTGCATCCAAGTACCTTTGTGGCGATAGAGGTTCTTTCTCCCACCTTTCACCTGTTACACCTGCCAGGACAGTACAGGTGGCTGATGGGAGATACTCGCCACTTGTTTGCTAAGGAGATATGTCTTTATCTCCTACCTTGAGGCTTGCAGATGTTTACTATGTGCTTGATTTTCCATTGAGTTTATTATCTGTTAGTAGTATCACCAGAGATTTGAACTGTCGAGCTATGTTTGATGCGTCCTCTTGTGTTTTGCAGGACAAATTCACTGGGAAGATGATTGGTGGAGGGCGTGAGGAACATGGGGTGTACCTTCTGAGTCGTACTGCTTTTGCCGCTTCTGCTACTCAGGATCTTGCTTTTGCTGGATTTCCTCTCCAGTGGCACCACTACCTTGGCCGTTTACCAATTCATCGCCTCAAACGTGTTCTTCTGCATATCCCCTCCACTACTGCTCTCACCTATGATGCCTGTCAGCTTGGCAAGCACCATAGGGCTAGTTTTTATAGTTCTTCCTCTATTTCATCTGTTGCTGCATTTGACCTGGTTTATATGGATGTGTAGGGTCCCAATCGTACTCGTGATTGACTTGGGAATAAATACTATCTTGTTTTAGTTGATTTTTCTCGTGTTACTTGGATGTTTCTTTTAAAGAATAAGTCTGATGTGGGGCAACTTATTGAAAACTTTGTTAAGGAAATAAAGAATCAGCATTCATGTTTGGTGAAGTGTTTTAGTTTGGATAATGCTTTGGAATTTTGTACTACTCGCTTGTGCACCTTTTTCTCTAGTTGTGGTATTATTCATGAAACTACATGTCCTCATACCTCTCAGCAAAATGGTGTTACTGACAGGACACATTAATATATTCTTGATGTTGCCCGTACTTTATTGATTCATCATTCTATCCCGTCTCTTTACTGGGGTGACGTTTTTTTGATTGCATGTTTTTTGATAAATCGGATGCCCAATGCTGCGTTACATGAACGGATTCCTCTTCAAGTCATGTATCCTGATCGCCCTCTGTTTTACGTCACCCCTTGGACTTTTGGCTGCATTGCCTTTGTACATTTGTTGGGACCGGATTGGGATAAACTTGCATCGAGAGTAGTTAAATGTGTTCTTCTAGGGTATACCCGCACACAAAAGAGGTATCGTTGTTTTGATCCACTTACCTCTCGACATTTTGTTTCTGCGGATGTTTCCTTTCATGAGGTTGTACCTTTCTTCTCTATGACGGCTACTGAAATGCCTCCTGAGGGTGATATGGCACCTATGCCGTATACACCTATTCGCTTTGGAAGCTTCCCTGAGATCCCTGTCCCTACCACATCACCACTACCACCTGCTATGCATCCCTTTCCTCGCCTGACCGAGCCACTCCAGACATATGTTTGCCCCCATACTACCTATCAGGGACTCCCGCCCTCGCCTTCACCATCGACTTCTCAGGTGAGTCCTTTAGATATTGACGTATCTTTGCCATGTGATGGTCACAGGGATAGGACATATGATGTGCCAGGAGATGATCTTGATATTCCGATAGCCATTCAGAAATAACCATGGACCTGCACCACTTATTCTACGACAGGGGCACTTGCTACTGGCAGTTTATCTCCTGGATTTGCTGGATTTACACAGGCCTTAGCTACTATGCAGATCCCAGCTACTTATTGTGAGGCCATGCTAGATCCAAAATGATGAGCAACCATGGAGGATGAGATGGTCGCTCTTCGAGGTCGTGGGACTTGGGAGCTAATCCCACTTCCTGATGGTGCTGCAGTTGTTGCCTGCCGGTGGGTATTTACTGTGAAGTTTAACCCTGATGGTGGTGTTGTTCGGTACAAAGCCTGCCTCGTGGAAAATGAGTTCACCCAGACTTATGGAGTTGACTTCTTTGACACCTTCTCACCAGTCGCCAGGCTTCCCATGGTTCAGATCTTGATTGTAGTGGCAGTTCAGTTGGATTGGTTCTTGTATCAGCTAAATGTCAAGAATGCCTTCCTTTATGGTGATCTCCAAGAGGAAGTCTATATGCAACAGTCACCTGGCTTTAAGAGACAGGGGGAGTGTGTATGCCGGTTACAGAAGGCTATATATGGCCTAAAACAGAGTCCCAGGGCCTGGTTTCAAAGATTGTCACAAGTTGTTGAGGCAGCTGGCTTCAGGAGGTTAGCAGTTGATTTTTCACTCTTTGTCAGGAGGACTTCACGAGGTACTGTGGTACTCTTCGTTTATGTTGATGATTTATCACAGGGAATGATGAGCAGTGCATTATTGAGGTCAAGTGCCTCCTTGCAGAGTAGTTTGTTATGAAGGACTTGGGGGCCCTACGGTACTTCCTTGGAATCGAGGTTGCTCGCAGCAAGAAGGGTGTGGTCTTATCACATAGGAGGTATGCTTTAAATATTCTGTAGGAGGTTGTTATGCTTAGGGCCAAGGAGGCCAATATTCCTATGGACCCCAAGATGCTACTATATGATGAGGATGCACAGGTGGTGGATAGTAGACAGTATAGACAGCTTGTGGGCAAGCTATTGTATCTCACTATCACAAGGCCAGATATCTTCTTTGCAGTTAAGAGACTGAGTCAGTTTATGGCCAAGCCAACATGTCATCATTGGGATGCGGCATTGATGGTACTTAGATATATCAAGAAGGCTCATGAGAAAGGTCTTTTCTTCTTCAAGGGGTCTTCTATGACATTGGTTGGCTACTCGGATGCAGACTATGCGGGATGTCATGTGGATCGTAAATCCACTACTGGGTTCTGCACCTTCTTAGCAAGGAACTTGATCACATGGTGGAGCAAGAAACAAGGTACAATTACGAGGTCCAGTGTCGAGTTTGAGTACAGAGTTATGGCTCAGACAACTGCTGAGATGATGTGGATCAAATCCTTGCTTGTTGATCTACAGGTACAGTTTTCTAGTCCCATGGAGATGAGGTGTGATAATAGAGCAGCCACCTTCATTGCTAATAACCCTGCATTTCACGAGAAGATGAAGCATGTTGAGGTTGACTGTCCCTATATCAGGGCTATTATTCAGAAGGGACTGCTATACACCACCTCTGTTGCATCTGAGGAGTAGATGGCAGATATTTTCACCAAACCCTTGGCCAGATCTTCATTTGATACCTGTATGTCCAAGTTGAACATGATCGATATCTATGCTTCAGCTTGAGGGGGAGTGTTGGTGTATTTTTAGCTTATCTTGTTCCGTCTTATTGTGAGGCTATAATAGCCCTTGTCCCTCAGAGACATTCATGTACTTTTAGCCCTCTGGTCTCTCTCTATATAAAAGAGACCTAGGGTTTCTAATAGAATTGAACTCTTTCAACTAATTGATCTTCATGTTCAAATAGAGGGACCAATGGAGATGAGGTGTGATAATCGCGTTGCTATATATATTGCAAGCAACCCAATGTTTCATGAGCAGACAAAACATGTTGAGGTTGATTGCCACTACATTAGAGACCTGATACAACGTGGAATCATTTACACTTCATCTGTATCTTTTAAAGATCAAATAGCGAACATATTTACAAAGCCTCTTACGAGAGATGCATTTAATAAGTGTTGTTCCAAGTTGAGCATTATTAATATATATGCTCCAACTTGAGGGAGGGTGTTGGTAGAGCACTCTTATGTTTTATTACTGTTTTGGAGTTATTTATTATTATTCTTGTTCTATTGGACTTATGATGTAATTTTTCCAACACCTCTCTCTACATAAAGAGGTGTAGAGTTTCATTTGAGAATAAAACTTTTCATTCTCTCCGATTGATACATATTGTCGCTACAGCCTTTTATTCTTTTGATCTTCCTTTGAACCTATTATCTAATAGTAAAACAACAAAGTAGTTGAATTGGAAGTTGATTCTTTATTTAGATTAGTGTGTTTTGCAGAATTTGATGATGGTAAAGAAGATTAGGGTTGGTTTGGAGTCTAATGGTCTCTACAAGTTGCTTAGGAAGGCTGCACATGTGCTTCAGCTAGTTTTGCACTTGAGGAAACAAAACAAAGTCAATATGGAGTCTGTTCATCTTTGGCACCAACGTCTTGGTCGCTAGAGTTCTTTTATCTTTAAAAAAGTTGTTTCCAACCATGTTTTATGCGATAGATGTTTACTCTCTATAGTGTCCTGTTTATGAACTGTCAAAACATCATCGTGTTTCTTTTTATGAATCAAGTAATAAAAGTTTTCATCTGTTTGATTTGATTCATTCTGATGTTTGGGGTCCAGCCTCTGTTATTGTTATTGAGGGATAAGTACTTTGTGAGTTTCATTGATGATCACTCCAGATATACCTTTATATATATCTAGAATTATACATGCCTTTGTGAATATGATTTAAATTAAATATGGTTCTAAATTGAAAGTCCTCCATTATGACAATGCTAGAGAATATCTTAAAATTCTTTGAATCCAAAGGGATTCTTCATGAATCATCATGCAACTATGCACCCCAACAAAATGGGGCAGCAATAAGGAAAAATTAGCATCTACATGTTGTTGCTTATGCTTGTTGCTTCAATGAAATGTTCCCAATGTTTTTAGTTAGAGACAATCTTGACTGGTGCATATCTGATTAATAGAATGCCTATTAGAAGTTTGAAATTGCAAATTCCTATTTCTATATTGGCACCTACTAAGACACCTTTCAACTTGTCACCTAAGGTGTTTTGGTTGTCTCTGCTTTGGACATGTTTTACAACCAGGAAGATCAAAACTTGATCCATGTGCCATTGATGCAGTTTTCTTAGGTTACACATCCAAACAAAAAGGCTATAAATGTTAAATAGTATGTAGCTAGAGATGTGACCTTTCATGAACATGATGCTTATGCCTATTGATTCTCTTCAGGAGGAAATCTATAAATGAAGTGAAGAGAACTTTGGGATAGTGACAAGGATGTTGATTTTTTAATTTTAAAGGTAGAAGAAACTTAGAAACAAGGGGAGAATAGAGAGGATATAAAAAAAGAGATAAATATGATCCGATGTACAAACAAATGTTTTGAAAAAGGAAGATCCAAAAATTCAATTATTAAGTTCATGCTTATGGGCTCCACTACTAATCCTAATCCCAACATATCCCCTTAACTGGGTCCAAAGTCAACACCTTTTGAGAAGGGTTTGAATTCTGAACTCTCTTCAACCGATGAAAATATTTCAACCATAGATGGTGTTGAAAGTGAAGACGTAGGTTCCCTTGTTGATAATCATCTTATTGCTCTTCGAAAGGGAGTCTTGAATATAAAAGGCTAGACTCATTGCAAGGGGTTTCACTCAAAAATATGTGATAGATTATGTCGAGATTTTTACTCGTGTTGCGAAAATGAACACTATCAAGATTATTCTTGTACTTGTTCAATTCTCTTGAAAGCTTCATCGGTTTGATGTACAAAATAATGCATTCTTGAATAGCGACCTAAAAGAAATTTACATGTAGATGTCACCTTGTTATGAAGTTGTTAGGTTAAAATGCTAGTCAATGTTTATTAGAAACCCTAGGTGCATTTATATAAAGAGATACAAAGGGGTAAAAGTATAAGAATGCCCTTATTCTAAAAACATAACAAAAAATAGAAAACAAAATAGCAAAACATTCTCTTTTAAGCTGGAGCATAAATATTAAACATGCTCAGCTCGATACATAACAACTCTAGACGTTTCTTGAAGAGTGTTTTGGTGAAGGCATCTACAATATGATCTTCAATGGCAATATAAGGTGTTGTGATCTTACCAGAAGTAATGACATCTCTGATAAAATGGCAATCAACCTCTATATGCTTTGTTTTCTCGTGAAAGGCATGATAATTTGCAATAAATACAGTTGTCTTGTTATTACAGTACATGGGAGTATGACCAGAAATAGACACTCCCAAATCACATAAAATAGACCTCACCCATAGGAGCTCACAAGTACTATAGGCCATAGCCCTATACTCTGATTCTGCATTGGATCTACAGCCAACATTTTGCTTCTTACTTCTCCAGGTGTGTAAGTTGCCACCCACATAGGTACAGTAGCTAGAAGTAGATCTTCTATCCTTATGTGCACCTACATAATCTGCATCTAAATAACCCCAAACATCCAAATGGCCATGCTTCATAAATGATAGTCCCTTACCAGGAGCTTGCTTAAGGTATCTCAGTACTTGATACACACATCCCAATGTACTTCTCTAGGAGACTACATAAACTAGCTCAGTCTCCCAACAACAAAACAAATGTCAGGTCCCGTGACAGTCAGACATAACAGTTTTCCTACCACAGCACAATATCTGGTGACATCTTCAAGCAGTGGATTCTTAGAATTTGCTAGTGGCAAAGAAGGGTCCATGGGAATATTGGTAGGCTTGCAACCCAGCATCCCTATCTCTTTTAGCATATCAATAACATATTTCTTCTGTGACAAAACTAAACCTCCATCAACATGCTGTACCTTGATGCCCAAGAAAAAATTTATCATTCCCTAATATTTAGTAACAAACTGAGAATGCAAGAACTTTTTGGTAGCCTATTTCATCACTCCCAATGAGAAGTATATCATCTACATACACAATAATAATAACAAATCTAGCAGCTTTATGCATAGTAAAACTAGAGTGATCTGCAATGGATCTAATAAAGCCAAATGCTTGCATAGCTTTACTAAATCTCTTAAATCAAGCCCTGGAACTCTGCTTAAGGCTATAAATTACCTTCTTCAATCTGCAGACTTTCTGACACTCCCCCTTAGCCACGAAACCATGGGATTAGTTCATGTAGACCTCTTCCTCTAAATTACCATAGAGGAAAGCATTCTTAATATTAAGCTGCGAAACAGACCATCCACTATTGACTACCATAGAAAGAAATATCCTCACTGAGTTGAGTCTAGCTATTAGAGAAAATGTCTCAAAATAGTCAATTCCAAAGTTTTGTGTGTAACCTTTGGCAATCAGGCGTGCTTTGTATTTTTCCATTGTATCATCTGGGCGGCATTTCAGGGTGAACACCCACCTATGCCCTACTACAGTAGCACTCGAGGGTAGGTCAACAAGTTCCCATGCACCCATGGACTGAAGTGCAGCCATCTCCTCCATGGCCAAGGTCAGAAGGGTCCCTAGAAGCCTCAACATGATTCCTAAGAATATTGCTACCGTCAACTGCAAGAGACAAAAGCTTCCTTGTTACTAGTAAACGATCAAGTGACATAATTGGAAACAGAATAATTAGCACACGATCATTGTGGCTTCCTCTGAGCAATAGGAAGTTCTACATCAGATACCTCAAGTGGCGTAGGGTCTAGACCTCCATCTAAATCAGTAGTATCAGCAAAGGACTAAACAATAGTAGAAAGTGATTCCTCTACCTTTAGAGTGGCAAAAGGAGGTATGCACTGAAAGTGCTAGGGAAAAGTATCTGTATTAGGCACCTCTGGATGCCTAGGATAGGCAATAGGAGGGATATCATGAGGTGGAGATGAAGGTGGCTCAGAGGGACCTGGAGGTGCATTAGCAGGCATAGGCAATTGAACATCCTGCAAGACACTGGGAGACTTTCCTGTAGCAGAATAATAGGGCATGTCCTTAAAGAAAGTCACATACTAACATAAAAATGATGTGATATAGGATCAAAACATCTATATCCCTTCTGGGTTCTAAAATAACCCATTAAAATACACTTAACCGATCTAGGAACAATCTTGTCTACTTTAAATAAATAAACAAAACAAATACATCCAAACACTTTTGGAGGAAGAGAAAAAAGCTCCTGACCAGAAAACAACAAAGAGTAAGAGACCTTCCCACCAAGAGCCGAAGATAATACCCGATTAATAAGAAAAGAAGCAGTAAGGACCGCATCTTCCCAGACTACTGCAGAGATGGTTTCTGTACCTTTGTTGTTGGTAATCTAGTTACCTGTAGGAGTAAGAAACAGGGGGTAGTTTCTCTCTCCAGTGTACAGTTAGAGTATAGGGCGATGGCGCAGGCTACTGTAGAGATGGTCTGGATACGGTCCCTACTGCATGATCTGCATGTCCAGATTAAGGAACATATGGAGATGCGATGCGACAATCGGGCAACTACATAGCCAACAACTCGATATTCCATGAGCACACCAAACACATTGAGGTTGATTGCCACTACACCAGAGATCTTATACAGGGTGATTTGCTACGTATTACTTATGTTATATCTGAGGATCAGACTGTTGATGTGTTCACGAAGCCTCTACCTCGATCAGCATTTGACTATTGTTATTCCAAGCTGAGCATGATTGATAGCTAGGCTCTACCTTAAAGGAGAGTGTTGAGACTCCTATTTATCCTTGGTTATTTTGCCAGTTTTGGTTGTGTTTTATCATTTCTTATTTTATTCTGGGCATGCATTGTTATTTACCCAAACCTCTCTTTATATAAGGAGATATTGGGCTTTTTCTGAAAAATAAGATCAATCATTTTTTTCCACTATCAACAGAGCATTGGCATCATAATCGTACACCTCGCTATGAACTTATGAAGTGCTCCCAACAATTTTGTAAAGATTATAGCAATTAATTAAGTTCACTAACACCACTCTAGAATCGTCGACCTCTACTAGCCAAATGATATGGTCCACAACCAAAAGTACCTTGACCACGTCCAAGTCGCATAGTTTGTTCATGGGAAAATTGTCTGTGTCCGAGTTGAATAATTTGTTGATTGCGACCTCTACCACATCCACAATTGTTGCCACGACCACAACCACAACCACGATCAGTAGTGTTGACATGTAATGCCTCAATGGAGTTGTTGGGATCCTCAAGAGTGGCATGGTCTATGACTTTTAGTAGCATGTTATCATACTAAACAAGTGAAAAACGTAGCTCCTCAAAAGTTGGTAATGGTAGCCTAGTGGTGACCGTGGTGATGAACATTTGGAATTCTTCTTTAAGGCCAACTAAACAGTGTATTACCCTGTCAACATCGCTGATGATATGACCAACTAAAGCTAACTTGTTGCAGATCATCTAAACCTTGTTTCAATAGTCAACAACTCCCATCTTTCCTTATTTTATATGAGCAAGTTCAGACTGCAGTTGAATAATCTTGGCTTTAGCCATCTGACAATAACCATTGCTAAGGGAATCCCATAGTTCCTTCCCTATCTTGACATGCACGACTTAAGTCACAACCTCCTCAGACAAGTTAAATTCAATCTAGCCAATAAGTTGTTGACCAAGAGTAAACCACTGTATATCCAAGATTAGGGACAAGATGAATATCCTGGGTTGAAGTAGATTCATCTTTTTCTTAAAAAAAAAAAAAAAAAACTTCAATCTTGTTCCTCTTTTTCTTTAAGAGAGAAAAAGAGGGCTTTAAAACCCTAAAATAGTGCCGCAAGATTGAAGTGGCCTCCTGGAGGGAGTCCTAGAAATAGCCAAGACACTTCTCGTGGGAAGGAAAGGCTCTGGCAATTAGAGCAACACGATTCCGGCAAGCACGATCACATGAGGAAACTAATGTGATGTGAGATCAGCAACCAATCGATGGGGATTGATGCTAAAAATGACAACAGGTGACATTGGGCAACACTAGAAGACACAAAGGTGTTCGATCTAGGCCTGTTGTGCTAGATAAAGTAGTGGCATCGCGAGATTTAGCCCCGTGGTTACCAAAGAATGTGGGCGACGATAAGGACAAGGCAATGGTGGCTCGATTTGGCGAAGAAAGGCCTGAACAAAGTTGGTAGCAATCAAATCTTGGCTGGTGATGGTCAAATTTAGGATGCTAATAGTTAGGTTAGAGCCAGCAAGGGTCAGAGTGGTCGAGTGATGGTTGAGGTTGCCATTGATGGTTGGATTGATGGTAGGATAACACAATTGTTGATCCAAGTAACTAAGTATGAAGAACAAAACTCAGTCCATTCGAAGGATGGATTTGAGCTCTGAAACCACGTAAAAATGAATATAAGATGGGAACAATTTGATAATCCAGTTCGAGAGGCATTGTGCCTCTCTACATCTGAGCCTAGGGTTTTCCCTCAATAATAAATAGAGAAGGCCCTTGGGATTTATTTATAATGAATAAATTTTTTACTCTCCAAATGCAGATTTCTTGCTCTCCAAGCAATGGAGAAATTATAACACAAAGCAATACAAAATATTATTTATTTGTAAGTGCACCCAACACACTTTTAGTTTTATCATAACTTCTATCAAGGTATTATATGTAACTTCCTCTTTTGTTCTTTGGTTGACCTTTTGTTTCTTCTTTTGCATGTTCTTCCTTTTTGCGTATAACTTGGTATTTTTCGGTACGTATAGCATCATTTTGGATTTGTCGTAATAACTTTGATCGATGCAACTATTCTTTCATTGAAACAATAGTGGCAGAGCTTAGCAGATAGCACTCCCCCTTTTCTGGATTTCCCTTCAGGAAAACATCAGAAAGTAATGATGCAGCCCTGATATGCATGGCAATCAAATTATTTGCATATGGTTGAATAATTATTTAGCACGGATATAAACTCCAGAGCAACTCTACTTAAATTTCTTAGAAAATATCCACGTTTTTGGTAGAGTAAGATGTATGCTCATGTCAACGTTCATTGTTTGTCCAGGTGCGGTGTGTGGCATCTGATCTGGACAGGAAACGAATATGCAGTGGCGGTCGTAATGGGCTCCTTCGTTTGTGGGAAGCCACCATCAACATATAGAAAACTGCTGATTGAGGTAAGAAGCATTTCAACAGTTTTGATGCAATAGCAAGCTTCTATTGTCATTGGATTTGTCTTGTACAAATTAAGCTGAAATTTTCATTGGGTTCTGTGAAAAGTTTGAGCGATAGGAATTCGATAGGACAACGAAAAGAACTTTATTTAGAGACTCGCATTTAAATTACTTGCCCTTTGATTAATTTTCTTATGGCTTTCATCTTCGAGACAGAATCTCCATCTTTTGACTTGTCAAAAATAGAGGGTCATTCTTCCATGATCAATCTGTCCAAAAAAAACCAGTTGAGCTGATATAATTTTAATAGTTAACAGCACCAAAAATTTGGATGGTCGTCAGAGAAGAGTGATGGTGCAAATGAAATTCAATGCAAATTTTTCGTAGAAATCTTCTATAATCTGCTAAATATATCCCAATTGGAAAAATTCTGAATACTAATACGTTCTAACGGACCTTGATCTTGAAGTGTGTTTTCCATTTTGCCTAAATAGTCATGTCTACCGAGCATCTGGTGTTTTCTTTTTGGATATTAGGGTGATATTTGGCAAGCATATGTCGTAGCTTCACAACAATTGCTGGGGTTATGGTCAGTTTTTATTGGTAGCATCTCAAAGCAGCACATTCTACCGCAATCACTGCTGAATCTCTAGCAATTGGATTTCGCCTTCTTCGATGTGCAGATCATTGCTTTTCCAAAATGCAATGACTGCACAGTGATGGAAACAAACGACCTCCAATTCTTGTATTTTGACTGTAGATCTCATCAAGAAATCATTCCTTTCTAAGTAGTCAATTCAAAAGTTCAGTCTTTATTGGAAAAGACTTGCCGGTAGGATAACGGGATAGCTTGTGTACTTTCTCAATCATCTTTTATCTGCAAATTATGAGGATGTCATTAGGACCGTGTGTTTTCTTTTCAACATGCATGCTTCCTTGATTAGTATCTGAAATTGAGAGTGCTGTATCATTTGTGTGTTGTGTTGTGGTAGTCTCTGATGCAACCGGGGAGAAGAGATGTTGCGGAGGTGGAAGAAAAATAGTAGAGAGGAAGAAAGTAAGAAGTTACACGCCGAAGAGAGGGAGAGGGTATATGTGAATTTTTACCCCTACGTTTCTTTCTCCATTAAAAATCATGCCCCTTTTAAAGAAGAGGCTTCACAAGTGATAAAAAAAACTCTTAAACAAACTCAACACCTAAGCTTAAGGCAAATATCCTAATCGAAAAACAACTCAGTACATATAGAATAAATGAACTAGATATGTTCAATGGACTCTAACTAACTTAAAACAGATTAAATAAATAAATTGAATTTTTTTATTGGTGTCTTTAATTCTTGGAATATCTTTGAAAATTTCTCATCTTGACCCTTAACTCAATGGAACTTGCTTTCAATTGCTTCGACCCTCCCCTTCTTCAAAGAATTGGCTCGTATGAGTTTATAGCTGGGTGTGATGGAGGTGGGGGCTTTGGGGGCAGCAACTTCAATAGAAATATTTTTGAGAATTGAGATGACATCAAGATAGAAATAACATAGCCCAATGTAAGAGGTGATAATTCTTGTATGCGGCTGCGAATGCAATCTTGAAGATAAATTAGTAGATCTGTGTCGTGAATAAATGTTGAAAAATACCTTGTCTTTAAATAAATGAACTTTATCTGCATGGCTACAATTTAAAACTTGAGATGTTTTATGGGGACATATTAAGCACCCACACAATTTCTAAATTAATCATGTGACCCTCAATTGGATTGAGAAGCAACTCCATATAGTTTCTAGGTTAGCATGTGCCTTTGTATGCACAATTCTCTTATATGGTTGAGATAAAGATGATGAAGCATCGATCTTTGATGTATCACCAATGGTCATCAACTCTACTTTGACCGTGGGCTTTCAACAGGATTTGGAGTCTTCTTTAGGCTGTCATCTAGCACTTCGACTTCCAACTAAATATCCTTTGCGACTACATCATCCGAATTACATAACTCAATAGATGTATCTTCAACTGGTAAGATAGTCTCGGTCTTTGGAGATAATAACTAGAATAAACTTTTCAATCTCTTTGGCAATTCATTTTTGCCCCTATTTGTTACGTGACTTTCAGGCACTGCTAGGGAAGGTAGAGATGATAAGGTACCTTGACATGCTTTTTCTTCCTTGATGGCCTTCAACTCCTTATAAATGATTATTTCTCCTTCACTTTAAGAAGTTCCTCCTTAATTTTGAGTGCCCTCATCCTTAGTATCGGCATCATAAGAACTATGAGAATACTTGTGGTCATAAGAATAGTGGTGGTGCCTTGTTGCATTATGGGAATTCTTTTGGTTGTAGTAACGAATCATTGAATCATATGAATGATCCAATCTCATGGCTCATGTTCCACGTGATGCAATTGAGGTGGAGATGACATGGAATGAGTAGAAAAGTAGAGGGAAGGAGAAAGAGCAAAAGTAGGGGAGAAGTTATATGGTGTAGAGGGGGAGATGGGATATGTGAATTGTTATTCCAACACTTGTATTTCCATCAAAAATAATTTCACTTTTATAGAAGAGGCTTTATAAGTGACTAAAAAGAAAAATCCTAAATATACTCAACACCTAAAGATAAAGCAAATAGCCTAGTCAAAAAACAACTCAATACATAGGAAATAAGTAAAGTGGATATGTTTAGTGGAGCTAAAAATAGATTAAATAACTAAATTGAATTATTCTTTTAGTGATTCATTTCAATAGTGCAATATCTTTGAAAATGTTTCATGTTGACCCTTAATCTCGATATAACTTGCTTTAAGCTACATCAATCTCCATGCCAAATCTATGGGAGGTTCAATCATGCTACACTTACTATATCATTATGATACTTATCAAATTCAACTTCAATGGTCATAAACAATTGAAGACTCTATTAATGCCATTACTTCTTTGGCTATTAAACAATTGAAGAGTAC
The DNA here is from genome assembly GCA_037157565.1 of Thalassia testudinum. Taxonomy (NCBI): domain Eukaryota; kingdom Viridiplantae; phylum Streptophyta; class Magnoliopsida; order Alismatales; family Hydrocharitaceae; genus Thalassia; species Thalassia testudinum. The sequence continues at coordinate 17,560,027 of JAZHRO010000026.1, read as the reverse complement.
ACGTGAACTCTCCCGTGGTACCACTTATAGGAAAATTATTGGTGGTCTACAATATTCTTTTTACACAAGCCCAGATTTGGCCTTTGCATAAATAAATTGTCTTGGTGTACGTATGCTCCCATTGCGGCACATTTTGAGGCACTAAAGCATCTATTGTGATATGTCAAAGGCACATTAACACATGGAATTCGCAATAAGATCAAAAATTCCCTTACATCAATAGCCTACTCAGATGCTCAATTATGGGAGATTAGATGTTTGATCAATATATCAAACATTTGCTGGCCTTGTATTTGTCTAGTAACTCTTGGGTTTGGATCCAAACTCTTCCAAAAGAGATTTCTAAAGTCAAGATTCATGCAAAATGTCTATTGAACACATATAATCTTTATAAACATAGTAAAAAATCAATCCGAGAGTTCACAACCTGGCTCTAATACATTTTGCCACTAATATTTTTTGAAAAACATATGTAAGCATAAGGAACAACTATAATGTGAATCAAATATTATCTATATTGTTATTACCCAAAATCTTTGACTATGTGATTTTCACGAATATAAAGCCATCATATATGTGTTCAAAATTAAGTGAGCCATTTCTTCTCTTCATTAGATGTGGAGACTCCTCTCTAATATCCTCCTTGAAATCCTTAAGTGAGTGCATATGAAATGCACTTGATCTTCGCCTTCTCCTCACCCTTCTTTTTACTTAGACCTATTCTCACAAAAAGCTAATCAAGTCAACCTTAAGAAGACCTCAACCCAAGCCTGGCGTAACTCTACCCAGGGACATTTCCATGCAATTATGAAAATCTAACAACTAGGTCCTTTCTTGTGGAACTTGCCCATCAAAACCCTTATACCAAGTCAAAAAAGCTTCTCTTAATGACCCACATAATCTCTTATCAACCCAAGTTGTGCACTATTCATTACAAATAAGTGCATAATTGTAAAATAAAATATTTAAAATGGTCAAGGCTCTTACTTATTACTTTTACCCAATCAATTCTATTACCCATATCAAAGTGTGTAATGGGCTGACCTGAGTGGAGAGAAGTATAACCATAATTGAGCTAATGCTTAGTAAGGAATAGGAATTGAAGCAAAAACTAATGTTCATCAATTGGATTTACTATTTTCAGCTTATTACTTATCTAAATCCTCTAGTTTATTCTTTATTCCTATTTCTTAATGCAGCTACATTTCTATCTCTCTCCAATTAGGCCCAATGCATTCCATTTACTTCTTGCCTTTTCTAGTAGGTATAACTCCATCAAGTATTATATCCTTGTTAGCAAACACTTCCTAGGTTTGCAACCTTCACACTTATAGCTTATTGAGTTCCTATAAAACATTAAGAATTCACAGCCACAGTGTTACGACTCCTAAAAGTCCATAAACTTTCCTACATGCTGGGAATCTATTCACACTAGGTGTTATCATTACCCAACTAAAACCTTAGGTGTTGTCACAAGAAAACAACGCCATTTACTAAGTGAACACCTTGGGTCATCTAATATTTACAAAGGTAACCAACCATTACTTTAATTCCCAGGACTAAAGGGTGCATATAAATGGTGGCTCATGGCCAATTTTGTCAAATCATCCTTCTACTCTTACATCTCAACTAGTGTCATGCCATGGAGTCTATCAAAAAGTAGTTTGCCAAGCCCAACAAAGTCTTGCTACCTTCTCAATAACTTGTGACCATGACACTCCCAAACTCTAATAACTTTGCAAAAGGTTGTCAGTAAAGGAAGTGATGCATCATGGAAGCATAGAGGATCATTTAAAACTTTTCAAAAGATGAAAACTTGACCCCAAAATCGTTCAAATCATAATAAAAGATAGAAAACAAATTTCCTTCAATCACACAAGTTAGGGATTTTACTTCTGTGATAAACTATCCTAGGAATATTGCAATACTTGAAATTGTATCCACATGTTTACACAAACTACCCAGTATCCAACACGACTCCTTTAGGTTCGTTGATGAGCAACACATCGGAGTCAAACGAGGAAGACAATCTTCATACAGCGAAGAGCCTTCACTTTTCCATGAAGCAAAGCACTAAGGAGGAGGGGAACATCCCCTCTTATTCTTTCTAAAGTGGGCAAGTGCATAAGGGGAGAGGGGCTCTTTGTTGGCTTCTCAATTACTTTCTAATTGGTGAAATTTCTTCCCCTTTTATGGAGGCAAAGACCAAGGGTTAAAGAAATTTGCTTCTTTAAAATTCTCACAGTGCCTCTCTCTCTCCCTATTTTTATTTAGAGAGAATTAGAACACTTCATTAATTACCAAAGTGCCCTTGGTACTTCTTCAAACGCTTCTTTTTTAAGAAAGAGCACATATTAATTATATATTTCAATTATTTGAAACATATAATTAATATCCTCCTATGGATACATTGCTAGTTGTTGTATCATGTTGCAAGGAGATTTTGTAAGTAATCCAAAGAATGCCTATGATTAGGATCACTTGGATCAAGGACTTACATCAAATATCGATATAATTTGATTCAAATAACTATTTCTCAGTTCTTCAATTGAGAAATCTTTAACAATAAATTGTATTGAGCATTACTTCATAATTCTCCAATTATGAGTAGTCTCTAATTTATCAATTAACCTCATGCCTAAGTAAAACACTAGGTGTTTATCACACATACCTAGTGAAGCATACTGGCTACTAGATTGTTAAAGAAATAGCCAACTCTTAAGATATATCATATATCCCATATGTCTTACACACACAGAGGCACATAGGAGCAATTCAAGGTTTAGGATCTTATCCTACTGTCGTCTCTTCAAGAACTAGTCTATGTAAATTACCATTATGCTTTGGGTGGAAGACATACAAGATAACTTCTCCAAGTTGATTTAGTTCATTTATTTGTTTTGATCTACCTATTAAAATGATCACCAGTGGAATTATATCTTTGAAGCTATAGTAATAGAGTTCAAACTCCACTCCAACTATTAAAGTTATGTGAATTCTATCTCAAAATGGCATCTATATCCTGTATTGGGTTATGTAGACAACCTTCCCAACATATTGGCCTCACAATTTGCGAAACCTAAATTATTAAGTTGCCAAATCTACATAGCCTAGATACTGGAATAAACTCTTGTCTTAGGTACAAGGACGCATGCCTCTTTCTCGGAGGGCAGTGATTGAAGGAGGACTTCCATGATCTCAATTTTGTTGTCAACTCCTTGATTATGCTCACATGACAATTCTGAATCTTCATTCCCTATAGAACTTTGTCCATCAAAATTTCAATTAAGTGCAAGTCTCGTATGATAAGCCTAGAAGATTTCCATCAAGATAATGAATTAAAGATAGTGATCATATATAAATCCATATTTTGTATATACAATCCAAAACCATTCTGAATTGTTGATCCATAATCCTCACTTGTTTGATCAAGCCTTTGTGCAAGTAACGTTAAAAGCACAAGCAGGACCAATAACACATTCATACTCAAAAATCATTTATTCATATGAATGGTGAGGACATATACAATTAATATACCAATTACATAATCAGATGGGTTACAAGTGATGGTATCGCCATTATCCTCTGTATTTCACTCAATTTAACTAAATTCCAGAGCTAAATTCACATAATTAACACATTAAAAGGATATAACACAATCAGAGAGGAATGGAGAAGAATTAATGCAAAAGGGGTTAATTATGTTATTTTAACAGATAATTATAAATGCATAGTAGCTAATGGGTAAACTTATGATTAATTAAATGTCAAATAAGTTTAAAAGTCAAATAAGTGGGTCGAATGAATTAATTGAGGGTTTCACTGAAATAAAAGACATTTTAATAATTAATGAACCATAATTTTGGCCTTACTTAAATTAAGGAGGTTCTAGTAGAAATAAATATAATATAAACCTTCTAAAAATCGTTTAAAAATATTCTATATGGTTTAGAATAATCAATTTGACAAAATGAACCCATGTTGACCTTAAATAGAGACTTAGGCGGGTTTTTGATACATTTTGGGTCAAAACGTAAATTGATCGTTCAAACTTCCTCAAAATCCAAAAATGAAGTCACCATTAAATTTCTTAGGTCTTAATTAGGTTACCATAAAACTTTAGGCTCATTTGGATCATTGCCATATTTTCTTGCCATATTTTCTTAGTAAGATCATTAAAAGGCAAAGTATTTTCGAATTTGCAAATTTGATATCTTTTTGAAGTTTAGATGATTTTGATTAAAGATCCTTATCCTGATTTTCTATACCTATTAAGGATTTGGACTAAATTTTTTCAACATCTTAGACTATTTACATTCTTATTTGAGTTCAAGTTGGCATATTTGAGATGAAATTGGACTTGAAATAAAGCAATTAGGATTTTCACATTAGGGTTTTGAAGTATTAGTATACATTTGCCTAAAATTAAGGAAATTATTCTTGTCGCATTTGTGTTCCACCCAAGCCTGTGTTTGAACTTAACCTTCAAGTAAACCATAAAATCAATGCTCTAAATTCAATTAAACTCTAAAAGTTGGGATCTAATAACCTAAGAATCAATTCAAGGTGATTTAGGTCTTGACCTAAGCTTCATTTTCAACCTTGGGGCAGGTCAGGTGAAGTTGGTTTACCCTGTGGACCAACCAACTTCCAAATTAGGTCACAATTTGAATCAACTTCTAAATCAAGTGAAATTCAAGACACAAATTAGGGCAAACATTGGTAGGCTTAGGTCTCAATTTGCACATTTTGGTTTACTTGGAATCTTAGTGACAAGGAAGGTCGGGTGGAGAAAACCCTATAACCCGTGGGGATGCTCTACTGTGTAGCGATCTTTGCGAGACTCTCCCTTCCTGGCTACCCAAGTAATTCTCAGGTATCTGGATTCTGATATAAAGGTATCATCCGCCTCGAAACAACCTTAGACCTCCAAAATTTTTGCGTGCCTTGATTAGGTCTAATACATATCTAGTCCCTCATCTATTCTATAGTGCACATATACAGGAAAGGTCCCTTGGTTTGACTTAGAGGCCTCCATTAGAGTTGATCTTTTGGGAAAATCTGATCTGATCTAATCAATTTGATCTGGACTTGAATTTGATTCTACATCCTGATCCACCACTTGATTTGAAAATGCAACCTAACAACATAGGAAAATGTTTAAGAATCTTGAATCCCGTATGAGCATCAAGGAAAAAATGATCGAGTTTGCTCTTAGGCATCATGACGAGTATTACAAAACCTTGGATCCATTTAGGAACATTCAGGTTAAAGTACTAGAAACAACAACCCTCATCATGACGAGTATTACACAACCTCGGATCCATTTAGGAACATTCAGGTTAAAGTACTAGAAACAAGAACTCTCATTATGAACCATGCCGAAATGATGTTTGCACAAATGATACATGGTTTAACACGGGAAGATCTTTTATCAAAATATAGGGAATTGTGGAGACTACAAAATACTGAGTATATATAATGTTTGACAAATTCACCACTTTGGAAAATACACCAAGGTTTCATTGAGAAATGTGCATATATGCTAAATACGTTACAACAAGCCATTGATCAGAAATACCCATATCAACATACAGAAATTGATGAGACATCTTGGAGCAATGTTGAATATCAATATGATTTCCCAGAGCCCGAGTTCGAAAGTGAAGCTTGTTATGGACCCCTGACCTAAATGGAACCAGATTTGGATAATGTGCAGAATGACATACCTGATCAAAATGTTGGTTTGGTGGATCTAGTTGCAGGTGTTCCTGATTGTGAACCAGCTATAGAAAGCCATGAAGCTGGTGTTAGTTCAATACTCATATATAATATTTTGATGATTTTACAAAATGAAGAAAATGAATAAAAAATAAGCATAGGATATTGTTTCTTTCTGTAATAACATAATTGCAGGTTTCATAAAGTTTTCCAAGACGGGAGATTAAAAGCGTGAAGACAAGTAGCATAAGTATTAGGTCATAAGCTTTTTCATGTAAACTTTCAAAGGTTATAATTTTTATTTTATTTGAGTCTAAAAATGTTGTAAAGAGTCCCCAAACATAACCTATAAATAGCTAACTTAGGCTTTCTACACTTAGGATAAATTAGAAACAAAAACCTAACATTAAGACTCTTATCAGATGTTTAGAACAATTGTCAGATGTTTGATTTTCCACTTTAAGATGTCTGACAAGTGTCTCAGACGTCTAACTTCCTATAGTTCTGCCTTTAGTTTCTGCCTTCATAAACATCAGTTGAAGCACTCCTCTATCAAACGTCTATAACCTCATCTAAACGTCTGATGCTTTAACTGGACGTCCTTAGACTAACCGTTAGACTAAGCACCTATCTTTGTTCTACAGATAACGGGCAAAAATGTATTTTCAGACATCTAGACATGCTTCCAGGCGTCTAGCTTTGGACCGTTGTCGATGTATTTCTGTGCGTATCTCATTACAAATATAAGATCCTTTGTCAGAAATCGTAACGAAGTCTTTTTTGGTTTCCAGACGTTTAGTGATTCCCTCAGATGTCCATAACGACGTCTGATTCTTTAAATGTAGAACCCTGTTTGGATCTGATCAAAACAGGAACGAATTCACCCTTTATTAGACGTTTAATAACTTAATCAGACGTCTTATGTGAAAATATCAGACGCCCTTTTTTCGACCCAATGAAGTCAGTTCAGGATGGCCTACAGTATTAGACGACCAAAATTAAAATCAGACGTCCTATAAGACGTTTGACTCTAAAATTAGACATCTGATATTGCTGTCAGACTCATCATTACCTTGATTTATGATGGATTTCGTCCCAATATCTTGGGATTTGTCTCCAATGGCTAGGAGAACTCTCCAAAGTGTTCTTGAAGGTTCCAAACTTGCCTATAAATAGACTACAACCCTTCTTAGGCAAGATACACCTCTTGAGATTCAATTCCCTTAGAAAAATCACTTGCTCTCTACTCTAAGCTCCACCTTGTCCTTGTGCTGTGCCAACACTCTGATCAAAGGGCAAATCCATACTCCCAGCTCACTCCGTTCTTCAAATCCACAGGGAGTTTTTTTTATGCTTAGTAGATAAGAAAGTAATTAAAGTATTGAGGTGCTCTATAGGTGTTTTACTTCTTATTTTTGTACTTTGAGTATCCGGCCTGTTAGGTCCCCGTCTCTTCATTTTGAAGGGAAAAACCTCCGTTTAGGGATCAGAGGTGGGATTTGTAATTGAGGTACACTACCCTCATTTTAGTAGTGTGGCTTGTGGATTGATCATCTTGTGATCGAAAATCCTAAATCAAGGGATTGGCTTAGGTGGTGATTTTCACTCATCTTGGGTTTCCACCTAAAAATTGAGTGCCAACTTTTGTGATTGAATTTTTTTTTATTACAATATTATAAAATTTCACTATTCACCCCCTTCTAGTACAATTTCATTTGGTATCAGAGCATGTTTTTCGCCTACAGGAGTAACATCCGCGGAAAGATCACATAGAGGGGAAAGTCATTTCCATGGACAGATTGGAGGGGCAATCCACCACTCGACCACCACTCTTCGAAAGGACAAACTACACTTACTGGAAGCTGAGAATGAAGATGTGGCTTCAAGCCAACTATTTCTCCATTTGGGAGAATGCAAATCCACATACATCATTCCCGAGAACCCAGAAACAGGATATACAGTGGAGCAAATTCATCACCCTGGACTGAATGCTAAGGTAATGAACTCACTCTACTGCGCACTCAGCTCGGAGGAATTCAACTGCATCAGCCAATGCAAAACCACCCACGAGATCTGGAGAACCTTGAAAGTAACTCACGAAGGTACATCTAGAGTTAAATCCTCAAAGATAAATTTGTTATTATAGGAATTCGAAGCCTTTTCTATGAAGGAAAATGAAAGACTTGGGGACATATATACCCGATTCACGTTAATCGTGAATAGCCTCAAGTCACTAGGAAAGACATTTATAAAGGGGGAGCTTCAAGGGAAGCTCTTTCGCTCCCTTGGACTCGAGTGGGAGCAAAAGGTAATGACAATAGAAGAAGCCAACCAAGTAGAGGATTTAGAGATGAAAAATCTACTTGGGAATCTCATGGCTTTTGAATTAAAAATGGAGCAAAAGAAGAAATCAATCTCATCGGAGCCAAAGAAGAAGACCTTAGCCTTCAAAGCTACTTCGGATAATGAGGTAAGTACCGATGACGAAGAATTCGTTTTATTAGTTAAAAAGTTTAAAAAGTTTCTCAAAAATAGAAAAGAGATCAAGGAAAGGAAAAGAGAGGAAGAACCTCTAATTTCCTATAATTGTAAAAAGAGAGGTCACATAAGGAAAGATTGTCCTTTACTCAAAAGGGATGATGAGAAGAAACCCAAGAAGCCTTTCGACTACAAGAAGATCTCCAAGCTGAAGGGATTTAAGAAGAAGGCATTTCAAGCAACGTAGGATGACTCCACCTTCGAAGAAGAAGAGGAGGAAACAAATGAGGAAACGACATGCTTGGGATTAATGGCAACAAATGATGCTTCTGAGTCTGAATCTGAGGAACCTAAGGTAAACTCCTATTCTTTGGATGAATTGCAAGATGCTTTTGATTCACTATACATAGATCTTAAGAAAACAAAAAACCAAAGCAAGGTTTTGAAAGAAGAAAACTTAGAAAATAAGAAATTAATCAATGATCTTGAAGACAAGAATCTAATTCTTACAAAAGAAACCACTGCCTTAAATATGCAAATAAGAAATCTAATGATTGAGGAGTCATTAACAAATGATTTGTATACAGCAATGAGTGAACAAAAATTTCTAGATAGAGAAGAATTACTTGACAAAATCTATGTTCTTGAAAAATCAAACTCCTTTAAAAATGATGAAAATAACTTACTTAGAGTAGATATTAGGACACTAGAAGATAAACTAGACATAATGAAAATAGAGATAAATCACTTCAAAGAAAAATGAAATCAAATTCTTGAGGACTTAGCCAAATTTACAAAGGAGAAAGATAACCTAGACAAGCTCTTTGCCCATCAAAAACCTTCCTCAAGTAAATTTGGATTAGGCTTTTATGAACTTAGTCAATGTGAGCCGAAAAAGGACCCTCCTCTAAAGGAGACTACTAACAAATACGGATTCACATTACAATGGATACTGAAAAGACAACTCTCACTTTATTTTGTAGGGATGAAAGGATATCATAATGTCAAAAATTGGATATACAAAATAAAGGATGGACGACTCAAATTAGAAAGACCTATAGAAACACTAAGTCACCAATGAAGATCTTTTGTAGGAGGAAGGAGGTCTACAAGAAAGAAGACATGGAGACCACTGCCATTAAGGAGGCCGATGGGTGATGGACTTCGGATGCTCCAAACATATGACGGGAAATAAGCACCTATTTTTGGACCTCCAACCTACGGATGGAGGAACGGTTACATTTGACAAAAATCACAATGGCCATATTATTGGCCTTGGTAAAATAGGTAACCCTCTCTCTCCCATCTCAAATGTTTCTCTAGTTAAAGGACTAAAACATAATCTTTTAAGTGTTAGTCAAATTTGTGATAATGTCTTTAAAGTAGTGTTTACTTCAAAAATGTTTGAAATTATGCATGCATTAACCAAGGAAACCCTTCTTAAGGGAACTAGATTTAAAAACATTTATGTCGTAGAATTTGATAAAAATAACACTTATGAATGTCTTATAGCAAATGATGAGTTAAGTATATGGCATAGAAGACTATGACATATTCATATAAAGCTAGTTCAAAAGCTAGATAAACATGAACTAATCCGAGGTCTTCTTAAAGGAAAATTTTTAAATGAGCCTATCTATGATTCATGTAAATTAGGTAAAATTATGAAATTTAGTTTTAAAAGCAAATAAGTTATATCCACATCAAGATCTTTAGAGCTACTTCACATAGATCTGTTGGGACCTACAAAATATGAGAGCCTTAGTGGATGCAAATATTGCCTTGTAATTGTAGACGATTTTTCAAGATTTTCATGGGTCTCCTTCTTGAGATCTAAAGGAGTGTTTTTGGTCTTTTCTATTTTTTATAGGAAAGTTCAAACTGAAAAAGGCTACCAAATCACTCGTATCCGTAGTGATCATGGGGGAGAGATTGAAAATTCCTTGTTTGATGATTTTTGTTAAAAGCATGGTATTGCTCATGAGTTTTCTTTTCGTCGAACACCTCAACAAAATGGGGTGGTTGAGAGAAAGAAACGTACTCTTCAAAAGTGTGCTCGAATATTGCTCATAGACTTGGGGTTACCGAAGTATTTTTGGGTTGAGGCGGTTAATACGGCTTGTTACGTGTTAAATCGCACCTTAATTCGATCCGGGTTGCGAAAAACTTGTTTTGAACTATACTATGGGAAAACACCCAAAATTAGTTATTTTAAAGTTTTTGGATGTCGATGTTTTGTTTTGAATACCCGCTCTAATTTAGATAAATTTGATGCCAAAGGTAAAGAAGCCATCTTTATTGGTTATTCCTCACGTAGTAAGGCATATCGGGTCTTTAACAAGACCACATTAATAGTGGAGGAAACCCTCCATGTTTCCTTTGATGAATCTCCTCACTCCTCTTCCATTGGCCGAGTCAATATGGAAGATGAAGATGATTCTACTATTGATGTGTCTAACATTCCAAACTCCAATATCTATAATCTTCCAAAAGATTGGATATATAAAAGGGATCATCCCGAAAGCTAAGTCATTGGAAGTGTTTCTGATGGCGTTAAAACCCGATCTCGTTTTAGTTGCTCTTTTGGTCTCTCTGCCTTTGTATCTCAAGTTGAACCCAAGAGTGTCGAGGAAGCGTGCTTCGAAGAACCTTGGATGATGGCCATGCAGGAGGAACTCAACCAATTTCAAAGGAATGAAGTCTGGGATCTAGTACCTAAGCCTGAAGGGAAAATGGTAATAGGTACCAAATGGATATTCCGGAACAAGTTGAATGAATTCGGTATGGTCATTCGGAACAAGGCTTGGCTGGTAGCACAAGGGTACAACCAAGAAGAAGAAATTGATTTTGATGAGACCTACGCTCCCGTAACTCGACTCGAATCAATTCACATGCTTTTTGCTTATGTCGCCTTTCTTGGCTTTAAACTCTTTCAAATGGACGTTAAGAGCGCGTTTCTTAACAGATTCATTGAAGAGGAAGTTTTCGTAAAACAATCTCCTGGTTTTGAGTCTCATGATAAGCCTCAGTTTGTCTATAAATTAAACAAGGTACTATATGTTCTAAAGTAAGCTCCTAGAGCTTGGTATGAAAGGCTCAAAGATTATTTGTTAAATGTAAAATTCTCTATAGGAGAAGCTGATTCCACATTATTCATTAAAAGAAAAGGAAAAGACATTTTATTAGTTCAAATATTTGTAGATATTATATTTGGTACTACTAATGAATCTATGTGTAAAAAGTTTTCAGAAATTATGCAGGAAGAATTCAAAATGAGTTTGATGGGTGAACTTAAGTTTTTCTTGGGTTTACAAATCACTCAACTCGAATTTGAAACCTTTGTGTGTCAATCAAAATACACAAAGGAGATGCAGAAAAAATTTGAAATAACGAAAAGTAAAGAGAAGAACACTCATATGAATGTCACAACTTTCCTAGACTTGGACGAATCAGGTATGCCCATAAATCAAAAACTCTATCGTAGCATGATTGGATCTTTACTGTATTTAACTTCCAGTAGACCTGACATTTTGTTTAGTACCTGCTTATGCGCTAGGTTTCAATCAAACCCTAAACAATCATACCTAATTGCTGTAAAACGAATATTTAGATATCTAGTTGACACATCTTATTATGGCTTATTCTACCCTAGGAGTCCACAATTCAACCTAGTTACATATAGCAATGCGGACTACGCAGGTAGCCGCACCGATAGGAAGAGTACTAGTGGGACGTGCCAATTCTTGGGCGAATCAGTAGTCTCTTGGTTGTCAAAGAAACAATCTAGTGTAGCCCTATCAACTACGGAAGCTGAATACATAGCTGCCGCACTAGCATGTTCTCAAGTGCTTTAGATGAAAAATACTTTGAAGGATTTTAACTTGATATTTAATAAGATAAAAATATTATGTGACAATACTAGTGTTATCAACCTCTCGAAAAATCCCGTACATCACTCTCGCACAAAACATATTGATGTTCGACATCACTTTTTGAGAGATAATGTACTTAAGGGAGAAATCGAGTTTGAATTTATTTGTACTGAATTGCAATTGGCTGATATTTTCACTAAACCTTTGAATTATTATCATTTTAATTATATACGTAGGAAACTAGGCATATGTAAGCTAAGTGATATTTGAAGAATTTAGTGACTTAATGGAACTTCTTTTGTCATGAGCATAGATGAAGCCTTGACTTTACTGAGTTAAAAGCCTTCATTCTCAGTTCAAACATCAAGATGCACATTCTGTGCAATATCAGACGTCTGATTAAACTATCAGACATCTTATACATAAAAATTCGTCGTCTGAAGATCTGGGACACACGACGTTTTTATATCTCAAAAGAGCTTATAAAAGAGCTATTTCAGATGCCCGTCATCATTCACAGACGTTTGGGTCGTCGTCCAGATGTGTTGGCAGACGTCTATCTATGAGTCAGAACATGTATTATGAGTCGGACGTCTGATGCTGTGGTTAGATGTCGTATAGGTCGTTTGACAATGAAATTAGGCGACCCTGTAACTTTAGAGTAAAATCTAAGAAGGTCTGTCTGCAGAAATCAGACATCTAATTTTAGATTTAGATGTCTTGTATGTCGTCTGATACAGAAATCAGACGATAACCTGGAGAATAAATCATTTTCCAGGAAGGGATGCCTGCAGAAATCAGACGTCTAATTTTTAAATTAGTCATCTTGTACATTGTCTAATTGTTAAAACAGACGACGCCATTAAAAGGGTTAAAATCCCAAAAGTCCAATCCTGATGTCTGACAACGTCCCCAGATGTCTGATATGGGAAAAATCTGCAGTTCGCATCTGTTCTCTGGATGGTTTGGAATGTAAATCTCCCCAACTTCTTAGGGAGACTTGCTCCAAGACCTTGGGATATAACATCCCCTTCGCAAGGTCCCACTCCCCTCTCTCAAATCCCTACAGCTCTCCCTCCCACCCGACGACCCACAACTGCAGTTGGCGACCTTCCTCTCACCGCCAGATGACCGTCGCGCCTCCTCGATGACTGGCGGAGCTGCTGCTCCCCTGCGTGCGTCCTCCCTACTTTTCGACCATGCATCTGGAGGCCTCCCCCCTCCCATGGGTATACTCTCAACTTTTAGGGCATCTCCACATTTTTGCCCACGATTTGCCCTAGCCGCATCTTGTTTTCCTTCTTGATCCCCTCGGCCTACTTGCGTATTTCATGCCATTGTTAGCCCTAGAACCTAAACCCTCGATCAAAATCTCTTGGAGCGTAAAAGTTCTATGTTTTTGGTAAGGGTATTACCTCACGAGATTCAAGTCGACATTTTAGTGGCTTGAACCCAAAGGTATATTGCCACAACTTCATGGCAGGTTGTATTACCTCAAGGCATACTGCCACATGTTTTTATCAATAATGATTACATATCTACTGGTTGAATCTGAGTAGTTGAAGTCTGTTGGTTGAATGTTGTTTGGTTGAATGTTTTTGTATGGATGTTTTTGTAGGTATTCTATCCTCAACACACCAACCTTTTCTTCTAAAACCCAACCACCCATTTCACCAAATATGTCTCCCCGTAGGAAGCAAGCCGAGGGCTCTTCCACCTCCTCCTCCATCTATTTGGCAAATCAACTGCAGGGCGACATCGCTAGGCAGCGATTTCGTCACTTCGTGAATGCCAAAGTTAAATGCCCTCGTTTTATTGTTTGGAATGATTTTGCTCATTTAAACCTTCGGGAACACTTCGAAACTCTCCATCTCTTCCAATATTTTGACCGTCAGTTCCACTCTGGCATTGGAACTCTTGGCGTGTTCCCTGATCTTTGCCGTCTCTTTTACGCCAACACCGTTGAGGACTACAGCAACGATGAACTTGAACTCCATATCCGCTTATTTGGTCACGAAATCCACATCACATCTAAATCTGTTTCCGACCTTCTAGCCATCCCCAATGAGGGAAATGATTTCAATGACATTCTGAGGCAATACGACTCAAAAGTCATCAATCAAGAATTAGTCCTCCTGGAAAAATATGTTGAAAATCTTGGCACCCTACCTTGGAAAAACCTCAAACCCCTTCCACGTCTACTCTCTTGCATTTTTGGGTGGGACCTCCTAAACAAATCGGGAGGTTTTGATTACATCTCGCGCCAAGACAAGGCGCTCCTTTTTGCGGCCATCCGTCATATTCCTTCCAATTATTGCCGCTTCATTGTTCGCGTTATGAGTGAGGACCATAGGGCATCACTTCCGTTTGGGTCTATTCTATCCAAAATTTTTTCAACCCATCGGATTTCCATAACTGACCAGGCTGTTGATAAGAAAATTGTGCCCTACAACCGAGCCACAGTCGCTAAGATGCATATACTTAGGGAGCATCTTGAGCCAGCCGACAAGCCCATTGAAGAAGAGCCCCTTCCACCCTTTCCAGACTTCCATGAAGCATGGCCCCTTCAAATAGAAGCTGCCCGCTCGGGCTTTGAAGAAGCATGGGTTCCGGCCACAGATTCCCTCTCCTTTGGCATCTCCCTCTTGCTGCGTCGAACCGGCGAGATGTACACCTAAATGGGAAGCATGCGCCGCGACATCGATGAACTTAGATCTGACGTTCCAAATTTGCAGATGGGACACGGACCTGCTCATCGCCGCCGCCACCAAGATCAAGAAGAATAGTTTAGTTCTTCTATTTTTCTTTCTTTTTTTCTTTCTTCCAAGTTTGTATTAAGGGGCCTTAACCCCATACTTAATATTTTTGGAAACAATAGCTAATCCGTGCTTAAATGTTTTTATTTCTAGTCAATTTTTTTTTAATGCTTTGTCATCTTTTAGGCATGCAATTTTATTAATGCACTCCATTTTGTAGATGTCACTCTTGTAGTTTAGGTTTCAACTCCCTTTCAATACCCTTCATGATGATATTCAAAAAGGGAGAGAAGAACGTAGGTAAGAACCTAGGGAATAACATAAAAACAAAAAAAACTTCTCAAATAGATATAGACTACTAAGTACAACTTTATGGGGGAGAAAATATGAACCTATAGTTATATTTTGAAAATTATCAAAAAGGGGGAGATTGTTAGTTCAACTACTCATATATAATATTTTGATGTTTTTACAAAATGAAGAAGATGAAATAAAAAATAAGCGTAGCATATTGTTTCTCTCTGTAACAACATAATTGTAGGTTTCATAAAGTTTTCCAAGATGGGAGATTAAAAGCGTGAAGACAAGTAGCATAAGTATTAGGTCATAGGCTTTTTCATGTAAACTTTTAAAGGTTGTAATTTTCATTTTCTTTGAGTTTACAAATATTGTAAAGAGCCCCTAAACATAATTTATAAATAGCTAACTTAGGCTCTCTATACTTAGGATAAATTAAAAACAAAATCATAACACTAAGACTCTTATCAGACGTCTAGAACAATTGTCAAATGTCTGATTTTCCACTTTAAGGAGTCTAACAATTGTCTCAGACGTCTAACTTTCTATAGTTCTACCTTTAGTTTCTGCCTTGATAAACATCAGTCGAAGCACTCCTCTATCAGACGTCTATAACCTCATCCAGATGTCTGATGTTTTACCTAGACGTCCTCAGACTAACCGTTAGATGAAGCACCTATCTTCGTTCTACTGATAACGGGCAAAAATGTATTTTCAGACATCTGGACATGCTTCCAAACGTCTACCTTTGGACCGTTGCCCATGTATTTCTATGCGTATCTCATTACGACCATAAGATCTTTTGTCAGAAATCGTAGGGAAGTCTTTTTTGGTTTCCAGACGTCTGGTGATTCCCTCAGACGTCCATAACGACGTCTGATTCTTCTTTTTCTTGCAACAAAAAGGAAAGCTATTGTCTTACGATAGCAATCCGGAGAGGTATATCATATAAACAAGTAAGAGGAATTATAAAGCAGATCCCCATGTATATATGAGGGACCAGCACTCCTTACAATTTTTTCACAACACATCGGTCTCTCCTAAAAAAGCCTCGCATTTCTCGCCTTCTACACACACTAGAGAGTGACAGCCATACGCACATGTGGCTTCTCTCTCACACCAAACCCATGCCAGATGGAATCCCAAGTTGGTAGTGGCTCCTGGCAAGTTGTCCAAATAGCATCAGTGACTAGGAAAGATGAGAAGATGTGGTTCACATTGTCAGTGTGCATCCCACATAATTAACATTCATGACGAGCAACTCCCATCCTTCTGTGTCGCAGATCACGTGTAATCAAACCATCTCTCCTACGTAGCCAAAGAAATATTTGTACCTTAAGGGGGATTTTCAGAAGCCAAATTTTCTTGTCAGTGAAATCGCAGCTTCACCCACTTCCATTTTCCATGATTCTATTGTAACCACACTGCACAGAATAGAGCCCCTCCCAGATGTATTTATCCTCCACTCCAAGCCTTGGCCTAAAGCTTTCAAGATCTGAGAGCAGATTCCTCCTTTCATTCCACAGCCGGGTGCCCCTTCTGGTGGAATCTTCTTCATTCAAATTCCAGCTGCAGCTATTGCTAGACCAGAATCTGCTAATAGTTCCCTCCTTATCAGATGCTGTAGCAAAGGCCCTTTGATAGACCTCCTTCAGAACACCCAGCAAAGGCCCTTGGATAACGATGTCTAATTCTTTAAATCTAGAATCCTGTTTGGATCTGATCAAAGCAGGAATGAATTCACCATTTATTAGACGTCTAATAACTTAATCAGACGTCTTATGTGAAAATATCAGACATCCTTCTTTCGATTCAATGAAGTCAGTTCAGAATGACCTACTATATTAGATGACCAAAATTATAATCAGACGTCCTATAAGACGTCTGACCCTAAAATTAGATGTCTGATATTGCTATCGGACTCATCATTACCCTGATTTGTGATGGATTTCATCCCAATCTCTTGAGATTTGTCTCCAACGGCTAGGAGAACTCTCCCAAGTGTTCTTGAAGGTTTCAACTTGCTTATAAATAGACTGCAACCCCTCTTAGGCAAGACACACCTCTTGAGATTTAATTCCCTTAGAAAAATCACTTGCTCACTACTCTAAGCTCCATCTTGCCCTTGTGCTGTGCCAACACTCTAATCAAAGGGCAAATCCATACTTCTGGCTCACTCCGTTCTGCAAATCCTCAGGGAGTTCTTTTTATGCTTTGTAGATAAGAAAGTAATTAAAGTATTGGGGTGCTCTATAGGTGTTGTTTTACTTCTTATTTTTGTACTTTGGGTATCCAGCCTATCGGGTCCCCGTCTCCATTTTGAAGGGAGAAACCTTCGTTTAGGGATCGGAGGTGGGATTTGTAATTGAGGTACACTACCCTCATTTAAGCAATGTGGTTAGTGGATTGATCACCTTGTGATCGAAAATCCTAAGCCAAGGGATTGGCTTAGGTTGTGGTTTTCACCCATCTTGGGTTTTCACCTAAAAATCTGGTGCCACTTTTTGTGATTGAATTTTTTTTTGTATTACAATATTATAAAATTTCATTATTCACCACCCCTTTAGTGCAATTTCAGCTGGTTCATCATGTCTTGATTTACCAAACACCTGTGATAAGCTTGACTCAGAACCTCTCGAGGATGTAATTCCTGCACTTTATTGTATTAAGGTAATCCTCGAAAGCGATTCTAACATCCCAATAGAACCATGCCTTGATTCTAGTGATCCAATTCCTACCCTTGACCTAGAATATAGATTTGAACCTATTTGGGATGATCATGAAGCCCAATTTGATGAGAACCAGATTTTATGTCTGAATTTTGATTTTGGCCTATATTCGATGATTATACCTCTCCAGACTCCTCAGAAGAACGAATTGATTTCTTGAAAGTCAGACTGATTTACGATACAGAATCATAGGAGTTAGAAGAGTTGGTATTTGAATGGATCTACCCTAGGTGCCCAAAACTCGAGCCTGTGCCTAATAAGGACATTCCTTTGAGCTCGGAATTCGAGACTAGGTTAGACCAAAGTCAGGTTAATGATTCCATGCATCATGATTTGTTCAGTGGTGAAAATATCGATCCTAAATCAGGTTTAGAAGCTGATTGTCTCAAATTCTCCAATGATTTCGAATCATACACTGATTTCAAAGAACCATTATTAACAGATGATTACGAGCTAGTTTACGACCTTAGTATCCATGACCCATTCTTTGATTATGATCTGAGGCCGATGATTTAGAATTCGAAGTAGCCACACCTCCTACAGAGCTTCTCAAAACCTAATCCCAACTCCGACCTACCACCGAAATCAACTTCTATTCTGACTCACCTCTTTCTAATCCAGTCACATATGATTTACCGCCATCTTTTGATAGGGAATCGGACAACAATCCAACTGATAACCACATTATTTCCTTCTCTAATCCCACCAGTAGGGTTCCTACATTCTCCTTAGAGCCATTATCATTTGAGAACACCTACTCTGATCGAACTGAGTTGATTCAGCCAAACCCTAGATTTGTATTTTCACATCTGTTCGAGCCACAAAGTATCTGGTGGGTTCCACACCTATTGATCAACATCCATCAACCCAACAGACTGATTGGGTTTGGTCTGTGTCATCAGCCTATCGATTTAAACAAGCACATGGTTGGACCAACCAAACTACTCATCATTGTACTTGTTTTACAAAATTCCTCTAATTTGGCCACCCCTTCTTCTTGATCACCTTCTGCTCAACTGAAGGCATTAAATTTAACGCTTAATGGAAGGCAACCCGTTATTCCAAAAACCTGCGACCCTTCTGATAACCCTGTTGAGCTACACTCCTACTACACTTTAGGGTTCAACTTTAGAACAACCAATTTCACCTTTGGTACTTGTATCAAAGCTTGAAATTGTCCATTACAGTCATCCCGATCCATTCACCCACCCTTTGACCCTGTTCTAACCCTTTAACTAAGATGAATTCGTACCCACCTGGTTTACAATGAGGACATTGCAAAACTTAAGCATGAGGGGTATTAAAGTGCAAAACAAATGAAAATTTTAATTCTCTGAGGGGTTCTCGCAAAAAAAATACATTCTCAAAAGAAAAAATGGAGAAAGGGGTGGAAAATTGATTGAAAATCTTTCTTGAAGAGGGAAAGATGAGGAAATCCAAAATGTCAAAAGGAGCAAAAACAAAAACAAAATCAATAAGTCTTAGCAATTGATTATGGGATCTACTTAAGATCTAGACCAAATCAAAATAAAGATTAAGTCTTGAAGTGCTAGAGATAAGGAGATTAGTAAAGAGTGCTGATCTTAGGCCTCTTGGGCCTATTTTAGGTCTTGAATACTTACGTATTCGTTAAGATCCGGATTACTCTTGAAGAGGTTGAGGAAAGTGCGAAACCGATGTATTAAGTCTAAGGCTTAAAGATTATTCAGCCCCGTTGCCTGTCCTTTGGTTTGCAGGACTTGGTAACCTAAGCCCCTGAAAATCCACACACCAGTTCGGTTCAGTACGCTTAACGAAGAATTAATGCCAAAAGTGTTCTATTCTAAAAATGTCGTCCTGAAGATCTAACTTAGGAGTGGCTCGAAGACACAAATTGATTGGATGAGTTCTCGACGCGGAGAGGTGGAATGAAAAATACTCCCCTTGAAGATGCGTAATATATCGTCTCCTCGGTGCTTGTCTCCTAAGACATCTAAATATCCTACTGGGGGCATGTAAGTACCTTGTGCTGGTTCAGGTGTCATGAGCGAGATTATCCTGAAATGTTAATTGGCAAATCTCAAATTTAGCTATAGAATGCCATAGGCGGCACTAATCCCGAAGTGTCGAAAAGTAGGGTTTTTTGGATTGCCATGGGCGATGTTATCCCGAAGCATCGAAAGCTAGGGATCTTTCAAGGATTGATGGTGGGGATAAGGAATTCGATACAGACCATGTTTATGGCCAATCCTAGGTTGGATTTAGAAAAATATAAAAAGAAAAGAGAGAAAACTCTCAAAATGAAAAATCATTCTCCATCTCTCTCTTATCAAAATGCATTGGCAAATTAAACCTGGACTTGATACATCTACGCACGGGTACTTTAACTGCTGGGATCAATGAATCTCTTGGCAGTTTTTGCAGGCCTTAGAAACCTTCATAGGAGACCTAAGGCTGGAGCTGGTCAGGTCTGGATCTTGACTGATACTTGAGTATCTCTTGGCCTACTGTGGGTATTCTAAACTTTTTTCTAAAGAAATGACACAAATCAGGCATCTGAACATCAGAAACATGGTCTAAAGATCTAATTCTTTCCACAAGATTTTGCTAAGGACTAGCAAAAGTTAGGCATGGGGGTATGATGGTAATGCCATAATTCACCATAAGTAGCTTAAATTAGTTGGAATCAAGAGATAAATGCTCCTGAATGATCGCCTGAGGACTGCAATTCCACTCAGATCCTAGGTCCAATTCAAGTCGTGAATAGGCCAAAAAGTCTTCTCAAGCTTCGGCCACGTCCGCACGTGCTCCAACGATCTCCTCTGTCCATCCTCTTCCACACATCCAACCATCAAATTGAACATGCGAACTCCTTCCTCAAATCCTCATGATGCTAGCCGGCCAAAGCTTCATAATTTCTAACCCCTTCTTCGTCGCCTTCTCCCTCACCAAACAATTCATCGTCCTTAGCTCCAGCAACCACACCAGCAACGACCCCCTATCCCTTTCATCCGTTAAAGTAGGTCCTTTCTCCCTCTTTCTCCCTAGATCAATCCTAAACCCTTACATTCTTATTTCGACTATCGTTCATCTCCCTTCCCCTCTGACTTCCCCAGCGTCGGCGTAGCTCCAGCGAAGCCATGCAACCGCCACAAATCACCAATCCACTCACGACGACTCCTAAAACTTCTGCCTCACCTCCACCTTCAAATGCTCTAACCTAATTTGGGCTTCCAACCACTACTTCAGCTCGACGACCTAACCCATCATCCATTGTCCTCTTCGATACTATTCGACCACCTCCATGCTCCAAACTCCACAAGATCACCACCGTCATATTCCACACACCTCGGCGAAGGTCTTGGACTATTTAATTTGGGCTTTAAGCCCATTTTCGTGCTTTCAAGTGTTGCTCGCTGGACCACCTCGCGCCGCTCGTCACTGCCATTCGAACGTCAATTGCCACCGTTGCAACCTCTAGGGCTTGTAAAATCTCTCCACGATACCCTACAAGACTTCAATCGAAAGCAAGGACACAGCAGCTGCTCAGTTAAAGACACCTCCATCTGCTACTATGCGAAGGAGAAAGGTGGAACATTTAGTCTCACCTCGTAAGTAGAAAGGCTACCAATGCCACATAAAAGGAAAGAGTGCGTAGCTGTTTAAGAGCGCTTCAATCGTTTTTCAAAAACACGCGTCGTAATATAGGTGACCAAAGCAAATTAACATTTACAAGTTATATTCTCAAATTTTTAGAGTAATCCAAAGTCGAACACAAAGAGCAAGCTAATGCAGGTATTATCACTATTTAATTATTTTGAATCTAGTAACTAGATGTGATCAATAATATTTTAGTTTCAAATCTAATTCAAAATGTAGAGAGAGAATTTCAAAAAAATATAGGCAATTAATTTCGCAAGGCAATTGAAATAATTTGGGATTTTGGTAATCATTTAATGCTAAATAAGATGACAATTATTGTGATTAAGCATTAAAAAATTCAAATAATATCCAAAGAAAATAATTAGTGCAATAAAATTCCTCTGTATGAAGTAAGTTCTCAATATATGAAAAGAATATTGAAGTTGGAAATATTGAAGTTGGTCCCTGCCAACTTCTTCAAAGCTTGCAAACAGGAGCTCGAGCTCCTTCTTGGCTCCAGCAAGGCTCGTTGGCCATACGCCGGAATGGGGCTCCGATCAATAGCTGGTGTCAGCGAAGGGTGGAGAGTCGGTGTGGCATCATCGACTTAACGGCGATGGCGTGACGGCGATTGGCGGTGGTTATGGTAGCGGATGACATCGCCGGAGTAAGCGGGTCCAATGGTGGTCGACAGAACTCCTCAAGGCATGAAAATCCTTGGCGAGGGTAGCAATGAGTTCCACGTGCCCTCAAGAAGCTTCCAACGAAGCTTGGAGGCTCGGTAAGACGTCAAGCGTCAAATGTGGTTCACGGTCGATGTTGGGTCCGATGAAGGTGGTTGATGCGACGAAGAGGTCCTCTCCCTCAACCAATGATCTAGGGTCTTCGCCGGAACCTACTAAATGTGTTGGTAGTGGTGATTCGTCAGGAGGAGGGCTGTAGAGACCGGACGGAGGCGACGAAGGTGGCGGCGGTAGCATGCGTCCGGTGGCTGTTTTGCGACGTCGAAATGCCCAATAACGTTAGGGCTTGAGCTCGTCGTGGCGTAGCAGAGGTTGTGGGGTGGATGGCGAGCGGTGAGGAGGCATGATCGTCGCGGATGGCATTGCTGGAGCAGTCGTCGGAAGGTGGCTGACAGTTTGCTACCCGTGAGGAAGAAGGTGGTGAGGGAGGAGAAATAAGGGGTTAAACCTAGATCTAAGGACCTATTCTACACTACGGAGGAAGAGGAAGAGGAGAGAATACCTGAGAGGAGGAGACGAGGTCAGAGGGCAACAGAGGAAGTCGTTGGCGCGTGGCCGGACTTGGAGAAGAAGAAGACGGCGAGGATATTGGAGCGAAGAGGAGGGTAGGAGAGCTGGTTCTTTCATGGGAAGCACGGCGGCAACGAGGGGAAGAAAAACCCTCTGCCAATTTCTGGAACAGAGCGGCGGATCGATGAGGATGAGGAGCTCCAAGGCCATTCTCCGGCGATGTCGAGGAAGACGGCGGAGGGGGAGTTGACGTGCCAAATCTCTACGACACGAACCAGCGCGAGGTAAGGAATATTAATAGCTACTTGTCACGTGAAGAGGGCCGGAGGTTGTGCGACAACCTCGCCGGAGTTGGTGGCCGAAGGTTAAGGAGGTGGAAGGTGGAGGCAGTGCTGGAAGGGGCATAAATGCAAGAAAATAAAAAGTTAAGGGGGTATTTGTAAGGAAATTAGGAATTGAGGGTCAAATTGCAATGTTGACCAAATGAAGTCCAAATGGGCTCAAATTTTTATAGTAGCCTAATGTAGACATAAGGAACTTGATGGTAACTTCAAGTTTGGGTTTTGATATCGTTTACATGGTCAATTTACGTTGAGGTCCAAAATGTAGTAAATTCCCGCCTACAATTCTGTTTTAGGTCGAAATAAGTTCCGATTGTGAAATTGACTGTGCTAAACCTTATAAAATATTTTAGAATAATTTTTAATAGGTTTATATTATATTTTATTTTCATTGAAACTATTTTAATTGAAGTAGAGTCGAAATTAGTTATTTTAATTAAGGATTAACACTCAATTTGAATGAAAATCCTAAATTACTCAGTATCAACCCACTTTTAGGATAATTAAGCTCAACTGACCTTTAATTAATCATAAGTTTACCCTTCAGCTATTCTGCATTTATAATTGTTCGTAAAAATTGCATAATTAACCTCTTTTTCTATTAATTCTTCTCTCTTCAGCCCTGATTGAGTTATATCCTTTAATATGTTAATTAGATGAATTTAACTTTAAAACTTAGCCAAATTAAGTTATAGAGGATGATGGCGTTGTCATCATACCCCCATGCCTACCATTTATGTGTCCCTTAGCAAATCTTAGAGTTCAGAGCAGATTTTCAGTGTAAGGGTATTTTTGACATTCAGCTCAAAAAATATTTATCTCTCTTCTTCCAACTTTATTACTTTCTTTTTTTTCTTTTGTTTTCTTTTTTTTTATTTGTCGGATTAAAAGAAAATCAAGACTTTGGTAGTGTTTTCAAAATAATATAGGTACGGGATTTTGTTAAAAATAAGACATCATAATGAATCTTTTGAACCCTAATGTTAACATAATCAGGACCTGTGTATCAACTCAAGAACTCAACTAATCTACCCTTTCCTAGTTCTTGCAAGTCTCAAAACCTGTTTTTGCAGTTAGAGCCTTCTTGACCTAAGAACTTGTACTGCAGCTTGCGTGACCCCGAAAATCCAAGTGTTTTTGCTTTCGTGATTAGCCAACTTTATTTATTTTGCGATGTTTTTAAAGGACTTATTTAATATGATAGAACAAATGAATTCTTCTTTTGCTCCCCCATAACTAGACTCAGATCAGCCTTAATACAGTTGTGTCAGAATCATCATTCCAGTCACCAAATCCTCGATGGGGCCTCTGGCGCCAACACTCATGAGAGCACTGTTCATGACATACCCAAAAGCTCACAACCCCAAACAAAAAGCGTTGTAAGAGGTGCTCCTAGCGGGCTCAGGCTCATGCCCCAGTGCTTCGAGATAGCACCGTTCGAGACACCTAAGCTACAAAATGTGCTTTATATGCTCTATATAAAGATATGTGATTAAGATTTAGAGCAAGTGCCGAGGTGGTGGCATATTTTCATCGTGTCATCAGAGGAAATTTTTCCTTCTCGACGGCGAGAACTCAAACCAATCAACTACCTCAAACTTTTACCAAGACTAAAGTGTGGGAAATTACTTATGTAATTTCCTTTTGGCTTCTTGAAACTATTGGCTTTTGTGTGTGTAGCGGTTTCGACACTTGGTTTCCAAAACTCATTCAAACTTTTGAACAAAGACCGAGCCAAGTACTACTCATGTCACTAAATTGATTTCACAACTTAGAACCGTTAAGGGTCAAAAAGGAGTTCTTTGAGAGATAGATTGATCTAATGTAAATTTTTAGACCTGAAAAGTCTAACAAAATGATCCTCAAACTCAATCCTAAGTATGTTAAAGATGAAATCTCTTGTGTACATTTTAGAAATAATGCACAACCTTAGTCCCTTTCTTCTTAAAATCCTTTTTCGTTTTTCTTTTTGTAAAAGAATCTATATGTATCTTTTTGTGAAAACCTTTCAAACATGAATTTCATATAATTGTACTTTAATCCCCCCCATGCCTAAGTTTTGCAATGCCCTTATTGCAAACATGATGGGTTCACATTCAGCTTAGTTCATAATTTTAAAACATGTTTTAAAAGGGTGGACGGGCAGGTCGAAAATGGTTGTTGCAAACGATTTCTAGCTCCAATACGAACATTGGAGGTGGAGTCGGCTGTTCTGAAATTAGAAACTCTAAAATGCAGTAGGAATGATTTGCTCAAAGAAGATAAGAAAGGTCTCGAGTTTTTCAGATGACGAGTTGCCTCCCGTTACGTACTGAATTGAATGCCTTCAGCTGGGCGGAAGATTGTTAAGCGACGGAGTAATCAAATTGGAAGTATTTTGTAAAACAAGTACCTTAATGATTAGCTTGGTTAGTCTAACCATGTCTTGTTTAAATCAACTGGCTGATTATGCAGACCAAAGTCAATGAGTCTGGTGGGTTGGAAAATGTGGATCAAAAGATGTGGAATCCACCAGGTAACGTCTGGCTCAAAAAGATTTGAAAGTGAAAAACAAGGGTTTGGCTGCATTGGTTCAACCAGCTCAACGTAAGGATTCTCAAAAGATAAAAGATTAGTGAAAAATATAGGAACCCTATTGATGGGATTAAAAATGATTCGCAGTTGGCTCTCAGTTTCATCGATGTCTCCATCGTCAAATTGAGGTGGAAAATCATTTCTCACTATATCAGAATGAGGTGATTCAAGATATAAATGGGTTCTAGTGGAGTCATGAGACGGAGATCGATTGCTGAGAATCTTAAGCAACCCTTCCTGAGTGGTCTCCTGATCATGTGGTGCAACTGCTTTGAACTCCCAATCAATGGCCTCAGAATCAGAGTCGAAGAATAGGTCATAGATATTGAGGTCAAAGATTGGGCTACAATCCTTTCAAAACAAGGATTATCTTGGATCAAAATAATGTCCAAAATCACCATCAGCTTAGGAGAATCCAGAAGAATACGAGTGATAAGATTTTTCTAAACCTAAATTAGAATTATGATCACCTCTACATGAAAAATTAAAATCAATTGAGTTATCAACCTGAATTTGGTCTAACCTAGATTCTAATGCCAAGTTAATAGGGATTTCATCATCAGGTATAGGCTTGGTTTTTGGAAATCTAGGAAAGATTCAATCTGAAGAATCTGACTCTTCAGATTCTTTCGATTCTATATCATAAATCGATTCCAATTTGAATAAATTTTTATGCTTCTCCGAGGAATCTGGAGAGATTTCATCATAAAAAATAGGTTGCAATTCTGAGATTTCATTCTCTTCAGATTGAGCCTGATAATCATCACAAATAGGTTCAGGTTTAGATTCTATGTTAAATGTAGGAATTGGTTCACTAGGATCTACATTCAACTTAGTTGGGATATTAGAATTTCGCTCGAGGAAGACCTTATCAAGATAGGTGCGGGGGCTACATCCTCGAGGAATTCAGAATCAAATTCATTACAGGTGTTTGGATATATTTTGTTCGAGTTGAAATAGCCTCAAAATCTATGATTATTAGTTCAAAATCATGAATACCTGTAATGGAATCCTTCCAATTTAAAAGTTGATTTTCAATATCAGGTAATTCCTTATAATCATCATTTAATTCAAATCGGGATGGGGATTCAAAATTACTCAAAATTACTCCAAGATTACTCCATTCTCGAACCCGAGTTTGGGAAAAGCATATTGGTCCTCAAAATTACTCCAAGATTCATAATCAATTTTCGGGTGGGGGTCTGGGTATTTTTCATTAATCAATTCTTCCAACTAATCAAGCAGATCTCCATGTTGTTTAATGAAATGTTGGTAATTTTCCCATAATCGTGGATCTGATAAATATTGTAAACCTTCATTTCTATGTAATCTTCTCATAGCAATCATTTGTTCCAAGAGGGTTTCCCAGGTTGAACCACAGGAAATTTGGGTTACAATCATTTGGATGTGGCTCATAATGGGGTTCATAATCTCAAGGTTACTAGCCTAATTTCCACTAACGGGTTTTGAGGTTCTGAAAACTTCTTCGTTACATATGATAGCATCATCAATCATTCGATCCTTCATGCTCTTATAGGTTCAAGGCTAGTGGACATTTCCTTAATTTTTCTAACTAATTTCTAGGTAATAGAATCAAGTTAGGTGGTGGATTAGAAAATGAAGGTTCAAGTTCAGGTTCACAATGGTCAAAAGAGAATTTGATTGGATCAGAAACACACACAACAATGGAGACTTGACCTTGATTCAAATTAGACTCTAATGGAGGCCTTAAGGTAAGTCTTAAGGACCTCCTTCCTGTGCATAGACTATAGAAAAGACGAGAGGGACTGAATATGAGTCAAACACAATCAAGGCACCCAAATTAATTGGATGATTATGGCTGATTCAAGGCAGATGGGCCTCTAAATCACAAATCCACCTGCCCGAGAATTACTTAGGCAAACCAAAAAGGGAGTCTCACGAAGACCCCTACACGGTAGAGTGCCCCCGCAGGTTATAAGGTTTCCCTCACCCCACCTTTCTTGTCACTACGATTCTAAGTAGATCGGATACGTGTGAATTAAGCCCTAAGTCTACCAATTTTAAGGCCTAATTGTGCATGTGCCTTTAATTATCACTTGATTTAGCAATGAATTTCAATTGTGACCTAATATCTACGTTGATTAGTTCACGGAGTGAACCAACTTCACCTGACCTAGCCTAATGTTTAGGATGTAATCCGGGCTAAATCACCCGAACCACCCTATTTCGGTTCGATAAGCAAGTTATTAAGTCTCAACTTTTAGAGTTCAAGTGATCTTAGAGTCGATATTTTAGGGTTTCTTAAATCAATTCAAACATGGCATGGGTAGCACACAATGTCGGCAATTATTTTCCTTTATAACTTTTGCGAATGTGTGCTAACATATCCGAACCCTAAAATTGAAATCCTAATTTGGCTCTACAATGGAGTCCAATTTGAAATTAAATGACACATTGGACTCAATCAAGAAAAGGTGATAATCCAAATGTGCTAAGCAACTTATGTGTAAGCCCCTAATAGGCATAGGAATTAGGGTTTGGGTGTATCTAATCCGTAATCAAATCTCTTCAATCACAACTAATTCTCATAAATTCTTGCCATAAATAGTAATGCTAAGAAAATAAGGCAAGGTTGAATCCTAGAATTTTTTTTTTCTTTTTCTTTTATCTAAAAAGAGGTGGGGATTAAGTGGAAAAGGGAGAAGATCACCTGCCCATGGAGTGGTTGTCCTCTTTAAGCTCCAAGTTCAATTTTTTTTCTTGCAAAAACCAAGTAGATGCGTCAGAAATCATTCTTAAGAATAGTGATAATTGCACATTGTTCCCCAGCAATGGCACCAAAATATTTAAGAGCACTTCGATCATTTTTCAAAAACATGCATCATAGTATAGGTGATCAAAACGAATTAAAATTTACAATTTATATTCTCGAATTTTCATAATAATCCAAAGTCAAACACAAGGAACAAGCTAATGCGTGTATTATCACTATCTAATTTGAATCCATTTACTAGATGTGATCAATAATATTTTAATTTCAAATGTAATTCAAAATGCAGAGAGAGAATTTTTAAGAAACTATGGGCAATTAATTTTGCAAGGCAATTGAAATAATTTTGGATTTTTGTAATCATTTAATGCTAAATAAGATGACAATTATTGTGATTAAGTATTAAAAAATTCAAATAATATCCAAAGAAAATAAGTAGTTCAATAAAATCCCTCTATATGAAGCAAGTTCTCAATATATGAAAAGAATATTCAAGTTGGTCCCTGGAAATTTACGTGCGAAGAGAGGGTCGAAGGTTGCGCGAACAACCTTGTCGGAGTTGGCGGCCAGAGGTTAAGGAGGTAGAAGGTGGAGGCGGTGCTGGTAGGGGCATAAATGCAAGAAAAGTAAAAGTTAAGGAGGTATTTGTAAGGAAATTAGGAATTGAGGGTCAAATTGCCAAGTTGACCAAGATGAAGTCCAAATTAACCCAAATTTTTATGGTAGCCTAATGTGTACATAAGGAAGTTGTTTGTGACTTCAATTTTGGGTTTTGATGTCGTTTACATGGATAATTTACGCTTAGATCCAAAATGTAGTAAATTCCCACCTACAGTTTTGTTTTAAGTCGAAACAAGTTTCAATTGTCTAATTGACTGTGTCAAACCTTATAAAATACTTTTTAAATGATTTTTAATAGGTTTAGATTTAATTTATTTCCATTGGAACTATTTTAATTAAAGTGGGTCAAAATTAATCATTTTCATTAAGGATTAACACCAAATTTGAATGAAAATCCTAAATTACTCATTATCAACTCACTTTTAGGATAATTAAGCTTAATTGACCTTTAATTAACCATATGTTCACCTTCTAGCTATTCTAGATTTATATTTATTCGTCAAAATTGTATAGTTAACCCATTTTTCTGTTAATTCCTGTTTTGAGACTTGATTGAGTTATATCATTTTAATGTGTTAATTAGATGAGTTTAACCTTAAAGCTTAGACCAATTAAGTTAGTTATAGAGGATGATGGCAGTGCCATCACTGTTTGCCTCTTCACTGGGGGTGAGGTTCCTGTATTGCACTCTATCACTCCTCGCTCACCTCATACTATTGGTGAGTCGGTGTAAAGACCCATTCTGTCTTGAGCCTTTTAAGATGTCTGGACATCTGGTTAGACGTCTGGATCCCTTCCCAGACGTCTGGAAATCTAAATTTTGGTATGAGCCTTCGCGTCTACGCGCGAGCTGCGCGCAGACAATACCTCTCTTCTCTCTCTTTCCCTCTTCCCTCCACCGAACCCTAATGCACCTCTATAAAACCCCTCTCCCCGTCTTCCTTTCTTCCCCACTTCACCACAGCCAGCCACCTTCTTCTCTTCCTCTCCACCACAGTGAGAGGAGCGAGCGCGAGAGAGAGCGCGAAAGCGGCAACGAGGAGGAGAGGTGGCGTAAGGAGAGAGGAAGAGCTTGAGCTTGTGAGCTCATGGGAGCTCGCCGGAGGGCGCACGGCTGGAGTGGTGCGTGCGGGAGGAGTGCATTGGGGGAGCTGTCCTCGACACTACTGCAGCTGGAGCTGCAGGCGAGGAGGCGAGGCCGCGGTTGCACGCGACGAGGGATAGCAGGAAGTGGTTCTGTTTCTGGGATTTTCCCAAAATCAGACGTCTGGCGTGACGTCCAGATGACTGGGCGGATGTCTGGTGACTACATCGGACGTCTGAAAGCAGATCTTCGCAAAGGTACATTCCTTTTGCGGATACGGCCATGCAGGCCGCACCGCAGTAACGATTTGCGTGGCTAAATATAGGCGATTTGGCTGTCACATGCAGGGATTACTTCGGGAAGGTGCAGGGCACGCCCTCCCACGCGTTTCAGACATCTGGACAGCTTACCAGACAACCAGAAGCACTCCTAGACGTCCGGAGGAGAGGTCGGACGTCTGAAGCTGGGTCCAGACGATCTAGAAGAGGTTCTGGACGTCTGAGGTTGACGTAGAACCTGAGGTGAGTTTCTGGTTACTTTTAAGACATCTGGACCTTGTGCCAAACGTCTGATTTGGATCTGTAGCCCTGTTTTTGACCTGTTTAGGGTCCGTTTGAGGTCTGTTTTACGCAAACAAAATATCGGTGTTTTCCTTGTGAGTTCCTCTACTTGTTAGAAGTCTTTTTATACTATTTTGAATGTTCCATTGTGGTATGTTCCTTGTTATAGGACTTCGATTCGTTGCAGGTTCGAGGCTTGCTGAGGCACGAGAGCCTACCGTTCGAGCCCTCAATACTCCCGGGTTATTTGATAGAGTGGTCTTCCCCTAATTTAATTATAAAACTTGAATACATATGTGGATTGAATAACTAAAACCTAGGATATGGCATGAATCGTACGACGAGAAGTACTTGAAATGTCTGTATGCATGTTTGGAATTTCAGTCTTGAATGAACGAATAGAAATGTTAACTGCCTGTTAATAAATAAGAGCTGCCTGTAAAATATGAATTACCTGTGCTAGTTAAACAGTTACATGTGACACTACCTATTGTATATGTTAAATGATAGAAATACGAGCTGCATGTGCATAACCTGAGAATGGAAATGTGAATGATGGAACCTGGTATGGAATGGCATGAGAAATACGAACATGAACCCTACGGGGAATTAGGAGTAGAGCTCCTGTAAATAAATGGAATGGATACGAAATTATGAGTGGGAAGTGTGCTGGCCCTTGAGTACATGGTACCAAGGAGAGCGACTATCCCCTGTTTAGTGTAGAGCGGAGCTAGCCCCCCTTGGGTTGGGACCCGGGGTTAGGATTGGCCACTCTACACCGACTTCTTGGCCCTCGCGTACACTGTACTGATTAGAGCTACTAGTGTAGGGAAAAATCTAGCTACCCCACGGGACCCAAGGTTCAGCTAGCCATCCTACATCGACTTGTTAGGCCCACTGGATAAACCAGGGTAGTCAGACGAGGGTGTGCGGACTGTGGAGGGGCGAGACCCCTGTTTGGTTCTGAGGGGCTAGACCCTTGTTACTAAGTGGGGTAGGCCCTATACTGTTCCGTGATGTACTTTGGGCGTACCCGTTAGCGTAAACGACTGACTGCGTGCAAGTGCTGGGTAGCTATCCACGCGCTTATCGCACGTGCCGTAGTCACCGCTACATCTGTCCGTGACCTTGGGGTGGTTGACTGGGTGTAGGATCACCACGGGGGACTCTCTCGGCCAGGAGAGCACCATGTGCGCCTTCTACTCTTCGAAAAAGATTGAAATCAAGATCGTTCCCATGAGGAACATTCGAGATGAAGAAAGAGATCTGAAAAATAAACCAATTTGTGAGAAGGAATAACTTGTGAAATAAGGTAATTTGAAAAGATAAACTACCTGTTAGCTTTTATTGCTTTAGTTTGTTGGTTGCCACTTTACCCAGCGTTCGCTGACTTTGTTTACTCATAACCCTTTTCAGGTCTAGGTGTCGAGCAGCCCGAGTCAACGGCTGCAGAGGGTGCTGGGCCCAGTAGAGTCCAGTAGCAGTAGTCTTCCTGTTGTACATTCTTTTGTTAGAAAGTTTAGACCCTTGTTACTGTTTACGTTCTGTACTTGTTTCCGCTTTACTGTTGTGGTGGTGATATATATTGTTAGCTGTTTTTCTTTCCTTATTGCTTGTACTCTTTTATTGTTAGTTACATAGCATAGTTAATGTGGTTTACTTTCCTGCTTTTTGATTATTTCTTATTGAACAACTTGGTCTTGGGATTAGTTAAGTCGGGCCGATCTTATGTCCTGTAGGGATTCGGGAACCAGGTCGTAACAAGATGATATCAGAGCAAGGTTGTCCCGAGAAATGAATCAACTAACTTGAGAATAACTAATTCACGTGCATGTAACTAGAGTAACCATCACAATATACCGCTTGACATCTGTTCTGAGTTCCTTCGTTGAAGTCCGGTAGAGTTGACTTCTTTTTGTTCTGTTTTTCCACGTCTCCTTACAGGAGATGCCTCGACGTGGAGTCCTTGAGGCGGGCCGCGAACGCGGCCGTGGATGAGATCGAAGGGGCGGACGTGTTGCGCCCGAGGCGTCAGTTGACCAACCACTTCTCCCGAGCGTTCAGGCCCAGGATCTCGCTCAGTTGATACGGGATATAGTACGAGAGGAGTTCCACCCGCCTCCACGGGTGCCTCTCCCTGGGGATGTGGAGGAGTCCTTTGTGGGGCCGAGAGATCGACGCAGTGCTGGACGAGGGGGAGGGGGTGGTCTTCCACCGCCCCCACCGCACTCTAACACTTCTGAGCACGAGCCCTCCCTGCCTAGAGGCGTGCCCGTTCCCCCACTACAGTTGCACTACGAGCTTTTCGAACAGTTTTGGAAGTTGAAGCCCCCCTCCTTCAAGGGGGATGAGGACCCGTCTGAGGCAGAGGTCTGGCTATAGCAGATCGAGAAGGTGTTTGGCACCTTTCGCCTCCTGCGGGGTGCCGCGTGGCCTTTTCCACATATCAGTTGGAGGGTGCGGCACACAAGTGGTGGAGGGCAGTCAGAGGCCAGGAGAGGGCAGAGCTGGCGTGGGACCAGTTTGTGACTCTTCTGCGAGCAGTACTTCCCGTAGACGTGGTAGGATCAGAGGAGGTGGGAGTTCCACACTCTCCGCCAGCGGACGATGACTGTTAGCGCGTATCGCACGCGCTTCCTTTCGCTGTCACGTTTTGCTGCGACTGCTGTGGCTACTGAGGAGGAGCACCTGTGGATGTTCACTGAGGGGCTTTGGCCTGCCATTCGAGGGTATGTCAAGACCCTGAAGCTGCCCACCTTCTCGAGAGTGGTGGGGGTAGCTATGACGTATGTGGAGACCAACCTGGCCGCATGAGACACCGACAGCGGACGGAAGAGGCCCTACCAACCAGATTACTCATAGGGCCGACGAGAGAGGAGGCACGCGACGCCAACAGGAGAGCCGTCTCATTTTACGAGGCCGTCAGTGGCTTTTGGGGACCCCCGACAGGGGCCAGCTGCTAGCATTGGACCCCCGCCCAGCCGTCAACAGGGACTTACTGAGGGAAGGAGTCGACTCCCCCTCTGCTACCAGTGTATCCAGCTGAGCCACATCAGGAGGGACTGCCTGTCTAGGGCTGGAGCGCAGCAAATGCTCCCCGCATCGAGCGCTGGGGGACGAGTAGGTGGTCGTGGTTCCCAGGCACATGAGGGAGGACAACAGTCGCGGGGGGGGTATCGGCCAGCGGCTACCTGTTCGTTGCAGAGTGTGGCTACTTCTTCTGCGCCGAGAGCTGAGGGGCGTATTAACGTCCTGACACACAGAGACACCAGGGCATCAGATTTAGTGGTAGTAGGTATGTAACAGTTTCCGACAGATTAGTTTACATACTTTTTGATTCCGGTGCCACGCACTCATTTGTTGCTGCGAGTTTTGTTGTCAATTTGGGATAGGACTACGTGTTAGAGGATCCGTTTGTGATCAGAGGTTCGAGCGGTCAGCTGTTTGTAGTTGAGGTCTACATAGACTGTGAGATCAGTGTTGGGGGACACAGCCTCCCCACTGACCTGATCGTGATACTTATGGAGGATTTTGGCATGATTCTAGGAATGGATTGACTGTCTTCTTACCACGCTTTGGTGGACTATTTTCAGAGGAAGATCGTCTTCTCTATACTGAAGTTTCCTCCCTTTGAGTTTCACGGACAGTCGGTGGACGGAGGTTTCAGGTGTATTTCTACACTTCAGGCAGCGAGACTTTTGGGCTAGGGGTGTGAGGGCTTCCTGGCTTGTGTAGTGGCAGAGCCCAGCCCCGTGGCAGACTTTCAGAGAGTACCCCGACTTGTTTCCTGAGGAGCTGCCAGGGCTACCGCCTAAGCGTGAGATCGAGTTTGAGATCTCACTGGTACTAGGGACAAACCCCATTTCTACGGCACCATACAGGATGGCACCACTTGAGCTGTGAGAGCTCAAGTCCCAGTTGCAGGAACTGTTGGAGAAGAGCTTTGTGAGGCACAGTGCGTCCTCGTGGGGAGCCCTGGTGTTATTTGTGAAGAAAGATGGTATCCTGTGCCTTTGTCTCCACTACAGACAGCTGAATAGGGTCACCATCAAGAACAGGCATCAGCTGCCGAGGATTGATGATCTATTTGACCAGTTGCGAGGTGCCACGATTTTCTCCAAGATAGATCTGAGATCATCTACCACTAGCTGAGGATCAGGGAGACTGACGTCTCCAAGACAGCTTTCTGCACCTGGTACGGACACTACGAGTTTTTGGTGATGCCGTTTGGGCTGACCAACGCCTCCGCTGCCTTCAGAGATTTGATGAATCGGGTGTTCAGACCGTATCTGGATCAGTTTGTGGTGGTATTTATTGATGATGTGGTAATTTACCTGTGGGATCAAGCACAGCATGGACAGCATTTGCGGATGGTTCTGGACGCGTTGAGACGACGTAGGTTGTATGCCAAATACAGCAAGTGCGAGTTTTGGTTGAGGTAGGTGACCTTCTTGGGTCATGTGATTTCAGGGGATGGCTTGGCTGTGGATCCAGCCAAGGTAGAGGCAGTACTCAGGTGGGAGAGGCCACGTATAGTGACAGGACAGACGAGACCAGAGCTGATAGACCGCATTGTCACAGAACAGATGACAGATCCATATGTGCAGTTGTTGCGAGACAGAGTACTGTCAGGGGACCCAAGAGACTTCTCTTTTACAGACGAGGTATTGTGTATGAGGAGACGTTTGTGCATGCCCAGGGTTGAGAAGTTGTTGAGAGAGATCCTGACTGAGGTACTCGGGTCCAGGTTCACCATACATCCCGGGAACACGAAGATGTACCATGATCTGAGACGTGACTTTTGGTGGAGAGGAATGAAGCGAGATGTAGGTGAGTTCGTCCGGCAGTGTTTGGTGTACCGGCAGGTGAAAGCCGAGTATCAGAGGCCTACAGGGCCGTTGCATCCACTTCCTGTACCGGAGTGGAAGTAGGTGAGCATCACCATGGACTTGGTGGTGGGCTTGCCCGTTACCTAGAGAGGACACGACGTGGTCTGGGTGATTATAGACAGATTGACGAAGACAGTACGTTTCTTGCCGATCTGAGTCACCTTGGGACCACCACAGTTAGCGGAGAGGTATATTCGTGACGTGGTACATCTGCATGGATTTCCGTGTGAGATTGTGTCCGACCGGGATATCCGCTTTACTTCCTAGTTTTGGGCTAGGTTTCAGCAGACCTTGGGGACATAGTTGAGGTTTAGTACGGCGTACCACCCCCAGATGAACGGACAGTCGGAGCGCAAGATACAGACACTTGAGGATCTTTTGCGCGCCTGTGTACTGGATGACGTGTCATAGTGCGTGTGTGTTAAGAGGTGTCGTTATAGTCGCACTTCATACGTTGATTTTAAAAGAAGTAAACGGAGGTGAGTCCGAGTGTCGGCCTCAGGGAGGCATGAAAATCGGATTTTTGTTTATCACTTGTCACGGAAAAGGTGGAGTTTTGCTTTCGAAAGATGCGATTTTGAAAAGCGAGAGAGAGATAGAGAGAGAGAGAGTTTAGAGCTAGAAAACTCTTGGTTTTGATCATGCAACTTGAACAGAAATTAAAATGGCAATTGAACGGAAAATAACTTCATTAAACACGCATTCATAGTTCATAACTTACAACATTACGTACATGCTTTAACAAAAGTAATGGAAAGCTGAGGAGAGAGAGAGAGAGAGAGTGTGGAGAGCGATGAGGCAGCCACGGCGATGGAGGAGGCTCCGTCGGCGGCTCGTCGTCTCCGGCGATTACAAGAGTGCCTAAAGCTAGCTAAGAGAGGAGTGGAGTAGTTGCAAGGGGGAGTGAATGCCTTGAATGGTGGTAAAAGGGGGTTTAAATAGAGTTAAGGGCTTCCTAAAAGAAGAATGGGCTTTAGCAACATCCGGAGCGTCGCTAAAACCGCTTCCACAAACGTCGGTGAAGCCCTCTTGCCGTCGGTCAGCTGCCTGCCTCAGTCTTCCTCTTTGCGTGATCCGTGGCCGCTGAACGAGAGCCGTCCGATCAAAGATCGGACGGCTGAGAGCCTTCTTCGCCTGTGTTGAGATCGCGCCTTGGGCGCGCGTGCACGCGCGCGATTTCGCCCCGCGTGCACGCGCGCGTGGGCGCTCGTGGGCTGTCGTTGCGCCGCGTGGCGAGATCTTGGCCGCCCGCTGCTGATCGGGCGACCCAATTTTTTCGCGACTTCTTCTCGCCTTCAAAATTCGCTCCGCACTGCTCGAACGCGCGTCGCGGCGATGCGGGCGTGCGCGTTAATCGTTGCGCCACGGCTGCGCTAACCGAGCTCGCGGATCTCGGTCGTTTGATCGAAGACCGACGGCCGAGATTTGTCCTTGGCCGGCTGAAGATGTGCGTGCGGTGGGGGCGGGCTGACGTGGCGCTCTCTGGGTCGTTGATCTCCAGATCAACGGTCATAATTTCTTGGGCCCATTGTGGGAGCTCCAGATGTCGGATTTGGCCGATCTTGAGTCCGTTGGACTCTGTTCGTCGTTCTGAATCCATCCGTGTGGTTCGATTACTCATCTGAGACCTGCTTTGACAAATGCTTACATAAATGGCCTTTAGTACAGTTTATAAGCAATCTTGGTAGTTGATGCATGCAATGCTCCTGTTCTACTTATGTTGTGCCTTTTATTCTAAAGATGGGCCATATTTAACATAATTATTACTCCATTGTGTGGTGTTATCATACCCCCATGCTTACCCCTTGCTAGTCCCTAGCATGGTTTATTCTAGCCCTTATTTCTTTGGAGAATTCAAGAAGTAATTGCTTAGGCACTTCATTACTTGTCAATAAGAGGTAATATACGAAGATCTTAATCTACAAACACTAAGCAGCGCTCGGGTGTCTGCCAAAATACGAATCGCCCGAATCCTTGCTTTAATGTATATATAACTATACATATGTATATATATTTTTTAGAATTTTTTTCGGAATTCAGTGTGGGTTGGTAACGTTTTACGGCTACCCAACCCACCCAAAACTCGGTTAAAACCCTGAGTGCTAAGCATCTTGGTGTGAATGTTGTGATACTCACTTAACGGTAATTGAAACAGACTTCGAGTTTCTACGCCTCTAGGTGACCAAAAAAGAAAATAAATTTTTTCCTGAAGGTGTATTTGTTCGATAGGTAGCTTTCTCCCTATGTTCGTTTTATTTGGGGTTAACACAAGGATTTTCCAGTGTATATCTCCCCGGCTTATACTACTTCCCCGCTTCTTCCTTAGGTGTTTTGGTCTTTTTTGTGCAATTATTAAGCTAGGTTCTGGATAACTGACCAATGGGCTGTTACCCACGATCACTTGCCAGCCATAGTTGTGTGGTGAAGTGTGGTTTATTTTCTTTTCTTCTTCTTCCCCTTTTTTTTCTTCTTTTTCGTAGGTGGCTTCCTTGATCTCAAATGTACCTAGAGGCAGCGAAAAGAAATGGCCTGTGGCTGGGTTCTGAACAACCTGCCAATGGGTTGTTACCCACGACAACTTGTCAGCCATACCACCCTAGAGAGTTCATTAGCTACCCAATTTCTGTCAAAATCTCTGAGAAGTGAGTCTGTGCAAAAATGTGTGCAGATGCTTAGACTCAAAGTTTTCCTGAGTTAAAGGGTGAGTTGATAAGTCGTATACTTATTACCTTATTTAGTAGGTGGATTAGAATAGCTTAAAGTTGCAAGGATTCGCCGCTAAATCCATATTTTAACGGACACTAAGGCTGATTAAGCCTGAAGGCTTGAAAAGTCTAAGTGTTTAAGTTCTTTTTGTATTATTTTCCACTATTGACAAGTTTCTAATGCCTAGGTTTTCTTCCTAAATTCAATTTTTTCTTTTTTAATTAATTTATTCATTCATACTGATTAGTTAAGCTCAGGATTATGCAATTTACCATCTCCCTCATGCTTAAGTTGGACAATGTCCTCATTGGCAGATACATGGATGCACAAGGGTTCAAAAAATAGTACCTGAGTGACGTAAACTACCATATCAGTCTGAGTCCTCTGGGTTGCCTCCCAGGAAGCGTTGAGTTTAACGCCTCCAGCTGGGCGGTGCTTGGTGTTAGCCCTCAGCGAGGGTGACACTTTCCTTGGGGGGTACCTGGGTCAGGAAATGCTTCAATCTTTGATCATTGACTGTAAAGGTGTGCCCAGTATTAAGATTCGCTATTTCAACCGCCCCATTAGAATAGGGCTTGACCACCCGAAATGGTCCTGTCCATTTGGACCTAAGTTTCCCTGGGAAGAGTTTCAGGCGTGCATCAAACAGCCAGACTTGTTGGTTCGGCTCAAAGGTTTTTCTATGAATGAGTCGGTCGTGGACGGCTTTCATTTTCTCCTTATATAGTCGACTATTGTCAAAGGCATCCCGACGAATTTCTTCGAGCTCAGATAATTGAAGCGTCCTTTGCGCATCGGCTAACTAGGGATCCATGTTACATTGCTTGACAGCCCAGTAAGCCCGGTGTTTCAATTCAACAGGGAGATGGCAAGCTTTGCCTAAGACCAAGCGATAAGGCAACATGCCTATCGGGGTCTTAAAAGCGGTCCTGTATGCCCACAGGGCATCATCAAGTCGTGTGGACCAGTCTTTCCTGTCTGGTCTCACAGTCTTCTGTAAATGTTCTTGATTTGTCTATTGGAGACCTCAGTCTGCCCATTTGTTTGTGGATGATACGGGGTGGCAATCCGGTGGTTTACCCCGTATTTTCTAAGTAGGGCACGGAATTGGGAATGGATAAAATGGCTTCCACCATCACTGATCATGGCCTTGGGTATTCCAAATCGGGAAAAGATTTTCTTTACAAAGTCCATGACAGTCTTGTGATCGCATTGTCGGGTGGCGACGGCTTCAATCCACTTGGAAACATAGTCTACTGAGACCAGGATGTACTCAAAACCGTTGGATGGTGGAGAGGGGCCCATAAAATCGATACCCCAAACGTCGAAGATTTTGACAATCAAAATGGGTTGAAGGGGCATCATATCTTTCTTGGTCATGGTCCCCAGTGTTTGGCAGCGTGAGCAAGTTTTGGAAAAGATGTGTGCATCCTTAAATAGGGACGGCCAGTCAAATCCAGACTGCAACACTTTTGCAGCTGTTTTCTTTCCAGAGAAGTGGCTGCCACATGCTTGGTGATGACAAAAGGAAAGCACACTCTGAACTTCATCTTCAGGGATACACCTTCTGATGATCTGATCAGCATAGAGGCGAAACAGCATGGGATCATCCCAAAAATAGTGCTTGGCCTCAGCCAAGAACCTGTCCTGTTGCTGTCTAGACCAGCTGTGTGGGGTTTGTCCTGTAACCAGGTAGTTAACGTAGTCGGCATACCATGGCATTTTCTTGTCTTGCACGGCTAGGATGTGTTCATCAGGGAAGGTATCAGATAGAGGTAGGGAGGGTCCAATGTGGTCTGGATGAAGTCTCGACAAGTGGTCAGCCACCACATTTTTCGATCCGACCTTGTCTCGGATTTCCAGGTCAAATTCCTACAAAAGCAGGATCCATCTGATGAGCCTGGGCTTTGCGTCCTTTTTGGCCAACAGGTGCCGGATGGTTGAATGGTCAGTGTAAATAGTCACGTGGGATCCCAGCAAGTATGAGCGGAATTTTTCTAGTCCAAATACTACAGCGAGTGACTCTTTTTCTGTGACGGTATAATTACATTGGGCCTCGTCCAACGTTTTGCTCGCATAGTAGATCACCACGTGCTTCTTGTCTTGCCTTTGTCCTAGGACAGCGCTTATGGAAAAATCTGATGCATCACACATAATCTCAAAGTCTTGGGACCAGTCTGGGGGCTGAAGTACAGGTGCGGAGGAGACTAAATCCCGGAGGGTGTGATAAGTCTGGATGCAATCAGGAGACATGTGGAATGTGGCGTCGTTGGCTAGGTCGGTCAAGGGTTTTGAAAGCTTGGAAAAGTCTTTGATGAACCTTCGGTAGAAGCCAACATGTCTTAGGAAGGAGCGAATCTGTCGGACCGAACTAGGTGGAGGAAGTTTGGAAATTAAATCAACCTTAGCTCGATCTACCTCGATACCACTATGCGAGACGATGTGACCGAGGACAATTCCTTCTTGAACCATAAAATGGCTCTTTTCCCAGCTTAACACCAAGTTAACCTTGGTACATTGTTTCAGGATTTTCTCCAAGTTGCTTAGACATTGGTCGAATGAATTCCCGAATACAGAGAAATCATCCATAAAGTCCTCCAAGTATTCACCCACCATTTCTGAAAAAATGGCTAGCATGCAACGCTGGAAGGTCGCAGGTGCGTTGCATAACCCGAACGGCATTCGAAGGAATGCAAACGTGCCATACAGGCAAGTGAATGTGGTCTTTTCCTAATCTTCTGGAGCAATTGCGACTTGGTTATATCTTGAATATCCATTCAGGAAGAAAAAATACTTCTGCCCTGCCAATCTTTCAAGGATTTGGTCAATGAATGGCAAGGGGAAGTGGTCCTTCTTAGTGGCTTCATTAAGCTTCCTATAATCAATACACACCCGCCATGCGGTAGTGGTGCGGGTGGGGATGGATTTGCCATGATCATTGGTAACAACGGTGAGCCCAGCTTTCTTTGGAACCACTTGAGTGGGGCTCACCCAGGGGCTATCGGAGATAGGGTAGATGATGTCGGCGTCAAGCCACTTGATGATTTCTTTTTTAACGACCTCCCGCATGTTAGGGTTTAAACATCTCTGCATCTGGCGGGAAGGTCGGGCCCCGTCTTCCAGGTAAATCTTATGGGTGCAATAGGTGGGCTGATTCCTCTTAAATCTGAAATGGTTCAACCAATGGCGGCCCGATGTTCTGAAAGGGTCGCAGTCAACCTGAGTTCCTGATCCTTGGTTAGATGAGAATTAATAATCACCGGGAAGGTCTGGTCAGGTCCCAAGAAGACGTACTTGAGATTCTCAGGCAATGGTTTAAGTTCGGGTGCGGGTGGGACCACAGTCGATGGGACGGGAAAGGGCGGTAGTTGATCAACATCGATCTCTTCAAATGGTGTCATGTGATGATACTCAGCCTTACAGAGGTCCACGGGTAATGATGGTGACGGGTCAGAACTGAGGGTGAGGCATTCCTCGATTAAAGTTTCCACGGGATCATGTTCCTCAATGTAATCGCAATCAAAAGACTTTGTCCCCCGGAAGATATCCAATTGCATTTTCCTGTCCACAAAGGCGATTTCCATACATCCCGTGTCGCAATCAATGTTTGCTTTAGCCGTAGCTAAGAAAGGCCTGCCTAAAATTATGGGTGCATTCTGTAATTTTTTAGAGACTTCCATGTCGAGCACCAAAAAGTCGACCGGGAGATAGAAGTCCTTGACCCGTACAATTACGTCCTCGACAACCCCCTTCGGGGTTTTCACAGATCTATCAGCCAGTTGGATGGTGACAGGGGTTGGTGTCAGCTCCCCAAAATCAAATTGGTGGTACAGGGTTGTTGGAATTAGATTGATAGAAGCACCTAGGTCCAGGAGCGCTCTATCAAATGTCATGTCCCCGATATTGCAGGAAATCAGGGGCGCTCCTGGGTCAGTTCGCTTGAGTGGAAGGTTGCTTGATATCACTGAACTTGCTTGCTCAGAAAGTACAACCTTCCTAGGTGCCTGCCATCTCGACTTACGCTTGGGTGTACAGGCATCCTTTAAGAACTTGGCGTAAGCAGGGATGTGTTTAACGGCTTCTAGGAGCGGAATATTAATATGTACTTGCTTAAAAATTTCCAACAGCTCCTCAGTTTCCACAGTATTCTTTTTCTTGATTGTCTCCAAGGCCTCAGGGTAGGGTGTCTAAATGTGGATTGGTTCCCTGTCTAGGTCCTTGGTTGGTGCCTCTTCTGAGTCGGGTATTTCAACAGGTAAAGTCTCGGGGGGAGTCGGCCATTTGGGATCCTGGGTTTTGGTGCCGCTTCTCAAGGTCACCGCATTCACAGAGGCATTGGGGCCATGGGGTGATCCTTGAGGAGACGAGGACGAAGAAGTGCCAAACCCAGGAGGTGTTTGCGGGGCTGGCTGGACCATGTGAGCCTGCCCGGCGTTGCTTTGGAACCCTTGCGAATTGGTGCCTCTGTTAATTATATTTCGCGGGTTCGGTTGTGGTTGGGAAAATAGGGATCCTTGTTGTTTACAGTCCAAGAGTTGGCTTAATTGTCCCTTTACCAAGGACATTTCCTCCTGATGTTTCTGGTTCATGTCAGCCATCATCTTTATTAAGGTATCCATTTGGTTTTGTGGGGGAGGGACCGCCCTATTCTGGTTATATTGGGGTCTAACTGGTGGTCCTTGCTGATAGGGGGGCAAGTGTGGCTGCTGGTTTGGCCTGGGCTGGTTTTGGAATTGCGGTGGTTTCTGGTTTGTCCAACCAAAGTTGGGGTGGTTACGCCAGCCGGTGTTGTAAGTGTTGAAGAAATGGTCGGGTTTCGCATAACCTTGGACGGCTTGCACATCTTCTAGGATAGCCGATGTTGATGAAGAGGGAAGGGAGTAATCAAGGGTCGAGGGAGCAAAGGTCCCTCCCTGGAACGTGGTCGGGGGTTGTTCCAGGTTCAGTTGGGTGAAGGGCTGGACCAGGTCAACATTATGTGCTCCCTTTGCTAGGGAGGAAGTTTGCAAGGGGTTCCTGGTCTGATTCAGTAGCTCATCAATCTTTTTGTCCATCAATTCCACTCGATCCAACTTTTTGGCAATGATGTCCATGTCAACCATTCCAGAATTTGCTTACACCTCATAAATCTCGCCACGGGGTTGACTGGACTTGTTAAACTGGTTCATGGAGGCATTGTTGAGCGAATTCTTGCTCATAGTCTCAAAGAGCTCAAATGCGCTCTCCTCATCTTTGTTTAGGAAGTTTCCCCGCATGAGGCATCGACGAAGTTCCGTAGGTTGCTGTCTAGACCGTGGTAAAAGATCTGGGCCAATTGCCACCTTGGGACTTCGTTGTGTGGGCATTTCCTCAAAAGTTCATTAAATCTTTCCCACGCCTCATGAAATTCTTCCCCACCCTGGAGTGTGAAGGTAGTGATAGCTCTTCTGAGGGCGTTGGTCTTTTCTATGGGGAAGAATTTCTTTAAAAAATGCATGCCTCAACTCTTCCCAGGTGGTGATGGGTCTACCTAGGGTTCTAAGCCAATGAGAAGCCTTGTCTCTTAATGAGAAAGGGAACATCTTGATTATAACAATGTCAAGGCTAATGTTCCTCGGTTTCACCGTTCGTGCTATGCGGTCGAGATCCTCTAAGTGTTGAAAGGGGTCCTCATTTGAGCTTCCATGAAGGTGGCTCTGGATCAAACTTAAGACGTTTGGTTTCAACTCAAAATCATCTCCCCCCTCGGGATCCTAAGGTGTGGCTCGACTCTAATAGCAGAGGGATTATAGAAATCGCGGAGGGGTCTTGGCTGGTCCTGAAATGGCGGTAAATCAAGTGGTGGTTGCCCTGGTATGTCGTGGAAAGGTGGTAGTTGTTCTTGCGGGTTCTGTAACCGTTGTATGACTTGCATGATGGTGTGGATTTGTTGTTGCTGAAGCCGATGGTTAGCATTGATTTGAGCTTGGATGATGGCCATAGCATCTGGTGGGGGTTGATCTTCAGCCTCATCTACCCTAGGTTCGGCCATGTTTTCAACAGAATTACGTCGCCTTGATTCTTGCCCCAAAACACACAATTCGGGATGCAGTGAGCGCCTCTTGTGCATACACTAGAGAAGAATAGGAGGGGATGCGGAGGGCGACAGATGCGAGAAATGTGTTTCAATCAAGCACGCAAGCCTAATCCTTATGGTGTATTACTTAGGAAACCTAGAAATCTCACAATGGGTGATTAAGTCCGTAAGTACTGGACTCCCCTTCCCAAGGCTAATCTGGCCAGGTTGATTACGAGGGGATTGCAGGGAAGGTTCTTCCTTTGGCTTGCGCCTCCAGTTCCATAGACCCCACAACCACGGTCGTTTGACACTGCCCTGCAGCCTAGTCACCAGATTCTACCAAGGGAATGAAAGCC
This sequence comes from Thalassia testudinum, assembly GCA_037157565.1. Taxonomy (NCBI): domain Eukaryota; kingdom Viridiplantae; phylum Streptophyta; class Magnoliopsida; order Alismatales; family Hydrocharitaceae; genus Thalassia; species Thalassia testudinum. The sequence goes on along the minus strand of JAZHRO010000026.1, from coordinate 17,515,380 downwards.
AAGTGCCTAGCAAACAAAACCTCGCCTTTTGAGACTTAACTCAGTCCTGCCTAAGGCACGTCTACTCAGTTTTAAAGGGTTAGGACAGTGCTTGTACTTAGGGTGATGTGATGATGCATTGATTGAGGTGGTGCCTCTTAATTTTCCACTTTCAAAGTGTGTGCTTCTAGCAAAACATGGTTTTCAAGATAGGATTTGTTGAGATGTGGTGTCTTTTAGTGTTTCATCCTTACTGTAGTACTTTTTAGGGTTCATGTGTCTTAATGTTTTCAAACAAGTTTTAGTGGGCACGTCAAGTTCTGCACACAACTTGGTGAAAGTAGATTTTCTTTTCTTTTGTAGAGGCTCTAAAACCCTAGTGTACTCATCCTGATGATCATTCAGCTTCTATTAGATGAGTCAGTTTTAGGGTTGAGTGGTGCGGCCCAGGTCAATTCACGGTGGCTTCGCAAACACCACTCAAGAAAAAGAAAAGAACACTCCAAAAATTTATTCAGATTGTTATAGTGTACATTTTTTTGTGGGGTGATGTGTTAAGGATGTGGGTCAAGTAATCATACACCACGCCAATTTTTTCAGTTTTTACAATTTTTTTTAGCGTTTTCACGCAAGCAAACAATGAGAGATAGGTTACTCACTATCGGTCCTCGAGGCGCCTACTCCCTTGCTACCGTCGTGGAATGCATCGCTTCGCCGTCCATGCACCGAATTCCTGCAACCGTCAAGTAAAAAGGAAAATAGGGTATTAGATGATGTGAGAATGAGTGTGGAATGGAGGTGATAAAACAAATCCATTGCCCCCCGGCAACGGTGTCAAAAACTGACGTGCCGTAGTGCGTGTGTGTTAAGAGGTGTCGTTATAGCCGCACTTGATACGTCGGTTTTAAAAGAAGTAAACGGAGGTGAGTCCGAGTGTCGGTCTCAGGGAGGCGTGGAAATCGGATTTTTGTTTATCACTTGTCATGGAAAAGGCGGAGTTTTGCTTGCAAAAGATGCGGTTTTGAAAAGCGAGAGAGAGATAGAGAGAGTTTAGAGTTAGAAAGCTCTTGGTTTTGATCATGCAACTTGAACAGAAATTAAAATAGCAATTGAATGGAAAATAACTTTATTAAACATGCATTCATAGTTCATAACTTACAATATTAAGTACATGCTTTAACAAAAGTAATGGAAAGCTTAAGGGAGAAAGAGAGAGAGAGAGAGAGAGAGAGTGGAGAGTGACGAGGCAGCCACGGCGGTGGAGGAGGCTCCGTCGGCGGCTTGTCGCCTCCGGCGGTCACAAGAGTGCCTAAAGCTAGCTGAGAGAGGAGTGGAGTAGTTGCAAGGGGGAGTGAATGCCTTGAATGGTGGTAAAAGGGGGTTTAAATAGATTTAAGGGCTTCCTAAAAGAAGAATGGGCTTTAGCGACATCCGGAGCGTCGCTAAAATCGCTTCCACAAACGTCGGTGAAGCCCTCCTACCGCCGGTCAGCTGCCCGCCCCTGTCGCTTCCACAAACGAGAGCCGTCCGATCGAAGATCGGACGGCTGAGAGCCTTCTTCGCCCGCGCTGAGATCGCGCCTTGGGCGCGCGTGCGCGCGCGCGTTTCCGCCCGGCGTGCGCACGCGCGTGGGCTGTCGTCGCGCCGCGTGGTGAGATCTTGGCCGCCCGCTGCTGATCGGGCGGCCCAATTTTTCCGCGCCTTCCGCTCGCCTTCAAAATCCGCTCCACACGGCTCGAACGCGCGTCGCGGCGATGCGGGCGTGCGCGCTAACCGTTGCGCCATGCCCGCGCTTTGTCGCGGCGACCGCGGGCGAGTGCGCGGATCTCGACCGTTCGATCGAAAATCGACGGCCGAGATTTGTCCTTGGCCGGCTGAAGATGTGCGTGCTGTGGGGGCGGGCTAACGTGGCGCTCTCTGGGCCGTTGATCTCCAGATCAACGGTCAGAATTTCTTGGGCCCATTGTGGGAGCTCCGGATGTTGGATTTGGCCGATCTTGAGTCCGTTGGACTCCGTTCGTCGTTCTGAATCCATCCGTGTGGTTCGATTGCTCATCTGAGACGTGCTTTGACAAATGCTTACACAAATGGCTGTTAGTACAGTTTATAAGCAATCTTGGTACTTGATGCATGCAATGCTCCTATTCTACTTATGTTGTGCCTTTTATTCTAAAGATGGGCCATATTCAACGTAATTATTACCCCCTTGTGTGGTGTTATCACTGGACTGGAGGGGTTCTTGGGAGGAGCACTTACCCCTAGGAGTGTTTGCATATAATAACAGCTATCACTCGAGTATCGGCATGGTACCCTACGAGGCTCTGTACGGATGGAGGTGTACTGCACCTTTGAGTTGGGTTGAGGTGGGGACCAAGTGGGAGGTTGGCCCTGGGCTGATTCGGCAGAGTCAAGAGGTGATAGAGCAGATTCACAGACGACTTCGCACTATCAGGAGCAGACATAAGAGTTATGCCGATTGGAAGCGCAGAGAGGTGCAGTTCGAGGTTGGAGATCACGTCTTTCTTCGCGTCACCCATGAAGGGCCTGCAGTGTTTTGGGGTGAAAGGGAAGCTTGCGCTGAGGTTTGTGGGCTCCTTTCAGGTCTTAGAGCGGGTAGGACCCGTTGCTTGTCGGCTTGTCCTTTCTCCCCAGCTTTATGGTGTGCACGACGTGTTTCACGTGTCCAACCTCAGGAAGTACGTCGCCGATCCCAGTCACATTTTGAGCCACGAGAGTATCGAGGTGGGTGACAACCTGACCTACCCCAAGCGACCAGTACAGATACTAGACAGAGCTGTTCGGAGTTTGAGACGGAAGCAGGAACCCCTAGTGAAGGTCTTGTGGAGAAGCCAGAGGTACAAAGAGGCTACCTAGGAGACTGAGGCGGCGATGCGAGAGTCGTACCCGGAGCTTTTTGAGGGTACGTCTTTTCAGACCGGCTTCGGTCCTTTTAAGTTTGCTATGCGTATATAGTTCTTTTTCCGCACCCTAGCTAGCTCAAGTTTCGGGGACGAAACTTCCTTTAAATTTGTTATGATGTAAAGACCCACTCTGTCCTGAGCCTTTTAAGACGTCTAGACTGTCGGTTAGATGTATAGACCCCTTCTCAGACGTCTGAAAATCGAAATTTTGATATGAGCCTTCGCATCTGTGCACGGGCTGTGCGCAAACAGTACCTTTCTTCTCTCTCTTTCCCTCTTCCCTCCACCGAACCTTAATGCACCTCTATAAAACCCCTCTCCCCCTCTTCCTTTCTTCCCCAGTTCACCACAGCTAGCCACCTTCTCTTCCTCTTCACCACAGCGAGAGGAGCGAGTGCAAGAGAGCGCGAGAGCGACGACGAGGAGAGGCGGCGTGAGGAGAGGAGGAAGAGCTTGAGCTCGCGAGCTCGTGGGAGCTTGCCGGAGGGCGCACGGCCGGAGCGGCGCGTGCTGGAGGAGTGCGTCGAGGGAGCCGTCCCCGACACTGCTTCAGCCGGTGCTGCAGGCGAGGACGCGAGGTCGCGGCTATGCGTGGCGAGGGATAGCAGGAAGTGGTTCTGTTTCTGGGATTTTCCCAGAATTAGATGTCTGGCGTGACGTCCAGACAACTGGGCGAATGTCTGGTGACTACACCGAACGTCTGAAAGCAGATCTTCGCGAAGGTACGTTCCTTTTACGGATACGGCCATGCAAGCCGCACCGCAGCTACGATTTGCGTGGCTAGATATAGGTGATTTGGTTGTCGCGTGCAGGGATTGCTTTGGGAAGGTGCAGGGCACGCCCTCCCATGCATTTCAGATGTCTGGACAGCTTACTAGACGACCGCATGCACTCCCAGATGTCCGGAGGAGAGGTCGGACTTCTAGAGCTGGGTCCAGATGGTCTAAAAGAGGTTCTGGATGTCTGAGGTCGACGCAGAACCTGAGGTGAGTTTCTGGTTACTTTTAAGACGTCTGGACCTTGTGCCAGACGTCTGATTTGGGTCTGTAGCCCTGTTTTTGACCCGTTTAGGGTCCGTTTGAGGTTCGTTTTGCGCAAACAAGATATCGATGTTTTCCTTGTGAGTTCCTCTACTTGTTAGAAGACCTTTTATACTGCTCTGAATGTTTCATTGTGGTATGTTCCTTGTTATAGGACTTCGATTAGTTGTGGGTTCGGGACTTGCTGAAGCACAAGGGCCTACCGTTCGAGTCCCCAATACTCCCGGGTTGTCTGGTAGAGTGGTCTTCCCTTAATTTAATTATAAAACCTTAGTGCATATGTGGATTGAATAACTAAGACCTAGGTTATGACTTGAATCCTAGGACGAGAAGTACTTGAAATGTCTGTATGCCCTTGTGCTTCAGCAAGTCCCGAACCCACAACTAATCGAAGTCTTATAACAAGGAACATACCACAATGAAACATTCAGAGCAGTATAAAAGGTCTTCTAACAAGTAGAGGAACTCACAAGGAAAACATCGATATCTTGAATGAATGAATATAAATCTTAACAACTGCCTATTAATGAACAAGAGCTGCTTGTGAAATATGAATTACCTGTGATAGTTAAACAGTTACATGTGACATTGCCTGTTGTATATGTTAAATAATAGAAATACAAGCTACATGTGCATAACTTGAGAATGGAAATGTTAATGATGAAACCTGGTATGGAATGGCATGAGAAATACGAGCATGATCCTTACGGGGAATTAGGAGTAGAGCTCCTATGAATAAATGGAATGATCTGAAAATATGAGTGAAAAGTGTGCTGGCCCTTGAGTTCGTGGTACCAAAGAGAGTGACTGTCCCCTGTTTAGTGTAGATCAGAGTTAGCCGTCCTTGGATTGGTACTCGGGGTTAGGATTGGCCACTCTACACCGACTTCTTGGCCCTCGCGTACACTGTACCAGGGAGAGCTACTAGTTTAGGGAGAGGGCTAGCCACCCCATGGGGCCTAAGGTTTAGCTAGCCACCCTACATCGACTTGTTAGGCCCACTGGCCAAACCAGGGTAATCAAACGAGGGTGCGCGGACTATGAAGGGGCGAGACCTTTGTTTGATTCTGAGGGGCTAGACCCCTGTTACTGAGAGGGCCAGGCCTTATACTATTCCGTGCTGTACTTTGGGCCTACTCGTTAGTAGAAACGACTGACCGCGTGCCAGTGCGAAATAGCTACCTGTGCATTTATCGTGTGTGCCGTAGTCACCGCTACATCTGTCCGTCATCTTGAAGTGGTTAACTAGGTGTAGGATCTCCACGGGGGACTCTCCTAGCCAGGAGAGCACCATGTGCGCCTCTTACTCTTCGGAAAAGATTGCAATCAAAATCGTTCTCACGAGGAACATTCAAGATCAAGAAAGAGATCTGAAAAATAAACTAATTAGTGAAAAGGAATAACTTGTGAAATAAAGTAATTGGAAAAGATAAATTACCTGTTAGCTTTTACTGCTTTAGTTAGTTGGTTGCCACTCTACTCAGCGTTCGCTGACTTTGTTTACTCATAACCCTTTTCAGGTTTAGTTGTTGAGCAGCCCGAGTCACCGGCTACAGAGGGTGCTGGACCCAGTAGAGCTTAATAGCAGTAGTCTTCATGTTGTTGTACCTTTTGTTAGTGAGTTTAGACCTTTGTTACTGTTTACATTCTGTACTTGTTTCTGCTTTACTGTTGTGGTGGTGATATGTACTGTTAGTTACATAGCATAGTGAATGTGGCTTACTTTCCTACTTTTTTGCTATTTCTTGTTGGACAACTGGGTCTTGAGATTAGTCTAGTCGGGCCGGTCTCGTGTCCTGTAGGGATTCGAGAACCGGGTCGTAACAGTTGGACCTGACCAGGATCCATTTACCCGATTAGCGAGTCGATTAGAGGAATATCCAAGGAGGGTGGGGGTGGTTTTGCATCAGGTTTTGTGCCATGTTACCTCGAGATTCATGCCTACATGCTTAACACTTAGCATTTTTTATGCTTTGTGCTGAAGAGGCTATTGGTTGCCTTAGGCTTTGAGCTGGTTCTCTGTGCTTGATACTCTTGTGCCTTGTGTTGAGACTTGATGATTTAAGGCGTCTAATGCCTTTGGGCTGACGTCTGGTTGTGGTACTGTGGACTTATTGAATAATTGGCTGATGTGGCGAGTGGTTGAGGAACACCGTTGGGTTATTGATTGAAATTCAGTGCCTTTGTTATGTGCTTGATTGGTGGATATAATTGGTGATTCAAATCACAATTTTCATGATTTTCTATTCTTTTTATCTCAGCAATTCTTGAGATAGTATTATTATCATTGAATATATTTTTTAGTATACTTTTATTCACTGCATATCTATCTTATTGTGCTCATTGTTATTGATTGCGATTAGTGCGTAAATTCTATATTTGCTCTCTACGAATGTCCTTGGACTCATATTCTGTTTCTTGAGCTTATAAATTTAAATGTTGTTACGAGTTTTGTCACTATATTACAACGCGATATTTTAACGACTTTTGCATGTAACATTTTGATACCTAACTTGAGAAATTTTCTGATATACATTGAAAATTATTTTGATTCTACTGTTCTTCTCGATAATTGTGATTACTGATTTAATTGCTTATAATCGCTCCATACGAATGACCTCGGACTTACATTTCTTGTTTTCGAGATTATAAATTTTAAATGTTGCAATTTTCGTCACTATACTACGACGCTATACTTTAATGACGACTTTCGCATGCAACATTTTGCTACCAAAATATTACATGCAAAAGTCGTTAAAGTATGTCGTAGTATAGTGTGGAAAATCGCAACATTTAACATTTATAATCTCAAACGCAAGAAGTGTGGTCCGAGGTCATTCGCAAGTTGCAATTATAAGCAATTAAATCACTAATCACAATTATCAAGAAGAGTAGTAGAATCAAAATAATGCACATTGTATATCAGAAGAATATCTCAAGAAGTTAGGTATCAAATTGCAAAAAGATTGGGTTAAAATGAACCACCAAATTAACTCTGCAATCAAGTTCTAATTCAATCGCAAATATATGAACAGTAATCGTACTCACATGTCAACAATATCAGAGCACAGTGCCACAATCAATAGAACCAAGGCACAGATGCCTTAACCTTAAGGCCTCAAAGGAGCTAAGGCACAGCAGAACACAAAGGCATAAGGGAAGCCTCTCAGGTACAAGGCACAAGGGCCTAGTACTGAGCGAGGAGAGGGCGTGAATCTTGAGGTGCTACAGTGTAAAACCCTCCTCCCTCATCAAATTTCTCTTTCTCAGAACCAAGTCGGACCCAGGCAACCTGGTAAATGAATCCAATCTAGACCCACGGGCGTGTTCACAGGCAAGGGCGCCTGAGCGAGCACGTGTGAAGCGCATGCATTGGGGCGTGCATGGGAACCTCACCCTATGCGCGCTGAGGCAACAAGGCCTTGGCACAGATCCTCTTATCTGCTGTCGCAACCTCTTGTGTCCACGATGTGGGACTAAGCCACTGCCTTCTTCGCACGATTATCTACTGGTAACCTCCACGTAATTGGAGCTGTTGAGGGTCTTCATTCAATTGAAGCCCCAAATGGGCTCTTGTGTTCAATCCACCCTGCCTGGATGTGGAAATGGTTGGGATGATGACCGAATGACAGTGACCGGAGACAGACATGATGACTGGCGACTACAAGATACCTGCGATAAAAATATGGCCATAGAGCTGAAATTAAACATGCACAAAGGTCTGACACTACTCGCTGGACAAAAACCCTAAGGAAATTGGAGATACGAGTGGTCGGGTGTGTGCAGCGAAGAAGCTCTGATGAGCTTCGGTCGACGGTGATGGAGAAGGGTGATGAAGGTAGTGAGCAGTGAAATTGAGGAGTTGGGAAGCTTCGCGGAGGCACAACAATGCTGGTGGTGGTGGTTATGGGGTGTAAGATGGGCGAAGGTTTGACGACGGTGAAGGTGGTCGGTGGCGAGGCAGTCGGCATTGGAGACGATGGCAGAAAGGGAATTAGGAGTGGAGAAGCTCCAAATATGAAATTGGGGGAGATGGGAGTTGAGGCCCTAAACTAATTGAGAGGAAGGAGGCGAGGAAGATGTTGTCGGAGGTACATCGAAGCGAATGAAAAAGACAAAGTAACCAGAGAAGAGGAGGCTAGAGAGGTCAAAGCTTCGTAGGAAGCTTCGCAGACGGAGGAAGTGGATCCCTCTGCCTATCGTACGTGGCAAAGGGCGACGATGGGGTTTCGAAGAGCTCCGGTGGTGGTCCTCGACGTCGGTGAGGAGGAATTGGAGGGGAGATCTGACGAGGAATGCACAAGAAAACATGGGGCGATGAGCAGGTGATGAGAACCTCATCATGAGCCCTAACTAGCTTAGTTTGACCTAATAAAGTGAACAAAAGCTCCTGCATAACCTAAAGGAAGGCCTAACTCAAAAGATTACTGATATGGAAAGAATACATGAAACAAAGGATAAAACTATAATTTTACCATTGCAGTACATCAACGGGATTTCTCAGGGTCTAGACATAGGTCAATTGGACTTACTAAGAGAAAAAGTGGGATGGTTCAGTCAGAAAAGGATTATTGTGAAATTTAAGAATTAAATGACATTCTGTAACCATAAAACAAATCCACTTAAATTCACAAGATTCTAGGCAGGATAAAAATCAACTAAACCCTATAAAATTCATGGAAAAATATCCCCTAGGGTTTAGAGCCTTCAATTTGGCCTTTGGAACCTGTTTTGACCTAGATTCGGGTCCAAGCTTAATATTTGAGCTAATTTGGGTTTTTATGCAAAATGTCCAGTCAAACGTGGTCAAACCTAAAATCCAACTTCACCATTAGATTCCTTAGGTCCAAATTAGGTTTGTACCAAAATTTGGACCTGAGGGAATGTAACAACCCGATTCCCGAGTCCCTACGAGACACGAGAACCGGACCGACTCGACTAATCCCAAGACTTAGTCGTCCAATGAGGTAGTAACCAAAAGAACAGTAAAATAAATCACATTCAGCATGAATATTACTAACAGTAAGAAAATACAGCAGTAAGAAAAGAAATCACTACAGTATATACCACCACAACAGTAGAACAACATTCGTAACATAATATGAACTGAAGGTAAAGAATGGCTCAGCGGAAATAAGAACTACTCACTACAGTGGAACAAAAAGAGGTACAAGAGAATAGTGGTAACTCTACTGGACCCTACTCGGCCCAGCGTCCTCTGCAGCCGCTGACCCTGGCTGCTCCACACCTGGTCCTGAAAGGTAACGAGTGTAACACGTCAGCAAAACACTGAGTAGAGTGGCAACTAAAACTAAAGAAAACAGTAGGGTGTACAGTAGCTGTTATGTTCTGTTACTTTCTTTATTTACGTCTTTCAATTTTCTCACGATTTCATTTATTTCTTAGATCCTTCACTTGATCTCGAATGTTCCTCGTGAGAACGATCTTGATTGCAGTCTTTTCCGAACAGTAGAAGTAGCACGTGGTGCTCTCCTGGCCGGAAGAGTCCCCCGTGGTGATCCTACTCTCAGTCAACCACCCCAAGGTCACTGACAGACGTAACGGTGACTACGGCACGCGCGGTAAACGCACGGGTAGCTAACCCGCACTGGCACGCGGTCAGTCGTTTCCGTTAACGGGTGCGCCCAAAGCACAGCACGGAACCAGTACAGGGCAGAGCCCTCTCAGTAACAGGAGTCCAACCCCTTCACAGTAACCAAACAGGGGCCTTGCCCCTCCACAGTCCGTGTACCCTCGCCTGCCTACCCTGGTTTGCCCCAGTGGGCCTAACAAGTCGCTGTAGGAGGCTAGCAGAACCCTGGGGCCCGTGGGGTAGCTAGTACCTCCCTACACTAATAGCTCTCCTCGATACTACGTACACGAGGGCCAGCAAGTCGGTACAGAGTGGCCAGTCCTAACCCCGGATCCCTGGGGCGACTAGCTCCACTCTGCACTAAACAGGGGGACAGTCGCTCTCCTTGGTACTCCGTACTCAATGGCCAGCTCACTTCCCCAATTCTATTCCATTCACTTTCCAGGAGTTCTACTCCTAATTCCCCGTAGGGTTTCAGCTCTTTAACTTAGTGCATTCCGGTTTCACCTTTCCAGTTTCACGTTCATACATCCCATATTCTTAATCATGTTCATTTATTCATAACAGGCAACTGTTAATTCAATTCACAGGCAGCTATTATTTCTTTTCCACATTTTCAAGACTGCAGTGTTCACATATTCCACTAGTTTTCCCATCCTAGGATTCATGTCATACCCTAGGATCTATCATACAGTCTAGTTTTCCAGCGCTAGGATTCATGCAACACCCTAGGATCTACCATTCAATCTATTTCTCATTCCTAGGATTCATGCAATGTCCTAGGTTCTATTTATAGTTTCATAATTTAACAGATTATACTTAACACCACTCTACCGGTTACAACAGGCGAACTGGGTGCGTGGTCGGGAATCCCGCGTGCCTCCGCAACCCCCGAGACTGCAACGGAAAAGGGTCTTATCACAAGGATCAACACAAGGAACTTCTCAAAACAGTATACAGCTACTGTAGACGGGTAGAGGGTTTAATTCCGAAAAGGACGCAACTCGAAACGCGGAAAACGGAGCCCGAACGGGCCCTAAATGGGTCGAAAATGACAAAACAGTGCAAAATCAGACGTCTGGAACTTCTTCCAGACGTCTTAAAAAGTGGATCAGGAATTACCTTGCTCTGCGTGGGCTCTCAGACGTCCAGAAGCCTGCGGGGGCGTCTGGCCTAGTTCCTAGACGTCCGATGGTCTCCCCGGACGTCTGGATGTCGCTCCCGTCGTCTGGTACTATAGCCAAACGTCTGATTCGCGTTGGATGGCGAATGACCGAACCTGCGCGTACCCATCTCTCTCTCTCTCAGTATGGTCAGTCAAAAGGAAGGAAGGAAGACGGAAAAACTCACCTTTCAGACGTCTGTACAGTCTTCCAGACATCTCCCCCACCGTCTGGCTATAAGCGCAGACGTCTGATTCTGGAAAAGTTTCCAGAACCAGGGCGCGACTCGCCCTTCGCACGCGACGCCCGACCGCGCCGTGAGTGCTCCTCCTGCTGCTCGAGCTGCAGCAGGCCTCCCGCGTCCGCTACGCCCCCGCCGACCGGCTCTCGCTGCCCCGGCAGGCTCGAGCCCTCACGGCCGACGCCTCCTCCCCCGCGTAGCACCTCCTCCCGCACCCGCTGCGGCTGTCGCCGCCGCCGCTCACCCTCACGCACTGGCTGGAAGGAGAAAAGGAAGGAGACGGAGGTGACGGGAGTGAGGGAGAGGGCGTGGCCTTTTAAGGCCGCGCGAGGAGGAGAGAGAGAGCGCGACAGAGGGCGCAGGAGGGAGAGGGAAAAAGAGAGGGAATTTCCGCAGGTCTGCGTGCTCAGGAGCGCAGACGAGACAATCGTGCCAAAATAACCGATTTCCAGACGTCTGTAAATGATCCCAGACGTCTGGTCCGACGTCTGGAGGTGATTCCAGACGTTTGGTCCGACGTCTGGGCCACCTCCCAGACGTCTTAAAAGATGTCTGGAGCGCGTGTTCATAACAGGGAAGGTCATTTTGACCTACTTTGTAAAATAGTTCACCCAATTACATTCTGGCCCCTAACTTTTGAAAACACTTGCAAAAACCTCTCAATTTCTTCGTTACTTTTCGCATTCCGGTCCCTCTGCCATTGCAACAGGGACCCATACCTCTTGTGAGGTTTCGAGGAGGATTTCTCCTCGCTTCCCCAGGGAGCTACTCTCAAATTTGAAAGGGGAGTCATCTACGAAACCCCCTTCCACCTGAGCAGCTCCCCATGCCCTGAATCGCCCCATACCTCTCGTGCGAACGCTCGAGAGGTATGGGTATCAGTTTTGGCCATACCTCCGGCGAGGCTTTTTACCCGCCACCTTGCATCTAAGCCTTTGCCCGTGCCTATATAAGAAGGGGGTAAGTTTGATTTGGCTTGAGAAAACCCCTAAAATCGTCCTCCCTCACCTCCAGCCAATAGCCCACAAGCTCCGGTGGCATCTCCTCCCTCCTCTCGTCACTCTGCCACCATACTAGTGGGAGAGTCATCTCCGCCTCGATCCTCTGCATCGCACCATACCCACGCGAGCTTCTCCGACCTCCTCGTCGCCGTCCTCTCCATCTCAGGGCGTTCGTCTCCAGCGACGGTACGGACAAGCCGGCCATAGTCCGACCTAGGCACACACGCTTAGGGCGTCCGCGGACAACCAACCTCTGTCTCACCTTTGCCGTGACATGGCGAAGCTTCCCAAGGCATCTGACAGGGCCGCGAGGCCGTATTCCTATGGACAGGATTTTAACCTCGGCCGCCATTGAAGCAGTTGTGAAGCTTGTTGCAAGCTTTGCTCCAGGCCGTTTCGCTCCAGATCCCTAGCTCTAGGAGGCGCGGGTTGGACTTGCGCACTCATCCAGCCAAGTGTGCACGGCCTTGAGAGGGATCATAGCAGCAGCAATTAGGCGAAGAAATCACCTACGGGCGCGTGAGGAAGCGGGTGGGACTTTAGTCCCACCTCGGATACAACTAGTGCGGGTGAGTGGTTTTTATTGTTTTTGTGTTTTCTTCTCTTCGCCTCAGAACACAGCGGTGAGGTCCCTCACCCTCACTTGCTCACGCCTCGTTCGCGACCTGCCCCCGCAGATATGGCACCCGACCTGATTACCTATCCCACGCACTCCTTGCACATCACACCCACACCAGTGCACCTAGACCTAGGTGTGCTTGACCCGACCCGATTACCCGGCTTTGGGAGAACATTCTTAAGAGTGAAATGGAGAGAGAGAGCGACACAAGGGAAGGTAGGGGATAGGTTTTGCACTCTCTCGTGTGTGCAGGGAAAAGAAGAAATCAAGGAAGAAGAAGGAGGAAGGAGCAACTAAGGAGGAGAAGGAAGATGGCACTGTAGCCGCAGAGAAGCTGAGGCAGAAGAAGGAAGGAGAAAGTGTGGCTGAAGAAGAAAAGAAAAGGAAGGAGAACTCAAGGTAGAAGCCAAAGCCAAGGAATGAAGGAAGGCTTGAAAGCAAAAGAAGAAAGAGAAGGAAGGAGAAGGTGCGGCTGAAGAAGAAAAGAAAAGGAAGGAGAACTCAAGGTAGAAGCCAAAGCCAAGGAACGAAGAAGGCTTGAAAGCAGAAGAAGAAAGACAAGGAAGAAAGAGATGTAGAAGAAGATAGAAAGAAAGGAAGAAGAAAGAGAAGACAGAGAGCAGAAGAAAGCACTGTAGTAACCGCGAGATAAGGCTTCTGATTCACAGAATCAGACGTTTAAAAAAGGGAAAGTCAGAGAAAGAAAGAGAAGGTGCGGCCAAGTGAGGAAAGCAAAAGGAAGAGAAAGAGAGAAGAGAAAGAAGGAAGAAGTCACAGGTCTTTCATTTCTATTCTCTTTTTAGTTCTCTCATACATGGACTCTCATTTATAAATATCATATTTTGAAAGTTGTGATTTTAGTTTCTAAAATACTAATTTGCTCCCTGAGTTCGACCTTGGATATTTTGACTTTCGAGTAATAAAATTGTTATTTGTTTATACGACGATTTCAACTATACTGTAACGAACATCTTTTTAAAACATGATCTCGTCGTGTAAATAAGCAACATTTCTTGGCGCCGTTGCCGAGGAGCAACGGGTATTTTAGAAGCTTTGATCATAAGTTTTGATTCAATACTGACTTAATTTCTCTCTTTTGTTGTTTTTATCACAAGGAAAGTCGAGGAAAAAAAGCAGCCACACAACAACCACACCAAGGAACAGGTAAACTTTCATTAGCCCTCTCTCTTAATCCCCTCAAAATCTAAAAAGGAAAATAAAGAGAAATCAATTTAGGGCTACCTGTTTCTATATTTAGTAATTCACAAAAGTTGCCTGATTTTTACTTTCAACACATTTTAATTGTACATCCACTTAAGGTAACTAGGGTTAAAACCTTCTTGATTAAGCCCTAGATACCAATTTTTGAGGCAACTAAATTGGACCAAATAGAGCCAACTTAAAGATTACAAGCTAGGGTTTTAAAGACACATCTTCTTCTAAGCAAAGAATCAAAATTTTCAAAAAGAGGTGTGCCTAAGCCTTGTTTGAAAAAATCTATCCAAGAGAAATCCTAAGCAAATCAGGCTCTTAATCCATTTGAACCCTAAAAGCAAGGACCTAAAAGCTCTCAATGGATCAAAGAGGTGAAGTTGATCCTTTGGGTCAACCAGCCTTAAAATTAGGTCACTTTACACTCAAAAGAGCTAAAGTTCAAGTGGAATCCTAAGCACCTTGATCTTAAGTAAAAAATATAGACTTAAGATGTCAAGGTCCCCATTCTGGTCTACTTGGAATCTCAGTGACAAGAGAGGTTGAGTGGGGGAAATCCTATAACCCGTGGGGACGCTCTACCGTGTAGGGGTCTTCGCGGGACTCTCCCTCTCTGGCTGCCCAGGTATTTCTCAGGTGGACAACCTTTTTGACTAAGGGGTATCATCCGCCTCGAGCCTCTATAGTCACCCAGCATATTTTGGGTGTCTTGATTGGGTTCGGCATATTTTGATCTCATCAAATCCTTCGGTGCATGTTTGGTAGGAGGTCCTTAAGACCTATTTTAAAAATCCACTCTCCTCGAGGCCAAGCCTTGGTATCCTTGTTTGTGCAGCAACCCCACCACATAGATCTTTCCTCTGATTCAGAACCAAGTTCTCCCTCTTCTTCCATTATGGCACAACCTGTTGAAGAAGAGAGCAACCTTGAGCACCAACTACAGCGCCAAATGATCTCTTCCAAAACTTTGTGAACCCACTGCAGCATCCTATGATACGAGATCACTATAATCCCACTGCGGTGGCAATCAAGCCTCGAGTCTGAATCCCAGCTGGAGGTCCTGATTTCGAACTCAAGCCCAATATGATTCATGTCATACCAAAATTTTATGGGCTTAACTTCGATGATTCATTCCAGCACATTAAATAACTCAAGCATCTGGCCCAAACCTTTGAGTCAAATGTACAAAATCGGGATATTCTACTCATGAAGATGTTTTCTTTCTCCCTCATGAACAAGGCTACTCATTGGTATTAAACTCAGACTCGTCCAATCAACACATGGGATGAACTTCAATCCGAGTTTTTGAAGTTCTTTCCCGTTGGTCAAACAAATGCCTTATGCCACCAGATTACTCATTTCACCCAACAAACGGGAGAACCTCTTCATGAGGCATGGGACCGATTCTTGGATCTCATGCGAAAGTGTCCCCATCACGGAGTTCCTAAATGGGAACAAGTCTAGTCTTTTTACCAGGGACTTCGTGAAGACATTCGATTATTCGTCAATGCAACCTGGGGAGGAAACATCATAGGTCAGCATGAGGACACAGTATGGGAGATTCTTGAAAATAAGTCCGAGAACTCCATCAATAATGATTCCATGGACTTATTCGACCGAACAAATGCCCGTGCATCGACGAATCTTAGGGTAGCACATGAGATGCAGGGCCTGTCCGCATCCGTCGACTTGGAGCTGATGGCCAGTCAGCTGGACAAGGTCTCTATCATAGAGAAGGTGGACGAGATGACTCGGCATTTGCAGTGAGCCACCTCTACGCAGAACTCTTTCGCACAGCCACCTCTCGCGAGGGAAATTGTGCAAAACATCCATCATCGATCTTCTCAGGGGATGGACCCGTATCCACCCCCGTCTGACTCCAGGACCGGAGGGAGCTCCGATCCGCTCTATTCTCATCGAGGGAATTCTGAACCCCCATACTCTGACTTTTCTGAGGCTCCTCAAACCTGCGAGGACCTCAACGCCATCCAGAATGACCCATTTTTCAACACCTACAACCCTAGATGGCGAAATCACCCCAACTTCCAATGGGCGGGAAATTCTCAGAATCAAAGACTACCTTATCAACCCCATCCACAAGCCCCTTGTCCATATCAGCCGCCTCAGCCTCGGCCCAACCCCACCTATCAATCTGGACCAAACCAAGACCAAGTGACTCTTATCCTTCAAACACTGGCTGACATTCAGAAAACGAATGCGGCAATACAAAAACAACACAAGGACGGGATCACAGAGGTTCGCAACCAACTTGCCTAGATGGAGAATTCCCGCCAACCGGGCACTCTTCCTTCGCAACCTCTACCGAACCCAAATAATGTGTCGACCCATAGGTGCGTTATGAACCCAAATCCAGGCCACGCACATATGATTTATCAGACCCCTTCTATTCCATCACTTGACAGGATGGAAGCTTCGATATCTTATGTGGGATTTCAACAGCGGCCACCCATTTTACCAACCCCAAACCAAAACTAGGCAGGGTTAAACTCCGTAACAACCCGTAGTGGTAAAGCAACCCAAGACCCACCTTATCCAAACCACTCCAAGCCTGGTAGTGAACCAAGCCCTAGGATAGTTATCCAGGATGTCCCTATCCCAGACCAAGAACCTAGACCTATTCTAGAGGAACCAACCAAGGTTCCATTTCCCGAGGCCTTAACCAAGGGACAAAGGATAACCAAACCCGTGGCTCCTGAGGACCTGGTCAAGCTCTTTGAATAGGTTCAGATAAACATCCCTTTGATGGATGCAATCCGCCACGTACCGGCTTATGCACGATTTTTGAAAAATGTGTGTACACCCAAGCGTAAGCCGCGAACCAAAAGTGGGAGTCCGATCATACTGTCAGAGCAAGCCAGCTCTGTAATCTTGAGTAATCTCCCACCCAAGACTAAAGACCTAGGCACTCCCCTGATTTCATATAAAATTGGTGAAACCCAATTCGATAGAGCCTTGCTAGACGTAGGTGCCTCCATAAACCTAATACCTACTTCCCTCCTTAACTATTTTGAAGAGTCAGAGCTTAAACCAACAGAGGTGACATTGTAGTTAGCCAATCGATCCGTCAAGTCATCTAAAGGAATACTCGAGGATGTCATTGTTAGGGTACGGGATTTCTACTTCCCAATTGATTTTATAGTTCTAGATATGGATGCACCTGAGAACCCAAGGGATACACCGATCATACTAGGGAGACCTTTTCTAGCCACTGCTAGGGCTAACATAAGCTATGAGGAGGGCCAAATAGAATTGAAATTTAGGAACCAAACTCTAAAGATTGACATCTTTAAGGCTCAGCAAGGGATTAATTGCGGTGTTATAGAACAAATATGTGATATCAAAGCCGTGGTTGATGAACCGCATATTGAGGACAACCTAATTATCCCCAATCAACCACAAGAAGATCAAAGCCTACAATTAGAGGAGTCTGAACCTGATCTAGATACACCCATAACTCCTACCCTTGTTCCTGACACACACCCTAAACCACCTGCTGCTACTGATAATCCCGTCTTGGAACTCAAGCCCCTTCCCGATCATCTGAAATACGTCTTTTTGGGTTCCAATTAGATGTTTCCTGTGATTATAAACTCCAGACTCACACCTGACCGGGAATCCCGTCTGATTACTGTTCTCCAGCAACATTGTAGAGCCATTGGATGGACTCTCGATGATTTGACTGGTATCAGCCCCTCTTATTGCACACACCATATCTACTCCGAAGAGGGCGCACAACCTTCGCGAGAGATGCAGAGACGTTTGAAGCCTAATCTGCAAGAGGTCGTGAAAAAGGAATCATTAAGTGGTTAGATGCAGGGATCATCTACCCGATCTCCGACAGTCGATGGGTGAGTCTAATCCAGGTTGTGCCTAAGAAGGCAGGACTCATCACCATCACGACTAAAACCAGAGAAGTCATACCGACCCGTATAGCCAACTTGTGGAGAGTCTGCATAGATTACGGAAGACTCAATTCCTCCACGAAGAAGGATCATTTCCCACTACCGTTTATTGATCAAATCCTCAAAAAACTAGCGAAAAATAGGTTCTTCTGCTTTCTTGACGGGTACTCCGATTATAACCAAGTGGCAATCCATCCAGAGGACCAAGAGAAGATCACGTTCACCTGTCCCTTCGGGACGTACGCATTCCGAAGGATACCTTTCGGTCTCTGCAATGCACCTGCGACTTTTCAGCAGTACATGCTTGCCATATTCTCAGATATGATAGGTGATTATCTGAAAGTCTTCATGGATGACTTTTCAATATTTGGGGCATCATTTGACGATTGCCTCAAGCACTTGGTTCAAATACTCAGGCGATGCATTGACATGAATCTGGTTCTTTCCTGGGAAAAGAGCCACTTCATGGTGCCTGAGGGGATCATCCTAGGACATTTGATTTCAGAGAAAGGCATCCAAGTCGATCGAGCCAAGGTTAACTTGATTTCCAAACTCCCTATGCCTAGCTCGATCAAGGACATCCGATCTTTTCTAGGGCACGTCGGTTTTTACCGTTGATTTATCCCTGATTTTTCGAAAATCGCGCGCCCCTAGCCACTCTTCTCTTCAAGGATATACCTTTCGAAATCTCCAAGGAATGCACTCAAGCATTTGAGATCCTTCGTGACCGAGTTATCCAAGCCTTGATCCTACAGTCCCCTAATTGGTCTCAACCCTTTGAGATCATGTGCGATACATTTGACTTCGCTGTAGGAGCGATTTTGGGGCAGAAAATTGACGGGAAACCCATGGTCATTTACTACGCTAGCAAAACACCTAACGAGGCTCAGCGTAACTACACTGTTACTGAGAAAGAGATGCTAGCCGTAATATTTGCCCTAGAAAAATTCAGATCTTACCTCTTGGGTTCCCATGTTATTATCTACTCAGATCACACTACTGTGATGCATCTCCTTGCAAAGAAGGACGCGAAACCTCAATTAATCCGATGGATCTTGCTGTTGCAAGAATTTGACCTCGAGATTCGCGACAAAGCGGGAAGACAGAACATAGTAGCTGATCACTTGTCCCGCCTTCCTTCTGAGATCATTGACCCTTTCGGACCCATCACGGAACATTTTCCTGATGAGCACCTCCTGACTATTGATACTGGGCATCCATGGTTTGCTGACATAGTGAATTATTTGGCATCACATCAGATCCCCTCTGATTGGCTGAAGGCCAAGAAGGATAAATTATGTTCCGATACCAAGTATTACCAATGGGAAGACCCGTATTTATTCCGCATTGGTGCTGATCAAATTATCCGACGGTGTGTCACAGAAGTGGAAATCAAAGACATACTCTCTTTCTGCCATGACCAGGCATGCGGTGGACATTTTTCTGGACACAAAACTGCATCAAAAGTCCTCTAATGTGGCTTTTACTGGCCCACAATTTTCAAGGATGCATACAATCACTATAAGGCATGAAACTGTTGCCAGACCTTGGGCAACAAGAGCCATCGAGACATGATGCCTTTACAACCGATCCTGGTATGCGAGATTTTCGATATTTGGGGGATTGATTTTATGGGACCCTTCCCTATCTCGGACGGCTTCGAATACATTTTACTCGCTGTTGAATGTGTCCAAATGGATCGAAGCCATTCCGACCCGAACCAATGATCACAAACTTCTCAAGTTCTTTCACCAAAACATCTTCTCACGGTTCGGGATTCCATGTGTGATCATTTCTGATGGAGGGACCCATTTCACAAATGCTCAGTTCAGGTCACTAATGACGAAATACGGGATGTCGCACCGAATCTCTACTCCTTTCCTACCCCAAACTAATGGTTTAGCTGAACTATCAAACTGAGAGATCAAGAAAATCCTCCAGGTTACTGTTCAACCTGATAGGAAGGATTGGTCTCCTAGCTTCCGGAAGCTTTGTGGGCTTATAGGATCACCCACAATACCCAATTAGGCATGTCTCCTTTCAGACTGGTGTACGTGAAGGCATGTCACCTCTCCGTCGAATTGGAGCATAAAGCCTATTGGGCAGTACGGAACTGCAACTTTGATCTTTCTAGGGTTGGAACCCACAGAAAGCTTCAGATGAGCGAGATTGATGAATTTTGCCATGATGCGTATGAAAACTTGCGAATCTACAAAGAGCGGATTAAAGCCTTTCACAACAAGCACATATCTAGAAAGATCTTTCACTCTGGTCAAAAGATCCTATTCTTTGATGCCCAACTCAAACTATTTCCAGGGAAACTATGATTTAAGTGGATCAGTCCTTATTTAGTCCAACAAATCTTTGGAAATGGAGTCGTTGAGATCAGTTCGCTCAGCCACGATTCCGAACCCTTCGTTATGAACGGTCAGAGACTCAAACCTTTCATTGACATGACCAATACAGATTTGGCTGAGACATCCTTATCCTCCATTCTCCCCGAGCTCATTACCTCCAGCCAATGGCGTAAAACTCAGCACTTAACGGGAGGCAACCCGTCATTCTTTGAAAAATCCGAAACCTTTCCTGACATTTCTATGCTGAATTCATATTGCACTTTAGGGTTCACCCATTAGGACAGTCGACTCCACCTCAGGTACCCATACCTGAGTCTAGAAATCATCTGCAACAATCACCTCGACCCGTTCACTCACCCAACACTTGTCCTAATGAATGAACTAAGCTGAATTCGAACCCAACTAATTTACAATGGGGACATTACAAATCATAGGCATGGGGGGTATGAAAAGTGCAAAATGTAAGAAAACTCATATCAAGAAAATGTTTCAACAAAAAAATCACATATCATAAAATTTAAAAAGAAAACTGAGAAGAGGAAGGGAAAATTTTTGGGCTATACAAAAACAGGTGGAAAAAAGAGCAAAATGACAAAAAAAGAGCACAAAATGAAAAAGAAAGAGATAGTCATTAGTAAGAATTTTAAGGGATTAACCGAAGTTCTAGACCACATCAAGAAAAGTAAAGAAAAGTGCTAAAGAGATACAAAAAGAGATTAGTAGGAACGCTAACCTTAGGTCTTTCTGGCTAGACTCTTAGTACCCGCTAAGATCTGGATAATCCTCAAGAGGTTGGGGAAAATACAAAGTTTAAGTATTAGGTCTAAAGCTCAGGGAGTATTCGGCCTCGTTAATTGACCTTCGATTTGCGGGACTCGGTAAACTAAGCACCCCAATCCACACATAGTCTGGTTCAGTACGCATAACTATCAAAATCATGCAAAAAGCATTTTAATGTTCTAAAAATGTTGCCTAGTTTAGGAGCGGCCGATCAACACAAGCTAATTTGGATGAGTTCCCGGTAAGAAGAGGCGGGAAATTTCCCTCGAAGATGCGTAACATATCGTCTCCTCGGTGCTTGTCTCTTAGGATATCTGCATATCCTACCGAGGGCATGTAAACACTTTGCTGGTTCAGATACCATGGGTGGCATTATCACGAAATGTCTATTGCCAGGGTCTAGATTCAGCCACGGAATGCCATGGGCAGGATTATCTCGAAATCTCAAAAGCCAGGGTTCTAAGGGTTGCCTTAGGCGGTGCTATCACGAAGCATTGATTGCTAGGAACCTTTGAGGATTGATGATGGGGATGAGGAATCCGATACAGACCGTGTTGAGAAGCTAATCCGAAGCTAGAAATAAAAAGAAAAGGAGAGAGAAAACTCTCCAAACAAATAAATTATATATCTCTCTCTTACAAAAACGTACTGCAAACTGAACCAAGGCTAAATATATCTCAAGCATGGGTGCTTTAACCACGAAGTCCAATGAACCTTAGGGTAGTTCTTACGAGCCTTAAAACCCTTCGTGGAGGACTGAGGCTAAAACTGGTCAGGTCTGGATCTTGGTTGGTACTAGAGTACCTTTAGGCCTACTGTCAGCATTCTGACCTAATTACAAAAGAAAAAAAAGAAAAAACACTTACCATAATTGGGGAAAGAAACTCATGGTCTAGAACAGAAGTTAAAACCTTGAAATTTTGCTAAGGGACTAATAAAAGCTAGGCATAGGGGTATGATGAAAACCTCATCATGATCCCTAACTAGGTTATTTTGACCTAATAAAGTGAACAAAAGCTCCTGCATAACCTAAAGGAAGGCCTAACTCAAAAGATTACTGATCTGGAAAGAATATATGAAACAAAGGGTAAAACTGTAATTTTACCATTACAGTACATCAACGGGATTTCTCAGGGTCTAGACATAGGTCAATTGGACTTAAAAAGAGAAAAAGTGGGATGGTTCTGTCAGAAAAGGATTATTTTGAAATTTAAGAATTAAATGATATTCTGTGACCCTAAAATAAATCCATTTAAATTCACAAGGTTTCAGGTAGGATGAAAATCAATTAAACCCTCTAAAATTAATGGAAAAGTATCCCCTAGGGTTTAGAACCTTCAATTTGGCCTTTGAAACTTATTTTGACCTAGATTGGGGAACAAGCTCAATATTTGACCTAATTTGAGTTTTTATGCAAAATATCCAATCAAACGTGGTCAAACCTAAAATCCAACTTCACCATTGGATTCTTTAGGTCCAAATTAGGTTTGTACCAAAATTTAGACTTAAGGAAAGGCTATTTTGACCTACTTTGCAAAATAGTCCACTCAATTACATTCTGGCCCCTAACTTTTGAAAACCCTTGTAAAAACCCCTCAACTTCTTTGTCACTTTTCGCATTCCGGTCCCTCTGCCATTGTAGCAGAGACCCATACCTCCGGCGAGGTTTCGAGGAGGATTTCTCCTCGCTTCCTCAGGGAGCTACTCTCAGATTTGAAATGGGAGTCCTCTGCGAAACCCCCTTCCACCTGAGCAGCTCCCCATGCCCTGAATCGCCCCATACCTCTCGTGCGAACGCTCGAGAGGTATGGGTATCAGTTCCGGCCATACCTCCGGCGAGGCTTTTTGCTTGCCACCTTGCATCTGACCCTTTGCCCGTGCCTATATAAGAAGCACCAGGTCCGGCTGAAGGGGGGTAAGCTTGATTTGGCCTGAGAAAACCCCTAAAATCGTCCTACCTCACCTCCAGCCAATATTCCACAAGCTCCGGCGGCATCTCCTCCCTCCTCTTGTCACTCTACCAGTGGTAGAGTCATCTCCACCTCGCTCCTCTACATCGTGCCGTACATGCGCGAGCTTCTCCGACCTCCTCCTCGTTGCAGTCCTCTCCATCTCAGGGCCTTCGTCTCCGACGACGGTAGGAACGAGCCGTCCGCCTCCTGCCCCCTTCATCCGCTTAGCTAGGTTAGAATTATTCCTCTCTCCCCTTTTCATTTCCCCTCTCAATTATTTTTGACCCCTCGACGCCGCAGACCACCACCACCTTCTCCATCTCCGGCTGACCACCGGCGAAGGCGCATCCACTGCTCCGCACCACCACACGCCTCTCCAAACCCCTCATCACCTCCGCCATCACCCACTAAGCACTTTTCCCCTTTCGACCACCATCACCTCCCTAAACGCCCACCGAACACACCCATAAACACGGCCATAGTCCGACCTAGGCACGCACGCCTAGGCCATTTCGCAGCCAACCAACCTCCGTCTCACCTTCGTCGTGACACGGCGAAGCTTCCCAAGGCATCTGACAGGGCTGCGAGGCCGTGTTCCTGTTGGCAGGTTTTTGACCTCGGCCGCCATAGAAGTAGTTGTGAAGCTTGTTGCAAGCTTCGCTCCAGGCCGTTTCGCTCCAAATCCCCAGCTCCAGGAGACGCGGATTGGACTCGTGCACTCATCCAACCAAGTGAGCGGCCTTGAGAGGGATCACAGCAACGGCAATTAGGTGAAGAAATCACCTGTGGGTGCGCGAGGAAGCGGGTGGGACTTTAGTCCCACCTCGGATACAACCAGCGCGGGTAAGTGGTTTTTATTATTTTTGTGTTTTCTTCTCTTCACCTCAGAACACAAGGGTGAGGTCCCTCGCCTTCACTCGCTCACACCTCGTCCGCGACCTGCCCCTGCGGATCTGGCACCCAACCCGATTACCTATTCCACGCACTCCACACGCATCACACCCACGCTGATGCGCCTGGACCCGGGTGCGCTTGACCCAACCCGATTACCCGACTCTGGGAGAGCATTCCTAAGAGTGAAATTTAGAGAGAGAGCAACGCGAGGGAAGGTAGGGGATAGGTTTTGCACTCTCTCGTGTGTGCTGGGAGAAGAAGAAATCAAAGAAGAAGGAGGAGGAAGGAGCAGTTAAGGAGGACAGGGAAGATGGCACTGTAGCTGCAGAGAAGCTGAGGCAGAAGAAGAAGGAAGGAGAAGGTGTGGCTAAAGAAGAAAAGAAAAGGAAGGAGAACTCAAGGCAGAAGCCAAAGCCAAGGAAGGAAGAAGAAAGGCTTGAAAGCAGAAGAAGAAAGAGAAGGAAGGAGTAGATGCGGCTAAAGAAGAAAAGAAAAGGAAGGAGAACTCAAGGCAGAAGCCAAAGCCAAGGAAGGAAGAAGAAAGGCTTGAAAGCAGAAGAAGAAAGACAAGGAAGGAGCTGCAGAAGAAGAAGACAGAAAGAAAGGAAGAAGAAAGAGAAGACAGAGAGCAGAAGAAGGCACTGTAGCAACCGCGAGATAAGGCATCTGATTCACCGAATCAGACGTCTAAAAAAGGGAAAGTCAGAGAAAGAGAGAGAAGGTGTGGCCAAGTGAGGAAAGCAAAAGGAAGAGAAAGAGAGAAGAAAAGAAAAAGAAGGAAGAAGTCACAGAAAGAATAGTCAATTTCCTCTTTCATTTCTATTCTCCTTTTAGTTCTCTTATACATGGACTCTCATTTATAAATATTATATTTTGAGAGCTGTGATTTTAGTTTCTAAAATACCAATTTGCTCCTTGAGTTTGACCTCAGGTATTTTGACTTTCGATTAATAAAATTGTTATTTGTTTATACAACAATTTCAACTATACTGCAACGAATGTCTTTTTAAAATACGATCTCGTTGCGTAAACAAGCAACAACAGGGCTTTAAATAGAAGCAAGACCGAGCTTCAATCAAGGCAAGTTGGACACTTTGGGCAGGTGCTTTCACGACCTGAAAAGCTCAAGTTTCTCGAGCTTGTTGGCTTGAATTCCAGCCATGATTGGCCTCAAGAAGGACCTTGATTGACGCAGATTGATCTGAGGATCAATTCTGCAGGATTTTTTATCGAGATTTCTAGAATCAAATCTTTGATTAAATGTCGGAGGGGAAGCTCTGCAAATCCTTTTCAAATTGTCACAGAGACAGGGACCATTCTAAGAAGAACAATGAGAAGTTAGGGACCCAAAAGTAATAAATTCGAAAGTTAGGGGCTTGGATGTGATGAATAGAAATTTTAGGAACTGAATTGCAAACTAAGTCAAGATGGACTTTGATTGGGCCCAAATTTTGGTGCTAACCTAATTTTGACTCAAGGAATCTAATGGCGAACTTGGATCTAAGTTTTGACCATGTTTAATTGAGAAATTTGCATAGGAGTCCAAATCAAGGAAAAATCTCGTCTAAAACTCTATTCCAGGTCAAAATATATTCAGATGGTCAAACCAAATATATCAAACCTATTAGAATATTTTTCTATGAATTTTAGAAGATTTAGATTAATTTCATCCTGACCAAAGTCTCTTTAATTTAAGTGGGTTTTTAATTAGGGTTTTGATGCTTATTTTCGCCCTCGAAATACGTGAAATCCTGTTTTTGTCAATGTTGACCCACTTTTTGGACTTCTGAGCTCATTTAACCTTCAATTAACCCCTGAATGATCCTATGGTTAATCTGTGTTTGTGATGTACCGTTAAAATTACATAATTAACCCTAATTCCCTATTCTCTTCTCAAATCAGAATGATACGGAGTTGTAACCCTTAGATGAATAGGTAGGAGCTTTTAGCATTCAATCATGACTAAATGTTACTATTTAGGTCTCATGATGGTTTTATCATCGTACCCTTATACCTAGCTTTTGCTAGTCCCTAGCAAAATCCTATGGATCAAACCAAATCTCTAAGCCGGATGTAACCATCAGGATGCCTTACTAAACCGCATGTCTAGAAATCAAATTAAAAAATCAACAATAGGCCTAGAGGTACTTAAGTACCAGCTAAGATCCAAACCTGACCAACTACAACTTTTGGTCTGCCACGAAGGTTCCTAAGTCCTGCAAAAACTGTCCAGAGATTCGTTGACCCCAATCGTTGAAGCACCATGCATAGATGTATTGAGTCCAGGTTCAGTTTACCAGTACATTTTGATAAGAGAGAGATGAAGAAGTATTTTTTATTTTGAGAGTTTTCTCTCTTTTCTTTTTATATTCCCCTAAATCTAACATCAGATTGGCCCTAAACATGGTCTATATCAGATTCCCTGTCCCCAACATCAATCCTCGAAGAGTCTCTGGCTTTCAATGCTTTGGGATAGCACCGCCCATGGCAACCCCCAAAACCACCACCACCAACATCACCTCACCTCCGCGGAGCTTCCCAGCTCCTCAATTTCACCGCTCACCACCTCCATCGCCCTTCTCCATCATCGTCTTCCGAATCTCATTAGAGCCTTTTCGTCGTGGGCACCCAACCTCCCACACCTCCAATTTCCTTAGGGATTTTGTCCTGCGAGTAGTGCTGGACCTTTGCGCGTGCTTAATTTTGGCTCTAGGGCCGTATTTTTGTCATAGGTATCTTGCCATCACCGGTCGTCATCTCCGTCTCCGGCCACCATCATCCGGTCGTCATCCCAGCCGCTTCCACATCCAGGTAGTGCAGACTGAACATAGGAGCCCATCTGGAGCTTCAATTGAACGAAGAACAACCTCAGCTGCTCCAATTACAAGGAGCTTACCAGCAGCTAATCGCGCGAAGAAGGCAGTGGGTTAGTTCCACATTGTGGACTCAGGAGGTCACGACAGTAGATAAGGGGATTCTCTGCCAAGGCCTTGTTGCCTCAGCATGCACGGGGTGAGGTTCCTACGCACACACTTCACACGTGCTCGCTCAGGTGCCCTCGCTCGCGAACACACCTACGGGTCTGGACTGGATCCGTTTACCCTGTTGCCTAGGTCCGACTTGGTTCTGAGAAAGAGAAATCTAACGAGGGGGAGCCTTTTGCACTGTAGCACCTCAGGATTTGTACCCTCTCCTCACTCAGTACTAGGCCCTTGTGCCTTGGACCTGAGAGGCTTCCCTTGTGCCTCTATGTTCTGCTGTGCCTTAGCTCCTCTGAGGCCTTGAGGTTAACCCGTCTGTGCCTTGGTTCTTTCGACTTTGGTCTGTGCTTTGATATTGATTACGGTTATTATTCATATATTTGAGATTGAATTAGAACTTGATTGTAGGGTTAATTTGGTGGTTCAAACCACCATTTTAACCCAATCTTTTTGTACTTTGATACCTAACTTCTTGAGATATTCTTCTGATATACATTGAGCATTGTTTTCATTCTACTATTCTTCTCGATAGTTGTGATTAGTGATTTAATTGCTTATAATTGCTCCCTGCGAATGACTTCGGACTCACATTTCTTATTTTCAAGATTATAAATTTTAAATGTTGTGATTTTCGTCTAGTATGACGCTATACTTTAACAACTTTCACATTCAACATTTTGGCACCAAAAATGTTGCATACAAAAGTCGTCATTAAAATATCACGTTATAATATAGTAACGAAAATTGCAACAACAGCATTTAAATTTATAAGCTCAAGAAATAGAATTTGAGTCTGAGATCATTCTCAAGGAGTAAATATGGAATTCATGCACTAATCGTAATTAATAACAATAATCACAATAAGATAGATATGTAATGAATAATAGTATACTCAAAAATATATTCAATGATAGCAATAGTATCTCAAGAATCGTTGGTATAAAATGAATAGAAAACCCTAAAAATGGTGATTTGAATCACCAATTATATCCACCAATGAAGCACATATCAAATGTATGCAATTTCAATTAATATCCCAACAGTGTTCCTCAATCACTTGCCACATCAGCCGATTATTCAATAAGTCCACAATACCATAACCAAACATCAGCCCAAAGGCATCAGACGCCTTAAATCATCAAGTCCTCACTACAAGGCACAAGAGTGCAAAGCACAGAGAACCAGCTCGAGGCCTAAGGCAACCAATAGCCTCTTCAGCACAAATTATCAGAAATGCTAAGTGTTAAGTGTGTAGGCACGAATCTCGAGGCAACAGGGCATGAAACCCAATGCAAGACCACCCCCTACCCTCCTCAAATTTTCCTTTAATCAGGTCTCTAATCGAGTAAATGGATCCGGGTCAGGTCTAGGCTTACCGGCTGTGTAAGGTGAGCGAGGAGTAAAAGAGAGTGTGGTATGGGGACCTCACCCCTAGTGAAGAGGCAAACAACCCTATGCACTCTTTCCTTTTATGTGGCATTGATAGCCTTTCGACTTACGAGGTGGGACTAAATGTTCCACCTTTCTCCCTCGCACAGCAGTAGATGGAGGTGTCTTTAATTGAAGCAGTTGTTGTGTCCTTGGTTTCAATTGAAGTCCTGGAGGGTTTCGTGGAGAGATTTCGCAAGTCCTGGAGGTTTGCAACGGTGGCGATTGACGTCAGAACGGCAGTGATGAGCAACGCGAGGCAAAGGTCCGGTGAGCAACACCTGAAAGCATAAAAACGAGCTTAACACCCAAATTAAATAGTCTAGGACCTTCGCCGAGGTGTATGGAATACGACGGTGGTGATCTTGTCGAGTTTGGAGCATGGAGGTGGTCGGACAATATCGAAGAGGACAGCGGATGATGGGTTAGGTCGTCAAGGTGAAGTAGTGGTTGGATGCCAAATTAGGTTGGGACATTTGAAGGTGGAGGTGAGGCGGAAGTTTTTGGGAGTCGTCGTGAGTGGATTGGTGATCTGTGGCGGTCGCACGTCTTCATCGGAGCTACGTTGGTGTTGGGGAAGACGGAGGGGAATGGAGATGAATTAGGGTTTTGTGTACTGATTCAATTCTTGAAATGTGTGAAACTCTGCTTCTGTCTGTGTTGACCCACTTTTTGGACTTGAATGCCCATTTGACATTCAATTAACCCATGGATAACCTTGTGGTTACTCTGCATTCATTATTTGATGGTAAAATAGCAAAATTAACCCTAATTTGATGTTCTCTCCTCAAAACATATCTGAATGGAGTTATGATCCTCAGGTGATCATTCAGGAGCATTTATCTCTTGATTCCAATTAATTTAAGCTAGTTATGGTGAAAAATGATATTACCATCACCTAATGATATGAATTTTTTTTCTTTTATCTCTGCAATAAATGTGAGTTAATCAAAATAAGTGGTGGTTTACGTAGCGCCTGCGTGATATTTGTACCAATCACCGTAAGAAACAAGATGCATGCATGAACCACATGGTAATTCATCTTTGTAACAATAATTATGTCAACTGTTACATGCATGAAAAGCTTGCAAGTATTTTATTCTGATCAATAGCAAATAAAAGAGGGAAAAAGAAATATGAGTGTGCTGCAAACCTTACATATAATGTGTGGAAAGGAACTAAAAAAGGAAAAGGTCTATCGTTATTTGTTCTTGTATTTGATTGTCGAGATTAGAGTCTTTTTGTATGATCCATCTAAAGTTTAATACCTTCATGATCGATATTTTTTTTCACAGTAAAGTGAGGTGTAGATGTAATGGGAAATTGTAAAGGATCTTGATAACAATAATTATTGAATAAATATTATTTATATGGAAATTCAAACTAAATAAGGAATGAAAATAACAAGCCTTAGTAAATTCAAAGTGAAAAAAAATAGAGAACTACATTAATTAGATGGAACCAATGAGTTGTTTCCCAGCTCTCGTTGGAAAGAGTATTTTTTTTCTTGAATATTTGAGTGTTATTAAATCAAAAATAAAGGAACCTTGTCAGTATAAGGGTTGGATGTGTTTAGCCCTTTCACATCCTATTTTGTTTTCCTTTCTATTGAAATGGGTTATTATTCTCATTATTAATTAATTATCATAATTAAGTAAAGTAAACACCACAGTGATTAATGCATATAGCAATATTTTTTTCTTCTTTGAGACAACTTGAAGGAATAATGGTTGTATGCATCTAGAAAGACCTTAGCAATTTGAGTGTATCAAATGTTTTAAGTACACAAATTAATAGTGGCACAGACTTTTATGAGTCATATGTACTGACTCGAAAGAGTCTCAGCTTAAAGGGCAACGCCTACTGGAGGCGTATGGTTCTACGAACTAATAAGGTAAAAGATAAGTCCTCTGCAGATGTAGCTACTCTGTCATGTCAAGTTCAAGTCATTAATCACAACTGCTAGTAGTATAATTAAACTTGAGTATATTAAAAGATTTAAGGTAATATACCCTCATGTCAAGTATCCAAGTTAATGAACATGACATTTTATTTAAAGTATATGGAAACTTTCATTATGTCAAGATTTTTTTTTTATCATTGTGTAACATCCCACAATGTATGAACTAAGTATTATAATATGTGAAGATACTGGTGATATGTATAGCTAAGTATGCTAAGATCAATGACGTTGGTAAAAATATATATATACATATTGATATGACCCATTTCTTTTGATCACATAGTGAGCATTGGCTCATTAAGTGTTTTGAAAAGAAAATTAAATCTTAGGTGCAACAAAGAAGTAAAGGAGTAGGGGCATCATATCAAGAGACCATAGAAGATCTTTCATTGAGTACAACGTAAGTGCCATGGTCAGATGTTATTATGTCCATTGGGTCATGTTAGGAATCAATGATTTTATTTGTTTTGCTTTCATCATAGTTGTAATAATTAGACACCTTAAATAGGGGACACTTTATGACGTTAATTAACTTCCTTTCATCGCTTCTTAATATACATGTATTAGTAACACCTTGATCTATGGGAATTTATTATATTCTTTCGCTCGCCATACTTGTTACAAGGTTACTAATTTTTGTCTTATTGGTGTGATCGGTTGCATCTTTTAACATCATCACCTTAGGGTTCAATTAGGTCCCTATACCATAAATGATGTATTCATACACTCAACACTATTCTACTATACT
The DNA here is from genome assembly GCA_037157565.1 of Thalassia testudinum. Classification (NCBI taxonomy): domain Eukaryota; kingdom Viridiplantae; phylum Streptophyta; class Magnoliopsida; order Alismatales; family Hydrocharitaceae; genus Thalassia; species Thalassia testudinum. The sequence continues at coordinate 17,484,585 of JAZHRO010000026.1, read as the reverse complement.
GGGTTGAAAATCAACAAGCATCTCCTTCTCATTCCGAGGAAAGCTTGGTGGAGAAAATGGTGACAGCACAAATAGGTAGTTTCTTGGGTGCTTCTAAGGAATCTACTGCCCTAGTGGCTATTCTAGTTCCTTTGGCTTTTGTTGTTATTCCTCATGCTCCTCTTGCTTTCACCCTTCTAGTCCTTCCTATCCTTCAACTAATACTCCCCTCAACAATCCCATCTGTGAAAGGGTGAGTTCAATGTTGCATTAATGGTAAAGGAATAGGTTTCTAACCCTCAAGAGGCAATGGCCTGTAATGGTTTAAGAGGTTGGTACAAAAGGAAGCTCTAAAAGGTCGGCATTTACAATGAGTATAGTGGTAGAGATAGGACAAAAATAATTAAGCCCAATGAGTATGGGTCTCAGATGTAATAAAGTAGGCTATCAATAGAAGGGGCTCTAAAATATTACTATAACTAGTTGATTTAAAATTTAGATTCCATTCCATAATTCTAGCCATAAATCATGCCGTAGGAGTAAGGAGAGTGCTCTTACAAGAGCATCCCAGAGCATTGGGTGGGGCATCTCACCTAAAGAACACTAGGTGAGAATAATCATAGATCACCCCATGTAGGATGCGATACTCCAATACTTGCTGGGGAAGAGAGAAAATCAAACCATGCATGTTTAGGTGAGAATGATGGGAATTCCATAGATTTGAGATTTCAACTCTAAGGGATTATTAGAGATAGTCACAAGATTAGCATGTAAAAGAGAGTGGTTGTAGCATGGTAATGGAAAAATGGTTTCCTACAAAAGGAATTGAAGCAAGCTAGTCATGGGCAGGGTTTATGAATTGATTCACAAACAAGGCCAATTCACAAGATGACCAAGTTTAGCCTTTATGGTCAATATCCTAAGTGTAACAGTAGCGGAAAGCTACATAACCTTAGGGGCTACATAGGTATAGGCATCATTGGTTGAGGAAGATCTCATAGGGGTCTAGTGGCATTGGCCTTTTCTCTCTGACCTCGAGGGGGTTGGGAGGTTTCCAGCATCCATGACAAAAACAAGGGCAAAGAGAATAAGTAACATGAGGCAAAGAATGGAGGGAAATATAGAGTAAAGGGTTCTATGACAACTTTAGTCGCCCAAGTGGAAACTTTTGGCACCCAAATCGCATAGAGAGGGAGGGAAAAGGTGGTTCCTACAGTCATCCAAATCATAAACAAACATGCATTCATTTACCATAAAATAATCATAATCATACATTTAAATCTTTCAAATTGAAAGCAAGACTTGGAATCATAAAGTCCATGACAAAATCATTGATCAAGAGCACCTTTTCTTGTGAGTTTTACAAGAAAACTCAAGAACCTGACAATGGAGGGTGAAGGTTTTGTTTCCTTATGCATTTCTCTCCCTTTAGGTGTCCTTTTCCACCCCTTGAACTTGCCCCTCACACTTCTAAAAAGCTCTTCTCATCTCCAAGGGGAGAAATAGTTGCCAAAATGCCTATTAAGGAAAAGAAAAATGAATCAATGGCTAGGGCCTCTAAATCCCTTTTCGATAGTTTTGGGCATTCAATTGTAAGTTTGATAGCCCAAATCTATCCCTAACCCACCCCTCTACTTTCTAAATTTTGATGCCCAGATGATAAATTTGGGTAACCAAAAGGGCTTAGATGCTCTTCTTTAATTAGGAAGTTATACCATTCTTGATCATTTTGGTTCTTCGTCTTGTAGCATATTTCCAAGGTGAGACTCCTAAGCACTTGTCATTTCCTACTCCTCACTAAGTCTCCACTTTGGATAGCTTCTCTTCGATGATCCAAACTTGGACTAGGGTGCTCTTGAATACTTTGTAGCTGTAACGACCCGGTTCCCGAGTCCCTACGAGACACGAGAACTGGACCGACTCGACTAATCCCAAGACCTGGTCGTCCAACGAGGAAGTAACCAAAGAGCAGCAAAATAAACCACATTCAGCATGAATATAACTAACAGTAAGAAGGTACAGCAGTAAGGAAAGAAACTACTATAGTATATACCACCACAACAGTAGAACAACATTTATCATATAACATGAACTGCAGGTAAAGAAAAGTACAGTGGAAACAAGAACTACTCACTATAACGGGAACAAAGAGGTATAAAAGACAGTAGTAACTCTACTGGACCCTACTCGGCCCAGCGTCCTCTGCAGCCGCTGACCCTGGCTGCTCAACACCTGGTCCTGAAAAAGGTAACGAGTGTAACACGTCAGCAAAACGCTGAGTAGAGTAGCAACTAAACTAAAGACAACAGTAGAGTGTACAGTAGCTGTTATGTTCTATTACTTTCTTTATTTACATCTTTCAATTGTCTCACTATTTCATTTATTTCTCAGATCTTTTACTTGATCTCGAATGTTTCTCGTGAGAACGATCTTGATTGCAGTCTTTTCCATAAAGTAGAAGTAGCACGTGGTGCTCTCCTAGCCGGGAGAGTCCCCCGTGGTGATCCTACCCTCAGTCAACCACCCCAAGGTCACTGATAGACGTAACGGTGACTACGGCACGCGCGATAAACGCACAGGTAGCTAACCCGTACTGGCACGCGGTCAGTCGTTTCCGTTAACGGGTGCGCCTAAAGTACAGCACGGAACCAGTACAGGGCAGAGCCCTCTCAGTAACAGGGGTCCAACCCCTCCACAGTAACCAAACCGGGGCCTTGCCCCTCCACAGTCCGCGCACCCTCGCCTGACTACCCTGGTTTGCCCTAGTGGGCTTAATAGGTCGGTGAAGGAGGCTAGCAGAACCCCGGGGCCCGTGGGGTAGCTAGTACTCTCCTAACACTAGTAGCTCTCCTCGGTACTACGTACATGAGGGCCAGCAAGTCAGTACAGAGCGGCCAATCCTAACCCCGGGTCCCTGGGGTGGCTGGCCCCACTCTGCACTAAACAGGTACAGGTACTTCCCTTGGTACTGCGTACCCAAGAGACAGTACAAACTACATCTCAGTTCCATTCCTTCCCCTTTCCAGGAGTTTCACTCCTAATTCCCCGTAGGGTTCCATCCTTTTAACTCAAACATCCAGGTGTCACTTTCCAGTTTCACGTTCTTACGACCCATGATCTCATTCATGTTTCTTTATTCGTAACAGGCAGCTGTTAATTCAATTTACAGGCAGCTTTATATTCCTTTCCATTTTTTCCAAGACTGCAGTATTATACATTCCACTAGTTTTTCCATCCTAAGATTCATGCCACATCCTAGGATCTAGCATACAACTAGTTTTCCAGCCCTAGGATTCATGCATCACCTAGGAGCTATCATTCCATACATTTCTTATCCCTAGGATTCATGCAATGTCCTAGATTCTAGTTATGGTTCCATACTTTAACAGATTTTAATAATAAACTTAAGCCACTCTACCAGGTACAACGGGAGTAATGGGGGCGTGATCGGGAATCCCGCGTGCCTCCGCGACTCCCAAGACTGCAACTGAACGAGGTCCTATCACAAGGATCAAACACAAGGAGTGTCTCAAAACAGTGTATAGCTACTGTAGACGGGTAGAGGAATTAATTCTGAAAAGAACGCAACTCGAATCGCGGAAAACGTAGCCCGAACGGGCCCTAAACGAGTCGAAAAAGACGATACTGTGCAAAATCAGATGTCTGGAACTTCTTCCAGACGTCTTAAAAAGTGGATCAGAGAATTACCTGCTCAGCGTGGTTTCCCAGACGTCCAGAAATCTGAGGGGACGTCTGGCCTAGCTCCCAGACGTCCGATGGTCACCCCGGACGTCTGGAGGTCACTCCAGCCGTCCGGTACAACTTCTAGACGTCTGATTCGCAAAGGATGGCGAATCAGCGAGCCTACGCACAGCCAACTCCCTCCCTCAGTACGGTCAGTCGACATGAAGGAAGAAGAAAGCGGACTACTCACCTTTCAGACGTCTGTATGATCTTCCAGACGTCTCCCTCGCCGCCTGGCTATCAACCCAGACGTCTGATTCTGGAAATTTTTCCAGAAAAGGGCACCACCCGGCTTCCGCTCGTGACGTCGCCCGCGTCGCACCTCGCGCGTCTGCTGCTCAGACCGCAGCAGGTCCCTCTCCGCGTCGTTCCGCGCCTCCTGCGCCCTCCGTCGGTTGGCCAAGCCGCTCCGACGAGCTCGCCCTCACAGCAGAGCTCCGCCCTCGCACGCCGCACCTCCTCCGCGCTCACTGCGGCCGCCGCTGCCGCCCTCGCGCTCGCTCGCTCTCGCGCACAGGAAGGAGAAGAGGAAGGGGACGGTGGAGACGACAGGAGGGGAGGCGTGGCCTTTTAAGGCCGCGCGAGGAGGGAGAGAGTGCGCGGCAGGTCTGCAGCTGCAGAGAGAAAGGGAAAAAGAGAGAGAGAGGAATCGCGGGTTTGCGTGCACAGGCGCGCAGACGAATCTCTCGTGCGAAAAATAACTGTTTTCCAGACGTCTGGAAACGATCCCAGACGTCTGGTCAGACGTCTGGATGTGATCCCAGACGTCTGGTCAGACGTCTGGATGTGATCCCAGACGTCTGGTCAGACTTCTGGGACACCTCCCAGACGTCTGGGGCACGCGTTCGTAACAATATAACAAACTCAAAGGAAGTTTCGTCCCCGAAACTTGCGCCAACTAGGGTGCGGGGAAAAGATGTCCAAATAACCATAACAAACTCAAAGAGGACCGAAGCCGGTCCGAAAAGACGTACCCGCGAAAAGCTCCGTGTACCGCTCCCGCATTGCCGCCTCAGGCTCCCAGGTAGCCTCGTACCGCTGGCTCCTCCACAAAACCTTTACCAGGGGTACTTGCTTTCGTCTCAAACTGCGGACGGCTCGGTCGAGGATCTGCACTGGCCGCTCGGGGTAGGTCAGGTCGTCGCTCACCTCGACGCTCTCGTGACTCAGTACGTGACTGGAATCGGCTACGTATTTCCTGAGGTTGGACACGTGGAACACGTCGTGCACACCAGAAAGCTGCGGGGGAAGGGCAAGTCTATAAGCAACGGGTCCAACCCGCTCCAGGACCTCAAAGGGCCCTACGAACCTCGGCGCGAGCTTCCCTCTCACCCCAAACCGCTGTAGGCCCTTCATGGGCGAAACACGAAGGAAGACGTGGTCCCCAACCTCAAACTGCACCTCTCTGCGTCTCCGATCCGTGTAGCTCTTCTGTCTGCTCCTGACAGTGCAGAGTCGTCTGTGGATCTGCTCAACTACCTCCTGACTTTGCCGGATCAACCTGGGGCCAACCTCCCACTTGGTCCCCACCTCAACCCAACTAAAGGGTGCCATACACTTCCGTCCGTACAGAGCCTCGTAGGGAGCCATGCCGATGCTCGAGTGATAACTGTTGTTGTATGCAAACTCCGCCAGGGGCAGGTGCTCCTCCCAAGAGCCCCTCCAGTCCAGTACACAGGCACGCAAAAGGTCCTCAAGTGTCTGTATCGTGCGCTCAGACTGTCCGTCCGTCTGGGGGTGGTAAGCCGTGCTAAACCTCAACCTCGTCCCCAAGGCCTGCTGAAACTCAGCCCAAAACTGGGACGTAAAGCGGGTATCCCGGTCGGATACGATCTCTCGCGGAACTCCGTGTAGTACCACATCACGGATATACCTCTCTGCCAACTGTGCTGGTCCCAAAGTGACTCGGATCGGCAAGAAACGCGCCGTCTTCGTCAGTCTATCCACTATTACCCAGACTGCGTCGTGTCCCCGCTGGGTAATAGGTAAGCCCACCACCAAATCCATGGTGATGCTCTCCCACTTCCACTCTGGCACTGGAAGCGGCTGAAGCGGCCCTGCAGGCCTCTGATGCTCGGCTTTCACCTGCTGGCACACTAAGCACTATTGCACGAACTCACCCACATCCCGCTTCATCCCTCTCCACCAAAACTCGCGTCTCAAGTCGTGGTACATTTTCGTGTTCCCGAGATGTATGGTGAATCTGGAACCGTGTGCCTCAGTCAGGAGCTCTCTCAACAGCTCCTCGTCTTTGGGAACGCACAACCGTCCCCTCAAACATAGCACCTGGTCTGTGAAAGAGAAGTCACCTGGATCTGCTGACAGTACTCTGGCGCGCAAAGACCGCAAGTACGGATCGGCCATCTGTCCTGTGATGATGTGGTCCATCAGCTCTGGCCTGGTCTGCCGTGTCACCGTCACTGCCCCACAGTATCCTCGTAACTCTAGAGGTCGCCAACTGCCCACCTCCTCCAAAAGGCTCCAACTCTGTAACTGTAGACTGGCCAAGCGTGCGGGCGCCTTACGGCTCAAGGCGTCAGCCACCACATTAGCCTTTCCCGGGTGGTAGGAGATGCTGCAATCGTAGTCCTTCAGGAGCTCCAACCAACGTCTCTGTCTCATGTTGAGCTCCTTCTGGTCAAAAAGATATCTGAGGCTCTTGTGATCTGTAAAAATCTCGAAGGTCTCACCGTACAAGTAGTGCCTCCATGTCTTCAGTGCGAAGACAACAGCTGCCAACTCTAGGTCGTGGGTAGGGTAGGTATGCCCATGGGGCTTCAGTTGCCACGAAGCGTAAGCGACCACGTGACCCCTCTGCATGAGCACACCTCCTAACCCTTGCAAGGAAGCGTCCGTGTACACAACAAACCCGCCACTACTGTCAGGGATGGTGAGCACGGGAGCCGAGGTCAACCTCTCCTTCAGCTCCAGAAAACACGCCTCACAGGCGTCTGTCCAAGCGAAAGGCACGTCCTTCCGGGTCAACTGTGTCATAGGACGTGCAATCTATGAAAATCCTCTGATGAACCGTCCGTAGTAATCTGCCAGTCCCAAGAAACTGTGAATCTCAGTGACTGAACGCGGTCTCTCCCACCTGAGCACTGCCTCGACCTTGGCGGGGTCCACCGCCAGGCCGTTACCAGAGATCACATGACTCAAGAAGGTCACCTCCCTCAACCAGAACTCGCACTTGCTGTATTTGGCGTACAGCCTGCGTCGTCTCAGAGTGTCCAGAACCATCCGCAAGTGCTGTCCGTGCTGCGTCCGATCTCTAGAATAGATGAGTACATCATCTATGAAAACCACCACAAACTGGTCCAAGTACGGTCTAAACACCCAGTTCATCAGGTCCATGAAAGCAGCGGGGGCATTGGTCAGCCCAAACGGCATGACCAAAAACTCGTAGTATCCGTACCGGGTGCGGAAAGCTGTCTTGGAGATGTCGGTCTCCCTGATCCTCAACTGGTGGTATCCAGACCTCAAATCTATCTTGGAAAACACTGTCGCACCCCGCAACTGGTCAAACAAATCGTCGATCCTCGGCAGTGGATATCTGTTCTTGATGGTGGCCCTATTCAGCTGTCGGTAGTCCACACAAAGGCGTAGGGTCCCATCCTTCTTCACAAACAGTACCGGGGCTCCCCAGGGAGACGCACTAGGCCTCACGAAACCTTTCTCCAAAAGGTCCTGCAACTGGGACTTGAGCTCTCGCAGCTCAAGCAGTGCCGTTCTATATGGCGCGGTAGAGATGGGGCTGGTCCCTGGTACTAGTGAGATCTCAAACTCGATCTTGCGCTCGGGCGGTGGTCCTGGTAACTCGTCTGGAAACACGTCGGGGTACTCTCTGACCACCGGGATGCTCTGGAAGTCTGCCACGGGACTGGGTTCTGCCACCACAGAAGCTAGGAAGCCCTCACATCCCTGGCTCAAAAGTCTCGCCGCCCGAAGTGCCGATATGCACCTGAAACCTCCGTCCACCGGTTGTCCGTGAAACTCGAAAGAAGGTATCTCCGGAATGGAGAAGACGATCTTCCTCTCAAAACAGTCCACCAAGGCGTGGTAAGCGGGCAGCCAATCCATCCCCAGAATCACTCCAAAGTCCATCTGGATCATAATCAGGTCAGCTGGCAGGCTATGTCCTCCGACGCTGACCTCGCAATCCGTGTACACCTCAGCTACAAACAGCTGACCACTCGGACCTCTGATTACGAACGGATTTTCTAACAGTGTATAATCCTGGTCCAAACTAACTGCGAAACTGGCTGCGACAAACGAGTGCGTAGCGTCGGAATCGAAAAGCGTGTAAACGAGTCTGCCAGAAACTAAAACCATACCTGCTACCATAGATCCCGAAGCTCTGGCGTCCCTGTGTGTTAGGGCGTTGATACGCCCCTCAACTCTAGGTGCGGACGAAGCAGCCACACTCTGCGTCGGACGGGTAGGTGCTAGCCGGTACCCTCCTCGCGACTGCTGTCCTCCTCCTCGTGCCTGGGAACCGCGGCCTCCTGCGCGCCCTCCAGTGCTCTGCACGGGAAGTATCTGCTGACCTCCTGCCCTAGATGGGCAGTCCCTCCTGACGTAGCCCGGCTGGCCACACTGGTAGCAGAGGGGAACCCGACTCCCGCCCTCAGTGAGTCCCTGCTGTCGACTAGGCAGGGGTCCGGTGCTGGCGACTGGCCCCTGTCTAGGGCCACCAAAGGCCACTGATGGCCCTGCACAAAGTGACGGCTCTCCTGCGGACGCCACGTGTCTCCGTTCTCGCCGGCCCTGTGAGAAGTCTGGCTGAAAGGTCCTCTTCCGCCCGCCGTCGGTCTCTCGCGCGGACGGGTTAGTCTCCTCGTAAGTCATAGCTGCCTCTACCACCCTCGAAAACGTAGGCAGCTTCAGGGGTTTGACATACCCCCGGATCGTAGGCCGGAGCCCCTCGGTGAACCTCCAAAGCGCTCCTCCTCAGTGGCTACCGCTGTCGCTGCAAAGCGGGACAGCTCCAAGAAACGCGTGCGGTACGCGCTCACAGTCATCGTCCCTTGGCGGAGAGTGTGGAACTCCCGCCTCCTCTGGTCCTGCCACGTCTGGGGAAAGTACTGCTCGCAGAAGAGGGTGACGAACTGGTCCCACGTCGGCTCATCCCTCTCCTGTCCCCAGATCGCCCTCCACCACCGGTGTGCCGCACTCTCCAACTGGTACGTGGCAAAGGCCACGCGGCACTCCACCGGGGGGCGAAGGGTGTCGAAGATCTTCTCCAGCTGCTTAAGCCAGTCCTCTGCCTCGGTTGGGTCCTCATCCCCCTTGAAGGAGGGGGGCTTCAGCTTCCGGAACTGTCCGAAAAGCTCGAAGTGGCGCTGTAGGGGAGGTGCTGGTGCACCTCCAGGCGAACGTGCCTCGTGTACAGAAGTGTCGGAGGAAGGTGGGGGCGGCAGGGGCCCATCCCCTCCCTCGTGTCCAGCGCCGTGTCCGTCGCGTGGTCCCACAGAGGGCTCCCCCTCTGCAGCCCCAGGAGGAGGCGCTCGGGTCGGTGGGTGGAGCTCCTCGTACAATATCTCGTATCAGTCTGGCGAAGTCCTGGGCCTGGATGCCCGGGAGTGGTAGCTGGTCCACCGAGACGTCAACAACAGCACGTCCACCTCGCCGACCTCGCCCTCGGCCGCGCCCGCGGCCAGTCTCGCCAGTCCCGCGACGAGGCATCTCCTGCAAGGAGACGCGAAACCAAACGGAAACATCAAAACAGACGGTACCTAACGAAACTTCTAAGAGCTCAAGTCAGGAGATATGTTGTGGTGGCTACTCTAGCTATAAACATGCGAATTGGTTATTTTCCAGTCAGTTGATTCACTTCTCAGGACGACCTTGCTCTGATACCATCTTATAACGACCCGGTTCCCGAGTCCCTACGAGAACCGGACCGACTCGACTAATCCCAAGACCTAGTCGTCCAACGAGGAAGTAACCAAAGAGCAGTAAAATAAACCACATTCAGCATGAATATGACTAACAGTAAGAAAGTACAGCAGTAAGGAAAGAAACTACTACAGTATATACCATCACAACAGTAGAACAACATTTATCATATAACATGAACTGCAGGTAAAGAAAAGTACAGCGGAAACAAGAACTACTCACTATAACGGGAACAAAGAGGTATAAAAGACAGTAGTAACTCTACTGGACCCTACTCGGCCCAGCGTCCTCTGCAGCCGCTGACCCTGGCTGCTCAACACCTGGTCCTGAAAAAGGTAACGAGTGTAACACGTCAGCAAAACGCTGAGTAGAGTGGCAACTAAACTAAAGACAACAGTAGAGTGTACAGTAGCTGTTATGTTCTATTACTTTCTTTATTTACATCTTTCAATTGTCTCACTATTTCGTTTATTTCTCAGATCTTTTACTTGATCTCGAATGTTCCTCGTAGGAACGATCTTGATTGCAGTCTTTTCCAAAAAGTAGAAGTAGCACGTGGTGCTCTCCTAGCCGGGAGAGTCCCCCGTGGTGATCCTACCCTCAGTCAACCACCCCAAGGTCACTGACAGACGTAACGGTGACTACGGCACGCGCGATAAACGCACAGGTAGCTAACCCGTACTGGCACGGGGTCAGTCGTTTCCGTTAACGGGTGTGCCCAAAGCACAGCACGGAACCAGTACAGGGCAGAGCCCTCTCAGTAACAGGGGTCCAACCCCTCCACAGTAACCAAACCGGGGCCTTGCCCCTCCACAGTCCGCACACCCTCGCCTGACTACCCTGGTTTGCCCTAGTGGGCCTAACAAGTCGGTGAAGGAGGCTAGCAGAACCCTGGCGCCCGTGGGGTAGCTAGTACTCTCCTAACACTAGTAGCTCTCCTCGGTACTACGTACACGAGGGCCAGCAAGTCGGTACAGAGCGGCCAATCCTAACCCCGGGTCCCTGGGGTGGCTGGCCCCACTCTGCACTAAACAGGTACAGGTACTTCCCTTGGTACTGCGTACCCAAGAGACAGTACAAACTACATCTCAGTTCCATTCCTTCCCCTTTCCAGGAGTTCCACTCCTAATTCCCCGTAGGGTTCCATCCTTTTAACTCAAACATCCAGGTGTCACTTTCCAGTTTCACGTTCTTACGACCCATGATCTCATTCATGTTTCTTTATTCATAATAGGCAGCTGTTAATTCAATTTACAGGCAGCTTTATATTCCTTTCCATTTTTTCCAAGATTGCAGTATTATACATTCCACTAGTTTTTCCATCCTAGGATTCATGCCACATCCTAGGATCTAGCATACAACTAGTTTTTCAGCCCTAGGATTCATGCATCACCTAGGAGCTATCATTCCATACATTTCTCATTCCTAGAATTCATGCAATGTCCTAGATTCTAGTTATGGTTCCATACTTTAACAGTTTTAATAATAAACTTAAGCCACTCTACCAGGTACAATGGGAGTAATGGGGGCGTGATCGGGAATCCCGCGTGCCTCCGCGACTCCCAAGACTGCAACCTAACGAGGTCCTATCACAAGGATCAAACACAAGGAGTGTCTCAAAACAGTGTATAGCTACTGTAGACGGGTAGAGGAATTAATTCTGAAAAGAACGCAACTCGAATCGTGGAAAACGGAGCCCGAACGGGCCCTAAACGGGTCGAAAAAGACGATACTATGCAAAATCAGACGTCTGGAACTTCTTCCAGACGTCTTAAAAAGTGGATCAGAGAATTACCTGCTCAGCGTGGTTTCCCAGACGTCCAGAAGTCTGAGGGGACGTCTGGCCTAGCTCCCAGACGTCCGATGGTCACCCCGGACGTCTGGAGGTCACTTCAGCCGTCTGGTACAACTTCCAGACGTCTGATTCGCAAAGGATGGCGAATCAGCGAGCCTGCGCACAGCCAACTCCCTCCCTCAGTACGGTCAGTCGACAGGAAGGAAGAAGAAAGCGGACTACTCACCTTTCAGATGTCTGTATGATCTTCCAGACGTCTCCCTCGCCGTCTGGCTATCAACCCAGACGTCTGATTCTGGAAATTTTTCCAGAACAGGGCACCACCCGGCTTCCGCTTGCGACGCCGCCCGCGTCGCACCTCACGCGTCTGCTGCTCAGACCGCAGCAGGTCCCTCTCCACGTCGTTCCGCGCCTCCTGCGCCCTCCGCCGGCCGGCCAAGCCGCTCCGGTGAGCTCGCCCTCACGGCAGAGCTCCGCCCTCGCACGCCGCACCTCCTCCGCGCTCACTGCGGCCGCCGCTGCCGCCCTTGCGCTCGCTCGCTCTCGCGCACAGGAAGGAGAAGAGGAAGGGGACGGTGGAGACGACAGGAGGGGAGGCGTGGCCTTTTAAGTCCGCGCGAGGAGGAGGGAGAGAGTGCGCGGCAGGTCTGCAGCCGCAGAGAGAGAGGGAAAAAGAGAGGGAGAGAGGAATCGCAGGTCTGCGCGCTCAGGCGCGCAGACGAATCTCTCGTGCGAAAAATAACTGTTTTCCAGACGTCTGGAAACGATCCCAGACGTCTGGTCAGACGTCTGGATGTGATCCCAGACGTCTTAAAAGACGTCTGGGGCATGCGTTCGTAACAGTAGCCTTCTCATCATTTTCCATGAACCTCTTTTCCATCTTTCATCATTTATTTCTTATTTGGAGTCTCTTTTTCTCTATTATTGATCAGTGAAGTTTCTTCGCATCATGTTAGCTTATTGGTAGCATCCTTATTTCCATTTAACTTTAATGCGCCCTTTGCCTTAAGATGATTCATGTTGTCAAATCTATCTCACTTTCATCTATTTTCATGCCATCTTACATATCCTATTTGCAATAAATTGTTTACAACCCAACCATTGATCTAATACAACCTTCTATCATGACCCTTATCCCAAGTAGCGAAATACTTTTCTCTTAACTACCTACATAATCCCTGACATCCAAGTTATTCACCATTCATTACAAATAAGTGCATAAATGGAAAGTATAAAATAAAACAATTAATAGTAAAGACTCTTACTTGTTAATTTCACTCAATTAATTGTATTAACCTTCTTGAAGTGTGTAATAAGCTAACCTAAGTGGAAAAGAGTATAACTGAAATGACCCTTCCTAAGGGTCGTTCGAGATTTTTCCGAAAGGGTTGGGGTGTGAACATAATTTTAAATCCCCTCGATTTAAGTTTGTGGGCTCAACGGGGAAGAGGAAACCTTGCGGGGACAACCTCGCAATTCTTCCCTCTCATTTTTTTTTTGTCCCCTCAACCCATGCACACACACAACCCAACCCTACACCTTCCTCTTTAAAATGACCCCCTCACCTCTCCATCTCCACACCAACACCACCACCTCCACCACCTTGCCGTCGACGAGCACCTTCTTTCCCATCCTCTTGAAGTCACAAGTGGGGAAGAAGGAGAGGGGCAGAGCATGGAGGAGAGGGAGAAAGAGAGAACATAGGCGAGCGAGAGAGAGAGAGGGAGAGTGGGCAAGGGAAGCAGGAAGTGCGAGGAGCTCGGAGGAGCTTGGGAGAGGAGCGGTGCGTGCGAGGAGAGGAGCTCGAGAGGGAGGAGAAGCCATGTAGGAGGGAGACCTGCAAGAGGAGGGCGAAGCTGCTGTGGTTGCAGCAGTTGGAGCTCACGAGGAGGAGCTTTGCAATGCATTCTGCAGAGTCATTTTCTGCAGTATCAGACGCCTTTGACACCCTCTAGACGTCTGAAGGAGTACCAGGACATCCAGAGGTGACATCGAACGTCTGATAGTGTGCAAGGTACTAAGGTACATTCCCTGCTCGACGTGCATGCACTGGTACAAGGTGTTGGAAAGGCTCATGCACGTCCTTCGAGGCACTTTACGACATCTGGAGACCATGTTAGACGTCTGACCTCTCTTCTAGACAACCGGGAGCAATGACAGATGTCTGGAGACCCCCTCAGACGGCTGTGTGGGGTAGCAGACGACGGATACAGGTGCAGGAGAGTAAGGTGAGCTACTGCGTTCGTTTAAGATGTCTGGGACTCACCCCAGACGTCTGATTTTGGTCAGTATGCATGTTTTTAGGCTGGTTCAGGGCCTAAACAGAATTGGTTTTACGCAAATGAAGTATCATTGGTTTCCGTTCGAAATTCTCTACATGTTAGTGTTACACGTATGCGATTTTGAACTCGTTTGACATGATTGGTCAATGGCATAAGTCTCCAGTCCGTCGTTCATACGAGACCCGAGAAGACGACGGGATCTACCGTTCGAGCCCCATTCCACTTAAATACCCTGGTAGAGTGGTCTTCTTTAATGTTGTTATTTAAATGATGAAAGTACATGCCATATTAGAATGATATGATTGAACCCTAGGATATGAAATGAACCCTAGGGCTGAAAAGAATGAATGTACATTACTTGAGCTACGTTGTTATACTCTAAAATGCATGTTAAAGTCTTTACTGCTAGCAACCACATAGTTAAGTGATGTGGTGATTGCTTCATTTATTAAATCATGAATTGCTTGTTATACGATTGAGAATCGGAATCTGAATGGAAACATGACATATCATAAAAAAGACGAATACTGATGCACGAACCCTACAGGGAACTAGAAGAGGAATCAAATACTGTGATATGGAAATCTAGTGTGTGTGGAACATGTTGCCTCCAGACTGGTTAGTTGCACGATTTTAAGTATGGAAAGTGAGCTGACCCTCACATACGCGGTACCAAGGAGAGCTACTGTTACTTTAGTGTAAAGGAGAGCTAGCCGCACCTTGGGTTGAGACTCGGGGGTTAGGAATGGCCCCCTACACCGACTCTTGTTAGGCCCACTGGGCAAACCGAAATAGCTAGGCGATGGTACGTAGGCTGTTAAGGGGTGTGGCCCCTATTCGATTTTGTGTTGTACGTTTGGGCATACCCGTTAGCGGAAATGACTGACCGCGTGTTAGTGTGGGGTAGCTACATGTGCGTTTATCGCGCGTGCCATAGTCACCGCTACATCATGACCATGACCCCGAGGTGGTAAACCAGGTGTAGGACTACCACGGGGTGCTCTCCCGGCTAAGAGAGCACCACGTGTACATCTTGCATCATGAGGAAAATTGCATCAAAATCATTCCTTTAGGAAACAAGTGGATTTGAGAAATGTTGTGGACCATTGCTAGAAACTGAATCAGAAACGCATGGAGGTTTAAACGGAAACAGATAATAATACATAACTGGAAACATGATGGTTAATTAGCTACTTGTTTTCCTTTATGTTTAATTGCATGTAAATGACTTAATCACCACTCTACTCAGTGTTAGCTGACCACAAATATACATATACCCATGTTCAGGTCAGGAAGTTGAGCAGCCATCACCACCAGCTGCAAAGGGTGCTGGGCTTAGTCGAGCCCAGCCAAAGTTCTCTCACTTCCCGTGCAGAGACTTTTTGTTATAGTGAGTACCATTAGCATGTAGTAACTATTTCTGCTATGTTTCTATTATATCTCTCTACTCTAGTTATGATGGCCATGTTTTTACTGGTACTTTTCCACTTGTGGTATATAATATCTTTGAGATATTCTATTCTAGTTTCATTGCTGTCTATTATCTATTTTTGCTTAGTTACATTACATGTGTAGTTGTGGAATGTTTCTGCATTTGGTTATTTCTCGTTGGACGACTGGGTCTTGGGATTTAGTCGAGACGAGCCAATCTTGGGTTTTGTAGAGAGCCGAAATCGAGTCATAACAATAACCAAGTGTACACTAATGCTCAATAAGGAATAAGAACTAAGGTAGAAATCGATGTTTATCAATGTAATTATTGTATTTACGATTTTCGAGTTATTTCTTATCGAAATCTCTTTCTTAATTTTTTATTCCTTTTTCTCACCATCGTTGCATTGCTATCACTTTCCAATTAATTTTAGTGCATTCCATTTTGGATGCCTAATCAACCTCCTTGGTTGCTCAAGCATTTATTCACTTATTAAATACTCAATTTGATTTTGATACCTAACTACAAGCTTGGTCACCCAAATCTTCTTCTTCAACACCCCATATCTAGGTCTAGGTTTAGGTGCCTAGACACCCTTTTAGATGCCCTAACCTATAGCAGACTCAATTCAAGGAAGAACTAACAAACTATTCTTCGATCCATTCATCATGGATCAACTCCAAACTTTTCCACATCTCCCCATATTTTTAAGTTGATTTATAGTAGAATTTAAGTCAACAACCTAATCTAATTTAAGGAAGTTTCAGGTTAAGCATGCAGAGTACAAACTTGCATAGAATTAATAAACTACTCAATTGTACTCAACATTAAGACATGGAATCAAATTCAAGTAACTGAGGCTCTATTCCAATCACCCAAGAACTACAGATGCCTTGGTTATCTTCATGTTATAGCCATTAAAGTTGAAATCGAAATTAGCCTATGGTCTTTTATTCCAATACGAATGAAAACTTCAAAATGTAAAGCTTCCTTACCTCATTCACTATCCCTTGAGATGCGGTATGTTACATATAGTCCTTCGAGTCTTCTTTCCAGCATTGGCTTCCACTTCTCAACTACTCACTTCTCATCATCAATCAGCATCACCAACACCTAAGCCTCATCTCCCACCCTTAATTGCTTGGATTAGTTATCTTCTCTCTCCTTAAAATCTTTCAAAGGCATGGACCTTAGGGGATTTATATAATTTAGTCCCCAATCCCTAATATTGACCTTTGATTGGCCAGAAAGGGAGGAATTAACACAAATTTTGTCGTGAAAGGTCATTGGGTCGTTAGCACATCTACCAATTTCGGATACCCAAATGAAATCATTTGTCACCAAAATGGGTTAGGTGAATAAGGTTAGGATCCATCCTCATTTTATGCATGCTCAAAATGCCCTCACTCATTTCTAGTCGCCCAAACTTATTTGGGCACCGGATTCTATCTAAAACACATTTTCACATTAAAATCCAAGTTTCTACTTTTCAATCCCTATATCTTTTCAAGTCTAGGTTTCTTAACATTCAATGACACCCATTTGTCATAGGTCAAAAGCTTGATTAAGGTCCAAGGCATCAAATTGCTATTGAAGGACTTGCCTTAAGGATCATGATCTTGTTGTTCTTATCATAAGGGAGAAATGTACAAAGGTATATTACAATTCAACTGCTAGGATTCCTACGTTAAAGCCCACGAACAATAGAAGAGTCCATTAATCAACCAAATAAAGAGTGCCCATTACCTGATAATGATTTTATATTTTTTGCGAACTAGAGGTTACTTTTTAAAATCTAACTTCATGAGATTCATAGTTGTAATAAAGAATGCATTTGTCCCAAATGTACCATAGTTAGATCTATAGTGCCAGAAATGATCATTTTGTCCTTTTATTATAGATGGGAAGTCTTCTCAATTAAATTAATCTTTAACAGCTATCTCCTACACAAGGAAAAGAGCATAGTTAAGGTTTAATACATATTCAATTATGATAGATAGGTCAAGCATGCTTTACCATTTCAAGCAAGCATGATTTCCTACATCATGACAGATCAAGTTAAATTAGATCAAAAGAAAGCACAAGTCTGACCCACAAATAACGAGCCAAAGCTTCGCTGGACCAAACTGGCCCAGTGACTTATATATCCTAAATGCAAACCTAACTATTCTTGGGTTGAGCAATCAAGAGCTCAACCCAATGAGGAGGTCAACTTTCACCTTCTCTTGATGGTGTAGATGATGGCAATCGAAATGTCATACACTTACAAAGGATGCCAAAAGACCATACTTCTCGTTAAGAGAAAGAGGATATAGTTATACCCCAGCAATAAATAACATTATTGCCCGCTAAACATGGTTGTGGATACCTTAATTGTTATGTTATCATATATGAATAAATTATCTCATATCCAAATAAACCCATTTAGACCTAGTCAAATGGATAAATTGACGGAAATATTAATGCCTCGAGTAGCATCAACACCTCTTCCAGACTACCTTGGGGTGCTCTAAGATTCAAGGTCCTCATTCAAAATGACGTTTGATATCAGGATTGTGTTTGGAATTAACTCAATCCTCAGTGTTTCCTTTTGTTGAACGAAGATGAAAAAGAACTAGTCGAGTCTAATCTGGCGTGCGGAAGCTCCGAAGTCCTTTTTATTAAAATATGCACAATTTACAGCACCAACATTTTGACCGACAGGGGCTCTCTTTGTCTCTCCCTACTGTACCATTTTCTGTTCTACCGAGACGAGATGATGTCTAAGAGAGCCATTGCGATGCCACGTGTTCCCTTCTTACGTCCAATAGATTCATCAAAATCTGCTTAGCTATCTGGGCAACGCATCCTACGTGGAAGATAGCAATTAAATCAGGAGGAGAGAGCACCCGTTATCAGGAATCGTGACCTTTGCAATCGATTGGATGGGTTTTTCTTTTTTTTATTTTTTTTCCGGTGTAGCGAATTAATCAATGGCCGATGGTCAAAGTTGATGTGCCAAACCAATATTCGAAGGGTACTCTTGGGGAAGAAGTCCCACTTGCATGCAGCCGTCATGGAAATGAGGTGATGGTTGATTGCGATGCCCTATGGATGATGGCCCTCTTGATGGCTTCTTTGAAGGTGTCCTCGTCCCAATCACTTCCCTGCAAATTAATATAGTATCCACCAGCATGAGCATCTCATTAATTCCAGTTGCTCTGACAAGTCAAACCTACCGAGTTTCAGCAGGTTTCCAAATATACCAGAAAAAATTTTTTTAAAAAAAAAATGCAGTATTAAGGTTTTGATTCTTCGAAGATTGATCTCATGATTATGCCCATGGTCTTTGTGTCCTTTTTGTCTTCTTTAGTGCAATGATGTAGAGTGCTACTTAATTACATGCATGCCCTCTTCTATAAATGGTAAAAAAATTCACAATCATGCCCAAGAAATAACGTTATGTTTCGCTGTGGCTTTTGTTGCTGAAAAATTTGCAGCGATCGGAAGTACTCTGAAAGTAACTCGACGTATGTAGAACGATAGAAGAATGGAATAATGTTGCAGGAAAGGATAAAGGCAACGAAAGAATAATATAACGGGATAGATTGGCTCGGTAGGAAAACACTCGATTGACATTTTAGAGGTTATGAAATCAATCTATGTTCAATTCATATTTTTTTTATTTTTCAAAGAAAAAAAATGATCTCAAGGCGATTGAGGTAATATACTATTCATCCATATGTTGGTGTAAGAAATATTCTTGGATCTTCATAAGAAAATCAAAGGACAATCAGCATTCTAGATGTCTGGTAGTACTTGATCGAATGTTATGTATGTTGAAATTTTTGCGGGTGCAAGTCTTTATGTAATGCAAGGCACGTTGTATTGGCCTATCATGCAAACAATACAATGATAACACTCTTGATCCTCATTAACATGAAGAACAAATAGGTTGCTAAAATTAGATGGGAATGTTTTCACTGTTGTGTCTAATAGGTTAGCATATACCTTCAAACTAATCCTACATTGGAAACTTATGAACATGAGTGATGCAATATAAAAGATTAAAAATTATTACTTAATAATTTAAGCATAAGAATTTTGAATGGATTTTTGGATTTATAGGATCCATGTTCAACAAGATGTAAACAATAGTTTTTTTGAATTAAATTTAAATCGTTACAAATGATATCAGGTCAAACTTTTTCTAGAAAGAAGAAATTAATGGCTACCTTTGAAACAACCAACGAGTGCATTATAAAGTAAAGTTATCACTATTATTGAAAATATATTGATCAAAATATTAGGATTTGAAGTAGGAGAGATTTAACATACTTAGCATAGTCTCACATTTAAAAGTTATAAAAATAAATGACAAGATGTAAAAAATTAAAAATTACTATTTAACAATTTAAAATAAAATATTTTAAGTGATTATTTAAATTTATAGGATACATGTCTAACAAATTATTTAAAATATTTTTTCTGTTGCAAGCTTTCTTAAGTATGACTATGTTTTTGTACCCACATAAGTTTTTGGCACCTATCAACTACATGAGGCATTTTCTTATTATGAACTTTTGATTTAACATTATGAATATATTTTTAATGTAAAATTATGCTACGCAAACTTCCCAAATATTCTTATTTAGTTTATAAACATACATACATGTCATCTTATTCTAAATCTTTAACCAAATTCAATCACAGGATTACGTTGAAAGATTAATGATACAAGTGAACATGGCAGAGGAATGGCAGCCTGGCAGGTGGCATGTGCAGGTAGACGCTTCCCTTGGCTTTCTATTACTTTAAAACTTATATTTTGTTCCCACAACTATTAAGTTCCCATTAGTAAATGTAATCTTCTTTGACATCACTAATTTTTATTCTATGTGAGGCAGTTGGAGTATAAAAATCAATCAATGTATATTGTAAAAGTTAATTAAATAAAATGTTAATATAATTTTCAATCAATAAATCTTAATTTTCGATTAATAAAAAATCAACACAGCGCGTATTATAAAATACATTGTTCGGTACATCTTAATTTTCAATCGATGGAAAAAAAAAATGATCAAAAATTAAAATATATCGTGTGCTGTCAATATATTACTTGGTGCATTTTGATTTTCAATCGATGTCTTAAATTAGATTTATATTACTTGATTATATATATATATTATTTAATATTCTCATAAAAATATACTTAATATTAATTTCTAATAAAAAAATATAAAATGACATACGTGTTAAATAATATGCAAAGATGGAATTTGAAATGAACATATAGGTTAAATAGTATGTAAGAAAAATAAAATAAAAAAAAAAGATAAGAGAAAGGGGAAGGAGGGACGTGGGAGAGAGTGGGGGACAAGAGTACCGTAGAAGAAGAAAAAATTTGAAAATAAAAAGTAAAAGGTAAATAAATAATGAGATGAATAGGACACCACAAACTATTCTCTCCATACATGTTGTAAATTGTATAACTTCATATATTTAAATTTTCAATTGATATTTTAAATTAAATTTATTTTATCTAATTTTGAATATATATTATTTTATATTTTTATAGAAATATATTCAATATTGAATTTTAATAAAAAAAATATAAAATAAAAAAATTAATGATTAAGATGAAATTTAAAATAGATATATATATGTTAAATAATTTATTAAAAAAAATAGGAGAGAGAATAACGTAGAAAGAAAAAACATTAAAACAATAAAAATAATAAATAAATAATAAGATTAGCAAGTGCGCATGGAAACTATCCTCCCACATCGAATACATAGGTTTAGAGATTCCTCGTACCCTAAATTTTCAATTTATCGAATGGCAGAACGGCATAATTAACTTCGTGATATAAAAAGGTTTACTTGAAAGGTGCTATGCGCGCCTGTTTCCTTTCTTGGTTTTAGAATCTCAGGAGAAATATCTCATTTCAGGGCCTCCTTATGTGAAAATCCGAGAAAAGATTTTCGATTTTTTTTCTTTCCTCTGGATATGATCTAAAGTGGGAAATTTTTCGGGAAGGCTTCAACTGGTTAGTTTACCTGACGTGTAAGAAATTGGTGTTAAAAATTATAAAATTTATATTAATTTTTACTTTTTTTAGTTATAAAATGTTGCTGATATCAATCTTTATTTATTTAAATTTATATTAAATTATGATATTATTTCTTGTAAAATTCACCTAAATTGACGTTAACATCTATTTCTAAAAAATAGAGTTTAGCTATATAATAGTTACGAAGTTAACATCCATTTTATTAAATTCTCTTGAAACTAATATTAGTAAAATATACGTTAACAAAATTAGTATTAATTCTTTAAAATAAGTGTTAAGATTATATAGATTAATACTTCAAATAAATTGAGGTTAACTTTAAGGATTAATTTACTCAATGAATTAATCTTTTGTTTTGGAGTGTTAACCCCTATTTATATGAGAGGTTAACCTGAAAAACATTAACACTTATTTTGTGAGTTAACATCTATTTTGCTAGTATCAATTTTATGAGATATTGATAAAATAAGTGTTAACTTTGTAACTTTCACACATTTAAATTTTACTCTTCAAATATTGATGTTAACATTAAATATCAAAAAAATTAATACTATATTTTAACACCAATTTAAAAAAATAAAAATTTATATTAACATCACTATATAAATAAATTAAAATTAAAATTAACATTAATTTGTAAAATTTCAAGTAAATAGCCTTGAAAGAAATTAACCACCCAAATAAATTAATATAAAAAAATATATTTTTGCATGATTCCTATTTTGTACTTACTTTTTCCGAATATACGATGGGACGCGCCCCTTTTTACGTCCCGAGAGGGATAAAAGTGTCTCCGCTGGCTTCGTAGAAAGGCTCAAAAGCAAAAAAACAAAAGAAATCCTCTCAAACAAGGACGCAAAGGTCGGATGGACGCTCCGCTAAACGCGAAGGTTAGATGACGTGACGGGCGTTATTCTTAGCGTAGAACAAAATTGTGACGTGATTTTTTCCTATTTCCCTATTTCTCAAAGCTACGTTGCCCCGAGGGAGAAGGTTGATTTCTACTAATCTAAAAAAATATTAAATAAATTTTTCTTCGAACCCCGCCAAAATTAGGCTGTGTTTGGCATGGTTCTTGCAATCTGAATAATGGATACGAGGATGGTTAGGAGGGAGTTTGGGGGAAGGAGGTATGGGATATGAGGTATAAAAAAAAAAAGTGTTTACACATATTTTGAAGTATACCAATATCTTCTATTCCAACATATAATTTAAAAATTATTATATGATAATTATAATTTTTTACATCAAAATTTACTAATTTTTTTTCTTATCTTATAAAATAAATATATGAATCATTAACAATCTCATCAATTAATATAAATCTACTAAATAAATACCTTCTTATACTTATTTCACTTCAATTTTATCCTATAATAACATTTTCCTCCTATCAAATACAACTAAATAAGATTATAAGAAGTTCATACTTATGAAGAACTTATTTTACATGCAAGAATCGAAATAAATTTTCCAATTTTAAGTATATAATATATCTTGGGACACTAGCAGGGAACGTCGTAGAATGCAGAATAAAAGTGCGGATCACACGTGCACTCTCTTCATCCGAATGGGACCTACAGTGAATGCAGGTAATATCTGTCATTTATGTGTCGAAATGTATGTGGTGGATCCAACGTTTATCAAAAATCAAAAGTTCCATGGTGATTTTTATATATAATTAAAAATTATTGATGATATGATTTAAATATAAAAATTATCGATAATATTTGAATTAAATACAAAAATCACCGATGTCTGATTCTCAAAATAAGTATACTTTTACGATGTTCGTTACAAACTTTGTCAGAAGATACACTTCTTTAAATTGTTCTTGTTTCTTCTCATCGTTTTGTCAATCATTTTATTCTATTCTAAGAATCTCGATACCAGAATAATATTTGAGATTTTTCTCTCATATGACCCCCCCTTCTGCATTGTTCCTACCATGAGCTAACCAAAGACGTACCCAACCACTTTGCCCTTGCCAGAAGGTGGGGTGGAATACTAAGTTGAGCCCACACCTTGGTTTTTAGGAAAACTTAGTTTTGGGTCAAGAAAATTTTGAAGAGACCCGTTAGTTATGAACCTATTCATAGTAATATCTATTAAGTTATAAGATTTTTATAGAATTATTAGTATATTTTATTTAATTAGAAGAATTATTTTTTTGAGAAAATTTTAAAAATTAGGTGCAACACAAGGATTTTTCAAGAGGTCAACCAACTTAGTAGTATTCTTGATCAAGCACGCTTAACTTTGAAGTTCTAATGGGATCCGATGCAACAATGCTGGTATAATTGCACCCTTAATTAGAAGAATTATTATAATTATAATAATTTAATTTTAACATTAAATTAAATATTTAATTAGAAGAATTGTTGTAATTATAATCATTTAATTTTAACTTTAAATTAAATCTTAACGAGCTTAATTGAATTTTTCTTAGATAATAATAAAAAATAGACTTTAGTAAATTTAGTTAAGTCTTATTTAAAAATTTATGAAAATAATTTCTAATAAATTTTACAAATTTTAATGAATTTTTCTGAATTCAATTTAAAAATTTGACTCAAATGCTAAAATTAGATCCCGCCTAACCTGACTCTAAGCCTGTAAACATAAACCTTGGGTTAGGTTTGAGCCTCAATTTGGTGGAAATCTCTTTGCCGATGATTGGGAACTGATGCAGCCGAAACACCATCCCATCTAAGATAGGAAAATTACGTTGCATTAAATGAGTACGTGGACTTTTAACTTGTAAGAAAATAGTATAGTCAATTACTTGAATTTGGCAATTAGAGAGATTCGGAAACATTAAATATAGTACCTTGATTTGTAAGGTAAGAGTGGCTCTCTTAGCAGATCTCGTGTGGCCGTTGGCTTCCATGGATGTGATGTCTATGTTCCCCATATCGTTTATAGATTGGAGGATATTAAGAACCATATCCACAATGTCGCATTCCCCTCCCATGGTGACCTTTAGCTTTATATGTCGCATCTCCAATGTTGATTTTGAACCCTCGATGACTTGGATCTTCACCGCCTCATTCGAGGGCACTTCCAACTGGACCTCCTCCTCTTGTTTGCTGGGAAAAAATTGCATCTCAAGTTCCCGATTCTTCCTCTCGAGATCGGTTATTTGAGCTTTTAGATGGTTCAAGTAACCCTTTGCTGTGGCTAACACAGATGCTTTATCCTTCTACAAGACATGCCATATAATTAATGTGGTTAATTGCTGTGTATTCAGAGCATATACGTTTTTCACATTCAAAAGAAGTTCGACGTATTATATCTAGCTAATTAGTGAAGATTCGGATTTGCGTGAGAAATTCGCTTCTCGATCATCCCAATCTGAAGTTACAACTAAGTTCTCCGTCGCATGTTGCTTGTTTGGATGGAAGATAAATTAAATCCACCCATTAGAATTAGAATTTCAAGTTATGCTTGGTTAACTCAGCTTTAGAAAAATGCCTTGCTCTAAATTTATTGTGATACATACATAAGAGACCTTCCCTTTTGATTTTGACGATTAAAGATAAATAAACAATCAATCGGAAATTTTAATACTCAAAAGCACATCCCCAACCCTGTCCCCCTCATTTGATGGAAGGAGTGGAAGGCGGAGAAGAGGATTTTGTAAAACTGGACGCCATTTTGGAAAGGTGCACAAACGGCAAATCTCCAACCAAAATGGCATATGCATATCAAACTTCTCGGTTGACCAAATTCTGTGTAAGCTTTGGCAGTACCTCTCACCTCGAGTTCTGGTTCCAACTTCTACAACCGAGCATCAACTACTTGTTTTGACTAAGGACCAAAAGGAGGAGAAGTACGTACGGATCTGAGGAGAAGTGGAAAGCACGAATCAGAAGCGTGCGTTGTTAATTAGCACGCAATCAAGGTACCTTAGTTCCAGGGGGAAGTAGGGATCTCAGAGCCTGGAAGCTCTCGTTCAACTTCTCCCTCCTCTTTCGCTCCGATATCATGTGGTGCAACTGGTTGCTCGTCCCCCTCGCCTGCTCCTGTGGCGCCTCCCTCGGCTTCTCGAGGTCGATGCTCTTCAACATGGCGTGCATCCTCCTCAGCATGCTTTGGCTCCCGGCGCAGCCGTAACTCTTGCCCACGCGATTGCCTCTGGAGTAAGGCCTGAAAGCACTCTCTCTGTAGCTGCACCCTTGCTGCCGTTGGGACGAGTTTATCAATGGTAGGGGCGAAGGATGCGATGAGGAGGAGTAGGTGGAGGAAGAGGAGTTGGAGGAGGAGAGCACCGCGATCATCGCCCTCATCACCGTGTCATCCACATTGGTCCTCTGCCACGAGAATTGGGCTTCGCGGGGACAGCTATACGTCTGCCTGTGCTGCCCAAAGGTTACCTAGCTACCAAAGTTAAGAAATAACTGATCCGCTGGAGAAAAACTGATATTGACAACTTGTCAATTGAGTACTTATTTGAATTAACCAGAAGCCTCAGATGAATTTCGAGATCGAACCTTGTTGGATTGGGAGGGGATAGGATGAACGGCATGTTCCACGGAGGCCTCCTGGAAGAAGGGGTCGGGGGGCGGTGTGCCGGAGGTGCTCGCCATGTTCAAGAGGAAGGAGGAGCACTCTGGGCTGCTGGTGGAGAAAGACGGTATGGACGAGGACGACGACGAGGGCAGGGAGCTCTGCTCTGCCACCAGCCACCCGTGGCTCTGAGCGGAAACGTCTTCTGTGAAGTAGCTCATGATGCTCATCTTCGTATCAAACTGCACCGAAACAAAAACACACAAATATAGATAGATGTAGAGACCTCATGGAGCCAATCATTCAACCATGTATACGCATGTTTATTTCATTGTATATTAGTGTATCGTATGTATATATACCTTAGTACCTCTAATGGGCATTCCGACTTCGATCTCCCCACTGTTGCATCCCATGAAGACCGCTGTCTAATTAAAGTGACACGGGAAGCAAAGAAGCCTCCACATCAGATGTTGTATGTTCTTGGTATGCAAACATTTGTTTGAAAATTACATAAAATTATACAAATATATATATAATTGCACATCAATTGCGCACCTTGATCCCAGCTTCCTGCAACAAAAAAACCAACCAGTGATGCATCAACCACCACTTAATTAGGGGATCAACTAAGACAAATTAATCCTTCATATCCTTGGACGTCTAGCTAGCTATCAATTACCCGATAGAATTGCCTTTGAACGGGAACAGCAGCACAGCGCAAGAGATCAGAACCGTGGAGCTCCACGTAAGGCGAGGACCTTACCTTGTAAGCGAACCCCGGGACACAACTGCACCGCATAATTATTATTTATAATGGAATACTATGGAATTTTGTTGATTAAACGCATGAGAAATTAAGTAGACCAAGCAAAGTCTATATTGCATAAATTAACGAAATATAACAGGGAAAACCAGAGGCAAGTCAACGCAAGCAAAACACTACCTATTCCCCATAGTGCACACAGACTTGCGGTATCCGTCGAAGAGGCGGCGGATGGGGGACCGCTCGCTGTCGCCGTAGTCCTCGAGCCAACCGTCTATAGAAACCAAGCAGCTGCAGGCAATTGGAAGGAGAGATTTGCCGTTAACTAATTAACAGTGCTTTAATTTGTGCATACAAGGGAGGAGGGAAGAACTTAAATAGTATACGTACGGAGAAGGGTGAGGTTTGTAAGACCATAGGGAGATATAAGAGCAGCCAATAGCACGGGCTGTGTGTCTGAGGAATTGGCCGCGGGCCTCGTGCGAGAGTTGGAAGACGGAGTCCATTGATGGGCGCACCACTGCCGGCCTTTGATCTTAATTGGCTCCTGTTTGAACCTTTACTTGGCTTATACATCCATTCCTTCCCGTGACCTTTCCCTGGTAAAGGAGGGGTTGGAGTGGTCTAGATTAGATGTTGACGTCTGGGAAATTTGCATATATACCTTCTTTGTCCACTTATTTGCATGCGTACCCAGCTTAATAATTAAGGCCTATTTTAGGTATTGTCACGCATGCTCGGCTCCGGGGAGAATTTTCAGTGCTAGGGTAACGCTGATAATTTTTTTTTTTTTCGTGAAAGGTTTAAGGCCAACATTGGTAGGATTCTTTAGTCTGAACTTAGCACCTATTCACGTATAGACGAGCATTTGGTCATGCTTTTATGGGTCGAGTTTGGTTAGGCCTAAGTCTATTTAATAAAAAGATTGAAAAAGTGATCCAAGGCCTAATCTAAAATAAGATTTTTGAATCCAAGTTTAACCTGACCCAAAATGAACAACGAGGGTTAGACTAGGTCAAACCATTTATAACTAACGTCAACCTACCATGATCATTTCTTAAAGATAATTTCATATGACATTTACTGAATGCTAATAACTAATTACCTAATAACTTTATGTAAATCGAAGGCATCATCAAGTTTCATGGTCCCATAATTTATTTCACCAAAATAATCTAGTGACTTACATTACAAATATTTTGGTTAAATATTATATATATATAATATATGGTAAGCTAACGAAATGTAGGTAGGGGGAAAATATAACAAAAAAAAAGTATCCATCTTATATTTTCATTTTTAGTTCGAACTTGGATGCCCACATTTCGCTATGATAAAAAGTCAATGGTTCATATTTTGTTCAAACGAAATTATAGGATTACAAAACTTGTAGTTACAAAGAGTACATATTACAAACGTGCGGCTTCAGACGTCTTTTAAGACGTCTGGGAGGTGGCCCAGACGTCGGACCAGACGTCTGGGATTCGATTTTTTCGACACGAACGGTTTCGTCTGCGCGCCTAAGCGCGCAGACCTGCGAGCGCATCTCTCTCTCTCTCTCTTTTTCCCTCTCTCCTGCAGCCGCAGGCTGCACCCTCTGTCCGCTCTCTCTCCTCCCCGCGTGGCTTTAAAACGCCACGCCCCCTCCCTCACTCTCATCACCTCCGCCCCCTTCCTCTTCTCCTTCCAGCCGGTGCGCGAGAGCGAGCGCGAGTGAGCGGCGGCGGTGACAGTCGCGGCTGGTGCGGGAGGAGGTGCTGCGCGAGGGAGGAGGCGTCGGCCGTGAGGGCTCGAGCCTGCCGGGGCAGCGGGAGCCGGCCGGCGGGGGCGCAGCGGACGCGGGGTGACGCGGGAGGCCTGCTGCAGCTCGAGCAACAGGTGAACGAGTCGCGGCGCAGCCGAGCGTCGCGAGCGGAGGGCGAGTCGCGCCCTGATTCTGGAATTTTCTCCAGAATCAGACGTCTGGCCTTACAACCAGACGGCGGGGAGGACGTCTGGAGGACTGTCCAGACTTCTGAAAGGTGAGTTATTCTGTCTTTCTTCCTCTTCTTCGACTGACCGTACTAAGAGAGAAAGGAAATGGGTACGCGCAGGTTCTGAGATTCGCATCCAACGCGAATCCGACGTCTGGATGCAGTGCCAGACGACGGGAACGACTTCCAGACGTCCGGGGTGACCATCGGACGTCTGGGAACTAGGCCAGATGCCCCCGTAGGCTTCTGGACGTCTGAGAGACCACGCAAAGCAAAGGTAACCTCTGATCCACTCTTTAAGACGTCTGGAAGAGGTTCCAGACGTTTGATTTTGCATTGTTTCGTCGTTTTCGACCCGTTTAGGGCCCGTTCGGAGTCCGTTTTCCGCATTTCGAGTTGCGTGCTTTTCGGAATTACATCCTCTACCCGTCTACAGTAGTTGTATACTATTTTGAGAAACTCCTTGTGTTTGATCCTTGTGATAGGACCCCATTCCATTGCAGTCTCGAGGGTTGCGGAGGCACGCGGGATTCCCGACCATGCCCCCAGTACTCCTGTTGTAACCGGTAGAGTGGCTTTTAAGTTTATTAGTATAATTTGTTAATTATGGAACCATAAATAGAACCTACGACATTGCATGAATCCTAGGAATGAGAAACTAGAATGAATGGTAGATCCTAGGGTGTTGCATGAATCCTAGGGCTGGAAAACTAGATTGTATGACAGATCCTGGCATGAATCCTAGGATGGGAAGAACTAGTGGAATATATGAATACTGCAGTCTTGGAAAATGTGGAAAGGAAATAATAGCTACCTGTAAATTGGTTTAACAGCTGCTTGTTATGAATAAATGAGCATGTCTGGGAATATGGGATATATGAATGTGAAACTGGGAAGGTGAAACCTGAATGTGCTGAGTTAAAAGAACTGGAACCCTACAGGGAATTAGGAGTGGAACTCCTGGAAAGAGAAAGGAATGGAACTGAGAAAGAAAGACGTGGTAGTGTGTTGTCTCTTGGGTACGTAGTACCAAGGGAAGTACCTGTACCTGTTTGGTGCAGAGCGGAGCCAGCTGCCCCAGGGACCCCGGGGTTAGGACTGGCCACTTTGTACCGACTTGCTGGCCCTCGTGTACGTAGTACCGAGGAGAGCTACTAGTGTAGGGAGGTACTAGCTACCTCACGGGCCCCGGGGTTCTGCTAGCCTCCTACACCGACTTGTTAGGCCCACTGGGCAAACCAGGGTAGTCAGGCGAGGGTGCGCGGACTGTGGAGGGGCAAGGCCCCTGTTTGGTTACTGTGGAGGGGATGGACCCCTGTTACTGAGAGGGCTCTACCCTATACTGGTTCCGTGCTATTCTTTGGGCGCACCCATTAACGGAAACGACTGACCGCGTGCCAGTGCGGGTTAGCTACCTGTGCGTTTATCGCGCGTGCCGTAGTCACCGTTACGTCTGTCCGTGACCCTGGGGTGGTTGACTGAGAGTAGGATCACCACGGGGGACTCTCTCGGCCAGGAGAGCACCACGTGCTACTTCTACTATTCGGAAAAGACTGCAATCAAGATCATTCCCACGAGGAACATTCGAGATCAAGTGAAGGATCTGAGAAATAGATAAATTGTGAGACAATAGAAAGACGTAATTAAAGAAAGTAACAGAACATAACGGCTACTGTACACTCTACTGTTTCTTTTGTTTTAGTTGCCACTCTACTCAGCATTTTGCTGACGTGTTACACTCGTTACCTTTCAGGACCAGGTGTTGAGTAGCCAGGGTCAGCGGCTGCAGAGGACGCTGGGCCGAGTAGGGTTCAGTAGAGTTACCACTGTTCTCTTGTACCTCTTTTTGGTTCCACTGTAGTGAGTAGTTCTTATTACCGCTGTACTTTTCTTTACCTGTAGTTTCATATTATGTTATGAATGTTGTTCTACTATTGTGGTGGTATATACTGTAGTGATTTCTTTCCTTACTGCTGTATTTTCTTACTGTTAGTTATATTCATGCTGAATGTGGTTTATTTTACTGCTCTTTCGGTTACTTCCTCGTTGGACAACCAGATCTTAGGATTAGTCGAGTCGGTCCGGTTCTCGTGTCTCGTAGGGACTCGGGAATCGGATGGTTACAAGATGGTATTAGAGCAAGGTCGTCCCAAGAAGTGAATCAACTTACTGGAAAATAACCAATTCACATGTCTATAACTAGAGTAGCCACTACAACATATCTTTTGACATGAACTCTTAGACGTTTTCATTAGGTACTATTCCGTACTGACGTATTTCGTTTGTTTTGCGTCTCCTTGTAGGAGATGCCTCGTCGCGGGACTGGCGAGACTGGCTGCGGGCGCGGCCGAGGACGAGGTCGCCGAGGTGGGCGTGCCGTTGTCGACGTCTCGGTGGACCAGCCACCACTCCCGGGAATTCAGGCCTAGGACCTCGCCCGGCTGATACAGGACATTGTACGAGAGGAGCTCCACCCACCGCCTCGAGCACCTCCTCCTGGGGCTGCAGAGGGGGAGTCCTCTGTGGGACCACACGACGGACACGGCGCTGGACACGGGGGAGGGGATGGGTCGCTGCCACCCCCACCTTCCTCCAACACTTCTGTGCATGAGGCACCTTCGCCTGGAGGTGCACCAGCACCTCCACTGCAGTGCCACTTCGAGCTTTTCGGACAGTTCCGGAAGCTGAAGCCCTCCTCCTTCAAGGGGGATGAGGACCCAACCGAGGCAGAGGACTAGCTTGAGCAGCTGGAGAAGATCTTCGACACCCTTCTCCCCCCGGTGGAGTGCCGCGTGGCCTTTGCCACGTACCAGCTGGAGAGTGCGGCACACAGGTGGTGGAGGGTGGTTCGGGGACAGGAGAGGGACGAGCCGACCTGGGACTAGTTCCTCACCCTCTTCTGCGAGTAGTACTTTCCCCAGACGTGGCAGGACTAGAGGAGGCAGGAGTTCCACACTTTCCGCCAAGGAACGATGACTGTGAGCGCGTACCGCACGCATTTCGTGGAGCTATCCCGCTTTGCAGCGACAGCAGTAGCCATAGAGGAGGAGCGCCTTTGGAGGTTCACCTAGGGGCTCCGGCCTGCGATCAGGGGGTATGTCAAACCCCTGAAGCTGCCTACGTTTTCGAGGGTGGTAGAGGCAGCTATGACTTATGAGGAGACCAACCCGTCCGCGCGAGACACTGACGGCGAGCGGAAGAGGCCCTTTCAGCCAGACTTTTCACAGGGCCGGCGAGAGAGGGGACACGTGGCGTCCGCAGGAGAGCCGTCACGTTTTGCAGGGCCATCAGTGGCCTTTGGGGGCCCTCGACAGGGGCCAGTCGCCAGCACCGGACCCCCGCCCAGCCGACAGTAGGGACCCACTAAGGGCGGGAGTCAGGTTCCCCTCTGTTACCAGTGTGGCCAGCAGGGCCACATCAGGAGGGACTGCCCGTCTAGGGCAGGAGGTCAGCAGATACTCCCTGCACAAAGCACTGGAGGGCTCGCAGGAGGCCGCGGTTCCCAGGCGCGAGGAGGAGGACAGCAGTCCCGAGGAGGGTATCGGCCAGCACCTGCCCGTCTGACGCAGAGTGTGGCTGCTTCGTCCGCACCTAGAGCTGAGGGGCGCATCAACGCCCTAACACACAGGGATGCCAAAGCTTCGGGCTCGGTAGTGGCAGGTATGGTTTCAGTTTCCGGCAGACTCGTTTACACACTTTCCGATTCCGGCGCTACGCACTCGTTTGTCGCAGCCAGTTTCGCAGTTAGTTTGGGCCAGGATTATACGCTGTTAGAGAATCCGTTCGTAATCAGAGGTCCGAGTGGTCAGCTGTTTGTAGCTGAGGAGGTGTACACGGATTGCGAGGTCAGCGTCGGGGGACATAGCCTGCTAGTTGACCTGATTATGATACAGATGGAGGACTTTGGAGTGATTCTGGGGATGGACTGGCTGTCCGCTTACCACGCCTTGGTAGACTGTTTTGAGTGGAAGATTGTCTTCTCCATGCCGGAGTTTCCTTCTTTCGAGTTTAACGGACAGCCAGTGGACGGAGGCTTCAGGTGCATTTCGGCACTTCGGGCGGTGAGACTTTTGAGCCAGGGCTGTGAGGGCTTCCTAGCTTGTGTGGTGGCAGAGCCCAGCCCTGTGGCAGACTTCCAAAGTATCCCGATGGTCAGAGAGTACCTTGACGTGTTTCCAGATGAGTTACTAGGACTACCGCCTGAGCGTGTGATCGAGTTTGAGATCTCACTAGTACCAGGGACCAGCCCCATCTCTACCGCGCCATACAGGATGGCACCACTTGAGCTACGAGAGCTCAAGTCTCAGTTGCAGGACCTTTTGGAGAAAGGTTTCGTGAGGCCCAGTGCGTCTCCCTGGAGAGCCCCGGTACTATTTGTGATGAAGAAGGATGGTACCTTACGCCTTTGTGTGAACTATCGACAGCTGAATAGGGTCACCATCAAGAACAGATATTCGCTGCCGAGGATCGACGACTTGTTTGACCAATTGCGGGGTGCCACGTGTTCTTCAAGATCAACTTGAGATCGGGATACCACCAGTTGAGGATCAGGGAGACCGACGTCTCCAAGACAGCTTTCCGCACCCGGTACGGACACTACGAGTTTTTGGTCATGCCGTTTGGGCTGACCAATGCCCCCGCTGCTTTCATGGATATGATGAACCAGGTGTTTAGACCGTACTTGGACCAGTTCATGGTGGTTTTCATAGATGATGTACTCATCTATTCTAGTGATCAGACGCAGCACAGACAGCACTTGCAGATGGTTCTGGACACTCTGAGACGACGTAGGTTGTACGCCAAATATAGCAAGTGCGAGTTCTGGTTGAGGGAGGTGACCTTCTTAGGTCATGTGATCTCTGGAGACGGCTTAGCGGTGGACCCAGCCAAGGTCGAGGTAGTACTCAGGTGGGAGAAACCGCGTTCAGTCACTGAGATTCACAGTTTCCTGGGACTGGCAGGCTACTACGGACGATTCATCAGAGGTTTTTCACAGATTGCGCGTCCTGTGACACAGTTGACTCGGAAGGACGTTCCCTTCGCTTGGACAGACGCCTGTGAGGCATGTTTTCTGGAGCTGAAGGAGAGGTTGACCTCGGCTCCCGTGCTCACCATCCCTGACAGTAGTGGCGGGTTCGTTGTGTACACGGACGCCTCCTTACAGGGGTTAGGAGGTGTGCTCATGCAGAGGGGTCACGTTGTCGCTCACGCTTCGCGGCAATTGAAGCCCCATTAGCAAACCTACCCTACCCACGACCTAGAGTTGGCAGCGGTTGTCTTCGCGCTGAAGACCTGGAGGCACTACTTGTACGGTGAGACCTTCGAGATTTTCACAGATCACAAGAGCCTCAGATACCTTTTTGATCAGAAGGAGCTCAACATGAGACAGAGACGTTGGTTGGAGCTCCTGAAGGACTATGACTACAGCATCTCCTACCACCCGGGAAAGGCCAATGTAGTGGCTGACGCCTTGAGCCGTAAGGCACCCGCACACTTGGCCAGTTTACAGTTACAGAGTTGGAGCCTTTTGGAGGAGGTGGGCAGTTGGCGACCCCTGGAGTTACGGGGGCACTGTGGGGCAGTGACGGTGACACGACAGACTAGGCCAGAGCTGAAAGACCACATCATCACAGGATAGATGGCCGATCCGTACTTGCAATCCTTGCGCGACAGAGTACTGTCAGGAGACCCAGGGGACTTCTCTTTCACAGACCAGGTGCTGCGCTTGAGGGGACGGTTGTGCGTTCCCAGAGATGAGGAGCTGTTGAGAGAGCTCCTAACTGAGGCACACGGTTCCAGATTCACCATACATCCCGGAAATACGGAGATGTACCACGACTTGAGACGCGAGTTTTGGTGGAGGGGGATGAAGCGGGATGTGGGTGAATTCGTGCAGCAGTGCTTAGTGTGCCAGTAGGTGAAAGCTAAGCATCAGAGGCCTGCAGGGCCGCTACAGCCGCTTCCAGTGCCAAAGTGGAAGTGGGAGAGCATCACCATGGACTTGGTGGTGGGCTTACCTGTTACCCAGCAAGGGCACGATGCTGTCTGGGTAATTGTGGATAGACTGACGAAGACGGCACGATTCCTACCGATTAGAGTCACTTTGGGACCAGCACAGTTGGCAGAGAGGTATATCCGCGACGTGGTACGACTACACGGAGTTCCACGGGAGATCGTATCCGATCGGGATACCCACTTTACGTCCCAGTTTTGGGCTGAGTTTCAGCAGGCCCTGGGGACGCGGTTGAGGTTTAGTACGGCTTACCACCCCCAGACGGACGGACAGTCCGAGCGCACGATACAGACACTTGAGGACATTTTGCGTGCCTGTGTACTGGACTGGAGGGGCTCTTGGGAGGAACACCTGCCCCTGGCGGAGTTTGCATACAACAACAGTTATCACTCGAGCATCGGCATGGCTCCCTACGAGGCTCTGTACGGACGGAGGTGTACGGCACCCTTGAGTTGGGTTGAGGTGGGGACCAAGTGGGAGGTTGGCCCCAGGTTGATCCGGCAGAGTCAGGAGGTAGTCGAGCAGGTCCATAGGCGACTCCGCACTGTCAGGAGCAGACAGAAGAGCTACGCGGATCGGAGACGCAGAGAGGTGCAGTTCGAGGTTGGGGATCACGTCTTTCTTCGTGTTTCGCCCATGAAGGGCCTGCAATGGTTTGGGGTGAGAGGGAAGCTCGCGCCGAGGTTTGTGGGGCCCTTTGAGGTCCTGGAGCGGGTTGGACCCGTTGCTTACAAGCTTGCCCTCCCCCCGCAGCTTTCTGGTGTGCACGACGTGTTCCACGTGTCCAACCTCAGGAAGTACGTAGCCGATCCCAGTCACGTACTGAGTCACGAGAGCGTCGAGGTGGACGAAAACCTGACCTACCCCGAGCGGCCAGTGCAGATTCTAGACCGAGCCATCCGTAGTTTGAGACGAAAGCAAGTGCCCCTGGTAAAGGTTTTGTGGAGGAGCCAGTGGTACGAGGAGGCTACCTGGGAGCCTGAGGCGGCAATGCGGGAGCGGTACCCGAAACTCTTCGCGGGTACGTCTTTTTGGACCGGCTTCGGTCCTTTTTGAGTTTGTTATGGTTATTACGACGTTTTTCCTGCACCCTAGTTAGCGCAAGTTTCGGGGATGAAACTTCCTTTGAGTTTGTTATATTGTTACGAACGCGCTGCTTCAGACGTCTTTTAAGACATCTGGGAGGTGGCCCAGACGTCGGACCAGACGTTTGGAACACCTTCCAGACGTCTGGGATTCGATTTTTTCGACATGAACGGTTTCGTCTACACGCGAGCGCATCTCTCTCTCTCTCTCTTTTTCCCTCTCTCCTACGGCCGCAGGCTGCGCCCTCTGTCCGCTCTCTCTCCTCCCCGTGCGGCTTTAAAACGCCACGCCCCCTCCCTCACTCTCATCACCTCTGCCCCCTTCCTCTTCTCCTTCCAGCCAGTGCGCGAGAGCGAGCGCGAGTGAGCCGCAGCGGCGATAGCCGCGGCGGGTGCGGGAGGAGGTGCTGCACGAAGGAGGAGGCGTCGGCCGTGAGGGCTCGAGCCTGCCGGGGCAGCGAGAGCCGGCCGGCGGGCGCGCAGCGGACGCGGGGTGATGGGGAGGCCTGCTGCGGCTCGAGCAGCAGGCGGACGAGTCGCGTCGCGGCCGAGCGTCGCGAGAGGAGGGCGAGTCGCGCCCTGATTCTAGAATTTTCTCCAGAATCAGACGTTTGGGCTTACAACCATACGGCGGGGAGGACGTCTGAAGGACTGTCCAGACGTCTGAAAGGTGAGTTATTCCGTCTTTCTTCCTCTTCTTCCACTGACCGTACTAAGAGAGAGAGGAAATGGGTACGTGCAGGTTCTGAGATTCGCATCCAACGCGAATCAGACGTCTAGCTGCTGTGCCAGACGACGGGAATGACTTCCAGACGTCCGGGGTGACCATGGGACGTCTGGGAACTAGGCCAGACACCTCCGCAGGCTTCTGGACGTCTGAGAGACCACGCAAAGCAAAGGTAACCTCTGATCCACTTTTTAAGACGTCTGGAAGAGGTTCCAGACGTCTGATTTTGCACTGTTTCATCATTTTCGACCCGTTTAGGGCCCGTTCGGAGTCCGTTTTCCACGTTTCGAGTTGCGTGCTTTTCGGAATTACATCCTCTACCCGTCTACAGTAGTTGTATACTGTTTTGAGAAACTCCTTGTGTTTTATCCTTGTGATAGGACCCCGTTCCGTTGCAGTCTCGGGAGTTGCAGAGGCACGCGGGATTCCTGACTACGCCCCCAGTACTCCTGTTGTAACCGGTAGAGTGGCTTTTAAATTTATTAGTATAATCTGTTAATTATGGAACCATAAATAGAACCTAGGACATTGCATGAATCCTAGGAATGAGAAACTAGAATGAATGGTAGATCCTAGGGTGTTGCATGAATCCTAGGGCTGGAAAACTAGATTGTATGATAGATCCTAGGGTATGGCATGAATCCTAGGATGGGAAGAACTAGTGGAATATATAAATACTGCAGTCTTGGAAAATGTGGAAAGAAAATAATAGCTACCTGTAAATTGGTTTAACAGCTGCCTGTTATGAATAAATGAGCATGTCTGGGAATATGGGATGTGTGAATGTGAAACTGGGAAGGTGAAACCTGAATGTGCTGAGTTAAAAGAACTGGAACCCTACGGGGAATTAGGAGTGGAACTCCTGGAAAGAGAAAGGAATGGAATTGAGAAAGAAAGATGTGGTAGTGTGCTGTCTCTTGGGTACGTAGTACCATGGGAAGTACCTGTACCTGTTTAGTGCAGAGCGGAGCCAGCCGTCTCAGGGACCCGGGGTTAGGACTGGCCACTTTGTACTGACTTGCTGGCCCTCGTGTACGTAGTACCGAGGAAAGCTACTAGTGTATGGAGGTACTAGCTACCCCACGGGTCCCGGGGTTCTGCTAGCCTCCTACACCGACTTGTTAGGCCCACTGGGCAAACCAGGGTAGTCAGGCGAGGGTGCGCAGACTGTGGAGGGGCAAGGCCCCTGTTTGGTTACTGTGGAGGGGTTGGACCCCTGTTACTGAGAGGGCTCTGCCCTGTACTGGTTCCGTGCTGTTCTTTGAGCGCACCCGTTAACGGAAACGACTGACTGCATGCCAGTGCAGGTTAGCTACCTGTGCATTTATCGCGCGTGCTGTAGTCACCGTTACGTCTGTCCGGTACCCTGGGGTGGTTGACTGAGAGTAGGATCACCACGGGGGACTCTCCCGGCCAGGAGAGCACCACGTGCTACTTCTACTGTTCGGAAAAGACTGCAATCAAGATCATTCCCACGAGGAACATTCGAGATCAAGTGAAGGATCTGAGAAATAGATAAATTATGAGACAATAGAAAGATGTAATTAAAGAAAGTAACAGAACATAATAGCTACTGTACACTCTACTGTTTCTTTTGTTTTAGTTGCCACTCTACTCAGCATTTTGCTGACGTGTTACACTCGTTACCTTTCAGGACCAGGTGTTGAGCAGCCAGGGTCAGCGGCTGCAGAGGATGCTGGGCCGAGTAGGGTCCAGTAGAGTTACCACTGTTCTCTTGTACGTCTTTTTGGTTCCACTGTAGTGGTATATATTGTAGTGGTTTCTTTCCTTACTGCTGTATTTTCTTACTGTTAATTATATTTATGCTGAATGTGGTTTATTTTACTGCTCTTTTGGTTACTTCCTCGTTGGACGACCAGGTCTTAGGATTAGTCGAGTCGATCCGGTTCTCGTGTCTCATAGGGACTCGGGAATTGGGTCGTTACAGTACAAGGGTTTTAAGGTTTTATTTGGGGGAAAAATTGTAAGAGTAGTTCATGTTTGTTTAGTGTTTAATTTGTTATTGATATATGATACATATTTAAATATATAGTATGAATATTTTTACATATGTCATATATATATTGATGTAATTAGATTAATAGGCCAAACTTTAGGCTAAGTCAATAAATAGCCCACATGGGCTGGGTCTTGGGTCAGGCTGGTTTGAGACCACCTTGGCTCAAGGTCTAGTCATTTAATAATGGGTCATATTTATAACCTAAGCTTAACCTAAATTGATTTTAGGCGTTGACAAGCCCAATCAAGCTGGTCCTAGAGAATTCAATCCAATGCTCATCCTTAATCACAAGTATGACACACTACATGCACATAAGAGGGACATAAACTCTTAAATGCAAGTAGGAACAATAATCATTCATAAATAGGAGAGACACAAACTCAACTTTTAAGAGTCCGCAATGTCATCCAAAATTCTTTACATGCACCATGATTTCAGTTCCACCCTCTCATTTTTCATGGAAAAGCACTTGTCCTTAGTGGTCATGTAATTTGCTCAAATTATAGTGTATTGTATGATTAGCAAAATTCTCCTCGCACTTACTATAAATGGTGTTTGAACCTAAACCTTTCCTTTAAAAGTCAAGGGTGTTCATCAACTATACTACAAAATGATTTGCAATGCTAATAATTCAAATGATTTAATTGCTCTTGTGTGATTGTGTACACTAGGAGGTAAATTTTGTTAAGAATTATTCCTTTATCTTAAGAAGATTTAGGTGTTAGAGAAAGTTATTTGCTTGGGATATGTACTAAACTCTGATAAAGTGAACTGATTCCCAAAATGAAAATAAAGGCACCTCTCATAATTGTCTAAGTATGTGTGATAATATACAAATGAGCAAAATGAAAATAAAGGCACCTCTCATAATTCTCTAAGTATGTGTGATAATATACAAATGAAAAAGGATACACATGCAATTCACTCTGAATTTGTTCAATTATTTTTGAAAATTTGCCCGAATTGTTTTGTGCAAGTTACATCATATGATATTTTTTTGTGCAAGTTAAATTATATTTGTAATTTTGTTATTAGGATGCCCTTATATATAGAAATATGAGGAATTCCCTTATGTAAGGAAAATTCCTAAATTTATTATTTTCATTTCAATTCAATATATACTTATTGGATTCTATCCATTCACAATTTGAATCATCAACCCAGCATCTCAAAAATAGTTGGAAAGTATATGCTCAACAAGAAAAGATAGATTATAAGAATTGAGAATCACTATATAATAACCTAGATCTTGAGAATTTTGGATGCTTGGTTGGGTCCAGCATCTCAAAAATAGTGGGAAAGTATATGCTCAAAAAAAAGAAGAGATAATATAAGAATTGAGAATCACTATATAATAACCTAGATCTTGAGAATTTTATATGCTTGGTTGGGTCCTTTGGACCAATGTCCTCAAGGTTAGTTTAATGAGTTGAG
This sequence comes from Thalassia testudinum, assembly GCA_037157565.1. Classification (NCBI taxonomy): domain Eukaryota; kingdom Viridiplantae; phylum Streptophyta; class Magnoliopsida; order Alismatales; family Hydrocharitaceae; genus Thalassia; species Thalassia testudinum. Next base: position 17,444,875 of record JAZHRO010000026.1, on the reverse strand, counting down.
AACATTATTACTTGGTAACTTAAGCTTAGTACTCTCATGTTGTTGGTTGAGTGCATTATATTCATGTTTAACAAGTTACTAAGGCTAATGATCGGAGACCTTCTCTCCTAGTGGGCCTTATCGGGTTCACTAATAGGTAAATGGTCCATTTAAAGAGATAAGAAAACAATCGATCACATAGAAAACTCGATTATGTTTGATGACCCAATTCTACCTTTTAACGGTGTGCGTTTAGCGAGGGTAGGTAAGCCCTCGAAATTATACCCAATTGTTCAAAGGATTAAGAGAAAATATAAGTTTTCTCTCTCTCCCCCTACCCCCTCTCCTCTTAGTTGCTCCCCATCCTTTTATAGGCTTCTCCTTGTTCTTCATAACTATTTGCTCGAATAACAGCTTCTCCAGCCATGACCCCTAGATCTTCTAAGATTTGTAAGGGATGGGCCCACCAAGGCAACTTCACTCACATTGTCCACACCACCTGGTATCATCGAGGGTCATAAGTAACAATTCGTTGACTCGATTGATTGTTCGTCGACATGATTTTGTCGAGGAGAATCGCCGAGAGCTATAACAGTAGAGAAAAGGGCAATGCTACCATTATCTGGAAAAGATATACCAATAATGGATATCTGATTGCTTGTCGAGTGATGCAGTCTATATCGACATTCAGCTATTGTAGGGCAAAGTAGTCGACATGGTTGTTTGCCTGTTGTCGAGTGATGCAGTTAGCATGGGTGTTCAACTGTCTGCCTATTTATTTAGCTAAATCTGTTAGGTCAACTGCAAACTTATTAGCCTAGCTTGGACATCCATCTTCATTCTTTGTCAAATCAATTGAGTTTGGATCCACCTGATCTTGCAAGTCAAGCGGGTGCAAGTTCTTTATGATTTTTTCTTTTAGTCTTAAGGCCTTTATAGGCCTTTTAACGAGCCTTAGTGGGGCCTTGTATTGAGCATTTGCATGTTCTCATCTATTAGGTTTAAGAAAGGATTTTTTCTCCCTCATTAGTTGCCCCCACTATCTTAAGTTAGTATACTAACTAAAAGAGTATTGATATAGTTGATTTTTCCTTATGTTGCCCCCAGTAAGCGACTTCTTTATTTTATACAAGTGTGCGGTTTCTTGTATCTAGGAAAAGATGCAAACAAAGATGCAAACATGCAAATAAAGATTCAAACATGCAAACAAAGATGAAAACATGGGAATATGTGCCATTTCTTATCATCATGATGCAAGCATATATGTGCCTAAAATTATACTTATAAGCATATCATCACCTAGTATCTAGCGATTTGGTTCTTCCTTCTTAGGCATATAAAAGTGCCCTTAGTGTAGGCAACAATTAAGATAGCATTTATAAGACGAGTGATGGTGTATCACCGCCAAACAATTTTCCCACTTAACACAGTATAGTGCACATGACATCATTGTCATGATTATCTCATTACTTACCACAATCTTAGGAAAGTTGGTATTTAACGTGTCACAATCCCATTTATGGCAAGACAGACCATTGATTGAACATGTTAAATGTCAAAAGGATTCAACTAATTTGACATGATATGGCAGCAAATTTCCCGTCATCTGTCTGTCGTGGAGGGTAACAAATAGAGGGGTAAGTGCAAAGTAAATGCCTCCTTTTACGCTAGTGATAGTTCCTTAACGCTTCTACATTTAGTGCTTGGTTCATTACATCATCTTTTAAGCTGGACTTGTCGAGAAACGATCTTAGTGGAAGGAAGTATGTCCTACCTTGCTGGAAATGGTGAGTCCACCTATTCCTTTGTTCTCTTGTCGGCAGATTCTTTCGCCCAATACACTTTTAGTTTGAATTTTTGTAATCAGACTAGTATTACGACTTTTCTTCAATCTCATGACTTAGGCCCTGTGAAATTCAAGGCTCCCAGGTGAGAGCTTTATTTATGCTCTCCCAAGACTAAGAATTCCTTCATAGTGCGTACATATCCATTGAGCATGGCCATAGGGTTTCTCTTAACCCTTATCTTGGTCCTCATTTTACTTCACAAATCGGGCCAAGTTGTCATGCCAGATATGGTATTCGATTTAATCCCTGATATCATGACATTTCCCTGTGGTGTGCTGTCGAGGCTTATGGTACAGGCAGTAAGGCCTGGTAGTGGGGACTTTCTTCAAAGGAGGAGGCAAAGGAAAGAGATCCTTAGTGGTTGCATAACCTTTGCAAGAACCTCTAGCTGTTTAACCATCAAAGGGGTGTACCTGTGATAACCTTCCCTTCAAGAGCCTTTGGGACTACCCTCCCGATTATGGTCCCCTTACTGCTCTGGGAAGCAACCCTTACACTTGTTGAATCGGGGGCCACTACCCTTAGTCTGGGCGACCTCCGACATCGCCTACTTTTCGTTGGTAGGACTATAATTCTCGTCCCCCATAGCATCCACCATTCACCCTCTAGAGCGGAAAGAATCATCATGCTTCGCGAATCGAGTGGCATGACCCCAAAATTCTTCCATGGCCTTGGGCAGAAAATCATTAATATCATACCAAAACCTCTAAGCCAATAATCCAAACTTGAAGTATTAGATGGCGATGGCATCGTGAGACCTGTTGCACTTAAACTATTGGTCCTTGAAATTGTCAAGATAAGAGCAAAAGGATTCTCCCTTCCGTTGTTAGACTTCTACTAGTCTTTCAGGGTTATCTCTAACCCTATGCTAGTCGTCAAAACATTGACAGAACTGGTCCGTCGATTCTTGGAAACAAGAGATTTTCCTAACAAGCAACTCATTAAACTATTCGTGAGCCATTCCAACCACGTAGAAGGCAAAGACCTGACAGAGAACTCCATTCAGGTACGATACTTCCTGACAAAACTATTAATGTTGGATCTTCCATTACAATGAGTTTTTACATACATATCCCAGTAAATTTTCAATAAGACATATATATTCCTATGTATTTAATGTTTACGTATATACTCTTATAAAGTTACTTAGTTAAGATTGTATGTCCCTGCTCCATTAAATCCAACAAAAACTATTATAAAAAATAAAAAATAAGAAAATTTATATATAAATCCCTATATTTATCTTTTTATTTATATCAACTCCTCTTCCCCCTTCCGTCCTCCTCCTTCTCCCTACACTACTCTTTCTCCTCGTCGGCCTCGGTTTCGTCTTCCTCGGCATCGGTGTGCCTTCCTGCCACCAGGAAGCTCATCGTGATGTCCCGAAGGTATCCCTCACAGGTGACTGACCCCATGAACTTGCTCAGGAGGTTGTCCCTAGAGGAGCTCCCCTCGTTGAGTTGGAGCTCCTTTCAGCGCTATCGGATGACCTCCCTCGCGAGCTCATCGACGAGCCTGATGGACCTCCTCAGCCTCCTCTTCGACCCGACCCATAGAAAGTGCTCGAGCTTCCACATGAGCAGGGTAGGTGGCGCGTGCGGCGGAGAGCGCGGAGGCAACGTCATAGGCGGAGGCGAACTCAGTGATGGGGAGGAAGAGCTCGAGCGTGGGTCGAGGCCGAAGGAGATGTTGCAGATGGTGTCGAAGGAGAAGCGGCGGAAGACATCCTAGAGGTCTAGTGGGGAGGAGGAGTGGTGGTGATGGGGAGGGAGATCTCGAGGCAACGCTGGTTGAGGCCAAAGGAGATGTTGCAGATGGTGTCGAAGGCAAAGCGACGAAAGACATCCTAGAGGTCTACTAAGGAGGAGTGGCGGTGGAGGAAGGGGAGGAGGCGGAGGTGGATCTTGCCAGAGACGATGCGAAAGGCGAAGAAGCAGTCGGAGGCGTCACCGAGTTCAAGGGCGAAGAGCTTGCGTTGGAAACTCCAGTGGAGCTCATCCACGTTGAAGATGCATCCCAAATTCCTAATTCCTGCTGGCAGGGGGGGACATCGTTGACGAGGAAGATGAAATCGAGGCCGATGAGGAGGAAGAGGAGTGCAAGGAGAAGGAGGAGGAAGGAAGGGGGGAAGAGGCGTTGGTATAAATAAAAAGATAAGTATATGGAGATTTTTTTATGATGTTTTCTTTGTTGGGTTTAATGAAGTAGGTGTACATGATCTTAACGGAATAATTTTATAGGAATATATACGTAAATACTAAGTGCATGGGGATATATATGTCTCATTGAAAGTTTACACAAGTATACATGTAAAAATCCCTTATAATATGGAAGCGTAGGGTGCTTGTGCTTTTTAGGAAGCGATGCACTTATCACTTTCACGGTAAAGGGGTATGTAGTAACGTATGCTAGGGCTATATGTCCCTCATTGCCCACGTCACCTAGAGAACTATCTTAGGGAGGGAACCTCCTTCACTTGATTGAAGAGTCAACACCTCCGATTGCTCTTCAGAATCTCGAACAAGTGGGGGCGAGGGAGGAGCCTGCGGCACTTCACCTTCATAACTTCAAATTTCATGCTTTAGTTGCTTAATTTGCTCGTGAAGGCATGGTTTTCCTCCTCTACAATATCACGCAAGTACGTCTATTCATTTGCCTCACTTGGAGGTGGGATAGAGTTATGTTAAAGAACCTTTTCCTTATGCCTTTGCACCTCGTGGAGGTAGCCCATAACAGCTTGTTGCTCCATTTAAAGGTCAATGAGGTGATCAAGGAACTCTTGTTCCTCCTTCAAGACTTCCTCAAGGGAATCTTGAGGGGGTTCTTCATTGGAAGGGGTTACATGGTCGCCCTTCCCATCACTAGCCTTTTCTTCTTGTCGTCGACAACAAGATTGGGTGACACTCGACTCCTCCTAAACTGCCTATTCAGGATTAGCCTTTAAGGTATGATAAGTGGTGGGAGCCATCAGCTAACATTAATATTGAAAAAATTGAAAAACTGTAGATGTAAGATTTCCCATAGTCGATGCCAATTGATCACAGTCATTTTCTCTTAGTGGGCCCTATCAGGTTCACTAATAGGGAAATGGTCCGCTCAAAAGAATAAGAGAACAATCAATCATACAAAAACTAAGTCAAGTTTGGTGATCCAGTTCCACTCTATAATGATGTGAGGATAGGTAACCCTCAAAATTATACTTAGTTCTTGAAACGATTAAGAGAAAATACAAGTTTCCTCTCCCCCCTTTCTCTTAGTTGCTCCCCCTCCTTTTATAGGCTTCCAATCGTTTTTCGTAACTATCTACTCAAATAACGACTTGTTCAGCCCTTACCTATGGATCTTTCAAAATTCATAATGGATAGGCCTACTAAGGCCATGTTGCCCACATCACCTAATGATTCCTTGACTCGATCTACCATTCGTTAGCATGATCCAACCGAGGAGAATTGTTGGGAGTTATAACAATAGAAAAAGGGTGGCGTTGCCATTTTTCGATAGAGACATGTCACTAATGAATATTCAATTGCTTGCCAGGCGATGCAATCAGTATGGATGTACACCTGTTGTTGGGCAAAGTAGTCGACATGGTTGTTCGACTATCATCGAGTGATACATTCAGCAAGGATGTCCAATTGTCTACCTATTTATTTAGCCAAATTTGCTAGGTCGACTGCAAACTTATTAGACCAATTTGGATATTTGTCTTCATTCCTTGTCGCATCAACCGGGTTTGGATCCGCTTAATCTTTCTAGTCAAGCAAATGTGAGTTTTTTTATGATTTGTTTTTTAGTCATAAGGCCTTTATAGGCCCCTTAATGAGCCTAATTGATTTTTGTGCTGGGCATTTACTTCTTGTCATTTATTAGGCTTAAAAAAGATTTTCCTCCCTCAACGGCTATTTTTTTTCATTCAACCTCAAGTTTAATCAAGGAACATCATAATCAGGGCATTGGTCAAAGAGGTAATACCACCGCAATGGTCCATGTAATCTATTGAAACAAAAGATGGTAGGTAGGGAATCCGACTCATCCCAAATGCGTCCTATGTACAAACCAAGATGAACCCATCGAGCATATCTTCTTCAATTGCCCTTATTCACAAAATGTTAGCCATCTCGTCTGCGATCACGTCATTCTATCTGGTACTCGCCCCTCTCTGCCAGCTGACGTCCAAGTGTAAGACTCTCAACACCCCTACCAATTTCTGAAAAATCCAAGCAGCCATCACTTGATCCTATGGAGGGAAAGGAACCAAAGACATTATTCTGTTTTAAATTGATTGCCTGTTGTGGATGGATTGGATTGTATGGCCCTCGCAATGCTTTTGTTATAGGCTTTACTTGTATTCTTTTGGGCCGGTTGGCCTTTCGAGTAATAATATAATCATTACTCAAAAAGATAGTAATAATTATATATAACTATTCGAAATAGAAATAGAAAAAAAGAAAAAAAACCATGCGTTTGGGTTTACTGCCAACATGATTAACTTAATTAGATGATCTTTTGTGATTCCAATGACAACTGGAACAACGTGTCCTTGCCTCAAAACTACTTCCGTTAATGTTAATGAATGGCAACATCATCATGACAATGGTACCGCCAAGATCGTCAAAACTCAATCATGGAATATTACGTATGTTGGTGCAGACAGGGTTCCCTCGTGTGACTCCACTAATGACCAATTAAGTCCCAAATACTAGACGCTCAGTCATCCAATAATTCCAGGCCCTGCTTCCACTGTGCCACACTAAACCCTACGTCCATTCCTCCAGTAATGTCAGTGACTCATTCATCCTTAACGTCGAAATTATCGCTTCCATCCACAGTTCCACAATGCCCCCTTTTCATTGGGGGAGGGGGCAAGGGGTCCAAATGATGGTTCTCAACTAATTCTTTCCTAACAATTAGGGGCTTAAGCAAAAATAGAGAGGAAGAAGAGCCAAAAATTGGCTATAGGGTATCCTGGAATTATCACGTATGATCATTTTCTTTCTCCAAACGTAACCATGGGTTTTGAGGATGCATATATATATATATATATATATATATATATATATATATATATATCCATTGAATATTGTGTTCGTCAATTCTCTAAAAAAATTAAAATCGTGACGGTCGAATTTCACAAGTATTTTGATGAAATCATTTTACTATGTTGTAAATGATTTTAACTTATCCATATAAATCACCGATTAATTTTGAAAATAACCAATCATAGTTATCTTATTATATATAGAATATAATAATGAATTCCACAAATTTCGTATTGATTATCTTTCATAATAACGTCAATTTCTTATATTATAATCAATTATGTGTTGTTGATTTGTATTACAACTCGACTATTTACTATTTTATCTGTTGATGCCTTATATTACAATTCAACTATCCATTATTTTGTGTTGTTTACTTGTATTACAACTGATTTTCTATTATTTTATGTGCTGTTGGCTTGTATTACAATTCAACTCCCAACGTCCTTATTACTTAATGTCACTTTGTAACACAAAACTTATATTAAATAAAAGCGATGTATTACAAAGCAGCTACAATGTATTACAATATCTTGTATTGAACATTTACACCCATTCACCACTAAAAAATGTCAGAACACAACATATTATAATAATACGTTACATGTGTGTCTTCATATTTATTGTCTATAAACAACAAATCATGCATGCATTACAAAAAAAATATTTTTAATTACATAAAATCTTATGCAGTTGTAATTGATCATATACAATATACATATTAGATGCAATATATTATGTATTGCAAAGTATCTATGACACATTACATGTAATATTCAAAAAGTTTCACAAATCAGTTGTTACAAAATTTTATTTGATTTGTTACAAGAACCCATTTATTTATTGCAACTTACCTATAAAGCTGTTACAATTGTACACACTTATCATTGCAAACGTCATTCTATTTTGTTACAATAATTTTACAGATAGTAACATAGAGCCTTCTCTAATGTTAGGTACCGAATAGTTGGATTTATTTGGTTGGTCGTATCTTTTCGGATTCTTACGTACTTAATATGGATATTTATGGTTTTGAATATTTTGTTGCTTTATTACAATCAATCTACACATCTATATTTAGAATTTGTAGTTATTATTAGTTATTATCGCATTATAAATGTACTTGGATTACATTTATATTAAGCGCCTTCAATCTCGAAGCTGTTGTAATACCACTTTTGTTGGTATGAGTGGTATTTACCATATTCATCTAATCTTAATCTAATGGACTGTATTACATGCTCGTCACTCATTTTGTAATGTTACGACCCGAATCCGACCCCTCTAGGAACCCAGGTACGGCTCGCATCGACTAACCCCAAGACCTAGTCGTCCAACAAGAGACTATCCCAAATGTACGAAACAAACCACAAACCACGTATGCAAGTAGCTAAGCAATTTAAATAAAGCCAATAGCAGAAATTTAATTTAGATTCCAGAAGGATAACATGCCATAGGCAGAAAACATAATTACTAGCCATCACAACTAAGGAAAAAAGGCATAACGATAATAGTTCTCAACATATAACAGAAATACTTACTAACAACGAAAAATAACAGAAATCGAAAGGAAACAAGTAGAACTGGGTCTAGCACTCTCTGTAGCCGGAGGTGCTAGCTGCTCGACTCCCTGACCTATACACAGTTATATATGACTGTGGTCAGCTAACGCTGAGTAGAGTAGTATATTTAAAGTAGTTATAGCATTTAAAAACAGTAAAGAAAAGTAGTTTTGTGCATGCATTTATCCAATTATCCAATCATACAGTTAATTTACTATTAAGTGTTCATGAGCCATTTCTCTAACAAAGGTCCACAGTATCTCTTAATCTTCTTGTTCTCTAAGGGAACGATCTTGATTATAGTTTTTCCCGTGATGCAGGATGTACACTTGACACTTTCTTGGTTGAGAGAGCACCCCGTGGTAGTCCTACACCTGGTTTACCAACCCGAGGTCATGGTCGCAACATAGTGGTGACTACGGCACGTGCGATAAGCGCACGGGTAGCTACCCCGCACTAGCACGTTGTTAGTCGTTTCCCCTAACGAGTATGCCCAAACATACATCACAGAACAGAACAGAGGTCTCGCCCCTCAACAGTCTACATACCCTCACCCGACTATCCTAGTTTGCCCAGTGGGTCTTAACAGGAGTTGGTGTTGGGGGGCCAGTCCTAACCCCGAGCCCCATGGGGTGGCTAGCTTCCCTCGTATACAAAAGGAACAGTAGCTCTTCTTGATACTACGTACACGATGGCCAGCTCACTTCCATACCAATGAATAGTTGCTCTCCTCGATACCATGTACACGAGGACCAGCTCACTTCCCTTACTAAGTCCGAGCAACCGCTCGTAGGTAACATATTCCATCATTCCACGGATTTTCTACATCACGGTTTCAGTTTTCATTTAAATTCCCCGTAAGGTTCATGCATAGCTTTCTTTATGTCCGCAGCATCGAAATATCTCCATTCATGTCATGCTTAATTAAACACATAGCAGGTAGCTCATGGTTTCAAAATCTGGCAATTATCTCAGCAATCAATTATACAGGATCTAACATGTATTTCAATTCAAGTCATGGTTCAATAATAATAACAGGCAACTCATGATTTATCATATTCAGGAAACATCACAACAGATTAAGCATACATATTTCTCTAACTCAGCCCTAGGGTTCATTGCACATCCTAAGAGTTAAATCAAAAGTTCTAATGTAACATGCACTTCAATTTTATAATTCACAAGCCATAGCAAAAATCACTCTACCAAGGTAACCGGGAGATGTGAGGTCACAAACGGCGGACCTCGCAGCCTCCGCTAGTTCCGTGCACACAACGAACAGATGACCTACGAATGGTCAACACATACATTACTAACAATTCACATGACAGGAATGTGCTCAAAACAATTAGAACCAAACTCTATCACATTAGAAAATCCGACAGGAAGCCAACAGTATTTCATTTGCGAAAAACCGACCTCATTTGAGCTCTAAACAGGCTCAAACACACTTCTCGGTTCACCTGAATCAGTCCAAGCAGGCCGGTCCAACTAGATCGGCCGCCTGATACCTGGAATATTCCAAACAAGCTGATATCAAACGTTTGGAACAACTTTCAGACATCTTACATGACATCAGAATGCTTACCTTGTGTTCTGCACTGAAAACGGACATCTGGAACACCTTACAGTCGTCCAAGGGTCCTTCCAGACGTCTAGCAGTGCACTCAGACATCTGGGACGGGTATCAGTCGTCTGAAGAGATGTCCAGACGTCCTAAAGTGTCTGGGGATGTCCAGACGTCTGCGCCTCTTCCCAACGGCCCTGCACATGCACAGTGATGTGCAGTCACTCGCAGACTACGCGTACGAAAAATATAGGCGGACAGGACCTTACCGTTTGAATCTACTTTATCGAACGTCTGGTGCTACCTTCGGACATCCGATCAGATGTCTGTTGAGAGGTACAGGTGTCTGATATGTGGAGAAAAATCTCCCAGGGTCCTTCGCGAACCTTCCTCTCCTATCGGAAGACACCCACATCCTGTGCAACACACACATACCAAGGTGCTCAGCCTTACGTCTACTGGGCAGAGGAGAGCATCCTGAAAATCGTGCATAAGTCTCGAATAGGGCGTTACCTCAAATTCTGCCAGGTATCAGACGTCCGGTGATAGCTCCGGACATCCGATCATACGTTTGTTGGACTCCCCAAACATCTGGTTCTACGGAAAAATGACTCTGCAAAACCGTTCGCGAGTCCTTTCTCTTCGTGAAAGCACCCTGCACTAGGAAGCTACAGCAACAACGATGCTCCCTCAGCTCCACATGGATGCCCTCCCTCCAAGCTCCATCGCCAGCTCGCCCAAGCTCCTCCTTTTGCACTCAAACTCTCGCAGTGGGAGCTCCTTGTGCAAACAGGGAGGACACGGAGAGGAAGGGGAAAAAGTGGAGTTGTTGGTGGCATCGAGGGAGGAAACGGGAGAGGTAGTTGGCTCAGTGTTACGACCCGGTTCTCGAATCCCTATAGGTCCTGAGACTGGCTCAACTCGACTAATCCCAAGACCAGTCGTCCAACAAGAAATAACCAAAAAGCAGGAAAGTAAACAGCATTCACTATGCTAAGTAACTAACAATAAAAGAGTACAAGCAGTAAAGGAAGTAAAAGCTGCTAACAGTACATATCACCACCACAACAGTAAAGTAGAACAAAGTATAGAACAGAACGGTAACAACAGTCTAACTCACTAGCAAAAAGGAAGTACAACAACAACAGGAACTACTGCTGGGCTCGATTGGGCCCGGCACCCTCTGCAACCGGTGACTCGGGCTGCTCAACACCTGGACCTGAAAAGGGTTATGAGTAAACGGAGTCAGCGAACGCTGAGTAGAATGGTATCCAAACTAACTAAAGCAGTAAAAGCTAACAGGTAAATTTATCCTTTCCAATTATTTTATTTTACTAGTCATTTCCTTTTACCCATTGGTTTACTTTCATATCTCTTTCTTGATATCGAATGTTCCTCGTGGGAACGATCTTGATTGCAGTCTTTTCCAAAGAGTAGAAGGCGCACGTGGTGCTCTCTTGGCCGGGAGAGTTCCCTGTGGTAATTCTACACCCAGTCAACCACCCCGGGGTCACTGTCTAGATGTAGCGGTGACTACGGCACGTGCGATAAGTGCACGGGTAGCTACCCCGCACTGCCATGCGGTCAGTTGTTTCCGCTAGTGGGTACGCCTAAAGTACAGCACGGAATAGTATAGGGCCTAGCCCTCTCAATAACAGGGGTCTCGCCCCTCCACAGTCCACGTACCCTCGTCTTACTACCCCGATTTGCTTAGAGGGCCAAACAAAAGTCGGTGTAGGTTGGCTAGCTTAACCCTGAGTCCTATGGGGTGGCTAGCTCTCTCCCTACACTAATAGCTCTCCCCTATACTGTGTATGCGAGGGCCAACAGGAATCGATGTAGAGTGTCCATTCTTAACCCCGGGTCTCAACCCAAGGGCGGCTAGCTCCGCTCTACACTAAAAAAAGGGGACAGTCGCTCCCCCTTGGTACCAAGTACCCAAGGGCCAGCTCACTTCCCACTCACATTTCCAGGTCCATTCCATTTATCCACAGGAGCTCTAGTCCTAATTCCCCGTAGTGTTCATGCTTGTATTCACCATGTTGTAACATACCATGTTTCATCATTCACATTTCTATTCTCATATTATATACATGCAGCTCGTATTTCCACAATTAATATATGCAACAAGTTATATCACAGGTACTGCTAACTAGCACAGGCATTTCACATTTTACAGGCAGCTTGTATTTATCAACAGGCAGTTATTTACATTTCTATTCATTCATTTATGACTGCAATCTTAAACACACATACAAACAGTGTAAGTACTTCTCGTCCTAGGATTCATGCCACATCTTAGGTTTCTAGTTATCTAATTTCACATATGCATTCATGTTTTATAATTAAAACAATGGAAACCACTCTACCAGACAATCCGAGAGTACTGGGGGCTTGAACGATAGGTTCACGTGCCTCTATAGGCCCCGAGCACGCAACAGAGCGAACTCCTATACCAAGGGACACACCACAACAAAATGTTTAGAACAGTGTATAAGGCTTTCTAACATGTAGAGGAACTCACAAGGAAACCACATATATCTTGTTTGCGTAAAACTGACCTCAAATGGACCCTAAATGGGTCAAAAACATAATTGCAGACCTAAATCAGACGTTTGGTACAAGGTTCAGACGTCTTAAAAGTCACTAGGGTCTTACCTTAGGTTCCTGCATCGACTTCAGATGTCCAGAACCCCTACTTGACCGTCTGGACCCAACTCCAGACGTCCGACCTCTCCTCCAGTCGTCTGGAAGTGCTTTCGGTTGTCTAGTAAGCTGTCCAGATGTCCAAAACGTGTAGGAGGGCGTGCCCCATGCCTTCCCGAGGCTATCCCTACATGCGACAGACCATATCCTCTACATTTAGCTACGCAGATCGTAGCTGCGATGTGGCCTGCATGGCCGTAACCACAAGAGGTGCGTACCTTTGCGAAGCTCTACTTTCAGACGTTCGATGTTGTCACCAGACGTCCAACCTGTCATCTGGACAACACGCCAGACGTCTAATTCTAGAAAAAACCCACAACCAGACCGACCTCCTACTCCCTTCACTGCGCGTAGCCGCGGCCTCTCCTCCTCGCCTACAGCTCCGGCTGCAGCAAAGTGTTAGGGATGTCTCCCCCGATGCGCTCCTCCTCCCACACGCGTCGCTCCAGCCGTGCGTTCTCCGGCGAGCTCCAACGAGCTCTCAAGCTCAAGCTCTTCCTCCTCTCTTCACGTCACCTCTCCTCCTCGTTGCTCGCTCTTGTGCCCTCTCTCGTGCTTTCCCCTCTCGCTGCAATGGAGAGGAAGAAAGAAGGTGGTGGCAGTGGAGTAGGGAAGAGAGGAAGGGGGGGAGAGGGGTTATATAGGTAGTGGGGTTAGGGTTCGGGTGGAGGAGAGAAGAGGGAGAGAGAAAATAGTGATACTGTCTGTGCGCAGCCCACGCGCAGACGCGAAGTTACATATAAAATTTTCAATTTCCAGACGTCTGGGAAGGGGTCCAGATGTCTGACCAGGCGTCTGACTGACAGTCCAGATGTTTTAAAAGGCTGTGAACAAAATGGATCTTTACATCATAACAAACTTAAAGGAAGTTTCGTCCCCGAAACTTGAGCTAGTTAGGGTGTGGAAAAGAAAATATATACGCATAACAAACTTAAAGAGGACCGAAGCTGGTCCAAAAAGACGTATCCTCAAAAAGCTTCAAGTACCGCTCTCGCATCGTCGCCTCAGACTCCCAGGTAGCCTCCTCGTACTGCTGGCTCCTCCACAAGACCTTCACCAGGGGTACTTGCTTCCATCTCAAACTCGGATTGCTCTGTTTAGTATCTGCACTGGTCTCTCGGGGTAGGTCAGGTCGTCACCCACCTCGAGACTCTCGTGGCTCAGAATGTGACTAGGATCGGCGACGTACTTCCTGAGGTTGCACATGTGGAACATGCTGTGCACACCAGAAAGCTGGGGAGGAAGGGCAAGCTGGTAAAAAATAGGTCCTACCCACTCCAGGACCTCAAAGGGCCCTACAAACCTCAGCGCGAGCTTCCCTTTCACCCCAAAACACTGCAGGCCCTTCGTGGGCGAAACGCGAAGAAGGACGTGGTCCCCAACCTCGAATTGTACCTCTCTGTGCTTCTGATCGGCATAACTCTTCTGTCTGCTCCTTACAATGCGAAGTTGTCTGTGAATTTGCTCTATCACCTCCTGACTCTGCCGGATCAGCCTAGGGCCGACCTCCCACTTGGTCCCCACCTCAACCCAACTCAAGGGTGCAGTACACCTCCGTCTGTAGAGAGCCTCGTAGGGTGCCATGCCGATACTTGAGTGGTAGCTGTTATTATATGCAAACTCTGCCAGGGGTAAGTGCTCCTCCCAAGAGCCCCTCCAGTCTAGTACGCAGGCGCGTAAAAGGTCTTCAAGTGTTTGTATCGTACGCTCTGACTGTCAGTCCGTCTGGGGGTTGTACGCCGTACTGAACCTCAACCGTGTCCCCAAAGCCTGCTGAAACTCAGCCCACAATTGGGAAGTAAAATGGGTATCCCGGTCGGATACAATCTCACGCGGAACTCCGTGTAGACGTACCACATCACGAATATACCTCTCTACCAACTACGCTAGTCCCAAGGTGACTCGGATCGACAAGAAACGTGTCATCTTCGTCAATCTGTCTACAATCACCCAGACAGCGTCGTGTCCTCGCTGGGTAATGGGTAAGTCCACCACCAAGTCCATGGTGGTGCTCTCCCACTTCCACTCTAGCATAGGAAGTGGCTGCAATGGCCCTGCAGGCCTCTGATGCTCGACCTTCACCTGCTGGCACACCAAACACTATTGCACGAACTCACTTACATCCTGCTTCATCCCTTTCCACCAAAAATCACGTCTCAGATCATGATACATCTTCGTGTTCTGATGAGTGGGTACTTATCATGGCTAAAAAGCTAAAGTTAAGCTAGACACTAAGTAAAACAATATCAAATTAACAAATAAAAAGGGTTAAGTGTGGGAATTGAAGAAAAAGACCTAAAACCTTTACTCTGTGTTAAAACTTCATAATTAGGTCACAAAACGAGATATTCTGAAAGCAAAGTACAAATGATGATCCATGCGTCAATTGAACACATAAACAAGTTTGAAAGGCCAAATCATAAGTATAATCAATGTCTTAAATGTTCAATTAAGAACATATAAAAATTTGAAGGCAATTGGACATCATTTAGGTTATGAAATAGGTAGT
This sequence comes from Thalassia testudinum, assembly GCA_037157565.1. Lineage (NCBI taxonomy): Eukaryota > Viridiplantae > Streptophyta > Magnoliopsida > Alismatales > Hydrocharitaceae > Thalassia > Thalassia testudinum. The sequence continues at coordinate 17,429,666 of JAZHRO010000026.1, read as the reverse complement.
TTACACTTAGGTCCTTCATGCATTACACTTTCGCCCTTAAAAACTCCCCTTTGGACCTATTTGTAAGCCGCAGGGACCCTTCTTAAATGCTGCAGGGCCCTTCCGGTTGTAGTTCTTTTCACTTATGGGCCTGCACGCAATTCTTCTACCCCTTCATTCAAGGGTCTGTCTGCAATTTTCCGTTATTTCAGAGAGAGGCCTGCTGCTCTTCGCACGCACTGTAGCGTGCGAAGAACACGACCAATCTCAGCCATTCGTCGCTCTTCATTATCTTGATCTGTGGTTGGATTCGAATAGAAGCTTTGCGCGATTCGACACGTGAGATCACCCCTCTCCCCATATCTCATCTGACGATCAGATTTTGTGCTTAGCTCACCGCGCACTCTGCCCCTCTCATCCTTGCCGCCGGTTGCATCTTGATTATCCTCACCTGCGCGGTGATCTCAGCCACTGAGCATGCTACTTAAGCACCTCAGTGGTGTTGCGCGCAAGGGATCGCTCTCTCCTATACCTCTTAGCGATCATTCGTCCACTCCAGTTTCCCCTCCCCATCAAGCCTCTGATTTCACAGCCACCGGCTGTGAAATCATCACCTTCTCTCGACCTCCTCGTCGCTAAGGACTTCGTAGCACCTGAGGACGACCCTGGAGCCTCACTAGCAGACTCTTCCCTCCGCTGGAGTCATCTTCCTCCTTTCTTCCTCCTTAGCCACCGGCTAAGGACCCATAGGTCCCATTCTTCCTGTTAGATTAGGTTTATAATTCTGCATATTAGTTTTAGCTGTAGTTAAGTAGTTTAGAGTAGAATTAAGGTAATTGCTAATGCTTAATTTCTCTATAGGATAAAGTAGCTGTAGCAGTAGAATTAGGCTTAAATTTTCCCCCCTCACCTCCTTTGATCATTCCAGATCAGAGGGGAAGATTTCATATATCCATGTTTTCAAATTCTCTACCTCCCCATACTGTCATATCCATTTCTGATTTTCCACGACATGTTTTTCATCTTCTACCCATACACTCTGACCCAATTTCAGATCTGATTGGTTTTCACCTCAGATCTGAAATTGGCGTCAACAAGCACTTAAGGGGCTTCCCACTCACCTCACTCTTTGTCACAAAAGCCCCTGATTTTGGGTCAAAATTTTCAGTTTGTCAGATTTCTCCTCAATGTGGATTTTAAGGATTTTTCTTTTTCGTTTTACTACCTGATCTGACTAATTGAATGAAGTTGATTTGAATTCCCTATTGGCAAGGAATCTGAGAGGATTTCTGGTGACAGAAATCATCTCAGAAGAGCCATACATAATTCTGGTTTGATAATGTCTTGAATGCATTGAATGCAAGTCAGATCTAAGGATATTTACTTTGGTAATTTGAAGTCTAATCTTTCATTCATAAGTGTGTTTTGAATGGCTGTTTGGTGATTTCCTAACCTAAGGAGTTCTTAATACTTCTTAAGGTTTCATGAAACTGGGATCTGATCTAATGGCTTTAACTGATTGAATTGACTCTTCCTTCATGCTGTCTATAGCATTAGGAAGAGCTAATTCAGTGATATTCGTGGATTTCATCTGAAATGGAGTTTTTGATGAGGGTTTTTGGCATTTGAATTAAGGTATTTAGTGATTTAGTGAGGCATTAAACCCTTGTCAGATTTGGGATTGACTGATTTTCTTTTCAATTTGGATTTGTTTGACTCTGATTGTAACGAACGCGTGCCCCAGACGTCTTTTAAGACGTCTGGGAGGTGGCCCAGACGTCGGACCAGACGTCTGGGATCGTTTCCAGACGTCTGGAAATCCGTTATCTTCCACACGCCCGGGTCGTCTGTGCGCCTGAGTGTGCAGACCCACATATTCGTTTATTCCCTGCGGCTGCAGATGCCCTGCCGCGTCCTCTCTCCTCCTCGCACGGCCTTAAAAGGCCACGCCTCCCCTCACTTCCGTCACCACCGTCTCCTCCCTCTTCTCCTTCAGCCAGTGAGCGTGAGTGCGAGCGCGAGGGCGGCAGCGGCAGCCGCAGTGAGCGCGGAGGAGGTGCTGCGTGCGAGAGCGGAGCACTGCCGTGAGGGCGACCTCGCCGGGGCTGCTAGGGCCGGCCGGCGAAGGGCGCAGGGGGCGCGGAGCGACGCGGAGGGGGGACTGCTGCTGTCTGAGCAGCAGGCGCGCAAGGTGCTACGCGGGCGGCGTCACGAGCGGAGGACGACTGGCGCCCTGATTCTGGAAAAATTTCCAGAATCAAACGTCTGGGTTGATAGCCAGACGGCGAGGGCGACGTCATGAAGACCATCCAGACGTCTGAAAGGTGAGTTTTCCGTCTCCTTCTTCCTTCCTGTCGACTGACCGTACTGAGGGAGGGAGATGGGTGTGCGCAGGCTAGGTGATTCGCCATCCATCGCAAAGCAGACGTCTGGCAGTAGTACCAGACTGTCGAAGCGACCTCCAGACGTCCGAGGTGACCATCGGACGTCTGGGAGCTAGGCCAGACGTCCCCGCAGACTTCTGGACATCTGGGAAACCACGCTGAACAAGGTAATTCTCTGATCCACTTTTTAAGACGTCTGGAAGAAGTTCCAGACGTCTGATTTTGCACAGTGTCGTCGTTTTCGACCCGTTTAGGGCCCGTTCGGGTTCCGTTTTCCGCGATTCGAGTTGCATTCTTTTCGAAATTAATTCCTCTACCCGTCTACAGTAGCTATACACTGTTTTAAGATACTCCTTGTGTTTGATCCTTGTGATAGGACCCCGTTCTGTTGCAGTCTCGAGGGTCGCGGAGGCAAGCGGGATTCCTGACCACGCCCCCATTTCTCCCGTTGTACCTGGTAGAGTGGCTTTAAGTTATTAATAAAATCTGTTAAATTATGGAACCATAAATAGAACCTAGGACATTGCATGAATCCTAGGAATGAGAAATAGATGGAATGATAGCTCCTAGGTGTTGCATGAATCCTAGGGCTGAAAAACTAGATTGTATGATAGATCCTAGGATATGGCATGAATCCTAGGATGGGAAAACTAGTGGAATGTATAATACTGCAGTCTTGGAAAATGGAAAGAGATATAAAGCTGCCTGTAATTTGAATTAACAGCTGCCTGTTGTGAATAAATAACGTGGTTGAGAACATGGATTGTAAGAATGTGAAACTGGAAAGTGAAACCTGGATGTTTGAGTAAAAAGGATGGAACCCTACGGGAAAGTAGGAGTAGAACTCCTGGAAAGTGAATGGAATAGTATTGGGGAAGTGAGCTGGCCCTTGAGTACGGAGTACCAAGGAGAGCGACTGTCCCCCTGTTTAGTGCAGAGCGGAGCCAGCCGCCCCAGGGACCCGGGGTTAGGACTGGCCACTCTGTACCAACTTGCTAGCCCTCGCGTACGTAGTACCAAGGAGAGATACTAGTGTAGGGAGGTACTAGCTACCCCACGGGCCCCGGGGTTCTGCTAGCCTCCCACACCGACTTGTTAGGCCCGCTAGGGCAAACGAGGGTAGTTAGGCGAGGGTGCGCGGACTGTGGAGGGGCAAGGCCCCGGTTTGGTTACTGTGGAGGGGTTGGACCCCTATTACTGAGAGGGCTTTGCCCTAGACTGGTTCCGTGCTGTGCTTTGGGCTCACCCGTTAACGGAAATGACTGACCGCGTGCCAGTACGGGTTAGCTACCTGTGAGTTTATTGCGCGTGCCGTAGTCACCGTTACGTCTGTCAGTGACCTTGGGGTGGTTGACTGAGGGTAGGATCACCACAAGGGACTCTCCCGGCCAAGAGAGCACCACGTGCTACTTGTACTTTTTGGAAAAGACTGCAATCAAGATCGTTCCCACGAGGAACATTCGAGATCAAGAAAAAGATCTGAGGAATAAATGAAATAGTGAGACAATTGAAAGATGTGAATAAAGAAAGTAATCGAACATAACAGCTACTGTACACTCTACTGTTGTCTTTAGTTTAGTTGCCACTCTACTCAGCGTTTTGCTGACGTGTTACACTCGTTACCTTTTTCAGGACCAGGTGTTGAGCATCCAGGGTCAGCGGCTGCAGAGGACACTGGGCCGAGTAGGGTCCAGTAGAGTTACCACTGTCTCTTATACCTCTTTTTGTTACGTTGTAGTAAGTAGTTCTTGTTTCCGCTGTACTTTATTTACCTACAGTTCAAATTATATTATGAATGTTGTTCTACTGTTATGGTGGTACATACTGTGGTAGTTTCTTTCCTTACTGTTGTACTTTCTTACTGTTAGTTATATTCATGCTGAATGTGGTTTATTTTACTGCTCTTTTGGTTACTTCCTCGTTGGACGACTAGGTCTTGGGATTAGTTGAGTCGGTCCGGTTCTCGTGTCTCGTAGGGACTCGGGAACCGGGTCGTTACAAGATGGTATCAGGGCAAGGTCGTCCCGAGAAGTGAATCAATTGACTGGAAAATAACCAATTCACATGCTTATAGCTAGAGTAGCCACCACAACCTATCTCTTGACATGAGTTCTTAGACGTTTCCGTTCAGTATCATTCCGTAGTGATGTGTTCCGTTTTGTTTCGCGTCTCCTTACAGGAGATGCCTCGTCGCGAGACTAGTGAGGCTGGCCGCGGGCGCGGCCGAGGACGAGGTCGGCGAGGTGGAGGTGCTGTTGTTGACGTCTCGGTGGACCAGCCACCACTCCCGGGCATCCAGGCCCAGGACCTCGCCAGACTGATACGGGACATTGTGCGAGAGGAGCTCCACCCACCGCCCCGAGCACCTCCTCCTAGGGCTGCAGAGGGGGAGTCCTCTGTGGGACCACGCGACGGACACGGCGCTGGACACGAGGGAGGGGATGGGCCGCTGCCGCCCCCACCTTCCTCCGACACTTCTGTACACGAGGCACCTTCGCCTGGAGGTGCACCAGCACCTCCCCTACAGCGCCACTTCGAGCTTCTCGGACAGTTCCGGAAGCTGAAGCCCCTCTCCTTCAAGGGGGATGAGGACCCGACCGAGGCAGAGGACTAGCTTGAGCAGCTGGAGAAGATCTTCGACACCCTTCGCCCCCCGGTGGAGTGCCGCGTGGCCTTTGCCACGTACCAGTTGGAGAGTGCGGCACACCGGTGGTGGAGGGCGGTCCGGGGATAGGAGAGGGACGAGCCGACGTGGGACCAGTTCATCACCCTCTTCTGCGAGCAGTACTTTCCCCAGACGTGGCAGGACCATAGGAGGCGGGAGTTCCACACTCTCCGCCAAGGGACGTTGACTGTGAGCACGTACCGCACGCGTTTCTTGGAGCTGTCCCGCTTTACAACGACAGCGGTAGCCACTGAGGAGGAGCGCCTTTGGAGGTTCACCGAGGGGCTCCGGCCTGCGATCCGGGGGTATGTCAAACCCCTGAAGCTGCCTACATTTTCGAGGGTGGTAGAGGCAGCTATCACTTACGAGGAGACCAACCCGTCCGCAAGAGACACCGACGGCGGGCGGAAGAGGCCCTTCCAGCCAGACTTTTCACAGGGCCGGCGAGAACGGAGACATGTGGCGTTCGCAGGAGAGCCGTCACGTTGTGCAGGGCCATCAGTGGCCTTTGGGGGCCCTCGACAGGGGCCAGTCGCCAGCACCGGACCCCCGCCTAGCCAACAGCTGAACAGGGTCACCATCAAGAACAGATATCCGCTGCCGAGGATCGACGATTTGTTTGACCAGTTGCGGGGTGCCACGGTGTTTTCCAAGATAGGCTTGAGGTCTGGATACCACCAGTTGAGGATCAGGGAGACCGACGTCTCCAAGACAGCTTTCCGCACCCGGTACAGACACTACGAGTTTTTGGTCATGTCGTTTGGGCTGACCAATGCCCCCGCTGCTTTCATGGACCTGATGAACCGGGTGTTTAGACCGTACATGGACCAGTTCGTGGTGGTTTTCATAGATGATGTACTCATCTATTCTAGAGATCGGACGCAGCACGGACAGCACTTGCGGATGGTTCTGGACACTCTGAGACGACGCCGGCTGTACGCTAAATACAGCAAGTGCGAGTTCTGGTTGAGGGAGGTGACCTTCCTAGGTCATGTGATCTCTGGAGATGGCTTGGCGGTGGACCCAGCCAAGGTCGAGGCAGTGCTCAGGTGGGAGAGACCGCGTTCAGTCACTGAGATTAGCAGTTTTCTGGGACTGGCAGGCTACTACAGACGATTCATCAGAGGATTTTCGCAGATTGCGCGTCCTATGACACAGTTGACCCGGAAGGACGTGCCTTTCGCTTGGACAGACGCCTGTGAGGCGTGTTTTCTGGATCTGAAGGAGAGGTTGACCTCGGCTCCCGTGCTCACCATCCCTGACAGTAGTGGTGGGTTCGTGGTGTACACGAATGCCTCCTTGCAGGGGTTAGGAGGTGTACTCAAGTAGAGGGGTCACGTTGTCGCTTACGCTTCGTGACAACTGAAGCCCCATGAGCATACCTACCCTACCCACGACCTAGAGTTGGCAGCTGTTGTCTTCGCGCTGAAGACCTGGAGGCACCACTTGTACGGTGAGACCTTCGAGATTTTTACTGATCACAAGAGCCTCAGATACCTTTTTGATCAGAAGGAGCTCAACATGAGACAGAGACGTTGGTTGGAGCTCCTGAAGGACTACGACTGCAGCATCTCCTACCACCCGGGAAAGGCCAATGTGGTGGCTGACGCCTTGAGCCGTAAGGCGCCCGCACGCTTGGCCAGTCTACAGTTACAGAGTTGGAGCCTTTTGGAGGAGGTGGGCAGTTGGCGACTTCTAGAGTTACGAGGGCACTGTGGGGCAGTGACGGTGACACGGCAGACCAGGCCAGAGCTGATAGACCGCATCATCACAGGGCAGATGGCCGATCCGTACTTGCAGTCTTTGCGTGACAGAGTACTGTCAGGAGACCCTGGGGACTTCTCTTTCACAGACCAGGTGCTACGCTTGAGGGGATGGTTGTGCGTTCCCAAAGGCGAGGAGCTGTTGAGAGAGCTCTTGACTGAGGCACACAGTTCCAGATTCACCATAAATCTCGAAAATACAAAAATGTACCACGACTTGAGACGCGAGTTTTGGTGGAGAGGGATGAAGTGGGATGTGGGTGAGTTCGTGCAGCAGTGTTTAGTGTGCCAGCAGGTGAAAGCCGAACACCAGAGGCCTGCAGGGCCGCTTCAGCCGCTTCCAGTGCCAGAGTGGAAGTGGGAGAGCATCACCATGGACTTGGTGGTGGGCTTACCTGTTACCCAGCGGGGACACGACGCAGTCTGGGTAATAGTGGATAGACTGACGAAGATGACGCGTTTCTTGCCGATCCGAGTTACTTTGAGACCAGCACAGTTGGCAGAGAGGTATATCCGTGATGTCGTACGACTACACGGAGTTTCGCGAGAGATCGTATCCGACCGGGATACCCGCTTTACGTCCCAGTTTTGGGCTGAGTTTCAGCAGGCCTTGGAGACGAGGTTGAGGTTTAGCACGGCTTACCACCCCCAGATGAACAGACAGTCTGAGCGCACGATACAGACACTTGAGGACCTTTTGCGTGCCTGTGTACTGGACTGGAGGGGCTCTTGGGAGGAGCACCTGCCCCTGGCAGAGTTTGCATACAACAACAGTTATCACTCGAGCATCGGCATGGCTCCCTACGGACGGAAGTGTACGGCACCCTTGAGTTGGGTGAGGTGGGGACCAAGTGGGAGGTTGGCCCCAGGTTGATCCGGCAGAGTCAGGAGGTAGTTGAGCAAATCCACAGACGACTCCGCACTATCAGGAGCAGACAGAAGAGCTATGCGGATCGGAGACGTAGAGAGGTGCAGTTTGAGGTTGGGGACCACGTTTTCCTTCGTGTTTCGCCCATGAAGGCCTTACAGCGGTTTGGGGTGAGAGGGAAGCTTGCGTCGAGGTTTGTGGGGCCCTTTGAGGTCCTGGAGCGGGTTGGACCCGTTGCTTACAGACTTGCCCTTCCCCCGCAGCTTTCTGGTGTGCACGACGTGTTCCACGTGTCCAACCTCAGGAAGTACGTAGCCGACTCCAGTCACGTACTGAGTCATGAGAGCGTCGAGGTGGGCCACGACCTGACCTACCCCGAGCGGCCAGTGCAGATCCTAGACCGAGCCGTCCGCAGTTTGAGACGAAAGCAAGTACCCCTGGTAAAGGTTTTGTGGAGGAGCCAGCGGTACGAGGAGGCTACCTGGGAGCCTGAGGCGGCAAAGCGGGAGCGGTACCCAGAGATTTTCGCGGGTATGTCTTTTCGGACCGGCTTCAGTCCTCTTTGAGTTTGTTATGGTTAATTGGACATCTTTTCCCGCACCCTAGTTGGTGCAAGTTTCGGGGACGAAACTTCCTTTGAGTTTGTTATATTGTAACGAACGCGTGCCCCAGACGTCTTTTAAGACGTCTGGGAGGTGGCCCAGACGTCGGACCAGACATCTGGGATGGTTTCCAGATGTCTGGAAATCCGTTATCTTCCACACGCGCGGGTCGTCTGCGCGCCTGAGCGTGCGGACCCGCATATTCGTTTATTCCCTGCGGCTGCAGACGCCCTGCCGCGTCCTCTCTCCTCCTCGCACGGCCTTAAAAGGCCACGCCTCCCCTCACTTCCGTCACCACCGTCTCCTCCCTCTTCTCCTTCAGCCAGTGAGCGTGAGCGCGAGCGCGAGGGCGGCAGCGGCGGCCGTAGTGAGCGCGGAGGAGGTGCTGCGTGCGAGAGCGGAGCTCTGCCGTGAGGGCGACCTCGCCGGGGCTGCTAGGGCCGGCCGGCGGAGGCCGCAGGGGGCGCGGAGCGACGTGGAGGGGGACTGCTGCGGTCTGAGCAGTAGGTGCGCGAGGTGCGACGTGGGCGGCGTCGCGAGTGGAGGCCGAGTGGCACCCTGATTCTGGAAAAATTTCCAGAATCAGACGTCTGGGTTGATAGCCAGACGGCGAGGGCGACGTCTTGAAGTCCATCCAGACGTCTGAAAGGTGAGTTTTCTGTCTCCTTCTTCCTTCCTGTCGACTGACCGTACTGAGGGAGGGAGATGGGTGTGCGCAGGCTCGGTGATTCGCCATCCATCGCGAAGCAGACGTCTGGCAGTAGTACCAGACGGCGGAAGCGACCTCCAGACGTCCGGGGTGACCATCGGACGTCTGGGAGCTAGGCCAGACGTCCCCGCAGACTTCTGGACGTTTGGGAAACCGCGCTGAACAAGGTAATTCTTTGATCCACTTTTTAAGACGTCTGGAAGAAGTTCCAGACGTCTGATTTTGCACAGTGTCGTCGTTTTCGACCCGTTTAGGGCCCGTTCGGGTTCCGTTTTCCGCGATTTGAGTTGCGTTCTTTTCGGAATTAATTCCTCTACCCGTCTACAGTAGCTATACACTGTTTTGAGATACTCCTTGTGTTTGATCCTTGTGATAGGACCCCGTTCTATTGCAGTCTCGGGGGTCGCGGAGGCACGCGAGATTCCCGACCACGCCCCCATTTCTCCCGTTGTACCTGGTAGAGTGGCTTTAAGTTATTAATAAAATCTGTTAAATTATGGAACCATAAATAGAACCTAGGACATTGCATGAATCCTAGGAATGAGAAATAGATGGAATGATAGCTCCTAGGTGTTGCATGAATCCTAGGGCTGAAAAACTAGATTGTATGATAGATCCTAGGATATGGCATGAATCCTAGGATGGGAAAACTAGTGGAATGTATAATACTGCAGTCTTGGAAAATGGAAAGAGATATAAAGCTGCCTGTAATTTGAATTAACAGCTGCCTGTTGTGAATAAATAACGTGGTTGAGAACATGGATTGTAAGAATGTGAAACTGGAAAGTGAAACCTGGATGTTTGAGTAAAAAGGATGGAACCCTACGGGGAAGTAGGAGTAGAACTCCTGGAAAGTGAATGGAATAGTATTGGGGAAGTGAGCTGGCCCTTGAGTACAGAGTACCAAGGAGAGCGACAGTCCCCCTGTTTAGTGCAGAGCGGAGCCAGCCGCCCCAGGGAACCGGGGTTAGGACTGGCCACTCTGTACTGACTTGCTGGCCCTCGCGTACGTAGTACCGAGGAGAGCTACTAGTGTAGGGAGGTACTAGCTACCCCACGGGCCCCGGGGTTCTGCTAGCCTCCCACACTGACTTGTTAGGCCCGCTGGGGCAAACGAGGGTAGTCAGGCGAGGGTGCGCGGACTGTGGAGGGGCAAGGCCCCGGTTTGGTTACTGTGGAGGGGTTAGACCCCTGTTACTGAGAGGGTTCTGCCCTGGACTGGTTCCGTGCTGCGCTTTGGGCGCACCCGTTAACGGAAACGACTGACCGTGTGCCAGTACGGGTTAGCTACCTGTGCGTTTATCGCGCGTGCCGTAGTCACCGTTACGTCTATCAGTGACCTTGGGGTGGTTGACTAAGGGTAGGATCACCACGGGGGACTCTCCCGGCCAGGAGAGCACCACGTGCTACTTCTACTTTTTGGAAAAGACAGCAATCAAGATCGTTCCCACGAGGAACATTCGAGATCAAGAAAAAGATCTGAGGAATAAATGAAATAGTGAGACAATTGAAAGATGTGAATAAAGAAAGTAATCGACATGTTAAGTAAGACATTATCACCATCTTGAATGGCTCACATAGCATATACAAATAAAAATCAATGAGGTGGTAAACTGTGAGGACACCTGGCCTACTTTTGCAAAATGCTGATGCCATTGGTTACAATTGTGCACTACCTATCCAGTAATTTGACTAGAAGATTCTGAAACTATCACCTGAGAAGAAGGCATGGACAACAAGAATTCCTTAGTGTCCTTACTTCCATAAACCATATTTTCCATCTCGAAATGAACACCACAATCCTTGGCAAGAAGCAACATAAAGGACTTGGGCTCTTCCATTGTAGGATAACAAGGAAATTGTTCTTGCTTCTGCTCTAATGGGTGAGAATTTTGGTTTTGGTTATAGGTATCCACATAATAGCATTGCTTTTCCCTGGCCACCCTCTTCCTTTGAGCTTCCTTAATAACAGAGTTAGAAGGAACACTTGGTTTCTTGCAAATTAGTTCATCCTCCATAAATAATTGGGAAGCAAAGCTTTCTTGAACAGGTTGAGCTGGAAATGTAGTGGACAGAGGAGGCATATTCATCTGAACAGATGGGTTATATGATGCCAACATTGATGTAATTGCATCTATTTCATCCAAACTTGAAGGTATGAAGTTTTTGGTAATACGAGTCAAAAAAATTACCATCATCACCTTTCCATTGGTGTAATTCTACTGGCACATCACAATGGCTTAAACATTCATTAACACTTTCCTCCATAGAGATAAATTGGGCATGGGTAAATGGTTTTGTTTTACAATCCCCTTCAAAGTATGGAGCAAGGAGAAGCTAAGAAACATATGAATCAGATCTTTCACTGGACAGAGTAGGCGCTATGGATGTAAAACAGTTACTTGCTTTGGGTTTGCTTTCATGCACATCACTAACTTCATAACTTCATACATGTTGATTAACAAGGGTTGGCTTCAGCTGAACTTGGTTTTGTGGTTGATTACTATGTTTGAAAGATGAGGAGACCATCCTCTTTGATTGTTGTGCTTTTTTGCTTCCACATTCGAAAATAGTGCATTTCGATCAATGAAAGTACACTTTTGAATAAACATTTCATATCCTCGATTCGCCCATCGACCTGCAGCATTTATGCTCTATGATAGCCCGTACTAGCTTTATTTTTGTTAATTTTTCATGAACTATGGATTCCTTGTTTGACCATGACCACTCTAGATTGATAGCCCGCATCACCTCAAAGTAAGTCCCCCATCTGCCTATGACTCCTCCAATCTAAGTTTTAATATCGCCATCAACTTTTGTTTTCTCTCCTACAATGTAATGCTCTCCAACTTGATGATGTTTTACAACAATTGTCTCAACCATAATTGGAGTTGATAAATGGTGATCCCCATGAGAATTTGTATTTTCTTTGTATTCATCTTTGACTGTAAGAGAAGTCAAACTTGTCTATATGTAGAATTCATGCAAGAACCTTTGTTATCTCTCTCAAAGCACATGAGACTGATTGCACAGTATGTATTATCTATTATAAATATTATCTCTACATTTTTTAATTCATTCGTATCTTGTTTTGCAATTTTCTACAAGAGCGTTAACTTCCTATATATAGAAGGATGGTCCCTGTTGACGACTGAAGATCTAGAGTCTTTAATTATAACATGGGAGGAACTCCAAAGCCTCTTCGCAGTCACCTGCAAAAGCATGAAAGGCAATGAGATTTCCCCTACTCTATCCAGCCTCTTCACTATACTAAAGGAACTGAAATTGGCACCTCAGTCACAATCCACCCTTTTGTTAGTTGCACTTAGAAAAGAGGATTTAGATGCATTTCAATGTCTTTAACAGGAAGAATCAATTTCTTAACAGTTCTTCTTGTGGTGTTGTTATTGGAACTTAGGAGGAAAATGTAACACTCATATTATATATAACAAGAAGAATCTAATGCTATTATTGATGTTCTTCTTAACGGTTCTTTTTCTCAGATGCAAACTATTATTTCAGTGAAGAGATTGACTAGGTTTCGATGTGTGTTCCCCTATGATTAACCCATAGTTTGTGTATCTCTAATTTTTCCTCAGAAATTTAGTGTGCTAACGATGCAGAGATGAAAGTCCAAGTAGATTATATTTGAAGTGTGAATTGTGGCATCACATGATGCCCTCATGAGCTAGACAAAAATATGGTTTAAGAGGTGGATCTAAACAGAGTTCCTACTCTGTTTAGAAGATTAATGATTTTATACAAGCCACTGACTAATGGTAATCTTGGCTCCTTAATTACATCCAACTACGAGTAGTGGTTCAAATTAAATGTAGAAACTCTTTGCTCTAGTTCTACAATATTTGTAGATTTCTTAAAAAAGTACTTCACAACCAGCATAGTAATAGTGAAGTGTTTTAACATCGAAGAATTTGATTTGGATTTTCAATGACAAAATTTTCCAAGAATGTGAACAGAAGGATCTCAATTGAATTGTCGTTTGATACGCGAAGCAAATTAAAGGTAACATATGGCTTTTCCGAATAGAGGAGACTAAACAATAGAACCAAACAAAAAGAAAAAAGCACAAAGAAGATGCCCTTTCTCACACGCTCTCTTTATTTGTATTAGAGTTAAGGACCCCCTTCACATAATTAATTTAACAAATTAGGTATAAATGCATTAGGACTCATGACTTGGTATACCAATGTATATATATACTTGGGTACTTGTGTTAAGAACTTAAATTATTTGCTAAAAAATTTAACTATGTGTTATTGATTTAAATTATGTGCTGTAAACTTAAATAATATGTTCCTAACTTATATAATGTGTTATGACTTGGTATACCAATGTATATATATACTTGGGTACTTGTGTTAAGAACTTAAATTATTTGCTAAAAAATTTAACTATGTGTTATTGATTTAAATTATGTGTTGTAAACTTAAATAATATGTTCCTAACTTATATAATGTGTTATACTCATACAAATCTCAAAATGCCCATGACTTAACATATTTGTATCTAACTTCATAATCTGTATATTGCTTACCATCATGAGTAACTTGTGTTAAAAAGTTTAATAATTTGCTCAAAAATTAAACTATATGTCACTGATTTAAATTATATGTTATAAACTTAAATAATATTTCTAATTTAAATAATGTGTCACACTCAAACACAACTCAAAATGCACATGACTTAACATATTTGTAACTAACTTCACAAACTCTATATTGTTCACCATTGTGGGTAACTTATGTTAAAAATTTAAATTATTTGTTCAAAACTTAAATTATGTGTCACTGATTTAAATAAATTGTTGTAAACTTAAATAATACATCCCTAACTTAAATAATGTGTCACATTTATACAAATCTCAAATTGCACATGACTTAAACTATTTGTGTCTAAGTTGACAAAGTCTATATTAATAACCATGTAGGTAACTTATGTTGAAAACTTAAATTATTTGTTCAAAACTTAAACTATTTGTCACTAATTTAAATAATTTGTTATAAACTTAATTAATATGTCACTAACTTAAATAATGTGACACACTCATACAAACCTCAAAATGCACGATTTGAACTATTTGTGTCTAAGTTGATAGTGTATATCACTGACCATAGTGGGTACTTACGATAAAAACTTAAATTATGTCACTGAATTAAATAATTTGTTGTAAACATAAATTATATGTCACAAACTTAAATAATGTGTCACACTCGTACACAACTCAAAATGCACATGACTTAACTAACATATTTGTATCTAACTTCACAAACTCTATATTGCTCACCATTGTGGGTAACTTGTGTTAAAAACTTAAATTATTTGCTCAAAACATAAACTATGTGTCACGGATTTAAATAGTTAGCTGTAAACTTAAATAATACATCCCTAACTTAAATAATGTGTCACACTCATACAAACCTCAAATTACACACGAGTTAAACTATTTATGTCTAACTTGACAAAGTCTATATTGCTAACCATAGTGGGTAACTTATGTTAAAAATTTAAATTATTTGTTCAAAACTTAAACTACTTATCACTAATTTAAATCATTTGTTGTAAACTTAAATAATATGTCACTAACTTAAATAATATGTCACACTCATACAAGCATCAAAATGCACATGACTTGATCTATTTGTGTCTAAGTTGACAGAGTATATATTGCTAACCACAGTAACTTGTTAGCAAATGACTTAACCACAGAGTATATTTGACAGAGTAATAATTAACCAGTAACTTGTGTTAAAACCTTAAATTATTTGTTCAAAACTTAAATTATAAGTCACTGGTTTAAATTATGTGTTGTAGACTTAAATAATATATTCTTAATTTAAATAATGTGTCACACTCACACAACTCAAAATGCACATGACTTAGCATATTTGTATCTAACTTCACAAACTCTATATTGCTTACCATTGTGGGTAACTTGTGTTAAAAACTTAAATTATTTGCTTAAAACTTAAACTATATATCCCTGATTTAAATAATTTGTTGTAAACTTAAATGATATATCATGAACTTAAGTAATGTGTCACACTCATACAAGCCTCAAATTACACAAGGCTTAAACTATTTGTATCTAAGTTGACAAATTATATATTGGTAACCATAGTAGGTAACTAATCAGCTTCTTATCTGGACTGCTAATTATTTATTAATTATGTCGTCATTTGTTTTTGTAGTATAATTACAATCTAGACAAATGTCAATAATTTTATTTATTTACATAATTTTTACTGATTTATTTCATATCATTCACTGGGAGGCAGTTATTAATATACATCACTCTTTATGTTCCAAAAATACTATTATATTCAAAAAATATTAATTCCAATTTACAAATGAATTAATAAATCCAAGAATGAATGAATTGAGTTAATTATGTACAAAAAGAATCAATTAATGCTGATTACTATGCCTCAAACATATTTACAATTAAGTAGGCATCAAAAATAATATAACACTACTCTATGTTAGTTATTATAACGATATTAATTAATACCTAAGTATAAGTACAAAAATACTAACGAAATGTACTAAAGTAAACTCTAATAACACAAACTATCTATACTGACACATAATGTACTTACAGTGACAGTTATATACGTCACCAAAGCCTTCGAAAACTTATGTACATTGTGTTAGGCAAAAAGTGCAAACTTTACTAACATATAATCTACCTACAGTAACGGATATAAATGTTGTTAAAGCCTTAACTTTGCAAATTATTTGATTGGTGGGCGAAAGGCTCTTTGCAGGATCAACAACCCACCAGGGGTCAGATCGGTACTTAAATTATTTTCGTAAAACTTAAATAATATATGTTAAAAACTTAAATTATTTGTTCAAAACTTAAATTATATGTCACTTATTTAAATTATGTGTTGTAAACTTAAATAATATATTTTTAATTTAAATAATGTGTCACACTCATACACAACTCAAAATGCACATGACTTAACATATTTGTATCTAACTTCACAAACTCTATATTACTCACCATCGTGGGTAACTTATGTTAAAAACTTAAATTATGTGCTTAAAACTTAAACTATGTGTCACTGATTTAAATACTTTGTTGTAAACTTAAATAATATATTCTTAACTTAAATAATGTGTCTCACTCATACAAGCCCCAAATTGCACAAGACTTAAACTATTTGTATCTAAGTTGACAAAGTCTATATTGGTAACCATGGTAGGTAACTGATCGGCTTCTTATCTGGATTGTTAATCATTTATTAATTATGTCGTTTGTTTTTATAGTATAATTACAATCCAAACGGATGTTAATAATTTTATTTATTTACATAATTTTTAGTGATTTATTTCAGGTCATTCACTTGGAGGCAATTATTGATATGCATCACTCTTTATGTTCCAAAAGTACTATTATATTAAAAAAATATTAATTCCATTTACAAATGAATCAATAAATACAAAAATGAATAAATTGAGTTAATTATGTACAAAAAGAATCAATTACTGATAATTACTATGCCTCAAACATATTTACAGTTAAATAGGCATCAAAAATAATATAACACTACTCTATGTTAGTTATTATAACGATACTAATTAATACGTAAGTGTTGGTACAAAAATACAAACGAAATGTACTAAAGTAAACTCTAGTAACACATAAACTATCTATACTAACACATAATGTCCTTACAGTGACAGTTATATACGTCACCAAAGCCTTCAAAAACTTATATACATTGTGTTAGGCAAAAAGTGTAAACTTTACTAACTTATAATCTACCTACAGTGATGGATATAAACGTCCTTAAAGACTTAATTTGCAAAATTATTTGATTGGTAGGTGGAAGGCCCTTCGCAGGATCAACAACCCACCAGAGGTCAGATCAGTACTGCTAGTAGGCCTAGGTCCTAATTTGATTAGCGTATATTTTTGTTCAATTTAGGCCCATTCAGGCCCCCACACACCCGCACCCATGCACCCAAGTGCGCCCACATACATGCCTAATATTCGGTACCCATATGCTCAATTACACCTAGCACCATGACAATTGGGCAGCAAATGGAGCAAAAACCTTATATGCAACATCAACCACTTGTCAGTGCCTGATGTGGCACCATGTTGGTGCCCAAATCAGGCCTATGCAGCGTGATTTGGAGGCCATTTTTGGCCTCAATTTGAGTGCCCTAATTAAGTTTAAATTCAATTTAAATTATATCATTAGAGAGCCCTTACATAGGGCCACATAATTATATTATTAATTTTCCAAAATAATTTTCTTAGTTATATTTAAAAATTACTTAAATTTAGTGGATTATACACATTAATTTAGAACTTAATTCTTTAATTAATGTATAAATTAATAATTCTATCATTCATTTAACCTATAAATTAGTTAATTTACATAATAAGGTGTTTATTACATATTTTTACTTTATTTTTTATCATTTATTTTAATTTATGTACAATTATCTATATGTTTTTATTAAATATATACATAAATAGTTATAAAAACTATTATATAGTATAAATATATTACAAATAGGTTTAAAATATTTAAAACTAATACATACAATTATACAACATAAATTATTTCCGTAATAACATAAATTACTAATTTATTTAATTTTAACTTAATTGCATGCAGGACCACTGTTCATCTTCTCCAACGCACTGAACCCATCATGCCACTATTACCCCCGCCGCACCATCACCGCCTGTAAAGACCCATTCTATTTTGAGCCTTTTAAGACATCTAGACTGTCAGTCAGAAGTCTGGACCCCTTCCCAGACGTCTGGAAATTGAAAAATCTATACGCAGCGTCGGTTCTGCGCGCTGGCTGCGCGCAAATAACTTTCCTTCTCTCTCATCTTCTTTTCTCCTCCCTCACCGAACCTGTTACGAACGCGTGCCCCAGACGTCTTTTAAGACGTCTGGGAGGTGACCCAGACGTCGGACCAGACGTCTGGGATAAAATCCAGACGTCTGACAAGACGTCTGGGATCGTTTCCAGACGTCTGGAAAATAGTTTTTTTTCGCACGAAAGATTCGTCTGCGCGCCTGTGCGCGCAGACCCGCGATTCCCCTCTCTCTCTTTTTCCCTCTCTCTCTGCGGCTGCAGACCTGCCGCGCTCTCTCTCCCTCCTCCTCGCGCGGCCTTAAAAGGCCACGCCTCCCCTCCCGTCTCCTCCTTCTTCTCCTTCAGCCAGTGAGCGTGAGCGTGAGCGCGAGCGCGAGGGCGGCAGCGGCGGCCGCAGTGAGCGCGGAGGAGGTGCGGCGTCCGAGAGCGGAGCTCTGCCGTGAGGGCTAGCTCGCCGGAGCGACTTGGCCGGCCGGCGGAGGGCGCAGGGGGCACGGAGCGACGCGGAGAGGGACCTGCTGCGGTCTGAGCAGCAGACGCGCGAGGTACGACGCGGGCGGCGTCGCGAGTGGAGGCCGAGTCGCGCCCTGATTCTGGAAAAATTTCCAGAATCAGACGTCTGGGTTGATAGCCAGACGGCGAGGGAGACGTCTGGAAGCTCATACAGACGTCTGAAAGGTGAGTATTCCGCCTTCTTCTTCCTTCCTGTCGACTGACCGTACTGAGGGAGGCAGTTGGCTGTGCGCAGGTTCGCTGATTCGCCCTCCTTTGCGAATCAGACGTCTGGAAGTTGTACCAGACGGCGGGAGTGACCTCCAGACGTCCGGGGTGACCATCGGACGTCTGGGAGCTAGGCCAGACGTCCCCGCAGACTTCTGGACGTCTGGGAAACCACGCTGGACAGGTAATTCTCTGATCCACTGTTTAAGACGTCTGGAAGAAGTTCCAGACGTCTGATTTTGCACAGTATCGTCTATTTCGACCCGTTTAGGGCCCGTTCGGGCTCCGTTTTCCGCGATTCGAGTTGCACGCTTTTCAGAATTAATTCCTCTACCCATCTACAGTAGCTATACACTATTTTGAGACACTCCTTGTGTTTGATCCTTGTGATAGGACCTCGTTCAGTTGCAGTCTTGGGAGTCGCGGAGGCACGTGGGATTCCCGATCACACCCCCATTACTCCCGTTGTACCTGGTAGAGTGGCTTAAGTTATTAAAATCTGTTAAAGTATGGAACCTTAACTAGAATCTAGGACATTGCATGAATCCTAGGAATGAGAAATGTATGGAATGATAGCTCCTAGGTGTTGCATGAATCCTAGGGCTGGAAAATTAGATTGTATGATAGATCCTAGGATATGGCATGAATCCTAGGATGGAAAACTAGCGGAATGTATAATACTGCAGTCTTGGAAAAATGAAAAGGAATATAAAGTTTCCTGTAAATTGAATTAACAGCTGCCTGTTATGAATAAAGAAACGTGGGTGAGAACATGGATTGTAAGAATGTGAAACTGGAAAGTGAAACCTGGATGTTTGAGTTAAAAGGATGGAACCCTACGGGGAATTAGGAGTGGAACTCCAGGAAAGAGAAAGGAATGGAACTGAGATGTTGTTCGTACTGTCTCTTGGGTACGCAGTACCAAGGGAAGTACCTGTACCTGTTTAGTGCAGAGTGGGGCCAGCCACCCCAGGGACCCGGGGTTAGGATTGGCCGCTCTGTACCGACTTGCTGGCCCTCGTGTACGTAGTACCGAGGAGAGCTACTAGTGTTAGGAGAGTACTAGCTACCCCACGGGCCCCGGGGTTCTTCTAGCCTCCTTCACCGACTTGTTAGGCCCACTGGGGCAAACCAGGGTAGTCAAGCGAGGGTGCGCGGACTGTGGAGGGGCAAGGCCCCGGTTTGGTTACTGTGGAGGGGTTGGACCCCGTGTTACTGAGAGGGCTCTGCCCTGTACTGGTTCCATGCTGTGCTTTGGGCGCACCCGTTAACGGAAACGACTGACCGTGTGCCAGTACGGGTTAGCTACCTGTGCGTTTATCGTGCGTACCGTAGTCACCGTTACGCCTGTCAGAGACCTTGGGGCGGTTGACTGTGGGTAGGATCACCACGGGGGACTCTCCCGGCCAGGAGAGCACCACGTGCTACTTCTACTTTTTGGAAAAGACTGCAATCAAGATCGTTCGCACAAGGAACATTCGAGATCAAGTAAAAGATCTGAGGAATAAATGAAATAGTGAGACAATTGAAAAATGTAAATAAAGAAAGTAATAGAACATAACAGCTACTGTACGCTCTACTGTTGTCTTAGTTTTAGTTGCCACTCTACTCAGCGTTTTGCTGACGTGTTACTCTCGTTACCTTTTTCAGGACCAGGTGTTGAGCAGCCAGGGTCAGCGGCTGCAGAGGTCGCTGGGCCGAGTAGGGTCCAGTAGAGTTTACCACAGTCTTTTGTACCTCTTTTGTTTCTGTTATAGTGAGTAGTTCTTATTTCCGCTGTACTTTATTTACCTGCAGTTCGTGTTATATGATAAATGTTGTTCTATTGTTGTGGTGGTATCTACTGTAGTAGTTTCTTTCCTTACTGCTGTACTTTCTTACTGTTAGTTATATTCATGCTGAATGTGGTTTATTTTATTGCTCTTTTGGTTACTTCCTCGTTGGACGACTAGGTCTTGGGATTAGTCGAGTCGGTCCGGTTCTCGTGTCTCGTAGGGACTCAGGAATCGGGTCGTTACAGAACCCTAACCCCACCGCCTATATAAGTAACCCCTTCCTCCCCTCACCACTCCATCACCACCACCTTACTTCCTCTCCACTGCCATGAGAGAGACGAGCGAGAGAGAGGGAGCAAGAGCGAGGAGGAGGAGTGCCGTGAAGAGAGGAGGAGGAGGTTGAGCTCGTAAGCTTCGTGGGAGCTCGCCGGAGTATGCACAGCCGCTGCGACGCGTACGGGAGGAGGAGAGCGTCGGGGAGCTGTCCCTGACTTCCTGTTGCAGCTGGAGCTGCAGTCGAGAGGGAGAAGTCACAGCAGAGCGTGGCGAGAGGAGCGGGAGTTCGCTCTGATACTGGGATTTTTCCAGTATCAGACGACAGGAGTGCCTTCCAGACGATGGGCTAGACATCTGGTAACAACACCGAACGTCTGAAAGCAAGGTTTCACACAGGTACATCCTTCTTGTGGTTACAGCCATGCAGGCCGCACCGCAGAGCCGATTTGTTTGGCTAAAAGGGGTTTTGCTGCTCTATCGTGCATAGGAGAAGCTTTGGGAAGGTGCGCGGCATGCCCTCCCACACGTTTCAGACGTCTGGACAGCTTACTAGATGACCGGGAGGCATTCCCAGACGACTGGAGGAGAGGTCAGACGTCTGGAGTTGAGTCCAGATGATCAAATAGGAGTCCTGGATGTCCGAGGTCAACGCAGGAATGCAAGGTGAGACTCTGGTGACTTTTACGACGTCTGGACCTTGTTCTAGACATCTGATTTGGTTCTGTAGTTCTGTTTTTGACCCGTTTAGGGTCCAATCGGGGTCCATTTTACGCAAACGGGATATCGATGGTTTCCTTGTGAGTAGCTCTATATGTTAGAAATCTTTTTATAATGTTCTAAACATTCTGTTATGCCATGTTCCTTGGTATAGGAGTTAGATCTGTTGCGTGTTTGGGGCTTGCAAAGGCACCTGAGTCTACTGTTCGAGCCTCCAGTACTCCCGAATTGTTTGGTAGACTGGTTTCCTCCTATTCTACTTACAAAATATGAATGCATCTATGAAATTTAGATAACTAAAAGCCTAGGATGTGGCATGAATCCTAGGACGAGAAATAGTTGCACTGATTGTATGCATGTTTGAGATTGCAGTCATAAATGAATGAGATGAACTGTAAACAACTACCTATTAATGAATATGAGCTGCCTGTTAGAATATGAAATGCCTGAGATAACTAAACAGTTACTTGTGATATTACTTGTTGCATATGTTAATTGTGGAAATACTAGTTGCATGTATATAATACGAGAATGGAATTGTGAATGATGAAACTTGGTATGGAATAATATAGGGAATATGAGCATAAACCCTATGGGGAGTTAGGAGTAGAGCTCCTGTGGATAAATGGAAAGATCTAGAAATGTGAGTGGGAAGTGTGCTGGCCCTTGAGTATATGGTACCAAGGAGAGCGACTGTCCCCTGTTTAGCGTAGAGTGGAGCTAGCCGCCCTTGGGTTGGGACATGGGGTTAGGATTGGCCACTCTACATCGACTTCTGTAGGCCATCGCGTACACTGTACCGGGGAGAGCTACTAGCGTATGGAGGGAGCTAGCCACCCCACGAGGCCCGGGGTTTAGCTAGCCACCCTACATCGACTTGTTAGGCCCATTGGGCAAACTGGGGTAGTCAGATGAGGGTGCGCAGACTGTGGAGGGGCGAGACCCCTGTTTGGTTCTGAGGGGCAAGACCCTTGTTACTGAGAGGGCTATGCCCTATTCTGTTCCGTGCTCTACTTTGGGCATACCAACTAGGGGAAACGACTTATCGCGTGCCAGTGCGGAGTAGCTACCCGTGCACTTATCGCGTGTGTCATAGTCACCGCTACGTTTGTCTGTGACCTCGGGGTGGTCGACTAGGTGTAGGATTACCACGGGGGACTCTCTCAGCCAGGAGAGCACCACGTGTGCCTTCTACTCTTGGAATAGACTGCAATTAAGATCGTTCCCACAAGGAACATTCGAGATCAAGAAAGAAATTTGAAAGTAAACCAATGGGTGAAAAGGAATTACTTGTAAATTAAAATAATTGGAAAAGATAAATGTACCTGTTAGCTTTTACTGCTTTAGATAGTTT
Organism: Thalassia testudinum; assembly: GCA_037157565.1. Taxonomy (NCBI): domain Eukaryota; kingdom Viridiplantae; phylum Streptophyta; class Magnoliopsida; order Alismatales; family Hydrocharitaceae; genus Thalassia; species Thalassia testudinum. The sequence goes on along the minus strand of JAZHRO010000026.1, from coordinate 17,406,983 downwards.
GGTTACCACTCTACTCAGCATTTGCTGACTCCGTTTTACTCATAACCCTTTACAGGTCCAGGAGTTGAGTAGCTCGAGTCACCGCTGTCGAGGGTGCTGGGCCCAGTCGAGCCCAGCAGTAGTTCTTACTATTATTGTACTTCCTTTTGTTAGTGAGTTCAGACTTTGTTTACTGTTCATGTTCTGTACTTTTGTACTACTTTCCTGTTGTGGTGGTGATATGTACTATTTAGCAGCTTTAACTTCCTTTACTGCTTGTACTCTTTTACTGTTAGTTACCTTGCATAGTGAGTGTGGTTTATTTTCCTACTTTATGGTTGTTTCTTGTTGGACGACTGGGTCTTAGGATTAGTCAAGTCGAGCCGGTCTCGAGTCCTATAGGGATTCGAGATCTGGGTCGTAGCACCGCCTCTGGCCGGCATCCTCAGTGTCGAGTTCAACGTACTCACCTCATCTCACTGTCGACCATCACGTCCACCACTATCACCTTGGCCACCGTGAACGTCCACTCGACCACTCATCTCCCCCAGCGCCCCTTCCCTCCAGCCGACCATCTTCGACCGCCATCTTCAAAGCTATCACCTCCGTCAATGTCCCCTCACTCAAGCCGACCTCCACTAGTAGTAGCTTTGCCGATGAAGCTCCACGTGCGTGCATGGCAGGGAAGAACTCCCTTGTTTTGCTACAGTAACTTACGTATTAAAATTTATGTATTTTGCCAATGCAAAATTAACTATTCACTTATTTAAAGGATATTATATTGAGGTGATTTTGCATGTGAACTTCTACATTCTTGATTAATTGCATAGAATGATAATTTATGTTGGAAATGAGTTTGCAATAGTTTGAATGCTTACCTATTGATATTCCCAACTAGACGAGGCACCATTAATTATTTTAATAGACTAGTATCTCCCTATGGAGATGACTTGATTAATTTCGTGATTAGATTTCAAATATTAAATATTTTGAAAAGTGATTTTCGATCACGTAACTAATATAATGACACGATATTTCATGTGCAAAAATTCATTGAAAGTGAAGATCAACTTTTCAATGCACATGATTAAACTATTTGTGCTTACATTGACAAAGTCTACATTGCTTACCATCATGGGTAACTTCTGTTAAAAAGTTAAATTATTTATTCAAAACTTAAACTATGTGCCACTGATCTAAATAATTTGTTGTAAACTTAAATAATATATCCTTAACTTAGATAGTGTCTCACACTCACACAAACCTCAAATTGCACATGACTTAAACTACTTGTGTCTAAGTTCAAAAAGTCTATATTGCTTACCGTCGTGGGTAACTTGTGTCGAAAACTTGAATAATTTGCTCAAAAATTAAATTATGTGTCCCTGATTTACATTATGCATTATAAACTTAAATAATATGTTCCTAAGTTAAATAATGTGTCACACTCATAATTATTTCTATCTAACATCCGAAACTCTATATTGGTCCCCATTGTGGGTTACTTCTGTTAAAGACGTAAATTATTTGTTGAAAAAGTAAATTATGTGTCACTGATTTAAATTGTGTTGTAAACTTAAATAATATGTCCCTAACTTAAATAATGTATCACACTCATACAAATCTCAACACATAATTATTTTAGTTAGGAACACAACCTTAATTCTAAGTAGACAAACTATCTCAAAACCTATCAAATGATGGCTCGAGCCACTTAAGTAGGGGATGGTGGTTTTGTGTTTTTAACATATTATTTAAGTTTGGTGCAAATTATTTAAATCAGTAACATATTATTTAAGTTTGAGACAAATAATTAAATTTTCAGACATATTATCTAAGTTGAGAGCACAACCTTAACTTTTTGCACCCAAACTATTCCAAAACCCATCAAAGATGGCTCGAGGCCACTCAAGTATGGGATGGTAGTTTTTTGTCTCTTATATATTATTTAAGTTTGATGCAAACTATTTAAATCAGTGGCATATTATTTAAGTTTCAGGAAAATAATTTAATTTTCATACATATTATTTAAGTTGAGAATACAACCTTAACTCTAAGCACCCAAACTATCCCAAAACTCGTTAAATGATGGCTCAAGGTTACTCAAGTAAGGGATGGTGGTTTTGGGTCCCAGACATATTATTTAAATTTGACACAAATTATATAAATTAGTAACATATTATGTAAGTTTTTGGCAAATAGTTTAATTTTCACTCATATTATTTAAGTTGAGAATACAATCTTAATTGTAAGCGCGCAAACTATAGCAAAACCTGTCAAACGATGGCTCAAAGCCACTCAAGTAGGGGATGATGGTTTTGTGTCTCGGACATATTATTTAAGTTTGATGCAAATTATTTAAACCATTAACATATTATTTAAATATTTAGAAGATGTGTTCTCCATCTCACACTTAGAAAACATATAAATAGTCATGTGAAAATTTGTTATATTATCATGTTAGCACTCCACTATATAATAATCAAATATCCATCATCCTGATACAACTATGAAGAATAGCCTCATCTCTTTCCATCCTAACGGGCCATCAATGCAGAATGACTTTCTTATTCCCTGGAAGTCCCACCATGTCCTCTGCAAAAATACTTCCAAAGAATGGCAATGATTTCATTTTTTTTAACAAACACATAGGGGCTTGGGTTGCCCCTTTTATTGAACTCCTAAAAAAATCAAGTACAAAATATCCTCTCACCAAAGGGATACAAATGAAAAGAAAAGAAATACGAAAGAAATAAAACATACAAGTCTTGTACAAGAAAAGCAATATCAAAAATTGATGTGAGTTGCTATAAGTTCCAAACTCCATCTCCAAGAAAATAATGAATCTTCACTCTTCGATATTGAATCCATCTTTAAGTAGTAGAGCCTTCAATCTAAAAATTCTTCTGAAAATCAATAGCATCATTCTTGCATTTTAGCTAACTTCCAATTCCTCATGTCCATGACAGTAGCAACCTTCATCTGGTCTATCTTAGCACTCCATCTTCAATCTTCAACCCAATTAGTTCAGCAGCATCCACTCGAAACTTTAAACTTATCTGAAAATAAATGCCAAGGATCGGCATCTTCTTTTCCAGAAAAGCAAATCAATTGCCGAGAAAAAAGAATAAGAAAGGACTTAACTTTTGGGCACATATCCCATATGGCACATCTTCCCATTATGAAACATATCTAGCAAGCTATTAAATTTAAATAACAAATGATACGAAACATCTCTAGTAGCATTTACGTACCTCATCAAAAAGAATAAATTGGAATTTCATGAAAAAGATTAGAAATAACTGTATATAGAAAAAGAATTTTGTGGTTCAGGATGATACCCTACTTCATGCTGAGAAGATATCAACAAAAATTCCCCTAGGGTTCTGTAACATGATTTGTCTCATTCGAAAAATATCCAGATTAGCTCATTTCCTCCAAAATAGTTTTCTTCCTCGTGAAATAGTTGGAAACTAGACTATCATGAAATAGTTTTCTTCTATTTCTCTTTTTTAGCAATTAGATAGCACTCCAAAGACAATGTTGAGAATTTACTTGAAAGAAGGTACCTATTGGTCAACATCTCCAGCTATGTAGTCCTAAGCTCCGTTACTCCCGAGCTTTAAACTGACCTCTAGCTTAATCCAAATAAATATGCTGATGTTGTTTTCCAACTCTACCAGACTGTCATGAAATAACATCTAAAATGCCTTTCTTTTTTAGATTAGGGCTTGTTTTGTCAATTGAGGTTGTGTATATTCCTTGTTGCCCCTAATGCAAATGCATGCAACATTACATCTTTTGTTGTCTTAGTGGTTGGGAGATACTCTTCCAAGGAGGCAAGCCTGCAAATCTTGTGTATAAGATGGTTCAATTGTGATTTGTTCTCAATCCAAGCAATCATTGTTCCCAAAAAAGGTGTCACATAATTCAGGTTGAAAAAATGGAAATATGCAGGCAAATGCAAATGTTTCCTCCCACTTATTGAAATTGGGACTGCTTTCGTGTGTAGGCTAGAGTTGAAGAAGATGGAGGGGCTTTGATAGTGGGGAACAATGGTGGTTGTCAGCGGGGCACGGTGGTGATGGTCGGTCAAAGGAAAAGGAAGAGGGAGGGGCGGGGACAACGAGAAGGAGGAAGAGGATGAGAAAGTGTACATTGGCACAGCAATGTGTGAGTGGAGTCGGGTGAAAATTGAGCACGATTGGACGAGGATGAGGAGAGGTCGATGCAAGAGGAGAGAGCCTACCATTGGGATCATTGGGAGGGGGAACGGAGGCTACACTGGGGAGGGAACGGAACATACGCTGAGAGGGTTTGGGGTTTGGGGGACGGGGGGTGAGGGGAGTTGGATCTAGACCATTAAATACATCTAACGGTGACAAAGGGTCGGCTGCACCTAACTTGGGTATAGGGCAAGGAGGAAGTGGTGGTCGATGTGGTGGTGGGTGTTGGTGAAGGAGGAAGAGCAAGGAGGGGAGGAGGTGGTGGTCGACAACAATGGCGGAAGGGAAGGTTGAGGAAAACGAGAAGGGAGAGGCGATAGGGACCGAACCTCATCATTCTCCTTGTTGAAGGTAGGGGGATCAATGGTGGGGGAGATTGGTGGATCTGCTTTCGTCCTTCTCCGACTTGTTGGTGGAGGTCGAAGGCTATGGAGGTCGGTGGAAGCTGCGATGGGAGCCCAAGATCTTGGAGGAGGGCTCCATGGTGGCTGCTTGATGGGGATTTGGGAGGAAGGGTTTTAGGAGGGAGTGTGATGTGTTTTAGTTGATTAAATCTAGACCGTTAATCAGATCCAACGGCTATTATTAGTTACCTGCACCGAAGTTGGGTGGAGGTGACCAACACAATCCCTGCCCCCATATATGTGTGTGGGGGGGGGGGGGGCAAAGGAGCGTACAGGTGATGTTCACATAAGTTACATATAGGTGCAGTAATATCTTCCACTATAAATAATATTTTAGACTAAAATTTGGGAATTGAGATCACACTTTATGTGAAAATGTTATGCACCAAATGTGAAGCCAATTCAGCATCCCTAAAACCTACATTAATTTGGGCCAAATTTCATAATACTCAAGCTGTGAAAAATGAGCCTCCTTCATTGTAAGTGCTAGGAGTGTCAGATTGGTTTTAAATTCAATGCATATGTTTATATAAAATGATCTCAATACTCAAATTTTTAATCCAAAACATTTCTCGTAGTGAAAGAAATTACCACACATGTATATAAAGTACGCATAGGTCGCCTATATAAATATATTCACTTGCTTTTGAGGGGAAAATTAGAAAAGTGCAAATAATTCAAAGAATAAGAAGTTATCTCAGCTAAGTTTTTTTTTGTTTAAAAAAAATTTGAGCTAAATCAAAGAATAAGTTTAAATAGACACTAGTGTCAGCCTGATCACACATTACGCAAGCAAGCTTCATAATGCATTACATGTTATTTTAAAAATTTTTAGAAGTAAATACTAAAAAACATCTATATTTGGATAAAATATTTTATCCTTCCACTTTTTTTGTAAATATTTGAAATAAAAATAATTTTAAATGCATCGCTAATTTTTTGTTCTGATTAGTGAATTTTTTTTTTTATTTAATGAGGATTTAGGTTCCTTTGTTTTGAATCATTTTGCTTAGTTTTAAATGATTTTGCATAGATGCAAAATCAAATTGCACGGATGCAAAATTATTTTCACAAGTGTAATTTGATTTTTGAATCATTTTATATTGGTGCAAAACTAAATTTCATAAGTACAAAATTATTTTACACTAGTGCAAAAATACCAATGTATTTTCGTTTAAAATAAAAAATCACCTAAAATCTGATGTCGATTTCTCAATTTTTCCTCCCCTCAACATTGCTCCTCACATTTGATCAGCCCTCTCTCTCTCCCCCCTCCCTCCTCCCTACATTTTGCAACTCTGCAATTTGGTTTTGAATCATTTTACACCGATGCAAAACTAAATTGCATAAGTACAAAATGCAAATTACACTTATAAAATTTAGTTTAAAATCATTTTGCATTGATGTAAAACTAAATTTCATAAATGCAAAATAATTTTACACCAGTATAAAATGATTCAAAATCAAATTACATAAAATGATTCAAAATCAAATTATATAGGTGTGAGGAGGAGGGTGGAACGGAGAAAGAGGGAAGGGGGAGAGGGAGCTGATAAAATGTAAGGAGTATTATTGAGGGGTGAGAAAATAAGAAAATCGACAACAACTACAGTGCCATCATATCGAAATTAAAATTTTTTTGTGTAAAAAAATAAATAAATAGTGATTAATACCAAAGTATACAATATCATATCAATGACCGTTTATAAATGATATATTTATGAGATAAAAAGTAATATTGGCGTGATCATACTTTATGTCACATTATAGGATAGGAAAGTATAGTTTATAGATAGAAGAAATAAAGTTTTTCCGCTCGGGAAATGAAATAACTTTATCCGAGAGCAAACATTTAAGAATGGGAATAACAAGGAGCAAGTTCCCCTGAATGATGACTAGTACTATTGTAAACAAGCGGCCTGTTCATACACTTCAAAAGTTGTGTTCTGAAACCTTCTTTTTGTTTATTTGCAAAGATAATTTTCATTAAAAGGGAAAAAGTACATTACATCAAAATGCAGCACACCAATGGTGAGGAGGAGAAACACCACACCCTCTTAAGAGGGGAACTCACCTCCCTGAAAAGAGAGTGACACTTTGCTCTAGGAGGCAAAAAACAAAACACAGAAAACACAAAAGAGACAAAGAAAGTGCTCGATCCATACTACTTCTTAAGCTTACTCTAGGCTTGGATGCCAATCTGTGTCATCAAAACGACATTGATGATTTGCACAATACGAGAGAAACCAATAGATAGAGAGTGGTGAGAAATCTGATCATGTTAAGCCTTATTTCTAGCATGGCCCCATCAACATCAAGACCTACATCCAGCAAACTCACACAAGCATGATGAGGACGATGCCAAGACACAAGACCTCGAGGGAGAAGCCATAACATCACTGTAAGAGCCTGTATTTTTAATTTACTTAATGGGCTAATTAAAGTCTAAATTGGCTGCTTAATGGTGAATTAAGGATATTGGGGACCTTGATTTGGTAATGGCATCTTTAAAAGATAAGTAATGTATCCCTTTAACTATTAAGATAATGTTTAAGAAATATAAAAGATGAGGGGCAGCATGTAAAGGAACTAAACTTGGTGGACCTTCTTGGAACTCAACCTATGAGTGGAGGGGCCCCTTTGCTAAATTTCTAACCCATATGATGGGCAACTTAACATAAAGAGAAAAATCCCATTTGCTATCTTCCCTCTCAAGCCAAGGTCTTCTTCCACCTCCATTGATGGAGCACACACCACCCCCTCCTCCACCCACTGTGGGCCAACCTCCTCCTTGGCCAGCGTCGCCACCACCGTTGCCGAAAAGGCCGCCGTTGCTACTGCTTGCATGTAGAAGGGAAGAGAAGAGATGAAGGTGTCTCATCCTAAGGTAGGGTTTCTTCCTCTTGTTAAAGTCCTCTTGTTTCCTATGTTTAGGAGCTCTAAAGAGGGGCAATTGGGAGTTGAAATCAGTGTTTTGTATGCAAGATTGTGGTTGATGTATGTTATGCTTTCAAGCTTTGTTGGGATGCAAGTGGTAATATGTGATTTCTACTTAAGAGTCACCTTAATGTTTGGTAGGGGATTTGATTCGTTCAAAATGTTCCTTGTATGTGTGATAGCTAGTGATCAAGGTTTCATGTGATTTGGCTATATTAAAAGTATGATTTTGGGCTCGAAATCATGATTTTGTTGGTCAGGCTTGTTGCTGCAACCTGACCTAATGTTGGGTAAGTGCTACCTAACATTACGTGGTTGCTGGATGACCACCTAATTTTTGGTAACATTCTTCTAACGTTAGGTAGCTTGTCGGAACTACTAATTGGCTTAAAATTAGGGTTTTTGATACTATGAGTCCAAAGGAATGATTAAGCCTAGTCTAGAACCTAATTGGGGGTCTAGTAGGTGTCCTAATAGTGAGGGAATGGTTAACTGCAATTAAACCCCATATGGGTATAGGGTGTCCTTATTTGAGCTTGAAACTCTCTAAATTGATTAAAAGCGACTTAAATTGGCTAAGTAAGAACTTGAACCTCACATGATGACATCAATGACTCAGTTTGAGTCTAATAAAGGAAATGATAGGATCCTAAGGTCATGGATAAGACCCCAGGTCATCTAATAGGTCTTTAGGATTTCCTAATCTAGTACCAATTAGGAAAAAGGACTTAGGAACAATTAAGTCAAATAAGTGAACTCATAAGGTGAGGCGTCAGGACTTAGTGAACGAGTGAGTTCACTGCCACGGGTCGAAGACCTAGGAGTATGTGTAGCTTGAGGCTACTGCAGTTCAGCCTAGGAACTGGGATAGTTCTTGGTTGGGGATTTGCCAAGTGCCGTCATGGAGATGAGGCACTGGGGGTGTTGATGATAATGTCATTATCAGCCATAACTAGCTTTAATTAGTCAAAATCAATTAACAAATGCTCCTATATAACCATCGGAGAGTTGTAATTCACTGAATATCCTTTCTGAGAAGAGTGCATTAAATCAGGGTTAAAACTACAATTTTAACATAAGATCATTAATGCAGAATAATCACTGGATTTCCCAAGGGTTAAATGAAGGTCAAATGTTCATTAATGACTAATAAGAGGGTTCGTGCAGACAGAAACGGATTTTCATGCACTTCGAGAGTCAAAATAGCACCTGAAACATTAATTTCAGACCTGCTTAATTAACAGAGGTTATGGTCAGAATAAAACTAATCTAAACCTTCTAAAATTCATAGAAAATATTCCATAAGATTTGGTATCCATGATTTGACTATTGGAACCCTTTTTGACCTAAAATAGAGTCTCAGACAGGAAGTTGCCCTAATTTAGGTTTCTATACAAATTACCCAGTCAAACTTGGTCAAAAACAAAATTCGACTTCACCATCTGATTCCTTGGGTTTAAATTATATTTGTACCAAAATTTAGGCTCAATCAGAGATCATCTTGACCTAATTTGCATTTTGATCTAGTCTGACTCTTTTTCTCTAGAATAGCCCCTTAGCTTTCAAAATCTATTGAATTTAGCCCCCTACATTTATCATCACCTTCACCAAGTGGGCCCTGCCACCATTGCCGTGTGAACCCATCAAGCACCGACCTTCCATCTGGGATTTCTCCCTAATTTCACGCCCAAACCCTTCCAAAATTGGAAGGGAGACTCCTCAAGAGATTCCCTTCAATCTAACCCTAATCTTGATGTTTGAATCTTGCCCTAGACTTCATGAAAACTCTTGGAAATTGCCAAGTCCTCCCCTGATTTTCAAGCTTTCAAGCTTGTTTCCAAGCTTAGAAGCTCGTCTAATGCCCTATAGAAAGACCCTGATTGCAAACCTCACCTCCTTAGCTTGATTTGGACCATATTCTACCCTTCTTCACTTCTCTCCAGCTAAACTCTCCGCAAGCTCCGGTGAGCTTCTCCGTCCAACCTCTTCATCGGCTGCTACAAACCAGCCGATTCCTCTTGCTTAAGCTATTCCGCATCTTACAATACCAGCAAGCGTCTCCTTCCTCCATCTTCCTCGCCGTTCTTCCCCACCAGAGGCTTCAGCTTCTCCGACGCCGGCCATACCATAACCGGCGCTTTCCTCCCCTTTTGTCTGTTAGCTTAGGTTAGTTAAGATTCCCTCTCCCTCTACTTCTCCCTTTAATCCCATAATTCAACCCACGACGCCGTCGTTCGCCCGCCATCGTCTCCACGTCTGGCCACATCTCCGGCGAGGCTTCCCCCACGCTCCACTACACCAAATGCCTCACCAACACCTCTATAACCTCCGCTTCACCTTCGCAAGAAAAACCCCCACCCTTATTCGCCGTTCCACCCATCCAATTACTCCACCAAACACCACCTCCTCCATGCATCATTTCCGACCTCGTCCAACCACCACACGCCCTCTCACGCCATGCAACTGCCACAACCACCTTCACCAAGCCCAGACGAAGCTCCTGAAGTGTGTTAACATGGTTGAGAGGCTGCTCTTTGTATTTCAGGTCTTCGCCATGCTCCGCCGCCGCCGCCATCGTCTCCACCCTTATTCATCATGTTGTAGCGAATTTGTTGTTGTTTAAGAAATGTGTCATAGTATAGGACAAATGAGCTCAAACAAATAAATTTATTACTCGAAATCTAAAATAAAGTCTGAGGTTGAACACAGGTAACAAGTGTTGTAATTCACGTGCTAATAGAAATAAATGTATATATGAGTGCAGGAAATAAGCTAAGAATGATATTTAATGAATAATCTCTACTCAAAATTGATATTCAATAAGAACATGAGTATGGTAAATGTTAAATATGACAAAAAGAAACCTAGAACAAAAATTATGGTGATTTAGATTACCAATTATTAGTCTAAGCACATATATATCAATTACTCAAATATATGAAATAAATGAACAGTGGCCTGAACCACTTTAAGCTTTAATTCCACATGCTCAAAAGCTCATTAGACGTCTGGCTCTCAAGTCAGACGACTTAAATGTCACCTGCTACAGTACTTTCAAGATAGCCTTCTTCTTCTTCCTTTCTTCTTTCTTTCATGCACAGGCTTCTTCTTCTTTTCTTCTCTTCAAGTCTTCTCCTTCTGTTTTCATGAGCCTCTTCAACCTCTTCCTCTCCTCTTTTCTTCCTTCTCTTCTTCCTCTTTCATAGAGCACAAGGGATACCAATTCAATGCAGCAATTAAGTGTCGCACAGTGCTTACAAGAGCAAAACCCTCCCCTCCCTTGCTCTCTCTTTCTCTTTCCTTCCTCTCCTCTTCTCTCAAATTCGATCTTAATCAGGTATATGGATCCGGGTATGGGTTTATGCAGTATCGGGTCTAGGCTCACTTGAGGTGGTGATGAGCGAGGAGTGGGGGCTATGAATGGGGGACCACACCCCCCATTTGCTTGAGGAGTTAAGGCCTTGGCACAAAAATAATTTATGTGCTCGCGGGCATCCCTCAATCCACAATGTGGCACTATCAGTGCCACACTTCTTTGCGCAATGCAGCAAGGAAGACTTCCTTCAATTAGAGATGCTGTAGCTACTGGTTCATGCAATTGAATGCCCAGGAAGGTTCCTTAGGAAAATCCGCTACGTCTGGGCTTAGAAGCAGGACCGAAGTAGGTCGGAAGTCGACGTATGGAACCGGAGATAATGACGGAACAGGTGGAGGATGGCAAATCCTAAGAAGCATAAATACGGCCTTGCACCCCAATTAAACAAGTTCAAGACCTTCGCCGAACCACGGCGAATGTGTGGGTGGTGGTCTTGTGGTGTGAGAGGGCCTGAGGTGGTCGAACGAGGTCGGAGTGGGTCACATGAAGGTGGGTTATTCGGTGGGTGGTTTAGGTGGCCAATAGGGTGGAATAGGTTAGGGCTTTTGTTGGCGGAGAGACTGTGGAGCTTTTGGAGTAGGTGGCAAGGTGTGTGGTGCGGTGGAGTGACAGGAGAACCTCGCTGGAGGTGTGGCCAAAGGTGAGGGAAATGACAGTGAATGGTGTGTTGAGGGTTGTTTTTGGGTTTTGAAGATGGGAAAGGGTCTAGAGAACTACAAGGGACCTAACTACCTACTCTAATTGGACGAAAGGGATGGAGAGGCGCTAGCTTTGATTGGCCGACGTCGTGGAAGGTGAATACTTTGGGGAGGGAGACGACGGTGAGGAAAGGGTTGGAGACGTCGAGGCTATGGCTGGCCACCGTCGAAGGAAGATGAAGAAGATTGCTGTGCTTCCAATTTGGCTATTGGAGGTGTGGATGAGAGAGATCAAGAGGGCGACCGGAGCATAGGTGTAAGCCAACCGTGGGAGAGAAAGAAGAGGGATTTGTGGCCTTAAACCTAGCTAAGAATGTAAGGTTGTGCACGGGGGTCTTTTATAGAGCTTCAGGGAGAGCTCTGGATCAGGAAAGAAGGATTTCCATGGCTTGGGCTTGAAGGAATAGAACCCATGATTCTCGTGCGTTTGCACGAGCAATCAATGGGGACTTGGAACTCCAAAATGATCTCAGATGATTCGTCTATGTGTAAACATCAATCCCACCAATTTTGGTGGGATTTGATTGCCACTTGAGTAGGATTCAGATCGGTCAAGTCTTGTGTGGAGGTCGAGTTTGACCTCAATGGCGGAAGGGGCCTTTGTGCGAAGAAGATGATAGACCTAGGGGGCCATTTGCAAAAATTTCAAAAGCTAGGGGTTTAAGTGAGAGAAAAGAGTCTGACTAGATGAAATTGCAAACTAGGTCAAGATGATCACAGATTGGATCCAAATTTTGGTACAAACCTAATTTTGACCCAAGAAATTTGATGGTGAAGTTGGATTTTTGTTTTGACCAAGTTTGACTAGGTAGTTTATGCAAAAATCCAAATTAGGGCAACAGTCTGCTGAGACTCTATTTTAGGTCAAATTAGGTTCGGATGGTCGGATGGTCAAATCAAGGATACCAAACCTTAAAGAATATTTTTCTATGATTTTTATAAGATTTAGGTGAATTTTATCCTAACCAGAACCTCAGTTAATTAAGTGGGTCTGTTTTTAGGGTTTCGAATGTACATTAATTCTCGAAACACGTGAAAACCTGTTTCTTTCTTCACGAACCCTTTTATTAGACATTTATGAACATTTGACCTTTAATCAACCCCTGGAAAACACCATGATTGCTCTGCAGTTAGGATATTCTGTTAAAATTGCATATTTAACCCTAGGTTTATGTTAATCTCTCAGAAAGGATATGCAATGAATTATGATCTTCTGGTGGTTATGTAGGAGCATTTATCAATGGATTATGACTAATTAAAGTTAGTTATGGAAGATGATGACGTTATCATCACATCACACTCCGGTTACGAAAGCTCCAGAATCCACCTCCAGGTCTCGCGGAAGCCTTCCACATCCACACCTAGGTCCTCAATCATAGGCTCCAACTGCGGGCTTGCTCCAATTAGACGAAGTTTTGTCCTGCAACTACGCACAAAGAAGTCGAGCACTTTAGTCCCACATCGTGGGATCTCAGACTCAACGCAGCACATAAGTTGATTTTGTATACTGTGCTTACCGCTCAGTAACACGAGGGATCGGGTCCGTCACTACCCATCTCACCTACTTATCCAACCTACTTCACTCCTCGCCTGCAACCCACACATGCAAGCCTGGACACTATTTGAGACCCAAATACCCGAGTATCTGGATCCGGTTACGTTGGGTCTAGGTCTTGAGAGAGGAAAAAGTGAAGGAATTGTGAGAGAGCGGGTGATATAGACACATCTATTTAGGTTAAAATACTTATTTATACATGTTCCTAGGCTTAGATTTACATTCCATATTATAAATATTGTATGGCGTGCATCATTCTGCATTTAGAGTAATTGTTTATATTTTAGGTTAATTGCATCATTTTTGTGGTCAAGAGAGAAGGAGATTTATTTCGGAGCCTCGGATCTGATCAGAATGACGATCATACAGATCTGATCAGAATGACGATCGAAGTCCAACGCCTTCGAAATCGCCTTTATCGAAGTCCCGAAGCACCATATGCAGTCTGAGGAAGATCAATGGCCAACGGACTAGGTGACATAATTCAAAGCTTCAAACAACAAATCCTACTGCATGGATGGATTCAGGCCGACGATCACAGCCCAACAGCACGAAAATCAACTCAATCCGACCTCTGTAGCAGCCCCTACAACAAAAAGAAGATGGATTGCCCAGATTGCGCCACGTGGAGCAACCCAGGCCACCCACGCGCACGCACACGCACAGCAGCGCCAGTGCACGCACGCATGGAGGCACTCACGTGCAACGACAGAGCACGCTGGTGCACGCGTGGAGGTGCACGACATGGGCACCCAGAGCGCATGCTAGCACAGCGGTGGGCAAGTGTGTGGGCTGTCTTCAGTGACATTTGCGACGGATCTTCAGCAACGTTTATGACTGTTGGTTGAACTCGAATAGGTTGTGTTAATATGGTGAAAACATCGTTGAAGTTAATATAGTGGGTTAACCTAAATCGAGTCTAACCATCTTTCACAAAATTTTTTTTTTTACCTGGCCTAAATTTTATCTTGGTCACTTTTAGGCCCAGGGTTGATCTCAGGGAGGCGAGAATTAAAGGTGAATAAGTTTCTACCTTTCCTAGAACATATCTTTTCCATGCGTTTATTATGTTTTTGGTTTTTTTTAAGTTTAAGATTTTTTTTGTTGATAATATTGTCCTTAAGGCACACCCTCAAAATCAAGTTATTGGCTTTGAGCCAACTTAGGGTTTCCAAAAAGACTGGTCCTGCTATTTGCAAGACCGAGTACCTGCAAGACAAGGATTATCTTTTCTCTTTTACTCTTTTTTTTATCATTTTAATACCAGGAAACAAAAGAGAAATAAAAACAAGTTAGGTTGCTTGTAGAGAAATAAATAGTCTATATATATATAGATATATATCTATATATATTATATATATAGGGGTCGGGGTGGAAGTGGAAATGGCGTGTAGCATAGTATCGAGTTGGTCCACATCTAGTAAAACGCAATCAACAAGACGAAGTGCTGCATAGAGTGTGGGACGGATGTGTGGGAGTGTGTGCGAAGGCACTTGCTTTACGCGGGTATCGGGGAATATCAGCAACTGGTGCAGATATTCCCGCGATAGAATGCGTGGTGGAGTGATTAGTGCAAGGGTGTATGGATACAGGTATGTGATGTGTATGTAAATATATATCTATGTGTGTGTGTAGATAGGGTTATAACTATATAGGTGTATATGTAGTTATGTATATATATATATAGATATGTAAATATAGATATATTTGTATATATATATATATTTATAAATAGACAGATATATATATGTATATATAGTAATATATGTACATAGATATGTATATGTATACATGTATATAGATATATTTGTATAAGTTTCTATGTGTATAGGTATATATAGATATATATATGTATATATGTATATATATATATATATTTATGTATATATGTGAGTGGATATATAAATATATATGTGTGTGTATGTGAGTTTATAAGGGTGTGTGTGTGTGTACAAGTGTGTGTGAGAGAGTACACGTGAGTGTGCACAAGTGAGTGTGTGTGTGCGTGTACTGGCGGTTGGCTGTGAGAGAGAGGGAGCGCGTTAAGTCGTCTGGCTGGAGCGTCCGCCGTCTGATGGCCAAGGCACACGCAGGCGCACAAGGGCTGCACGGGCACTGAAGGGAACACGCACGCTGTCGTCGCGCACAGGAGGGTGCGGGAGTGTGAGAGAGAGAGCAACACAGCGCACTGCGCTATGGGCGGGAACGGGCGCGAGTGCAGATGCGGGCGCAAACGCAGACACAGGCGACCGACTTGAGCGGGTTGCGGGCGAAGAGAGAGCGCTATGCCACTGGCTAAGTGAGAAACAAGCCGGTGGCTACAGTGTCGCGCTGAGAGGCGTCAACAGTGGCTACAGTGCCGCGCGGGAGCAGGCGACCGGTAGCGCCGGTTCTGCGTGCACTGGCGTGCTGGGAAGCACCTGCGCACGTGGGGAGAGCTTGCAGATGCGTGCTGGTGTGCGTGCGATGGTCTGCACGGCTTCAGGCGATCGTTGCTGCTGCTGGAGCTTCCGACCTTGGAGCTCTGACAATGGTGGCGAGGGTGTTCAGCGGTGAAAACAGAGGGTGAAACCACCATGCCCACCTGCTCACGAAGGAGCTGGGCAGTGGTGGAACTCACAGTGGTGGTCGTGGGACCACTGTGAGCTTTCCCCTGCCCGCATGTGTGTCTCGTCAGTGAGAAAAGAGAGTGCGTATGGAGAGGGAGAGGGGAGGATATTGGCCCGGAGGAAGGTGTCTGGGGGTGGTGTGTGTTCCAAGCTCCCTGCACAAGGAAGAGGGCAAGGCTTTTTAAAGAAGAAGAAGACTGCCACAGCCATGCTGCTGGGTAGAGGAATGGCGCGAAGAGGTGCATGCCCCATGCCTTAAGCTGCGTGAGGGAGAAGATTTTCAAAGTCAAAATAAAAAAATGAGAATGGTGAATTTGCAATGCAGCCCTTGATGAAGATGTTAATTAGATGGCCAATTATTCGCATTATCCTCCCCTCTCAATAAATGCATGCATGTGTTAATTTACAAATGCAACTATAGTTACTTAAGATACAATGGTAGTGCTAGGAAACAACACAAGATGGCATAATTACTGGTGTATTTTTGCTGTGCAATCATACCCCCATGCCTATCTTTTGCTAGTCCCTAGCAAAACATTTTGTATTGTATTAGAAATGATCTTAAGCAGAAGATTTTCTTCTGAGGCGACATGGGTGTGTTTATTTGTTGGATATTGTGAGAACCAATTGCAGAGAAGACTACCAGTTCTTTAAGTCTTACGTGACATAGACCATCTCTCGACTAACCTGGACTCTTGATATTTAAACCTTAAGTACGAATTCCAGGACCCAGAAGGTTTTTGCCATACTTGAGAGCTCAAGAGATTATGGTTTGTGCATAGTGAAGGATCAAGACTGACCAGATGAACATTAAGACTCAAGCCCAGGGTTTCACGAATCTTTAAGTGCAGGTTGGCCCCAGTTTCAGCTCGTGTCTTCGGATTGACCCTTAAGAAGATGACGAAAAACTCAACTCCCATTTTATTACATTTGTGGCTCAAAGAATATATGATAGAAACAGGGTATTTGTAACTTGCCCTGAAAAACATTTTAGGGAGAAGAATTTACAGACATTTGCGAGATATACTGACTTATTTGCACAGATTTTTTTTTTTTTGAAACAAGTGTCAGTATATCTCTTACAACTTTATTTGGAGGAGCACACCTTTTTTTGGTGGGAGAGTTCCTTTTTGGTGGAAAGAGTTTCTCCTAGACACAAGACTAAAGCTTGGGATAAAAAGTCTACCTGCGCACACAGGTAAGGACTCCACCTTCCCTAATGAACACTAGGGTTGGATCTTATGTTCACCTGGTCTTTCTTGATATGTGTAGTGTGAACCAAGATTACCTAGGCTCTCGCATAGAAGCAAACCAACGGATCCTGTACTGATGTCTCAGGTACAAGAATACGTCCTTAGTTAGGAGAGATTTTGATCTATCTTGTCAATGCTCAAGTGAATTAAGCCGAGCCTGAGCGAATCAAGATTCTGTGGCCTGGAAAGTCTTCAATACAGTGGTTGAATATTCAAAAACACTTATTGTATTTTTGTTTCAGCCTTCAGATCATTACTAAACATAGATTTTTTTTTTTTTTGCTATGTGCATATTTATAGATGGATGGAAGCTACATGATACCATATAATACCCAGATCCTATATATGCCTATCCACCCCCCCATGCCAAACGACGCTATGTCCTCATATGCATGCAGGGTAGGGTAGAGGAAGGTCCAAAGATCGGGGAACGAGAGCTGAGGTGCAGGGTATATAACAGGGTGGTAGGGTGGGTGGATGGTGGGTGGTGAAGTGAAAAGGTGTGAAGTGACAGTGGAGGAGTGTTGCTAGGGTGCCTCCCAACAAACGCTGAATTTAACGTCCCCAGCTGGACTCAGAATGAGGCACGAAATTAGTTACCCTCAAGCAAGGCAACAGTTCTCCAACGGGGGCAGGTTCATGAGTAAGATAAGATTTTAAACGCTGCCCATTGACTGTAAATTTATGCCCAGATTTGGGATCTTCAATTTCAACGGCCCCGTTGGGAAATGGTCTCGAGACCAAGAAGGGACCAGTCCATTTGGACTTCAATTTCCCTGGAAAGAATTTGAGCCGAGCATTGTAAAGCCAAACTTGCTGAGATGGCTCAAATTCCTTCTGCCGAATACGGCTGTCGTGAAAAGCCTTAGTGTGTTGCTTGAAAGTTAAGGCAGAATCATAGGCTTCACAATGGAGCTCTTGGAGTTGGAGTTTCCTTTCTCGACCACACAGGTCTGGGTCGAGGTTACATTGGCGAATCGCCCAATAAGCGCGGTGCTCCAGCTCCATGGGCAAATGACAAGGCTTCCCGTAAACAATTCAATAAGGAGACATACCTAGGGGAGCCTTGAAGGCGGTCTGGTACGCCCAAAGTGCGTCAATCAGCTTGTCGGACCAATCCTTACGGTCAGGCTGAACCATTTTTTGGAGAATTTGTTTGATTTGCTGGTTCGACACCTCATCCTGGTCGTTCGTCTGAAGATGATACGGAGATGCGATATGATGGTGGACTCCATATTTCCTCAAAAGTGCCCGAAAAGAAGCATGGGTAAAATGGCTTCCTCCATCCGAGATAATGGCTCGAGGGATCCCAAAGCGTGCAAAGATGTGGTCTTTGACAAATCGAGTGGATATGACATGGTCAGCATGGCGTGTGGGAATAGCCTCGATCCAATTCAAAACGTAATCAACAGCCACGAGGATGTATTCGAAGTCGTTGGAAGGAGGAAAGGGACCCATGAAATTGATTCCCCAAATGTTGAAAATTTCAACAGCTAGGATGGGTTGCAAGGGCATCATGTCACGACATGACATTGACCCTAACGACTGGCACCTTGTGCAATGTTTGGCATAATTGTGTGCATCCTAGTGAAGGGAGGGCCAAAAGAAACCGCACTGCAACACCTTGGCTGTAGTTTTCCTCCCAGAGAAATGGCCTCCGCAGGCCTGATTGTGGTAGAAGGATAGCACACTGGGGAACTCACTGTCAGGAATACAGCGACGGATGATCTGGTCAGCACCTATTCGAAAAAGTAGTGGATTATCCCAGAAATAATGCTTTGCTTATGCAATGAGACGCTCGCGCTGGTTTTTAGACCAGCCACGTGGAAGGGAACCAGAAGCAAGGTAATTGGTAATGTCGGCATACCAAGGTCCACTTGCCACATTAATTGCCAATAGGTGCTCATTGGGAAAAACCTCAGTGATTGGCAGGGTAAGTCCAATGTGGTCAAGGTCCAGTCTCGAGAGATTATCAGCTACAACATTCTGGGCTCCAGCCTTATCGCGGATCTCAATGTCGAATTCTTGGAGCAGAAGGATCCAACGAATCAATCTAGGCTTGGAATCCTTCTTGTGCATGAGATGGCAAATGGCTGCGTGGTCAGTGAATACAATAACATGCGAGCCCAGAAGGTAAGAGCGGAATTTCTCCAGCCCAAAGACGACCGCCAGTAGTTCTTTCTCAGTGGTTGTATAATTACGCTGGGCCTCGTCCAACGTCTTACTAGCGTAGTACACCACGAAGGGGTGTCTATCGCGTCTTTGTCCTAGGATGGCTCCAACTGCAAGGTCAGAAGCATCACACATGAGTTTAAAGTCGAGGGACCAATCAGGTGGCTAGAGAATAGGGGCCTTGGTGACAGCATCACGCAACTGCGCGAATGCCCGTATGCAGTCGGGGCCCATATCAAAGGGTACATTGGTCGATAGGAGATGAGTTAAAGGTCTAGAAATCTTGGAGAAGTCTTTGATGAATCTCCTATAGAAACCAACGTGTCCCAAGAAGGAGCGATTTGTTTAACAGAGCCGGACACAGGTAAATCAGCAATTACATCAAGCTTAGCACTATCAACCTTGATACCCCTATCGAAGATGATATGCCCGAGAACAATTCCCTCGTGTACCATAAAATGACTTTTTTCCTAGGAAAGCATGAGGTTCACATCAATACATCTCCGAAGGATACGAGTCAGGTTGGCAAGACAGTCATCAAAAGAGTGTCCAAAGACCGAAAAGTCATCCATGAAAACCTCAAGAAAGTCACCCACCATGTCATGGAATATCGTCAACATACATCTCTGGAAAGTTGCTGGCATGTTACAAAGTCCTAACGGCATCCTTCTAAATGCAAAGGTGCCGAAAGGGCAGGTAAAGGTGGTTTTCTCTTGGTCCCTGGGGTCAATTGCCACCTGGTTACATCCAGAGAATCCATCCAGGAAACAGAAAAATTTATTTCCCGCTAACCGCTCCAGGATTTGGTCAATAAAGGTAGCGGAAAGTAATCTTTCTTAGTTGCAGCATTGAGTTTCCTATAATCTACACATACTCTCCAAGATGTAGGAGTGTGTGTAGGGATGGATTCGCCCCTGTCATTGACACGGATGGTGAGTCCCGCCTTTTTGGGCATGATGTGAATTGGACTCACCCAGGGGCTATCACTGATCGGGTAGATTATACCCGCATCTAGCCACTAAATAATTTCCTTTTTAACGACCTCCCACATGTTAGGGTTGAGATGTCGCTGCATCTCGCGGGAAGGTCAAGCCTCCTCCTCCATATATATACAGTGAGTGCAGTAGGATGGGCTAATGCCAGTTAAGTCTGATAAGGACCATCCAATGGCTACCTTGTGTTCCATAAGGACCTTTGTTAGTTTGCTCTCTTGCTCCCTAGTCAATTTTGAACTAATGATTACGGGGAGCATTTCATTTGGTCCTAAGAAGACATACTTAAGCGTATTAGGCAGCTCTTTCAGCTCGAGAGAGGATGGTGAAAGATTTGGCATTTCTTGGGACGAGAGTGTCCCAAGCGGATCAGAAGAAAACAAGGCAGGAGGAAGAAGTTGGCCCTCAGATTGGCCAAGAAGAGGGGCATCTTGGATTGATGGATCCAAAAAGGGATAGCCCCAGTGAGCAGTATTTGGGCTCCAGGTCCCAGTGTGGAGTTGCAATTCCGCCTGATTTGGCGGGAAAGAAAGGGCAATCCGGTCTTCAAGAGTGTGGACCGACGCTGAGTAGCCCGAATATGACTCAGACCACGAGGTATGGGAAGCGGAGAAAACCTCGTTAAAAGTCTGGTCAGGAGAAGGTACGGGAAAAGGGAGCGATGGGGGAACGTCACAATATGTGTCGGTCAGGCAATCGTCTGTGTTTAGAGGCAATCCACAGCAGTCAGAATAGGTCCCTATTAGCCCGATACTCGCGCTGACAGCCATGTCCTCGTCAGACGTGTCATCCTCGATGCAATCGCAATCAAAGTTCTTGGCTGCCTTGAAGATGTTAAGCTTGAGCTTCTCAGATCCAACGGCAATCTCAATATAGCCCGACTCGCAGTCGATATGGGCGCGGGTTATGGCCAAGAAAGGTCGACCAAGGATGATCGGACAATCAGAAAGTGAGCTAGGAACTTCCATATCCAAAACAAGAAAGTCAACAGGAAAACAGAGACTGTTGACCCTAACCACCACGTCTTCCACCACACCCTTTGGGATTTTGACAGAACGATCTGCCAACTGTAACATGATAGGGGTGGGTTTCTAATTTCCTAAGGCAAATTTCTCGAGCATGATGGTTGGTATAAGATTGATGGAAGATCCTAGATCAAGCAAAGCACGATTAAAATTGTAGCCTTGGATGCTACAAGAAATAAGCGGTGTGCCCAGATCTTTCTACTTCGGTGGTAGATTTGACAGTATGGCACAACTCGCATGAGGCGAGAGAACCACCAGATTCTTTGTTTTCTTTGACTGTCGCCTGGATGTAGTGTAGTCTTTGAAAAATCGGGTGACAGTAGGTTTGTGGTCGATAGCCTCTAACAGGGGTACCTTGATTTCAACATCCCTGAATAAATTACGCAAGTTATCAAAGGCCTGCATATCCTTTTTCTTGCCTTTTGGCTCCCTCAGTGGAGCCTCAGGGAATAGGACCGATTCTGGCACTAGTTTGGGTGTATCATCCTCTTGCGAATGCGGTGTGCATCCCGAATGAGAGGGCGATGAAAAAGATGGGCCAGGATCAGGTCAAGGCGGATCAATGGTCTGCTTATCGCTCCTCATAGTAATCGCATTGGACGTCGCTGGTCCAGTGGGATCATAAGGTGGAGGAGAGTTCACAATAGGGACATAAGGGTGAGGTGTAGTTGCTGCGGGATTAGCCTGGAATCCCGGAGGAATGCTCGGTGCTTGTAGAATCTGATGAACCTGCCCCTGAGAAGGTCGTACCTATGGTTGAGGACCACGGGGTATGAAATTTCGTGGGTTGGGAACAGGTGGGGCTGGAAGAGTGCCCTAAGATCGAATCGCCATGCGTAGTTAACTGATCATGTTCTCTTAATGGTGCTTAGACATTTCCGTCATCATTCACATCAGTTTATCAAGAGGACTCGATGCGTGTTCTGCTTGCGGTATGCAAGGACCCGATGGCGGATTTGCCACAGGATTAGACTGGGCCCTTGGGATGACAGGTGCAGACGGTCGCATTGGCCCACCCGCAGGGTTTTGGCGCTGGGTCATAAGTAGCAGAGAACGGGTTGTTCCCCAGGGCGCAAGCGTCTTCTAAGCCAGAAGACAAGTCCGCATGTAAATATGCATCCGAGCAGATGGAGGCTTGGTCCTCTATGTCAAAATGCTGGCTTGCAGAAGTCAGATCCACATGACTTACCGAATCACTCGGTGCGACGCTTGGTAAGGAAGATCTCACGGGGTTTTTGGGGATAAGCCTGGCGTTGGAAGGATTAGGATTGTGACGAAGTAGTGAGGTGGGGGTGTTTGCCATAGAACGGGCAAGATTGGCCAGAAGCTCGTCCAGCTTCTTGTGCACGACGGAGACTTCATCCAATTTTTGTGCGATAAGGCTAAGATCAGTGGATGAATGGGAGGGCCCCATGTCAACTTCATGAACATTACAAGGCTGGCTGGTACGATTAAAGGCGACAATGGAGGCATTGTTCATTGAGTTTTCGCTCATGTTTTCACATAATTCGAATGCTCCATTCTCATCTTTATTCATGAAATTCCCTCCGCAGGAAGCGTCTGCAATCTACTTTAAAGTCTCATTTAGCCCATAATAGAAAATCTGGGCTATATGCCACTTAAGCAGACCATGGTGCGGACACTTTCGGAGGAGGTCATTATACCTCTCCCAAGCCTCATAAAACTGTTCGCCGTTTTGTTGCGTAAAGGAAGTTATAGCACGGCGAAGCGCATTGGTTTACCCGATTGGGAAAAATTTCTTGAGAAATGTTGTTCGCATCTCTTCCCAAGAATGGATGGTTCTCCCAAGGGTGCGTAACCATTGCGACGCTTTATCCCGCAACGAAAACGGGAACATTTTCATGAGGACAATTGATAACCCGATGTTTCTTGGTTTAACCATTTCAGCCAATCGGGTTAGGTCTTCCAAATGGAGAAAAGGACCTTCACTTGCAAGACCATGGAAGTGAAAGTTAATTAGGCCAATTATATTGGGTTTCAGTTCAAAATCGTCCCCGCCCATGGGGACCCGAATTTGTCCTTTGGTCTCTGTAGCAGCGGGATTTTGATAAGAGCTAAGAGACCTAGGCTCCTCCCGCTCGGGAGGGTTCTGCATTTCCTCCAAGGTTTCCCTAATGGCTTCAATATGTTCATTATACATTTCCATTTGGGCTTGGAGGCGGGTTATGGGGTCCATGGCTCCACCACCTGGTGGGTTTTGAGGGTGGTTTCCTCCCTCGGGATTTGGGGGTGGGCGTGCAGCCATGTTTGTGGAGGAGGATGACGATTCGGTTTCTTTCCTTCTAGAATTATCAGACAATTCAAATAATTCAGGGTTTTGTGACCTCCTCCCAAACATACACTACCGCAGGAAGAATTGGGGAGATAAGAAGGGAAAAGGGGATGAGAGAAATGACGCCGCAAAGGTACACTTGATGACAAATCAAGGCAATCAAAGTCCTAACCTCTACAGTGTGCCCTTAGACCTAAAGATCTAAGTTACCTACTATCACAACCACAGAACCAAATGCGAGCACCGCGAAATCGCCAGGCCAGATTGAAAGGTCGTTTGCCCCAATCTTAGACACCCGATAGCATGCGGGAACCCACACTAGCACGTAGGCGCTACACGCAGGTAGTTAGACCTCCAATCCTTAATAAAGTTCAAGTTGCTACAAGTTTTAATTAGAGGCTTAGGATCAAGTGCTACAGGAATGTGAAGGGCGTTGTATACGGGTAATGCCCAAGTCCGTTGATTTTAGAAAGTGTGTAAACCAATCATGCAACGGGGAAATCTCCCCAAATTGAAGTTTTAGTTGGTGAATGATTTTTAGAATTTCAGCCTTAAGTAGTATGGATTTTAAGATTTAGCTGAGTTACCAATTCAACCAATCTCCACGTTTTGAGAAAATACAAGTTCTTCTATGCCCAACAAACCCTTCTTCAATGTGAGTTGGTTAATGCATGCTAAAAATGCACTGGGCTTCCCTAGGTGGAAATTTCTATGTGTGGATCCACGAGTCAATTTTAGGTTAGTGTGAAAGGGAACCAAAGCACTTCAATTCAAGTGCTCCCAATCACCAAAATAATGTTCCACACACAAGGCTCAACCACAAGATAATGTAAAGAAAATCAAAGTACTGGGGTTGAAATATTCGGGATCAAATCTAAGGCACGTGAAAGGTCGTGGTGGAGTTGGAATCAACTCAATTCCAAGTCTCCCCACCAAAAAAATGTGATCTCGAATTGCGGATAAATGAGGCAAGGAGGGATGGCAATTAATCTATTTAATCTTTCCTCAAAGAACACTTCACATAACAAAAGATTCAAGAATCAAGATTCTTGGATCTTTGCTATGCGAAGTTTGGCGGGAAATCTCAGGGCGGTGGGGGTGATATCAGACAATCAAACAGGTAATTTTTAATCCACTTGCCCCAAGAAATCTCAAGAAGTGTTTTTAGATTTTTTTTTATTTAGGTGACAAGTTAACCTAAGTTGCTAAAAGAGAGAGACCTACCTTTTCAACAACGTGGGCGAAGCTCCAGTGCGGTGCTGGCGACTTCACGCTCTCGTTCCCACCTTGGATCTGCCCATGTCTCCGACTTCCTCTGCTTGCCTCCTCCTTACAACTGGTTTACCTGCACACCAGCAAACAAAATACCCGTGAAGAGAAGGGTGTGAGAAGAGAAAATCAAAGGAATGGAGTAGAAACTTACCTTAATGCGCACCTCCCCGGCAACGGCGCCAGAAAAAGCGTGGTTGAACTCGAATAGGTTGTGTTAATATGGTGAAATCATCGTTGAAGTTAGTATAATGGGTTAACTTAAATCGAGCCTAACCATCTTTCACAAATTTTTTTTTACCTAGCCTACTTAATTTTATCTTCGTCACTTTTAGGCCCAGGGTCGATCTCAGGGAGGCAGGAATTAAAGGTGAATAAGTTTCTACGCCTTTCCTAGAGTGTATCTCTTCCATGCATTTATTATATTTTTGGTTTTTCTTATGTTTAAGGTTTTTTTTTGTTGATAATATTGTCCTTGAGGCACACCCTCAAAATGAAGTTCTTGGCTTTGAGCCAACTTAGGGTTTCCAAAAAGATTGGTCCTGCTATTTGCAAGACCGAGTACCTGCAAGATAAGGATTATCTTTTCTCTTTTACTCTTTTTTTTATCTTTTTAATAGCAGGAAACAAAAGAGAAATAAAAACAAGTTAGGTTGCTTGTAGAGAAATAAATATATTCTATATATATATATATATATATAGATATATATCTATATATATTATATTTATAGGGGTCGGGGTGGAAGTGGAAATGGCGTGTAGCACAGTATCGAGTTGGTCCACGTCTAGTAAGACGCAATCAACAAGACGAAGTGCTGCGTAGAGTGTGGGACGGATGTGGAGTGTGTGCAGAGGCTCTTGCTTTACCAGGTATCGGGAATATCAGCAACTGGTGCAGATATTCCCGCGATAGAATGCGTGGTGGAGTGATTAGTGCAAGGGCGTATGGATACAAGTATGTGATATATATGTATATATATGTGTGTGTGTGTGTGTGTATATAGATGGGGTTATAACTATATAGGTGTATATGTAGTTATGTATATATATATAGATATGTAAAAATAGATATATTTGTATGTATGTATATATATATATATATATATTTATAACTATATAGATATATATATATATATGTATATATAGTAATATATGTATATAGATATGTATATGTATACATGTATATAGATATATTCGTATAAGTTTCTAGGTGTATAGGTATATATAGATATATATATGTATATATGTATATATGTGAGTGGATATATAAATATATATGTGTGTACGTGAGTTTATAAGGGTGTGTGTGTGTGTGTACAAGTGTGTGTGAGAGAGTACACGTGAGTGTGTACAAGTGAGTGTGTGTGTGCGTGTACTGGTGGTTGGCTGTGAGAGAGAGGGAGCGCATTAAGTCGTCTAGCTGGAGCGTCCGCCGTCTAATGGCCAAGGCACGTGCAGGCGCACAAGGGCTACGCGGGCGCTGCAGGGAACGCGCACACTGTCGTCGCACGTAGGCAGGTGCGGGAGTGTGAGAGAGAGAGCAATGCAGCGCACTGCATAGCGCAGCACACTGCGCTGCGGGTGGGAACGGGCGAGGGCGCAGACGCTGGCGACCAGCTGGAGAGGGTTGCAGGCGAAGAGAGAGAGCGTTGTGCCACCGGCTAAGTGAGAAATAAGTCGGTGGCTACAGTGTCGCACTGAGAGGCGTGAACAGTGTCTATAGTGCCGCACGGGAGTAGGCGACCGATAGTGCCGGTTCTGCGTGCGCGGGCATGGTGGGAAGCACCTACGCGCATGGGAAGAGCTTGTGGACGCATGCAAGTGTGCGCACAGTGGTCTGCGCGGCTTCAGGCGGCCGTTGCTACTGCTGGAGCTTCCGACCTTGGAGCTCTGACAATGGCGGCGAGGGTGTTCAGCGGTGAAAACAGAGTGTGAAACCACCATGCCCACCTGCTCACGAAGGAGCTAGGCGGTGGTGGAACTCACAGTGGTGGTCATGGGACCACTGTGAGCTTTCTCCTGCCCGCAGTGTGTCTCTTCAGTGAGAAGAGAGACTGCGTATGGAGAGGGAGAGGGGAGGAGATTGGCCTGGAGGAAGGTGTCTGGGGGTGGTGTGTGTTCCAGGCTCCCTGCGCAAGGGAGAGGGCAAGGCTTTTTAAAGAAGAAGAGCTTACCACAGCCATGCTGCTGGTGATGCATGTCCAGCCATGCTGCTGGGCAGAGGAATGGCGCGAAGAGGTGCATACCCCATGCCCTGAGCCGCGCGAGGGAGAAGATTTTCAAATTTAAAATAAAAAAAATGAGAATGGTGAATTTGCAATGCAGCCCTTGATGAAGATGTTAATTAGATGGCTAATTATTCGCATTATCCTCTCCTCTCAATAAATGCATGCATGTGTTAATTTACAAATGCAACTATAGTTACTTAAGATACAATGGTAGTGCTAGGAAACAACACAAGATGACATAATTATTGGTGTATTTTTGCTATGCAATCAACCGTCACTAAATGTCCTGTATACGAATTTAATTCTTTCCTCCACTATAAAAAGACCCCTACCCTCCCATTTTTCTTCATCTCTTCCTTTCTTCCTCTCACCACCTCCAAGGCTCTAGAGAGAGCTTGTCCCAAGCCCGGGATGCTCCTCTAGAGTAGAAAATCAAATAGTTTTCCCACCTCTCATTCCCATTCGCAAAGCATCCAGTGCCCGTCCTCTCACCGCCCTTCAGGAAGAAGATCCTCGCCACGATGCCGTTCTGCCCCATCCTCCGTCCTTCGACTCTGTCTTCCTTCGTCCTGCTTCTCACCACCTTCCTCCAAGCAACGTCAGAGCGAGTCGTCCTCCGAGTAACCGTCGAAGGGGATTTCTCTCACCTTATTCTATCTTTTTACGCTTTCATAGTGTAAATTTTCCACTTAGGTAGTGTAACAAACATTCGTTTATAAATAGATGATTATTTCTCTCTCTTACTCTCTTTCTCTTATATTGTTGCAAGTAGATTAGCCAGAAGTCATCGACCTGATCTCTTGCTTGCTAAATACCAAAAAAATTAGAAAAGATAAAAACAACAAAAAGAAATAAAAGTGAAGCGCGGATTTCATAAAACCAAACGTTTGCCTCCCCGTGTTTGACCTGAGACTCACTTTTCGAGTTTTGGTTATAAATTTATCTGATAGACGCATTTTACCAGCTACAACGACGGGTCCTCCGAACCCTAAATTTAACATGCGAAACACGTTGAATCATTTTAGTGCCGTTGCCGGGGAGGCAACAATCTTTGGTTTTCTTTCCTGTGTTTTTCCTCCTTACCTAACTTTTATCTCACTTTTTCTCTGATCTTACTGTGATTGCAAGTACTCATCTGAGGCAGGCCAAAGTAGTTAGATCGGAGAAAAGTGCGGATGAAGGTTTTGTAAGTTTATCCCCACTACCCCCACCCACTAGTTCATTTCACCACACTAATAACTCAAACCCAAATCAACTTAGGTACTTTTTACAAACCCTAGGATAGATTTGGTTGTTTATTTGCCACCTCCACTCATCTCACCCCCACATATATAAAGAAACAAAAAAAATACTCTTCTATACTCTTCTCTTATGGGATTTTCTAAAAGCTACACACTTAGCACCCACAACTTCTCACCTTAAGACGCACAATCACATCAATTCTACCACTTAACCAGGATCTGACCTGTGGACCCGGTACACTTAACTCAACACACAAATAAGTGAGTAGAAATCTGAATATGTCAAACATTTCTGTGTGCCTTAACTAAGTGGTGCAATAGGCCAATTACTTGAACTGTTTGGGCCGCACCACTCAAAATAAAAGTGATTCATCAAGTAGCTTGCCACTTAGGATTGATTCTTAGGGCTGAACCAGGCAGTCCATATTTTTTCTCTGATTTCTAAAGAAATATATTATCACCAGTGCTTGCAAAACTTGAGTGTTCTCCTAAACTTGATTGAATATACCTAAGATTAAACCCTAAAAGCTACCAAACAAGGTTAAACACTAAAAGGCACATCATCAAATAACCTTATTTGCAAACCCTGGTTGTTCACGCACATACATTTTAACTGATCATTAAGGGCACAACCCATCTAAAGGGCCCATCACATTCCAAGAGCACAATCATCCCAAGCCTAATTAAAACTGAGTAGACATTGGCCTTAACGATTGATTTGCTCTTCTGGGCTCAGACTGAGATTGTTTTCAATTAATCTGCTTCTGTTGGTCCATCTAATGTCTAGCTAGAGGAGTAGTGTCAAACGACTGCAGCTAGGGGGTATACTAGGAACCGGAGGCACAAGCCAAAGAAAGAACCTTCTCCCCAGTCCCTCTTTCTAACTGATTAGATTGACTGGATAAAAGTAGACCAAATCATTTATAATCTCAAGACGAGTCCTGGGAGTCTATAGGTCTTTAGGCTAACCCCCTAAGGACAAGGTTGATTGGTTGTATTGCAGGGCTCCTATCTCTCTTCTGATTTCCCTCTCACTCCACAATGTATCATTCCACATCCTGCACACAATTCACATCCTATCCTCCTACCACCACTTATTCTCAAGATGATTACTATCTTGACTTGACTTGTAATTACCCATCCACTAGTCGGGATGACTTTGATTGGGGATATGAATTCGGACCTCAGTGTACAGGGCCTAACCCTGGACAACAAGACTATGATTACTATCCTTCCCAGAGCTACAATGGTTATAGATCTCCATCCTTTAAAGACCAAACCAACCCGATCTACAACCAGGAAGGATATGATGATTATAACACCTACCCTCCCGAGTATTCCACTGAATATAGGTCACCACCATCCTTTAAGCAACCTGAAACGACCTACTATCAGGGAGGGACCCTAGAACCTTGATATCTTGACTCCCCTAGATCTAACTCAAACCCACCCAAACCTGAATCGAACCATTCGGTTCAAGTGAACCAGATCTAGGATAGGGTGTTGGCTAATTTGAGGAACACTATACAATCTATAAAAGCTCAGCCAACACCATGCATTGAAGCATTGGAGCCTATGATCAAAATGATTGATGAACTTAACAGTTCTCTATTGGATTTGCTCCAAAATGTTAGGGATAGGGACTTGGGTGAGTTTCTTCTTAGGAAATTATCGAGGTTGAGGATGAAATTTGTGGTTGCTCTAGTCAAATCTTGGGATGATTCTCAAGATGAACCCCCTTCAGGAGAGCCAATGTTTGAACCTGCTCAGGCACCTGTCGAGGGGGATACATTTTCTGAGATCGAGGATGACCAGGTTGGGTTAGAGCAATCCATTGAGGATGAACCGATTGATTCACCCGAGATCCCCGAGCTAGGGAGCGAGCAAAAATATCTCTTTGAACCAAGAAATGACAATCGATTTTGAGACATATATAAATGAGGATCATGGATTCTTTGATTCTGAGGGTGAAGAATCTCTTAGTGAAGTCTCACTTAAGCGTAAGGAAGATGATTTTAGTGCGACAAATGGGCTTGAGGAATATGACGAACCATTTGATAGCCCAATTACTGAAGATTTGGATTCGGTTGGGGCTAACTTGGAGGATTCAAATCCTCATTTACTAGAAGATTCAATCAATAGCCCCATTCCTCAACCACACCCCAAAGGGATTGATTTTGATTTGGAAATCATTGTACCCAAGTCAATTCTGAGTCAGCCACGATTTCTGGACTTGGGTAAATCTTATGGGGTGAACGGTATGCTAGAGGTCCTGGAACCTGAGCAATTGATGTTGGAGGATAGGAATGTTGAAATGAAAATTTGGGAGGTTAATTTTGAGGGAAAAACAAGTTTGGATCTAACGGTTCATATTGACCTAAAACCACCAACTTCTTACCAAGACCCTTACGATATCTTTCACGTGCAACCCAAGCCCGAAATAACTGATTATTTTTCTGAGATGCACTATAAGTGGACACCCGATTTTAATGAATCAGATCAACTCGATGTCGACACTTTGGTCTTAGGTTGCACACCACAAAACCACAGGCCCGACCCCGCAAACACAATAATCTTAGGTTTTGGGTGATTTTCATCCAGAACCTTCGAACCACTCGACCCTGGGGTATGGGTCTGCATCATAATCTAATCCATGTCTGTGGACATCTTCTGCTGACGAGTTTCGGGATCAACCTTTTGATTTTGATTTTGACCCGTTGATGTGTCACTTTACTCAACTCATTAATTAAGTTAATTTTACTTAATTAAAAGTAGAAAAAGTCACTTAGGTTAACTCGAAATTGTGTCGATTGTGTAGTATAGGGTTGAATTAACCTAACATTTTAGAAATTTTTACTGGTTGAGTCTAGGTCGTTCACTGGGAGGTATAATTTATTCTAAATTCACCAATTATCTTTTATTTTCTTTATAAGCTTAGGAGGTATAATTAAGTTAATTATAAGGCATGAATTTTGCCAAATGATTTACACTTTAAGAAATATACAAAATTCCATATGAAAACACATTTACTCAAATGATGTACTTTATTAACAAGTAAACATGTTAATTTTCTATTTTATTTCAAAGAAATTAAGGCAATAAGAATTATTCTATTAAAACATGCCTTATTACAACATTTAAGAACAAAAAGAAATTTAAAACAATTTATTTTCTTTACTTCTTCAGCCTCTCTCTTCTTCTCTTTACTTATTCTTCTTTCTCTTCTTTTCCTTTTATCTTTTATTTTTTTACTCTCTCTCGAGCTCTTTTCTTTCTTCTCTTCTGCTCCTGCCTTCTTCATCTCTTCCCTTAGCTTTCTTCTTAGTTCCCTTAGTCTTCTTCTTCTTCTTTTGTTCCTTAGTGCCTGTTCTTCTTCAACACTTAGTCTCTATGCCTTTAGCCATCAGCTTCTCTTTCCTTTAGCTTTCCCTTTGAACGGTCAGTTGAACCGAGTTTTTTTTACCTTTTAACCAAAAATTATTTAATTTGTGGCAAGGTCCTTTCGAGGATACACAGCACCCTGAGACTAGGGTGCGACCAGACCCTACTCGGTCCTCGCCTAATTTCAACTAGGTTTGATTTCAGTTTATTTCATTTGATTCATAGTTTCGAGCCACTCCGGCTCAACCAGCCAAACTGATTCACGCCCACTTGGGCGCACAACCGCAGGCACACATGCCCGCATGCACACACGCAAATGCTCAGATAGGTTCAAATGTTCAGATGCTCAGTTCGCGCCCAACGCTTAACGACTGCATCGGCTATGTGACAAATTCCTTTTGTTCCCATGCGCATGCTCAGAGCTAACCGATGTGGGACTATGTTCCCCCTTCCAAACCCAACTTCAATCGTCGATTTCTCCTAGCTCAGAGCTCCATTCCAAGTGATTCAAGGCTCGTTGGAAAGCTCTAAGGTCACTCTATAAGTTTGCAGGGTCAATTTTAAGATAAGAGGATGTTTTCCTATTCGATTTGAAGAGTGAAATCAAGGGGTTCCTACGGGTTTTTATTGCCTGGAAAGTGAAGTTTAACTCAGAGTCCTCAGATGGACTTTTCTCACTCATTTAAAAGTCTGAATAGGTTCTATATATTATTCTGCAGCTGCTGGAGTGAGTCTTGAAGCTCTTAAAGCTTCAGGAAGTGTACAGAAGGTTGAAGTTTCTCTGAAAGCTTCAGAGAACAGATTTTACAACTTAAAATAGGTGAACAAACAGCTAAGAATATCTCTGATTGATTTTAATAAGTTCTAAAGGTTGTAATAGATTAATCTAGGCAGGATTTAAGATTGAATCTCAACAAAATGGCACTGTCATCAGTTTGGGTTCGAAAATAACCCAAACTGACAGGGTTTTAACTTTCACCAAATCATTCACCTGAGCTCAGTTTAATCATTCTAAAACTTTCCAATAGAATCTCAGAATCAACTTAAACTCCTCAATATCTCAATTTGAGCTCAGAACTCCAGAATCAGACTTAGTTTGACTGTAAAGACTTAAGATTTGACTTTCTGTTTAAAGCTTCTTCAGGTGAAATTAAAGCCTAAATTAGAATCCTTTCAATCTCAGGAACTCATCCAACCTTTAATACAGATGGTTAAACCCTAGAAATTAGGGTTTCAGGCTCGCCGTCTAAGCTCCAAAAAGTGTTTGATCATCAGAGGATTTGAGAGGTTGCTTCACATATTTGGAGGCATGAATAGCTTCAGTGCACTACACTGTAGCTTCTAGGTTCCTTAAATGCTCCTTAGACCTCTCTGTCAGACTTCTCCAACTCCGGCGGAGTTGGAGAAGATGAACCTCAATCTACAGCTCCAGTGGTTAAAATTCCAACTAAATGACCTCAAATTAGTCAGTGAACGCACTTATATCATTATGGAGCTTCTCACTAAGTTCCTCAGGCTGAAGCACAGATTTGACTCGCCGGAGCTCACCGAAGCTTCGGTGAGTCCAGTAAATGGTGAATTTTGTGCACAGAATGGTAAAATGTGCCATTTTAAATCTAAGAAGGTTCCTGAGGTTGCAAGGAACCTCAGGGACTCAATTAATTCTCCATTATCTCATTAGAGTAAAGATTTGACAATAAAATTCATTTTTCAAAAGATCTATATGGATTAAGCTCTGGACTTGTTTTACCACTCAATTGAGTGGTTAAAAAAAGTCAAGTAATTATAATCATAAATATATATATAATTAAGGATTTGAATTGCTCCTGAGCCGCCATGGAAAGCGAGCTCAGGAGCTTAATTAAAATTGGGCGTTTAAGTTATATGTGGTAATTCTACATATTACAGTGTCAATTAGGGTCCCTAAGTGATGAATAGATGATGGAAGACCCTATGAAGGTGAATCTAAGCCCGCTACTGTCGCCATAGACAGTGACAGTAGTCGGTGGAGGTGGAAGGTGAATTAGGCGATTAGATGATCAATTAAGTGATTAAGTGGATTAGAAATGGTCATGAGAGATACAGAAAGGTGATCAGCGATTTCAAAAGATGAAATTGAGGCTCTGGCGAGCTTAAGGAGTTCACCGGAGTCAGAGAAGATGAACACTGAAATTCTAAAATTACTCTAATCTAACTAACTATCTAACTAACTAAGCTATCCTACTCCTCCTAATCTACTGTTACCTGGACAAAGGGGTCAATAGGGTTCCGCCGAAGGTTCATAGCAGACGACGAAATCAGAGGGTGAAAAGAAGAATCTCCAGCGAGCGGATTTGATCGGAAGTAGAGGATTCCTTGGTTGGCGCCTGTGTCCAGAGACATGGCAGACCACGGCGGATCTCCTCGGATAGTCAAAATGGGAGGAAGTTGGAAAGTGAGATGGAAAGTCGCCAGAGTTTTGGACGAATAGCCTATCGAAGTCGACTGCAGTATTAGAAGAGGGAAGGGAGCCAACTTGAGTGAAATCTAAGGGGTGAGGGGGTATTTATAGTGGTTGGCGGCAAAGAGAGTGGCGAGGTCTGGTCAAAGAATGAGCTTGAGGAGCTTAACCACTGGCGCTGTCTCCGACGACAGTGAGGTTATCTCCCACTGAAATTTAGGATTTCCGATTAATCCAGACCGATGGATGAAGAGGAGGTGGTGAGCGCAAGCTGCAAGAGATTGGACAAAGAAGGGTGATGTCGACAAGGTGGTAATCGCGTGGTGGCGTGACTCTCCGTCACCAGCCGTCCATTCGGCTGAAGAAGAAGAAGAAAAGTGACCTAAATGTAATGAAACTTAAGGACTTGTGTGAAAATTAAGGACCCAATTGCAATAAGTTTTAAGGACCAAAATGTAAACCCAAGTTTTAAAGGTTTATTTTAACTTAGATCTTTTTGAACTTTTTATATATGCTAGTAAATAAGGTAAATATTATGTTTTCACCTTGAATTTATATTTTTGACCTTTTTAGGTTAATTTATTAGATTAAGTAAAATTACTTAAGTTATTATATACTTAGGTATATATTATGTTTAAGTTACTTAACTTATTAATTAAGGGAATGATTAATAAGATTTCTAGTCCAATTATTAATTAAATAGTTAATAATGTTAATTGAATGATAAAATGTCATTTTTAACTTATTTTAAGGTCCTTTACTAAATATCCCTTATTCTATAATTAACTCTTATATATTCATAACCTTAGCTTATTAACTAGAAAGACTAGTTAATTAGGGGTAATTAGAGATCATGATGAGTGTCTCATCACCCATACTTGTGAATTCTCAACTTCTTCTTTGTTTGTATATTATGCCCAGCTGGAGGCATTAAACCTAGCGCATGTGTATACTCTCTTCTCTCTGCGGAAATGATTGGGTTGTCACGAAATTCAACTGATATTCTATTTACTCCGGCCTTTTCATGTCTCTATTTTTACAATGAGGATATTGCATCGTTTAGGCTTGGGGGGTGGATACTTTATCCTGAAATCATTTTGTTAACTCTGTAGAATTTCTTTTAGCTTCTTATAAAAAAAATTCAAAAAAAAAAAAAGAATTAGGAGAATAGAACTTAGGCTTTTAGGCATTATTAAATTTAGGAAATGACACGAGAGGACCTAAACACTTAGACTCTTCAGGTCTTCAGGCTTAATTAGCCCGAGTGTTCACTCAAATGTGGACTTAGTCTTAAGTCATTGCCAATTAAAATTCATTTTAATTTGGTAAATAAATTGGGATGATAAGTATGTGACTTATCAACCTACCCTCTGATTTGGGGGGACTTTAAGCTTAAGCATCTACACATTTTCTTTGCACTGACTCACTTTTCGACGGTTTCTTCGGAAATTGGGTAGCTAATGAACTATCTAGGGTGGTATGGTTAGCAAGTTGTCGGTGGTAATAGCTCATCGATCGGTTGTCCAGAACCCAGTCACAACCAATTTTCATTGTACTACCTTTAGATAAATTTTAGATCAAGAAAGTCACCTACCTAAAAGGAAAAAAAAGAAAAAGAAAAGGAGAAAAAAAAAATAAAACCACACTTCACCGACAAGTATGGTTGGCAAGTTGTCGTGGGTAACAACCCATTAGCCGGTTGTCCAGAACCTGGCTCACAAAAAAAAATGCACAATAATTCCCAAAACACTTACGGAAGAAGCGGGGAAGTAGAATAAACTAGGGAGATATACACTGGGTTTGCCCTTGTGTTGACCCCATAAATAAAAGAAATAGGGAGAAAGCTACCGTTCGAAAAGATAAACCTTTAGGCAAGGTCACCTAGGGTCGTAAAAACCTGAAGTCCGTTTTAACGGTTTCCTAGTGAGTCTTTCACTCTTTTCACTAGATGCTTAGCACTTAGAGTCCTTTTCGAGTCTTGGGCGGGTCAGGTAGTCGTAAAAGTTATCTTAGAACTCTCAAACTCCAAAAGTCCAAAAAAAAATTAGGAAAGAAGAAAAACAAAAAAAAAATTATCTTCCCTTTTCAAATAAGGCGAGGACTTAGGCGGTTTGCATTCTAGCAGGCACCTGGGTATTGTTGAGTTTTCATTATTTAGGACCTTAGTTGAAAATTTCTATTGTTAATAAACGACTTAGGCCTAAGCGATCTAATCCTAATTTTAATTTTATACATAGCATATAGTTTAATTTTGCTAGGGCTAGCAAAAGATAAGCATGGGGGTATGATATAGACACATCTATTTAGGTTAAAATGCCTATTTATGCATGTTCCTAAGCTTAGATTTGCATTCCATATTATAAATATTGCATAGCATGCATCCTCTGCATTTAGAGTAGTTATGTATATTTTAGGTTAATTGCGTCCTTTTTGTGGTCAACAGAGAAGGAGATTTATTTCAGAACCTCGGATTGACGATCCAACCATACGGATCTAATCAAGACGACAATCGAAGTCCAACGCCTTTGAAATCACCTTTATCGGAGTCCCGAGCACCATATGCAATCCGAGGAAGATCAATGGCCGAGGGACTAGGTGACATAATTCGGAGCTTCAAAGAAAAAATATGACCTTGCGGATGGATTCGGGTCGATGATCGCAGCCCAACAGCGTGAAAATCAACTCAATCCGACCTCTGTAGCAGCCCCTACAACAGAAAGAAGATGGACGGCCCAGATCGCGTCATGTGGCTCAACCCAGGCTGCCCACACACACGCACGCACCACCGCACGTGCATAGCAACGTGGGTGCTCATGCACTCGGAGGCACACACGCACACCGGCAGCGCACGCGGGTGCGCGCACGGAGGCACTCGACACGGGTGCCTGGAGCACGTGCTAGCACAGCTGTGGGCGGGCATGTGGGCTATCCTCAGCGACATTTATGATCGTCACTAAATGTCCTGTATGCAAATTTGCTTCTTTCCTCCACTATAAAAGGACCCCTACCCCTCCCATTTTTCTTCATCTCTTTCTTCTTCTCACCACCTCCAAGGCTCTAGAGAGAGCTTCTCCCAAGCCTGGGATGCTCCTCTAGAGTAGAAAATCAAATAGTTTTCCCACCTCTCATCCTCATTCGTGGAGCATCCCATGGTCGTCCTCTCACCACCCTTTGGGAAGAAGATCCTCACCGCGATGCCGTCCTACCTCATCCTCCATCCTCCAGCTCCGTCCTCCTTCGTCCTACTCCTCACCAGCTTCCTCCAGGCGACGTCAGAGCGAGTCATCCTCCGAGCAACCGTCGAGGGGGATTTCTCTCACCACATTCTATCTTTTTACACTTTCGTAGTGTAACAAACATTCGTTTATAAATAGACGATTATTTTTCTCTCTTTCTCCCTCTCTCTCTCTCTTATATTATTGCAAGTACATTAGCTAGAAGTTAACCTGATCACTTGCTTGCTAAATACCAAAAAAATTAGAAAAGATAAAAACAATAAAAAGAAATAAAAGTAAAGCACGGATTTCATAAAACCAAACGTTCGCCTCCCTGTGTTTGACCCGGGACTCACTTTTCGAGTTTTGGTTATAAATTTATTTGATAGACACGTTTTGCGAGCTACGACGACGGATCCTCCGAACCCTAATTTTAACACGCAAAACACGTTGAATTAGTGGGGGAGGGTTTTGATCTCTGTACCTGTGCCCTGTGCAACACTTAGTCACTGAGGGAATTGGTTCCCTTGTGTCGAAGGAAAGAAGAAGAAGAAGAAGAGAAGGAAAGAAGAGAAGCTGAAGAAGGAAAGAAGAAGAAGAAGAAGAGAAGGAGAAGAAGGTTTAAAGAGGAAGAAAAGGCTTATATCCTTGTGCTTGTGCTTACTGATGATCATTTAAGCCGTCTAAAAATAAGAATTATCGTCTGATCAATGTAGCATTCAAGCTACTATTCATTTATTTGGTTTAATTAGAATACTTGATGCATGCTTAAATAAAGGAGTTAAGTAGTGATTCAAATCACCATTGTTTTTTATCTTTCTTTTTATCATAGTGAGCTCTTGAAATACTCATGTTTATCATTGAATACCAATTTTGAGTAGATTGTTCATTGAAATATCTCTATATTATGCTCCGTTTATCATGCTCATTATTTCTTATTTAAGATATTGTTGTGAATTCCATATTTGCTCCCTGTATTCGACCTCGGACTCCATTGTAGATTCTGAGTTATAAATTTTATCTGTTGATTGAGCTATTTAGGAGTGTGCTACGACGATGAAACATTAAACTCCTATCTGGCCCCTGATTAACAGGTGTCTTGAGTCTGAGTCGATGAGAGGCGCACTGAGATCTTGGGTAGAATAGTTTCCAAGGATCTCAGGTCCATGACTTGAGGGATCTTTGGTGGAATAGTTTCCAGGGATTCTCAAGTGATGGGGATCGTGCAGATCTTGGCTATAATAGTTTCCAGGGATCCAAATGGGTATGAGAGTGTGGGACCTTGTATGGAATAGTTTCCAAGGATTCCGACATTGGGAAATGTGTGATATTGGGTGGAACAGTTTCCAGGGATCACGACTACCAGGAAGCCACTCCCACCGAATCTTTTGGGATCGGGTACTCAGAGATGTCTTAAGTGAAATAGTTTCTAGAGACTTTGAGTACAATCAATGTCTGGTGACCAAAATGGGTATTCTTGTCTGATGGACATCAATGCTTTAATCTCTCTAAAAGCCAAGGAGGGGTTATTGTACGAGTGTGCCATTAGAAAGGGTACATCGATATCTCCTTTAGTATGAAGGGTTGATTTTCTCACTCCAGGAATAGGAGTGGCAAGTAACAAAATCTTGAATCGTTAGGATGGTACGTTAGAACGCATGGCATTAATCAATGAGAATGATTATTGAGTTTAGACCATGATGGTTGGTCAGGTTAAACCGAGTTAGGGTTGAAACCTAGGGGTTCTAAGTTAGACTAGGGATTTAACTGGTTAGCGAAACTATACACTATCATTTTTTTCTTAATTACAGTAGTTGTTTATTCCCTACTGAGCTAATTGGCTCATCCCTATTTTGTGACCTACTTTCAGGTTGTTGATGTCGTGAGCCATCGATGGGCGAGAATTTGTTGCTACACAGAATTTGTTGTGTATTGCTTGATAGGTAACTTTTATGCTCTGCTTTTACAATGGTTTTCTATTCCATTGCTAGCTTGGTACATGTTCTATTTGTGCCAAGAATTATCTTTTGTGTGCCATCTTTTCCGTTGTTTTCTTCCATTTTGTTTATAAGTGGAAATTTCAGTAGCTTGACTTTGTTTGGTGCAACCTAAATTAAATAAAGCAACGCCTTTTCTGTTGCCACTCTCAAAACCCTGACATTCGTTTAGGGGCCTGGGTTTTGGGATGTGACAATCACCACCAAAGAAGGGGTCCTTCATAGCAGCCTCACTTACATCTTATTAGTTGTGGATTATGTGTCAAAATGGATTGAAGCCATCCCCACGAGAACAAATGATCACAGAGTTGTGACACAATTTGTTCAAGATTATATCTTTTCTCATTTTAAGCTACCAAAGGCCATCATTAGTAATGAAGGGTCTCACTTTAGGAACACACATTTATAGTCCCTGCTTCAAAGTTTGGGATGACACATATAATAGCGACACCTTATCAGCCACAAACTAATGGACTAGCTAAAGTGTATAATAGGGAGATTAAAAAGATTTTGCAAACTACCATTAGACCTGATAGGAAAGATTGGTCTTCCCACCTTTCTGACGCTTTGTGGGCATATAGGACAGCTCACAAAACTCCATTAGGCATGTTTCCTTTTAGACTAGTGTATGGGAAATCCTGTATCTTCCTGTAGAGCTTGCACACAAAGCCTATTGGGCAATCAGAAAGTGTAATTTGGACTTAAAGAAGGCTGGTGATCATAGAAGATTACAAATTTCCAATCTAGATGAGTTAAGGAATAAATCTTATAAAATCTCGAGGATTTATAAGGATAAACTCAAGGCCTTCTATGACCACTACATCCATGGGAAAACTTTTCACCCTGGTCAAAAAGTCCTATTTGACTCTAAACTTAAACTCTTCCCAGAGAAACTCAGATCTAAATGAACATAACTTTTATCATCAAGCATGTATTTGATATTGGAGCTGTAACCTTTCATTGTAAATGGACAGAGATTGAAACCCTTTATTCAAAAAATAATCGACAATCTGGATCACATGTTAAGGTTAATTATCGCATTGTAGTAGAGTACCACAATCCAAACGAATGTCAGTTATTTATATATAATTTTTACTGGTTTTATTCTGGTTGTTCACGGGGAGAAAGTTATTGATATACATCACTCTCTATTATCCAAAAATCTTTTATTCCAAAAATGTTAAGTTTATTTACAACAAAATGAATTATAAATGAAAGAATCAAATAATAAACTAATCTAAGTCAATTATGTATAAAAACAAATGAATTAGTGCTAATAACAATGTCTCAAGAATATATATAAGATTAAAGGCATCAAAAACTATTTTAAACTAAACTATGTTAATTATGTACACAATATCTAAGTATCTATACTAACTAACCTATATATCTCTAACATATATACATCTATAATACTAATTATATGAATGTACTAAACATATACCTATCAGTAATATTTATTCCTCTAATTATGTACATATGAGTGTTAAAACCTGAAAAAATATACATACAAAAATAAGGTAAAAACAACACTCTAACTACATATTTACAACACTATTTATATAACTCATATAGTATTTATATATACATTTAATTAACAAGGTAATATATTAGTATTTAATATTTACATACCATACTGTTACTTATATATATTACTTATACTTAATTTATATATATGTACTTAACACACACGCATGCACACAACACAACACATAGCTCTAATACTTAGTTTGATTTTAACTTAACACTTAACACTTGAAAAAATTTTGGTTTTTGGGCTAACCTTTCGCAAGATCAATGTCCCCATGTGAGGCCTGATCGGTACCACTAATAACTAGGCCGAGGGGTATATATATATAATCAAGCCCATTACAGCCCCACAGTGGACCCGACACAGCCCGCACCTCTCTCTCTCTCTCTCTCTCTAAATGCTCAGGTGATATGCTCGATGGGGATCCAACCCCCATATCGAATGGGAGGCCTTCGGGTGCGAATCCTTTTATACCACAAAAGCGACGTGTGCGTTAATGATGTGGGACTATGTCTAGTGCCAATTTAGCGTGTCTGCATGGTTTTATGGTGATTTTAAGGGTTAAATTTAGGTATTAAATAATTATTTATTTTACAATTAAATTATGCATACATGTAGCCAATACATAGGGCATCTTATTGGGATAATTTATTTACCTTAATTAAATACATAAATATATTTAAAATTTTGTTAAAGTTAGGTAAAAATCTACATTTAATTTAGGCTTAATTACTTAATTAAAGTATAAATTAATGAATTAATGGTACAATTGAATATTAATTTAGTTTATTTACATTATTACCAAATTAATAAATATTTTTAATTTATTTTTAATAATTTATTCATATATTTACACAGTTAAATACATGATTTATATATATAATACATAATTATACAATATACAAGGTAATCTATAGTATAAATAGGGTCAAAAATATAATTAAAATATTTTAAATTGTAATATATCATAACATAGTATAATTTACTTCATTAGTTTATCAATTTACTAATATACATTGATTTAACTTAATAATATACTTATTAACTTATATAAATATAAATATATACAATATCTAAGTAAATATATAAATATAAATATATTACTGTACATAATAATTACTGTTAATAGTATGTTAAGTTATATGTATGAATCTACAAATATATACTAGTGTACATATATTTAGTTATATATACATATAGTATAATTAATTATGCACTATTTATATATATTACTATAGTATATAACTTAACATAAATAATCATTATAGCTTATATACATATAAATAGAATAGATATAACTTATATAGACACACTTACATATAATTGAATATACACTTAAGTTATTAGTATTTACAAGTATATACACTATTTACATAGGTATTTTTGTAGGATTTTTGGGTTTTTCAAATTTTTTGTTGTTTTCATGTTTTATAGGAATAAAGGGAGAGGAGAGAAAGCTAGGAAAGAGGAGAAGAGAAGCCCTTTTAGAGTTTTTGTGTTTGTTTCTTTTA
The DNA here is from genome assembly GCA_037157565.1 of Thalassia testudinum. Lineage (NCBI taxonomy): Eukaryota > Viridiplantae > Streptophyta > Magnoliopsida > Alismatales > Hydrocharitaceae > Thalassia > Thalassia testudinum. The sequence continues at coordinate 17,364,651 of JAZHRO010000026.1, read as the reverse complement.
TTCAAAACCTGAGAAGCTTAGAACTTCTGCAAGTATGTTCTCCTAATGAGAGGACTCAAAACCTAAATCTAAACTCACACACACCTCAAATACACTCGCTCTAACTCAAGACACATTTCTTTTATTTATTTACATTATTTTTATATTTTTCACTCTATTTTCAAAATAAATACTCCAAAATGGCTAATTAATTATTAAAATTTGATTACAAATCATAAAAATTATGCAAAAATGCTAAAATTGAAAGATAAAATATTATGAACTTCCATTGATTAGTTAAAATCAGAATCAAATACATATCATTATTTAAACATAGAATTTGCATCAATACATTAAGTTAGACAGTTTTTAATGTGCGAAATTGCTGACAGGGACTTCAATCCTAAAATTACATGTTATTCTCTTCAAATCAGAGCACTTGACAATACATGAATGCTTTTCACACACTATCTTATCAAGAGACTTTTTATGAACACTCTTTTTAGCTCAGAATAATGACAGGAGTCACTTAAACCATTTGGTTCAATAGTACATGTGATGGATGTTCTTTCATGTAATCTGCTACTGATAAGAGAAAATTCAAACCCATTTTAGACCTGATCTAAATATTTCACAATCTGCTCAAACATCTAAGAATTGAATTTTAGCAAATTCCCTTTTAGAAAATCCACTACACTTCAAATTATCCAAATCCAATTAAGAGCCACAATTAGATGTTCACTCATTTCAATTCAGATAAAGCAACGGCTATTGCTGTCAAGAACACATTTCATATTTGATTTACAACTCAAAACATCAATCAAAACACACCGTTACATTCTAAGGTCATAAAATCCATCTTTAAAACTAGATATGTTTAGTAGAATATTCAATGAATGCATAGAACCTTTAAACCATCTCAAATCTGGGTGATGAAACTCTACTACCCAGATCTAATTCAAACCAGCAAAACACCATACTAGATTGTCGTAAATATGTGTTAGAAGATCTATAACTTATAATAACCTCGATCAAATTCCCAAACCTTAGAAACCCTAATCTAATCTTCACCTTATGCCATAGACAACATGAAGGTGAGAGACCATATTAGGCAATGAAATCATTGGGAAACCACTTTAAAAAAACTTCATTCTATCATTCTAAACCTCATTCAAGAATCTAATTCACGAATAAAACAAATTTAGATCAACTCAAGATATCGCCTACCTGGGCGATTGATGTACGATCGCTAAAATGATTTGATCAACTTACGGCCCCGCACACCAATAATTGGTGTTTAGGGGAGTAAAGCGATCGTATGGAAACCATTAAGTCATCGCTTTGGCTTCAAATCAGTGCAACTGATTTTCATAGGCCAAAGCTAGCTTAGGCGGAGAAGAAAATAGTACCAATAGAAGAAATTGAGCATGAGCTCAATTCACAATAAAAATCCAATCAAATTGGTTTAAATCCATCGCAATCTACTCAATTAACGTTTAATAAACTCAATTCAAACCATTCAATCAAATTAAAACCATATTGGATCCCAAATTCTCTGATCAGGCATGAAAATCAAATCCACTTCAATCAATCAAATTAAATCAATTCAACTCAGGGGGAGGGCTTTTGTGAATTGATGAGATGAATGGGAAGCCCTCAAGGTGCATTTGGCACACTAGAGGGTCTGAAATCTAGAAATCTTCAGACCTCATGGCGACAATGGCAAAGGAAGTGGATTGCGATTAAATCAACAAGGAAATCAAAAGAAGGTGATCGTGAGATAATCGGGAGAATTATAATCAAATTGGATATGTGGATCTTCCTCTCTGATAAAAATTGATAAGAAAGGGTGGAGTGACAGGAAAGTATTCTAACACTAATCTAAACTAATTTTGAACCAAATCATCAATCCAAATCTATTCTAAACTATCTAAATTACTCGAATCTATACTAGGAAAGCATTTAAATCTAATATAGATAAAGTGATTAAATTCTAACCTAAATGGACGAAAGGGACCTAGAGAGGAACTGTAGTTGGTGGCTGATGGCCTAGAAAGGAGAGAGACCTCCAGTGATTGAAAGCTTGTAGAAGAAGCTCTGGGATGTCCCTTGGAGTTATGTGATCCAACTCGACGTGGAGGAATTGGGTTAGGAAATGTGGTTGCTATCACCAGTCACTGAGGAAAGGGTAAAAGGAGCTAGAGGGTTGGACGATGACCAACTCAGGGAGGAGGGAGCTCTGAGGGTCCTTAAATAGGCTCTGATGGACTGGGTTGACTGGGAATCGTAGGTGAGGTTCATTGGGGATGAAGGGTGGAGATGGGAGCTAAGGGCGTAGGAAGGGATTAGGTTAAACTCTGACCGTAAGATCAGACCTAGAAATAGGCGCGAAGAAATCGACACCAACGCCAACAGGTTCAAGGCAGATCCACCATTGGATTAATGACAAGAAGATGGACGGCTATAGTGGCTCGAGTTCTTTGTGAGAAGAACAAGAGATGAGAGAGAGACCTGCAGGTGTGGTGGGAAATTTGCAGGTGAAGCCCCTGCAGTGAAACAGTGTGAAAATAACTTAAGAACCCATAAGTGATAGGTTCTAGTACAAACGGATCCCCAGCGGTTCTCAAATAGGTCCCTAGTAAGTTTTGAGTATAGAAAACATGAAGAGAATGTTGTAAAAGAAGGACCTAAATGTAAATCCTAAGTTCTAAGATTCTAATAATGTCTAAATGCAATATAATTTTTATGACACATTAATTGAACATATTAGAAATTATTTCATTAATAGATTTGTAATTTTGTGCTTAAATTGATATTCAATTGACATTAAATATAGTCATATAGTATTTAAGTACATAATCTCTCAAAATTGACCCAATTATACATTTTTGACACAAAATTAATATTTTAGGTTATCTTCCTTAATTTGAACACTTAACCCTTTTATTGTGTTAATTTGATAGTGGTTAACCTAGTTTTTAGCTTAACTTTGGTATTTTAATTATGATGAGCCATACCTCATCAAAGGAACATCGTCGCAACTCGTAGCTAAGGACGTGAGTAGCAACAAACATCCCCAAATCCAACGAGAGCTACCATCATTGCATAGAAAGGCAGGGAAAGGCCAATTAAGAGAGATAAAAAATGATGGAAGGGCAATAAGAGGTGAAGAGGCGACGAGGGCAAAGGGAGGGGGCCCCGGCAAGCTCCGATCGCCTGGTTGGGGCCCAAGCACTCGTCGCTAGGGTTTAAAGTTGGGGAAGGGGATGAAGCCCTTTAAAAGATGCAAATTTGTAATATCTAGGAAAAGAGAATACATAGTCCAGAAAGAATTAAGCCAAGACTTTTCAGTTGCTGAAATTAAAGTTTCTTCATTGTTTATTGCAAAAATCTAGTGCTTGTCCAAACCACTTTGGCTTTTAGGAATTTCTACCGTAAATTGTTGAATGAAAATCTGAATTATGAATGTAAATTGCAAATATTTTCTAAAAAGCTTCTTGAAAATTTTTGTGGGACACCAACAATCCATTAAAATTTTCGGGATACCCAAGAAACTTATCTATCGCTACATTTCTTTTCCCTCGGTTCATTTCTTGATTTCTAAATTCAAATTATTTTAACTGGGAAATGCATGATATCGAATTTAGTTTTGTGGGCTTTGGAGGATAAGATGCTATGGTTAGTATAAGACAATGATAGGCAGAGAGGACACGATGAATGGAAAAGTTGGTGGAGGGCGAAGGTATAACGACCAAGGAGAGAAGGGTCCCTTCAAGGTAGGCCCACCCCACCAGTCCCGTTGAAAGGAACACGGTCAAAGTAGGAGGCAGAAGGTACGTCGCACCAAAAATTCCTATATAATTTCCTATAATTTGCATCTCAACTCGCAGGCCAAGCCGTCCCTTCGTGTAGCAAAATATGTTTAGCAAACATTTTTCTTTCGGATCTATACAACCGTTTGACCTATATTTTATTGTCACTGGTCGTCCCTGGAGTTTGTAACTTGCCATTTTGGTGCCCGAATTTTTATAGAAATGACAGCATGATCAATAAGTACGTCTACAGAATTGCAAACGTTTCTTTCAAACATTTCTTTCTTTCGTCGTTGCCTCTTGATTCGGTTTAATTTTAATTGATTGCAATAGGGATAAGGCTAGGACTTTTATCTTAGGTAGTGTTTCTTTTGTGGGATTACGCCTATAATCTCACATTTGGGTCCATCCTAATCTTAATATTGTCAGTTTCAAGATTACATGGCTTACCTCATGATATTTTGATTTCTTTCACCACTTCTTAAAGCTTATACCACTGCTAATTGCACAAAATAAACAGTGCTTAGGAAACTGAATGTAATGTAAAATTCTCTTTGTATTACGTAGAAAGAATGTCCATCTATGTTAACAAAAATGTTTCTTAAGCTTAGTATTATATATTCTAATAGCAGGAGAAATTATAAAATAAATCATGAAAAAATAATCATCACTGAAAAGTTAATGTCCAATCATTTTATAATTTAAATGAAAATCTATTCATTGTAGGTAGAAAAATGGAAATGACGTCTCCCATATTCAACAACTCTAGGTGTAAGTTATTGCAAATTCTTCTTCATTCAATCAAGAAGAATCTTTTCAAAAATCAGATACTTTGGTTCGCAATTGCCTATAGGATAACGTTATTTTGTTTGGCAGTTATATATTATCGATTAGTGGATCTTTCCAACGATCATGGGTAATCATAATTGCTAAGCATGTCAGAATGAAAATTCTACTGCAAGAACATCTAAGCTAAGATTTTGGCCTTTTTAAATTTTTAAGGCGATGAAGTATAAGATCATCTATTAGCACAACTAATCACCACTTCCATAGAAATATCCTTTTGAAACTCCTGCAAATTGAAACAAGTCTCCGCCTCTATACCAACGATGGTTATTGGATCCTAATGGGTTTATTATAAGGAGATTCCTATAAATGAACTCCCTAAAGTGTGTTTCAATGTGTCACCTCAAATTCCCTCTACCTGGAATGATAACATGATGATTGCACAGTAATCATAGATCTTAATCAACCTAAATAATGTTAAAATCCTAGTTAATCTGTAAATATTACATTCTTATCATACATATCATGCATTGCATCAATTTATATTGATGTACATAGAATAATATAAGATTATCTTACTATTTAATGCTTTTATTGTTATTTGCAAGCAATAAAGGGATCCAGATAAAGCAAGGATGCAAAATAAAGCAAAATAAAGCAAGGAGTAGAAGAAAGAAGCTGGATCTAGATAATGGAGAGAGGAGGATACCCTTATCCCTACACCTAGAAACCCTAGGACAACCTTCCTAAGCCTAAAACCACTCCCACTAGGATATCCTTGCCTTAAAACCTAAAACATGGATAGCATTATCCATGTTCCCATCCACACTATCCCTATTCCCAACCTCCATTTAGGTCAACCTAAACTTAATACCCAAAACCTGGATAACACTATCCATAGTGTTAGCCAGCTATCCATGACCCTATCCTTACCATCCACTATCCCAATTTCACTTTTCCTACCCCAATTTCCCATTAGGTTCCCATGTAGGCTCACTATTACTCAATTGGACCCATGTGGAGTCAATTGGGTCAGCCACTACTCAATTGGGTCTAGTTGGACCTGAGTGGGCTAACCTGAGATTGATTAGGCTCACATGAGACTAATTAGACTTGACCCTACTCTGATTGGGTGCACTTACACCTAATTGGACCAACCTACACCTAATTGGGTTCATCAATACCTAATTGGGCTAACCCAGAATCTATTAGGTTCACTTAGATCCTATCTGGTTCCAAGTGACTCACCACCACCTAATTTGAATGGGGCCCACCTAATCCAATTAGACCTAGCCTTAACCTATTTAGGTTCAACCCTAACCCAATTAGGTTCACTACACCTAATTAGGCCCAACCTATACCTAATTAGATCTGCACCTATCTAAACTAAGTTGATCCAACCTATTTAGCACCTAATCCTACACACCTTCCTTTACGAAATTCAAACACCCACACTCACACACACACCAAGTCACTCACACACACAACTACAACCACCATAAGTGGCGCACACCTAACAATTTCCTAAAAAAGGTGTGACACCTATTCCTTCCAAATGACCAACACCTTCCATATAAACCTAGGCTAGTTGATGCACAAGGGGCATGCCATTCCTCACTTCTAAAACTTTCGATTCCAACATTCCTCCCTCCTCCACTAAAGCCGTCACCCTCCTCCAAGGTGCTCCTCCATGGACGGTTGAAGAAGCTCTCCTCCAAGCATCTTCATGTGGGCAACAAGAAGAAGGAGATCAAAGGGTGCAACACCCGCCTCTACTCTCTTCAATGGGTGTGCTCTCTCTTCTCCATAGAGAGGATGTCCTCCCTCTCTTTTCTCTTCTATTGGACGGCTACAAGGTCCTCCTTACCTTGGGTGGCCGTCCTCTTCCTTTGGTTGGCATGTAGATGGGGTCTTACGCCGATGGTGTAGCCACCACCATGAAATGGCCGTGGGGCCATTTTCTGGAATAGGGGGGTTGCTGCAATTTGTAACCCCTTAGATTTCTTGTTTTGGAGGTCTGCAGATAAATGAGACCCTTGCAGGGCATTTCTTACAAAATTCCCTGACCCCACCCACACTCACGCACACCCCTAAACCCTAAACCCCCCTCTATTTAAACCCCCTGCCTCATTTCCCAAGCCACCCACCTGTCCCATTTCCTCCCTTGGCGCCACTAGCAACCCTCACTTCCCCCTTCCTCTCCGTGTCCTCTCTGCGCACAAGGAGCTTCAGCTGTGGGAGCTCGAGTGCGCGAGGAGCCCGAGCAAGCTGACAACGGAGCTTGGAGGGAGGTCGTGCGTGCGAAGCTGAGAGCCATTGCTACTGCAACTCCTGGTGCAGGGTGCGGGTTTTCACGGGAAGAAAAGGCTCACGAACGGTTCTACAGAGTCATTTTTCCGCAGAACTAGACATCTAGGGAGTCCAAAAGACGTCTGATCGGACGTCCGGAGCTATCACCGGATGTCTGATACCGCATAGAATCTGAGGTAATGCCCTACTTGAGACTTGTGCACATTTTTCGGTATACTCTCCTTTACCCAGTAGGCGCAAGGCTGAGTGCCTTGGTGTGTGCACTGCGCAGGGCGAGGGGGTTGCTTTTCGCGAGAAGAGGAAGGCTCGCGAAGGACTCTAGGGAGATTTTCCTTCGCAAATTAGATGTCTATATCTCTCAACAGACATCTGACCAGACGCTCGATAAAGTAGATTCAAATGGTAAGGTCCTACCGCCTATATTTTTCATACGCCTAGTCTGCGAGTGACCTGTGCGTGTGCAGGGCCGTTGGGAAGAGGCGCAGGCACAGCTCCCTAGACACTTTAGGATGTATGGACCTCACTCTAGACGACTAATACTCGTCCCAGACGTCCGAGTGCACTGCAAGACGTCTGGAAGGACCCCTGGACAATCGTGAGGGGTTCAAGACATCCGTTTTCAACGCAGAATGCAATGTGAGCATTCTGGTGTCCTTTAAGACATCTGGAAGTTGTTCCAGACATTTGATATCAGCCAGTTTGGAATATTCCAGGTATCAAGCTGCCAGTCCAGCTAGACCAGCCTGCCTGGACTGGTTCAAGTGAACCGGGAAGTGTGTTTGGGCCGGTTCAAGGCCCAAACGAGGTTCATTTTTCGCAAACGAAGTACTGTTGGCTTCATGTCGGATTTTCCAATGTGATGGAGTTTGGTTCTAATTGTTTTGAGCACATTCCTATCATGTGAGTTGTTAGTAATGTGTGCGTTGATCATTCGTAGGTCGTTCGTTCGTGGTGTGCACGGAACCAACGGAGGCTGCGAGGTACACCGCTTGTGCCCCCACATCTCTCGGTTACCTTGGTAGAGTGATTTTTGCTATGCCTTGTGAATTACATAATTGAAGTACATGTTACATTAGAACTATTGATTGAACCCTTAGGATGTGCAATGAACCCTAAGGTTGAGATAGAGAAATACGCATGCTTAATCTGTTGTGATGTTTCCTAAATATTGTAAATCATGAGCTGCCTATTATGATTATTGAACCATGACTTGAACTGGAATACATGTTAGATCCTGTATAACTAATTGCTGAGATAATTGCCGGATTATGAAACCATGAGCTACCTGCTATGTGTTTAATTAAGCATGACATGAATGGAGATATTTGAATGCTATGGAAATAAAGAAAGCTATGCATGAACCCTATGGGGAATTTAAAAGAAAACTGAAACTGTGATGTGGAAAATCTGTGGAATGATGGAACATGTTGCCTACGGGTGGTTGTTTGGACTTAGTAAGGGAACTGAACTGGCCCTCGTGTACACGGTACCAAGGAGAGCAACTGTCCCTTAGTATGGAAGTGAGCTGGCCCTCGTGTATGTGGTACCGAGGAGAGCTACTGTTCCTTTTGTGTAGGGGGAGCTAGTCGCCTCATGGGGCCCGGGGTTAGGACTAGCCCCTCTACATCAACTCCTGTTGAGGCCCACTGGCAAACCAGGATAGTCAGGAGAGGGTACGTAGACTGTTGAGGGGCGAGGTCCCTGTTCTGTTCTATGTTGTACGTTTGAGTGTACCCGCTAGCGAAAACGACTGACTGCGTGCCAGTACAGGGTAGCTACCCATGCGCTTATCACACGTGTCGTAGTCACTGCTACGTCGCGACCGGGTGTAGGACTACCACGGGGTGCTCTCCCAGCCAAGAGAGTGCCACGTATACATCCTACATCATGGGAAAAACTATAATCAAGATCGTTCCCTTAAGGAACAAGAAGAATAAGAGATACTGTGGACCTTTGTTAGAGAAATGGCTCATGAACACTTGGTAATAAATTAACTGTATGATTGGATAATTCAATAAATGCATGCACAAAACTACTTCTCCTTACTGTTTTTAAATGCTATAACTGCTCTAAATATACCACTCTACTCAGGGTTAGCTGACCACCATCATATATAACCACGTACAGGTCAGGGAGTCGAGCAGCCAACACCTTCGGCTACAAAGAGTGCTAGGCCCAGTCGAGCCCAGCCATAGTTCTACTTGTTCCTTTCCGTTTCCGCTACTTTTGTTTTTAGTAAGTACTTCTATTTTATGTTAAGAACTATTATCGTTACGTCTTTTTTCCTTAGTTGTGATGGCTAGTGATTATATTTTCTGCCTATGGCATGCTATACTTCTGGAATCTAAATTAAATTTCCGTTGTTGGCTTTATCTAAATTGCTTAGCTATTTGCATGCGTAGTTTGTGGTTTGTTTCGTATGTTTAGGATAGTCTCTCATTGGACAACTGGGTCTTAGGGTTAGTCGAGGCAAGCCGTACCCGGGTTCCTAGAGGGACCCAATTCCGGTCGTAATAAGATGGTATCAGAGTAAGGTCATCCCGAGAGATAACCCAATGGGTTGAAAGTAACCACACATGTGCGTGTAGCCAGGATAGCCATCACAACGTGTCTTCTTAAATTACACGTCTGAGTTATATTTTGAACTTGTATCATTGACAATCTCTGTTTGTTTCTCTTCCATCTCCGTGTAGGAGATGCCTCGTCACGGAGTTCGTGGAGCCGACCGTGGGCGTTGCCGTGGACGTGGCCGTAAAGGTAGGCGTGTTTGGCCTAGCAAAGGGGTTGATCCACCCCTCCTTCCAGGCATTCAGGCTCAGGACCTCACCCAACTGATTCGCAACATCGTTCGGGAGGAGTTTCAGTAGCCTCCTCCTTAGCCACCCCGTCCTGAAAATGGGGAGGGAGAGTCCTCTGTGCAACAGGGGAGCTGCTACAGCGCTGGACAAGGTGGAGGGGGAGGGGATGATCCTCCACCACCCCCACCACCCTCAGACACTTCTGAGCACGAGTCCTCCCTACCGGGAAGCATACCTATACCCGTGTTGCGACTCCACCATGACCTATTCGCTCAGTTTCGGAAACTAGAGCTCCCCTCCTTTAAGGAGGAGGAGAGCTCGTCTGAGGCCAAGAACTGGCTGGAGCAGATGGAGAAGATATTCGACACACTCCACCCTCCTGCAAGGTGTCGCGTGGCCTTTGCCACATATCAGCTGGAGAGTGCATCCCATAGGTAGTGGAGGTCGGTCAAAGGCCAGGAGGGGGGAGAGTCGATATGGGATCAGTTTGTGGCGCTCTTCTACAAGCAGTACTTTCCACAGACTTGGTAGGACCAAAGGAGGCAAGAGTTCCACACTCTTCGCCAGGGGCGATGACGGTCAGTGCATACCATACACGTTTTCTGAAGCTGTCGCGTTTCACCCCGTCAGTAGCCGCTACAGAGGAGGAGTGCCTGTAGAGGTTCACTGAGGTACTCCGGCCTGCTATTCGGGAGTATGTGAAGCCCCTGAAGCTACCCACCTTCTCCTGCATGGTCGAGGCGGCCATGACCTACGAGGAGACCAACCTGGCCATGCGAGACATTAACGGAGGATGGAAGAGGCCCTACCAGCCTGAGCACTCTCAAGGCTACCAGGAGAGGAGGCACATGGCGCCTATAGAGGAGTCGACTCACTCTATGGGGCCACCAGTGGCCTTTGGAGGCCCCAGACAGGGGTCAGCTGCTTGCACTAAACCCCTGCTCAGCCACCAGTAGGGACAGACCGAGGGAGGAGGTCGCGCCCCTCTCTATTACCAGTGTGGCCAGTGTGCTAGTTTACTCTCAGGATCAGGCGCAGCACGAACAGCATCTACATATGGTTCTAGATACCCTGAGACGGCGCAGGCTGTAGGCCAAGTATAGCAAGTACAAGTTCTGGTTGAGACAGGTCACCTTTTTGGGCCACGTGATCTAGGGAGACGGATTGGCTGTGGATCCGGCCAAGGTTGAGGTAGTACTCAGGTGGGAAAGGCCACATACAGTGACAGAGATACGCAGCTTTTTGGGATTGGCAGGCTACTATCGACGGTTTATCAGGGGATTCTCAGATTGCACATCCTATGACCCAGTTGACCTGGAAGGACGTGCCTTTCACCTGGACAAACGAGTGTGAGTCGTGCTTTCAGGAGTTGAAGGAGAGGTTGACTTCAACTCCTGTACTTACCATCCCAGACAGCAGTAGCGAGTTTGTGGTTTACACAGATGCCTCATTGCAAGGGTTGGGTGGTGTGCTCATGCAGCGGGGCCACGTTGTTGCTTATGCCTCGCAGCAACTCAAACCCCATGAGCATAACTACCCCACCCATGACTTGGAGCTGGCAGTAGTTGTCTTGGTGCTGAAGACTTGGAGGCACTACCTGTACGGTGAGACTTTGAGATCTTCACGGATCATAAGAGCTTCAAGTATTTTTTTAATCAAAAGGAGCTCAACATGAGACAGAGACATTAGTTGGAGCTCCTGAAGGACTACGACTGCAGCATCTCCTACCACCCAGGGAAGGCTAATGTGGTGGCCGATGCCTTGAGCTGGAAGGCACCTACCCACTTGGCTAGTTTATAGGCACAGAGTTGGAGACACATGGAGGAGTTGGGCAGTTGGTGACCTCTGGAGCCATGAGGGTACTTTGGGGCTGTGGCAGTGTCGAGGCAGACATGACTAGGGTTGTTGGATCGCATCATTAATGGACAGATGGCTGACCCATACCTACAGGCACTACGAGATAGAGCGATGACAGGGGACCCAGGAGACCTTACTTTCACTGACAGAGTCTTGTGTATGAGGGGACGTTTATGCGTCCTTAGAGACGAGGAGTTGTTGAGAGAGCTCCTGACTGAGGCACACGAGTCCAGATTCACCATACATTCCGGGAACATGAAGATGTACCACGATCTGCGACGTGACTTCTGGTGGAGGGCGATGAAGTAGGATGTTGGTAGATTTGTGCAGCAGTGCTTGGTATGCCAGCAGGTGAAGGCCGAGCACCAGAGGCCTGTAGGGCCGCTACAGTCGCTTCCCATACCAAAGTGGAACTGGGAGAGTGTCACTATGAACTTGGTGGTGGGGTTGCCTGTTACTCAGCGAGGACACGATGTAGTCTAGGGGATAGTAGACAGATTAACGAAGACGGCACGGTTTCTACCAATTTGAGTCACTTTTGGACCAGCGCAGTTGGTAGAGTGTTACATCAAAGACGTGGTGCGCATTCATGGAGTCCCTCGTGAGATTATTTCAGACAGAGACACTCGCTTCACTTCCAAGTTCTGCACAGAGTTTCAGCAGGCTTTGGGGACCCGTCTGAGGTTTAGTACCGCTTACCAGCCCCAGACCAACGGACAATCGGAGCGCACCATTCAGACATTGGAGGACCTTCTACGCTCTTGCATGCTGGACTGAAGAGGCTCCTAAGATGAGCATTTACCCCTGGCAGAGTTTGCATACAATAACAGCTACCACTCGAGCATGGGCATGGCACCGTACGAGGCTTTGTATGAGAGGAGGTGTACGGCACCCCTGAGTTGGGTTGAGGTGGGGACCAAGTGGGAGGTTTGTCCCAGGCTGATTTGTCAGAGTCAGGAGGTGATAGAGCAGATCCACAAGTGACTCCGCACAATCAGGAGCAGACGGAAGAGCTACGCTGACCTAAAGCGTAAAGGGGTACAATTTGAGGTTGGGGATCACGTCTTTCTCTATGTTTCGCCCATGAAGGGCCTGCAACGTTTTGGGGTGAAGGGGAAGCTCGCGCCAAGGTTTGTGGGACCTTTTGAGGTCTTGGAGCGGGTTGGACCCGTTGCTTACCGGCTTGCCCTTCCTCCCCAGCTTTCTTGAGTACACGACGTATTCCATGTATCCAACCTTAGGAAGTACGTCGCCGATCCCAGCCACGTTCTGAGTCACGAGAGAGTCGAGGTGGGAGATGACTTGACCTACCTTGAGAAACCAGTTCAGATACTAGACAAAGCCATCAGGAATCTGAGACGGAAGGAGATACCACTGGTGAAGGTCCTGTGGAGAAGCCAGCGGCACGAAGAGGCGACTTGGGAGCCTGAGTCGACGATGCGAGGCCGGTACCCGAAGCTCTTTGAGGATATGTTATCTCTAACCTAGTTTGATCCTCCTTAAGTTTGTTATGCGCATGTTATTTATACCTACATCTTGGTTTGACTTAAGTTTCGAGGATGAAACTTCCTTTAAGTTTGTTATGTTGAAATGACCCTTCCCAAGGGTCGTGGGGCCATTTTCTGGAATTTATGGGGGGTTGCTGCAATTTGTAACCCCCTGGATTTCTTATTTTGGGGGTCTGAGGATAAATGAGACCCTTGCGGGACATTTCTTGCAAAATGCCCCGACCCCACCCATACTCACTCACACCCATAAACCCTAAACCCCCCTCTATTTAAACCCCCCTTCCTCGTTTCCCGAGCCACACACCTCTCCCGTTTCCTCCCTCAGTGCCACCAGCAACCCTCCGTTCCCCCTTCCTCTCCGTGTCCTCTCTGCCGCACAAGGAGCTTCAATTGCGAGAGCTCGAGTGCGCGAGGAGCCCGGGCGAGCTAACAACGGAGCTTGGAGGGAGGACGTGCATGCAAAGCTGAGGACCATTGCTGCTGCAGCTCTTGGTGCGGGGTGCGGGTTTTCGCAAGGAGAAAAGGCTCACGAACAGTTCTGCAGAGTCATTTTTCCATAGAACCAGACATCTGGGGAGTCCAACAGACATCTAATCGGACGTCCGAAACTGTCACTGAACGTTTTATACCATGCAGAATCTGTGGTAATGCCTTGCTCGAGACTTGTGCACGTTTTTTGATATACTCTCCTTTACCCAGTAGGCGCAAGGCTAAGCGCCTTGGTGTGTGCACTATGCAAGGCGAGGGGGTTGCTTTTCGCAAGAAGAGGAAGGCTCACGAAGAACCCTAGGGAGATTTTTCTCCGCAGATCAGATGTCTTTATCTCTCAACTGACGCCTAATCGGACATCCAGAGGTAGCAACTGACATCCGATAAAGCAGATTCAAATGGTAAGGTCCTATTCACCTGTATTTTTTGTACGTGTAGTCTACGAGTGACTACACGTCACTGTGCGTGTGCAGGGCCATTGGGAAGAGGTGCAGGCGCAGCTCCCCAAATACTTTACGACATCTGGACGTCTCTCTAGACAACTAATACCTGTCCCAGACGTCCGAGTGCACTGCCAGACGTCTAAAAGGACCCTTGGACGACCATGAGGGGTTCCAGATGTCCATTCTGGTACCGTTTAAGATGTCTGGAAGTTGTTCTAGACATCTGATATCAGCCTATTTGGAATATTCTAGGTATCAAGCGGTCGGTCCAGCTAGACCAGCCTACCTAGACTAGTTCAGGTAAACCGAGAAGTGTGTTTGGGCCAGTTCAGGGCCCAAATGAGGTCGATTTTTCGCAACCGAAGTATCGTTGGCTTCCTGTCGGATTTTCCAATGTGATGGAGTTTGGTTCTAATTGTTTTGAGCACATTCCTATCATGTGAGTTGTTAGTAATGTGTGTGTTGACCATTCGTAGGTCGTCTATTCGTGGTGTGCACGAAACCAGCAGAGGCTGCAAGGTCCACCGCTTGTGCCCCCACATCTCCCGATTACCTAGGTAGAGTGGTTTTTGCTATGCCTTGTGAATTACATAATTGAAGTACATGTTACATTAGAACTATTGATTGAACCCTTAGGATGTGCAATGAACCCTAAGGCTGAGATAGAGAAATATGCATGCTTAATTTGTTGTGATGTTTCCTAAATATTGTAAATCATGAGCTGCCTGTTATGACTATTGAACCATGACTTGAACTGGAATACATGTTAGATCCTGTATAACTTATTGCTAAGATAATTGCCAGATTATGAAACCATGAGCTACCTGCTATGTGTTTATTTAAGCATGACATGAATGGAGATATTTGAATGCTACAGAAATAAAGAAAGCTATGCATGAACCCTACGAAGAATTTAAAAGAAAACTGAATCCATGATGTGGAAAATATGTGGAATGATGGAACATGTTGCCTACGGGTGGTTGTTCGGATTTAGTAAGGGAAGTAAGCTAGCCCTCGTGTACACAGTACCAAGGAGAGCAACTGTCCCTTGGTATGGAAGTGAGCTGGCCCTCATGTGCGTGGTACCGAGGAGAGTTACTGTTCCTTTTGTGTAGGAGGAGCTAGCTGCCCCATGGGGCCTGGGGTTAGGACAAGCCCCCCTACATCAACTCTAGTTGAGGCCCACTGGGTAAACCGGGATAGTCGGGCGAGGGTACGCAAACTGTTGAGGGGCGAGGCTCTTATTCTGTTCTGTGTTGTACGTTTGGGCATACCCGCTATAAAAAATGACCGACTGCGTGCCAGTGAAGGGTAGCTACCTGTGCGCTTATCGCACGTGCCGTAGTCACTGCTACGTCGCGACCATGACCTCGGGGTGGCAGACCGGGTGTAGGACTACCACGGGGTGCTCTCCCAGCCAGGAGAGTGCCACGTGTACATCCTGCATCATGAGAAAAACTATAATCAAGATCGCTGACATGTTACGGACGTGTTTGTTTAACTAGGTCGTTGTAGCTTTGCATTCGCAACGTTAGTTTTAAATATAAGAATGAACGTGAGTCCGAGTGTCGAACACAGGGAGGCGTGAAAGTGAGTTTTTTCTGTCACTTAGTTGTCATGGAAATGGCGGATTTTTGCTTGCGCACGAGAAAATGCGGGAGAGAAAAGTGAGAGAGAGATAAAGAGAAAGAGAGAGAGTTGGGTTAGAATCTTTTGCTCATAGTGTTCATGCAAATCACGATGAGAGAAAACTCGATAAAAAGAGAGCTAACATAATTCAACATGCAACTTGAGTTTTCATAAATACAACAATAGACAAATGCTTAAACAAAAGTAAAGTAATGCTAGGTTAAAGAGAGAGAGAGAGAGAAAGGAGACGACAAGGCTGCCACGGCAGTGGAGGAGGGCTCCATCGACGGCTCGTCGACTCTGGCAAGTACAAAAAGGTGCTAAGGGTAGCTAGGAGTAAGGTAAAAGGCTTGCAAGTGTAATGAATGCTTTACATGGGTAGTTGGAAGGGGTTTATATAGGAAAAAGGGGTTTCTAATTTAGGTAGGGGCTTTAGCAACGTCTGGGACGTCGCTAAAATCATGTTGAAAGCGTCGGTGTAGACCCCTACCTGCCGGTCCAACGTGCGCACCTACTCTTCTTCTCCTTCATGATCCGTGTGCACGCCTTAAGGGCCGTCCGATCGAAGATCGGACGGTTGAGATTGCACGGAGGGCACGCTCGCGGATCGCGCTTGCGCAACGCATGTCCCGCGCATCATCGCGTGCATCTGGAATGAACACTCTCGATCGTGCAGCGTGCCTTCATCCGCTCCGTCCACGCACGAATCAACGGCTGAATTTTGATTGCGCGCATGGACGTGAGCGATTGCGGTTCGAATGTGCGTGCTTGGTGTGCGAGGAGGGTCGTTGACCACTGCGGCACGCGCGTGAGATGGTCGCACTCTTTGTTAAACCTCAGCTGTCCAATGGGAGATCGGACGGCTATGGATTGTTCCTGCACGATGAAGCGGTGCTGTGCAAGGGCGGGGCGTCTGCTGAGATCCATTCTCAGTAGTCTGATCGAAGATTGGACGGTTGAGATTCATCCTGCGGTAGATGGAGGAAGTAGAGCGGTGGCTGGCATGCGCCGATCTTGCGCCACATGGCAGCTCTATGGTCGTCGATCTAATGATCAACGGTCACAACTTCTTGGGCCAATTGCGGGAGCTTCGGATGTCGGATTTGGTCGATTTTGAATCCGTTGGACTACGTTCGTCATTCTGAATCCATCCGTGTAGTCTGATTGCTCATTTGAGGCCTGTTTTGACATGAGCTTGTACAAATGGCCATTAATATTGAATTATAAGAAATCTTAATGTGCAATGCATGTAATGCTCCCATGCCTATTTATGATGTGTTATTTGTGCATGTTACCCTTACGAGAAACTCCAATTGGCAAAATTATCACCATGAAATGTAGCGTTATCATGCCCCCATGGTTACTCCTTGCTAGTCCCTAGGAAGTTGCATCCTAGCCGTTATTGTCAGTAAGAGTTCAGGAATTGATCACTTAAACATTTTGTTACTTGCCAACAGGAGGAAATATACTAAGATCCTGATCTACAAAGACTAAACAGCGCCTGGGTGTCCACCAAAATGTGAATCACCTGAATCCTTGCTTTAAGGCATATATTTTTTTTCTTTTTCATCTTTTCTCATTTTTTTAGATTTTTGGATTTGAGAGTATGTTGGTAACTTTTTACGGCTACCCAACTCACCCAAAACTCGAAAAAGACTCTAAGTGTTAAGCATCTTGGTGTGAATATCCTAATAGACTCACTCAATGGTAATTCAGATAGACTTCGAGTTTCTACACCCCTAGGTGACCAGAAAATGAAGTGTTTGCCTGAAGGTGTATCTGTCCAATCGGTAGCTTTCTCCCTACTTTTATTTTATTTGGGGTCAACACAAAGGTGTTTCCAATGTATATATCTCTATATTTCTCTACTTTCCCGCTTCTTCCTTAAGTGTTTCGATCTTTTTATGCATTTAGTGAGCTAGGCTCTGGACAACCGACCAATGGGTTGTTACCCACGACCACTTACCAGCCATACTCATGCGGTGAAGTGTGGCTTATTTTGTTCTTTTTTCTTCTTTTCTTTTTTTTTCTCCTCTTTTATTTTGTTTAGTAGGTGGCTTCCCTGATCTCAAATTTACCTAGAGGCAATAAGAAGAAAGTGGTCTTGTGGCTGGGCTCTGGACATCCGACCAATGGACTGTTACCTACGACAACTTGCCAGCCATACCACCCTAGAAGGTTCATTAGCTACCCAATTTTTGTCAGAGTCTCCGATGAGTGAGTCAGTGCAAAAATGTATGCAGATGCTTAGACTAAAAGTCCCTCTGAGTCAGAGGGCAGGTTGATAAGTCGTATACTTATCACCCAATTTTATTGGTGGATTAAAATAAATTAAGGTTGCGAGGATTCGAAGCTAAATCCATATTTTAACAGACATCAGGGCTGATTAAGCCTAAAGGCCTGAAAAGTCTAAATGTTCAGGTTCCTTTCATATTATTTCCCACTATTGACAAGTTCCTAATGCCTAAGTTTTCCTTCCTAAATTCATCATTTTTTTTATTTTATTCAAACTGATAAAATGAACTCAAAACATGCAAATTACCACCTCCCCATGCTTAAGTTGGGCAATGTCCTCATTGACAAATAAATTGATGCAACAGGGGTTCAGAAAGAAATCACCTGAGTAATGCAGTATACCTGATCATTCTGAATCTTCTAGGTTGCCCCCCAAGAAGCACTGAGTTTAATGCCTCCAGCTAGGCGATGCTTCGTGTCAGCCCTCAATGAGGGTGACAACCTCCTTTGGGGGAACCTAGGCAAGGAAGTGCTTAAATCTCTGACAGTTTACCATGAAGGTGTGCCCAGTGTTCGGATCTGCAATTTCAACCGCCCCATTGGAAAAGGGTTTGACCACCTGATACGGTCCTGTCCACTTGGATCTGAGATTCCCAAGGAAAGAGTTTGAGTCGGGCGTCAAAAAGCCAGACTTGCTAGTAGGGCTCGAAGGCCTTTCTATGGATGAGTCAATCTTGGACGGCTTTCATCTTTTCCTTGTAAAGTCGATTATTCTCAAAGGCGTCCCGACAAATTTCCTCGAGCTCGGAGAGTTGGAGCGTCCTCTGTGCACCGACTAACTGAGAATCTATGTTACATTACTTAATGGCCCAACAAGCCCGGTGTTCCAACTCGACAAGAAGGTGGCAAGCTTTGCCAAAGACCAGGCGGTAAGGCAACATGCCTGTCGGGGTCTTGAAAGCGGTCCTGTATGCCCACAGGGCATCATCCAATCGTGTGGACCAATCCTTCCTATCAGGTCTCACGGTCTTTTGCAGAATATTCTTGATCTGCCTATTGGAGACCTCAGTCTGCCCATTGGTTTGCGGATGATACGGGGTGGCAATCCGATAACCCCATATTTTCTGAGGAGGGCATGGAACTGGGCGTGGATAAAGTGACTTCCACCATCACTGATCATGGCCTTCGATATTCCAAACCAAGAAAAGATGTTTTGCTTAACAAAGTTCATGACAGCCTTATGATCGCATCGACGGGTGGTGACGGCTTCAATCCATTTTGAGACATAGTCTACTGAGACTAAGATGTACTCAAAGTCGTTGGATGGTGGAAAGGGGCCCATGAAATCAATGCCCCAAACGTCAAAGATCTCGACGATCAGAATGGACTGGAGGGGCATCATGTCTTTTCTGGTCATGGTCCCCAAAGTCTGTCAGCAAGAGCAAGTCTTAGCAAAGTTGTGTGTAGCCTTGAATAATGAGGGCCAGTAAAACCTGAACTGCAAAACCTTTACAATCATTTTCTTTCCCGAAAAGTGGCTACCACACACTTGGTCATGACAAAAGGATAGCACACTTTGAACATCTTCTTCCGGGATACACCTCTTGATAATCTAGTCGGCACAGAGGTGAAATAGCATGGGATCATCCCAGAAATAGTTCTTAGCTTCAGTCAAGAACTTATCCCGTTGCTGTTTGGACCAGCTGTGCGGGGTTTGTCCTACTACCAGGTAGTTGATGAAGTCGGCATACCAAGGTAGTTTCCTATCTTGCACAGCCAGAAGTTGCTCATCGGGGAAGGTGTCAGATAAGGGCAAGGAGGGCCCAATCTGATCCGGGTAGAGTCTGGACAGGTGATCGGCCACCACATTCTTAGGCCCAACCTTGTCACGAATTTCCAGGTCAAATTCCTACAAGAGTAGGATCCATCTGATGAGCCTGGGTTTAGCATCTTTCTGTTGATGCTAGAGCACCACGATCATTTGTTTTGATGATAACAAAACACGTGTTATTTAACATTTGCAATTTGAGTCCTAGATTTCAGGTCAATTGCAAATGAAGACGTGTTTAGACGGAACTCGAGCTCGCATCCAGGACGGATTGGAGGAGCTTGACGGAAAACAGAGGAGGTTCACGTGGAGCGAAAGATTGAAGATGGAAGGAAATGAAGAATAGGATAGATTTCCTTCTTCTGTACTTGTTGTATTTTTCATTTCTTTTGTTGCTCTTTATTTCCTTAGAATTTATGTTAAAGAGCCTCAAAGAACCCTAACAGTAGTCCTAGGAACACCGGCACAACCCTAGGATACTTAGGTTTTCTGTAGAATACTTAGAAAACCAATATAGGGTTCAAACAGCACTTCCAGACGTCTAATTCCCAAATCAGACGTCTGATAAAGCATTTTAAGACGTCTGACTGTTGTTTCAGACATCTGATAACTGTTAGGCTGGACATAGTTAGTTCTGTTTGATGAAATCAGACGTCCAGACCTTAGACCAGACGTCTTAGGAGACGTCTGATGACTTTGCCAGACGTCCAATTAGTGGACCGTTGGCTGGCTTAGAAAACACTCAAGATTATGACCGTTAGAGACTTATCAGACGTCCATAGGACTTTACAGACGTCTGATAATTGACCGTTTTGCCTCGACTGACCCGAAAATCTCCTCTCAGAGATTTTCTAGCCGTTGCAAATCCATTGCGTAGTAAAAGTTGGTTTCCAGACGTCCAGGCATAGTGCCAAACGTCCTGTATGTCGTCTGATCGACTTGCACAAGAACCCTGTTTAGATCTGATTCAAGTCAGGAGGAAACCCGCACAGAATCAGACGTCTGACCTTGAAATCAGACGTCTTAAAGTGGCCTTACAGACGTCTGATGCCAGAGTTAGACGTCTGATGACCCTGTCAAATGTAATCATTGTCCTGATTTCGGCCTGATTCTCTTGGACTTTGTTCCCAACGGCTATGGAAGCTTTTCCAAGCCTTCCAAAGCCTTCCTAAGGCCTCTATAAATAGAGGGGAACCTTTGTAACACATATACAAACATAAGAGACACTTAGAAATACACTTGGATACACTTAGCTACACACTTTCACACTCTTGTGTCCAAGAAGTTCTTGCTCTCCAAGCTCAAGCTCCATCATCTTGAGAGCTAAATTCAGTTTGCGCGCCCGCTCTCCCGCTGTTGTTCACGAGAGCGACGTAGCGCCATCGCGTGGCACACGCACCGCGTCATCGTCGACGCACTCCTTGCAAAGGGGAGTTTCCTATTTCCTATAGAAGCTAGGTTTAATTATTTTGTTGGCTCTATAGGACTATTGTTTCTTTTATCTTTGTCTTTTGGTTGGGTATTCGCTTTGCGAATTCCCGTCTCCTTCGTGGGACAAAATCCTTCTCGTGGAGAGAAGGGGTTGAGGAACGCTACCCTCGTACTTGTAGCGTGGTTGTACTGAGGTTGAATCACCCTCGTTTAAAGTGATTCGTTTAGTGGATTTTGATCAACTTGGTTGATCGGAAAATCCTAACTCGAGAGGGTTAGGTGGTGGTTTTCACCCGGTTTGGGTTTCCACCTAAAAATACCTGTGTACATTTTGTGATTGCTTATTTCTTGTGAGATTGCTTTATATATTTCAATTCCGCATTTTTTTTGTTACGCTAATCTTACCCCCTCCTAGTACAAGGGTAGAACCTTCAATTGGTATCAGAGCAGGTCTCGCATTTTCGGCGTTACAAACCGGCGAGGATCTAAATATGGAGGGAAAAGCATTCGTGTGCACCGAAGGACACGACACCTCGCGACCACCATACTTTGCAGGTATAGATTTCATTTATTGGAAAAATCGTATGACTATGTGGTTGCAGGCCAACGACTTCCGGGTGTGGGAAAAATGTGAATCCGCATTTGTGATTCCCAAAAAACCCGCGGGAGACTACTCGCAAGTGCAGATTCTAGAGCTCTCACTCAACGCAAAGGCCATGAATGCCTTGTATTACGCATTGAGTCCAAAAGAATTCGAACGAATCCAAGAGTGCACCACCGCCCACGAGATATGGAGGAAGTTAGAAGACACTCATGAAGAGATGAGCTCGGAGGAAGAAGAAGAAAAGGAAGAAACCGCTTGCTTTGGTTTCATGGCCAGAGGAAGCAACAACGACAGCGAAAGCGGAAGCGACGACTCCGACAATGAGGTAAATTTCGATTTACAAGAAGCTTTTAATGAACTTTTTGAGATTAGTAAATCACTTAGGATAGAAAATAAAAGCATTAAAAAGAACCTTAGTTTTCTTAAAAATGAAAATGATAGGTTAGAAATAAAACTTAAGGATCTAGAAACTTGTCCTAAAAATGATAACCTATTATTAGAAAATCATAACCTCATCAATGAAAATAATAAGTTGATTGAGGAAAATGATAGTCTAAAGTTAGAAATCTATGATTTAAAGACTAAGATGCAAACTATAGAAAAAGAAATTGCATGTCTTAGGGAAAACTCTAACAAACTAATCAATAAAGTAGATGATTTTTATAGCCCTAAGGTTGAGAAAGGATCTCCATCAAGGAGAACCTCTAACAAATCCGGATCCAAGCCCACTTGGATACCGAAAAAAGAATTAGAATCTTGTTTTGTAGGGTTCAGGGATAATTACAACATAAGGGACTGGACCTACAAGCTCAAGGCTGGTCAACTTGAATTGGGAGAACCAAGGAGTAGACCAAGGAGGAGAACAAGAAGACCGACGAGACGGCGAACAAACGACGGACCCGCCGCATGTCGACCACCAGATTGGAGACCGGCGCCGATGCCCGGGCCTCCAAGCTACGGATGGGAGCCCCATCCGATGTGGCATCCACCACCACCATTCGGGCCATTTTATTGGCCATGGTAGGTGAGGTAAAATCCTTTACCCTATCTTTTTATCAGTAGCATTTAGATAGGGGGAGTTAAAAATTTTATGAGCTAATTGCCAATTTTTAAGGGGGAGAAATAAGGTAGCTAAATTTCCTTTAGTAAGGGGGAGAAAAATAATAGCTATCTTGTTGTTACAAAAAGGGGAGAATATTACCTTTGTTAAAATAAATTCATAGAAGAGCATGTTTAAGGGGGAGTTATAGGAAATTTAAAATCAAACCTTTTTGATAATGTCAAAAAGGGGGAGGATTTTTTGTATTATTATTTACGGTTTTGTCATCATCAAAAAGGGGGAGATTGTTGGTGCTAGAGCACCACGATCATTTGTTTTGATGATAACAAAACACGTGTTATTTAACATTTGCAATTTGAGTCCTAGATTTCAGGTCAATTGCAAATGAAGACGTGTTTAGACGGAACTCGAGCTCGCATCCAGGACGGATTGGAGGAGCTTGACGGAAAACAGAGGAGGTTCACGTGGAGCGAAAGATTGAAGATGGACGGAAATGAAGAATAGGATAGATTTCCTTCTTCTGTACTTGTTGTATTTTTCATTTCTTTTGTTGCTCTTTATTTCCTTAGAATTTATGTTAAAGAGCCTCAAAGAACACTAACAGTAGTCCTAGGAACACCGGCACAACCCTAGGATACTTAGGTTTTCTGTAGAATACTTAGAAAACCAATATAGGGTTCAAACAGCACTTCCAGACGTCTAATTCCCAAATCAGACGTCTAATAAAGCATTTTAAGACGTCTGACTGTTGTTTCAGACGTCTGATAACTGTTAGGTTGGACATAGTTAGTTCTGTCTGATGAAATCAGACGTCCAGACCTTAGACCAGACGTCTTAGGAGACGTCTGATGACTTTGCCAGACGTCCAATTAGTGGACCGTTGGCTGGCTTAGAAAACACTCAAGATTATGACCGTTAGAGCCTTATCAAACGTCCATAGGACTTTACAGACGTCTGATAATTGACCGTTTTGCCTCGACTGACCCGAAAATCTCCTCTCAGAGATTTTCTAGCCGTTGCAAATCCATTGCGTAGTAAAAGTTGGTTTCCAGACGTCCAGGCATAGTGCCAGACGTCCTGTATGTCGTCTGATCGACTTGCACAAGAACCCTGTTTAGATCTGATTCAAGTCAGGAGGAAACCCGCACAGAATCAGACGTCTGACCTTGAAATCAGACGTCTTAAAGTAGCCTTACAGACGTCTGATGCCAGAGTTAGACGTCTGATGACCCTGTCAAATGTAATCATTGTCCTGATTTCGGCCTGATTCTCTTGGACTTTGTTCCCAACGGCTATGGAAGCTTTTCCAAGCCTTCCAAAGCCTTCCTAAGGCCTCTATAAATAGAGGGGAACCTTTGTAACACATATACAAACATAAGAGACACTTAGAAATACACTTGGATACACTTAGCTACACACTTTCACACTCTTGTGTCCAAGAAGTTCTTGCTCTCCAAGCTCAAGCTCCATCATCTTGAGAGCTAAATTCAGTTTGCGCGCCCGCTCTCCCGCTGTTGTTCACGAGAGCGACGTAGCGCCATCGCGTGGCACACGCACCGCGTCATCGTCGACGCACTCCTTGCAAAGGGGAGTTTCCTATTTCCTATAGAAGCTAGGTTTAATTATTTTGTTGGCTCTATAGGACTATTGTTTCTTTTATCTTTGTCTTTTGGTTGGGTATTCGCTTTGCGAATTCCCGTCTCCTTCGTGGGACAAAATCCTTCTCGTGGAGAGAAGGGGTTGAGGAACGCTACCCTCGTACTTGTAGCGTGGTTGTACTGAGGTTGAATCACCCTCGTTTAAAGTGATTCGTTTAGTGGATTTTGATCAACTTGGTTGATCGGAAAATCCTAACTCGAGAGGGTTAGGTGGTGGTTTTCACCCGGTTTGGGTTTCCACCTAAAAATACCTGTGTACATTTTGTGATTGCTTATTTCTTGTGAGATTGCTTTATATATTTCAATTCCGCATTTTTTTTGTTACGCTAATCTCACCCCCTCCTAGTACAAGGGTAGAACCTTCACTTTCTTGGCCAACAAATGTCGGGTGGCCGAGTGGTCCATATAGATGGTCACGTGGGATCCCAGAAGATAAGATCAGAACTTTTCAAGTACCAAAACTATGGTGAGCAATTCTTTCTCTGTGACCGTATAATTCCGTTGGGCCTCGTCCAACGTCTTGCTCTTGTAGTAGATCACCACGGGTTTCTTGTCTTGTCTCTGTCCCAGGACTGCGTTGATGGCAAAGTCTGGTGCATCGCACATGATCTCAAAATCCTGGGACCAATCTGGGTGCTGTAACACATGTGCGGTGGAGATTGATTCCATGAGAGTATGGCAAGCCTGGATGCAATCAGGTGTTATGTGAAATAGGGCGTTGTTGGCCAGAAGGTCGATCAAGGGTTTCGAGAGTTTGGAGAAGTCTTTGATGAACCTTCTATAGAAGCCAACATGTCCAAGGAACGAGTAGATTTGCCAAACTGAGCTAGGAGAGGGACGTTTGGAAATCAAATCAACTTTAGCTCAATCCACCTCAATGCCCCTATGCGATACGATGTGACCGAGGATAATTCCTTCTTGAACCATGAAATGGCTCTTTTCCCAACTTAACACCAAGTAAATCTCGATACATCGCTTCAGGTTTTTCTCCAAGTTGCTTAGAAAATGGTCGAATGAGTTCCCAAATACTGAGAAATCATCCATAAAAACCTCCAGGTATTCACCCACCATCTCTGAAAGGATGGTTAGCATGCAACGCTGAAAGGTAGAGGGTGTGTTGCATAACCCGAATGGCATACGACGGAATGCGAACGTGCCATACAGACAAGTGAATGTGGTCTTCTCTTGATCTTCAGGAGCAATTGCGACTTGGTTGTATCCTGAATATCCATCCAGGAAGCAAAAATATTTCTGCCCTGCCAATCGCTCAAGAATCTAGTCAATGAATGGCAGGGGGAAATGATCTATCTTGGTCGCCTCATTGAGCCTCCTATAATCAATGCACACCTACCATGCAGTGGTGATGCGGGTGAGGATGGATTTGCCATGCTCATTGGTGACCACGGTGAGCCCGGCTTTCTTGGGAACCACTTGAGTGGGGCTCACCCAGGGGCTATTGGAGATTGGGTAGATGATATCAACGTCAAGCCATTTGATAATTTCCTTCTTAACGACCTCCTGCATATTCGGGTTAGTCATCTCTGCATCTGACAGGAAGGTCGAGCCCCATCTTCCAGATAAATCTTGTGGGTGCAATAGGTGGGCTAGTTCCTCTCAAATCTGAGATAGTCCATCCAATGACGGCCCGATGTTCTGATAGGGTCACGGTCAACTTGAGTTCCTGATCCTTGGATAGGTGGGTGTTGATAATCACCGGGAAGGTCTGGTCAAGTACAAGGAAGACATACTTCAGGTTTTCGGGTAGCGACTTCAGCTCGGGTGTGGGTGGAACAACACTTGACGGATAGGGGAAAGGTGAGAGTTGATCAACATCAATCTCCTTGAATAGTGTTTGCTGATGGTAATCAGCTCTACAGAGGTCAGCGTGCACAGACAAGGATGGGTCAGAACAGTCATCACAGGGTTGGGTCTGATGGTCTGATACAGAGCTAAGGGTGAGGCATTCCTCAACCAGAGGCTCCACGGGATCGTGCTCCTCAATCCAATCAGAATCGAAAAACTTGGTCACCCTGAAGATATCCAACTACATCTTCCTATCTCCGAAGGCGATTTCCATGCATCCCGTGTCACAATCGATGTTCACCTTAGTCGTAACTAAGAAAGGTCTGCCTAGGATGATGGGTGTGTTCTGTAGCTGTTCAGGGACTTCCATGTCGAGCACCAAGAAGTCGACCGGGAAGTAGAAGTCCTTGACTCGAACAATTACATCCTCGACAACCCCCTTCAAGGTCTTCATAGATTTATCAGCCAGCTAGATGGTCACAGGTGTGGGAGTTAACTCTCCAAATCCAAATTGGTGATACAGGGTCGTCGGGATCAGATTGATTGAAGCACCTAAGTCTAGAAGCGCTCTATGAAATGTCATGCCCCCGATATTGCAGGATATCAGGGGTGCTCTTGGGTTAGTTCGTTTGAGCAGAAGGTTGCTTGATATCACGGAACTCACTTGCTCTGAGAGCACAACCTTCCTAGGTGCTTGGGGTCGTGGCTTATGCTTCAGCGTACAGGCGTCCTTTAGGAACTTAGCATAAGCCGGGATGTGCTTAACTACCTCGAGGAGCAGGATATTAATCTGAACCTGCTCGAAGATTTTCAAAAGCTCCTCATTTTCCACAACTTTCTTTTTCCTTATCTTCTCCAAGGCCTCAGGATATGGTGTCTGGATGTGAATAGGGTCCATCTTTGGGTCCTTGGGTTTTTACTGCTCATCTTCAAAGTCAGGTATCTCAGGGGGTGAAGTCACGGGAGGAGTCGTCCATTTGGGATCCTGGGTTTTAGTGCCACTTCTCAAGGTCACCGCATTTGCAGAGCCATTGGGACCATGGGTTGATCTTTGAGAAGAAGAAGAAGCGCCAAACCCAGGGGGTGTTTGTGGGGCTGGCTGGACCATGTGGGCCTACTCAGGATTGCCTTGGAACCCTTGCAAATTGGGACCTCTGTTAATTACATTTCACAGGTTCGGCTGTGGCTGAGAAGGAAGGGATCCCTGTTGTTTGCAATCCAACAGCTGGCTCAACTGTCCCTTCGCTAAAGCTATTTCCTCTTGGTGTTTATGGTTCATTTCAGCCATCATTTTTATCAAGGTGTCCATTTGGTTTTGTGGGGGAGGGGTTGCCCTATTCGAATTATAGGGGGTCTAACCGATGGACCTTGCTGATAGGAGGGTGGGTTTGGCTGATGGTTTGGCCTGGGCTGGTTTTGAAATTGAGGCGATTTCTAGTTCGTCCAAGCAAAGTTTGGGCGATTACGCCATCCGACGTTGTAGTTGTTAGAGAAGGGGTCAGGTTTGGAATAACCTTAGATAGCCTAGACATCTTCAAAGATAGAAGGTGTCGAGGGGGAGGGAAGAGGATAATCAGGGGTTGAGGGAACAAAGGTCCCTCCCTGGAACAAGGTCAGGGGTTGTTCTAGGTGCATCTGGCTTAGTGGCTAGACTAGGTCGACATTGTGAGCTCCCTTTTCTAATGAGAGAGTTTGTAGTGGGTTCCTGGTCTGGTTCAATAGTTCATCTATCAATTCCACTCGATCCAATTTCTTAGCAATGATATCCATGTCAACCATTACAGAATTTGCTTGTACCTGATAGATTCCACCACGAGGTTGACTGGATCGACTGAACTGTGTCATGGAGGCATTGTTGAGTGAATTTTCGCTCATAAACTCGAAGAGCTCAAATGCACTCTCCTCGTCTTTGTTTAGGAGGTTTCCTCCGCATCAGGCATCGATGAAGTTCCGAAGGTTGCTGTCCAGACCGTGGTGGAAGATCTAGGCCAATTACCACCTCTGAACCTCATGGTGTGGACATTTTCTCAATAATTCGTTAAATCTCTCCCATGCCTCATGGAACTGTTCCCCGTCCTGGAGTGTAAAGGTGGTAATGGCTCTTCCGAGGGCATTGGTCTTTCTTATGGGGAAGAATTTCTTTAAGAATGCATGCCTCAGTTCTTTCCAGGTGGAGATAGGTCTTCCTAAAGTTCTAAGCCAGTGAGATGCTTTGTCTCTCAATGAGAAGGGGAACATCTTAATCAAAACAATGTCTAAGCTGATGTTCCTGGGCTTAACAGTTTGGGCAATCCGGTCAAGGTCCTCTAGGTGTTGGAAGGGTTCTTCATTTGAGCTTCCATGGAAGTGGCTTTGAATCAGGCTCAAGACATTAGGTTTTAGCTCAAATCGTCTCCCCCTTCAGAGACCCTAAGATGTGGTTCGATCCAAATAGCAGACGGATCGTAAAAGTCATGGAGGAGCCTGAGTTGGCTCTAGAATCGTAGTGGATCAGGTGGTGGTCGTTGCCCCTGTGGGTTCTGCAACCAGTGTATAGCTTACATGATAATGTGGATATGTTGCTGCTAAAGCTGGTGGTTTGCATTAATCTGGGCCTGGATGATGGCCATCGTATCTGGTGGAGGTTGGTTCTCAACCTCATCTACTTTAGGTTCGGCCATATCTCTAATAAGATCAAATCTCTCCTGGGTTTCCCGTCCCAAAACAAACAACTCGGGATGAAGTGATCATCTCTCGTGCATACACTAGAGAAGAACGGAGAGGGATGCGGAGAGAATAGATGCGAGAAGTGTGTGTGCTCAAACAAGCTGACAAGACTAGTCCTTATAGTATATTCCCTAGGGGACCTAGAAATCTCAAGAGGAACGATCACGACTATAAGTACGTAACTGCCTTTTCCAAGGCTAATCTGGCCAGGTTGATTACAAGAGGATTGTGGGGAAGGTTCTTCCTTTGGCTTGCACCGCCAGTTCCGTAGACCCCACAATTGTGATCGTTTGACACTTCCCCGCAACCTAGTCACCAGATTTTACGAAGGGAACGAAGGTTGAGTGCCTAGCAACCGAAATCACGCCTTTCGAGACTTAAACTGGTCCTGCCTAGGGCACGTCTACTCTGTTTTAATGAGGGCTTAGGTCAGTGCTTGTGCTCCAGTCATGTGATGAGGCGTTGATTGGGGTGGTGCCTCTTAGTTATCCGATTCAAATGTGCATGCACCTAACAAGACATGGTTTTCACGGAAGGATTTAGGATGTAGTGTCATTTAATGTTTGTCCTTACTTTAATGTCTTTTAGGGTTGAAGTGCCTTAGTGTTTTCAAACAAGTTTCAAGTGGGCACGCCACATTTTACACACAACGGGTGAGAGTGGATTTCCTTTAGAGTGAGGAGGCCCTAGCAAACAACCCTAATGTTCTCATCCTACTGTTCATGCAATCTACCAGGTGAGTTGATTTTAAGGTGAGTGATGCGACCCAAGTCAAGTCATGGCGGCTTCGCAAACATCACTAAAAAAGAAAAAGAACACTCCAAGGAGATTATGTCTTTAAGAATGTTAAAGTGTTTTTTTTTTTTTGGGTGATGGGTTTAGGATGTGGATCAAGCAATCATTCACCATGCCAATTTTTCTTTAATTTTAATTTTTTTTTTAGATTTTTTTAGCAAGCAAGCAACCACAGGTAGAGCGATACTCACAACCAGTCTTTGTTGCATTTACTCCATCTCCACCATCTCGAGTTGCGCTCCTTTGTCGCTCAGGCGTCGAGTTCCTACAACCAATCAAGTAGAGGGAGAAAATGAGTTAGACGATGTGAGTATGGATGCAAAATGAAAGCGAAAAAATAAATTCGTTGCCTCCCTCGCAATAGCGCCAAAAACTGACGTGTTACTGACGCTTTGTTTAACTAGGTCGTTGTAGCTTCGCGTTCGCAACATCGATTTTAAATATAAGAATGGACTTGAGTCCGAGTGTCGAATACAGGGAGGTGTGAAAGTGGATTTTTTCTGTCACTTAGTTGTCACAAAAATGGCAGGTTTTTGCTTGCGCACGAGAAAATGCAGGAGAGAAAAGTGAATGAGAGAGAGAGTCAGGTTAGAATCTTTTTCTCATAGCATTCATGGAAATCACGATGAGAGAAAACTCGATAAAAAGAGAGTCAACATAATTCAACATGCAACTTCAGTTTTCATAAATACAACAATAGACAAATGCCTAAACAAAAGTAAAGTAATGCTAGGATAAAGAGAAAGAGAGAGAAAGGAGACGGCGAGGCGGCCACGGCAGTGGAGGAGGGCTCCATCGGCGGCTCGTCGACTTCAGCGAGTACAAAAAGGTGTTAAGGGTAGCTAGGAGTAAGGTAGAAGGCTTGCGAGTGTAATAAATGCTTTACATGGGTAGTTGGAGGGGGTTTATATAGGAAGAAGGGGTTTCTAATTTAGATAGGGGCTTTAGCGATGTCCGGGACGTCACTAAAACCATGCCGAAAGCGTCGATGTAGACCACTGCCCGCCGGTCCAACATGCACACCTGCTCTTCTCCTTCGTGATCCGTGCGCACGCCTTGAGGGTCGTCCGATCGAAGATCGGACAGTTGAAATTGCATGAAGGGCACGCTCGTGGATTGCACTTGAGCAACGCGCACCCCACGTGTCATCGCGTGCGTCTGGAATGAACGCTCTCGACCGCGTCGCGTGCCTTCATCTGCTCCGTCCGCGTGCAAATCAACGGCTGAATTTTGATTGCGCACGTGGACGTGAGCGATTGCGGTTTGAACGCGCATGCCTGGTGTGCAAGGAGGGTCGCTGATCGCTGCGGCACGCGCGTAAGATGGTCACGCTCTCCTTTAAACCTCAGCTGTCCGATGGGAGATCAGACGGCTGCGGATTGCTCCTGCGCGATGAAGCGGTGCTGTGCGCGGGCAGAGCGTCTACTGAGATTCATTCTCAGCATTCCGATCAAAGATCGAACGGCAGAGATTCATCCTGTGGCTGATGGAGGAAGTGGGGCGGTGGCTGGCATGTGCCAATCTTGTGCCACGTGGCAGCTCTAAGGCCGTTGATCGTCAAATCAACGGTCACAACTTCTTGGGCCAATTGCGGGTGCTCTGGAAGTCGGATTTGGTCGATTTTGAATTCGTTGGACTCCGTTCATTGTTCTGTATCCATCCGTGTGGTCTGATTGCTCATCTGAGGCCTGTTTTGACATAAACTTGTACAAATGGCCATTAACATTGAATTATAATCAATCTCAACGTACGATGCATGTAATGCTCCCATGCCCATTTATGATGTGTTATTTGTGCATGTTATCCTTAAGAGCAACTCCGATTGGCAGAATTACGACCATAAAATGTAGCATTATCAATCATTTCCTTAGGGAACAGGAAGATTAAGAGATACTGTGGACCTTTGTTAGAGAAATGGCTCATGAACACTTAGTAGTAAATTAACTGTATGATTGGATAATTGGATAAATGAATGCACAAAACTACTTTTCTTTACTGTTTTTAAATGCTATAACTGCTCTAAATATACCACTCTACTCAGCATTAGCTGACCACCGTCATATATAACCATGTACAGGTCAAGGAGTCGAGCAGCCAGCACCTCCAGCTGCAGAGAGTGTTAGGCCCAGTCGAGCCCAGCCATAGTTCTATTTGTTCTTTTCCGTTTCCGCTACTTTTGTTGTTAGTGAGTACTTCTATTTTATGTTGAGAACTATTATCATTATGTCTTTTTGCCTTAGTTGTGATGGTTAGTGATTATATTTTCTACCTATGGCATGCTATCCTTCTGGAATCTAAATTCAATTTTCGTTGTTGGCTTTATCTAAATTGCTTAACTACTTGCATGCGTGGTTTGTGGTTTGTTTCGTATGTTTGGGATAGTCTCTCGTTGGACGACTGGGTCTTGGGATTTGTCAAGGCGAGCCGTACCTGGGTTCCCAGAGGAGCTGGATTCGGGTCATAACACACCATCACACACAAAGCCAACAACCCTAGTGGCACTTTCGCTATGATGGTTTTCTCCTCTTCTTATGTAATTTATTTCCTTGCAATTTCTAATATTGAATGATGCATTTGTTTATGTTTTGATAGTTGTTGCATTCTTCTCTTTGTTAATTTCATTTGTGAATGCATAGATCTAAAAGTTGATGTGTTCGTGCTTCAGAGTTCCATTGTGAATACATGTCTCCCTTAGCCTCCTTAGGGCCATCATGGCAATGCACGAGCACATGCCCATTAGTTAGGTCTAGATTAGGGTTTTGCTTCATTAGGTTAGGTTTGTATCCATTCTTGTTTTCTAAAAAAGAAAAACATAAAATAAAAATCGCAAAAGATAAAAAAAACCAAAAAAATTAGGTTAAGTTTGATATAGGGTAGTGAAATGAATTCCAAATCTAATAACCTTGTGATTTCAAATCACACCTCCCAGAGAACAAGACTCGCATAACTAACAAGATAAAAATGATGCGAGTTTCGTAACAAGACAAATATTTTTTATTAGGGATATTGCATGACTATACTACAAACAAAAGCAATGAAATATTATTTCCAAAAACATATTTTTAATGCAAAAAATACCTTGTCACATGGTATCAAAGCCTAAGTTATGCATCAGCTTGTTGGAATTAGGTGGAGAAGAGGAGCTCTAAGATTTTCAGACCATCACCATCTCTTAAATCTCATATTCATCAAGCTGCACCACCAAACAATTCATTATTTCTCTTCCCTTCAATATCCAAAATCTTGTTTCCCCTAAGCTCACTCTTAATAACTCACACTCTAGCAAGCACAACTCGTTCCCCTTTTCTACGCCTATGACTTGCATTTGCTTGTAGATGGTTCCTCCCCAGCTACACCCCACTTTGTTCTTGATGTTGCTGGCGTTGAAGTTCCAAGTGATGCTACTTCCTCTGGAAGAGAAAGGACCAATTGGTCTGGATGGATTCTTGCCTCTATAATCGATGAAATTGCCTCTCAGTTTGCCCATCTTATGGCCGATGGTTTTCTCCTTTACTAGCTATAAACGTACTAATAATATCTCATATGATGAAGTCATTGGATTCCTTCTCAATCATGAGCAGCATTCGTTGTGTCATCAGACCACCCCTTGCATTCAAAAAAATCAAGCTTCCAAGGGTCGTGCTCCATATCACAGTTGTGACCAATGGTTTAATAGGGGCAGAACTTATTTCAGAGGCCAAACATCATTTCCCTCTCCTCGTCAGGACAAGCATTTCCCTCTGCTTGATCCTTGCCTGGCGACATTGCTTGTCAAATTTGCAGATGATTTAATCACACTACAGTCACATGCTACTATCAATACGATCAAGGCAATACTTCTAAAGTTAATGCTGCAAATAGCACATATGGACAGAATCTATGGTACCTCAACTCTGGCACCTTACGTCACATCACACATTCCCTTACCAATTTGAACCTTGCGTCCAAGTATACAAGCTCAAATCAAATTAAATTTGGAAATGGGAAAGGTTTGCCTATATATCCACTTTGTTGGCTTTAGTTCTATTTCCATCTCTCCTTCTCAATCTCTTCATCTTAATGTTCTATATGCGCCAACTGTCGACAAAAATTTATTGTCTGTCCAGAAGTTCACTAAGTATAATAGTTGCTGTTTCAAGCTATATGATCATTTTATTGTTAAGGATCGACAAAGCAAGCAAATACCACTAGTAGAAAAAGAACTATTCGCGATGGATATTTTCAACTGTTCAAGTAACGGTCGGCAATACTATTATTCTCAACCACCTTAATACGAACGGTTGCCAAATGTCCAGTTATTAACTTTACCATCTGGAAAATAGTCGAGGAGGTTGAAACCATTCTCGATGATTATAAACGGTCGACAATAAAAATTTACTCGACCGTTTCTATTTAAACAGTCGAGGATAAATAATTCCTCAACTGTGTAATATATAATGGTCGAGAAAGTGAAGTAAAGTTAAGACATCTAGTTGACACCATTTTCGATCATTATAAACTGTCGAAAATAATAATATAGTCGACCGTCTTCATATTAACCGTCGATGATAATGATTTCATAACTCGCCAGGACGGGCGATTAAATTTTCAAAGTTTATCGTCGACCGTTTGACCTTAATGATCAGAAAAGGAATTACTGCCGACCGTTATTAACTATCGGTAATAATAGTATTGTCGACGGTTTATTAGGAACAGTAGAGAATGTTTAGTTAAATCCCTAACGTGAACCCAACTCCCCCCCCCCCTTCGTCCTAAATCTGAAGCAGCCTCCTCCACCTCCTAACCTCCTCCTGCCCTCCCCTCCGCGAGACCTCCTCCCCTCAGCTCCTCGTCCGCAAGCGTCGCTGCGGCTCCTCCATTGCCTCGGCTCCTCGTCCGAGAGCGTCGCTGCGGTTCCTCCTTTGCAACCTCAACAGGTAGACGGGTTGCTCCTCTTCTTCCTCCTCCGCCCGCCTCCTCCTTACCCTCCCCCTCGTCGCTGGCCTAAGGCCTACTTCCCCTTGCCCACCACTAGCAACACCACCACTAACCGCCACCGACAGCACCACCACCCACCGCCACCACCAGCACCTCTACCGCCACCACCAGCACACCACCACCCCCTGCGGCCACCACCACCACTCGCTGCCACCACCTCTTACCCCTGTCGCCACCACCAACACCCCCTGCCACCACGGCCACTCCCCCTGTAGCCACCACCACCACCAGGACCACCACAACCCGCCACCCCCTCCCCCTGCCAGCAACACCACCACCCCCTGCCCCAGCCACCAGCACCACCATCCCTTGCCACCACCCCCTTCCCTCCCCCTAGCACCACCACCAACTCATACTCTTCCTCCCACCTCCTCCCTACCACCACCACCACAACCATCTCACTATATTTTTTAATTTAGTGTGTCTTGATTGTATGTTTTAATTAGTATTCTTATGTAATTGTGCTCACATGTATATTTAGTTTGATTACATTATTTTGTGTGAGTGAATGTGTGTTAATGGATGTTTTCAAATTATATGTTTTAATTAGTTTGTTTAATGTGTTAATGAATGTGAATGTGAGGAAGAGGACGAGGAGTAGGGGTTGTGGGTGGTGCTGGAGGAAGGGAGGGAAGATCGAGGAGGAGGGTACTAGAGGTGGGCAATGGTGGTGAGGAGGGAGGTGGGAAGAGGCAGGCGGCATAAAAGAGGTAGGGGGTGCAAGGAGGAAGGAGGAGGTGGGAGGAGGATCTTGAGGAGGAGGAACTAGAGGAGAGAATTGAAGGAGGAGGGAGGAGGCAAGGGGAGGTGGGAGGAGGGTCTAGAGGAGGGCTCGAGCAAGAGGGAGGAGGAGGAGAGAAATGAGTGAAAGGGAGTGGAAGGAGGTTTAATGTCATGGGTTACGCGATGGTTTTATTTATGGGTTAGAGTTTAGGACTTAGGATTTATGACCTTTGGTTTAGGGTTACGAAGTGAATGTTTAAGGTCTCGAGCTTAGGATTTATGGCCTTCAGTCTTGCTTAGGATTTAAAGTTTACTTTTAGGGTTTGGTGTTTAAGATTTGAGTGTTAAGGTTATACATTTAGGGATTCGATTAACAAACTTAATGTTTACGATTTTATACAGGAGGGAAAGATGAGAATGGAGAGGGAGTAAAAGGAATATGAAGAAGATTAGGGGTTTAGAAAGTGAGGAGGAGGAGGAGGAGAGAGTTAGGGTGGAGGCAGTTACTATTAGTAAAGTATAATTTATAAATGAACGTTTGTTATTTATGTTTGATTATGAAATTTTTATTACAACTTTGTAGATACACACAATTTCACAAATTTAGATGCACGGTATGACAAACAATAGGAATTCAAACCCTTAGGCAATAGGTTGTGGGAGGGATATAATTATGTCAAAATACTAGCCCGTCGAGACTTATGATCATGTTATACGGATGTTGAAGGTGCAAGTTGCTACGCTAACGTGTTTAGTTTTGAAAAACCTGTCATTGTAGTTTGAAAGCGAAGAACTCGTGTTCAGCAAATAAAATTTATACCAGAATAAAAATCCCGGGTCAAACAAAGGGAGGCGGACGTTTGATTTAAAAAAATTCGCGTTTGTTTTATTTGTCACAAAGTAATTCAATTGATTAGAACTATTTAACTATTTATAATAAATAGAAGAGAGAGAATATTACAAACAAAAATCAAAAAGAGATATAGAATGCACATGGAATTCATTATCAAAAGGATTATTCATTACACTAAATATCACGACGAGAAAGCGAGAAAATGATTACACTAGAAAGCAGTAAATCTACTCTAGAAAGAAGTAAAAAGAATGGGGAGAGAGATATCCTCCACGACAGTCGCTTGGAGGACGAGCCGGACGGGACGACCCCTGGACGAAGGAGGACGAAGTAAGATAAAGGAGGGCGAAGCAGGAAGAACAGGAACGGGGCAACACGTTGTCGTCATCGCGGGATCCACTTCCGAAAGGGGGAAGAAAAATTGATTTTATCTCGCGAGAAGCATCCCGTGTGTGGGACAAGCTTCTCTTGAGCTTTGGAGAGGGAGAGAAGAGAAGGAAGGGATGAGAATTTCGTGTTGAGGGGGTCTCCTTTTATATTTGCAAGGAGTGGGGGCAATTTTGTTATTACAACTCTTAAAACATTAATTCAGGACCTTTAGTGATGGATAAAACCGTCACTAAAGGTCCGATCGTGGGTGTAGTGGGCGGTGAGCGCGCGCTCGCTCGCTTGCTCGCGCGTGTAACGCACGTACACGTCCAGCCGCTCTCACGATCGGACGACCTAAGTCATGCCTTCGCCCGCTCCTCAGCGCATGCCCGCCCGCATACGATCCCGAGTCATGTGCGGGTATGCAATAGCGAGTGGGGCGGATTGGGCGTGCACGACCGTTCGATCGCAATCGAGCGGTCAATCGCACCTGCTCGCCCGCACCGCTCGCTCGCTTCTCGTGTTTCGAACGCGCGCTGCTCGCTTGCGATAAAGACTTCGCCCACTGCGCTACAGAGGGGAAATGGTCGCGCGGATGATTTTAGCAGTGAGTGCTCCAGTTCACGCGTTGGATTTTCATTGCAGAGGCAGCAGTGATCCTGAAGGCCGGTTGGATAGCTAAGATGGCACCACGTGGCGCCATCTGAGCCGTCCATCTTCTTGATGATGTAGATGGTGCCACGGTTGTCGGATTGAGTCGATTTTCGCGTCGTTAGGTTGCGATCATTGATCCGAATCCATCCGTGTGGTCGAATTTGTCGTTTGAAGTGAGGATTCACACCATCTTGGCCCTTGATCTTCTAAGGTTCCCCCATCACTATCTTTTGCTACAGATGTCTGATTAGGGCGATCTTGGAGTCGTTGAACTCCAATCGTCGCCCTGATCACATCTGTACCGTTGGATCTTCGATCCGAGCCTCGATAAAAAGTTTGCCCTGTCCATGAACATAAAAGGAGATAATTAACCTCCATTTTATTCAAACTATTCTAAATGCAAGATGGTGCATGTTATGCAATATTTATAGTATGCAATGCAATCCTATGCTTATGAGCATGTATAAATAGACATCTTAAGTAGTGTAAACATGTTTACATCAACAGATAATATAGAGTATGTGTATACGTTACTTACATGCATGATGCGTTGTCTTTATAACATGCTATAAGTGTCATCGTCCTTTGTTCAGAGAAGTTCTGAACAAAGGGAGGTCCTTGAAGATTTGATCACAACTTAGTGTTACTTCTTGCATGTAACTAGTGTTTGGAGAAATGTTGGTTATATTTTCTCGCTCTTCTCTGGTATACCATCTTAGCTCTGTTCCCGAAGTGCCCTTTAGTGGGGGCTATTGGGGATGTTATTAAGGTTAATCTTGGGGGGTATACCAAAGAGGTGCGGGAAATGCTGTCGAAATTTCTTTAAACACTGGTTGCATGTAAAAAGTAATATTGTGATCAAATCTTCAACGATGGGCTATTAACTGAAAATCTTCTTAAAATACGCATTTCTTCTTTATTCGATTATAACTTATGAATGATCTAAAAATACACATTCTTACCTTATTCGAGTCCAACTTATAAGTGATTGTCTTTTACATTTAGGATAATTATCATGGATAAGTGTAATGACCCATCACACTTTTAGCCTTTTAAGATGTCCAGAGTCTCAGTTAGACGTCTGTCCACATGTCTCGACCCAATCCCAGACGTCTGAAAATAAAATTTTCATACTGCACTTTGCGCTCTACGTGCGGGCGGCATGCAGAGACCATTCCCTCCTCTCTCCCTTCCTCCTTCTCTCCCAAACCCTAAACCCGCGCCTTCTATATAAACCCTCCCTCTTATCTCCTCTCCACTCCACACACCAGCCGCCACCACCTTCAGCGCTGTGCGGGAGTGGCGAGAGGAGGTGAGCGAGGGAGAGCGAGAGAGAGGAAGGAGGAGACTGCAGGAGCAAAAGGAGGCCGAGGTCGGAGGAGCTTCGGTGGGATCTTCGGTGGAAGCTCAGCGATGCTCAGCGAAGCTTCGATGTAGCTCAAGGAGGAGCTGGTGAGAAGCTGCTCAAGCTCCTATAGTGGCCGGAGCTGCTGCGGCGCGTGGCGAGCGAGCGGAGAAAGAGTTGCGAGAGTCTCTGATACTAGGATTTTTCCAGTCTCAGACGTCTGGAGAGTCGACCAGACGACCGTGATGGTAGCTGGACGTCCGGGTCTGAGACCAGACGTCTGAAAGCACTTATATCGCAAGGAACATTCTTTTTCGCGGTTACGGCCATGCAGGCCTCACCGCAGACGCATGATTTGCTTGATTTGGCCCTACGAGTGTCATACGTAGGAGCAGCCTTGGGAAGGAGTGCGGAACTCTTGCCCACGCGCTTTTGGACATCTGATCACATCACCAGATGTTAAGAGGTAAGTGCAGACGACCGGAGGCATTGTCTGACGTCTGGAACTGCTTTCAGACGAGCGCAGAGAAGGTCTAGACGTCTGAGGAGACCGCAGGGACTTAAGGTAAAGATCCGGCACCTTTTAAGATGTCTGGGCTTATTCCCAGGCGTCTGATTTTGAACAATAAGCACGTTTTCGACCTATTTGGGGTTCGATCAGGGTCTGTTTTACGCAAACAAAATGCATGTACTTTCCTTGCGAGTTCCTCTACATACTAAAGTCCCTTGTACAATATTCTGAACTCTCCTTTGTGATGTATTCCCTGGTATAGGGTTTCAGCCTGCTGCATATTTGGGGCTCGCAGAGATGCCTGGGTCTACGGTTCGAGCCCCCAGTACTCCCGTGTTGCCTGGTAGAGTGGTTTAATTCCATTAATAATATTTAAATAAGAATGTACTTGTGGAAGTAGCCAAATGGAACCCTAGGATGTGGCATGAACCCTAAAGTAGAGAAAGGAATGAGCCTGTTTGTACTGTATGGTTTACTTGCATGTGCGGTTGAGATAAACTGCTAGAAATTTGCCTGTATTATAATTGTGAGTTGCCTATTAGAATATGAGCTGCCTGTATTTAATGAACAAGTTCCTGTGAAATCACCAGTTGTATGTATTGAGAATTGAATTATGAAAACACAAGTTTCCTGTATACGGATGAGAAATGAATTATGAAAAATGAGATCTAGATCGGGATAAATGAGGTGAACATGAGCATGAACCCTACAGGGAATTAGGAGTAGAACTCCTGTGCATAGACGGAAACATGGAATGTAGATAGGAAGTGTGCTGGCCCTTGAGTACGTGGCACCAAGGGGAGCAACTGTTCCCTTTCGTGTAGAGCGGAGCTAGCCTCCCTTGGGTTGAGACCCGGGGTTAGGATTGGCTACTCTACGCCGACTCCTGTTGGCCCTCGCATATGTGGTACCAAGGCAAGCTACTAGTGTAGAGAGGGAGCTAGCCACCCCACGGGACCTGGGGTTCAGCTAACCACCCTACACCGACTTGTTAGGCCCTCTAGGCAAACTAGGATAGTCAGACGAGGGTGCGTGGACTGTGGAGGGGCGAGACCCCTGTTCTGAGAGGAGAAGGCCCTATACTATTCTGTGTTGTACTTTGGGTGTACCCGTTAGCGGAAACGACTGACCTCGTGCCAGTGTGGGGTAGCTACCCGTACACTTATCACGTGTGCCGTAGTCACCGCTACGTCTTGACAGTCACCTCAAGGTGGTTGACTGGGTGTAGGACTATCACAGGGGACTCTCTCGACCAAGAGAGCACCACGTGTACATTCTACTCTACGAAAAAGACTGCAATCAAGATCGTTCCCACGAGGAACATGCAAGATCAAGAATATCTAGATGCTTGAGGGAAAATGGGTGAAACAAAAAATATATATATAACAGCAAAATAAAAATGAGAATTAAAACTGTTGCTTTTACTGTTTTTAGATAATATAGATATCACTCTACTCAGCGTTCGCTGACTTTGTCTTTTCATACTACTGTTCCGGACCAGGAGTTGAGTAGTCTGAGCTTTTGGCTGTGGAGGGTGCTAGGCCTAGTCGAGCTCAGCAGTAGTTTTCAGCACTTCCTTTTCGTTTCTTTACTGTTGTAGTAAATAATGGACTTTTAGTTACTGTTTGTCTCTACTGTTAACTTCCGCTTTTCGTTGTTTTTGTTGTTGCGGTGGTATGTACTGAAACAGCAGTTTTACTTCCCTTTACTGCTTTATACGTTTCTTCTGCTTAGTTTTATTACATATGTGAATGTGGTTTAGTTTCCTGCTTTTGGTTATTTCTTGTTGGACGACTGGGTCTTGGGATTAGTCGAGGCGAGCTGATCTCAGGTCTTGTAGGGATCCGAGAATCGGGTCATAACAAGATGGTATCAGAGCAAGGTCATCCCAAAAAATGAACCAATTAGGTTGAGAATAACCGTTCACGTGCATATAACTAGGATAGCCACCACAATGTATCACCTTGATATTCGTTTCGAGTCTTTTCTCAAAGAAATTTGGTATCGTTGACCCTCTTATTCTATCTTTCGCGTCTCCTTGCAGGAGATGCCTTGTCGGGGAGTTCTCGAGGCAGGTCGTCGTCGCGGTCGTGGACGAGGTTGGAGGGGCGGACGTGCCGAGCCTAAGGTACCACTTGACGCACCTCTTCTCCCAGGTGATCAGGCCCAGGATCATGCCCAACTAATCAGAGATATTGTGCAAGAGGAGCTCCACCAGCCTACACGGGCACCTCTCCCTGAGGACGTGGAGGGGGAGTCCTCGGTAGGACAGAGAGACCTCCATAATGCCGAACGAGCAGGAGGGGGAGGGGGTGGTCCTCCACCACTCCCACCGTACTCTGACACTTCCGAGCATGAGCCCTCCTTGCCTAGAAGCGTGCCCATTCCCCCACTGCAACTACACCACGAGCTTTTCGAACAGTTTCGGAAGCTGAAGCCCCCCTCCTTCAAGGGGGATGAGAATCCGTCTAAGGCAGAGGACTGGCTGGACCAGATAGAGAAGGTGTTCGACACCCTTCACCCTCCCGTGGAGTGCCGTGTGGCCTTTGTCACGTACCAGCTAGAGAGCACGGCACACAGGTGGTGGAGGGCAGTCAGAGGCCAGGAGAGGAGAGAGACTACGTGGGACCAGTCCGTGACTCTCTTCTGCGAGCAATACTTTCCGCAGACCTAGCAGGACTAGAGGAGGTGGGAGTTCCACACTCTCCGCCAGGGGATGATGACTGCTAGGACATACCACACGCATTTTCTGGAGCTATCACGTTTTGCCTCGATAGTCGTGTCTACGGAGGAGGAGCGCCTGTGGAGGTTTACTGAGGAGCTCCAACCTGCTATCCGGAGGTATGTCAAACCCCTGAAGCTACCCACCTTCTCACAAGAGGTTGAGGCAGCCATGACCTATCAGGAGACCAACCCAACCGCACGAGACACTGACAGTGAACGGAAGAGGCCCTATCAGCCAGAGTACTCTCAAGGCCGTCGGGAGAGAAGGCACACAGCACCCGCAGGAGAGTGGTCTCATTTTGCGGGGCCATCAACGGCCTTTGGGGGCCCCAGACAGGGGCCAGTTGCTAGCACCGGACCCCCGCCCAACCGCCAGCAGGGACCTATTGAGGGAGTAGGTCGTGTCCCCCTTTGCTACCAATGTGGCCAATCGGGCCACATCAGGAGGGACTGCCCATCTAGGGCCGGAGCACAGCAGATGCTCCCCACACCGAGCACTAGAGGCCGAGCTGGTGGTCGTGGTCCCCAGGCGCGTGGGGGAGGGCAGCAGTCACGAGGAGGGTACCGGCCAGCGACTGCTCGCCTGACCCAGAGTGTAGCTGCTTCGTCTGCACTGAGGACTAAAGGGCGTATCAACGCCCCGACACACAGACACACTAGGGCTTCAGGTTCAGTGGTGGTAGGTATGGTTACTGTTTCCAGCAAATTAGTGTACTTACTTTTTGATTCCGACGGTACACACTCTTTTGTTGTTGCGAGTTTTGCCGTCAGTCTGGAGTAGGGCAGTGTGCTGTTAGAGGATCCGTTTGTGATCAGAGGCCCAAGTGGCCAGTTGTTTGTAGCTGAGGAGGTCTACATGGACTGCAAGATCAGTATAGGGGGACACAGCCTCCCTGCTGACCTAATTGTGATACAGATGGAGGATTTTGGTGTGATCCTAGGGATGGACTGGCTGTCCGCCTATCATGCCCTAGTGAACTATTTCAGGAGGAAGATCATCTTCTTCATACCGGAGTTACCTCCCTTTGAGTTTCACGAATAGCTGATGGACGGAAGTTTCAGATGTATCTCCACGCTTTGGGTAGCAAGGCTTTTGAGCTAGGGGTGTGAGGGCTTTTTGGCCTGTGTAGTGGCAGAGCCTAGACCCGTGGCTAACTTTCATAGTATTCCGGTGGTTTGTGAGTACTCTGACGTTTTTTCAGAGGAGCTGCCAAGACTACTGCCCGAGCACGAGATCCTTGCTATTGCTACTGCTAATGATTGGACCATGAAATAATTGGACGTGCAAAATGTTGTACATGGCTTTGTAAATGAAGACCTCTATATGTCCTAACCGCAAGGCTTCATCCACCAAGACCATCCACATTATGTCTGTAAACTCAACAAACCTATTTATGGTCTCAAACAAGTGCCATGAGCATGGTTCATGCATCTATCTCAGTTCCTCCCAGATATTGGCTTCACGACATCTAAGGCAAACACATCATTATTTATAAATTAAAAGGACTCTCTTCTTTATCCCCTCATCTACATTGATGATATTCTCTTTATTGGATCCAATGCCTAGATTGTTTTGCAACACTATGACAAATTAGCAGCAGCATTTCCTATTCATGACATGGGATTTCCTTCCTTCTTTCTTGGCATTCATATTCAGCAATTATCGTTTAGACTCTTAGTATCCTGACAACACTATATTTTTGACTTGCTAATAAAATTTGAGCTCAATGGCATGAAGCCAGTTTAGACTCCATTAGTTGTCTCCCATTCCTCAACGTTAATTACACTGTCAGGGACTCCACTGTCTGATCCAATAGCCTATCATCAACTTTTGGGGAGTTTGCAATATATACTATTTACTCGTCCTAATATGGCTTTCGTAATCAATCGCTTAAGCCAATTTATGCATGAACCCACAAATGCCCATGAATAGTCAAAACACAATTTTGATAAATGTTCACCATTGCAACGTGGTTCAAAGTTCAAAACTTTTAATTAACCAGCTTATATGGTAGTAAGTCGAGTCGAACACATAG
Organism: Thalassia testudinum; assembly: GCA_037157565.1. Classification (NCBI taxonomy): domain Eukaryota; kingdom Viridiplantae; phylum Streptophyta; class Magnoliopsida; order Alismatales; family Hydrocharitaceae; genus Thalassia; species Thalassia testudinum. The sequence continues at coordinate 17,320,728 of JAZHRO010000026.1, read as the reverse complement.
AGGCTAGGTTCATTCGTTCAAGTTCTCATTTGCTTTATGATATTTTTTGTCCTTTTCTTTTTATAATTTTTTTTTGGTCTTTTCTTATAAAGTGGAGTAACAAGATCACACGACATGGTTGTTTCTTTGATTCCAATCAAGCATGAGGTTGAAAATATGAAATAAAAGAGAGTTGAGGCCAAGCTCACAAAAGGTTCCCCACCTAAAGTGCATGCCCAACAAGAATGGATATCAAAATGAAACAAAACCATGTATTTCTTTACCATCATTTTAAGAGTTTCACAAGTGATGAATAAGAATGGATGCCAAAATACTATCTCAAGATGGGTGACTAAGGAGCTCACCCTCGAATACAAAGTGATCCTAAAGTAATCCCTAGTAGTGAATCTCACTAATGACCACGTCAAGCTTACAGCCAAGTAAATAAAAATGGCAACAAGAAGGTGAAAGAAAAGCTTATGAAGTGAAGATGGTGAGCTTCGGATGGTGATGAAGATGGAGGATGTCCTTCTTGAGCCCTCCCAGTCCTTGGCATGAAAATGGGTGAACACCTCCTCACTTGACCATCCTCCTCCTTGCTTCTTTAAGCTTGGGCATGCTCCAAGTTAAGCTCTCCAATGATGAGGCATTGTTGAAGCGATCTAGAGAGGGTTTATATTATCGTCATTGTAGTTCAAATCCTCAATCGATCGAACAACAAATACAATTTATAACTTAGAATCAAGAAATGAGTCCGAGGCCGTTCACTGGGAGCAAATATTGCATTCACGTGCTAATCTCAATTAAAATCTAAATGAGCACAATGAATCAAGCCAAGAATGATTATCAATGAATAATATCTACTCAAAATTGATCTTTAATGCAGAACATGAGTATATCAGGAGTTTAATGAAGTAAAAAGATGTCTAAGGCAAAATAATAGTGATTTAAATCACTAATTATTAGTTTAGATACATATATATACTAATTAATCAATAATCTAAATAAATGAATAGTATCAACCACTTTAAATTCACGCAAGCTTAGTCACAATGCACTATGTCAGAGGCAATTAGACGACAAGGCTCTAGATCAGACGGCTTAAATGCTTAGATGCTAGAGTGCAAAGGCACTATCCTCAGCCCTTCTTCTTCTTTTCTTTTTCCCTTCTGCCTTTCCTTTTCTTCTTCTCAAGTCTTCTCCTTCTTCTTCTTCCTTTAGCTTTCAGCAACCTTTCTCCTTTTCTCCTCCTCTTCAACCTTCCTTCTTCACGCACAAGGTAACCCAGCCTCTCAACAATCATGTGTTAAGCTCTGCACAGAGGAGCAAAACCATCCCCTCCCCCACTCTCTCTCTCTCTCTCTTTCCTTCTCTCCTTTTCCTCTTCTCAGATAATCAGATCGCTTATTGGGTAATCAGATCCAGGTGACCAGGGCTACCGGTAGTGGGTAGTAGCCAAGGTGTACGAATGGGTAAAGGGGACCTCACCCCTGTGGTCTTAAGGTGAATAGCTCTATGCACAAAAACCACTTATATCACTGTGTTGCTTCCAATTCCCACGATGTGGGACTAAATCTCACAGCCCCTTCGCGTGTCAGCTACTAGTGTTGCTTCGTCCAATTGGAGCTACGCTAAGGCCTCGAAACCCAATTGAAGCTGCAAGTGGATGAGTTGCGTGAGTTCTCAGCTCTGGGAAGTGCTACCAGGGTTTGAAGTGGCCAGAGGCAAGTAGAAGATGTCGAGCGTGACGGCAACGATGGTGGAGAGCGTCGACTATCTGCGAATCACAATACGGGCTTATAGCCCCAATCAAACAAGTTCACAAGCATCACCGATGAACGTGGAGTACAGTGGCGGTGTCTGTGTGATGAGTGTGTGTGGAGGACGTGCAACGTTGGAGAGGGAGCTCGAAGGTGGGTGTGTTTGGTAGGGTGTTTGGTGGTCCAATCCCCTCAATTTCTTGAGGGGTTTTGGTCAGTAGGGCACGGCGGACATTTTGGGAGTTGTGGCAAGGCAAACGATGGCTTGTGGATTGTGGAGGCCTCACTGAAGCTCGACCGGTCATGGGGAAGACAAAGAGCGAACGGCATGAATGGCAGTTGAAATGAGATTTTAATGAGAAGGAAAGAGAGTAGAGGGGAAAAGGAGGTGGGGAAACCTAGCTTTATTGGTTGAAAGGGTCAGGAGGGCGTCGGCTTTGATTGGCCAGCACCATGGAAGAGAATGCTTCGGTGGAGGTGCGGCAAGGAAGAGGGAGATCTAGGAGCCCCTGAGTTGGTCATCGAGGAGCGAACGAAGGAGGGGAGGAACATAGCACTCCCAATTTGGCCATTGGGAGGTCGTAGGATGACGGAGGGATAAGCTCGTCGGAGCGAAGGCCGAGCGAGCTGGAGAAAGGAAAAGAAGACTTGTTGTGGCTCAAAACCTTGCTAGAGAGAGAAGGTTGTGCACGCCAGCTCTTTATAGAGCTTCAGGGGAAACTTTGGATCAGGAAAGAGGGATTCCATGGCTTAGGCTTGAAGGAAAGGAACCCATGATTCTCGTGCATTCGCACGAGCAATCCATGAAGACTTGGGACTCCAAATTGATCCCAAATTGTTCGCTTAGGTGTGAGCATCAATCCCACTAATTTTGGTGGGATTTGATTGCCATTAGAGTAGGATTCAAGCCATTCAAAGTTGCTTGGAGGTCAGGTTTGACCTCAATGGTGGCAGGGGCTTCTTTATGAAGATGACAACAAAGTTAGGGACCATGTATAAGGAATTCGAAAAGCTAGGGGTGCGTATGTAAGAAAAAGAGTCAAACTAGACAAAATGCAAACTAAGTCAAGATGATCTTTAATTAGGCCGAAATTTTGGCACAAACCTAATTTGGACCCAAGGAATCTGATGGTGAAGTCTGATTTAGGTTTTGAGCAAGTTTGATTAGGTAAATTACGTAGAAACCCAAATTAGGGCAACTATCTGTCTAAGACTCTGTTTTATGTCAAATTGGGTTCCAATGGTCAAATCAAGCATACCAAACATTAGAGAATATTTTTCAAGGTTTAGATGAATTTTATCCTGATCGAAACCTCAGTTATTTAAGATGGTCTATTTTTCAGGTTTTAAATGCCATTTAATTCTCAAAACGCGTGAAAACCTATTTCGTTCTGCATGAACCCACTTATTAGGCATTTATGACCATTTGACCTTCAATAAACCCTTAAGAAATCCCATGATTGCTCTGCAATTAAGATATTCTGTTAAAACTGTAGTTTTACCCCTATTTTCATATTTATCTCTCAGAAAGGATGTGAAATGAATTATGGTCGTCTGGTGGTTATGTAGGAGCATTTATCTATTGATTATGACTAATTAAAGCTAGATATGGTTGATGATGATGTTATCATCAGGCATGAATATGATGGTGGTGGGGGATGGTGGCTTGAAGGGTGGTGGTTGATTGCTCCCTCTCAAGACACTTAATTGACCTAAGGCACTATTCTCCCTCTCAAATGTTGTATTAGCTAAAGGTGTTGAACAAGTGACATGAGGGCTTTCTTTTATAGGCAAGTGAAGTGGAGTCTTGGAGAAGTCTCCTTGTAGGGTGTTGAAAATGGGGAGAGCATGAAGCATTATGTCATCTAATTAAGGACATGGGAGAATGTGTGAGGCTATACTTGATGGGGTTAAATGCAAATGCTTGGGAGGTGGTTCTTATGTGGAAAAAGTGGCTCCTTGTTGGTCGTAAAAGGGAGTGGAGTGTACTACCTTAATGTACTTTCTTAGGGTCATGGAAAGGTGGTCCTTAGGAAATGGGTTGGCCTTAATTGTGAACCTAGGAAGTAGTAAAAGGTGCAATGGAGGGTGTATATCCATGGGAGATGTTTAGAGGCCATTAAGGAGAGGTGTTAGGAGTGTATTCTGAGTGTTGGAAAGGTGGAGCCTCCAAGGGGTGGCATGCCATGTGCCCTATTGATAAAGGGGATGAGGTGGCTTTGTTGGAATTAGGGAGAGGGCTTTATGGAGACCATGGAGGGAAGTGTGGAGGGGGCCCTAGGAAACCTTAGATGGCATGTCTAATTACCTTAGAGAGGGAGCAACTCAAGGTGAATAATGGAGGTGATTTGGTGGAGGATTTATGAAGTGGATTCACGGGAGGCGTGTAGGGTTTATGGAGGAGGAGTGGAGCTTATTAATGGTGGTGGAGGTAATGGACTTGGAGTTCATTTATGGAGGTGAGTATGTGAGCTTGGAAGAGAAAATGTAGGAGGATCTTCAAATTTCTACAATAATTCCCGACTCCCGTAAGTTGAGGTGAGCTTTAATCTCAGCTTGCACCGGCATTGATCCTTAATCTACTTCAATTGTTGCTTGTCAATTCTAGGCCTAACAATACCAAAGCAAGAACATAAGATAAAATCCTCAATTATTCTGAAATGAGTGCATGCCTATCTAAATGCATATGACATGTAACAGATGCAAATTAATCTAATTGAGCTACCCAAAAACTCTAGTGCTTAACAAAATATAGTCATGGGCGATATGAAATATGGTTTCATCACCACCCCATGTCTATCGTTTGCTAGTCCCTAGCAAAACTTTCATCACCACCCCATGTCAGAAGGTGCGGGATATTTCTCTTTGGAAGTAAACCTCAGGATCCCTAAGTTAGACCCACAACACCCTAGTGCTGACCAAAAACAGAATCATCCTGCTCTTTAAGATTCCAGCTAACCCCAAATCAGAGCTCGCAACATAGACTTCCTTGGCTCAGTATTCAAACCTCAGTTTGTTCAAGCCCCAAGATTTTGAGTGTCAGTGCGTTGTGCGTAAGATTCAACCAGTAAGTAGAATTTTTTTTCTCTCACTTCTGCACCTAGCCTCGAATCGGTCCTAGTACAAGCTGTACCAAAATCCTAGTTCCCATCAGTCATCCTCAAATAGTGCCTTGCACTCAAACATTTTGGGATAACCTTGTAAAAGGCACCCTCTTGGAGCTGTATACCCCAATGCCACACTGTGAAACACACTCCAAGCATATCCAGGCCCTACACTCTGACGTTTCGGGATAATGCTGTAAGAGGCACCTGGATCACACAATGTACTCTTCCATGCTCCCCAAATATATATTCTATACATATGGAATAAGTATTGAGGTGCCAACATGTTAATTTACTTCTTTGAAGGGTTTCTCCCTCTTAGCGTAGGGAGCTCATCCAATCAAAAATTGTTTCAAACCTTTCCTATTCAAAAGTGTAGAGGAATTTTGAAACATACTTGTTTATTCTTGTACCCTCTGGTCAAATGTGAAATCATGCAAAAGTTTGACACTTGGATCTTGGAGCCATCCAATTTCAAAGGGTTGAACACTGAGCTATCTATACCATCTACCCATCTCCGAAGTTAACCAGTAGCTTTAAAGAACTTGGAACCAAATCCCATTAATCAACACCGAAACAATTAAGGCCAATTAGGTCCCAACAGGTCTATCTCAAGGGTCCTAAAGTTCTTTTCTACAATCAGTGCTTTCTTCCCTTTGTATAGTTGGAGAATCATGAAGATGAGTCCAAAAATAATTCTACCCCCCACCCCATACCTATCTAATGTAATGTCCTCAGTGCATTAAGTAGGAAGAAGGTAAGAAAACGCATGGTCTAAGAGTTTGAATCAGTGTGGGTTCTGTGAGACTTGAAATGCAAAAAAAAAAAATCTGTCAAAACTAATTTTGGGTTGCCTCCCAACGAGCGTTAAATTTAACACCTTCAACCAGGCATGGCCACGCATTAGGGGTTTTTGGGATCGATAAGGGGAATCTCTTCTGACACGGGAATGGGTGCATTGTCGAAATATAGTTTGAGCCATTGTCCATTAAGATCTTGAATTGTTGCCCCATCTTGGGGTCTCGAATCTCTATAACTCTGTGTGAAAAAACCTATGTCACAATGTATAGGCCAGCCCACTTGAAGCACAACTTCCCTGGAAAAAGGCACAATCTCATGTCAAAGGGCCACACGCACTAATCAGGTGTGAAGGATTTTTTAGCTTTGTGACTATCATGTTAGGCCTCAGTTCGATCCTTATAAATGCAGGAGCTCTTATATGCGCTATTAAGTATCTCTTCCAGTTCAATCAACTGGAGCTTCTTACATTATCCAGCCTTATCCAAGCTCCAATTCAATTCTTTGATGGCCCAATACACCCTATGCTCTAATTCAACCGGTAGATGGCATGCCTTACCATAGACCAACTTAAAAGGGGTCATATAGATGGGGGTCTTGAAAGTTGTGCAGTAGGCCCAAAGAACATCATCTAGCTTGCTAGACCAATCCTTGTGGTCATTCGTTTGATGGTGATACAGGGTAGAAATCTTGTGGGTTACCTCGTACTTGGCCAAGAGATTCCGAAATTGATTATACGTGAAGTGTGTACCCCCAATCACTGATGACTGCCTTAAGTACCCCAAATCTAGAGAATGTGTTTTTATTAATGAAGTCCATAACTACCTTATAATTATTTGTCCTCGTAGGTATGGCATCGATCCATTTTGAAACATAATCTATTGCAACCAAGATGAATTGGTACCCAAACGAGGTAGGAAATGGTCTCATAAAGTTTATGACCCAAACATCAAAAACCACAATTTCCAAGATCGAATTTAGGGACATCATGTCTCAGCGGTTCATGTTGCCAAAGCTCTGGCAAGGAGTATAAGTCCAAGCAAACTCATGTACATCCTTGTAAAATGACAGGCAAAAGAGTCCTGATTGTAAAACCTTGGTCGTGATTTTCTTCCCAAAAAAATGCCCTCTACATGCAGAGGTGTGGCAGTGCTCTAGAATACTATGAAATTTGAAATCTGGGATGCATTGGCAAATGACTTAGTCAAGGCATATCTTGAAAAGGTTCAGATCCTTTGAAGGTGTGGTTGTTTCTCTATCTAGCTCAGAGGGACGGCCTTGTCACTAGGAGGATGCTACGACGACTCAGGTTGGGGATGGAGGTCAAGACCTACATGCTCTTCTCTGACGTAGAAGATAGCATGCTCCATCTCTTGATTGCCTACCCTTGCACGCAGGAGGTCTAGCTTGAGGTGTGCAGGGAGCCCACCCCATCTTGGGAGGCCTTATGGTAGCACCTAGCAGATGGCAACAAGGACAGGAGCAGGATACAGCTGTTCTGTGGGGGATGTGGCTGGCTCATAATAACCTATAAGTCTTCTGTCAGGCCGAGGTGTAGACAAAAATTGTAATCGATGACACCCAAAGTTAAGCACATTTTTTGTCGGTACACTTGTAGATACTCAATTTTATTAATAATAAAGCTTTGAATCCCTATCCTTGCTTTCTTTCCAAAAATAAAAAACAAAAAAAAAAAAAAAAAAAAAATCCATCACAACAATTTTCCAAACCGATTATATATAAGCGGAGGTTCAACCCAGCGAAGTCCAACAAATGAACACGATTTTGATAGAAGTGACCATCGAGAGACAGGGATTCCAGCCTTAGCCAATCTCAATGTTCGGATTGAATCACAGTGGCTTCGTCCACTTCCACCCTCTAGTTGCATATTCCATTAATCGTAACTTCCAAAGATGTGAATAAGGATGACCCAACGGCACGGATCAAACCCCATCTTCTCGTCCCATATATAATATAATATAATATAATATAATATTTATATTCCTGGCCTCTTCATTAATCCCGGCCCCTTCACGAGTCCCTGGGTCCACCAGTACACCCACCGTTACTTTTCCGCGCGAAGTCACACCTCCAACGTTCCCCACTCCAATCCAATTCAGACTACGTACCACTCCCTTCTCCCTCCACCGACCTTCTCCTTCTTCACTTCCTAATTTAACACTACAAAATAACGCTCCTCTCTCTCCTCCTCTACCATATGATAAACCCAACAAAGAACCCCCCAATCTCTCCCAGCTCGATCGCCACTCTTCACATCACCCAATATTATTGCAATGGAGTACTACTACCCTTCTCCTCTCACACCTCTCCTCCTACAGCTCCCATGGCTCCTCAAACCTTCTCATTCCCACCCGGACTTGCACCCCCTCCTCTCCTTCAAGGCCTCCTCCGACCCCTCGGGGACCGCACTCCGCTCTTGGGACACCTCCTCCTCCTCCTCAGACCCGTGCAGCTCGTGGCATGGAGTCGGCTGCCGAGACACCCGCCTCCTCCTCCCCAATCTCACCCTCTCCGGTCCCATCTGCACCCTCACGCTCCGCCCCCACATCCACCTCCTCAACCTCTCCCACAATCACCTCTCGGGCCCCATACCTGCTTCTGTCCTCCTCGGTCGCCTTCGCTGCCTCGATCTCTCCCACAACCTCTTCACCGGCTCCATTCCCACGGAGCTCGGCCTCCTCTCTCGCCTCGTCACCCTACGCCTCGAGAGGAACCTCCTCTCCGGTCCGATCCCCCAATCCCTCGGTTCCATCCGCGGCCTTACCGACTTCAACGTCTCCGCTAATCGGCTGATCTCTTCCTTTCCCCTCTCTTCCTTTGCAGGTGGCAACCACGGGCTCTGTGGAAAGCCCCTGCTCCACAACCGCTGCACCAAGCCACGACCGGAGAAGACCGATCTGACACCGAGAACAAGGCGGTGGTGGTGGCGTGGAAGATTCAAGGTTGCAGCTACCATCGTGGCATCTGCTCTTCTGTTGATTGCAGTCCTATCGTTGTTGCTTCATTGTCGGTTACACGTGAGGTGGAGGGTAAGAAGAAAGACCACCAATGCGGTGGTGGAGGTGGAGGTGGAGGAAGGAAGAAGAAGAGGAGGGGAGGAGAGGAAGGTGATGTTGTTCGAAGGGTGCAAGAGGTTCAAGGTGGATGATCTGATGAGAGGGTGGGCGGAGATGCTTGGGAGGGGGGAGGTGGCGAGCACGTACAGGGTGTTGATGGAGGGGGAGGGGAGTGGTGGTGAAGAGGGTGAGGAGGAAGATTACGGCATCCCAATGTGGTCAGCCTCAGGGCGTATTGCTACAGCAACCTGCAGGAGCTTCTGCTTGTCTACGATTACTTCCCCAACGGCAGCTTCGACTCTCTTCTTCACGGGAACTTCTTCCGTGGAGGAATGGCTATATATATATATATATATATATATATGAGAAAGCAAATATAGTAATATTTTTTATTAAAAATTTAAAAATTGTGATAATTTCATATAAATATATTATATATTAAATTTAAAATTAATCAGACATTCTTAATATATATATTTAATATGATTGAATTTCATAATATTTAAATCATAAAATATAAATTTATTTTAATATATATATTAAAAATATCTAATTGACTTTAAATTTAATATATAACATATTCACATGAATTGATTTTAATTTTTAAAATTTTAAATTAAAATATTATTCATGATGATAAAAAATATTACCATATCTATATATAATTTACATGTAATTCACTTACATATTCCAATCATATATATATATATATATTTTTTTTTTTTTTTTTTTTTTTTTTCTGTGCTGTTTTTCGTGAGCATCCCAAAGAAGAATAAATGTCTGCGTGTACGTATGTGGACTATTGATGCATATGTGCCATCATGCACGCTGATATTACCGTTTTGCATTGCTCCCGTCTCAACATTAATGCAGGGGAAATGTAACCCAAGTCATTGGTCCGCGAACGTTTATTGGTAACCCTCCTTGGAAACTATCTTTTCACTTTTAAGTTAAGTTTGGTTGTGGATTTGGACCACCGCGAAATAGGATTGGAGTATGATATATTGGAGGAGGTGTTTGATTGAAGAATTTATAATGATCGAAAGTTTAAAATAATTGATATGATGATATTTTAATATTATAATATGATGTAAGGGAATATAGATGTTGATGTGATATAGAAAATAATATTGATGTAATATAAGTAGGGAATTGTGAAAATTTTTTTGAAAAAATCTTTAATCTATTTTTATCTCACCTATTAACCCACACTATCGAATGCAACTTTAGTGACTTAATTATTTGAGCATATGATCATGATTTGGACGTATATTAGCTCAAACCAATACGGTCCAATGGTAGTTAATCGACAATGCCAAATTCATGCAAGTACGGGGGAAAAGCCAGGGGAAGGACATCTTGAATTTTTGAAACAAATACACATGAAAACCTTCTTTTTAGTAAATAATATCTTATGTTTCGCCCTCCGAATAATTAGATTTCGATTGACAATCATACCCTCCTTTGACTTTATCCTTCCTGACATAAATTCCTAGCTCCACTCCTTGTGCAAGACTAATGGCTTGTAGTTACATTTATCTTTTATAGAAAATGCCATTGTCAAGGTTGTTGATAATTTCATGTCTCTGGTTATCTTTCTTTAAAAGCTGCATGATGCTCACAAAAGCCCTTTGAATCTTTTCGTAATGAAACTATATATTCTACTTATAAATGGTCCAATTGAGTCTGACTTGGCCAACCTGCCCCCATTACCATGAAAATTAATCCTAGACAAACAAAAATAAAAATATCAAGCACTTGACCCTTCTTCATAGCCGGCTAGAAGTGTTTCATCAACATGCAATTACATCACCATATCAAATCACTACTAAAAAGATATAACAAAGCGGGAAGTGATTTATTTATTGAGTAATTAGCGACAACCCCCTTGTACTTTTCCCTAAATTGATTTCACCAAATATTATCTCAGCAGAAGTCAAAAGCTATCACGTCCATGGGTTTCGTAGCTGAGCAAAACTCCCCCTCCGGTATAAACACAGTTTTGGCACTCTTCGGCCCAAGATATTCCTGGTCCATTCCAAATTTTCCGAAGCTCCTCCGCACACAAAAAAAACTCTTATTTGTGGACGGAAAGGTCCTCCACCACCTCGAAGTGCAAGCTCGAAACAACGGTGAAAGCAACAACGGCGACAAGGATGGAAAGGGCACGGGAAATACATAGAACTAGGAGCACCTTGGACGCAAAATTCACTGGCACTGTTTGCTTCGAGGGATTGGGGTCAATGGTCCGTTGTTTGCCGAACTTTATCCTGAAATTATCCCCATCCCAATACAGGGAGGGAGAGCAATTCTAGGATTATTCCATCTCACCTTTTCTCCCGGAATCAGATGATCCCTCCTGTTGCTCGAGAACACCTCTACTTATTTTTTTCAAACACCTAATGATTTGACCGATACTTTCCCAAAATACAAACAAAACTCTACAATCTTAAGTCTATCTCACAATCCCATCACCTACAAAATTAATATCTCAAAATAAATCCCCTTATACAAATAATACCTAAAGTAGACACCATAGGCAACCAAGGAGGTGCACCTTGCATAGCATAGAAGTTCACTTTGACATTAATCGAAGCCTTTACGAGGAAATAAAATTATGTGCAAACAGCGACTAGGATTAGTTAAGTTACAATAAAGGTTAACACTTATTTTTATTTACTTGCAAATAAAGGTTAATTTCTACTTATATTTACTGAATGAGGTTAAGAATGAAGGTTATCCTATGATGTGATGAAAGGATATTTACTTGAAAATATAGGTTAAAATGAGTGTTAAAGTGGCAAAAGACATCTTTACCCCTAATTTGATTGGTAAGTTAGTTGGATTCTTATTTTTAAAATAATTAAATGGTGGGTAAGTTAGTTAGGAAAATTTTGTTGAAACTATTTGATTAATTTATGAGTTACAAATATACAAACACCGTAAATTTTCAAAAATCATCCAAAGCAAGGGATTGCACCAATGAGTCTCTTAATGTGACAATAACTTGAATGAGTTTCTTGTTTAAATGGAATGTAACCATCTATACATCAACAAGAGAAAACAATCAAAAAAATCTGATAAGTAGGCCATACCTTGGAGAAGAATTGCAATCATAAAAATAATAACAAAAGCATGAGTCATATCACAAATGTCCAGGAGATTACAAATAAACTTCAAGATTAGGTCAAAAAAATTGCATCTAAAATGATACTTGTTAAGAGTCTAGACTATTTCAAAAAAAAGCATTTAAGATTAAAAAATTGTTGAACATAAAGACTTGGTTATTTGCTTGAATTTTAGCATCTTGACACATTCTACGGTTGACATGTTCAGCTGACAATCCAGAAATCAGCATAACAAGAAAGTTCAAAATCATACTTATCAAATGAAACAATCACCAAAGTTGATAGCTTCCATCAGCACAACAAGAAAGTTTGTTGAAGCATTTAGATCACTTAGCACTTCTTAGGATTTTTTGATATTTATCATCTGCATCTTCCCATCCAAAAAAAAAAAAAATCATCTGCATCTAATCATCTCTTATTAGCCTTCGTTACCTGCACTCTGATAAGGATCATGTTTGTTCACTATTGCAAAATGAAACAACTAAGCAATTTCCATATCAAGTGGGTCAGCTAGATGGATAGTTTGCCTCCACTCCAATGTATCCTACGTCATTTCAGGCTTAGTTCCAAATAATCAAGATCATGCCTAATGGTGAATGGTCTCCCTGTAACACATCTTCAATGTACCTCGACCATTCCCTATGACTCAATTATTGGGCATACATTTTCCTTATTTGTAAATGCTCAAAGCACCTTAAAGTGCCTCTCCCAATTTATCTTCTATCAGCACCGCCATCAACCATTTCCCCACTAATCCGTTGTGAAGCCAATTCTTCTTAGGATGACCACACATCTGCAACAGCATATTTATTTCTACCCCAAACATCCTTGGAACATGCCTTCTGTTGGGGAACCAAAAAAAAGAAAAAACCACACCCACCTTTCCCAATGTACAAAAATGGGATCTGGGGTTCTCCTATTTCACTGATCCCATCGGGAGTATCTACAAGTCATAGAGTCTCGTGTTTTTATTACATATGAAAATTCCCAGTCCAAAGCATCCACTTTCAACCGAGTAACAAGCTCCACAAACATTTAATGTCAAGCTAATCTCACATTGTACAAGACATTGTCCTCTAGCAAAGTACCAAATACTCGCACCAAGAAAACATAGAAGAATTCCACTTTGATCCATTCCACCATCATGCTCCCCCTCCCATGACAGCAACCAACCAAAACAGACCTTAATCAGCACTAATACAAATTCCTTCCCCAGTCACTCAATGAACTCACTACCCCTGTTCATAAAAGATCGATCACAAAAAAAGTGATACTTCACCTCCCATAATCTCCCATGCAGCATTTGAAGTAATTATCCAATTCCCTTTCCTCAGCCTCATGCACCGGTCAATAACCCCAAATAGACGCAAACCTAGCCACGAATCACCTATCGCAGCACAAATCAACCACCAATCCACCAGCAAAACCCAAAAATGACAATCCAAATCCCGAAAAGGAGCCAACTTTGGATGAACCCCATCAAAACACCCGTTACCCAAAATTGCAGAAGACCAAAAAAGTAAGAAAAGGAAAATTTTTCTTTTTGGAGTTAAGAATGAATGAAAGAATAAGGGAGAGGAATCGCATAGCAATACCCTATAGCTATTGTATTCCTCCTTGACCTTGAGCCTGACACCCTTCCTAGTAGCCCTGAGGTTTATGGGCCCAAGGAACGCCCTCAGGAACCAATGGGGCACCCCTTGATCAAAGGAAAGGCGACACCTTTCTTCTTATTGTTCTTGTGCCTATTCTTCCAAGAGAGGAAAAGAAAAAGGTAGGAAAGTATGTTGGTACCGTCGAGTTTGATGAGGAAGAGGGAGGAAACTGCAGGTTCCCTACAGGAGGGGGTGAGATTTGCAGGATAAAATAGAATGCGGAAATAATGTAAACAATATCACACAAAAGCATAGTGACACAATGGCACAAGGATTTTTAGATGGAAACCCAAACCAAGTAAAAACCACCACCTAAGCCTCTAGACTTAGGATTTCCCAATCAACCAAGTCGATCAAATCCACTAACCTGGTCACTTAAACGAGGGTGGCTGAACCTCAATACAGCACTACTTTGAACGATGGTAGTATGCCTCAAATCCCTCATCTTCACGAGGAGTATTTAGAGACGGAAATTCGCAAAGCGAATACCCAACCAAAGATTGTAAACTACAAAAAACCTATAAAGCCACAAAATAAACAATTAAAACTAGTTACTATAGGTAAAGGATCTTGCCTTTGGTGGCAGTGCGTCTGCGTGACAACGCGAGTACGTGAACCACGCAATGCACGACGGTGCTCTGGAAATCGATAGCGGGAGAGCGGGCGTGCTGCGAAAAGAAAGCTCTCAAGATGTGGAACGGTGAAATGGAGAGCAAGATCTTCTTCTAAAGTGTTTTGGACACAAATAGATGTGGAAATATGTTACTTGGTGTGTCTAAACAAGGGAGGGCTACTCTATTAATAGGTGGCCTAAGAAGACTTTGGAAGGCCTTAGAAGCCTTAGGTAACCGTTGGAATTCATCCCAGGCAAGACAAACCGCAATCAGAATCATTAATAATTCTGATAGGATCATCAGACGTCTAAGAAAAATATCAAACGCCTGGAAGTCACTCTTAAGACGTTTGGGAACTAAGTCAGACATCTAATTCCAAGCGAGTTTCCTACCTTGGTTCAGACCTAAACAAGATTCTAGTGTAAACCATCAAACGACATACAGAACGTCTAACATTAGATCTGGACATCTGAAACCTAATTAAGTGTAGGAATGGATTCCCAAAAGCCTAAACAGCTATAATCCTCAAGACAAGTGATTTCGACCCAATCGAGGCTCAACGGTCACATGTCAGACGTCTGGTGTCCTCTACGGACGTCTGATAGAAGCCTAAACGTCATATTCCTCAGCGTTTACTCTATTAGCCAACGTTCCACTAATTGAACGTTTGGCACAACCATCTGACGTCATCTAAGACGTCTAAACTAAGGTCTGGACATCTGATTTCAACAGATACAACCTACTAAGTTCAGCCTAAGTTATTGGATGTCTGAGTCAACAGCCAGACGTCTTAAAAGTCAAGATCAGACGTCTGATTTCCAAATTGAACGTCTGATCAAGCTGTCTGATGCCTACCTTGGATTTCTAAGTTCTCTATGAAAAGCCTAAGTATCCTAAGATTGTGCAAGTATACCTAAGACAACTGTATTGTTACTTTAGGCTCTTTAACAAGTAATCTAAGAAATAAAAGAGCAAATAACAAATAGATACAAAGTACAAGATAGAAAAGACATCTATCATATTCTTTTGACTTCACGCTTTCGCTCCTCGCGAAGTTCCTTCTCCGTCAAGCTCCTCCAATCTGCCATGAATGCGAGCTTAAACTCCGTCTCTACACTTGTCTCCATTTACAATTTAACCTGAAAACTATGACTCAAAAGCAAATGTTAAATAACAAGTATTTTGTTATCATCAAAATAAACGATCGTGGTGCTCTAGCACCAACAGAGACGTCGCCATCAATGAGGAGACAAGAGGCGCAGTCGAGTTCATCGAGGACACAGCAGGGTGGTCAAGTTGGAGGGAGGAGCGAAGGCGACAAAGGTCAGAGTCGAGGGCGAGGGCTTACTGGCGTAGGGACTACTCCTCAACCCATGCGTGCGAGAGGTAGGAGTCCTGGACCTCGCGGGCCACCTCCGCCGTGCGGGTTGCCTCACTTAGGGCCTCCTCATGGCATCCCCCTCCCCATCTCCTCCCTTTGGAAGGGTTTCCGACAACCCTGCTACAAAGGAGGGAGAAGGTTGCGAAAAAGGGGCGAGAAGGGCACGATCGGGAACACAAAATCGCGAGAAGGCCCATCGAAAAGAGAGAAAAGAGGTGTTAAAATGGGGCTTACGCTAACCCGTGAGCAACCTGGAGTTGCATTAACACGGGATAAGTCCTCAAACACAGGTTAGGTTACCCCTTGTAGTAAATAGGGGATAACGCCAAAAAAGATGGGTTATCCCCCTCCATAAACTAACCCTAAGGGCTTGGTATCAAGTGCTCCATTTTCATTTATCCAAAGAACTAATTAATGCAATTCAATTCCACTTCCTGTAATAAGCTCCTCTACTTCCTTAATCCCTTGCATTGCCACCAATTTACTCTCGATTCAATCTTAGAAACTCCTTCACCTCACTTACCCTCTCTGCTGAAAACAGCAGGCCTGGAAGAACCTGCCTCAACTAGTCCACCAGGCTCGACATCGCCACCTGCATTGCGGAGGGTCTCACATACCTCCACACCAGCTACAAGGGCTCCAAGCTCTCCCACAATCACCTAAACAGTAGCAACATCCTACTCGACCACAATAACCATAGTGCACTCATCTCAAACTTTGCCCTCCACCTCCTCCTTCACAACCTCATATCTCGCCCCTCTCCCCCCCCCCCCCCCCCCGCAAGGCTGATGCGTACACCTTTGGTGTGGTGCTTCTGGAGCTTATGACAGGGAGGGTGGCAGAGGAGATAGGGGAGGAGCTAAGCAAGTGGGTGGTGAAGGAAGAGTGAACGTCGGAGGTGTTTGACGTGGAGATTGCATGGGATAGGGAGGTGAAGGACGAGATGGTGGCACGCCTGCAGGTGGCAATGCGGTGCACGGGTAGTGTGGAGGGGTAGAGGCCGAGGATGGGGGTGGTGGCGAGGATGGTAGCGGGGATAAGGGAGAGGGTGAGGAGGGGGTGGTTGCTGTCACCAACCAGTGGGGATAGGGTGAGCATGAGAACCACCACCATTACATCAGGTGAATCTACTGGAAGTTTGCACGAGGAGACACAGACAGGGACCAGTGGCTAAGACAGCAAGCTATGGAGGCTATGCTACGTTGGAAGCTCAAGCTTGTTTGGGCAAAGGGCAGATCAAATAGGATCAGTATCTGTTATCCACGACGAACTACAAAGGAATAGAGATCTCGTCCAATGACGGTGCATTCCAGTTCCTTTCGTGGTGTACTTTCTTCCAAATTTAATGCTCTGCACGCAATAGAAAAAAATTTTCTGCAAATATTCTCTTCTGTTAAAATTGCAGAAGAATTATGCATCTGTGAGATAAACAACAGATTGAGGTCGTTTATTTTGTTAGGTACAAAGCTGGAATTAAAATAGATGGCGAGGAAAAAAAAAAAGATGTCACATAAAAAATTACCAAACATTTAAAAGCGAAATTAAACAATTCTACCCTAAAGATTGAAATCATTTTATTTCATAATAAAAGATCCAATTCTACTATTATTTACTTCCAAAATTTCCATATCGAAATAAGATATGCAATTCCCATCACCAAACAGGCCTAAAGGCAGTTCCCTGAATTTCATAACCATGACAACCTCTTTATCCTTTCCCAGAAGGTTCGTTGGAATCCAAAGCAACGCAAGTCCAACAAGTTCTCTTGGTCACAGAATAGGGAATATGTTTTTTGAAAAGTAACAGCGTAGGAATATGTAATTAAAGACGGGACTCGTGAACAATGTCCTTCAAAAGCGGCACCTCAAACTTCCTCTAAGGTCGGCCTCATGCGTGGCCCCAGCTGGCCTCTAACTTCAAGCCATCTTATCTTGACTTAAATTGAGCTTGAACCGAGTATGAGCCCACGTGATAGGTATTCTCGAGCTTGAGACACCATGGATCAATACGCAATCCTCGGGATTTTTTTTTTGAAAAGTTATACTCGAGAAAGTGACAGCCATATCTCATCCAGTAACTACTCTCGATGATCTAAGGCAAACTTTAAGCAAATACAATTTGAGCAAGTTGTTTGCCATTGGATATGAATGGCTTAGCCAAATCAGATATTCCCAAAATATTTAAATCGCATCTACCAAAATGCATTAACGTGAGCATACCAGCCTCACGGTCGCCATGATGTTTTAAAGCTGCACCTATAGGAGAAACGAAATCAAGAATACACCACCAAAAATTTAAGTGCTTTGCTCCAGTAAAGAGAACAAAAAGGGAAACTCGAAGCAGCATATTGTTACATGATACAAAATTTCAAGCAGCTTTACCATATAGCATGATGGATTATAAGATAGCGTCTGTCCTCTAGATTTAGCAAGAGGAGAATAGAGCAGCCCCTCCATAATATAACTTACATTGGATGACAACATCGTTTCTCATCTTAAGACAACCTGTTGACCTTCCTTCCATCCTCTATGAAATAAATTGCAGTTTCCGGCACCTGAATAGACAGACAATACAAATTGTGATGTGGTTTCACAAATCATCAAAAAGACAAAAACAAAAACAGAGCAAAAAAAGATTCCAAAATAAGTAGCTTACTTATCATTATACATAAAAATGGAGACACAAAGAGTACAAATAAGAGCCCAAAATAAATCAGACACGAGGCACAAAACTATGCAAATAATGTCAAAGCCGTATTAATTTCGTACGCCATATCAAAATTCCATAAAGCTAAAAATAAGGACATCATGCAAAAGCCATTTCAAAGTGGATTTATAAACCCCTTGACATCAGTTGACATATCCTAGGAAATATTTTTGCTTTGTAGTACAATTGTTTTCTGAACAAGAAAGATGAGGGTCAGGATAGATATCTTTTTACCTCTCTTTCCAGCATGCTGAGCATGATCGGAGAAAAAATAAGGCATTTTCTTTTTCAAAAAATAATCACAAAGGGCAGGCTAAGATATGAACGTCTTGTTGGGATAAGGGACAGAACAATGAGATCCTCTTAATCAAGCAAAACAGGCTTCCATTCCCTTCCAACTCCATTTTGTTTATGGATGATTGAACCATCTAAACTTGATAATATCCGCTACCATATTTCCAGCATCTAAATGCTTGCAGAAAGGCTTTGTGGTGTATTTAGCACGTGCCATGCCCATTCTGTATCTTGAACTTGGTCAGATTTTATTCATATGCGCTCATAGATTTGTACGTTTTACACGCAAACCCACAAAATAATAAGGATGCTCAGCAATTCTGTAGTTAGTGCTATACTTATATATAAGCATTGAACAATGAGTCAATTGAAAGGAAAAGAAAAAAAAAACAGCCATAGAAATTAGAATTAGAAGGTGAGAGTTCAGAAAATTACATTAGGCCAAGTCTCAGTGATAAACTCCACAATATCGTATGAAATGTCACCCTGAACATCAATTTGTTCTTTCTCGGTGGGTCCCTGCAATATTTCAACAAAATAGCATTAACTTGTAATGAAATGCTTGAGCATACCTGAGCTTCAAATTCATTATATATAAATGTACCTTTACAACTGAAGCACCCGTAGCAAATTTCTTCCCAAGTTTCTTTGATGCATCACTTAATTTAACACCTTGAAAGTTCCAAGACGTTCAAACTTCGAAAGTCCAAATGTGAACATGCATTTATAGCTCTACCTATTTCAAGGTAAACTTACCGAAGAGTTCAAGACCCTTCACGACAGTAACACATTTACGCTTATTGCGGACAATCTTTTCAATGACAACTTCTTGCTTCTCCTAAAATAAAAATAACTGTAAGAACCTTATCTTACGTGGACATAAATAACAGTAAATGAGATAAAGAGGCATTCAGATTATAGAAAGATTCACAAGTTGGACACGATATGCGAAGACCCTCACAAAGGAAAGAAGAAAAATTACATGCTTATGCAAACAGAAAAAACAGCAAATGGATATATAATTTATTTCTGTAATGGACAAAGATTTATAGACGGGCACAAATTTGCATAAGATTCTTCACTATTATGCTAGCCAATTTGCTGTCTTATGTATACCATGAACACAATATATGCAACTGTAGTTGACAGAAGAGAAGTGACTATTTCTGAGGGAGAAAAGTCATGACTGTAACTGCCCAAAATAAACAGTTCTAAAGGCAGCATATTTTAGATTCTAAGACACTTGATGCAGTATGTAGCATGCATATGCATGTATATTCAGCGCTAAACCAAAACCATTAGATGAAACTTAATCATAAGTTCAAGGACTTCCTCAACCAGGAGCAGGAACTGCTGACCTATAATAACCTGATCGAGGAATTTACTCAGGTATCAATTTCTAAAGGTCACAGAACATCTTAACAATAATAAACCATTTACCTAGACCAGTTTTTAACTTTCCATAGTTTGAAACTCTCTTCAAGGACATCATTAATGGCAGGCATCTTGCAGCAGATGGATTAACATCAAATCAGAATCACCACATAGATGCTTCTCCCATAAAGATGTACCAGATCCTTTTTTATATTCATGAAAATCTATAATCTCAGATTATATTCAATGTATAAGACCACTTGTAACAATACAAACACAGTTTCATCAAAAACAATGTGGTTGGGATTCTTTTCATAAATTAGTTTGGGATTCTTTCACAATGCAAACTTGAAAAACTACAAAGGGATTAGCTATTCCGAGAGAACACACTAAACAGCAATAATCATGTCCAGCTACAAATGGTTCTCACCTTCTTTTTTATCTTACCACCAGGGAGGCGCTTTACTTCTTCATGCTTGGGCACTGATGTACTCCCTATATATAAAGAAAAGCATGTTAGATTACCATCTCAATAAGGGGAGCTCAGAGTCTCCAATTGTGGGGAAAAAATCTAAAGCAAGCATGACCACAGGGAAAAGGTGCAAGACATACGTTAAGCCACAGAAGAGGAAAGAGAAAAAAAATAACAGAATCCATTTCTGAACAGAATAATAACGGCGATACTTCAAAGGAAGAGAAGGAAAACAAATGTGGTTCATTCAGCACATCTAAATTTGAACTTATTTCAAGCTTCTAAAACCGGTTGATATCAGTGTTTTACCATGAAGAATGGGCTGTGTAGAATTACACTCAGCCACACAACAACAAATGATTCAAAACTGTGATCTGCTACCACAGAATCAGATGGTGTACCAAGGTTGTAAACATAAACTACATTTGGTTGAATCATCTACCAATAATGCACTTGATATGGGCGACCAGTTATTGGACCGATTAATGGATTGCTTTGACAATCAATTGGCATATTGATGATGTCTAATCCATGTGTTTCTGACGAAACCTCTTGTTAAAATTTGATTATTGTGGGTTTCGCACATGCTTGATTAACGTTTTACTGATCTAAAATATTGCCGTAATTATTTTATGCATAAGAGCACTACCATGACAATTAATTTCCAATTGCTCCCAATAGACCTGCATTCCTTGATCTACATACAACCTGCCTGGCTCCACAACTAAATTCCAAGTACAGATTCCTGCAACCCTGTTTCCCAAGGCATCATTGATGCTTTTATCCATGATCAATTGCCTGCAGAGTAAAGGGACGGTTTTTACATTACCTTTATTAGCAGTTTCTGCATGTATGATGTTGAAAGGCAAAGTTATATCATGTGTATCAAGGAAGAAATATACACAACTCGCCCTATATACTCACTACCAACACACCTGCTACGCATTTCATTACTGAGACCCCATGGGTTTTGCTCCAACTTCAAATGTTACGTCTCACTCCAAAGTTCGAACCTCACATATAGACTGTGCTTTCCCACTGGACTCGCACAAGTCAAGCGTATAAACTGTGCTTTCCCACTGGACTCGCACAACTCAAGCGTATAAACTGTGCTTTCCCACTCAACGTGCACATCTCAATTTACTACCACCTCTTGTTTCACCGGCTTGAACATGTCACTATGTAAAGATAGTACAAGCAAAGAAGGTGCAAAGCTCATCAAAGAGGAACGATTCTATATGGGTAGCGCTTCAACTTCAATAACGAGCAGCTCCTTGATCACGGATTTGAAGATAAGGTGGCTTGATCAATGACATACTCAGGTTTAAGATCCCAATGCATGCTAGCTGTTGACCCAGCAGCAGCATAAGGTGCATTGCCTTTTTCTAGGAATGCATAAGGAGTGCCAGCTTTCAGTGGCATACTCCTAAATAGAAATTCAGGAGTAGAAACCACTGCAACTGTCAGGATTTGCTCAAGGTGGAGCATGGAGGCTCCCTTGTGCGTGGAAAACAGCCCAACGAGGGCTGTCCAAATGGTGAACAGGGAGAGAGAGGGAGCAGCCAGTGGCTGCTGTGGAGGCTGGCTGCCTTGGGTGGCTGACTGAGGTGGCCGGTTGCCTTAGGTGGCCGGCTGCCTTGGTGGTGGCCAGCGGTGGTGATGTTGGGAAGAAGAGAAAGAGGAGAGGAACCTTAGAATAGGAAATATTATTATTGCTCAAAAAAATTACAAGGGAAGACTCTTTTATAGAGAGAACATATTCCAATAAAATAGGAAGTAAATCATACCTCTAAAAGAGGAAGAACAAATCTTCAAAACTAATTCCTAAAGCTATTTTTCCTAAATACTAAAAATAGCAAACTTGACATTAAAGGAAAACCCAAAACTCGGTCATTGATTCCTTGGACCACTTGACCGCCAGCCCTGAGGGCCTCTTATTGCCTGCTACGTGGCAATGCCACATGGCCTATCCTTATTCCTAACAGCAACCATTCCCCATTCCAATGGCCTAAGCAGAAAATACCAATTCATGTGCACCATTCTCAACATCCCTCACGAATCAGGAGAGGAGATTTCAGGTAGATATCTATTCCACTTATAATCCCTATCATCTTTACTTGTTCATGAGAGGTTTCCCAATGATTTTTTTAAATTCAGAGTTATCATGTTTTTGGGGGTGGAGGGAGAAGGGGGGTCACCAATGTTGATTGCCTTCATGGATTCATTAGAATCCCTATATAATATCTGGTAATATCCTTGTGTAACAAAATTATACTTTATTGTGGACTAACCATTTCAGGTTATACTCTATCAAAATGATGATCAATTAGAGAATTAGATTCAAGATGTTTAGTTCCGAAGAGTTGTACTATTTTACATTTCTCAAGTCTAGAATTATATGTAAAGAACTTCAAAGTATTAGCCGTTATGTTTTGTCGCTCATTATATAATCAACTTAGGCTAAAAATTAAGTTTTAAGCATTGTTAATAGACCAATAAATAAACCTTGATCGACCAATGCCTTTGATCGAACAAAAGTATAAATTAACGAATCAAAATCACCTAACGGTCAAATCCTAATTTCACACAAAAAGTTAATTAAAAGAAATTTTTAATTGGTCAACATATAATCAATCAAAATATAAATTTAATCGACCAAACTATAATTTTGATTGACCAACGTCATTTTTAGAAACATTCTAGATGAATCAAAAAAACACCTATAAATAAGATTCATCGACCGTCATTTCAAAACACACCTTTCTAAGCAATCACTAAGCAAAAAGTTCTCTCTCTCTCATGCTTTCGCACTTTTGCACCTACACTAAACACTTTCTAAAGTATGACTTTCTGAGACACTGGAAAAATACGGTTTGCTTACT
Organism: Thalassia testudinum; assembly: GCA_037157565.1. NCBI lineage: Eukaryota > Viridiplantae > Streptophyta > Magnoliopsida > Alismatales > Hydrocharitaceae > Thalassia > Thalassia testudinum. The sequence goes on along the minus strand of JAZHRO010000026.1, from coordinate 17,297,504 downwards.
TTTGAGGTTCCATAGGTTATTCTTTGTAACCTTATTTTCCCATTATTTTGATTTGAGACCTTGGGATTCCCATAATTCTTCTCTTGTAAGGTGGCAAAAGAGAATAAGGCTTTGTAAAGAGGTTGTGCCACCGTTTTAAGTGGTACCTTAGTGGATTGACTAGCATGGAAAATCTTCAGCTGAAAGGCTTAGATAGTGATTTTTATCTAAAAGAGTTTCCACTGTAAATCAAGATGCAATTTGTCTTATATTCTGTGGTTTGAATTTTTAAATTTTATATACTCTGTCCATATACATTTTTCATCCCCCTTAGTGTAGACATATAGATCCAGCAGAGACTCACAATATCCTCACCCAAAAGGGTAACACAAAGCCAATGTCGTTGTGACGTGCCTTTCAATATTCCTTACACAAATCTTGCAAACAGAAAATCCAGGTAAATTTCTCTACCCTCTCAAATTCAAGGCCATGGGTGTGGTCAGAGGTGGATGGGGCTGTCCATAAACTAGTGTAGAGAATCATGCAGCTTCTTCTTGAAGGTTTCCCTCTCTCTTGCTTCAGTATTAGAAGGCACGAGGCAGTGATTGCTACTTTCAGTCAGCTACAATGATAAGATGATGTCCAACTAACTGGAACAGATGTATATCCAATCTCACTATGGGTGAAGGTTTTTGAGCACGAAGGTTGTTAAATCAATGGTGCTGCTTTAGACAGGAGGTTCTCAATTTCATTGGTATTGGTGAGGAAGGTTGTAGGTGGGGTTCTGTTGGCCTCATTGTCTGCAGTGGGCAAGAAGGTTCACCGATCATCAGCGAGTCTTGGTGTCTGGATGCTAAAGATTAGGGGCAATTTTCATATTCTTGAAGCTGGGTATTTGAAAATCTGACATCAACTGAGGAGGTTGCACTCCCCATAAAGATTGCATAACCGTTGATATGGGAGGTCACCTTCTGCAAGTGTTCTATGGAGCAGTCAAGGGCACATTCACCAAAGCTTGGCTGTATGGACTGTACCATTTCTGGAATGGATCTCCCAACCCCAGGAATCTCTAATTGGATCTCCCCACCCATTAATTACTCAGGTTTATCTCCGTTCTTTGGCCAAGATGGATGGGACTTCAAATCCTGGCTGCCCGTCCACTGGTTCATACATGAGCTTTGATCCCGGACCTCAGGCTTCCCCTGCTCCTGTCTATGGTGATGAAAGTCCTGTGGTCACGGATGATATCCAATACTCAGCTGGTGAAGATGAGGATCACTGCCAGGTAGTTGAGTACAGTGTGGTGACCTGGAGAGGAGCAAGAGAATACGAGTTGGGAACCTGAAGGAACTCTGACGGACAAAGTAGTGCCTGAAAATGAGCCACTGGAGGTGCTACAATACAAATGCAGCTGAGCAATTCCACAGTGGCCCGTGTTGGTTGGGAGTGGGGCAGGTTCAGGAACTGCCATCATCACCTGGAATGTGCGAGGCTTGCACAATCCAGATTGATATAGGAATTTAGGTGGATATTTGTGTGACTGGAGTGCATTTATTATCTTCTTGAAGGAGACAAATCCAGAGGGTTCTGATGCTGGGCTCTGGAGGGAAATATGTGGCAAGCATTGCAAGGGATTCAAGTCATAGGGACCTGTAGGACTATCAAGGGCCAGTTGATCACTTGGGTTAAAGGCACATTTGTTAAAGAAAACTCCTGGATGTGCACAATCATGTTGACAAAGACATTATGAAGGTATAATGGCTCCCAATTCCTCTCTTCCTCAACATATGGCCCCAACATGGATACTACAACAACCAGTTTATGGGAGGATCTCAGGGACATTTACAGCAATTTTACGATTCCATAACTCATTGATGGTAACTTCATTTTAACTCTTGACATAAATGACAGATAGGAGAGTGAATGTCTAGGTACAAAGGCACTCTACACTTTGCAGACGACTCAACAGAGCTTGAGCTAATGGATTATCCATCAAATGACTATAGGTTTACCCAGAGGGGTGGTGGTTCTTCAGAGCTATACTTATATATTGACAAATCTATCTCCTCAGTGTTCTCAGATCTTTTCCCCTCTCTGATACTGTCCCTCTAAGTAGACCAACCTTTTTCTGAAAAGACTAAGTAAAGTATTCTATACATGCCTCAACGTTAAAGTTCAAACAATGATTTGAATGGGACATATTTATGTTCAAAGCATCTGGTCACAAGAACCAAATTTTGTAGTTGGGGAGACGAGTTCAACAGCAAGCACTTCGGAGGCTAGGCAGTCTTCTCTACACTATTTCTTGATGAGCTTTCAGAAGCAACTGAAAGAGGACCATGACCAGCAGAGGGCTGAGTAGAAACTAGTTCTTGAGGGCACATGGGTATTGAGACCCAGAGAGATCATGAAGCACAGGTTAATGTTGCAGAGAGGCTTAGGTTGTCTTCTCTGTGTTGTTCTTGAGGCCCCGTTTGGTGAGGAGAATTATTAGTTGGAATAAAAGTTAGAACCGGAAGGAATGGAGGAATTAAAAGGTTTTAGTGTTTTGATGGTTGATTGTCTTATCAAGGAATTGGGGAGGTTTACTCCACCCGTGGTGTTTGGTATGTAGAATTAATTGGTGGAATTAGGAGAAAGAAGCAAGTTATAAAGTAATGGATGAACAATTCTACCCTTTGTAAGTTAGTCGTATCTTTGGTTCTGATGCAAAAAACATTGATGATAACACTGATAACGTTTTCAAGATCACCAATGATATTTTCTTTGGAATTAAAAATCACCGTTGATATTTGATTTATATGCAAGTAATATTTCGAAAAACGTCACTGATATTTGGTTGAAATACAGAAACAACAAATAATATTTAGTTCAAATACAAAAATCACTAATAATATTTGGTTCAAAGAGGGGGTTGATCCTCTGCAAAATGCCTAACCAACTACTAACCAACAAGCATGCAGCTAATATATCATAAGCCTGAACATCAATTACTAAACACAGGCAAGTGAGTTACTGAAATGAAAACATGCTGAAATTAAATCACAGATAGACATAAACTATTGATTAACTACTAAGGAAGTGTATACTACTCAAGGAGCCACAACGCTAAGGCAAAGGCTAATTTTGCCCTTGTAGGAGTTAGTTGCATCTTAAAAAAAAAATTGTCACAAAATGGTTAGAGTTTATACCTAATTTGTCCTGTCTCTATGTCTCCTTATTAATTTCTTACTTTTAGGGGGACTCTTCATGTAATTTTTCCATCCCACCTCTCTATATAAGAGAGGCTAGGGTTTTTGGCTTTTAATAAAAGAGCCTACTTCCATCAGCATGGTATCAGAACAGCAATCCTAGATCAATATTCTGATATCCCACCAAATACTACCAAAAATTATTCTCTTTCCTTTGAACCTCAATCATAAGGATCTTTCCCATACTCCCAGCGATCACCACCACCTCCATTCGATCCCCTCTAAGCTGCCAGACTAGCACTGAACGCTAATGGTCCTCTACACTGAACGCTACCAAAATCTGTCTATCTACTATCCATGCACATCTGTGGATGTGTTTTCATCTATAAGTCTTATGCTTTAAGTGAGTAGCACCCATCAGCGTGCATCTAACACACCTACTATGCACCTCCATGTGCATCTTTTGTATGTTTGGTGACTTGACCGTTTGACTACCTTTTACCTTTAAGACCAAGACCTCTGCCTCTGCCCTTATTAAGGGGACCACAATTAAGTTGATAAGTCCCAGAACTATGTTTTGTGGTCAAGAGTGTTTTGCATATTGTGGGGCGGGCGGGGGGCATGAGCACCTACAAGCCTTGATGGATGTGGCTCCTAACCCTAAAAATAAAAAATTCAAGAAGTGAGAGAAGGATAATTATATTATTATGAATTGGCTCATAAAGTATTATCCCCAAGATTCAAGCAAATATGTTGTATATGTAAGCAGCCAAGGAGATATGGAAGGCCTTGGAGAGCAGGTATTCTATGCGGGCGAGTAACTCCCACCGCGCCAACATCTACAAACATATATGGAGTACTAACCAAGACGATATGTCCTTAGTTGAGTACTTAACTACTCTAGAGGTACTTCTTGAGGAGCATGTTTTCCAACCTACCTGCTGTAACAAGTCGTTTAGTGTGCTAGTGGCAAACATACTAGTTTCTTGGACAAACTTTTTTCCTGATAACAATATACCGGAGATCAAATATTGTTCTCTAAGTCCACTCCAAACCTTGAGACAATTTATGGAAGGCTCTGGAAACTTAATGCTAACACACCATCGCCTCTAACTCCCACTATTCCCTGAGATTTGCTTTTGCTACATCAAAAGGGAGAGGTGGTCGTTCTAGTGGACATGAACGCGAGCATGATGGAGATCATGGTTGTCATATTGACCCTACATGCACACATTGCAAGAAAACAAATCATCCATCAGAGAAATGTTGGGAGAAGTTTGGTAAACCTACCTGGTCTAACCAAATATCCATGAATACGTCTCCTACATCAAAGATTACAACAAATCAGTTCTTATTTCCCTTCACAACAGACAAGTTAAATTGCCTCCAACATCTAGTGAGGAGTGAGTCCTCGTCTACTGTTGCATTTGCTACAAGTATTGCAATGAATGCTGAATCTACAAGTACTTCTAACTGGATTATTGATTCAAGAGCCTCTACTCATCTAACAAGTAGGGCTTCTTGTTTATCCCAAGGTTTTAAATATCTATATCAATATCATATCGACAAGTCAAAAAAAAGATATACTGGAGATATATCGCTAATATCAATGAATTTTGAAAAAATCACTCGAAATGTCCCAAAATGTCATAAATTTGATGAAAATATGAAGAAATGCCTAGAAGATGAAACCATGAATTTTGAATAATAATATAATAGAAATGCAATAACCGCATTCGATAAAGTCATATTGAAAAGAAAGTGTATATAACATGATAATAATTGAAAAATGTTTATAATAATGCTGCTCATCAGAAGAAATGAATTATCAATAATGTCAGAGTATCAGTAGATCACACCAAGCACAGAAGCACCAGCCAATGACACCAAATCAATACCAGGTTAAGCTTCAACCTTGCTCGATACCTCTCCTCCGATTATCTTCCTCTATTCATAGCACTTTAACATATTCACAATATAACTCCCACGCCATGTAGCTATATCGAGTATCATATCCATTGATGTATCATTGATAGTCTTCATCACTGCAATACAGAAGTATTGCAAGACGTAAATATCGACTGACTGTCAAACAAGCTGCTCCTGCTTCTAGTTCTAGATCTAACTTGAGTAGACTCATCTCAATGTCCTCTAAAATCCATGGACCCGATAGAAATACATCGTTTCAGTGTAGAACCTGACAATTCACAAGGTTCACGTTGTCTCATCGATAAACTCCGTGGTGGTCAAGGAAGTAGTGCAGCAGAGTAGGAAGGTTAATAAGAAAATAGTTGAGGACCTTGAAATGCAAAATACTCAGGAAATATCCCATAGCCATAACTTGCAGATACAAGATCACTTTGGGTACTATCACTTTGATAGCAACCATCATACCTATAGGAGGAACCATAATAAAATGGAGGGCTGGTGTAACTAGAAAAGTAATTAGATAAACTTTGCCCCTCATCTTGGCGTTGGTACTGAGGGCTGGTGTAATAAGATCCGCAACCACCATAGTAACTTGATGATGATGATCATGGACCACCTCCAAATATTGATTCTGCTACTAGATTAAGGGACCCAACCAATGAACTTAAATTATCGATGGACATCATAGAATGGCCTAAGGCATACCCATATCATGTCCTTGCTTCATAGTCACGAGATGGACTTGGCACAGGATCTCCATGTATATTTGTATATCTTTGCATATATTCATGTTGGGCATCATCTCTACTAGGAACTTGATGATGATATCTCTCATCTTCTCCACCACTACTTTCTGCATGTCGCTTGTCAACCATCACTGCATCATCATCATTTTCTATTCCTCTTGAAGGTGGTGAATCTTCCTCTGGACTGTTATCTGTTTCAAGGCCACAGATTACTCTTTTGCCAAATATACCACACGTAAATTCAGATATATCTACCCTCATTCTCTCTGCTATCTCTAGATCGGGATCATCATTTTTGTCAAGCAATGGTTCTCCATTACTATTTAACCATTCTTGTAAAACATCTCTATCTTCTGTATCTCCAAAAAAATAAGCCACATCTTTTGGGTCCATATACTCTTCCTTATTTTCTCCTTCCTGTATATACTTCATCTTTAATCTAATGTTGAAGTGCACGAATACAAAGTCTATCAACTTGTCACTACCGAGGCAATTTCTTCTCTGTAAGTGAATCAAGTTGAAGGTACTACAATCTCTTTCACTGCCAAAGTAATTTTTTATAATTTAGTCTGTTGGCAAATCATGCGTCCATTTGAGTCGCATAGGACAGGGGAGAAGAAAAGAAATGAAAAGAATGTGTCCATGTAAGTTGCATAAGCAGACAAGATATGTAACCGACATATCTCCCATAGCGATCACATATCACCACTTTAAGGGAAAAATTGAAGTGCAATCCTTCGTTTTTGGCAATATATCACCAATATCCCTCGATATCGTCGATATGTCAAACATTGGTTTATCCACCTCCAGGAGATCTACTGCTATTACTTCGATTCGATTAGCCAATGGGAGCAAATCCCCTATTACCTTAATTGGCACCATGGAGTTTTCCCCCAAATTTCAGCTTACTGGTGTTTATTATGCTCCTGAATTCCCTCTCAATTTATTATATGTTCATCGAATCTATAAACAATTAAGGCTAGTTTACTTAGTAGGTTAACCCTCCAAAAAAAGGGCTAATTTACTTGGCAAGTTAATCCAAAAGAGGAGTTAACCCTCATTTACTTGAGAGGTTAACTCGTATGGTGAAAACCTTGGTTAAAGGTCCGTAACACCAATTCAGAGGGGTATTGGCAAAACAAGTGTTCGCTTCGTAACTCCCCCACACCCAAACCCTACTCAAAAACTCGTGTTGACACCAGTTTAATTAAACACCATAGGAGTTAAATCCACAGCTTAACACAAGTTCAAGTAAACAGAAAGTGGTGTTATCACCACTCTACAATTAAATAAAAATAAGAGTTAACACCAATTTCCTACCGTCCTAATTGAACTAGCCCTTAAAGGACCGTACTACTTTTTATAAGGATAATTATTAATTTCAAGGCATCCGAACGAAGATGATTGGTTGGGGCTTTGAACACGGTGGGCTCTACTAGCTCAATCTACCTTCTGCTTTTTCTGAAGCTACGTCTATATCCTCGAATCCTCTTCTATGGCACTTCAGACTTAGTCATCCCTAAGTGTCTAAGCTAAGGCAAATGTTCCCTGATCTTCCTTCTTCCATCACCTTTGATTGTGAGGCCTGGCAACTGGGGAAACATCACTAATGTTCCTTCTCGTCGTCTAGAGAGACAAAGTCAGGGTATCCTTCATCTTGTTTATTGTGATGTTTAAAGTCCTTATTTATACTAGGTCATGCCATAAATATTTTGTTACTTTTGTTAATGACATTGGTCGTGCTTCTTAGGTTTTTCTTATGAAAGACAGGTCAAAATAATTTTTTTCATATCTGATAATGCTCTTGAGTTTGTTCAACATCTTCGAGGCTTTCTTGAGGATAATGGAACCATTCACCAAAATCTTACCCGTACACCTCTCAGCAGCATGGGATTGCAGAGTTGAAGCTTTGCCATATTCTTGACATTGCTCGAACACTCCTCACATCCATGAGTGTTCCTAAGCAATTTTGGGGGCACACTATCCTCACTATTTATCTTAAAAACCATGTGTTATGCTCTATCCTTCAGGGTGACACCCTTGCACTTGTAGCACCTTGATAAGAACTTGTTTTCCTTGCCTCTTCGAACCTTTGGGTGTGTGTGCTTTATCCATAACTTCAATAGCCCTAATAAACTCTCTTCTCGGACCACTAAGAAAGTGTGTTTTTGAGATACTCTCGCACTCAAAAGGGGTACAGATGCTATGACCAAGTCAATTATTGTTATCTTATCAATGTTGATGTTGCCTACTTCAAAAATGTTCCATACTCTCCATTGAGGGGGGTACTACTGAGTTTCATTCTCAATTTTTCACGAGAAGGGAAACCCCACCAAATATGCCTATACCTATTCCTATTCATGTGTCTCCTAATCCACCTACAGATGCTAGCCCACCAAGCGAGATGCCTCCTACCACATCTAATTTGGATGCTCCTCCCCCATTGGCGGAGAGCCACAATGCCCTTCGAAAGTCAATCAAATCTTGTACTCTACATCCTATTTCTCATCACACTTCTACTACCCACCTAGATTCTTCTTTGCAGCAATTCCCACAAGCATTGTGCAATAACTGCCACGCAACTATCATGAGGCTTCTCAGGATCTGAAATGGTTGGAGGCTATGGGTGTAAAGATGGAAGAACTCACTACTCATTACCCATGATACATGGGAACTTGTGCCATATCCCACTAATGCCAAGGTAGTTAATCGCAAGTGGGTGAACATTATCAAATATTATGCTGATGGCAACATTGATCAATTTAAGGCTTGACTTGTTGCTAGAGGCTTCACCCAAAGCTACAGCATCAACTACTTTGAGACCTCCCCTGTAGCCAAGGTCAGTTCTATCTGTACTATTCTTTCTATTGCTATTAATAAAGATTGGTCACTTTTTCAGGTAAATATCAAAAATGCCTTACTTTATGGTGACTTGCATAAGTGTATATGCAACAACCTCCTGGTTATGAAATTAAGGGGAAATATGTACGCAAATTGAAGAAGGTGACTCATGGTTAGAGTCCTCATGCATGGTTTGATAGACTGAGCATAGAGGTGATGAAAATTTGTTTCAAACAGTCTATCACTGATCATTCTATTTTTATCAAAAAGATATCTGTCGATACAATGTTGTTGGCTATGTATGTTGATGACATAGTCTTGACAGGAGATGATGCTACAGGGATCAAGAGGCTAAGACTTTTCTACAGAAGGTCTTTGTTACAAAAGATCTCGATGAATTACATTACTTCTTGGACATAGAGGCTGTTAGAGAAAAATATTGGATGGATGGATCTTTCTCAAAGGAAATGCACCCTAGAGATATTGAAGGATGCAAGATTTATTGGCACTAAGCATTCTGTTATTCCTATTTAGCAGAAAGGCATACACATACTAAGGACCTTGTTTTTGAAGATGTGCACAGATACAGAAGCATTATTGGCAAACTATTATATCTAGCCATTACTCGTCTTGATATCAGTTTTGCAACCAGTAGGGTAAGCCAATATATGGAGAAATTTTGCTATAGTCATTGGCAAGATGTGTGCCTTATCCAGAAATATCTGAAGGGATCTCCTAGCAAAGGATTGTGCTACTAGAAGGATGGACATTTGGAGTTGTATTCCTATTCTGATGCTGATTATGTTAGGTTTGTTGAGGATAAGAAGTTCATTATAGGATTTGTCGTCCTACTTGGAAGCAACCTGGTAGGCTAGTATCTTGACATAGCAAAAAGCAAAGTGTAGTTGTTCGATCTAATGCATAGGCAGAATACAAAGCGATGGCTCACACAATATGTGAAGTACTGTGGGTCATGTCCTTAATTAATCTTGGAATTCCTGTGAAGAGTCCTATTCCTATGTTCTGTGATAACAAGCATGCCACCTATATTGCCTCCAATCCTATTTTCCATAAGAGGACAAAACACATTGAGGTGGACTATCACGTTATACACAATGATGGAAGGGAAAATTGCTACCCCACATATATCTTCTGAGCTCCAACTGGCAGATATCTTTACGAAGACATTACCATGGAAGTGGCATTCATTCTTATGTGATAAGTTGAGCTTGAAGGATATCAACACTTTAAGGGGAGTGTTACAATTTATGTCTAATCGGTCCTTTCGCTATGTCTTATTAATTTATTATTTTTTAAGTACATAAGAAACTATATTTCCATCAGCATGCATGTTTCAATCTTCCCTAATTTCATATGGTACTAATTATTCATTGTAAATAGTGTTTGCTATATTTTATTTTGTAGGGATTTTTTTCAAATGGCAATTTCAATTTGGTCTATAACTTATAATATGGATAGAAATGTGAATTAACACAGATGATGGCAAACAAGCAGCAGGCAGTTAGTGCATCTCACGTGAGGAGAGACTTAAGACAGGCGAAGGCAAAGGCATTAAAGTTGATGTGAAGAAACAGATTAGTGGAATCCATCCACCAATTCCCTAGTGGGGTGGAACTAATTAATCCCGGGTTTACAGTCCCAATTCCGGAATGGGATAACACCGGAATTGACAAAGCCAATCGGGGAACAAAGCCTTCAATTCTGCATGCCAAACAGCACCTCAGACTTTTGCTAGCAGCTGAAGGAGGACTATGAACAGTGGAGAACTGAGTAGAAGGTATTTCTGTCTTTACGGGCTTATGGACACTCAGTTATTGTGCCCTAAACAGATTTAGAAGTGCACGAAGCATCAAAACAATGTTCTTATTTCTTGAGGACAAAAGGACAGAATTACAGTTGAAACAAAGGTTTAGACAACATTGGTAAATGAAGGTGTTGTGAACACAACAAAGTTCCTCCATGCCTGGGCCAACAACAAGCGTAGGAGTAATCACATAGACTGCCTGCTTGCAGATGAAGAAGAAATACAAGGCCAGGATTAACTTAGTACATGTCTCACTTTACTGGCATCTTTGGCAGACAACGGAAGAGAGGGTTGGCCTTATAGAAGTAGAGCCCTATCTTCTTTGTTATTAGAAGAGTATAAGTTTCTGATCCCAAAAATTAACGACGATGTGTTGACAGCTGCTCTAGCTAGGCTTATGTGAAAGGTTTTGCAAAACTGAAAAGGTGTATATTTCTTCTACAAGAACTTCTGGAACATGCTAGGCAATAACGTGATGGCCGTGACCAAATAATTTTTCAGAAACAAAAATTTTAAGCTCAACAGATTTTTCCCATTTCTCCTGCCAAAGGAGTGTGCAGAGAGGGTGGAGAATTCCTGTCATGTTTCTCTATCTAATGGCAAACAAATTGAGTACTATGATGGACAGCTTAATCAACCGTGCACAGGCCCCTTTCATCAATTAAAGGAACACCGTTGACTGCTTTGTGACAGTTCTAGAGGTTATCCCACTCTGAAAGAGGGTGTGGAAGAAAGAATTTACAAAAGGTTGATTTTGGCAAAGGTGTATAACTAACTGGATTGACAATTTTGTGAGCATCACTTATGAGAAAAGTCTTTTTTGAAGATGGATCCAATGGAAGAAAAGATGAATTGGTGGTTAGCACCTTATGCCTCCTGAAGTGTTGGGCCTCTTTTTCAAGGTTCTCACCAAGTCTCATGACTTATATTGTCGCGCCTGTCCTTAAGTATGCCAATGGCACATTATTTTTTATGAACGGCTCAATTCAAGAGGAAGGACATGTAACAGCTTTGACTGAGGATTTTGGCAAGGCTCCAGGTCTGTCTATTGACTTCATAAATCTACTTTTATACCATCAGGCATAGACAATAGTCAAGCAGATGCAATCGCTAATAAGTTGGCAATGCCCAAGGGAGATCTCCTTGTTGCATATCTAGGATGTCCCTAATCTTAGACGGGGGATTTTACCTCTGCTATTTAAAAGTTTGAAAGGAACCTGGATGGACGGAATACAAGCTTTTGTCAAGAATGGAAGACATTTGCTAAAGTCCATTCTCTAAGCTATACCAGGGTTCCATATTTTAGTTTCTTCCCCACCTCCAAAGGTGGTGTGTATAATTTAATCTATTTGAGACAGCTCCTATGGAAGGGGATAGATGGTCCAATGAGAAGAGGAATCCTCATATCTTGAGAGGATATGACACCTAATAAAAGAGGGTAGGCTCGGTGTAATTATCTTATATCCACAGATGAAGCCCTCTTCCCCAAGTGGTGCACCACGGTGATGCGTCTTGCGGACAAATTTTCTACATTCATCCTCACAATCTTATGTAAGGGACTTTTCTTTTTTGAAGAAATAAAGGAGAATGACTCTAAGGCTGCATTTGACAAGGGAATAAGCATTATACCAGGATAAAGTACAGTAAGGATAACTGGAAAGGGATGTTTGGTTGGGTATAAAAATAAGTGATGGGACAAAATGATTGGTATTGTAAAGTGATATCGGTGAATGATTTTTTAATATTATGATACAAGTGTAAGTGGGTTGATGTAATTTAGTGAATATATTTTAATGGATATATTATGTTGAAATGGATATATTTTAATATATATTGATGTTGATGTGATAAGGTGGGATAGTTTGATGTTGATGTTGATGTTGATTAGTAAAGTGGAATAAGTTGTATCCTTGGACTTTAAAATTAATTCCTTTGGCATTCCTTTGACCGAGGGATAACCCTTGGGTTATCCCCCAACCAAATGGAGCCTAAGTGATCCTCTGGTATCATTATGCCCAAATCAAATTATTGTAAACAACGAGAAGGACATGCCCTCCGTTATATTGTAAAACTCGTAACTATTCATCATAGATAAAGCCTTTTTTTTGCATGGACTTTTGAAAGTTATCCCCTTGTGGAGTCTTTGCCTCTATTTGGCCAACAGATAAGATTTCCCTTTCGATGGTACAAATGGTATCTTTTTAGTCATCTTTCTCATTCAATCCCAAGACCTTGTTGTCTGGCACAAGACAATGATGAGACATATGTGAAGAGTTGGACTTTAAGCTAAGAAGAATTGGCACCAAGGGTCAACAATGAGTTCCCTCAAACTCAGCACCTTGCTCTTTTTTCATTGAGGAAGATGAAGATGTCAATCCCCTATTTTTTGTGCCCTCTTACGAGAAGAGTATGGGAGATATAGGAGTGGACATGTCTTGGAAGGTGAGCAACATTTGCAACATGATTTAGTGGATGACTAGAAGAAGATTTCGAGAATGAAGATCTCTCAACAACCAAATGTCAATTTTCATATGCTTGCCGAGAAGGAAGAGGGCAATCATCTAGGTGTATAGGAGTTAGTAGGCTCCTCAAGAAGATGTTAACTGTGCCTTTTGTAGCAAGGAGGCCAAGGTCACCAATCATCTTTTCTTCACTAGCCCCTTTGCCAGGTCCTGATAGGAGGGTACTATGGATTGGCCCATCAGCTATGCTTCCAAGGTTGATTTTTGGGTAGCGTCCACAATGCCCTTGCAAACACAACCTCAGTGAGGAGCATGATTGTAAAAGTTGATAGTCGGTATTCAGTCGGCCAAACCACTGACTAAAGAGTATACGGTATGCAGGGGAGTAGTCGAGGAATACTCAGTCGGGCATTTTTTTAATACACACACACTCATGTATATAGACACACACATGCATGATACATCAAGAAGTAAATATATCATTGTATAAAAGTAGACTATTTTTAAGCTCACAATAATACCAAGTTACTAGTGAAACAAAAGTACTAGTTCAAAATAAAAGCACAAGTTCCAAATTAAAAACACAAGTTCAAAATAAAAACACAAGTTCCTTCGCTTTAATCAACAAAACAACAGAAAATACATCTCAAGTCAAAATTGACCATCTTCCTCATCTAAAAACAAGGGAACATCCTCTTCGTCTTCATCTTCATCTTCATCTATTTCTTCAAAACTAACTTCCTCCTCAAAGTCAAGTGGCGTTGAGCTAGAAGCTCTTTTGCTTTTGTTAAGTCATTTGCTTCTTGGTTGTAAAACATCTTCAGCACCACATGCCTCTGCAACAGCCTCCCAAGTGAGCCCTAAACCTGGGAAAACTTCGTCTTCTCCAACTTCCAAATCAACAACCCATGCCATTGCATGTGCAAGATCTTTTGAAGCAAGGGGATCCTTCTTTGCTCCCTTTTGTTGCCGCTCCTTCAATTTAGCATTGAAGCGCACATTGACTAAGTCGTTCACCCTCTTAGTTGTCAACTTAACTCTATATTTCGAATGAATCTGCAAATCAATAACAAAAAATTATAAGGTATGGAAAGTGAAAAGTCTTACACATAATATGGCATATAGTTAGGCCATTACCCTTTCGAATGCACTCCAATTCCTCTCACATCCAGATGATGTAAAGGTTGAGTTCAGGACTTTCATTGCCATTGATTGCAAATTGGGTGCTTCACTTCCATACAGGGACCACCAATTAGCTATTAAATGAATAGTATTAGTTAATTGGTGTAAACTTCATAATCCAATTAAAACAAACCTTGGAATTGATATATAGAATTACCTGGATCAGAATGTTCATCATTGATAGATCTTTGCCTCACAGCTAATGGCTTGCCAAATATGCCATGACTAAGCTTATAGTCAATCAATTCCTTCCTTGTAATGATATCTTGCACCTCTAAATCAGGATATAATTGCTCAATGCAATCTATCAATCCTGATTATACCGCTACATTTTTTTCGAACATTGTACAATTTTGTAGAAGTAAAATGGGTTGAGAAAATAAGCAATCATGTGGAGGTGTATCAAGTCGTCCTTTTGTCTTCTTCTCTATTACATCCAAGAATGGTTTACAAGAGAACTCTTTATCTTTGCCACTAAAGCATGCCTTCACCTCTTCTTTTGCTTCTTTTAAGCCTCCATACACAAAACCCATAGATGGTTTTTTATCTGAATCAACCAATCGTAGCAATCGAACCAAAGGTGTAAAGATCCTCCCTGCTATTGTAATTTGATTCCAAAAAGGTGTACTCAAAACTATTGAAGTTGCATGCACCCCATCTTGATGCTTTGACCATTTGTATCTTCGCCATTCATCAGAAGAGAACATTAATCTCAATTTTTCCTTCTTCTCCAAGATATTTTGCAATGTAAGAAATGCAGTGACAAATCATGTTTGCCTAGGCCTTATGATATCCTTCTGCTGTGTGAAGTGACACAACATGCTTAAAACCTGAGCATGACTATAAATGAATACAGTGAGCTTTCTTGTTCTTGCAATTCCATTTCTTATCTTAGGCTCTTTTCCAATCTCTTCCAACACCAAATCAATGGTGTGAGCAGCACACGAGGTCCAAAAAATTTGTGGACACTTCATCTTCAACAACATTGAAGCAACCATGTTGTTTGAAGCATTGTCAATAACAATTTGAACATTTTCCTCTCTAACCTCCTCAATGAATGTAACAATCAAGTTGTATATGTAATCAGCAGTATGTGAATCACTAGAAGTGTCAACTGACCTCAAAAAGCTAACACCAAGGGGACAATGGATGCACAAGTTCATGATACTCCTTCCACGCCTGTAAGTCCATGCATCTGTCATGATGGAACAACCTGTGATTTTCCACATCTCCCTGTGATTTTCTAAGTTTTTATGAGTCTTCTCTACTGCCTTCTTCAAAAATGGGGTCGCGATCTCGTAACGTGTGAGAGGCTTCATCCCTGAACCATACCTCCCAATAGCCTCAACCATCCGATTCCAAGAATCATTCTCAGTGAATGCATTAAAAGGAATCATATTGATGTAGGCCCATTCACATATATACTCGCAAACCTTATCCCATTGGTCCTTTGCAAAATCATCCTTAATTGTACTTTGTCACAAGTTATCCTTCATAACTTGCACTTCTTCAATAGAATCTAATGCTCTTGGCCTCTTTCCTTCCCTAGCCGATTCAGTTGTACTTGGATCACCACTACCACCGATGTCAACCTCATCTCGAAGCTCTTCAAGTGCTTTTGCCTTAGTAGACTTTTTTTTTTGAGATAGAATCCATGTACTCCTTGATGAGCTTCTATCTCCTCATCAACTTTTGAGCAAGGTGTCGTATTGCAACGGATATGAGCCAAATGTTGCTTGAATCTATGGATCCCACCTTTCATTATCTTCTTACAAAGTATACAACAAACAGTATTGGGATCCTCCTTGTGTAGGAGGTATCCAAACTTCCATCCAGGATCACTTGATCCTGGTGGGGCATAAAACATATCCGAGCATAATTCACCACCAGATCGAGGATTTGTAGAAGCCCTAATTCGAATTCACCTTAAAAAATACAAACTTACAAACATAAAAAAATGGTATCAAATACAATTATACAAGTTCATATAACCATAGCCTAAACATCATAGAGTTAAAAAGATTGTGATCATAAACAATCATGTGAAAGAACAATTTGTGGTCTTAAGCAATCAAGATATTCTAGACTGTCAGAAAGAAAAACATGATTGGAATTTGGATCAGATGTGGTAAAAATTGCAGAGCATCAAGATATCAAGGTCAGATTATGCTAAAAACCTACTTTCTATTTGAATCAAATGGAGCAAAAATACACAAAATATGGCTGCGCTATCAGAGGAAATCAAAGGAGATGGCTGGCTATCGCGGTGTCAGAGAGGGTTGGCTATCACGATGATCGAAGAGGAAGAGGAAGGGGCGATGATTGAGGAGGGGCTGCAGCACCTCTCGCGATCGCCTACCGGAAATGAAGAGGAAGGGGTGGTGATCAGAGGGGGTTGTCGCACCTCTTGAGTCTTGCGTCGTCGCCTCCGATCAGAGAGGGAGAGGAAGGGCTGTCACACCTCTTGAGTCTTGCTGTCTTTCGCACCTTAGAGGAGGGGCGATAATCGGAGACTCGGAGAGGGAGAGCTTCGCGGGTTCGGTTCAGGGGAGAGCTTCGCGGGTTCGGGGGAAAGGGTTCTGTCAGGTAGGAGTTGGGGATTTGGGGGTCCATCAGAGTAGTGACTTAAATTTTCTAGGTTTAAATTCTCTATGTAAAACTCGGCCGATTACTCGGCCAACTACACCGACTACTCAGCTGAGTAGTCGGTGTGGCCGACTATAACACCGATTACTAAGTATTCAGTCAGGTGGAAGCCGACTAGGATTACTTGACCAAGTAAACCAACTTTTACAATCATGGTGAGGAGAACCTTTATCTTGCTTTGGAGCATTTAGCAGGAATGTAACAGGGTCATCTTCCATAGAGAGATAACCACCATTAAGAGAGTTTTACATTACTTTCACTTGCTTTGTACTTACTAATATAGCTAGATCCTAGTTTATTTTAATGATAACAGTAGTTAACAACCCTTGTTAGAGGGATTAACAACTCTTGTTAACTCCTTTCTTTCCTTCTCAAAAAAAAAGTGCATTTCTATTTCCATTGAAAAACCATGCATTTCTATTTAACCTGTAAAGAGGTTCAAAAATAGATAGTGTGAAGATTGAAGAGCCACGTGACAGTCGATCAGGCCACATGGTAGCTTGTCAGAAACCTAAAGGGGCATCGGCCCTTGAGGGTGATTTTGGTGTTTTCTAGTTTGGAATATTTGGTTTTAGTAAGATTGTTTAGAGGATTTATTCTTTCTAATTTAAGAGATATGATTTGATTAGATTGAGTTTGTTACTTGATTTAGAGGATTGTGATATGTTCTCTCTTCTATAAAAGAGAGTTTTTGTAATCCTTCTTATTTTAAGTAATAAATAATTCTTCCAACACATCAACTCCTCTCCTCTCTCTCCCTCTATATCTGTCGGCCACCCTCTCTCTTCATCATCCGTCAGCCATCCCTCTCTCTCTCTCTCTCTGTTCCAACGTGGAACAATCCCTACGTAGATTGTTTTTGCCACACCAAGGATCATCCACACCTCCAGATCGCGCCATTCTTCATATGGTATCAGAGCCTACAGTCTAGACTCCTTAGTGCGCGTATCAAGTAGGAGCGTTCACGCACAAAAGAGAAGTTGATTCTCTTGTGCGTGCCCTCTTCTAGGCTACACGTGTGGTCCTCATCTCTGACAAAACCTCCTCATCAAATCCAGCACCTTACATAGAGTAGGAGGATTGTAGATCGAAAAAGATGACTGACGCCACCACCACTACCACCAATGCCACGTTGGCCCCAAGAGAGGGCAAGGTGGTTGTTCCAAGAACAATCATCGAGTTGCAAGGCGCTTCCAACTACATCTTGTAAGCTAGCACCTTCAAGATATTTGTTAGGGGTCAGGAGACAATCAATATTCTCCTAGAAGAACCACTTGAGCAGAAGCATGACAAGAAGGAA
This sequence comes from Thalassia testudinum, assembly GCA_037157565.1. Classification (NCBI taxonomy): domain Eukaryota; kingdom Viridiplantae; phylum Streptophyta; class Magnoliopsida; order Alismatales; family Hydrocharitaceae; genus Thalassia; species Thalassia testudinum. Next base: position 17,279,403 of record JAZHRO010000026.1, on the reverse strand, counting down.
AAGAAGCAAGATAAGGAGAATTATATTGTCATGCACTGGTTGATGAACTCTTTGGATCCAGCCATCACCTCGAACACACTCTATAAAAGGAGCGCATATAAAATTTGGACGACCCTTGAGAAAAAGTACGCTCAAAAATCTAGTAATGGTTATATTACTAATCTATATACTCATATGTAGACAACTAGTCAGGGAAATCTCTCCTTGACTAAGTATTATGAGAAGATGGAGGCCTTATTCGAGGAGTTGGAGATCTACGAGCCCCTTTACTGCGACAAACAGGAAGACACATGCAGTTTAGCAGGCTGCCAAGTTTTTATCAAAGTTGCATCCCGTTATCGAGCCGCTCATGATCAAATCCTCTCATCCAATGAGAAGATGGACCTTGAAACCATCTTTTTCCGTCTTGAAAAGATGGAAGTTCCAGAAGAAGAGATCACACCCAGAAGTGACAACTCCGTACTTGCGATTCCAAAAAAAGTGCAGGATGTGGAAGGGGACATGGCCGAGGTCCAGGTCGCGTCTATCCTAAGTGTCAGCATTGTGGACATACAAATCATCCACAAGAGAGATATCGGAACAAGTTCGGGAAGCCTCCAAGTGGAGCTACTAGCACCTCACGATTCGACTCCTTGACTCCCAGAGATCTCGAAAAGATACGGGCCCTGATTCAAGAAGAAATAGAGAAGAAGACAACGATGGTCATCACGACAACTATTGAGGTTGCCACAAACGCAACGACTCCGGAGGTCGCAAGAGGTTACCCCATGATTTCTTCCAAAGATGAAGTTGAGAGTGCAAAGCTCGAAGAAGAAGATAAATGGTGAGGCATTTAGCCTCATCATCAAGTTCAGCAAATCATCGTTCTCCTGACCTCGACTTGAGGGGGAGTGTAAAGATTGAAGAGCCACATGACAGTGCCATGTGACAGTCAATCAAGCCACGTGGCACTGCCACATGGCAGCCTATTAGAAACCCAAAGGGGCGCTGGCCCTTGTGGGGGGTTTTGGTGTTTTCTTAAGGCCCAAGTTAGGTGTTTTGTAGTTTAGAATATTTGGTTTTAGTAAGTTTGTTTAAAGGATCTATTCTTTCTAATTTAAGAGATATGATTTGATTAGATTGAATTTGTTACTTGATTTAGAGGATTGTGATATGTTCTCTCTTTTATAAAAGAGAGTCTTTGTAATCCTTCTTATTTTGAGTAATATAATAATTCTTCCAACACATCAACTCCTCTCCTCTCCCTTTATAGTCGTCAGCCACCCTCTCTCTCTCTCTCTTCATCAACCGCCAGCCATCCCCCCCCCCCCCCCCTCTCTCTCTCTCTATTCCAATGTGGAACACTCCCCACATGGACTGTTTTTGCCACGCCAAAGAACCTCCACACCTCCAGATCACACCATTCTTCACAGATAGCATGTGGTTTTCATTAATATATAGTGCCTTTTGATCTCATGAATGCTGCCTCTTTGGCACAATTGCTGATGTCTATTCCCAATCAGTTGCATGAGCCATTGATCCCGTGGTGCACATGGCAGATTGCTTCCAGCCCACCTCCTCGTCAGATGCAAGGGCAAATGAGTTATGATCCTACAGACTTTGCATGATATTTGCCCCGGTGAGGGCAGGAATTGATAATTTTTGAAATATGGGCCATTTAAAGTCAAGAATGCCTATATACACTTTCTTCATGGGCCAATGCACCAAGATCCACTATGCTTACCTTTGAAGGTACATTACTTTGTGTGGCTGCTAAGGAGAGTTATAACCCGGGTTTTTGTATGAAGATCGGTGCTTGAGGCAGATGCTACATGTGCCTTCTATGGGGCTGATTCTTAGGATGTTGAATATCTATTCCCTTTCTGCACTTTTGAAACTGAGTGCTGACAGTGATCCGGTATCAACCACATTAATTTCTCATCTCAAGCCAATTTTTGAGAGAGCACCTGACAACATGGTCATGATGCTGCCATGCATTTGAGGAAGGCATCCATCCTACATTGGTGTGTATCGCTCAAGTGTAACAGAGTTGTTTTCAGCAGAGAAGGTGCATGTGCTGACGGTGTCTTGTATCTTTACAATGCATGGACTACTCCATTTTAATCAAGTGGGGGTTTAGCGTCCTTTGTCAACCCTCATTTACTTTTCAAAATATATATAGACGGTAAAATTGGGCAATGATCTAGAATGTGACATTCTATGTTTACCATGGAATGTGGGTTAGACAGTGGGTAAGTTGTAAATAACATCAAAGCCATTTACATGATAGTTTAGTTATAGTGCTAGAATTGTTTACTCAAATTGAATTTTATTCTTGCTAGTGTAAAATCTAACTTTGTTTAGTAATACTGCCAGAATCACTTACTCAAATTGAATTTTACACTTACTAGTGAAAAATCTGATTTGATTGTCAAATAATTTATCCTGGAAGTAAGTATGGATTCTAAGAAGAGATTTAAATAATTGTGATGCAATCACTAAACATAATTACCCTCAATTTTCTACGAAAAAATAAATAAAGATAAAAAGTACAATCATTTGCCTAGGACACTTGTGGTATGATTGCAAGTGCACAAGCCCAGACAAGGCCCCTGCAGTATTTCTTTTTGAAAGGAAGCCGCCCTGTAGTATTAATTGGAGGAAGGAATTGCCCATGGTCTAAAGAAAAGGGCAAAAATCCCCCTCCTTACAGTAATATAGTTCTCGATAATATATTTTATCCTTAATGTACCTCTGACCCTCCTCTCTCCCACCAATAACCATTTCGCCTCCACTTCACTACCCCTTGCTATAGACAATTTGCCTGCCTCTCTGCATTAGCCATGGCAACATCGTCAGCCAATTCCCAGGCAATCAAGTCCTCACCAACCCTTCTCCTCTGGCCCTATTGACCCTCAAATAATCCCTTGCTATGAATCTGTGCCCCTTCCCTTCCCCATCACCTCCAATGCTAGACGCCACTGTGGAAGAACAAACACCTTATGTAGGCCATCTACAATCAAGTCTATGACATCAAGTGTGTAGTGCATACCTTCTACACCACTGTTGACGAATGCATGAGCAGAAGGGCATGTTCACCACCTTCATGAACAGCTTTTACTCTGACATTGCTGCCATTTACAAGGCCCTCTTGGCCAACTTTGCTACAATTTGATTGTATTTACTCTAAAATACTCTTAGCAATTAAAAAGACAGAAATTTAGTTGACCGGAATGATGGAAATGTAAATGGTTGTTGAAATTCTGAGTAAAGCAAACTTAGTTGAGTAAGTTATACATGGAAGCGGTCATCAAAATTCACACCAATTTGTCACATTAGAGTTCGTGGTCTAAGCCATATGGCAGTGCCATGTGACAGTGATGAGTCAAGTGTGGGACTGATGTTGGCCACATGTGCACCTGCATGAGTATTGGCTTGAATGCCAAGTTGTTTTGTGCCACATGTGACAAGTTACTTTTCGTAGAGGTACTTTAGGTTTCTTAGTCAATAAGTCAAGCTTGTTTAGGAAAAAAAATATATTAGGATTAGGATGTTTCCAAGTTTGTTAGGATTGTGATTGTTAAATTGAATCTTTTTAAATAGAAATCAAATCATCTTGTTTTTACTTGAGTTCAATGACAATTTCTTATTCTAAGAACTCCTCTCCATGTGTGCCACCTTCAGGGAGAAGTGCTCTCCTACACTCCAAGCAACTCTCACATGATATCAAAACAGGTCCTCCTGGCACCTTGACCACACGCATGTGAAGGAGAGAGGGAGATCTCTCTCCACCCACTCTTTCTCCATGCATAGAAAACGTGGAGCCATGCCGAGAGTCAAGCGCCCAGCCAAGTTCAAATTCAATCAAGTCTAAGGTGCGTGAACCGCTCATGCACCTAGAAATGCCAAGCAAAGGACGTTAGCTCTAAAGCATACAAAAAGAGGCATAAAAGCCTCAAAGTCCAAGTTAAGGGGGTGTGTGAACCTCTCATGTACCAGGGAATGTCAAGCTATAGCACTAGACTCCTGGACATACAAGAAGACATACAAAGACATGCACAAGTTGCAGTAATGGCTGACGTTGAGACCCCAATCACCATGGAGGTGAAGGTGCTTGTCCAAGGCATGACCATCAAATTGATAAGCACGTCCAACTACATCTTGTGGGCAAGAGCCTTTAAGATCATTGTTGATGGACAAGACAAGCTCCATGTTATCGTGGAGAAAGCCCTTGAAAATCGCAGTGGAACAAAGGCAAAGAAGTGGAAGAAAGAGAATTATATGGTAATGAATTATATTGACCCTTCTATTGAAGCCAATATGTTGTACAAAAATATGGCCAAGGATATGTACGACACACTCGAGAAGAGATTTTCCAAGAAGACAAGTCACACAAAACTCGTTGACATCTACTAGCGCATCTAGAACTTAAGTCAAGGGGATCTATCTCTTAACAAGTACTTCTCGGAGATTGAGAGTCTCTTTGAAGAATTTAGCATCTTCAACCCAGCCCGTTGTGACAAAGAGACTAAGTCACGTGCACGTTGGCAAGAGTGCAAGTTTCTCAGGGGGTCTCCAAGCTTGATATCAAGCGATGCATGACCAAATCCTCGCTATCAAAGAGGATCTCCACCTTGAGACTATCTACGGTTGTCCCAAAAAAATTGAAGTCATAGATCCAGGAAGTTCTACCCCAGTCGTGCAAACACACCTACTCTAGCCACTATTAAGGGTGGCTTTGGACATGGAAGAGGTGGAGGTCGTGGCTCTAGTCAGGTTTACCCTCCTTGCCAACATTGCAGCCAAACCAGTCATCCCCATGCAAAATGCTCGGACAAACATGAAAGGCCTCCACATGGATACATGTCTAGTCCATATCCACAAAAGGCCTCATTTACATCCGCAAATTTAGAGAAGCTTCGAGCATTCCTCAATGAAGAAAAGAAGACAAATGCAACTATAGCAACATCTTTCAAGGTTGCTAAAAAAGCAACGACTGCTGAGATTGCAAAATGACTTGTAGTTGCACCAAAAGATTCATTCAATGAAGATATGGGAGGATACATTTCAAGGTTGCCAAGGAAGCGACAACTACTGAGGTTACAAAAGAACTTGCAATTACACCAGAAGATTCATTAAAGAACTTGCAATTACACCAGAAGTTTCATTCAATGAAGATCTAGGAGCATACATGGATGCGGATGATGATAAAGAATGGTGGGAAATCTAGCCTCACAAAAAGGGGTTCGAAATTACACAAGTCTTCGCCCTCTCCAACGTTCAACTTGAGGGGACATGTTAGAGTTAATGGAATAAGCCACATGGCAGTGCCATATGGTAGTGATGAGTCACGTGTGGAGCCCATGTTGGGCACGTGTGTGCATGCATAAGTATTAGCTTGCAAGCTAAACTTGTTTTGTGCCACGTGGCAAGTTACTTTTCCTAGCAATACTTTAGGTTTCTTCATCAATAGTTAAGTGTGTTTAGGAAAAAAATCTATTAGGATTAGGATATTTCCAAGTTTGTTAAGATTGTGATTGTTGGATTGAATCTCTTTAAATAGAGATCAAATCCTCTTGTTTTTACTTCTCTCTCCTGTCTACATGTGCCACCTTCAAGGAGAGGGGCTCTCGCACACTCCAAGCAACTCTCACATGTCTCGACTACGACATCCGATGAAATTCACACCAATTTTAGTTAGTTGATTTTAGAGAAAATAAAACCACTCATTGAAAATAAAAACCCTCGATTGGTACCATGGTGCAAGGCTATCTAGGAAACGATAGGTCTACCACTTTAATCGTTTTATGACCTGCTTCTCACAATAGGAAAGCTGGAAAATGGCACATTCCTCAAACAAGCCTTCTAAAGTAGTGAAATACTCAACCAAGGGCATCAACTTGGTTAGTATCCCAGATATGCATGTAGATATCGACATGTCAGGAGATGCCCATTTGAAAGGAGTATCTCCTCTCCAAAGTCTCCCAGATCTCCTTGGTCATCTTCTTCTACAGCATATTCGTAGTAATCTTCAAATCAATGTTATTCATTAGCTACTTTATGACCAAGTAGTTGTCATTCTCCCACCTCTTATACTTTGTTGCATCTTTGGGATCAAGGGCCATATCAATCAACACATGCAATCAATCTTGTCCCAAAATGAATATGTAGAATGCTCTAGACCAAAGAACATAGTTAGGAGATCTAATTAAGTTCACCATCCCCATCCCCTAAACCAAAGTGGAGGTTGAGATCTTGGCCTCAAAAGTCACAATATTAAAGTCTTAAGTTCACCATGGTATCAGAAAGCAAATTAAGTGATCAGGCAAAGGTACATAAATTCCCGCATGGGAGCGTGCACTATGCACACAAAAGGTAGAGAAACAAGTTCAAATCATATGACACAAGCACATGCAAATCGAGATGTGCGTGCTATAGGTGGCCTTTATGCATGCAACACAAGATCATGCACACAGGATAGGCCACGGACAATAGGGCCACGAACAATAGGGTGGTAGCAAGCATACGTAGGGAGGCGTAGGTGACAATGCTGAACATGCATAGCAGATGCACGTAACAAAAGGCAAGCAAAATGCAAGGCAACACTATGCTAGGTGGTCGACAAATGCGCTAATGGTATATGCGGTGTTGGACACTAGGTAGGGGGCAATGTCACAATGAGGCCTGGTGGCGCTAAAAGCATTCTCCCTTGCACAAAGATTAAGGATGCAGGCAACAAGAATCCTACTCTAGTACCATGTTAGAGAAAATAAAACCTTTCATTGAAAACAAAACCTGATCTCTCTTATATAAAGAGAGTAGGGATGCAAAAATTACAGGAAAAAAATCCAACTAGAAATATAAAAATAACTAAGACTCTTGAACCTAAAAAAAATACCCAAACCTAATTCTAAAAATCCTAACAACTTCCTAATACTCTAATAGTTCCAAAAGACAAAGATGTGCAAATTGAGGCTTTCAACACAAGCAATCTCTCTTTCATTTTGATGCTTGCATTTCCAACCCAAAATTTTATTAATTTGTTTCTACATATGAAATGATGGCACCATCGGTCTCCACTTTATATTACTCCCCCTTGAATGTAGATCAATATCTTCAACGATGCCTAAGGTGCATTCCCCCCACCAAACATCTGCTTGATGCCCTCAATGATCCTAATGAGCTCCTTCACTGTTATCACTATGTTCAACATCAGTGAGATAATGGTCAATAACTATTAGTAGATCCTGCGACCAACTTGGAGCACCTAAGCAAGGCCTGTGGAACTTGACAACAATCTCAATGTTGGAGGCAATCGAGGAGTGGAAAAGCATAGCTTTGAAGCAAGGGACCACTGAAGAGTAAGCTTTGTACTAGTGTGGTGCATACTGCCACACAAAGTACAAGGTTCAAGGGAGAGCAACCACAAGGCTTAATTGGCTAAGGATCTTGCCATGCTTTGTACAAGAGGGAGAGACCCTTCTCATCGGAGGGAGAATGAGAGGGCGAGCGGGAGAGAAGCGAGTGCAAGCGAGAGAGAGATAGAAGGAGCGGAGGAGGAGCGCAGAGGAAAGGGAAGTGGAGCCTTCTCACCAACGAGGTGATTGAGCCGGAGACCTCGGGGAGTGGAGGGTGGTGAAGCGGCGGAAGAGGAGGGTGGTCGCGGCGGATCTGAAGGAGGTGGGTGCGTGAGGCGACCGATGCTTCAAGTGCCTGGAGATCGACCACTGCGCGAGGGTCAGCAGAGAATCCCTATGCTGCTAAGGGTGTCGAGGGGTTGGGCACCGACGTGTGCGGTGTACAGAGATGGGGTGATGTAATATGGCGCACATTGCAGAAGTGAGGCAACCCCCACCACCTCCGCCGGTGGTGGTGCCTGCGGCGAAGGTGGAGGCTCCTTAGTCGACGGATGTTGCGGCTCTCCACGACCTTGTGGTTGGGGGTGTGGTGGGAGAGTTGACACTAGGACGGTTGTGGATCTCCGAGGTGGTGGAGGTCCTTGGTGATGGAGCGTCTGCAGCAGGAGTGAGGGTCATCCCCTCGGGAGTTGAGAGAATTCTGGTGGTGGGGCTCCCTCCTGAGAAGGTGGAGGAGCTTTGCTCCACAGTCGCTCGCTTGGAGTCCGAAGAACTAGCTTGGCAAAGGGCTACCATCCACGATGGGTCGCAGAGGGAGCGACCACCGGAGCGACCACCAATGGAGATTCTAATCGAAGGAATACCTTAGTGGCTGCGAACGGTGGAGGTCGTCAAGGGGGTGGTCTCCCCCTTCGCGCGCCTCTGAAGGTGTGAGGGAGTTGGTCTCTCAGCTGGGCAACTTGAGGCGATGGTGGAGCTGAAGGTGGGGGCGTCGGTGATGACAAAGGTACTCCTTCGCCACGGTAATCTTTCGTGGGTGGGCACTTGCACCAGCAAGAGGACTGGTGGAAGGAGGGCATCGTACGTAGGGTGGTCGAAGGGGCGGCGAACTCCGGCGGCAAGACAGTGGCCCAGGCTAGGGTTTTGCACGAAGATCGAGAACCCAACATTCGAGCGCTGAGGTGGAGCTGAGTCCGTTGAAGGCAGAACATCAGCCATTGATTGCGCCGACTACGACTACCTCGAAGGAGTCACCACATTTGGAAGGTGAGGCGGCACAGTCTCTAGCGAGATCGAAGGAGTGGGAGGCGGAGCCCGTTTCGCACGAGATTGAGGGGGCCCAGCCGAATGGCGCTTCATCTCCCTCTTTTAAGAAGTCGGGTGCTCGGGTTGGATCCTCCCAGGATCCGAATAGTGGTGATGGTGGCTCCGATTGCGGTGAGACCCATCGCCCGATCTCTGATGTCCCTTCAACAGGCTGTGGTCCAGACAACCCCTTAGCGGCGATGGAACCTCACCTCGACGATAAGACGCGCTGTTCGGAACAAGGAGAGGGATGCTGTCGCCGAAGAAGATGACCAGCCTCTCTCCACGCTGGGCGTGGAGAAGGGAGCTGTGTCCACCGACCAGCACTCGGTGGTGAAGATGGGGGCTAGGAGCTCTGAAGTGGTGATGATGGAGCTGGAGGTGCTTCTGGAAGGAGATGTGCCTCGGCAGCAGGCTGAGGGCATCTCTTTGGCAGAGGATGATTGCACAATGATTCCTCTGTCTGGTTGGAATCCACAAATGGTGGATAGTTGCTGGGGTGGACCCTTTCAATACAAACGGAAATGGCGGTATCGTGGATCGAGCCAGGTTCAGAGGGTGGTGGGGGACGGCCATGACAGAACAACGCAACCTTCAGTGACGACAACCCTGAATCATGATGAAGCGGAGGTTCGACGGACTACGGAAGTGTGCGGCTTTCGCTTGCTGAGGAGGGAATCGTCTACCGTTTCCAAATGAATGGTGTTATTACTTGGAACGTGCGAGGTCTCAATGACCCATCGAGGAGGGCTTCATTGGGTCAGTACATTCGTTCGTGGAAAGCGGATGTCATACAGTTACAGGAGTCTAAACTTTCCGATTATGATGCTATAACCTAGAGGGAGATCGAGGGCACCTGGATGGGGGGATTCCGTTTTATTGGAGCAGTTGGCCGATCCAGAGGCCAGATCCTAAGGTGGCGACAAGATGTCTTCTCCTTGGTAGACTGCTTTGAGGGAGAACATATCATCTCTGCAAAGCTAGTACAGAAGCTGGGTGGTGCAAACATGGTGATCACGGGGGTCTATGGCTCGTCAAATGCTCAGGCTAGAGGGGTGATGTGGGAGGAGCTTACGTCGATAGCTGGGGATTGTCATGGGAGTCCGTGGTTGATTAGAGGGGACTTCGACGTTACCTTGCAGTTGGAGGATAGACCGGGGGGCAGGGGAGACAGGACCCTGGATTAGATGAGTTCGTAGAATTTGTGGCTACGCATGGCCTTATAGATATGTGCCTAACGTCGTGTACCTTTACATTGAGGAATTACAGCGGTCAAATGTCCAGGATAGATAGATTTCTATCCAACGTGGAGATGGCAAAGGCTTTCCCCATGGCAGAGGTATCCCCTTTGGAGAAACCATTTTCATACCATATTCTCCTGATGTGGCGACCTAATGAAGGGGTGCACTATGGCACCTACTTCAAGTTTGACAAGTCTTGGCTGCTGGAGGAGGGTTTCCAGGGCATGGTGGAGAAATGGACCTCTTTTGCGGTGGAGGGATCAACTACGGTTCGACTGGCAAGAAAGTTGGCTATGTTGTGGGCTCACCTAGAGGACTACAAGAGGGAAATCTGAGCAACCAGGAGGGGCAAAAAAGAAGAGGCCTTGACGAAGATTACCAGGATTGATAGACTGGAGGACCAGGCCCCTATCTCAATGGAGGATAGGGAGATCAAGTTGAGAATGATGCGGGTAGGTGCAGGAGGAGGACAGGAAAACAGAGGTGGAGTGGAAGTCGAGATCGAGACAAAAGTGGCTGAAGGAGGGAGATTCTAATACCAGATTTTTCCACCAAATGGCATCTACCAAGAGGTGGAGGAACTGGATAGAGAGGCTGCTAGTTCACGGAGAGGCCTATTCAGGTAGGGAGGAGGTGGGTAGAGCTACAGCGGATTACTTCAGAGATTTCATAGGCAACCACTGCAGAGGTAGGTGGCAGTGGAGGGGTGAGGATGTTCAATGCATTTCTAAGGCCCAGGCGGAAGGCCTCACGACCAGCTTCTCGGAGGATGAGGTGAGACAGGCGATTTGGGGGTTGAATGCGGAGAGATGCCCTGGATCGAACAATTTCCCAGTATTCTTTTTTAGAGAGTTCTGGTCTTTGGTGGGGATGGATGTGATGCGGATGATGGAGGAGTTTGCGGAAGGAAATAGGGGCTTTGACAAGCTAAACAGGTTTTATATGTTCTTGCTACCCAAGAAGGAAGGTGCAGAGGATATTCAGGATTTCCGTCCAATTGAGTTCTCTAATGCAGTCTACCTTATTGTTGCCAAGGTGCTGGCTAACAGACTCAAAGACATCCTTAAAGACTTGGTTTCCCCTGTGCAAATAGCCTTTGTACCGGGGAGGGAAATTCTGGACGGTTTTGTTGTCGCTATGGAGGCTTTGGCGGCTTGGAAGAAGGAAAAAAAGGTGTTTCTGTAGAAGGTTGACTACAGTAAGGCTTACGACTCGGTGCAGTGAGATTTCCTGTGGGCATCCTTACTGAAGAGAGGCTTTCCAACAATGTGGATTGGTTGGATGAAGAGATGTGTGACGACGACATCCTTCTCAGTTATGATTAATGGAAATCCAACGGGAGAGTGGGTGCAACCCAGGAGAGGGGTCAGGCAAGGGTGCCCCCTTGCACTTATGCTGTTCATGCTAGCAGCAGATGCCTTAGCGAGAGCAACTCGGAAGGCATGTGATACAAGTCTGATCCGAGGCTATAAAACGAGAGAGGATGAGCAGACGGCAATCTTATAGCATGATGATGATATTCTGCTTTTGATAGAAGTAGCGGGCCAGGAGGCTAGGAGGATGAGGATCGTCATGGAGCTATTTGGCACTGCATCAGGGCTGCAGATTAACTACAGCAAATCAACTTTTGTCCCGCTGAACATGATGGCTGAGGAGACAAAAGCGGTGGGGAGTGCACTTGGGACAGAGATTGGATCGTTACCACTGGTGTATCTAGGCCTCCTGTTGTCAGATAGGAGGCTTAGATTGCAGGATTAGCTCCCTTTGCTGGAGAGCAAGGTAAGTTGGCAGGGTAGTCGTCTAGACTTTTTGTCTAGAGGAGGGAGACTCATGCTGGTGAAAGCGGTCTTGGCTTCTATACCTTCATATTTTCTCTTCGTTTTTAGGATGACGAGACAGATTAAGAAGATCTCTGGGTTGGTGAGAGACTTCTTCTGGTCCAACAGGGGGGGTGGCAGGGAGAGGGGCAAGACTGGTGGCCTACGAGGAGGTGTGCAAGCTGGTGCGGGAGGGGGGCCTAGGGGTCAGGGAAGTGGACAACGTGAATATTAGCCTGCTTACGAAGTGGATTGCCATACTTAGGGGCTATGAAAAAGGTTTTTTTAGTGACACCATGAGGTGCTGGCACGAGCCGTTTGCATCTTGGAGACCCTTGGAGTCTCCTCCTTTGGGGGCCTCTTTTTTTCTCAGAGGCCTGGCAAAGGTGGCAAAGAAGGTGCAGACGTTCTTCTCCCCCACGTTGGTAGAGGGTGACGTTCTCATGTTCTGGTTGGATGACTAGCAGGGGGTCAGGTCACCTCTCAGTGTCAGGTACCCCCGACTCTTTAAGGGAGTGGTGGATCAATCAGCTTTGGTGGGGGACTATTGGACTGGAGCTTGGTGTCCGATCTTTCGGTGAGGCCTCTCGGATCAGAGGTGTGTAGAGTTCCAAATGTTGTTATAGGAGTTGGAAAGGATGGGAACCAGAGGAAGGGGAGGACTCCTTTTCCTTGGAAGAAGGAGACTTCTCGGTGGCGGAGGTTTTCCGTAGAGCGAGTTGTAGCGTAGCCAGCTGGAACATTGAGCTCATGAGGGACTGCAGACTCCTCTGGGAGGCGGAATGTCCATGAAGGTGAAAATTTTCGCATGGTTGTTGAGGAGGGGGAGGATCATGACGAAAAAGTGGAGATCGAGATGGGCCCAGATGGATGATGTGAGCTGCTCCCTTTGTGATGGAGCGGAGGACATTCAACACCTCTTCTTCCAATGTCCGTTTGTGGTGCAGGTGTGGCAGAAGTTGGGGATAGACTGGATTGTCCATCGAGATGTGCTTAGCTTCCGGTCTTCTTTTCATAGAGGAAATGCAAGTTACGGGCTAAACTCGTTTAGATCCAAGAGGGATCGAGTTAAGATTCTGGCTGTCTTATGGGGTGTGTGGCTAGGTAGAAATGGGGTGGTTTTCAGATGTGAGAGACCCTATGTTGAAAATTTTTTCTACTCCATTCAGTCCCAGGTGGAGTTCTGGAGAGCTAATCTGTAATTTCTGGTGTAACTGTTTTTGATGGAATGAATTGAATGTGGGTGATTATCATTTAGATAACCACCCTTTCACTTTTCAAAAAAAAAGAAAAAAGAGGGAGAGGGGTACATTTGATGTTGAGGGTGACTTGATGTTGAGGACAAGGGAAATATTGGGAATAAAAAGCATATCAAAGATATTTTTACTTCAAGGAGGGTCATTACCCTTCTCTTAAAACTACGAGGGCATTTTCCTTAATTAATACTATACAAAATCTTACACATTCATAATAATACCACAAAAATCCTAGGAAAATAACTCAAAAAACTTATTGATAGAGACCTACTAATTACCACAAGGTTTGCCCACAAGCAAGTACAAAGACTTAGTAATCCATGTTGAGCACAAAACAATGTAACTCTCTGTTGTGCTGAAGAAAACCTCAAAATACCATAAATCCCCCTTGTTAACGACATCATAGATGAGGTGTCATGTCTAAACATATAACCCAGATCTCCCCATTCTTACTGCAAAGTTCACTTACATTGATAGGCCATCATCAAGGGTAGTGAGAATTGCAAGGGCATGTTGGCATTTTGATCTTAACATGCTATGCTATGATAACGGGTTGATATCATAAATCCCCCTTGTTAACGATATCATAGATGAGGTGTCATGTCTAAACATATAACCCAGATCTCCCTGTTCTTACTGCAAAGTTCACTTACATTGATAGGCCATCATCAAGGGTAGTGAAAATTGTAAGGGCATGTTGGCATTTTGATCTTACCATGCTATGCTATGATAACGGGTTGCAAATCAAGCTATGTCAACTTCCCTTCCCTGACGGGGTTAGCCAAGCCAAGGGTTAATCCCCTTTAGCTGAGGTTTGGTTAGCCTCCTTGGTAAATATAGGTTCGCCCCTAGGTTTGTGGGTTGACCCTCTTAGTAGACTAAAACTAAAGCTTTTTTCCTGTAACCGATATTTGATTATTTATATAAATCTTGCACTTTCTTAATGCATTCCGTTTTAAGAAGTGGATGCAATCTTTCAAAAGTATCTACAATAATCCTTTCAAAAAAAAAGTATCTACAATAATTTGATGATACCATCAGATGCATATGCTACTTTTCCAAAAGAGAAATGTATATCCCATTTTAAGAATTTTTCAAACTTATGTCTTCATTAATTAATCATTCTTGAGTACAAAACTTTATCAAGGATTACATGTTTCCTTGGTATTTCTTCTCTTCCTTTCCATCAGTGATTATTAGTTTCTTGCATATCTACCGAACCCTTGTAGGAATGTACGTACAGCATCAATAGCTACAGATCTTTCACTCTATAGGTTGAATGCTTGATGATCAGAGAGAGGTTTACTTAACTGTTCAAGACCAGGTAGATCTGCACATCCTAGTTCATGAGGTGAAATCCACATTTTCTCCATGGAAAGATGATGATGATGGATTTCTATCTCTCAAGATCATTCACGTAATAGTGGATTGGCATGTAAATACACTTTAAGAAAATATGCAACAAATCTCACTAGTCCTGTTGTGAGGTAACATATGGGTGTAGCGGAGGTCATTCTCATAATAAACTATTGGATCAGGATCATTTCTGGAATGCATCAAGGTCATCCCATGTCCCTTTTTATTTTCATCTACGTTGCCAACATGCTCAATTCCAACAATGGTCAGCCAGAGAACTCAAAGATGGTCAATTCTAGAGCATCCATAATTAAGAAATGCATGGCACCTAACAGTCACCCTGCATTTCAGATAATGAATCGATCTTTGTACACATAGGTCTAATTCTATATTGCAGCACGCTGTACTCATTTCAGGATGCTTTGGAACTATGGAAAATGGTAATTGCCCCAATAACTACAGGTTTGTAGGAATCATAGAAGCTAATGCAAATGGATGAGCACCTCGTTAAGTTGCATTCGGTAAGTTCTATCAAATTATAAGGCTTGGAGAGATTGCACGAGAGAGCACCTCAGCTATAAACAGAGGGTGGCTGGTCTCCTCCAAGTTGATGACAAAAATGACGGCAGTAATTTAAATGCAACTGGCATGCTGTCAATAAGGGGTGTTCTTGGGAAAGGTCATACCAACACACAATGTATGGTACCAAACCGAGGGTCTTCTTTGCAAACTTTTCTGTATACACTTGTATCAGCAAAATTTTTCTGTGTACCAATCATTTCGACCCAAACCGAGGGTCTTCTTTGCAAATTCCACACCATATCACCAATATTTATCAACAATGCAGAATCAATGCCCCCATTTCGATCCATCTTCCTGTCTGCTGCGACTCTGCCTTGCTGCTGCTGCCGCGTGTTGCTGCTGCTGCATGTTGCTTGCTCTTGCCTTGATCTTGCTGCCTCGCTGTCCAACTCATCGTCTCCAAGCCACACTCTCCAACTCATCGTCTCCAAGCCACACTCCATCTGGATCTCCATTCAGATCTCCAACTCCATCCACTTCTTGAGCTTCTTACAACTTAAATATTATAGAGACAAGATAATGTCCTTTTAAGACTAGGTTGGCACAAGAATCCATTAAGAGCATTTATCCTAGTAATAATTGATGTCTCTTTAATATTGACAATTTTGCAATGCTTATAGCGGATTAATAACCGTGATATTTTCCTCTTACAACTAAATGGTAGAGTTGTTATGGGATGGGTGCTCCAAACTTGCAAAAGGTAGCTGTTAAGGTGCTATCACAGTCGGCATCTGTTGATGGATGTGAAAAGAATTGGAGTATATTCAAGCTCATCCACTCCAAAAGAAGTAGCAGATTGGGTAGCCAAAACTTTAATGACCTTATATTCATAATTACAACATAAGATTGATGATAAGACATCACCCGGAGAGCTATAAAATCGATCAAGCTGATCCAATTGATTTACCATACTTTTTTAAGAGGGGGATGATATATTGGAGAGGTGGATAGATGATATTGGGCCCTGTGATGGATGTCAAGGCAAAACCAAATTCAAAACTAGCACATAAAATTAGTATAGATATTAAAAAGCATGACTAGATTTGATCGTCATACTTTCACCATCAAAGTACTTGATGAAGAAGATGAAAAAAGATGATCATCTCAGTCTAGATCGAAGATTGACTCAGATGGCAAAGATGATGATGCGGATACATAGATGATAAGTGGATCCAAATCAGAGCAGTCATCTGATACGAGGAGAGGAAGAAAAATGAGTGGAGGTGAATACCAAAGTGGTAGAGACTACGAAGAACTACAGAACCAATATGCATGGTCAACATATTCCTAGTCCCATCTAGCACCTATAGATTACAAGAGAAATGGTGCTTACATGAACGATTTCAGGTCGTCCATGAGTTCCATAAACTTCGGTAACTAGATTTTTAGTGCACCGACTAGCCATGACACATGATCAAATAGTCAAAGTTGTTACGCATAGTCTTTTGCACCACCACCACCTCCAAATCCATCTTATCAATCTTACCTCAACTTAGGAAATAAAGGATACACCTGCAATGCCTACTCCTCCTACAACACGTACAGGTATGGCTTCTTCATAGATTAGCAAGCCCCACATTCGATGTTGCCACCACCTCAACCCTACCATCGTGGCCCCCATATTAGAAAAACAATACGACAAACAGGATCCTTGCATCAATCGGTTAGCAGTCAATACACGAATAATAGATATCCTCAAATAGGCATATTAGTTAATGCAAGTGATTAAGTGTATAAACAAGAGATAGTGGACTACCAGATCATGTATTTATATATGAATTGGAATGCCTACTATGATTACCTTCGAACCTTAGAAAGCCACAATAGGAGACGAAATCAACAAAGTACCAACAATGGTGATGGAATGCATCCCACACAACATGCATGATTTTTCTAATTTCCAAAAATCTCATCAATTCTATAAGGTACTTAAAATTTTTATTTTATCTTTTAAACTTTTAATTTTGTTGTACTACTTTAGATATACATACTTTATTTGAGTATGTATCGATTCAACACTTGTGTTTTCACATCTTTTAAGGTTTTAAGTTAATAGTTTGTTATTTACCTATAATTTTAATCATTTAACTGAATTTGTCTACATGCATTGACGTGCCCTTAATACGAAGAATTTTCGAGATATTGATAACCTCGATAACCCAACGTCGATACACAGATGTTTCCACAGGCCACAACATATCCTCGACGTGCCTCCAATACACACTCAAAAATTTATCAGCATGGCGTCGAATGACAAGTCATGATCATGGTGATTTAATACATTTAATTGCATAGTTACAATCAAAGTTATAAAAGTCACATCTACTTAGTTGAGTACACAAGAAGGCCACCCTGCCAAACAGATTGTAGATTATCAGTTTTATGGGTGACACTTGGGATAGCCAATTATAAAGCCAAGTAATCAGCTGCCTGACAACATTTAGTCCAAACATCTCTCTAGTAGTACTTATGAAAGTTTCACTATCCATAGATGATATTCTCCAAGCAAGTACCAACTGGTTCAATAAATTGTGTCAACAAAAATGATCTGAAGTTTTGAGGAATATCCACAATGGTATTCTTTGTTGAATGGATATCAGTCACTGAAGCAAGCATAAAAATCAAAATGGCTATCTAACATTATCACAGACACTAATAACATGTGAGGTTTCGGATGTCAGAGGGTATAGTATAAGTAACTTGACAGAGTGATTTTGACATCTTGATACCCACATACAAAAAACTAAAATATATATTGCCCAAGAAGACTTTCCACCAATTTATTGAGTTAGTTAAAAGTTTTTTCAACTATCTAGCTAACTATAAGTTAGGTAGTTATCTTCAATCTTCACGTACTGCATAAAAATCATATAATAGGACTATGTCCATCCAAATACAATCATTTTGAATTCATATTTTGTACAATACAGTCCAAACAATAAAGAGTTGATACAATCGCAAAACAGCAAATAAAAGTTAAAGCTAACAAATAAAGCCAAACACATGAAGTAAAATATACTTGTTCCACAGGACATATCCGAGAGAATAAATATCTATAAACCAATTGAATGAACATAGATAATATGCTAACTTAAGAAAAGAATCACCTACCATGCAAGACGAATAATCATGAAAACCAACTAATACAAACAAAACAGAAAAGGTGTAACTGATGAGATGGGAAAGGTAATGAACCAGGCAGGTTTTACCAAATCAACCAGACAGGAGAGGCAAATACCAATTGCAAATGGAGCAACAATGACAAGGACGATTGGGAATTTGCTAAAAGAGAGGAGACATATCCATCAGAGGTCTCGATGGTGGAGTGAGTAAGAGTGTTGGTGCTGTGCAGTGGCACTGAAAACAAAGTTGACAGTGTTGCGAACCATAGGAAAAGGAAAGGGGAGACAAGGGAAATGAAGCAACACAAATAAGAATTCATATTGTGCATGAGAAAACAAAGTTTGGAGATTCCACCCTCGATCAACAAAGTGTGACTATTTCTGCAACAGAGTATTAGGCAGATGATAGCTATCACTAATAATATACAACTCCAAGGTAATTTCTACATTCGAGAAATAGGGATCGTGAGATGAGTCTAGGCGTAGGGGAAAACTAAAGTAATAAAAAAGAGGCATTTATTTCCCACTCAAAGGGCATATGGTGAAGGCCAGCTACAAGTTTAATATGTGACATTCTGTACTTCTTAGACAGGTAATCATATGCACGTATAGACACACATGAAACTCATCAACCCATCATAAGATATATTCCTTGTTATTTCCAAGTTAGGTGTTAGGACACACATCAACTTCTAACCATTCATGAAATGGCAAAGATGAGCAGTACCCAATTGTGCTCCCATCCAACTACAGTAATTGCCGAAACATCATTCCTTTCATTTACTAATTCCCAATTCTTAATTTAACTTGCAGAAAAACATCGTAAGTCGAAATCCTGCGGCTAATCTGCACGACGAATTTGAGGAGGAATATATATTAAAAGAAGAAGAAGAAGAACCCCAAACTGATCCAAGACAAGAGAAAAGTTCGATTGCAAAAGAAGAAGACACGCACCCGAAGTTCCCACGGAGGCCTCCCCGGCGGCATCGGCGATGCCAACAGCCTGCACCCGCTTAGCAACACTTTCCGCTTCCTTCTCGGTCGCATCTACAGAACAACAACGCAAGCAAATACAATCAAGCACAGACACGGCAGCGGGCATTCCTCCCAGGTATGGCAAAGATGATCGAGTATTTCTTTGGCATCTTCTTCGGTCACCTTTGACGAGATCGGGATAGAGGTCGGGGGCGTTCTGAAGGAGCCAGGGCTTGCACTTGTCGAAATCGGGGCTGAACTCGCAGTACTCGACGGGGAGGGAGCAGACAGGGCAGTAGAGGACGCGCACCGGCTGCGGCTTTTCCGCCATTGACGAACCCTAGATAGAGTTAGACAGGATCCAAATCGACCTCCTCCTTTGCTCGCTTTCCCTTCGTCTCTCCCCCTCTCCGCAGTCGCGTCCTTTGCGTTTCTCCTTTCGGCTGTAAATAAGTAGTCTTCGTCGTTCGCACGCCCCTGGTTAATTAGAGAAAAAGGTAACGCAGGTAAAAACAGGCGACTTTCGCCTCCCTTGGTAGTCTCTCGCAGCACCTGCGACGCACACAACAAGGAAGTTCCATGCAGCACCTAGCCGTGCCTAAACGATTGCTCGGTTAATTATGTAATTGAATTGACGATTCAATTGTGCACCTCTCTGTGTATGTGTACTTAGGAATGTTATACTCACTCACGAAATATTATTCTTTGTTATGGAAGTGTGTATTGTAAATAATTTTTATCTTTTGAGTGAAAGAAAAATTTTACTTAAAAGATAAATCGATCAAAAATGTTTGAGTATAAGTGTCTAATACAAACAAATACAACCTCCTACAAAAGGATAAGATAATAATATTATATTATATAAGCTACTGTAATCTCTCTACTAATGTGCATGTATCTATGGATGTTATACCCTCTCATGAAATATTACTCTTTATTATACATGGATGTACCGTGAATTTTTCTTTTTCTTTCTTTTACTAAAAGGAAAATTTTACTCAAATTATCAATCAGTCAAAGATGGTCAAACGTTAGCATCCGATACAAACAAATGCAACTTTCTACAAAGGGGTAAAATAATAAAGTTACATCATATAAGCTGCTATAATCTCTCTCTACTAAGAACAAAGGGAGGTAATTTATTCATACCGTGAATAGATCATCTCTCCATGCATACCAGATAAAGGTTAAAAATCCAAAAGTTGTTTGCAACCTTCATTCCTGATACACTCCCAAGACTCCATAGGCCATGAATCGGAAGGGTAGAAGGTTGGTGAACATCAACCATACTACTATCCACACCAGTAGGGAGTAAGGATAATGGAAGAACATATAGGAAGTGGACTCCTCAGCATCATTGTAAAGGGCACAGCAAGTATCGATGGCAATAACCCGATCTCAAAGCTTGCACCTTATAATCAAAATATGTTGCGTGCTACTAACCAAGCATAACAACTCCATTTGGGTATGCAATTAGGAGCCCA
The DNA here is from genome assembly GCA_037157565.1 of Thalassia testudinum. Taxonomy (NCBI): domain Eukaryota; kingdom Viridiplantae; phylum Streptophyta; class Magnoliopsida; order Alismatales; family Hydrocharitaceae; genus Thalassia; species Thalassia testudinum. Next base: position 17,258,928 of record JAZHRO010000026.1, on the reverse strand, counting down.
AATGTGCTTCCAAATGTCTAGAGTGGAGCCTTTAACCTGAATGCATCCCACACCTTGCAGGAGGAATGAGAACCATCATGGCAGAGGGGCCAAGTCCAAGTGTTACCTGCATGGAAGATGTCCAAGATGTTGTCTCTTAACATTAGAAGGAGAGCCCAAATCCTAGAATCCGAAGGTCTTCTAGCAACGGACAAGAGATCCCCATAAGCACCTCTCATCCATTTTTCCCAACTTGAGTAAACTCTCAAAATGATCTTCCAAACCCAATTGCAGCATGCTGCCATCTGGAGATTTTCATAGTGACACAAGCCAAGGCCACCCTCTTGAAAGGGACAACAAATTTCATCCGAAGCAACCAAGTGAGATCCTCCATCCCAAATAAAAGTTTGCCACCCATCTTCTAATTGTGTGCAGCATCCCTCAGAGATTATGATATTATCCAACCAAAACCTAAGGAGATCTTCCATCCCCCATTTGACCAAAGTGATCCTTGCCATTCTAGAGAGGAGTTTCCTCTTCCATCCACCCTGGAGCTCCTTGACTCGATCCTCAAGTTTCTTTGAAGTAGTGGCCACTCTTCCATCACAAAGGGTGATCCCCAAATATCTACACGAGAATTTCCCCTCTAATATACCAAGATTGAAGCAAATGGGCATTCTATGGAGAACATGCTTAACAATGTGCACCCGACTTTTGTTTCAATTCAACTTTAATCCAGATATCAACCCAAAGGCTTTGAGAGCATTCTGTACCCCTTGAGTCGACCTCTCATCCACTCTACAACAAATGACAACGTCATCAGCAAAGAGCAAGTGCAAAGGAAAAATGGTGCCCCAAATGTTGGAGAGTTGGATTCTCCAAAGATTCACCTGGTGATCAAGCAAGGTGATGAGTTCGTTCATCACTAGAGTGAAAAGCAAGGGGGATAGTGTAACGTCCCAAAATCCAAGTCCCAAGTCATTTCAAAGTGGTTCGAGTCACTTCGAACCTATAGATACAGTCGCGGTTCAATGCAAGTACAAGCACCTCCTAAAATTGTCGAAAATGCGTATTTTGAGTTAAACCTCGTCAAAAGGGTGCCATGGATGGTACCGTTGGATTCCTCTTGTCACAATATTTCCAACGATGTTTGTTTTGTGCAAATCCAAGGTGTACAGCTCAAGTATGACTAAAACAAGTCGAAAATGACCTAAGGTGAACCTAACCTAAGGGGTATTTTGGTATTTCACCCCACTAATCCTAACCCTAAACCTAATTTGGGTCTATAAATATACCCTCTTGGGTCCTTGGGTCATCACTAATCCCTAGGTCCTCTGTTATGACCCGATCCCAGATTCCTACAGGACCCGAGATCGACTCATCTCGACTAATCCTAAGACCCAGTCGTCTAACGAGAAATAACCTAAAAGCAGAAAATATACTACAACCACGCATGCAATGTAACTAAGTAGAATTAATAAAAAGGTAGTAATTGGAAAACAAAATGAAAAGTCTCAAAAATATTACATGCCACAAGCGTAAGAGTATTACAACATACATAGCCATCACAATTACAATAGAGGGAATTATAACAAAAACAAAAATAGCTAATACATACCAAAGTACTCGCTACTACAAAAGGGCTTTGGAACAGAAAAGAGGAAAAACACTACTGCGGGGCTCAGCTGGGCCCAGCACCCTCGACAGCCGATGGCGCTGGCTACTCAACTCCCTGACCTGAACATGATTATATAATCCGTGGTCAGCTAACGCTGAGTAGAGTGGTGGTTAAGCCATTTATATGCAATTTAACTTAAAGAAACTAGCAAGCAATTAATCATTCATTTCCATTTATCTCAACTAGGTGTTTCTGTTTCGATTATTCTAATAAAGGTCCACAACATTTCTTAATCCTCTTGTTCCTTAAGGGAACAATCTTGATTGTAGTTTTTTCCACGGTGTAGGATGTACACGTGGTACTCTCGTGGCCGAAAGAGCCCCCGTAGCAGTCCTACATCCGATCTACCACCTCAAGATCACGGTTGTGACGTAGCGGTGACTGCGACACGCGCGATAAGCACAAGGGTAGCTACCCTTCACTGGCACGCGGTCAGTTGTTTCCACTAGCGGGTACGCCCAAACATACAAGACAAAATACAACAAAACAAGGGTCTCGCCCCTCAACAGCCTGTGCACCCTCGCCCGACTATCCCAGTTTACCCAGAGGTCCTAACAAGAGTTGGTGTAGGGTTGCCAGTCCTAACCCCGAGCCTCATAGGGCAGCTGGCTCCCCCCCTAGACTAAAGTAACCAGAGTCAATGTAGGGGGCCATTCCTAACCCCGGGTCTTAACCAAAGGGCAGCTAGCTCCCCCCTACACTAAAGTGACGATAGCTCTCCTCAGTACCGCGTACATGAGGGCCAGCTCACTTTCCATGCAAAAGGGACAATTGCTCTCCTCGGTACCGTGTACTCGAGAGCTAGCTCACTTCCCTCCTACATACGATATTCATTCCACACACGTGAGTTCCTTTCTATTTCCCTTAGGGTTCATGCATAGACTTTCTCATTTCCACATCCGATTCATTAAATGCATAATAGGAAGCTCAAGATTTCACAATCAATTATTCAATACACAGTAGATATTTTCATTCATGTCATGGCTCATTAAAAGGTAGTACAAGAAGCTCATGGTTTACTACCTTCAGTAAGCATTATAGCAATTTGATCATTTAATACATGTACATTCATCTCTTTCATCCCTAGTGTTCATTTCACAACCTAGGGTTCAAGTGAATATTTCTAAAGTAGCATGCATTCATCTTTTTCAGCCTTAGGGTTCATTTCACAACCTAGGATTCAATCAAATATTTCTAAAGTATGCAATTTAATTATTAATTCTGGGATTAGAGAGAGAACCACTCTACTAAGTTACACGGGTGGAATGGGGGCTCGGATCGTAGATCCCATCGTCTTCGCGGGTCGTATATACTCAACTGGCTGGAGACCTATATAATTGACCAACCACCTCAAACAAGTTCAAAACTATATACAAGTGACACTAACACATAGAGAAACTCAAATGGAAATCAATGATACTTCGTTTGCTCAAAATCAACTCCGTTTGGGCCCTAAACAGGCCAAAAACAAGCAGGTTGGTTAAAATCATATGTCTGGGACTAGACCCAGATGTCTTAAACGATCTCAGAACCTCACCTTACTTCCCTGCGGCTTCCTCAGATGTCTGAATCCCTCTGCAACAGTCTAAGGGTGATCCCAGACGTCTGACACTCCCTCTGGTCGTCTGGGAGTGCAATCAGACGTCTTGTACCGTCGCCAGACGTCCTAAAGTACCTTGAAGGGTGCGCCACGCACCTTTCTCACGTCCCGTACCTGCGCATGCATGTGGTTTTAAAAATGTGACATGTAAAAAGATGTGCATGCATGCGGCGCGTACACAGGACATACCTCAACACTCTGCATGCTGTCAAAGTCCGGTGCCAGCTCCGAACTGCCTAAGGATCCTCCAGACGTCTGGATGGAGTTCCAGATGTCTAATACTGCGGAAAATGGTTCCGCAGTATCCTCCTGTGAGCTTTCTCCTCGTGCACTCCTCCGCCCGCAGAGGCCACAGCAGCACCTTTCGCAGCTGTAGGAAGTTGCACCTCCTCTCCCGAGCTCCTCTGGCCACACCTCCTCTCCTACTCTCTCCCTCTCCCTCATCTACGCTCTCCCTCTCCTTCCCATCCTTGCTCGCCCTCTCTCCCATGCTCCTCCATCTCGAGCTCCCCTCATTCCTCCCTACTCGGGCTGCAAGGGGGACGAGGAAGGGGAAGAGGTCGCCCGTTAGGTGGTGGAGGACGAGGGTGGAGGTGGTGATGGTGAGGGTGGTGGAGATGGAGAGGAAATGGAGAGGGTGGATGGGCTTTTAAAGAGAGGAGGGTGTGAGTTTGTGAGGGGAGGTGTGTGTGTATGGGTGTGTGTGTGGGGTGTGGGTTGTGTTGGAAGAGAGAGAGAGTGAAAATTGTGGGATCTCTCCCACAGAATCTTTTCTTCCCGTAAGACCCACACACCTAAACCTGGGGGTTTTAAAATTGCACTTACACCCCTACCTTTTCGGAAAACTACGAACAACCCCTGGGAAGGGTCATTTCATCCTCCAAAACCTATGAGAAAGAGAGAAGAAAGGATAAAGATTTCATTTAGAAATCTTAGTTCAAAATTCGTAGGGACCGTTTCGTGATAGCAAAAAGCACAAATTTCCCACCGTAATTTTCACAAACTAAGAGGTGGCGATGGATGGCAATCGCTCGATCTAGCAACACGGCGTGAATTTGCACTACATGTCGTGCAGAGAGGAGCACTAGGAGTGCACCTTCATGTAGAGAAGGCATGCACGTGTGAATGCTTGTTGTAAGGGTTTGAAATTTTATTAGCCCTTTGAAGTTAATTAAACCCTCACTAACTCTAAAACTTTGGAACTGTAGACCCCCTTGAAAGGTATCATCTACTCCACCTTAACAAAATTGTTGTGAGGGGTTTTTCGGAGAGAGGTTTGGGAGGAGGGTTTCCCATGAAAAACTTCCCAATTCTTTTTTTTGTTTTTCTCTTTCTTCTTATGCGTTACGCTCCCCCCCCCCCCCCCCCCTCTCGGCTTGAAATGCAAGAAACCACACCCCCTTTGGGAGGGGGGCGTCGGCCACTTCCCCCCCTTCATGTTCCAGCGCTTCTCCTCCCTCCTCCACTATCTGAGTTTCTCTTCTCTTTTCCTCCCCTTTCCTCAACCAACGAGCTCCTCCTTCTTCCTCGCATGACTACTGTACAAGCTACACTGATGCTCATGTGAGATGCAACCTTGGGCATGGGTGCTGCAGCAGGAAACAAGGAAGGTGCAATTGGCACTGGCGACAACGAGGCTCGTAACCATTGATTGGAGGCCTCAACGACCCCCCCTGCCGGTTGACATTGTTGCTGTGTTGATCAAGGGGTCGCAACCCTTATGGTCGCGGGTGGATGGGCTGCGGTTGCTACTTGGGTGGCTGTGGTAGTGGTTGTGGTTGGGGTGTCCAAAATCATGACTGACGGAGAGGATTGGAACCAATCAAGACTCGCATGCAATAGGTGTGTCCCCATCCTTTTTATTATTATTAATTTTTTACTAAATCCCTAGCCCTAGGTTGTGCAAACCCTAGGGGTTTGGGGGTATTCTTAAGTGTGCTAAAGACTGATTGTTGGTGGATAATTACTCATGTGCTATCATTGTCATTAATGTGAGGAATTTGGAAGGGACAATCGCCACATGGAGGATTGGACTCAAGGCAAGGTAGGGATCTTTTTGTTGGTTACCCTCTTTTCATTCTATCTCTTGAATGCCTAAGAGTTTTAGAAGCATAGTATTTAAGTGCGAAAGTCATCTTTTAGAGAAATACGCCGTAGTATAGGACGAAAATCGCAAAAATACTTAAATTTATAAAACTCGAAATCAATGTGAGTCTGAAGTCATTTGCAATGAGCAAATTGGCAATTTCAATTCACTAATCATAATATCAAAGAAGAATATGTAATTGAAATCACAATAATACTCAGAAGAATATTTCAATAAAATCAAAACGTTAAAGTGCAAAAAGATGAGGTTAAAATTATGATTTGAATCACCAAATTAACCCTAATGCTTAAGTTCAACAACTATCTCAAATAAATGAATAGTAATGCTCAATCAAGTGTAACCAAAGTAGCCAATAGGAACAAAACCATTCGGTCAGATGTCAGGTTATAGGCTCAGATGCCTCAACCCTAGGAGCCTCAGAAGAGATATAAGGGTCTCATAGCACAAGGCACAAAGGCCTTATCTCAAGCCTCAAAGGAGCCAAGGCACGGCAACAACACACTACCATAGAGGCGTAAGAGCCTCTTCAGATTTTAGCTAAGTGTTGAGAGAGAGGGAGGGCACGAATCCCAAAGTAGCACAGCAAAACCCTCCCCCTTCTTCCTTGATTCTTTTCCTTGTCTCTCAGATCAGACCTGAGTGAACAGTGTTGGGTATACGGGTATTTAGACCAAGGACCAGACCCACCTACGTGGTGTAGCTAGTGAGGAGTGAGCGCATGTGCGGTGAGGGGGACCTCACCCCGTGTGCTGAGGCAAATAGCCTATGACACGAGTCACTTTTATTCGCTGCAGTGTGCTTCAAAGTCCCCAATGTGGGACTAAAGGACTGGCTCTTTGTCACGTGAGATGCAGCTGGGTGTTGTTTCTGATTGGAGTCGAAGCTGACGCCTACTGTTGCAATTGACGACCTAGACCTGCTTGTGGGAGAATTCCACAGCACCTGGAGGGAACAGCAGGGATGAAGCCGGTTCGAGCACTGCAAATAGAGCCGAAGAAGGTGGTGGCAGCGATGGTGCTCCGGTGTGTACCTGAAATGCAAAATACGGCCTTGCGGCCTTGTCAGATATGCTCAAAAGGTTTGCCATGAAGAGACAAACATGTTGGTGGTGGTTTCAAGGCGTGTGGTGGTCGATGGAGTGCTGACAGTGACAGAGGAGGTGCGTGTGAGTGGGTATGTTCGATGAAGTGCGTCAGAGATCAAAAGCCTAAATTTCTTTTGGGCTTTTGATCAGTGCAGCGAGGTGGTGCTTGCGGACGCAGTGGCAAGCGAATTGGTGGTCTGAGGCATTCATGCGATGTCACCGGAGCTTCGCTAGTCGTGTAGGAGATAAGGATGGTATGGGCGTTGTAGGGCATAAACCTGAGTTCTAAAGGTGTAGGAGGAAGTAAGGGAGTGAGAGGAAGAGGACGAGAAAGCTTACGGATGAGGGGAGAGCGTGTATGGCACTGGCTATGATAGGCCGACGCCGAAGAAAATGAAAGTCCGGAGGGAGAAACAGCGACGAGGAGAGGGGCAGAGGACTCCTAGCTGGTATGGCGAGGAGCAGACGATGGAGGGAGGAAGATTCCCTCTGCCTATGGTATGTGGTAGAGGGCGATGAAGGCAAAGTCGAGGTGTCACCGAAGCAGGTTGGAGCAGGTTGGAGGTAGGAGGAGAAGAGGTGTTTTTGGCCTTGAAACTTGCTAAAGAGCACAACCTAGCGAAGGGGATCCTTTTAAAGGTCCAAGGATGGACTCTAATCTTGGGAAGGAGCTTAAAGAGCTCAAAATTTTGGGGAGAAGAATCCCTAGAAATCTTGAGTTCGCTCAAGCTTTGGAGCTTGATTTGGAGGTCAAGATGTGGTCCACCAGATCAGGTAGCTTCCTGTGGATCTTCCCTCCATGTTTAGAGGCGATTAGACCTGATTCAAGGGAGAAAATCTCACTCGAACCTTGCTAAAGATGTATTCCCACCGCCACTGGCGGCAAGGATCAAATTGAAGAAAATGATGAGAATTTAGGGGCATATTTGCAATTAATTCAAAACTTGAGGGGGCAATGTAAATAATAGAGTTTTGAAGGGCTAAATTGCAAACTATGTCAAAATGGACTCTGATTGTGCCCAAATTTTGGTACCAACCTAATTTGGACCTAAGAAATTGGATAGAAATTAGATTTCAGTTTTGACCACGTTTGACAGAGAAATTTGCATAGAAGCCCAAATTAGGGCAAAATTCCGTCTGAGACTCTATTCTAGGTCAAAATGGGTTCAGATGATCAAACCAAGGATATTAAACCTCTTAGAATATTTTTCTATGAATTTTATAAGATTTAGATTAATTTTATCCTAACCAGAACCTCTCTATATTAAACGGGTCTAAAATTAGGATTTTGTTTGTTGTTCTGGTTCTCGAAATGTACGAAATCCCATTTGTATCTGTATGAACCCACTCATTGGACTTTAGTGCTCATTTAATCTTTAGTTAACCCCTAACAAACCCCGTGGTTAATCTATGTTTATGATGTGCTGTTAAAATGACAGAATTAACCCTAATTTTCCTTTCTCTTCTCAAATCAGAACAATGCGGGATTACGACCCTCAGATGATTATGTAAGAGCTTTAATCAATTAAACCTGACTAAAAGTGGATTGTTAGGGCCTATGATGGTGTTCCCATCACATAGTAATTTAAATCTGAAATGTTCAGACTTAGCGTGTTTGGTTTCGAGTCTCTTAAGAAAAGTGAAAATAATGGGTTTTCAGCATGCTATGGCTAGGGCATGTATGTGTAGTTGCATTACTCTCACGATGGCGAATGCTTGTGTATGTAGTTGCATGTATGTGATTTGACAACCACATGTTAAGATCTGAGTTGGAATGGGGATTCTCTTTGCTCATGATAACTCATAAAAATATCGCGACGATGACCTATACTTAGGTTTGAAGTCGATAGATTCAAGGGGTTTTAAGGCTATAACATGTCCTCAGTATGGATAGTAAATGATCATAAAGGTTCTAAAAACCTTGTGATGGGCTTAAGAGCATGCTAGATTACTGTCGTGCTCGTTTGTTATGGGGTCTTGGGTGGTCGAGAATTCCATTTTTTTTTGTACCTTGTAATGTACCAAAGATAAATTCGAGTCCTACGGGTCAAAGGAAGGGTTATGCCTAGAATGTGACCCCGTTGTCATTTAGAATTAGGTGCTGGGAACACCCAATACCCATACTAAACTTCAGTACCGGTACTGAGTGGCCATTCCAGACCAAAATAGCTTGAACTAGGAAATGGGGATGACTAGTACCGGTACTAGACATTGGGACTGGTACTAGCCATCAACCAAGGCCAAATGTGGGGTGTGTGAATTGAGATCTAAGGATGCCTAGTACTGGTAGTAAGTGCTAGTACCAATACTAGCCATCAACCTAAATCCAAATGGAAGACATGTTGGATATTGGAGGCACCTAATACCAGCACTGAAAGTCAGTACTGGTGCTAGTCCCTCCTGGTGGCTAGTAGGCAATGGGCACCCAGAACATGCCTTGGAATTGATAATGCAATTATTAAATCTTGCCCTCATATGTTGAAGAGGATTGGGGGAAAATGAGAGGAAAAGCTAATATATTAATAACTATTAAGAACTTAAAGGCCTAAATGGCACTTGTGTTAATGATGGTCTATTATATTTTGTGTATGGGTACCCTTAAGGAGGCAGATTAAAAGCCAAAATATAACCGACCAAATCTCAAGTGAGACCTAGGATGTCGAATCGTGGTCGCTCTATTATGAGTCTAAAAAGGAAGCTTGGATCCTAAGGTCTGAGGCCAAACCCGAGGTGATCCAATAGGTCCCTAAGATTTCATTCCTAACATTGAATTCAAAGTGGATAGAGAGGCGAGTAGGTCTAGTAAGTGAGCTCATAGGGCTACATCCACTGACTTCGCGAACCACAGGTTCATTGTTCGGGCTAGAGGCCCAAGAATGTTTGGTGACTAGAGCTTGTCAAAGATCTACCTTGAAACATAAATAGTTCCTAGGTACGCACACGAGCTACGGACTGTCACCGAGTTAAGGTCCTTGGAAGTACCCGAATCTGACTCGATGCGGAGGTACTCATAGCTCTATGCTAAGAAGGTGATAACACCACGCAAGGGGGTAGTAATTAGGTTGAATATGGCCCATCTTTAGAATAAAAGGCACAACATAAAGTAGAATAGGAGCATTGCATGCATCAAGTACCAAGATTGCTTATAAACTGTATTAATGGCCATTTGTGTAAAGCATTTGTCAAAGCAGGCCTCAGATGAGCAATCGGACCGCACGGATGGATTCAGGACGACGAACGGAGTCTAACGGACTCAAAATCGGCCAAATCCGACATCCGGAGCTCCCACAATGGGCCCAAGAAATCCTGACCGTTGATCTGGAGATCAACGGCCTAGAACACGCCACGTCGCCCCGCCCCCGCCGTCGCCACGCCCCCAAGCCAGCCAAAGACGCATCTCGGCCGTTGATCTTCGATCGAACGGCCGAGATCCGCGCGCTCGCCCGCGGTCGCCGCGACAAAGCGCGGGCGTGGCGCAACGGTTAGCGCGCACGCCCGCGTTGCGGCGACGCGCGTTCGATTCGCGCGGAGCGAAAATCATCTGCGGGCGAAGGGCGCGGCAAAATTGAGCCGCGCGATCAGAAGCGAGCAGCTAGGATCGCGCCACGCGGCGCGACGACAGCGCCCCACCTCCCACGCGCGCGCGCACGCCGGGCGGAAACGCGCGCGCGCACGCACGCCCGAAGCGCGATCCTAGCGCAGGCGCGGGAGGATCTCAGCCGTCCGATCATCAATCGGACGGCTCTCGTTCGACGTCCACGGATCGCGCCTGAAGAGAGAGAGGGGCGGGCGGCTGACTGGCGGCAGAAGACCTTCACCGACGTATATGGAAGCAGTTTTAGCGACGTTCTGGATGTCGCTAAAGCACATTCTTCTTTTAGGAAGCCCTTAACTCTATTTAAACCCCCTTCTACCACCATTCAAGGCATCCTCTCCCACTTGCAACTACTCCACTCCTCTCCTAGCTAGTCTTAGGCACTCTTGTAATCGCCGGAGACGACGAGCCGCCGACGGAGCCTCCTCCACCGCCGTGGCTGCCTCGTCGCTCTCCACTCTCTCTCTACCTCTCTCTCTCTCTTTTAAGCTTTCATTTACTTTTGTTGAAGCATGTATTTAATATTGTAAATCATGAACTATGAATGCATGTTTAATGAAATTATTTTTCATTTAGTTGCCTTTTTAATTTCTGTTTAAAGTGCATGATCAAAACCAAAGAGCTTTCTAACCCTAAACTCTCTCTATCTCTCGCTTTTCAAAATCGTTTCTTTCGCAAGCAAAACTCCACCTTTTTCGTGACAACAAGTGGTAAACAAAATCCGATTTCCACGCCTCCCTGAGATCGACACTCGGACTCACCTCCGTTTACTTCTTTTAAAACCGACGTATCAAGTGCAACTATAACGACACCTCTTAACACACACGCACGAAGGCACGTCAGTTTTTGGCGCCGTTGCCGGGGAGGCAACGGATTTGTTTTATCACCTCCATTCCACCTTCATTCTCATATCGTCTAATGCCCTATTTTCCTTTTTACTTGACGGATGCAGGAATTCGGCGCATGGACGGCGAAGCAATGCATTCCACTATGGTAGCAAGGAAGTAGACCCCTCGAGGACCGATAGTGAGTACTCTCTCTCTCTCTCATTGTTTGCTTGCGTGAAAAATCTAAAAAAATCATAAAAACTAAAAAAATTGGCGTGGCGAATGATTGCTTGACCTACATTCTTAACACACCACCCTACAAAAAATGTACACTCTAATATACTGGACAAATTCTTGGAGTGTTCTTTTCTTTCTCTCTTGAGTGGTGTTTGCGAAGCCACCGTGAGTTGACCTGGGCCGCACCACTCAACCCTAAAAACTAACTCATCTAATAGAAGCTGCACGATCTTTAGGATGAGTACACTAGGGTTTTTAGAGCCTCTACAGAAGAAAAAGGAAATCTACTTTCATCAAATTGTGTGCAGAACTTGACGTGCCCGTTGAAACTTGTCTGAAAGCATTAAGACACGTCAACCCTAAAAAACACTAAAGTAAGGATGAAACATTAAAAGACACCACACCCTAAAAATTCTTGCTTGAAAACCCTGTTTTATAGAAGCACACACCTTGAAAAGTGGAAAATTAAGAGGCACCACCCCAATCAACGCCTCATCACATTACCCTAAGCACAAGCACTATCCTAACCCGTTAAAACTGAGTAGACGTGCCCTAGGCAGGACTGAGTTAAGTCTCAAAAGGTGAGGTTTTGTTCGCTAGGCACTTGGCTTTCATTCCCTTGGTAGAATCTGGTGGCTAGGCTGCGGGGCAGTGTCAAACGACCGCGGTTGTGGGGTCTATGGAACCGGAGGCGCAAGCCAAAGGAAGAACCTTCCCTGCAATCCCCTCGTAATCAACCTGGCCAGATTAGCCTTGGGAAGGGGAGTCCAGTGTTTACGGACTTAATCAACCTTTGTGAGATTTCTAGGTCTCCTAAGGAATACACCATAAGGATTAGTCTTGTTTGTTTGATTGAGTGCACAACTTTCTCTCATCTGTTCTTCCCGCATCCCTCCATGGATTTCAATGCCTATCCATCTTACCCAAATTACCCCCAACAGGATTTGTATGCTAACCCAAGTAGACCATACCCACAGCCGACTTGGGCTAACCAACCACCAAGTTGGGGATGCAACTTGGAATATCCCTCTTGGCCCAACTATGACCAAACCGCACCAACCTTTTTTTGGAATACACCTAACATAGCCACCCAAGGGTACGATTCAAATTGTGGGGCTCCATATCTCGATTGTCCTCACGATGCCTCCTCATTTAGGTCCGACCCGCTCTACTGTGATAGGACCTACACTTTAGGAGAACACCAAGAACCCTACCCATCTCAAGATAATAACCAAGAAAGGTCATCTGAATTCAACAACCTTGCCTACTTGACCTTTGGATTAGAAGGAGTTCTAGACAAATGGAAATCAGAAAATGATCAGAAATCTAGGCAAGCCCAGGATCATCAACCTCTGATTTGGTCCCCTGATGAAGAATCTGACTGGGAGGAAGACTTAGAACCTCAACTATTCTGGAGTAGGACCAAACAGAGAATGGTTCCTCTTGAAGAACTGGACCCTGAACATGACAGAATAGAGGACCCACCCAAGAACCTAAACACCAATATGGATTCTGATCCACAACCTCAACCATACTCTCTTAACCTGGATTTCAAGGAGGAAATCCAAAGGACACCAAATGACACCATGTCAATTCTTGATAACCTCCAGTTAGAACTACACAGACAGAATCAAGAATTGGTTAAAGGGCAACATGCCATGTTGGAGTTGTTCCAACAATTGGGGGAAGAAGGCCAAAGAAAGCTGTTGCATACAACGCCATTCATGGAATTCATAAAGCAAGGACCTACCATGATCAATTGGACTACACCTAGTCATCCTGATTTGGTTCAGTCCACCATTGATACCCCTCAGGAGTTGGATAGCTCAGTGGATAAGGAAAGTACGGATTCCTTGGAGCACAATTTGGGGAGCATTGAGAACAAACATCAGGAGGAAACTGAGAAGGTGAGGGGAGAGACCTTGGAATCTGAATCTAATCAGCTCCAGACAAGTAATCCAGTGGGAGTAGCAGCCAACGTCGGAAATAGAGAATGGAGTTACAATTTCAAAGAAATTGATTATGAATTGGTTAGAATCCCCATCACAGATTTGGAGGAGGGCCGAGAGAAAGAATATGATCTAGAGGATGAAATTGACCCTACCTCTAATGCAACCCCAAACAGTGAATCTGATACAAAGGAGGTTGAAGAAAATATTCTTGAGATCAAGGGCTTGGAGGGAATGAGCAATGAAATCATAGTTGCGGAAGAGATGGATTCGTCTTTGAAGAGAAGACTGATGCTTGGTTGTAGGGCTCAGTATGAAACTCTGGACTTTGTTACTTGCCCTACCAGAATAAAGATCCCGCAACCCGAATGCACTAGAATTGATACACTTTCGATGGATTACAATTTTATGGGGACACAAGCTGAATATAAGACCTACATCTTTAGTGTTTGGCATGTCATATTTGGGGTGCGTTCGTCCACAGCAACTTGTTTGCATGCCCACAAACTAAGAGAGGATCTGACACGGGCATGCATGATATATCTGTTACAGAATTCCCGCCCCTTAGGAACGGGACTCCACCACAACCTTATCCGCATTTGTGGACTTCTGATTTTGGGTCTGGTTAATTTTGAACATACCTTCTTGACCCAAGTCATTCCTGTTTGTGCACCGCCCAGCTGGAGGCGTTAAACTCAGCGCTTCCTGGGAGGCAACCCAGCGGATTCAGACTGATCTGGTAGTTTACGTCACTCAGGTACTATCTTTTTGAACCCTTTTGCATCCATGCATCTGCCAATGAGGACATTGTCCAACTTAAGCATGGGGGGGATGGTAAACTGCATAATCCTAAGCTTAATTAATCAGTCTGAATGAATAAATTAATTGATTAAAAAAAAAAAAAAAAAGAATTTAGGAAGAAAAAACTTAGGCATTAGAAACTTGTCAATAGTGGGAAATAATACAAAAAGAACTTAAACACTTAGACTTTTCAGGCCTTCAAGCTTAGTTAGCCCTGGTGTCCATTAAAATATGGATTTAGCGGCGAACCCTTGCAACTTTAAGCTATTCTAATCCACCTAATAAATAAGGTAATAAGTATACGACTTATCAACTCACCCTCTAACTCAGGAAAACTTTGAGTCTAAGCATCTACACACATTTTTGCACAGACTCACTTCTCAGAGATTTTGACAGAAATGGGGTAGCTAATGAACTCTCTAGGGTGGTATGACTGGCAAGTTGTCGTGGGTAACAGCCCATTGGCAGGTTGTCCAGAACCCAGTCACAGGCCATTTCTTTTTCACTGCCTCTAGGTACATTTGAGATTAGGGAAGCCACCTACGTAAAAAAAAAAAAAAACCACACTTCACCGCACAAGTATGGCTGGCAAGTGATCGTGGGTAACAGCCCATTGGTCGGTTGTCCAGAACCCAGCTCAATAATTGCACAAAAAAAGAAGACCAAAAACACCTAAGGAAGAAGCGGGGAAGTAGTACAAGCCGGGGAGATATACACTGGAAAATCCTTGTGTTGACCCCAAGTAAAATGAACGCAGGGAGAAAGCTACCAATCGAACAAATACACCTTCAGGCAAAAATTTATTTTCTTTTCCGGTCACCTAGAGGCGTAGAAACTCGAAGTCTGTCTCAATTACCGTTAAGTGAGTCTATCACAACATTCACACCAAGATGCTTAGCACTTAGGGCTTTGACCGAGTTTTGGGTGGGTTGGGTAGCCGTAAAAAGTTACCAACCCACACTGAATTTAAAAAAAAAAAAAAAAAAAATTCTAAAAAGACATATATAGATATATACGTATACATAAGTATAAAGCAAGGATTCGGGCGATTCATATTTTGGCAGACACCCGGGCGCTGCTTAGTCTTTGTAGATTAAGATCTTCGTATAGTTCCTCTTATTAACAAGTAACGAAGTGCCTAAGCAATTACTTCTTGAATTCGCCAAAGAAATAAAGGATAGAATAAACCTTGCTAGGGACTAGCAAGGAGTAAGCATGGGGGTATGATAACACCACGCAAGGGGGTAGTAATTAGGTTGAATATGGCCCATCTTTAGAATAAAAGGCACAACATAAAGTAGAATAGGAGCATTGCATGCATCAAGTACCAAGATTGCTTATAAACTGTATTAATGGCCATTTGTGTAAAGCATTTGTCAAAGCAGGCCTCAGATGAGCAATCGGACCGCACGGATGGATTCAGGACGACGAACGGAGTCTAACGGACTCAAAATCGGCCAAATCCGACATCCGGAGCTCCCACAATGGGCCCAAGAAATCCTGACCGTTGATCTGGAGATCAACGGCCTAGAACGCGCCACGTCGCCCCGCCCCCGCCGTCGCCACGCCCCCAAGCCAGCCAAAGACGCATCTCGGCCGTTGATCTTCGATCGAACGGCCGAGATCCGCGCGCTCGCCCGCGGTCGCCGCGACAAAGCGCGGGCGTGGCGCAACGGTTAGCGCGCACGCCCGCGTTGCGGCGACGCGCGTTCGATTCGCGCGGAGCGAAAATCATCTGCGGGCGAAGGGCGCGGCAAAATTGAGCCGCGCGATCAGAAGCGAGCGGCTAGGATCGCGCCACGCGGCGCGACGACAGCGGCCCACCTCCCACGCGCGCGCGCAGGCCGGGCGGAAACGCGCGCGCGCACGCACGCCCGAAGCGCGATCCTAGCGCAGGCGCGGGAGGATCTCAGCCGTCCGATCATCAATCGGACGGCTCTCGTTCGACGTCCACGGATCGCGCCTGAAGAGAGAGAGGGGCGGGCGGCTGACCGGCGGCAGAAGACCTTCACCGACGTATATGGAAGCAGTTTTAGCGACGTTCTGGATGTCGCTAAAGCACATTCTTCTTTTAGGAAGCCCTTAACTCTATTTAAACCCCCTTCTACCACCATTCAAGGCATCCTCTCCCACTTGCAACTACTCCACTCCTCTCCTAGCTAGTCTTAGGCACTCTTGTAATCGCCGGAGACGACGAGCCGCCGACAGAGCCTCCTCCGCCGCCGTGGCTGCCTCGTCGCTCTCCACTCTCTCTCTACCTCTCTCTCTCTCTCTTTTAAGCTTTCATTTACTTTTGTTGAAGCATGTATTTAATATTGTAAACCATGAACTATGAATGCATGTTTAATGAAATTATTTTTCATTTAGTTGCCTTTTTAATTTCTGTTTAAAGTGCATGATCAAAACCAAAGAGCTTTCTAACCCTAAACTCTCTCTATCTCTCGCTTTTCAAAACTGTTTCTTTCGCAAGCAAAACTCCGCCTTTTTCGTGACAACAAGTGGTAAACAAAATCCGATTTCCACGCCTCCTTGAGATCGACACTCGGACTCACCTCCGTTTACTTCTTTTAAAACCGACGTATCAAGTGCAACTATAACGACACCTCTTAACACACACGCACGAAGGCACGTCAGAAGGCACCCACAAGCATAGCGGAAGACACCAGGGTACTTGGTACTCGCAACTAGAGCCTTTTTAGGTGCCCACATGGGCGAAAGATGCTAGAGTACCGTAAGGGGTTTGGTTGAGATCTCATCCAATGACTAATTGAGAGGGTACACCCGGAGAACACGCTCTTAGCGGGAGCATTGGTGTGACCCAACAATTCTGACCAACCCTACGACATAATCTAGAATGATCTGAGACTTAGCCTTGCTGGGCAAGTGCTGAACCACGCTCTTCATAGTCCCAAGGTATTCGCCTGGGTAGCTCCCAAGAGGCCCAACTCTTTTGATCGAGGTCAGTAACATTCTTAATACATCGAGAATGGGTATGCCTTCTGCAAAGATTATCAGCTCTACTAGCCCCTCCCCTGGCCAAGGAGAGACTACTAGGTTGGTATCCAAGGGAAGGATGCATCTCAATCTCCTCTAGTAGAGAGGGATGATCCCCATAATCTAACTTCTGAGGCGAGGAGGGAATGAAACGTGGTAATAAAATTGAATAATCGTGTGAATAAATCCTGGTAAAGGAAGAAAAAGGGCTTATAGCTTGTTTGTTATGATAATGAATTTTGTGTAAATTTTGGGAATGGGGAAGAAGGCCTATGGTTAGCCTACTTCATAACTAAGGCATAATTAAATGAGGAAATGGCTTATAGTAGGCCTTAGTGTAGAACCCATACACTTTCTCTACTTCGGATGTTGCACATGGTTTTATCCCTACTGAGCCGCTTGGCTCATCCTTACATTTGCGACCATTTTCAGGTATTGTTGTCGTGGTGCAAGCGACATGTTTATACCAGATTTAGGCCTCGATGAGTAATGTAATTAACATGGGTTAGATTTTCTGTTGTTTAGTGTAGTAGGATAAATTCCATTGTAAAAATGCTTGTAAATATAACGTATGGATGGTTGTATGTGTTATGCCTCAATAGTGGACTGTATTGGAACTTGTGGTTAATCGGGGGTGCTTGTAGTAATATGTTGGCAATAGCTTGGCTTTGTTTTTCGTTGTTTTCTTGTGTTTTTACCACTTTTGGATGTAGGGTGTGCCCACTTATGTTTTATCGTTGCTATTCTACCTCTATGGTATTGTGGTGGGGAGCACCCACCTTTATAATTTGTGATATGCATGTATAGGTGCATGTTATATGTACGAATTTTTGGAACATATCGTATAAACAAGGGAAACTCTACTAGATTTTTGGCAAAATTTGACCCTACAATAAATTTTAAAATCAACTTTCCTATGATGTACCTTATTGATAAGATTACAATTTATAACCTGAACCACTTGATAGCTAGGACCCTACACCTTCACACCTAGAGATTCATTCTTGATCCGACAGGAGAATCATCAGGGCGTGACACCTGCACCATCGATCGCCAGCATATGGCCATCCAGTGGCGAGGGTGATGCCCGAGCGGACGATCTGCATGAGGATGTGAATGCCAATCAGGTGCTGACATGTGTTAGTGCTAACCGGTTGACCAGTCTAACTAAGCCAGTTGGTTTAGCGACCCGCTCACATTATTATGGGCAGTGCAGGGCCTTCCCAACCCCAGAATTCGATAAATAAGGTACCGTTGGAATCATCTCGACACATACTACAAGTTGGCATGATTTATTTCAGTTTTTAAGTATTGTTTCCTTATTGAAAAATTAGAAACGTTCCTAAGTGATTCCTACCCTATTTTTGGTCTGTGTGAACCAGGGTTTGTCTCTGATGCATGCGTAGATTGTGAGGCAAGTGTAGTGACCGCTTGTAGGCCTTGTGCGCATGGTTCTAAGTCACCGTGACTCTCCTAAACGTTAGGTAGAGTAGTTTACCCTTCTTGTATCTCCGGTTCATCTTCAAGTACTTATGGACCTCTCTCGCATGGTTTTCTTCTCGTCTATCTCATGGGTTGGTGTGAATCCCTCCTTTGTTGAGTTGGAACCTTGGTTGAGTATTTAACTCTGATTTTTGGGTACTTAGTATGAAACAATAGGACATTATGAGATTGAATAAGATTAAGTGATCTTATGTACCCCTATCATTGCATGCATCCATGAAACAAGTTCTATTGTGTTCATTAATTGCTAAATAATATGGGACCACTGACATAAATATGTAAACTGATAAATTGGAGGATAATGTGATTATCTGTTAATCTTGGACTTAATAATGTGAAATTGTTAGTATGGTTTGGTTTGATGACAATAAATGATACAATTATCTAGAATTGATTAAATAATTAATACAAAGGTTTAGTTGGGACTTAGAGGATGGATAACTGGTTTTAGCCCATTACGCGCCGGATTTGGATGTAGCTTTGGTTTGTTAGACTAATTCTGGGCTAGTTTAGGAAGTTGCTGACCTCCTTATGACTCTTTGGTTAGGCTTAGTGGCTAATTGGGATAGCGGGATGCATGGCTCGAGGTTTGGGAGTGGTTTCTTTCTTAGTCAGTAGGTGGGTCAATGGTTGTCTGTGGTTCAACGTACATAGCACTTGTATGTGTTCACGCTACATGACATAGCTGCCACCCCTTCCCGCAATGACCACAGGGTGACAGAGAGTAGTGACTCGATGGATATAAGCTGTCTTCCCAGCCAAGAGGGTGGCTTATACCAGCCTTATGACGTAGGAAGTCACACGAGATCATCTCGTGCCCTAAGACGTCGATTGACAGATTGTGAATTATAATAATGTGGGCTAAATGCATAAATGGAATTGGATAGGTAATAATTCATACATGAATTAGTGGGACGAAATAACAAATCTTATTCTTAAAGAAAACCCTACACATCTTTATATAGAGAGCGGTGTTGGGAAAATTACATATGAGAACTAGGCAAGATTATAAAGAAAGCAAATAGTCCCTAACAAATGTAAAGCATGAAAGATAACTAGAGTGCTCAACACTCCTCAAGTTGGAGTATAGATATTTATCATTTTCACCTTATCACAGCAAGCCTTGAATGCAAATCTGGCAAGAGGCCTGGTAAACATATCTATAGTCTGGTTCTCTAAGGCAGCTGGAGAGGTAAAGAGAAGTCCCCTCTAAATCAGATCTCTGGTATAGTGATAGTCAACCTCTACATGTTTCGTACGCTCATGAAATGTGAGATTGTTTACTATGTAGGTGGCCACTCTATTGTCACATCTCATCTCCATGGACTCCTCAACCTTGACATGCAAGTCAAGTAAGACAAACCTGATCCACACAAGTTCAACTATCGTCTGTGCCATCGCTCTATACTCTGACTCTACGCTCGAGCGAGACAAAACACTCTGCTTTGATCCCAACATCCCACATATAAGTACATCTTTAGATCCATTGGTATGTTGGCAGACTTGGATCCCAACATCCCAGTCTCTTGTAGTAAGCCGAGAGCATATTTCCTCTAACTAAGAACAATGCCTCTCTTACCTCTTGCCACCTCTATGCCCAAGAAGTATTTCAGTGAGCTTAAACCCTTCATAACAAATTTCTCTACTAACTTCTACTTGACCTCAACTATCCCAGTAACATCATCACCAGTGATGATGAGGTCATCTACATAGACAAGGAGAGCCACAATCCCCTTGTTTGTCCTCCTCACTAATTGGGAATAATCAGAAGTAGAGTGAACGAGTCCCATGTCTTCAACAACCTCTGATAATTTATGAAACCCTCGGACTCAGCTTAAGGCCATATATTACCTTCTTTAGCCTGCACACATGATTGCGCAACAATCATAAGACCTAATCAACCTAAATTAAGTTAGATCCTAGCTTAACGTAGGAATAATACAAGCATGAGCTGCATATTTACATCTTAGTTGATTTATTTAGCTGTATAGAGAATAATGCTATTTTAATTTACTAATTGAGAGGTAATAATATTTGTAGATGAATTGGAGCTATGAATAATAAACCCAACTGTACGAATGGACTCAGAGCAACGATCACAGTCCAACGACGCGAGAATCACCTCGATCAGAGCTCTGTAGCACCATTTACGAAGGCAACAAGATAGACTGTCAAGATGGCACCACGTGGTGTCATCCCAACGACCTACCACCGCCCCCTCATCCTCTGAAGGAAGATCCACGCGCTCTGTGGGCTGTTGGATCGTCATCCAATGGCCACAGAGACGACACATCGCTGCTAGCGCTCTTTTGTCGAGTTTGAAATATGCTTCGTAGTATAGTCAATAAAAGCGAATTGACATTTAAATTTATAAGTGCTCGAAAAACAATCGTGAGTTCCGAGGTCGTTCGCAGGGAGCAAAAATGGAATTCACATACTAGTCGCAATGATAAACAAATGAGCACAATGATTAATCGCAAAAAAGATATGCAATGAATAATATACTCAAACATATATTCAATAATAGCAATTTATGTCTCAGAAATCAATGAGATAAAAAGAAGAATAAAACCCTAATTAAAAATGGTGATTTCAATCACCAATTAATTCCCACAATTAAGCACATACCCCAATGTTTCAATCCAATTCAATTTTCCAATAGTGGTCTTGAACCACTTATAATAGATATCCACGTCAGCCAAGAGCCAAATAAGTCCACAGTACCATCAACAAAGCCACAGCAGGCATCAGACCCAGAGATTAGACAACTTAAAGTCGTCAAGCACAAGCACAGCCCTCAACCTTAGCCAACTCAGAAATGCCTAAGTGTTGGGCATGTGGGCACAAATCTCGAGGGACATGTGCATGCACCCTGAGGCAAAACCACCCCAACCCTCCTCAGAATCCTCTTTCCTTCTTAACCGGGTATACGGGTGAACAATAGCGGATAATCGGGTCGTGAACAGGGACCAGGCTCATCAATAGTGGTGGTGAGTGAAGAGTGAGAGGGAGTGTGGCGTGGGGACCTCACCCCCAATGTAGAGGCGAAGAGCTTATGACCCAGATTCAATTTATGTGCTGCGCAGGCTTTCCTACACACGATGTGGGATTAAATTGGATGCTCTTCGCTAATGCTTCCTTCGCTCGTTGCTGCAATCCTCTTCATCAAATCGACGCTATGCCTCGCTGCTTCTTTCGCAATTTCTGGTGCAGAGGTCTTCGTGAACTGAATCCACTTTGATTTAAGGCAGTAGCAGGTCAAATGGTGGCTAGGGATAGGCAAGCAACATCGGAGAAGATGGTGGCGATGGTGGGCGTCCGACGAAGACCTGAGAAACAAAATACAATCTCGCAGCCCAATTAAACTTGCTCAAAAGCTTCACCGTGTGGAGGCGAGTGCAGTGGTGTTTGTGATTTGGTGAGAGGGTGTGTGTGGCAGTGTAGCAAAGTCGGAGAAGGTGAGGTGATGGTGGGTGGTTTGACAAGGGGATGGAGTGGTCAAAGCCCTCAATAAGTTAAGGGGTTTTGGTGGCGAGGTCGAGACGAAGGTAGTAGTGGTGGCGATTTGTTGTTTGAGTGTGTGTGTTGGCTGCACGGCCTCGGTGGAGGTGTGACCAACGTTGGAGAAGACGAAGGAGGAGATGGTGGTGCGGTAGTCGAATCGAAGTCTAAAGGGCTAATTCCTAATCTAGGGAAAGTGACAAAGGGATATGACCTAATTATTGGACGAATAGGGGATGGAGTGTTAGTCGCTCTAAATCGAATTTTAAAATTGTTGCGTTGCAGTATAGGTTGAATTAGTGCAAAAAGCAAATATAATTTTGTACTTGAATGGAAGTCCGAGGTCGAACACAATGAGCAATTAGCAGAATAATTCTCAAGATTGCAATTCAAGCACAATATAAGCAATTTATAATAGAACTCCAAACAATAATGATTTATAAATGAAAACAAATGTCAAATAGTGCAAAAAGAATGGGGTAAAATGGTGATTTGAATCACCAGTTGTCCCTCACAATAATATCAAATATCTCAACAGTATCAATCAATTTAAGTCCACGTAGGATAAGTGCACGGTGCACTCCCTTCAGAGATCAGACTATGGAATTCTCAACCAGATGACTTAACCGTCCAACTGCTACAGTGCCAAGAGGGCACCCTTCCCTTGTTGGTGCTAGTGCACCACGACCATTTATTTTGATGATAACAAAACACGTGTTATTTAACATTTGCATTTGAAGTCTTAAATTTTAGGATATTTGCAAATGGAGACGTGTTTAGATGGAGTTTGAGCTCTCTTTCACGGCGGATTGGAAGAGCTTGATAGAGGAGAAGGAGCTTCGTGAGGAGCGAAAGCTTGAAGAAGGAAGGAGATGAAGAATATGATAGATTTCCCTTCTTGTTCATTGTAATTTGTACTTTGTTCTTTTGTTGCTCTTTATTTTATCTCTTAGTAGCATGTTAAAGAGTCTCAAAGTACCCTTAAGGTAGTCCTAGGAATACTTGCACAACCTTAGGATACTTAGGTTTCCTGTAGAGAACTTAGAAAACAAAAATAGGGTTCTGACAGCATAATCGGACGTCTAATCTGAAAATCAGATGTTTGATAGTGACTTTTAAGACGTTTGACTATTGACTCAGACATCCAATAACTTAAGCTGGACTTAAAAGGTTCTGTTTGATGAAATCAGACGACCAGATCTTAGTCTAAACGTCTTAAAAGACGTCTAATGGTTGTGCCAGATGTCCAATTAGTGAAACGTTGGCTAAGAAACTAAACGTTAAGGAAAATAACCATTAGGCTTCTATCAGACGTTCGTAGAGGACCTCAAACGTCTGATTTTTTACCGTTAAGCCTCATTATGAGCCAAAATCACCTTTGTCAGATTTTCTAGCTGTTAACCTATCTTGGGAATCCATTCTCGCAGTACAATAGGGTTCCAGACATCCAGACCTAGTGCCAGACGTCCTGTATGTCGTTTGATGGCCTTACACTAAAACCCTGTTTAGGTCTGAACAAATTCAGAAAGGAAACCCTCCTAAAATCAAACGTCTGACTTAGTTCTCAAACGTCTTAAATTAGTTTTCCAGACATCTGATACTTGGACTAGAGGTCTGATATGATTCTGATTACGACCTGTTTTGCCTTGGGTTCAACCCCAACAGCTATGGAAGCCATCTAAGGCCTTCCAAAGCCTTCCTAGACCCTCTATAAATAGAGAAGGACCCTTGCCTTGCAAACACACACCAAGCAACACACTTTCCACATCTTTTGTGTCCAAGAGAAGCAGAAGAAGCTCTAGCTCTCCAAGCATTTCTTCCACATCTAGAGAGCTTCAATCCAGTTGTGCGCTCACTCTCACTCTGTGATTACAAGAGTGACGAAGTGCCACCGCGTGGTTCACGCACCCGCGTCGTCACGTCGACGCACTCCCACCAAAGGGAAGTTCCCTGATGAGAGCCTCATCATCAGCCATAACTAGCTCATTTTGTCATAATAAAGAGAATAAAAGCTCCTGCATGACTAAGAAGAGGGCTTAATTGGAGGAATAAGTGTTCTGAGAAGAAAACATGAAATAAAGGTTAAAATTGTAATTTTACCATTGTAGTACATAAACGGAATTTCTTAGAGACAAGAAATAGGTCAAATGGTATAAATGAGATAAAAAGTGGGTTGAATCAATCAGAAATGGGTTCATGTGCAATCCAGGAATTAAATGACATTTGGTAACCCTAAAACAGACCCGCTTAATTCAACAAGGTTCTGGTCAGGATAAAAATCAAGTAAACCCTCTAAAAATCATGGAAAAATATCCCTTAGGGTTTAGAACATTCAATTTGGCCTTTGGAACCTAGTTTGACCTAGATTAGGGTCCAAGCTCATCAATTGACCTAATTTGGATTTTTACGCAAAATGTCTAGTCAAACGTGGTCAAACCTAAAATCCAACTTCACCATTGGATTCCTTAGGTCCAAATTAGGTTTTTACCAAAATTTAGACCTAAGGGGAGGTCATCTTGACCTACTTTGCAATTTAGTACACCCAAGCACATTTTGGTCCCTATCTTTTGAAAACCATCACATAGAACCCCCTAGCTTCCTCACCAATCTTACAATCAGGTCCCTCCTCCATTATTGGGGAGAGATCCCACTCTGGCGAGGATTAGAGAGGGAATACTCTCAGATCCCTCAGAGATCTCCTCCCAGAAATGGAAGGGAGATTCTCTAAGGAATCCCCTTCCATCTGAGCCCGATCATGATCCCAGATTTGCACCCAATCTCTCGTGCGAACGCACGAGGGATTTGGGTATCTAACCACCTTCCATCTCCGACGAGATGTCGGCAACAGAAGGCGTGCCCTCCACGCACCAGAAGCACGGCCAGCACCTACAAATTAAACCCTAACTCCGACTGCACCTCCTCAGCTCGACTTGGCCGGAATTCCACCTCAAATTCTTCTCCTTCTTCGGCCAAGAGGTCTAGCGAGCTCCAGCCCCCCTCCTCTTCCTCTTCACTCTTCCACAAAACCAGTGGCAGAGCCGTCTTCCTCATCCTCCTCCACGTCGCGCAACACCCGCGCACCCTGCCCTAGCCCCGTCGTTGCCGCCGTCTTCCACCACTGGGCGCTTTCTTCTCCAGTGACAGCAAGTATTGTCGCCCGCCTCCTCGTCCCCTTCGTCCCTTTAGTTAGGTTAAAACCATTCTTCTCTACCCCCTCTTTCATCTCCCTCATTTTATTTCATCAAAAACCCCTCGACCACCGCTGTTCACCATCACCTTCTTCATCTTCGGCCACCCTCCGGTGAGACGCTCCCGTCGCTCCGCAGCCCCACACGCCTCGCCGACCATCTCATAACCTCCGCCTCATCTCACAGAGTAACCTACGCTAATCCACAGTCCCGCTACGCCTCCACAATAGTCCCTTGAACTCACCCATCCATCCGGCCACAGGGCGACCTAGGCACGCACGCCTAGGCCGCCCCGCGGCCTGCCACCTAGTGCTTCACCTTCTTCGTGACACGGCGAAGGTCCCTCAGTGATCTGATTAAGACGAGAGGCTCCTTTTGTGTCTGACAGATCTCAAGCTTCGGCCGCCATTGACGTCGACTCGAGGAAGCTCCACACTTGCTCCAGGCTTCAAGACTGCAAGATTCCAGGAGCAGCTAACTCGGGCAGGTCTTGCGAAGACAAGGGGTCCTGCAAGAGGCGCTATAGAGTCCACAGTAGTGGCAGCTGCAGAAAAGATTTCTGCGGGTGCACGCGAGCGAAGGCAGCAACCATTAGTCCCACATCGGTAACTTACAAAGTGCTGGCATGGTTTATAATGTTTTTGTGATATGGGCTTAGTGCCTCCGAATGCACTTAGGGTGAGGTCCCTCACCTATCTCACTGCTCCTCGTCCGTGGTTTCACCTCACGGATCTGGCGCGATCCGACCCAACCCTGTCCTGAGCACACCTCGCGCACCACCCCCACGCCAATGCGCCTGGTCACGGGCACACGATTTGACCCGTTTATTCAGCTCTGGGAGAGCATGTTGATGAGTGGTTTACACAGAGAGATAGACGCGCGGGTGTGGGTAGAGGGTTAGGTTTTGCTTTGCTGTGGTTGTGCAGGGAAGGAAGAAAGAAGGAAGGAGTGAAGCCAACACTTAGCCGCTGCAAGCAGAGGAAGAAAGAAGGAAGGAGGCTCTGCCAAGGGAGAAAGGCAAGGCAGAAAAGAAGAAACACCAAGGAAAATGGAACTGAAGAAGAAGAAGGAAGGAAGCCTTCGCAGAAGCAAAAAGAAGAGGAACTGAAGGCAAAATGGAAGCAAGGAAGAAGAATAACCGTAGAGAGAAAGATACTGCAGGAGAAGAAAGAAGCAAGGCAGAAGAAAATAAGAAGAAAAGCAAGGCACTGCAGAGAAAGAAGAAGCACAAAGAAGAAGAAAGGAAGAAAAATAAGAGAGGGGAAATATCTTTTAAGACGTCTGATCCCATGATCAAACGTCCAATTCTTTCTTTTTACCTCAATTACTTTTCAAACTCATGCATTTATATTTGAATTAAAGTTTTGAGTAATTAAATTGTTCAATTACATTCTTGAGATTAGTAGTAAATTCCAATTGCTCCCTGTGTTCGACCTCGGATACTCCAATTTTCGAGTAATAAAACTTTTATTTTTTGACGACGCTTGATCTCCTATACTATGACATAATTAACTGTTAAAACATGATCAAGTTTCGCACGTCAACATTCCCTTGCCTATAGTAGCTAGATTTAACCATATACTTTGTGGCTCTATAGGTTGTATTGTATTTTGTCTTCGCTTGTGTTGGGTATTCACTTTGCGAATTCCCGTCTCCATCGAGGGACAAAATACTCCTCGTGAAGAGGGGTGGTTTTGAGGTACGCTACCTCAAGTATAAAGTAGCATGGTTGTACTGAGGTTGAACTATCCTCGTTTTCAGTAGTTTGTTTAGTGGATTTGATCGACTTTGTCGATCGAAAAATTCTAACTCGAAAGGGTTAGGTGATGGTTTTTACCCGGTTTGGGTTTCCACCTAAAAATCTCTTGTGCCTTTTTGTGATTGCTTATTTTTGTAAGATTGTTTATTTTAATTCCCCATTTTTTACGTCACGCATATCTCATCCCCTCCCGTAGGAAATTACATCCCCTTCCTTCCCTTTCTCTCTTCTTTTGCTTCCTTAAGCTCCACAGAAGGCACAACACGGAGCTCAGGAACACCAGCAGAGGCGAAGGCCTCCCTCAAAGATCACTAAGTGTTGAGTGGAGGGCGACAGAGCAAACCCCCCTCTCCTCTCTCTTTCTCTCTCAGAATCAAGCAAACCAAACTAGACCTGGGTATCCAGACCAAGGCCCAGACCCACGAGGCGTGAGCGTGGGTGAGGGGTGTGCGTGTGGGGACCTCACCCCCTATGCCTACCGAGGCGATAAGCCATAAGCACAAATCCAATTTATATGCTATGGAGGGGTTTGCTCTAGTCAATGTGGGACTATCCCACAGAGATTCAACACACACGGCTGCAGGTGAATACCTTGCTCGATTGAGGTAGCAGCTGAGGTTATGACGCTTAATTGCAGTACTGGAGACCTGGCTGGAGCTTCTCCACGCAACCTGGGCATAACACTTGGGATGTGTGCAGCTTTGAACATGATGGACAGGGCGGTGAAGATGGTAGTGGTGGCGGAGACCGGCGAGAAACCTGAAGCCACGAGAACGACTTTGCGGCCACGTCAAACAGACTCAGAAGGATCGCCGTGGGTTGGCGAGTGCGGTGTGTGTGCAACGAATGGTGCGAGTGATGGTGGAGGCCTGACGACCTCGAGAAGGTGGTGCGTAGGTGGTGGTGTTCGGTGGCACTGAGGAGAGGCCAATAGCCTCAATAACCAGTGGGCTTTTGCTCTCTGGGACACGGTAGTGCTAATGGGTGTAGTGGCGAGGTGAATGGTGGTCTGTGGAGTGTGGGCGAACTCGTCGGAGTCCTGCCAGAGGCAGAGAAGACGGAGGTGCAGGAGGGTGATGCAGTGGTCGGAGGTGCGATGTGAGTGCGGGAAAAGGATGTAGAGAGATAGAGAAAGGGATAGAGATACCTAGTGACGAGGTAAAGAGGTGAAGGCAGCCGGTTGTGGTAGACCGACACAGAAGGAGGAGAAGATGGCGAGATGACGATGATGAAATAGGTGGAGGTACGCCCTTGCTTTGGCCGGGGAGGGTCGCGACGAGGAGAGGAGTACGATAAGCCGACCAATTTGGTCGGTCGACGGATGAAGGAGGAGTATTGAAGAAGGTCGTCGGAGCAGCGGTCTTGAAGGCTGGAGGAAGGGGAATAGGGGGCTTTTGACTCTCCAAGATTTGCTGAAAAATTTGGTCGAGCCTTGGGGATCCTTACATAGGCCTCAGGGATCGGTTAGAGCTTGGGAAGCAAGTTTCCTAAACCTGGCTCGCCGAAGTTGGAAACTTAAAGATACCCGAATCTCATGCATTTGCATGAGAGATTGGGAAGGCTTTGGGGCTTAAGATCGGATTCAATAGAAAGAGGGCCTCTCAAGGAATCTCCCTTCCAATTTTGGAAGGGATTGATTGATTAGAGGAGTTCTCTTCAATCAAAGGTCATCGGAGTTGTAGGAATAGGATTTCAGGGTGGCAGGGACCTTTTTGTGAGTAAGATGATAAAGTTGCGGGGCTATTTGTAAAAAATTCAAAAGTTAGGCACATGTGTGAGAGAAAAGAATTAGACAAGAACAAATTACAAACTAGGTCAAGATGATCTCAGATTGGGCCCAAATTTTGGTACAAAACCTAATTTGGACCTAAAGAATCCAATGGTGAAATTGGATTTTGATTTTGACCTAGTTTGACTGGGTAATTTATGCAAAAATCCAAATTAGGGCAAAAGTCTGTCTGTGGTTTTATTTTGGGTCAAGACAGGTTCTGATGGTCAAATTGAAGGTACCAAACCCTAGATAATATTTTTCTATGAATTTTAGAGGGTTTAGGTGAATTTTATCCTGACCAGAACCTCAGTTAATTAAGTGGGTCTATTTTTAGGGTTTCGGAAGTCATTTAATTCTCAAAACACAAAAAATCCTTTTCTGTCTGTTTTAACGTAGTTGTTAGACTCTTAAGATCATTTCATCCTTAATTAACCCCTGAGGAAACCTATGATTGTTCTACATTCAAGATATGATGGTAAAATTACAGTTTAACCCTGGTTTCTTGTATCACTGTAAAAGAATTTGCAATGAATTATGGCCTTCTGATGATGATGTAGGAGCATTTAATGACTTAATCAGATCAAATTGAACTAGTTATGGCTTATGATGGTGTTCCCATCATGGAGTCCAAGGCGGCTTGGCTCACCGGCGCCGTGAACGAAGAAACCTCTAGCGATGAGAAACACGACGAGGAAAGGGGGAGACAACCTCCACTATGGCCAGCGAGAGGTGGAAGAGAGGGAGAATGAAGGAGGGCCGACCAATTTGACCATTGGCCGACCATAGGACGATGGTGTTGACTCGGATAGGTTGTGTTAATGTGGTGATTTAATCGTTGAGATGAGTATAGTGGTTAAGCTAAATCGAGCCTAACCATCTTTTTACGAAATTTTTAACCTGGCCTACTTGATTTTATCTTGGTCACTTTTAGGCCCAGGGTCGAACTCAGGGAAACGGGATTAGAGGTGAATAAGTTTCTACGCCTTTCCTACAACAAATCTCTTCCGTTTGTTTATTATGTTTTTGGTGTTTTTTTTTCTATTTAAGATTTTTTTCTGATAATTTTTGTCCTTGAGGTATGGTGTAGACCCGGATAGGTTGTGTTAATATGGTGATTTAATCGTTGAAATGAATATAGTGGTTAACCTAAATCGAGCCTAACCATCTTTTTACAAAATTTTTAACCTGGCCTACTTGATTTTATCTTGGTCACTTTTAGGCCCAGGGTCGAACTAAGGGAAGCGGGATTAGAGGTGAATAAGTTTCTACAACTTTCCTACAACGAATCTCTTCCGTTCGTTTGTTATGTTTTTGGTGTTTTTTCTATTTAATATTTTTTTCTGATAATTTTTATCCTTGAGGTACACCCTCAAAATCAGGTTCTTGGCTTTGAGCCAAATTAGGATTTCAAAACTGGTCTTGTTATTCGCAAGACTGAGTACCTGCAAGTCAAGGATTATCTTTTCTCTTTTGTATATTTTTTTATCTTTTTAATGGCAGGAAAGAGAAATAGAAATAAGGTAAATATAGTATATATATATATGTATATATATTATATATGTATATAGGGGTGGGGGTGGAGGTGAAAATAGCGTGTAGCACGGTGTCGAGTTGATCATCGTCTAGGGAGACGCAACCAACAGGACGAAGTGCCGCGTGGAGTGTAGGATGGATGGGTGGAAGATGTGTGCGAAGATGCTTTCTGTACACGTGTTCGAGGAATATCAGTAACTGGTGCAGATATTCCCGAGATACAACGTGTGGTAGGTGATATGAAAAAATATATATATATATGTATATATGTAAATATATATCTATATGTATATATATAGATATGGTTATAATTATATAGGTTTATTTGTAGTTATATATGTATATATATATGTATATGTATATATATATAGATATGTAAATATATATATAGATAGATGTATGTATGTGTGTGTGTGTATATATATATATATATATAGTTATTTATAGTTATAGATATATATATGTATATATGTATGTATATTTGTATATATATGTGTGTGTGTGTGTGTATATATATATATATATTTATACGTATATATATATATGTATATATGTAAATATAGATGTATATATATATATATATATATATGTATGTATGTATGTATGTATGTACATATACTTATATATAATTTTATAGGTACTAATATGTGTATATATATATATATATATATATATATATATATATATATAGATGTGTATATATATATATATATATATAGGTGTATATATATATAAGTATGTATATAGGCCTGTACAAGTGAGAGTGTGTGTGTACGAGAGTGTGTGTGTGTGTGTATGTGTCTGTGGGAGGGAGTGAGAGAGCGAGCGTCTGCTGGAGTGAAGAAGGCGCGGGTGAGTTAAGCTGTCTGGGTGCAGCGGCCGACGTCTGATGGCCAACGTGCAGGCGCAGGCGCATAGGCACGAAGATGCGCGTGCACGCTGGAGGGAGTGGGCACGAGGGAGGGACCGCAGTGACCACGCTGCGTGCTGAGGGGAATGCGGGCGAAGAAGTGGGTGCTAGGGAGACGCG
The DNA here is from genome assembly GCA_037157565.1 of Thalassia testudinum. Classification (NCBI taxonomy): domain Eukaryota; kingdom Viridiplantae; phylum Streptophyta; class Magnoliopsida; order Alismatales; family Hydrocharitaceae; genus Thalassia; species Thalassia testudinum. The sequence continues at coordinate 17,227,792 of JAZHRO010000026.1, read as the reverse complement.
GGCGCAGACGGGTGCAGGCGCTGGGGTACACGAGAGCCGGTGCGCGGACGGGCTGGTGACGGTTGCGGCGCGGAGAGAGAGCGCACGGTGACCGGATAAGTGGGAAGCTTTCTGGTCACCACACTGTAGCTGCAGTGTCGCACTCTCTAGCGTGAACAGTAGCTACAGTGCGCGCTCGGCTCGCGCGACCGACTGTGGCCTATTTTGCGTGTGCGGGCACTGTGGAGCACGCCTGCGCGTGCGGATAGAGCTGCGCCGGCTGCTGCTGGGGTGCGCGGTGGCTTGCGCGCGTGGAAGGAGAGTCTGGTGCTGTGCTTGAGCTTCAAAGCTTGAATCCTGTGGCAATGGCGGAAATGGCTGGAACGACGAAATCAGAAAGGAGAACCACCATGCCCACCGTCTCTTTGATGAGCTGGGCGGTGGTGGGACTCACAGTGATGGTTGTGTACCACTGTGAGCTGCTCCTGCCCGCAATGTAGCTCTTCAGGAGGAAGAGAGGTTGCGTATGGAGGGGAGAGGGGAGGAGACGGCCTGGAGAAGGAAAGTTGCTATCTGTTGGACCAGGCCCAGCCGCAAGGAAGATGGCTATGCCCTTTTTAAAGAGGAAGGAGGCAAGCATAGCCATGCCCTGGGCTGTGCATGCGGCTGGCAGGGCAAGCTTGTTGTAGAGAATGGCGCGAAGAAGAGCTGCCATGCCCTGTAGCTGCGTGGAGAAATTCAAAGCCAAATAAAAATAAAAATAAAGATAGTGAATTTTCGAGGCAACACTTTAGGAATACGTTAATTTCAGGGCCATTTTATTCACTCTCCTTCCCTCTCAAATAAATGCATGCATGCGTTTATTTTTACGAATACGATAATGGCTACCTAATGTACACTGACAATGCTTGGAAATAGCACAAGATGGCACAATTGTTGGTGCATTTTTGCTGTGCAATCATACCCCCATCCTATCTTTTCCTAGTCCCTAGCAAAACAATTTGTACTATATTTAGAAATGATCTTAAGCTGAAGATTTTCTTCTGAGGCGACATAAGTGTGTCTATTTGTTGGATATTGTGAGAACCAATTGTAGAGAAGACTACCAGTACATTAAGTCTTACATGACATAGACCATCTCTCAACTGACCTGGACTCTTGATATTTAAACCTTAAGTACAATTTCCAGGACCCAGGAGGTTTTTGCAGTACTCGAGAGCTCAAGAGATTATGGCTTGTGCTTAGTGAAGGATCAAGACTGATCAGATGAACCTTAAGACTCAAGCCCAGGGTTTCACGAATTTTTAAGTGCAGGTTGGTCCCAGTTTCAGCTCGTGTCTTTGGATTGACCCTTAAAAAGATGATGGAAAACTCAACTCCCATTTTATTACATTTGTGGCTCAAAGAAAATAGGGTATTTGTAACTTGCCCTGAAGAACTTTTGTAGGGTGAAGACTTTACAGACATTTGTGAGATATAATAACTTATTTGCATCTTTTTTTTTTTGAAACACGTGTCAGTATATCTCTTACAACTGTATTTGGAGGAGCACACTTTTCTTTTGGTGGGAGAGTTCCTTTTTTGTGGAAAGAGTCTCTCCTAAACACACGACTAAAGCCTGGGATAAAGAGTCTACCTGCGCGCACAGGTAAGGACTCCACCTTCCCTAATGAACATTAGGGTTGGATCTTATGTTCACCTGGTCTTTCTTGATATGTGTAGTATTGAACCAAGATTACTTAGGCTCTCGAGTAGAAGCAAACCAACGGATCCTGTACTGGTGTCTCAGGTACAAGAATACGTCCTTAGTTAGGAGAGATTCCGATCTATCTTGTTAATGCTCAAGTGAATTAAGCCGAACCTGAGCGAATCAAGCTTTTGTGGCCTGGAAAGTCTTCAAAACAGTGGTTGAATATCCATAAACACTTATTGTATTTTTGTTTCAGCCTTCAGATCATTACTAAACACCATTTTTTTTTTTTACATATTTATAGATAGGTGGAAACTGCATGATACCCTAAAATACCTAGATCCTAAGGATGCCTATCCACCTCCTCATGCCAAACGATGCTATGTCCTCATATGCATGCAGGGTAGGGTAGAGGAAGGACGAAAGATCGGGTAATGAGAGCTGAGGTGCAGGGTATACAGCAGGGTGGTAGGGTGGGTGGATGGTGGGTGGTGAAGTGAAAAGTGATGTGAGCGTGATGGGGGTGAAGTGTTGTTGGGGTGCCTCCCAACGAGCGCTGAATTTAACGTGCCCAGCTGGACTCAGAATGAGGCACAACGTTAGTTACCCTCCAGCAGGGCAACAGTTTCTCCAATGAGGGCAAGTTCATGAGTAAGGTAGGGTTTCAAATGCTACCCATTGACCATAAATTTATGCCTAGATTTGGGATCTTCAATCTCAATGGCCCCATTGGGAAATGGTCTCGAGACCAAGAAAGGACCAGTCCATTTGGACTTCAGTTTCCCAGGAAAGAATTTGAGCCGGGCATTGTAGAGCCAAACTTGCTGAGACGACTCGAATTCTTTTCGCCGAATACGGCCGTCGTGAAAAGCCTTAGTGCGTTGCTTGAAAGTTAAGGCAGAATCATAGGCTTCACGACAGAGCTCTTCCAACTCCTGGAGTTGGAGTTTCCTTTCTTGACCACACAAGTCTGCGTCGAGGTTACATTGGCAAACCGCCCAATAAGTGCGAAGTTCCAACTCCACGGGCAAATGACAAGGCTTCCTATAAACGATTCTATAAGGAGACATACCAAGGGGAGCCTTGAAGGCGGTCCGATACACCCAAAGTGCATCAATCAGCTTGTCGGACCAATCCATACGGTTAGGCCGAACCATTTTCTAGAGAATTTGCTTCATTTGCCTGTTCGACACCTTTGCCTAGCCATTCGTCTGAGGATGATACGAAGATGCGATACAATGGTGGACTCCGTATTTCCTCAGAAGTGCCTGAAAAGAAGCATGGGTAAAGTGGCTTCCTCCATCCGAGATAATGTCTCGAGGGATCCCAAATCACGCAAAAATGTAGTCTTTGACAAATCGAGTGGATATAACATGGTCTGCACGGTGCGTGGGAATAGCTTCAATCCATTTCAAAACATAATCAACAGCCACGTGGATAAATTCAAAGCCATTGGAAGGAGGGAAGGGACCCATGAAATCAATTCCCCAAATGTCGAAGATTTCCGCAACTAGGATGGGTTGCAAGGGCATCATGTCACGACGTGACATTGATCCTAACGACTAGCACCTAGTGCAATGTTTGGCATAATTGTGTGCATCCTGGTGAAGGGTGGGCCAAAAGAAACCGCACTGCAACACCTTAGCTGCAATTTTTCTCCCAGAGAAATGGCCTCCGCAGGCCTGATTATGGCAGAAGGATAGCAGATTGGGGAATTCGCTGTCAGGAATACAGCGACAGATGATTTGATCAGCACCTATTCGAAAAAGAAGTGGATTTTCCCAGAAATAATACTTTGCTTTTGCCATGAGATGCTCGTGCTGGTTTTTAGGCCAGCCACGTGGAAGGGATCCAGAAGTAAGGTAATTGGCAATATCGGCATACCAAGGTCCACCTGCCACATTAATTGCCAATAAGTGCTCATCAGGAAAAATCTCATTAATCGGCAGAGTAAGCCCAATATGGTCAGCGTCCAGTATAGAAAGATGATCAGCCACAACATTCTGGCTCCGGCCTTATCGCGGATCTCAATTTCAAATTCTTGGAGTAGAAGGATCCAACGAATCAGTCTAGGCTTGGCATCCTTCTTGTGCATGAGATGGCGAATGGCCGCGTGATCAGTCAAATCAATAACATGTGAGCCTAGAGGGTAAGAGCAGAATTTCTCTAACACAAAGATGATCGCCAGTAGTACTTTCTCAGTGGTAGTATAAATACACTGGGCCTCGTCCAACATCTTACTGGCGTAGTACACCACGAAGGGGTGTCTATCACGTCTTTGTCCCAGGATGGCTCCGACTGCAAGGTCGGAAGCGTCACACATGAGTTCAAAGTCAAGGGACCAATCAGGTGGCTGGAGAACAGGGGACTTGGTGACAGCATTACGCAGCTGCGTGAATGCTCGTATGCAGTCGGGGCCCATATCGAAGGGTACGTCGGTCGATAGGAGATGAGTTAAAGGTCGAGAAATCTTGGAGAAATCTTTGATGAATCTCCTATAGAAACTGATGTGTCCCAGGAAGGAGCAGATTTGTTTGATAGAGCCAAGCACAGGTAAATCAGCAATTACATCAAGCTTAGCTCTGTCAACCTCGATACCCCTATCGGAGATGATATGCCTGAGAACAATTCCCTCGTGTACCATAAAATGACTTTTCTTCCAGGAAAGCACGAGGTTTACATCAATACATCTCCTAAGGATACGGGTCAAGTTGGCAAGACAGTCATCGAAAGATGGTCCAAAGATCGAGAAGTCATCCATGAATACCTCGAGAAAGTCACCCACCATGTCATGGAATATCGCCAGCAACATCTCTGGAAAGTTGCTGGCACGTTACAAAGTTCGAACGGCATCCTTCTAAATGCAAAGGTGCCGAAGGGGCAGGTAAAAGTGGTTTTCTCTTGGTCTCGGGGGTCAATTGCCACCTGGTTATATCTTGAGAATCCATCCAGGAAACAAAAAAATTTATTTCCCGCTAACCGCTCCAGGATTTGGTCAAAGAAAGGTAGCGGAAAGTGATCTTTCTTATTTGCAGCTTTAAGTTTCCTATAATCTACACACACTCTCCAAGATGTAGGAGTGCGTGTAGGGATGAATTCGCCCCTGTTATTGACACGGATGGTGAGTCCCACCTTTGTAGGCACGACGTGAATCAGACTCACCCAGGGGCTATCGCTGATCGGGTAGATTATACCCTCATCCAACCACTTAATAATTTCCTTCTCAACGACCTCCCGCATGTTAGGGTTGAGACGTCGCTGCATCTCGCGGGAAGGTCGAGCCTCCTCCTCCGTATATATACGGTGAGTGCAATAGGAGGGGCTAACGCCAGTTAAGTCTGATAAAGACCATCCAATGGCTGCCTTGTGTTCCATAAGGATCTTCGTTAGTTTGCACTCTTGCTCCCTGGTCAATTTTGAACTGATGATTACGAGGAGCATTTCATTTGGTCCCAAGAAAACATACTTAAGTGTATGAGGCAGCTCTTTCATCTCGGGAGTGGATGGTGAAAGATCTGGCATTTCTTGGGATGAGAGTGTCCCAGGCAGATCGGAAAACAAGTCAGGACAAAGAAGTTGGCCCTCAGATTGGCCAAGAAGAGGGGCTTTTTGGATAGATGGATCCAAAAAGGAATTGCCCCAGTGAGTAGTATATGGGCTCAAGGTACCAGTGTGGAGTTGCAACTTCGCCTGATTTGGAGAGAAAGAAAGGGCAATCCGATCTTCAAGAGTGTGGATCGACGGTGAGTAGCCCGGATATGACTCAGACCACGAGGTATGGGAAGCGGAGAAAACCTCGTCAAAAGTCTAGTCAGGGGAAGGTACGGGAATAGGGAGGGATGGGGGAACGTCACAATATGTGTCGGTTAGGCAATCGTCAGTGTTTAAAGGCAGTCTGCAGCAGTCAAAATAGGTCCCAATTAGTCCGATACACGCATTGACGGCCATGTCCTTGTCAGACGTGTCATCCTCGATACAATCGCAATCAAACTTCTTGGCTGCCTTGAAGATGTTAAGCTTGAGCTTCTCAGATCCAACGGCAATCTCAATACAGCCCGACTCGCTGTCGATATGGGCGCAGGCTGTGGCCAAGAAAGGTCGACCAAGGATGATCGGACAATCAGAAAGTGAGCTAGGAACTTCCATACCTAAAATAAGAAAGTCAACAGGAAAACAGAGACTGTTGACCCTAACCACTACGTCTTCCACCACACCCTTTGGAATTTTGACAGAACGATCTACCAACTATAACATGACAGGGGTGGGTTTCAGATTTCCCAAGGAAAATTTTTTGGGCATGATGGTTGGTATAAGATTGATGGAAGATCCAAGATCAAGCAGGGAACGGTTGGAATTGCAGCCTTGGATGCTACATGAAATAGGCGGTGTGCCCGGATCTTTCTTCTTCGGTGGTAGATTTGAAAGTATAGCACAACTCGCATGAGGTGAGAGAACCACCGGATTCTTAGTTTTCTTTGACTGTCGCCTGGGTGTTGTGTAGTCTTTGAAAAATCGAGCGACAATAGGTATTTGGTCGATAGCCTCTAGCAGGGGTACCTTGATTTCAACATCCCTGAATAAATTACGCAGGTTATCAAAGGCCTGCGTATCTTTCTTCTTTCCTTTTGGCTCCCTAAGTAGAGCCTCAGGGAATGAGACTGATTCTGGCACTAATTTGGGTGTATCGTCCTCTCGCAAATGCGATGCGCATCCCGAATGAGAGGGCGATGAAGAAGACGGGCAAAGATCAGGTCGATGCAGATCGATGACCTGCTTACCGCTGCCCCTGAGAAGGTCGTACCTGTGGTTGAGGGCCACGGGGTACGAAATTTCATGGGTTGGTAACAGGTTGGGCTAGAAGAGTGCCCTCAGATCGAGTCGCCATGCGTAGTTGACTGATCTCAGCATTATGCTGCGCCAATTGGTGCTGAAGAGAGGTCATGTTCTCTTCGTGGCACTTTGGCATTTCCATCATCATTCGCATCAATTTATCAAGAGGACTTGATGCATGTTTTGTTTGAGATACGCAAGGACCCTATGGCGGATTCGCCATAGGATTAGACTGGTCCCTTGGGGTGACGGATGCGGATGGTCGCATTGGTCCACCCACAGGGTTTTGGCGCTGCGGGTTGCTGGACCATGCGAACTTCGGATGATTTCGTCACCCTGGGTTATAAGTGGAAGAGAATGGGTTGTTCCCCAGGGCGCAAGCGTCTTCTATGCCAGAAGACGCGTCCGCATGTAAATATGCTTCCGAGCTTACGGAGGCCTGGTCCTCCGTGTCAAAATACTGGCTCGCAGAAGCCAGATCCACATGACTTACCGAATCGCTCGGCGTGACACTCGGTAAGGAAGGTCTTACGGGGTTTCTAGGGATAATCCTGGTGTTGGAAGAATTGGGATTGTGACGAAGTGGTGTGGTGGGGGTGTTTTCCATAGAGCGGGCGGGGTTGGCCAGAAGCTTGTTTAGCTTCTTGTGCACGACGAAGACTTCATCCAATTTCTGTGCGATAAGGCTGAGATCTGTGGATGAATGGGAGGGTCCCGTGTCATCTTCGTGGACATTACGGGGCAGGCTGGTACGATTAAAGGCGACAATGGAGGCATTGTTCATTGAGTTTTCTCTCATATTTTCAGATAATTCGAATGATCCATTCTTGTCTTTATTCATGAAATTCCTTCCGCAGGAAGTGTTTGCAATTTGCTTCAAAGTCTCATTTAGCCCATAGTAGAAAATCTAGGCTATATGCCACTTTGGCAGACCATGATGCGAACACTTCCTGAGGAGGTCATTATATCTCTCCCATGCCTCATGAAACGGTTCGCCATTTTGTTGCGTAAAGGAAGTGATAGCACGGCGAAGCGCATTGGTTCACCCGATTGGGAAAAACTTTTTGAGAAACACCGTTCGCATCTCTTCCCAAGAGTGGATGGTTCTCCCAAGTGTGCGTAACCACTGCGACGCTTTATCCTGCAATGAAAACGGGAACATTTTCATGATGACTATTGGTAACTCGATATTTCTCAGTTTAACAGTTTCAACCAATCAGGTTAGGTCTTCCAAGTGGAGAAAGGGATCTTCACTTGCAAGACCATGGAAGTGAAAATTTATCAGGCCAATTACATTAGGTTCAATTCAAAGTCGTCCCCGCCCATGGGGACCCGAATTTGTCCTATGGTCTCTGTAGCAGTGGGATTCTGATAGGAGCTAAGAGACCTAGGCTCCTCCCATTCGAGAGGGTTCTGCATTTCCTCCAATGTTTCCCTAATAGCATCAATTTTTTCATTATACATTTCCATTTGGGCTTGGAGGCGGGTTATGGGATCCAAGGCTCCACCACCTGGTGGGTTTTGAGGGCGGTTTCCTCCCTCAGGATTTAGGGGTGGGTGTGCAGCCATGTTTGTGGAGGAGGAGGATGATTCGGCTTCTTTCCTAAAATTATCAGACAATTCAAATAATTCAGGGTTTTGTGATCTCCTCCCAAACATGCATTATCGCAGGAAGAATTGGGGAGATAAGAAGGGAACATGAGATGAGAGAAATGACGCCGCAAAGGTACAGGTGATGACAAATTAATACAATCAAATTCCTAACCTCTATAGTGTGCCCTTAGACCTAAAGATCTAACTTACCTACTATCACGACCTCCGGGCCACCGGGCATCGCGGAACCACCGGGCCAGATTGAAAGGTTGTTTGCCCCAGTCTTAGACACTCGATAACATGCGGGAACCCTCACCAGCACGTAAGCGCTGCACGCAGGTAGTTATACCTCTAATCCTTAATAAGGGTCAAGTTGCTACCAGTTTTAGTTAGAGGCTTAGGATCAAGTGCTTCTGAAATGTGAAGGGCGTTATTTACGGGTAATGCCCAAGTGGTTGATTTTATAAAGTGTGTAAACCAAGCATGCAACGGGGAAATCTTCCCGAATTGAAGTTTTAATTGGTGATGATTTTTAGAGTTTCAGCCTTAAGTAGTATGGATTTTAGGATTTCGCTGAATTACCAATTCAACCAATCTCCGGGTTTTGAGAGAATACAAGTTTTTTTCTAAGCCCAACAAACCCTTCTTCAATGTCAGTTGGTTAATGCATGCTAAAATGCAATGGGCTTCCCTAGATGGAGACTTCTATGTGTGGATGCACGAGTCAATTTTAGATTAGTGTGAAAGGGAGCCAAAGCACTTTAATTCAAGTGCTCCCAATCACCAAAATGATGTTCCACACACAAGGCTCAATTATAAGATAAAGAAAATCAAATTGATGGGGTTGAAGTATTCGGGATCAAATCTTAGGCACGTGAAAGGTCGTGGTGGGGTTGGAATCAACTCAATTCCAAGTCTCCCCACCAAAAATGTGATCCCGAATTGCAAATAAATGAGGCAAAGAGGGATGACAATCAATCTATTTATTTTTGCCTCAAAGAATACTTCACACGGCGAAAGATTCAAGAATCAAGATTCTTGAATCTTCGCTATGCGAAGTTTGGCGGGAAATCCCAGGGCGGTGGGAGTGATGGCAAACAATCAAACAAGTGATTTTTAATCCACTTGGCCCAAGAGACCCAAGAAGTGTTTTTTTTGTTTTTTTTTTTTATCAAGGTGACAAGTTGACCTAAGTTGCTACGAAAGAGGGACCTACCTGTTCAGCAACGTGAGCGAAGCTAGTGCGGTGCCGACGACTTCACGCTCTCGTTCCCACCTTGGATCTGCCCACGTCTCCGACTTCGTCTGCCTGCGTTTTCTTTGCAACTGGTTCACCTGCACACCAACAAATAGAAACACCCGTGAAGAGAAGGGTGTGAAAAGAGAAAAATTAAAGGAATGGAGTAGAAACTTACCTGAATGCGCACTTCCCCGGCAACGGCGCCAGAAAAAAGTATGGTGTTAACTCTGATAGGTTATGTTAATATGGTGATTTAATCGTTGAAATGAGTATAGTGGTTAACCTAAATTGAGCCTAACCATCTTTTTACAAAATTTTTAACTTGGCCTACTTGATTTTACCTTGGTCACTTTTAGGCCCAGGGTCGAACTCAGGGAAGAAGGATTAGAGGTGAATAAGTTTCTATGCCTTTCCTACAACGAATCTCTTCCATTCGTTTATTATGTTTTTGGTGTTTTTTTTTCTATTTAAGATTTTTTTTCTGATAATTTTTGTCCTTGAGGTACACCCTCAAAATCAGGTTCTTGGCATTGAGCTAAATTAGGGTTCCAAAATTGGTATACTATTTGCAAGATCGAGTACCTGCAAGTCAAGGATTATCTTTTCTCTTTTATATATATTTTTTATCTTTTTAATAGCAGGAAAGAGAAATAGAAATAAGATAAATATAATATATATATATATTATGTATATATATAGGGGTAGGGGTGGAGGTGGAAATGGCATGTAGCACGGTGTCGAGTTGATTGTCGTCTAGGAAGACACAACCAACAGGACAAAGTGCTGCGTGGAGTGTTGGATGGATGGGTGGAAGGTGTGTGCGAAGACGCTTGCTGTACGAGGGTATCAGGGAAAATCAGCAACTGGTGCAGATATTCTCGCGATATAACGCGGGGTAGGTGATACGAAGGTAAGTATATATTTATATGTATATATATAGATAGGGTTATAGTTATATAGGTGTATATGTAGTTATATATATATATGTACATATATAGATATGTAAATATATATATAGATAGATGTATGTATATATATATATATTTATAATTAGATGTATAGGTATGTATATATAACTATATAGATATAGATATATATATGTATATATATATATATATTTATATATATAGTAATATATGTACAGAGATATATATATATATATATGTATATATATGTATATAGATATATTAGTATAAGTATCTATATATATATATATATATATATAGGTATTTATATCTATAGTTATATCTGTATATATGTATGTATATTTGTATATATATATATATATATGTATAAATATATGTGTATATATATGTATATATATATGTATATATACTTATACTTAGTTGTATAGGTAATAATATATGTATAGATATATCTATATATATATATAAGTATATAGTCCTGTACAAGTGAGTGAGTGTGTGTACACATGAGTGTATACAAGTGTGGTATGTGTGTGTGAGTGGGGTGTGTGTCTGTGAAAGAGAGAGAGAGAGAAAGAGCGTCTGCTGGAGGAAGAGGGTGCGGGTGTCTAAGCCGTCTGGAGGCTGCACCCGTCGTCTAATGACCCACGCGCAGGCACAGGCGCGCGAAGATGCGCACGCACGCTAGAGGCTGCAGGCGTGAGGGGAGAGTGTAGCGCAGCACGCTGCGGGCTGGAGTGACGTGGGCGAAGATGTGGATGCAGGAGCGGGCGGGTGCAGACGCGAGCACAGGCGCTGGAGCGGGCGCGGGGAGACACGCAGGCGCGGGCTGGTGGCGGTTGCAGCGCGGAGAGAGAGTGCACGGTGACTGGATAAGTGAGAAACTTTCCGGTCACCGCACTGTAGCTACAGTGTCGCGCTCTTTAGCGTGAACAGTAGCTATAGTGTGCGCTCGGTGCGGGCGACCGGCTGTGACCGGTTCTGCGTGCACGGGCGCTGCGAAGTGAGCCTGCGCGTGCGCAAGGTGATGGTGCCGGCTGCTGGCGTGCGCACGGAGGCTTGTGCGCTGCGTGGGGCAGTCAGTGCCTTGCTGCTGCTGCGGTTGAGCTTCAAAGCTAGACTCTGTGGAAATGGCGGGAAGGGCTGGAACGACGAAAACAGAGAGGTGAACCACCACGCCCACCGGCTCTTTGATGAGCTGGGCGGTGGTGGGACTCACAGTGGTAGTCGTGTACCACTGTGAGCTGCTCCTGCCCGCAGCGTAGCTCCTCAGTAAAAGAGGTGCTGCGTATGGAGGGGAGAGGGGAGGAGATGGCCTGGAGAAGGAAGGCTGCTGTGTGTGTTGTCTGGACCAGGCTCTCCTGCGCAAGGAAGCGAGGAGGGCTTTTTAAAGAGGGTGGAGGCAAGCTCAACCATGCCCTGGGCTGCGCATGGCTGAGCATGCGGCAGGCAGGGCATGCTATGGCAGAGAGTGGCGCAAAGAAGCAGCCATGCCCTGTAGCCGCGTGGAGAAGAAGAAATTCAAAGCCAAATAAAAAATGAAGATTGTGATTTTGCGATGCAGCACTTGAAGAATACGTTAATTTCAAGGCCAATTATTCACTTTCCTCCCCTCTCAAATAAATGCATCTATGGCACCTAATATGTACTGGCAATGCTTGGAAATAGCACAAGATGTTACAATTGTTGGTGTATTTTTGTTGTGCAATCAGACGATGAAGGAAGAAGGGCGCCGGAGCTACGGCGGAGGTGGTTGGAGAAGAGAAGTAGGTGTTTTTGGCCTGGAGCAGGGGTCAAATTAGTCGTGAAACTTCGTGGAGCTTTTATAGAGCTCAATTGCGAGCTCAATTTGGGGAAATTCGCGAGCAGGATTCGTGGATTTGGCATTTTTGATCCCCTGATTCTCGGAGTTCACTAGGGTTCTATGGTGCGAGTTAGGATTTGAGATCAAGTTCAATGGAAAGGGATCCTCTTCTTGATCAATCCCTCCATATTTGGAGGGATTTGATCAAGAAATCAGAGAGAAATCCAAGATTGAGTTCGTGTGGTTTGGGTTGAGGTTCTATTCACACTATTCATGGTGGTTGGGACCTAATTACAAAGATGATGAGAGAGTTAGGGGCCTTCTTGTGAGAAACTTGAAACCTAGGGGCTCGAGTGTATGAAACAGAGATCTTAGGGACTAAATTACATATTAGATCAATATGGACTCTAATTGGACCCAAATTTTGGTTTTAACTTAATTTCGGCCCAAGGAATCTAATGGTGCACTTAGATTTGAGTTTTGGTCATGTTTGACTGGGTAAATTGTAGAGAAGCCAAAATCAAGACAAATTCCCGTTTGAATCTCTATTCTAGGTCAAAATGGATTTAGATGGTCAAACCAATGGTGCCAAACCTTTTAGAATATTTTTCTATAAATTTAGGAGGCTTAGATTGATTTTATCCTGACTAGAACATTTCCAACTTAAGTAGGGTTGACAATTAGGGTTTTTGGTATTGCTTTTTGTCCTCGAAATGAAGGAAACCCTATTTCAGTCAATGTAGACCCACTTTTTGGGCTTTTATGATTAATTGACCTTTAAATAACCCTTGACTAACCCCATGGTTATTCTACATTTGTGATGTGCTGTTAAAATGGTAGAATTAACCTTGTTTTATCGTCTTTTTCTCAAATCAGATCAGAGTAGAGTTGTGGTCCTCAGGCGATCATTTAGAAGTATTTATCTCTTGATTCCAACCAATTCAAGTTAGTTATGATGAATGATGACGTTACCATCCGTTGTCGATGCTCCGCTCTTCATCGAGCAACCCTTAGCTCAACTGTTGGATCTTCATCCAACGACTGAGAGCACGCACGCTCAAAATTCAAAGTGCGACTCAAACACGTGCGTAGAATGTTAGTTGAGCACCTTATGGAGAGCAGTAAGCGCCTATTTGAATCGCATAAAGGGGGTCACAATTACACTAAACGCTCAGCATGTGAACTTTGCTCGTCGGATAGAAATTAAGTGACAGGCTACGCTTCACATGGTGCAGCGGATGATCAGAGTTTAGCACGTGCATGCTGATGAACGAATGAACGCGGATCGCGAGCCTTCAGTGCAAGTGAGTGCACAATTTGACGAAATCTCCATTGTCTGATCACAATCAGACAACCATGATCGAGCGCGCACGTTAAGTGCGCGATGAAGGCGTGGGCAACAGCGGACTTGATGCAATCTCAGCTGCACGATGGAGACCAAACATGCCCAATGCAGCCACATGGTAGACACACGTTGAGCGTGTAATGGAAGCACGATCTGAGCTCGATTTTGACGTAATTTGAGCCATTGATTAGCAAATGGACGGCTCTCATGGAACCCAGCTGGTTGGTGTGGTTAGGAGCCCTAAAATACCCATTTTGCCCCTCATTTTGCCTATATAAAGGGCCAAGGACCCCCCATTTTCATCAATCAATCCATTAAGCTCTCTTCCCCTCCATTTACACCTCAAAAATTCCTCCACTTCCAAGCTCCTAGCTGCCCCCTTACCACTGAAGGGATTGGTCGTTCTGCTCCCTCTAACACACTCCAAGGCCGCTGAAGTGCTCCTCACCGGAGCACCATCATTGCCCTCCTCTCTCTACTAATATCTACTCTTCTTTTATGCATTTCTAGCATAGTGTAAGGATGTCTTTAGAAACATTTCTATGTATGTGATATATTATTTGGATCTATCTTTCTCGATTCAAAAATTACAAAAAAAAATATTATTGTAGTACCATAACGCATAAATGATTTAGAACTTGATGTGAATGCAGTCGGTAGTATTCGCATTGTAGAGACCGTGCGCATGTACACACACACATTCACATTCATTATCTTCCTCTTGCATGCACACGTTGTTCACATTAACAACACTACTGGCAAGATGTATTTATGCCATTTGGAAACCGAACTGCATTTTTAAAGGCAAGTGAAATTAGAATCAATTCGCCAATTTCGCCTCCTTGAGATCAGTCGGGACTCAGTACGAGTTTCATTACAAATATTTTTGCTTAGGTTGTTACGCGACTATACTACAATGTAATCTAACCTATTTCGCATAACCCAATCTAACAACACACACTCCCCCTAAGCCTCAAACCCCTGGGGTTGTTTCACATCCACCTCTTCATATTGATCACCATATAAGAAGGCATCCTTAACATCCAACTAGGGTGGAGCATTGGGTTGAGCCTGACCCGGCCTAGCTAGAGCCCGAGAAAGCCCATCTTTTTTTTCAAGCCGTGGGTTCGGCCCAAGGCCCGGGCCCAGCCCAAAGCCCATGTTTATGGGCCCAGGGCTAGGTCGGGCTAGACTCGATTTTGATTTTCAGGTCGAGTTTTTAGGTTGGGCCAGGAAAAACCTATTAAGGCCCGTAAATTTTATTAGGACCATTTTTCTTTTAGGCTTTTAAATAAGACCTACCAACCAAATAAACTAGGCTTAAAAATATACCTTATTATTTTTCTTAAAAATGCTAGACTTTGATATATAACTAAAGTACTTACTTGAAATCAATACTTACATCTCTTAGCTAGTAATTTAAATTTATGTTACTTTGTTGTAAATATTATTTAAAGTATGTATTGAACATAACATTATTCAATATTATTCAACATAAGTTGCATCACACAAAGTTAGCATACAATACAAGTTACAAAACAATGTCGTCGTCGGATACGACTCACTGGTGAGAGATTGGTTGGAGAGGAGACTCAGTAAGACTTATCAATGGATGCCTGAGAAGGACAGGGCCTGAGGCAGCTTGATGCCTTGATAGAGTAACCACGGGCACAGTCGCATGGGGGGGAGGGGATTCTGATTCTGTGTGTGGGATTGAGGGGGAATGGGGAGGGTGATGTTGGAATTCCTTTTTTAATTTTTAGTCAAAAAAGAAAAAAAGCTTAGGAACTTGGGTGGGGTGGGTTCGACCCAACGTGCCTTTTTGGGTTTTTTCAGGTTTGGGCCGGGTCGGGCCTAAACCCAAATTTTTTAAAAAATTAAGGCACGAGCCCAACCCAAGTAATATTCGAGCTCAGGCCAAGTTAGGCTTTTTCGAGTTAGGTTTGGGTCGAGATCAGGCAAGCCTGGCCCAATGCTCCACCCTACATCCAGTTGATACAGTGGCCAGTCAAAATGGGCGACAATCAAAATTAGAATCTGCATAGTTGGAAGTCGAGCTATAGGGGAGAAGGTGTCAAAGAAATCCACCCCATAGGTTTAGGTGAATCCCTTTGCTACAAGCCAACACTTGTATCGAGAAACAAAACCATCTGGGTTATACTTTTCAGCGAAGACCAAACGGCAACCAACTATGCATGCATCAGGCAATAACAGAGTAAGCTCTCAAGTCTAGCGAGATTGCAATGCAGCCATCTCATCCTTCATGGCCTGATGCCATTTCAGATCGAACATAGCCTGGCGATATGTGGCTGGTATCTATGTAGAGGTGAGAGCATCAGTGAATAAGGAAAATGAGCGACTCAAGCCCTCAGAAGCTGCCCTTGCCATATGATACTGCCCCTGCCAAGGAGGGGGTGTGCGCTCTTGGGAGCCTTTCGAATAGCAATAAGAAGATCCATATTATCAAAGGGAGACTTGATGAGAGCCTCATCATGAACCCTAACTAGCACAATCTGATCTAAATAAGTTTGAAAAAGCTCCTACAAAACCTAATGAGAGGCCTAATTTAGAAAACTCTGAATCAAAGAATAAAACAAAACATAAGGGGTAAAACTGTAAGTTTACCAATACAGTACACAAGCAGGGTATCTAAGGGTCTAAACATAGGTCAAAAAAGCTTAATAAGGAAGGAAGTGAGACGATCTGATCTGAAAAGGGTTATAGCAAATTTTAGGAATTAAATGATATCCTATAACCCTAAAATAAATTTGCTTTAATTTACGAGGTTCGAGACAGGATAAAAATCAACTAAAACCTCTAAAATTCATATAAAAATATTCCCTAGGGTCTAGAACCTTCACTTTGGCCTTTGCAACCTATTTTGACCTAAAATGAGAACCATGCCCAATTTATGACCTAATTTGGGCTTTTGCTCAAATTGCCCAGTCAAACATGGTCAAACCTAAAATTAAAATTCGCCATTAAGTTCCTTAGGTTCAAATGAGGCTGGTAAAAAAATTTAGGCCTTAGAGAAGATCATCTTGACAGACTTTACAAATTGGTCCTCCTAAATTACTTTTTGATCCTTATCTTTTGAAATCCTTTCAATTAGACCCCTATCTTTCTCATTGTTCTTTGCAGAACGGTCCTCCCTGCCATTTCTACGCAGCGTCATACCTTCGGCGACCTTGCGCGGAGGATGGCACTGCCCAGGGCATGGCAACCGTTCTCAGGAACGAACGGGGGGTTCCCTACATCATCCTCTGTCGCAGGGACCAGCCCCTGCCACCTGCGGCTACCCATGCCTCTCGTGCGAGAGCACGAAAGGCATGGGTGTCCATTTTCGGCCATACTCCGGTGAGACCTCCACACCGATTCCTCGTGCTTCTCCCCTCGCCAACGCCTTTATAAGGAGCAGCAGGGTCTACCGTCTCCTTCAAGCTAGTTCTGGCCGAGAATACCCTCCTCTTTCGTCTCCTCTCTCTCTGGTCAAATTGCCCTAAGCTTTCGGCGAACGCTCCTCCTCCTCCTCGTCGCTCTGCTGCCATACCTGCAGCAGAGCCTACACTGCCTCGTCACCCCACGCCAGGCCGCACCAGCTGGCATCCTTAGATCTTTTCCTCGTCGCCGTCACTCCTCCCCTGGGCACCTTCGTCCTCAGCTCCGGCAGGCACGTGCCGGGTAGTCTCCCTCTCCCCCTTTGTCGACTAAGTAGGTAGAAATCTTCTCCTTACTCCCCTCTCACTTTTCCCTTCTTGAATTAGTCTTTTAAACCCCTCGACTGCCACGACCACCTTCGTCTGCTCCGCCTCCGGCCACCATCTCCGACGAGATCGCCCCACTTCCACAGACCCTTCCACCCCTCGCCGACAAGCTCAGAAGCTCCACCATCACTCCCAGATCAGTTTCCCCGTCTCCATTGACCGCTAACACCTCTCCAGACCACCTCCCGAACACACCCATTCGCACGCACGCAGAGTGCCCTAGGCGCACGGCCACAGGCACTCTCGCGCCTCGCCGACCCCCACACCACACACGCCGCACTCCGGTGGACCTCCCTGGAACTTTTTGAGGTGGTTGCGAGGCCGTTTACGTGTTTCAGGTGTCACCGTCCTCGCCGCCATTGACGCATAGGTGAAGCTGCCTCGCGAGCTGCTCCAGGCTGCAGCGCCCCAGGCCCCCAGGTCCAGCAGCTGCGGAACACCCTCACGCACACACTCGGGCTCGCAATTGGGGATGAGGGCCTTTGCCGCTGCCCCAATTAGTTGAGCCTTCCTCCTGCAGGCGCCTGAAATCGAAGGTGGGACTTTAGTCCCACCTCGTAAGTGTGTGGCCTCCCACCTCGTAAGTGTGTGGCCTCATGCCCACACTTAAATTGTTTTTGTGCTATCGGCTTATCGCCTCCTAAAGCACATGGGATGAGGTCCCTCACCTATTCACCCGCCTCATCTATGGCACTACCCATGCAGACCTGGTGACCCGACTCGACACCCTCCTGTGCTCTCCTCGCGCACCACCCACGCCGGTGCACCTGGACCCGGGCATGTGACCCGACCCGATTACCCGGCTCTGGGAGAGCTTCCTAAAGAGAGAACCAGAGAGAGAGAGAGATGCGGGGAAGGGGTAGGGGGTATGTTTTGCACTGATGTTTGCTTGTGTGAGCAGGAAAGAAGAAACAGAGAAGAAGAAGAAAAGAAGAAGCAGGCGGAAGAAGAAGAAAGAAAAAGGAAGGAAGCTAAAGGAAAAGAGGAGCGGCACTGTAGCAACAGAGCCGTTAAGCCATCTGAGCGCTGAATTAGATGTCGGCAAAAGAGAAGGAGAGTCAGCAGCTACTGAGAAGAAGGAAGAAGGAACCGCAGTTGAAAAAGAAGAAAGAAGAAACAGAGAAGAAGAAGAAGAAGAAAGAAGAAACAAAGAAGAAGAAGAAGAAAGGAGAAGGACTTAGCAGAAAAGAATGAAGAAGCCTCTGCAGCCGTAGAGAAGAAAAGAAAGAAAAGAGAAGCAGAGAAGAAAGAAAGAAGAAGTAGGGAAAGAAGACAAGCAGAGAAGAAGAAAAAGACAAGCTCCCTCTCTCTCTCTCTCTCCTTTGACTTATTATTTTTTTTTAAAACATTATATTGTGAATTCATACGCTTCTAGAATTATAGTTTGCTCCCTGAGTTCGACCTCAGGAATCTTTCTATTCCAAGTAATAAATCATATTAGACTGGTAACCGTTCTTGTAATATACTACAATGCATACAATAACACATCAACGACAAGAAAGCCGTCACCAGACTCAATCTTCATGGGTGGCTCAGGTGGTGATGCTTCACCACCCCTAGGAGGAGAACCAAAGACAACTAGTATAGCCCCTGTAGAATCATCACAAGACACACGCTAGTCAGTTGTTTCAACACATACATGCTGTGGGGAGGATGATGGTGCTGAAGAGGGGGAGGTATGTTGCCTATATGTCACTAGTTTCTGAAAAACTAATGGAAGATCTTTAAACCGGGGAGTATCAAAAACTGTAGTATATGGTGACGCTATCTAAATCGTAGGAAAATCCCCAAACTAAACTGAAGGAATGAGCATGGGAGCTCTCTCTGCCTCAAGTGTCGACTATCTACGAGTAACTGAAAAATATGGAACAGCCTCATGAAAAGTGACGTTAGCACTGACAAAATTCCTCTTTTGTAGAGGGTCAAACATCAATATCCTTTCTGAGTGTGACTGTAACCTAAAAAGACACACTTAACTGCTCTAAGGGCCAGCTTTTCCCTACTTAGCATAATAATATAGATGAAGGCTACACAACCAAAAGTCTAGGGTGACAACTGGACCAAACCCGGACTATGGTATAATATCTACCATGGCACCTGCTAAGAAATAACAGAACTAGGCATTCTATCAATCAAGTAGCATGCGGTCAACACCGCACCTCCCCAGTACTGTGGAGACACACTATGGTGTATAAGAAGAGTCCTCGCCACATCCAAAATGTGCCTATGTTTCCGCTCAGCAACTGGAATGAACTCTGATTATGGTATAATATCCGCCATGGCACTTGCTCAGAAATAATAGAACTAGGCATTCTGTTAATCAAGTAGCATGTGATCAACACCGCACCTCCCCAGTGCTGTGGAAGCACATTATGGTGTATCAAACGAGTCTTCTTCATATCCAAAATGTGTCTATGTTTCTGCTCAGCAACCCCATCTTACTGCAATGTATAGGGGCACGTGGTTTGATGAACCACTCCATGAGATCTATAAAAATTCTTCTTAGGACTAGTACAAAACTCTAATGCATTATAAGTGCGTACAAACTTAACAGTGGAAGCAAACTGATTCTTTATTT
Source organism: Thalassia testudinum (assembly GCA_037157565.1). Taxonomy (NCBI): domain Eukaryota; kingdom Viridiplantae; phylum Streptophyta; class Magnoliopsida; order Alismatales; family Hydrocharitaceae; genus Thalassia; species Thalassia testudinum. Next base: position 17,208,043 of record JAZHRO010000026.1, on the reverse strand, counting down.
CAATAATAAAGCTCTCTATTATAGACCCAACGTCTGACTTATTCTTTAACAAAATAACCAGGATAATTTAGAACAATCATCGACTATTACCAAATAGTATCTATGTCCCAGTCGATCTGGAATAAAACTAGGACCCCACACATCTAAATGTAGCAAATCAAATAAAAACTCATAAATAATAGAGCTAGTAGAGTAAGTAGATCTATGGTGCTTTCCCATCTGACAAGCATCACAGTGAATCTCGCTGGCTGGCAAAATATAAGGCATGATACGACATAACCTATCTAGTGAAGGATGACCACGGCGATTGCGCCACTGTAAGGCACTCCTAGTAGCAAAGCACACATCTCCCTGTCACCGGGCAACAAACAACGTCTAACACAGGCAATAGATACCCCCCTCTTTATGTCCGCCACCAATCATTCTCCCTATGAGATTGTCTTGAAACACAACCAATATCATCAAAAATCACCCTACAATTGAGATCCTTTGTAATCCAGCTAACAGATAACAAACTCATCGGAAAACCAAGAACAATCCTACTAGGACGTACAGACTGAAGGTGTTGAAAGCCACTATGATCACCACTCAGCTGCCTGGATGCACCCGAATCTATAGACCAAGTAGACCTATCAGGCAAAACAAAAATATCTCCATACCAGAGGAGGAAATAGTATCAGTATCTAAAGAAGATGAAATCTCCTAAGTAATCTGAGCAAGCCTCTGACTATAGCATCAAACTCAACACGTGACACTGTGTCAAACTCTATCTCAGAAGAAGCAGCAACCTAATTGGCAACAGGAGGTTTCCCATGCTTAGACAAGTAGGCAACCTCCGAGTGACCAATCCTACCACAGAAGGTCCACATGGGTCGTGATTTTCCTATCTTTCCTCTGCCACTACCACACCCATGAGTAGAACCACCTCTCATGCTTAAACCTCCACCAACAGCTGGTATGGAGGTCTGTCCAGAAATCTCAGGAGTAGGAGCCACAACAGTAATCCAGCTCAGTCGATTGTAAGTCTCCTCAAGTGTCGAAAGCTCCAATAGTGTCAAGATCTAAGATCTTGCAGCAACATATTTTGGACCCAATCCAAAAAGAAAGTGAAGCACTGCTATCTCCTTACGATACTTTAGATGAGTACAACAAGTGCATACTGGTCTACAGGCATTGTAGTTCTTCAGAAGCCCCTTCAGAGAAATATAATACCGTGTCAAGGTCTGCCCCTCCTGTCTGAGGGAGAACATATGATTGTAAATCTGATAGACCTTGCTAGAATTCTTCTCATGGGAATATGTGTCGTGAAGCGTATCCCACATCTCCTTAGTAGTTCTGTAATACATGATGCTATCTCCAATCTATGGTGACACGACATTCATGATCCAGGCTCTCACCAGTGCATTATATTTCTTCCATGAGGTGTACTTCCCAGTCTTATTTTTAGGCTCTAATTCTAATATCAAATGCTCCTTGTCGTGACCCTCAATGGTCATCAGAAAGGTTTGAGAGCAACGAGCATAGTTGGTCTCATCCAACTTTATGATCGGGATAAAGAACGAATTCTTGTAATGTTCGCTTTCCTGACTTGTCTCCGACGTAACCTTAGAAGAAGGAGAAGAAGCCATGATGCCTCAAGAACCAAGAAGTCCCCAAGATCAGATCTGAAATCTAAGTTTTGGATATTTTAAACAAACATATATCATGATAGCAAGTGATCTAACCTGAAAACCAAGTCATCTATTGCTTAGAAATTAAGTTAAACATGCATAGCAGCCCTCCAACAATTAGTAGGTGCCCACTAGGGTCTAGAGGCACCCATAGCAGCCCATAAATGGAGGGCTACTTCCTCTCTCCTCACTGCGCTGGAACACGAGCCCCCACTGGTGGCCTTGCTACCCTACCAGTGAAGGACCAAGCGGTGAAGCCCTAGATCGGACCACACCCCAGCCCTGCACCGCCTCCTCCGCTGCAATCAATCTCCTGTAGTGTCACCACTGCTACGCTAGATCACCTGCAGGCCCATAGTGCCACCGCTGCTGCGCTAGGTCACCTTCAATGCCACCACAAGAGCACGTTGTCGCAGATCGACGCAGACAGTTTGGCGTCGCCGCTTGCCGCCGCTGGAAGCCCCCTTCACCGATGTGGACGGTCGCCAGTGAAGGTGGGAGGTGGTGAGAGGTGGGGAGAGAGGTTTAGGGTTTTGGTGGAAAGAGTAGGTGATAACACTACATCTTGGGGTGATAATTCTGTTAATTGGGGTTTATCTTAAGAGCAAAATGCACAAATAACACATCATAAAAAGGAATGGGAGCATTGCATGTATTATACATCAAGATTGCTTATAGAACAGTATTAATGACCATTTGTATAAGTACTTGCCAAAATATGCCTCAGATGAGCAATCGGACTGCACGGATGGATTCAGAATGACGAACGGAGTCCAACGAACTCGAAATCAGCTAAATCCGACATCCGGAGCTCCCATTATTGGCCCATGAAGTTCTGACCATTGATCTGATGATCAATGGCCATGGGGCCGCCACGTGTCAGCCTTGCCGCACCCGCAACCACCCTTCATCGCGCGGTATCATTTTAAGCCATTCGATCGCGCATCGGACAGTAGGGAACGACGCATCCGTGCGCCTCTCAGCCACAGCAGCAGCAGCCCCCGAGCGTTGGATCTTCATCCAACGGCCATCCGCGCTGCGACCGCAGCTCGCCTCCGCGACAAAGCAGCAGGCGTAGCGTAGCGGTGCACGCCTCACCCCCGCACAGTGAGACACGAGTTCGAGGCGCCGACCGCAGTGCAAATTCGAGGAAGAATGCGCGCGTGTGATTTCAGCCGTTGATGTGTGATCAAGCGGCAGGCAGCGAGCGACGCTGCGTGATCTCGCGCGTCTAAAGCCGACGCCAGCGATGACGTGTGGGCCGTGGGCGCGATCCATGCGCGCGCCCCACAAGAGACATCGACCATCCGATCCATGATCGGACAACCCTCAAGCCGCGCACACAGATTGTGCGCGAAGAAGAACGTGCGCACGCAAGCGATTAATGGGCAGGGTGCTACACCGATGGATTTGGTATGGGTTTAGCGATGTCTCGGATGTCGCTAAAGCCCATACTAAAATTAGAAAACCCTTTTCCCTATATAAACTCCATCCAACCACCCATGGAGGGCATTCAATTCACTTACAAGTGCTCTACCCCACTCCTAGCCACCATTAGCTCTCCTTGTAATTGCCGGAGCCAACGAGCCACCGATGGAGCCCCTCTCCACCTCCGTGGTTGCCTCGCCGTCTTCTCTCTCTTTCCCTCTTTATCTTAAGCTTTACTTTACTTGTGTTTAAGCATTTATTTAGTGTTGTAATTGTAAAACTAAAGTTGCATGCTTTGAATGAAAAATGAAGTTGTTTCATATCTAGTTACTTGCCCTCTTTTATGTTTAAGTTACATGCTTTGAATGAAAAATTCTAACCCTATTCTCTCTCTCTCTCTTACTCGCTTTTCACCCACGTCTTCTCGCAAGCAAAAACCCGTTATTTCTGTAACATTAAGTGACAAGAAAAATCTGATTTTCATGCCTCCCTAAGATCTACACTCAGACTCACGTCTATTTCTTCATTTAAAATTGACGTTGCGAGCGTGAGCTATAACGACTCTTTTAAACATACGCGTCTTCCGCACGTCAGTTTTTGGTGCCGTTGCCGGGGAGGCTACGGATTTATTTTGTCACTTCCATCTTACATCCATGCTCACATCATCTAACACATTCTCTACCTCTACTTGATGGTTGCAGGAACTCGGCGCTTGGACGGTGAAGAAGTGCAGCTCGTGATGGTAGAGATGGAGTAAGCAAGGACCAATTGTGAGTAACTCTTCACCTGTGGTTGTTTGCTTGCCTGAAAAAAGAAATCTTAAAAAAATTGTAAAATCAAAAAAAAAATTGGCATGGTGTATGATTGCTTGATCCACATCCTTCACTCATCACCCAACAAAAAAAAAATATATATATATATACATATACACTCTAACATTCTTAAAACCTAATCTTTTTGGAGTGTTTATCTTTCTTTTTTTGAGTGGTATTTGCGAAGTCGCCATGACTTGACTTGGGCCGCACCACTCACCCCTAAAATCAACTCATCTAATAGAAGCTGGATGATCATTAGGATGAGTGCATTAGGGTTTTGGAGCCTCTACACAACAAAGGAAATCCACTTTCACCAATTGTGTGCAAAACTTGACGTGCCCACTGAAACTTGTCTGAAAACATTAAGACACGTCAATGCTAAAAGACATAAAAGTAAGGATGAAACATTAAAAGACACTACATCTTAAAAAATCCTTGGTTGAAAATCACATTTTGATAGGAGCACACATACTGGAATTAGAAAACTAAGAGGCACTACCCCAATCAACGCCTCATCACATAACCCTAGCACAAGCACTATCCTAGCCCTTTTAAAACATAGTAGACATGCCCTAGGCAGGATTGGGTTAAGTCTCGAGAGGCGGGGTTTTGTTCGCTGGGCACTTGACTTTCATTCCCTTAGTAGAATATGGTGCTAGGCTGTAGGAAAGTGTCAAACGACCACGGTTGTGGGGTCTATGAAACCAGCGGCACAAGCCAAAGGAAGAACCTTCCCTACAATCTCCTCGTAATCAACCTGGCTAGATTAGCTTGGGGAAGGGGAGTCCAGTGCTTACGGACTTGATCACCATTTTGGAGATTTCTAAGTCCCCCAAGGAATACACCATAAGGACTAGGCTTGTTTGCTTGGTTGTACACACACTTCTCGCATCTGTCGCCCTCCGCATACCCTCCTATTCTTCTCTAGTGTATGCACTGGAGACGATCACTGCATCTCGAGTTATTTATTTTGGGACGGGAATCCAGGCCACCTGATTCTGCTAGAAACATGGCTGAACCTAAGGTAGATGAGGTTGAGGACCAACCTCCGCCAGACACAATGGCCATCATCCAAGTCCAGATTAACGCAAACCACCAGCTTCAACAGCAACAGATCCACACTATCATGCAAGCCATACACCGGTTGCAAAACCCACAAGGGCAACCACCACCACCTTTCCAAGGCCCACAAGGGCAACCGCCACTTGATCTACCACCATTCCAGGACCAACCTAGGCCCCTCCGCGACTTCTACAATCCTTCCGCTATTCGAGTCGAGCCACACCTTAGGATCCTCGAAGGGGGAGATGATTTTGAGCTAAAACCCAATGTCCTGAGTATGATTCAGAGCCACTTCCATGGAAGCTCAAATGAAGATCCTTTCCAGCACCTAGAGGATCTTGACCGGACAGCCCGAACTGTGAAACCTAGGAACATTAGCCTTGACATTGTTTTGATTAAGATGTTCCCCTTCTCGCTGAGAGACAAGGCATCTCACTGGCTTAGAACCCTAGGTAGACCTATCACCACCTGGGAAGAACTGAGGCATGCATTCTTAAAGAAATTCTTCCTCATAGGAAAGACCAATGCCCTCAGAAGAGCCATTACTACCTTTACACTTTAAGGTGGGGAACAGTTCCATGAGGCGTAGGAAAGATTTAATGAACTATTTAGAAAATGCCCACACCACGAAGTACCAAGGTGGCAATTGGCCCAGATCTTCTACCACGGTCTGGACAGCAACCTACGGAACTTCATCGATGCCTCATGTGGGGGGAACTTCCTAAACAACGACGAGGAGAGCACGTTTGAGCTCTTTGAGTCTATGAGTGAAAATTCACTCAACAATGCCTCCATGACCCAGTTTAGCCGATCCAGTCAACCCTGTGGTGGGATTTATGAGGTACAAGCAAATTCTAGGATGGTTGATATGGATATCATTGCCAAGAAATTGGATGAAGTGGAATTGGCGGATGAGCTACTGAACCAAACCAGGAACCCGTTACAGACCTTCTCCCTAGCAAATGGAGCTCACAATATTGACCTGGTCCAGCCCTTAAGCCAACTGAACTTGGAACAACCCCTGACCACATTCCAGGGAGGGACCTTTGCTCCCTCAAACCTTAATTACTCTCTTCCCTCCCCATTGACATTTGCTATCCTTGAAGGTGTATCGACTGTCCAAGGATATGCTAAACCTGACCCTTTCTCCAACACTTACAACACCGGCTGGCGTAATCACCCTAACTTTGGTTGGACAAACCAGAAATCACCTCAATTCGAAAACCAGCCCAGGCCAAACCAGCAGCCAAACTTGCCCCCTATGAGTAAGGACCACCAGTTAGACCCCCATATAATCTGAATAGGGTGGCCCCTCCCCCGCAAAACCAAATGGACACCCTGATAAAGATGATGGCTGAAATGAACCATAAACATTAGGAGGAAATGGCTTTAGTAAAGGGTCAATTAAGCCAATTGTTAAACTGTAAACAACAAGGATCCCAACCTTCCCTGCCACAACCGAACCCGCGAAACGTGATTAACAGAGGCCCCAATTCACAAGGGTTCTAGGGCAATCCCGAGCAGGCTCACATGGTCCCCATAAACACCCCCTGGGTTCGGTGCTTCTTCGTCCTCATCTTCTCAAGGATCAACCCATGGTCCCAATGCCTCTGCAAATGCGGTAACCTTGAGAAGCAGCACCAAAACCCAGGATCCCAAATGACCGACTCTTCCTGAGACTTCACCATCTGAAACACCCGACTCAGAAGAGGCACTAGAAAAACCCAAGGACCTAGAAATAGATCCTATCCATGTTCAGACACCCTACCCTGAGGCCTTGGAGGCAATCAAGGAGAAGAAAAGTGTTGTGGAAACTGAGGAGCTTTTGGAGATCTTTAAGCAGGTTCAGATTAATATTCTGCTCCACGAAGCCGTCAAGCACATCCCAGCTTACGCCAAGTTTCTAAAGGATGCTTGTACACCCAAATGTAAGCCAAAACCTCAAGCACCTAGGAAGGTTGTGCTCTCCGAGTAAGCAATTTCCGTAATATCAAGCAACCTTCCGCTCAAGCGAACTGACCCAGGGGCACCCCTGATATCCTGCAATATCGAGGACATGACATTTGATAGAGTGCTCCTAGACTTAGGTGCTTCCATCAATCTGATTTCAACAACCCTATACCACCAATTTGGTTTCGGAGAGTTGACACTCACACTTATCACCATCCAGTTGGCTGATAGATGTGAAGACCCCGAAGGGGGTTGTCGAGGATGTGATTGTGTGGGTCAAGGACTTCTATTTTCCGGTCAACTTCTTGATGCTCAAAATGGAAGTCCCTGAAAAACTACAGAACGCACCCATAATCTTAGGAAGACCTTTCTTTGCTACGGCTAAGGCAAACATCGATTGTGACACGGGATGTATGGAAATCGCTTTTAGGGACAAGAAAATGCAGTTGGATATCTTCCGGGCGACCAAGTCTTCTGATTGCTATTGTATCGAGGAACATGATCCCGTGGAACCTTTGGTCGAGGAATGCCTCACCCTTAGTTCTATCTCAGACCACCAATCTTGTAACGATTGTTCTGACCAGTCACCATCTCTGCCCATGGACCCCTGTAGGGCTGATTACCATCAAACAACACCATTTGAGGTGGATCGGGCTAAAGTTGATTTGATTTCCAAACTTCCTCCGCCTAGCTCGGTTCGGCAGATCCGTTCATTCCTAGGACATGTTAGCTTCTACCGAAGGTTCATCAAAGACTTCTCCAAGCTTTCCAAACCCTTAACCGAACTTCTGGCCAACGACGCCTTATTCCACATGACCTCTGATTGCATCAAGGCTTACCACACCCTCTCGAACTTAGTTTCCGCAGCACCTGTATTTCAGCCCCCGGATTGGTCCCAGGACTTTGAGATCATGTGTGAATCATCAGATTTTGCCATAGGCGCTGTCCTGGGACAAAGACAAGACAAGAAACCCGTGGTGATCTACTACGCGAGCAAGATGTTGGACGAGGCCCAACGAAATTATACGGTCACAGAAAAAGAATTGCTCGCTGTAGTTTTCGGACTTGAGAAGTTTCAATCTTACTTGCTGGGATCCCATCTGACCATCTATACTGACCATTCAGCCATCCGGCACCTGTTGGCTAAAAAGGACGCGAAGCCCAGCCTCATCAGATGGATCCTGCTCTTGCAGGAATTTGACCTGGAAATCTGCGACAAGGCCAGATCAAAGAATGTGGTGGCTGACCACCTATCCAGACTTCACCCAGACCACATTGGACCCTCCCTGCATTTATCCGACACCTTCCCCGATGAACACATTTTGGTTGTGCAAGACAAGAAACTGCCTTGGTATGCTGACTATGTCAACTACCTAGTTGTAGGACAGACCCCGCACAGCTGGTCCAGATAGCAACAGGACAAGTTCTTGGCCGAGGCAAAGCACTATTTCTGGGATGATCCCATGCTGTTTCGCCTCTGTGCCGATCAGATCATCAGGAGGCGTATTTCTGAGGAAGAAGTTCAGAGTGTGCTATCCTTTTGTCGTGACCAAGCTTGTTGTGGCCACTTCTCAGGAAAGAAAACGGCTACGAAGGCTCTGCAGTCTGAATTTTACTGGCCTTCCTTACTTAAGGATGCACACAACTTTGCCAAGACTTGCTCTCGCTGTCAAACGCTGGGAACCATGACCAGAAAAGATATGATGCCCCTCCAGCCCATTTTGATTATCGAGATCTTCGACGTTTGGGGTATTGATTTTATGGGCCCCTTCCCACCATCCAACGGCTTTGAGTACATCCTAGTCTCGGTAGACTATGTCTCTAAATGGATTGAAGCCGTTGCCACCCGCCGATGCGATCATAAGACTGTCATGGACTTTGTTAAGCAGAACATCTTTTCCTGGTTTGAAATACCAAAGGCCACGATCAGTGATGGTGGAAGTCATTTTATTCACTCCCAATTCCGTGCCCTACTTAGAAAATATGGGGTTAACCACCGCATCGCTACCCCGTATCATCCGCAAACAATTGGGTAGATCGAGGTCTCAAATAGACAAATCAAGAACATTCTACAGAGGACTGTGAGACCTGACAGGAAGGATTGGTCCGCACGATTGGATGATGCCCTGTGGGCATATCGGACCGCTTTCAAGACCCCGATCGGCATGTCGCCTTATCGCCTGGTCTTTAGCAAAGCTTGCCACCTTCCCGTCGAGTTGGAACACCGGGCTTACTGGGCCGTCAAATAGTGTAACATGGATTCCCAGTTAGTCGGTGAGTAAAGGATGCTCCAACTCTCTGAGCTCGAAGAAATTCGTCGGGACGCCTTTGAGAACAGTCGGCTGTGTAAGGAGAAAATGAAAGCCGTCCACTACCGACTCATCTATAGAAATACCTTTGAGCCTAACCAGCAAGTTTGGCTTTTTGATGCCCGTTTGAAACTCTTTCCAGGGAAGCTCAGGTCCAAGTGGACGGGACCATTTAGGGTGGTCAAGCCCCACTCCAATGGGGCAGTTGAAATTGCTGACCCGAATACTGAGCACACTTTCACAGTCAATGGCCAGAGATTGAAACACTTCCTAGCCCAGGTTCCCCCAAAGGAGATTGTCACCCTCATTGAAGGATGACACGAAGCACCGCCCAGCTGGAGGCGTTAAGCTCAGCGCTTCCTGGGAGGCAACCCAAAAGATTCAGACTAATCAGGTATTCTACATCACTCAAGTAATATCTTTGCGAACCCCTGTTACATCTATATATTTGTCAATAAGGACATTATCCATTTTAAGTATGGGAAGGTGGAAAATTGCATGATTCTGGGCTCATTTAATCTGAATAGAATAAAATTAAAAAAAAATTGAATTTAGGAAGAAAAACTTAGGCATTAGAAATTTGTCAATAGTAGGAAATAATACGGAAAGAACATGAACACTTAGACTTTTCAGGCCTTCAGGCTTAATCAGCCCTAGTATCCGTTAAAATATGGATTTAGCTTCAAATCCTTGCAACCTTAAGCAACTCTAATCCACTAACTAAATAAGGTGATAAGTATACGACTTATCAACTAACCCTCTAACTCAGAAGGACTTTTAGTCTAAGCATCTACACACATTTTTGCATAGACTCACTCCTTGGGGATTTTGACAGAAATTGGGTAGCTAATTAACTCTCTAGGGTAGTATGGCTGGCAAGTTGTTGTGGGTAACAGCCCATTGATAGGTTGTCCAGAGCCCAGCCACAGGACCACCTCCTCTTTATTACCTCTAGGTAAATTTGAGATCAGGGAAGCCACCTACCAAATAAAAAGAAGAAGAAGAAGAAGAAAAAAGAGAACAAAATAAACCACACTTCATCGTAAGAGTATCGTTGGCAAGTGATCGTGGGTAACAACCCATTGGACGGTTGTCCAAAGCCTAGCTTAGTAAATGCACAAAAAGAACCAAAACACTTAAGGAAGAAGCGGGGAAGTAGAGAAAGCCGGGGAGATATACACTGGAAAAATCCTTGTGTTGACCCCAAGTAAAACAAACGTAGGGACAAAGCTACCGATCGAACAAATACACCTTCAGGCAAAACACTTCATCTTCCGGTCGCCTAGGGGCGTAGAAACCCGAAGTCTGTCTAAATTACCGTTGAGTGAGTCTATCACGATCTTCACACCAAGATGCTTAGCACTTAGAGTTTTGTCCGAGTTTTGGGTGGGTTGAGTAACTGTAAAAAGTTACCAACACATTCTTAACTCCAAAAAAAAAAACAAAAGAAAAAAAAATATATATATACATGCATTAACGCAAGGATTCAGGTGATTCATATTTTGGCAGACACCCGGGCGCTGCTTAGTCTTTGTAGATTAAGATCTTAGTATATTTCCTCCTATTGACAAGTGACGAAGTGTGCAAGTAATTACTTCTTAAATTCTGACTGGAAATAAAGACTAGAATAAACCTTGCTAGGGATTAGCAAGGAGTAAGCATGGGGGTATGATAACACTACATCTTGGGGTGATAATTCTGTCAATTGGGGTTTATCTTAAGAGAAAAATGCACAGATAACACATCATAAATTGGAATGAGAGCATTGCATGCATCACACATCAAGATTGCTTATAGAACATTATTAATAGCCATTTGTATAAGTACTTGTCAAAACAGGCCTCAGATGAATGATCAGACCGCACTGATGGATTCAGAACGACGAACGGAGTCCAACGGACTCGAAATCAAGTAAATCCGACATCCTGAGCTCCCATTATTGGCCCAAGAAGTTCTGACCGTTGATCTGATGATCAACGGCCATGGGGCCGCCACGTGTCAGCCTTGCCACGCCCGCAACCACCCTTCATCGTGCAGCGTCATTTTAAGTCGTCCGATCACGCATCAGACGATTGGGAACCACGCATCCGCATGCCTCTCAGCATCAGTAGCAACAGCCCCTGATCGTTGGATCTTCATCCAACGGCCATCCATGCAGCGACCGCAGCTCGCCTCGGCGACAAAGCAGTAGGCATAGCGCAGCGGTGCACGCATTACCCCTGCACAGTGAGACGCAGGTTCGAGGCGCCGACCGCAGCGCAAATTCGAGGAAGAACACGCTCGCATGATTTCAACCGTTGATGTGTGATCAAGCGGCAGGCAACGGGCGACGTGGCGCGATCTCGCGCGTCCAAAGCTGACGCCTACGATGACGCGTGGACACGATCCATGCGCGCGCCTCACGAGTGACATCGACCGTTCGATCCGCAATCGGACGGCCCTCAGGCTGCGCACACGGATTGTGAGTGAAGAAGAATGCGCGCGTGCATGCAACCAACGGGCAGGGTGCTACACTGATGAATTTGGTATGGGTTTAGCGACGTCCCAGACGTCGCTAAAGCCCATACTTAAATTAGAAAACCCTTTTGCCTATATAAACTCCATCCAACCACCCTTGGAGGGCATTCAATTCACTTGCAAGTGCTCTACCCCACACCTAGCCACCATTAGCTCTCTTTGTAATCGCCAGAGCCGACGAGCTGCCGACGGAGCCCCTCTCCACCGCTGTGGCTGCCTCGCCGTCTTCTCTCTCTCTTTCCCTCTTTATCTTAAGCTTAACTTTACTTGTGTTTAAGCATTTATCTAATGTTGTAATTGTAAAACCAAAGTTGCATGTTAAATGAAGTTGTTTCCTATCTAGTTACCTGCCCTCTTTTATGTTTAAGTTGCATGTTGTGAATGAAAAATTGTAACCCTATTCTCTCTCTCTCTCTCTCACTCGCTTTTCACCCACGTCTTCTCGCAAGCAAAAACTTGTTATCCGTGACATTAAGTGACAAGAAAAATCTGGGTTTCATGCCTCCTTGAGATCGACACTCAGACTCACGCCCTTTTCTTCATTTAAAACCGACGTTGCGAGCGCAAACTATAACGACTCTTTTAAACATACGTGTCTTCCGCACGTCAGTAGGCGGCTTGTTTTGGGGGGATACCCAAGCATTGATCTAGGATCGCTACTCTGATACCAAGTGGGATGAAATAACGAATCTTATTCTTAAAGAAAACTCTATACCTCTTTATATAGAGAGATGTTGGAAAATTACATATGAGAACCATGCATGAATATAAAGAAAGCAAATAGTTCCTAACAAATATAAAGTATGAAAGATAACTGGAGTGCTCAATAGAATTAACTGCTGATGCAGTGCCCTCTTTCTTTTACTCTTGTCACTGTTGCTACTTGTCGTAGTTATTCTAATGTACCTAGTTCTCAGGTTCTGTACTCAAGTGTTGCTGAGCAATTGGGTGCAACGGCTATTGTCGGTCCAACAACTACGGAACCGAGTCCCGCTTAAGGAGATGGTCCGTTCTGAGCCAGTGGCTCTTTAGTTTTGTTCCTTTCCGCTATTAGACTTTTATTTTCTGTCTATTGGTGATTGTACAAGCACTTGAGCACTCTTTACTTTTTGGCTTTCTGTGGTAAATTTATCACATTGTTAGCACTTTTATTTATTTTCATTTAATGCATTATGAATGAATGTTTGGCTATTGATGTTCTATGATTATGTGCTGGGTGACTACAATCTTGCGGTTAGGTTGTGCTGGTTAGCACATGGCGACTCAAGTTTCGTCAATTGGCAGGACTCTCGTCATCACAGATAGGGGGTCTCCTTGCTTGAGGCCCTTATTTGTGGGGATAAGCCCTGCAAGAATACCATTGACCAAAGGGGAGCACGTAGGTGTAATGATGTAAGATTTGATCCACTTAATCTAAGTTTCACTGAACCCAAAGAAGCAGAGTGTGAGGAAAAAATCTCTTCTTATGATGTCAAATGCTTTGGTTATGTCAACCTTGATGCACATGCAAGGGGCACATCTTGAGAATAAATCCCTTAAGGAATTCCTATGCAAGAAGGGTGCAATCAAAGATGCATCTCCCCTTATTGGGCATCCCTTGCTTTCATCAACGAGCTTTGGCATTATACATCCCAGCCTCTTCGATAGGATTTTGGATATTATTTTGTGGAGGGTATTGCAGCAGGGCGCCGATCTATAATCCCGGAGAGAGGAAACCATGGATTCTTTGGGGATGAGGGTAAGGAAGGTATAATTAGCTTCTTTGACTAAGCTTCCTCCACCACCAAAAAAGTGCTTCACACCTTCCACGATGTCTCTTCTTCAAATAGGCTAGGCCTTTTGAAAGAAGCAGGCGTTGAAATCATCCAAGCTCGGTGCCTTGTCAGGTCTAATGTCCCACAAAGCATCTTTAATGTCTTGATTAGTGGGCAATGCTGTGAGCATGAAGTTGTCATCCTTTGTCACTCTCCTACAAAGGAGGAGAGAGAGAACATCCAGAAGGGGGGCATCCAGGTATAGAGAGAAGAGAGCCTTGTAGTAAGCAAGGGTCTCCTTTCTAAGGTCCTCCTTCTCAACCATAGATGCATCCTCCTCGAAAAGCTTTGTAAGGGAGTTTGTATTCTGCCATATCCTAGTGGTGATGGCGAAGAAGCAAGTACTACAATCCCCTTTCTTCAACCAGTCCAATTTGCTCCTTTGAATCCAGAAGTCCTCCTCCTCTTTACGCAGCATTGCCAACTATAATCTGATGTGATTTTTCTCCAAGTGTAAGGACCCAAAGTTTGTGTCACTAGCGAGACTTCTATGGACTGCCTCAAGAGAGGCCTCAAGCTCCTCAATACAGGATGGCCTAGAACGATCTTCACACCTTTTATTGAGAGCTATGTTGACTCTTTTGTGTTTCAGGATGCAGCAATAAAGGGGAAACCCCCTCCCTTCCAGGCATCCTCCACCAAGGAAAGGAACTCTAGTTTCTTTGTCCAATAGTTGAAGAAATGAAAAGGCTTCCTCCTCCTGGTAAAGGGTACAAGGCGCATTAGCATGCAAGTGTGGTCATTGAGGTTGGATGGAAGGAACTCCACCCTAAAGAGGGGCAATACATCCATCCACAAGGACTTGGCCAGTCCTGATCAAGTTTGCAAGCTACATACCCCTCCCTCAAGGACATGCTGCTCCAGGTAAAGGGTTTCCAAAGGTGGCGACTTCAATGAGCCTACAGTCTTCGATGCAAACAATTGAAATCCCTCATGCTGGCACGAGAGGAACGGTCTCCCCTGCACTTTTCTTCATTAAAAGGCCTACTATGAGACAGATAATTAATATAACCCCATCTACCCATCCAAAATAGAAAAACAAAAGTTGTAGGTCATATTTGATGCAAAGATAACCCCATGGTTATCCCGTGGTCCTTGCTGTTAGTGCATGTCTCCTAATTATTGCCCATTAATTCCAAGATATTTTTTTAGGAGGGATAATTTTAAATATTTCTACCAAATTCTTTGATTAAGAAGTACAATTGGTACCATTTTGATGTATTTTGACTCTAGCCTCTCCTCCACAGAATGTAGGGGGCAAGGGCTAGGCTCTTATCCTACACAAGGATCTCTTGTATTCGCTCAAACGGATATACATGCGTGAGTGATGCCTCAACAACATGTTCTAAGTTCAAAAGGACCTCAAAGCATAAGAATCTAGAAGGCACATATTAGAAAGAGGATAGGTCCGCGTAAGGGGGGACGGTTTTCTTATTCACTTTCATTTTACTACAACTCTCTCCTTTAGCTCAATTAGAGGAGTAAGATAAAGTCAGCACCACACGAGGGTAGGAAGAATGAAAGATCAACCAACACTATAACTAGCTCAAAGCCAAAGGTAGAGACAACCTCAAAAGGTGAGTGAGTAGAAATCGGCATATGGTTATGGTTAGCAATTGCATATGGGATTAAGAGTGCATCTGACCAAAGGACCAATCCTAGCATGGTTGAACAAGGGATTTTTTTGCATATAAGAGGCAAGCAAGGCTATGAATAATGTAGGTCTGAAGTATATGGGTTGATCCCCAAGGGTTGTAAAGCATGCCAATCAAAGAAGGAGGTATGCAACTTCAATCTCAGGGATGCAAAGTCGATTCAGTTTCATATGGCCCTAACCTTCATAAGGAGCCCAAGTGATGAAGATGGAGTGTCATCAAGAATTAACTTGAAGCTAAGCCCAAGAATGTCACACAACCTAGAGTTAAGCTCAAGGGAAGGCAAGGTCATATCTACTCTATGCAATTCTTTCACACGACTTGCAGTTGGTCAATGATGGTTGCTAATTACTTATGGGAGAAGGGTCTACAGTGTCACTAGGTAAAATGTGATTCCCACGTCCTCTTCCCTTCTTTCTATTCTTGCATTATAACAGTCAAAAAGTTGTCCGATTCCACATGCTACTCATGCTCAATGAACACCTCTATTTGACTAGACAACTCATGCTCTCCTATTCCATGTTCCTATCCCTTCCCTCTAGTTCCCACCTCCCCTATCCCCCCATAAGCCCTATATCAACTTCAAATATAAATGGACTCCTTAGAACAAAAGGATCCATCTCATCTAGAGAGAGCACAAATGCAATGCCCTTGGTCTTAATAAATTTCTTAAACGAAAGTTGAGGAAAGTTATTAGATGTTAAGAAGCTAGAGATAGAAAGGATGGGAGACAAGAAAGAAGGATTGAGATTCCAATGCAAAGGGTGAGAGTTATGTGCTATTGAATGTCTAAATGACGAGTTTAGATGCTTGGAATTGAGAGGAAGGGTTGACCACGTGCACTAAATAAGTATAGACCGCAAGCTCACTTTTTAACCATTTAAATGAGCAAAGAAAAAGTTTGGGCGCCTAAATATGATGGATTCCACGAGCATCTAATGAGCTCCTTTGACAAAATGCTTTCCCTTAAACCACCATCTCAAACCAATTACAAGGCATGCTTTTGTGTTGAAGATGGGAATTATATGCCCTTGAACCCCATCAATTGGAAAGGGAATTAAGAGAAAGAGAGGAGAAATTGGGAAGAAGTCAAATCGAGAGGGAGAGATGGAGGATTGGGCATCATTAAGGGGCTTTGATGTTGAACTTTGGGGAACTCTCCTATGAAGGAGCAAGTTAAAGACGGTGCACGATAGGGGACCCAACTAGTTGTATGCTAGATGAACACAACAGTAGAGAGTAAAAGAGGTAAGGGCTATTTACCACCAAGGGGTTGGCTCATGTGGTAAATTCCCTCATTGGTATTCAAGAGGTCATGAGATCAAATCTCATGATCCACGCATTTACCTTCTAAAAAAACAAGAGGTAAAGGCTATTTTGGTTTCTTAGTGTAGTGAAAATAAACAATTCAACAACATGATGATCTAAAGTAAGGTTGATTTGGAGAATAGGCAATGATGACTTGGAGTGTTTGAGGCATTTATGTAGTAAGGAAGGAGTTTGTTTGTGAGATCTTATTATGCATTTTAGGTTGAGAAGCATGAGGTTAATATTTTATTAATCTTTCATGTTTTAGTTTAATCGGAATGATTTAGTTCAACTAAGATTGCATAAGAATTATGGTCTTCTATAAAAATAGTGTTAGAAGGTAGGTAGTCTAAGAGAGAGGTTGGATACCCGTCCATGGCAAAGGAATCAAGAAATTAGAGACAACTCCTTAGTGAGAGCTACATTATCATAAGCTTAAATGTCAAAATGGATAGTTTGGGCAACTAAACCTAGAGTAGGGGTTAGGGTTGAAGACGGGAGATTTGGATAGTTAAATCTATTGTTAGGATGTCTAAATTCAATGGAGAATGCAATGAAAGCTTGGTTGGTGGAAAAGGGGCAATTGGTAGTCAAATATAGTGATACTTTGCCATGAATATTTAGTAGAGGGAGTTGTAATTTTAGGAACAAAGACCAAAATTATGGTAATAATAAGAAACAAGTATTTCCTAATGCTATGATCATGGATTCCAAATTTAGAATCTTAAATTGATTTGAAATAAAAGTATTAAGGTACAAACCAAGATTTGACCTAGGAATGATGCCATATGATTCATGATTTCAAGATAATGATGATAGAATGTAAATTATGAAGGAATATCCATTCGCTTAGCTAAATCACAACTCAAAGATATGCACCTAATCTAATGAGCCCTGATGAGAGAAGGAAGGTCAGTTGAGAAAGCAACTAGGCTTGTCGGCTCAACTCCCCACCTGGAAAAGCAAAGGGTGCCAGCCTCACCCTATTGCCTAAATCATAGCCCCCAGAAGAGTGACTTGGGAGCCACCACCCCCATCAAAGCAAGGTGGCAGCACGAAAATCGAGGCAACGATGTAGGGGGAGAGGCAACGACGTAAGGAGAGAGTGATACAGAAAATACTCAATTTATTAAAGTAGGTTGTTTAATCATTGTACGCGTAAAATCCGAACGACTTTTAAATTTGTAAAACCTAGATAGCAAGAGTATCCACGGTCGTTCAAGGAGACCAATTTGTTAGTTTATCAAAATATTCTTCCTCTCACTCTCTCAAATCTCCTTTTTATATTTTTGATTTTGATTTTTTTTAGGATTTTGGGAAATAATCTGGGCAACTGAAAGAGTAGAGATAAAGGGTGGTCGGCCATGTAGAGTAGAAAGGATGTAGGGTAACTAGCTATGTAGGGAGCTAGCTAATAGTAAAAGGTAGTAGAGGTAGGAGCTATAAGGAGTTGTATTGGAGCTAGATGTGTCTTCGTGGAGTTGGAATGTTGCTAAAGAGGGATTTCTGTGAACTCAGCTATTAGCTTAACCAACTAGTTCTTTGCTAGCAACTAAGCTAAGTAAGGTGAGCTTTAGTTGAGTTGGCTTCAACTTGTCTAGAGCTGAAGTGAGTTGCCCTGAGCTGGTATGAGCTGGCCTGAGCTAGTAAGAGCTGATTGGTGACTCTTCAGCTAGCTTAGCTAGATAGTCCGAGACTAGTAGCTAAGCTCCATGGGGATGAACTACCATGAGTTGGATGGAGCTAAGAATGAGCTGGATCGAGCTGGGATCCGGTTGGGATGCATTGGGATCCAGCTAGGATGAGCTTCTATCTTCTTCTTCTTCTTGATAGTCTACCTTTCACATTGTCAGGGGTTACTTGATTTTAACTGTGTACTCTGTTGATAAGCTTCTATCGTGTTTTCGAAAAGTACTGCATCCTAGTATAGTCGATAAAAGCGTAATGACAGTTAAATTTATAATGCTCGAAAAATCGTAAGTTCCGAGGTTGTTCATAGGGAGCAAGTGTAACAAATCAATCCACTAATCACAATAATCAATAATAATAATGCAAGTGAATCAGATAACAAAAATGATATTTAATAAGAAGCAATAATGATGCTTAATAGTTAGGGACAAAAAAATATAAATGAAGGACTAAAAATGGTGGTTGAAACCACCAATTAAGCCCTACAATTAAAGCATTATTCCCAACAGTATTCAAGAGCTAATTATCTCAATAGTAACTCCAAACTACTTATCCACGTCAACATTGAGTATCCATGTCAGACTTAAGAGCCAAATCTTTCCACAGTACCCAATCAGACGTCTCCAAGGTGCATCAGATGCCTTAACCCTCACGCTTAGATCACCTTAGAATTGCCTAAGTGTTAGCACACAACATGAGGTGCTACAGTGCAAAACCACCCTCCTACCCCCTCATATTTCCTTCTTTCTCTTTCTTCTTCAGATCCGGGTCAAGGTATACGGGTAAACAGTAACTGGGTAATCGGGTCGAGGGGTCTAGGCCTGCGTGTGTGGGATTACGAGTGAGGAGTGTGCGTCACGTGTGTGAGGGGACCTCACCCCCTCAATGTCAAGGCGATACGGCTACAACATCAAAACCTTGTATGCGTGAAAACAAATCAAAAAGTCCCCGAGGTGGGACTATATGGAGAGCTTCCTTCGCGTGTAACTACAGGTGGCCCTTCATCGAATTGGCACTGCTGGAGTGGCGTGTTGCTTCAATTGAGGCCCTCGCTGCCTTCCTGATGTGAGGTTGTGTCGAGTGAGGGTGGGCGTTGGCTAGATGGTAGCTGGAGGGAGGTGAACGTTGTCAGAGAAGACGATGGCGGTGGCGGAGATCCGACAACACACCTGTGATAATCAAACGAGTTAAGTGCCCTAATTAGATAGTTTGGAAGTATCGCTGGTGCACGTGCAGTGTGATGGTGGTGAGAATTCGGTGTGTGCTTGTGTGTGGTGACCGGACGGTGACGGGGAAGGTGGCAGAGCTTTGGGTTGTCCGGTGGAGGTGTTGGGTGGTTGCTTCACTCAATAGGTTTAGGGATTTTGATGGTGGAGGTGAGGCGAAGCTTGTGGAGGTGGTGGAAAGTGGTTTGGTGGTTGGAGGTGGCCGCGTGACCTCACCGGAGGCATGGCTGGCGCTAGGGAAGATGGTGTGGGAGAGCAGTGGTCGATGGCTAATTCTAAGATCTGAGAGCCTAGGGGTATTCTAGAGAGGGAGAGGGATAGATTGGAGTAGCTTAGGGGGGGAGAGAGGACGAAACCACGCCCGACGTTGGCTGGCCAGACGTGGGGACGAAGAGGACGACAACGAGAAACAGTGAGGAAGGAGTGGTTGAGAGCGCTCTTGCTTTGGCCGGCAAGACTCATGATGAAGAGGGGAAGACAAAGGGTTGTCCAATTTGATGGTTGGATGGCTGGAGGAGGAGGTCAGAGAGAGTTCGTCGGAGCCGAAGGTGTGGTTGGCCAGAGGAATAGGAAGAGGTGTTTTTTCGGTCAAATCCTAGCTGAGGAGAACGTTGGGATGTAGGAGAACTTAAATAGAGCTCGATTTTGAGCTCCATTAGGAAATTAGGCGCACAAGGTTTAGATTTGGGCCCAAGTAATTCCCACAATTTCTTTGGATTTGCAAGAGCTTCTCACTCAAGATTTGAGTCTAAGACCATGTTCATATGATTTCCCATAGTGTGAACACTAATTCCACCAAATTTGGTAGGATTTGGTGTTGATTTGTTACTGTTTTGGGCTGGTCAAAGCCAGCGGAGTTGGGTTTAACCACCGTTCACACTGTTCATTGCAGCAAGGGCATAACTGTGAAGAAGATGAAGAAGTTAGGGACCTGAATGCAATAAACTTGAAACCTAGGGTTAAAATGTGAGAAATAGAGTTCTTAGGGGCTAAAATGCAAACTAGGTGAAGATTGACTCTAATTGGGCCTAAATTTTGGTTTTAACCTAATTTAGACCTAAGGAATCTAATGGTAAACTTGGATTTTATTTTTGACCACGTTTGACTAGGTAAATTGCACAGAAGCCCAATCTAAGGTAAATTCCCGTCTTAAACTCTGTTCTAGGTCAAAATGGGTTCAGATGGTCAAACCAAAGGTCGAAAACCTCTTAGAATACTTTTTAATGATTTTTAGGAGATTTAGATTAATTTTATATTTATTATAACCTTTTCAATTTAGGTGAGGTTGATAATAAGGGTTTTTAGTACTGTTTTCGCTCTCGAATGTGTGAAATCCTGATTCATTAAGTGTGAACCTACTTTTTAGATTTTTATGCTTAATTGACCTTAAATTAACCCCTGAGAAATCTTGTGGTTAATCTACATTTGTGATGTGCTGTTAAAATAGAAGAATTAACCCTATTTTCTTAGTTTCTTCCCAAATCAGATCAATGCGTAAATGTGACCCTCAGATGATCAAGTAGGTGCATTTATCAATTGAATTTGACAAATTGTGGCTAGTTAGAGCCCATGATGGTTTACCATCATACTCATCCTTGACAATGAAATGAAGTATATCACACATAAAATGATAAGAAAAATATGATAATGCATGCCTAAATCCTAAAATGCATGAAATGCTAAATGCAACCCAATACCATAATGAAATGCAGAAAACCTAGAAACTAGATGTGATTTTAGCCTAAGAATGATAATAAACTGTTGTTTATCACACCCCCATGCTTTTTTTTTTGCTAGTCCTTTAGCAAAATCATTTTGCAAAAATGGTATTAGGGGAAACTAATTTTTTTATTTTTGAGGAGAACATTTTTATGGTACTTTGGTTGTTTGAAAAGTAAGGAAGGTACAAGATTTGTTTAAGGCAAAACATCAGGATTTATCCTTGGATCCAAAGGTTAGCATAAAATAGGATTTGTGCATCTTCCTCAGAGCTCGACTAATTTACCCATTCTTATTCCAATTATCCTGTCAACCATTTTTGCAATAAGAATCTCCTTAACTTAAGAAATCGATTCAGAATTTGCGTGACGATGAAATATTAAGTGTTAGTGCTTTGTGAATGCTCAACATTTTTTTTTTGGAAATTATATTTTGATGTTTTTGTTTTCTCCCCATGCTTAGCATCAGATAACAGAAATGTGTCGAAATCCTTGTCCTCGTCACTGATTCTCGAGGAGGCTTTTGTTCCGACGCTATAAAAGCACCATCCAAGACACCTCCGGGAGCCCTACAACTCGACATCACGTGGTATAGTGAGAGGAACTCCCAACAAATTCAAGCTCTCACTTTAATACTTTAGGATAGTACCGCCTGAGACACCTGTACCGCATAATCGAGGGAGTCTAAAAGGAGAGTTTTCTCCTTCCCCATGGTAGGGACTCATCTAATCAAAACTACTTTAGGTTTCACCTTAATTTAAACATGGGAAATTATTTATTTATGTGTTTTTGGGCTTTTTGTTTTTGTTAGCTTGTGTGTGAAATTTTTGACACTTGAGTTTCAAAAGAAATTCAAATTTTTGGATCGAGAACATGGCCAAGTACTATTCAAACCATTCAATAGGATCAGGGACAATCAATTTCTTTAGGGGTTCAAGAAGATTTCTTTGGGAGATAAACTGATCGAGACTAAATTTTTAAACTTGAAAAGTCTAACCAAAAGATCCTTGGATTCTTCCTTAAGTTTTGTTACAGATTAAATTCCATATGTACCTTTTTTTGAAAAAGACAACCTTGGGCTTGTGTTTTTGAAATTCCTCAAAAAGTTTTTTTGAATATAAGATTTTTATAGGTTTTTGAAAAAAAATGCATGCAAAAAGGAAGAATTTTTTGTATTTTTGGGTTATGAAAATCCTTAAAAGATTTACAAAATTTTAAAGTGTCCCCCATGCTAAAGATATGCAATGTCCTCAGGCATAAGAAAGGTAAAAAGATATCACCTGAGTGAGAGGAGGTTGAAATCAGGATGGTAAGAACCTTAGAAGAAATGGAAAAAGGAAAGCGAGAAAAACGATGGGTTACCTCCCATATAAGGCTGTCTTTTATGCCTTTTAGCTGGGTGTGCAGCACATCAATGATCATTGTCAGGTGGGTCATGTAAATCAAGAGAATTGGAAGGTTGATTTGGAGAATTATCAAGAGAGGGCTTTAGTCATTGACCGTTGACTTGTAAGGAAATATTTATTTTTGGATCAAAAATATCAATGACTCCATAGGGATAAGTTTTAAGGATAATGTAAGGACCGATCCATTTTGATTTAGCTTTCCCAAAAAAATGGGTAACCTTGCATCAAAAAGCCAAACGTGTTGATTGGGTTCAAAAATTTTCTTAACAATGTATTTATCATGAAAATTTTGGTTTAGTTTTTGTAAATCCTCTTGTTTTCATACGTAAAATCACGAATTTCTTTCGATTCAGTTAATTGAAATTTAGGATGTTTGCTGGCATCATTTAAATTAGAATTGAATTATTTTATCGCCCAAAAAGTCCTATGTTCTAATTCAATTGAGAGGTGACATGCCTTTCCATAAATTAGGCGAAATGGGGACATGTCAATCAGAGTTTTAAAAGCAATTCAATAGCTCCATAAGGCATCATCTAGTTTGCTAGATGAGTCTTTTCAATCGAGCCTAACCATTTTTTGAAGAAAGCTTTTAATTTCCCTGTTTGAGATTTCTGCTTGGCCATTAGTTTAGGGTTTGTATGGAGTTGAAATTTTATGATGTACTCCATATTTAGACAAGAGTTGACGGAATTGAGAGTGGGTGAAGTGAGATCCTTCATCATTGATAATGGCCTTAGGTACTCCAAATCGGGAAAAAATCTCTCTTGATAAGTCTAATGACTGCCCTGTGATCATTGGTGCAAGTGAGTACTACTTTGATCCATTTGGAAACATAGTCAACCGCGACAAAAATGTACAGGTAACCATAAGACTTGAACGTTCCCATGAAGTCAATGTCCTAAACATCAAAAATTTCAACATCTAAAATTGGGTTAAGGGGTATCATATTACCGATGCATTGGCAATGCACACATGATCGAACAAATTCTTGAGCATCTTTGTGTATGTTGGGCCAATAGAATCCAGAACTCAAAATTTTGGTTGCAATTTTCTTGCCTGAGAACTATCCACCACAAGCCATCGTACGACAGTGTGTCAGAATATTATGAAATTCTGAATTAGGAACACACCGTCGAATGACCTAATTAGTACATATGCGGAATAGATCGGGCTCCTCCCAAAAATAGTATTTAATGTCAGTGACAAACTTGTCCCGTTTGGATTTGGGCCAATCAGGAAAGATTCATCAAGTTGCCAGGTAATTTGCTATAGGAGCAAACCAGGGGAGGTTAGTGACAGCTAGGAGGGTTTCGTCTGGAAAGATATCAGGTAGTGATGGGAACACCATCATGAGTCCTAACTAGCTCATTTTGACCCAATGAAATAATTGCTCCTGTATAACCAACTGAAGGTCATAATTCATTGCATAAACATTCTAAGAGAAAAATAGGAAACTAGGGTTAAAACTGTAATTTTACCAACTTATCATGAATGCAGTACAACGACGGGTTTTCTCAAGGGCTGAATAAAGGTCAAATGGTCTTAATAAGATAACAAGTGGGTTGGATTAGACAGAAAAGGGTTTGTGTGTATTTTGAGAATTAAATGACTCTTTGAAATCCTAAAAATAGACCCACTTAATTAAACAAGGTTCTGGTTAGGATAAAATTCACTTAAACCCTCTAAAAATCATAGAAAAATATTCTCTAGGATTTAGTACCTTCAAATTGGCCATCAGAACCCATCTTGACCTAAAATGGAGTCTTAGACAGATATTTGCCTAAATTTAGGTTTTTGCATAAATTACCCAATAAAACATGGTCAAAATCAAAATCCAACTTCACAATTGGATTCCTTAGGTCCAAATTAGGTTTGTACCAAAATTTTGACCTAAGGAGAACTTGTCTTAACCTAGTTTGCAAAAAGGTCCTGTCTGATTACATTTATACCCCCAACTTTCAAAAACCCTTGCATACAACCCCCTAACTTCTTCATCATCTTTACAATTAGGTCCCTCCACCATTATTGTGGAGGAAACCTACTCCGACAACCTTCAACTTGGATTTTCTCCCTGATTTATTGATGAATCCCTTCCAAAATTGGAAGGGAGATTCTTCAAGTAATCCTTTCCAATATGAACCCGATTAAATGCTCTGATTCTTTCTCAATCTCTCATGCGAACACATGAGAGATTTGGGTCTCAAGAAGTTTCCTTCTCTGGAAAGCTTTTAAAGCTTGGGAAGCTTGCTTCCCAAGCTCAAAACCCTCTTTGATGACCTATAAAAGAGTCCCCAGGGTTCAACCATTCTCAGCTTGAAATTGGGCCGAAACTCCCCCTCTTCCTCTCTCCTTTTTGGTTGCAAAACTCCACAAGCACTGGCGGTCTCTCCTTAACTTCTTCCTCGTCCGACCACAAAACCAGTGGCGGATTCACCTTCCTCACCGTCCTCTGCGTCAAGCAATACCAGCCGTCGTCGTTCCTTCCCCGTCTTCACTGCCACCTCTCATACGGAGGTTTGTCTTCTGCATGTCCGACAACCACACCGGTGTGGGATCCCTCCCCCTTTTCGTCCTTAGAGTAGACTCTTAGGTTCCCTATCTCTCTTACTTTCTCCCCCTCTATTTATTTCCCAAAAACGACCACCTACGCTACTGAACACCTTCATCGCCTCCATCTCCAGCGACTCCTCCGGCAAGGTGTTCCCATCACTACGCGCCTCCATCCACCTCGCCACCCACCCTACAACCTCCACTGCACCTTCCCTCTCATTTCCCCTCACTCCATTCGCTCCATCATCCACCCAAGCACCTTCCTGAACAAACCCACTCTCACCGACCGTTCTCGTCACCGTCCGGCCACCACAACCACTTGTGCAACACGCCATTGCCACCATCACATTCACCATACCACGGCGATCCTGTTGAGCGTTCTGACGTAGCCATAAGGCCCCTTTTCTTGATTTCAGGTAGCAGGACAAGACCTGCCATTGACGCCGAGCTTCGAGCAAGCTTCAAGTTGCTCCAGGTCTTGCTACACCCAGGGGATAGCTCCAGGCCATGCGAAATTGAGGCCTACAGGTGTCCGAGACTTCTCGCAAGGGCTTCAGCAGCCGCAGCCTCGTCAATTTGACCAAGTGCCTTACTGCTGCGCTGCGTGGAAGATAGGTGGGACATTTAGTCCCACCTCGGATACGAAGAGTCTCCTGCAGCCACATAAATTGAATAAGTTAATGGGGCTATTTGCCTCCAAACACTAAGGGTGAGGTCCTCCTACACCTTCACCCGGACTCGTTCACGACACCTCACCTGCGAACCTAGCCGACTCGATTACTCGCCTGACCGGCACTCCTCGCTCACCACCACACGTCGGTGAGACTGAACCCGGGTATGTGCTAGGTCCAATTACCTAACCAACTATGGCTTTGGGAGAGAGAGACTGAAATAGAAAGAGAGAAAGAGAGAGGAGAGTTGCATGGGGGAAGGGGGTTTTTGCCTGGGGAAGTTTGGCTCCAACACTTAGCCAGACTCAGAAGGCAGAAAAGCCTAAGAAGAATAGAAGAGAAGAAGAAGAGGTAGGCCTGAGAAGAATAAGAAGAAGAAGAAGAGATGAAGGCCTGAAGAGAAGAAGAAGAAGAAAACAAAAATCAAAGAAAGGAAGAATCAATGAAGAAGAGAAGAAGAAGGAAGAAGGCACGTAGACAAAAGAAAAAGGAGTACTGTAGCAAACGTCATTTAAGACGTCTGATTGCAAAATCTAACGTTTGATTTTATACTCCCTCCTTTAGTAAATTTGATTAATTATTCTATGTATTAGACTTATAATTGGTGATTCAAATCTCCATTATTTTGTCAAAAGTTCTTTTTACTCTTCATATACTCATATGCTCTACATTGTAAATTAGTTTTTGAGTAATATTTTGTGTTCAAATTTCATTAATTGTTGAGATTAGTGTGCGAATTCCATTTGCACCCTGTGTTCGATCTCAAAATCTTTTCGAGTAATAAAAATTATATTTGTTTTCAAAGCGATTTAGACTATATTACAACACTTCATTTTAAACATCAATCTCGCCTTGTAAATAGGTAGGGTAAGCATATCTTTTGTTGTGAGATAAGAGTGGTGTTCGGCCACTACATTTTGTGAGCTCGGCTAATCCTTAATTTCCAGGTCAAATTCTTGGAGCAGAAGGAACCATCGAATAAGGTGGAGCTTTGCATCTTTCTTGTTCAACAAATATTTCACTGCTGAGTTGTCCATGTAAACTGTAATATGTGATTCCAAAAGATATGATCTAAATTTCTCTAGGGCAAACATTATGGCAAGAAGTTCTTTCTCAGTAACAGTGCAACTCTATTGTGTATCATCTAAAGTTTTGCTTGTATAGTAGATCACAACGGGCTTCTTGCCAATGTGTTGCCGTAGAACTGCCCCAACAGCAAAATTTGAGGCATCAGTCATTAATTCAAATGGATGATTCCAATCAGGTCCCTATAAAATTGGTTCCCCAGTGACTTCTTTATTCAGTTTCTGAAAACTCTCCATGCATTGGTCATTGAAATCAAAAGGTTGATCATTGGTAAGAAGTTGACTAAGGGTTTTGAGATCTTGGAGAAATCTCTGATAAATCTGCGGTAGAATCCCACATGCCCTAAAAATGATCGTATTTGTTTAATAGAGTTGGGTGAGGAAAGTCTAGAAATGGCATCAATCTTAGCTTGGTCTACCACAATTCCATCCTTAAAAATGACATGGCCCAAGACGATGCCTTCCTGGACCATGAAGTGGTTTTTTTCCCAGCTGAAGACTAAGCTGACTTCTAGGCATTTTTGGAGAGCTCTGTCAAGATTCTAATGACATAAGTCAAAAGAATCTCTAAAAATGGAGAAGTCGTCCATAAAATCCTTGAGACATTCTCCTACCAAGTCAGAGAAAATTACAAGCATACACCTTTGAAAAGTCGTAAGTGCATTGCATAGATCGAATGGCATCTTTCAAAAAGCAAAGCTTCCGAAAGGGCAGGTAATGTAGTCTTTTCCTGGTCCTCAGGATGGATTGGTACATGATTTTAGCTGGAGTATCCATCGAGGAAACAATAAAATTCCTGTCCAACTAAGCGCTCCAAGATTTGATCAATGAACGGGAGCGAAAAATGGTCTTTCTTTATGGCGGTGTTTAATTTTTCGTAATCAATGTACACTAGCCAAGAAGAAGTAGCCCTAGTAGCAATATTTTCCCCTTTCTTATTTGAGATGACAGTAAGTCCTACTTTTTTAGGAACAACTTGTGTAGGGCTAACCTAATTGCTATCAGAGATAGGGTTGATAATGCTAGCTCCAGCCACTTAGTGATTTCCTATTTGACCACCTCCTGCATATGAGGATTCAATCTCCTTTGAGACTGGTGGGAGGGGCGAGAGTCGTCCTCTAAATAGATTCTGTGAGTGCAGTAGGACAGATTAATACCCTTAAGATCGTTCAAGGATCCAACAAATGGCTTTTCTATTCTTGCTCAAAACTTGGGGAAGTTTTTCTTCTTGATCCCCTATAAGATTGTCATTGATAATGGGTGTGATTAACAGGTTTTTGCGAAGAAAAGTTAGGGTTTTGAGAAACCCCATCATTGTAGTTGCAAAACTCGTTATCGAATAAAATTTACTGAAACTTGAAAGGGAGTCTTAGGTCGAACACGAGGAGGCGACGTTTGTTTCTTGAAATCCACATTTCAATTTGTTTCTTTTTGGTGTTTCTAGGTTTTTTTGTTTTTTTGGTATTTTAGGAGAATGGTAAAATCACTTGCAATAAAAAGAATAGAGAGATGAACCACAATTTGATTGCTTGAAGCGAAATAATGTTTATTACAATAACAATAAACTAAACAAACTAAAAGAGATGAGGATGAAAGGAAATCTCCCAAAGCAGATGTTTGGCGAGACGACGGCACTTGGCGGCAACTTGGACGGAGGAGGAGAGATATTGGACGTCAGGGATGAGGTGCAGGACGAACCCTGGTAGAGGAAAGCTTCACCAAGTTGGGAATGGGGATGAGGAGGTGGAGGTGATCGTCTACCTGAATGGAGGTGGGGGGACGGGTCTAGGGTTCCCTATAGAGGTGGTGAGAGGATGGTTGAATATTTGGTATAGGAATAGGACTCTACACTAATAGGGAGCCTTCGGAGCTTGGGAATAGAGCTCTTGGGAGCTTGGTAGGCTTCTTGGAGCTTTGGAGTAGGTGGGAGTAGCATAGGTAGAGATGAAGGGCAATGGGGATGTGTAGGTGGACTTATATAGGTGTAAGGGAGGAGTGTACCACGGCCATGCACCAAATGCAGTGCGCACAACACGTGCCACACATGCACAGCAGCTGGATGGCGCTGCACAACTATGCCTCGCTCGGTGACCCTTAGATCTCTGATGGACGACGTGGATCACACACTCATCGCACACTTGCATTTGAATCTCACACTCATTGGCGAGAGAGGATGTCAACCGTTCGATCGTTGATGAAGCGTTGAGATCGCTCTTCGAAGAGCGCCTAGTCGTCGTGTGTAATTGCGCTTATGGCGCGGGAGTCCATCCGCGTGTTTGATTCCTGACCGCTCGATCAAGATCGAGTGGTCCAATTTTGTTGGCGTCAAAGAGGCTGTGGTGGATCGATGCTCGAACCCACACCTCTTCCTTGAGGAATGGTCACGCTACCAAATGGGGCAAAGCACTGGGTGATCGCTCCAAGGGCTGTTGCCTCCACGATTCTTGACGTTGGATGAAGATCCAATGGTCGAGATTTCATTAGACCTTCTTCCTTTGGAGTTGAGCGGCGGGTTGAGCGGTGGATTCTCAGCCATTGGATTGAGATCCAACGGCTGGGATCTCCTCTTGAGGCGCTTTGGAGGGGTGCTAGGCGACATTGGGTGATTTGGATGGTGCCACGTGGCACCATCTGGACCATCCACCTTCCCTTGCTTGAAGAGGATGCCACAGTGCTCGGATCGAGATGATTTCTGCATTGTCGGATTGCAATCGTTGCTCTAGATTCGTCCGTATGGTTGGATTTTGCATTTGAAGCTTTGGAATGTCATGCCCTATCTCCTGGCCACAATAATGCAGGGATTACTGTACAATTTATACACATTACACTAAATGCAGTATGATGAATGTTATGCAGTATTTATACTACGGAATGTAATGCTAGGTTTAGGAACTATCATAAGTAAGCATTTTATCATGAATACATGCATGTTTATCAGTGGGCATAGTCTGTTTTAGTCCCAAGAAACCATACTTCAAAGAGTTGGATGATGGTTTTAAATCCAATTGCAGGCTGGACTCGAAAAGAGATTCAGAATTGAGGTCCAAAGGGGAACAAAGAAAAGAAGAGTTAATGGGAGAGTTAGATGTGGAAGGTGAAGTCATGGTAGGAGGGTGAGGTGACTCAGGAATGGACTCAACTGCAAAGCACGTGCCCATGAGTAAAATTTGCATAGTTTCTTCCACTAAATTATCTATCTCATAATCCAAATCATTAAAGAAATCAGGTTCTTGAAATCTGCTTGAAGCTTGAAAAATATCAAAAGTAATTGATTCTCCATCGCAAGTGAGCGTCATTTTTCTAGAATCACAACCAATATTGCCTTTGCATTGGTGAGAAAGTGTCTTCTGATGGTAACACCATCATCATCCATATCTAACTCAAATTGACTAATTTTTAAGGTTAAATTCACTTAATTAATCATTACAAGGGTATAATTCAATCTAGGCTAAATAAAGAGGAAATAATGTAAATTGGGTTAATTCTGTTGTTTTAATAGTCAAAAATAGGTGCATAATAACCTAAGGGCAAACCTATACTTAATTAAAGGTTGACTAAGCTCAAATTTCTAGTAAGTGAGCTCACACTCATAAATTTAAGGATTTTATTAAATAAAAGCCAAATTACAATTAATAAAATCCTAATTTTGGCTTCACTTTAATTTAAAGGGTTTTGATGGAAATAAATGTGATTGAAACCTTCTAAAAATCATTCGAAAATGTTTTATAAGGTTTAGAACATTCAATTTTACAAAATGAATCTATTTTGACTAAAAATAAAGACCAAGGCAGGTAATTGATACATTTTGGGTTAAATTATAAATTGACCAAGAAAACTTCTTCAAAACCCAAAATTAAAGTCACATTAAATTCCTTGGGTCCAAATTAGGTTACCTACAAATTTTGAGCCTAATCAGATTCCATCTTGGTCAAGTTTGCAATTTTCTCCTCTGATTTTTTATTGTTGGAAAAACCCCCCTACATTTCAAATTTTCTTGCAAAATGGCCCTTGCGACCATCTTCTTCACCTCCTTCACGCATGGCAAGCAGGTAGCTATTTGCCTCGCCTTTGATTGCAAAGATCTCGCCGCTCAAAGGAGGATACCTTCTCAAACTTGGAAGGTTGGATTAGCTTGCAAATTCGCGCGTGATCGCGCTTTCAAAGCATCGCTGGCTATGATCACGACACCTTCCATCCAAGCTCAACCTCTACACGTAGCAATCAATGGAAACCCACTACTCACCTCAATTGCCGTCGGATCCTATCTATAAAGCACCTCCATCCTTTACTGATGGTTTTTGTCAAGTTTTGGGCACGTCTCCACCCCTCTCTTCTCCTCAACTTCGCCATTGAAGCTGACCTTAGAGCTCCTCCGTTCTTCCTCATTGCTGGTCCTCGCTATTAACCGAGGGCACGGTTGCCTCCTCCTCTTCATCTCTGAACCTCTTGCGACAGAGACCATCTCATCTTCCCTGTCATTGCTCCAATTTCCTTTGCCGAATTCTACTTCTCTTCCACATCCGGCGACCAAGCCTCAACCCTCGCCCATCCTCCTAGTCATCTCATATCTTATCTTTTTCTCCTCCCCCTATAGTGTTGTTTAGGACCTTCAATCACAAGAACCAACGCATCCACCACCTCCCTCTATGTTGTCGTCCCTATATACAGTTGGTCTCGACGCCAACTCTGGTGACCACCACTACCGTTCTCCGTGCGGCAACGCCACTTGCAAACTGTTTGTCACTCTAAAATGGATTTTAAAATCGTCGCGTTGCAGTATAGGTCGATTCAGTGCGAAAAACAAATACAATTTATTACTTGAATTTGAAGTCCGAAGTCGAACATAGGGAGCAAATAGGAATTCATGCACTAATCTCAATAGATAATATAAATGAGCATAATTAATTACTCAAAAACTTAATATGCAGTGTATAATGAGTGTATGAAGTGATAAAAAGAATTCTAGACAAAATAATGGTGATTTAGATCACCAATTATCAGTTTAACACATAGAACAATTACTTAAATATAATTAAATGAAGGAACAAATAATCAGACATCTAATTTTACAATTAGACGTCTTAAAGTGCGTTGCTACAGTGCTCCTTCTTTCTTTTACTTCTACTTCTGCCTTTGATTTTCTTCTTATTCCTTCCTTTGGTTTCTGTCTCTTCTTCTCTTCTTTCACAGTCCAGGCTTCTTCCTTCTCCATTTCTTCTCTTCTTCACGCAGAGGGGGAAAGGGTCTTCAAATTTGGCTAAGTGTCAACCACTTCTCCAAAGAGCAAAACCCCCTAACCCCCACGCTCTCTCTCTATTTCTCTCTCTAGGTCAAGCTCTCCCAAAGCCTTCCACAGTACCGGGTATATGGGTAATCGGATCTAGAGCGCACCTAGGTCCAGGCTCACCCGGATCCTAGCTTAGGTGAGTAATCGGACCAGGCCCGTGTGAGCAATGTCACGGGCGAGGAAGAGTGAGGGGTGTGAGGGACCTCAACCCTTGTGTTTGAGGCAACAAGGCCTAGACACAAATTCAATTTATGCCACTTGAGAAGGTCGATGCCTTCCATGTGGGACTATCCCACCGAGAGTTTAGCGTGAGCGTCTGCAGGTGGTTCCTCGTTTGATTGCAATAGCTGTCGTTGGTGTTTCACCCAATTGGAGACCTAGGGGTAATCCTGGATGACTTCTGCGTCGACCTGGAGCTGTAGCCTGGAGCGGAACCTCAAGAACACGGCCGGGAGCTTTGCGGATAAGCTGCATTAATGGAGGAGATGCTTGGCACCTAAAAATAACAATAAGGCCTTTCGACTGAGTCAGAGAGCTCAGGAACAATCGCCGAAGCACGACAAGTTCAACAGTGGCAGTGGCGTGGCGTGAGCGTGTGTGAAGAGGCTTGTCGACCTTGCAGAGGGTGGCTGAAGAAGTGTGAGTTCGGCAGAGGGTTTGGAGGAGCAATTGACTTGACGAAGTTAGGGATTTTGCTCCTGAGGTCGAGGTGGAGGTGTGGAGCGTGGAAGCGGCGGCATAGGTGATCTGTGGTGGCCGCTAGCGCTCATCGGAGGTATGCCGGCAAGATGGAAAACAGAGTCGCGAAGGGCGTCAACGGGGTCAAAATGATATGTTGGAGATGCTGACGTGATGAGGAGAAGCTGAGGAGTTGATTGAGAAGGGTAGCAAATGACAGGGAGCAGAGATGGCGCCGGATGTGGTATGGCCGATGTCGGAGAAGGAAGGAGCTTTAGTAGGGGTTGGACAGCAAGGACTAGGAAGATAGAGGCGTCGATTGGTACTGCGCGACACGGAGAGAGAGGGAAGGATAAATCCATCGCTGGTATTGTGAACAGACAAGGAATGGAGATGGAGGAGGTCACCGGACATCGAGGAGCACTTCGACCGGAGGAGGAGAGAAGAATTGGGGGTTATTCCGGTCGAATTCGAGCGTGGGAAGTCCGTTGTGCCCTGGGGGTTCTTTTATAGGTCATCAGAAGGTGAACGAAGCTTGAGAATCAAGCTCTCAAGCTTCGAAAACTTTGCCAGAGATAGAAGCCCAAATTTCAATTGATTCGCATGGCACTTTGGGCAAGACTTGGAGCCCAAGATGTGGCTCAAATGGAAGGCAACTTCGTCAAGAATTTGAGTATCTATTTTGGGACTGATTGATTAAGAATCAAGCGAGAAATTCTCGCTTGATCTCAACGGTGAAGCTCAGGGTTGCCTTTAATGGCTCCAGGGACCCTTTTGTGAAGACAATGAAGAAGTTGGGGGGCTTTTTGCAAGGAATTCAAAAGTTAGGGGTCTGAATGAGATAGAAAGAGTTTGATTGGACCAAAATGCAAACTTGGCCAAGATGAGCTCAGATTAGGCCCAAATTTTGGTACAAACCTAATTTGTACCCAAGAAATCCAATGGTGAAGTTAGATTTAGGTTTTGACAAAGTTTGACTGAGTAATTTATGTAAAAATCCAAATTAGGACAAATGTCAATCTGAGACTTTGTTTGGGTCAAGATGGGTTTTGATGGTCAAATTTAAGCTACCAAACCCTAGAGAATATTTTTCTATGAATTTTAGAGGGTTTAGGTGAATTTTTTATTGACCATAACCTCAGTTAATTAAGCGGGTTTGTTTTTACGATTTCAAAAGTCATTTAATTCTTAAAACACACGAAAACCCTTTTCTGTTTGTTCTAACCCACTTGTTAGGCTTTTAGGACCATTTGACCCTTAATTAACCTCTTAGAAAACCCGTGGTTGTACTACATTCATGAGATGATGGTAAAATTACAGTTTTAACCCTGATTTTTTATCTTTCTCTTAGAATGATTATGTAATGAATTACAGTCCTCTGACGGTTATGTAGGAGCATTTAATGACTTAATTAGCTCAAATTGAGCTAGTTATGGCTCATAATGGTGTTCCCATCACAAACCACCCCACGAGCTCCGCTACATTCAGCGGGTTAAAAGCCCTAAAGAAATTTTGGGTTTTGACTCCCTCAGCACTCCACCAGACTCCCCTCGACGCTACTATCTTCTCCGAGTCCAGCAACCCTCCTCCACCCTCGTCATGCCAATCCACCATCACCACGACCTTTACTGAAGTCAAGCGGAGCCTCGCGACCATTTTCTCGAGGTCGAGGGGCGATTACATGCAGACCCACTACCGCCGGCGGCACCCACCTTCTCCGACATCAGCACGCCACCTTTGACCTTCTCAAGCTTTCAAGCTTCACGAGAAGCTTCGTGAGGGTGTGGGAATCACGCAGAAAGCTTCAACAGGTGATCATGCGCACCATCGAGATTCCTTGACCTCCCCTCAAGCCCCCTGCAGCTTCATCGACGAGAAGTTGAGCTCCTGCTTGCTAGTAGGGGCTCAATTGAAAGAAAAGAAAACATTGTAGGGACCCATTCGTAAGATTTTTAGGGACCAAAGTGAAATAATCTCTTATTTCTCAAGGACTGATCTGTAACATCAGCGTAATTGATTGAGAATCCAATTTTATTACTGAACATCTTGCAATTTTATTGCATTCTTATGATCATTATGAATTCTTTTGTGCATAATTTCATTAATATTTGATTGAATTGATTTAAATGTTGAATAATTGGAATATAATTTTTTGAATTGAAGTATTAAAGTTGTGTGATTATTGATTACATTTTTTTTGAACTAGATTCTATAATTGGAAAATCAAACTCATTAAATCTAGTTCCCGAGCTACATTTTTGCGAATTTTTGATAGTGGTTTTCACACATTTCTCTGCACCTAACGAATGACCTCGGAATACTTTTTTTCGAGAAAAATACAAATTTAAAAGTTGTTTTCGCGTGTTTCGACTATACTACAACGCATGACTTCTACTTAACATCGATTTTTTGGTATGTGTTCCAAGAATAATTATGGTGTTCTTTACTGCTTCTGGTACTTCAATATCTAGGATGAGAAAGTCTATGACAAATAGACAATTCTGGACTCGAACAATGACATCCTCAACAATCTCCTTTAGTTTAATTGTAGATCGGTCAGCTAATTGTAATGTAACGACGATGGGTTTTAATTCACTGAATATAAATTCTTCAGAGACAACAATGGGGATGAAATTTTTGGAGGCACCAAGCTCAAGAAGGGCACGATCAAAAGTAGTGTCATTAATGACAACTTGAATCAGAGGAGTGCCCGGACTTTCTTTTTCAGAAGCAGTTTGCTCTATACGGTCTCTGAAAGGATCACCTTTCCTGGGTTTCCAGACTACCTTTTAGGACTGCATAAATCTTTTAAAACCTTAACATATGTAGGAATATACTTTATTGCATCTAGGAGAGGGATGTTTATTTCTACTTTCCCAAAAAGTTCCATCAATTCCCTATCAGAGGGCTCAGATTTCTTTTTCTTTTAGTTGGTGGAATGAAGTCCTTGTGGAAAAGGGATAGGCTTTGCTCTTTTTCAGTTCAGGGTTCTTGAATCGGGGTGAAAGGAGGGTTATCTTGCTTATCTGTGGACCGGGCTTCATGTGTGGAGGTAGAAGGCCCAGGATCTTGAGTTGTCTTCCCTCTCCTCAAGGTAACTACATTGGCAGTATGGGTATTTCGGGGAGGAGGTTGGGGGGCCTGATTCTGGTTGAAACCTATGGGGTGCTGAGGTGCTAATTGGATAGCTGATACTAGTTCCTTTGATTGTTATGGCTGGGCATGGGCTGGGACGGTAGATTCTCTACAGGTCGTTGATCTATAGTGACCCTAATTTGATTTTGCAAAGTAGTCACCTCAGACATTTGGTTTTGCATGCCTTGTAGGGTTTTCATAACCTGGGTATTGATACCGTCTTGAGATGGCCCAGGTTGGTAATGATTCTGGTCGTAAATCCGAATTGATTTTTCTTTGGAAAAGGAACCGAGTTAGGGGCCTTCTCGGAGAAATGCGACTGATTACTCCAATTTTGGTTGGAGGGATTTCTACAATGCTCTTGGAGGGCAAAGATATTCTCAGTAGTAGTGCTGAAGGAATTTTGATTCAAAAAATCATCTCCCAGTCAGATCTGGTGTAACCTCAGGGAAATAATTTTGCTTAGCCGAGATGGTACCTATGTTATGCAAGTTTTCTCTCCTGAGGATGTTAGGTGGAGTTAGAAGTGGAGCTTGTTTTTAAGTGCAT
The DNA here is from genome assembly GCA_037157565.1 of Thalassia testudinum. Taxonomy (NCBI): domain Eukaryota; kingdom Viridiplantae; phylum Streptophyta; class Magnoliopsida; order Alismatales; family Hydrocharitaceae; genus Thalassia; species Thalassia testudinum. The sequence continues at coordinate 17,171,521 of JAZHRO010000026.1, read as the reverse complement.
ATTTATTCCAATTTCTTCTGGTGAATCTGCATCTAATCCAGTCTTTGTGCTATCATTTGGATATCATCTTGAGTTACTGGAATAGATGTAGATTTGGAGTCAATTTCATTTACTCCTAGTCTTGGGTTTGAAGTCATACCAAAAGTGTCCATCAAAGCAAGATTAAATGAGTTTTCACTCATTTCCTCAAATAGTTGGTAGATACTCTCAGCGTCCTTTTTGTTGGTTTTGCATTTCTATCATTAAAGAAGAGAGGCTACTGTTAGATTGGGGAGGATAGTCAATCTCAAGCTCAAGTTTCCTAGGAGTGTTAGTCCAACCTTGATAAGAAAAATCATGAAGGGTGGGAGGGTTGGGCGTTGGCAAAGTAGTGGGGACTCCTGGGGTGGAAAATCCTGCTCTTAGGCTCTGCTCAAAAGTAGGAGTTATCGGGCTAGTACTCCCAAGATAGGCGTAGGATCGATCCCATGAATTGTTATTGTACCCCTCTAAGGAGGGATACGCTTGGGGCATGAGATCCTGGTTAAAATGATAGGAGTAAGGGTAGTCCATTTCTTTTAAGCCAAGCGAGTTTATTGAAACTTCCTAGAGAGCTTTTACCACTGCTAAAACAAACGCAAATACAGTGGAAATTTATTTTTTAGAAAATTGCAGGTTTCCTCAATCTTACTCCACAGGTTAGCTAAAGAAATCAACTCAGTGCTCCTACATTCCCACTTAAGTGGTATAAGAGGTTAGGTGCACCTCGAGTTCCTTAACCAAATTTGTCTGAGAAAGATTGAGGTCAATAGAGTTACAATAGGTGGCCAAACAAGTTTTACAAGAATTATGCTTCCTAGGTTGACCTTCGTTGGTGCCTACAACCTACGCACATGGGATGGAAGTCTTAAATCGAGCCCATGCAAGAGGAACTGAAGTAACTTGGTGGATAGGCTTGTTGATTTCTGACTAACTTCCCTTGTGGTGCAAAGAGGAGAGGTAGAAATTTATCTAGTGACCTTATGTGTGATGTGCACAGTGTCTCAAGTGTGCAACACACGTGCACGTTTTGTATTTGATATCTCGCAATCAAGTCCTTTTTCATGCAATTTCAAATCAATGATTTTAATGTCCAACCTCTTAACAGTCCTAATTTCTTAAGGTAACCACTGACTTAATTAGATTCAAACACTTCAGCGGTCTTAAATTTAAGTCCAATGCGGATGCATGACAGGTAATTGATGCTCAAGAAAAGACATACCTTACTCCAGCTCTCTTCAATGCAAGATGCTTACAATGCAGAAAGAAAAACAAGATGTTGCTCAAACAATCCTAAATGGTCTCCCTATAGATATGCAGCTTTTAGCAGGCAGTTCAAATTTTTTTTTAATAAGCAAACAAACCTAATCTAATTTAACTAGCTAACTAACATGCAGTTCAAACAATTCAAATAAACCTATAATCTAAATAAAATGGGAACACAGTCCCGAAAAGATGCTCCCACATACAAGAGGGATAAGCAAAAAAAAGCACTGGGAACACATACTCAAAAATGCCCAACACGGGTCCACAAGACAAAAATTTAAATATCTAACGTCTATCTAGTCTAATCTAAATCTAAAGGAAGCAACAGGTCTTCAGTCGTCAATCCTCCTTTCATGCGTGTGGGATCAAGGCCCACGTGCTCCTGTTACTACCCTCTAGGTGGCGTCAAGGTCCACCAAAAATATTGTCTCCACTATATGCTCCCGTAGCATTCGTTCGTTTTTGCATGCAACCAGAAACAAGGTCAGCAATTTAGAAAAACTTTAGAAATAACATAAAAATAATATAAATTTCCTGAAAAAATTAATAGGTGTATTTCCTCCCCAGCAACGACGCCATTTGACCAGTTGATTTCCACTTTCGTTGAATTTTTAAACATAAAATGACAAGTCGTTGTAAAGCTTTTGTGGTGGAAAATCGACTATCAAAACATAAAATAATTCAATCTAAACATAATAGATTAGGTCATCTCCACAAAGAAGAATTAGCTTATTAAACTCGTGAGTTATGCCTCATTTATTTAGGAATATTAATGGGTGCGCATACTAACTAATGCAACTATTTCCAACATAAGTTCTCAATCTAAACAATTAATCAAAAATGTAAGTGTGCACCTGCAAAATCACCACAATATAATACCGTGCAAATGCGTGAATAGTGATCTTGATACTGGTAAATGCTGTAAATATTAATCTCCTATGAGACAGAGCCCGTTCATTATATCCAATATCCCATACTCTATCATTCATAAGAACTCAACTATAAGCAATTTCAAATGAGTAGAAGGATATCTATGAAAATTCATCTCAATATATTAATCTAATTAAATAAATGCATAGTATTTTGGCAATAGCAAAACCCGTAATAACTATTGAGTTGCGAAACAGAGCTTTCACTCTCTCTCCTCCTCACTCACGGCAAGGAGCACCACGGCAAGAGCTACTCTGGGGGAAGGTCGATCGATGCGTGGGGATTATGATGACGGTGGCAGGACGACCAAAGGCAACCGGAGATGCTGGCCACGTGCGGAGGTGGGCAGCGGTGTGAAGGTTCTGCGGGTAACTGTGGCTTGCTCTGGTGGTTGGAGGTTCGTGTGGAGACAAGGAGGTCGACGGCGAGCACGCCGTGGTCGCTTTGGTATCATCGGTGATGAGAACGATGGCCGGAGAGGGTGGAGTGGTGGTGATGGGTTATGGGTTCATTGACTGAGAATTGCAGGAAAACGGTGGTTGAAGAAGAGGAAGAAGAAGAAGAGGAGGGGCTGGTGTTGATGGTGGTTAGGAGAGGGTGGTCAAAGGTGATGGAAGTGGTTGGAGGTGGTGTGCGGCGAGAGAGGTTGGGTTGAGTTGCAAGTGGTGGTGTTGGTGTGGTGGGAGGGGTGGTGGATGAAGGTGAAGGTAGATGAAGGAGGAAGAGGATGGCAGTGGACGAGGGAGTGGTGGTGCGCACGCTGACACCGTGCGCACCTATGGGTCTGGAGGGCGGCAAGTGTGGTGAAGTAAGCTTTCGGCCACAGTGTACATCAGGGGTTCACGGTGCACGCTTGGTTCACGATGGTGGCGAGGGAGAAGATCCCTGCCAACGGGGTAAGAGAGATATCCTTAGGATGATGGCCGATCCTCCCTTAAAAACAACTCCTCTGTTTGTTGGTTTCTTCAACTTCAAGTTTCTCCAACCATTCGGCGTGGATCGCGAGTGGTTGGAACAACAAGAAAAGCCTAGCGGTCATCAGACGTCTGGTCTAAACTCCAAAAGTCTTAAAAGGTGTAGACATCAGGGGGTCTACGATGGTAGTTTCCAGACGTTTGATCTTGAGCTCCAGACATCTTATAGAAGCAAACTGGATGTCTGACTCTTGCACCTAGCCTGTATTCAACCATACAGATTATCATAACCATATGTTGTAAAATTGGTGCATAAAATAATACGTAGACTAAGGTGAATTATCATTTAACTTCTAATTAATTAGAAACTAAGAATAGATAATTAAAGAATACTTAAGCCAAATAATGGTACACTAAAGTGAACTTATCAAATGCTCACATGCCTAAGTTTTGCTAGTCTCGAGCAAAAATGAATACGTGGTGAATGATGTTTCAAAAAGATTTCTTCTTTTCTTAATCCAAAAATTTAGAGATCTAGGCAAACGTGAAGTGATTGTAGTCTAGGTAACGGATCCAAATGAAAAGTCATCTTGCATCTAAAGCTTGTGCTTTACCCTTGATAAAAATTCTATTGGGATAAGCAACTATTTCCCTCGGGGATAAAGCAGAATCTGATCTATAATTTGAACCCGGCTTTTTGGCATAGATAGGAGATACTGAGTCAAAAGAATTTATAGTTGGTGGCTCATACTTATCTGGTGCTACATGTAGTCTAGTACTGCAGACTCTAAATATCTAAACTATCAAACGAGTTACCTCAGAGAGAGGCTAAAAACTGTGTTCTCTTAACGCTCCTTTGCGTTCACTCTTTTTCCTTTTCTTTTTCTTTTTCTTCTTTCTTTTCTAAGATCACATATCTCACTTGATTTTGTCCATGAACTTGATGTTTGGTGGCCTTACATGGCATTCATACTTTTAATTAAAGACCTAATAACCCTACAACTAAGTTAGAAGTCCTCAGCCAGTATTCGGAAGATCAGAAATACTAAAAAATAGGTATGGGTCATAATTGGTGGATCGCAATGGGTGTTTTTGTTGTCTCAATGATATAGACACTTGATAAATTAGCACTTAAGATAGCTATAACTCGAATTTTTTTTCTTCTTTTTTTCTATATATATCTATATTTTCTTTTCTCCTTTCTCTCTCTCTCTTCTTTTCTCTCTTTGTTTTTTTTTTTTATAACTCCAACACAACACAACGTAGACTTTTATTTATGAGGAATTATTAGGGATGATGATGGTCAAGAGGATATTGTGTGGCTTTTTTGGTGGAGGTGCCTACTTTCAGCACTGGGAAGGAATGGATAGGACAAGCATATTTCTGACCTTTGACACTATTACCCTCCTTCAGCCGAGGACTCTATGAAAGACGGTCATAACCATCCACCATAGTCATAGTTTTAATAGGACACAATCTTTATGTATTTGTCTTATTTGGTGACTCTCAGGAATTCACACAATGTTTACACACAGGAACAAAGAGTAAAAGCTATGCCTAACTATGAGGTATCATCATCTAATTATCCAGAACTTATGAGTCCTTGTACTAGACTTGGCACACCAGTAGTCTCTCTACTTCCTCCTCACAAATATTAGGTGGATCTAATAGAAGATAATATGCCTGACTCCCTTCAAATTGTCCAAGGATTCAGGAGACTAAAAATGCTTATTGGTTTTCTACAAAGATCCATTACCCAGTTTACGTGCAAGTGAAGTAATTGTACTGGATTCTAAACTTAGAAAAAATTTAAGAAGAAAATCTTCAATGACACCTCCTTGATAAAGATATTTTGTTAGGGCTAACCAATTCAGCTCAAAAAATAAAAGAGATTTTTTTTTGCTAATAATGCACCTAACCTAAATGCATGAATACTGCCTAAAAATGCAAAATGCACCCCCCATGGCTAAATCCTACAATGTCCTCATTGTAAAATTAAAACAGGGGGAGAATGGAAGGAAATCACCTGATGAAGGCATTATTCTGGCCGAGGCGCCCGTGGAGGCGAGTGGAACTCCTCTCGTACTATGTCTCGAATCAGTTGAGCGAGGTCCTAGGACTGAACGCCCGGGAGAAGTGGCAGGTCAGCTGGCTCCTCGGGTCCAGCACGTTCGCCCCTCCGACCTCGTCCACGGCCGTGTCTGCGGCCCGCCTCAAGAACTCCACGGCGAGGCATCTCCTGCAAGGAGACGCGGAAGACAGAACAAAAAGAAGTCGACTCTAACGGACCTCAGCGAAAGAAACTTAGAACAGATGTCAAGCAGTACGTTGTGGTGGTTGCTCTAGTTACATGCACGTGAATTGGTTATTCTCAAGCTAGTTGGTTCATTTCTCGGGACGACCTTGCTCTGATATCATCTTATTATGACCCGATTCCCGAATCCCTACAGGACATAAGATCAGCTCGACTCGACTAATCCCAAGACCCAGTCGTTCAACAAGAAATAACCAAAAAGCAGGGAAGTAAACCACATTCACTATGCAAAGTAACTAATAGTAAAAGAGTACAAGCAGTAAAGGAAGTAAAAGCTGCTAACAGTACATATCACCACCACAACAGTAAGGTAGAACAAGTACAGAAACAGAAACGATAACAACAGTCTAAACTCACTAGTAGAACAGAGAGTATAAAAAAAACAGGAACTACTGCTGGGCTTGACTAGGCCCAGCATCCTCTGCAGCCGGTGACTTAGGCTGCTCAACTCCGGGACCTGTAAAGGGTTATGAGTAAAACGGAGTCAGCGAACGCTGAGTAGAGTGGTAACCAAACTAACTAAAGCAGTAAAGGCTAACAGGTAAATTTATCTTTTCCAATTATTTTATTTTAAGTCATTTCTTTTCAACCATTGGTTTACTTTCAGATCTCTTTCTTGATCTCGTATGTTCCTCATGGGAACGATCTTGATTGCAGTCTTTTCTGAAGAGTAGAAGGCACACGTGATGCTTTCTTGGCCGGGAGAGTCCCCCGTGGTGATCCTACACCCAGTCAACCACCTCGAGGTCATGGATAGACGTAGCGGTGACTATGGCATGCGCGATAAGCGCACGAGTAGCTACCCTGCACTAGCACGCGGTCAGTCGTTTCTGCTAGCGGGTACACCTAAAGTATAGCACGGAATAGTATAGGGCCTAGCCCTCTCAGTAACAAGGGTCTAGCCCCTCAGAACCAAACAGGGGTCACGCCCTTCCACAGTCCGCGCACCCTCGTCTGACTACCTCGGATTGCCCAGTGGGCATAACAAGTCGATGTAGGGTGGCTAGCTAAACCTCGGGCCCCGTGGGGTGGCTAGCTCCCTCCCTACACCAGTAGCTCTCCCCGATACAGTGTACACGAGGGCCAACAAAGTCGGTGTAGAGTGGCCAATCCTAACCTCGGGTCCCAACCCAAGGGCGGCCAGCTTCGCTCTACACTAAACAAGGGACAGTCGCTCTCCTTGGTACCACGTACTCAAGGGCCAACACATTTCCCACTCACATTTTCAGGTCTTTCCATTCATTCACAGGAGCTCTACTCCTAATTCTCCGTAGGGTTCATGCTCGTATTCACCACGTTGTTCCATACCAGGTTTCATCATTCACATTTCCATTTTCATATTTACACATGCAGCTCGTATTTTCACAATTAACATATGCAACAAGTGATATCATAGGTAACTATTTAACTATCACAGGCATTTCATATTCCAACAGGCAACTCATATTTATTAGCAGATAATTGTTTACAATTTTACTTATTCATTTATGACTACAATCACAAGCATGCATGCAACTATTTCTCGTCTTAGGATTCATGCCACATCCTAGGTTTCTAGTTATCTAATTCACATATCCATTCATATTTTATATTTAAAACAGGGGAAAACCACTCTACCAGACAATCCGAGAGTACTGGGGGCTCTAACGGCAGACTCACATGCCTCTGCAAGCCCCGAACATGCAACCGAACGAGGTCCTATACCGAGGAACAGAACACAACGGATGTTCAGAACAGTATATAAGGATTTCTAACATATAGTGGAACTCACAAGGAAACTACCAATATCTTATTTGTGTAAAATGGATACCAAACGGACCCTAAACGGGTCAAAAATGGGACTGTAGAACCAAATCAGACGTCTGGCACAAGGTCCAGACGTCTTAAAAGTCACCAGGGTCTCACCTCAAGTTCCTGCGTCGACTTTAAACGTCCAGGACCCTTACTTGACCATCTGGACTCAACTCCAGACGTTCGACCTCTCCTCCAGTCGTGTGGGAGTGCTTCCGATCATCTGGTAAGCTGTCCAGACATCCAAAATGCGTGGGAGGGAGTGCCCCACACCTTCCCAAAGCTGTCCCTACGAGCGACAGACCAAATCTCCCACTTTAGCCAAACAGATTGGCTCTGCGGTGCGGTCTACATGGCTGTAACCGCAAGAGGAATGTACCTTCGCAAAGCCTTGCTTTTAGATGTCCAGTGTCGTCTCCAGACATCCAACCTGTCGTCTGGATGGCACGCCAGACGTCTGATTCTGGGAAAAACTCAGAACCAGAGCAAGCTCTCGCTCCTCTCACCGCGCGCAGCCGCAGCTCCTCCTCCTCGTTTGCAGCTCTGGTTGCAGCAGGGTGTCGGGGACGGCTCCCCCGACGCACTCCTCCTCCCTCATGCATCGCTCCGGCCATGCATCCTCCGGCGAGCTCCCATGAACTCGCAAGCTCAAGCTCCTCCTCCTCTCTTCACGCCACTCCTCCTCGCTCCCTCTCTCTTGCTCGTCCCTCTCGCTGCTGCGGAGAGGAAGGTGGTGTTGGTGGAGTGGAGAAGAGAGGAAGGGGGGGTGAGGGCTTTTATATAGAGAGCAGCTAGGGTTCGGTGGAGGAGAAAAGAAGAGAGAGAAAAGAGACGAAGGCTATCTACACGCAGCCAGCGTGCAGACCCGACCATGCATACAAAATTTTTAATTTCCAAACATCTGGGAAGTGGTCCAGACATCTGAATGACAGTCCAGACGTCTTAAAAGGCTCAGAACAGAACGGGTCTTTACAATTACGACTAATTAAAGTTAGTTATGGCTGATGATGACGTTATCATCAACCACCTAATAATGCAAACCCTAATTAACCTAAGAGCTTACATAAACCCTAAGGTGGATTGGTTGTTTGTTTGTCACTCCTACCCACCCCAACCCTGCACATATATAAAAAAAAAATTGAATGTGGGATTAACTAAAACTTAGACACCCTATACACCCACACACACCCAAGCCACCTCACTTTTGCCTGATTCAATCACTTAACTGCGAATCCAACTAAAGGACCTGGTACACCTGCATGACTTAAACAAATAAGTGGTTAGAAATAGAATAGGCTAAAACTAATTGGGTGCCTTAATTAGTGGTGCATTGGCCGCACCACTTAACATAAAATTTATTCATCAAGTAGCTTGCCACATTGGATTTAACTTTTGGGAATTAACCAGGTACTCCACATTCTTTTAAATTTTAAAGGAAGACTTCTTCACTTGTGCTTTCAAAACCTGGTGTGCTAATTGAACCTTGATTGAATATACCTAATGTTGAACCCTAAAAGCTACTAAACAAGGTTGAAGCCTAAAAGAAAAATCATCAATTAACTTGTCTGAAAATCATTGGTTGTGCACGCTGATAAACGTCAGTTTATCATCATTCTTATGCATTAAAACAAACCTAGCTCTTAGGATTTTGCTCTACAAATGGGTTTTTGGGTTGCATTTAGGCATTAATTAGGTTAGGCATGCATTACACTTTTTGTTGTCTTTTTAATGTATTTTTGTGAGTGTTTAGGATATACAGATTGCCAGATCCCTAAAACCCTAGCACTTAGGAAGGCAACTGGTGAAGGAGAAGCTCTCACCAGTTGGAACTCAGCTTAATCCAGCTCACCATAGATGGAATTCAGCTCACCTGAACTAGGGTTAGCTCATCCTAGCTCCATTCAACTCATCTCAGCTGAATGGCAGCTCAGGAGAGCTCATCTTAGCTCACCCTAGCTCAGGTCAGCTCTAATCCAGCTCAACTTAGCCGAGTCTAGCTCATTTCAACTCCCATTAGTCCACGAGGAGCTCTAGCTAGCTCAGCTGAGTTGACTGGAGTTCACCCCAACTCAGGTCCAGCTACATCCAGCTCCACTCAACTCCAGCCAGATGAAGATGACTTCATTTTAGCTCAGGATGCTCAAGTCCAGCTCTCGGGGACTCAGCTTAGCTCAACTCAATTGAGCTAAGCTACCTTAGCTGCCTCAACCTGCTTGATCCTCCCCGGGAGCACCAAACCCAGCTCACCTCAGCTCTTTGTGGCAGAAGCCAGCTTACTTTAGCTTGGCTTAGCAGCTAGCAAAGAACTAGCAAGCTAAGCCAGCTAAAGTAGCTCCTTGCCATCCTTTTCAGCAACTGCCAGCTCCAATTCAGGTCCAGACTTCTTCTGTCCAGCTCCTCTTCACAAACCCTAGCCCCAAATGCCTCCAATCCTACTACCTACCAGCAAAGCTAGTTAAGCTAGCTTAGCTTAGCTAGTCCACCTCCATGGCACCAAAACCTACTACCCTACTACCTAAGCTTTAGCAAAAAGACCACCTACTCCTAGTTTATTTTGGTGTTAACTATCCCTTCCATCACCACCCTACATCCACCATCAAAACTCATCTCCACCCTCCATTTTTTGCCTCCAAAATCAATGCCTTCTAGAAGGTATTTTTGGAGGGAAAACCAAGGCACCTCTTCATTTCCCTCCCATTTTTTCCTCCAAAAATGTCTAAGCACCCCTTCATTTCCCTCCAAAAAAAACCATAACCGCCCCCTTCCCATCCTATAAATACCCTACCCTACCACCACATAATTCCCATCCTTCTGTTAGATAATTCCACCCTACAACCACCATACCCACGGCCAAGGAAGAAGAAGAGAAGAAGATTAAGGGGGCATTCTACCTGCCCCCTTGGTGCCTTCTTCCCCCTTTCCTTCTCCCTTGTGCCACTCCAAGGAGGAGGAGCACTCCCCCACTAGGAGGACAGCTAGGGAAGGAGGAGCAAGGGTGGTGCATGCCCACCCTTGAAGGAGATCATTGAAGGTGGTAGCTTCCACCTTGGAGGACATCATTTGGAGGAGCATCTCAAGGAAGGAGAAGGAGTTGTTTTTTCAAGTCAAGAAGCTACTTGGCTTGGAGCAAGAAGCCCTCTTCTTCACCATTTTATCTAGAGGATTTGTGTTTTATTTTTCTTGTATTTTCAAGTAGAGTAGAAGCATTCCTCTATAGGTTTTGTGTATCAAGTTGCCTCCTCTTAATTTTTGTTGCATAGTTTCTTTTTACAAGTTTTGCCTAGCATTTGTTTCACTCCCTCTCTCTAATTACTCTCGGCCTCCACGTGCCTAGGGTGAGCTTGGGGAGAGGCTCTACCTGTCATCTCAGGGCTAGCTTTATTAAAATAGGTATTAGTTGTTTTCCTGCTATTAACAAAACTTACGTGTTCCCGTTATTTCAAAACCCAAAAAAAATGATATATTGAAAAAGACCAAAAAGAAAGTTGAGATAGATTTTTCAAGCAAGGGATTTGATTTGCAAATAATTTGGCCTCCTTGGACGACCCTAGATACCCCACTATCTAGGTTTATAAATTTAAGAGTTGATCGGTTTTGCACGTTACAACGACATGTTTTACAAACCACGTAAAATCCATATCACACGCACACACATATTAATCAATCTTTAAGGGCACAACCCAGATAAAGGGCCCATTACATTCCCAAGCACATTCAAACCTAAGCCTAATTAAAATAGAGTGGACGTTGGCCTTAATTATTGGACTCACTCTTCGGGGCCCAGGTTGAGATTATCTTCGATTAATTTGCTTCTACTGGTCCATCTGATGTCTAGCTAGGGGAGTAGTGTCAAGCAACTACAGTTGGGGGGTATCAAAGAAACTTGAGGCGAAAGTCAAGGGAAGAACCTTCTCCCTAAACCCTCGCTCTAACTGGTTGAATTGACCGGAAAGAAGTAGACCAAATCGTTTCTTTCATCTTAAGACATGTTCTGAGAGTCTATAGGTCTTTAGGCCACCCTATCTAAGGACAAGTTTGATTGTTTGTACTGCAAGGCACCTTTCTTTTCTCTTTTTCCTCCTGCTTTACCATGGATCCTTCCACATCCTACTCGCATTTCCACTCTTACCCTCCTACCACTACTTATTCCCAAGATGATTATTATCCCAACCAGACTTATTTTCACACATCTACTAGTTGGGATAATCTTGATTGGGGATACAATTCTGGACCTCCGTGTTCAGGGTCTAACCCTAGACACCATGATTTTGATATTTATCCTTGTCCGAGCTACACCGATTATAGATCACCGCCCTCCTATGGACAACCTAATACGATCTACAATTAAGAAGGATATGATGTTCACAACCCATACCCTCCCCAGGATGACATTGCATATAGGTCATCGCCCCTCTACGAACAACCTGAAATGACCTACTAGCAGGGAGGGCCCCAAGAACCTCAATTTCTTGACTCCCTTAGACTGAACCCAAACCTACCCAATGCTGAACCAAACCATTTGGTTCAAGTGAATCAGGTCCAAGATAAGGTGATGGCTAACTTAAGGAATACCATTCAATTTTTAGAGATCACCGGATCCAAGTCAATGCTGATTCAGCCACAAATCCTGGACTTAGATACCTTAGATGGGGTGCATAACATGTAGGAGGTGCCCGAATATGAAATTATGATTATGCAGGATAGGAGCTGGGAAATGAAGATTTGGGAAGCTAATTTCAGGGGAAGTAGAAGTCTAAGTCTAAGGGTTCCTATTTGCCTGAAACCACCAACCTTCTACCAAGACCCTTATGACATTTTCAACTCAGAGGATGTCCAACCTAAGCACAATTTAACTGATTATCTTTTTGACACAATTTTCCCTATTGTTCGACTTTTTATACTTGCATTGCATGATCACAAACCACAGGCCCAGCCCCACTTGCATAATGATCTCAGGTTCTGGGTAATTTTTGTCCAGAACCTTAAAACCACTTGACCCTGGGGCACGGGTCTGCACCACAATCTGGTTCACATTTGTGGACACTTGCTGGCGGGTCATGAGGTTAATCTTTTTCTTCTGATCTTAACTCGCACCTGTGAATTCTTGATTTCTTTTTTTTTGTACATATAGTGTGCCTAGCTGAAGGCAATAAATTTAGCACATATACGGTCTGTTTTCGTCTCGGAGCTGACCGAGTAATCACAAAATTCAGGTGCTTTCTCCTTTATTCTGTTGAGACATTGCATTAAATAGGTGATTTCACAGCAATCATATGATCTAATCTACCTAAATTAAGTTAGATTTTAATATAACTTAGGAATAATGCATGCATAAGCATCATCATTTGCATCCTAGATGATTGGTTAGCTTTATAGATATAATGTTATTTTTTGCTCTAAAAGAGAGATAATATTAATTGTAGATGATCTAGTGCTGCAGATGATAGATTAGATCATACAAATCAAATCAGGATGACAGCGGGAGTTCAACGCTTCCGAAATCGTCTTCATCAGATGTTTGTAGCATCACATATAGCTCATAGAAGATCAGAGGCCAAGGAGCAAGATAGCAGAGATCCAAACCTTAGATGTCAAATCCAACTGTACGAATGGATTCAGATCAACGATCATAGTTCAATGGCACAAAAATCGGCTCAATCAGAGCCCTATAGCATAACTATAAAGGCAGGAAGATGAACGGTTTGGATGGTGCCACGTAACGATCCACCGCCACACCCTCAAGGAAATTTGCGGGTCGTTGGATCGTCATCCAACAGCCGCGAAAAGGCCATGCAGCCACTACCACATGTGTAACGAGCGCGTGCCCCAGACGTCTTTTAAGACGTCTGGGAGGTGGCCCAGACGTCTGTAAAGACGTCTGGGATCACATCCGGACGTCTGACCAGACGTCCGGGATAGTTTACAGACGTCTGGCGAACAGTTATGCTCGCACGGGATATTCGTCTGCGCGCCTGTGCGCGCAGACCTGCGATCCCGCATCTTCTCTGCGGCTGCAGGCGACTGCGACCGTCTCTCCCTCCTCTCCGCGCGGCGTTAAAAGGGGGAGGGGGCGCGCCTCCCCTCCCGTCTCCACCATCTTCCTCCCTCTCTCCTGCCTGTGCGCGAGAGCGAGCGGACGCGAGGGCGCAGCGGCAGCGGCGGCCGCAGTAGGCGCGGAGGAGCTGTGGCGTGCGAGGGCGGGGCTCTGCCGTGAGGGCGAGCTCGCCGGGAGCGGCTTGGCCGGCCAGCGGAGGGCGCAGGGGGCGCAGAGCGTCGCGGAGAGGGACCTGCTGCGGGCGGAGCAGCGGACGCGCGAGGTGCGACGCGGGCGGCGTCGCGAGCGGAGGCCGAGCGAGGTTCTGATTCTGGAAAAATCTCCAGAATCAGACGTCTGGACTGATATCCAGACGACAAGGTCGACGTCTGTGAGATCATACAGACGTATGAAAGGTGAGTTCCGCTTTCTCCTTCTTTTTGTCGACTGACCGTACTGAGGGAGGAGGGTTGGCTGTGCGCAGGTGTTCGGATTCGTCATCCTTTGCGAATCAGACGTCTGGAAGTTGTACCAGACGGCGGGAGTGACCTCCAGACGTCCGGAGAGACCATCGGACGTCTGGGATCTAGGAGAGACGTCCCCACAGACTTCTGGACGTCCGGGGTACCAAGCCGAACAGGTAATTCTCTGATCCACCGTTTAAGACGTCTGGAAGGAGTTCCAGACGTCTGATTTTGCACAGTATTGTCTTTCTCGACCCGTTAGGGCCCGTTTGGGCTCCGTTTTCCGCGATTCGAGTTGCGTTAGTTTCAGAATTTATTCCTCTACCCGCCTACAGTAGCTATACACTGTTTTGAGACACTCCTTGTGTTTGATCCTTGTGATAGGACCTCGTTCGGTTGCCGTCTTGAGAGTCGCGGAGGCGCGCGGGATTCCCGACCACGCCCCCATTACTCCCGTTGTACCTGGTAGAGTGGTTTTAAGTATTAATAAAATCTGTTAAAGTATGGAACCATAACTAGAACCTAGGGCATTGCATGAATCCTAGGAATGAGAAATATATGGAATGATAGCTCCTAGGTGTTGCATGAATCCTAGGGCCGGAAAACTAGATTGTATGATAGATCCTAGGATATGGCATGAATCCTAGGATGGAAAAACTAGTGGAATGTACATTACTGCAGTCTTGGAAAAATGGAAAGGAATATATAAAGCTGCCTGTAAATTTAATTAACAGCTGCATGTTATGCATAAAGAATCATGTTGAGATCATGGAATGTGAGAACGAGAATCTGGAAAGTGAAACATATGATGTTCTGAGATAAAGAGCTGGAACCCTACGGGGAAATAGGAGTGGAACTCCTGGAAAGAAAAGGAATGGAACTGAGATGTAGTTTGTACTGTCTCTTGGGTACGCAGTACCAAGGGAAGTACCTGTACCTGTTTTAGTGCAGAGTGGGGCCAGCCGCCCTAGGGACCCGGGGTTAGGATTGGCCGCTCTGTACCGACTTGTTGGCCCTCGTGTACGTAGTACCGAGGAGAGCTAGTAGTGTTAGGAGAGTACTAGCTACCCCACGGGCCCCGGGGTTCTGCTAGCCTCCTTCACCGACTTGTTAGGCCCACTAGGGCAAACCAGGGTAGTCAGGCGAGGGTGCGCGGACTGTGGAGGGGCAAGGCCCCGGTTTGGTTACTGTGGAGGGGTTGGACCCCTGTTACTGAGAGGGCTCTGCCCTGGTTCCGTGCTGTGCTTTGGGCGCACCCGTTAACGGAAACGACTGACCGCGTGCTAGTACGGGCTAGCTACCTGTGCGTTTATTGCGCGTGCCGTAGTCACCGTTACGTCTGTCAGTGACCTTGGGGTGGTTGACTGAGGGTAGGATCACCACGGGGGACTCTCCCGGCCAGGAGAGCACCACGTGCTACTTCTACTGTTGGAAAAGACTGCAATCAAGATCGTCCCACGAGGACATCCGAGATCAAGTAAAGGATCTGAGAAGTAAATGAAATAGTGAGAAAAATTGAAAGATGTAAATAAAAGGAAGTAATAGAACATAACAGCTACTGTACACTCTACTGTTGCCTTTAGTTAGTTTGCCACTCTACTCAGCGTTTTGCTGACGGGTTACACTCGTTACCTTTTTCAGGACCAGGTGTTGAGCAGCCAGGGTCGGCGGCTGCAGAGGACGCTGGGCCGAGTAGGGTCCAGTAGAGTTGCCACAGCTTTGTACCTTCTTTTGTTTCTGTTCTAGTGAGTAGTTTTGTTTCCGCTGTACCTTCTTTACCTGCAGTTTTTGTTATATGATAAATGTTGTTTTACTGTTGTGGTGGTGCCTACTGTAGTAGTTTCTTTCCTTACTGCTGTACTTTCTTACTGTTAGTTATATTCATGCTGAATGTGGTTTATTTTACTGTCTTTTGGTTACTTCCTCGTTGGACGACTGGGTCTTGGGATTAGTCGAGTCGGTCCGGTTCTCGTGTCTCGTAGGGACTCGGGAACCGGGTCGTTACAACATGCTTCATCGAACAAGAATGCATCTCAACCGTTGGATCTTCATCCAACGACTGAGAGTGATTGTGCGCTAAACCCAAAATGCGACACAAGAGGCAGTGTAGCGCATTGGTTAACAACCACACAAAAGAATAGCTGGCGTGCGATCAAATCACGCTATGCGAAAAATTGAAGAGGCAGTGTGCTCGCATGGAAATTGGGTCGCCAGATGAGATCGAATGGCGAAGAGGAGACCGCGTGGCGCGACGAGGCTCGACCGATGTAGTGGTGCAATGTATGTGCGAACGTATGCACAAACACACACCCCGATGCACGTGGAATCTAAGAGGGAGTAGCGCCCTCATTTTAAACCATCCAATCGCCAGATCGAATGGCTGAAATTGAAGGCATGCGTGAGCGCGAGAGGAGCGGCATGGATCAGATCGGGAAATTAAGCGGCTACCATGTGGCAGCATTTAGTGCAACGCGCGTGTTGAGGGCATTTTGGAGGCTATTTTAAGGCACGATTTGGTCCGTTGATTTCTCGATCGACGGATCTGATGGCTCTAAGGGTGTTACACGAGATTGGGACTCAAATACCAGCTTTGCCCCTCATTCTATCTATAAAAAGGACCTCAGAGCCCCCATCTGAAGGCATCTCAACTTCCATCAAACACATCTATAGTCTCTCTCTCTGCAGTCTCACTCTCCGATCTTCTTCCCGACGCCCCGAATATGAAGTGCTACTGCACTTCGCACAAGCATCCCTTAAGCAGCGTCGCCCTTCATTTATTTTCTCTCTCTCGATTCTTTAGCATATTTGTTTAGATTCCTAGTTTAGAACTATTTGCAAATAATAATAAAAATATGATTCTATGAATATCTGGTCTTTGTTTATATGTTGCATTAGGATAGATTAGTTAGTACGAAAGGTTTTGAAAATCGTGTTTGGCCTCCCTACGAACAACTCAGGACTCACTGATTCTGATTTATAAATTTATTTGTTTCGATATGATTCACACTACAGTGAAAGAAATATTATTTTATGCCTTTCACGGCGAACAATAAGCAAGGGGGATATATATTCATCTCTAAATCATTTTATTAGCTTCGTAGATTCTTTTTATTTTCTCTTTAATTATAAAAAGAAAATTAAAAAAAATTGAATTAGGAAAAGAGAACCTGGGCAAAAAGATGCTTAGCACTTAGAGTTCTTTTCGAGTCTTGGGTGGGTTGGATAGCCATAGAAAGCTGTCATGAAACTCTTAACTCAAAAAAATAAAAAAAAAAATTAGAAAAGAAGAAAAGAAAAGAAAAGGATGTATTTACTTTTGAATAAGGCGAGGGCTTGGGCAGTCTGCATTTTGGTAGACACCCGGACACTGTTGAATCTTTGTAGTTCAAGTCTTTAGTAGAAATTTCTTAGTGCTGAGAAATAAATATTGCCCAAGTAATTGATCCTAATTCTTTTATAAATAGCATGTAGTTTTGCCAGGGGCTAGCAAAAAATTGGTATGGGGGTGTGATGTAGACACATCTATTTCACATAAACTATCTATTTTTGCATGTTCATAGGTGTATAATTGCATTCATGTATTATAAATATTGCATAACATACATCATCATGCATTTAGAATAGTTTGTACAAATTATAGATTAATTTGCCCTTTTTGTGGCAAGGGGATAGGGCGATATCATTTCGGGGCCACAAATTTAAGATCCAACCATATTAATTTGATTAGGGTGACAATTGGAGTTCAACGCCTCCAAGATCGCCCTAATCGGACCTCCGTAGCATTAAATGCAGACCGAGAAAGATCAAAAATCAAGAGTTAAGGTGGTGCAAATCCAGACTTTAGATGACAAATCCAACCGCACGGATGGGTTTGAATCGACGATCGCAGCCCAATGACACAAAAATCAATCCAATCCGATGTCCATGGCACCATCTACGAGCATTTGAAGATGGATGGCTTAGACAGTGCCATCTTAGTCATCCTACACCACCAGCAACACCCCTCTTTGCCCACATGATCAATCCTATCCGTTAGATCATCAATCCAACAGCTGTGATTTTATCAAGGCGTGCCTCTCCTCTCATTGAAGACAGCTCGCACCTCCTTAGCCGTTGAATCTTCATCCAATGGACGAGGGCGCGCGAGCGTTAAAAGCAAAATGCGACAAAGATAAGATTGTGTCGCAGCGGTTGCACACTATATTCACAAAGGGATGACGCGCGATGGAGCTACGCCGAGGGGGTGAATCCAGTAGTAGGTGCGTGCAATTGAAATTCGGCCGCCCGATCGAGATCAAGCGATAGTGGAGGACGCAACTGTAATTCCCTACTTGGAGGGGGTGAGATATATGTGACGTAATAAAGTGCAGAATAAAAAAATAGACAATCTCACAAAATTAAGCAATCACACAATAAGCACAAGAATTTTTACATGGAAACCCAAATCGGGTGAAAACCACCACCTAACCCTCTCGAGTTAGGATTTTCCGATCAACCTAGTCGATCAAATCCACTAACTGAGTCACTTAAATGAAGGTGATTCAACCTCTTACAACAACACTACTTTGAACGAGGGTAGTGTGCCTCAAACCCCTTCTCTTCACGAGAAGGATTGTCTCACGAAGGAGACGGGAAGTCACAACGCGAATACCCAACCAAATAACAAAGTAACAAATACACGAATAGTCCTATAAAGCTAATAAAGTAATTCTTAAACTAAGCTTCTATATGTGTTAGGATGCTTCCCTTTGCTTGGAACTGCGTCGAATCAGTGACGCGTATGCGTGAACCATGCTTTGGCACAGTAACGCTCTCGTAACGTCGACGGGAGAGTAGGTGCACAGGAATCAAGCTCTTTAGATGTAGAACTAGGCTTGGAGAGCTAGAGCTTTCTTCTTAAGATCAAAAGACACAAAATGGTGTAAAAGTGTGTTGCTTGGTGTGTCTTTCAAGCCAAGGGGTCCTCTATTAATAGAGGACCTAGGAAGGCTCTGGAAGGCCTTAGAAGACTTCCATTACCGTTGGGTGCAAATCCAAGGCAAATCAGGCCGCAGTCAGAATTAATCATGATTCTGACAGAGTCATCAGACGTCTGGTCCTGGCATCAGATGTTTGGAAAACCTGTTTAAGACGTCTAAGAACTAAGTCAAACGTTTGATTCTAGGCGGGTTTCCTTACTGACTTGAATCAGACCTAAACAGGGTTCTAGTGTATGGCTATCAGACTTCACACAGGACGTCTGGCACAGGGTCTGGACGTATGGAAACCTATTTGTTCTCTGGAAATGGATTCCCAACAAGTCTAACGGCTATAAAATCTCTGAAGGAAGATTTTGGGTCAGTCGAGGCAAAACGGTCATGTATCAGACGTCTGGGGTCCTCTACGGACGTCTAATACGAGGCTAACGACCATTTCCTCAATGTTTGCCAAGGAAGCCAATGGTCCACTAATTGGACGTCTGGCAAAGGCATCAGACGTCTCCTAAGATAGCTGGACTAAGGTCTGGACGTCAATTTCATCAGACAGAACTAACTAAGTCCAGCCTAAATAATCGGACGTCTGAGTCAACAATCAGACGTCTTAAAAACTTTTATCAGACGTCTGAAATTTAGATTAGATGTCTGAAAAGGCTGTCTGATCCCTATTTTGATTTTCTAAGTTCTCTATAGAAAACCTAAGTATCCTAGGGTAGTGCAGATGTTCCTAAGACTACTTTAAGGATCCTTTGAGGCAATTTAACAGATATTCTAAGAAACAAAAAGAGCAAGAATATAAAGACAAAAGTACATAGAAAAAGATAAACAGAAATCTATCATATTCTTCTTGTCCTTCCATCTTCAAGCTTTTGCTCCTTGCGAAGCTCATCCGCCTCTGTCCAGCTTCTCCAATCCGTCATGGATGCGAGCTAGAGCTCCGTTTAAACACCTGTCTCCATTTGCAATTTGACCTGAAAACTAAGACTCAAAAGCAAATGTTAAAAGACGCGTGTTTTGTTATCATCAAAATAAACAATCGTGGTACTCTAGCACCAACAGCAACGTGGCACACCTACGTAAGCCGAATGGAGTTGCGCGTGGGCACGCATGATGATACGTGATCCTATGAGGACGCGTGATCATACGTGCCATTGCACGTGGGCACGCATAATGTGTGAAGGAAAAGTGACGCAATACGATCTCGACCGGATGGCTGAAATTAGTTCGGCGCTTGAAGGGCGGTGAACCTATGAAGACAGAGGCGATGACGCAGCCACTGCTGAGCACTTTGATGTTCATCGTGCGGCCAAGATTCCACACGCGTCTTCACTGATGTTTACCTTCAACGACAGATGTGTCTATCATTAAAGACCCCTATAATAAATTCTAAGAATTTAAATGACCAAACTACCCCCATTTCTATGACTAAAAAAAGGCCATACGCCCTCCACTTCTTCTTCATCCTTTCTCTTCTTCTCTCACCCTCTCCAAATCTCTACGAGCTGGTTCCATACCCAGGTTGATCCACTAGAGCTAGAGTAAAATAATTTTCCATCTTCTCACCCCCTTGTGAAGCATCTCGTGGTTGTCTTATCGCCACCGTCTGGGAAGTGGATCCCGCTGTGACATCGCCCTACTTTGTTCTCCATCCTCCAGCTCCATTCTCCCTCATCCAACATCTCATCCCCATCATCCAGGCGCTCCATCAATGCAGCTCGTCCTCCAAGTAGCCGTCGAGGAGGATTTTCTCACCCCTATCTTTTTATCACTTTCTAGTGTAGATTTTCAGCTTTCTACTTGCAGCAAGTAGATGTAATGGACATGTGATTATGAAATATTGATTTTCTCTCTATTTTTCTCTTAATTTATATTATTCTCTCTCTCTTCTATCGTTTATTATTTAAGTAGAATAGCTTGCATAGATTAATTTCAACCAGCTAATATGCTTTCTGAAAATAATTCTAAATGCGATTTTTAATCAAACGCTTGTCTCCAAGTGTTTGACCCGAGACTCACCAAAGTTTTAGTAAATTTATCTGATAGCGAATTTTTACCTAACTGCAATGACGGGTTTTTAACTCAATCCTTAGCATACAAAATCTCATTCATCACTCTCCCAAGACTCAAGCAGGGATTCACCATGTTTTTGCTGAGAGGTCGTAATCGATCTTCTCAATGCATTAGTACGACTGATTGGGACAAATTTCCTCAAAAAGGCACTCTTGAGTTGTTGCCAAGTTATGATAGGTCTACCAACTGCCCTGAACCAGTAGACAGCCTTATCTTTGAGGCTGAAAGGAAAAAGTCACATTAACCATAACTCTTCATGCACATTGCGGGAATGGGTAGTCTGGGCGAGGATGGTTTGTTCCTCTAAATGGCTAGAAGGATTCCTTCTGGGAAGGCCATGGAAATGCTCAATTAAGTTCAAAATAGTTGCCTTGATCTCGAAATCCCCCCTCAGAATTACCACTCCAGGTCTTTCCTCATAATTGGAGGGATCGTAAAATTCCTTGAGAGGAATGACAAGTCCCTTGGGTGGTAAATTTCCCCTCTGGTTGGCTAAGTTCGTGACAATCCTAGCCAATTATTGTTGATTATTTTGGAGTCGAGCCAGTTGCTCGACCAACATGATTAGAGGATTAAGTGGGGGATTTTGATTCTAATTTTGATTAATTTGTAACACAGGGTTTTGAGGTAGCTCCAAAATAGGGAAGTTAGGAATGGAGATGTCAGAATGTGGGCCAGCTTGTGGATTTGGAATGGGAGGGTCATGTTATGAGTGGGAAGTAGAAATAGAATTGGACCTGTTTTGTATATTTTCCATTTTTTTGTGTAGAGAAGAGGAATGAACTTGAGAAGAAGTCGAAATTTTTGTGTTGGGGGCGAAATCAATTGGTCCCTCCAAGTGCAAGTTCTAGAATCGTTGCCCGTGCATACACTTTTAAGAAGAACGGGAGGAGGAGAGAAGGGCAGGGATGAGAGGAGTGTGCACTTCAAGAAGCAAAATGCTAAGATTGTCTTAGGTTTGACTCCTTAGAAACTTAAGACTTGGTTACTTGAATTATCAAAAAATTAACAATGGAAAACCCTTCCTTTAATTTAACCTAACTAAGTTGCAAAGGGGGGATTAGGCCCAAGTATGTCTCAGGAAAATCATTGGGGGCTTATATAAACCCACACCTAGTCGTTTGACCCTCAGGTTAAAATTAGGTTAAATTAAGGAATTGATGTCAATTGAGAACAATCTAATAAATAAGTATCAAGCCTAATGTGGATGAATTTCTTAAGGATCAAATTGCTTCAATTTTTAGATTAGGCTTAGGATACTATAAGTGCATGGTTTATGAAGGGTGTTAGGGGGGTAGTTGCCCGATCATTTTAGTCTTTGTGTGTGTGCGAATTAGGCGAGAAAGTGAAGCTCAAGCCAAAATAGGAGGCAGGTTTACAAGCAAAGGATTAAAATGAATGTCTTTTAGGATTTGATAATTTTAAAATTGCTTTTAAGATTTCTCTTGTTAAATCTTCAAACAAGTTTGAATTGTCACACAATCAATTGCAATCAAGTTATAATTGGTGAATGCCAATTTTCCTTAGATTAGTGTGTGACAAAGATAAGAGAAAATGAAACCTTAAAGTTGGAATCCTTTGTAGGAAACCCCTAGGAAATAAGTCTCTTTTATAATATCTTTTAATGTGGTGATCTAAAGAAGGCAAACAAAACTACCATTGGCAATAAAAGTAAACAACGATTCTAAAAATGATTTTTTTAGGATTTTTGGAACTTGTTTGATACTTTTTGGGATTTTTTTTAGACTGGTGTCAGAATCAAGAAAAGATAGATTCAGAAACTTGATTCTGTAGAATCCTTAAACAACCTCTGAAAATTTTGAAACTCTCATATGTTGTAGATATGTTTCTAAGGTTTCCAACAATATAAATTTTATATAAATATGATGAGTAGAAAATTTTATAAAATTTGTGGACAATAAGAAAATAGTAAGGAATTAGGGTTTGAGCCCTCTTCAGTCCATGATTTTTAAAATTTTTTCTATTTAGCCAAATCTTTTGAAATTTAAAACTTAGGTTCCTGACCTAAAGGGACTTCTTTGGGTAGGATTTGAGGATTATAGGAAGCCTTTTTAAGCCCAAACATGAGTTTTGAAAGTGGAGGTAGAAGTCTGAATTTTCAAAAATCAAACACCAATGTAAGAAGGATGGTGGAGAATTGAAGCAAACAAGTAATCAAATGAATTTAAGGGTTCCACCACCCCAAATGTTTCTTTTTTTTATGAGTTTTAATATTTTAAATATTTTTTTGAGATTTTCTTAGGATTTCCAAGAAGGTTTTGGCTAGGTACTTACCTGGTGACCATGGGAAGAAAAGGAAACTTATAACTTCCGCTCCAAGCGAATCTCAATCCTGCTTCCACTCTTGATTCACACCTATCAAAACACAAGCAAAAACTAGTGAAGACTCAAGTATGTAAAAGAGAGAAATAAATGAACAATTGACGTGTGAAAGATGTGTTTGTTTAAAAAGATCGTTATAGTTCGTGCTCGCAGCATCGGTTTTAAAAGAAGAAACAGACGTGAGTCCAAGTGTCGATCATAAGGAGGCGTAAAAATCGGATTTTATTTGTCACTTTATGTCACGGAGATAACGAGTTTTTGCTTGCAAAAAGACATGGTAGAAAAACAAGTGTGAGAGAGAAAAAGAGAGAGAAAGAGAAAGAGAGTAGGGTTAGAGTCTTTTAAATCATAACCATTGCTTAAAGTAACATCAACACTATATTAAACATGCAATTCAAGTTTTACAAATACAATAGTAGCTAAATGATTGAATAAAAAGGAAGTAAAGCTAGATTAAAGGGAAATAGAGAGAGAGGGGAGACGGCGAGGCGGCCACGGCGGTGGAGGGAGGCTCCATCGATGGCTCATCGACTCCGTTGACTACAAGAGGGGCTAAGGGGGGCTAGAAGGGTGTTACAACACTTGCAAAATGAATTCAATGCTTTACATGGGTGGTTGGGAGGGGTTTATATAGGAAGAATTGGTTTCTAATTTAAGTATGGGCTTTAGCAACGTCCAGGATGTCGCTAAACCCATGTTAAAAGCGTCGGTGAAGCCCCTTGCCCAACGGTCTCACGCGCGCGCCCTTTCTTCTTCACGCGCAATCTGTGTGCGGGGCTTGAGGGTCGTTCGATCAAACATCGGATGGCTGAGATCACGCCGGGGGGTGCGCTCGCGGATTGCTGCTGAGGGGCACGCTACTGCACGTCATCGAACGCATTCGGCCGAACGCGCCTGATTGTGCCGCGTGGCGCTGCCGCGGCCGCTCGATGGTGTTCGGGAGGTCCATTTTGGTCGCACGGTCGATTTCTGCACTTAATCCCACTGCGGGTGCTTCGAACGCGTGTCTTGAGGGCGTGTTGCGGGGGCGCAACCGCTGCGCTGCCCTCGCGAATGGTCGCGCGGAGAAGATTATGCGTGGCTGCTGCCAACCGTTGGATGGGGATCCAATGGTCGGATCTTCGTGTGAGGTCAGGCACGTAGATGCGGAGAGTGCAGGCGAGCGTGCTTTTTAGCCGTCCGATCGCTTAAAGTGGTGCTGCGTGATGAAAGGCGCGGGGGTAGCTCCATGTGACGCGCTGTGGGTCGTTGATCTGATGATCAACGGCCAGAACTTCTTATGTTGATAAAGGGAGCTCCGATGTCAGATTTCGCTGATTTCGAGTCCGTTGGGCTCTATTCGTCACTCTGAATCCATCTGTGCAGTCCGATCGCTCATCTAAGGCCTATTTTGACATGCAGTTGTACACATGGCCATTAATAAAGAATTATAAGTAATCTTGATGTGCGATGCATGCAATGCTCCCATTCCTGTGTCTTCTGTGCATTTTACCCTTAAGGCCGATCCCTTTTGGCAGAATTAACATTGTAAAATGTAGTGTTATCATACCCGCATGCTTACACCTTGCTAGTCCCTAGCAAGGTTTATTCTAGCCATTATTTCCGGTCAGAATTTAAGAAGTAATTACTTGGACATTTCGTCACTTGTTAATAGGAGGAAATATACTAAGATCCTAATCTACAAGGACTAAGCAACGCCCGGGTTTTTGCCAAAATATGAATCTCCTGAATCCTTACTTTACGGCATATATATATATATATATTTCATCTTTTCTTATTTTTAGATTTTTGGAGTCAAGAGTGTGTTGGTAACTTCTTATGGCTACCCAACCCACCCAAAACTCGGAAAAAAACTCTAAGTGCTAAGCATCCTAGTGTGAAGATCGTGATGGACTCACTCAACGGTAATTTAGCTAGACTTCGGGTTTCTATGCCCCTAGGTGACTGGAAAAGGAAGTGTTTTGCCTGAAAGTGTATTTGTTCTATCGGTAGCTTTCTCCCTACGTTTGTTTTACTTGGGGTCAACACAAGAATTTTTCCAGTGTATAGCTCCCCAGTTTGCTCTACTTCCCCGCTTCTTCCTTAAGTGTCTTGGTTCTTTTTGTGCTTTTAATGAGCTGGGTTCTGAACAACCGACCAATGGGCTGTTACCTACGATCACTTGCCAGTCATACTCGTGTAGTGAAGTGTGGCTTATTTTGTTATTTTTTTTCTTCCCTTTTTTTTTTTTTTGGTAGGTGGCTTCCCTGATCTCAAATTTACCTAGAGGCAATAAAAAGAAGGTGGTCCTGTGATTGGGCTCTGAACAACCTGCCAATGGACTGTTAGCCACGAAAACTTGCCAGCCATACCATCCTAGAAGGTTTATTAGCTACCGAATTTTTGTCAGAATCTCCGAGGAGTGAGTTTATGCAAAAATGTGTGTAGATGCTTAGACTAAAAGTCCTTCTGACTTAGAGGTCGAGTTGATAAGTCGTATACTTATCACCTTATTTAGTTGGTAGATTAGAATAGATTAAGGTTTCAAGGAAGCTAAATCCATATTTTAACGGACACCGGGGCTGATTAAGCCTAAAGGCCTGAAAAAGTCTAAGTGCTCAGGTTCTTTCCGTATTATTTCGCACCATTGACAAATTTCTAATGCCTAAGTTTTTTCTTCCTAAATTTTTTTTTAATTTAATTTTATGCTATTCAGATTGATTAAATGAACTCAGAATCACAATTTCCCATCCCCCCCATGCTTAAGCTGGACAATGTCCTCATTGATAAATACATGGATGCACAGGGGTCAAAAAGATATTACCTGAGTGAAGTAAAATACCAAATCAGTCTAAATCTTCTGGGTTGCCTCCCAGGAAGCGCTGAGTTTAATGCCTCCAGCTGGGTGGTGCTTCGTGTCATCCTTCAATGAGGGTGACAACCTCCTTCGGGGGAACCTGGGTGAGGAAGTGTTTCAATCTCTGGCCATTGACTGTGAAAGTGTGCCCAGTATTCGGATCGGCAATTTCAACCACCCCATTGGAGTAGGGCTTGACTACCCTAAATGGTCATGTCCACTTGGACCTAAGCTTCCCTGGAAAGAGTTTCAAACGGGCATCAAAAAGCCAAACTTGTTGATTAGGCTCGAAGGATTTTCTATGAATGAGTAGGTTGTAGACGGCTTTCATTTTCTCCTTGTATAGCCGACTATTCTCAAAAGTGTCCCAACGAATTTCCTCGAGCTCGAAGAGTTGGAGCGTCCTCTGCGCACCGGCTAACTAGGGATCCATGTTACACTGCTTGACGACCCAGTAAG
This sequence comes from Thalassia testudinum, assembly GCA_037157565.1. Classification (NCBI taxonomy): domain Eukaryota; kingdom Viridiplantae; phylum Streptophyta; class Magnoliopsida; order Alismatales; family Hydrocharitaceae; genus Thalassia; species Thalassia testudinum. Next base: position 17,145,106 of record JAZHRO010000026.1, on the reverse strand, counting down.
CTCGGTGTTCCAACTCGACAGGAAGGTGGCAAGCTTTGCCAAAGACCAGGCAATAAGGCGACATGCCGATCGGGGTCTTGAAAGCGATCCGGTATGCCCACAGGGCATCATCCAGTCGTGCGGACCAATCCTTCCTGTCAGGTCTCACAGTCTTCTGTAGAATATTCTTGATCTGCCTGTTTAAGACCTCGGTCTGCCCATTTGTTTGTGGATGATACGGGGTAGCAATGCGGTGGTTAACCCCATATTTTCTGAGTAGGGCACGAAATTGGGTGTGGATAAAATGACTTCCACCATCACTGATCATGGCCTTTGGTATTCCAAACCGGGAAAAGATGTTCTGCTTAACAAAGTCTATGACAGCCTTATGATCGCATCGGCGGGTGGCAACGGCTTCAATCCATTTAGAGACATAGTCTACCGAGACTAAAATGTACTCAAAGCCGTTGGATGGTAAGAAGGGGCCCATAAAATCAATACCCCAAACGTCGAAGATCTCGACAATCAAAATGGGCTGGAGGGGCATCATATCTTTTCTGGTCATGGTCCCCAGAGTCTAGCAGCGAGAGCAAGTCTTAGTGAAATTGTGTGAATCCTTAAATAAGGAAGGCTAGTAAAATCCAGACTGTAGAACCTTTGCAGCCATTTTCTTTCTTGAGAAGTGGCCACCACAAGCCTGGTTGTGACAAAAAGATAGCACACTCTGAACTTCGTCCTCAGGGATACACCTCCTGATGATCCGGTCGGCACAGAGGCGAAACAGCATGGGATCATCCCAGAAATAATGCTTGGCCTCGACCAAGAACTTATCCCGTTGCTGTCTAGACCAGCTATGTAGGGTCTGACTTACAACTAGTTAGTTGACATAGTTAGCATACCAAGGCAGTTTCTTGTCTTGCGCAGCCAGAATGTGCTCATCGGGAAAGGTGTTGGATAAAGGCAGGGAGGGCCCAATGTGGTCTGGGTGGAGTCTGGATAGTTAGTCAGCCACCACATTCTTTGATTCGGCTTTGTTGCGGATTTCCAAGTCAAATTCCTGCAAGAGCATGACCCATCTGATGAGTCTGGGCTTCGCATCCTTTTTAGTCAATAGGTGTCGGATGCTGAATGGTCCGTATAGGTGGTCATGTGGGATCCCAGAAGGTAAGATCGGAACTTTTCAAGTCCAAAAACTACAATGAGTAGTTCTTTTTCTGTAACCATATAATTTCGTTGGGCCTCATCCAACGTCTTGCTCGCGTAGTAGATCACCACGGGTTTCTTGTCTTGTCTTTGTCATGGACGGTGCCTATGGAAAAATCTGATGCATCACACATAATCTCAAAGTCCTAGGACCAATCCAAGGGCTGAAGTACAGGTGAGGTGGAGACTAAGTCCCGGAGGGTGTGGTAAGCCTAGATGCAATCAGAGGTCATGTGGAATAAGGCGTCATTGGCCAAAAGGTCGGTTAAGGGTTTGGAAAGCTTGGAGAAGTCTTTGATGAACCTTCGGTAGAAGCCAACATGTCCAAGGAATGAACGGATCTGCCGGACTAAACTAGGCGGAGGAAGTTTGAAAATCAAATCAACTTTAGCCCGATCCACCTCAATGCCCCTATGTGATACGATGTGACCAAGGACGATTCCTTCTTGAACCATGAAATGGCTCTTCTCCCAACTTAACACCAAATTAACCTCGATACATCGTTTCAGAATTTTCTTCAAGTTGCTCAAACAGTGGTCGAATGAATTCCCAAATACAGAGAAATCATCCATAAAGACCTCCAAGTATTCACCCACCATTTATGAAAAATGGCTAGCATGCAATGCTGAAAGGTAGTGAGTGTGTTGCACAACTCGAACGGCATACAACGGAATGCAAACGTGCCGTACGGGCAAGTGAATGTGGTCTTCTCTTGATCTTCAGCAGCAATTGCGACTTGGTTATATCCTGAATATCCATCCAGGAAGCAAAAATACTTTTGCCCTGCCAATCTTTCAAGAATCTGGTCGATGAATGGCAGGGGGAAATGATCCTTCCTGGTTGCTTCATTGAGTTTCCTATAGTCAATACACATCCGCCATGCGGTGGTGGTGCGGGTAGGGATGGATTCGCCACGTTCATTGGTGACAATGATGAGCCCGGCTTTCTTCGGAACTACTTGAGTGGGGCTCACCCAGGGGCTATCGAAGATGGGATAGATGATGTCAGCGTCAAGCCACTTGATAATTTCCTTCTTAACGACCTCCTGCATATTTGGGTTTAACCGTCTTTGCATCTGGCGGGAGGGTCGTGCCCCATCTTCTAGGTAGATCTTGTGGGTACAATAAGTGGGGCTAATTCCTCTTAGATCTAAAATAGTCCAGCCAATGGCAGCCTTGTGTTCTGATAGGGTTGTTGTCAATCTAAGTTCCTGATGCCTAATTAGGTTGTCATTGATAATTATGGGGAAGGTCTGGTCAGGTCTCAGGAAGACATACTTGAGATTCTCGGGTAGCGGCTTCAATTTAGGTGTGGGCGGCACAATGTTTGATGGAAAGGGGGAGGGCGGGAGTTGATCAACATCAATTTCCTCAAATGGTGTTGGTTGATGGTAATCAGTCCTACAGAGGTCCATGGGCATAGATGGTGATGGGTTAGAGCAGTTGTTACAGGATTGGTAGTCCGAGACGGAGCTAAGGGTGAGGCATTCTTCGACCAAAGGTTCCACAGGATCATGTTCCTCGATACAGTTGCAATCAAAAGACTTGGTAGCCCGAAAGATATCCAATTGCATTTTCTTGTCTCCAAAGGCGATTTCCATGCATCCCGTGTCACAATCGATGTTTGCCTTAGCCGTAGCTAAGAAGGGTCTGCCTAGGATGATGGGTGTGTTCTGTAGATGTTCAGGGACTTCCATGTTGAGCACCAAAAAGTCGACCGGAAAATAGAAGTCCTTGACCCTCACAATTACGTCCTTGACAACCCCCTTTGGGGTTTTCACAGATCTATCAGCCAATTGGATGGTAACAGGTGTGGGTGTCAACTCTCCGAATCCAAATTGGTGGTACAGGATTGTCGGAATCAGATTGATGGAAGCACCTAAATCCAAGAGCTCTCTATTAAATATTATGTCCCCGATATTGCAGGATATCAGGGGTGCTCCTGGGTCAGTTCGCTTGAGAGGAAGGTTGCTTGATATTATGGAGTTAGCTTGCTCTGAAAGCACAACCTTCCTAGGTGCTTGAGGTCTTGGCTTACGTTTTGGTGTACAGGCATCCTTTAGGAACTTGGCGTAAGCTGAAATGTGCTTGATGGCTTCGAGGAGCAAAATATTAATCTGAAGCTACTTAAAGATCTCCAAAAGCTATTCAGTTTCCACAACACTTTTCTTCTTCTTGATTGTTTCTAAGGCCTCGAGATATGGTGTCTGAATGTGGATAGGATCTATTTCTGGGTCCTTGGGTTTTTCCTGTGCCTCTTTTGAGTCAGGTGTTTTAGAAGGTGAAGTCTCGGGATGAGTCGGCCATTTGGGATCCTGGGTTTTGGTGCTGCTTCTCAAGGTTACCGCATTTGTAGAGGCATTGGGACCATGGCTTGATCCTTGAGAAGACGAGGACGAAGAAGCACCAAACCCATGGGGTGTTTGTGGGGCTGGCTGGACCATGTGAGCTTGCCCGGGACTGCCATGGAACCCTTGTGAATTGGGGCCTCTGTTAATCATGTTTCGCAGGTTCAGTTGTGGCTGGGAAGGCAGGAATCCTTGTTGTTTACAGTCCAACAGTTGGCTTAACTGTCCCTTTACTAAAGCCATTTCCTCCTGGTGTTTTTGTTTCATTTCAGCCATCATTTTTATCAGGGTGTCCATTTGATTTTGTGGGGGAGGGGCCACCCTATTTGGATTATATGGGGGTCTAACTGGTGGTCCTTACCAATAGGGGGCAGATTTGGTTGTTGGTTTGGCCTGGGTTGGTTCTGAAATTGAGGTGGTTTCTAGTTTGTCCAAGCAAAGTTTGGGTGATTACGCCAGCCGGTGTTGTAAGTGTTGGAGAAAGGATCAAGTTTGGAATAACCTTGGATAGCCTGTACATCTTCAAGGATAGCAGATGTCGAGGGGGAGGGAAGAGAGTAATCAAGGGTTGAGGGAGCAAAGGTCCCTCCCTAGAATGTGGTTAGGGGTTGTTCCAGGTTCATTTGGCTTAGGGGCTGGACCAGGTCAACATTGTGAGCTCCCTTTGCTAGGGAGAAGGTCTGTAACGAGTTCCTGGTCTGGTTCAGTAGCTCATCTATCTTTTTATCCACCAATTCCACTCAGTCCAATTTCTTGGCAATGATATCCATTCAATCATTCCAGAATTTGCTTGTACCTCATAAATCCCATCACGGGGTTGACTGGATCGGCTAAACTAGGTCATGGAGGCATTGTTGAGCGAATTTTCACTCATAGACTCAAAGAGCTCAAACGCACTCTCCTCATCTTTGTTTTGGAAGTTCCCCCCGCATGAGGCATCGACGAAGTTCCGTAGGTTGCTGTTCAGACCGTGGTAGAAGATCTGGGCCAATTGCCACCTTGGTACTTCGTGGTGTGGGCATTTCCTCAATAGTTCATTAAATCTTTCCCACACCTCATGGAACTGTTCCCCACCATGGAGTGTAAAGGTAGTAATGGCTCTTCTGAGGGCATTGGTTTTTCCTATGGGAAAGAATTTCTTTAAAAATACATGCCTCAATTCTTCCCAGGTGGTGATGGGTCTACCTAGGGTTCTAGGTCAATGAGATGCTTTGTTTCTTAGCGAGAAGGGGAACATCTTAATCAAAACAATGTCAAGGCTAATGTTTCTAAGTTTCACAGTTCGGGCTATCCAGTCAAGATCCTCTAGGTGCTGGAAGGGGTCTTCATTTGAGCTTCCATGGAAGTGGCTCTGAATCAGACTCAGGACATTTGGTTTTAGCTCAAAATCATCTCCCCTTCGGGGATCCTAAGGTGCAACTCGACTCGAATAGGGGAAGGATTGTAGAAGTCACGGAGGGGCCTAGGTTGTTCCTGGAATGATGGTGGATCAAGTGGAAGTTACCCTTGTGGGCCTTGGAAAGGTGGTGGTGGTTGCCCCTGTGGGTTCTACAATCGGTGTAGCTTGCATGATAGTGTGAATTTGTTGTTGCTGAAGTTGGTGGTTTGCGTTAATCTGGGCCTGGATGATGGCCATTATGTCTGGTGGGGGTTGGTCCTCAACCTTATCTACTCTAGGTTTAGCCATGTCTCTAGCAGAATTAGGTCGCCTGGATTCCCATCCCAAAACAAATAACTCGGGATGAAGTGATCGTCTCCTGTGCATACACTAGAGAAGAACAGGAGGGGATGCGAAGAGCGACAGATGAGAGAAGTGTGTGTGTACAACCAAGCAAACAAGCCCAGTCCTTATGGTGTATTCCTTAGGGGACCTAGAAATCTCAAAAAGAGCGATCAAGTTCGTAAGCACTAGACTTCCCTTCCCAAAGCTAATCTGGATAGGTTGATTAAGAGGGGATTGTAGGGAAGGTTCTTCCTTTGGCTTACACCGCCGGTTCCATAGACCCCACAACTGCAGTCGTTTGACACTTCCCCGCAGCCTAGTCACCAGATTCTACTAAGGGAATGAAAGCCAAGTGTCCAGCAAAGAAAACCACGCCTCTTGAGACTTAACCCAGTCCTGCCTAGGGCACGTCTACTCTGGTTTTAAAAGGGCTAGGACAGTGCTTGTGCTTGGGTTATGTGATGAGGCGTTGATTGGGGTGGTGCCTCTTAGTTTTTCAATTTCAGTGTGTGTGCTTCTATCAAAACATGGTTTTCAAGAAAGGATTTTTTTAAGATGTGGTATGTTTTAATGTTTGTCCTTACGTTTGTGTCTTTTAGGGTTGATGTATCTTAATGTTTTTAGACAAGTTTCAAGTGGGCACGCCAAGTTTTAAACACAATTGGTGAGAGTAGATTTCCTTTGATGTGAAGAGGCTCTAAAACCCTAAAGTGTTCATCCTAGTGTTTATGCAACTGCTATCAGATGAGTTGATTTTAGGGTTGAGTGGTGCAGCCCATGTCAATTCACGGTGGCTTCGCAAACACCACTAAAAAAGAAAGAACACCCCAAAAGGTTTAGGTCATTAAGAATGTTAGAGTGTTTTTTTTTTTTTTGTTGGGTGATGTGTTAAGGATGTGGATCAGGCAATCATGCACCATGCCAATTTTTTTTCGACTTTACAATTTTTTTTAAGATTTTCTTTTAGGCAAGCAAACAACCACAGGTGAAGAAATACTCACAATCGGTCCTTGTTCTGCTTACTCCATCTCTACCATCACGAGTTGCACTGCTTCACCGTCCAAGCGCCAAATTCCTGCAACCATCAAGTAGAAGGAGAAAAGGTGTTAGATTATGTGAGCATGGATGTAAAATGGAAGTAATAAAATAAATTTGTTGCCTCCCCGGCAATGACTCCAAAAAAACTGTCGTGCGAAAGACGTGTTTGTTTAAAAGGATCATTATAGTTCGTGCTCACAGCGTCGATTTCAAAAGAAGAAACAGACGTGAGTCCAAGTGTCGATCACAGGGAGGCGTAAAAACTGGATTTTCTTTGTCACTTTATGTCACGGAGATAACTAGTTTTTGCTTGCAAGAAGACGTGGTAGAAAAACAAGTGAGAGAGAGAGAGAGTAGGGTTAGAGTCTTTTAAATCATAGCCATTGCTCAAAGTAACATCAACACTATATTAAACATACAATTCAAGTTTTACAAATACAATAGTAGCTAAATGATTGAATAAAAAGGAAGTAAAGCTAGATTAAAGGGAAATAAAGAGAGAGAGGGGAGACAGCGAGGCGGCCACGGCGGTGGAGGGAGGCTTCGTCAGTGACTCGTCGACTCCGTTGACTACAAGAGGGGCTAAGGGGGCTAGGAGGGTGTACAACACTTGCAAGATGAATTGAATGCTTTACATGGGTGGTTGGGCGGGGTTTATATAGGAAGAAGGGGTTTCTAATTTAAGTATGGGCTTTAGCGACGTTCGTGACATCGCTAAACCCATGCTAAAAGCATCGGTGAAGCCCCCTGCCCAACGGCCTCATGCGCACGACCGTTCTTCTTCACGCGCGATCTGTGTGTACGGCTTGAGGGCCGTCCAATCTCTGAGATCACGCGGGGGGGTGCGCTCGCGGATTGCTGCTGAGGCGCGTGTCATCTCATGCGCTTGGCCAAACGTGCCTGATTGCACCGCGTGGTGCTGCCGCAACCGCTCGGTGATCGGGCAGTCCAATTTGGTCGCGCGGTCGATTTCTGCACTTAATCCCACTGCGGGCGCTTCGAACGTGCGTCTTGAGGGCGTGTTGCAAGGGCGTGATCGCTACGCTGCCCTCGCGAATGGTCTTCGGAGAAGATTGGGTGCGGCTGCTACCGATCGTTGGATGGGGATCCAACGGTCGGATCTTCGTGTGAGGTCGGGCGTGTAGATGCGGAGGGCGCGTAGATGCGGAGAGCGCGGGCGAGGGTGCTTTTCAGCTATCCGATCAGAGATCGGACGGCTTAAAGTGGTGCTGCATGATGAAAGGCGCGGGGGTAGCTCCACGTGGTGCATTGTGGGTCGTTGATCTAATGATCAACGGCCAGAACTTCTTAGGTTGATAAAGGGAGCTCCGGATGTCGGATTTGGCTGATTTCGAGTCCGTTGGACTCCGTTCGTCACTCTGAATCCATCCATGCGGTTTGATCACTCATATAAGGCTTGTTTTGACATGCACTTGTACACATGGCCATTAATAATGCACTATAAGTAATCTTAATGTGCAATGCATGCAATGCTCTCATTCTTGTATCTTCTGTGCATTTTACCCTTAAAATCGACCCCTTTTGGCAAAATTAACATTGTAAAATGTAGTGTTATCAATAAGTAAGCCATGCCTTCTTGACAACAGTGCCAAAAAGTGAAACATAAAATGCATAATTTGTTAAAATGGATTTTTAAGTTGTACGTGTAAAATCCGACCTACTTTTAAATTTGTTAAAACTAGATAGCAAGAGTACCTAGGGTCATCCAAGGAGGCTAATTTGTTATTTTATCAAAATACTCTCTCTCTCTCTCTCTCTCTCAAATCTCCTTTTAATATTTTTGGTTTTGATTTTTTTTAAGGTTTTGGGAAATAATTATGGCAACGGAAATGTGAAATTAAAAACTGCACCTAAGTGAAAAAGAGGTCATCCTCCTTTCTAAACTCACCTTAGGCAAGTGTGCCTAGGATAATTAAAAAGGAAGAGTCGGTGCACTAGGAATTTAAAAGAACTTGAATTGAAAGCATAAAAATTGAAAGGCAAAAATCTTTTTGTATTGCTAAATAGAATAGAGTCACAGGTAGAGGAATGCTTGTTACAAAATAAAGAACATAGCTAATACCAAAAGTGAGATAGAAGAAGATATAAATCCTCCAAATGAAGCTCGAAATGATCTTCACTCCAAGCTCAATAGCTCCTAGACTTGAAGAAGATGCTTCCTTGCTCCTTTCCTAGATGGTGTAGTGCTCCAAAGTGCTTTTCTCTTTCTCCTTTGAGGGTGGACGTCCACAACCCTAATCTCCTTGCCTGGCCATCCTCCTCTAGCTGTTCCTTGGCTTTGGGCACGAGGAAGGAAGAAGATGCACACCAAGGGGGCAAGGTAGCCTCCTTGATCACATTCCCTCTTCCTTCTTCCTTGGCTGAATTTGTAGTGGATACAGGTAGCAAATATGGTAAGCCAAAGATGGGTTTTTTGGTGGTGACAAGGGTGTGTATTTACAAGGTGGACTGGGGGGGTTGGCATTGAATGAATGGAGGGTTAGGATGCATTTTAGGATGGTGGTTATAGGACCTAGGGCTAGGAATGTTTAGCGCGAAGTGATAGGGTGTAAACGGGGTTGGTTAAGGGTTGAGTGCACCCCTTGGTGGCCAGCTATGGTTGAAGGGTGCCATAATTTTTGGTGCCAAGGTGGGGGTTTCTAGAAGGGGGGGATTTTGGAGGGAAAATGGAGGGTAGAGATGGTAGTTGTGTTGAGGTGTAGGGTAGGGATTTAGGGGTGTTTGGCACCAAGGTGGTTATGGAGATATTTTTTGTGCCAACTTGAAGAGGTGTGAAGGTGGTGGAGGTTAGGGTGTGTTGGCACCAAAACAAGGAGTTGGTGGTGGTTTTTGTGGAGCTAGGTAGCAAGGGTGGTCGACCTTGTATAGTAGATAGAAGATAGGTTAGCTAGCTAAGTAGGGAGCTAGCTTAGTTAGCTAGTAGTAAAAGGTAGTAGAGGTAGGAGCTATGAGGAGCTATGTTGGAGCTAGATGTGTCTTCATGGAGCTAGAATGATGCTAAAGAGGGCCTCCTGTAAACTCAGCTATTAGCTTAGTTAGGTAGTTCTTTGCTAGCTACTAAGCTAAATAAGGTGAGCTTTAGTTGAGCTGGCTTCAACTTGTCTGGAGCTGAAGTGATTTGGCCTGAGCTGGTAAGAGTTGATTGGTGACTCTTCAGCTATCTTAGCTAGCTAGTCTAAGACTAGTAGCTAAGATCCATGGGGATGAGTTGCCATGAGCTGGGTGGAGCTAAGAATGAGCTAGATCCAGCTGGGATGAGTTGGATTGAGCTGGGATCCAGCTAGAATGAGCTTTTGTCTTCTTCTTCTTGATAGCCTGCCTTTCACATTGTCAAGGGTTACTTGATTTGTACTGTGTATTCATCCTTGACAATGAAATGAAGTATATCACACATAAACTGATAAGAAAAACATGATAATGTATGCCTAAATCCTAGAATGCGTGAAATGCTAAATGTAACCCAATACAATAATGCAATGTAGAAAACATAGGAACTAGATCTGATTTTTAGCCTAAGAATGATGATAAACTGATATTTATTAAATAGTTGAAAACATAAGGAATGAAGCGACAAGACAAACCCCAACGTGATTTATTCCGTTCCCTAAGAAGCATCCTATGTAAGAGAGAAGCTGCATTTGGAAAAGGGATCATCCCTTTCTTGTAAACCACAACAAAAGAGAAGAGTATTGTCAAAATGCAAGGGCATCACCCCCTTCCCCAAACGTGTGTCATTTTGACAGAACTAGGTAACCAGTGCTCTTGTGTTTTGGTGTTGAGAATCTCCTCATCTGCTTTCCTTCCCTTATTTTCCTTGTCAAGCTCCTTACACTTGATCAGTTGGCGTCGTCTAGGGGAATGCAGGTGATCTCTCCATCGGTTGAAAAGCTATGACAATCCCACGGTAAATGGCTCCGAAGGCAAAGAGTCTGGACTTTAGCGAGAGGGCAGATAGCAACCCCAGTGTCCTCCCCCAGGACCCTCTAGAGCCCCTTGTACAGCCAGCAGAATCCTCCTCTGCTAAAAGGCAAGACCCCTCGATGTACCGGGCAGAAAACGACGAAGTGGAACTTGACCTTGAAACCCTAAGCCAGGATTAACCCGACCCTTTGCATCAAGCAGAGAACACTCGACTCCAGCAACAGCTGGAGGAGTTGTGCCAGCAAATTCGTCGATAATCCCCACTTAGCCTGTTTAAGGTAAACTCTTTATCATTCCCCAGCCATCCTTGCCCCAACGACCCAATCTTTGACATCGTTTGGCAAGTCACCCAGGCCATGAGAGGAATACACTGAAAGACGTTTATCATGACATTTCCCTTCACCGAGGAGGTCATGGGCACCCCATTTTCACAACGCTTCAAGTGCCCCAACCTCCCCAAATACAATGGGACTACTGACCCAACAATATTCATGGGAAGCTATCGATAGCACATGCTGATACATGGTTGCCTCGGTACCATTACGTGCTAAGTCTTCCCATCCCTCCTTATCGGTAGTGCCCACGAATGGTCCAACGAGCTATCAATGGGGAAAATTAGGTCTTTTGAGGAGTTGGCCGAGAGGTTCTGCCAATATTTCTTCAACCAACAACGAACCCAAGATACTCCCAAGAAATTAGGAGAGATTCGCCAAAAGAAAGGAGAGATATTCAGGACCTACCTCAGGAGATACAAGGCCGAATACTTCCACTGTCAGAGACCCCATGACCAAATATCCTTATAGCTATTCAAGCAAGGGCTTCTGGACCAGAAGTTTTGGAACAACATGGAGGATCTCCCGCCGTGCGACATGGTAGAACTCTGGGACTGCACCAACCACTATGTGGATAGAGATGAGTCCTTTCTCTCTTGCTTATGGGCAACAGGAGCCCTCAAGGAGCAACAACCAGACACATTGACTGATAAGAACCAATTGACACGGGACAACCAAGAGCCCAAATAGAGGGACGATTGCTGACAGAACCAGTTCAGCTGGGACAACCAAAGTTGCCTAAAGGATCTAAACGGTAGGTGCTGCAACAACAATTGCACGGAAAGGACCATTCATCATAGAGTAGAGAGATGTACCAAGAGGACACCCCCTCACTTGCAACCAGGCGAACCTACTGGCGGAAGTCGTCAACATCGACCAAGTGGGGCTGCTCTTGCCCCCACTGCCCTTGCAGCGACAGCCTATCGAAGGCCCATACTGTTGATAGCATCGGGTAAAGGGCCACTCCATTGAAAATTGCAGGGACCTGTGCAATTAGATCGAATCTCAGATATAGGTGGGTAATATAGCATAGTACGTCCGTCACAATGAATGGCACAGAGGCAAGTGCCCCATTAAGGACCCAGTCGAGTTCCAACCGACCTAGTTACAGTGATTTAGGGTGGCTAATGTTGTTAGCCTTGGAGAAGAGAACTACATCCCATCTCTTTCGGATGGTGGCATGGACAAGGATCTCCCTCTCAAGGAGTTCCACCATTGAGCCCTTCAAGCATTCTTGAGGTCGAGGGAGTGAATCCTCACAATCCTCACCAGCCAAAGTAATGCAGTAGGACACCTTGTTGAGGTCATTTTTGGAGTGGAACCCAAGCCCCCTCAAAACTCAAGCGATCAACTTGATCCCATGCAAGCCACACTCACCATTTTTGGTTGGGGACTGATCGACTTTCTGTGACATTCATCAAATAATCACAATAAAACGTTGTTGTCGGGTTTTTGTCCCTGGCAACTGCTCCAAAAATATGATCATCGATGATTGGTTTGCACTAAAAAAGGTTTTAAAAAATGTTGTTGTTGTAGTATATGTTATAAATACAAACCGATGTTACATCAATTTTATTTATATACTTAATTTTTATTGGTTTATTCCAGGCCGTTCAGTGGGAGGTAGTTATTGATATACATCACTCTCTAAGTTAAAAAATATTCTTTAATTCCAAAAATGTTAATTTTATTTACAGAAATGAATAAAAGAATCAAATAATTGCATGAATTGGTTAATTATGTATAAAAGAATGATATAAAATACAGTATAATGCTTGAAAATAATTGTACATAAACATGCATAAAAACTATGTACAACTACTCTATATTAATTATGTACAACTAACATAATTAATACCTAAGTATAGGTACAAAAAGAGTTAATAATACTTACTATACCAAATTATTATAACATACTAATATCTACAGTAACATATAAAACATACACTGTAACCTATATAAGTGTCCCTAAAACCTTAGTAAACCATATATATAACCTAAAGCAAAAACTATTATCTATACTAACATATACATACATATACAGTGATGGATGAATCTGTCCCTAAAGCTCTAGTTATTTATATACATATATAAGAGCTCAAACATACTACTGCCTTTACATACTACACTATTACAGTATACTTATTTATTTACATTATATTACATTATTTATATACATATACTTATTATACCCACTATATATATCTATATATACATAACACACGCATACACATACATCACACACAACTCACAGACATAGACACACAAGGCACAGGGGGGTGAGCTTCAACACTTAGCCACAGGAGCAACTCTTCTCTCTTAGCCGGTTCAGAACGGTTCGGTTTAACTTCAACCCATATGCTCATATGCCATATCAAGTATTGAGAGAGGAGATGGTGTAATGGTATAAGGGTACCCGGTGCCTGACAACTGAGGGGGACAGATGAGAAAAACAATTTAAGGTGCTACAACTAGACGTGAACTATCGATGTGGCACATATGGGAGCGCTTATTAGGTGCTGCAAATGCGCACAGATGCGTTATGAAGTGTTGATTTTGGCCCTCAATTTGAGAGCCATAATTTAACATAAATAAAAATTAAATTATATAATTGTAAAGGCATAATATAGGGCTACATAATTATATAATTACTTTACAAAAATAATTTGGTTTATTATATAATTAAATTAACTAAAGTTTACAATTTATACATATTAAGTTAAAGTTTAATTTGTTAATTACAATATAAATTAGTTAATTAATCATCAAATTGACTTAATACAGAGTTAATATACATAATAAATTATTTATTACATATTTTTATTATATTTTATAAGCTTTATTCTAATTTATTTACAATTAAATATTGGTTTACGATAGTTCTTCATATAAATAAACTATTAATACTATAATACAGTATAAATACAGTTTAAATTAGTTGAAAATACTTAATATAATATATTACAAGTATGGACTATAATTTACCTAAGTATTAACCTAAATTATTAATTTGTTTTATTTTAAGTTAATAAATTACCTAGTTAACTTAATAACTTAATTGTTTACTATAAATATATAATTAAATTAAATTAAAAGTATTATAATATTCATAATACATATATAAATATGTATGTATAGTATTAGGTATAGATATGTACATTTAAATAGGTTTATAGAATTACATATTTATTATAAAATTAAGTTATATAAATTAATATAAAATAATACGATAAAGTTATATATACAATAAATTATTCTAAATACTTGATTTAAGATGTATAATACATATATAAGTTATTTATACTTATTATGTACATTTTGTATACTATATACATATAGCTTAGGTTTAAGTTATATATACAAGTACATACATAGTATACATGGTGTTTTTGGGAGTTTTTTGGGTTTTTTCTTATTTTTATGGGTTGTATATATAGTAGAAATAGGGGACAATAGAGAAAGAATGAGATGAGAGAGAGAGAGAGTTGTTTTTAGTGTTTTTAGTGTTTTTCAAGTTTAGTTCCTTTATTAAGTTCCAAGGTATACTGAACCGTCGACTGGTATATTTTACCAAGCTGGGGGTTCAGAATGCCTTGAAACATGGCACACACCTAAAAATGAACCTAATATTAACCACGACACATTTATTTTGTTTTTTTGGAATTTTTCTATGTTTTTTATTTATATACAAAGTTCACCAATTTAAGGCCTTAAAGAGTGTTTCTAGTGGGAACCTAAGGCCTAAAGATAAGTTCTAGTGGTTGGAAAGGGTATTTAAATATCTCAAAACATCCAACACACTATATGAAACATGTATGGACAGTTAAGCACAATTTCCACTTTGGATTTCATTAAATTCCAGTTTGGACATATTGTACAAATGAATGAGCCGACAAAAGAATTGAAAACTAAATGACAAGCAATTCTAATTAAATTTCAGTCACTTAAAAACACATGAATGCTTGTTACAATATGTTCTAACACTACATAACAGGTCAACTCACTACAACTCCAATTCCCAGCTGAAATCCCAAATTCAGCCAACTTTCTCAGCCAAAACAGTGGCTGTTGCAGCTGCTGTTGATCAATGCTGCTGAAACCAACAACAACTGCAGCTACTGCTATTGTTTTCAATTGGTCAATAGATAGGTGCTGCAACAATTGTTGCGGCCATTTTAGAAGTTACTGGCTTCTTGGATAAATTAGACGTCTTAAATCAGATATTGCTACTAGATGGAACTTCAGACCTTAGAGGCCTGATCCAAGGCTCATGAAATCCATTTCTTCATCAAATCTTTTAAAATCAGAGAATAAAAATCCATAAATCCATCAAGCTAGTAGTAGAACAGCTACTTAATTCTGATTTGAATCAAATCATATTTTGATCTCAAAAATTCAATTCTCAATTGTGGAAATCTCTCAATCAGAAATCTGGAAATTATTTAAAGTTAAAAATAATGTTGCCCTGATTTGGGCTATTGATATGGATCTCTCACTGATCTGATCTCCTGATCATCTTGAACACCATTGATTGGTGTTCAAGGTAATCTTGAAATCATCTCAGGATCCATTGGGTCCTTGTTCAACCTCAAATCAGTATTACTGATTATTCTTGGTCAAACTATCCAAAATAAAACTTAAATTATGTGCATGCTCATCCACAAAATCAAAACCAAATTCAAAACCTTGGACTCATTCCATGACACCTAATTAAGCAATTAAAAACTTTAAAAAGCTTGAATGAATCCGATAAAAACCAAATGATCTCCAAATCATATGATTGGACATTAAAAGCAACTTTGAAAGTAATCGAGCAATTTGAGGCAATAAAACTAGATCGGGGGGTCTTTGTGAATTTATGGAGTGAATGGGAGACCCCCCAAATAGGTTTTTAGGTGCAAATTCAAATCTAAAAGCCAAGGCTTCATATCTGAATTTAACCTTGATGGATGGGTGGATGATGAAAAAAATTGCAAAGGAAAATCAGAAGCGAATCATGAAGCATAAAGAAAGTTATATGCATCAAAATGAAGGTGGAAAAACACCTTTTTGATTTGAATTGATCAGAGAAGGTGAGATCGAATCTATGCTAATGTACTTCTAAGTTACACTAATCCATCAAACCAGTGAATTCTAACATCTAAGCTACTCCTAAATTACTCTAACTAGCACTATAATTAATCTAAAAAGCAGGAAATCCTAATCTAACCGAAGAATGGAACCTGTTGAGAAGATTTGCAGCTGGTGGTTGCAGCGACGAAGGGGGAAGGATCTCTAATGGATTGAAAAGCCACTATTGGGACTCAGTGTCACCCTCAAGTGTTATGTGGTCCTTAGCAGCAAGGAGTGGTCGTAGGAGGTGGAATTCCATTGCATAAGCATAGAAATAGAGGTGTATGGTGAGAAGAAACTAGAGAGGACAAAATTGCTCAGCTCGGGAGAGTAGGTGGGAGCTGATGGTCGTGCGCGCGCTCAAGGCAGCTACATAAGTAGGCAAGTCACAGGATCAAAGCACCACAGTGGTGCGATTAGGCACTTAGGGCATGGGCGGTGGGGATGAAAAGAGAGGTGCGTGTTGAGAGCGCTGAATCGGTATTTAAAAGTATTGTGTTGTAGTACAGTCGAAAAAGCATTCAAAACAAATATAATTTTATTACTCAAATGTATTTCGAGGTCGAACACAGAGAGCAAATGGAATTCATGCACTAATCTCAACAATAAATGCAAATTGAAGACATAATACTACTCAAAATCTAATTACGAGTGTAAAGCATGAGTATATGAAGAGTAAAAATAATTGTAACTAAAATAATGGAGAACTTATGAAAATTGGACGTCTGATTTTGTAAATCCGACGTATTAAAAGTTGTGTGCTACAGTGCCTTGCTTTGATTTCTCTTTCTTGATTCTTCTTCTTCTTTCTTTGGCTTCTTCTTCCTTCCTTCCTGCGGTGCTCCTCTTCTTCCTTTTCTACCTGATCTCCTCTTCTTCCTCTCTGATTTGGGTAAGTGTTGAGCTAAACTTTCCAAGGCAAAACCCCCCTTCCCCTGCGAAGCGTTCCTCTCTTTCTCTCTTCTCTATTTCAGGTTCGCTCTCCCAGAGCCTTAACCGATTCGGGTAATCAGACCTAACAGAGACCCAGGTCCAGGCTCATCGGCGTGTGTGGTGAGTGAGGAGTGAAGCGGTCAGGTAAATGGGTCATGGCCAGGTCCGCGTGGGCATTGCCGTAGATGAGTCCGTGAGAGGGGGGGAGGAGGACCTCACCCTCAGTGTTGGAGGCAATAAGCCTATAACACAAAATCCTTTTATGCGCACATGGGCTTCCTTCCAGTTCCTAGGTGAGACTAAATGTCCCACCTACTTCCGCGCGCCGCAGTAGCAGATGGCGTTTCCAATTGGTGAGGCTGTAGAGGCTGAAGCCTTTGCTTGATGGCTTGGATACGTGAGGGCTTCAAATCCGCGCAGCCTGGAGGTCTCACCTGGAGCAACACAAGGCCTAGAGCGCAGCAAGGGAGCTTCAAACTCCTTCGCCAATGGCGGTTGATGCCTGAACCTGAGATCACAAAGAACGACCTCATGGCCATGTCAAATCACTCAGGAAGCGTCACCAAGGCACGGCGAATGTGCTGGGGTGGTTGGCGTGGCGTGGCGACGCCTGTGAGAGCATATCTAGGGCTTACTGTGGCAGTATGTGTCGGTGTGTTCGGTGGAGTGTTTGGGCGGTCGATGGAGAGATTGGAGTGGGGGGAAATGATCAGGGAGTCAAGGCGGAAGTTGTAGAGTGGTTGGCAATATGGATGGAAGTGCGGAGAGACGGGGGCACCTCGCCAGAGGTGGAGAAGGTGATGGTGGGTGGCATCGGTGGGTCGTTTTAGGGAAATAGAGAGAGGGAAAGGGAGTGTGAGAGAGAGGGAATCAAATAAACCTAATCTAAGGACGAAAGGAAAGGGGATCCCACGCCGATATGGTCACAGGATGTGGGGAAGACAAGGACCTCCATAGATGAGGTGGCGACGAAGATGGGGTATAGGAAACATCGGCCAGTATTGCACGACGTGGATGAACGAGAGGAAGACAACTCGACCACTGCTATTGTGGTTGGGCGACGAGAAAGTGAGGGAGAAGCCGCCGGAGCTTGCAGAGGGTTGCAGCCGGCGAGGAGAGAAGAATGTGAGGGGATAGGCCCAATTTCAAGCTGAGGGAATGCAATTGGATCTAGGGCTTCTTAAATAGGTCTCTGGAGAAGGATTTGTGCTTGGAAGCCAAGGTCTAAGCAAGGCATGGTCGCCGGAGATGGAAACTTCAAAAGACCCAAATCTCTCATGCGTTCGCATGAGAGATTGGGTAGGAATTAGGGCATCAAACTGGGTTCATATTGGAGGAGATTACTTAGAGAATCTCCCTTCCAATTTTGGGAGGGATTCTTTGAGCAATAAAGGAGAAACCTCCTTTCAAAGCCTGCCGGAGTAGGATTCCTCTGCTATAATGGCAGAGGGACCTATTTTTGAAGACGATAAGAAACTTAGGAGGCTAATTGTAAGGGTTTTTGAAAGTTAGGGGTAGAAATGTAATCAGACTGGACCTTTTTGCAAAGTAGGTCAAGATGAGTTTCCCTTAGGTCCAAATTTTGGTACAAACCTAATTTGGACTTAAGGAATCCAATGGTGAAGTTGTATTTTGGGTTTGACCACGTTTGATTGGGTAATTCATGCAAAATTCCAAATTAGGGCAAATATCTGTCTGAGACCCCATTCTAGGTCAAGATGAGCTCCAATGGCCAATTTGAAGGTACCAAAC
Source organism: Thalassia testudinum (assembly GCA_037157565.1). NCBI lineage: Eukaryota > Viridiplantae > Streptophyta > Magnoliopsida > Alismatales > Hydrocharitaceae > Thalassia > Thalassia testudinum. Next base: position 17,126,745 of record JAZHRO010000026.1, on the reverse strand, counting down.
CCTAGAGGAATTTTTCTATGATTTTTAGAGGGTTTAAGTGAATTTTATTTTGACTAGAACCTCAGTTAATCAAGTGGGTCTATTTTAGGGGTTTAAGAAGTCATGTAATTCCCAAAACTCACAAGAACCCTTTTCTATCTAATTAAACCCACTTATTATCTTATTAAGACCCTTTGACCTTTGTTTAGTCCTTGAGAAAATCCGTGGTTGTACTACAATGGTAAAATTATAATTTTACCCCTAGTTTTTTATTTTTCTCTCAGAAAGGTTGTGCAGTGAATTAGGACCTTCAATTGGTTATGTAGGAGCTTTTATTCTCTTCATTGGGTCAAAATGAGCTAGTTAAGGCTCATGATGGTGTTCCCATCTGTGCGCGCGAAGCTTCAAATCAAAGGTCGGCCGTTGGATGGGATCTAGGGCAAGGGGTGATCACACGCGCTGAAGCACACGAAACATCGATTAGAGTAGGGCCATCAGATCAAGAGAACAAAGGATGAACGACCGAGATCAATAGAGTTCTTCATGCACTACAGTAGACCCGATTCATCAAGTGTGTTGGAAGTTTTGCGCATAAGCCCTCAAAGCGAAACGATGGAAGTATTGAGAGAAAGCCCATAAGTGGTGAGAACTTATAGCAGAGCCAACCGTAGGATTTGCAAATAGGTCCCCAATGACTTTCAAACAAGTCCCTGGATGTTTTTATATGAATGATATGTACATGACCTAAGGACCTAAGTGAAAAACTATCAATGCAAGGTCCTAATGATGTCTAAATGCAACCAAGTTTTTATTTAAACTACTTAATTGCACATTAAGGAAGTTAATTGTACTTTTGATTTGAACTTTTGGACTCTAAAGTTTGTTCAATTTGCAATTGGATCATCATTTTATATTAATGAATAGAATATCTCATTTAATGACATAATTTCGCATTTTTAACATTGATTTGATGTTTTAGGTCATTTTCACTATTTCCCACACTTAACCCTTTTCATGCGTTAATTCAGTAGTGTTTAACCTAGTTTCTAGCTAAACTTGGACATTTTAGCTATGATGAGCCACACCTCATCAGGAGCCTCTCTGCAGAGAAGCTGAGAAGGTCGCCTTAGTCATATTCTAGCACTCGGATCCCAGCTGCCACAACAACCCCTTGCGCATAACACTTTTGGTGGCCGAGAGAAATCAACCTCAACTCCTGGTGGACGAGGGCAGTGCAGTCAACATCTTATTCTTGAAAACCCTATCCCAACTAGGGTTTAAAGAGCACAACCCTACCCCATCAACCTATCCAGTGGTGGGTTCTGTCAACCACAAGGTAATGCCGAAAGGGGAGCTCATGCTTTCCGTCATAATCCAACACTGTGCCTGATACCTCAATCAAATGACAACTTTTACGGTGGAAGAAATCTTGGGAATAACAGATGATATATGTCACATCTTACTATAAAAAAATTTAGAAATTTTGAATGCTATGCATCGTGTTTCTTTGGCAAAAGAGCATCTACAAGAATTAAGAGAGAATGGTTGGGATTCAATATTTGAAAAGGCTACATCATTTTTTAACAAATGAGAAATTGATGTGCCAAATTTAGACTCTCTTTATGTCACAAATTGAGTAAGATCTCGCGGCCAAATAGCACATATTTCTTTGCTTTATCATTATTGCATGGACATAGTCACTACTATTGTGGACTCTCAACTATTAGAACTCAATAGACAATTTAGTAAAGATGCTTTTGATCTTTGTATTCTTAATGCAGCTTTAGATTCAAGGGATGGTTATAAGATATTCAACAGCGTCAACATATGTAAGCTAGTAAAGTATTTTTACCTAGAAGGCTTCTCGAATCATAATAAAAACAAGTTAGAAAAGTAATTGCTACGTCACAAGTCCGATGTCACCACACATCCTATTTTGAAAAATTTTGACAATTTGTCATGTATTTTTAAAAAATTAATGGAAACACAAAAAGACAAAAAATTATTATTTGATTGATACACTGATCCAACTTGTTTTAACCTTTCCAATTTCAATTGCAACAATAGACAGGGCAATTTCAGCTATGAAGATAATCAAATCTAGACGTCGTAACAAGATGAAAGATTATTTTCTTCGAAATTCTTTAATAACGTATATTAAGAAAGACGTTGTAAAGAAGTTTACAATAGAGGAGATTATAGATGAATGTGATTTGAAGTCATGACTGGTGTACTTTAAGTGATTATATATTTTGGTTTGAAATATCATTTCTTTTTATTATTTTCATATATTGTAACACTATTTATTCTTATCTTAACACTACAAATCAATAACTAGTCGAAGAAGACTATAATTGATTATGAAATTTATTATATTTAGTTTCTATTTTGTGTGAGAAAATTGTTGACATGAATGTACTAATTTTAATTATTTTCTAAATATCTTATCTTTTCTCATTTTCTTGCATTTACAACGTAATAGTTTAAGCATGTTGTGATATTTTTAAGAGCAATTAATGATTTGAAATTAGTTATCTTACGTATCATACGAAGGTATTATAATTTATTATAATAGGATTTTCAGTTGGACTCCCCATGCTAGAAATCTTAGCTTCTACTGTAACTCCGCATAACCTCCATACATTACATTATGTTAAGGATTTTTTTGAAAAGATCATAAGGAAAAGACTTCACTTGTTTGCAAACCAATCCTTTATATTAATAAATAGCTCTTGATATGGTATTATGTACATTAGTGTTGTCACTATTTATTTAATTTTTTACGCATTAAAATTGTGATTTTGACATGGCTATAATGTAATGGCTATCAATTTCCAAATTTTTTCACCCCTTAACAGTACTCCTCAACTTGATTAGCCCTATGTCTCTCTCCCCTTCCCTCCTCCCCAATTTTTCCTTTCATTGCTGATATCACTTGTGATATATCACGGTATCACCCCTTAAAACCAAATTGTATAAGTGAAAAATGTCATTTTGTATTTTTACAGTTTGGTTTTGCATTAATGCAAAATGATTCATAATCAAATTGCACAGATGTAATTCAACATTTTGCACCTGTACAATTTATTCTAAGTGTGCAATTAGTTTCTAAATTATTTTATATCAATACAAAAGCATTTTATATCTATACAAATTGAATTTACATCAGTACAAAATGATTTAAAATCAAATTATATTGGTGCAATTCAATTTTTGACATTTTGCACATATGCAATTTGTTATTTTTCATAAGTGCAATTTAATTTTAAATTATTTTACATTAGGATAAAATTATTTTATACTTATACAATTTGATTTTGTACCTATGTAAAATAATTCAATGTAATTTGATTTCCAAAAATCACATACTTTATACTTTAAATATTTATAAAATGAGAGGTATAAAAAGCTTTATCCGACTATAGATATGTTTAAATATTTTACTTTTAAAAACTTCTAAAATATCATGTAACGTATCGATATATTTGCTCGTACAAAATACGAGCGACAACGCACTATAAATTAATATTTATGATTCCAAATTCCCAACCAATTAATAGACTCACACCGCTTACCTTTCTTTCTCGATGACTTCCCCGTCACCCCCATTCAACCGTGTCTTAACTTTTTCCCATCTATATGGTGATCTTTTTTTCCTCGCTCACCCTTGCTTCCCATCCTCCTCCCCCTAAGGGGGTGTGTGTACTTATAAAGTGAAGGAAGTTATTTTACGTTTGATCAAGAACATTTTATTATTATTTTTTATATATTTATATACTTATCGGCACTTTTTTCTGAATTCCATGATTTTTTTTGTTTATGCACAAATTACTTCCCTCGTCATAGGAGGTGAAATTTTGAAGAAAAATAAAGAAAATCGATTTACTTCTATTTCTCCAACGCACCAAAGTAGGTCGAAAGTAATTTGGGAGAAAATAAAGAACAATCTAATTTAATTTTTTTTATTTTCCTTTGACTTTAAAATTATTTTTCGACATCTTTCAGTGCACAAACAACACCCTGGTCGACAGCTAGGATTTCATATCAAGTGCAACGAGGTCGACGTTGGCCGGAGGAGAGGAGGTATACGAGTGTGAGAGGTTGGAGGGATTCGTCGGTTGAATAATCGTCATTTTTATTTTTTAGAAAAGAATATTCCTGTTAGTTGGCACCTATGTTAGTATAAATATCCAAGGATCAACGAGGTCGACGTTGGCCAGAGGAGAGGAGGTATACGAGTGTGAGAGGTTGGAGGGATTCATTGGTTGAATGCTCTTGTCATTTTTATTTTTTAGAAAAGAATATTCTTGTTGGTTAGCACCAATATTAGTATAAATATCCAAGGATCATATATCTTGAACTCGAATATGACATTTCGGAAAAAAAAAAAAGAAAAAGAGTTCTGACATAAAAAGTAATATACGATATTATTTTTATATTTTATATAGCATTGAGAATGTAGGTCTACTTTATAATTAATATTTAATGTAAAGAAATAAAAGAATGTAAGATTTGTTACGTAGTGGTTCCTACTATATTCAAAAAAATCACCACGTCACTTTAACCTAAAATGTACAGGTGATAAATAAATTTACACCGGTGATAAATTATTTTAAGGTGTCGTTACATCAATGCAATCTTATTTTACATCCATGATAACTTTGCTAAGAATAGTTTCACTTGTCTAAATTGATTTTACACCCACAACAACAGTTTTTACCTACATCGACTATCAAAAACCATTGGTGTAGGCTCAAAATACCGTCGCTATAGCTACAAAGACCTATTTCGACAGTCAACTTTGGCGTTCTCTTAAAAGACGTCGCTGTAGGCTATCATGACAGTACAAACTGTCGATGTTGCTCCTGATTCTACAACAATGGTCAACTTTCCAAAGGATGTTCAATTTGACCTTCCCACCAATAGTGATGGTTTTATCTGTCAGTGTAGGTTAAGACCAACAATTCTATCAATATAAAATGTCAGTCATACCGTCACTATAGATAAGAACTCCATCTTTAAATTAATATTTAATAATAGCAAGAAATGTGACCACAAAGAAATAAAGTTTTGATGAGCACAAATAATACCATTTTTTTTTGTTAGGGTGATCATTATTGTAACGACCCGATTCCCGAGTCCCTACGAGACACGAGAACCGGACCGACTCAACTAATCCCAAGACCTAGTCATTCAACGAGGAAGTAACCAAAAAAGCAGTAAAATAAACCACATTCAGTATGAATATAACAAACAGTAAGAAAATACAGCAGTAAGGAAAGAAATCACTACAGTATATACCACCACAACAGTAGAACAACATTCATAACATAATATGAACTGCAGGTAAAGAAAAGTACAGCGGAAACAAGAACTACTCACTACAGTGGAGCCAAAAAGAGGTACAAGAGAACAGTGGTAACTCTACTGGACCCTACTCGGCCCAGCGTCCTCTGCAGCCGCTGACCCTGGCTGCTCAACACCTGGTCCTGAAAGGTAACGAGTGTAACATGTCAGCAAAACGCTGAGTAGAGTGGCAGCTAAACTAAAGAAACAATAAAGTGTACAGTAGCTGTTTTAATTTTCTTTTTTCCTTTATTTACGTCTTTCTATTGTTTCACAATTTATCTATTTCTCAGACCCTTCACTTGATCTCGAATGTTCCTCGTGGGAACGATCTTGATTGTAGTCTTGTCCGAACAGTAGAAGTAGCACGTGGTGCTCTCCTGGCTGGGAAAGTCCCCCGTGGTGATCCTACTCTCAGTCAACCACCCCAAGGTCACTAACAGACGTAACGGTGACTACGGCACGCGCGGTAAACGCACGGGTAGCTAACCCACACTGGCACACGGTCAGTCGTTTCCGTTAACGGGTGCGCCCAAAGCACAGCACGGAACCAGTACAGGGCAGAGCCTTCTCAGTAACAGGGGTCCAACCCCTCCATAGTAACCAAACAGGGGCCTTGCCCCTCCACAACCCGCGCACCCTCGCCTGACTACCCTGGTTTGCCCGAGTGGGCCTAACAAGTCGGTGTGGGAGGCTAGCAGAACCCCGGGCCCGTGGGGTAGCTAGTACCTCCCTACACTAGTAGCTCTCCTCGGTACTACGTACACGAGGGCCAGCAAGTCGGTACAGAGTGGCCAGTCCTAACCCTGGGTCCCTGGGGCGGCTAGCTCCGCTCTGCACTAAACAGGGGGACAGTCGCTCTCCTTGGTACTCCGTACTCAAGGGTCAGCTCACTTCCCCAATTCTATTCCATTCACTTTCCAGGAGTTCTACTCCTAATTCCCCGTAAGGTTCCAGCTCTTTAACTCAGAACATTCCAGTTTCACCATTCCAGTTTCACGTTCATACATCCCATATTCTTAATCATGTTCATTTATTCATAACAGGCAGCTGTTAATTCAATTCACAGGCAGCTATTGTTTCCTTTCCACATTTTCCAAGACTGCAGTATTCATACATTCCACTAGTTTTCCCGTCCTAGGATTCATGCCATATCCTAGGATCTATCATACAATCTAGTTTTCCATCCCTAGGATTCATGCAACACCCTAGGATCTACCATTCAATCTATTTCTCATTCCTAGGATTCATGCAAAGTCCTAGGTTCTATTTATGGTTTCATAATTTAACAGATTATACTTAAAGCCACTCTACCGGTTACAAAAGGCGAACTGGGGGCGTGGTCGGGAATCCCGCGTGCCTCCGCAACCCCCAGGACTGCCACGGAACGGGGTCCTATCACAAGAATCAAACACAAGGAGTGTCTCAAAACAGTGTATAGCTACTGTAGACGGGTAGAGGATTTAATTCTGAAAAGGACGCAACTCAAAACGCGGAAAACGGAACCCGAATGGGCCCTAAACGGGTCGAAAATGACGAAACAATGCAAAATCAGACGTCTGGAACTTCTTCCAGACATCTTAAAAAGTGGATTAGGAATTACCTTGCTCTGCATGGGCTCTCAGACGTCCAGAAGCCTGCGAGGGCGTCTGGCCTAGTTCCCAGATGTCCGATGGTCACCCCGGACGTTTGGATGTCACTCCCGTCGTCTGGTACTACAGCCAGACGTCTGATTCGCGTTGGATGGCGAATCACCGAACCTGCGTGTACCCATCTCTCTCTCTCTCAGTACGGTCAGTCGAAAGGAAGGAAGGAAGACGGAAAAACTCACCTTTCAGACGTCTGTACAGTCTTCCAGACGTCTCCCCCGCCTTCTGGCTATAAGCCCAGACGTCTGATTCTGGAAAAGTTTCCAGAACCAGGGCACGACTCGCCCTCCTCTCGCGACACCCGGCCGCGCCGCGAGTGCTCCGCCTGCTGCTCGAGCTGCAGCAGGCCTCTCGCGCCACTCCGCGCCTGCTGCGCCCCCGCCGGCCGGCTCCCGCTGCCCCGACAGGCTCGAGCCCTCACGGCCGACGCCTCCTCCCCCGCGCAGCACCTCCTCCCGCACCCGCCGCAGCTGTCGCCGCCGCCGCTCTCCCTCGCGCTCGCTCTCGCGCACTGGTTGGAAGGAGAAAAGGAAGGAGACGGAGGTGACGGGAGTGAGGGAGAGGGCGTGGCCTTTTAAGGCCGCACGAGGAGGAGAGAGAGAGCGCGACAGAGGGCGCAGGAGGGAGAGGGAAAAAGAGAGAGGGAATTTCCGCAGGTCTGCACGCTCAGGCACGTAGACGAAACAATCGTGCTAAAATAACCGATTTCCAGACGTCTAGAAATGATCCCAGACGTCTTGTCCGACGTCTGGAAATGATCCCAGACGTCTTGTCCGACGTCTGGAGGTGATTCCAGACGTCTGGTCCGACGTCTGGGCCACCTCCCAGACGTCTTAAAAGACGTCTGGAGCGCACGTTCATAACAATTATCATAGTTTCTTATGCTAATATACAAATATATTATTAGGTATTGTCAAATAAATTTTTTCCTTGTATTATATATTTTTTCCAACTTGAAACCAAAAAAGGATGCATCAGTTGGGAATCGAATCCGGATCTATACCGTAAAATGATACTATTCTACTACTAAACCACTAATGCATTCATATTTCATATAAATGGTCAAGTTAAAATCTTTAAATTAATTCTATACTTATTCTCCATATGATAATATAGAAATAACAAAAATAATCTTTCACATGTTAAGAAGCCATCATTTTTTCAACACCAGATATCACAAAAAAATTGAAGTTCTTATTTCTTTTTCATAAAACAACCCAAGAGAGAAGGAAACTTTTAAGTCTGTCCTTCCCAACAACAGGGTAACAAAAAAGAACAGAAAAAACAAAAGAAGAAGAGGCAAACAGCACCAACTTGTCATCTTGTCATCCACGCCACCATGAAAAGATTCAATAGCTGAGTAATAAAAGCCAACTCCTGCGGGTGTCTATAGATACAACATGTTGGCAATTGCAGCAGCACTCTAAAGAGGAAACATAACATCATTAGGAGGAGCCTAAAAAACTCAAGAAAAAAAGTGCATCAAACACAAAGTTGCAGGCTTTCCACTTGCTTCTTCCCCCTTTGATCTGCACACCTCTATTCCAGCTATACTCATTCCTCACTAGCACCTGCCCACTTGGTCGGAAGGGTCAGTTCTCAGAGAACGCCCCCACTCCAAGAGACGAGCAACTGGACCCTGCTTGAAGAAACAAACACCCTCACCACCATTAACCCCACATCCACAAATCTCCAAAATCATGTACGCCATTGCATCACCTGCCATGAAAAAAAAAAAAAAGGTACCCATTTGAGGAAATTAGCTACAAATGGTGGTGGTGCTGCATTACCTCCATTGAGCCAGAGGGCCAGAAGCTTAGTGGAGGGATCCATCTCTGCGTCTGCCAAGTAGTAGAAAGAAGAGAAAAAAAATGTATAAAGTGCACTTCCTCTTACTTACCTCAGGTAAGTAACAGGCTTATGTTATTCCTTTTCTGTAACCCAATTGGTTACAAGCGTGGTCTTTCTGTTCAAAGCATGCTGGGAGCCAATCATGTGCTAAGTATAAATTAGTCGGCTTGCTTGCTTATTTTAGTCCAAAGAGTCTGGAGAAAAACCCCATACAGAAACTAACAGTTTTCCACCTACATCAAAAGACAAACTTCACAAGTGAGAATAGGATACATAACCTCTTCTACTTTCACAAGATTTATTTTGAGTACATACGAACAAAGCATCATCTATACTATATCAAAATCATCTACCACATTTATTCAGGAGCTCACGAGAATGTATACAATCATATTCCTTGGTCTATATCTTTAAAATGTTTCATTCCAACTAAAACTACAATCATCTGTAGGACACGTTACAAGCTAAAATTGTGCATACCTCTGTTTCTCAATTGTGAGGGTCTCCAATTACAGGCAGCAGAGGAAGATGACCACTCACCAGATTTTATTGTTGATCACAACAGAAACAATGGCTTTCATGGTTTCCTATGACAAAGCATTGCAATTCTTCACTAATGTCCTCAGGCTAGTTAATTACGTTATATGATGAATGAGAGTAAAGCAACAAAAAAACCAGATTTTTCTGCTATAAAAGTTTATGTTGCAAAATGAAAAAATTGATGAAAGAATACATAATGAACTCTCCAATGAAATACAAACATAGCATAAATACAATCCCCATAGAATATCATTTGGAGGTGTGCACAAATAAACCATCCCGATAAGAAATGACAAATGAGCAGTATTTGAACATGATTTACCCTACCTCAGGCCTTGTGGTCAGCTCATGGTGGGAGATGTTGTATTTGCAGGAGGCAATTAAATCCTAGAGACTGATCTGCAGGAGGCAACTTTAATGGTGCCACCATCAGCTTCCACTTACAGAGCAACAACCACAAATCTAATGTGAATATATAACCAAATCCAACAACAAAATTCGAATCCTAAACTTGATTTCGACTCACATATGCAAATGAGCAAGACAATCACAAGCAAGAAGATTCCTTTTTCATGAACAATCACAAGCAACAACAAAATTCGAATCCTAAACTTTTTCATGAGATGGTTGAAACATGAGGGTTGTTACTCACCTTTTTCATTCTATATAAAGATGGTCACTGACATTAATTTTCTTTTCCCTTTGATTACCTCCACCGATCCCCTACTTTTGGCAAATTCTGCCACCACCACCGCTCAACACCTTTTCTCCCTTCTCGCTCCAATTCCTACATTGAACACCCCATCAATGGTTAATTAATGTAGGTGTATTTTGACCGTCAGCGTAGGGACTTTTTTTTGTAGTGTCAAGATTCAAGACCAATAATACGAATGGATTCAAGGAGATGTGCAGTGAAGCATGAGTGAACTTTCAGCCGTGACGGTATCTTAATTATCCCAAGACATGCTATGAAAGCAGCTATATCAAACAATGAAATATCCAAGATAAGTAGGGCATGGAGTTGGAACACTCGACTGATCGATGCTCATTGGTTCTAAATTTAAAGTTATGTGGGGTGTAAAAGGGTGTGCTCATGGTTAGTTTGTCCTTTTGATACTGGGTTAGTGCCAAATGATAATTGAGATTTTAATTAGAGATACAACAACTAAGTGATCTAGATGAAGGAAATTAGGATAAATGCACAAGCAGCAGGAGGAAATATGTAACCACATAGAAAAGAATGGAGTTCACTCTATGAAAGAATCACATTCCCCGTAAGCCTCAGATAGTCCGCGAATGAAGTGATATCAAAGCATGCCATGCAATAGCTTCCTAGAACACCAACTCAGAATGGTTGGATGAAGATGCTCCTATGGACTGAACAAAAACTCCCTCAACATTGGCCTTCTCCTTGCCCTTGCTCTAGCAATCCAAAACGTGATTCAGGAATTTGAGTGGAACACGACCTGTAGCGTCATGCTTATGTTCACATGGTGCCAACCATACTTGATGCAGCAGTTTGCAGGCTTCAATAAACAAAACCCCTGTGATTCTCAACTCCTGAAACAAAAAATCCAGCACATCCCTCTCTATATTACATGCATTAATTCTCATACCAAACCATAACGCTCTTGCAAAGCTGCATTCCATGAATAGGTGTCTCTTTGTTTCTGGACTCCCATGACATAGGGGACAGAGGCTTGGATAATCTGGAATTCTTCACACCAAAACATCAGCTAATGGCAAACATTCACAAACAAGTTTCTCGAGGAAATTATGGACCCTTGGCTGCAACTCTTTATGCTTCTAGATTTGAGAGTAATGTCCTCTTTGAACATCAGTTTCTGTGTAACCATCCTCCATCAAGCTCTTATACACTGACTTGACTGTAAGAGAACCTTTAGGGCAAGGTTTCCAGACCATTTCATCCTTAATCAATTTGTTTGGCTGAATGTGACTGATTTTCTGAATTGCCTCCTGGTTGAAAAATTTATCAAGCTAATCCAAGTCCTAATTTCCATTTTCCTTCAGCAGGTTAGACACCTTGACAGGAAACTTATGTGAAATCATAGGGGAAGGGATGGGCTTCTCATAATGGGGGATCCATGCATCTCTCCAAATATTGATTTCACTGCCATCACCAACCAACCAAATTGAGGGTGGCAAACAGAAATTCCTTCAGCTGCCAAAGCTCAATCCACAGTTGGGATGGCAAAGCCTTAAGATGAGTACTCCAAAAATCAACTTCTAAAAAGTATTGGCCATCATAATGCTGTGAACTAAAAAAGCTACGAACAGTTGGTGCTAGTTACATACCTGATCAAAAGGTAGGACCTGTATTGTTGGGATACCTTATATAAGGTTCTCATTTTTCATGGTTTCTTGATTTACATTCTTGTAACTTGTCTCGCTTCCCAAAATCAAAAAATAGTATCGGTGGATCCTTTAATCAGCCATAGTGTTTTTGGATTTGTTGATTAGTGCTGCTCGTTATAAAAGATAACCGTGATAATTCAAAGTGATTTCATTTAGAAAACCACAAGGATTATATAAAAGAACAAACTTTAAACATAAATTATTTATAATTTCCTTGAAAAAACTCCCATTTTTATGCTTACAAAAAAAATTTAATGAAGCATAAGGAATAAAAAATGGATGCTTTAACTTGAAACTAAAGAAAAGATCCACTGACTAGAATTTGAACCCGGGTTTGTACCGTGGAAGGATACTATTCTACCACTAATCCATTGGTGCTATTCATGTTTCATGAACCTCAATTAATACAAACTAGGAGCGGTTAGAAAATGAATGATATTGAAGTCCTTCCTAATAATTTTTTTTTTGAAAAAAGAATTTGAAGTCTATTAGAAAAAGAAATCAAGAAGCAATACGGGGAGGTACGCACACGTGTACATGGTGGGTGCACGTAGGAACATGCGTGGGTGCATGTGTTAATTGTAGTGCATAGGTTGGTTTGTTGCAGTGTGCTTACGTGGAAGTCTTGTCGATATCTGACATGAGCAACTATAGGAAAAAGCTGACAAAACCAACATGAGAAACTAAGGGCAGTTGAGGATCTACATTACTTCCCTAAGGAGCTCTTGCCTGGGAATGTCACCATTTCCTATTTCATGCCATTTCAACTACACCTACCATTTCAAGCATTGTGAGGACAAGCTACAATCCTTGAAATTTTGTGGTCATGGAAGATCTAATTATACATGTTCAAGTTGTATCTTTCAGATGCATATCCAAAGAAAAGTTCAAATATATTGTAAAAGCTTTCTGCCATTGTTAAAAAAAAAGCAAACCGATGTGTACCTTCTTAGTGTGGTTGCCAAAATCAAAGTAAGGTCCAGAGTAGATGAGCAGTCCCATAGATGGCTTGAGTAGAGATCTAATTATGCAGCGTGTTTGACCTGGAAAAAAATAGAATGTGAATTCATGTACAGAATGAGGTACAAGATAACTACTAATAAGTTTATAAAAATTAGTTGATGGAATAAAATCAGTGAAAAGTCAAGAGCTAAGGGCTAGATCTCATGCCAAATATCAAGTAAGGGAGTTTCTTTTCTAGTGCAACCAAGAGATGGCCTTTGTAGCAGAGGCTGGCTGTTGGTCTGGTTTGAAAAATCCATTCTAGGGATAAAAGAGGTAGCCCACCTCAGGCCTCATCATCTTTCCCATTAGAAGAGGAAAAAGAACAGGACTTCTGGTATTTTCAGAAGCTGCTATTTTTTCTTAAGGATTAGAAAATAATAAATCCAATAGTGAACAAATCCAATAATTCTTGAACAAATCCAAAGGTGAAAGAGAGAACTAACCTAGAGGTGAAAGGATCAGAGGAGCCCTCAATGGGGAAGTTGACGGTGGAGATGTTTCTCTGCTGCAAGAGGAGGCCATGGCAAGTCCCCTTCCTTGCTCATCGAATGGAGTGGTCTAACCTCAACTCCCTCCTCGCCGCTGCCTCCTCCTCAGACTCTGATTCCTCCCCATCAACCATCTAAAGTCAACAAACTGCCTCCATATCAGATATAAACCTAGCTCCTTCACACACAACTGAAACAAGGTAGCGACATGTTAAATCCCAAAATCAAACCTATACTAATAAGATTGCTACATAAACTCTTATTCACTTAGTAGCATTTCATCAAACACATAGTGTGCGCACCCACCTCTCCAAATTATAGCACCACAATAGCCACCACCACCAGGCAAAGCTTGTTTCAACAAACTTGTAGTCAATTAAACTTATGTGTTTTATTATATGTCTTGTAGTCAATTAATATTTCAAAGATCGATCTGATGAAGTTGGAGATCTAATCGATGAATAGTGAGTGATCGATTTGAGATATTGATGAAGTTGGAGAGATCGATGGAATAGTCGATAAAGAGAGGGATCAATTGAGTACTGGATCTAAGTGCAAGAGATCAATTCAAAGCCTTAAAAGGGATCTCTTCACTTTCGATCGTTGCCGGCGAGAGCAAGAATAGAGAGAGCCAGCTTTAACTAACCTGAGCCTTGGGGTAGCGACATTGAGGGGAAAGTAGCGTCGACTCGGTGGAGGTGTTAAGGCATCCATCAGCTCTCGGTGAAGGTGTTGGAGGAGCGTCGACTCGAGCGGTGGAGGTGTTGGTGGGAAATTGGGGAGGAAAGAAAATAGGAATAGGGTTAGCAACATAGAGAATGGAAGGACATATTTGCCCTTAATTGTCCCTCAATGTAGCAAGTAATATTAGCAATCAATAATAGAACCTATAGGGACATATATTTGATGTTGATATAGGCACACTATTGGTGTAGGACTTTTTGTTTGTTGTGACCTGTGCAAAGAGTTTAGGATTTAGGATATATGGTTTAGGTTTATGGAAAGTGATTTCACGTATAAGAAGTGATTTTTCACTTGAAAGGTGATTTTTCACCTTAGGGTTTAGGATTTAGTCTTTAGTGTTTACCCTAAGGTGAAAAATCATCTTTCTGTTTGTGCTAGAGCACCGCGATCGTTTATTTTGATGATAACAAAACACATGTCATTTAACATTTACATTTGGATCTTAGATTTCAGGTCAATTGCAAATGGAGACGTAGTTAGACGGAGTTCGAGCTCGCATCCATAGCGGATTGGAGGAGCTTGATGGAGAACAGAGGAACTTCTCAAGGAGCGATAACTTGAAGAAGGAAGGAGATGAAGAATATGATAGATTTCCTTTCCTTGTAATCTATGTATTTCCATTTCTTTTGTTGCTCTTTGTTTTATCTCTTAGATTCATGTTAAAGAGCCTCAAAGAACCCTAATAGTAGTCCTAGGAACACTTGCATAACTCTAGGATACTTAGGTTTTCTAGAGAGATTTTAGAAAACCAAAATAGGATTCAAACAGCCTTTTTAGACGTCTAATATGAAATTCATACGTCTGATAAATACTTTTAAGACGTCTAACTGTTAACTTAAACGTCCGATAATGCTTAGGCTGGACTTAGTTAGTTCTGTCTGACAAAATTAAACGTCTAAACCTTAGTTCAGACGTCATAGAAGACGTCTGATGTTTTTGCCAAACGTCCAATTAGTGGATCGTTGGTTGGCTTAGCAAACAATGAAGGATATCATCGTTAGCCTCGTATTAGACGTCCATAGATGACCCCAGACGTCTGATACATGACCGTTTTGCCTCGGCTGACCCAAAATCTCTTCTCAGAGATTTTATAGCCATTGCATTCTCTTGGAAATCCATTTCCGCAGAAAAGTAGCTTTCCAGACGTCCAGACTTCATTCCAGACGTCTTGTGTGTCATCTGATGCACTTCCACTAGAACCCTGTTTCGATCTGATTCAAGTCAGGAAGAAAACTTGCCTATAATCTAACGTCTGACTTTATTCCCAGACATCTTAAACTGGTTTTCCAAACGTCCGATGCTAGGATCAGACATTTGATAACCCTGTCAGTGTAATGATTAATCCTGATTTCGGCCTGATTCTCTTGGAGCTTTCACCCAATGGCTATGGAAGCCTTCTAAGGCCTTCCAAAGCCTTCCTAGGGCCTCTATAAATAGAGAACCTTTGCCACACTTAGATACACCTAGACACACCCAAGCAACTTACTTTCCACTCTTGGCATTTAAAGGAAGAAGAAGATCAAATAGAAGAAAGCTCTTGCTCTCCAAGCCTTGTTCTACACCTATAGAGCTTGATTTCTATTGCGCACTCGCTCTTCCTCCGCGATTACGAGAGTGACGAAGCGCTACCGCATGGTTCATGCATTCGCGTCGTCGACGCACTTCTTGCAAAAGGAAGCATCCTAACTCCTATAGAAGCTTAGTTTAAGAATATCTTTGTTAGCTCTGTAAGACTATTTTTGTATTTTACTTTGTTATTTGGTTAGGTATCCGTTTTACGAATTTTCGTCTCCTTCGTGAGACAAAATCCTTCTCGTGAAGAGAAGGGGTTTGAGGTACACTACCCTCGTATAAAGTAGTGTGGTTGTAATTGAGGTTGTACTACCCTCGTTTAAGTAGTACGTTAGTGGATTTAATCAACTTGGTTGATCGGAAAATCCTAACTCGAGAGGGTTAGGTGGTGGTTTTCACCCAGTTTGGGTTTCCACCTAAAAATCATTGTGTACTTTGTGTGATTGTTATTTTGTGAGATTGTTTCATTTATAATTCCGCATTTTATATTACGTCACGCTGATCTCACCCCCTTCAAGTAGGGAATTACAATTGGTATCAGAGCAGATTCTTGCGAGATCGGAGTAACACTCGGCAAGAATATCATGGAGGGGAGTAGTTCCGCAATCCGGATCTCCGAGGGGCAGTCCATGATCCATCCGCCGTTCTTCTACGGGAGCAACTACCTCTACTGGAAGCTACGGATGAAGACTTGGCTTCAAGCTAATGACTTCACGATTTGGGCCAGGTGCGAGACGCCATTTGACATTCCAGAGAAACTCGCGGGAGGCTACTTGCAACAACAAATTCGTGAACTCTCTTTGAACGCGAAGACGCTCAGCTCGGAGGATTTTAACAGAATCTCGCAGTGCGCCACCGCATACGAGATTTGGCACACACTCGAGATAACTCACGAAGGTACCTCTAAGGTAAAAACTTCTAAGCTCAATTTACTTTCACAAGAATTTGAGTCTTTTTCCATGAAATCTAATGAATCTCTGAGTGAGATGAACACTAGGTTCACTCTCATCATAAATAATTTAAAAGCTTTAGGTAAGACCTTCATCAAGGGGGAGCTACAAGGGAAGCTTCTTCGTTCCCTTGGACCGGAATGAGAACAGAAGGTCACCGCCATCGAGGAGGTGAATGAGATGGAGGAGCTCAACATGGAAGATCTCCTAGGCAATCTAATGGCCTACGAGACAAAGCTGAATCAGAAGGACACACCGAAGCCAAAACCAAAGAAGACCCTCCTCGCCTTCAGAGTTGCATCAGATAGCGAGGTAAGTTCCGACGACGAAGACTTTAAAATTTTACTTAAGAAAATTTCCAAGTTTTGTAGGGAATCAAAGAAAGAAAAGAAGAAAAAGAAGGAAAGCCCAAGACGTTGCTACCACTGCAACGAGAAAGGGCATCTACGACCAGAATGCTCAGTTCTCAAGAAGGAGAAGAAGAAGGAAAAGGAGAAGAAGTCTAAGAAGAAGGCGTTGCAAGCAACTTGAGATGACTCAAGCTTAGAGGAAGAATAGGAGCAGAACCTCGAGGAAGAAACCGCTTGCTTTGGTTTCATGGCCAGAGGAAGTGATAGCGACAGCGACAATTCTAACAATGAGGTACATTCCGATTTACAAGATGCTTTTGATGAGCTATTTGAACTTAATAAATCACTTAAGATAACAATAAAAGTGTTAAAAAGAACCTTAGTTTTCTTAAAAATGAAAATGATAGGTTGGAAAAATAACTCAAGGATCTAGAAACTAGTCCTAAGGATAATAACTTGCTATTAGAAAATAAAGACTTAATCAATAAAAATATTAAATTAATTGAGGAAAATGCTAGTCTAAAATTAGAAATTTTCGATTTAAAGGCTAAGATAAATATTATAGAAAAAGAAATCACATGTCTTAGGGAAAAGTAGAAAATTTGCATAGCCCTAAGGTTGAGAAAGGATCTCTGTCAAGGAGACCTACTAATAGATCCGGATCCAAGTTCACTTGGATACCGAAGAAAGATTTGAAATCTCTTTTTGTAGGTTAAAAGGGTGATTACAACACTAAGGACTAGACCTACAAACTCAAGGCTGGTCAACTCGAGTTGAGAGGACCAAAGAGTAGACCAAGGAGAAGGACAAGAAGATCGATGAAACGGTGAACAAACGATGGACGCCGATGCCTGGGCCTCCAAGCTACGGATGGGAGCCCCATTCGATGTGGCATCCACCACCTCCATTTGGGCCATTTTATTGGCCATGGTAGGTGAGGTGAAAGTCTTTACCCTATCCTTTTATCATTAGCATTTAGATAAGGGGAGTTAAAAACTATGAGCTAATTGTCAATTATTAAAGGGGGAGATGTAAGTTAGCTAAATTTTCTTTAGTAAGAGGGAGAAAAATAACAGCTATATTGCTGTTACAAAAAGGGGGAGGACATTACTCTTGTTAAGAGAAATTCAACTCATTTATAAAAGAGCATATTTTAAGGGGAGTTATAAGAAATTTAAAATCAATTAAACCTTTTTGATAATGTCAAAAAGGGGGAGGATTTTTTGCATTATTATTTATGATTTTGTCATCATCAAAAAGGGGGAGATTGTTGGTGCTAGAGTACCGCGATCGTTTATTTTGATGATAATAAAACATGTGTCATTTAACATTTGTACTTGGAGTCTTAGATTTCAGGTCAATTGCAAATGGAGACGTGGTTAAACGGAGTTTGAGCTCGCATCTATAGCGAATTGGTGGAGCTTGATGGAGAACAGAGGAACTTCGCGAGGAGCGATAACTTGAAGAAGGAAGGAGATGAAGAATATGATAGATTTCCTTTCCTTGTAATCTATGTATTTCTGTTTCTTTTGTTGCTCTTTGTTTTGTCTCTTAGATTAATGCTAAAGAGCCTCAAGAAACTCTAACAGCAGTCCTAGGAACACTTGCACAACCCTAGGATACTTAGGTTTTCTGTAGAGATCTTAGAAAATCAAAATAGGGTTCAAACAACCTTTTCAAATGTGCAATCTGAAATTCAAACGTCTGATAAATACTTTTAAGACGTCTGACTATTGACTCAGACGTTCGATAATGTTTAGGCTGGACTTAGTTAGTTCTATCTGACGAAATGAGACGTTCAAACCTTAGTCCAGACATCTTAGAAGACGTTAGATGTTTTTGCCAGACGTCCAATTAGTAGACCGTTGGCTGGCTTAGCAAATAATGGAGGATATGACCGTTAGTCTCGTATCAGATGTCTGTAGAGGACTCCAGACATCTGATACATGACCATTTTGCCTCGACTGACCCAAAATCTCTTCTCAGAGATTTTATAGCCGTTGCATTCTCTTGGAAATCCATTTCAGCAGAAAAGTAGGTTTCCAAACGTCCAAACTTCATTCCAGACGTCCTGTGTGTCGTTTGATGCACTTCCACTAGAATCCTATTTCAATCTGATTCAAGTTAGGAGGGAAACTCGCCTATAATCAGACGTCCGACTTTGTTCCCAGACATCTTAAACTGATTTTCCAGACATCTAATGCTAGGATCAGACTGTTGGTGCTAGAGCACCACGATCATTTGTTTTGATGATAACAAAACACGTGTTATTTAACATTTGCAATTTGAGTCCTAGATTTCAGGTCAATTGCAAATGAAGACGTGTTTAGACGGAACTCGAGCTCGCATCCAGGACGGATTGGAGGAGCTTGACGGAAAACAGAGGAGGTTCACGTGGAGCGAAATATTGAAAATGGAAGGAAATGAAGAATAGGATAGATTTCCTTCTTTTGTACTTGTTGTATTTTTTCGTTTTCTTTTGTTGCTCTTTATTTTCCTTAGAAAATTATGTTAAAGAGCCTCAAAGAACCCTAACAGTAGTCCTAGGAACACCGGCACAACCCTAGGATACTTAGGTTTTCTGTAGAATACTTAGAAAACCAATATAGGGTTCAAACAGCACTTACAGACGTCTAATTTCCAAATCAGACGTCTGATAAAGAATTTTAAGACGTCTGACTGTTGTTTCAGACGTCTGATAACTGTTAGGCTGAACATAGTTAGTTATGTCTGATGAAATCAGACGTCCAGACCTTAGACCAGACGTCTTAGGAGACGTCTGATGACTTTGCCAGACGTCCAGTTAGTGGATCGTTGGCTGGCTTAGAAAGCACTCAAGATTATGACCGTTAGAGCCTTATCAAACATCCATAGGACTTTACAGACGTCTGATAAATGACCGTTTTGCCTCGGCTGACCCAAAATCTCTTCTCAGAGATTTTCTAGCCGTTGCAACGTTTGGAAATCAATTCCCACAGTAAAAGTAGGTTTCCAGACGTCTAGACTTAGTGCCAGACGTCCTGTATGTCGTCTGATGGACTTGCGCAAAAACCCTGTTTAGATCTGATTCAAGTCAGGGAGAAACCCGCATAGAATCAGACGTCTGACCTTCAAATTAGACGTCTTAAAGTGGCCTTTCAGACGTCTGATACCAGAGTTAGACGTCTGATAACCCTGTCAAATGTAATCATTGTCCTGATTTCGGCCTGATTCTCTTGGGCTTTGCACCCAACGGCTATAGAACATTTCTTAAGCCTTCCAAAGCCTTCCTAAGGCCTCTATAAATAGAGGGGAGCCTTTGCAACACAAAAACACACAAGATACACACTTAGAAAAACACAAGACACACTTAAGCAACATACTTCCACTCTCTTGTGTCCAAGAAGCTCTTGCTCTCTAAGCTCAAGTTCTACATCTTGAGAGCATCAAACCTTCGCGCACCCGCTCTCCCGCCGTTGTCTACGAGAGCGACATTGCGCTGTTGCGTGGCTCACTCACCCGCGTCATCGTCGACGCACTCCTTGCAAAGGGGAGTTTCCTAAATCCTATAGAAGCTTAGGTTTAAATTACTTTGTTGGCTCTATAGGACTATTGTTTATTTTATCTTTGTCTTTTGGTTGGGTATTCGCTTTGCGAATTCCCGTCTCCTTCGTGGGACAAAATCCTTCCCGTGGAGAGAAGGGGTTGAGGAACGCTACCCTCGTACTTGTAGCGTGGTTGTATTGAGGTTGAATCACCCTCGTTTTAAGTGATTCGGTTTAGTGAATTTGATCAACTAGGTTGATCGGAAAATCCTAACTCGAGAGGGTTAGGTGGTGGTTTTCACCCGATTTGGGTTTCCACCTAAAAATTACCTGTGTACATTTTGTGATTGCTTATTTTGTGATATTGCTTTATATATTCAATTCCGCAATTTTATTACGTCACCCCTCCTGGTAGGGAACTTTCACAGACGTCTGATAACCTTATCAGTGTAATGATTAATCCTGATTTCGACCTGATTCTCTTGGAGCTTGCACCCAACGACTATGGAAGCCTTCCAAAGCCTTCCTATGGCCTCTATAAATAGAGGAGAACCTTTGCCACACTTAGATACACCTAGACACACCCAAGCAACTTACTTTCCACTCTTTGGCGTCTAAAAGAAGAAGAAGATCAAATAGAAGAAAGCTCTTGCTCTCCAAGCCTTGTTCTACACCTAAAGAGCTTGATTCCTATTGCGCACCCGCTCTCCCTCCGCGATTACGAGAGCGACAAAGCGCCACTGCGTGGTTTACGCATCCGCGTCGTCGACGCACTTCTTGCAAAGGGAAGCATCCTAACTCCTATAGAAGCTTAGTTTAGGAATATCTTTGTTAGCTCTGTAAGACTATTTTTGTATTTTACTTTGTTATTTGGTTAGGTATCCGTTTTACGAATTTCCGTCTCCTTCGTGAGACAAAATCCTTCTCGTAAAGAGAAGGGGTTTGAGGTACACTACCCTCGTATAAAGTAGTGTGGTTGTAATTGAGGTTGTACTACCCTCATTTAAGTAGTACGTTAGTGGATTTGATCAACTTGGTTGATCGGAAAATCCTAACTCGAGAGGGTTAGGTGGTGGTTTTCACCCAGTTTGGGTTTCCACCTATAAATCATTGTGTATTGTAACGACCCGATTCCTGAATCCCTACGAGACACGAGAATCGGACTGACTCGACTAATCCCAAGACCTAATCGTCCAACGAGGAAGTAACCAAAAGAGCAGTAAAATAAACCACATTCACCATGAATATAACTAGCAGTAACAAAATATAGCAGTAAGAAAAAAAAATACTACAGTATACACCACCACAACAGAAGGGAAATAAACATGTACATAACATAAAGTTTTCGATAAAGAAAGTACAGGGAGTAACAAGAAAACTACTCACTACAGTGGAAGAAAAGTACAGAAAGTACTACAAGTAACCCTACTGGACCCTACTAGGCCTAACATCCTCTGCAGCCGCTGACCCTGGCTGCTCAACACCCGGTCATGAAAAGTAACGAAGGTAATACGTCAGCGAAACGCTGAGTAGAGTGGCAACTAAAAGCTAAAGAAGCAGTAGAGTGTACAGTAACTGTTATATTTTTACTTTCTTTAATTCAGTCTTTCTGTTATTTCACTATTGATTTATTTCTCATATCCTTTTATTGATCTCGAATGTTCCTCGTGGGAATGATCTTGATTGCAGTCTTTTCCGAAAAGTAGAAGTGACACGTGATTGGGTACCGGTACTAGTAGGCCAGTACAGGTATCACATATACTTAGTATCGGTACTGGTGAACCAGTATCAGTATCCTTAAGCCATGGTTATGAGTTTTATAACCAAACAAGTACCGGTATTCATAAGCTACAGTTTAGAACTCATGTCCAGATGAGTATTCATCCAATACTCATTATGTACCGATACACATGTTGAGTACTGATACTTAGTGAGTACTGATATCACTCCACGAAAAGACTGGTCTCAACGAGTACCGGTATTTATGAAGAGTACCGGTATTTGTTAAGTACTGAATACACCACATGTAGCCTACTAGTACCGGTACTAGTGACCAATACCGGTACTTGTAAGCTACAAGTTCTGAAGACTTTAAGTTCAGAACCTAACTTGGGAATCATGTGTACCGGTACTCATGAAGAGTATTGATCCATGGAAGACCCAGTTTTAGACTTAAGTTGTGGTATAGGTCCATCCTAAGTTTGAGATGTGTTAATTTCAATTAAGCCCCTAAAGGTTTAAAGAATCCCCAACAACATGATCCCAGGTCTCCATGCCACTAGCAGATGGGACTTGATTGAAGCCCCCCTTGTCATTCGTGTAAACTACAGTAGCATCAATGATCGGAAGAGGCAACCTAAAATCTCACTGCATTAGCCGTGAGGCTCATTTGAAGGTGGTGTTAGTGAGTAGATATCTTTTTCTTTAGAATTTTATTGAAGATTTTAAAGAGATTTCTTACATCAAATCATAATATTCTCTCCTTCTACTTTTAACATTAAACAAAATACACACCAGCATTTTCTACTTCTACTTTTAATATTAAACAAATACTACTAATATCTTTGACTCTCATTTTTAATAGTAAATAGATATTCAATGACATCAAATCTATACATCAATTATTTTATTTCATCGTTTAATCTTTAGCTTATTCAATCACCCACATATGTATCCCTCTCTGCTCATCGTTTCCTTATAATATTTGATGGTGCATCCAAACTGTCAAACAAAAATAAAGACAAAGATATCCACAAATAAAAGGACAAAAACAAAACAAAAAAGGCTTCCATATGCGCATGGCCATGTCCCATAGACGCATCATATGATCGCAACGCAATCCCCCCTCCCAAGCCACCCCCAAGCACCACAAATAAAGATAAGCAAAACAGGTTCCCCATCCCACCACAAATCATCACGTCACCACCCCTTGGAAGAGGTCATCCAACCCAAGATCAGCCCCGGAGCTTCCAACGAATCGCCACCGTTTCCATCATTTTTATGATGGTTTGTAAGCCATCGATCCCCGCATTCGTTCAGTTAGCACCCACTTCCGCTACTGCCGCAACAAATTGTAGTGCCTGAGCAGCCGGTTCCCCTCCCTCACACCGCTGAGGTACGCCCCGTGCGTCGTCGAGTAGTGCGTCCTATGCGTCGCCTCCCCGGCGAACATCACCTGTAGCCGCCCATAAGCCCCCGATACCCCACGTGGCAGCGGTTCCGCCATCCGATCCAGATCCTCGCCGCTCGATCCCACCGCCACGTAGCTGTAGGACCCCCTGAACAGTGGGTCTGAACCCCACCTGCTCCTCCGCACCCTCCTGACCTCACCCTTGACGCTCGGCGCGAACGCGCGTATCGTGGCGTTGGCGCCCCGCACCACCTCCTCCTCCTTCGTCCCCTCCATCTCCTCCGCCTCCTCCCCCGCGAACCAAGCAAGCAGCACCCTCGCCCCCGCGTACACCGGCCACAACGACGGCGTCCTCCTCATCCACGTCGGCACCGCCTCCGCCTCCGCCGCAACCATCTGAAGGTAAGGGAAATCCCCACCCTCGTCCGCCTCCCACTCCATGAACAGCTTGTCCACCACACCGAATCCCAGCCGTCGGATCGCGTCCCGCTGGAACTCCGGGAGCTCCGGATCGAACAGCCGTTCCCCCTCGGCCTTCAGCACCCCGAGGGACACGGTCACGATCACGTGATCGACGGCCGCGATCTCCCCGTCCTCGAAGTGGACCCGCACCGCGGGGCCCCCATCATCGGACGGCCAACGGGATTGCCCGTCGGGTCGCCACGAGATCTTCTCCACTTTCTTCCCGTGCTCCACCGTCCCGGGGGGGAGCTCGGACGCGAGGTGCTCGATCACCCGCGAGTAGCCCCTGGGTATGGTCACGTGCTTCCCGGGGAAGTCGCGGTACTCGCGCTCGGCCGCGAGGTCGACGGCGGTGAGGTCGCCGGCGGAGGTGGAGATGCGCTCGAGGTTCTCGCGCATCGCGAAGAGGGCGTCCTCGAGGGAGTCGAGGCTGCGGTCGCCGTGGGGTGAGGGCAAGGCAACGCGTTGCGGGGAGGCGCGGTAGGCGTGGAGGCCACGGCGGAGGAAGGCGCCGAGGGAGAGGTCGTCGGGGGTAGGCGCGGAGGAGGAGGAGGGGGAGCGGGCAAGTTTGGAGAGGGAGCGGTAGAGGGAGGAGATGGAGCCGACGAGGTAGGGGTCGAGGTGGTCGCCGCCGGGGAGGGCGGTGATGGGATCGCGGCGGAAGCCGTCGTCCATTCGCTCTTGGGGTAGGATGGGGTCAAGGGCGCCGATGCGGCGGGCGAGGTCGTGGACGGGGCTGCCGGAGATGCCGTGTATCCAGGTGGCGCCGAGCTCGACGAGGACGCCCGAGAAGGTGGTGGAGTGGATGCGGCCGCCGAGGCGGTGGGAGGCCTCGGCGACGCGGAGGTGGAAGGCGCCAGGGGCGGCGGAGTGGAGGGTGTAGGCGGCAGTGAGGCCGGCCATGCCCCCGCCGATGATGAGAACGCGGGGCTTGTCGACGACCATGGTGGTCCGTGCGTCCGTTTCGTGGGATGAGGAGGTAGCAGGAAGATGGAGGTTCGTTACACACACGCACACACACACACACAAACATGCCCTGAGCAGCAGTTACTTATATATTAGCAAAATTAATAGATAAAGATATATTAATTGTGTTTATATTATTTCTCTTCTCTAAAAATGTATGTCAAATATTTTACTTTGATGTGTGGTTATTATTGATTGATATCTAAAGATGTAGGAGTAATGTATATTATTTTAAAGAAAAAAAAGGGAGAGGTGTTTTAATTTATATTTACTATTATATTCATCTCACACGTCTGTAGGTAGATATCACGTGGACGATGTAAAGTTACGTAAGATAGTCACGTGTGTTAGGTTAGATTATATTTTTAAATTTTAAAAATATTGTTATTATTTTTAGTTAAGGGTAATGAAAGCTACATGGAGTTACATGTGTCTCTCATATTTAAATTTAAATTTTAGTGGAAGGAGAGGGAAATCCTGTCTTCAATAGGTGTCGTCAGCATTACAATAGATTCTAATGGCATCATCATCTCAAATTTTAGTGAAGATAAGTTGATGTTGATGGCACTACTGTAGATCTCGATGGCATCACTATTGATACTAATGGCATTACCACCAGTCGTGTAAGTTTAGATATTAATGTCACCACGTACATTTTTATGTTGGTGTTCTTGCCACTTATTTAGTAACTTTTATATCACTCAAGTATCTATTACAAACACTTATCAATTTTCTTGGTATTGTTGACATCAATTACTTATTACTTATCTTGTTATTAGCATCAATTATGTAAATACCTATTGTGGTGCTGACGACACCACCATAGGTGCTGATGGCAGCACCATTAATGCTAAGGGCATCGCCACTAATCATGTAAGTTTAGATACTAATGTCACCATGTACATTTTTATGTTGTTGGCATAAATTATTTATCACTTATCTTGTTGAGGTGGATGTCATGTGGATGAGGTAGAGTCACATAGGAGACTCACATGTGCTCATAGATATAAAAGGCTAAACCACCTCTTTAGATCCTAAAAGTACTATTAACATTTTTAACTAAGAGAAATGAGAGTCACATGCAGTCACATTTATCCCTCAAATTCAAATTCAAATTTCGGTGGAAGGAAAGCGAAACTCCGTCTCTGATAGGTGCCATCAACACTACAATAAATGCTAACAGCATCACCATCTCAAATTTCGGTGAAAATAAGTAGATGCTGACGGTATCATCGTTGGTGCTGATGGCATCATTACCAGTCGCGTAAGTTTAGATATCAATGTCACTATGTACATGTTCATGTTGGTGCCCCTGCTACCTATTCAGTAATTTTTATAGTACTCAAGTATCTATTATAAACACTTATCATTTTTCTTGGTATTGTTGGTATTAATTACTTATCACTTATTTTGTTGTTGACATTAATTATGTTGAGGTTCGTGTGCCTATGTTGAGGTTCGTGTGCCTTTTCATTGCCGGTCCCAAGCCCAGGTAAAGGAGGGTTGCGTTAGGTAGCTGACAGCCAGCGTAAAATTTGTCGGATCTTTAAACATGGATTCTAGCAAACACTCTGATTTCGTTGGGGCGTTCCCTACTTGCGACGAGCTGCATCGACGCCCGGGTGTAGTGATAAATGAGCAAGGGTTCTCGCATGAGGAACGCATGCGAGTAAAGAAGTTTGTTCCGCTACATCGCCACCCGGATGTAGTCCAAAATGAGCAAGGGTTCTTGCATGAGGAACACATGCGAGTAAAGAAGTTAGTTCCGCTACATCACCGCTCGAATGTAGTCCAAAATGAGCAAGGGTTCTCGCATGAGGAACACATGCGAGTAAAGAAGCTAGTTCCACCACTTCGTCATCGAAGTGTGTCACAAAGAATGCTGAGATTCGGTAATTGGAATATTGGTACCTTGACCAGCAAGCTCATAGAGATTGTGGATACAATGGTAAGGAGAATGATTCAAATTCTTTACCTTCAAGAGACTAAGTGGGTTGGTGAAAAAGAAAAGGAAATCGAGAGAACATGTTTCAAACTTTGGTATTTAGGAAACTACAAAGGTAGAAACGACGTGGGTATTATAATTCATAAGGATTTGAAGGAGAGCGTGGTTGAGGTTAAGAGATTGGGTGATCGAATTATTTTGATAAAATTAATCTTAGAAGAAGAGATTTTGAATGTCATTTCAGTTTATGCACCTCAAGTTGGTCTAGAGGAAAGAATAAAGAACAAATTTTGGGGAGAGCTTGATATGATAATTCAAGGAATCCCACAGACAGAAATGATTTGGTTGGGTGGAGATTTAAATGGACATGTGGGAAAAGATACTTTAGAGTATGCAGGAGTGCATGGAAATCATGGTTTTGGTGTTAGGAATGAAGAAGGGAAGACGTTCTTTGATTTTGCTATGGCTTATGATCTTTTCATAGCAAATACTTTCTTCAAAAAATGGGAAGAGCATTTGATTACCTATAAAAGTGGCCTAACAAGAACGCAGATCGATTACTTTGCTTTGAGAAGAAGGGATCGTTTATCTTGTAAGGATTGCAAGATTATTCCAGGGGGAGAGTTTAACTGCTCAACATCGTCTTTTGGTGTTGGATGTTCATTTGAAGAAGGCAAAGAAGAAAAAATTAGTGTCTAAGAATTTGAGAATTAAATGGTAGAATCTTAAGAAAGAGCAAGTGACATTTAAAGAGAAGATGATGCAACAAAAGGCTTGGGATCTTAATGGTAGTGCTGATGAAATGTGGTTAAATATGGCAAACTGTATTAGGAAGGTTGCAAAGGAGGTGTTAGGCGTGTCTAAAGGAGGTGTTCCAGGACAAAAGGAGGCTTGGTGGTGGAGTGAGGAAGTGCAGGAGAAGCTTAAAATTAAAAGAGCCTATTTTAAAGCCTTATATCGAGATAAGACCGATGAAAATATGGAAAACTACAAAAGAGCAAAGAAAGAAGTAAAGAAAATTGTTAGTGAAGCAAAAGCAAAAGCTTAGGAGCATTTTTATAAGAAACTTGATTCTAAAGAAGGTGAAAAAGATATTTTCAAGTTAGCTAAAGCAAGAGAGCGGAAAGCAAAGGACCTTACGCATGTAAGATGCATCAAGGATGAAGAAGGAAGGGTGCTATAGCTAGTGAGGATATAAAGACAAGATGGAAAAGATATTTTCATAAGCTATTTAATGAAAAATAAAAGAATGATATCATCTTAGGGGAGTTAGTTAACTCAGAAGAATATGTGAATCGATCATGTTATCGAAGGATACAAAAGAAAGAAGTAAAGGAGGCTCTGAAGATGATAAAAAGTGGGAGGGTTGTTGGGCCTGATGATATTCCTATAGACGTCTGGAGAATGACGGGAGAACGGGGTATAACTTGGCTCACAAATTTATTTAATACTGTGTGGGGAGACAAGAAGGTGCCAGAGGAATGGAGGAAAAGTTTTGTGGTACCTTTATACAAGAACAAGGGTGATATACAAGATTGTTCCAACTATAAAGGTATTAAGTTGATGAGTCATACGATGAAACTTTGGGAAAGAATAATTAAAAGAAGGGTGAGGCAAGTCTCTATGGTAACTGAAAATCAATTTGGCTTTATGCCAGGCAGGTCTACTATTGAGGCAATACACCTCTTGAGACGTATGATGAAGACATACAAAGTGAAGAAAAAGGATTTACATATGGTTTTTATTGATTTGGAAAAGGCCTATGATTCTGTCCTAAGAGATATCTTGTGGAGAATTTTGGAGAAGAGACAAGTGCCAATTATATATATCAACCTCATAAAGGATATGTACTATGGAGCTGCAGCTTGTGTAAAGACTAAGGATGATTTGACAGTCTACTTTGATGTCACCATTGGTCTGCATCAAGGTTCGACTTTAAGCTCTTATCTTTTTGCCTTGGTTATGGATGAGTTCAAGCATATCCAAGTTGAGGTGCCTTGGTGTATGCTTTTTGCTGATGACATTGTGTTGGTTGATGAGACAAGATATTGAGTGAACAGAAAACTTGAGCTTTGGAGAGAAGCCCTGGAAGATAAAGGATTACGCATAAGTAGGACGAAGACTGAGTATATGGAATGTAAGTTTAGTAGTAGAGGGAACAAAGAAGGGATTGATGTAAAAATTGTAGAAGAGTGCATTCCAATGAAAGATATTTTTAAGTACTTGGGATCTATTTTCCAACATGATGGTGGAATTGATGGAGATGTTACACATAGAATTAATGCAGGGTGGTTGAAATAGAGGGGTGCTTCTGGTGTTCTCTATGATAAGAGGGTTCCTTTAAAAGTCAAAGGAAAATACTATCGAGCTGTGGTAAGACCAGCCATGTTGTACGGTTCTGAATGCTGGGCTATAAACTATAGGCATGTACAGAAAATATCTGTGGCAGAAATGAAGATATTAAGATGGATATGTGGTCATACAAGAAAGGACCGTATTTCAAATGAATTTATTAGAAACAGGGTTAGGGTGGCACCGATAGAGGATAAAATGAGAGAGGCCCGTCTAAGATGGTTTGGACATTTACAAAGAAGGCCACTAGATGCTCCAGTTAGGAGATGTGAGAAGTTGGAGGCTGAACCCGCTAAGAGGAGGCGAGGAAGACCAAACAAGTGTTGGAAGGAAACTATTAAGTATGACCTCAATTACTTTAATTTAAGTCCTAAAATGGCTGAAAATCGATCTGTGTGGAGGCAGAGAATCCATATAGTCGACTCCACTTAGTGTGGGAAAAGGCTTGGTTGTTGTTGTTGTTGTATTAATTATGTAAACACTTATTGTGGTGCTGACGGCACCACTATAGGTGCTAACGGCATCACCATTGGTACTAATGGCATCACCACCAACCATGTAAATTTAGATGCTAATGCCACCACGTACATTTTTATGTTATTGTTGGTATAAATTACTTATCACTTATCTTGTTGAGGTAGATTTATGTGGATGAGGTGGAGCCACATAGAAGAGTTACATATGCTTATGGACATAAAAGGTTAAACCAACTTTTTATACCTAAAAGTATTATTACCATTTTTAAGTAAAAGAAATGAGAGTCATATAGAGTCGCATGCGCCCCTCACATTCGAATTCAAATTTCGGTGGAGAGAGAGGGAAACTCTGTCTCCAATAGGTATCGTTGGCACTACAATAAATGCTAACGGCACCATCATCTCAAATTTCGGTGAAGACAAGTAGATGCTGATGACATCACCGTGGATGCTGATGGCATCACAATTGATACTAATGACATCACCACCAGTCGTGTAAGTTTAGATATCAATGTTACCATGTACATTTTCATGTTGTTGTTGGCATTAATTACTTAGCACTTATCTTATCGAGGTGGATGTCGTGTGGGTGAGGTGGAGCCACATAGGATAGTCACATGTACTCATTGATATAAAAGGTTAAACCACTTTTTGAGACCTTAAATGTACTATTACCATTTTTAATTAAGAGAATAAAGAATCACATGGAGTCACATGTACTCCTCAAATTCGAATTCAAATTTCGATGGAAAGAGAGGGAAACTCTATCTCCAATAGGTGTCGTTGGCACTACAATAGATGTTAACGGCACCACAGCTTAAATTTTGATGAAGACAAGCAGGTGTTGACAGCACCACCATTAGTGCTGACAGCATCACCATTGTTGTTGATGGCATTACCACCAGTCGCTAAGTTTAGATATCAATGTTAACCACAGTAGTAGAGATAATATTGTGGGTGGGGAAACCAGTCTACCACAACGTAGAGAGTGAAATGGTCAAGAGTTCTTGCTTGCCTTTCCTTTATAGTTTGGGGTTACATATATAGAGTGCCAACATTCAAAATGACAAATCATAAACGACAAATCATGTTTCTCATCGGAAGCTACATCCTACACGACCCAAGACAATCTTTCCTATTTTATGAAACACAGCTATTGAGGCAAAATGGGGGTTAGTGTTATCAGCCAAAATGGCCCTAACGGCTCGGAGGGGCCACCTCGGGTGCAGGGCGTAATGGAGGAGCGCTTGGTGAGGAGGGCGGAGGCACCTGAGAAGCGACGATGATTGGGGAGGAGCTTGAAGCAGGGGACGAGGTTGTTGAGGAAGAGGCAGGGCTAGAGAGGGGCACCGCAGGCTTGGGCGAAGAGACTGAGGTGGCTGACGGTGAGAAGGTCCTTGGAGATGGTGGCGAAGATGAGAGTGGAGGAGAAGACGAGGACAGATCTGGGCTGTGCGGCGAGGAGGGCCTCGTCTTTGAGGTCGCTGAGTAGGAGGAGGAGGTGGTTAGCGGTGTGTATGCAGGAGAGGTGGTCCTCGAGGTGGAGGGTGTAGATTGGCGAATAGGATGGGGAGGAGTGGCAACTGCTCCTCGACGAGGCATTGCTTGGCGTGGAGCTTCTCGTTGCGCTGGCGGGTAGCAGAGGCGTGGTGGTGGCGGCTTTGCTCCTTGGCAAGGCACTACCTAGCGCGGAGATCCTCGTCGCGTTGTCGGGTGGTGAAGGCACGTTGGCGACGGTGGAGCTCCTCATCGCACTGGCAGGCGGTGGAGATTGTGGCGACGACGACAACGGTGGTGACGGAGGAGGTTGTGGGTGGGTGGGTGGTGTGGTAGGAGGATTTATAGTCGGGATACTCTTTTATAGCCAAAATTTAAGAGAGAGGGGGTAAGGGGGAGGGGTTTCACATGGAATCCTGGTAGGATTCCACCTAGAATTGAGGTATATTTTGAGATATGTAATAGAGTATACATAATACTATCCTATTTCAAATATATTGGGATCACTTCTAAATATAATTTATTTATTAAAAATTTCATTATAAGCAAAATTAATATTTAAAAATATCTTAGTAATGTATATATCATTTATCTTCTCTAAATATATATATCAAATGTCTCACTTGATTTAAGGGGAAGATAAGTAGTTATTATAGATAGATATCTAAAAATATAATAATAATGTATATATTATTTTAAATATATAAATACTTCTTCTAAATATAATTTAATTATTAGTAAAATTAATACCTAAACAAATATGAATAAAATGCATATTATTTATCTTCTTTAAATCCACGTATGTAATGTTCTACCTTATTTGAGAGAGAGATGGGTGGAGCCTTTGCTGGGGGGAAAAGAAAAATCATTTGTGTGTGTGCGCGTGTCTGTAAGAGGGTGGGTGGTGGGTTTTTTTTTTAATTGATTTGGATGATAATGGTTGGGTACTATAGGATGGAGTGCGTGGCGTTAGATGCGAAGTGGGTTGGGAGTCGAGCTTTTGATCCCAGGTGAGTAAGGTGGACGTCAAGCTCTCCCTCTGCAGTGGCGGATTGGGAGGGGCCCCAGGCAGTGCAGATGCGAGGTGGGTTTTCATCAAAATGTGACCTTTTTGATCCCTGTTTGATGCTTTTGGTTAGATTTTTTTTTCTTTCGATATGTGTGTGTGGGTTTAGAGTTTGATATTCAATCGACCTTAAAAAATTAAAATATATTAATTTAAAATAAAAATATATTAATATATTTTAATTTTTAACCGATTTTTACCTATATAAAATTATTCTTCATCTATGAAAAGTGATTTCTCACTTGTAAAATGATTTTTCACCTTTGGATTAAACCCAAAGGTGAAAAATGACTTTTCAAGTAAAAAATCATTATCTATAGGTAAAATCACTTTCCATAAACATAAACTCTAAATCCTAAACCTAAACCCTAAATCCATAGGTAAAAATCACTTTTCATTTTTTTATGTGAAAACCTATTTTTCATTGGTTGAAAGTTAAAATACATCGGTGTACTTTCATTTTCAACTGGTGTACTTTCATTTTCAATCGATGCGTTTCGATGGAAAATCAAAACACAACGATTGAAAATCAAGATACATAAATGTATTTTATTGAATAGAAAATATAAGTTGCCAAACATGTTGCAATGAGTGTTTCTTTATTTTTTGACATAAAAACAAGCCACTTATCCAAAAGTTGCATTCACTCTCCGGTTGAAAGCCAATCTGACGGCTCTCTTTTTATGTTGGCACTTGCTTGTATGATGGCACTTATATCAACCATCACCCTTTTTCTAATAGACAAGGGGTTTGATTTACAGGTTCAAGAACAATTTTTTCTTGTCATAATAGGTCATTCTCATGTTGAAAGATCTGCAATGGTAGCTTCCTTGTACATTAGTGTTCCTTTTCGGGGGAGATCAGTGAACCCATGATGCAATTGAGCCCATAGATGCATCTATTTTCCTTGTACTAGGGTTCACTTCTTATGGTTCAGCTTTGACAAGGAAAGTAAGTTAGTTATGAGTCAAGTCCTAGCTTTGATGTATCCAAGGCTTTGCTACCTCTATATTGAGGACATACACTATTATCATTTGAAACTTGTGCAAAGAGTGATTTTTTGGCAACTTCATTGAGAACACAAGTGCCCGAATTCCAATCGTAAATTTGGAAGTTTTTTTTGTTTTGGAAAGTGCGTAATTTTGTAAGTATTTATGGTAGTACCACAGTAATTTACACTAATATGCTTGAATTCATTGTTATAAAATTTAATGGATGTGGGTATAAAAATATAAAAGTTGATGTATTTTGTAATATACTGACGTGATGCATTGGTGTAAATTTACCATGAATTATTTTGCATTGGTATAAAATCATTCCATGATAATTTTACACCGATGTAAAATCACCAAGAATTATCTTGCACTAATGTAAAATTATCTAAAGTCACTTTACATCAATGCAAAATCACTTTATGATAATTTTGTATTGATGTAAAATCACTTAGAATCATTTTGTACTGATATAGAATCACTTTATATCGATGTATCATATCAATACATTGTAAAATACATCGCATAATATGTGCTTGTACATTTTGGTAACAAGTTGCGACTTCTGACAAGATCTTGTTAGAGCTATAGCTCGATCACATAAACAATGAGGATAATACTATCCTTGTGATTAGAATATTAAGACCTTTTTAAGGGGGTTACCGGTGGATATCCTTTCTTAAAATTTTTGTTTGAGTTTTTTTTTATAATTTTTTCTATTGAACTATAATAACATTCGTTGTTATATTTAATATTAAATAAATATCCACAAGTATTTTTTATATTTATTTTTTTATATTAAATAAATATCCAATATATTTTTTACTTTTACTTTTAATATGAAATAAATATCAACTAACATCACATCAATATACCAATCATTTTATTTCTTTACTTATCTCATCACTTATTCCACCATCACATAAAACTCTCTCTACTTATTTTATACTAACATATCCCTATAATATTTTATCCCATGTTCAATTGAAGCTAGGAGATAGTTTGTACTACCCATACATCTGACTAAATATTTACAACATCATCCTAACCCTTAAAATGAAGATGCCAATAGTGTTGATTTTGTGGGGACAAATGAGAAAATAGCACGGAATATGAAATGAAAACCCCCAACAAATTTATTTCAAATTGTGACTCATGTGATGATATTCACGACAAATATTTCAATGACTAAATAGAGTCATCGCGGTGACGGAAAATCTTGCAACGAATATTCCTTCATAGTTAAGCTATAGGAAAAATCTCCCCTCAAGATGGGGATAAAAAAGGTTCAGCCAAGTTAACTTAAATGTCCAATTATCTAAACAATCACAAGAGCAAACCTTAACTCTTCCCCTAAAGCCCTCAGCGCACACGCGAGAGATCCATCGTGAAGAGCATATAGAGATAAGACAGACTATTAGGGTTCCAACCGCATATTTCAAAAGTCCAACAGCAATCGGTGACTTGCAGTGCAAGTTAGGGTCACCCCTTTCGCTCCCCTCCCTCGAACTCTTCCTTGATTTGTTGCCTGGGGCCTCGATCGGCTCCCGATCGCTGATCGCCCCCTTACCCTTGCCTTCCGATGTGAGTTGTTGCACTGAGACAACCTCTACCTAGTAGCTCACTATTTGCATCTTTGGTAGCGGGACGATGGTTGCGAGGAGGCATGCCGGTTGTTTCCGATGGCATCCGATGTGGAGTTCTCACTGCGAGTGTTTGGGCACTGCTGTGGTGCCGTTCAGTTGCGGTGACGCTTTAGCATTTGGTTGTGGTTGAAGGTGTTCGTTGTATCGCGACCACCACGTTGGAGGAGGAGGGCTTTCATAAGATGTTGAACCATCACCTCCTCTCCAGTTTCGTGTTTCGACGTCATTTTTGATGTTTGGGCCACATTGAAGCTGGGCTCATCACGACCGGGTAGATGGTCGACCTCGATCTGACTGCTTGTCATCAGTTAGCACGGTTTATCGATGACATCGACTTAGTGCGTGGTGCAGATTCTCTTGCATCGAAAATGATATGTCGGGTGTTTCTTTTCTATTTCTTACCTTTTTATTTTGTTTCGTGTTGACTGTTTTTTGAGTTCCCCCTCTTAAGGGAGAGCCATTTTCCTCCTTTCAGAGGGGTGCAGAAGATGTCCTTCTCCCTTACCCTTAGAGCCTACATCCTGTATCATTTTTGTTCTCTTAATGAAAAATTCCCTTTTCAAAAAATAAAAAGAGACAAACTATTATAACATGGGCAAATTGTATGCTTGTAAAAAAAGACAATAATACATTTAAAAGACAAGTCATGATAAATCTTAATTTCATATATTTCCTTTTCGAAATGATTCGTAGTTTAGGAAAATTAAAGAATCTTAATTTTGCGAGTTTAGGAAAATTTGTTGGCCTTTGTGAAGTTAGTTTATTTTCTTATGTATTAAGTACCATCTACCCCTCCAAATTAGTCTTCCTCCATCTAAACACTAGTAGGGATTTGCTTTAATAAGAAAGGACATTCTTTAACTATACAATGTGTAGGGGTTCAAATTTGATTAAGCTTAACTAGGATAATTAAATTCTAATTTTAATGCTAATTGATAGGGTAAGCAGAGTATGAGGCATAATTATTCAGTTGATGGCTAAGTGGCTATATATGCTATTATTGCCATTAACAAAATGTGTTATGCGAGGGAATTGAGAAGAAACATCGGAAGACTCAAGCTCAACCTAAGTTATTAGGTGGGATGACTTTTGTGCAAATGACCAAACTAACATAAAGCTAACAAAAATGGTTTTGAATGACCATTGCAAATTTGCAACCAATATAAACAATACCCAACAAACCTCTCCACCGACCTCCCCTTCTTCTCCACTTAACTACTACAAAAGGTGGATTTTATGGGCTCCATTGAAGCCTTAACTCAAAGTAAACATTGATCGAAGCCTTGTAAGGATCTTACTTGGCTACAATAATAAGTGCAAGTATAAAAAATCAAGTGTAATGTAAAGATAAAGAAATAAAAGTAAGCGCTCAACGTACACATTGATTTATAATGGAAAATTTCTTTGAAAAAAAATCACTACGGAAGTCTTGAAGTTTAGGATTTTTCTTATTGGTTAATGTTAATCAAACCCACGAATACGAGATGATGATTATTGGATCATCTTACCTCAATATAAATAAGAAAAAAAGAAATGCAATGATTGGCATAATATAAAATAAATTGAAATATTCTTACAATACTCCTAAGCCTCCTAGGGATGCTTATGAATAAATAAGTTTGACTCAAGTGGAGGTCAGGCTTGGCTTGAAAGAGAAAATGAAAAATTGTGTGCACAAAGCATTGATCTTTTTGTGTATATCATAGTATATTGTTGTTTTTTAGAAGGGTGGCAAAAGGTCCTACTTATAGAGTTCTAACAATATTATTATGAGAACTAGCAAGAACATAATTAGAAAAAATCTACTTTAAATCAATTCAGATTAGAAAATTGAATTTGCTCCAAAAGAGAAAAACTTTGTACTGGTACATATGTACCTATGCAAAAACTTTGTATCTATACACAATGCTTTTTATTTACAACTTATAAAATTGATTTTAGGTCATCTTTAAGCCTTTTTTTTAATTTTTTTATTGTGTTTTAGGGTATTACTAAGTTATTGCTAGGGACTTGATGGCATCGCCATCATCTGTTATATCTAACCTAATTTGCTAGGTTCTAAGGTTAAATTCACCTAATTAATATATTAAAAAGGTATAACTCAATTAGGGTTGAATAGAGGAATTGATAAAAATAGAGGTTAATTCTGTAATTTTCATAAATAATTATAAATGCAGAATAGCTGGAGGGTAAACTTATGGTTAATTAAAGGTTAATTGAGCTTAAATATCTTAGAAGTGGGTTGATGCTAAGTAATTTAGGATTTTCATTCAAATTGAGTGTTAATCTTTAATTAAATTGGCTAATTTCAACATCGCTTCAATTAAAACAGTTCTGATGGAAAAAATGTAATATAAACCTTCTAAAAATCAATTAAAAATATTTTATAAGATTTGCCACAGTTGATTTGACAATCGAAACTTGCTTCGACCTAAAATAGAATTGTAGGTGGGTATTTGGTACATTTTGGGTCAACTTATAAATTAACCATGTAAACGTCATCAAAATCCAAAATTAAAGGCACCATCAAATTCCTTATGTCCAAATTAGGTTACCATAAGAATTTGAGCTCATTTAGACTTCATCTTGGCCAAGTTTGCAATTTGGCTCTTAATTCTCAATTTCATTGCAAATGCCCCCTTAACTTTTGACTTTATTACAAACACATCCTCGCCAGCACTGCCTCCACCTTCCAACTCCGCAACCTCTGGCCGTCATCTTCGGCGAGGCTGTCCCCGCAATCTCCGGCCCTCTCCTCGTGCGCCAACAAACTATAAATCTCTGCCATCACAGGTCGTTTCTTGTCATCGAGATTGGGTTGAGTTCCTTACCCTCTTTCTATGCCTCAACCATCGTCGTCTCCGGCCCCGGCGGTCTACTCTCGACCTCTTCGTCTGTGCGTCCTCCAACCACAAGGGCAACACTACCTTCTTCCTCACCTTCCTCAGATAGTCACCAACCAAACCACGACCCTCTCCTTCCCTCTCCTCGCTGTCGGTCTTCTTCCCGGATCCTCCATCTTCTTTGCGGCCAATGGACCAAAATCGGTCGCTCTCCACCTCCTTGTCCACTCTTAGGTAGTCCTCTTTCTCCATCCCCCATAGAGTAGCTTAGGCCCTTTAGACGTAGGTTTCGACCACTACAACTCCCTCCTCTCCATCTTCTTCACGCATGGCGAGATGCCGACCGAACTCCGGTGAGGCACGCCTCGTCGCTCCGTGCCGCTTCTCGCTCTGCCAACCACCCACGAAGCATCACCTCAACGAGAGGAGTAAATGCCCTCTCCCAATCGAAGGGTTCGATGCGCCCAACACTCCAATCGACTCACGCTACCGCCGCCCCCTTTAACAACATCATCCGGCCATCTTGGACATCCTTGCAACAAACCGTCATCGCCATCACATTCTCCACCATCCAATGAAGCTTGCTGCCCCCTTGGCTTGAAGCTTCGAGTTCTCCTGCTCTTCGCCAATCAACCCATCGCCGCCATCGTCGTCCTCCATGTTCCCTAGCCGCACCGACGTCTGCGAGCTACAAAGCTTCGCAGGAAGCTCCACGGAGAAATGAGGAATGTTTTTCCCCTATCGAGGGGTTGTTGTGGGCACGGACGAGCTCGAACCAACTCATCGGATTTTTGTTGCCGTCCTCAACTACGGAACTGTCATCCGCTACCACATCCGCTGTCAATCGCCACCGCACCACCATCATCAGATCGGCATCGCTCCGGCGATGCTACTTTGTTGCATGTCGGCAAGGTTCCCTGGTCGGAGCTTGTTTTCGACATCACGCTGTCGCTCCTTTGGCTAGCTCTACCGGCTAAAGAAGGAGGACATGGATTTGAATGCAAAAGAAAAAGAAATTTGTAGGGACCTATTTGCAAAGGTGATGATAATGTCATCATTAGCCATATCTAGCTTTAATTAGTCATAATCAACAGATAAATGCTCCTACATAACCGCCAGAAGACTGTAATTCACTGCAAATCTATTCTGGGAGATAAACATGAAAACATGGGTAAAACTACAATTTTAATATAATATCTTAATTGCAGAGCAATTATAGGATTTCTCAGGGGTTAATTAAAAGTCAAATTGTTATAAATGTCTAGTAAGTGAGTTTATGCAGATAGAAACGAGTTTTTACGTGTTTCGAGAATTAAATGACATACGAAACCCTAAAAACAGATTCGCTTAATTAACTGAGATTCTAGTTAGGATAAAATTTATTTAAACGTTCTAAAAATCATAGAAAAATATTCCCTAAGGTTTGGTACCTTTGATTTGACCATCTGAACCTGATTTGACCTAAAACAGAGTCGCAAACAAACAGTTACCCTAATTTGGGTTTCTGCATAGTTTATTTAGTCAAATTTGATCAAAACCTAAATCTGACTTCACTATCAGATTCCTTGAATTCAAATTAGGTTTGTACCAAAATTTGGGCCCAATCAGAGATCATCTTGACCTAGTTTATATTTGGTCCAGTCTGATTCTTCTTCTCTCACTTAAACCCCTAGCTTTCAAAATTATTTTCAAATACCCCATAACTTCATCATCTTCTTCACCAACAGGTCTCCACCGCCTTCAACTCCTAAACTCATCAACCGGCGACCTTCAATCAGGAAGAACTCCCTGATTTCACGGCCAATCCCTTCCAAAATTGAAAGGGAGGATCTTGAGACCTTCCTCTTCCATTTGAGCTTGTTTAGAACCTTCCAAATCTGTTCAAAAGCTCATGTGAACTCCTTGAATTTGCATGTCTTACTTGCAAAAATCATGGAGTTGCAAGCTTGCTTCCATGCTTGGAACCCCTTCCTAAGGCCTATAAATGGACCTACATTGTGTTCCTTACTGATGTGCGCGTGTTTGGAAGTGTTGTTATAGCTTGCACTTGCGACGTCGGTTTTAAAGTAAAGAAACGGATGTGAGTCCGAGTGTCGGTCTCAGGGAGGCGTAAAAATCATATTTTTCTTGTCACTTATTGTCATGAAAATCGCGGGGTTTTGCTTGCGAAAAGGTGCGGGTGAAAAGAGAGAGAGAGAGATTAGGGTTAGAATTGTTTCATTCGTAACATGCAACTTGAATAGGAAATAGAGCAAGCAACTGAATAGAAAACAATTTCATTAATCATGCAACTTTAGTTTAAAATTACAACATTAGATACATGCTTAAACATAAGTAAAGAAAAGCTTAAAAGAAGGGAAGAAAGAGAGAGAGAGGGAGGGCGACGAGGCAGCCACGGTGGTGGAGAGGGCTCCGTCGGCGGCTCGTCATCTCCGGCAATTACAAAAGGGCTTAAAGGTAGCTAGGAGGGGGGTAGAGTAGTTGCAAGTGGAGTGAATGCCTTGAATGGGTGGTTGGAAGGGGTTTAAATAGGGAGAAGGGCTTTCCAAATGAAGAAGGGGCTTTAGCGACGTCCGGGACGTCGCTAAAACCCTTCCCAAAATGTCGGTGAAGACCCCTGCCCGCCGGTCGCTGGCCCGCAGCCGTGCTTCCTCGCACTCGATCCGTGTGTGCACGCCACAAGCTATTAGATCAAAGATCGGACGGCTGGGATCTCGAGCGAGGCGCTCGCCTGGATAGCACCCTTGCGCCTGCGTCATCGGGCGCGTCTGGCCAGGGCGCATCTGTGAGCGCCACGTCTCGTGATCTCATCCGTCCGTTGCTGATTGGGCGGCCCAATTTTGCCTGTGTGCGTCGTCGTCTTCGCAATTCAGCTCCAAGCGACTCGAACTCGCGTCGCGTGAGCACGGGCGTGCGCTCCAGCCGTTGCGCTGCACCAGCTACTTTGTCGCGGCGAGTGCGGGCGTGCGCACGGTTCTCAGCCGTTCGATCGGAGATCGATGGTTGAGATCTGTCCTCCGGGTGAAGGTGGAAGCGGGCGGGGATCTGGACGCGGTGAGCTGGTGCCACATGGCGTGTCGTGGGCCGTTGATCATCAGATCAACGGTCAGAACTTCTTGGGTCCATTATAGGAGCTTCGGATGTCGGATTTGGCCGATTTCGAGTCCGTTGGACTCCGTTCATCACTCTGAATCCATCCGTGTGGCCCGATTGCTCATCTAAGGCCTGCTTTGACAAGTGCTCATACAAATGGCCATTAATACTGTTTTATAAGCAATCTTGACGTATGATGCATGCAATGCTCCCATTCTACTTTTGTTGTGTTATCTGTGCCTTTTATTCTTAAGATGGGCCCTATTTAACAAAATTATCACCACAAGATGTAGTGTTATCATACCCCCATGCTTACTCCTTGCTAGTCCCTAGCAAGGTTTATTCTAGCCTTTATTTTCTGTTAGAATTTAAGAAGTAATTACTTAGACACTTCGTCACTTGTCAATAGGAGGAAATATGCTAAGATCTTAATCTACAAAGACTAAGCAGCGTTCGGGTGTTTGCCAAAATACGAATCGCCTGAATCCTTGCTTTAATGTATGTAAATATACATATATATATTTTTAGATTTTT
The DNA here is from genome assembly GCA_037157565.1 of Thalassia testudinum. NCBI lineage: Eukaryota > Viridiplantae > Streptophyta > Magnoliopsida > Alismatales > Hydrocharitaceae > Thalassia > Thalassia testudinum. The sequence goes on along the minus strand of JAZHRO010000026.1, from coordinate 17,085,369 downwards.
TGGAATTCAGAGTGGGTTGGTAACTTTTTACGGCTATCCAACCCACTCAAAACTCGGACAAAACTCTAAGTGCTAAGCATCTTGGTGTGAAGATCGTGATAGACTCACTCAACGGTAATTTAGATAGACTTCGGGTTTCTACGCCCCTAGGTGACTGGAAGAGGAAGTATTTTGCCTGAAGGTGTATTTATTCGATCGGTAGCTTTCTCCCTACGTTTGTTTTAATTGGGGTCAACACAAGGATTTTTTCAGTGTATATCTCCCCGGCTTGTATTACTTCCCCACTTCTTTCTTAAGTGTTTTAGTTCTTTTTGTGCAATTAATGAGCTGGACTCTGGACAACCGACCAATGGGCTATTACCCACGATCACTTGCCAGCCATATTAGTGTGGTGAAGTGTGGTTTATTTTATTTTCTTCTCTCTCTCTCTCTTTTTGTAGGTGGCTTCCCTAATATCAAATTTACCTAGAGGCAATGAAGAAGAAGTGGTCCCGTGGCTAAGCTCTGGACAACCTGCCAATGGGCTGTTACCCACGACAACTTGCCAGCCATACCACCCTAGAGAGTTCATTAGCTACCCAATTTCTGTCAAAATCTCCAAGGAGTGAGTCTGTGCAAAAATGTGTGCAGATGCTTAGACTCAAAGTCCTTTTGAGTTAGAGGGTGAGTAGATAAGTCATATACTTATCACCTTATTTAGTAGGTGGATTAGAGTAGCTTAAGGTTGCAAGGATTTGAAGCTAAATCCATATTTTAACGGACACTAGGGTTGGTTAAGCCTGAAGGCCTGAAAAGTCTAAGTGTTCAAGTTTCTTTTGTATTATTTCCCACTATTGACAAATTTCTAATGCCTAAGTTTCTTCTTAAATTCAATTTTTTTTATTTTATTCAGACTGATTAAATGAGCTCAGGATCATACAATTTACCACCCCCCCATGCTTAAGTTGGACAATGTCCTCATTGGCAAATACATGGATGCAACAGGGGTTCAAAAAGATATTACCTAAGTGACGTAAAATACCGGATCAGTCTGAATCCTTTGGGTTGCCTCCTAGGAAGCGCTGAGTTTAACACCTCCAGCTGGGCGGTGCTTCGTGTCATCCCTCAATGAGGGTGACACTCTCCTTTGGGGGAACCTAGGCTAGGAAGTGTTTCAATCTTTGACCATTAACTGTAAAAGTGTGCCCAGTGTTTGGATTAGCGATTTCAACCGCCCCATTAGAGTGAGGCTTAACCACCCGAAATGATCTTATCCATTTGGACCTGAGTTTCCTCGGAAAGAGTTTTAGGCGGGCATCGAACAGCCAGACTTGCTGGTTAGGCTCAAAGGTCTTTCTATGGATAAGTCGGTCGTAGACGACTTTCATTTTCTCCTTATATAGTGGACTATTCTCAAAGGCGTCTCGATGAATTTCTTCGAGCTTAGAGAGTTGGAGCGTCCTCTGCGCACCGGTTAACTGGGAATCCATGTTACATTGCTTGACAGCCCAGTAGGCTCGGTGTTCCAATTCGACAGGAAGGTGGCAGGCTTTGCCAAAGACCAGGCGATAAGACGACATGCCTATCGGGGTCTTGAAAGAGGTCCTGTATGCCCACAGGGCATCATCTAGTCGTGTGGACCAGTCTTTCCTGTCAGGTCTCACAGTCTTTTGTAAAATTTTCTTGATTTGTCTATTTGAGATATCGGTCTGCCCATTTGTTTGCGGATGATACAGGGTAGCAATGCGGTGGTTAACCTTGTATTTTCTAAGTAGGGCACGGAATTGGGAGTGAATAAAATGACTTCCACCATCATTGATCATGGCCTTTGGTATTCTAAACCAGGAAAAAATGTTCTGTTTAACAAAGTCCATGACAGTCCTGTGATCGCATCGGCGGGTGGCGACGGCTTCAATCCATTTAGAAACATAGTCTACCGAGACTACGATGTACTCAAAGCCATTGGATGGTGGAAAGGGACCCATAAAATCGATACCCCAAACATCGAAGATTTTGACAATCAAGATGGGTTGGAGGGGCATCATATCTTTTCTGGTCATGGTCCCCAGCATTTGGCAGCGTGAGCAAGTCTTGGCAAAGTTGTGTACATCCTTAAATAGGGAAGGCCAGTAAAATCCAGACTGCAGAACCTTCGCAGTCGTTTTCTTTCCAGAGAAGTGGCCACCACAAGCTTGGTCATGACAGAAAGATAACACACTCTTAACTTCGTTCTCGGGGATATACCTCCTGATGATCTGGTCGGCACATATGCGAAACAGCATGGGATCATCCTAGAAATAGTGCTTGGCCTCAGCCAAGAACCTGTTCCGTTGCTGTCTGGACCAGCTGTGCGGGGTCTGTCCTACAACTAGGTAGTTGACATAGTCAGCATACTAAGGCAGTTTCTTGTCTTACACAGCCAGAATGTGTTCATCAGGGAAGGTGTCAGATAAAGGTAGGGAGGGTCCAATGTGGTCTGGGTGAAGTCTAGACAAGTGGTCAGCCACCACATTCTTTGATCTGGCTTTGTCGTGGATTTCCTGGTCAAATTCCTACAAGAGCAGCATCCATCTGATGAGCATGGGTTTCGCGTCCTTTTTAGCCAACAGGTGTCGGATGACTGAATGGTCAGTATAGATGGTCACGTGGGATCCCAGTAGGTAAGGTCGAAACTTCTCAAGCCCGAAGATTACAGTGAGCAATTCTTTCTCTGTGACCGTATAATTTCGTTGGGCCTCGTCCAAAGTTTTGCTCGCGTAGTAGATCACCACGGGTTTCTTGTCTTGTCTTTGTTCCAGGACAGCACCTATGGAAAAATCTGATGCATTACACATAATCTCAAAGTCCTGGGACAAATCCGGGGGTTGAAGTACAGGTGCTGTGGAGACTAAGTCCTGGAGGGTGTGATAAGCCTGGGTGCAATCAGAGGACATGTGGAATATGGCGTCGTTGACCAGAAGGTCAGTTAAGGGTTTGGAAAGCTTGGAGAAGTCTTTAATGAACCTTCGGTAGAAGCCAACATGTCCCAGGAATGACGAATCTGTCGGACCGAGCTAGGCGGAGGAAGTTTGGAAATCAAATCAACCTTAGCCTGATCCACCTCAATGCCCCTATGCGATACGATGTGACCGAGGATGATTCCTTCTTGAACAATAAAATGGCTCTTTTCCCAACTTAACACTAGATTAACCTCGATACATCGTTTCAGGATTTTCTCCAAGTTGCTCAGACAGTGGTTGAATGAATTCCCAAATACAGAGAAATCATCCATAATGACTAAGTATTCACCCACCATTTCTGAAAAAATGGCTAGCATGCAATGCTGAAAGGTAGCAGGTGCGTTGCATAACCCGAACGGCATTCAACGGAATGCAAACGTGCCGTACGGGCATGTGAATGTGGTATTTTCTTGATCTTCCGGAGCAATTGCGACTTGGTTATATCCTGAATATTCATTCGGGAAGCAAAAATACTTTTGCCCTGCTAATCTTTCAAGGATCTGGTCAATGAATGTCAAGGGGAAATGATCTTTCTTAGTGGCTTCATTGAGCTTCCTATAATTAATACACACCCGCCATGCGGTGGTGGTGCGGGTGGGGATGGTTTCGCCATGCTCATTGGTGACAATAGTAAGCTCGGCTTTCTTTGGAACCACTTGAGTGGGGCTCACTGAGGGGCTATCAGAGATAGGATAGATGATGTCAGCGTAAAGCCACTTGATAATTTCTTTCTTAACGACCTCTCGCATGTTTGGGTTTAATCGTCTCTGCATCTGGCGGGAGGGTCGTGCCCCGTCTTCCAAGTAAATCTTATGGGTGCAATAGGCGGGGCTAATTCCTCTCAAGTCCGAAATGGTCCAACTAATGGCGGCCCGATGTTCTGAAAGGGTCGCAGTCAACCTGAGTTCCTGATCCTTGGTTAGATGAGAATTAATAATCACAGGGAAGGTCTGGTCAGGCCCTAGGAAGACATACTTGAGATTCTCGGGTAGTGGCTTAAGTTCGGGTGCGGGTGGAACAACGGTCGACGGAAAAGGGAAAGGCGGGAGTTGATCAACATCGATCTCCTCAAATGGTGTTGTTTGATGGTAATCAGCCTTACAGAGGTCCACGGGTAGCGATGGTGATGGGTCAGAACAATCGTTACAGGCTTGGTGGTCTGAGACAGAACTAAGGGTGAGGCATTCTTCGACCAGAGTTTCCACGGGATCATGTTCCTCAACACAATCGCAATCAAAAGACTTTGTCGCCCGGAAGATATCCAACTACATTTTCTTATCTCCGAAGGCGATTTCCATACATCCTGTGTCACAATCAATGTTTGCCTTAGCTGTAGCTAAGAAAGGTCTGCCTAAGATTATGGGTGCATTCTGTAATTTTTCAGGGACTTCCATGTAGAGCACCAAGAAGTTGACCAGGAAATAGAAGTCCTTGACCTGCATAATCACGTCCTCGACAACCCCCTTCGGGGTCTTTACAGATCTATTAGCCAGCTGGATGGTGACAGGTGTGGGTGTCAACTCTCCGAAACCAAATTGGTGGTACAGGGTTGTTGGAATTAGATTGATAGAAGCACCTAAGTCCAGGAGCGCTCTATCAAATGTCCTTTCCCCGATATTGTAGGAAATCAGGGGTGCTCCTAGGTTAGTTCGCTTGAGCGGAAGGTTGCTTGATATTACGGAACTTGCTTGTTCGGAGAGTACAACCTTCCTAGGAGCTTGAGGTCTTGGCTTACGTTTGGGTGTACAGGCATCCTTTAAAAACTTGGCATAAGCCGGGATGTGCTTAACGGCTTCGAGGAGTGGAATATTAATCTGTACTTGCTTAAAGATCTTCAAAAGCTCCTCAGTTTCCACAACATTTTCTTCTTCTTGATTGTCTTCAAGGCCTCATGGTAAGGTGTCTGAACATGAATCGGATCTATTTCTGGGTCCTTGGGTTTTTCCAGTGCCTCTTCTGAGTCGGGTATTTCAGCTGGTGAAGTCTCGGGGGAGTCGGCCATTTGGGACCTTGGGTTTTGGTGCCGCTTCTCAAGGTCACCGCATTCGCAGAGGCATTGGGACCATGGGTTGATCCTTGAGAAGATGAGGACGAAGAAGCACCAAACCCAGGGGGTGTTTGTGGGGCTGGCTGGACCATGTGAGCTTGCCCGGGATTGCCCTGGAACCCTTGCGAATTGGGGCCTCTGTTAATCATGTTTCGCGGGTTCAGTTGTGGTTGGGAAGGTAGGGATCCTTGTTGTTTACAGTCCAAAAGTTGGCTTAACTGTCCCTTTACTAAGGCCATTTCCTCCTGATGTTTCTGGTTCATTTCAGCCATCATCTTTATCAGGGTGTCCATTTGGTTCTGTGGGGGAGGGGCCGCCCTATTTTGATTATATGGGGGTCTAACTGGTGGTCCTTGCTGATAGGGGGGCAAGTTTGGCTGCTGGTTTTGCCTAGACTGGTTTTGGAATTGCGGTGGTTTCTGGTTTGTCCAACCAAAGTTGGGGTGATTACGCCAGCCAGTGTTGTAAGTGTTGGAGAAAGGGTCAGGTTTAGCATAACCTTGGACAGCCTGTACATCTTCAAGGATAGCAGATGTCGATGGGGAGGGAAGAGAGTAATCAAGGGTTGAGGGAGCAAAGGTCCCTCCTTGGAATGTGGTCAGGGGTTGTTCCAGGTTCAGCTGGCTTAAGGGCTTGACCAGGTCAACATTATGTGCTCCCTTTGCTAGGGAGAAGGTCTGTAACGGATTCCTGGTCTGGTTCAGTAGCTCATCAATCTTTTTGTTCACCAATTCCACTCGATCTAGTTTCTTGGCAATGATGTCCATGTCAACCATTCCAGAATTTGCTTGTACCTCATAAATCCCACCATAGGGTTGACTAGATCGGTTAAACTGGGTCATGGAGGCATTGTTGAGCGAATTTTCGCTTATAGACTCAAAGAGCTCAAACGCGCTCTCCTCGTCCTTGTTCAGGAAGTTTCCCCCGCATGAGGCATCGACGAAGTTTCGTAGGTTGCTATCTAGACCGTGGTAGAAAATCTGGGCCAATTACCACCTTGGTACTTCATGGTGTGGGCATTTCCTCAAGAGTTCATTAAATCTTTTCCATGCCTCATGGAACTATTCCCCACCCTCGAGTGTAAAGGTAGTAATAGCCCTTCTGAGGGCATTGGTCTTTCCTATGGGGAAGAATTTCTTTAGAAATGCATGCCTCAGTTCTTCCCAGGTGGTGATGGGTCTACCTAGGGTTTTAAACCAGTGAGAAGCCTTATCTCTCAACGAGAAGGGGAACATCTTAATCAGAATAATGTCAAGGCTAATGTTCCTAGGTTTCACAATTCGTGCTATCCAGTCAAGATCCTCTAGGTGCTGGAAGGGGTCATCATTTGAGCTTCCATGGAAGTGGCTCTGGATCATACTTAAGACATTTGATTTTAGCTCAAAATCATCTCCCCCTTCGGGGATCCTAAGGTGTGGCTCGATTCTAATAGCGGAAGGATTGTAGAAATCGTGGAGGGGCCTTGGTTGATCCTGAAATGGTGGTAAATCAAGTGGCAGTTGCCCTTGTGGGCCTTGGAAAGGTGGTGGTGGTTGCCCTTGTGGGTTTTGTAATCGGTGTATGGCTTGCATGATGGTGTGGATCTATTGTTGCTGAAGCCGGTGGTTTGCATTAATCTGGGCTTGAATGATGGCGATTATGTTTGGTGGGGGTTGGTCCTCAACCTCATCTACCCTAGGTTCAGCCATGTTTCTAACAGAATCAAGGCGCCTAGATTCCCGTCTTGAAACAAACAACTCGGGATGCAGTGAGCGTCTCCCGTGCATACACTAGAGAAGAACAGGAAGGGATGCGGAGAGCGACAGATGCGAGAAGTATGTGTTCAATCAAGCAAACAAGCCTAGTCCTTATGGTGTATTCCTTAGGAGACATAGAAATCTCAAAAAGGGTGATTAAGTCCGTAAGCACTGGACTCCCCTTCCCAAAGCTAATCTGGCCAGGTTGATTACGAGGGGATTGCAGGGAAGGTTCTTCCTTTGGCTTGCGCCGCCGGTTCCATAGACCCCACAACTGCGGTCGTTTGACACTGCCCCGCAGCCTAGTCACTAGATTCTACTAAGGGAATGAAAGCCAAGTGCCCAGCGAACAAAACCTCGCCTCTCAAGACTTAACTCAGTCCTGCTTAGGGCACGTCTACTCAGTTTTAAAAGGGCTAGGATAGTGCTTGTGCTAGGGTTATGTGATGAGGCATTGATTGGGGTGGTGACTCTCAATTTTCCACTTTCAGTGTGTGTGATTCTATCAAAATATGATTTTCAAGTAAGGATTTTTTCAAGATATGGTGTCTTTTAGTGTTTCATTCTTACTTTTACTATCTTTTAGGATTGATGTGTCTTAATATTTTCAGACAAGTTTTAGTGGGCACATCAAGTTTTGCACGCAATTTGGTGAAAGTAGAATTCCTTTTATTGTGTAGAGGCTCTAAAACTCTAATGTACTCATCCTAATGATTATGCAGCTTCTATTAGATGAGTCATTTTTATGGTTGAGTGGTGTGGCCCAAGTCAATCCAAGGTGGCTTCGCAAACACTACTCAAAAAGAGAAAAGAACACTCCCAGAATTTATTCAGAATGTTAGAGTGTACATTTTTTGTTGGGTGATGTGTTAAGGATGTGGGTTAGGTAATCATACACCACGCTAATTTTTTTCAATTTTACAATTTTTTTAGTTTTTCAAGGAAGCAAACAACCATGAGTGAAGAACTACTCACGACCGCCTACTCCCTTGTTACCGTCATGGGTTGCGCTGCTTCGCCGTCCAAGCGCCAAATTCCTGCAACCATCAAGTAAAAGGAGACAAGGCATTAGATGATGTGAGAATGAATGTAAAATGGAAGTGACAAAACAAATCCGTTGCCTCCCCGGCAACGACGCCAAAAACTGATGTGAGCGTGCGTGTGTGTTTGGAAGTGTCGTTATAGTTTGCACTTGCGACGTCGGTTTTAAAGTAAAGAAACGGATGTGAGTCCGAGTGTCGGTCTCAGGGAAGCATAAAAACCAGATTTTTCTTGTCACTTATTGTCACAAAAATCGTGGGGTTTTGCTTGCGAAAAGGCGCGGGTAAAAAGCGAGAGAGAGAGAGAGATTAGGGTTAGAATTGTTTCATTCGTAACATGCAACTTGAATAGAAAATAGAGTAAGCAACTGAATAGAAAACAACTTCATTAATCATGCAACTTTAGTTCATAATTACAACATTAGATACATGCTTAAACATAAGTAAAGCTTAAAAGAAGGGAAGAAAGAGAGAGAGAGGGAGGGCGGCGAGGCAGCCACGGTGGTGGAGAGGGCTCCGTCGGCAGCTCGTCGTCTCCGGCGATTACAAAAGGGTTTAAAGGTAGCTAGGAGGGGGGTAGAGTAGTTGCAAGTTGTTACGACCCGATTCCTGAATCCCTACAAGACACAAGAATCGGACCGACTCGACTGATCCCAAGACCCAGTTGTCCAATAAGAAACTAACCAAAAAGCAATAAAATAAATCACATTCACCATGCAAGCAACTAACAGTAAACAAGTACAGTAGTAAAGAAACAACTACTACAGTACACACCACCACAATAATAGAGAATTTTAAACATGTACAGAAATATGAAGCTTACAATAAAAGAGTATGAAAGTGTAACAAATACTCACTACTACAGAAAACGGGTACAACACAAGTACAACTACTAGGCTCTACTAGGCCCAGCACCCTCCGCAGCCTAGGCTTTGGCTGCTCAACACCTGCACCTGAAAAATGTGGTAAGTACGACATGTCAGCGAAACGCTGAGTAGAGTGGCAACCAGTTAGCTAAGAAAAACAGCAAAGGTGGACAGGTAGTTGTTGTTTTCAATTTCTTTCTTTATGTAACTAATTATTCTTTCTTTCATCACTTGGTTTATTTATCAGGTCTTTTTCTTGATCTCGAATGTTCCTCGTGGGAACGATCTTGATTGCAGTCTTTTCCGAAGAGTAGAAGTAGCACGTGGTGCTCTCCTGGCCGGGAGAGTCCCCCGTGGTGGTCCTACACTCAGTCAACCACCTTAAGGTCGCTGACAGACGTAACGGTGACTACGGCACGATCGATAAACACACGGGTAGCTATCCTGCACTGGCACACGGTCAGTCGTTTCCATTAACGGGTGCGCCCAAAGCACAGCACAGAACCAGTATAGGGCAGAGCTCTCTCAGTAACGGGGGTCTAGCCCCTAAGAACCAACTAGGGGTCTCACCCCTCCACAGTCCGTGCACCCTCGCCTGACTACGTTGGTTTACCCAGTGGGCCTAACAAGTCGGTGTAGGATGGCTAGCTGAACCCCGAGTCCCGTAGGGTGGCTTGCTCTCTCCCTACACTGGTAGCTCTCCCCGGTACTGTGTACGCGAGGGCCATGGAGTCGGTACAAAGTGGCCAGTCCTAACCCCGGGTCCCAACCCTAGGGCAGCTAGCTCCGCTTTACACTAAACAGGGGGACAGTCGCTCTCCTTGGTACTCCGTACTCAAGGACCAGCTCACTTCCCCATTCACTTTTCCAGTTCCATTCTATTTATTTCCAGGAGCTCTACTCCTAATTTCCCTGTAGGGTTCATGCTCATGTTTCTCAGGCCAAGCCGTACTAGGCTTCATCATTTCAGGTTTATCCGCATATAGCATGTGTTTCCAACATTCAATCCTTCTTTTCCATTTTATATACAAGTAGCTCGTATTTAATTTCAAACAACAGGAATTACATGTGGCAGTTACTAACAACAGTACTCTACATTTCACAGGCAGGTGTTATCCAATTTCAGACAATTATTATTATTCTATCTACTCATCCAAGACTGCAATTCAGGCATTCAATACAATCGTTCCAATGTTTCTAGTCCTAGGATTCATGCCATACCCTAGGATCTATCATTCAATCTAGTGTTTTTGGTCCTAGGATTCATGCCACACCCTATGAATTATCATTATTCCAGACATGCATTTATGTTTATAATTAATTAAGGGAAGTCACTCTACCTGCAAAATCGGGAGTAATGGGGGCGTGATCGACAGGTCCACGTGCCTCCGCAACCCCAAAATCCGCAATAGAATGAGGTCCTAACATAAGGACCAACCACAAGAAACCACTCAGAACATGATAATACGCATTCCAACAAGTAGAGGAACTAATATGAAGAAGAATGGAATCTTAAACGCGGAAATCGAACCTCAAACGGACCCTAAACGGGTCAAAAACGACGATTCTGACTCAAATCAGACGTCTGGAACACCTTCCAAACGTCTTAAAAGGGGTCCAGATCCATACCTCACTCTGCGCTGCTCCTCAGACGTCCAGGGGTCCTGCTGAACTGTCTGGACCTAGTTCCAGACGTCCGACTATCACTCCGGACGTCTGGAGACGCTCTCCGTCGTCTGGTGACTCATCCAGACGTCTGAACCACGTGGGAGGGCGTGTCCCGCGCCTTCCCGAAGCGAATCCTGCACGCGCACACAAAATCTCTCAACACGGCATGAGACAGAACTTCGGCGGAACGACCTGCATGGCCGTATCCGCAAAAGGAAGCATAGGAGGAAATACGTACCTCTCAGTCATCTGGAGCTCCCTCCAGATGTCACCCACGTCGTCTGGATGTAGGTCCAGACGTCTGATTCTGGGAAAAATCCCAGAATCAGAACCTCCTTCGTCTTCTTCCTGCTGCGCGTGCGACCTCTCCGCGCAGCTGCTCGTCCGCTTCTCTGTTGCAGCAGCATCGGGGAAACCTCCCCAGCACAACACTCCTCCGCGCGCACGCCGACCGGCCTCGAACTGCTTCGGCGAGGTCTCTCTCTCACGGCTCGCGCGCTCTCTTCTCTTCCCTCTCGCTGCACCTCTCCTCTCCGTTGCTGCACTTGGCAGCAGCTGCTGCTCGCTCTCACCCTCGCTGAAGGAAGATGGGGGATGGATGGATGTGGGGTGGCGAACGAGGGAGAGGGAAGGGGATATTTATAGGCGTGGGGAAAAGCTTCTGCAGGTCTGCGAGGGAAGAAGGAAGAGAAGAGGGCGGCTGGGGCTCAGTCTGCGCGCGGCATGCACGTAGACTCGCGGTCGTACGCACGCAAAAATTAATTTCCAGACGTCTGGCCCTAGTCCCAGATGCCTTAAAGAACTTTGATGGCACGGTCTTAACAGAAGTGGAGTGAATGCCTTGAATGGGTGGTTGGAAGGGGTTTAAATAGGGAGAAGGGCTTTCCAAATGAAGAAGGGGTTTTAGTGATATTCGGGATGTTGCTAAAACCCTTCCCAAAATGTCAGTGAAGACCCTTGCTCGCCGGTCGCTCGCCCGCAGCCGTGCTTCCTCGTGCCCGATCCGTGCGCGCACGCCACAAGCCGTTCGATCGAAGATCGGACGGTTGGGATCTCGCCCGAGGAGCTCGCCTGGATCGTGCCCTTGCGCCTGCGTCATCGCGCGCGTCTGGCTAGGACGCATTTGTGGGCGCCACGTCTCGCGATCTCGTCCGTTCGCTGCTGATTGGGCGACCCAATTTCGCCCTTGCGCGTCGTCATCTCCGCAATTCATCTCCGCGCGACTTAAACTTGCGTCGCGTGAGCGTGGGCATGCGCTCTAACCGCTGTGCTGCACCCGCTGCTTTGTAGCGGCGAGTGCAGGAGTGCGCGCGGTTTTCAGCCATTTGATCAGAGATTGATGGCTGAGATCTGTCCTCTGGGTGAAGGTGGAAGGGGGCGGCGATCTGGACGCGGTGAGCGAGCGCCACGAGGCACGTCGTGGGCTGTTGATCATCAGATCAACGGTCAGAGCTTCTTGAGCCCATTGTAGGAGCTCCAGATGTCGGATTTGGTCGATTCGAGTTCGTTGGACTCCGTTCGTCACTCTGAATCCATCCGTGCAATCCGATTGCTCATCTGAATCCTACTTTGACAAGTGCTCATACAAATGGCCATTAATACTGTTTTATAAGCAATCTTGACGTATGATGCATGCAATGCTCCCATTCTACTTATGTTGTGTTATTTGTGCCTTTTATTCTTAAGATAGGCTCTATTTAACAGAATTATCACCATAAGATGCAGTGTTATCACTTACTTCCTTAGCAATGTTTTGAGCCACAATAAGTCTTCATTTCCTCTCTTTGGCTTGCTCCGCCTTTACTCTGGCGAGCTTCTCCCTTTGTCGTCCTACGGCCTCCCAACGGCCAAATTGGGAGTGCCATGTTCTTCCCTGACTTCCTCCACGCCTCACCAGACAAAGCGAGGGCCATCCTCTCCCTGTCTTCGTTGCCGTCCCCTTATCCCTGGAGGCTTCATCTTCCACGACGCCGGCCTGCCAATGCCGATGCCAATCCTACCCCTTTCGTCCCTTAAAGTAGGTTAGATTAGTTCCCTTAGTCTCCTAGATTAGTTTCCCCTATTCAAAAATCCAAAACAACCCTCGACGCTCGTCGCAACCCACCTTTGTCCTCCGCTCTGGTCAAACCTCCGGCGAGGTCCTTCGCACGCTTCACACCTCCAAAAGCCTCGCTGAAGCTCCCAAAAGCTTCGCCACATCACACTCACCAGACCCCTCTCCTATTTCGTCATTCCACCTACTCAAACCCTCTGTCAACCAACCCACCATTCGCACGCTGTTCCCAACTTCGTCCGGCCACTACGCTCATCGCCTCACCACATAACCACTACCATCGCACTCTTCGTCCACCAGTGATGCTCGCGAGCTGTTTTAATGTGGCCAAAAGGCCATGTTTGTGACTTGCAGGTTTCACCGTCCACCACTGTCATTGCCATTGGCGCCGCCCGTGTTCTTCAAGCACCAAGCCACGTTCACCCTCAGGCGCTCGCTCCAGGAGTCGCGGAATAGCCCTAGGAATGATTCCAAGTCCTTGATTGGGGATGCTAACTACATCTGCCACTCCAATTGCTCGAAGTCACAGCTGCAGCCATGCGTGAAGAAGAGCCCATGGGATTTAGAGACATTTGAGACTCATAAAGTGTTTTTGTGCTGAGGGCTTATCGCCTTAAGCACACCGGGGGTGAGGTCCTTAGCACCATACTCACATACCTGCTCAACCTGAACCCTTTCACTCCTCGGCTGTGACCCACTCCCACAGCCCTGGACCTAGGTACGCATATCCGATTACTCGATTAACTGGATTTGAGAGAAAGAGAAGAGGAGGAAGGAAAGAGAGAGAGTGAGTGTGGGAGAGTTTTGCTCTCCAAGGCTCTCGACACTTAGCCGCTGTGAGAAAAAGGAAGGAAGAAAAGCCAAGGAAGAAGAAGCCAAAGAGAAAGAAGGAAAGAAGAGAAGGTTGCCGTGAAGAAGAAAAGAAGAGAAGAAAGGCAGAAGAGAGAAGAAGAACAGAACATTCAAAGCACTATAGCAATGCCATTTAAGTTGTTTGATTTGCCAAAGAGACGCCTGATTACTGTAGCGTTCAAGCTATTATTGCTTTATTTGATATAATTGATAGTTGGATGTATGCTTAACTTAAGAAAGATATAAGTGGAGATTCAAATCACCATTGTTTTTGATCCTCTTATCTTTTTGTCCTAATACTTGTGAGGTACATTGAGCTTTATTGAATGTTTAATGTGACAGATTAATATTCATTGCATATCGTTATTGTGCTCATTTATATTTTGATTAAAGATTAGCGTATGAATTCCTATTTTCTTCCTGTGTTTGACCTCGGACTTCATTGTTACATATTCGAGTTATAAATTTATTTGTTTGAGTGTATTTGTCCTATACTACAACGTATATCTTAAACAACAACGAATTCGCTCCAACAAGAGGTTCAAGGACCTAAATGTAATAAAATCAATCTTTTGAGGACTAACTTGCAATACTTGCTGATTTGATTTATGCTTGAGTTCTAGATGGGTTTTTATTGCAACTTCTTGCTCAATTATTCTGGATAGTTGATGATTTAGTGTTTAATCTCATTAACACAAATTATTTAATTTTATTGAGCATTAAAAAATATTTATTGCACTTGAGATTTACATTTAAATTGTTTTATTAAAAATCAAGTGCAGCTTTGAACTTGTTCATTTTAAAATTAACATTTGATACAAGTTCGATTATAAAACATTAAATAGTGGTATTCACGTATTTACTTGCTCCTAGAAATTACCTTGAGATACTTTATTTTTTGAGATATAAATTTTAAATGTTAAGTGTGCTTTTATCAACTATACTACAATGTAATTTTTAAAACACGGTAGAAGCGAGTTAACAGGACTCTTTGGAGGCTTAGGAAATTTTAAAAAACTCAAGAAAAAGTCCTAATCTAAGCAAGATCTTGACTTAAATCTTGAATATGTTTAGTTTTATTCTTGAGTTTTCTTGCTTTCGCCTTCATATTTTTCTTGCTTTGCTTTTAGATTTCATCTTGCATCCTTAATTTGTTAGGCCTCCATTATATTTTTCTAATTCGATGTTAGCCTATACAAAAAGAATTACATAGATTCATTTTGTAAACACCAAAGCATAAGTAGTGCTTTATTCCAACAAACACTTCCCTTTATCTCCTTCTATCATTGCTTGCCCTAATTCCTTCTTTGGGTTTCAGAGGGGGTTGAGGGAAGAAGAAGAAGAAGAAGAGGGGTGTTGTTGCCATTTATGGACATTTGGGGTCTTGCACAACCTTAAAAGGAGGAAGAGATGTTAGAGAGAAGAATTGAAGAGGAGGAGGGATGTGGAAGGGCTCTCCTTCATCATCAACTCAAGAAAGGGAGTCCTTGGAGATTTAAGCTTCAAATAAAGTAGGGACTTCAATCCTTTCTTGAGCAAAGTTTCCTTTTGATTCTTAGGACTTAGGAATTCTTATGCATGTGCAAAGAATCGCTCTTTTCTATTGCATATTGTTTGATGGGTTGTATGTAAGTGATTTAAGCTTTTCAAGGGGTATATTGATTGTAAGGGTTCTAAAATTTTATAATCATTTTGGAATCCAATAAGTTCTATTGTCATTCCTTGATTCAAGGATTATAGCCCTTTTATATTTGGATTCCATTTAGCTTTAACAAATTTTGTGGGGAGACATTTGAGAGAAAACATTAATTTATGGACTCGTTAACAAGGAAACGTTTTGGGTGGAGGGGCATCCTCTACAATTTATTTATTTATTTATTTTATATCCCATGTACAGGGAGTTGAAGAAAGCCTCTTTCCCTCATTTGATCGGTTGAGGGTGGAGGAAACCCCCCATCTCATTTGTTCATCGCAGCCGCGTCCCCTACTCTTTTCTCTTCTCCTCAGTCGGACCTCTTTGCTTCTCTCCCTCCGATCAGCCACCACGTACGTGTGCGTCGCTGGCCGCCCGCGTGCACGCCACTGCTAGTATTGCCTTGGCTGCTCGAGCGGAGAGTAGCCAAGGCTGCGGTTGCGGATGGCTAGCAGTGCCCCCGCGTGACAGCTGCTTGCTGCCGCTGGTCGCCGTTGCTGCTGCCGGCCAACCGACGCGAGCACAGCTGCTTGCCGCCGCTCCCTGCCGCTGTTGGTAGTCGCCGCCACTGCGGTTGCTGCTGCCATTGTGGTTGATACCAAGGGCCAACGAAGTATCAAGATCCGTTAAGGCCTCGCATAAAGTAAGAGCGCCCCTCCCCTCTTTTGATGTCTAAAATCTCTAGCCCTAGGTTTTGAAATCGTAGGGATTTAGGGGGTATTAAATCACTTTAGAGTTTGACCTTAACGATTAATCTCTGATGGGTGTGTGATTGTGGTGCGAGGATTTCGAAAGGGGCAGCCACCACGTGGAAAAAAGGGAAAGCTCGAAGCAATGCAGGGATTTTAGTTCCCCTCTTTTATTTTTGTTTCATGAATGCCAAATGGTCCTATAATCGTGGGGTTTTAAATCCAAAATTTTAAACTTGACGAGTCTAGTGTGGAGCCTCTTGAGAATTGTGTATGAGAAGGATTTTAGGCACGTCCGGGGGCTAGGGCGTGCACGCATAGTTGTTAAACTGATGAAGTGATTAATGTCGCGATTACATCATGTTGGATGCGGTTACATGTAGGTGATTTTGCCATCGCATTTTGAGATCCGAGATAGAATGGGGATTTTGTTGTTTCTGATAACTCATAGATATATCTTGGTGATGATTTATGTCGGATTTGTAGTTAATAGATCCAAGGGCATTTTATGGCTATAAAATGCCATTAGTATGAATAGTAACTAGTCATAAAGGTTGAAGAATACTTGGGATGGGTGTTGAAACCTGCTAGGGCACCATCATGCTTGTTACATTATTGGGGGTTAGGGCTAAGAATGCCATCCTTTTTGCACCTTATAAACGGAGAATGATGAATTCGAGTCATTAGGATCACAGAAAAGGGTTATGCAGGGGAGTGTGACTTTGTTGCGATGGAAAACTGGATGTTGAATACACCTTAGACAAGTACTAGTTAGTTAGTATCGGTATTGGATGGCTAGTGTCTGGCCATTGTGACATGTCGACTAGGGGCAGTGAGTGCTTGGTATCGGTACTAATTAATTAGTATCGGTATAGGTCCTAACCCTGGTTTAAAGAGCTTGCTAGTGGTTGGGGCTAGGAATGCCCAATATTGGTGCTAGTCGATTAGTACTGATATGGGCCATTTCATCTGGGCCTGAATAGTGTATAAATGGAAATATGGGTGTGCCTAGCACCAGTCCTAAGAATCAGTATCGGTATTGGCACTACCTGGTGGTCAGTAGGTGGAATGCACCCAGAACTGATACTGAACACTAGTACCGGTATTGGGGCTTTGGAATTGATGATACAACTACTGAATCTTGCCCTAAATTACCTAAGAGAAAGGTAAAAGAATGAGAGGGAAGTCTAATATACTAAGAATTATTAAAAACTTTAAGACCTATTTGCCACCCGTGATAATAGTGGCGAAACATGTTATGTGTGTGGAAACCCCTAAAGAGGTGGATTAAAATCTGAAGGATAATTGGCTAAATCTCAAGTGAAACTTGGAATGCCAAATCTTGGCAACTTTGTTACGAGTCAAAAAGAGGAACTTGGATCCTAGGGTCTAAGGCTAGAACCCAAGTGATCCAATAGGTCCTTAGGATTTCGTTCTCAGGATAGAATTCCAAATGGATTAAAAGACTGAGCTTGTAGGGCTGTGCCGACTGACTTCGTGAATCGTGGGTTCACTGTTTAGGTTAGAGACGTGAAGATGTGTGGTGGCTAAAGGCTACCTAAGATCGACCTCAGAACACGGATGGTTCCCAGGTACGGTGATGAGCTACGGGTTGTCACCGAGGTACTCGAATCTGACTCAAGGTGGAGGCACTCGTAGCTCTAGGCTAAGTAGGCGGGCGCATGTGCAGCGGAAGACGTCGGGGTACTTGGTACTTGTAGCTAGAGGTTCGTTAAGCGCTCGTGTAAGTGAAAGGTGCTGGAGTATCGTGAGGGGTTTGGTTGAAATCTCATCCGACAACGGACTGAGAGGGAACACTCGGAGACCACCCTCCTAGTGGGAGCATTGGTGTGACCTAACAATTCTGACCAACCCTTCGATTTCTGATCTGGAATGATTTGTGACTGGACCTTGCGAGGCACGAATTGAACTTGCTCTTCACTGTCGCAAGGTGTTGGCTTGGGTAGCTCCCAAGAGGCCTGACTTTTTTGACTGAGGTCAGCAACGTTCTCGACACGTTGAGAACGAATATGCCTTTCACGAGGCTTATCAGCTTTGCTAGCCCCTCCCCTTCTAGCCCCTCCCCTCGCTAGGGAAAGACTACCAGGCAAGGATCTAAGGAAAGGATACGTCTCAATCTCCTCTAGTAGAGATGGATGATTTTTCCAAAATCTAACCTCTGAGGTGAGTGAGAGAATAAGTCACGTGATAATAGAGTTGAATAATCGTGTGGGTAAATCCTTGTAAATAGGGAAAAAGGTTTGTGGTTAGCCTGTAATGTTAATGAAACTTGGGTTAGTGATGAGAATTAGGAAAAGACTTGTGGTTAGCTTATTATGCTACTAAGGCTTAAGTATTAGGGGAAATGGCTTGTGCCTATAGCAAAGAAATCCACACACTACCCTTCTCTGTTTTGATGGTTACATGTATTCTATCCCTATTGAGTTGCTTGGCTCATTCCTATTGTGTAACCCATTTCAGGTTTCGTTGCTGCGAAGTAGATGATGCATCATGTTGGATTGAGGCCTTGGAGGTCCTAAGAGATTAGTGGAGTGAGTTTGTGCTCTCCTTCAGTACAGGCCTTTAGTGCTTGAAATAAATGTCTTAACGAAGTTTCTTTTGTGCAATTTTGTAGTTGGATAAATTTCTAGTGTTGTAAGATGTGTACACTTCCAATTGTGAGTTTTTGTATATTTTATGATGACAGATGATGTGTATGGCTATGATGAAAAAGCTTTTGTAGTGGTGACGTATTAGTGGCTATGATGAAAAAGCTTCCAATTTCTAGTGCTTTTGATTGCAGGGTGTGTTGGCATTTTATTGCTTTTCGTTGTTTTGTAGTATTGTTGTGGGATGTATCCACCTATATTTGTGGTATGCATGTACAGTTATAATTTGCAGGTACAAGTTTTAGGGGAAATTCTGTCGCATTTTCTACAGGTTTCGACCTTACGATTTATTTAAAAATTGATATTCCTAAGACATACCCAATGGGTAGGACTACAAGTTATAACCCAAGTTGCTCGGTAACTGGGACCTTGGCCTGTGTCCACCCGGTGATATGCGCTCGATTCGTCGAAAGGATTATCGAGGTGTGATACTGATGACATTAGAGTTTTGATGGATTAAAGAGGTTTCCTTGGTAACCTCTTGTATTTGAAAATGTTCCTTATGTGGTTAAGAATCCCTAGTTATAGTTTAGAGAGGTTTGGGATCATAGAATTCGAGTGGAGGGTCAAGGGAGGCCAATTGCGACCAACCTGATACTTGCAAGCTTCATTTAATGTCAAGTAGTTCTTACCCAACTAGAAGCCACTAGACCCATCTTTAAATAGGAAGTGTTTAATGTTAAATGGCCTTTAAGGGCCATTCTACAAGCCTTTTAACATCAAATGATCAAGCCTTAACATTGGGAACCTTGATTATGGTATATGCATAGGAGATTAAGGAGGTTTTAAGCCTAGTCAAGCTATGGAGATGATTAACCTTAATCAAGCCTTAATTTGATTTTAAGACTTGGATGGTGGTTGATTTAGGGTATATTGTAGAGAAACCCTAATTAGGCAATAAATGGCCTTATTTGTGTTTAGAGCTCTCTAAATGGGTTAAAATTGATTCTAATCGGCTAATGAATGGAGTAACCCTAAATAATTGGGATTAATAATGCTACTAAAGGGCTAATAATTGTAAGGAAAATGCCTAAGTAACCTATTTGGTTCCCTAGGTTTAAGGTTGATCTTTGTGGGGAATTGATCGAGTGAAAGTAATCAAAATGAATGAGTAGGTCATGTAGGTGGATATGTAGGAAGGTATACCTTGACCTTATGAATCTAGGGGTTCACTGTGTGAGATTGGAGACCTAAGTCATATTTGGTAGCTAGTGGCTACCTGGAGTAAACTAAAACTTGGAGAGTTCTTGGCTATAGTGATGGGCTAAGCCAATCATTAAAAATAAAGTACTCATAGTGAAAGCTTTGAAGGTGTTTGCAAATGTAGATGATGTTGGGGTACTTGGATTTGTGACTAGTGGTACTCATAGCAAAAGTTATGTAGAGAATTGCTTGTGTGGATGATGTTAGGGTGTCAAGGGGTAATTAGATGAGATCTTATTTGAGGATAGATTGAGTAGGAAGTTTCACTTGTACCTTGATTTGCTGTGAAAAGCTTCACTCATACCTCGCTTCACCTCGTTTCATAGAGCTTCACTTCGCATGCTTCCACTTTGTTTTACTCTGCTTCACTTTGCAGGAGAAGGATGAAAGCCCTACATGGTAACACGTATATAGTGGCATAGAAAACATGTTGTGTCCCTTGCTCACCTACCTGTATGCCAAGGGTCACATTTCTTTGTAATATACAAACCTATTATCCATTTTTTTGTAAACACTTAGGTATGCTTTGAAATCCTCGTGCCTAGATCTTTTGTCAAGCAAAAATCATGACAATATATACATGAAAGCTAGAGGAGAAACCATATTCTAAAAAAATCATTCGAAAAAGTTCATTGAAAACTTCAAAAATATTGAAATATAATTAAAATTTCTCAAAAATATCAAAAAGATCAAGAGAAAGAGAGAACAAGTGGAAAGTTGTAGAAAAATGTGTCGTAGTATGCACATGTGCAGCATGTACGAACTCCATGTTTCAGACTTGATTTTGGGTTTGTTGGAATCGATGATCTAAGAATCTTTTCGAATTCAAGAATCCACATTTTCCCACTCACCATTTTATTCCTTGGTCCTTTACCCATTTACACCTAGTGTATGCTTGTCTTTATTGATTAGTCGATTAGCCAACTCACCGAACATCATATGCATCTAACCCGATAAGGCCTCTTTGATTCTGACCATTATAAATGGTTCTAACCTTATTGGTGGAATCGTCACCTCCACTAGTGAAATCATGATGTGATCCTCAGGTAGAGTTGTGGCATGAGTAGACTTTGCTCGTGTAGGGGAGAGATTTTCTCATTTATAAGTTACTCGAGGTGCCACTTACTATTCTTTGTAATGTAATGCTAACAGGTTGGTGACAAGAACTTGGTTTTTGTAGAGAAAACTCTACAATCGACTCTCACTGGTCTACTCAACCCTTACCTCTATCATAGGGAATATCGGTATTCAAGTGAATCGATGGGAATTGTGTTTTAAGGGAGATATCGTCTATTATATAGGATAGAACCTAGGAGAGATGTTCATTCTTGATTTAACGTTGGAGTTGTTCTCATTCCCTAGACGCTATGGTGCGTACCTATCGAAGAGCTCAATGGTCCATCCGGCTTGTCCTCTAATTGCATCACAATTTTGTAGAAAATTTATGCCTACTTATTACTATTTTTTCTTTTTTTTGATAAGTTTAGGATTTTATTTTCTACTTTGCAATTTCTTAGAAATTAGGAGAAAAACTACTTTATTTTATTTTTGTGAAGTAGTTGTAGTTGAGAGGAGAAGAGGTCTTCAAGGCAAGAAGATGCTCCAAGATTGAAGAGCTAAGATTTTAGAAATATTTTGGCATGAAGATCTCAGGAAACAAAGAAGAAATGAGTGAGAAAAGAGAAAAAGCAAAAGAAAAATGCAAAAAAGTGTAAGACAACGTTAGGTGCCACCTGGGTTAAGCCCCATGTGTGTGCTCCTGCGAGAGGAACTGTTCTAGGTCAAATCCTTAGTTGATGATCGGGGAGGGAGTGTAGAGAAAGCCTGTGAGGGTTTGTTTACGCATAAGGCCCATGTACGAGGGAAATGACGTAGGCCGAAGTGCCGTTTCCTATGGGCCAGTGGCTATTCATGGCCTAATTGGGCTAGTTTTTGTGGTGGAAAGTGTCCAGACACGGGAAAAGTAAAGGCAAGTGAAGATAAAACAAGAAAAGTGCCTCATTGGGTTGTCTTGGCACCTAAGCACTATTCCTATATGAAAGTGAAGGCTAAAAGTCCCAATTCTAATGGGATTTCATTTACTTTAACACCAAGAAATTGCCAATTTTATGGGTGTAGGAAAGTGGCACAAATCCCAATGGCTTTTGGAGTTCAAGGGGCCTCTTATCTCTTTAAATACCTCTTAAGACCCATTTGGCTCATTACATCCCTCATTTTCTTCCTCTCCCTATCCTTCTCTCTGGTGAATCTTCACCTTTCCACCACTGTAGTCACTGTCCACCGTTGCTCCTGCGTCTTCTCATTGTGTCAGAGAACTTCCCTTTGCCCTCTTCTCTCTCTTTCGCTCTTTACTTTCTTTTTAGTTATAATCTTAACATCGTTTTTCTCAATAAAAAATTTTCTTACTTATTTGCTTTCTTTTCATTAGGTTAGTATTTACTTTGTCATATTGTCATAGTTCGTAGTTAGTTTCTTGATTTACGTGCAACTTTTATTATGTTAGTCTAGGATTAGTGTCTCTTACTCTAAAATTCCAAAAAAATTAGTTTAGATTAGTAATTAGTAATTTAGATAATTTTACCTCTATGAACATGACTTGGACTCTCGTTATATCTATTCTTGTTTATTTTTAGGAGTTTAGATTTTTGTCTGATTTTATAAATAACGGCACTCTTTATCATCTTATGAATTTCACGATTGTCCTCTGATCCCCATGTGACAAAGCATTCAAGAATCTCATGATTCGATTCACAAGAGATCATATGGGGACTCTTGTAGTCCCCTACTTTGGAGTTCATGTCCCCTTTAATCCTCCTTAATGCTTTCTAATCTTTAACCTTTTGGCCACTAGACTATTTGGAATGCTAAGTAATGTGTCCAGTGATGTCAAGTAGACTTTTAAAGGGTTACTGACCTATTTTTGGGTTAAGGTTTACCTCACATGCTGACGTGCATATCAGTAGCAATAAATATGCCTTGTGTCCCTTGCCTACCTATTTGTATTCCAAGTGACACATTCCTTTGTAATATACATAGCCTGTAACCCATTCTTTTTGAACTTGCATGTGTACTTTGAAACCCTCATGCATAGAATATTATACAAATCTCTAGTTAAGCAAAAATCTTGACAATATATATGTACATGAAAGCTTAAGGAGAATCACAATTTAAAAAATAAAATCACTAAAAGCCTTAAAAAATTACTAAAATATATAAACTTCCTAAAAATTGTCAAAAAATTAAGAAAATGCGAGAACTCACAAAGAATCGTGAAAAAATGCATTGTAGCATAGCACACACTTGCAGCATGCATGACCACTACATGTGCATGTGAAGTTACGCATGTAGAGGTTGTATTGTTGTATGTTGTGCGAACTCTAAGTTTCACATTGACGATCCGCATATCCTTTTCTTCAATGTCAATCATCCAAAAGCCTATTTTTATGGTTCTAGACTAGGTTTTGGTTGCATTTTAAATGTGGAAAAAATTAGGGAAAAGTGTCCTACCTTGAGAAGATCTCCTTTTTATGGTTCTTGAGTTCTCCTTTGATATGCCTTCTCTTCTACTATTTTTTTATGATTAAAATGATTGTAGAGCACCATGATTACTTAGATTTGAAGGTTCAATGAGAAATAATAAACATTTTTCTGACTTGAAAGGCCTGTGCATCAAGAATACTCTCACCTTAAGCATCCTTTTCTTTCTCGAAAGTTCTCTCCTCCCCCTTCTATCAAACCCTAACTAGCCTCCACCATTGGGTGGGGCCCCAAGCGAACGTTGTGTCGGTTGGGCCCCCTCCCCCTCAACAATGCCCTTCACATTACCCCCCTCTTGTCCCCCCTTTTGTTGGCTTGGATTTTGCATTGTTTGACCTTGGTGCGATTGAGGTTGTGGGTTTCTATCGGGTTTATTGGGTCCCCCCTTGTCGATGTTGGTAGTGTCGATTGATTGCTTCTCCTCCCTCATTGCCCCTTTTATCTCTTGAGGTTGTTGTTGGATTTTGTGTGCCTAGAAGAGCCACCTAAATAATGTAAGGAGTTACATTGATTCGATCATTTCATTTGAATAAGAATTAAATTATTTCCGGTGCATGAATTGGGTCGCTTAGTATAAAGTGTGACACACTTAGTTAGATCAAACAAACTCAATGTGTGTTGACTCAAACATCTAAACAATTTAGAGGATTCGATAGCAGATCAAGGAACCATCTTATTCGATTCGATTATTTATTTTCGGTCTGAATGTTGGTGTTATGTGCTTTAAACAAGTCAACCTGAGTCGAATCACTCGATCAGTGATTCAGATCTTAATGTCAAATCATGTGGATACACTATTATGGTTAGATGGGTCTTGGAGCTATGTTGGATATATTGATGATAGGTATTGAAGATCTAAATAGTTTGGATTAAGGATTTCAATAAGTTATCAAGAATCACCATGATATTCAATTGTTGTATCAAGTTTGAGAAGATATGACAATTTTTTTGAGAGATTGTTGCTTGATTGATGCTCTTGATGCATATCCTCTACATAAGAATGGAGATTCGGGTTTGTCGCACAGGTTGCGTCAAGGAGTTAATTTGATGAGATGAAGATGCAGGAGCCCTTCTCTTATCACTGTTATGGAGAAGGCATATCCTCTGACACAGGATAGATATGTGTCTCGATGTTTAAATATGTATATTTGGTGGATCGACAGTTGATGCACCTACTTTGGTGTTGAGATTAGAAAGCTGTTATGTATATGAGAGCATAGAGACACATGATCTCTTGAATAATGTAATTGTACCCAACAAATTGGGAGAATTGGGCTTATTTCACATATATTGGGAAGTATGAAATTTCATGCATGGTCGTACAAGTCCTGATCAGACCCATACATGAAAGAGAAGACAACTCTTTGACAAAGAGATGGCTTTCGTTCTTGTCCTAATGATACAAGGAGAATCTAGAAGTATGTAATCCATGATAGGATGGGCAATGAATTTGGAATTTGATCCTAGGATTTACATATGTCTTCCAATCAAGGTTTAGGAAGTCGGTATGTAGTATGCGGTCAGTTGGGTCACCGTAGAGCGAGTATGCGGTATTCGGACAAGTATGCGGACGAGTATGCGATTTTGCATTTTTTATTAAAAAATATAAATAATTAGTTAATTTATTAAATTTTGTATTATATGCAATGTTATAATAAAAAATAAAAAATTAGAGAGAGGGGAGTGATAGTGTTACTCAAAACTCGTAAGACTCACAGTGAAACATAGAGAGATCTCAACTCAACGCTCCTCAACCAGTGCAGCTTTCAACGTGGGTGGTCGGTGATGGCAACCAACTGGTGCAGCCAAGGAGTGGCAGCCAATGCGATCTCCAACTGATGCTCCAACTGGTGCAGCCAACGCGATTGCAAAGGAGAGGGTGATGGTAGTGAGAAGGTGATGGCAGCGATGTGGTTTAGGGCAGTAGGAGGCGATCGTATCAGGGATATGTGATTGTATATCCCTGATGTTTAGTTTCTAGCAGTAGGAGGCGATGGCAGTGATGGGGTTTAGGGCAGCAGGAGGTGATTGTATCAGGGATATGCGATGGGTCATTTTGATGTTATTTGGGGGAAATTTTATTTGGGTATTCAAGATGTTTGATTTGTAAGTTGGTTTTTTTACATGGGACCTTGAAGTTATTTTTTTCGTGTGTTTTTTTCGAGAAGACCTCATTGGTGGATTTATCTCAAAAGTGGGTGACTGCTCGGCTGAGTAAACGCCTACTCTGTCTGATTACTCGCCCAGACTCGCTTATAGCACCGCATTGCATGACACGGTTTGGGGAGGGGTCTGCCTATAACTATGTGGTCGCCTACTCGGCCTGGGCGACCGACTTCCTGAACACTGCTTCCAGTGTAAAGGATTCAAGAGTATTTAGAATACTTGAGGAAGGTGTAACGTCATAATTCCATGAATCCTAATTAAACTCTTCATTATTGGCATGATGAAATCAATAATGATCTTGATAGGTTCTTTCTTGTAGGATAAATCAAATGTTATTTAAAAAATTAAATTGCATTTGATTTAATAATTAATTGGGCCTAATATGTTTAGGTTAAATTAAAGGGTTGGATTGCAATTAATTAATATTTAGATACTAAATCTAAACATCCTATAAGTTGTTCTGAGTTTATCCTATAAAATTCAAGTAGAAATAGATCCATCCAAGGGGTCTCATCAAATTAGGATTAGCCTTGGAATCCCTATAAATATCTCCCTAAAGCCAATTGGGAAATCCTAATTAATCCATAACTATGCTCGTATCCCCTCCATCGAGTTAGAGAGATCAAAAGAAGAGAAAGAAAGGTCGCCGCCACTCTTCTTCCTTTGTAATTCTAGACATCCGACGATTTTAAGAGATGTCTTGAGGTTGCAAGGGACGGTTAGAATCACCATAGGATGCCCAAGATATTCTTGATTTGGATGTCCAATCTCTGAGAAGCACAAGTTGTGACTTCGTGTTTCATTTCTGGTGGTGGATTCAATGTGATGGTCACCTTGGGGAAAGCGAAGGAGTTCACAGGATGCCAAAGGTTTGCATCGCATGCATAGGATCGAGTGTTCTTGAGGCAAAGGGTATCATTCGCTTGCTGAGAAGAAGGGAGTTCGACGGGGCTGAGACTTATTTGAGGAGGCACAACACTTGGGGGTATTGTGTTACACTACCTTGCATGTTTACCTTTATACTCGTGGAACCCAGAACAAAGAGATACTAGATATTCTCACGTGGTTTCGGTTATCTAGGTCATTGTTATTTCTTGATTTTTGTTATTTGAATTTTTGGGCATGGATCTAATTATCGAGTCAAAGAAAAGTTTTAAACGATCGATTTTTTCATGCTTCTGTGATGTCACCAGGGATTAAAGATCAAACTGTTCGATTTTCCCCCTAGCATCCCAACATTGAGTTGAGATGACAATTTTTTTTAGGGACCGCTGCTTGATTGATGTTCTTGAATGTGGATTCAAACTGTCATGTGGGTCAGGTCAAGGAGTTGACTTGATGAAATAGGAGATAACTAAAAGTTCATTTCCAATGTTGTCATAGAGATGACATATCTCTTTTGACCTGAGACATATATGTGTCTCTGTTCATAAATACATGCATTTGGCAGATTGATGGTAGATACACCTACCTTAGTGCTAATACTGGAAAGTTAGTATGTGTCGAAGAGAACATGAGACACATGATCTATTATTGAAGGGATCACATAAATCTATTTCATAGATGTATGTGGCAGATTGGATGAAAGAGCTCGCTTTGAGTATGTTAAGAAAGACAAGTTCCACATGTAGTCATAAAGTCCTGATTAGAATCAAGCATAAACGAGAAGAAGACAGGCCTTTGTGAAAGGATCTGGTTTTCATTTTCATTGCAATGATACAAAGAGTTATTTGAAATAATATAATCTAAGGAGGAATGACAATCATATGATGGGATTGTACCTTGAGATTAATTAATATTATCATCTAGTGTGAAGGATCCATATGTATCTGGAATAATTAAGGGTAGCGTAATCTGTAATTCATGAATCTTATATGCTTCGCTATTAGCATGATTAAATCAATAGTGACTTTGATGGATTTCTACTTGAAAAGAAATCATTTCTTAATTAAGGAGTTGATTAGTGTTTGATTTAACATTTAATTGGGCTTAAAATGTTTTATCTTCATCCAAAAGTGTTTAGATAACAATTAAATGAGGTTTTGATACTCAAATCAAATTGGCTAAACTTCTTGAAGGGTTAATGATGCAATTATTCAAGTAGGAATGGATCATGCTATTGGATTGATCCAATGACCCACATCATATTAGGATTACTTGAATTCTTATAAATATCTCTCAAAGGCAAGTATCGAGACCTAACCAATTCCATAATTCTCAAAGCCCCAAGAGATCCACCGCAGCTAGGGAGAGAGAGAGGGAGAAGAAGAGGCATGCAACAAGCTGCCCTCTTCTCTTTCAGGTCAATGTGCAAGGGAGTTGGAAGATCAACTCCATAGTTGTTAGTTGACCGATCAAGCTGGTTGTTGACTAGCAATTGAATTTCCCTCTCTGGGGAAAAGTTTCCCTTTAGCGCCAGTCGACCAATGGCCTTGTTCGTTGATCAGCTTGTGAAGGGCCATGATTCTGCAGTCTTGGTGATATCTTGTTTGCATGTCGGGAAATCCGAGGCAATCGTTGCATTTGATACACGAAGGGTTTGCGGATCGAGGAGTTGGGTGTTCTCAGCATTGAAGGTCTCATCTGCTTGCAGAGGAGTAGGTTCTGATACTTCACCGAGACTTATTTAAGGAAGTACTATCCGTGTGATGCTATTCTATGCTACAACGGAGGTATAAATTCTATACTTGTGGGGACTCCGGAACGGGAGGAAAATAGTTCTTCCCATGTGATTCCAGTTTTTAGTCGTTTGATTCCTAGTTCTTAAATTTTGGGCATCAAATCTCGTTTGAAATTGGAATATTTAAATGACGCTTTTCCACTCTTTCATAATGCCACGGGCAAATCATTTGTCTTTAGTTATTGCTCTATTGTTGTTGCCTTAGTTGGTTTTCTGTGGTTTTGCGAGGTCTCCTGGTTGGTGACAATAGCCTTTGCTTTGCCCTCATGATGACCTTGTGGTTCTTGGCGCTCACGGTTTCGTTGATGCAAGTTGAAGGTGATCTCTGGCCATGCCACTCTATTGCTATTTTGCCTTCTTTTTTGGTGGCCATGGCCATATTTTGTGGTGATGTTTCTTGTTTGCTATTCTTGTGTTTTCTTTGTTGTTGTTATGTTGTTGGAGGTTGTTCGAAGTTGCTTTAACAATCCATGTCGCTTCGGTTGTTGGTCAACTTGTCTCTTGTTTGTTAGAGATGTGCCTTGAGTGAGCGTTAAAAGGTCTCTTTGTGACATCGTTGGGTTTTATGCTCATTCGATGTCTTTTGACATCATTGCTCGCTATGCAAATCATATGTGACCTATATCTTTCGCACAAGGCCTCATGGCTGGAATATCTAGTTGCCACTACCTTTGACACTTCTTGTTTTATCTTTTATGTATCAATTTTGAGGTTTCGTGTGTGGCAATGGTCCCTATCGGATCTGTAACTAGACATTCTCTCCTTTTTAATACAATGTTTTATCCTGTTGCAGAGTGTTTTAAAACAAAAAATGCTCTCACGTTTACTTCTCTTGTAGCTTGTTTGCCATCGAATCGTCCTCTCGATGGAGTAGCGACTTGGAGGGCTCCAGAGGGTAGAAGATGGCTTTCAAGGATGGAGAGAGAGTGCTTGGGTTGTTGGAAGGGAAGGAACGAGGTTTGGGTTTTGGGAAACGGAGTGGGGAGATGCGGGATCATTCCCTCTCGTGGGGAATGCCTCTTGTCACCCCTCCTCTCTGTCGATGCCATTTGGCATGTGGTATCTTTACGTTCCAACCCCTCCACCTCTCCCTGGTTCACGATTATTGTTGCCTCCTCCTCAACTTTCTAAATTCCGCCTCTTTCTTTTACTTAACTCTCTCCTTCCATATTCCTATCTAGGTCTATCCCTTCTATCCCATCACACACACACACACACACACACACACACACACTCTCTCTCTCTCTCTCTTCATCTTGCACTTTAACCATTGTCTCTCTGAATACCCTTATTCTATTTACAATTTATTTTGTTTTGATTATTAATCTTACGTTAAACTCCCTCTATTAGTCCATAATAAAAAAACAATTGGGCTCTCACACGAAGAGAGACTGCATTTATAGCCAATCCAATGCAAACTTATTCACTTTCAGCGAATTGCATTCTCTAAAAATTATTTTGCAATTATTGTTTACTGATCGTAAGTTTATATTAATATATTTTTACAACAATAAGTAAAGGCCAAATTGTGCATTCGATTTGGCATATGATATCTAGTAAATAGACACTAGCCTATTGATATCTAAGTCCAAATCAACCGCCGGGAGAAGCCAACCGGCTTATTTACTTATCAGGGAATTGACTTGTCTGTATAAATTTTATAACTGTTCACACAATAAACATCAATTTACGTTTAAAATGTTTTTGTGAGATGAAGTAAAAATCAAGTTTGGCCAACATAGAAAAAAAGGACCAACTTGTACAAGCTTATATCTGAAATGCTACCATTACCCATGGTGGTGTAGGTCCAAACCAGTAGACATGTGCAATTGCAACTGGCCTCATTTGATTAGTGGGAAGTTGGATTGAGGACAGAGACTGTCCTGGTTTTAATTCAAGAAAGAAAAATATATTTAATTTCCAATCTTCACGTTTCTTCGTCATCATACTCCAGTTTTGATCCCCCAATCTCATCCAGATACTTGTTGAGGATGTTTCGACGTGCATAGAAGTTATACTTCCAGGGTTATCCCACAAAACCAAATTCCGATCCCTTGCCATCCGTCTGCGATGCAGAACGGGTTTCCTACGACAAATGGGCCCACATGCCCAACAGTAAATTCCCAATCGCATGAGTGGGCCCCCTCTTAAATCTATTCAACTTGTAATATTATACCTGTCATGAACGGCTACTCTACGTTTTAACCGATTAAACTAAGTCTATAACGTAATCTGAACCATATTATTTTTCTGAAAATATCAAATTAAGCTTAGTCCTCCTTAAGCGGAGTAAACTGCAAGCTCTCGTTGAAATCAGCAGAGAAGTACGGAGTGCACGTAGGGGTGCATTTGGCAGTGCATGGAGTGAGAGGAAGGTGGATTCATATGCTTATAAAAGTCTCTTTTTCCGACGATTTTTAGATTTTAAATCACTTTGTATACCTGAACTTCAACCCACATGTTAAAAATCAAAATCACTTTTCACTTGCAGGTGAAAATCAAAATTATTTTCTATCAATATAAAATTTAAATATGTGGATGTATTTTTATCTTTTATCATCATATTTTAGTTTTCTATCACCTTTCACTTATTGGTGAAGGTTAAAATATATCAGGGTGTTGTGATTTTAAACTTATGTATTTTTATTTTTTATCATGAAAAATTACCTTTTAGGTCGTTGATTGTTATTTATCAATAAAAAATATTTTTAATTAATATATTTTAATTTACAATTGATATATTTTAATTTTTTGATATCCATTAACTTTTGACATTAAAAATATGAAGGTATATTTTTTAACTTGCATCTAATGAATATACAATGCATAATTTATTGGGGATGAGATCTAATCATCTTGTTCTTGCTCGAAAGGTGACTATAGAGAATCTTGGCCAAAAAGATATCGTACCAATAAAGATGGAGAAACATCGATAAATTGCAAAATTTTCAGAGAACTTGCTTTCAAGTAAAATAATTCAAATGTGTTCAAAACTAACCTTGGGATAAAACCAGATCCATGTATTCCAAAGAAAAAATATCTTGTCTATCCATTGGCCCAACCCTTTATCAAATTAATTAGCGATCTAGCATTGAAGTGCGTACCTACCGAATTGGATGTTAACACTAAACTCCAACTCCCCAGTAGGGCCTAAATTTAAACAAAATCCAATAATATACAAACCCATTCGGTGAAAAAGAATTACCAACACATTGATGCAGTACATGTGGACAAAAAAATCACTAACATTCACAACTAACACCCGCAATACACCATGGACGATAGAATCACAGCATCAGACAATAGAATCAGAACATCAATTAATACGCATTTTGTCTTGAGCAATCTTTCCTCACCTCTCCCTTTTTCCCTCTCTTTATCCCAATACTCCCCATCTTGTCCATACCTGTGACGAATGCTTGGAAGAACTTTGCCTTGTTACTTCCCATCACTTGCACAAGCAGCCTTGTCCTGGAGTCCAAGAATAGTGCTTGATCACTCGAGAGGATTCCCATCTTCTCCTCTAAGTTGTTGTAATACATGTGGTCGAACAAGAAGGGTGTTTGAACATCAAATGGGGTTACAATGTCGGTGTTGCCCCCGATTTCGGGGCAATACATGGATAAGGCCTTCAAGAGCTTAGGGTTGATGGTAGGGTCGGGCTTCTCAGTGCCTCGGAAGTCATAGAGGCGGTGCACAAATTGGTCGCAATGGGCAAAACCAATCGTGTGGGCACCGGAGAGGGCGACAAGGTCTTCAATGGTGAGGCCCTTCTTGGCGAAGATCTTTGTGAGTTCATCAATGGTAGAATTCGATCGAGGGAGGTTGTACTTGACTTTGTAACCATGTGAAACCTTTCCATCTCTCCTTCCTTTCTTTACCTCGTAATAAGGTCCCCCTGCCTGCATAAAATCACAAACAGTCCGAAATTTTGGAAGACATCTTATCATTCGATGTAGAAAAATTCAAGTGTTTTAACGTGAATTTCGTTCTACTTGAATGCCGTGAATTTGGATTCAGATGTTATCTATAACCCCAAGGATCAACGGACCTAAATAATTAGAGGGAAGTAATTTACTTCAATGATGCAGGCGAAATCGCAGAGGCAGGGAACAAATCCAACGAAATGACAGAACAGGCACGTTAAAAGATGTGGCTTTCGGTAGAAGGTGATGAGGCCAAAACAATGGAAGGGAATGGCCCGTGAACCCTAACACTAACATGGGCACGAGGACAAGGTGGTGTGATCTAATATGCCAAAGAACCGCGGCCTACTTTTCAGCTGCCCACTCACCCTCCTCGACCCGTGCGTCGGTCAGTGGGTAGTGGCACTTGAGCTCCCTTCGGAATAATTTAAAGATTGCTTATGGACGTCCGATGAATATGCCGGATGATTGAGGTGTTAGGAGGAAGATGTACAGTTTAATAAATAATAATAATATTAAATTTTTACTAAGTTACGGTGTACATAAAAATTATGTAAGATGTCAAACGATCCATCAACGTATGTGAAATAAATTTTCTCTATCCTATAAATTATTTTATTTATGTGATAAAATTTAACCTACATCCAACAAAGTCAAACTACGGTTGGTAATTGCTCGTGGGCCTCCAAAATATGAAGATATGCAAACCAGTAATGCTGGTAGAATTACGTTTGAGGATCCATTGGGCACTAAAGCAGGGATGTTGACGGATTCGCTAGTGCATCCCTGTGGTATCTCCAAGGACCTTACGTACCATGAGTAGCGTTTACGTGCAATTCAGATATGGCAATGTTGGGTGACAAAAGGGTAGCAAATTGTCAAGGGAAATCATCTATTTGATGTGGAAGTACTTCTTTTTGAGCGCAACATGGAAAGGCAAGGAACATTAGCTCATCTATCTTTGATGCGGAAGTTTTTTTTTTTGGTAATATACTTGTGAAAAGCATTTTAGCTAACAAACTTATCAAAGGACATCTTGTCAAGTAATTTATTTATGTAAGGTTGCATATATAATTACATTTTTCAGGGTGAAAATAATGACCGAGGAACGTATACTTTAGTATCAAATCATTGGCCATAGCAACAAATGCGCACTTTCCTATCATTATGAGTATTTCTATAAAAAGGAAAATAAATGAGGTCGTTCTTGTGTTTGGCCTGCGACACGTGCTCAAAAGCAAGCTCAACTTAAAAAAATTCACAACAGTTTGGATGTGGTATAAAATAGTGTAGGGATAGATTAATATGAAATAAGTAAAGATAGATATTTATTTAAGTGGTAGAATAAGTAAAATGTTAAAAGATGAGATAAATGATTAGTATATTGATGTGATATCAATAGATGTTTATTTAATATTAAAAGTATAAATGAAGGATATAGTAAATAATTATTTAATATTAAAAAGGAAAATGAAGATGTAATTGATATTTATTTAATAATATAAATGTAAGTGAATGTTATCTTGATTTAATTGAAATAATGAAAAATAATTAGGTGGAAATTTATGTTGAAGTGGTGAAAAAAATTTCAACAAAAACTCACAATAAAAAAAATCCTTTTAACCTCACATCCAAACAGATCCTTCCCATCTCAGTTAGGGTACCATCAATTGGTAGGAATTTTTTATTTTAATAAGAGAGATCTAGATTTAAATTTTCATCTTTATATTTACCCAGAGGATTGTTGCCCCCAAGAAATATCATCTTTTCCTCTGTTTATTCAAATAATATTTCGGATTATCAAAAGCTTTTTCGGAAATATACTCTTCCACTGATCATATTTTTAGCTAAAACTTTTCTCTGAAAGCAGAACTTGGGAAAAGAGAGATTTGTCCTTTGGCTGTTTGATGGGTGTTAACCGTCACATTTGCCATCATCAATGCAAACTACGCACGCATGCCCCTTAAAAACTTTATTTAAAGGTACCCTATTTTTTTAATTGTGTGCATGATGGTGGTGGTTGGGGGGCAAGGGGATTAACCCTCATTCCAGGGGGGTTAACCGCCATATGCTTCGTAGATTTACAAAATCCGAGTTACCAAAAGATGACAGTGATTTTTCAAACACTGATTGCTACTGGTATTATAAGACCTCTCTGTGGTATATAACGTTTCCATATATATATAATCCCCAAAGAAAATAACACCATAATTTCAGATTTGCTCATGTAAATACAAATACGTTTTCTAACACCTCTCGTGTACTAATCCTTAATAGAGGGCATCTAGATGCTACAACATCTAGCATCTCTTGTCTATGGGAGAGATGCCTAGTTTTTCTTTTTGAAAGAAAGAGAGGCCTACTTTTTGGAATGCATGCCTCCACTCTCCAATACACCAACTAATGGAAATATTGCAATTCTCATCGGTCCGTTCTGCGAAAATATCCCTTCCTGGATATTTCTGGTTTCGATTGCCATATTGTTGGGTGATGTTCAAAATTTTTTCTGTCAAAACCTTCCTTAGACAACTAGTTGTTGCTTGGCAAATGGCAGCCATTTTTCACTTAAAAAAAGGTTAAAACAGATGCTCATCCAAGCTTCCCTCCCCGCTATGCAGATTAAAAAGAGAGCGCACAACCCAGTGGTAATTGATTTAGTAACAGAGCACCCAATTAAAATTCAAAAGGTTATACGATTGATTCCAAACCTTATCATATTTACCTTGTTTAACAAAAAAAAAAAAGGAGAGAGAGAACTGTAAAGGAGCGTAAGGTGTAGAGGTTACGACCAGTGGGACCTTAGCCAACAATATGCCCGACGTCCGTGAACGTGCAGTACTCTTTCCAATGTTGGCCTTCTCTTCTCAAAAACTGGTGGCGTGCTCAAATTATGAGGCACATGCCTACCATTCTAGGCTATGAATGAATACAAAGTAGCGATATTCAGCAAAGAATAAACTCACTTCTAGAGGTCGCTACATACATACGTACAGATAAATAACTCTAGCTTAGAGTTTCAAAGGCAAGTAAGTCAATAACCTGTTTAGATCCCCTGCTGTAGCAGCAGGGTTGGATCGCGATCCAATGGTCGCAGGTGCATGGCACCCTGCTGTAAAGCCCGTCTAGATCTACGTATTGGAGAAATTAATACTCACGCTGGTGGAGTAATAACCATCCCACTTGCCATCACTTTTCCTCATGCGGTCAAATCTCACCACGGATACATGTTCTACAAAGTCCACACGAATTGCCTTCTAGACATCTTCCCGTGTTTGCTTTCACTTTTACCTGGAGTTATTTACTTCACCGAAGACTGCAGATCTTGACGTTGCGCACTTACTAAAGCTTATTTTAGCAGTTATCTTACAGAGAGAAAGTGGTGAGATTTAACCTGATGTAAATGAAGATCAAATTAAGTGATGACTTAGGTATTTAATTCGATGTAACGCTACTTAGCTCCTCAATCAAACAGGGCCAGAAAGACATACCCACGGAACCTATTTAGATGTTGCTTGGTTAGTGGACAGCTTCTACAACAACAGCAAACTAATTAAGGTTGAGGAGCTGCCGAGAGAAGGCCAAAAGAGAGACGAAGAGACAGGAGGGCATACCAAATGGACGAAGTCCCTGGTGGCGACGGCGAGTATGTCGGCGCAGGAGACCACGCCGGGGCACTTGCCCTCCACCGCCGCCTTCGCCTTCCTCACTGTCTCGAATGCCTCCTTCCCGAGGTACCTGTTCTCCCACACGTCCCTCTCCACCACCAACTTACCCTGCTGCCTGGCCGCCTCTATCAGCACCGACCCATCACATCCCTGATGTAGTAGTAGTAACAGTAACTTCTCCATTACGATGTATATATATATACACAATAGCAGAAGAGGAAGAAGTAGCAGTACTACTATATATATATATATATATATACACACACACACTCAAATTCAATTAGCAGCTAGTATATTCAACTATATATAGTAACGAAGAGTATGTATGTTACGTACGTCGACGAAGCAGTCGTGGAAGAAGAGGCGGATGGTGGCGGGAGCGGAGACGGGGGCGTCGACAAACTGCCGGGAGGTGACGGAGGCGACGATCTTGTCGAGCTGTGGGCAGGTCTTCGAGTAGAAGTCGAGGGTGAGCCGATGGTGGTGGAGGGGGCCTCTCCTCCGCCTCGTCCTCATCCTCCTATTCCTGGAGTTGAGGGCGGGGGAAAGAGAGAACGAGCTTGCAAAGAAGGAGATGAGGAGGAGGAGGAGGAGAAAGGAGGACGAAGAGGACGTCATTGTTGGCAGTTCAGTGTTTCTGTGGGCAGCTCCGATCGCCCCACTTAATTTCCGGGATATTACGAAGTAGGACAAGTGGACTTCTGTCCGCGTGTATGAGTATAAATGGAGGATGAGACTGCCGAGGCCCCCGGGGTGGGTGGAGTTAATGAAGGGTACTATTTAACCCATGTTAAAATTCAAGTTATTTTTCAAAGTTTTTCACCTCAGCTTTTCATTTCTATAGCACATGCATCATTCGGCAACTTATGTGTTGCTTGGGATGTGTGCTTTTCTTTGCTGTTTTTTTTTTTTTTTTTTTTTTGGGTAAGGGGGAAAACTTGGGAAGTGACTTGCATTTTGGCATGAATTTTTTTTTTTTTTTAATAAATGTACGCAATAGTAGTAGTACTATTAGGAGTGGTGTCGTATGGGAAGGTGGTAGAAAGGTTGCAGTGATGGATGGTGAGGGGGGATCTCTTTGGAGTTGTTTGGTTGGTGGAATAGAGAGAGAATTATGATTAAATTTTGTGTTAGGTAGCTTTTATTTCGACGTCGGTGGATTTTGAAATTTAGAGGTGTATTATGGAATAAATGAATTTTATCGAAGATGTGGAATTCGTTTATTCTATTGGTTTATTTTACCTCTCTAATCTCCCTCTCTCAACTTCATCATATAAAATTTGTTTATCCCTCCTATCAAACACCTCAGGTAGAATAAATATTTTTAATTCTTTGATGTGACAACAAACACAACCAAATACTTAACAGGAATAAAAATCTTTAATTTCTCATACTCTTTTACATCTTTTTTTATCCCTTCTAATTATTCTTCCAACCAAATAAGTCCTCTGGATGTCTTGGAAGAAGCACTGAATGAGGAGGAGCTAACAATTATCTAAGGAGAATGTAACATAGAACAAAAGGTAACAAGTTCTTTCCGCACAATATTAATAGACGCAATCGAAAATTACAAGTGAGAAGAGGACTAAGATGTCAATGGAGTGGATTTGGATTTGATTTTGATAATATTAAATATATTTTTATGTAAAAATTTATTCTTCTTACTTATTAGGAAATATTCATCCTATACTCATTTACCTATCCATATCTATATTTTCAATGGCTACTTATTAATATATCTCATATGTCTATTTATATATAGTTAAGAGATATTGAACAAAGTTATATAAAAGTTATTAATAAAAAAAGATATATTTTATATTATAAAAATATATTATTTATTAAATTATATAAGTATCTAATCATATACGAGATAATTTAAGGGGTAATATGATGAGCTATTTTTTTTTTTAAATATTGTCGCACAAAATCTAAAAACAGAAAAAACAAATATGAAAGTGCTGCACCTAATTATTTGAGGATATTCTTTTATATGTATGAACTTAAATCTAATCATGAATGATTTAGTTAATCAAAATTCACCCATTTATTAAATGAGGTCCGTAAAAATATTCACCTCAATTGAGTTGGATTTAGTCAGATCCCTACTAAAAAATATTAAATTAATATTCCTAGAAGATATAATGCTTCGTATCACTCTAATGTTCTCGCCAAGGTGGTGTACGGAAGAATCGCGTAGGGATCTTCACCAAGGTCAAATATCACTAGATGAGTCGTATTAGCTACTTGGAGATGTTAAATCTTATCAGAGAGTGATGATATTATAATGCTCAAATATATGAATGTCTGCATATTAATCCATTCATTTGATTACTATGGTAACTTTGTAATTATTTGTAAAGCTTCCTTAGTTTAATTTCATATTGTTCTTGATCAAGTTTCATTGGATGAGATGTTTTTACTACCCAAGCTCCCACCCTAATAAAGACATGAGTCTATTTTCGAATGACCACCTACATCTTAAGGTTTGTAAGTGCATATCCATAAGAAACTTGCTACAGTGAAAAGTTGTTAAAAAAGCTACACAAACTACAAACGTAGGGAGTTACAATTTTAGGTTGGTAACTATGTCTTCCTCAGAGTTTTGCCTATAAAGGGTATACAACGATTGAGCGTGAAGGACAAGTTAACATTAAGATTCATGGGCCCATTTGAGATCCTAGGGTGGTTTGGACTTGTTGCATTCCAGCTTGCTCTACCACTGCAGTTGGTTGGCATTCACGACATCTTTCATATCTCTAACTTGAGGTATTACTTGTCAAACTTAAATCATATCTTGAGTTACGAATTTGAGGGCTCGAGTCGTAACAGATTTAATGTGCCACTTAGCCAAATTTATTTGAATATATGGTAGTGTTGGGATCTCATTTTGTTTTTTTTTTTTATATTATGTTTGCATGTTATTTTATTAATCTATGTCAATAACTTCGTGCAATTTAATAAAATAGGTAAAGCTAAATCAAATCTACTCTATGTTATTATGTGTTAATTTTCTATGTGGGCTACCATGAATGGATTTCATTTGTCATCTAAATGTAGACATCTTTCATCCCATAGCTTTGAGTTGGGCTTTAGGAATATCCATTAATACATATAGTGTGCATCATTTTAGGCAATAAGTCCTTGTGGGTTCTTCGGTAACTACCTGCGGCTTTATTCAAATTTGGAATAGTTAATTTTACAAGTATGTCATTTTTAGTAGTGTTTTTAGTTGTGCTTGTCTATGTAGTTATTATGTTCATGATTAATAAAGCTTTTTCTTCATGTTATCTTTTTCATAGTGATTGAGCCTAAGGGGCTAAACAGGGAATGTAAAGAGGGAGTATTGCAGTGATGTCATTAGTAAATGACAAATATAATGAGTTAGTGATCCAATTTCACCTCATAGATGTACATATGAGGAGAGAATTTAATCCTCAACTAGTTAATAGAGATTTATTGAAAGTACATTGTGGAGAGATCGCCCCCTCTTTGAAAATACATGAAATTCTCTTTTATAAGGGGTCCTTTGCTAGTTATTGAAGAAAACAACGATAACTATTTGGGGAGAATTATTCTAGGTAGATTGCCTCATTAATCATGTCGATGCCTTTATTCCTATGCTACCGCTTCGATTCTTGTGATGCTACTTTGGCCTTTGCTTCTTAGGTCCCGACAGTACCCAAGGCTCTTGGTAATTGGATCGTTGGAGAGTCCTTGGGTGGGTGAGCCACCAGGTTGGTTTGGGTAGATTGCCTTGGTGTCTTTGTCAGGCCAAGTGTGCTTTACTCTTGGATAGGTTAGCTCCCTTCTTGGAACGTTCTTTGGTGGGATTTTTTGATTTGTTTTGTGAGGGTTCATTATTTTCCTCATTAGTTCCTTCCACTCTCATGGTCTAGTTGTTTTGGCTGTAACCCCCCCTGCTTTGGTGTCTCCACTTGCCCCTAGCAACTACGGCTTAGGTGTGCCAGAAGGTAGGTGCTTTTAGTACCTCTTGTTGTCTTGAATAGGAAGGTACGATTAATTGTTGCTTTGGTGGTGCTTTTTCATACCCTCTTAGGGGAAAGTGGTGCTAACAGTCTGCCCTCTTGTTGAATTGTGTGGCAATTGCTTGCCCCCTTTTCCTTGGGGACTAATTTTGTTTGGCAACCTCCTTACTTGTTTAGTGAGGTAGTTTTTCTTTTTGTTGCTTCACCTTTAGGGGCTCCTTATTTTGGTGGAATTTTTCTCCTATTAAGTGAGGCGGGTTGCCTTTGTTGTCCCCTTCCCTTGTTTGGGGGTTTGTTGTCTCTAGCGACCTCTTGCCCTCCCAATGGGGTGAGTGGTCCTTCTAGTTTCCTTCCTTTCTTTAAGGTGGGTTTTACTTGTTCCGATGGCCTTCCACCTCCTCGATGGGGTGGTTGAGCCTTTCTGCTCCCTCCCTCCCTTAGGGGGAGGGTTTGTTTCGATGGCCTTTCGACTCCTTAATGGGGCAACTAGGCCTTTTTTCCCCCTCCCTCTCTTGGGGGGAGGGTTTGTTCATTGTTCGTACTTGGTGGGTGTTTTCCACATGTAGTACTATCGGGTCTTGCACCCTCTCTATGGATGCTGCCCGTATTGTGAGGTTCTTTCGCTTGAGATCTAGGGCGGATGCTGGCTAGCCATCACCACAAGCCTCTCGTCATCGGTGACCTGGGGTATGGCATGTGCTATATCCTCCTTGGCTCATTATTTGCACATGTCTTGTCGTATTAAGTGAACCTTTGTCGTAGGGGCAGGGTTTGTGCACATTGTGACCTTGTTTTGGGTTGCCAGCTGGGTTGTGTTCTCTCCATTGGGAAGGTAACTCTCCTTGTGTGCTATGGTGCCACCATCACGCTTCCTTTAGCTGTGATGCCTTCTGTTGTTGGGCTCTTATCATCGGGTCATCTTAGGTACCGTTGGGGTTGTCAGCCTTTAGGTTGCTAGGTGGGCCTTTATTGGCATTGCTTTGCCAGCTTGGTGGTTGATCGTCGACGACCGGTTCACATTAAAAATGTTGTTTTAAATGTCGTTGTTGTAGTATATGCCATAAATGCAAACCAATGTTGTATCAATTTTATTTATTTACTTAATTTTTTCTGGTTAATTTCAGGTCATTCACTGGGAGGTAGTTATTGATATACATCACTCTCTAAGTTCAAAAATATTCTTTTATTCCAAAAAATGTTTATTTTATTTACAAGAATAAATGAATGAATCAATGAATAAAAGAATTTGGTTATTCATTTACAAAAGAATTAATTAAAATACATTATAATGCTTGAAAATATATATACACAAACAAGCATAAAAAACTAAGTATAACTACTCTATATTAATTATATACAATAGTATAAGTAATACCTAAGTATAGGTACAAAAATAGTTAATAATATTTACTATACTAAGTTAAATTAATATACTAACATCTTTAGTAACATATTATATATACAGTAATAGATATAATCACCAGTAAAATCTTAGTAAATTTATATACATGACATAAGGCAAAATTCTGTCTATACTGACATTTTAGCTTATCTATAGTGATGGACACAATTGTCATTAAATGTCTAGTGTTATATATATACATA
This sequence comes from Thalassia testudinum, assembly GCA_037157565.1. Taxonomy (NCBI): domain Eukaryota; kingdom Viridiplantae; phylum Streptophyta; class Magnoliopsida; order Alismatales; family Hydrocharitaceae; genus Thalassia; species Thalassia testudinum. The sequence continues at coordinate 17,044,307 of JAZHRO010000026.1, read as the reverse complement.
TAAGAGCTTAAACAGCTTACCTTTATATTTATACACACCCACACATATATATATACTTATTTATTTACATTATATTATATTATTTATATACATATACTTTTTATACACACACTATATATATATATATATATATATACACAACACACACATACACAAACAAAACACACGCACACTAAGGCACAGGGAGTCCAATACTCAATACTTAGCCGCGTAGGCTACTTCTATTCTCTCCTCTTCACACTTTTTCCTCTTAACACTTAGACAAAAATTAGGTTTAATGTGGGCGTAGGACCTTTTTGAGGGATACAAAGCACATTTTACAGGGTGGGACTAGACCTCTACTACGGCCACCCAAGTATCTAGTTAGGTGCATTATTTCCAGATTATGGCTCGTCAATGGACCCAATTAAGCCCTCGCATAGTGCATGGCCCCTGGCCATACATCGCACACAGTATGCTCAAATCAATGCTCAAGGGTATTGAGAGAGAGGAGAATGGTATGGTATGCTGGTGCCTAGTACCTGATGACTGAAGGGGCTGTATCGAGAAACAATATATACCGCTGCAAGAAGTTTAATGCTCACGATGTGGCGTTAAAAGAGCGCCCAAATTGAGCTACAGCTGCGCTTTCATGCGTTTTGAATTGCAATCTTTGGCCCTCGATTTGAGGGCCATAATTTAAGTTAAATTAAAAATAAATTATGCCATTGTAAAACCCTTATATAGGGCTACATAATTATATAATTACTTTATAAAAATAAGTTAGTTTATTATATAATAAAATTAGGTAAAGTTTATAGTTTATACATATGAAATTATGTGTTAATTTGTTAATTAAAGTATAAATTAGTTAATTAATCATCAAATTGACTTAATACAATATTAATATACATGATAAATTATTTATCATGTATATTAATATTGTATTTATTCCATAATTTTATGATATTTTATAAGCTTTATTTTAATTTATGTACAATTAAATACATGTTTTAGATGGTTTAACATATAAATAAACTATAAATACTATAATACATTATAAATACAGTTTAAATTACTTGAAAATACTTAATATAATATATTACAAGTATACAATAGAATTTACCTTAGTATTAACTTAAATTACTAATTTATTTTATTTTAACTCAATAAATTTCCTAGTTAACTTAATAACTTAATTATTTACTGTAAATATATAATTAAATTAAATTACAGGTATTATATAGTACATAATATATATATATAAATATGTATGTACATTATTAGGTATAAATATGTACATATAAATAGGTTTATAGAGTTATTTAACTTATTATACATTTTATTTATATAAATTAATATATAATAATATAATAAAGTTATATACACAATAAATTATTCTAAATACTTAATTTAATACATAGAATATATAAGTTATTTATGGATATTTTGTACATATTGTATACTATATACATATAACTTAGGTTTAATTAATATATACAAGTATATACATAATATACAAGTATTTTTGGGTATTTTTAGGTATTTTCTGATTTTTATGGGTTTTGTATATATAGTAGAGATAAGGTATGAGAGAGAAAGAGTGAGATGAGAGAGAGAGAGAGTTGTTTTTGTTGTTTTTCATGTTTAGTTCTTTTATTAAGTTTCAAGATAAACTGAACTATCGGCTGATATGTTCTACCAAGTTGAGAGTTCAGAATGCCTTGAAATTTTGCATACACTTAGAAAATTTACCAATCCTACTCAAGACACATTTATTTTATTTTTTTTTGAAATTTTTTTATCAATTTTATTTATATACAAAGTTAACACGAGAGGCCTTAATGGATGTTTAAGAGTGAAACCTAAGGCTTAAAAATGAGCTTTAAGTGCTGGAAGTGAGATATAAACATGCAAGATCATCCAACACAACACATGAAAGGTGTATGGGCAGTTAAGCATGATTTCCACTTCAAATTTCATTAAGTTCCATCATTGGACAGTTAATTTATGCAAACAGCTGACAATGAAGATTTAAACTTGAAATCAAGACATTCCAATCAAATTTTAAACTATAACAGTACATGAATGCTTGATACATGAGGTTCTAACACTACATAATAGATCAGCTCACTTAGACACTAAAAAAAATCCAACTGAAATCCCAGTTCAGGCCTGTCCAACTAGTGGTTGATCTGCTACACATGACAGCAGCTTGGAATTCAGCAGTAACAGCTGCTGCTGTTGCTAAAGATCAGCAGCTCAAATGCTACTTAGATTCAACAGCTAGTTCTGAACTTAACATCCACTGAAATAGGTTCAAATCTTCCAATACTTGAAATTAGGTTCGATCCTATATAATGTAGCTGCTGAGCAACTCTTTAATATATTGAAATGAGAGATTAACACCAACCTGACTTAAAAAATAATCAATGTTGAAATCAATGTTGAATGCTTTTTGAAAAACATGCCAATTCCCAGATCTGAAATATATGAGTCAGAATCATGAAAAATCATCTCCAAATCTATTCTAAATCATTTTGAAAGTCAAGGAAATTCAAATACAATTGATTGAAATCCAAACATGTTCTTCACCTTACACTATAGACAGTGTAAGGTAAATATTTATGTCTAGGTTTCAAACACATTAAAGCTTGGTTCAAAAGTGTTTAAAACATTGCATGATAGATTTAGGATTCATTCCAAATCAGATTGAAGCTCAAAGATAAAATGCACTCTAATCTAATCCCTTATGCCATAGACAACATGAAGAAAGAGATCAAATCAAACATTGAAATCTATCAATATTGTATCCCAAATCTTCAAATCCCTCAATAATGAATCAAAAACCATAAGCAAGCATGAAAGGCTTTAGATCAAAATCTAAATCTTATTCAGTTAAGCAATTCAATCCTTGTTAGAACCTTAAATCAGTAAAACTGATTTTCCTTGGTTCTAACTACTAATGAAGAACCAAAAATTCACCTCATCATCAAATACAAATCATGTTTTAGAAATCTACAGTTTCACTCAGTTCAAATCAACACAGGGTTAGGGATCCTTGTGAAAATCTGAAGTGAATGAAGAGATCCCTAGATGATTGTGAGTGCTATCTAGATCACAAATTCCGAGAATTCTAGATTTAGACATGCTCGAGCGAATGGAGTGAAATATGGATTAAAACACGAGGAAAATAGAGAACATGAAATCATGAGGTGATGAAGGAGATCAGTGATCATACGGATGGTAGTGAATTCGTCTCCTTTGATATAAATTGATCAAAGGAGGTGTATGAGTGGAAACTACCTAATCTAATCTACTTATAACTCTAACAATCAAACCATTGTATTCTAACACCTAATCTACTCCTAAGCTAATCTAAACTACATTAATAGCTATTACACTAATCTAGAAAGTAGGGAAATCCTAATCTAAAGGAGGAACAAAACCTTTGGATCTCCACCCAATGGTTGGAGAGGAAGAAGAGAGGGTGGAGCTCCGGCGGAGTGCAAATCCACTAGAGGGATTCTAAGTTGACCTCAGGTGCTACGATGTCCTTAGTGGCGAGGAGAGTCGGAGAGATGGAGCTTGATCGCCAATGGAAATAGAAGCAGGGGACTATTGAGGAGAGGAAGCTTGAGGGATGAAGATGATCAACTCGAGAGGTGTAGGGGGGAGTTGATAGGCGTGCGTGCGCTCAGTGCTGGTGTTTAAGTAGAGGGGAGAGTGAGTCAAATCACCACGAAGGTGAGATCAAAGGCTTAGGGCTTCAATGGTGGGATGAGCTTGCGAGGGCGCACAAAATTTTTAATCAAAAGGTCAGCTATTGGATGAGATCTGGGGCAAGGGGTGATTGCATGCGCCGATGCACGCGAAGCTTCGATTTGGTTTCGGCCATCAGATCATGAGTGCAAGGAATCAACGGCTATGATGCTCTGTGTTCTTGAGCCACTACAGTGCATTTCCGGCTGTAGCACAACTTCAGGCATATAGGGAAAATTGCAAGGAGACCTTATGATGCGAAGCAGTAGGATATTTGTATGCAAACCCATAAGTGGTGAGGAAGTAATGCCGAGCCATCCCTAGGTCTATGCAAAGAGGTCCCTGCAGCTTACAAAATGGTCCCTGGAAGTTTTTATATGAATGAAATATATGTGAACAAAGGACCTAGATGTAATCTAATAAATGCGAGGTCCTAATGATTTCCAATAGCCACCAAGTTTTTATTAAAGCATAATTGAACATTTTAGAAGTTGATTTCACTTTTAATTTGAGCTTTTGAATCTAAATGTGCGTTCAATTTGCAATTGGATCATCTTCTTTCATTAATGAATAGAATATCTCATTTTATAACTTAATTTTGCATTTTTAACACAGATTTGATGTTTTAGGTCTTTTTCGCTATTTCCCACTTTTAACCCTTTTCACGTGTTAATTCAGTAGCGTTTAACCTAGTTTCTAGCTTAACTTAGACATTTTAGCTATGATGAGCCACACCTCATCAGTGGTCTTTCTTAAGGGGATTTTCTAGGTGCTCCATGCACTTGCCTTTGCCCTTTGGTGAGGTTTGTGTTGTTTAGGAGCTCCTATCAGGTGTTGCCGTTAAGATGAGTTTGGAGGGGTGCTAGTGACCATAGGCTTAGTGCATGCTAGTTCTATGTTGCCAATCTTGATTTTCTTTCTGTAGCTTTTCTTGTGCTTTAGCCTTCATGCCCTGAGGGGTCTTCATCTTGGAAGAGGGGCTCTCATTCCCCTTCAGGTGTGGAGGAGCCTTTGTCAAAAAGGCGAGGAGGTGGTTCTCACTTCAAGTCCACTATGTACCAACGCTGTAAATGGGAGAGGGTGAGAGTTGATTCTTCTGGTAGCATGCATGTGTTGGCCCCTCAGGTAGAGATGGGTTTTGCCTCGTTTAGATCATCCTAGGCAAGAGTTGCAGATAACCATTTTGGGCGACTATCCTTAGGATGGGATGGGGCTTGCATTGTAACGACCCGGTTCCCGAGTCCCTACGAGACACGAGAACCGGACCGACTCGACTAATCCCAAGACCTAGTCGTCCAACGAGGAAGTAACCAAAAGAGCAGTAAAATAAACCACATTCAGCATGAATATAACTAACAGTAAGAAAGTACAGCAGTAAGGAAAGAAACTACTACAGTATATACCACCACAACAGTAGAACAACATTTATCATATAACATGAACTGCAGGTAAAGAAAAGTACAGCGGAAACAAGAACTACTCATTATAACGGAAACAAAGAGGTACAAAAGACAGTGGTAACTCTACTGGACCCTACTCGGCCCAGTGTCCTCTGCAGCCACTGACCCTGGCTGCTCAACACCTGGTCCTGAAAAAGGTAACGAGTGTAACACGTCAGCAAAACGCTGAGTAGAGTGGCAACTAAAACTAAAGACAACAGTAGAGTGTACAGTAGCTGTTATGTTCTATTACTTTCTTTATTCACATCTTTCAATTGTCTCACTATTTCATTTATTTCCCAGATCTTTTTCTTGATCTCGAATGTTCCTCGTGGGAACGATCTTGATTGCAGTTTTTTCCAAAAAGTAGAAGTAGCACGTGGTGCTCTCCTAGCCAGGAGAGTCCCCTGTGGTGATCCTACCCTCAGTCAACCACCCCAAGGTCACTGACAGACGTAACGGTGACTACGGCACGCGCGATAAACGCACAGGTAGCTAACCTGTACTGGCACGCGGTCAGTCGTTTCCGTTAATGGGTGCGCCCAAAGCACAGCACGGAACCAGTCCAGAGCAGAGCCCTCTCGGTAACAAGGGTCCAACCCCTCCACAGTAACCAAACCGGGGCCTTGCCCCTCCACAGTCCGCGCACCCTCGCCTGACTATCTGGTTTGCCCCAGTGGGCGTAACAAGTCGGTGTGGGAGGCTAGCAGAACCCCGGGGCCCGTAGGGTAGCTAGTACCTCCCTACACTAGTAGCTCTTCTCGGTACTACGTACGCGAGGGCTAGCAAGTCGGTACAGAGTGGCCAGTCCTAACCCCGGGTCCCTGGGGCGGCTGGCTCTGCTCTGCACTAAACAGGGGGACAGTCGCTCTCCTTGGTACTCCGTACTCAAGGGCCAGCTCACTTCCCCAATACTATTCCATTCACTTTCCAGGAGTTCTACTCCTACTTCCCCGTAGGGTTCTATCCTTTTTACTCAAACATCCAGGTTTCACTTTCCAGTTTCACATTCTTACAATCCATGTTCTCAACCACGTTATTTATTTACAATAGGCAGCTGTTAATTCAAATTACAGGCAGCTTTATATCTCTTCCCATTTTCCAAAACTGCAGTATTATACATTCCACTAGTTTTCCCATCCTAGGATTCATGCCATATCCTAGGATCTATCATACAATCTAGTTTTCCAGTCCTAGGATTCATGCAACACCTAGGGGCGATCATTCCATCTATTTCTCATTCCTAGGATTCATGCAATGTCCTAGGTTCTATTTATGGTTCCATAATTTAACAGATTTTATTAATAACTTAAAGCCACTCTACCAGGTATAACGGGAGTAATGGGGGCATGATCGGGAATCCCGCGTGCCTCCGCGACTCCCAAGACTGCAACTGAAGGAGGTCCTATCACAAGGATCAAACACAAGGAGTGTCTCAAAACAGTGTATAGCTACTGTAGACGGGTAGAGGAATTAATTCTGAAAAGAACGCAACTCGAATCGCGGAAAACGGAACCCGAACGGGCCCTAAACGGGTCAAAAACGACGACACTGTGCAAAACCAGACGTCTGGAACTTCTTCCAGACGTCTTAAAAAGTGGATCAGAGAATTGCCTGTTCAGCGTGGTTTACTAGACGTCCAGAAGTCTGCGTGGGCGTCTGGCCTAGATCCCATACGTCCGATGGTCACCCAGGACGTCTGGAGGTCGCTCCAGCCGTCTGGTACAACAGCCAGACGTCTGATTCGCGTTGTATGGCGAATCACCGAGCCTGCGCACACCCATCTCCCTCCCTCAGTACGGTCAGTCGACAGGAAGGAAGAAGAAGATGGAAAACTCACCTTTCAGACGTCTGGAATGTCTTCCAGACGTCGCCCTCGCCGTCTGGCTATCAACCCAGACGTCTGATTCTAGAAATTTTTCCAGAATCAGGGCGCCACCCGGCCTCCGGTCGCGATGCCGCCCGCGTCGCACCTCGCATGCCTGCTGCTCAGACCGCAGCAGTCCCTCCTGCGCCGTTCCGCACCCCCTGCGCCCTCTGCCGGCCAGCCTTAGCAGCCCCGGCGAGCTCGCCCTCACGGCAGAGCTCCTCTCTCGCACGCAGCACCCCCTCCGCGCTCACTGCGGCCATCGCCGCCCAGCAACCTCGCGCTCGCTCTCGCGCACAGGAAGGAGAAGAGGAAGGGGTGGAGATGACGGGAGGGAGCACGTGGCCTTTTAAGGCTGCGCGAGGAGGAGAGAGAGGACGCGGCAGGCGTCTGCAGCCACAGGGAATAACGAATAAGCGAATATCCGGTCTGCACGCTCAGGCACGCAGACGACTCGCGCGTGTCGAAATTAACGGATTTCCAGACGTCTGGAAACGATCCCAGACGTCTGGTCAGACGTCTGTACCACCTCCCAGACGTCTTAAAATACGTCTGGGGCACGCGTTCGTTACATGAATGGATCAATCGATTGTTGTTGAGGCACTTCTTCAAGTCAGAGAGTTGATTCACATCTGCCAGAGGATGAGCCCTCAGGGAAGGGGGTTGTTGTCTGCCTGTCTCTTTGTTTGCACACCAAAAATACACTAGTTAAATATGCCATCTTGTGTTATTCCCTAGCACTGCCATTGCATCTTATGTAGCTATAATTGTATTTGTAAATAGATGATTGCATGCATTTATAGAGAGGGGAGGAGAGTGTGAATAATTGGCCATCTATTAATTAACATCTTCCTCAAGTGCGGCATTACAATTTCACCATTTTCATTTTTTTATTTACTTTGATTTTTTCTCTCTCGCGCGGTTGCAGGGCATGGGGCATGCGCGCCTCTTCACGCCTCTCCTCCTGCCAACAAGCATGGCAGGGTGTGCACTACCCGCAGCATGGCTATGGCTGCCTTCTCCTCTTTAAAATGCCTTGCTCTCTCCCTTGTGCGAGGAGACCTTTTCATACACCTGCATGCACTTTCATCCACTGCACCGTTAAGCCAACCTCTTCCCCTCTCCCTCTCCATACACAGTATCTCTTCTCACTGAGAAGAGACACACCATGGGCAGGAGAAAATCCACAGTGGTCTCACACCTCCACTGTGAGTTCCACCACCGCCCAGCTCTTTCGTGAGCAGGTGGGTGTGGTGGTTTCACCCTTTTGATTCACTGCAGTTCGCCTTCCCCGCCATTACCAGAGCTTCAAGCTTTCAAGCTCAGAAGCTTCAGCAGCACTGCACGCAGCCTGCAGCCCAGCCGGCCACCGCACGTGTGCCTGCAGGACGTGCATAGCTTCTTCCCGCATGCACAAGCGCTCCACAGCGCGCCTGCGCACGCAGAACCGGCCGCTACCGGTCGCCTGCTCCACGCGGCACTATAGCTACTGTTCACGCTTCTTAGCGCGACACTGTAGCCACCGGCTCGCTTCTTACTTAGCCGGTGGCACAATGCTCTCTCTCCTCGCCTGCTACCCATGCCAACTGGTCGCCCGCACTCGCCCGTGCACGCCCGCACCAACCTGCAGCACTACGCGCTGCGTTGCGCAGTGCGCTGCACTGCGCTTACTCGCACCCGCCCGCGCACGAAGAAAGCACAGACACTCCCCCCAGTGCACCGTGCACGCTCTCCCTCCTGCGCCCGCGCCTCCTCACGCATCCCACGACGGGGCAGAGCAGCAGATGGCTTAAGAACCAAAAACATAATAAACGCAAGGAAGAGATACGTTTTAGGAAAGGCGTAGAAACTCCTTGACCTTTAAATTCCTGCCTCCCTGAGATCAACCCTGGGCCTAAAAGCGACCAAGATGAAATCAAGTAGGCCAGGTCAAAAATTTTGTGAAGCTGGTTAGACTCGATTTAGGTTAACTCACTATACTAATTTCAATGATAATATCACCATATTAATAAAACCTATTCGAGTCTTGTCACGCTTTTTTCTGGCACCATTGCCGGGGAGGCGCAAATTGAGGTAAGTTTCTACTCTCATTCCTTTGATTTTCTCTTCTTACACCCTTCTCTTCACGGGTGTTTTGTTTGCTTGTGTGCAGGTAAATCGGTTGCAAGGAGGAGATAAGATGAGGAGGACGGAAACGTGGGCAAATCCAAGGTGGAAGAGAGAGCGTGAAGTTGCCGGCACCGCATTGGAGCTTCGCCCACATTGCTGAAGAGGTAGGTGTCTCTCTCTTAGTAACTTAGGTTATCTTGTCACCTAAAAAAAATAGCACTTCTTGGGAATTCTTTGGGGCAAATGGATTAAACACCACTTGATTAATTGTTTGCTATCACCCCCACTTCCCCTTGATTTCCCGTAAAACTTCGCATAGTGAAAATCCAAGAATCTTGATTCTTAGATCCTTCATTGTGTGAAGTTTTCTTTGAGGCAAGTTAAAATAGATTGATTGCCATCCTTCCTTGCCTCATTTATTCACATTTCGGGATCACATTTTTGGTGGGGAGATTTGGAATTGAGTTGATTCCAACCCCGCCACGACTTTTCAATTGCCTTAGATTTGATTCCGAATATTTCAACCCCAACATTTTAATTTTCTTTACCTTATCTTGTGGTTGAGCCTTGTGTGGAATATCATTTTGGTGATTGGGAGTACTTGAATTGAAGTGTTTTGGCTCCCTTTCACATTAACTTAAAATAGACTCGTGCATCCACACATAGAAATTTCCATCTAGGGAAGCCCATTGCATTTTTAGCATGCATTGACTAATTCACATTGAAGAAGGGTTTGTTGGGCATAAAAGAACTTGTGTTTTTTCAAAATCCGGAGATTGGTTGAATTGGTAACTCAGTGGAATTCTAAAATCCATACTATTTAAGGCTGAAATTCTAAAAGCCATTCACCATCTAAAACTCCAATTCGGGGAGATTTCCCCGTTGCATGCTTGATTTACACGCTCTTAAAATCAACGCACTTAGGCATTACCCGTATACAATACCCTCAACATTCCTGAAGCACTTGATTCTAAGCCTCTAAATTAAAACTGGTAGCAACTTGACCCCTATTAAGGATTAGAGGTCTAACTACCTACGTGTAGCGCCTACATGCTGGTGTGGGTTCCCACGTGCTATCGGGTGTCTAAGACTGGGGCAAACGGCCTTTCAATCTGGCCCGATGTTTCCGTGGTTCTCTCATTTGGTTCCATAGGTTGTGATAGTAGGTAACTTAGATCTTTAGGTCTAAGGGCACATTGTAGATGTTAGGCAACTGATTATTTTGATTTGTCATCAAGTGTACCCATACGGCGTTGTTTCTCTCATCCCCTTTTCCCTTCTTATCTCCCCAATTCTTCCTACGGTAGTGCATGTTTGGGTGGAGGTCACAAAACCCTGAATTGTTTGAATTGTCTGATAATTCTAGAAGGATAGAAACTGATTCATCATCTTCCTCTACAAACATGGCTGCACGCCCACCCCCAAATCTCGAGGGAGGAAACCACCCCCCTCAAATCCCACCAGGTGGTGGTGGAGCCGTAGACCCCATAACTTGCCTCCAAGCCCAAATGGAAATGTATAATGAGCAGATTGAAGCCATTAGGGAAACCTTGGAGGAAATGCAGAACCCTCTTGAATGGGAGGAGCCTAGGTGTCTTAGCTCTTATCAAAATCCCGCTGCTACAGAGATCATTGGGCAAATTCGGGTCCCCATGGGCGGGGAAGATTTTGAACTAAACCTAATGTCATTGGCTTGATTAACTTTCACTTCCATGGTCTTGCAAGTGAAGATCCTTTTCTCCATTTGGAAGACTTAACCCGATTAGCTGAAACTGTTAAACCAAGAAATATCGGGTTATCAATTGTCCTCATGAAAATGTTCCCGTTTTCGTTGTGGGATAAAGTGTCGCAATGGTTGTGCACCCTTGGGAGAACCATCCATTCTTGGGAAGCGATGCGAACAGCATTTCTCAAAAAATTCTTCCTAATCAGGCGAACCAATGCGCTTCGCCGGGCTATAACCTCTTTCACACAACAAAACAACGAGCAGTTTCATGAGGCTTGGGAAAGGTATAATGACCTCCTCTGGAAATGTCCGCACCATGGTCTGCCTAAGTGGCATATAGCCTAGATCTTCTATTATGGGCTAAATGAAACTTTGAAGCAGATTGCAGACGCTTCCTGCGGAGTGAATTTCATGAATAAAGACGAGAATGGAGCATTTGAATTATTTGAGAACATGAGTGAAAATTCAATGAACAATGCCTCCATTGTCTCCTTTAATCGTACCAGCCTGCCCCACAATGTTCACGAAGTTGACACGGGACCCTCCCATTCATCCACAGATCTTAACCTTATTGCACAAAAATTGGATGAAGTCTCCATCGTGCACAAGAAGCTGGACGAGCTTCTGGCCAATCTCGCCCGCTCTATGGCAAACACATCCACCTCATCACTTTGTCACAACTCTAATCCTTCCAATGCCAGGCTTATTCCCAAAAACCTTGTAAGATCGTCCTTACCGAGTATCACGTCGAGCGATTCGGTAAGTCATGTGGACCTGGCTTCTGCAAGCCAGTATTTCGACACGGAGGACCAAACCTCTGTGTGCTCGGATGCATATATACATGCTGACTCGTCATCGGGCTTAGAAGACGTTTGCGTCCTGGGAAACAACCCGTTCTCTGCTACTTATAACCTAGGGTGGCGAAATCATCCTAACTTCGCATGGTTCAGTAACTCGCAGTGCCAAAACCCCACGGGTGGGCCAATGCGACCGTCCGCACCCGTCATCCTAAGGGCCCAGTCTAATCCTATGGCAAATCTGCCATCGGGTCCTTACATTCCTCAAACAGAACACGCATCAAGTCCTCTTAATAAACTAATGCGAATGGTGACGGAAATGTCTAAGCGCCATGAAGAAAACATGACCTCTCTTCAGCACCAATTGGCGCAGCAGAATGCTGAGATCAGTCAACTACGCATGGCGACTCGATCTCAGGGCACTCTTCCAGCCCAACCTGTTCCTAACTCACGAAATTTTGTACCCCGTGGTCCTCAACCACAGGTACGACCTTCTCAGGGGCATGTTCATCAGATTCTGCAAGCTCTGAGCATTCCACCGGGATTTCAGGCTAATCCTGCAGCTACACATCACCCTTATGTCCCTATTGCGAACCCTCCTCTGCCTTATGATCCCACTAGACCTGCGACATCCAATGCGATTACTACGAGGAGCGGTAAGCAAATTGTCGATTCGCCTCGACCTGATCCTGGCCCACCTTTTTCATCGCCCTCTCATTCAGGATGTGCACCGCATTCTCGTGAGGACGATACACCTAAATTAGTGCCAGAATTAGTCCCATTCCCTGAGGCTCTACTGAGGGACCCAAAAGGCAAGAAAAAGGATACTAGGCCTTTGATAACCTGCGTAATTTATTCAGGGATGTTGAAATCAGGGTACCCTTGTTGGAGGCTATCGACCATATACCAACTATCACCCGATTTTTCAAAGACTACACTACACCCAGGTGACAGTCAAAGAAAACAAAGAATCCGGTGGTCCTCTCACCTCATGCGAGTTGTGCTATACTGTCAAATCTACCACATAAGCAGAAAGATCCGGGCACACCGCCTATTTCTTGTAGAATCCAAGGCTGCAATTTTAACCGTGATCTGTTTGATCTAGGATCTTCCATCAATCTTATACCAACCATCATGCTCAAGAAATTTGCCTTAGAAAATCTAAAACCCACCCCTGTCACGTTATAGTTGGCAGATCGTTCTGTCAAAATACCGAAGGGTGTGGTGGAAGACGTGGTGGTTAGGGTCAACAGTCTTTGTTTTCCTGTTGACTTTCTTGTTTTGGATATGGAAGTTCCTAGCTCACTTTCTGATTGTCCGATCATCCTTGGTCGACCTTTCTTGGACACAGCCCGTGCCCATATCGACTGTAAGTCAGGCTGTATTGAGATTGTCGTTGGCTCTGAGAAGCTCAAACTAAACATCTTTAAGGTAGCCAAGAATTTTGATTGCGATTGCATCGAGGATGACACATCTGACGAGGACATGGTCGTCAGCGCATGTATTGGATTAATTTGGACCTATTTTGACTGATGTGGATTGCCCCTGAACACTGACCATCGCTTGACTAACACATATTGTGACGATCCCCCATCCCTCCCCTTACCCGTACCTTCTCCTGACCAGACTTTTGACGAGGTTTTCTCAGCTTCCCATACCTCGTAGTCTGAGTCATATTCGGGCTACTCACCGCTGGTCCACCTTCTTGAGAACCGGATTGCCCTTTCTTTCCCACCAAATCAGGTGGAAATGCGACTCCACATTGGGGCCTTGAGCCCACATACTGATCATTGGGGCTATCCCTTTTTGGATTCATCAATCCAAGATGCCCCTCTTCTTGGCCAATCCAAGGGCCAGCTTCTTCCTCCTGCCTTTCTTTCTTCTGATCCGCTTGGGACACTCTCGTCCCAAGAAATGCCAGATCTTTCACCATCCACTCCTGAGCTGAAAGAGCCGCTTGACACGCTTAAATATGTTTTCTTGGGACCAGATGAAACGCTCCCCGTAATCATTAGTTCAAAATTGACCAGGGAGCAAGAATGCAAACTAACAAAGGTTCTTATGGAACATAAGGCAGCCATTGGATGGTCCTTATTAGACTTAACTGGCATTAGCCCCTCCTATTGCACTCATCGTATATATATGGAGGAGGAGGCTCGACCTTCCCTCGAGATGCAGTGACGTCTCAACCCTAACATGCAGGAGGTCATTAAAAAGGAAATCATTAAGTGGCTTGATGCGGGTATAATCTACTCGATCAACGATAGCCCCTAGGTGAGCTCGATTCATGTCTTGCTCGAAAAGGCGGGACTCACCATCCGTGTCAATGACAGGGGTGAATCCATCCCTACACGCACTCCTACATCTTGGAGAGTGTGTGTAGACTATAGGAAACTGAATGCTACAACAAAGAAAGATCACTTTCCACTACCTTTTATTGACCAAATCCTGGAGCGGTTAGCAGGAAATAAAATTTTCTATTTCCTGGATGGATTCTCTGGATATAACCAAGTGGCAATGGACCCCCAGGACCAAGAGAAAATCACCTTTACCTGCCCCTTCGGCACCTTCGCATTTAGAAGGATGCCTTTCGGACTTTGTAATGCGCCAGCAATTTTCCAGAGATGTATGCTGGTGATATTCCATGACATGGTAGGTGACTTTCTTGAGGTCTTCATGGATGACTTTTCGGTCTTTGGACCTTCATTTGATGATTGTCTTGCCAACCTGACCCATATCCTTCGGAGATATATTGATGTGAACCTTGTGCTTTCTTGGGACAAAAGTCATTTTATGGTACACGAGGGAATTGTTCTCGGGCATATCATCTCTGATAGGGGTATTGAGGTTGACAAAGCTAAGCTTGATGTGATTGCTGATTTACCTGTGCCTGGCTCTGTCAAGCAAATCCACTCCTTCTTGGGACACGTCAATTTCTATAGGAGATTCATCAAAGACCTCCAAGATTTCTCGACCTTTAACTCATCTCCTATCGACCGACATACCCTTTGATATGGGCCCTAACTGCATACGAGCATTCATGCAGCTACATGATGCTGTCACCAAGGCCCCTATTCTCCAGCCACCTGATTGGTCCCTTGACTTTGAACTCATGTGTGATGCTTCCGACCTTGCAGTCGGAGCCATCCTGGGACAAAGATGTGATAGACACCCCTTTGTGGTATACTACGCCAGTAAGACATTGGATGAGGCCCAGCGTAATTATACAACTACTGAGAAAGAACTACTGGTGGTCGTCTTTGGGCTGAAGAAATTCCGCTTTAACCTTCTGGGATCGCATGTTATTGTATTCACTGACCACGCGGCCATTCGCCATCTCATGCATAAGAAGGATGCCAAGCCTAGACTAATTCGTTGGATCCTTCTGCAACAAGAATTTGACCTTGAGATCCGTGATAAGGCTGGAGCCCAGAATGTTGTTGCTAATCATCTCTCGAGACTGAACCCTGACCACATTGGACTTACCTTGCCGATCAATGAGGTTTTTCTCGATGAGCACCTATTGGCAATTAATGTGGCAAGTGGACCTTGGTATGCTGACATTGCCAATTACCTTGCTTCTGGTTCCCTTCACGTGGCTGGCCTAAAAACCAACGCAAGCTTCTCATCACAGAAGCAAAGTACTATTTATGGGATAATCCGCTACTTTTTCAAATAGGTGCTGACCAGATCATCCGTCGCTGTATTCCTGACAGCAAATTCCCTAGTGTGCTATCCTTCTGCCACGATCAGGCCTGCGGAGGCCATTTTTCTGGGAGGAAAACTGCAGCCAAGGTATTGCAGTGCGGTTTCTTTTGGCCCTCCTTTCACCAGGATGCACACAATTATGCTAAACATTGCACTAGGTGCCAGTCGTTAGGGTCAATGTCACGTCGTGACATGATGCCCTTGCAACCCATTCTAGCTGCCGAAATCTTTGACATTTGGGGAATCGATTTCATGGGTCCCTTTCCTCCTTCCAACGGCTTTGAGTACATCCTCGTTGTTGTTGATTATGTTTGGAAATGGATCGAGGCTATTCCCATGCGCCATGCTGACCATGTCGTATCTACTCGATTTGTCAAAGACCACATTTTTGCATGCTTGGGGATCCCTTGAGCCATTATCTTTGATGGAGGAAGTCATTTTACCCATGCTTCTTTTTGGGCACTTCTAAGGAAATATGGAGTCTACCATCGTATCGCATCTCCATATCATCCTCAGACGAACGGCCAGGCTGAGGTGTCGAACTGGTAAATTATGCAAATTCTCCAGAAAACGGTTCAGCTTTACCGTAAGGATTGGTCCGACAAGTTGATTGACGCACTTTGGGCTTATCGGATCGCCTTCAAGACTCCCCTTGGTATGTCTCCTTATAGAATTGTTTACGGGAAGCCTTGTCATTTTCCCGTGGAGCTGGAGCACCGCGCTTATTGGGTGGTTCGCCAATGTAACCTCGACGCAGACCTGTTTGGTCGAGAAAGGAAACTCCAACTCCAGGAGCTGGAAGAGCTCTGTCGTGAAGCCTATGATTCTGCCTTAACTTTCAAACAATGCACTAAGGCCTTTCACGACAGCCAAATTCGTCGGAAGGAATTTGAGCCATCTCAGCAAGTTTGGCTTTACAATGCCTGGCTTAAATTCTTTCCAGGGAAATTGAAGTCCAAATGGACTGGTCCCTGCTTGGTCTCGAGAACATTTCCCAACGGGACTGTTGAAATTGAAGATCCCAAATTTGGGCATAAATTTACGATAAATGGGCACCATTTAAAACCCTATCTTACTCATGAACCTGCCCTCGTTGGTGAAACTATTGCCTTGCTGGAGGGTAACTGACTTCGTGCCTCACTCTGAGTCCAGCTGGGACGTTAAATTTAGCGCTCGTTGGGAGGCACCCTAGCAACACTCCTCCACTCACTTACACAATTCCATGTCACTTCACTTCGTACTTCTTCACTTCACCACCCACCATCCACCCACCCTACCACCCTGCTATATACCTTGCATGTCAGCTCTCATCCCCTAATCCTTGGACCATGCTTTACCCTGCATGCATATGAGGACATAGCATAATTTGGCATGGGGGGGTGGATAGGCATCCATAGGATCTGGGTATTATATGGTATCATGCAGCTTTCATTATACATATCCATCTATAAATATATACATAGCCTATTTCAAAAAAAAAAAAAACAGAGAGAGAGAGAGAGAAGGAGTATTTAGCAATGATCTGAAGGCTGAAATAAAAATACAATAAGTGTTTATGGATATTCAACCGCTGTTTTGAAGACTTTCCAGGCCACAGAAGCTTGATTCGCTCAGGCTTGGCTTAATTCACTTGAGCATTGATAAGATAGATCAGAATCTCTCCTAACTAAGGACGTATTCTTGTACCTGAGTCACCAGTACAGGATTCATTGGTTTGCTTCTACTTGAGAGCCTAAGTAATCTTGGTTTACACTACACATATAAAGAAAGACCAGGTGAACATAAGATCCAACCCTAGTGTTCATTAGGGAAGGTGGAGTCCTTACCTGTGCGCGCAGGTAGACTTTTTATCCCAGACTTTAGTCTTGTGTCTAGAAGAAACTCTTTCCACCAAAAAGGTACTCACCCACCAAAAATGTGTGCTCCCCCAAATAAAGTTGTAAGAGATATACTGACACTTGTTAAAAAAAAGAAAAAGAAAAAAAAAAGAAGAGAGAGAAAATCTTTGCAAATAAGTCAGTATATCTTTCAATTGTCTGTAAATTCTTCTCCTCAAAAAGATTTTCAGGGCATGTCACAAATACCCTGTTTCTACCATATATTCCTTGAGCCACAAAAATAATAAAATAGGGGTTGAGTTTTCCATCATCTTTTTAAGGGTCAATCTGAAGACATGAGCTGAAACTGGGACCAACCTGCACTTAAAATTCGTGAAACCCTAGGCTTGAGCCTTAATGTTCATCTGGTTAGTCTTGATCCTTCACTATGCACAAACCATAATCTCTTGAGCTTTCAAGTACGGTAAAACCCTCTGAGTCCTGGAAATCATACTTAAGGTTTAAATATCAAGAATCTAGGTTAGTCGAGAGATGGTCTATGTCATGTAAGACTTAAAGTACTGGTAGTCTTCTTTGCAATTGGTTCTCATAATATCTAACAGATAAACACACCCATGTCGCCTCAGAAGAAAATCTTTAGCTTAAGATCATTTCTAAATACAATACAAAATGTTTTGCTAGGGACTAGCAAAAGATAAGCATGTGGGTATGTTTGCACACCAAAAATACACCAGTAAAATATGACATCTTGTGTTATTCCCTAGCACTGCCATTGCATCATATGTAGCTATAATTGCATTTGTAAATAGACGACTGCATGCATTTATAGAGAGGGGAGGAGAGTGTGAATAATTGGCCATCTATTAATTAACATCTTCCTCAAGTGCGGCATTTCAATTTCACCATTTTCATTTTTTTTATTTACTTTGATATTTTCTCTCTCGCGCGGTTGCAGGGCATGAGGCATGCGCGCCTCTTCACGCCTCTCCTCCGGCCAACAAGCATTGCAGGGTGTGCGCTGCCAGCAGCATGGCTGTGGCTGCCTTCTCCTCTTTAAAATGACTTGCTCTCTCCCTTGTGCGAGGAGGCCTTTTCATACATCTGCATACACTTTCATCCACCGCACCATTAGGCCAACCTCTTCCCCTCTCCCTCTCCATACACAATATCTCTTCTCATTGAGAAGAGACACACCATGGGCAGGAGAAAACCCACAGTGGTCTCACACCACCACTGCGAGTTCCACCACCGCCCAGCTCTTTCGTGAGCAGGTGGGCGTGGTGGTTTCACCCTTTTGATTCACTGCAGTTCCATTGCCAGAGCTTCAAGATTTCAAGCTTAGAAGCTCCAACAGCACCACACGCAGCCTGCAGCCCAGCTGGCCACCGCGCGCGTGACTACAGGATGTGCACAGCTTCGTCCTGCGCACACAGGTGCTCCACAGTGCACCTGCACAAGCAGAACTGGCCGCTACCGGTCACCCGCTCTGTGCGGCACTGTAGCTACTGTTCATATTTCTCAGCGCAACACTGTAGCCACCGGCTCACTTCTCACTAAGCCAGTGGCACAGTGCTCTCTCTCCTCGCCCGCTACCCGTGTCAACCGGTCGCTCGCACTGGCCCGCACTCGCCCGCGCATGCCCGCACCCGCCCGCAGGGCTGTGCACTGGGCTATGCTCACCTGCACCCGCCCGCGCACGAAGAAAGCGTAGGGGCTCCCCCCAGCGCACCGCGCATGCTCTCCCTCCTACACCCGCGCCTCCTCACGCATCAGACGACGGGGCAGCGTAGCAGACGGCTTATCTACTGCGCTCCCCTCCTCCGCCAGCACACACACACATCCACTTGTACACACACACTCGTACACTCACACACACACTGGTACACACTCACACACACCCTCATACACGCGCACACACACACACACATATATATCCATTCACATATATACATAAATATATATATATACATACATAGTTATTTACACACACACACACATATATACACACAAACATATATATATACATATATATAAATATATACACATATCTATATACATATACAACTATATATATACCTATATAGTTATAGATATATACATATATATACATATATATTGGTACATATACATCCACCTACCATCTATATATGCCTCACAACCACCACCATACTCCTGTGCACTCGTCCCTCCACCGCACATTATATCGCGGGAATATCTGCACCAGTTGCTGATATTCCCCGGTATTTGCGCAAAGCAACCACTTCCACACACTCCCACACATCCGCTCACACTTCACGCGGCACTCAGTCTTGTTGGTTGCATCTTATTAGACGTGGATCAACTTGACACTGTGCTACATTCCATTCCACTTCCACCTCCACCCCTATATATAATATATAACTATATACATATATATATATTCTGTATCTACTATATATCTATACATATACCAAGCTAAGTATTTCTTTCTTGTCTAGCAACCTCCCTTATTTTCATTTATATGTTATTTCTTGCTATTAAAAAGATAAAAAAAAGAGTAAAAGAGAAAAGATAATTCTTGTCTTGCAGGTACTTGATCGTGCGAATAATAAGATCAATTTCTAAGAACCCCAAGTTGGCTACAAGCCAAGAACCATTTGGCTCAAGGCCAAGGACTTGATTTTGGGGGTGTACCTCAAGGACAACATTATCACCAACAAAAATCTTAAAATAGAAAAAAACCAAAAACATAATAAACGCAAGGAAGAGATACGTTTTAGGAAAGGCGTAGAAACTCCTTGACCTTTAAATTCCCGCCTCCCTGAGATCGACCTTGGGCCTAAAAGCGACCAAGATAAAATCAAGTAGGCTAGGTTAAAAATTTTGTGAAGCTAGTTAGACTCGATTTAGGTCAACTCACTATACTAATTTCAATGATAATATCACCATATTAATAAAACCTATTTGAGTCTCGTCACTCTTTTGGGCCCTTGCTCCCTCTCCATGAGGCATTGACCCCTTGTGCTTTAGGTCGTCCAGAGTTGTTACCCGCAAGGCCCAAGGGCTTTCCATCCCAGCCCAATGTTGGGTTTTCGATGTTTGGTCGGGGGAAGGCGATGGTGCCTTTGTGGTTACCTCTGTCGTATCTTCCTTATCACTTACCATTTGAGGGTAAGGAGAATATAGGTGCACTATGTGTGAAAGCAAAGGGAGAGATGTGATTTGGGCGTTGGACGATGTAGTTGACTAATCCAAGGTGGTTGTGGTTAGCGGGCACGAGAGCTACAAGCAGGTTTTTGGTGTCGACGCATCCCACGAAATTTCAGAGGTTCGTTTGGATGCTTTTGAACAGACAAGCTTATGGATGGAGAATATGGTGTTGGAGTTGCTTTTGTCTAGCCTTAAGTGGGTATCTTTACCACATTCGCCCACCAACTTGCAAAATGTTTATCGAAATTGCCTCCGGATGCATGTATTCTTATTTTCGGCAGTAGCCTTCCTCATACCTTTCGAGTTTTAGTTTGTTTACTCAACCGTTTGTAGGTTGAGGTGATAGGGAAAGACGTCCTTGACAATGGTGTTTTGTCTATGACCCCGAGTATCAGGTTTGGGTGGTGCTCCTCCCTTATTGTCGAGTAACTGGCGTCGTAGGTGGGTGCATCTTATTGGGATGCTTGGGTCCTTCGTGCTGAACTTGACGAGGTGATGGTTGCTCAAGAGAAGACTAAGGAGGAGAGGGATGCCTTAGAGAGTCAGGATGGGGTATAATTTGCTTTCATACAAGGAGCCCTTGCCAAATCAAAGCAGGAAGTTTCTCTCTATTGGGGTCGATTGGTTAACACTCGGGTAGCATATTTTGAGTTGAGCTATCTCTTGAAACGCTGTTCATTGATGGTAACATCATCATCCTCTATATCTAACTTAATTTGGCTAAGTTCTAAGGTTAAATTCACCTAATTAATCATTAAAAAGGTATAACTGAAGAAGATTAAGAATTGGAGGGCATGAATCAAAAATTGGTTAATTCTGTTATTTTAATAGCAAATACAAATGTAGATTAACCTAAGGGTAAACTTATACTTAATTAAATGTTAACTAAGCTCAAATTTCCAATAAGTGAGCACACACTAATTTATTCAAGAATTTTATGAAATAAAAGTCAAATTACAATTAATAAAATCCTAATTTCGGCCTCACTTTAATTTAAAAGGTTTTGATGGAAATAAATGTAATCTAAACCTTTTAAAAATCATTGAAAAATATTCTATAAAGTTTAGAATATTCAATTTTACAAAATGAGTCTAAATTAACCTAAAATGAAGACTAAGGCTGGTATTTAATACATTTTAGGTTAAATTGTAAATTAACTAATTAAACTTATCAAAACCCAAAATTGATGTCACCATTAGATTCTTTAGATCCAATTAATCTTTATCTTAACCTACTTTGGATAATGGCCCTTAATTTTTGAATCTTTTCCATTTAGGTCTAAAATTGTATCTTTTTGGACCTTTGTTGACGTCATGATGACATCAGCGTCATCTTCAACCTCTACTACCTCCACCTTGCGAAGCTTGCGTCAAATGCCTTGTTTGGAGGGTTGTATCTTCCTATCCTTGTGGTGAAATCGAACCAAATTTGGAGGATATCTTTCCCGATCATAGGTCTTCAATTTGAAGTTCTTTTTGGTTGTAATTACCACTTATAGAGCTTGCAATCCGCATCCAAAGATGGTACGAAATCACACAATTTGCGACTTTGGAAAGGTTGTAAATC
Source organism: Thalassia testudinum (assembly GCA_037157565.1). NCBI lineage: Eukaryota > Viridiplantae > Streptophyta > Magnoliopsida > Alismatales > Hydrocharitaceae > Thalassia > Thalassia testudinum. The sequence continues at coordinate 17,022,327 of JAZHRO010000026.1, read as the reverse complement.
CTCTTTAATCCTCACAACCGACCATCTATATAGATTCGTCGTCCTCCACTGAGTGTGGTTTGAAAATTTTGCTGTGAAATCTCTTCTTTTTTCCTCCTTATCGTGCCATTGTTAAGCACCTTGGAGCTTCTTGACCTCGCTTCTTCTCCACGCCTTGCCATCAATTGAGGATGCGGATCAACTCCCTCATCATCATTGTGCTTCTTGCCAACGAAGGCGATTTTTCTCACTCATTCTTTGCTCCAACTCCTTCATCGGACCCCCCTTCTTCCTCATGTCTAGTCGGCCAACGCCGGACACCCTCCTTTGTCTCCTTCATCTCTTACGTGTCTCACGTTCTCCCCCTCCCTTCACAATTTAGTTTAGGCTATTTAGATCTAGGTTTAGTCCCTAAAACCACCCCGACACCCATCATCTTCTCCACTACTGGCGTACTTGCCAGCAATCTCCTCCTCCTCGCTCCATGCCACTACGCTTACCACCAACCACCTCCGAAGCTCCACCACGTCGCCATGAACAAAAGCCCCCAATTTATTGGGGGTTTCGAAGTGTCCTCATCCCTCCGGACACCTCCTCCGACCGATGCCCTTCACGACTCCGGTACATCATCTTTGATGCCCCACGCCTAATTACACCGCGACCAACTTCACCGAGGTCTAGTGGAGCCACTCAGCTACTCATCTGAGACCGGGGATCATACCTTCGCCGAGCCAACCATCGTTGGAAGCCACCATCTTCTCCACTGCCATTCACTATCCACGCCATTTTTGATCGACGATCAGACCCCCCCACCCAATCAGCAGTACCTCACTGATCATTCTTAGCCAACGCTAACACCATCCAACAACTAGAGTGTGCGGTCGATGTCCCTTCGGCAAGCCTCCGACAAGTCTTGTCAGTTAAGAAGAAGAGGGGCGGGGACTAAATCGCAAACTTGCAGGGACTAATTTGGAAATTCGCAGGTGTCTGATTGGGGATTAATTTGTAATTCAGATTGCTCGATTGGGGATTAAATTTTATTATTGAATTCCTTGTGGATTATTGCATTATTATGATACAACATTATTGTTATGGATTGTTTAAGTGCTTAATCTCATTGATTTTCATTTTATTTAATTAAGCATTTAGTAGCTAGAGAGGTCCGCAAGTGCAACAAATTAAATCGTGCAATAAATTTCTCATTGATTTGCTTACATACTTGACTCCATATTGGTGGGTTGCAGAGCTTGCGTGGTTATTATTTAATAATCTATTCTCATAGTCCCCAGTCAATATTTTCTTAATTTTATAGAGCTAGAATGCCTGCAATTGAAAGTCAAACTGCCTACATCTATTTCTTGAGTTGAAATGTGGTTTTCGCGTATTTCTTTGCTCCTAGTGAACGACCTCAGAATATGCTCTGTTTCAAGAAATTACAAAGTTTAAAAGTTGATTTGCATGATTCAACTATACTACGATGTGCTTTTAACGAATCTCATTTCATGCACGTCAGTCACTAATGAGCGGGTTTTTTCAAGGAAAAGTTAGGGTTTTGATAAACCCCGTCATCGTAGTCGCAGAACTCGCTATCAAATAAAATTTACCGAAACTCGAAAGGGAGGCCCGTGTCGAACATGGGGAGGCGATGTTTATTTCTTGAAATCCGCATTTCAATTTGTTTCTTTTTGGTGTTTTTAGGTTTTATTATTTTTTTGGTATTTTAGGAGAATGGTAAAATCACTTGCAATAAAAGGAATAGAGAGATGAACCATAATTTGATTGCTTGAAGCGAAATAATGTTTATTACAATAACAATAAACTATACAAACTAAAAGAGATTAGGGTGAGAGGAAATCTCCCAAAGCATGTTTGGCGAGATGACGGTGCTTAGCGGCAGCTTGGATGGAGGAGAGATGTTGGATGTCGGGGCTGAGGCACAGGACGAACCTGGGTAGAGGAAAGCTTCACCAAGTTGGGAATGGGGATGAGGAGGTGGAGGTAATCGTCTACCTGAATGGAGGTGAGGGGATAGCTCTAGGGTTCCCTATGAAGGTGGTGAGAGGATGGTTGAATATTTGGTGTAGGGATAGGACTCTACACTAATAAGGAGACTTTGGAGCTTGGGAATAGAGCTCTTGGGAGCTTAGTAGGTTTCTTGGAGCATTGGAGTAGGTGGGAGTAGCATAGGTAGAGATGAGGGCAAATGGTGAGGTGTAGGTGAGTTTATATAGTGGTGGAGGAAAAGCTTCCCGTGCATGGGCAATTAGTGACGTCCATAAACGTTGCTAAAAGCTCACCGCAGACGTTGTTGGAGATCGCATGTAGCGTTCCTGGAGCGCGCTATGTGCTGCCGTGTCTTGCACATGCGCTGGCTCTACGTGCGTTGCTGTGCGCTGTGCTACACTAGCGCGGTGCGCTACCACTGTCGATGCCTTGTGGCAATTGAAGGATTGGGGGGGGTCTGTGGGTCTCGAACTGGCGCCCTTCCTTTGGGAGTGGATGCCTTAACCAATGCACCATGCCTACGAGAGTATTGAGAAGAAGGGTTGCTAAAGCGTGATGGAGGCGGCCTCTCAGCCGTTGGATTTTCATCCAACGGCTTAGATCTCATGTTGGAAGGCCTTTGGAGGGACGTCGGGAGACCTTGGGTGGTCTGGATGGTGCCACGTGGCACCATCTGGACCATTCACCTTTCCTTGCTTTTAAAGGATGCCTCGATGCTTGGATCGAGATGCTTTTCCCGTTGCCGGACTGCGATCGTCGTTACACATTCATCTGTAGGGTCGGATTTTACATTTGAAGCTTTGCAATGTCGCGCCCTGTTCCCTGGCCACTATAATGCATGGATTACTATACAATTTATAGACATTACACTAAATGCAATATGATGAATGCTATGCAATATTTATACTATGCAATGCTAAGCTTAGGGACTGTCATATGTAGGCATTTTATCATGAATACATGCGTGTTTATCTGTCATTGAGCTAGAGGGTCTTTGAAACTACGAGAGGTTATTGAGGGCCTATTGTATCAATGCCAAGCTCGTAGGGCTTTGCATGAGAGGATTTGCATTAACCTCTCAAATGCTGCAAAGGTGGCTCAGCGGAGAGCAATAAGGCCAAGGAGGTGATGTGTATGCATCTAATTAGCCTAAAAATATTTATTTATGCATGTTCCTAGTGTCATAGAAGCATCAGGCATTTTACATATTGCATAACATGCATCATTCTGCATTTAGATTAGTTTGTACAAATTATAGGTTAATTTTCTCTTTTTGTGACTAGGGGACAGGGTGATATCATTTCGGGGCCTCAGATTGAAGTTCCAACCATATAAATCTGATCAGGGTGACGATCGGAGTCCAACGCCATCGAGATCCCCCCGATCGGGCCTCCGTAGCATCAGATGCAGTCCAAGAAAGATCAGAGGCCAAGAGTCAAGGTGGTGTAAAATATATACCTCAGATGAAAAATCCAACCACACAAACGGGTTCGGATCGACGATTGCAGCCAATGGCGTGAAAATCTACAGCAAAAGAAAATGGATAGCCCAGATGGTGCCACATGACACCATCCAAGCCGCCCACGGTCACTGCAGCCTCCATCAACATCAGCTCCATCTCTACCATCGAATCATCATCCAATGGTGGAGAGTGCTTGTGTGTAAATTCAAGATCTCGACCATCTGCACCCGCAGCGTAGTGGTTGAGTGCTATATCAGAGCGCGGGGGTCAAGCGTTTGAATCCTTGCGCACCTCAAATCAGGCGCTGTTATGACTCGATCCCAGATCCCTACAGGACCCGAGATCGGCTCGCCTCGACTAATCCCAAGACCTAGTCATCCAACGAGAAATAACCAAAAGCAGAAAATATTCCACAACCACAAGTACAATGTAACTAAGCAGAAAATAATACAAAGACAGTAAATGAAATAGAATGAAATGTCCCATAACATTACAGGCCATGACAACTACAACAGCAGAAAGTAAAGTGGAAATATAACAAAAATAGTATTACATGTAATGAAAACTCACTATTACAACAAAAGAACATGTTGGAACAGAAAACGACAATAGCTAAGGCTGAGCTCGACTGGGCCCAGCTCCCTCTGCAGCCGGTGGTGCTGGCTGCTTAACTCCCTGACTTGAACAAGGTTATAAAATTCCATAGTCAGCTAATGCTGAGTAGAGTGGTAACTAAACCATTTACATGCAATTAACTTAAGACAGGCAACTAATTTATTATTCAATTCCATTTAGCTCAACTAAGTGGTTCTAATTTGTTTATTCTCTTAAGAATCTGGTCATTTCTTGATCTTGATTGTCCCTCAAGAGGACGATCTTGATTGCAGTCTTTCTCGTGATGTAGGATGTACACGTGGTGCTCTCCTGGCCGGGAGAGTCCCCTGTGGTAGTCCTACACCCAGTCAACCACCCCGAGGTCACGGTCGCGACGTAGTGGTGACTACGGCACACACGATAAGTGCATGGGTAGCTACCCCGCACTGGCTCGTGGTCAGTCATTTCCACTAATGGGTACACCCAAAGGTACAGTACGAAATAGTACAGGGCCTTACCCTCTCAGAACAGGGGTCTCTTCCCTCAGAACAGAATAGGGGTCTCGCCCCTCCACAGTCCGCGTACCCTCTTTGGACTATCCCGATTTGCCCAGTGGGCCTAACAAGAGTCGATGTAGGGTGGCTAGTCCTAACCCTGGGCCTCGTGGGGTAGCAAACCTCGGTACCACGTACACGAGGGCCAAACAGAAGTCGGTGTAGAGTGACTAGTCCTAACCCCGGGTCTCAACCTAAAGGGGCGGCTAGCTCCCCTCTACATTAAAGGGACAGTTGCTCTCCTTGGTACCATGTACACAAGGGCCAGCTAACTTCCCATCTACTTACAAGGTTCTTTCTGTATACAGGAGTTCTACTCCTAGTTTCCCTGTAGGGTTCATGCTAGTATTTGTTTCATTTCATTTCTCAACATGCATAATTCATTGTTCATCTTCTGATTCTCATTCATATAACAGGTAGCTTGTATTTTTACAACTGAAGGAGCATCACATCAACTATTTAACACTTGCTAGCAATTAGGGTTTAACATGCATCTCAAGTAAACAGTTTAGCTCAAGCAATATTCATTCGTTTCTGCCCTAGGGTTTATTTCACATCCTAGGGTTCAATCAAGTTGTTCTAAACATGTACTTCATTATTTAAATCTTAAAGTAAACCACTCTACCGGGAAACACGGGAGGAATGGGGGCTTGAACCGCAGGTCATGTCGTCTCCGCGGGCCCCGAACATGCTACAGGCTGGAGACCTATACCAGCGACCAAATCACAACAGACGAGTTCAATACAGTACATAATTGACATTAACACGTAGAGAAACTCTAGTGGAAAACAACGGTACTTCGGTTGCGGAAATCCGATTCCATTTAGGCCCTAAATGACTCAAAAATGCACATACTGTCTAAAATCAGACGTCTAGGACTAGACCCAACATCTTAAACGAGCTCAGAACCTCACCTTGCTTCCTTGAGGCTTCCTTAGACGTCCGAACCCCCTTTACAACCATTTGAGGGTGATCCCAAATGTTGGATAGTCCCTCCGATCGTCTGGGGTTGCCGTCAGACGTCTGGTACCATCTCCAGATGTCCTAAGGTGCCTAGAAGGGCATGCTTGCTCTCCTTTCCAAGGCTAGTACTTGCATACACACTTGCGGGTTAAAACCTTCGACAGCGCAACATTACGTACGTAACGTATGTGCATGCATGCGTGTTCAAGACACTTACCTCGGCACTCCATGAGTTTTCAGACGTCCAGCCTTAGCTCTGGACGTTTGCTGCCTGCTTCAGATGTCTAGCAGATTCTCAAGACATCTGATACTGGAAAAATCCAGTATCTAGGAACTCCTTACATGACTCGTCTTCCTCGCACCTCCACCCGCAGCACGGCAGCAGCAGTTCCAATAGTTGCAGAGGGTCGAGAGGCTCTCTCCATGAGCCTCTCCTCCTCATGTGCATGCTCGCCTCCTCCCGCACGAGCTCCTTAGAGCTCCCGCGACTCTTCCCCTCGCAACTTCGAGTGCTCGCCGATGCACCCGCGGCAAGGTGCTCCCTACGCATGCGAGCACTCCTGCTAGATTCCGTCTGCCACGCACCCAAGCTCCCCGAGCTTCCTCCTCTCTCCCATGCTCACACTCTCACCCTTTCTCCTTCTTCTCCTCGTCTCGTCCCTCTCCTTCCTCTCCACTCGCTGCGGTAGGGGGGAGGGGAAGAAGATGGCCGCCGGCAGGGGGAAGGAGATGAAGGTGGTGGTGTGGAGATGGAGTGGGGTGAAGGGGTTAAATAGAAGGAGTGGGTTAGGGTTTTGGGGGAAAGGAGGTGGTGTGCATGAGTGGGTGTGTGAGGAGAGAGAGAGAGGGAGGGGAAAAATAGCATGACACCCCCTCGCAAACTCTCATCTTCCCGAAGAAACCGCACACTCAACTCAAAGAGTCAAAGTTTTCACGTTTACATCCCTAACTTTTCAGAAAATTCCCAACGATCCTTGGAAGGGTCATTTCAGGCACGTGGGCTCGCATGGCTAAATTTGGTCATCGGTTACGCATCGAGAGGAGATGGAAGTGCTACGTGGTGTTGGAACCTTGTTCCACATCTTGTTTTGGTGTTAACAAAATTATTATAGATTAATGTTTGCAATTAAGTGTTTTTCAGATTTAGGTGAAGATTAAGGCAAACATTGAACTATGGCAAGGAGGCATGATGATGAGGAGGAGAAGATCATCTTCGACCTTTAGATTTTTTAGATTAGATTTTTTTTTTTATAGAATGTATATCTCTTAACAAAGAATCAACTTAGATAGTAAAATTAATTAGAGATAAGCTAGGATTTATACTACGATTATTTTCAAAGAATGTAATTAATTAGTATTACACTTAGAAACAGGTACTTGTCAACAAAATTTGGTACTGTTCATTGGTATCGGTATATGCAAGGCACAGGTTTAAGCCTATGTCTCAAACTGTGAACAACAAGTACCGGTGCTAATCAAGAGTACCGGTATCTGATGGTCATAGTTTGAAGACTCAGTTTTGGCTTAGACCTTACAAGTATCAATACCTATGATGAGTACCGGTAAAGGTAGGTCACAGTGCCTAGTGAGTCTCAAACCTGGGAGTCATAAGTACTAGTGCCCATGATGAGTACCAGTACCAGGACTCTTGTGTACTGACTGCAGAAAATCTGTAAGCAGCTAGTACTGATACCTGTATTTCAATACCGGTACCAGTTAGCTGTTGGCTTAAATCTGAACAACTAGAAAATTTATTTTGGCAATATGAATGTTTGGATTTAAACCCCACCGTCTAATAGACATATTACTAGGATCCTAACTCTATAAAAAGACCCTAGGACTCTTAGTTTGCACACAAGAAACACAAGAAACAGAGGAGAAAATCCTAGAGCTAGATTTTCATAGTTCCACCATATTTTGAAGAGAAGTTATTTAATGCTCTCAATCTCTCTACAATTTGCAAACACATTGACGTGTTTTTTTTCACATATCTACGAAACGATTCATGTCCTTCCAAGGTTCTCAAAATTTTTATTTAATCATTGTTGAGAGGCTTAGGTATTTTTTTGTAAAATTTTTACTTGTCTTACACCAGTTCTCATTTTATACTTGAGCTTTTGCTCGTTGGGATGTAACAAATCCGTTTCATGTACTTGGGTTGAGGTAACTTGTTAATTACCTCATTTAGTAAATTTATTCCATTGGGGTTGAGGGAATTGGGTTAAAAATCCTAAGCTGGGAGGCTTAGGTAGTGGAGTACCCAAGTGAGTAGGGAACAACTATACATTTTGTGTCATTTGTAGTTTGATTACTATTTGTGCAAATCTTTTTGTTATTACTAATATTTTGTTTGAGTGTTTGTGCACGTAGAATAGTGTGTTTCAAGATCCTACACGTGATGCAATGGGAGCGATGCGATGAGGCATGCGTGATCTGACACGTTAAGCCACGCGCAAATGCACGCGTGCGGGTGCGATCTGAATGTTTAAGGTGAGCATTGATCCTAGTCGTTCGATTGAGATCAGATGCCTCACAGTCCACGCCCGTTAACAGTCACATTCGCCTTTAGTAACGCTTACATGCGTCACTAAAGTTTGTGTATTAATATTAAGCCTTTAGAAAAGACTCTTTTGCCCCTATTTCTACATCTATAAAAGGCCTACCCCTCCTACACATTTCACCATCCCTTCCTTCATCTCTCTCCCTCTCTAAGAGCTAAGAACTCAAGTTCTAAAGCTCACTCTAGTGTTCCCAAGCCACAGGAAGCTCCATTTGAGTTAAAAATCAAAATTTTCCACTTCTCACCCCCTTCGCGGAGCTCTCACTAGCCGTCCTTTCACCCTCGTTCTGGAAGCGGATCCCGCGATGTCGATGCCCTACCTCATCATCGGTTCTTCCAGATTCACCCTTCGTCTTTTCTCTTCTTCTTCTAGGTGTCATTCGTCTAGCTCGTCCTCCAAGCAGCCATTAAGGAGGATAACTTTTCACCCCCTTATCCTTTTATCGCTTTCTAGAGTAGATTTCCTGCTTTCTAGTTGTAGAAATTAGTTGTAATGACATTGTCCTTATTATAAAAAGTCATTCTCTCTCTCTAGCTCTATTGTTTATATTACAAGTAGATTAGCTGTTTATACTCGTTGTGAATGTCCCCTTTATAAACAAAATTACAAAAAAATATAATTGCAAATTTAGAATTGTCGTAGCCTCCCCGTGTTCGACCTGGGACTCACTTTGTGTTTCGGTAAAATTATTTGATTGATGGATTTTTACGCACTCCAACGATGGGTTTTTCAATCCAAATCTTTTAGTGTATGAAATTCCATTCATTAAGAGGCAACTTCCCACCTTGAGGGGAGAATTGAGCTACTGAAGAAGGATTTTGAGATGGCTATGGCCCTGAGAGATGTATGGTGGAAGGAGACTAATTGACTTTAAGAGTGAAGCACAAGAAGGACTCCATCCGGACATGGAGTTTTTTGTCACTAACCCCTTAATGGAGAAACATCGCTCAAGACTAGGGGAGGAGCTCAGCAAACACGTCTTGGTGGTTGTTTAGTCCGTCCTAGAAGGTGGCCTTAGTTCCAAGGAGGACATTCTCTCTTGATCTATGCATGACCTCAACCAGGTTCACGCTCAACAAGTTCGATCTGGGCAAAATGAGGTTTGTCGCTGTTACGACCCAGTTCCCGAATCCCTATAGGACACGAGACCGGACCGACTCGACTGATCTCAAGACCCAGTCGTCCAACGAGAAAGTAACCAAAAAGCAGGAAAGTAAACCACATTCACTATACTAAGCAACTAACAGTAACAAAAGTACAGCAGCAAAGAAGTAAAACTGCTATAGTACACACCACCACAACGGTGGAAAAGTAAACGGGTACACGAATATAATGTACAAAATGTAAGAGTGCAGAAGTGCAATAAACTACTCACTACAACAGAAAAGGAGTACAACAAGAAGCTACAACTACTGGGCTCTACTGGGCCTGATAGCGAAAATACGCGGTTTGTTAAAATACGTCGTTGTAACGCGTAAATCCGCTTTCGCTCTTAAATTTATAATCCTAGATAGGGAAGTATCTAGGGTCGTCCAAGGAGGCAATATGGTTGCAAAATTGATTTTCTTGCTTGGAATATATCTCAACTTTCTTTTGGTAATTTTCAATATACCATTTTTTTTTGTTTTTGAACTAAGGCAACATGCGAAATTATGGCGGGAAAAGTGTTTACACTTCCAATTAAGTAAACTACTCTAAAGTGGCAAGTAGAGCCTCTCCCTAAGCTCACTCTAAGCAAGTGGAGGCCTAGAATAATTAGGGAGAGGAAGTGAAGAATGCTGAAAATAAGCAAATAGAAATGCAAACAAGATATGCGAAGAAGGCAACTAGATAATTGATAAAGTGTTTAACAAAAATGCCTAGTAGAGGAATGCTTCTACTACTAGATAATTGAAATAAAGAAAGAAAACACAAATCCTCTAAATAGATGGTGAAGAAGAGGGCTTCTTGCTCCAAGGTTGGTGGCTCCCAAGCTTGAAAAGAATCCTTCAACTCCTTCCTTGCAGTACTCCGCCAAAGTGATGACCTCCAAGGCAAGCCCTAAGGGGGCGTGCCCTAAGTTTCTCTCCAAGGGTGGACGTCCACCCTAAGCTTTTCTCCTTTGCCTGGCCGTCCTCCTTGAAGTGGGAGAGTCCTCCTCCTTGGCGTGGCTCAAGTTGAAGAGAGTGGGGAGAAGAAGGCACCAAAAGGGTTGGTGATGTGTGATAACGATGGCTTCGAGAGATAACCGGGTTTTATTGTTATCTCGTTGTAATATAGCCGGTTATTGCCATCATTTCAAATATATAAATTTTTACTCGGAAAATAAAAGAGTTCCCGAGGTCGAACTCAGGGAGCAAACTGTATTTTAGAGATATACATGTTTCTTTTACAAAAATAAACAAAGAGAGAGAAAGAATGTGGTGTCTTTTTTTTTCTCTTTGTTTCTCCTCGTCTCAGATCTTTTTCTTCTTAGTTCTGCAGAGGTGATCTTCTTTCTTTCTTCAGACCTCCTTCTTCCTTCTTTGTTCTTCAGATCTCCTTCTTTCTTCTTAGTTCTGCAGAGGTGATCTTCTTTCTTTCTTCAGATCTCCTTCTCTTTTCTTTTCCCTTCAGGCCGTCGTCTGATTTCCAAATCAGACGACTTAAACTTCCAGTTGCTACAGTGTCTTCCTCAGCTTCCTTCTTCTTCACCTGTTCCTGCACACTTCAGAGCTTACGTCAGAGAACAAAACCTACTCTACCCTCTCCCCCCCGCGTCTCTCTCTCTCTGAAACCACTCTTGGGAAAGCTCTCCCAGAGTTGCCGGGTAATCGGGTTCGGGTCACGCCCGGGTCCAGGCCCACCGGCGTGCGTGGTGGGCGAGGAGTGCAGGTCAGTCTAAGTCGGGTCGGGTCGGGTCAGGTCCGCGGGGCGTGAGCGCGGACGAGACCGGGTAACCGGGCGGGTGAAGGGGACCTCACCCCGTGTGCTGAGGCAGTAAGCCTCCAGCACTTTTGCGTCTTATATCGCTGCGCCTCTTCGGACTTTTTCGAGGTGGGACTAAATGTCCCACCTCAATTGCGCGCCCGCAGCGGGGAAAGCAGCGGGAGATCGCGGCGGAGGTTCGGTGAGGGTCGGCGAGGTGTGTGAGGCTGTGGAACGATGGGAGCATCTCGCCGGAGGGTGGCCGGAGACGAAGGGGGTGACGATGGTCAGGGTCGGTCGAGGGCTTAATTGAATAAATTGAAGGCGGGGAAAGAAAGAGGAGAAAAAGGGGAGTAGTTCTAGCTTACTTGCAGGGACGAAGGGGGAGGAACAGGGCGACAGTCGTATCGACTGTCGCCGGAGAAGACGATGCTCAGGGAAAGGGGCGGCGGCGAGTAGAGAGCCGGAGAGACGCCAGCTGGGTGCGGCGTGGCGCGGGAAGAGCAGGGGAGGAAGTCTCTGCTGCTGGTATTGCGGCAGAGCGAAGAGGAGAAGGGGGAGGAACCGCCGGAGCTGGTGAGCGTCTGCCGGAGAGAGAAGAGAGGAAAGTTGGGGGTTTTCTCCGTCAGACCCGAGCTGCCCCGGTCGGTGGAGCAACAGGGGGTATTTATAGGGATCAAACAGGGAGGAAGGCGGAGGGAGACGACGTGTCTCCCTCGCCGGAGGATGGCCGAAAACAAGAACCCATACCGTCCGTGCGTTCGCACGGCCGGTATGGTGGGTTATAACGACCAGGGGGGTGTCCCTGCGACGGCTGACGACGCAGGGCACCCCCGGTTTACTTGCCAGGTCCCCCCCCTCACCCTGCGCGGCGCCATGCTCCGCGCAAGGTCGCCGGAGCATGGTGCTGGCAGGTTTTGCAGGGGGGACCTGATCGCAAAGAACGAAGGAGAGTTAGGGGCCAAAATGCGAGGGTTCAAAAGTTGAGGGCCAAAGAGTAAATATATGAGGACCAAAGTGTAAAGTCGGTCAAGGAGGTTTCTTCTTAGGCTCAAGTTTTTATACATGACTAATTAGGACCTAAGGAATCTGATGGTGAATTTCATTTCTATATTAAACCTTGTTTGACCGGTCAATTTACGCAAAAACCCAAATTAAGTTATTAATTGGGCATGGTTCTCAATGTAGGTCAAAATTGGGTTCTGAAGGCCAAATTGAAGGTTCTAAACCCTAGAGATTATTTTTCTATGAATTTTAGAGGGTTTATTCTATTTTTACTTTGCCTCGAACCTTGTGAATTGAAGTGGGTTGTTTTAGGGTTACAGATTATCATTTAGTTTCTTGGAATTGCTGTAGCCCTTGCTAGATCATTTCATCCCACTTTTATTCTTATTAAGTTGCTTTGACCTGTGTTTGGGCCATGAATTACCCTGTATGTAGATTATACTGGTAAAATTGCATTTTTACCCCTTATGACTTGTTTTCTCCTTAAACTCAGAATTCTCTGAGTTAAGCCTTTCCTTGAGTTATGTAGGAGCTTTTATCCTTTGTATTGGGTCAAAATGAGCTAGTTATGGCTCATGATGAGGTTCTCATCATACCCCCATGCCTAGCTTTTGCTAGTCCCTTAGCAAAAACTTAAGGTTTCAACCCTTGTTCTAGACCATGAAGTTTTTAATAGTTTTAGATAAGTGCCTTTTTTATTTGAGCATAGATTAGGTTAGAATGCTGACCATAGGCCTAAAAGGTACTCTAGTACCAATCAAGATCCAAATCTGTCTAGCCTTAGCTTCAGTCTTTAGCAAAGGTTTTTAAGGTCCACAAGAACTAACCTAGGGTTTATTGGACTTTGTGGTTAAAGCACCCGTGTTTGAAATGATTTTAGCCCTGGCTCAGTTCGCAGTGCGTTTTGTAAGAGAGATAGAAAGTTTTTCTGTTTGGAGAGTTTTCTCTCTCTTTTTCTTTTTAGTTCTAGCCTAGGATTGGCTTTTCAACACGGTCTGTATCAGATTCCTTGCTCCCATCATCAATCCTCAAGGGTTCCTGGCGATCGATGCTTCGAGATAGCACCGCCCATGGCAACCCCCGGAACCCTGGCTATTGAGATTTCGAGATAATCCCATCCATGATGTTCCGTGGCCGAATCCAGACCCTGGCAATTGACACTTCGAGATAATGCCATCCATGGAATCTGAACCAGCAGAGTGCTTACATGCCCCCAGTAGGATATGTAAATATCCTAGGAGACAAGCACCGAGGAGATGATATTTTGTTACGCATCTTCGAGGGGATTTCCCGCCTCTCCGCGCTGGGAACTCGTCCAAATCAACTTGTGTTGATCGGCCGCTCCTATTCTAGGTGTTCTTTTCAGAATTTTACGACGCTTCTGCGTGATTCTGATTTTTACGCTTACTGAACCAGGCTGTGTGTGAGGTTAGGGTGCTTAGGTTACCGAGTCCCATAAACCAAAAATTAGTTAACGAGGCCGAATACTCCCTAAGCCTTAGACCTAATACTTCAGCTTTTCATTTTCCTCAACCTGTTGAGGAGTGTCCAGATCTTAATGGGTACTAAGAGTCTATTCAAGAATGCCTAAGGTTTGCATTCTTTACTAATCTCTTTGTGCACTTTTCTTGAATGAGGTCTAGAACTTAGGTTAATTCCTTAGTTCCTTACTAATGACTATCACTTTTTCTCATAATTTCGTGCTCCTTTTTCATTTTGTTTCTCTTCTCCTTCACAAAATTTCCTTCTCCTCTTTTCCTCTTATTCCTTTTCGAAATTTTTTTTTTTTTTTTAATTTTTATGTTGTTTTTGGCATATGTGAATTTTTTTGTTTGAAACCTTTTCTTACAAGTTTTGCACTTTCATACCCCCCCATGCCTAAGATTTGCAATGTCCTCATTGTAACCTAGGGGGTCTTAGTTCATTCCTTAAGACAGAAATTTGGATGAGTGGATGGGTCGGGTTGAATTTTTTTTTTTTTTTTTTTTGCGGACGATTTCAAATCCCAGATGCAAGCATCTGAGTTGGGGTCAGCTGTCTACAAGGGTGAACTTCGAGTGCTAAAAGGTGTCAGAACAAGTTTCAGGTTTTCAAAGAGAATGACGGGCTGCCTCCCGTTAAGCGCTGAGTTTTACGCCATCGGCTGGGCGCAATAAGCTCAAGGGGAAAGGAGGATATAAGATGCCTCAGCCAAATCAGTGGAAGTTACATCGATGAACGGCTTGAGTCTCTGACCGTTCACGATGAAAGGTTCAGAATCGTGGCTGAGTGGACTGATTTCGATTGCTCCATTTCCAAAAACCTGTCGGACCAAATATGTTCTGACCCACTTAGATCTCAGTTTTCCTGGGAAGAGTTTGAGTCGGGTATCAAAGAGTAGGACCTTTTGACCAGGATGAAAGATCTTTCTCGAGATGTGTTTGTCGTGGAAGGCTTTAATCCGCTCCTTGTAGATTTGCGAGTTCTCGTACGCGTCTATGCGTAATTCATCGATCTCGCTGATTTGGAGTTTTCTGTGGGTCCCAGCCTTGGAAAGATCTAGATTACAGTTCCGTACTGCCCAATAGGCTTTATGCTCCAGTTCTACGGGAAGGTGGCATGCCTTTCAGTACACCAGTCTAAAGGGAGACATGCCCAATTGGGTCTTGTGGGCGGTCCTATAGGCCCACAATGCTTCCGGAAGTCGGGACGACCAGTCCTTCCTATCAGGTCGAACAGTGACTTGCAGGATTTTCTTGATCTCCCGATTAGACAGCTCAGCTAGACCATTAGTTTGGGGGTGGTAAGGAGTAGAGATTCGGTGAGACACCCCGTATTTGGTCATCAGTGATCTAAACTGAGCATTTGTGAAATGGGTCCCCCCATCAGAGATTATTGCACGAGGAATCCCGAACCTTGAGAAAATGTGTTGATGAATGAATTTGAGAACGATTTTGTGATCACAGGTTCGGGTTGGTATGGCTTCGATCCATTTGGACACGTAGTCCACAGCCAACAGAATGTATTCGAAACCATCCAAAACAGGAAAGGGGCCCATAAAATCAATCCCCCAAACATCAAAGATTTCGCATACTAGAATCGGTTGCATAGGCATCATGTCGCGATGGCTCATGTTGCCCAAAGTCTGGCAACGACTGCATGCCTTGCAGTGATTGTATGCGTCTTTGAACAGTGTGGGCCAGTAAAAGCCGCACTGGAGGACTTTTGATGCGATTTTATGCCCGGCAAAATGGCCACCGCATGCCTGGTCATGGCAGAAAGAGAGGATATTGTTGACTTCCCCTTCCGGGACACATCTTCGGATGATCTGATCGGCACCTATGCGGAAGAGGTACGGGTCTTCCCAAATGTAATACTTGGCATCGGAGCGTAATTTGTCTTTCTTGGCCTTCGGCCAATCGGATGGGATCTGATGAGATGCCAAGTAATTTACTATATTAGCAAACCATGGAAGGCTAGTACCAATAGTCAGCAGGTGCTCATCGGGAAAATGCTCAGTGATGGGTCCGGAAGGGTCAATTATTTCAGAAGGAAGACGGGACAAGTGATCAGCTACCACGTTTTGCTTTCCCGCTTTGTCGCGAATCTCAAGGTCAAATTCTTGCAACAGCAAGATCCATCGGATTAATCGAGGTTTCGCATCCTTCTTTGCAAGGAGATGCCTCACAGCTGTGTGATCCGAGTATATGATGACACGGGAACCCAGAAGGTATGATCTGAACTTTTCTAGGGCAAATACTACAGCTAGCAGCTCTTTCTCAGTAACCGTATAGTTACGCTGAGCCTCATCGAGTGTTTTGCTAGCGTAGTAAATGACCACAGGTTTCTTGTCAATTTTCTGTCCCAAAACCGCTCCTACAGCGAAGTCGGATGCATCACACATGATCTCAAAGGGTTGAGACCAATCAGGGGACTGTAGGATCGGGGCTTGGGTGACTCGGTCACGCAGGATTTCAAATGCTTGAGTGCATTCCTTGGACATTTCGAAGGGAACATCCTTGGAGAGAAGAGTGGTCAGGGGGCGTGCGATTTTTGAAAAATCAGGGATAAATCGTCGATAAAAATCGACATGCCTTAAAAAGGATCGGATGTCCCTGATCGAGCTAGGCATAGGAAGGTGAGAAATCAGATTAACCTTAGCTCGATCCACTTGGATACCTTTCTCCGAAATTGAGTGTCCCAGGACAATTCCCTCAGGCACCATGAAATGGCTCTTTTCCCAGGAAAGAACCAAATTCACATCGATGCACCGCCTGAGTATTTGGACCAAGTGTTGGAGGCAATCGTCGAATGATGCTCCGAAAACTGAAAAGTCATCCATGAAGACTTCCAGATAATCACCTACCATATCTGAGAATATGGCAAGCATGCATCGCTGAAAAGTAGCGGGTGCATTGCAAAGACCGAAAGGTATCCTTCGGAAAGCGTATGTTCCGAAGGGGCAGGTGAACGTGGTCTTTTCTTGGTCCTCAGGATGGATTTCCACCTGGTTATAACCGGAGTACCCGTCAAGAAAGCAGAAGAACCTATTTCCTTCTAGTTTTTCGAGAATTTGATGAATGAAGGGTAGTGGGAAATGATCCTTCTTCGTGGAGGAATTGAGTCGACAGTAATCTATACAGACTCTCCACGAGTTGGCTAATCGGGTAGGAATGATTTCTCCGGTCTCAGTCGTTATAGTGGTGAGTCCTGCCTTCTTGGGCACGACCTGAATTGGGCTCACCCAACGACTATCGGAGATCGGGTAGATGATTCCGGCATCTAACCATTTGATGATCTCCTTTTTCACGACCTCCTGCAGATTGGGGTTTAAGCGTCTCTGCATTTCACGAGAAGGTCGTGTGCCCTCTTCTGAATAGATATGATGAGTACAATAAGAGGGACTTATTCCAGTCAGATCATCGAGAGTCCATCCGATGGCTCTGCGATGTTGCTGGAGGACAATAATCAGACGGGATTCCTGTTCAGGACTGAGGTTGGAATTGATAATCACAGGAAAGGTCTGATTAGAACCCAAAAATACGTATTTCAAGTGAGCGGGAAGGGGTTTCAGTTCGAGGATGGGGTTTTCAGCAGCAGCGGGTGGTTCAGTATAGATGTGAGGTTCAAGGGTGGGAGTTACTGGGTTGTTCATATCTGGATTCAACTCCTCTGTTTGCGGGTCAAGATCCTTCTGTGGTTGATGAGGCATAATCGAGTCATTCTGGAGGTGTGATTCATCAACCAAAGTCTTGATGTCACAAATTTGTTCGATGACGCCGCAATTAATTCCTTGTTGGGCCTTAAATATATCAATTTTCAATGTTTGATCTCCAAACTTAAGCTCTATTTGGCCCTTCTCACAGCTGATGTTGGCTCTAGCAGTAGCCAAGAAAGGTCTCCCTAGAATGATTGGTGTATCCCTAGGGTTCTCAGGTGCATCCATATCTAAGACTATAAAGTCCACTGGAAAATAGAAATCCCGTACTCTCACGATAACATCTTCGAGAATCCCTTTTGGTGACTTTATAGATCGATCTGCTAATTGTAATGTCACCTCGGTTGGTTTCAGCTCAGATTCTTCTAGATGGTCAAGTAAGGATGTGGGTATCAGGTTTATGGATGCACCCAAGTCTAACAATGCTCTATCAAATTGGGTACCACCTATCTTACAGGAAATCAGGGGAGTTCCAGGATCTTTTGCCTTAGGTGGGAGTCTACTAAGGATTACAGAGCTGGCTTGCTCTGACAGAACAATTGGGCTCCCTCCCTTGGTTCGCGGCTTACGCTGGGGTGTACATATATTCTTTAGAAATCGTGCGTAAGCTGGTACGTGGCGGATTGCATCCATCAAGGGGATGTTTATGTGGACCTGCTCAAAGAGCTTGACCAGGTCCTCCTCAGGGGCCACGGGTTTGGTGGTCTTCTTTCCCTTGGTCAGGGCCTCGGGAAACGGGATCTTGGTTGGTTCTTCTAGGATAGGTCCAGGTTGTGGATCTGGAGCAGCGGTACCTTGGATAACTATCCTAGGGTCATGGTTATCAGGCTGGGAGTGGTTTGGATAATGCGGGTCTTGAGTTGTCTTACCACTACGTGTTGTTACAGAATTTAATCCGGCCTGATTTTGGTTTGGGTTTGGTAGGAGGGGTGGCTGCTGCTGAAATCCCGCATAAGAAGTTGAGGCTTCCATCTCGTCTGGAGATGGAGCAGTAGGAGCCTGATAAATCCATTGGGCGTGGCCTAAATTTGGATTCATAACGCGCTTCTGGGTTGGCACGTTATTTGGGTTAGGAAGAGGTTGGGAAGGGAGTGTGCCTGGTTGGCGAGAATTTGCCAACTGGGCCAGTTGAGTTTTAACTTCTGTAAGCTCGTCCTTGTGCTGTTTCTGAATAGCCGCATTCGTTTTTTGAATGTCAGCCAGAGTCTGAAGGATTAAGGACATTTGATCTTGATTTAGCCCTGATGGATAAGTAGGGTTGGGCCGAGGCTGAGGCGGCTGGTAGTGACGAGAGGGCTGTGGGCAGGACTGAAAAGGTGGTCTTTGGGTTTGGGAATTTCCCGCCCACTGAAAATTGGGATGGTTTCGCCATCCAGGGTTGTAAGTGTTGGAGAATGGGTCATTCTGGATGGCGTTGAGGTCCTCGCAGGTCTGAAGAACCTCCTGAGAATCAGGGAAAGGAGGAATGGAGTTCCCCCAGCTGGTGTAGAAAGGATCGGATGATCTTCCAGTCCAAGAATCAGATGGGGATGGATATGGATCCATCCCAGGGGAAGATCGGTGGAGGATGTTTTGCACAGTCTCCTATGTGGAAGGAGGTTGTGCAAAGGAGTTACGCGCGGAGGTGGCTCGCTGCAAGTGCTGAGTCAGCTCATCCACCTTCTTTTCAATAATTGAGACCTTGTCCAATCGACTGGCCATTAATTCCAGGTCGACTGATGCGGACAGGCCCTGCGTCTCATGTGCTCCCTTAAGATTCGTCGCTGCGCGGGTATTCGTCCTGTCGAATAATCCCATGGAGTCATTGTTGATGGAGTTCTCGCACATGTTTTCGAGAATCTCCCATACGGTGTCTTCATGTTGACCCATGATGTTTCCTCCGCAAGTTGCATTGACGAAAAGGCGGATGTCCTCACGGAGTCCCTGGTAAAAAGATTGGACTTGTTCCCATTTAGGAACTCCGTGATGGGGGCACTTCCTCATGAGATCCTGAAAACGATCCCATGCCTCATGAAGAGGTTCTCCTGATTGTTGAGTGAAGTGTGTAATCTGATGGCGCAAGGCGTTGGTCCGACCAACGGGAAAGAACTTTTTCAAAAACTCGGATTGAAGTTCTTCCCAAGTGTTGATCGGCCGGGTCTGAGTTTGATACCAATGGGCGGCCTTGTCCATAAGAGAAAAGGAGAACATCTTCATGAGAAGAATATCCCGATTTTGCGCATCTGATCCAAAAGTGTGGGCCAGATGCTTTAGCTGTTTGATGTGCTGGAAGGGATTTTCAGAATTAAGCCCATGGAATTTAGGTATAGCATGAATCATGTTGGGCTTTAGTTCGGAATCAGGTCCTCCAGTCGGGATTCTGACTCGAGGCTCAATGGCCACCGCAGCAGGATTGTAGTGGTCCCGCATCATAGGACGCTGTGGTGGGTGCACGAAGTTTTGGAAGAGGTCATTGAGTCGCTGGAGCTGGTGTTCCAGATTATTTTCTTCCTCAACTGGCTGAGCCATGATGGGGGAAGAAGAAGAACTTGGTTTTGAATCAGAAGAGAGAATAATGTGAGGGTGTTTCTGCACAAACACGGGCGTCGAGGCTTGGCCTTGACGAGAGTGAATTTCTAAAGGAGGTCTTAAGGGTGGTCTTAGAGACCTCCTTCCGTACATGCACAGTTGGAAGAGGTAAGTTTAGAAGCTGCTGGACCCAATCAAGGCACCCAAAAATGTGTTGGGTGACTATAGAGGTGCGGGGCAGATGGACCCCTTGATCAGAAAGATCGTCCACCTGAGAATTACCTGGGCAGCCAGAGAGGGAGAGTCCCGCGAAGACCCCTACACGGTAGAGCGTCCCCACGGGTTACAGGGTTTCCCCCACCCGACCTCTCTTGTCACTGCGGGTCCAGGTAGACCAGAATGGGGATCTTGACCTCTTAAGTCTACCAATTTTAGCTTAATGATCAGGGTGCTTAAAGTTACACTTGAACTCTTAGGTATTTTGAGTGAGAAAGTGACCTAATTTTAAGGTTGGTTGACCCAAGGAGTCAACTTCACCTCTTGTTCCTTTGAGAGCTTTTTGGGTCCTTTCTTTTAGGGTTCAAGTGTTTAGAGAGCCAATTGTTTTAGGTTTCCTTTGAATAGGTATTTTCAGACAAGGGCTTGGGCACACTTCATTTGGTTTTCTCAATTCTTGCTTACGGAGTGTGTCTCTAAATCCCTAGTGTTGGATCCTAGGTTGGCTCTACTTGGTCTAGTTAATTCTTTGTTGGGTAATTAGGGCTCAAGCAAGAATGTGTTAGCCCTTAAATACCCTTAATAGTGTGTAGGAATAATGAGTTGAAAACATGCAACTTTTATGGTTACTAAGTATGGAAGACAGGTTAGCCCTATATTGCTTGTTCTTTTCTTTCTTTTGGGTTTTAGGGGTTAATAGCGAGAGGAAAGAAATTTACCTGTCCTCGGAGTGGTTGTTGTGCGGTTGCTTGTCTTCTTGATTTCCTGTAGTTTTCTGCACAAAAGAGAGGAGATTATTAGAAATTAAAAAGAAACAGGAATGTTTACCTCTAGCATAGCCGTTGCTCCCCGGCAACAGCGCCAAATTGATAACGATGGCTTCGAGAGATAACCGGGTTTTATTGTTATCTCGTTGTAGTATAGCCGGTTATTGCCATCATTTCAAATATATAAATTTTTACTCGGAAAATAAAAGAGTTCCCGAGGTCGAACTCAGGGAGCAAACTGTATTTTAGAGATATACATGTTTCTTTTACAAAAATAAACAAAGAGAGAGAAAGAATGTGGTGTCTTTTTTTTTCTCTTTGTTTCTCCTCGTCTCAGATCTTTTTCTTCTTAGTTCTGCAGAGGTGATCTTCTTTCTTTCTTCAGACCTCCTTCTTCCTTCTTTGTTCTTCAGATCTCCTTCTTTCTTCTTAGTTCTACAGAGGTGATCTTCTTTCTTTCTTCAGATCTCCTTCTCTTTTCTTTTCCCTTCAGGCCGTCGTCTGATTTCCAAATCAGACGACTTAAACTGCCAGTTGCTACAGTGTCTTCCTCAGCTTCCTTCTTCTTCACCTGTTCCTGCACACTTCAGAGCTTACGTCAGAGAACAAAACCTACTCTACCCTCTCCCCCCCGCGTCTCTCTCTCTGAAACCACTCTTGGGAAAGCTCTCCCAGAGCTGCCGGGTAATCGGGTTCGGGTCACGCCCGGGTCCAGGCCCACCGGCGTGCGTGGTGGGCGAGGAGTGCAGGTCAGTCTAAGTCGGGTCGGGTCGGGTCAGGTCCGCGGGGCGTGAGCGCGGACGAGACCGGGTAACCGGGCGGGTGAAGGGGACCTCACCCCGTGTGCTGAGGCAGTAAGCCTCCAGCACTTTTGCGTCTTATATCGCTGCGCCTCTTCGGACTTTTCCGAGGTGGGACTAAATGTCCCACCTCAATTGCGCGCCCGCAGCGGGGAAAGCAGCGGGAGATCGCGGCATCACGCGAAGCCTTCTGCCTTAGCTGCGAGCCTGGTGTTTTGTCGAAACGCCTCGCAAGGCCTGGGAGTCGAATCTGGGCGTGGCGCTGAGCGTGGTGCGCCTGTAGCTGCAGGCGGAAGCAGCTCCTTCTGCACGGCAATGGCGGCGGAGGTCGGGTGGCCTGTTCACAGAAAAACGGCCTCTCGGCCTAATCAGAAAGTGCCGGGAGCTTCGCCAGGGTGCGGCGAAGCTCGTGTGGGTGGTGGCGAGGCGCGGGGCGGCGTGCAAGGGCTGCCCTAGGTCGGACTGTGGGTCGGAGGATGGGTTTGTTGGGGGAAGCGTTACGGAGGTGTGGAGTGGCAGTGAAGGGGTGGGGGGTGCTCAGTGTGATGAGGCGGAGGTTCGGTGAGGGTCGGCGAGGTGTGTGAGGCTGTGGAACGATGGGAGCATCTCGCCGGAGGGTGGCCGGAGACGAAGGGGGTGACGATGGTCAGGGTCGGTCGAGGGCTTAATTGAATAAATTGAAGGCGGGGAAAGAAAGAGGAGAAAAAGGGGAGTAGTTCTAGCTTACTTGCAGGGACGAAGGGGGAGGAACAGGGCGACAGTCGTATCGACTGTCGCCGGAGAAGACGATGCTCAGGGAAAGGGGCGGCGGCAAGCAGAGAGCCGGAGAGACGCCAGCTGGGTGCGGCGTGGCGCGGGAAGAGCAGGGGAGGAAGTCTCTGCTGCTGGTATTGCGGCAGAGCGAAGAGGAGAAGGGGGAGGAACCGCCGGAGCTGGTGAGCGTCTGCCGGAGAGAGAAGAGAGGAAAGTTGGGGGTTTTCTCCGTCAGACCCGAGCTGCCCCGGTCGGTGGAGCAACGGGGGGTATTTATAGGGATCAAACAGGGAGGAAGGCGGAGGGAGACGACGTGTCTCCCTCGCCGGAGGATGGCCGGAAACAAGAACCCATACCGTCCGTGCGTTCGCACGGCCGGTATGGTGGGTTATAACGACCAGGGGGGTGTCCCTGCGACGGCTGACGACGCAGGGCACCCCCGGTTTACTTGCCAGGTCCCCCCCTCACCCTGCCCGGCGCCATGCTCCGCGCAAGGTCGCCGGAGCATGGTGCTGGCAGGTTTTGCAGGGGGGACCTGATCGCAAAGAACGAAGGAGAGTTAGGGGCCAAAATGCGAGGGTTCAAAAGTTGAGGGCCAAAGAGTAAATATATGAGGACCAAAGTGTAAAGTCGGTCAAGGAGGTTTCTTCTTAGGCTCAAGTTTTTATACATGACTAATTAGGACCTAAGGAATCTGATGGTGAATTTCATTTCTATATTAAACCTTGTTTGACCGGTCAATTTACGCAAAAACCCAAATTAAGTTATTAATTGGGCATGGTTCTTAATGTAGGTCAAGATTGGGTTCTGAAGGCCAAATTGAAGGTTCTAAACCCTAGAGATTATTTTCTATGAATTTTAGAGGGTTTATTCTATTTTTACTTTGCCTCGAACCTTGTGAATTGAAGTGGGTTGTTTTAGGGTTACAGATTATCATTTAGTTTCTTGGAATTGCTGTAGCCCTTGCTAGATCATTTCATCCCACTTTTATTCTTATTAAGTTGCTTTGACCTGTGTTTGGGCCATGAATTACCCTGTATGTAGATTATACTGGTAAAATTGCATTTTTACCCCTTATGACTTGTTTTCTCCTTAAACTCAGAATTCTCTGAGTTAAGCCTTTCCTTGAGTTATGTAGGAGCTTTTATCCTTTATATTGGGTCAAAATGAGCTAGTTATGGCTCATGATGAGGTTCTCATCAATGTGCCCCTTTAATCTCCTTCTCTACTCCTTCTTCTTGGCCGTAGGTATAGGTGGTTTAGGTAGAAAATATACTAAGGGAGGATGCCCCAAAATGGTGGTAGGTGGTGGCTTTTTATAGAATAGGATGGGGGGTTAAGGTGCCCCTTGAAATGGAGGGCTAGGATGGAAGGATGAGGGTGGTTGGTGATCCTATGGCTAGGGTGAGTTGGCGCCAACCCAAGGGGTGTTAAAGGGGGTGGTTATGGTGGTGTTGGTGTCTTTTGGTGGTGGAGAGACACCCCCATGTTGGCACCAACATGGGGTCTTCTAGAAGGGGAGTTAGGTGGATGGTGGAGATGGATTCAAGGGGGATTGTGTGGTGGAGATGAGGGGGGATTTTGGAGGGAAAAGTGGCGCCATTAAGGAGTGGTTATGGGTAGTTTTTGGTGCCACTTTTAGGTGTCTTTTGGAGGTGGTGGGTAGGTTAGGTTGGTGCCAAGTGGGTTAGCTTATGTGGAGCTTAGGTGGAGCTAGTTGGGTGGAGTTGGTAGGTTGGTTTTTGGGGTGGTACAAGCCAAGGACATTGGAGCATAGTTAAGCTAAGCTAAGCTAAGCTAGCTTAGCTAATGGAGGAGTAGAGGAGAAGATGTTGGAGCTAGGGTTTGGAGGAAGGAGCTGAGGAGAAGAAGTCTGGAGTTGGAGCTGGAGCTGGCTGCTGCTGAAGAGGCTGGCATGGGGCTACTCTAGCTGGCTTAGCTTGCTAGTTCTTTGCTAGTTGCTAAGCCAAGCTAAAGTGAGCTAGCTTCTACCAAAATGAGCTGAGGTGAGCTAGGTCTGGTGCTCCCAGGGAGAATCAAGCTGGTTGAGGCAGCTAAGGTAGCTTAGCTCAACTGAGTTGAGCTAAGCTGAGTCCCCGGGAGCTGGACTTGAGCTTCCTGAGCTGAGATGAATTCTTCTTCAGCTGGCTGGAGTTGAGTGGAGCTGAATGTAGCTGGATCTGAGCTGGGGTGAACTCCTGTCAACTCAGCTGAGCTAGCTAGAGCTCCCTGTGAACTAGTGGGAGCTGAGATGAGCTAGACTCAGCTAAGTTGAGCTGGATCTAAGCTGACTTGAGCTAGGGTGAGCTAAGATGAACTCTCTTGAGCTGCCATCCAGCTGAGATTAGTTGAATGGAGCTGGGATGAGCTAACCCTAGTTCAAGTAAGCTAGGTTCCAGTTGCGGTGAGCTTGATCAAGCTGAGGTGAGTTGGATCAAGCTGAGGTGAGCTGGATTAGGCTGAGTTCCAGCTAGTCTGGGCTTCTCCTTCACCATTTGCCTTCTTGAGTGCTAGGGTTTTAGGGATCTATGCATCTGTACATCCCTAACACTCACAAAAACACATTAAAACGACAATAAAAAATGCAATGCATGCCTATCCTAATTTATGCCTAAATGCAGCCCAAAAACCCATTTGCGGAGTAAAATCCTAAGAGCTAGGTTAGTTTTAAAGCATAAAAATGATGATAAACTGGCGTTTATCAGGGCCTAGCACCCTCTGCAGCCGTAGGCTCTGGCTACTCAACACCTGGACCTGAAAAGGGGTTATGAGTATAAAACGTCAGCGAACGCTGAGTAGAGTGGCAACCAACTAACTAAAGCAGTAAAGGTGGACAGGTAGCTTTTGTTTTTCAATTACTTTCTTTAACTAATAATTCTTTTTCACCACTTGGTTTATTTATCAGGTCTCTTTCCTGATCTCGAATGTTCCTTATGGGAATGATCTTGATTGCAGTCTTTTCCGAAGAGTAGAAGGCACACGTGGTGCTCTCTTGTCCAGGAGAGTTCCCCGTGGTGATCCTACACCCAATCAACCACCCCAAGGTCACAGACAGAAGTAACGGTGACTACGGTACGCGTGATAAGCGCACGAGTAGCTACCCTACACTGGCACGCGGTTAGTCATTTCCGTTAGTGGGTGCGCCCAAAGCATAGCACGGAACCAGTATAGGGCATAGCCCTCTCAATAACAGGGGTCTAGCCCCTAAGAACCAAACAGGGGTCTCGCCGCTCCACAGTTCGTGCACCCTCACCTGACTACCCTGGTTTGCCTAGTGGACCTAACAAGTCGGTGTAGGGCGGCTAGCTGAACCTCGGGCCCCGTGGGGTGGCTAGCTCTCTCCCTACACTAGTAGCTCTCCCCGGTACAGTGTACACGAGGGCCAAGAAGTCTGTACAGAGTGGCCAATCCTAACCCCAAGTCCCAACCCAAGGGTGGCTAGCTCCGCTCTACACTAAACAGGGGGACAACTGGTCTCCTTGGTACTCCGTACTCAAGGGCCAACTCACTTCCTCACTCACATTTCCAGTTCCATTCCATTTATTTCCAGGAGCTCTACTCCTAATTCCCTATAGGGTTCATGCTCATATTCCTCAAGCCATTCCATACTAGGTTTCATCATTTCTATTTCCATTCTCAGGTTATGCACATGCAAATTGTAATTCTATCATTCACATTTCCATATTCAGGTTATTCACAGGTGGCTCGTGTTTCCAACATTCATCTTTCCATTTCCAAATTATATACATGCAGCTCATATTATGTCATTTCACTTGTGCGACAGGAAAGTTACATTCAACAGTTAACTAGCACAAATGCTACATATTCCGCAGGCAACTGTTATTCATTTACAGGCAATTGTTATCATTCTATCTACTCATTCAAGACTGCAATTCGTACAGAGATTCCAGTATTTCTAATCCTAGGATTCATGCCATATCCTAGGTTCTAATCATTCATTCCACACATGCATTTAGGTTGTAATTAAATTAAGGGGAAGCCACTCTACCAGTAAACCCAGGAGTAGTGGGGGCTCGAACGGCAGGTCCACGTGCTTCAGCAAGCCCGAACCCGCAACGGAATGAGGTCCTATCACAAGGATCAATCACAAGAGAATACTCAGAATAGTATAGAAAGTATTCCAACAAGTAGGGGAATTCATACGGGAAACATCGGTATCTTAATTGCTAAAAACGGACCTCAAACGTACCCTAAACGGGTCAAAAACAGTGTTCCTGATTCAAATCAGACGTCTGGAACAACTTCCAGACGTCTTAAAAGTGTCCAGTGCCATACCTCAACTCCTGCGCCACTCTTCAGATGTCCAGGAACTCCGCTGGATCATCTGGACCCAGTTCCAGACGTTCGACCACCTCTCCGGATGTCTGGAAGCTCTTCCCATCGTCTGGTATGTCGCCCAGACATTCGAAATGCGTGGGAGGGTGTGTCCCGTGCCTTCCCGAAGCGAAGCCTGCACGAAATCCACTAAATCTCCTAAAAAAGGCATGCAACAGTGCCTCAGCGGAGAGGCCTGCATGGCCGTATCTGCAAAGAAGACGTACCTTTGCGAAGTCTACTCCTCAGTCATCTGGAACCTCCTCCAGATGTCGACTACGTCGTCTGGACGTTGGTCCAGATGTCTGATTCTGGGGAAAACCCAGAACCAGAACTTGCTTCCGCCCTCTCGTGCCGCGCATAGGCTCGCCGCGCCCTCTCGCCTGCTGCTCCGGCTGTAGTAGTGTCGAGGAGGACCTCCCCGACGCACTCCTCCACCTTGCGCATGCACTGCTCCGGCCATGAGCTCACCGGCGAGCTCCCATGCAAGCTCACAAGCTAAACTCCTCTCCCTCTCACGCTACTCCTCTCCTTCTCATGCCACTCCCTCGCTCTCACTGCTCTGCTGCTCTCGCTGGGGGGAAAGGAGGAAGGTGGCTGGGAAGTGGGGTGAAAAGAGGGAGAGGAGGGGGGCTTTATAAGGGTGAGGGCTTAGGGTTTCGTCGGGGGTGGAAGGAGAGAGAAGAAGAAGGAAAACGAGGGAAGTGTACTGTCTGCGCGCATCACGCACGCAGACGCGAGGTCGTACTAAAAAATTTTGATTTCCAGAATCTGGGAAGGTGTCCAGATGTTTGACCAAACGTCTGACCCACAGTCCAGACGTCTTAAAAGGCTCTAACAACACGGGTCTTAACAGTCGCCTCGTCAAGTCACTATCAAAGGGTAGGTAGGCTCTGTGTTCTTACTCCTGGAGGGTAGGTAGGCTTTTCGCTATCTTAGCTTTTGTTGTTTAGCTTTTTGTTTTTCTGTCTCCTCTATTGGGCATCATTCTTAATCTTTTGTAATGAAAGTTGCTTTATTCCCAGCACTTGAGTTTTTCCCTGATTGTTGTGATGTGCTTTTAGGGTATTTCCTATTTCAATCTAGTAGATTTTAAGCCTTTTGTGTGTGAGATAGGGTCATGGTTAGGCTGGTGATAAGGTGTGGCTCATCATAGCTAAAATGCCCAAATTAAGCTAAAACTAGGTTAAGCACTACTGAATTAACACATGAAATTGGTTAAGTGTGGGAAATAGTGAAAAAGACCTAAAACATCAAATCTATGTTAAAAAATGCGAAATTAGGTCATTAAATGAGATATTCTATTCATTAATATAAAATGTTGATCCAATTGCAAATTGAATACATATTTGAGTCCAAAAGTTCAAATCAAAAGTATAATTAACTGTAGGGGCATCTTTGCAAATCCTAGTGATGAGCGCGGAGCGCAGTTGCTTAATTATGCCATTGTAGTATGCGTTCATGACGTCGATTTTAATTTAGAATGTGGAGTTGGTGAGTCCAAGTGTCGAACACAAGGAGGCGTAAAATCGGATTATTTTGTTGCTTTAGTTGTCATAGGAATGGGTGGTTTGCTTGCTTGCGAGAAAACGTGCGCGAGAGAGAGAGAGAGTAGGGTTATAGATCGTGTTTAAAACATGAAAATCATTAAGAGGATGTGAGCTACAATATATGAAACTTTCATCAATATATAGCATGCAATTAGAGTTTGTTTACAACTACAATAAAAGATGAAAGCTTAAACAAGCACGATGTAAACTAAAGTAAAGAGAGAGTGTGAGAAGGAGTCAAGGTAGCCACGGTGGTGGAGGGAGGCTCTGTCGGCAGCTTGACAACTTCGAGGTGGGTATGGAGTATTTGGTGGAGCTAGAAGGCTAGAGTAGTATGGAAGGTGTGTGTTTTGAATGCCCTTGAATGGGGTGGTTGGGAGGGTTTATATAGACAAGAGGGGTTTCCAAACTAAGTAAGGGTTTTAGCAATGTCCGGGACGACGCTAAACCCATTCCAGAAACATCGGTGAAGCCCCTCGCCCGCCGGTCCAAGTGCGCGTGCGTTCTTCCTTTGCCCACACGATCCGTGTGCGCGCAATGTGAGCTGTCCGGTGGATGATTGGACGGTCGAGAGTGTGCGTGGGAGCATGCTATGGATCGTGCCTTGAGCGTGTGTGGGCGATGGCGCGCATCCAGAGCACCACGTAGCCTCCATCCGCACCGCTTGGCATCGATCAAACGGTCTGAATTCCCCGTGGTGCATGCTTGGATGCGATTTGAGGTGCGACGGGAGTCGAACGCTCGCCTCTCACTTGCGAGGGCGAGGCGCTACCGCTACACTACCTTCGTGCTTATTCGTGGAGACAAGATCAGGTGCGGGCGTCAGTGACTGTTGGATGGAGATCCAACAGTTAGATCTTCATGCTGAAGGGGTTGGGCACGGTGGATGCGGTGTTGAGCACACGGAATCTCAGCCGTCCGATCCTTGGATCGGATAACTTAAAATGGTTCTTTGTGATGAGTGCGAGGGTGCTACGTGGGTGAGGGTGCAGTGGAGAGTGCTACGTGAGTGAGGGTGCAGTGGAGAGTGCCACGTGGCCGCTTGTGGGTCGTTCATCATCAAATCAACGGCCAGAACTTCTTCGGCTGGTTGAGGGAGCTCCAGATGTCGGATTTAAGTGATTTCAAGTCCGTTGGACTCCATTCGTCAATCTGAATCCATCCGTGCAGTCCAATTGCTCGTATGAGGCATGTTTCAATATGCACTTGTACATATGGCCATTAAACATTGATTTATAAGCAATCTTAATTTGCAATGCATGCAGTGCTCCCATGCCCATCATGGTATGTTATCAGTGTGCATATATCCCCAAAACTAACCCTAGTTGATGGAATTATCATCATTGAATGTAGAGTTATCACCTAGGGATTGGTCTGTTAACCTTCTTCACCACTTATGGGCCTCACCACAAAACCTCTACCCCTTCGCCTATAAGGGCCTTCGCGCAAAAGCGCCTATAGAGCTATTGCTGCGCCGTTCTACTGTAGCTGCGAAGAACATGGCCAATCGCAACCGTTCGTTCCTTGATCCCATGATCTGATGGCCATCAACAATTCGAAGCTTTGCGTGCTTTGGCACGTGTAGTCACCACCTTGCCTAGATCTCATCCAACGACTAAGTTTTGATTTGGACTTCACGTGCCCTCGCTAGCCCATCCCCACCATCGATGCCCTAGGTGTGTGATTGCACCTCCATGGTGACTACAATCACTATCTTGGCTACTTAAGCCCCTACCCAACTCCCTGCACGCAGCAATCACCTCCCCTCCTACTTTCTTGAGGTGATCCCTTCATCCTCTCCAACTCTCCTAACCTCTTCATTCGCCACATCTGTGACATAGGTGTGGTTTTTTTACCTCCAATTCCTCCTCACCACTAGGGGTGACGTACACCTGAGGATGACCCTGGAGCTCCTTTTGTAGGGGTGCTCACGAGTTGGGTTGGGTCGAGTTAGGAGTCAACCCAAACCCAACCCATAGTTTTTGGGTTGGGATTTTTCCAACCCAACCCAACCCATAAAAATTGGGTTGGGTTGGGTCGGGTTGAGTAGGTTGTTGATTAGTCAAAGGACTCAAAACTTATGTTTATCTCCTACACATTTTCTATGTCTTTCATACTTAATAACAAAATATTTTAAACTTATAAATAACTTATATCTTCTAAAAAGGAGAATAAAATAGATAAAAATAAAAAAAACTTGATAGTTGTATAATAGCAATTGTCTCTTTCCTGTAAAAAAGTAAACACATATTACAAGATATGTAATTTTTTTCATAGATGTAGGCATTCAAAATAAAGAATTAGATGAGAATCAAAATAATTTCTTACTAGTAAGGGAAAAATTAGAGATGTATGTGTGGATGTCTTTTAATTTTGTCTAAACAAAGAATTAGATGAGAACCTAAATAATGATGTCTACTTTAAGCATCAAAGTTTAAATGCCTACGTCAAAGTTTCAAATAATTTAAGCTAAGTTAAGGGAAGGCAGAGGGGGAGAAGAATGGCCAAGAGAGGGTGTGGTTGCTATTGGCTATAGTGAAGGAGGATAACCGGTGAGGGGGTGATAGATTGTGTGGTGATGGTGGTGGTGGTAGCGACTTTAGTGATAGACTGGGAGAAGGGGAAGGTAGAGAGAATGATAGATGGTTGGTGAGGGGTGGTGGGTTGTGTGGTGGTGGATCGGTGGTAGTGGGCTAGCAGCTCTGACAGTAGGCTCAGGTTGGGCAGAGGGAAGACAGTAACAACAATTGATAGCCAGTGAGGGGGTGGTGGGCTGCGTAGTGATGGTGGTAGTGGCGATGGCAGTGGCTCTAGTGAAGGGAGGTGGTGGCTATCACTAATGTAGAGGTGGAAGAGAGAAGGGAGGAAGATGCTAACCTCGAGTGGTAATGACAAGTACAATGGCACCAATGAGAAGGGAGCTACGAGAGAGGTTGGTGGTAATGACAAAAGAGGAAACTCGGTTTAATGCTTGTGAGCTAGAGGGAAACTGAAAAAAATGCATGATGGAGAGCACATAGGGAGAGAGAAAAGTGAAATTGAGGGAGTGGTGTGAGTTATTTACGTGGGTTCTTTTTGTCTTCTTTTAAGTTTAAACATGGTAGCTTTTTTTCCTTTAAAATTTTAATGGATACTCTCATTTGTGTGTGTATATCGGGTTGAATCGGGTTGCGGGTTAGGTTGGATTTATTTACTCTCATGTGTGTGTGTATATCGGGTTGAATTGGGTTGCGGGTTAGGTTGAGTTTATTAGACCTTAAACCCAACCCAACCCAATTTTTATTAGGTTGAGAAAATCTCAACCCAACCCAACCCAATCTAAGTTACAACCCAACCCAACCCGACCCGTGTACACCCCTATCCTCTTGTGGGCTCTTCATTCACTGGAGATATCCCCCTTTCTTCCTCCTTTGCCGCCGGTTGAACCCCATTCCTCTTGTTAGATTAGGATTTCCTACTTTCTAGATTAGTCTAGTATTATTAGTATAGTTTAGAGTAGCTTAGGAGTAGATAAGACAGTGAATTCAATGGTTTGATTGTTAGAGTTAGGAGTAGATTAGATTAGGTAGTATTCCACTCACCTACCTCCTCTGATCAATTCTGATCCGGAATTGATCAGAGGAGATGAATTCATCTATTCATCATGTTCATTTAATGTTCTCTTCATATCACTATCACATTCATTGATTTTCCTCGACAATTTATTTCACAATTCGCCCAATAACTGAGAATCACTATGGATCTAAAAGTCAATAGCTTCTAGATCCACAGTGCATTCAATTCCATCTGAGGGTGAATTCATTTATTCCATTAGTTACAAGCACCCTCAATACAGTTTGATTTGTGCTTATTTGGTCATTTGGAACTGATCTAAATTGTTAAGTTGAATGAGGATTTTCTGAAGTAATCATGTGTTGATTGGATTTAAATGATCAATTGAGCTTTCTTAAGTTTGATTGGCTTGATTGCAATGGGCTTAAGCCATTTTAACATGATTTTGATCATTATATGTGCATATGCCCAATTTTAAATTTAATCCTTGATTTCTGGCTTTGTTTGGTAGCTCAAGCCCATGAGAATCAGATGCCCTAATTTAAGGCTTGAGCAATGATCCGATTGATTTTAAAGGATCACCTAGAACACATGCACACCAATTAATGGTGTGCAGATGTTTCAGATGATCAAATCATTTTGGTAGAGCCATAGCAATAGCCCAGTTTGGGCGATATTATTTCCTGGCAAAAGCTTTAAATCTGACATTTGAAGGTCAATTGAGATTTTTGAAGTTTTCTATAGAAATTTTGAGTTGTTGAAAGATGGATTTCCAGTAGGGATTATCAGATATGAATAATAGTTAATGGCTGCTTTGCTTTGTCTATTGAACAAGTTTCTTTGGAGAATTTCAACTCTTCTTTCAAATGAGATGGAATGATTTGCTGAGGTGTATTGATCCTTAGATCTGATTTATTAGACTTGACGATGACCTTCTTGACTTGTTTTTATGATGATTTTAACATGAAGATCTTTTGGATTTCATGCTTGAGTTTTGGGTAGTAACATAGCTGTAGCTCCTAGCGGCTTGTTCTAGGTTCTGAGCAACTCCTGAAGATGGCAGTAGTAGCTGCAATTATTGAGTGTTTAAGTCAATTGAGCAGCTTCCTCAACTTCTTTTGCATTTGAGCAACAATAGCAGTAGCATTGAGCTACTAATTTATAGCAGTAGCAGCAACAGTTGCTACTATGGCTGTCTGTAGCTGCTGAGTTAGTATTCACATGGATTTTTGGATGAACTTGGGAATGAAATTGAGTTGACCTATATTTAGTGTTAGAACCTAATTTTGACAAGCATTCATGTACTGAAAGTATATTTGAATTCAACTTGAATTGCATGTCATCCTATTTAAAATTCTTTGTCAGCTACTTGTGCATGTATAAAACTGTCCAAATGATAATATTAATGAAATCTAAATTGAAAACTTGGTTTAATAGTTCAAAGTTGTTTCAGATAGTGTGCTGAGTGTTTTGAGATGTTTTAACTGCTATCCCAACCACTCAAACTATTTTTAGGGCCTTAGGTTCCCTTTGAAAACTCTCTTGAAGGCCTTACATGTGTCAACTTTGTAAATAAATAAGAAATTTAAAAAAATTCCAAAAAATTAAAATAAACCTGGCTTGGTCAAGATTAGGTATATTTTTAGGTGTATGCCAAGTTTCAAGGCATTTTGAACTCTCGACTTAGTAGAACATAGCAACCGACGGTTCTGTATACCTTGGAACTTAATAAAGAACTAAACTTCAAAAAACACCCAAAAAAACTTTCTCTCTCATATCTTTCTTTCTCTCTCATCCCTTATCTCTACTATATATATAAAACCCATAAAAATCAGAAAATACCCAAACACTCCTAAAAATACCATGTATACTTTGTATATACTTATATATATAACTTAAACTTAAGCTATATGTAAATATTGTATAATATGTACAAAATATCTATAAATAACTTATATATGTATTCTATATAGTAAATTAAGTATTTGGAGTAATTTATTATATATATAACTTTATTGTAATATTAGATATTAATTTATATAACTTAATGTATAATAATTAAGTGAATATACAAACATGTTTATATGTAGATATTTGTATCTCATACTGTACATACGTATTTATTTATATAATATAAATAATATTATACCTGTAATATAATTTAATTATATATTTACAATAAATAATTAGGTTATTAAGTTAAATAGGTAATTTATTAACTTAAAATAAAATAAATTAGTAATTTAAATTAATACTGAGATAACTTATAGTGTATACTTGTAATATATTATACTAAGTATTTTCAACTTATTTATATTATATTTATACTATATTATACTATTTATAGTTTATTTATATGAAAAATCACTTAAAACATGTATTTAAATCTATATAAATTAAAATAAAGCTTATAAAAATACGGAATAAATAATTTATTATGTATATTAATACTTTACTAAGTCAATTTGACAATTAATTAACTAATTTATACTTTAATTAATGAATTAAACTCTAATTTAACTTATATAAATAATAAATTTTTCCTAATTTAATTATATAATAAAATAACTTATTTTTTTAAAGTAACTACATAATTATGTAGCCCTATGTGAGGGATTCACAATCTCATAATTTAATTTTAATTTAGATTAAATTATGGCCCTTAAATCGAGGGCCAAAATCGCTTAATCAATACAGCAATTACGCACCTACAGCGCCAATCAGGCGCTTGTTTTAGCACCATATCGGAAACGGTAGTGCGCCCGCACCACTTTAAATTGTTTTGTCTATTTAAGGCTACTCAGTCGTCAGGTGTCGGGTGCCCACATACACCATCTCCTCTCTCTCTCTATCTGTATATAGCATATGCGATTTAAGTGTGCAGTGCATGGGTCGAGGGTCATGCATTGTGCATGGGCCTATGTGGACCCATTATCGAGAATTGAATTGGACATAATACACCTAATTAAATAACTTGGGTGGCCCTAGTAGATGTCTGGTCTCACCCAGAAATGGATACTGTGTATCCCTCGAAAAGGCAGCCCACCCACTAAACCATTTTTTGAATCGGTTGAGAAGAGAAGAATCGATTTGAACCGACTAAGAGAAGAGGAGAGTGAGGTTGAAAATTCACTGAGTGTTGAAATCATCCCCTGTGCCTTAGTGAGCATGTGTTGTATACCTGTACATATGTGTTGAGTGTGTGAGTTGTGTGTATATATAGATGTATATAAATAATGTATTATAATGCAAATATATTACGTATACTGTAATAGTATAGTACATACGTGAAGTATGTGTAGTGTAACTAAGTTGTTTGAGCTCTTATATGTATATATATAACACTAAAGCTTTAGTGACAGATTCATCCGTTACTGTACATACCTGTATATGTTGGTAAAGATAACTATTTTGCCTTATGTTATGTATATAATTTTACTAAGGTTTGAGCAACACTTATATATGTTTCTGTATATATTATATATGTTGTAGATATTAGTA
Organism: Thalassia testudinum; assembly: GCA_037157565.1. Lineage (NCBI taxonomy): Eukaryota > Viridiplantae > Streptophyta > Magnoliopsida > Alismatales > Hydrocharitaceae > Thalassia > Thalassia testudinum. The sequence goes on along the minus strand of JAZHRO010000026.1, from coordinate 16,987,140 downwards.
TGTTATAATGAGTTAGTATAGTAAATATTATTAACTATATTAGTTGTAAATAATTAATATAGAGTAATACATAATTTTTTATGCTTGTTTGTGTACATTTGTTTTCAAGTATTATAATGTGTTTAATTCACTCTTTTGTACATAATTAATCAAATTCTTTTACTCATTGATTCTTTCATTCATTTTTGTAAATAAAATCAACATTTTTGGAATAAAGAATGTTTTTGGACTTAGAGAGATGTATATCAATAATTGCCTCCTAGTGAACGACCTGGAATAAATCAGTAAAAATTAAGTATATAAATAAAATTGGTGCGACATTTGTTTGTATTTGTGACATATACTACAACAATGACATTTTAAATCCCCTTTTTAGTGCGAATCGATCATCGACAGTCATACTGTTGGCGTTGCTGTCGGGGGCAAAAACCCGTCAACAACGCTTTTTTGTGATTGTTTGACGAATGTCGCAGAAAGTTGAATTAGCTGTGGTGGAAACGGGGGTGGGGGGGCTCTCTGTGGGTGGCCCAACTTACTTGTGTTGGTAGCTTTGGCATATGTTGGGGGCTTATGACTTGGTTTATAGGACTAAGGCCAAGAAGATTGGAATATATATTTGCTGCAGTGGCAACGATGCCTCGCCTTAGTTTTCCATGACTCACCCATAGGTGGCTCGCCATTCTAACGCTTTAAATGGGGGCGAGGTAATCTCGTCCACCCGTTTCTCTCAAGACTCTTGTTCAAGAAGAGAGGTTGCGACCCAAACAGCTCCTTCCTTGTTCACTGTGGGGGTTGAAGGCTTCTTTTAGGAGGTGGACCTTGAACTTGTTGAGTAGTCTGGTAGGCCATAGGTTTGTCTTGGCTTAGGGTTGGTGATGCTTGCAAGGTTGGCCAGGCTGCGTTGACTTGCTACCCGCTTTTGGACAGGCAATTTTGACCTTATACCTAGGGGGCAACTTTTAGATGAATTGCCTTCTTGCATGTGATCATGACCCTGCGCGTTGTCCTAGTGGCATAGGGTGCTCGCGTGGGCAAGGGTTGCTGCTCGCGGTAGGCCTAGAATGGTACTTTCCTTCTCCTTGGCCCTTGCAGCAGCTTCTTGAGTGCAAGGGCCTACAAGATTTGTCTGGTGACTAGGCCCAAGCGTTCTTTTTACCAGAGGAGTCAGGTGGTGGTGGTGACGATCATTGTTGACTGTGCCATGACATTCATCGCTTGGTGTGGTTCTATAAGGCTAGCTTTGAGTCATGGGTGGTCAAGTGCTTGCCTTTCTGGTGCGTGCTACCCTAGGGGTTCTACCGATTCACATTGTGGCTTTCAGCTTCGTTCAAGTGTTACTCAGTGTAACGAACACACGCCCCAGACGTCTTTTAAGACGTCTGGGAGGTGGCCCAGACGTCGTACCAGACGTCTGGGGTCACTTCCAGACGTCTGCGTTTCCAGACGTCTGGAAATCGGTTATCTTTGACACACGCGGGTCGTCTGTGCGCCTGAGCGCGTAGACCCGCATATTCGCTTTTCTTTCCTCCTGCGGCTGCAGATTCCCCTGCCGCGCTCCTTCTCTCTCCTCCTCGCGCGGCCTTAAAAGGCCACGCCTCCCCTCGCTTCCGTCACCACCGTCTCCTTCCTCTTCTCCTTCAGCTCCAGGTGCGCGAGAGCGAGCACGAGGTTGCAGCGGCAGCGGCGGCCGCAGTGAGCGCGGAGGAGGTGCTGCGTACGAGAGCGGCGCTCAACCGTGAGGGCGAGCTCGCCGGGGTTGCCAGGGCCGGTCGGCGGGGAGCGCAGCGGGCGCGGGGCGACGCGGTGGGGACTGCTGCGGTCCGAGCAGCAGGCGCACGAGGTGCGACGAGGCGCGGCGTCGCGAGCGGAGGGCGAGTCGCGGCCTAATTCTGGAAACATTTCCAGAATCAGACGTCTGGGCTGATAGCCAGACGGCGGGGGCGACGTCTGGAAGACCCTCCAGACGTCTGAAAGGTGAGTTCTTCCATCTTCTTCCTTCCTGTCGACTGACCATACTGAGAGAGAGAGTTGGGTGCGCGCAGGCTCGGTGATTCGCCATCCAACGCGAATCAGACGTCTGGCTATAGTACCAGACGGCGGGAGCGACCTCCAGACGTCCGGGGTGACCATCGGACGTCTGGGAACTAGGCCAGACGTCCTCGCAGGCTTCTGGATGTCTGAGAAACCACGCAGAACAAGGTAATTCTCTGATCCACTTTTTAAGACGTCTGGAAGAGGTTCCAGACTTCTGATTTTGCACAGTGTCGTCATTTTTGACTCGTTGAGGGCCCGTTCGGGTTCCGTTTTCTGCGTTTTGAGTTGCGTTCTTTCCGGAATTAAATCCTCTACCCGTCTACAGTAGCTATACACTGTTTTGAGACACTCCTTGTGTTTGATCCTTGTGATAGGACCTCGTTCCGTTGCAGTCTTGGGGGTCGCGGAGGCACGCGGGATTCCTGATCATGCCCCCATTACTCCCGTCGTACCTGGTAGAGTGGCTTTTAAGTATAACCTGTTAAATTGTGGAATCATAAATAGAACCTAGGACATTGCATGAATCCTAGGAATGAAAAACAGATTGAATGATAGATCCTAGGTGTTGCATGAATCCTAGGGCTGGAAAGCTAGATTGTATGATATATTCTAGGATACGGCATGAATCCTAGGACGGGAAAACTAGTGGAACAGATGAATACTGCAGTCTTGGAAAAATGGAAAGGACCAAATAGCTGCCTGTAATTGAATTAACAGCTGCTTGTTGAATAAATAAACGTGTTTGAGAACATGGATTGTGATAACGTGAAACTGGAAGGTGAAACTTAGACATTCTGAGCTGGAACCCTATGAGGAAGTAGGAGTAGAACTCCTGGAAAGTGAATGGAATAGAATTGGGGAAGTGAGCTGGCCCTTGACTACGGAGTACCAAGGAGAGCGACTGTCCCCCTGTTTAGTGCAGAGCGAAGCCAGCCGCCCCAAGGACCCGGGGTTAGGACTGGCCACTCTGTACCGACTTGCTGGCCCTCGTGTACGTAGTACCGAGGAGAGCTACTAGTGTAGGGAGGTACTAGCTACCCCACGGGCCCGGGGTTCTGCTAGCCTCCCACACCGACTTGTTAGGCCCACTGGGGCAAACCAGGGTAGTCAGGCGAGGGTGCGCGGGTTGTGGAGGGGCAAGGCCCCTGTTTGGTTACTGTGGAGGGGTTGGACCCCTGTTACTGAGAGGGCTCTGCCCTGTACTGGTTCCGTGCTGTGCTTTGGGCGCACCCGTTAACGGAAACGACTGACCGCGTGCCAGTGCGGGTTAGCTACCCGTGCATTTACCGCGCGTGTCGTAGTCACCGTTACGTCTGTCAGTGACCTTGGGGTGGTTGACTGAGAGTAGGATCACCACGGGGGACTCTCCCGGCCAGGAGAGCACCACGTGCTACTTCTACTGTTCGGAAAAGACTGCAATAAAGATCGTTCCCACGAGGAACATTCGAGATCAAGTGAAAGATCTGAGAAATAGATAAATCGTGAGATAATTGAAAGACTTAAATAAAGAAAGTAACAGAACTTAACAACTGCTGTACACTCTACTGTTTCTTTAGTTTTAGTTGCCACTCTACTCAGCGTTTTGCTGACGTGTTACACTCGTTACCTTTCAGGACCAGGTGTTGAGCAGCCAGGGTCAGCGGCTGCAGAGGACGCTGGGCCGAGTAAGGTCCAGTAGAGTTACCACTGTTTCTTGTACCTCTTTGTTCCGTTATAGTGAGTAGTTCTTGTTTCCGCTGTACTTTTCTTTACCTGCAGTTCATATTTAGTTATGAATATTGTTCTACTGTTGTGGTGGTATATACTGTAGTAGTTTCTTTCCTTGCTGCTGTATTTTCTTACTGTTAGTTATGTTCATGTTGAATGTGGTTTATTTTACTGCTCTTTTGGTTACTTCCTCGTTGGACGACTAGGTCTTGGGATTAGTTGAGTCGGTCCGGTTCTCGTGTCTCGTAGGGGCTCGGGAACCGGGTCGTTACACTCAGGCATGGGATCTGTTGAAACATGAGTAGGGTTATTTAATTAGGTGGAATTAGTGTCAAATGTCTGTAGTGGAAGTGATTACCTATAGACGAATATATACCAGTTTATCAAAATTTATTAACCTGGCCTAAATCAAATTTTAAACTTGTCAGTTTTAGGCTCAGGGTCAAACTTAGGGAGAGAAGTTTTGGAATTAATCAATTTCTATGCAATTCCTAAAATCGCATCAATTTCTTTCGCTTATTATATTTTTTTGGTTTCTCTTAATTTGAGATTTTTTTGGATAATCTTATCTTTGAGGTACACTCTCAAAATGGTGCTTGGCTATACACCAAAATAGTTAGAAATGGTCTCGTCACACGCGAGACCGTGTACCTATAAGTCAAGAGTTATCTTTTTCATTTTAGATTTGCTTGGTCTTTCTTTATCAACAAAATAAAAGAGAATATGAAAGAAAAGAAAATGCGGAGTTGAAGTGCGAAAAAGGAAATGAATTGAAATACTTAACTTATTTATAGATATGTATATATATAAGATATAGATAATATATATATAATATAGTAAGAAGGGGGGAGTATTGAATCAAAGATTCAATAGGAATGTAGCACCACACTCGGTTAACTGTCGTCTAGAGAGACACGATTAACCTAGCTATGTGCTGTGAGCGAGTGTGGAGTGGATGTGTCGGAGTGTGTGGAACACTTTGATGTGCGTGAATGTTGGGATATATCCGCAACTAGTGCAAATATATCTGCGATATAATGCGCGAAAATGGAAATGTGTAGTATTGTGAATGGGACAATGTATATGTGTATATGTCGGAGAAATGTATATGTGAGTGTATAACTATATATAACGATATGTATATATATATATATCTATATATCTATATACAACTATCTATAAATACGTGTATATATATATATATATACATATATACATATACAAGTATATATGCGAGCGGGTGTGAGTGAAATACATACATACATATATATATACATATATATATATATATATATATATATATATGTTTATACATATATATATATACATACATATATATGTTTATACATATATATATATATATATACATATAGATACATACATACATACATACATACATATATATATATATATATACATACATATATATATATGCATACATACATACATATATATATATATATATACATCCATACATATATATATATATATATATATATATATATATATATATATATGTATACATATATATATATGTATACATATATATATATATATATATATATATATATATATATATGTATACATATATATATATATATATATATATATATATATATATATATATATATATATATATATATATAGATATATATATATGTATACATATATATATATATATATATATATATATATATATATATATATATGTATGGATGTATATATATATATATATATATATGTATGTATGTATGCATATATATATATGTATGTATATATATATATATATGTATGTATGTATGTATGTATGTATCTATATGTATATATATATATATATATGTATAAACATATATATGTATGTATATATATATATATGTATAAACATATATATATATATATATACATATATATATATATATATACATATATATATATATATATACATATATATATATATATATACATATATATATATATATATACATATATATATATATATATACATATATATATATATATATACATATATATATATATATATACATATATATATATATATATACATATATATATATATATATACATATATATATATATACATACATATATATATACATACATACATATATATATATACACATACATATATAGATATATATATGTGGGAGTGTGTGTGCGTATGTATATATGTATGCGGGTGTGGGTGTTAAGGGTATCCCAGTCGAGTTCCCCCATCTCCGTAAGGCTTTCCCTGAGCGTGGTGCGTGGGCTCGAAACTCGATGCTTGCCCACACATTCATAAGGCTCAGGCGGTGGTGTTGCCCGCTGGGTTACTCCATCCGACACCGCCCAGTGGGTGGGTGGGATGGGACCCCCGGAGTTTACCTTGGAAGGGTTGTGTGGGTCACTTCAGGGGTTCTCCGTTATCAAAATATATATATATGTATGTGGGTGTGTGTGGTATATATGGGTGCGTTTGTGTGTATGTGGTGTGTATGTGAGGGAGTGAGAGCACGCGTGAGTGGATGTGTGAGGTTGCACTGAGGGTGTGAGGAAGTGAGGGAGCGGCACCAACTGGAGGTGGTCACGACGAGGAGAGAGAGCCGCAGCAACCGACTAAGTGAGAAGCACAAGTAAGTGAGAACATACAATCGGGGGTGCACCAACCGGTTTCCGGCCTGTGTGTGAGTGAGAGGTGAGAAGCGTGTGAATAGTGTCTAGGGGCAAAGTGCACCGGCCCATGCGATTTTCCATCAACTGGGTTTCTCACCTAGCTAGTGGAATGGAGAGAGAAGGCGTTGGCGGGTGGGTATATACTCCCTCAACTGAAGAGAGAGAGAAGCCTATGGGGAGGACGAGAGGGAGAGAGGAGAGGGGAAGGAGTGGTCTGGCCAGCTGGAGGATGGCTATGCATGAGTGTGAGGGGGTGTGCATGTGCTGCCATGGGTGTGGGAGTAAGGGTGGAGGTGGGTGGCCGATCGTCATGGAGGGGGGGAGGTGAGGGTAGTTATATAGATGAGGGGGTTGAGGGTAGCAACAAGGGAAAGCCGTTAAGATGTGGGAATTTTTGGGATTTTGCATGTGGGCACTTGAAGTGTTAGGAAATTAATGTAAGTGGTGAATAAGTGGTGTTGTGTTAGGTGGTATTAGGTGGTGGAAATGAATTGGGAATGAGGTGGAAATGGGGGCTCAATCTCTCTCTATCTTCTTCTCCATAAAATGCACAAATGCTAATATTTACAAAATGAATGCAAAGCTATCTAATCTAAATGCGTAATGTTAGGAAATAACATAAGAGAGCATATTTATAGCATGAATTATTGCACAATCAGGATCTACTTTGGACTTTCCACTAGGGGTTTGGTTTGTCAGGATGGCCTTATGGGCCAATCTGGTAGGTGTAGTATGCTTAGTTGGATCTACCTTGGGGAGATGATTCCTTAGGGCATTTGCTAAAGGTTTGCACTTCTTCTGGCTTACCCTTCATGTGAGGGTGTTGGACCACCGTTTTGGTTCGTGCCCTTATTGAGTCAGCTTGCTCATGCATAGGGGGCTAATAGTCCATCTATGTGTTGGCGAGGGGCTTGTCGTATGGCCCTGTGTATCATGTGCTCCTCCCATTGTTGTGGATGTTGCTTGTGCTATGTGTCCTTTGGGTTGGGGGTTTGTGCTCATTCTTGCCTTGGTGGTCGGTCAGCATTGACTCTTGGTGTTTGTCGCTTATTTTCGTGATGGTTTGCTATGCCTAGCGGAGGGATAGGGCTTTGGACTGCCATTTTCGCAGATCGCTTTCCTTTAGGATGCTCCATTGCACATTTGGCGGGGAGGTTGTGGCTTTTTAGGATCACCAACCGATGTTGGCCCCACCTACTTTTAGATTAGCTGAAACACTTCACTGTTTTTTTTTTTTGTACATTCGAGGCGCTTGAGATGACCATGCAGTCGCGTTGCTTGGGGTGCTCAAGGTCTGGGGTTGGTACACATCCCATCCTTTTCTTCATTGGGAAAAGATGTTCATAGACTGCTTAGAAGGGCTCACGAGTCTCTCTTCCTAAGTGTTATTGGCTCCCTTGGTAATCGATGTGTCATTTCCATAGATCATGCCATTGAAGATGTCACGCTGCATTTGTTGCAGGGATGGCATTTCAGGGTGGTGTCTTAGGAAGGTGTGTGCATCTGTCCTCCTCATCCCGCTTGTGAATAGAGGTGATAGGGAACATTGTTTTGCATCCTTGCTCCTTTGAGGGCTTTGTCAGGAAATGGTGGTACAAGTTTGCTTTGGTCACTGCCTTCTTGGGCTTGGGTGTCACCTGGTGCCCTTGGTGAAGAGTTTACTCTTGGAGCCAACCTCTTTATAACTGGGTTTTTTCCTATTTCTCATGACCATGACTCTCCCTTTAGGGGTTGGGATTCCCTTTTTGGTTGCTTCCAATGAGGGGAATTTGTAGAGAAGTTGGTGAAATGTGGGATGGATCTTAATGGCGGTGTGGTAATGATGGTCATGATCGAGTTGTCAGAGCTCCTTCTTCATGCCTCAGCCTGCCGACTAGGTTTTCAACCATTCCTACGGTTCGTGAGCCTTCCATGAGGGCTGTCAGAGTCTAATGTCCTTGCGGTCGAGTAAGAGGTTAGACCTTGTGGGTTTGCTAACTATCTCAACAAAGGGGGATTTTAGAGCTTCTCCTTGTGGGGGACCCTTATAGGGCAATGACTTCTCTCTTTGCTGGGCCTCAAGACAGCCTTTTAGGCTGATGGGCGTATGTTGAGCCCATTCAAGTGGGGTTAGTTCTCGTGGCTCTCCCTATTTAGAGTTGATTTTGACATAGCTAATTTGAGGGCCTGGCACCGGCTAAGAAGCGCCTGCCCCCTCTACACACTTTGTAGCCTCGACCTTGTGAGGGTGGCTTTACCGAGGGGGTTCGAGGTTTTTGTCTTCGACCGAGTGGCTATGGTGCCATTGATCTTCCTGGGAGCCCTGATTCTATTATGGTGTCTTTGTCGAAGTTTCTTGGGATCTGAGGTTTAATTCTAGTTTTGATTAGAGTTAAAACTACCATCTTTTTTGGGGAAGGATGGCGTCTAGGGTTTGGGAGGAGGGTGATAGCTAGAAGGTGTGGAGGTCCAGGAGATGGTGCTAGAGAGAAAGGAGGGAAGAGGCAAGGACAACAAATTGGGTAGCTTACGGGGTGGGTGATTTCTGGAGATGGAGGAGAGGAGGGAATGCTGACATAGTGTGCTTCAAATGCAGAAGGAGGGGGCATATGGCAGCGGTGTGCAGCAACCCGGTTGTCTGTTTGGCATGCGAGGGAAGGGGACACAGGAAGGATTCGTGTAGAAGAGTGGGGGTTGCAGTTCAGAATGGAAAGAAGCAACAAAGAAGACATGGAGCGACGGGGAAGACCCCCACCATCACCGGCGGGCATGGGACAGGCCTATGAAGTAGAAATCCCTCTTTCTGAAGACATCAGGGAGGCAGGGATTGTGATAAGGGGAGCCCTAGTTGGTAAAATACTGACCGGAGCTTATTCATCAGAGAACATCCATTCCATGGTTAGATCTCTATCTTTGTCCTCTAAGGCTTGGAAGGTAGCATATTTGGGGGGGCGTTGTTTTGTATTATTTGGCTTGGGCATGCTGGATGTGGAAGAACTTCATTTTCGCACAAGTGTTTTTGAAGGGAGGACTGTTCTTTGGCGGCTAGTCTCGCCTTTTGATGGTGCACTACAGGATCGCCCCCCTCAGCAGGTAGAGAGCAGACAAGGTATCATGGAAATATGGCGTATTCCACTTCATCTTAGGACCAGAAGAGTGGTGGTCGGGGTGCTGGCGGGGTTTGCTACCCTGATAGAAAATGCTAGGGTTGCCCTTAGCGAGGGTGATGGCAGGTCGATTAAGGTGGAGGTATCGATCCTGAGAGGGGGCCCAATTCCGGATATATTAATCCTTATAAATGAAGGTAGTTCCTGGCTTCTCAGATTGAAGCTTTGTTACGAACGCGTGCCCCGGACGTATTTTAAGACGTCTGGGATCACATCCAGACATCCTGACAGACGTCTGGGATGGTTTACAGACGTCTGAAAAACCGTTATCGTCCACACCCGCGAGTCGTCTGCGCGCCTGCGCGCGCAGACCGCATATTCGTTTTCCCTCTTTTTCTTCTGCGGTTGCAGACGCCTGCCGCACCTTCTCTCTCTCCTCTCCGCGCGGCGTTAAAAGGGGCCACCCTCCCCTCCCGTCTCCACCGTCTCCTCCTTCTTCTCCTTCCTATGCGCGAGAGCGAGCGAGCGCGAGGGCTGCAGCGGCGGCCGCAGTGAGCGCGGAGGAGGCGCGGCGTGCGAGGGCGGAGCTCTGCCGTGAGGGCGAGCTCGCCGGAGCGGCTTGCCGGCCGGCGGAGGGCGCAGGGGGCGCGGAACGACGCGGAGAGGGACCTGCTGCAGTCTGAGCAGCAGGAGCGCGAGGTGCGACGCGGGCGGCGTCGCGAGCAGAGTCCGGGTCGCGCCCTGATTCTGGAAAAATTTCCAGAATCAGACGTCTGGGTTGATAGGCAGACGGCGAGGACGACGTCTGGTAGCTCATACCGACGTCTGAAAGGTGTGTATTCCGCTTTCTTCTTCCTTCCTGTCGACCGACCGTACTAAGGGAGGGAGTTGGCTGTGCGCAGGTTCGCTGATTCGCCATCCTTTGCGAATCAGACGTCTGGAAGTTGTACCAGACGGCGGGAGTGACCTCCAGACGTCCGGGGTTACCATCGAACGTCTTGGAGATAGGACAGACGTCCCCGCAGACTTCTGGACGTCTGGGAAACCACGCTGAACAGGTAATTCTCTGATCCACTGTTTAAGACGTCTGTAAGAAGTTCCAGACGTCTGATTTTGCACGGTATCGTCTTTTTCGACCCGTTTAGGGCCCGTTCGGGCTCCGTTTTTCGCTATTCGAGTTGCGTTCTTTTCAGAATTAATTCCTCTACCCGTCTACAGTAGCTATACACTGTTTTGAGACACTCCTTGTGTTGATCCTTGTGATAGGACCTCGTTCAGTTGCAGTCTTGGGAGTCGCGGAGGCATGCGGGATTCCCGATCACGCCCCCATTACTCCCGTTGTACCTGGTAGAGTGGCTTAAGTTTATTATTAAAATCTGTTAAAGTATGGAACCATAACTAGAATCTAGGACATTGCATGAATCCTATGAATGAGAAATGTATGGAATGATAGCTCCTAGGTGATGCATGAATCCTAGGGCTGGAAAACTAGTTGTATGCTAGATCCTAGGATGTGACATGAACCTTAGGATGGAAAAACTAGCGGAATGTACAATATTGCAGTCTTGGAAAAATGGAAAGGAATATAAAGCTGCCTGTAAATTGAATTAACAGCTGCCTGTTATGAATAAAGAAACATGATTGAGATCCTGGATTGTGAGAACGTGGGACTGGAAGTGAAACATATGATGTTCTGAGATAAAGAGCTGGAACCCTACGGGGAATTAGGAGTAGAACTCCTGGAAAGTGAATGGAATAGTTTTGGGGAAGTGAGCTGGCCCTTGAGTACGGAGTACCAAGGAGAGCGACTGTCCCCCTGTTTAGTGCAGAGCGGAGCTAGCCGCCCCAGGGACCCGGGGTTAGGACTGGCCACTCTGTACCGACTTGCTGGCCCTCGCGTACGTAGTACCGAGGAGAGCTACTAGTGTTAGGAGAGTACTAGCTACCCCACGGGCCCCGGGGTTCTGCTAGCCTCCTTCACCGACTTGTTAGGCCCGCTAGGGCAAACTAGGGTAGTCAGGCGAGGGTGCGCGGACTGTGGAGGGGCAAGGCCCCGGTTTGGTTACTGTGGAGGGGTTGGACCCCTGTTACTGAGAGGGCTCTGCCCTGGTTCCGTGCTGTGCTTTGGGCGCACCCGTTAACGGAAACGACTGACCGCGTGCCAGTGCGGGCTAGCTACCTGTGCGTTTATCGCGCGTGCCGTAGTCACCGTTACGTCTGTCAGTGACCTTGGGGTGGTTGACTGAGGGTAGGATCACCACGGGGGACTCTCCCGGCCTGGAGAGCACCACGTGCTACTTCTACTTTTGGAAAAGACTGCAATCAAGATCATTCCCACGAGGACATTCGAGATCAAGTAAAGGACCTGAGAAATAAATGAAATAGTGAGAAAAATTGAAAGATGTGAATAAAGGAAGTAATAGAACATAACAGCTACCGTACACTCTACTGTTGCCTTTAGTTAGCTTGCCACTCTACTCAGCGTTTTGCTGACGTGTTACACTCGTTACCTTTTTCAGGACCAGGTGTTGAGCAGCCAGGGTCGGTGGCTGCAGAGGACACTGGGCCGAGTAGGGTCCAGTAGAGTTTACCACAGTCTTTTGTACCTCTTTTGTTTCTGTTCCAGTGAGTAGTTTTTGTTTCCGCTGTACTTTCTTTACCTGCAGTTCTTATCATATGATAAATGTTGTTCTACTGTTGTGGTGGTACCTACTGTAGTAGTTTCTTTCCTTACTGCTGTACTTTCTTACTGTTAGTTATATTCATGCTGAATGTGGTTTATTTTACTGCTCTTTTGGTTACTTCCTCGTTGGACGACTAGGTCTTGGGATTAGTCGAGTCGGTCCGGTTCTCGTGTCTCGTAGGGACTCGGGAACCGGGTCGTTACAAGATGGTATCAGAGCAAGGTCGTCCCGAGAAGTTAATCAACTGACTGGAAAATAACCAATTCACATGTTTATAGCTAGAGTAGCCACCACAACATATCTCTTGACATGAGCTCTTAGAAGTTTTGTTAGGTACCGTCTGTTTTGACGTTTCCGTTTTGTTTCGCGTCTCCTTGCAGGAGATGCCTCGTCGCGAGACTAGCCGCGGGCGCTGCCGAGGGCGAGGTCGGCGAGATGGACGTGCTGTTGTTGACGTCTCGGTGGACCAGCCACCACCCCCTGGCACCAAGGCCCAGGACCTCGCCAGACTGATACGGGATATTGTATGAGAGGAGCTCCACCCACCGCCCCGAGCACCTCCTCCTGGGGTTGCAGAGGGGGAGTCCTCTGTGGGACCACGCGACGGACACGGCACTGGACACGAGGGAGGGGATGGGCCCCTGCCACCCCTACCTTCCTCCGACACTTCTGTACACGAGGGACCTTCGCCTGGAGGTGCACCAGCACCTCCCCTACAGCGCCACTTTGAGCTTTTCGGACAGTTCCGGAAGCTGAAGCCCCCCTCCTTCAAGGGGGATGAGGACCCGACCGAGGCAGAGTACTGGCTTGAGCAGCTGGAGAAGATCTTCGACACCCTCCGTCCCCCGGTGGAGTGCCACGTGGCCTTTGCCACGTACCAGCTGGACAGTGCGGCACACCGGTGGTGGAGGGCGGTCCGGGGACAGGAGAGGGACGAGCCGACGTGGGACCAGTTCGTCACCCTCTTCTGCGAGCAGTACTTTCCCCAGACGTGGCAGGACCAGAGGAGGCGGGAGTTCCACACTCTCCGCCAAGGGACAATGACTGTTAGCGTGTACTGCATGCATTTCTTGGAGCTGTCTCGCTTTGCAGCGACAGCGGTAGCCACTGAGGAGGAGCGCCTTTGGAGGTTCACCGAGGGGCTCCGGCCTGCGATCCGGGGGTATGTCAAACCCCTGAAGCTGCCGATGTTTTCGAGGGTGGTAGAGGCAGCTATGACTTACGAGGAGACCAACCCGTCCGCGCGAGAGACCGACGGTGGGCGGAAGAGGCCCTTTCAGCCAAACTTCTCACAGGGCCGGCGAGAACGGAGACACGTGGCGTCCGCAGGAGAGCCGTCACGTTGTGCAGGGCCATCAGTGGCCTTTGGGGGCCCTCGACAGGGGCCAGTCGCCAGCACCGGACCCCCGCCTAGCCGACAGCAGGGACTCACTGAGGGTGGGAGTCGGGTTCCCCTCTGCTACCAGTGTGGCCAGCCGGGCCACGTCAGGAGGGACTGCCCATCTAGGGCAGGAGGTCAGCAGATACTTCCCGTGCAGAGCACTGGAGGGCGTGCAGGTGGCTGCGGTTCCCAGGCACGAGGAGGAGGACAGCAGTCGCGAGGAGGGTACCGGCCAGCACCTACCCGTCCGACGCAGAGTGTGGCTGCTTCGTCCGCACCTAGGGTTGAGGGGCGTATCAACGCCCTAACACACAGGGACGCCAGAGCATCGGGATCCGTGGTAGCAGGTATGGTTTCAGTTTCTGGCAGACTCGTTTACACGCTTTTCGATTCCGGCGCTACGCACTCGTTTATCGCAGCCAGTTTCGCAGTTAGTTTGGACCAGGATTATACACTGTTAGAGAATCCGTTTGTAATCAGAGGTCCGAGTGGTCAGCTGTTTGTAGCTGAGGAGGTGTACACGGGTTGCGAGGTCAGCATCGGGGGACATAGCCTGGCAGCTGACCTGATTATGATCCAGATGGAGGACTTTGGTGTGATTCTGGGGATGGATTGGTTGTCCGCTTACCACGCCTTGGTAGACTGTTTTGAGAGGAAGATTGTCTTCTCCATTCCGGAGTTGCCTTCTTTCGAGTTTCACGGGCAGCCAGTGGACGGAGGTTTCAGGTGCATTTCGGCACTTCGTGCGGCGAGACTTTTGAGCCAGGGGTGTGAGGGCTTCCTAGCCTGTGTGGTGGCAGAGCCCAGCCCTGTGGCAGACTTCCAGAGCATCCCGGTGGTCAGAGAGTTCCCCGACGTGTTTCCAGACGAGTTACCAGGACTACCGCCCGAGCGTGAGATCAAGTTTGAGATCTCACTAGTACCAGGGACCAGCCCCATCTCCACTGCGCCATACAGGATGGCACCGCTTGAGCTGCGAGAGCTCAAGTCCCAGTTGCAGGACCTTTTGGAGAAAGGTTTCGTGAGGCCCAGTGCGTCTCCCTGGGGAGCCCCGGTACTGTTTGTGAAGAAGAAGGATGGGACCCTATGCCTTTGTGTGGACTACCGACAGCTGAATAGGGTCAACATCAAGAACAGATATCCGCTGCCGAGGATCGACGATTTGTTTGACCAGTTGCGGGGTGCCACAGTGTTTTCCAAGATAGACTTAAGGTCTGGATACCACCAGTTGAGAATCAGGGAGACCGACGTCTCCAAGACAGCTTTCCGCACCCGGTACGGACACTACGAGTTTTTGGTCGTGCCGTTTGGGCTGACCAATGCCCCCGCTGCTTTCATGGACCTGATGAACAGGGTGTTTAGACCGTACTTGGATCAGTTCGTGGTGGTTTTCATAGATGATGTGCTCATCTATTCTAGAGATCGGACGCAGCACGGACAGCACTTGCGGATGGTTCTGGACACTCTGAGACGACGCAGGCTGTACGCCAAATACAGCAAGTGCGAGTTCTGGTTGAGGGAGGTGACCTTCTTGGGTCATGTGATCTCTGGTGACGGCCTGGCGGTGGACCCCGCCAAGGTCGAGGCAGTGCTCAGGTGGGAGAGACCGCGTTTAGTCACTGAGATTCGCAGTTTCCTGGGACTGGCAGGTTACTACTGACGGTTCATCAGGGGATTTTCACAGATTGCGCGTCCTATGACACAGTTGACCCGGAAGGACATGCCTTTCGCTTGGACAGACGCCTGTGAGGCATGTTTTCTGGAGCTGAAGGAGAGGTTGACCTCGGCTCCCATGCTCACCATCCCTAACAGTAGTGGCGGGTTCGTTGTGTACACGGACGCTTCCTTGCAGGGGTTAGGAGGTGTGCTCATGTAGAGGGGTCATGTTGTCGCTTACGCTTCGCGGCAACTGAAGCCCCATGAGCATACCTACCCTACCCACGACCTAGAGTTGGCAGCTGTTGTCTTCGCGCTGAAGACCTGGAGGCACTACTTGTATGGTGAGACCTTCGAGATTTTTACAGATCACAAGAGCCTCAGATATCTTTTTGACCAGAAGGAGCTCAACATGAGACAGAGACGTTGGTTGGAGCTCCTGAAGGACTACGATTGCAGCATCTCCTACCACCCGGGAAAGGCCAATGTGGTGGCTGACCCCTTGAGCCGTAAGGCGCCCGCACGCTTGGCCAGTCTACAGTTACAAAGTTGGAGCCTTTTGGAGGAGGTGGGCAGTTGGCGACCTCTAGAGTTACGAGGATACTGTGGGGCAGTGACGAAGACGGTGCGATTCTTGCCGATCCGAGTCACTTTGGGACCAGCACAGTTGGCAGAGAGGTATATCCGTGATGTGGTGCGACTACACGGAGTTCCGCGGGAGATCGTATCCGACCGGGATACCCGCTTTACGTCCCAGTTTTGGGCTGAGTTTCAGCAGGCCTTGGGGACGAGGTTGAGGTTTAGCACGGCTTACCACCCCCAGACGGACGGACAGTCTGAGCGCACGATACAGACACTTGAGGTCCTTTTGCGTGCCTGTGTACTGGACTGGAGGGGCTCTTGGGAGGTTGGCCCCAGGTTGATCCGGCAGAGTCAGGAGGTAGTTGAGCAGATCCACAGACGACTCCGCACTGTCAGGAGCAGACAGAAGAGCTACGCGGATCGCAGACGCAGAGAGGTGCAGTTCGAGGTTGGGGACCACGTCTTCCTTCGTGTTTCGCCCATGAAGGGCTTACAGCGGTTTGGGGTGAGAGGGAAGCTCGCGCCGAGGTTCGTGGGGCCCTTTGAGGTCCTGGAGCGGGTTGGACCCGTTGCTTACCGACTTGCCCTCCCCCCGCAGTTTTCTGGTGTGCACGACGTGTTCCACGTGTCCAACCTCAGGAAGTACGTAGCCGATCCCAGCCACGTACTGAGTCACGAGAGCGTCGAGGTGAGCGACGACCTGACCTACCCCGAGCGGCCAGTGCAGATCCTAGACCGAGCCGTCCGCAGTTTGAGACGAAAGCAAGTACCCCTGGTAAAGGTTTTGTGGAGGAGCCAGCGGTACGAGGAGGCTACCTGGGAGCCTAAGACGGCAATGCGGGAGCGGTACCCAGAGCTTTTCGCGGGTACGTATTTTCGGACCGGGTTCGGTCCTCTTTGAGTTTGTTATGGTTTTCGGACGTCTTTTCCCGCACCCTAGTTGGCGCAAGTTTCGGGGACGAAACTTCCTTTGAGTTTGTTATATTGTTACGAATGCGTGCCCCGGACGTATTTTAAGACGTCTGGGAGGTGGCCCAGACGTCTGACAAGACGTCTGGGATCACATCCAGACGTCCTGACAGACGTCTGGGATGGTTTACAGACGTCTGAAAAACCGTTATCGTCCACAGTCGCGAGTCGTCTGCGCGCCTGCGCGCGCAGACCGCATATTCGTTTTCCCTCTTTTTCTTCTGCGGCTGCAGACGCCTGCCGCACCTTCTCTCTCTCCTCTCCGCGCGGCGTTAAAAGGGGCCACCGTCTCCACCGTCTCCTCCTTCTCCTTCCTATGCGCGAGAGCGAGCGAGCGCGAGGGCTGCAACGGCGGCCGCAGTGAGCGCGGAGGAGGCGCGGCGTGCGAGGGCGGAGCTCTGCCGTGAGGGCGAGCTCGCCGGAGCGGCTTGGCCGGCCGGCGGAGGGCGCAGGGGGCGTGGAACGATGCGGAGAGGGACCTGCTGCAGTCTGAGCAGCAGGAGCGCGAGGTGCGACGCGGGCGGCGTCGCGAGCAGAGTCCGGGTCGCGCCCTGATTCTGGAAAAACTTCCAGAATCAGATGTCTGGGTTGATAGGCAGACGGCGAGGACGACGTCTGGTAGCTCATACCGACGTCTGAAAGGTGTGTATTCCGCTTTCTTCTTCCTTCCTGTCGACCGACCGTACTAAGGGAGGGAGTTGGCTGTGCGCAGGTTCGCTGATTCGCCATCCTTTGCGAATCAGACGTCTGGAAGTTGTACCAGACGGCGGGAGTGACCTCCAGACGTCCGGGGTTACCATCGGACGTCTTGGAGATAGGACAGACGTCCCCGCAGACTTCTGGACGTCTGGGAAACCACGCTGAACAGGTAATTCTCTGATCCACTGTTTAAGACGTCTGTAAGAAGTTCCAGACGTCTGATTTTGCACGGTATCGTCTTTTTCGACCCGTTTAGGGCCCGTTCGGGCTCCGTTTTCCGCGATTCGAGTTGCGTTCTTTTCAGAATTAATTCCTCTACCCGTCTACAGTAGCTATACACTGTTTTGAGACACTCCTTGTGTTGATCCTTGTGATAGGACCTCGTTCAGTTGCAGTATTGGGAGTCGCGGAGGCACGTGGGATTCCCGATCAAGCCCCCATTACTCCCGTTGTACCTGGTAGAGTGGCTTAAGTTTATTATTAAAATCTGTTAAAGTATGGAACCATAACTAGATTCTAGGACATTGCATGAATCCTAGGAATGAGAAATGTATGGAATGATAGCTCTTAGGTGATGCATGAATCCTAGGGCTGGAAAACTGGTTGTATGCTAGATCCTAGGATGTGACATGAACCCTAGGATGGAAAAACTAGCGGAATGTATAATATTGCAGTCTTGGAGAAATGGAAAGGAATATAAAGCTGCCTGTAAATTGAATTAACAGTTGCATGTTATGAATAAAGAAACATGATTGAGATCCTGGATTGTGAGAACGTGGGACTGGAAGTGAAACATATGATGTTCTGAGATAAAGAGCTGGAACCCTACAGGGAATTAGGAGTAGAACTCCTGGAAAGTGAATGGAATAGTTTTGGGGAAGTGAGCTGGCCCTTGAGTACGGAGTACCAAGGAGAGCGACTGTCCCCCTGTTTAGTGCAGAGCGGAGCTAGCCGCCCCAGGGACCCGGGGTTAGGACTGGCCACTCTGTACCGACTTGCTGGCCCTCGCGTACGTAGTACCGAGGAGAGCTACTAGTGTTAGGAGAGTACTAGCTACCCCACGGGCCCCGGGGTTCTGCTAGCCTCCTTCACCGACTTGTTAGGCCCGCTAGGGCAAACCAGGGTAGTTAGGCGAGGGTGCGCGGACTGTGGAGGGGCAAGGCCCCGGTTTGGTTACTGTGGAGGGGTTGGACCCCTGTTACTGAGAGGGCTCTGCCCTGGTTCCGTGCTGTGCTTTGGGCGCACCCGTTAGTGGAAACGACTGACCGCGTGCCAGTGCGGGCTAGCTACCTGTGCGTTTATCGCGCGTGCCGTAGTCACCGTTACGTCTGTCAGTGACCTTGGGGTGGTTAACTGAGGGTAGGATCACCACGGGGGACTCTCCCGGCCAGGAGAGCACCACGTGCTACTTCTACTTTTGGAAAAGACTGCAATCAAGATCGTTCCCACGAGGACATTCGAGATCAAGTAAAGGACCTGAGAAATAAATGAAATAGTGAGAAAAATTGAAAGATGTGAATAAAGGAAGTAATAGAACATAACAGCTACTGTACACTCTACTGTTGCCTTTATTTAGTTTGCCACTCTACTCAGCGTTTTGCTGACGTGTTACACTCGTTACTCTTTTTCAGGACCAGGTGTTGAGCAGCTAGGGTCGGTGGCTGTAGAGGACGCTGGGCCGAGTAGGGTCCAGTAGAGTTTACCACAGTCTTTTGTACCTCTTTTGTTTCTTTTCTAGTGAGTAGTTTTTGTTTCCGCTGTACTTTCTTTACCTGCAGTTCCTGTTATATGATAAATGTTGTTCTACTGTTGTGGTGGTACCTACTATAGTAGTTTCTTTCCTTACTGCTGTACTTTCTTACTGTTAGTTATATTCATGCTGAATGTGGTTTATTTTACTGTCTTTTGGTTACTTCCTCGTTGGACGACTAGGTCTTGGGATTAGTCGAGTCGGTCCGGTTCTCGTGTCTCGTAGGGACTCGGGAACCGGGTCGTTACAAGCTTGATGTAATGAAAGATAACCGACATCACTAGGGGTCTCTTGAAGTACAAGAGGAAATGAACACTTTGCCAAATGCTGACAGTGAAGGTATTACTGTGAAACCTGGCCAACCGGAGGTTAAGAAGAGGAAGGAGTCACATGTGTCTGAAGTGCTGGAGGAAAACTTCAGTGGGATAGACCACACACCTGTAAACGAAGCCATGGTTCATGAGGCTGGAGTGGGAAGGTAGTTGGTGATTAGTAATATTGATTGTCAGGGGGAGGAGCTTGATAATCAGACAGCAACACAAAAATTCGATCAACCCTGCTTCATGAAATCAGGGAAAGTGGATTACGTAGGGGGAGTTTCTTCGAAAGGTAAACTTGTGCATTCTCCTTATAAATTAAGGAAAAGAACTAATGATGTTGGACAGGATCTCATGGAAGGAAAGTTGGCTGCCATTCTGAAAGTTGAGAAGAGGGCTGATAAGAGCCTCATCATAAACCCTAACTAGCAGATTTTGACCTAAATAAGTATACAAAAGCTCCTACAAAACCTAAGGGAAAGCCTAAATCAAAGAACTATAAATTTGAGCATAAAGCAACTCACAAGGGGTAAAACTGTAATTTTACCAATGCAGTACACAAATGGGATGTCTAAGGGTCTAAACACAGGTCAAATGGGCTTAATAAGAAAGTGGGATGATTTGATCTTAAAAGGGTTATAGCAACTTCCAGGAATTAAATGACATTCTGTAACCCTAAAATAAACTCGCTTTAATTCACAAAGTTTCAGGTAAGATAAAAATCAATTAAACCCTCTAAAATTCATGAAAAAACATCCCCTAGGGTTTAGAACCTTCAATTTAGCCATTGGAACCTATCTTGACCTAGATTGAGAACCATACCCAATTTTTGACCTAATTTAGGTTTTGGTGCAAATTGATCAGTCAAACGTGGTCAAACCTAAAATCAAACCTCACCATTGAATTCCTTAGGTCCAAATTAGGTTTATACCAAAAATTTGGACCTAAGGGAAGGCCATTTTGACCTACTTTACAAATTGGTCTTCAATAATTACTTTTTGAACCTTTGCATTTTGCCCCTTAGCTTTCCATTCATTCTTTGTAGGCCGATCCCTCTGCCACCCGCAGCAGCTGCCCATGCCTCCGGCGACTTTGCGTGGAGGATGGCACCGCGCAGGGTATGGGGATCGGCCCCAGAAACGAGAGGGGGGTCCCCTACGTTGTCCTCTTCCACATGGACCCCCTCCCATGCCATGCCGATGCCCATACCTCTCGTGCGAACACGCGAGAGGCATGGGTCTCTTCTCTGGCCATTCTCTGGCGAGCTACCTACGCTTCCTCCTCGAGATCTTCTCCTCGCCAACACCTATTTAAGAAGCGGTTGGGGCTGCTAGTTGGAGCAAGCTTGTTTTGGCTAAAGAAAACCCTTGAATTTCGTCTCCTCCTCCTCCGGCCATTCGCTTGCAGGCTCCGACGACCCTTCTCCTCCTCTCTCGTTGCCCTGCCACCATACCAGTGGCAGGGTTAGCTCTGCCGTCGTTCGTCGTGCCTTGCCGTACCAGCAATCACCCTCAGTCTCTCTTCCTTGTCATCGTCATCTTCCCCACAGGGCGTCGTCTCCGGCGACGGCAGAATTGAGCCATCCGCCTCCTGCCCCCCTTCGTCCGCTTAGCTAGGTGAAAGCTCTTCCGTTTCTCCCCTCTTTATTTTCCCCTTATCAATTGTTATTTTCAATCCCTCGATAGTCGCCAACCACCACCATCATCCACACCTCCGGCAAACCACCGGCGAGGTGACCCCACCACTCCACGCCTCCATCCACCTCGCCAAACCCCTCAGAAGCTCCACCATCACTCCCTGATCATTTTCCCTTTTTCCAACGACCACCACACCCTCCACACACTATCCCCGAACACACCCACCTGCACCTCTACAGTGTGCCCTAGGCTCACGGCCACAGACGTTCCCACACCTCGCCGACCACCTCTGCACATTCACCACATCTTGGTGAAGCCCCCCAAGGCATCTGACAGGGCCACGAGGCCGTGCTCGTGTTTTCAGGTGCAGGGCGTCTTCCGCCATTAGCGTAGGAGAAAAAGCTTACTTGAAGCAAGCGCGCTGAAGCTCCAGGTCCGCCCAGCCCAGGTACAGCAGCCTCAAGTGTGCAGAACACTCTCATGCACACACTCAGGCCCTCAATTGGAGTCGAAGGCCTCAGTTGCATCCGCAATTGCTCGCGCCTTCCTCCTGCAGATGCACGAAGAAGCAGGTGGGACTTTAGTCCCACCTCGGAAGTTGAAAAGGGGGTGTGGTCGGGCCCGGATAGGTTATGTTAATATGGTGATTTTATTGTTGAAATGAGTATAGTGGTTAACCTAAATCGAGCCTAACCATCTCTTTACAAAATTTTTTTACCTAGCCTATTTGATTTTATCTTGTCACTTTTAGGCCCAGGGTCGAACTCAGGGAAGTGGGATTAGAAGTGAATGAGTTTCTACGCCTTTCCTACAACAAATCTCTTCCGTTCGCTTTATTATGTTTTTGGTGTTTTTCTATTTAAGATTTTTTTCTGATAATTCTTGTCCTTGAGGCACACCCTCAAAATCAGGTTCTTGGCTTTGAGCCAAGGTAGGGTTTCAAAACTAGTCTTCGCAAGACTGAGTACCTGCAAGTCAAGGATTATGTTTTCTCTTTTATATATTTTTTTTATCTTTTTACTGGCAGGAAAGAGAAGCAGAAATAAAGTAAATATAGTATATATATATGTATATATTATATATGTATAAAGGGGTGGGGGTGGAGGTGGAGATGGCATGTAGCACGGTGTCGAGTCGGTCGTCGTCTAGAAAGATGCAACCAACAGGACGAAGTGCCGCATGAAGTGTAAGGTGGATTGGTGGAAGATGAGTGCGAACACACTTTCTGTACGCGTGTATCGGGGAATATCAGCAACTGGTGCAGATATTCCCGCGATACAACGTATGGTAGGTGATATGAAAATATATGTATATATATGTAAATATATATCTATATGTGTGTGTGTGTATATATATATATATATATGTATGGTTATAATTATATAAGGGTATATGTAGTTATATATATGTATATATATATATATATGTATATATATATATATAGATATGTAAATATATGTATAGATATATATATATATATATATATGTATATGTATGTATATATAACTATATAGATGTATATATATATATATGTATATATATAGTAATATATGTATATAGATATATGTAGATAGGTATACAAACATATATATATATATATATATATATATATATATATATATACTTATACTTAGTCATATAAGTACTAATATATGTATATATATGTAAGTATATATATATATGTATATATGTATATATATCAATATATATATATATGTATATGTATATATATAAGTATATAATAGTGTATAAGTGAGTGGGTGTGTGTACGAGAGAGAGAGTGTGTGTATGTGTCTGCAGTGAGAGTAAGAGAGTGCTGAGAGAGAGAGAGAGAGGGCGAGAGAGACTGCTAGAGTGAAGGAGGCGAGTTAAGTTGTCTGCTGCAGCGGGGCGTCGTCTGATGGTTCACGCGCGCGTGCAGGCGCACGAAGAGGCGTGCACGCAGGAGGGAGCGGGCGAGGGGGAGAGACCGCAGCGCACTGCGCTGCGCGAAGAGGCAGGTGCGGGCGAAGGCGCTAGGAGCAGGCGCACGCAGATGCTGAAGCGGGTGGGCATACGCGGGTGAAGGCTCACGCGAGATCGGGTGCTGGAGCGGGCGCGGGGAATGACGCGGGCGCAGGTTGCGGCGCGCCGGGTGACCGGTTAAGTGAGAAACTTATTGGTCACCGCATTGTAGCCAAAGTGTTCCGTTGACTAGCGTGAACAGTGGCTACAGTGCCACTCGGTTTCGCGTGACCGGGTGCGCTCGGTGCTGTGAGTGCGGGAGCCGCTATGCGAGCTGGCGCGCCGTGGAAGGTCTGCACCGGCTGGGGCGTGCATGGTGGAGGGCGAGGGAAACCTGCTGGCTTGTGCGGAGAGAGGCGAGGGCGGCCTGCTGGCTTGCACGGTGGCTTGTGCGCGCGGAAGAGGAGTCCGATGCCGTGCTGCTGCTGTGCGGAGCTTAAGCTTCAAAGCTTGAAGCTCTGTGGCAATGGCGGAGTTGTGGCTAAACGTCGAAATAGAGAGAGAACCACCATTCCCACCGGCTCTTTGATGAGCTGGGCGGTGGTGGACTCACAGTGGTAGTTGTGCACCACTGTGAGTTGCTCCTGCCCGTAGCGTGGCTCCTCAGAAGGAGGAGAAGCTGTGTTAAGACCCACGACATCAAATGTCTTTTAAGACATCTGGGAGTTGGTCCAGACGTTTGGAATTTAATTTTTGCGGCGTACGCTTGCGAGTCTGCATGCGCAGACTGAACCCGCCGACCTCTTTTCTTCTCTCTCTCCCTCGACGCCTTCAAATAGCCTCTCTTCCTCCCTTCCCTCTCCCTCACCACCACTCCACCGTCTCCTCCTTCTTCCTGTTAGCGTGAGAGTGAGAGATCGAGGGTAGCAGCTGCTGCTGAGTGCGTGCGGGGAGGAGGAGGTGTAGCGAGAGGGAGAGGAGGCGGAGCGCATGAGGAAGAGAGGGCGAACTCACCGAAGCTGCCCAGGGCCGGCCGATGGGTGCGCGCAGCAGGAGCGTAGCGTTGGGGAGGTGCTGCTGTAGCTTAGGTAGTAGGCGAGCGCGGCGTGGCCGTACGCAGCAGGCGGAGGGCGAGGAGGTCCTGCTTCTGGGAAATTTTCCCAGAATTAGACATCTAGACCTACGTCCAGACGACGCAGGAGACATCTGGAGGAAGATCCAGACGTCTGAAAGGTACAATATTTCTTTTCTTCTTCCTTTCGCGGGTACGGCCATGCAGGCCGTTTCGCCGAGGGTTCTACCTCATTGACGTGTTAAGGACAGTTGCGTACGCATGCAGGTTTCGTTCGGGAAGGCGCAAGGGCACGCCCTCCCACTCAGATCAAATGTTTGGGCACAGCACTAGACGATGGAGAGGGTCTCCAGACGTCCGGAGTGATAGTCTGACGTCTGGAACTATGTCCAGACGGTTCAGCGGGATCCTGGATGTCTGAAGAACCGCGCAGAAGCAAGGTATGGTCTGAGCCATCATTTAAGACGTCTGGAAGGTGTTCCAGACGTCTGATTTAGGGCAGAGTTGTCATTTTTGACCCGTTTAGGATCCGTTCGAAGTCTCTTTTCTGTGTTTAAAATTTCGTTCTTCTCAAAATTAGTTCCTCTACTTGTTTAAAGTACTTGTATCCTATTCTGAGTAGTTCCTTGTGTTTGATCCTTGTGATAGGACCTCGTTCTGTTGCAGCTCTAGGGGTTGCGGAGGCACGCGGACCTACCGATCACGTTCCCAGTACTCCCGATTTTGCGGGTAGAGTGGCTCCCATTGATTATTTATCAACATTTATACACTTGTGAGATAAATAATAGATCATAGTGTATGGCATGAATCCTAGGATTGGAAAACTAGATTGAATGATAGATCCTAGGGTATGGCATGGATCCTAGGATTGGAAAACTAGATTGAATGATAGATCCTAGGATGTGGCTTGAATCCTAGGAACAGAAACACTGAAATGAATGTCATGAATACATGAATTGCAGTATTGGAAGAGTAAAAAGAACAATGATAATTGCCGGTAATTGGATAACAGCTGCTTGTATATGAATGAATATTAAATGTTGGAAACACGGGCTATATGAGAATAAAACTGGATTGATGAAACTTAAAATGGCTTGGCTAGAGAAATATGAGCATGAACCCTACGGGGAATTAGGAGTAGAGCTCCTGAATGGTAAATGAAATGGAATTGGGAAGTGAACTGGGCCTTGAGTACGGAGTACCAAGGAGAGCGACTGTCCCCTTGTTTAGTGCAGAGCGGAGCTAGCCGCCCCAGGGACCTGGGGTTAGGTCTGGCCACTTTGTATCGACTTTTGGCCCTCGCGTACACAGTACCGGGGAGAGCTACTTGTGTAGAGAGAGCGCTAGCCACCCCACGGGCCCCGGGGTTCTGCTAACCGTCCTACACCGACTTGTTAGGCCCACTGGGCAAACCAGGGTAGTCAGGCGAGGTGCGCGGACTGTGGAAGGGCAAGACCCCTGTTTGGTTACTGTGGAGGGGCTGGATGCTTGTTACTGAGAGGGCTCAGCCCTATACTGGTTCCGTGCTGTGCTTTGGGGCACACCCGTTAATGGAAACGACTGACCGCGTGACAATACGGGGTAGCTACCCGTGCGTTTATTGCGCGTGCCGTAGTCACCATTACGTCTGTCAGTGACCTTGGGGTGGTTGACTGAAGGTTGGACCACCACGGGGGACTCTCCCGGCAAGGAGAGCACCACGTGCTACTTCTACTTTTCAGAAAAGACTGCAATCAAGATCGTTCCCACGATGAACATTCGAGATCAAGGGAAAGATCTGTGGAATAATTCAAGAATGAGTAAATAGAAATAAAGAAAGAAATTAAAAATAACAGCTACTTGTCTACCTTACTGTTTTCTTAGCTAGTTGGCTGCTACTCTACTCAGCGTTTCGCTGATGTGTCACCTTTGTCACCTTTTCAGGACCAGGTGTTGAGCAGCCAGAGCCTACGGCTGCAGAGGGTTATGGGCCTAGTAGAGCCCAGTAGTTTTACTTGTGTTGTACCTACTATACCATTTCTTCTGTTGTAGTGAGTATTTGCTGTTACAATTGTACTCTTTTATTGTAAGCATCATGTTTATGTACCTGTTTAATTCTCTACTGTTGTGGCGGTGTGTACTGTAGTAGTTCTTTTCTTTACTTCTGTTACTGTTAGTTACATGCATGATGAATGTGGGTTATTTTATTGCTCTTTTGGTTACTTTCTCATTGGATGACTGGGTCTTGGGATCAGTCGAGTCAGTCCGATTCTCGTGTCTCGTAGGGATTTGGGAATTGGGTCGTAACAGGCTGCGTATGGAGGGGAGAGGGGAGGAGACGGCTTGGAGAAGCTGCTGTGGTGTTTTTTTTGTGTGACCAGGCTCCCCTTTGCAAAGAAGAAGCCGTGCCTTTTTAACGAAGAAGAAGGCATGCACAGCCATGCCTTGGCTGTGCATGGCTGTGCATGCGGCTGTGCATGGCTTGGCAGGGAGTGGCTTGCTATAGAGCATGGCGCGAGGAAGAAGAGGCCATGCCTTGCAGCCGCGGAGAAGAAGAGATTCAAAGTTAAATAAAAAATGAGGATGGTGATTTTGAGAGGCAGCACTTGAGGAAAACGTTATTTTCAAGGCCATTTCATTCACTCTCCTCCCCTCTCAAATAAATGCATGCATGCGTGTATTTTCACAAATGCGATTACGGTTGCCTATTATGCACTGGTAGTGCTAGGAAATAGCACAAGTTGGCACAATTGTTGGTGTATTTTTGCTGTGCAATCATACCCCCATGCCTATCTTTTACTAATTCCTAGAAAAATATTTTTGTATTGTATTTAGAAATGATCTAAAACTGAAGATTTTCTTCTGAGGCGACATAGGTGTGTTTATTGTTGGATATTGTGAGAATCAATTGTAGAGAAGACTACCAGTACTTTAAGTCTCACATGACATAGATCATCACTCAACTAACCTAAACTCTTGATATTTAAACCTTAAATACAATTTCCAGGACCCAGGAGGTTTTTGCCGCACTCGAGAGCTCAAGAGATTATGGCTTGTGCTTAGTGAAGGATTAAGACTGACCA
This sequence comes from Thalassia testudinum, assembly GCA_037157565.1. Taxonomy (NCBI): domain Eukaryota; kingdom Viridiplantae; phylum Streptophyta; class Magnoliopsida; order Alismatales; family Hydrocharitaceae; genus Thalassia; species Thalassia testudinum. Next base: position 16,959,887 of record JAZHRO010000026.1, on the reverse strand, counting down.
GATGAACATTAAGACTCAAGCCCAGGGTTTCACGAATTTTTAAGTGCAGGTTGGTCCCAGTTTCAGCTCATGTCTTTGGATTGACCCTTAAAAGGAAGACGGAAAACTCAACTCCTATTTTATAACATTTGTGGCTCAAAGAAAACAGAGTATTTGTAACTTGCCCTGAAGAATTTTTGTAGGGGGAGGACTTTACAGACATTTGCGAGATATACTGACTTATTTGCTTTTTTTTTTTTGAAACATGTGCCAGTATATCTCTTACAACATTATTTGGAGGAGCACACTTTTCTTTTGGTGGGAGAGTTCCTTTTTGGTGGAAAGAGTCTCTCCTAAACACAAGACTAAAGTCTGGGATAAAAAGTCTACCTGCACGCACAGGTAAGGACTCCACCTTCCCTAATGAACACTAGGGTTGGATCTTATGTTCACCTGGTCTTTCTTGATATTTGTAGTGTGAACCAAGATTACTTAGGCTCTCGAGTAGAAGCAAACCAACATATCCTGTACTGGTGTCTTAGGTACAAGAACACGTCCTTAGTTAGGAGAGATTCTGATCTATCTTGTTAATGCTCAAGTGAATTAAGTCGAGCCTGAGCGAATCAAGCTTCTGTAGCTTGGAAAGTCTTCAAAACAGTGGTTTAATATCCATAAACACTTATTGTATTTTTGTTTCAGCCTTCAGATCATTACTAAACACCATTTTCTTTTAACATATATATATAAATAGATGGAACAGCATGATACCATAAAATACCTAGATCCTATGGATGCCTATCCACCCCCCCATGCCAAACGATGCTATGTCCTCATATGCATGCAGGGAAGGGTAGAGGAAGGACGAAAGATTGGGTAACGAGAGCTGAGGCGGAGGGTATACAGCAGGGTGGTAGGGTGGGTGGATGGTGGGTGGTGAGGTGAAAAGTGAAGTGATCGTGACAGTGGCGTGAAAAGTGATGGTGGATGGTGAGTGTTGTTGGGGTGCCTCGCAACGAGCACTGAATTTAACGTCCTCAGCTAGACTCAGAATGAGGCACAAAATTAGTTACCCTCCAGCAGGGCAACAGTTTCTCCAACGAGGGTAGGTTCATGAGTAAGATAGGGTTTCAAATGCTACCCATTGACCGTAAATTTATGCCCAGATTTGGGATCTTCAATTTCAACAGCCCTGTTGGGAAATGGTCTCGATACCAGAAAAGGACCAGTCCATTTGGACTTCAGTTTCCCAGGAAAGAATTTGAACTGGGCATTGTAGAGCCAAACTTGCTGAGATGGCTCAAATTCTTTCCGTCGAATGCGGCTGTCGTGAAAAGCCTTAGTGCGTTGCTTGAAAGTTAAGGCAGAATCATAGGCTTCACGACGGAGCTCTTCCAGCTCCTGGAGTTGGAGTGTCCTTTCTCGACCATATAGGTCTGGGTCGAGGTTACATTGGCGAACCACCCAATAAGCGCGGTGTTCCTACTCCACAGGCAAATGACAAGGCTTCCCGTAAACGATTCTATAAGGAGACATACCAAGGGGCGCCTTGAAGGCGGTCCGATACGCCCAAAGTGCGTCAATTAGCTTGTCGGACCAATCCTTACGGTCAGGCCGAACCGTTTTCTAGAGAATTTACTTGATTTGCCGGTTCGACACCTCTGCCTGGCCGTTCGTCTGAGGATGATACGGAGATGCGATACGATGGTGGACTCCGTATTTCCTCAGAAGTGCCCAAAAAGAAGCATGGGTAAAGTGGCTTCCTCCATCTGAGATAACAGCTCGAGGGATCCTAAAGCGCGTAAAAATGTGGTCTTTGACAAATCTAATGGATATAATATGGTCAGCACGACGCGTGGGAATATCCTCGATCCATTTCGAAACATAGTCAACAGCCACGAGGATAAATTCGAAGCTGGTGGAAGGAGGAAAGGGACCCATGAAATCAATTTCCCAAATGTCGAAGATTTCTGCAACTAGGATGGGTTGCAAGGGCATCATGTCACGACGTGACATTGACCCTAATGACTGGCACCTAGTGCAATGTTTGGTATAATTGTGTGCATCCTGGTGAAGGGAGGGCCAAAAGAAATCGCACTGCAACACCTTGGCTACGGTTTTCCTCCCAGAGAAATGGCCTCCGCAGGCCTGATCGTGGCAGAAGGATAGCACACTGGGGAATTTGCTGTTAGGAATACAGCGATGAATGATTTGATCAACACCTATTCGAAAAAGAAGTGGATTATTTCCCGCTAACCGCTCCAGGATTTGGTCAATGAAACGTAGCGGAAAGTGATCTTTCTTAGTTGCAGCATTGAGTTTCCTATAATCTACACACACTCTCCAAGATGTAGGGGTGCGTGTAGGGATGGATTCGCCCCTGTCATTGACACGGATGGTGAGTCCCGCCTTTTTGGGTACAATGTGAATCGGACTCACCCAGGGGCTATCGCTGATTGGGTAGATTATACCTGCATCCAGCCACTTAATGATTTCCTTCTTAACGACCTCCCGCATGTTAGGGTTGAGACGTCGTTGCATCTCGCAGGAAGGTCGAGCCCCCTCCTCCGTATATATACGGTGAGTGCAGTAGGAGAGGCTAATGCCAGATAAGTCTGATAAAGACCATCCAATGGTTGCCTTGTGTTCTATGAGGACCTTTGTTAGTTTGCACTCTTGCTCCCTGATCAATTGTGAGCTGATGATTACAGGGAGCGTTTCATATGGTCCCAGGAAAACATACTTAAGTGTACTAGGCAGCTCTTTCAGCTTGGGAGTGGATGGTGAAAGATCTGGCATTTCTTGGGACAAGAGTGTCCCAGGAGGATCAGAAAACAAGTCAGGAGGAAGAAGTTGGCCCTCAGATTGGCCAAGAATAGGGGCTTCTTGGATAGATGGATCTAAAAAGGAATAGCCCCAGTGAGAAGTATATGGGCTCAAGGTCCCAGTGTGGAGTTGTAAATCCACCTGATTTGGCTGAAAAGAAAGGGCAATCCGATCTTCAAGAGTGTGGACCGGCGGTGAGTAGCCCGGATATGACTCAGACCACGAGGTATGGGAAGCGGAGAAAACCTCGTCAGGAGTCGGGTCAGGAGATGGTACAGGACAAGGGAGGGATGGGGGAACGTCACAATATGTGTCGGTCAGGCAGTCGTCAGTGTTTACAGTCTTAGACACCCGATAGTACGCGGGAACCCTCACCAGCACGTAGGCACTACACGCAGGTAGTTAGACCTCCAATCCTTAATAAGGGTCAAGTTGCTACCAATTTTAGTTAGAGGCTTGGGATCAAGTACTTCTGGAATGTGATAGACGTTATTTACGGGTAATGCCCAAGTGATTGATTTTATAGAGTGTGTAAACCAAGCATGCAACGGGGAAATCTCCCCGAATTGAAGTTTAATTGGTGAATGGCTTTTAGAATTCAGCCTTAAGTAGTATGGATTTTAATATTTCGCTGAATTACAAATTCAACCAATCTCCGGGTTTTGTGAGAATACAGGTTTTTTTCTAAGCCCAACAAACCCTTCTTCAATGTCAATTGGTTAATGCATGCTAAAATGCAATGAGCTTCCCTAGATGGATTTACTATGTGTGGATGCACGAATCGGTTTTAGATTAGTGTGAAAGGGAGCCAAAGCACTTCAATTCAAGTGCTCCCAATCACCAGAATGATTTCCACACACAAGGCTCAACCATAAGATAAAGAAAATCAGATTGTTGAGGTTGAAGTATTCGAGATCGAATCTTAGGCACGTGAAAGGTCGTGGTGGGGTTGGAATCGACTCGATTCCAAGTTTCCCCACCAAAAAAGTGACCCCGAATTGCAGATAAATGAGGCAAAGAGGGGTGCAATCAATCTTTTTATTTTTGCCTCAAAGAATACTTCACACGATGAAAGATTCAAGAATCAAGATTCTAGGATCTTCGCTACGCGAAGTTTGGCGGGAAATCCCAGGGTGGTGGGAGTGAAGGCAAACAATCAAACAAGTGATTTTTAATCCACTTGCCCCAAGAGATCCCAAGTAGTGTTTTGTTTTTAGTTTTTTAGTTTTTTTTTTTATTTATTAAGGTTACAAGTTAACCTAGGTTGCTAAGAAAGAAAGACCTACTTGTGCAGCAACGTGTGCGAAGCTTTAGTGCGGTGTCGGCGTCTTCACGCTCTCATTCCCGCCTTAGATCTGCCTACGTTTCCGACTTCGTCTGCTTATCTTCTCCTTGCAACAGGTTCACCTGCACAGCAACAAACAAAAACACCCATGAAGAGAAGGGTGTGAGAAGAGAAAAAGTAAAGGAATGGAGTAGAAACTTACTTGAATGTGCACTTCCCCGGCAACGGCACCCTGAAAAGGGGGTGTGGTCGGGCCCGGATAGGTTGTGTTAATATGGTGATTTTATCGTTGAAATGAGTATAGTGGTTAACCTAAATCGAGCCTAACCATCTCTTTACAAATTTTTTTTACTTAGCCTATTTGCTTTTATCTTGGTCACTCTTTGGCCCAGGGTCGAACTCAGGGAAGTGTGATTAGAAGTGAATGAGTTTCTACGCCTTTCCTACAACAAATCTCTTCCGTTCGCTTTATTATGTTTTTGGTGTTTTTCTATTTAAGATTTTTTTCTGATAATTCTTGTCCTTGAGGCACACCCTCAAAATCAGGTTCTTGGCTTTGAGCCAAGTTAGGGTTTCAAAACTAGTCTTCGCAAGACTGAGTACCTGCAAGTCAAGGATTATGTTTTCTCTTTTATATTTTTTTTATCTTTTTACTGGCAGGAAAGAGAAGCAGAAATAAAGTAAATATAGTATATATATATGTATATATTATATATGTATAAAGGGGTGGGGGTGGAGGTGGAGATGGCATGTAGCACGGTGTCGAGTCGGTCGTCGTCTAGAAAGACGCAACCAAGAGGACGAAGTGCCGCGTGGAGTGTAAGGTGGATTGGTGGAAGATGAGTGCGAACACACTTTCTGTACGCGTGTATCGGAGAATATCAACAACTGGTGCAGATATTCCCGCGATACAACGTATGGTAGGTGATATGAAAATATATGTATATATATGTATATATATATATATATATGTATGTATATATAACTATATAGATGTATATATATATATATATATATATATATATATATATATATATGTATATATATGTAGTAATATATGTATATAGATATATGTAGATAGGTATACAAATATATATATATGTGTGTGCATTTATAGTTATAGGTATATGTATATATGTATGTATATATATGTATATATACTTATACTTAGTTATATAAGTACTAATATATGTATATATATGTAAGTATATATATATATGTATATAAATATATGTATATATATCAATATATATATATGTATATGTATATATATATAAGTATATAATAGTGTATAACTGAGTGGGTGTGTGTGTACGAGAGTGTGTGTGTATGTGTCTGCAGTGAGAGTAAGAGAGTGCTGAGAGAGAGAGAGAGGGCAAGAGAGACTGCTAGAGTAAAGGAGGCGAGTTAAGTCGTCTGCAGCAGCGGGGCGTCGTCTGATGGTTCACGCTTGCACACAGGCGCATAGGCGCGCGAAGAGGTGTGCACGCAGGAGGGAGCGGGCGAGGGGGAGAGACCGCAGCGCACTGCGCTGCACGAAGAGGCGGGTGCGGGCGAAGGCGCTGGGAGTGGGAGCACGCAGACGCTAAAGCGGGCGGGCGTACGCGGGCGAAGGCTCACGCGGGATCGGGCGCTAGAGCGGGCGCAGGCTAGCGCAGGTTGCGACGCGCCAAGTGACTGATTAAGTGAGAAACTTACCGGTCACCGCACTGTAGCCACAGTGTTCTGCTGACTAGCGTGAACAGTGGCTACAGTGCCACTCGGCATCGCCCGGTGCTGTGAGTGCAGGAGCCGTTGCGCGAGCTGGCGCATGCGCGGAAGGTCTGCGCCGGCTGGGGCGTGCGCGGTGGAGGGCAAGGGTGACCTGCTAGCTTGCGCGGTGGCTTGTGCACGCGGAAGAGGAGTCTGGTGCCGTGCTGCTGCTGTGCGGAGCTTGAGCTTCAAAGCTTGAAGCTCTGTGGCAATGGCAGAGTTGTGGCTAAATGTCGAAACAAAGAGAGGACCACCATGCCCACCGGTTCTTTGATGAGCTGGGCGGTGGTGGACTCACAGTGGTGGTTGTGCACCACTGTGAGTTACTCCTGCCCGCAGTGTGGCTCCTCAGAAGGAGGAGAGGCTGCGTATGGAGGGGAGGAGATGGCCTGGAGAGGAAGCCGCTGTGGTGTTTTTCTTGTGTGACCAGGCTCCCCTTTGCAAAGAAGAAGCCGTGCCTTTTTAAGGAAGAAGAAGGCATGCACAGCCATGCCCTGGCTGTGCATGGTGTGCATGCGGTTGTGCATGGCTTGGCAGGGAGTGGCTTGCTGCAGAGCATGGCGCGAGGAAGAAGAGGCCATGCCTTGCAGCCATGGAGAAGAAGAGATTCAAAGTTAAATAAAAAATGAGGATGATGATTTTGCGAGGCAGCACTTGAGGAAAATGTTATTTTCAAGGCCATGTTATTCACTATCCTCCCCTCTCAAATAAATGCATGCATGCGTGTATTTTCACAAATACAACTACGGTTGCCTATTATGCACTGGTAATGCTAGGAAATAGCACAAGTTAGCACAATTGTTGGTGTATTTTTGCTGTGCAATCAGAAGTGAAGGCGCGCCCACACCTACATAAGAGGAAAAAGTGACTTAGACTTATCGCCTCAAGTCACACAGGGGTGAGGTCCCTCGCCCTCACTCACCCGGTCTCGTCCGCAGTACTGCCCACACGGACCTGGCTCGCGACCCGAATACCCTGCCTATGCACTCCTCGCGCACCACCCACGCCGGTGCACCTGGACCTGGGTGCGCGTAACCCGACCCGAATACCCGATTGGCTAGCTCTGGGAGAGCGAAGAGAGACATAGAGAGAGAGCACACGCGGGGAAGGGTAGGGGTAGGTTTTGCACTTGTGTGTGCAGGGAATAGGTGGGGAAGAAGAAGAAGAGGAGAGGCGAGGACTTAGACGCAAAGCACCCGCAGCAGAGAAGAAGAAAGAAGAAGGAGGAGGAGACGCAGCAGCTCAAGAAGAAAAGAAGAAGAGGCCAAGGAAAAGAAGCAGCAGTAGCCTCCAAGAGAAAAGAAAGGAAGAAGAAGAAGAGAGGGTGTGCACTATAGAAAAGGGGCTGATAAGGCATCTGATTCAGAGAATCAGATGTCCGAAAAAGGAAAGCCAGAGAAAGAAGAGAAGGAAAGGAGAAGAAGAAGAGAAGAAAGAAAAGAAGAAAAGGATTTTTTTCTCTATCTTAAATTTTTGTAAAATAGTATATAAAAGAAGAAAAGGATTTTTTTCTCTCTTAAATTTTTGTAAAATAGTATATCATAGTAAATTGTGAATTTGTATGCTTCTAGAATCAAAGTGTGCTCCCTGAGTTTGACCTCATGATATTTTAAATTTCGAGTAACAAATTGAAATAAATTGATAATCGCTTTTCATACTGCAACGAACATAACTTTAAAACACGACGAAAGAGCGATTCATCAACAAGGGTTGTGGGAAAGCCTGGGAGTCCGTGTTCTAGGGGATGAAAATCCTCACATGGAATGTGCGTGGGTTGTGCGACAGTGTCTGGAGAGCATCCTTGGCTCAATATCTCTGTGAATGGGAAGTTGACTATGCACTGCTGCATGAAACACATTTAGATGGAGGAGGAGAATGTCTTTGGCAATCCCTTTTGTAGGGTGGTCAAGCTGACATTAGGGCTGTGGATGCGCAGGGCAGGGTGGGAGGTTTGGTAGTGTGGTGGAAAACTTCTAAACTGATGTTAAAAGAGGTCTAGAAGGGACTGTTTCTTGTGGCATGCAAATTCCAATCGATGGGGGATAACCAAGATCTGATTATATCCTGTGTATTGTTGGTGTTAGAGCACCACGATCATTTGTTTTGATGATAACAAAACACGTGTTATTTAACATTTGCACTTGGAGTCTTAGATTTCAGGTCAATTGCAAATGGAGACGTGATTAGACGGAATTCGAGCTCGCATCCAGGACGGATTGGAGGAGCTTGATGGAGAATAGAGGAGATTCGCGAGGAGTGATAGATTGAAGATAGAAGGACAAGAAGAATAGGATAGAATTCCATTTTATTCCTTTTATGTACTTTTGTCGTTATTTTCTTGCTCTTTATTTCCTTAGAACATTATGTTAAAGAGCCTCAAAGTACCCTAACAGTAGTCTTAGGAACACCCGCACAACCCTAGGATACTTAGATTTTCTGTAGAAAACTTAGAAAACCAATATAGGGTTCAAACAGAATTTCCATACGTCTAATTCCCAAATCAGATGTCTGATAATGTATTTTAAGACGTCTGACTGTTGATTTAGACGTCTGATAACATGTAGGCTGGACTTAGTTAGTTCTGTCTGATGAAATCAGACGTCCAGACCTTAGAGCAGGCATCTTAGAAGACGTCTGATGACTTTGCCAGACGTCTAATTAGTGGACCGTTGGCTGGCTCAACAAACACTCAAGGATATGACCGTTAGAGCCTTATCAGACGTCCTTAGGCCTTTCCAGATGTCTGATAGATGACCATTTTTGCCTCGGCTGACCAAAAATCTCTTATCAGAGATTTTCTAGCCGTTGCACTCGCTTGGAAGTCCATTCCCACGAAAAAGTAGGTTTCCAAACGTCCAGACATAGTGCCAGACGTCCTGTAGGTCATCTGATGGACTTGCACTAGAATCCTATTTAGATTTGATCCGAGTCAGGAAGAAACCCGCTTAAAATCAGACGTCTGATGTTGTTCCCAGACGTCTTAAAGTGATCTTCCAGACGTCTGATGCCAGGATCAGACGTATGATAAGCCTGTCAGTGCAATCATTGTTCCTGATTTCGGCCTGATTCTCTTGGGCTTTGCTCTCAACGGCTATGGAAGCTTTCCTAAGCCTTCCAAAGCCTTCCTAAGGCCTCTATAAATAGAGAGAAACCTCTTGCACACCAACACACACCTAGAGACACACAAAACACACAAGACACACCCAAGCAACACACTTTCTACTCTCTTGTGTCCTAAAGAAGCTCTTGCTCTCCAAGCTCCAGTTATTCATCTAGAGAGCATCAAGCATTTGCGCACCCGCTCTCCCGCCGTAGTTCACGAGAGCGACGTTGCGCTGTCGCGTGGCTCACTCACCCGCGTCATCGATCCGACATACTCCTTGCAAAGGGGAGTTTCCTAATTCCTATAGAAGCTAGGTTTAAATTACTTTGTTGGCTCTATAGGATTATTTGTTATTTTATCTTTGTTATGTGGTTGGGTAGTCGCTTTGCGGATTCCCGTCTCCTTCGAGCGACAAAATCCTTCTCGTGAAGAGAAGGGGTTGAGGAATGCTACCCTTACACTTGTAGAGTGGTTGTAATTGAGGTTGAATCACCCTCGTTTAAGTGATTCGTTTAGTGGATTTGATCAACTTGGTTGATCGGAAAATCCTAACTCGAGAGGGTTAGGTGGTGGTTTTCGCCCGGTTTGGGTTTTCACCTAAAAATAATTGTGTACATTGTGTGATTGTTTATTTTGTGAGATTGGTATATATTTTATTCCGCATTTTATTACGTCACCCCCTCCTAGTAGGGCTGAGAATTTCTACATGTATATGGCCCTTGCATGGATAATTTGAGGATTGATCTTTGGAATGAATTACAACAGATGGCAAAAAGAACTCAAGGGGTGCCTTGGCTCTTGGGTGGGGACTTTAACTGTGTGCTCTCTGAGAATGATAGAGGGACTAGAAGAATGGATCGAGCATCACTCAGTTTCCAGATGCTAATCTCAAAGTTGGATTTGAACGAATACCCATCTGCAGAAGTGAATTTCACATGGAGGAGTGGTAATGGGTTGGCTTCAAAATTGGACAGGTTCTTTGGCAATGTAGAGTTGATAGAGAGATTTCAGCTATCATCGGTGATTAGAATGGCCCGACCTTTTTAAGACCATACCCCACTGCTATGGGATAGTGGGGAGGGGTCTCATACCAATACATACTTTAAATTCAAGAAGTCTTGGCTTAAAGAGGAGGGGTTTAGAGAAATGATCACCAGTTGGTGGAATCATAAGCTGGTTCATGGGTCGGCAACCTGCAGGTTGGCTGGAAAATTGTGGGACTTGAAGTCTATGCTGAAGGAGTATAGGCAGATTGTTGATATAATGAGAAGTCAAAGAAGAACTGAAGCTCTTGCAAATTTACGAATATTGGATCAGAAAGAAGATGTTGAAGGTTAAGTGAGGCTGATTTGGAGTAGAGAAAGCAGTGTGAAGAGGTGATTCGTGTTGAGGATGGGGTGAGAGAGATGGATTGGAGAGAAAAATCTAGATAGCTATGGTTGAAAGAGGGTGATGCGAACACAAAGTATTTTCATATGGCTGTAAGTGCTAGGAGGGTTAACCTCATTTCATCATTGAAGAAAGACGAAACCATGATAACTTCTGAAGATGATATTCGGAGGGAGGTCATACGATATTTCAGGGAGGCCACTAGAGCTGTAGATAGGGGCTGCTGGAGATTGGCAGCATTTGATTTCTCTCGGGTGGGGGAGTAGGCAGCAATCAAGTTGACAAATGACATAACAGAATAGGAGGTGATAAAGGCTATGAATGGGTTGAATGCGGAAGGGTCACCAGGACTAGATGGATTTCAAGTGTTTTTTTACAAGGAGTTTTGGCAGGTGGTCAAAGGTGATGTCATGGAAGTCATTAAAGAATTCCAAGGTGGGAACTCTGGAATGGAAAGAATAAATAAGTCGTATATGTTCCTACTTCCAAAAAGACAAGGGGCTGAGAAGCTATCAGGCTTTAGACCAATTGCCCTTTCGAACTCAATCTACCTAATCATTAGCAAAGTGTTAGCCAACCGGTTGAAGGATGTTTTGTCAGATTTGGTCAATCCTGTACAGTCGGCTTTTCTTCCCAATAGATCATTACAGGAGTCCTTCATTGTTGCTCAGGAGATAGTGGCAGGGTGGAGCAGAAGGAGTAAAGCGTATTTGTGGAAGGTGGATTTCAGTAGAGCCTATGACTCTGTTGCATGGTCTTATCTATGGGAGATTTTTAGAAGAAGAGGCTTTCCTGCACTCTGGGTTCAATGGACGAAGAGATGTATTGTGACCTCTTCCTTTTCACCTCTGGTTAATGGAAGGCCGTGCGGGGTGTGGATAAAACCACAATGTGGTGTGAGACAAGGGTGCCCACTGGCTCCTTTAAATTTTAATTTGGCGGTGGATACGTTGGCTCAATTTTCGTGTAGGTTGGCTAGTGCAGGCTTGGTGAAGGGGTACTCCTTGTCAAATTCCAGGGTGCTGGTGCCCGTCCTACAGTACGCTGACGATACGGTCTTTTTTGTGGAGGGGGGGAGAGAAGAAGCATAGATATTATATGCTATGGTCAACATTTTTGGGGAGATCTCGGGCCTTAGATTAAATGGTTTGAAGTCTTCATTGGTCAGCTTTGGCATGGCTACGCAGGATAGGGAAACAATTAGTTCCATCCTACACACGCCTGAGACCACCCTGCCTATAAGATATTTGGGTCTACCTTTAAGAAGTGGGAAGTTGAAAAAAAGTGATTGGGCCAATTTATTCGAGAAAGTTTTAGCCAAGTAAGAAAACTGGAGTAGTAAATTTTTGTCTAAGGGGAGAAGATTGATTCTTCTCAATTTAGTCATCTCCTCCATCCCTGTCTTCTCTTTTTCCATGTTTAGATCGTCGAAGGCGGTGTGGAAGAGGTTGGACATATTAAGGAAGCGATTCTTCTGGCAAGGCACGAAGGCTGTTGGAAGATTTTTGCACCCAGTTAAGTGGCAGAAAGTGTGTAAACCTCATTCATAGGGTGGCCTGGGGGTGCGTTCCCTCAAAGAATTCAACGATGCACTCCTGCTGAAATGGGCAGTGAAATTATCCTCTGATGATGGGAAAATTTGGCAGCAGCTGATCAAGGATGCTCATGGATCATCGATTGTGCCGCTGTGGTCCATTCCACCCCAATGTCCATCTCCATTTTGGCATTCAGTTTGGAATGCGATACAAGACAACAGAACTAAATTCGATCCAGTTGTTGGTGATGGCAGGAGTTTCAAATTTTGGACAGACTGTTGGTCGGACCGGGGAAGGTTGAGTGAGGCCTTTCCGAGGGCATTTGCAGTGGCAGCGAATAGCAGGAGCACCATCAGCGACTGCTGGGATGACAATTGCGGTAGATGGGACATTGCAGGTGTTGGGTCGCATTATGGTGGGCGCACGTAAGCTGAACAGGAGCGCTTGCTATTTGAAATTGAAGCTTTCCAGCTGGTGGGAGGGGCTGACTCCTTTAGGTGGAAAGGTGGCTTGTTCACCCCAGCAAAGGCATACAAAAATTTGATGGCTAACTCTTGCATTGATCAATCGAGGGAAGACAGGGAATGTGCCACTATTTGGTCCTTGAAGATTCTGCTGAAGATCAAAATCTTCTTGTGGTTATGTAAGCATGATGGCTTGGTGACCGGTGATCTGAGAACAAGAAGGCTGGTGTGTCCCTCCCAAAATTGCCCATTGTGCAACCTCCCATCAGATAGTAGGATACATTTATTTTCCTCTTGTCTCGTGATGGATCAAGTTTGGAGGAAAGTGTGCGGGGAAGCTCTCCCCACATGGGAAGAATTATGGAGAAGAATTTTGACAAAAGGGGAGTGGCAAGTGAAGATGGCTGGAGTAATGTGGTGTGTGTGGCGTGCTCGAAACGAGCGTATATTTAAAGGGAGTTCTATTAATTTTGGGAACATGTGTGGGGAGTGTTGGAAGGTTGTAAAGGAATAGAGTGATTCACTGTAATTTGTTTAAAAAGGAGATTTGAATAGAATGTTCCCGGTATGCTATCGTCATCGATAACATTCCTCACTTTCTCAAAAAAAAAAAAGATGATCTCGTGGCCTTCTTACTCCGTGGCGGTGAGTCGACTGGTGTCAAACCACTTGATCCAACCAGGTTGCTTTCCTTGGGCGGAGGTTGGGTCGAATAATGTTGGAACCCCTGTAGGGTGGATCTTCCTAGGTCAGCCCCAAGGGTGTGATGTAGACACATCTATGTCACATAAACTATCTATTTATGCATGTTCTTAGGCGTATAATTGCATCATGCATTATAAATATTGCATAACATGCATCATCATCATTTGGTTAGTTTGTATAAATTTTAGGTTAATTCTCCCTTTTTGTGGTCAGGAACAGGGCAATCTTTATTGGGGCCTCGGATTGAAGATCCAACAACTCTTAGATCACCCCGATCGGATTTCCATAGCATTAGATATAGTTCGAGAAAGATTAGAGGATAAGGGCCAAGGTGGTGTTAAATCCATACCTCAGATGACAAATCCAACTGCACAGATGGGTTTGGATCAATGATCGCAGCCCAACAATGTGAAAATCGGTTCAATCCAATATCCGTGGCACCATCTACAAGTTAGAGAAGATGGACGGCCATGATGGTGCCATGTGGCGCCATCCCAGCCGCCCAATGCTGATCCAAGCCTCCCACTTCACCTCTTCAAGCGATGATCAATGCATCTCAGCCATTGGATTATCGATCCAATGGCTGAGAATGCGCCATGTCGCTCTCAGGCTGGTGCTCTCATCTACTGAGGATAAGGCGCACTCAATCTCGATCGTTGGATCGAGATTCAACGGTTGTGAGAACTTGCACCATAAATCATAAACGTGACACAAGGCAAGGTGTGGTGCATTGGTTGTGTGCCTCCATGCGAAGAGAGCAGCGAGGGTTCGAGGCCTTATGTGCCTCAAATCGAGTGGGCGAGCGGGTGTGGATGAAATCGCACTGCTAGATCGCGATCGAGTGGCATCGGTAGCAGCTACGTGGCAGTGCGAATGAGCGAGCGAACCAATGCGTGAACTGATGGCCAAGTAGATGCGCGATCTGACATTGAGGCACGATCTGAAGGTGTGGGCGTGCATGATCTGGGCCGTTGATTCATGATATAACGGCTGTAGTGGCGTGGCGCTTGGGTTGAGGCATTTTCAGCTGAAGAAGAGGAGGTGCGAATGTGGCCTCTTGTGGGTGCTTGGATCAAATATGAAGGGCGAAGATGGAGCACGCAACTTCACCAATGCTTAGCTTCAGTAACGTGCACATTTGTCACTAAAGACCTTGCCATCAATTTCAAGCCTTTAAAAGACCTTTTGTCCCCAACTTTTGCACCTATAAAAGGGCACCCCTACCACTCATTTTCTTCATCCCTTCTCTTATCCTCTTACCTCCTCCAAAGCTCTGCCAATTGATCCCATACCTGGGATGCTCCATTAGAGGTAGAGTAAAATAATTTTCCCATCTTCTCACCCCTTTCGTGGAGCATCCCATGATTGTCCTCTCATCGCCGTTCGGGAAGTGGATCCCGTTGGAATGTTGCCCTGTTTTGTCCTTTGTCCTCCAGTTTCATCCTCCTTCGTCCAGCATCTCACCACCCTCGTCCGAGCGCTCCGTCAACACGGCTCGTCTTCCAAGTAGCCATCGAGGAGGATAACTTCTCACCCTCTTCTTTTTTATCGCTTTCTAGTATAGATTTCCAACTTTCTAGTTTAGCGATTAGATATAATGAACATTGTTCTTTAGTTATGAAATATTGGTTGTCTTTCTCTCTCTTTTTTTTGTATTATTCTCTCTTTTCTATTATTTATTCTTTAAGTAGAATAACTAGAGTAGATTAATTTTAACTAGCTAATTTGCTTTCGTGACAATAATTCCAACGTGGTTTTTGATTAAACGTTCGCTTCCCCATATTCGACCTGGGACTCACCAGAGTTTCGGTTAAATTATCTGTTTGATGGATTTTTATGCAACTACAATAACAGGTTTTCAAACTCAAATTCTTAGCATAGAATTCTCGTTCAACAAGGGGCCCCTGTTAGTAGGTGCCTCACCCTTTGGCAAGTAGTTTGCTCTATCGAGCAGCTCTTAAGAGAAGGGGATTACTCAACCCTAATGCCTTGGGAAAATTTTAGTGTGGGTGGATCAGAGCTTCTTGCATTTAGTGATGGCTAGGCATTCTCATGTGAGATCATCAAGTTAGGGAGGGTAAGTCATGCAATGCTTAGTGTTGGCACCCTTTAGATTGGGGGACTTTGTGGCCGTGCCCTGTCATAAGGTTGAGAGGGAGGCAGGCATGAGCGAGGATTTGCTCCTCATCATCTGGGTCATCTAATTACTTAATGCTCTTGCAGTCGGGAGGAAAGGATGTAGCATCTCCTTTTTACATTTGTGAGTTTTGTCTTTTCTCACTTGGGGGGCATGGGTCCCACTTGGTCTTTAGCGTAAAGTCCCTGACACACATTTGGCGCTTGTTTGGCTGAGCTTGCTATTGACTATCTCTCTAGTATGAGAAGGGCAGAACATGAGCTTGACTTGAGCAGGGGCACGTGTAACGACCCAGTTCCCGAGTCCCTACGAGACACGAGAACCGGACCGACTTGACTAATCCCAAGACCTAGTCGTCCAACGAGGAAGTAACCAAAAGAGTAGTAAAATAAACCACATTCAGCATGAATATAACTAACAGTAAGAAAGTACAGCAGTAAGGAAAGAAACTACTACAGTAGGTACCACCACAACAGTAGAACAACATTTATCATATGACAAGAACTGCAGGTAAAGAAAGTACAGCGGAAACAAAAACTACTCACTGGAACAGAAACAAAAGAGGTACAAAAGACTGTGGTAAACTCTACTGGACCCTACTCGGCCCAGCGTCCTCTGCAGCCACCGACCCTGGCTGCTCAACACCTGGTCCTGAAAAAGGTAACGAGTGTAACACGTCAGCAAAACGCTGAGTAGAGTGGCAAGCTAACTAAAGGCAACAGTAGAGTGTACAGTAGCTGTTATGTTCTATTACTTCCTTTATTCACATCTTTCAATTTTTCTCACTATTTCATTTATTTCTTAGGTCCTTTACTTGATCTCGAATGTCCTCGTGGGAACGATCTTGATTGCAGTCTTTTCCAAAAGTAGAAGTAGCACGTGGTGCTCTCCTGACCGGGAGAGTCCCCCATGGTGATCCTACCCTCAGTCAACCACCCCAAGGTCACTGACAGACGTAACGGTGACTACGGCACGCGCGATAAACGCACAGGTAGCTAGCCCGCACTGGCACGCGGTCAGTCGTTTCCGTTAACGGGTGCGCCCAAAGCACAGCACGGAACCAGGGCAGAGCCCTCTCAGTAACAGGGGTCCAACCCCTCCACAGTAACCAAACCGGGGCCTTGCCCCTCCACAGTCCGCGCACCCTCGCCTGACTACCCTGGTTTACCCTAGCGGGCCTAACAAGTTGGTGAAGGAGGCTAGCAGAACCTCGGGGCCCGTGGGGTAGCTAGTACTCTCCTAACACTAGTAGCTCTCCTCGGTACTACGTACGCGAGGGCCAGCAAGTCGGTACAGAGTGGCCAGTCCTAACCCCGGGTCCCTGGGGCGGCTAGCTCCGCTCTGCACTAAACAGGGGGACAGTCGCTCTCCTTGGTACTCCGTACTCAAGGGCCAGCTCACTTCCCCAAAACTATTCCATTTACTTTTCAGGAGTTCTACTCCTACTTCCCCGTAGGGTTCCATCCTTTTTACTCAAAATCCAGGTTTCACTTCCCAGTTTCACATTCTTACAATCCATGTTCTCAACCACGTTAGCTGTTCACAACAGGCAGTTGTTAATTCAAATTACAGGCAGCTTTATATTTCTTTCCATTTTCCAAGACTGCAATATATACATTCCACTAGTTTTCCATCCTAGGATTCATGCCATATCCTAGGATCTATCATACAATCTAATTTTCCAGCCCTAGGATTCATGCAACACCTAGGAGCTATCATTCCATACATTTCTCATTCCTAGGATTCATGCAACACCTAGATTCTAGTTAAGGTTCCATACTTCAACAGATTTTAATAGCTTAAGCCACTCTACCAGGTACAACGGGAGTAATGGGGGCGTGATCGGGAATCCCGCGTGCCTCCGCGACTCCCAAGACTGCAACTGAACGAGGTCCTATCACAAGGATCAAATACAAGGAGTGTCTCAAAACTGTGTATAGCTACTGTAGATGGGTAGAGGAATTAATTCTGAAAAGAACGCAACTCGAATCGCGGAAAACGGAGCCCGACGGGCCCTAAACGGGTCGAAAAAGACGATATTGTGCAAAATCAGACGTCTGGAACTTCTTCCAGACGTCTTAAACAGTGGATCAGAGAATTACCTGTTCAGCGTGGTTTCCCAGACGTCCAGAAGTCTGCGGGGACGTCTGTCCTATCTCCAAGACGTCCGATGGTCACCCCGGACGTCTGGAGGTCACTCCCGCCGTCTGGTACAACTTCCAGACGTCTGATTCGCAAAGGATGGCGAATCAGCGAACCTGCGCACAGCCAACTCCCTCCCTTAGTACGGTCGGTCGACAGGAAGGAAGAAGAAAGCGGAATACACACCTTTCAGACGTCTGTATGAGCTACCAGACGTCATCCTCGCCGTCTGCCTATCAACCCAGACGTCTGATTCTGGAAATTTTTCCAGAATCAGGGCGCGACCCGGACTCTGCTCGCGACGCCGCCCGCGTCGCACCTCGCGCTGCTGCTGCTCAGACTGCAGCAGGTCCCTCTCCGCGTCGTTCCGCGCCCCCTGCGCCCTCCACCGGCCGGCTAAGCCACTCCGGCGAGCTCTCCCTCACGGCAGAGCTCTGCCCTCGCACGCCGCACTTCCTCCGCGCTCACTGCGGCCGCCGCTGCAGCCCTCACGCTCGCTCGCTCTCGTGCACAGGAAGGAGAAGAAGGAGGAGACGGTGGAGACGGGAGGGGAGGCGTGGTCCTTTTAACGCCGCGCGGAGAGGAGAGAGAGAAGGCGCGGCAGGCGTCTGCAGCCGCAGAAGAAAAGGAGGGAAAAGCGAATATGCGGTCTGCGCGCGCAGGCGCGCAGACGACTCACGGGTGTGGATGATAACGATTTTTCAGACGTCTGTAAACCATCCCAGACGTTTGGCAGGACGTCTGGATGTGATCCCAGACGTCTGATAAGACGTCTGGGCCACCTCCCAGACGTCTTAAAATACGTCCGGGGCATGCGTTCGTAACAGCACGTCCCTTAGGCATGTTGGATCAGATGGGCTTTTCATTAGAGGCTTGGATTTTTGTTGCAATTCCCATAGACAGTGTCAAATGATTGAGCCTAATGGACTCAATAAGGAATGTAGTAGAAGGGAGTACCACTGTTATGTCATTAGTGAATGACAAACACAATGAGTTGGTGACTCAGTTTCACCCCACAAGTCTATGTCTAGGGAGGAGATTTAACCCTCAACTATTCACTAGAGATTTGTTGGAAGACTTTGTTGGGAGACCCTCCCCCCACTTTTTTGAATATATGAAATTCCCTTTTATAAGGGGTCCTCTTCCTATTATCGAGGAAATGAACAATAACTATTTGGGGAGACTAATTCCTGGAAAATTGTCTTGTTAACCATGTCGGTGCCTCTATTCCCATCCTGTCGCTTCGGTTCTTGTGCTATTGTCTTGCCTCTTGCTCCTTGGGTCTTGGTGGTACTCGAGGTTCTTGGTAGTTGGATTGTTGGAGCATCCTTTGACAGGAAAGCCATAGAACTGGTTTTGGGTAGATGTCGTCTTTGTTGGATTGAGTGTGCTTTGCTCCTTGACAGGTTGGCTCTCTTCTTGGGCCATTCTTTGGTGGGCATTTTAGATTTGTTTTGCGAGGGTTCATTCTTTCTCTCATTAGGTAGATTTTGGATCATATTGCTCCTCTTGAAAAAAGAAATTATGTATTCTTTGTCTCCCTTCTTGCAAATAGTAGGAGAAAGCATGGATTTTTGCTGCAACACATCTGAGGTATACCTATTAGATGGAGCCCTTAACATAGAGTTCTTAAGTTGTGGATCAAGGGTTTTAGTGTTGTGGTTATAATTATTGGTGGTTAGTTCCCTCATGTTCTCATTAGATTCTCAACCGTTTATTTTATAAATGGATTATTTGAAAAGTTTGCAAATTGAAGAGAAGATCCACCAAGTAAGATGGTTGACGACACTACATAAATCATCTTTAATACTCACACCAAATCCCAGAACAATGAACTTATTGAAAGTATTTTTCCTTTTAAATTATTTGATTATTCGTGCGATGCCCAGTTTGGAGTCATGGAGTTTAGAGTCATTAGCTAATAATTGTTCTATAGATGCTCCATGAAATACTTATGTATAGCTTATTTGATGTATTTGGTAATATCTTCTTCTAGTGGGTGGTTAATTTGAAAGTGAATATGACCAAGAAATAGAATCTAAGTCCATTTATTTATGTAGGAATAGTAGTTTTGGATGAATAATGTTTTGAGAAATGTAACAGTAGGCTTGAGTGCAGAAACAAGATAGAACATGTCTTCATAGAACTTCCAATTTGTTCCTTTGAAGGTATTCAGGACGAATGTAAGAAGATATTGGGACATATAAATGAAGAAATATAAAATGGAGAACAAGAAATATTTTATATCTTTTAGACAACATAGCTCTTACATTTAATATATATTCAAGTTTATGCGGAGAACTAAGGACTATTACCTTGTTTTGGTGATGGTGACCTCAATGTGTTAGGATATATTGATTCATATTTCCCATCATATGTGGATGATAGAATGTCTAAATTTGGTTTCATCTTCACATAGTTGGCAATGCTATTTGTTGGAGGAGCAAGAAATAGGATATCATTGCGGACTCAACCATTGATGCCAAATACATAACAATTTGTAATGTAGCTAAAGTAGCGGTGTGGATATACATGTTCATGACAAACCTTGGCATATAGTTTCCACCATTAAGGTACCCCTTCCCTTGTACTTTGATAATAATGGGGCTACTACTTAAGCTTAGAAACGTCACTTTCATCAGAAGAGCAAGTATATAGAGAAAAAAAATTCTATATTAGTTGGGAGATAGCAGGGTGTGGAGACATAACTTCCATCGTGATTGCATCACTCAAGGATTGGTCAAAAAGGAGATGGAGAAAAAGGAGGAAAAGTTCTCAAGGAGAAAAAGGAGGGTGAAATTTGATAAATGAGGTGAAAGAAAAGATGGGAGGAAGAGTGGGCAAATGGAGGAGCTGAAGGGATTGGAAAGAGGACTAGCAGGGAGGGGATTGGGAGAAGAGTGAATAAATGGGAGCGTTATAGAATGATGCGGTACTTAATGTGAGGGTTCCACAAGAGAAACATAGGAGTGGGAGAATCCTAAAGTGATTGTGCATGATTATTAGAACTCTTTTTGTAACTTGATCGTACAACGAGGATGCCCATCATTATATAGGATAATAACACCAAAAATTAAGGGTGAGCTGTTTCTACGAAGTTAGACCATTTAGGGTTATTATACCTAGTGACACCCATCCGCTTTGCTCTTGTCCTCTCGACCCCTCTCCCTCTCCTTTCTTCGCCCCTTCTCTCTTTTTCTCCTTTCCTCTCCCTTTCTCAGGCCGGATCTCGCTCTTTCTCTCTTGATAAGGCTCTCTGGTCCTCCCTCTTTGGAGGGGGGCCTTTGCGCTCCTTGCCTCTGTGATGGTTCCGTTTGGAGCCTTGTTGAGCACGATCTATGGCCTCCTTTTTAGGATTTTTGTTTGATCATCCTCTTGGCTTTGCTTTTCTTGTTTTCTCACCGATCTCTCCCTATTTTCTGCTTGGATCTTCTCTTCTTTGTTTTTGCGTGTTCGTGTTTTCTGCTTGTTGGTGCCTTGGTTCTCGGGCTGGGGCTCAGCGCTGGTTCCCCTTCATCTCCTCGGGGTCCGGATGCGATGGCCTCTAGGTTGGGTACTCTTGGATACTCGAGACCTCCTTGTCGATCGAATGATCCTCACACATCGAAGTGTTCTTTCGCCTCAATGGTCGCGGGTTCTTTGGAACCTTCTTTTGTGGAGTTGGCGTTGAAGGTTAGACGTCCTGAGATGAGAGATGGGGTCCTTGCTACCTCCTTATCCCCTGACGAGATCTCTGATCTCTCGCTGGGGTTTTCCACCTCGATGGTGGTGTGGGCTTGGGGCTCTAAACCCTCTGCTCAGAACTCAAGGACTTTTTGTTTAATCGTCTGAATATCCGCTCGAACTTTGGTTTGGTCTCGTTGGATGCTCAGCATTGGCTTCTTCGTTGCGATACTTATGTTGATTTTTCCTCTATATCTATTGTTTTGGCTTGGTGGTTATTGATTGTATGCGGTGCCGGTTTATCCATTGGATGCCTTTGTTTCGTACTGACACTCTTATCTCCACTGTGCCAGTGTGGGTTGGATTTCCCGACCTTAAGCTTCATTTGCTCCACCCCAACGCCCTGCTTTCCATAGCATATCAGTTGGGGTTCCCTATTTGTGTGGATCCTCGCATAATCCAGGGCTTTCGACCTGGTTACCCCAGGGTGTGTGTGGAGATAGATCTTCTCAACCCCTCGTGCTAATTTCGTCTTTATTCTTAATGGAGACATTCGAATTGCCCAGCGTGTTATCTTTGAAAGGATCCCACTGTTTTGCTCGAGTTGTATGCAGCTTGGCCATGTTGCTTCCTTGTGTTTGAAATTTACTCTGTAGGTCGCGACCGAGGAGGATTCGAAGGGCTCCCAGCAGTCGACTTCCAGATCTGAACCGGAAGACCCCGTCCCAGAACCTGCTGCTCCTTCCTTGCAGGCTGTTGTTGGTCCGGAGTTCGATGCAACGTAGCCTTGCATGGCTCTTGCGATCCATCCGGATGTCTCTTTGGGGCCGATGTCTGGGGAGGGGACTTCTAAATCTCTTAACTCGGCTTGTATAACTTCTCCTCTTTCATTTGGGGGGGTTGTGCTTTCTGGTACTGGCTTCGACACGGGCCCGAAGAGGAAGGGGAGTCGGCGTTTCTAGCTCAGACGTCGGCAGAAACGTGCTCTTCCCTCCAACGCTGCAAAGGGGAAGGAGATAATAGGTTCCGTGCCTCGATCCTCCTCCCCCAACCCCCCCCCCCCCCCCCCACCCCAAGGTGAAAAGTTCCTACTTAGCCCCTACTCCTATTTTGGCTTTTGATTCTTCATTATCTGAGTGTGATATGCATGCTGTTTTCTCCAAATCCGCTCGATTTTTGATGGAAATTTCTCGACCTTTTCTGGATGAAGTGGTCTTTGGTTTCCCTGCTATCATCAATGATGATTTCTCTACATCTCCGGTTGCTGAAAGTAGGAATGCCATTCGTCTGCATGATTTTATGAAAAATCGCTATGTTTTTATGATAAAGCTGAATCTGATTTTGATTTTGCTGACAACGAAGATGTTAAAATATACTTGTGGGTTATCATGTGGTATTTACCTTCCCTTGTCATCTCCTCCTCCTCCACCTGACCCTGATCCGACCTTCATTGCTGAGGTTGGAGGGAGGGACCTTCATTGCTGAGGTTGGAGGGAGGGAGGGTATCTTGAGCAATGATGAGAATATTCTAGATGATTTTTGTGATGTCGAGCCTCAAGGTCGTTTGGATTTTTTCCATGTAGAACCCCTTTTGCTCCAGGAAAACACATACAAGGCACTCTCTCCAATGATGGCTAGAGGAGTCCGTGGTGGTTAACCCTTGGATGGAACAGGGAAGATTACCTGAAGTCGTTCTAAATCACTTTAAAAAACCTTGTCTCTATGAATTGTCTCTTTTGGAATTGTAGAGGCATTCTTAATGTCCCTACCATGAATCTTCTTAAAGATATGATTCACATTTGTTGTCTTAGTCTCATTTTTTTGTTTGAACCTTTTGCAGGTTCCTTATCTATTGCTCCATCCGCAATGAGATCTCCTTTCATCATAGCTTGGTGGTTCCGGAGGCTCCTAAGATCTGATGTCTTTGGAAGGACAACATTTCCACCCCATGAGCACCTGGATGCTCTCACCAAGCTTAATGATTTTCTCCTTCAGAAAGCTAAGATTGATTGGATTAAGGATGGGGAAAGAAACACTAAATTCTTCTACTCTACTATTAGGAAGCGTTTTGCCAAGAGGAATAAATCGTCTGTCTCTAATGTTATTGGCAATGGATGTTGGGATACGACCTCTTCTAAAGCTTCTGATTTCTTTAGGAATTTCCTTCCTTCCGAAAGTCCCCGGGGTCCCTTTTTGCTCCTGGGTGTTGTTTCTGCTATTCTCTCTGAGGATGATTATGATTTTCTTACCTGGGTCCCTGACTCCATTGAAATATTTAACATGATATCTAATATGCCTTCCAATCGCACTCCTGAGCTTGATGGTTTTAATGTTGAGTTTTATACTCACTTTTGGGACCTTATTCATGACGAGTTAGTTTAGGCTAGCTCTCATTTCTTCATTCAGAATCAAGCCCCTCGTGCCATTAACAACACCTTCCTCTTTCTTATTCCCTAAAAAAAAATGTCCATGACATCTTTGAGTATCGTCCTATCAGCCTGTGTAATGTCTTTTACAGAATTGTCTCTGGCATTGTGGCTAATAGACTTTCTTCCCTGCTCCCCAAGCTAATTTCCCTTGAGCAAGCGGGGTTTGTTAAAGGGAGATCTCTTTTTAACCCCATTGCAACTACTTTTGAGCTCACCCAACGTAGACTGTAAGGTCTTTAGCTCTAATATCACCATTCAGCTAGATTTGCAGAAGGCATACGATAGGTTTGAGTGGGGTATTCTCTATCAAATCCATTAAAAGTTTGGCTTCTCTTCCTCTGCAATCTCCCTGATTAAATTTTTTGTGGAACATGAGGGGTCCTTTGTCCTCATTGATGGTATATCTGGCCCTTTCTTTCAGGTGTCTCGAGGACTTTGTCAAGGTGACCTAATCTCTCCTCCGCTCTTTGACATCTTTATGGAGACTTCATTCGTGGCATCAAAGAGCTTGCATATCATGAGAAAATCAGACCCTTCTCTGTTAAGCGTGACGTCCTTCTACCCCTTGGTTTACTTTATGCTGATGATATTGTCCTATTTCTTAATACCCTTACCAATCTTTCTACGTTTCTTCAAACATTTCAAGACTATTCGGCGTAGCGTATTAGTGAAACCAAGAGTCAATGTTTTATTAGTAAGCATTTACCTTTCGGAAGGATTTCGTGGATCCTTCGGCTCCTTGATATCTAGTTAGGTGCCTTCCCCTTTCAATATTTGGGATGTCCTATCTTTCCTGACAGAGCCAAAATTGTCTACTTCTCTCACATCATTGACAAAATCCAAGCTAAACTTGCGGGATGGAAAGTTAATCTTCTTTCATCTGCATCGAGGTTGATGCTCATTAAACATGTCCTCTCCTCTATCCCAATTCATATCCTTTCCATCCTTGATGTTTTGAACTCCATTCTTATGAAATTGGATTCTATTTTCACCTTTTGGGCTGACACGGATATGGATAAACATCATCATTGGATCTCCTGGAAACAGATTGCTCAACCCTTTAATGCAAGTTGTTTAGGGATCCACAACCTTAAACTCTTTGTGTCTGCTCTTGGAATGAAGCATGTTTGGAACATTCTCTTCTCAAACTCCCCTTATTCCAATCCCATGGTACAATTGTATGGCAAGTCTCCTCTTGTCACTCATACTCTTCCTTTGAGGGTTAGAGGTCTTAGGGATACTTGCTCTTCTATAAAATCATTGATTCGCTGGGAGGTTCATGATGGGAGAATTGATTTCTAGATGGATCTCTGGGTTGGGGACGTTGCTCTGTGTGACTTTCTTCTTGGTCACTCCTCTCCGGCCTTGGCTCTTATCAACTCCCGTATTGATAATTTCCTTAACCATCCTCTTCCTGGTTATATCCCACACCACATTTGTTCTAAAATTTCTGAGACTACCATTGGTCATAACAAGGATATCCCAGTCTGGACTCCCAATCCTATTGGCAATTTAACAGTGGCCTCTGCCTATCAACACTTCAAGAACTCTCCCACTAATGGTGTTGCTAAGGAGCTGTGGAGTCTCAAGTTGCCGTTGAGATTGTCTATCCTATCCTGGAAGATTTTTCACTCTAAACTTCCTACTGATGACAATATCATCTGGCTTGGACTCTCAGTTCCTTCCAAATGCTCCTATTGTGTTCACCTTCCTCAAATTGAGACTATTCCTCACCTATTCTCTACCAACCAGTTTGTTCATACCATCTCCAATTGGACGTTCTCAAAGAATGTTATCCATCCTATTTTCCCCAATCTCTTCTTTCGGATAATGAACAACCCTGCTAACCATTGGAAGGGTTGCATCTACAAGGGCCTGATCTGCTTCATTTGCTTCAATGTCTGGAATATCAGTATTAAGTTTAGGAATGACTAGCTTACTTTTAGTCAAATCAACTCCATTCTGGCTCATGGGTGAAATAAGTTTGAGATTGGGATTTGGCTTCGGAAAATGCATCCTTCTACTTTTGCGGTGAATTGGATTCGCCCTCCTAATGGTTTCAAAATTAACTCCACTGTTTGTCGTTGCGGCTCTTCTTTGTTTCTAGTTTGGGTTCTGTGTGATCAATATGGTGATTTCAGTAAAGTGTTAATTGTAGGATCCCCTCTATGATTAAGGAGAAGGCGCTCATAAAGTCTTTTATTCATTCACTTGCTACTGTGGATTGGACTGCATCTCTTTATTTGGAATATGATTCCGTGCTACTTCACTACTGGTGGGATGGGAAACTCCTTCCTTGGACACTAGTAGGATTTCAGCTTAAGTACGGCTAGCAAGAATTGGATTAGTTCCTTGAAGTACATCTCACCTGCGGTCAATGCACTGGCTACTTTGCGGAGTTGGCTACTAGAGATTGGGATGTTATCTTTGACCCTATGTAGCGCTGGCCTCTAGAGCTAAGGGTATCATTAGGTTAGATCGACTCCAATTCCCATACGTCATCTCCTATTGACACCTTTGCAGCTTAGTTGTTTTGTTTTCTTAGCTCTGTTTTGTACTACATCATGAATTGTGATCCTCTTTATTTTGTACTAAATAGGTTTTGGTTTTGGATCTTCAATCTCTTTCTTTGCCCCTATGTAGTGGGATGAATAAGATCTACTGCTATTTAAAAAAAAAGAAAAGAAAAGGGATATTATACTTGGGAAGTATGACAACAATATCTTTAATGTTATATTCAGCGGATAAGATGGAGGTTGGAATAAGTGGGGTTAAGGAGTTTAATTGCGGATAGGATATACATGTAGTAGATTGGTGTAATAGTTATAGTTGAAGGAGCTTACAATATTCTTTTGTATATATTGAAAGTTTGAAAAAGCTCTCGATGGAGAACATTACTTTTGAAACCATAAACGTTACTTTGTCTCCAATATGCAACTCATCGGCGATCCCCTCCAAGAAAGTATTTCGCAACCAAACGAAGTGTCTAGGAAAATGCTATATATGATTTGGAACGAGAAATATATTAGCATAAATTATCTTGGTCAGAAGCCACTTCGTCAGGTCCTCTACTTTCTATCAGAATTACTTTAATTTATTAAGGGTTGTCAGAAGATACCGGCGTGGTTTGTTGCCCAGAGTCACCGAGATTCGCTGCCTTCACTTACCGAATTCTCGTGTTTAATCAACCACTCGGAGATGAGCTACTGCACATTTACATTTACTACCATTATTGCCATGCATAGGCTGTAGAGCACCACGTGAGAATATAAGAGGGGAAAGCATAATTGGTTTGGTAGCTGAGTAACGTCCAGAATGAAAGGTCGGATACCGTTGCCAGATCTCACCAATTTGTTGTTAACTTATAGGTAGCTTCTCTCTTCAAATAATATCCAACTTAAGATATCTAAATTAACATCTAATCACTAGATTCGACTCTTGAGTGGCATGTCCCAACTTCCATCATTTACTCGTTGATGCATTCCTTGAAATTTATCTCGTTAGCATTTTATTGCATCTATGGGTGTGGAGTCGACATCTTTCGAGAGGTTGATTGGTTCTTGATATTTCGACACGTCTCTTTTTTTTTATCATTTATTTTTTATCTTCCTTTTTTATTATTGCTTTCCCCAATTTCTATGGGAGCATCCTCCCCCTCATTAAGGACGATAGGGTTTGTCTGTTTTTCTTTTCCCTTTTGAATTTGTTTTCATGTATCAGTTTCTTTCCTATAATGGTAATTGTTGATTTTCCAAAAAATAAAAAATAAAAACTTCACCATTCCCTTTGGACTTCTTACTAAATTGATTCCAAGGTTGATCAACTCCTCTCCCCACTCTACTATTCTCTTGTTGGTGGCCTACAACCAAGCTAGGTTACGCATGGGTTTCAAGTAGGGCCAAGTTTGGCTCGTCAAGCTATGAAGTACAAATTTTAGACAAGGCCTTGGCTTGTTAGGTTATCAAGCTAGGTTGATTACTACAAAAAAAAAAAAAAGTCAAAAGTGATGAATATTTTATGTGGATGATGATGAATAAATTGTTGCTATATGATATGTCAACAAATAATTTTTTCGTTATTATATTCGTTGTTATATGAGTTTAAATTTACAACAAATGATATATTCGTTATTAAATTTAAACAACGAATAAAATTGTTGCTGTGATCATTACATACTTTAAATTTAATAATGAATGCTTTCATTGTATTATTTACTTTTAACAAGGATTTTCTTTGTTATCTTATAAAGAATATGCTATCGGTTAATTTGTTGTGATATAAGAGGGATATAAAAATTTATTAGTAATCCTATAAAGCATATATAATGCACCATACTTATAACTTATTTTGTAATAGTTTGACAATATCTACCAAAATGTTTTTCATAAATTTAACTTTTATAATAGAAATTTTATAGAAAATACACTTGAAAAATTATGGATAAGTTTCATTGAAAAATATATTTGAAGTAATTAAAAGTTTACTTCATTTTCATGATAAATTAAAAGAAAAAAGAATAATCCAATCACCTAAAATTTGTCAAAAGTTTGTAATAAGTATGAAATTACTCTAAAATATAGGTCTTACATGATTAGTAGAAATGATTTACATAGGAAAGTCTATTATGTCAAAGTTTTGCTTCATGAATAAAATACAGTTGAAAGCATGTATAACATATTTTGTGAAACTACATAGCTTGTTCAACAAGAGAAGAAAGTTTAATCTCCACATCCTTAGGGGCAGGTCACATGAGAAAAAGACATTGCCCTGTAAAAAGAAGTGAGGAAAATGCTCACTATAATCATTGTCACTAAGTCCAAGCTATATTAATAATGATGGTACTTTCAACACTAATGCAAGTATAATGATATTATTTTCAACACTAATGCCAATATATGTAGAAAGGGATTAATATGTTGAAGAGCAATTGCAAAATTAAAAAACTAAGAGATAAAGTAGATATGGATTAACCAGGATGATGTTAGATATTAAATGGCAATAAAGAAAAGGGAGTAAAACTTCAAAGTTTTCATGTTCAGAATGAAATATACATGAATTTAACAAGTTTCAACAAGATTTTGATGCTTTGATGTTAAAGAAAGCGTAAAATTTAAAAACATTACATTTTTCTTATTTTAAACACCACAACACCTGAAAACACGCATCAATGCATTAACATTCCACCTCTTGTGAAGGACACCAAGAAATATTGTATTTGAAGTTGTCAAATGGACATAAAATCAACAAAATGCTAGATGTTTAGATAAGAATCGTTAACTGATGTCCAAGGATACAAAGGTATAGCATTTTTTACAAAGGCTTACAAAAATTATAGATGGGAAACCAACAAGCAATCAAAAAGGAATGATTTTCATAAAACTGTTGAATTGAAATGGGTGGAGTAAAGTTAGAAAAACGAGAGAGAGAGAACCTCAACAACTTCTATTTTCTATATCTCTGGGATCTGTACATCGAAATAATCTCACAACTAGTTCATGCCACTGAACACAGTCACTTAGTGGAAAGAGTTGGGAAAAATAAAATTGAAGTGTCACTAAAAATGATTTACCATATGTCATTTCAAGAATTGGACAATCATCAATGATAGGTTACTTGCAACCATGTAACCAAGTCCATTTTATCAGAATATCATCTTATAAAAGAAGGGAAAACCATACTCCCTTTGCCCATGTACGAGTTTCAACATTAAATCACTTGGCTTAGAGTGCTAACTAAAATCGAGCTACATGTAATGATCCTGAAGATTTATTATATTGTTGAATGATGATAAAAGAATGGTTTGAGAAACAAAAGGAATGGAACTTAGGAAAGCAAGAGTTCAACGTTATCGCTTTGTTTGCTACATCTCAAGGAAATACATATGGTAAATCACTCAAATTTCAATTCCTGCAAAATCTAATTCAGTTCATGACATCACAGGATCACGATTTTGGAAAGGAAAGAATTCAAAAAGAATAGGAGGCTAAGAACAAGGCAAGGATAGAACCCGACTAACAAAGCAACCTTGAAACCAAAACATCACACTAAAAAGAATCATGTAGGGAAAAGAGATGGAAACAATAAGAAACCAATTCCATTTGCTATAGCTTTACAAAATTTCCTGCATAGGATCATGTAAAGTAGACTGCTTGCAACAAGCGTGGAATAATTAGTCCTTTAATTCCATTTTGAAAGTTGTTATCATTCCTTTTATAAAAGCAAAACAAAAGAGAACCAAAGAGACATGGAAATACCTTTTCAGATCGTAAAGTTGCAAATAGCTGCAATACAAATCAGCTCCCAATAACCTTCACAAAGTACTTCCACCACCTCCACCGTCATGGAACCCGTCGGTGATATGCTTAGGGATTTCCTCAATCCACAAGTATTACAATCGCCTTGTTTGAAGAAACCGAAAGAGAGAAACAAGACAAACTTAAAACCGATTGACTATATTACTACCTCCAAAATCTTGACACTAATCAGCGATAGAAACAAATGAATCACCTCCATCCTAAGCATGTGCCATGATAAGCCTCAACAAAGACAACAATAAACGACTTCCGGGAAAAGAGAGATCAAAGAGAAATGAATATTCTGTCACTCCACCAATAAGCCATAGAGTTACCCAAAAATACCAACATGAATGACCTCACCTATCTCCATCTACAAGATCTCCATAAAGATCTAACCTTCAAAACCTATGGAACAAAGCCAAACATACCCAAGCAAAACACACAAAAAACGTCACTAGTAGCAATGAAAAATAGAAAGAGGAAAGAAGAAACAAAAAATCCAAGATAGTGACGATTGTTGATAGAAAAATTAGAGATGATTTAATCCTAAAACGTGGTCCCAAGAACATTGTGGATAGAAATAGAAAAAAGGGGGAAGATACCTTCTAGACAAAACCAGGAAATTAGGAAAGACTTGTACATCAATCATGGGTCCTAATCAACACAAGTAATGTTTGAACCTAGTTTAATTTGTAGATATTACACTCATATCTTGCATATCATGCATTGCATCAGTCTATTTAGAATAAGATGAGATATCTTGCTATTTAATAATTTTTGTTACTATTTGCAGGTAATAAAGTAATCCAGGATGGAGATAGTGGAATAAAGCAATAAAGGAAGAAGAAGAAGACTGATCCAGATAAGAGGAGTGAGGAGGATAGCCTTATCCTTACCCTTAGAAATCTTAGGACAGCCTTCCTAAACCAAAAATGACCTCCATTAGGACACCTTAACCTCAAAATCCAAACATGGATAGCACTATCCATGTTCTTATCCACCCTATCCCTCTCCCAAACACTTATGAACCAAAACCCACCTTAGAAAACCTAAAACCTACTCTCTAGCACCTTTTAGAACGTCCAAACATCTGGCTGGACGTCTGATTTCTGCAAAATAACAATCCAGGAAGCCAAAACTCATATTGACATAGAATTAGACATCTAATTTAATGTCCAGACGTCCAATTTTGTAGTATAAGACGTCTGACCACTATCCTGGACATCTGATCCTGCTCTATGGTTCCTGATTTTGGTGTTGGAAGCCTTAGCTTGCCTATTTTGACCTAGGAACCCCACTGGACACTGTAGGAAACCTAATTAGAGACCTCTTAAGTCTAGTCCACTATCCATAGCTCTACTTATCCTATCCTTAACCTAATTGAACCATTTCATATCTAATTTGGTGCATCTACAGTTGATTGGGTGCACCTGAGCCTAATTGGATCCACTTAGGATCTAATTGACTCATACCTATTAGGGTTACCCTAGCCTAATCACATGCACACATTCAATTAGACTTGACCTAGACCTAATTAGGTTCACTCCTATCCAATTAGACTTTCCTAAGCCTAATTTGGTCCACACCCAGTTAATATAGATTAACCCAACCTATTTAGCACCTAATCCTCCCAAAACCCACAACCTGGTCCTTCGAAAAATACACACCCACACCCACACACACACACACCTTCCCATTCTAACCCTACCAAACCCATGCACACTCTCTTGGAAACCCTAAAAACTAATGTCAAACTTAGATCCTAGAAATATGGCATTAGCTAATTTTGGAGCCACCAAAAGTGGCAACCAAATGGAGCCTTCCATAAGGACAAAGGGAGAGCCATGAAATTGCACAATCTCCATTCACCATCTCCACCACTCTCTTCCTCTCAACTTGCGACCACACCTCCTCCTCTCCCTCTTAAGACCATCCTCCTCTAAGGCTCCCTCCATGGACGGGTAGGAAGAAGCTCTCCTCCAAGCTTCTTCAAGGGTGGCAATAAGAAGAAGAGCATAAGGATGCAACACCTTCTCCTTTCTTCTTGTGCACGTTGAAGGTTCTACCCTACGAGGAGGGGTGACGTAATAATTGCGGAAATAAAATATATAAAGCAATTTCACAAAATAAGCAATCACAAAATGTGCACAAGTAATTTTTAGGTGGAAACCCAAACCGGGTGAAAACCACTACCTAACCCTCTCGAGTTAGGATTTTCCGATCAACCTAGTTGATCAAAATCCACTAAACCGAATCACTTAAAATGAGGGTGATTCAACCTCAATACAACCATGCTATAAGTACGAGGGTAGCGTTCCTCAACCCCTTCTCTCCACGAGAAGGATTTTGTCCCACGAAGGAGACGGGAATTCCCAAAGCGAATACCCAACCAAATTACAAAGATAAAATAAAACAACAAACCTATAGAGCCAACAAAGTAATTTAAACCTAAGCTTCTATAGGATTTAGGAAACTCCCCTTTGCAAGGAGTGCGTCGACGATGACGCAGGTGCGTGAGCCACGCAACGGCGCAATGTCGCTCTCGTAGACAACGGCGGGAGAGCGGGTGCACGAAGGGAATGATGCTCTCAAGATGTAGAACTTGAGCTTAGAGAGCAAGAGCTTCTTGGACACAAGAGAGTGGAAGTATGTTGCTTAAGTGTGTCTTGTGTTTTTCTAAGTGTATATTTGTGTTGCAAGGGTTCCCCTCTATTTATAGAGGCCTTAGGAAGGCTTTGGAAGGCTTAGGAAGGGTTCTATAGCCGTTGGGAACAAAGCCTAAGAGAATCAGGCCGAAATCAGGACAATGATTACACTTGACAGGGTTATCTGACGTCTAACTCTGGCATCAGATGTCTGGAAGGCCACTTTAAGACGTCTGATTTCAAGGTCAGACGTCTGATTCTATGCGGGTTTCTCCCTGACTTGAATCAAATCTAAACAGGGTTTTTGTGCAAGTCCATCAGACGACATACAGGACGTCTGGCACTAAGTATGGACGTCTGGAAACCTACTTTTACTATGGGAATTGATTTCCAAACGTTGCAACGGCTAGAAAATCTCTGAGAAGAGATTTTGGGTCAGCCGAGGCAAAACGGTCATTTATCAGACGTCTGGAAAGACCTAAGGATGTCTGATAAGGCTCTAACGGTCATATTCTTGACTGTTTGCTAAGTCAGCCAACGGTCCACTATCTGGACGTCTGGCAAGTCTATCAGACGTCTCCTAAGACGTCTGGTCTAAGGTCTGGACGTCTGATTTCATCAGAGAGAACTAGTTATGTCCAGCCTAACAGTTATCAGACGTCTGAAACAACAGTCAGACGTCTTAAAATACTTTATCAGACGTCTGATTTTGGAATTAGACGTCTGGAAGTGCTGTTTGAACCCTATATTGGTTTTCTAAGTATTCTACAGAAAACCTAAGTATCCTAGGGTTGTGCCGGTGTTCCTAGGACTACTGTTAGGGTACTTTGAGGCTCTTTAACATGAAATATCTAAGGAAATAAAGAGCAACAAAAGAAACGAAAAATACAACAAGTACAAAAGAAGGAAATCTATCCTATTCTTCATTTCCTTCCATCTTCAATCTTTCGCTCCACGCGAACCTCCTCTGTTTTCCGTCAAGCTCCTCCAATCCATCCTGGATGCGAGCTCGAACTCCGTCTAAACACGTCCACATTTACAATTGTCCTGAAATCTAGGACTCAAATTGCAAATGTTAAATAACACGTGTTTTGTTATCATCAAAACAAATGATCGTGGTGCTTTAGCACCAACAATCTCCCCCTTTTTGATGATGACAAAATCA
Source organism: Thalassia testudinum (assembly GCA_037157565.1). Taxonomy (NCBI): domain Eukaryota; kingdom Viridiplantae; phylum Streptophyta; class Magnoliopsida; order Alismatales; family Hydrocharitaceae; genus Thalassia; species Thalassia testudinum. Next base: position 16,926,375 of record JAZHRO010000026.1, on the reverse strand, counting down.
TAAATAATAATGCATAAAAATCCTCCCCCTTTTTGACATTATCAAAAAGGTTTGATTGATTTTACATTTCCTATAGCTCCCCCTTAAAACATGCTCTTCTATGAGTTTATTTTAACAAAGGTGATATTCTCCCCCTTTTTGTAACAACAAGATAGCTATTATTTTTCTCCCCCTTACTAAAGGAAAATTAGCTACCTTATATCTCCCCCTTAAAAATTGACAATTAGCTCATCATTTTTTAACTCCCCCTATCTAAATGATTATGATAAAAGGATAGGGTAAATGGTTTTACCTCACCTACCATGGCCAATAAAATGGCCCAAATGGTGGTGGTGGATGCCACATCGGATGGGGCTCCCATCCGTAGCTTGGAGGCCCGGGCATCTGCGCCGGTCTCCAATCTGGTGGTCGACGTGCGGCGGGTCCTTCGTTTGTTCGCCGTCTCGTCGGTCTTCTTGTTCTCCTCCTTGGTCTACTCCTTGGTTCTCCCAACTTGAGTTGACCAGCCTTGAGTTTGTAGGTCCAGTCCTTTGTGTTGTAATTATCCCTGAATCTTACAAAACAAGATTCTAATTCTTTTTTCGGTATCCAAGTGGGCTTGGATCCGGATCTGTTAGCGGGTCTCCTTGATGGAGATCCCTTCTCAATCTTAGGGCTATAAAAATTATCTACTTTATTGATTAATTTGTTAGGGTTTTCCCTAAGACATGCAATTTCTTTTTCTATAGTATTCATCTTAGTCTTTAAATCAGAAATTTCTATTTTTAGACTAACATTTTCCTCAATCAATTTATTATTTTCATTGATGAGGTCTTGATTTTCTAACAATAGGTTATCAATTCTAGGATTAGCTTCTAGATCCTTAAGTTTTATTTCTAACCTATCATTTTCAGATTTAAGAAAGCTAAGATTCTTTTTCATGCTTTTGTTTTTTATTTTAAGTGATTTACTAATCTCAAATAGTTCATTAAAAGCTTCTTGTAAATCCGGGTTTACCTCATTGTCGCTGTCGTCGCTGTCGTTGTCACTTTCTTCGACTGCCATGAAACCAAGGCACGTGGTTTCCTTCTCACCAAGATCTTCTTCCGAGCTTGTCTCCTCATGAGTGCCTTCCAACCTCCTCCATATCTCGTGGGCGGTGGTGCACTCTTGGATTCGTTCGAATTCCTTCGGACTCAATGCGCAGTACAAGGCATTCATTGCCTTTGCATTGAGTGAGAGTTCTAGAATCTGCACCTGCGAGTAGCCTCCTTGGGGTCGCTTCGGGATCTCGTATGGGGTTTCGCAACATCCCCATACCTCGAATTCAGTGGCTTGGAGCCACGTCTTCATCCTCAGCTTCCAGTAGCTGTAGTTGTTCCCGTCAAAGTAGGGCGGACGGGTTGTGGACTGCCCCTCGGAAATTTTGATCGCTGATGTGCTTCCCTCCATTTGATCTCTTGCCGGGTGTTACTCCGATCTCGTAAGACCTGCTCTGATACCAATTGAAGGTTCTACCCTACGAGGAGGGGTGACGTAATAATTGCGGAAATAAAATATATAAAGCAATCTCACAAAATAAGCAATCACAAAATGTGCACAAGTAATTTTTAGGTGGAAACCCAAACCGGGTGAAAACCACTACCTAACCCTCTCGAGTTAGGATTTTCCGATCAACCTAGTTGATCAAAATCAACTAAACCGAATCACTTAAAACGAGGGTGATTCAACCTCAATACAACCACGCTACAAGTACGAGGGTAGCGTTCCTCAACCCCTTCTCTCCACGAGAAGGATTTTGTCCCACGAAGGAGACGGGAATTCGCAAAGCGAATACCCAACCAAATTACAAAGATAAAATAAAACAACAAACCTATAGAGCCAACAAAGTAATTTAAACCTAAGCTTCTATAGGATTTAGGAAACTCCCCTTTGCAAGGAGTGCGTCGACGATGACGCGGGTGCGTGAGCCACGCAACGGTGCAATGTCGCTCTCGTAGACAACGGCGGGAGAGCGGGTGCGCGAAGGGAATGATGCTCTCAAGATGTAGAACTTGAGCTTAGAGAGCAAGAGCTTCTTGGACACAAGAGAGTGGAAGTATGTTGCTTAAGTGTGTCTTGTGTTTTTCTAAGTGTATATTTGTGTTGCAAGGGTTCCCCTCTATTTATAGAGGCCTTAGGAAGGCTTTGGAAGGCTTAGGAAGGGTTCTATAGTCGTTGGGAACAAAGCCCAAGAGAATCAGGCCGAAATCAGGACAATGATTACACTTGACAGGGTTATCAGACGTCTAACTCTGGCATCAGACGTCTGGAAGGCCACTTTAAGACGTCTGATTTCAAGGTCAGACGTCTGATTCTATGCGGGTTTCTCCCTGACTTGAATCAGATCTAAACAGGGTTTTTGTGCAAGTCCATCAGACGACATACAGGACGTCTGGCACTAAGTATGGACGCCTGGAAACCTACTTTTACTGTGGGAATTGATTTCCAAACGTTGCAACGACTAGAAAATCTCTGAGAAGAGATTTTGGGTCAGCCGAGGAAAAATAGTCATTTATCAGACGTCTGGAAAGACCTAAGGACGTCTGATAAGGCTCTAACGGTCATATTCTTGACTGTTTGCTAAGCCAGCCAACGGTCCATTATCTGGACGTCTGGCAAGTCCATCAGACGTCTCCTAAGACGTCTGGTCTAAGGTCTGGACGTCTGATTTCATTAGAGAGATCTAGCTATGTCCAGCTTAACAGTTATCAGACGTCTGAAACAACAGTCAGACGTCTTAAAATACTTTATCAGACGTCTGATTTTGGAATTAGACGTCTGGAAGTGCTGTTTAAACCCTATATTGGTTTTCTAAGTATTCTACAGAAAACCTAAGTATCCTAGGGTTGTGCCGGTGTTCCTAGGACTACTGTTAGGGTACTTTGAGGCTCTTTAACATGAAATATCTAAGGAAATAAAGAGCAACAAAAGAAATGAAAAATACAACAAGTACAAAAGAAGGAAATCTATCCTATTCTTCATTTCCTTCCATCTTCAATCTTTCGCTCCACGCGAACCTCCTCTGTTTTCCGTCAAGCTCCTCCAATCCATCCTGGATGCGAGCTTGAACTCCGTCTAAACACGTCCACATTTGCAATTGTCCTGAAATCTAGGACTCAAATTGCAAATGTTAAATAACACATGTTTTGTTATCATCAAAACAAATGATCGTGGTGCTTTAGCACCAACACACGTGTCCTCTTCTTCCACCATAGAGGATCTGTGCCCACATTTTCTTTTCCTCTTAGACAGCCATAGAGGAGACCATCTTCAAGGTCTTCTCAAGGATGGTCATTGGTAGAGAAAGGGTGCACCACCCTCCTCTCTCCACTTGGGTGCAACACCCATCCTCCTCTCCTTAGTGGACGGCCAAGAAGGCTTCTCCTTAGCCTCTCTTGGTTGATCCCTTTCTTTAATTTAGCTTTATTTCCATGTATCCGGATTTTATAGTGACTTAATTTTTGATGCATGATACTCTTGTCTAATGGTTTTATATGCATGTTATTATCTTCACGACTTACAACTTTGATACATGCTTTCATTTCGTGTTTCAAGATAAAGATCAAAAACACAAAAAGACAAAAATATTAGGTTAGATTAGATTTAGGTTAGATTCAGCCGAACCAAATCTCGACTTATTTTCACACCTCCCAGAGACGAACGATCGGGACTCAAGTTCTAAAAAGAAAAGAAATCAATGCGAGTTTCTTTATTATAAATATTTTTGTCAAGGGGATTTCGGGACTATATTACGATTTCCGATGATTTCAAATACGTGATTTCCACGCTTGTTAAATGGCGCTGTTGCTGGGGAGGCAATGTGTGAGTTTAGATTTGGATTTGCTTAACTTTTTATTGTTTTGATTGTAGGATGTCAAGACGAGGATCCACGCACACATCGACCTGTAGTGAAGACCGCAGGTATTTTCTTCATCCTTTAGTTTGTTGTTTCTTAGGTTAGGAAAAAAAATATATATAAATTCAAATTCAAATTTTCGGATTCAAATTTCAAAAAAAAGAAAATTTTTTTCTTTGGTGCATGTTTTAATTTGAAAACTATTTAAACACCAAAGTCAGATTTGGAAATCTGGCTAGCAAATATTGATGATATTAAAAAATTTATTGCCGTCAAATTAGGGGTCTAAAAATTTTGGGATTCGGTATGATATTAGGTTTTCAAACCAACTTTCCAATGCCACCTTTTATTTGGAAAAATTCACACTGTATGAATTTTAAAAATTTGTACAGTGGAAGAAGGTCAGAACACTCTGCACTCTAATTTTGTATAACTTTAAACGTTAGTTCTGACCTCTACATAAATCATATCTCTTTGAAATTTGTGGGGTTGGAAAGCCATTGAAACATAGTTGTTTCTATAAATTTTCAAGAATTTTTGGATTTCTTTTGGTATTGTTTCAAACTGCATTTCTCGCAGGGGTTCCATTTGGTATATTTGACCCCCTTGAACATAAAAATTCGTCAAAAATTTCATGAAATAGTAAAAATCTTAAAAAAAATATTCCCTGAAAAACTTATTGAAAAAGGAAGATCTCTATCAAATTTCATCTTATTTTGATTTATTTATTGATTTGGGGAGTGATTTCAATTCAGACTAAGGTCTGACTGATGATTGTTAGAAGAAGCATAAACCCTAGGTGTTTCACATTAGGATTTAAAATTAGAGACCCAAAACAAATCCATCTGAGCCTGATTTGTGTGTGATTGCATGAGAGAGGATCTGATTTGATTGGTTGTCTACCCCCTCACCACTTAAATTGAATTTAAGTTTAGGCATGGGGGCATGATTGCACAGCAATCATGGGTCCTAATCAACCTAAATAATGTTTGAACCTACCTTAATTTGTGGACATTGCACTCATATCTTGCATATCATGCATTGCATCAGTCTATTTAGAATAAGATGAGATATCCTGCTATTTAATGGTTTTTATTACTGTTTGCAGGTAATAAAGTAATCTAGGATGGAGATAGTGGAATAAAGCAATAAAGGAAGAAGACTGATCCAGATAAGAGGAGTGAGGAGGATAGCCTTATCCCTACCCTTAGAAATCCTAGGATAGCCTTCCCAAACCCAAAATGACCTCCATTAGGGCACCTTAGCCTTAAAACCCAAACATGGATAGCACTATCCATGTTCTTATCCACCCTATCCCTCTCCCAAACACTTAGGAACCAAACCCACCTTAGAAAACCTAAAACCCACTCTCCAGCACCTTTTAGAATGTCCAGAGTGTTGGTGCTAGAGCACCACGATCATTTGTTTTGATGATAACAAAACACGTGTCATTTAACATTTGCACTTTGAGTCCTAGATTTCAGGTCAATCGCAAATGGATACGTGATTAGACGGAGTTCGAGCTCGCATCCAAGACGGATTGGAGGAGCTCGATGGAAAACAGAGGAGATTCGCGAGGAGCGATAGATTGAAGAAGGAAGGAGATGAAGAATAGGATAGATTTCCTTCTCTTGTACTTCTTGTATTTTTCGTTTCTTCTGTTGCTCTTTATTTTTGTTACTTAGATTAATGTTAAAGAGCCTCAAAGTACCCTAACAGTAGTCCTAGGAACACCCGCACAACCCTAGGATACTTAGGTTTTCTGTAGAAAACTTAGAAAACCAATATAGGGTTCAAATAGAGTTTCCAGACGTCTAATTCCCAAATCAGACGTCTAATAAAGTATTTTAAGACATCTGACTATTGTTTCAGACGTCTGATAACTGTTAGGCTGGACATAGTTAGTTCTGTCTGATGAAATCAGACGTCCAGACATTAGACCAGACGTCTGATGACTTTGCCAGACGTCCAATTAGTGGACCGTTGGCTGGCTTAGCATACACTCAAGGATATGACCGTTAGAGCCTTATCAGATGTCCATAGGACTGTCTAGACGTCTGATAATTGACCGTTTTGCCTCGGCTGACCAAAAATCTCTTCTCAGAGATTTTCTAGCCATTGCAACGTTTGGAAAATCCATTCCCACAGTAAAAGTAGGTTTCCAGACGTCCAGACATAGTGCTAGACGTCCTATATGTCGTCTGATTGACTTGCACTAGAACCCTGTTTAGATCTGATCCAAGTCAGGAAGAGACCCACCCAAAATCAGACGTCTGACCTATGGTTTTGTCATCATCAAAAAGGGGGAGATTGTTGGTGCTAGAGCACCACGATCATTTGTTTTGATGATAACAAAACACGTGTCATTTAACATTTGCACTTTGAGTCCTAGATTTCAGGTCAATCGCAAATGGATACGTGATTAGACAGAGTTCAAGCTCGCATCTAGGACGGATTGGAGGAGCTCGATGGAAAATAGAGGAGATTCGCGAGGAGCGATAGATTGAAGAAGGAAGGAGATGAAGAATAGGATAGATTTCCTTCTCTTGTACTCGTATTTTTCGTTTCTTCTGTTGCTCTTTATTTTTGTTACTTAGATTCATATTAAAGAGCCTTAAAGTACCCTAACAGTAGTCCTAGGAACACCCGCACAACCCTAGGATACTTAGGTTTTCTGTAGAAAACTTAGAAAACCAATATAGGGTTCAAACAGAGTTTCCAGACGTCTAATTCCCAAATCAGACGTTTGATAAAGTATTTTAAGACGTCTGACTGTTGTTTCAGACGTCTGATAACTGTTAGGCTGGACATAGTTAGTTCTGTCTGATGAAATCAGACGTCCAGACATTAGACCAGACGTCTGATGACTTTGCCAGACGTCCAATTAGTGGACTGTTGGCTAGCTTAGCATACACTCAAGGATATGACCGTTAGAGCCTTATTAGACGTCCATAGGACTGTCCAGACATCTGATAATTGACCGTTTTGCCTCGGCTGACCCAAAATCTCTTCTCAGAGATTTTCTAGCCGTTGCAACGTTTGAAAAATCCATTCCCACAGTAAAAGTAGGTTTCCAGACGTCCAGACATAGTGCCAGACGTCCTATATGTCGTCTGATTGACTTGCACTAGAACCCTGTTTAGATCTGATCCAAGTCAGGAAGAGACCTGCCCAAAATCAGACGTCTGACCTTGAAATCAGACGTCTTAAAGTGAACTTACAGACGTCTGATGCCAGAATTAGACGTCTGATAAGCCTGTCAGAGCAATGATTGTTCCTGATTTCGGGCTGATTCTCTTGGGTTTTGTTCCCAACGGCTATAGAACCTTTCCTAAGCCTTCCAAAGCCTTCCTAAGGCCTCTATAAATAGAGGGGAACCTTTGCAACACAAAAACACCTAGAGAGACCAAGATACACAAGAAACGCTTTGTAATACACTTTCCACTCTCTTGTGTCCTAGCTAGCTCTTGCTCTCCAAGCTCGAGTTCCATTCATCTTGAGAGCATCAAGCTGTTGCACACCCGCTCTCCCACCGTTGTTCACGAGAGTGAAGTTGCGCCGTCGTGTGGCTCACGCACCGCGTCATCAACTCGACGCACTCCTTGCAAAGGGGAGTTTCCTAATTCCTATAGAAGCTAGGTTTAAAATTACTTTGTTGGCTCTATAGGATTACTTGTTTATTTTATCTTTGTTATTTGGTTGGGTATTCGCTTTGCGAATTCCCGTCTCATTCGCGAGACAAAATCCTTCTCGTGGAGAGAAGGGGTTGAGGTACGCTACCCTCGTTTAAGTAGCGTGGTTGTATTGAGGTTGAATCACCCTCGTTTAAAGTGATTCGGTTTAGTGGATTTTGATCAACTTGGTTGATTGGAAAATCCTAACTCAAGAGGGTTAGGTGGTGGTTTTCACCCGGTTTGGGTTTCCATCTAAAAATTCTTGTGTACTTGTGTGATTGCTTATTTGTGAGATTATTTATATTTCAATTCCGCATTTTTTTTACGTCACACTGATCTCACCCCCTCCTAGTAGGAACCTTCACAGAGATCTAGCTGGACGTCTGATTTCTGTAGAATAACAATCCCGACAGCTAAAACTCATACTGACACAGAATTGGACATCTAATTTAATGTCCAGATGTCCAATTTTGTAATATAAGACGTTTGACCACTATTCTGGACGTCTGATACTGCTCTCTGGTTCCTAATTTTGGTGTTGGAAGCCCTAGCTTGCCTATTTTGACCTAGGAACCCCACCGGACACCCTAGGAAACCTAATTAGAGACTTCCTAAGCCTAGTCCATTATCCATAGCCCTACTTATCCTATCTCTAACCCAATTGAACCATCCCATACCTAATTGGGTGCATCTACAGTTGACTGGGTGCACCTGAGCCGAATTGGATCCACCTAGGATCTAATTGACTCATACCTATTAGGGTTACCCTAGCCTAATCACATGCACACATCCAATTAGACTTGACCTAGACCTAATTAGGTTCACTCCTATCCAATTAGACTTTCCTAAGCCTAATTAGGTCCACACCCACTTAAACTAGATTGACCCAACCTATTTAGCACCTAATCCTTCCAAAACCCACAACTTAGTCCTACGGAAAATACACACCCACACACACACACACACACCCCTTCCCATTCTACCCCTACCAAACCCATGCACACTCTCTTGAAAACCCTAAAAATCAGTGTCAAACCTAGATTTGAAAAATGTGGCATTAGCTAATTTTGGAGCCACCAAAAGTGTCAACCAAATGAAGCCTTCCATAAGGGCAAAGGGAGAGCCACGAAATTGCATAATCTCCATTCACCATCTCCACCACTCTCTTCCTCTCAACTTGCGACCACACCTTCTCCTCTCCTTCTCAAGACCGTCCTCCTCCTCCAAGGCTCCCTCCATGGATGGGTAGGAAGAAGCTCTCCTCCAAGCTTCTTCAAGGGTGGCAAGAAGAAGAAGAGCATAAGGATGCAACACCTTCTCCTTTCTTCTTGTGGGCATGTCCCCTTCTTCCAACATAGAGGATCCACGCCCCCTTGTTCTTTTCCTCTTAGACGGCCATAGAGGAGACCATCTTCAAGGTCTTCTCAAGGACGACCATTGGTAGAGAAAGGGTGCAACACCCTCCTCTCTCCACTTGGGTGCAACACCCATCCTCCTCTCTTTAGAGGACGGCCAAGAAGGCTTCTCCTTAGCCTCTCTTGGTTGATCCCTTTCTTTAGTTTAGCTTTATTTCCATGTATCCGGATTTTATAGTGACTTAATTTTTGATGCATGATACTCTTGTCTAATGGTTTTATATGCATGCTATTATCTTCACGGCTTACAACTTTGATGCATGCTTTCATTTCATGTTTCAAAATAAAGATCAAAAACACAAAAAGATAAAAATATTAGGTTAGATTAGATTTAGGTAAGATTCAGCCGATCCAAATCTCGACTTGTTTTCATGCATCCCAGAGACGAATGATCGGGACTCAAGTTCTAAAAAGAAAAGAAATCTATGCGAGTTTCTTTATTATAAATATTTTTGTCAACTGGATTTTGAGACTATACTACGATTTCCGACGATTTCAAAATACGCGATTTCCACGCTTGTCAACCTCCAAGAGAGTATTTAAAGGAAATTTCTCAAAATACGAGAACTTACTAAAGTGGAAAATACAGTGATGGGAATGAATTGGTAATTGCCATGGAAGCACCAAGCAAATACTCATTAAATGATCAGCTAAATAGTGATCCTAATTTGAGTCTGGAAGAAAGGTGCATTCAAAATTATCGCAAATTTCAGCCATCTCTAACTCATATGATTAACCACATCATAGATTGTAACCTACCAAAAATACCCAATAGTTTAAGTATAATACTTCTGATATAAGCTTACCATTCAAAATGCTTTGACAAAATTATTTGAAAAATGCTTCATTATAGATAGAAGTATAAAATACTTGCTTCATTATTCACTTGGAAAGAATTAGAAAATCCTACAAATTGTTGAAAAAAGTTCATTCTCTCCTCCTATGGTAGCACCAAAAAAAAAAAAGCAAAAGAAAAGCTATTGCTTTTCACATGAAAGATGTCAAATGATTAAGTTGATAGCAAATAACCTTACAAGTACTATAAAACATGCTTGGAAGTGTTTCATATTTTCCATTGACTTCCCACCCATATTTTGACATAAGATTTCAATAAGAAATTTGTTTTGAATCTTTAGATGTTTATTATCTCTTGCATATTTTTCATTTCCAAATTTATTAGTTCTACTCTGCATTTTCAATTGTATCATTGACATGGATGCCCTTGATATTGTAAAGATCTTGCTCCCCAGCCATACCCTTTAGATCTACCCCATTTGTGCACTCCAAAAACTTCATCACAAACTTTGGCTTGTCATTAGATGATTTAGAATCATATGAACGTTCTTGGACTAGCATTCTTGCAATTTCCTATATAATTAAGTAGTACAAATCATCGTCAATTGAAGAAATCATCGTAATGAGCATAAATATACATAAAACATCAAACATAAACAAATATAACCAAAATTGTCTCAGTAAAGGCATACCACCTTCTCTTTGAGATATCATTGATAAACATTGGTATCCCTTCATCATTCTTACTTTTCTTCGTATGTGTGATATCAAAAAAATCAATCTTACTAGGATCTCATCCATTCTCTTTATGCTTTATATAGATTTAGAAAATCAAACATATAGGACAATGGTTAAGTTTTATTCAGCATTAAAGAATTAGAAAAAGAGAGTAAGCATACAAATTCTATTTTCTTCCTGGCATAGCTTTTTGAACTAGTTGTATGTAGATTAGTCCCACAATCCAAGGGTACTTTCTTTGCAAACTTACCAGCATTTGAATGCTTCTATAATGCACAACTTCCCCATTATTTGTTATTATTTTTTTAAAGTAAAGAAAAAGAAACACACAATCTTACCTTTTTTTATTATAATTTGTGAATAAAGCACAACTTTAGTCTTTTTTGAGAATTATTATTCAACCAAACGCTTCTATTGCCCAGCCTCAACACGTTTAGAAACACAACTAATGATCTACTTTTAAAATTGATGTTGAAATTAATTTTAAAACTAGATTTTAGTTTCAACTAATTGATGGTAACACCATCATCCTCTATATCTAGTTTAAATTTGCTAATTTCTTACTACAAATTTACCTAATTAAACTATTAAAAGGGTATAATTCAACTATGTTTGAATAAGGAGGAATTGCTTTGAAAATGGTTAATTCTGCTATTTTAATAGGAAAATACAAGTGTAGATTAACTAAGGGGTGAACCTATAATTAATTTAAGGTCAAATAAACTTAAAATTCAAATAAGTGAGCTTGCATTGATTGATTTTGGGTTTTTATTAAGATTTAAGGATATTTCTTAATTAAAAACCCTGATTTCAGCCTCACTTAAATTCGAAGGGTTCTGATGGAAATAAATGTATCTCAACCTTCTAAAGATCATTGAAAAATATTATATAAGATTTAGAATAATCAATTTTACAAAATGAACCTATTTTTACGTAAAACAGAGACTTAGGTGAATATTTAATATATTTTAGGTTAAAACATAAATTAACCAACCAAACTTCATCAAAATCTAAAATTTATGTCACCATGAGATTCCTTGGATTTCAACAAGGTTAGACCTAAATTCTGAGTTCAATCAGAGTCCATCTTAATCAAGTTTGCAATTTACTCCTTTGGTTTCTAATTTTTGCAAAAAACCCCTATGTTTTGATTTTTCTTACAATTAGGCCCCTACTACCATCTTCCTCACCAGCCCTACTCCTTCACACACAGCCAGAGTTCCCATTGTTGACTCGCCTTTGGCCGTGAAAATCTCGCGACTCCAATTGGGAAAGCTTGCTAAACTTGGAAGGAAGGATTTGCATGGCAATCTGTAGGCGATCGAGCTTTCAAAGCCTCACCAGTTGTGGCCATGGCAGTTTTCTGAACAGAGCCCATCCTTCATGCATGGCCTTCGTGGGATGGCCCATTTCTTGCCTCAATTGTCACTGAATCTTGTCTATGTAGCTTCGCCAAGTTCCACTAATGCGGGCGTTGAGTTTTGGCACATGTTCAACCCATTCTTCTTCCTTCCCAAACCAGCCATTAGCGAGACCTTGGAGCTCCTCTGACCATCTTCTTTGCTGTATCTCGCCACCAACAGGGGTTGTTTCTCACCTCCCCACTTCTTCACTGAGCTTCCTGCCACAGAAGCCGATCCCCAAACCCCCTTCTTTGCTCCAACCACCTTCCTGCTGTTGTCATCTTCTTCGCATTCGGCTAGCCATCGCCGAAGGTTTCCATTCCTCTGTCATCCACACATAGGTAACCATTTTCTTTCTCTTTCTCTGTAGTGTAGTTTAGGCCCTTTAAACTTAGGATTTAGCCTAAATTTCTCCACTTTTCTCGTTGTCTCCCTCACGTTAGGCAAAAGTATGGTGACCCCTTCCATCCCACTCCGTTCATCACCATCGATCGCCGACCATCCCAAGAGGTTCACCTTGACCTAGTGAGCAAAAGCCCTCAAGAAATTGAGGCAATTACCCACTGCATCGCCTCATTGGTCTCCACCTTCGACCGCCATTCTCTCTAACACTACCTTCCCCATGCCAAATCATCACAGCCATTACCTTCACCAAGGTCCGACAAAGGTTTAGACATATTTAATGAGGGCCAAGAACCCATGTTTGATCTTGCTAGGGACTCATCAAAGTCGTGCCGTCTCTCCCAACTCCGGCGCTATCATCTGCTACCGCCACCATTGTTGATCGTCGATCCGCCCTTGCCATCAAGTTGGCGAGCCTTCCTTGATCATTCCCAGCCTTCGCCGGCTCCATCCAATGGTCATAGCTCATCTCCAGCGAACCCTATTGGCGACGTAGAAGAAGCTCCCTCTATTGGCAAGGATCGGTCTGAAAGAAAAGAAAACTTCTAGGGATTGAATTATAAGGAATTAGGGACCATAATGCGAGAAAATTAAATTTTCAAGGACTGATTTGCAATTCTTGTTGAGTTGGTTTAAGATTTGATTCTAAATAGGTTTTTATTGCAATTTCTTGTTCAAACAGTATTGATATTGATTATTTAGTGCTCAGTTCTCATAAACATTTGGCTATTCTTAATTGAGCATTAAATAATAAATTTTTTGATCATTAATTCCTTTCGGTTGAGGTTTAGATTTCATCTCTTTATTCCATAAAACCATGCGCAACTTTGAACTTGTTTGACTCTTGAAATTTCACACTTAATACAAGTTTATCAAATTAATTTGTAAATAATTAGATAGTGGTTTTTGCACAAATATTTGCTCCTTGCAAACGACCTCGGAATACATTTTATTTCGAGATTATAAATTTCAAATGTTAATTTCTCTTTTAGTTGACTATACTACGATGAAGTTTTAAACTTCGACACAAACGATGTAACACTAATATTCATTCATTTTTTTTGTTGTTAATGAATGGATAACTAATGAATCTACAAATAAAACATTAATTACATCAATTAGAGTCAATCTCAAGGGCTCATGCTCATAAATATCATAATATAGTGGGTTTTGGAGCAATGCATGCATATTGTGTGATATCTACATTTAGATTGCTTATAATTAATGTTTAATGGCCATGTATACAAGTGCATATTGAAACAAGTCTCAGATGAGCAATCGGACCATATAGATGGATTCAAATCGATGAATTGAGTCCTATGTACTCAAAAATGCCTCAATCTGACCTTTGTAGCACCCATAATGAGCCGAAGAAGTCCTTGCCATTGATCTAATGATCAACGGCCCAGAACTGGCCACGTGTCGTCTGCAGTGACCTCCAGCAATGCTTGTATCATCTCTTCATCACATGCATGTGTGATCTCGGCTGCATGATCCTGATCTAATAGCTGTGAGCACGTCGGCCTCAACTCATCCCCGCGACAATCCGTTGGTGTGGCTTAGCGTAGCGCCTCCACCCATGAGCAGCAGACGCAAGTTCGAAGCACCATGAGCAGATTTAATATGCTATTTCTCACACGGGTGAAATTCAGTCGTTGATGTGGAAGCGAATGGTGGGGATAGCGATGATGTGGTAGCTCCAAATGCACATGATGCGAGCATGTGCGATCTGACATGTGATCGAACGTGGGATCGTATGCGTGGCGAGAGGCGCGATCCGAGTGCCGATCCTCCTGTGCCTTCGGCCGTTCATCTTCGAACCAACAATCGAAATCTCTTCCCGCACGATTGGGCGCACTTGAGGCACGATGGCAGCTGACGAGGCGCAATCAAAGACATTCGTGGATGATCCAACTGCCAACGTACCTAGCATGCTTTAGCGAGTGCAGAACGTTGCCTACCTGTTGCACATAGCTATTCGTGTGCGAGCGTGCGACTGTTTGTGCGTGGTGGCTGTGGGCTGGCGTGTGATGGCCGGTGTGGAGCGTGATTTCTGCACGGAATTTGTGCCAAATGATTTGACCTGAAGCCTGTAAAAACCCCTACACATCCCATTTGCAAGGCATCTCTTCCTATCATCTAGCAAGCTCGTCCCCACCTCGGTAGAGCTTCAAAGTGTGTTCTCGGAGCCTCTGAGCCGCTGACGGAAGTCTCTCTACTGCTGTGGCTACCTTGACGACCCTTGTTTCTGCATTTGATTGCCAGTTCTCCTTTAGCTTGTAGTTGCTATTTGTTCAAGCATTCCTCTAGTTTTCATGCTCGTTTTTGTATTACATTAGCTCCATAATCTAGAGAAGTGATTTCCTTTATTCTATGTCCTAATGCTTTCCAAGTGATCTTCTACTTAGCTTATCTTAAGCTACCATAATCATTTCAATTATGCATGTTTCCACCAAAGTATAGTAGCAACCTTTGTTCTACTTTGGATTTCTAACCCTACTCTCTCTCTCTCTCTCTCTCTCTCTTTCTATTCTTTACGCAAGCAAACTGAATAAATATCAGGTGACAACAAGCGACTAAATGATTCGATTTCATGCCTCCTTGTGTTTGACACTCGTACTCATCATACGATTTCTTTTAAAATTGATGTTGTAAGCGCACTACTACAACGCATAAATTATCCTATCGCATTTTTCGATGTCAGTTTTTGGTGCCATTGCTGGAGAGACAATAGATCTTTTTATTACTTTCGTTCTTGCATTAGTGATATTCATTATATTTTATTCTCACCTTTCTTTCTCTCTATTGATTGGTTGTAAGAACTTGGCACCTAGGCGGCGGGAAGAGAGCGATCCACATTGGTAGAGTTAGAGTAAAGTGTGGACAAGAACTTTTGTGAGATCACTTTACCTAGCGTAGTCTCATCCTTCCTTTATATAAAAAAAAAAATTAAATTTAGGCTTGTGCATAAACATTAGGATAGATTATTTGCCTATTTGCTTGCTTTAAAAAAAAACTCAAAAAAAAAAGATTGGTGTGGTGAATGATTGCTTGATGCACATCTCAAATCCATCACCCAAACAAAAAAAATACACTCTAATATCCTTAAGAAAATCTTTTTGGAGTGTTCCTTTCTTTGAGTAGTGTTTGAGAAGCCAAACGTGTCTTGTATTGAGACGCACCTCTCTAATTAAAATCAATTCACCTGATAGAATTGCACAAACCTTAGGGTGAATACATTGGAGTTGTTTTTCTAGGGCCACATTATTTGCTCTAAAGGAAATTGACAATCACCTATTGTGTGCAAAACTTTGTGTGCCAACTACGAACATTGTTTGAATCTATTAAGAAACTCCAACCTTAAAAGGTAGTAAAGCAAGGATGAAATATTAAAAGACACCATATTTAAAAACCTTGCTTGAAAACCTTACTTTGTTGAGTGCACATAGAAGCTCGATTTGATTAATCAAGAGGCACAACCCCCAACAGCTCCTCATTACATACCTTGAGCACAAGCACTAACTTATCCCTAAATTAAAATCGAGTAGACGTACCCTAGGTAGGACTAATGTAAGTCCTGGAAGTGTGATTGGGTTTGTTAAGTGCTTGGCCTTAATTGCCATTGTGGAATCTAGTGTCTAGGCTGCAGGGAAGCATCACACGATCGTGGTTGGGGGGTATTAAGGAACCTTCCCCTCAATCCCCTCATATTCAACCTAGCCGAATTAACTTTGGGAGGAGGGGTTTAAGTACTTGCAGATTTGATTATTCTTTCTAAGGTTTCTAGGTTACCTAGGTCTATACTATAGGGCCTAGTTTTTTTTCTTGATTGTGCACACACTATTCTCTCTCATGTCTCCTTCGCATCCTTCCCTGTTCTTCTCTAGTGTATGCACGGAAGATGTTCACTTAATCCCAAGTTGATTGCATTAAAGAGAAACCCCACAAGGAGACTGAGTTTTTCAAGGGCTAGAACTACGCAAATGGCCGACCCAATAATTAAGGACATAGAGGACCAACCTCAACCTGATGCCATGGCCATTATCCTGGCTCAAATCATAGCCAACCACCAACTCCAGCAACAACAGATCAAGACTATTATGCAGGCCATACACCAATTGCAGAACAATCAAGGGCAACCCCTTGCACCCCCACCAAATCCAACAAGACCCCTGGAAGGCCAACGAAGGCCTCTTCGTGATTTTTATGACCCGTTTGCTATTCGGGTCGAACCACATCTTAGGGTCCTCGAAGGGGGAAATGATTTTGAGCTGAAACCTAATGTCCTTAGCTTGATCCAAAGCCATTTCAATGGGAGCTCAAATGAGGGCCCTTTCCAACACCTAGAACTAAAGCGGATTGCTCGGATTATGAAACCAAGGAACATCAGCCTTGATAATGTCCTTATGAAGATGTTCCCATTCTCCTTGAAAGACAAAGCCTCTCATTGGCTTAGAACTATAAAGAGACCCATCTCTAGTTGGGAGGAACTGAGGCATGCCTTCTTGAAGAAGTTTTTCCCCATAGGAAAGATCCTCAGAAGAGCCATTACCACATTCACCTTACAAAGTGGAGAGTAATTTCATGAGGCATGGGAACGATTTAATGAATTGTTGAGAAAATACCCACACCACAAAGTTCCTGTAGATTCCTACAGGAGGGGGTGAGATATGCGTGACGTAATATAAAATGCGAAATTAAAATAGACAATCTCAAAAAGAGCAATCACACAAAATGTCACAAGAATTTTTAGGTGGAAACCCAAACCAGGTGAAAACCACCACCTAATCCTCTCGAGTTAGGATTTCCCGATCCATCTAGTCGATCAAATCCATTATACGAACTACTTAAACGAGGGTAGTTCAACCTCAATTACAACCACGCTACAAGTATGAGGGTAGCGTTCCTCAATCCCTCCTCTTCACAAGGAGGATTTTGTCTCACGAAGGAGTCACTTTCGTAAAGATTACAAAACAACCTATAGTGCTAACAAAGATTAACCTAGCTACTATAGGTAAAGATACTTCCCTTTTCTTGGAAGTGCGTCGGCTTGACGCGGGTGCATGAACCACGCGGCGGCGCTTGGTCACTTTCGTAATCTCGAAGGGAGAGTGGTTGCGCAAATGAAGATGAAACTTTCAGGTGTGGACATGGGCTTTGGAGAGCTTAGAACTTCTTAGTATCAATGTGACACAATAAGAGTGGAAAGTAGTCTTGCAAGGTGTGTCTGTACAAGGCAAGGGTCCTCCTCTATTTATAGAGGGCTTAGGAAGGCTTTGGAAGACCTTAGAAAGCTTCCATAGCCGTTGGGGTTGAACCCAAGGCAAAACATGCCGCAATCAGAATTAATCATGATTCTGACAGGGTCATCAGACGTCTGGTCCAGGTATCAGATGTCTGGAAAACCTATTTAAGACATCTGGGAACTAAGTCAGACGTGTGATTCTAGGCGGGTTTCCTTTCTGACTTGGTTCAGACTTAAACAGAGTTTTAGTGCATGGCCATCAGACGATATATAAGACGTCTGGCCCGAGGTCTGGACGTCTGAAAACCTATTGTACTGTGGAAATGGATTTCCAAGATAAGTTAATGGCTAGGAAATCTAACAAAGGAGATTTTGGGTCAGCCGAGGCTAAACGGTCACATATCAGACGTCTGGGGTCTTCTACGGATGTCTGATATAAGCCTAACGGTCATATTCCTTAATATTTACTTAGGTCGCCAACGTTCCACTAATTTGACGTCAGGTACAAACATCAGACATCTTTTAAGATGTTTGGACTAAGGTCTGGACATCTGATTTTATCAGATAGAAACAACAAAGACCAACCTAAGTTATTGGACGTCTGAGTCAACAGTCAGATGTCTTAAAAGTCACTATCAGACTTCTGATTTCCAGATTAGACGTCTGATGAGGCTGCCAGAACCTTATTTTGGTTTTCTATGCTCTCTACAGAAAACCTGAGTATCCTAGGGTTGTGCAAGTGTTCCTAGGACTACTTTAAGGGTTCTTTGAGACTCTTAACATAAGATCTAAGAAAGAAATAAAGAGTAAAACAAAGAAACAAAATTACATAGAACAAGATAAAAGGAAATCTATCATATTCTTGTCTTCACACTTCTTCAGGCTATCGCTTCTCGCGAATCTCTTCAGTTCTCAGTCAAGCTCCTCCAATCCGCTTTAGATGTGAGCTCGAACTCCGTCTAAACACGTCTTCATTTGAAATTAACTTGAAATCTAAGACTTCAAGTGCAAATGTTAAATAACACGTGTTTTGTTATCATCAAAATAAACGATCATGGTGCTCTAGCACCAACAGTTCCAAGGTGGCAATTGGCCGAGATATTCTACCATGGTTTGGACAACACCCTTAGGAACTTCGTCGATGCCTCATGTGGAGTCAATTTTTTGAATAAAGATGGGGAAAGTGCGTTCGAACTCTTTGAGACCATGAGTGAGAACTCGCTTAATGACGCCTCCATGACCACATTCAATAGGTCCAATCAATCCCGTAATGGAATTTATGAAGTACAAACTAATTCAGGGATGATTGACATGGACATCATAGCAAAGAAATTAGATCGGATAAGTTGATGGACAAAAAAATTGATGAGCTTTTGAACCAATCCCAAACCCCTATGTAAACCTTCTCCCTATCAAAGGGAGCACACAATGTTGACCTGGTTTAGTCTTTGAACCAAATACACCTGGAACAACCCTTGACTATGTTCCAGGGAGGGACCTTTGCTCCCTCATACCCTGATTATTCCTTCCCCTCTCCTCCGGCACCTTCTACCTTTGAAGATGCCAATGCCATCCAGGGCTACTCTAAGCTTGACCCTTTCTCCAACACTTACAACCCTGGACGGTGCAACCACCCAAATTTTTCCTGGTTGAAGCAAAAATTGAACCAATTCTAGAATCAACCCAAGCCAAATCCTTCCTCCTATTAGTAGGGCCCACCTAATAGACCACTCTGTAACCAGAATAGGGTGCATCCTACTCAGCAAGCCACATCAGGAGAAAATCACTTTAGTGAAGGGACAATGGAGCTAGTAGCTGTTGGGTACTAAACAACAGGGGTCCCTTCCATCTCAGCCACAACCGAACCCGAGGAATGTAATGAACAGAGGCCATAATCCTCAAGGGTTCCAACAAAATCAGGGGCAAGCCCATGTGATTTTACAAGCCCTACTAACACCCCCTGGGTTTGTTGCTTCTTCTTCTTCTCAAGGACCTAACCCTAATTCCAATGCTTTAGCCAATGTAGTTACCTTGAGAAGCGACATCCAAACCCAGGACCCCCAACGACCAACCCCTCCCGTAACTACAACTCCCAAGATAATTGATGATTCTAAGGATGAACGGGAGGAACCCAAGGATCAGGAACCCGACCCTATTCAAACCCAAGTCCTATACCTTGAAGCCTTGGACAAGGTTAAAAAGAAAAGAAATGTAGCTGAAAATGAGGAGTTGTTGGAGATATTCAAACAAGTGCAGATCAACATACCATTGCTCGAGGCAATCAAACATATCCTAGCTTACACGAAGTTTTTGAAGGATGTTTGCACACCCAAGCGTAAGCCAAGAACCTAAGCATCTAGGAGGGTAGTGTTATCTAAGTATGCTAGTTAGGTGATTTTGAGTAGCTTACCTCCTAAAAGGACTAACCTCGTAGCGCATTTGATCTCTTGTAAGATTGTTGATTTGACTTTTGACAGAGCGTTCCTGGATTTAGGTGCTTCAATAAACTTGATCCCAACTACCCTTTTCCACCAGATTGGATTTGGAGTACTAAAACTTACACTTGTGATTATCCAACTTCTTGATTGCTCTATGAAAACCCCGAAAGGCGTAGTTGAGGATGTAATTTTTCTGGTGAACGACTTCTACTTCCCAGTTGACTTCTTAGTCCTTGCCATGGAAGTCCTCGAACAATTACAAAATACACCCATCATCCTAGGCAGACCCTTTTTGGCTACAGCCAAGGCTAACATTGACTGTGACATGGGATGTATGGAAAATGCCTTTAGAGATAAGAAGATGCAATTGGATATCTTCAAGGCAACTAAGTCTTTTGATTGTGGTTGGGTTAAGGAATGCGATTCTGTGGAATCCTTGGTTGAAGAATGCTTGACAATGAATTCCTTAGAGGATTACAAGACTCAACCAACTTTAGACTACCCCGACCCATCCCAATCCTTGGAGGTTGCAAATCTATGCAGAGAGAGGAGATTGATGTCACTCAACTCCCGGCCTTCCCTTAGTTGTCCAACATTGTACCACTCACACTTGAACTCAAACCTTTGCCTGACAACCTTAAGTATGTCTTCCTAGGATTTGATCATACTTTCCCTGTGATTATCAATGCACACTTGACCAGGGACCAAGAACTTAGGTTGACTGCAACCCTTTTTGAACATCGAGTAACAATTAGGTGGACAATTTTCGATTTAAGGGGAATTAGCCCTAGCTATTATACTCACAAGATCTATTTGGAAGATGGGGCTTGACCTTCTCACCAGATGCAAAGGCGACTGAACCTGAACATGCAAGAGGTCATTAAAAAAGAGATTATTAAATGGTTTGATGGGGGAATCATTTATCTGATTTCCGACAGCCCCTAGGTGAGCCTTACTCAAGTGGTACTGAAAAAGGATGGGCTCATCGTTGTAACAAATGACCAAGGCGAATCCATCCTTAGCCGCACCACCACTACGTGGCGGGTGTGTATCGACTATAGGAAGATGAATGAGGCTACTAAGATAGATCATTTTCCCCTACCATTCTTTGACCAGATTCTCGAACGACTGGTAGGGTAGAAATAATTCTGCTTCCTAGATGGATATTCATGATATAACCAGGTTGCTCTTGCACTTGAAGATCAAGAAAAGACCACATTCACTTGCCCGTATAGAATGTTTACATTTTGTTGTATGCCATTTGGGTTTTGCAACGCACCCTCTACCTTTCAGCATTGCATGTTAGCCATCTTTTCAGAGATGGTGGGTGAATACCTAGAGGTCTTTATGGATGATTTCTCTATTTTCAGAGACTCGTTCGACCATTGCCTTAGCAACCTGGAGAAAATCCTGAAATGATGTATCGAGTTCAACCTTATTTTAAGTTGGGAAAAGAGCCACTTTATGGTTCAAAAAGGGATTGTCCTCGGGCACATCGTCTCGCATAGGGGCATAGAAGTGGACCGAGCTAAAGTTGACTTAATTTCCAAACTACCACCTCCTAGCTCGGTTAAACAAATCAGATCTTTCTTGGGACACATTGGCTTTTACAGAAGGTTCATAAAAGAGTTCTCCAAGATATCCAAACCCTTAGCTGACCTTCTAGCCAACGACGTGCAATTTGACATGACACTTGATTGCAGCCAAGCCTACACCATTGTAAGGGACACATTCTCAACTACACCTATTTTACAACCCCCAGACTGGTCCTAAGACTTTGAAATAATGTGTGATGCATCAAACTTTGCTATTGGAGTAGTCCTAAAGCAAAGATAGGGGAAGAAACCCATGGTGATCTACTACGCAAGCAAAACCTTAGATGAGGCGCAACAGAATTATACTGTAACAGAAAAAGAGTTGATCACCATAATTTTTGGATCAGAAAAGGCAGATCATACCTTTTAGGATCCCACGTGATAGTCTACACTGACCATTCGGATATCCAGCACTTGTTAGCCAAAAAAGGATGCAAAACCCAGGCTGATCAGATGGATCCTACTCCTGTAGGAATTCGATCTGGAAATACGCGACAAGGTCGAATCTAAAAATGTTCTAGCCGACCACCTATCTAGAATCAGTGTAGAACATACCGGATCTTCACTACCTATGATTAACACATTTCCTGATGAGCATATTTTAGCCGTGTAAGGAACAAATTTCCCTTGGTATGCAGACCTGGTTAACTATTTAGTTGTAGGGCAGATCTCGCACGGTTAGTCTAGACAACAACAGGATAAGATCTTGGCTGAAGCTAAACACTATTTCTAGGATGATCCTATGTTGTTTAGATTTTGTGCCGTCCAAATCATTAGGAGATGTATTCCCAAGAATGAGGTTCAAAGTGTGTTCCTTTTCTCATGACCAAGAATGTGGTGACCACTTCTCTAGAAAATAGACGGTTGCAGAAGTTTTGCAGTCCAGCTTTTACTGGCCATCACGATTTAAGGATGCACACAATTTTGCTAAAACCTGCACTAGATGTTAGACCCTAGGGATGATGACCAAGAAAGATATGATGCCTCTGCAACCCATTCTTATCATCGAAATATTCAATGTTTGGGGTATTGATTTCATGGGTCCCTTCCCACCATCCAACGATTTCGAGTATATAGTAGTCTCAGTAGAGTACGTCTCGAAATGGATTGAAGCCGTGCCTACCCAAAAATGTGATTATAAGGCCATCATGGATTTTGTTAAGAAGAACATATTCTTCTGATTCGGGATACCCAAGGCCATGATTAGCGATGGTGGGAGTCATTTCATTAATGCCTAGTTTCGTGCTTTACTTAAGAAATACGGGGCCACTCACCGCATTGCTACCCTGTATCACCCACAAACGAACAGGCAAATTGAGGTCTCGAATAGGCAGATCAAGAATATCTTGCAAAAGACTGTGAGACCTAACCAAAAGGATTGGTCCACTCGATTGATAATGCCCTTTGGGCATACAAGGCCACTTTTAAGACCCCGATAGGCATGTCACCATTCCAATTAGTCTTTGGTAAAGCTTGCCACCTTCCGATTGAGTTGGAGTGTTGGGCATATTGGGCCATCAAACAATGCAATATGGATTCCCATATGGCCGGAACTCAAAGGAAGCTCCAACTCTTAAAGCTCGAAGAGATTCGTCGGGATGCTTATGAGAATAGTAGACTTTATAAGGAGAAGATAAAAGTTGTCCATGACTGACACATTAATAGGAAAACCTTTGAGCCAAATTAGCAAGTATGGCTATTTGATGCACAGCTTAAACTGTTTCCCGGGAAATTGAGATCTAAGTGGACAGGGCCTTATTGGGTGGTCAGACTTTTTTCCAATGGGGTGGTAGAAATTGCTGATCTTAATACCGGGCAAACCTTTACATTTAATGGACAAAGATTGAAACATTTTCTTGCCCAGGTTTCTCCGAAGGAAGTTGTAACCCTCATTGAGGGTTAAACTGGAGCTTCGCTCAGCTAGAGGTAATAAACTCAGTACTTCCTGGGATGCAACATAGAGGATTCAAGCTGATTGGACATACTAATGAAACTCAGGTGATTTCTTTCGTTACTCCCTTTCATTGATTTATTTTCCAATGAGGACATTATCCAAGGCATAGGGGGGGTGGTAATTCTCATTTTTTGAGTACAAAATTGTCAGCTTGAACTAGTTTTTATTTCTCTTATTTAAAAAAAAAGTGAGAATTAGGAAAAGAAAACTTAGGTATTAGGAGCTTGCCAACTTTAGAAAATAATACATTAAGGACTTGAACATTTAGACTCTTCAGGTCCTCGGGCTTAATCAACCCGGACGCCTACTAAAATGTGGACTTGTTCTCGAGTCCTCTCCACCTTAAGTTATATTAACTTGGTTAATAAAGTGGGGTGATAAGTATACGACTTATCAGCCCGTCCTCTAATTTGGGGGGACTTATAGTCTAAGCATCTGCACACGTTTCGCCCTAACTCACTTCTTGGCGGTTCTAATGGAAATTGGGTAGCTAATGAGCCTTCTAGGGTGGTATGGCTGGCATGTTGTCGTGGGTAACAGCCCATTGGCCAGTTGTCCAGAGCTCAATCGCATGACCCATTCTCTTTAATGAATGCCTTTAGGTAAATCTTAGACCAGGGAATCCACCTACTTAATAAAAAAAAAATATACAAAAAGAAGAAAAAAAAGAAATAAGTTGTACTTCACCACACGAGTATGGCTGGCAAATTGTCATGGGTCAGACTCCCAATTGACCGTTTGTCTAGATCCCAGCTCATGAGAGCACAAAAATTCCAAAACACTTAAGGAAGAAGCAGGGAAGTAGAAAAATTCGGGGAGATATACACTGGGTCCTCCTTTGTGTTGACCACATAAAAAAAAAGTTGGGAGAAAGCTACCGATCAGATAGATGTACCTTTAGGCAACATTTCCTTTTTGGGTCACCTAGGGGCATAGAAACCTGAAATCCATTTTAATTGCCGTTGAGTGAGTCTATCACAATTTTCACGATAAGATGCTTAGCACTTAGAGTCATTTTCGAGGCTTAGGTGGGTTAGGTAGTTGTAAAAAGTTATCCCAAAACTCAACTTTAAAATTCAAAAAATTAGAAAAGAAGAAAAAAAAAGAAAGAAAATAAATTTTCTTTTATACAGAATAAGGTAAGGACTCGGGCGGTCTGCATTTTGGCAGGCACCCGAATGCTGTTGAGTCTCTTTGGGTTAGGTTCTTGGTAGAAATTTCCTCCTATGACAAGCAACTTATGTCTGAATGATCGATTCTTAATTCTAGCCGTAGATAGCATTTAGATTAACCTTGCTAGGGACTAGAAAGGGGTGAGTGATGAGTGACTCATCATGGCTCCTAATTATCCCTAATTAACTAGTTCCCTAGTTAATTAACTAAGAATACATTAATTACAGGGTTAATTATACTATAGGGGTTAAAATGCCAAAGACCTGCAAAATAAGTTAAAAACACTAAACTAAATATCAATTAATCTTGATAATAATTTAATTAATAATTTGGACTCAATTAATAATCATTTAGCTTGATATTTAATATTTAAACTAACTTATTTAATTTAAATACCTAAGTATGTAATTAACTTAATTATATCATTTAAATAATATAGCTAAAAATGGAAAAAATGTAATTTCAAGGCATAAATATAATATTTATCTAATTTATAATAATATATAAAAAGTTGAAAAAGAAATAAATTAAAATAAGCCTAAAAAGTTACTGTTTACGTTTCAACCTTTAACTTCTATTTTAATTGAGTGCTTTTATATCAATTAGGTCCTTCATTTATTGCAAATACGCTCCTGTGAAAATCACCTTCTTCTACTTCATCTTCTTCTTCAAGCTATGGATGGCCAAGGGTAGTCGATGACTATACCTCTTGATCACTATTCATCCTGTGTCAGAACTTCGTCGTCATTGTTGCCTAGCTTGTACTCTCCTCCATCTTCTCATCCAACGGGTCTGATCATCCTCTAATCCTATTTAGAATAGGTGTCTAAGCTCACCAGCGTCGGAGATGACGTTGGTGGTTAGGATGAACCTAGCTGTGTATCCATCCAAGTACAGCTCCCTAACCTTCAGCTTCACCTATAAATACCCCCTACCCTCTTCCCCCACTGCGGTCGACAATAGGATATTCACTCCTTACCTCCGACGGCCTCTCACTTATCCTTTGGAGCGTCTCCAGCGGAGACGTTCGCCTCTCTCACATCCTCTTCCTCTCCAGTGACCGTGATAGGGTCTAGGAGCAACATCTTCCTGATTGCAATGCTTTCTTTTCTCGCTGGAACTCTTCCTCTACTCCTTTGATTTCTTTCTCTGTTAAGCGCCATTGACGAAGATCCTCTTTTTCACTTCGTCCAGGTAACTTGTATTTAGCTTAGTTCTTAGTATAGTTTGATTTAGCATAGTTAGTTGAGTAGTTAGTTTAGTGTTTAGCCTAGTTTTCCAATCGTCTTCCACAGCTCCAGCGAGCCAATTTCGGCTCACCGAGCCTTCTTTCACTTGTTAGCACTTCATGATCCTTTTCCACTTCTTTTCCCTCAATTTTATCACCTATTTTTCCTAATTCATTACACTCACCAGAGCACTTCCACTGTCCATGGAGGAGGTCTTCAGCCTATTTCACAGCCATTAGGGCCCTTCATCACCTTTACATCACTTTAGGACCCTGTTCCACCATTTTATTAACTTTATTACCACCTATACATAAAATGCTCAAATTCCTTTAACCTTTTGAACTCGCTGTCCATGGCAGCTCAGGAGTTCTTTCATCTCTTCATTAATTGATTTAATTGTTGTGTTCTTGAGGTTTGTTATAGCCTCAGGAGTCATTTGAGACCTTGCTTGGTCCAGTTCATGGAGATTTTATCTCCATTGACCAAATCGACGTTCACCGGAGCTCTAGCAACATCATTTTGAACCTCAGCCTTTGAAACTTTCTTAGAAGCTCCAAATTGCTTAGGATCAGGAAACACTCATTAGACTTGTGTGCAAGTGTTTATCTCCCTCGATCAATCTTCGTCTTCCCCAACTCCGACGGAGTTGGAGAAACTTGTTTCTTGAGGTTTTAAGCTTGCAAATGGATCGATAAGCTTGAGATCATTTAGAACCTATCTTAGGTTTTGATCAGGTCTGGGAACCTTTGATTTGGTCTGGTGAGCACATCACTGATCGAACTTAGGCGGCGAAGCTTGAGAGCATGGTTGGAGTCATCAAAACACAATTTTGAACTATCAAATAGATTCCTAGGGTTAAATTAGGTTTGATAGGACCTTTAATCTAAGTTGAATTGCTTTCTAATAGAAAGTCAACTCTCAACTTGACTTTGGTCAAACCTGAGTATGATTTGAGGTTTTATAGGATAAGCTCTGATTTAATGGAATGTTTAAGTTTCTGTTGTGATGTTGAATCATTTAGAACTAATTTAGACTAGATTTATTGAAGGATTTGAGAGATTCCAAGTTCTGTAAGGTTTGGGTCTTTTTTGGAACCCAACGCAGTTCTATGTATTCTTGGTGAATTTTGATGCTGAATCCTACTCAGACTGATCATGTTTTATCTTCTGAATCATCTCAGATCACTTTTGAGCATTCTAATCTTTCTGTTAAGTCAATCCACTTTGGAATCCTCGTTCTTTGCAGCTCGTTTCGAAGCTTGAAGCTTCTGGAGCTTCTTAAGCTCTTTCTGTATCTTCAACTTTCTCTCATCCCTACGAAATGTTGTTCTAAGCATTTCAGTTTTTTTATCAAATGAGATAAATCTCTTCTCCTTAGGTCATTTGACCTAAATATGCCTTCTAAGGCACATTCCAGTCGTGAAGAACACTGCCTATTCATCCTAAAAATCTTTGGATTAAATATGATCCAAACATTAAATTGGTGCTGAAATTGGATAGAGGACCTCTAGAGCTCTCCATCGAGCTACTGTGAGCTCAATTTGGTGAACTGAGCTGGTTTGAATCTTCATTCGAAGATTATGCTTGCAGACGCTACTAAAGGAGGAGCTGTCGATGTTAGTCCCACCGCGGTAAGTTAGGAGTGCCAGCATGAGTGTAAAACGAAAAGCATGTGTAGCCAAAATGGTCGTCAATGCTGGGTGCATGTATTTGAGCATTCTTTGAGTGTGTGACATGCACATGCGAGCGTGTGTGTGCACACCTGTGGGCGTGAGTTTGCTGGCCTAGTTGGGCTCGGTACTGTGTAAATGTTAAATGCTTAAAATCCACCACTAATGAACTAGGCTTGGGCCTCGAGTAGGGTCTAGTCCCGCCCCTAGTGGGTGCTGTGTATTCCTGAAAGAGCTTGAGCCACCCATTAATAATTTTTGATTAAGTGTTAAGCATGGGTTAAGGCTCTAAAAAGTGGCTAAGTGTGGAAAGGTATGAGTGCACAATTAAAGAGAAGAGTAAAGGAAGAACTTAAAGAAGAGAAGGAAGAGAGGAAAAGGTTGAGAGTCGAGAGAAGAAAGAGATTTAAGAAAATGAGAGAGAATGAAGAGTGAACTATAAGAAAAAGAAATGAAAGAAATAAAGAGATGTCTAATGGACTAGTTAGAGGTCCAATATCTACTTTTAAGTCTTCTAATCATTTTGAGAGACGTCTGATTGAAGGATGAGCTAAATTAGAAGAAAGAAATGAAGTATTTCGAGCATATTGTAATATTGTATTGTAATTTATTTTATGCCTTACATTTTGTAACATTTGTAATAATCATTCCTTTTCTTTTGTCATTCATTGTAAATATTTCATGTACCTTTCTCTTATTAATGGAATAATTGCCATGCTTTAGAGTTTTAATTCTATGTGTAATTGTTCATGTGCTTAACATATTACTAATTATAAATTTAATTAATCAATTTATTATTTAATTATACATTAGAATAAAAATAGTGAATTAAACTACATTTATGCCACCCAGTGAACAACCTAAACTCAACTAGTTAAAAAGAAATAAAATCTAAAATGTTAGGTTAGCTTAACCCTATACTACAGTTAATGACAATAACCTAATGATTCAAGTTAACCTAAGTCCATTCTTTACATGATTAATTAAGATTAATAACCTTAATTAACTGTGTTGAGAAAAGACGCATCAGTGGGCATGGGGGTATGATAACTCTACAAATAATAACGTTAATTACATCAGTTAGAGTCAATCTCAAGGACGCATGCACATAAATATCATAATATAGTGGGTTTGGGAGCAATGCATGCATATTGTGTGATATCTACATTTAGATTGCTTATAAATAATGTTTAATGGTTATGTGTTCAAGTGTATATTGAAATAGGTCTCAGATGATTAATCAAATCGTACATATGGATCTGAATTGGAAAACGAAGTCCAACGGACTCAAAATTGCCTCAATCCGACCTTCGTAGTTCCCATAATGAGCCAAAGAAGTCATGGTTGTTGATCTGATGATCAACGACCCAGAACTGACCATGTGTCACCTGTAGCAACCTCTAACAATGATTGCATCCTCTCTTCCTCGCGAGCATGCGTGATCTCGGCCGCACAATCCTGACCCAACGATTATGAGCACGCCGGCCTCAACTCATCCCCACAACAATCTGCGGGCGTGGGCAGTGGTTAGCGCCTCCACCCATGAGTAGCGGACACGAGTTCGAAGCCCCGTGCACAAATTTAATCCGCTATCATGTGCATGGGTTAAATTCAACCATTGATGCGGAAGCAGACGGCGGGGATAGTAGCGACGTGGCAGCTTCGGATGCGCGTAATGCAAGCATGTGCGATCCGACGTGCAATGGTATGCGTAGCGCAAGGCACGATCCAAGCCTTGATCCTCGCATGCCCTGGCCATTCATCTTTGATCCAACGTCGAAATCTCTTCTCGCATGATTGGGCACGCTTGAGGCTCGATGGCAACTGGAGAGGGGTGATCAGAGACGTTCGTGGACGATCCAATGGCTACCAACGTGCCTAGCGTGCTTCAACGAGTGCACAACGCTGCCTAGCTATTGTGCATAGCTGTCCATGTGCGAGCGCATGGCTATCTGCACACGGTGGCCGTTGGCTAGCTCGTGATGGCCGGTGTGGAGCGTGATTTGTGCGTAGATTTCATGCCAAATGATTTGGCTCGAAGCCTATAAAAGCCCCTACACCTCCCATTTTGCAAGGCATCTCTTCCCATCATCTAGCAAGCACGTCCCCACCTCCATAGAGATTCAAATTGTGTTCCTGGAGCCGTCGAGCTGCTGACGGAAGTCCCTCCACTGCCATGGTTTCCTCAACGACCCTTGTATTTGCATTTGATTGCTAGTTCTCCTTTAGCTTGTAGTTGCTATTTATTCAAGCATTCCTCTAGTTTTCAAGCTCGTATTTCTAGTACATTGGCTCCATAATCTAGAGAAGTGATTTGCTTTATTCTATGTTGTTCTAATGCTTTCCAAGTGATCTTTTACTTAGCTCATCTTACGTGACCTTAATCATTTCAATTATGCCCATTTTCTCCAAAGTATATTAGTGACCTTTGTTCTACTTCAGATTTCTATCCCTACTCTCTCTCTCTCTCTTTCTATTCTTTACACAAGCAAACTGAATAAATATCATGTGGCAACAAGCGACTAAATGATTCGATTTCACGCCTCCTTGTATTTGATACTCGTACTCATCATACAATTCCATTTAAAATTGATGTCGTAAGCATACTACTACAATACATCAATTATCCTATCACATTTTTTGACATCAATAACGATGAATCAAAACAAGTGTTGTTAATTTTAAAAGAATTCGTAACGAATAACTAAAATTGTTGTTATATTTAAACATAGCGAGGAATGTTGTTAATCATCATTATTTATTCATCACCTTTTGTACATTTTGCTGTAGTGGATGAGCCCTTATTAAGCTCAAGCTATATTATCAAGTTGGAATTTTTCGACATCTTAGGTATAACATCTTTGAGATGTAAACAAAGTACCACTAATATCGCATACTAAATACCCATGGTGATTTTAGATGTTATTTTAAGGATTTTTACGTGAATGACACTAAAATCTTTCAAAATTACTTAAATGTCATTCAATTTACTATATTTACAGATATGCCATTGAAAAAGTAGCGTCGCTTTTGTATTTACCACTCTGTTAACCATAACCATTAAATTTAATGATTTTGGACTAAAATGTAATAGAAATTATTTTTTACTTCTCAAAAATTATTTTTTAGTCAAATATTTTTTAGTCCTCAAAACTTTTTTTAGTTCTCAAATTTTATTTTGTTAATTTTCACCCCCTCCCTCCCCCTTTCCCTCACAAATTCAGCTCCCTTCCTCCTCACCTTTCACCATCTCCTCCACCCCCACTCTCCAAGCTCCGACCACCTCCTTCATCCCCTCTCCCTAACCACCACCTCTTCTCAACTACCTCCTCCTCCTTAGGTGACAACGAAAAGGAGGTCCTTGAGGCCCACCACCACCACCACCACCACAACATCTTTAAGTGCCTCTTCGACCACAAGCTTAAGAAGGGTATCATCATGGACGGCGAAAAGTTGAAGGGTGCATTCACAGACGGTAAGAAAATGACAGAGGGCGAGGGTAGGGTTGTCACCTTTGGAAGAAGAGGTGATTGAGAGAAGGTGGTGGTTAGAGAGAAGGGGCGGAGAAGGTGGCCGAAGGTTGGAGAATATGGGTAGAGGAGGTGGTCAGAGGTAAGGAGGAAGGAAGGTGAACTGGGATGCAAAAGCGGGGAAGGAGGGGATGAAAATTAAAAAAATAAAAATTGAGGATTAAAAAAGTTTTGAGGACTAAGACATAATTTTTGAGGAATAAAAAATAATTTTTTATTATATTTTAGTCTAAAATCATTAAGTTTATGGCTAATAGAATGGTAAATACAAAACCAGTGCTACTTTATCAATGGCCTATATGTAAATATAGTAAATTGAATAACATTTAAGTAATTTCAAAAAAATTCAGTGACATTTACATAAAAATCCCTTTAAAATTTATTATATCAACATTTATCAAGCACATTAATAAGGCTATTTGTCTTAGAAACTATATGTCATAAAGAAGATAAACATTTCTAAGTTACTTGTACTATAATATGCTAATAGAAGTCATATGCATGCATGCATGCCTATTGGATAGATACAACGTTTGAAATCAAGTCCTAGGTGACCTTCAATGTCAAGAGATTACTTAATGTGCCATGAATAGCATCATAATCATCATGAGTTTGAATTGTGTAAAGTATGCTAACCAGGCATGACATTGTAAGATATGAAGGTGGATTTAATTAAGAGGGCCTTCAGGTTGTAGAATACCTTATTTAGGCACTCTCTACTTGGGAGAGACACAACAAGCATGAGAAAATGCACAAGTCCTTCAAGCTCTCAATAATCTCCAGTTTTATCTTTCCTCCTGAGCCTTTATTGAGTTAGGACTTAGCTTGTTAAGCTATCAAGCTTGATTTTTAGCCTTGGGCTTAGTTTATTAACATATTGACTCAAGCGCACGAGCTATTATTGATTATAGCTCGAGCCAAACCTATCAAATGTGAGTTGTTTTGGCAACCCTAGTTTGAAAGTTGAGAGAAGGAAAGGATGACAAATGAAAAGTAGCACTCCTTCAGCTCTCTTCATTTGCTCTCCCCCTCCTTCGGCTCCCCTCCCCTCGCTTCTCCCTCTCCCCCCTTTCCCCTCCCCCCCTCTTTTTCCTCCCTCGCTATGGTTTGGCTCTCTTCTTAGCGTGGCTCTTGCTCTCCCCCTTGGGGGGAGGGGCGTAGCCCCCGCCTATGGCGACGATCTCCCCGTGGAGCATCGTCTAGAGCTACTTGAGCTTGGGGTTTTCTTGTTTGCTCTCCATTTTTCTCCTTTTAGTTTTGTTGTTTTGTTTTTGTGGTGATTTTTCTCTGTGGTTCGTCGCTCGGCTTTGTGTTTCTTTTTGGTGGTTTTGCCTTCTTGGTCGTTCTGCTGGTTTCTCAATGTTTCCTCCCGATCCTTCTTCCTCTCTGGGGGATCGAACTTGCCTACCAAAGCAATCCTTCACTTCGGTAGTTGTTGCCTCAGGCTTGTTGATGCCCCCTTCCTTTGTTGAGCTAGCCCTTCAGGTTCGACGCCCTGGGTTGAGGGATGGGATCTTGTGTACTTCGTTTTCAAGCTTTGAAGTCTCTGATCTTGGACGCTTTCTCCTCTTTGATTGTGGTTAGGGCTTGGGGCCCCAAGCCATCCCTCCCAAGGTTGCATGAGTTCCTCTGTAAGCGATTGAATATTGGTGCTGATGCTTCCTTTATTTCTTTAGATTTCTTCTTTGGCTCATCTGTTGTGGATTGTACCATGATTTCTCCAAGATGTATGCTCTAGGCTTGGTGGTTCTTGATAGGGTTAAACTTCAGTTTGTGTGATGGACCCCTTCCTTCTGCATTGATGCTTCGATCTCCAAAGTTCCTTTGTGGATTGGTTTCTCAGGTATCAACCTTCATCTCATTCACCCTAATGCGTTGCTTTCTATAGCATATCAGCTAGGTCACCCTATTTGTGTGGATTAACACACTCTCCAAGGGGCTCGACCTGGTTATCCTAAGGTTTGTGTGGAGGTTGATCTCCTAGAATCTCGAACAGATTCTATGGTTATTTCAATGGTGAAGAACAGATTGTGCAACGTGTGATTTTCTAAAAGATTCATCTCTTTTGTTCTTGTTGTTTAAATCTTGGCCATGTTTCATTTTCTTGTCCCACTCTTTCTGTGCATGCAAAGGAAACCCCAGTTGCTTGGAGTGGGGATCTTCTTAATGGAGGAGCTGAAGAACAGGGTAGCTAGATGGTGGTTTGGGAGCCTTCTAAGCAACCTCCCAAAGACTCTTTCCCTCTAGAGGATCGGGACAGGTTTTCTTGTTCTTCTAATCTGGCATGTATAATCTCTCAATCTTCTTCCCTTGGGGGGACTCCTATTCCTTCCTCCTCTACTTGTCCTTTGGAGGGGAGAAAGAAGCACCTTGTTTGACTCCGACGATGGTCACAAACTTCAAGAAGGACCACTGACTCTTCAGGGAAGGAAATTGTGTTGTCTCAAGCACGATCTCCTCCTCCCTTGCAGGTGAAAAGTTCCATCTCTTGTGGGATGCTTGATATTAGATCAGTTTCTTTTACTTACAATATTTCTTCGTCGGTTTCCAATATTGATTTCCATTTGATGCGTGAGAGCCAAAAGATTGATTCACAGTTTTTTTCTAATGAGGTTCAAGCTAAACAAGACTCTCAAAGTATTGATAGTGGTTCTCCTGTGTTTCATAATGAAGCCATTAGAAATAATTGTTCTTTGTCTATAGATCCCGAACATGTTTCTTTTGTTAAGTCTAGTAAAGAGATTATGATTTTTAATAATGGTAAATCCGTTAATGTTGGTGGCTTAACATGGGGCATCTGCCTTCTGCTTCCGACGCCACCTCCTGACCCTGATCCTTCATTCATAACTGAGATCTAGGATTAGGAGAGGCTGTTGGATGTGAGCAATGATGTAAACTATTACGATACTTTGTCAGATGTGGAGCCTCATGGGAGGATGGATTTCTTTGATGTTGAACCTTTGTTCATCCAGGATGCGGTATATGAGGCACACTCCCCAGAAATGGTGCAAGGAGCTTATGGAGGTCAAGTCCTGGAGAACAAAGGTTGTATGACCCGTAGCCATGCTAGATCCCTTTCTAAAACCATGTCCTTTTGAACTATCTATTTTGGAATTGTTGAGGCATTCTCAATGACCCCACCATCAACTGTCTCAAAGATCTCATCCACTCCCACAATCTTAACTTGGTTTTCCTTATGGAGCCCTTTGCTGACCCCTCAGATATTGAATCGGTTAAGTGATGAGAGCCTCATCATGAGCCCTAAATAGCTCATTTTGACCTAAGAAAGAGAATAAGAGCTCCTACATAACCTAGAGAAGGGCTTAATTCAAGGAATAAGTGTTTTGAGAAGAAAACATGAAATAAAGGTTAAAACTATAATTTCACCATTGCAGAACATAAACGGGATTTCTCAGAGGCAAAACATAGGTCAAATGATCTGAATAAGATAAAAAGTGGGTTGGATCACTCAGAAATGAGTTATTATGCAATCCAAGAATTAAATGACATTCTGTAACCCTAAAACAGACCTGCTTAATTCAATAAGGTTTTGGTCAGGATAAAAATCAACTAAACCCTCTAAAATTCATGGAAAAATATCCCCTAGGGTTTAGAACCTTCAATTTGGCCTTTGGAACTTATTTTGACCTAGATTGGGGTCCTAGTTTATTAATTGACCTAATTTGGGTTTTGCAAAATGTCTAATCAAATAGGATCAAACCTAAAATCCAACTTCACCATTGGATTCCTTAGGTCCAAATTAGGTTTGTACCAAAATTTGGACCTAAGGGGAGGTCATCTTAACCTACTTTGCAAAATAGTACACCCAAATACATTTTGGCCCCTATCTTTTGAAAACCATTGCACAGACCCCCCTAACTTCCTTTCCACTCTTACAAATAGGTCCCTTGGCCATTAATGGGGAGAAATCCTACTCTGACGAGGAATGGAGGGGGAGTACTCCTTGATTCCTCAGAGATCCCTTCCCAGAATTGGAAGGGAGATTCTCTGAAGAATTTCCTTCCATCTGAGTGTGGTTCTAATCTCTGATTTGCATCCAATCTCTCGTGCGAACGCATGAGAGATTTGGGTCTCCAACGGGTTTCCATCTCCGGCGAGGGCTCTTGTGCTTGGAAGCTTGTCTTCCAAGCATAAGAGTCCCTACCAGCGACTATAAAAGCACCACCACCTCCGGTCGCATCTCTTTAGTTTGACTTGGCTAGAGATCCACCCCAATTTCATCTTCTTCTCCTCCGGTCAAGAAGTTCAGCGAGCTCCGGCGAGCCTCCCTCCTCTTTCACGTCGCTCTGCCACACTACTAGTGGTAGAGTTGTCCTCACCATCTTCCTCCGCGTAGCGCAACACCCGCGTGCGCACCTCTAGACCCTTCGTCGTTGCCGTCTCCCTCCACTAGACACCATCTTCTCTGGCGACAGCAAGTATAGCCAGCTGCCAACTCTCTCCCTTCGTCCACTTAATTAGGTTAGACTTATTCCTCTCTATCCCCTCTTCAATTCCCCTCTTTCTATTTTCCCTTTCGACCCCTCGCAGCCACTGTCCACCGCCATCTTCTCCATCTTCGGCTACCCATCGGCGAGGCGCTTCCACCTCTCCGCACCTCCACACGCCTCGCCAGACACCTCACAACCTCCGCCATCGACCACTGAACACTTTCCACCCACTCACTGCCCGCCACACACACTCCACGTTTCCACCAAACAAACCCACTCACACAGTCATAGTCCGACCTAGGCACACACGCCTAGGCTGGTCTGAATCGCGCCAACCCCCGCCTCACCTTCGCTGTGACATGGTGAAGGTTCTCCTGTTGTCTGATAGAGCTGCAAGGCTACTTTTGTGTCGTACAGGGTCAAGCCCTAGTCCGCCATTAACAAGCATACAAGCTTGCTTGCTTTCCAACTTCAGGCCACGTGCTCCAGGTTTCAAGATCCCAGGCTGCGCAGGTTGAGTGTGTGAGCGAATCCAGCTTGAGAGCAGTTGCTGCGGACCCTTCAGCTGCGTCAATTGCGTGAAGACATCATCCTGCAGGTGCCAACAGAAGCGGGTGGGACATTTGTCCCACCTCGTGAACGTAAGAGCGCGGCGCATAACATAAATTGAATTTGTGTTTCATGCTATTTGCCTCAAGTCACACAGGGGTGAGGTCCCTCGCCCTCACTCGCCATGCCTCGTTCGCGACTTGACCCCACTGACTTGGCACTCGACCCGACTACCCTAACCTAGCATTCCTGGCGCACCAAACCCACGCCGGTGCCCTGGACCCGGGCGCGCACCCGACCCGATTACTCGGCTTTGGGAGAGCGTACCAAAGAGAGAAATGGAGAGAGAGAGAGATGTGGGGAGGGTAGGGGTTAGGTTTTGCTGCGCTGTGCAGGGAAGAAGCAGAGCGAAGGAAGGAAGAGGAGCAGCAGGGAAGCTACGGAAAAAGAAGAAGGAAGAGGAAGGCACAGCTGAGGTGAAGTTAAGACAGTTAGCTGCAGAAAGGAAGAAGGAAGGAAGGCCAAAGAGAAGAGGAAGCCAGAGGAGAGTTAAGGCTGAAGGAAAATCAAGGTAAGGTGAAGTTGAGACTTAGCCGCAGAAAGAAAGAAGGAAGAAGGGCAGAAGCCAAGGGAAGGAGCAGCACTGTAGCAGCGGTGTGGATGAAGAAGGAAGAAGAAAGAAAGAAGGAGAAGACCTGCAGAGGAAGAAGAAGGAGAAAGGCACTGTGCCAAAGAGAAGGAAGAAAGGCAATGTTAAGAAGGACGGCTAAAGAAGAAGACAAGTAGAGACAGCAAGAGAAGGAGAAAGGCAAAAGCAGAAGATAGAGGAAAAAGAAAGACAGCAGACAAGAGACTTAAGAAGGAGAAGGAAATAAAAGCTTAAAGAGAAATATCTTTTTAAGACGTCTGATTCTATAATTAGACATCCAATTCTATTTTGCTACAATTTTAACTCTTACACTCTTGCATTTATATTTTGAATTGAGTTTTGAGTAATTCTAAGTGTTCAATTACATATTGAGATTAGTGAATAAATTCCATTTGCTCCCTGTGTCCGACCTTGGATATTTATGTTTTTGAGTAATGAATTCTTATTTGTTATTAATGCTTGGTCATCTATACTACGACGCGATTGACTTATAAGCCTGACAAAGCGTTATAACATTTTGGCGTCGTTACCGGAGAGCAACATGCAATTTATCACTAATCTCTACATTCTTTTTGACTATATTGAACACTAACTTGCCCTATTTATTTTATTGTGATCTTGCTAGGTGTTTCAAGAGAAGAAATCTCCCGCGCAAGTCAACCTCTCTAAGGGAGGTAACCTCTCTTCTTCTCTAAAATCCATCGCCTAACCCTTGAAAGACAAAAGGAAGAAACCAACTTAGAAATCAATTGCCTTCTTTTTATAATAATTACCATATTTAAGGCAAAGGTTTCTTGATTTTGTGAAAATTTTTTCGAAACTTATTGAAGTAGAAGTGATTTTTTAGAGATTCTATCCCACAAAATTCTTGCGCCTAATAGAAATCACACTTAATCTCTGCGGACAACACACTTCTTGTTTTTGAGTCCAAAGAGAACTTTTGTGAAAAAGAGGATTAGAAATAGAACCAAATTAGGGTTTCAACAGTAGGGTTTTTGGAGTGCTAGGCACACAGACCTGGTTAAAAGGAAATAAACCCTCTCGCATCAGTGTGCTACCCAACCCTTGATTAAAGAGATCTAAATAAGACAAACCCTAAAAATTGAGCTCTAACAGCACTTGAATCTTAAAATCTTGGATCTAATAAACTGGGAGTCAAATCAGGGTCGTCTCTAGGTCCCAAGCCTAGAATCATTCTGCCATCTTTAGGACAGGTCAGGTGAAGTTGACCCCTTGGGTCAACCAACCTCCAAATTATGTCACAACATCAAAACATCTAAAGTTCAAGTGAAAATCATAAAGCACCTTTGAAATATAAGTGGTAGACTTAAGAGGTCAAGGTCCCCATTCTAGTCTACTTGGAATCTCAGTGACAAGAGAGGTTGGGTGGGGGAAACCCTGTAACCCGTGGGGACGCTCTACCGTGTAGGGGTCTTTGCAGGACTCTCCCTCTCTGGTTGCCTAGGTAATTCTCAGGTGGACAACCTTCTAATCCAGGGGTATCATCGGCCC
Source organism: Thalassia testudinum (assembly GCA_037157565.1). NCBI lineage: Eukaryota > Viridiplantae > Streptophyta > Magnoliopsida > Alismatales > Hydrocharitaceae > Thalassia > Thalassia testudinum. The sequence continues at coordinate 16,888,077 of JAZHRO010000026.1, read as the reverse complement.
CGAACCTCCATAGTCATCCAACATTCTTGGGTGCCTCGATTGGGTCAAAAACATCTCCAGTCCCTCATATTTTCTCCTTAGAGCACACGTACATTTTCAGTGGGACTCTTTATTCAGATTTAATCACTTCAAAACTTGATTGTATATCTTGATTCAAACTCTGATTCTACATCTTGATTCCACCACCTGATCCAAATATGCAGCCAAACCACTTAGGACTACCATTCAAGAAACCTGAATATCAGAGATCCATGAGGGATAGGATGATTGAGGATGCCCTGAAATTCTATGAAAAAGAAGACAAAACCTCAACACCAGTAGAAAACATTCAGGTTGATGTCCCAACAGCCACAACCTTCATCATAACTTGTGCCCAAGTGTTATTGGCAGAAGCTACAAAAGGATCAACCCGAGACATGCTCATCACAGGATACATTGAGATAGAAAAATTGCACAATCTTGAATACCTTCAATGCATGACAAATCCTGTACTTTGGGAGCAACACCAAGATGATCTTGGAAAATGGGAAGAGATAATGAGATTATTAAAATAAATTATCAACCAGAAATACCCGTATATGCCACAAACAGAGGATGAACCATCTTGGGACAACATCGAGGATTAATCTAATCTCGGGTTTGAGGCACAAAATGGTTGTGGATTCACAAAATGGTTGGAGTACAATGTGCCTGATATTGAAGAAGGTTGGGAAGTTCCAATTGTAGGAGAACACAATGTTGAGCAAACCCTATACCATGAATTCCAAAGCTCCTGTAATAATGAGAGTAGAACTGAACCTCTCGAGGGTGTAAATTCCTCCCCTTATTTTGATAAGGTGACCCTCGAAGGTTATTCAGACTTAGATTCTAGTGATTCAACACACATCCTAAGTCCAGAATCTAGATCTGAAACCTATTGGGAAGATTTCGAGGCCCCATATGAGGAAGATCAATTTTTCAATGAAGAATATGATTTTGGGCCTCTATTTGATGAATATCTCTCGCCAACATCCTCAGAGAAACCAATCGATTTTTCGGAAGTCATGCCAATTTACGATACAGAAACTGAGGAGTTGGATAAATGGGGTTTCAATTGGGTCTGTCTTACCAGCTTGGAACCTGAGCCTCTACCAGATAAGGACACCTTTTTAAGCTCAGAATTGACATCTAGGCTAGACCCCAGTCAGGCTACTAAATCTACAGCATATGATTCATTCTATGGTGGAACTCATGATCTTGAATCTAATTCAGATTTTGATTTTCGCAAACTCTTCGACGATTTCGAATCTGGCCATAACATCGGAGAAAATCTGCTCCCTGATTATAACAAGCCAATATACGACCTCAGCTCACATGACTCATTCTCTAATTCCGATTCTAAGGTCCCAGTTCCCATGATCACTGATTTCAGTTCAGGTTCCAGTAACATGGAATTATTTCTTTTTGATCCTCAGGAATCAGAACCAGCAAATGCCGAAGGTGATTGCGACCCAGAATACGAATCTTTTCTCGTCTCCGATTTCCAGTATCCCATAGACACTCTCCAGGAATTCTCTTCTGATTTGAAAGTTACTATGAGGACTCTGTACATGAGACCACCTGTCATTCCTTTCTAGAAGAGCCCTCATACACGATTCTCATTGAAGGAACCTCTTCCACACATACAGAATCGATCAAAACCCGTTCTCTACCCCGACCTGCAATCAGACTCAATTTCTATTCTGATTCACCTCTCACTAAGTCGTTTGCAGATGATTCAACTCCACATCTATACTGGGCATCATGTATCGATCAGACTGAAAAACATGATCCATCATTTTTTGATCACTCCTGTAGGGTTTCCACACCATGCACTAATCATTTTTCGGAACCCTACCTGTTCGTAATGCTTTTGTAGGTTTTAAAGGATGTCACGTTGTAGTATAGCCGATAAAGCGTTCAAACAAATAAAGAATTTTATTACTCGAAAATTGGAGTATCCGTGGTCGAACACAGGGAGCAAATGGAATTTACTACTAATCAAAATGTAATTGAACACTCTAATTTACTCAAAACTGGAATTCAGAGGTATCTAAAAGAATAATTCAGACAAAAGAGTCAAATTGGACGTCTGATCTTGGGATCAGACGTCTTAAAAGTGTTTTCCCTTTTCCTTTTGATTATTCTTCTTCTTCTGATCTTGCTTTCTTTCTTCTTTTGCAGACTCTTTTTCTTCTTCGTCTTCTGTCATGGCTTCTCTTCTTCTTTCTCTTTTCTCTTTCTGCTTTGCTTCTTTTCTTGCGAAGGCTTCTTCTTCCTGCCTTTGTTTCTTTTCTCTTGTTTCTTCTCCTGCCTTGCGCTTCCTTCTTTCTTCTTCTGATCTTTGCAGTCTTTCTTCTGCCTTGCCTTCCTTCTTCTCCTGCGAAGGCTTCTTTCCTCCTCCTTCTCTTCTCTGCCTTGCCTTCCTTCTCCTTTGGTCCTTCTGTTCTTCCTGCCTTTCCTTCTTCCTTCTCGCGGCCAAGTCTTTCTTCCTCAACGTTCAGCCTGTGCCTACAAAGAGCAAAACCTACCCCTTTCCCGCTACCCGCGTGTCTCTCTCTCAGCAATTCACTTAAACACGCTCTCCCAGAGCCACACGGGTAATCGGGTTGGATTCGCACCCGAGACCAGGCGCACCTGCAGGTGGTGATGCGCGAGGAGTGCGTGGGTTTGGGTCGGGTCGGATCTCGCTAGATCGGCGAGATGAAACCGCGGACGAGGTAGGAGTGAGGGCAAGTGAGGGACCTTACCCCTGTGCTTTCGGAGGCGGTAAGCATAAAACACAAATTCAACTTATAGCATACCTGTGCCTCGCGATTCCACGATGTGGGACTAAAGGTCTGCCCTGATTTCGCGCACGTCCGCAGACCTGCGTGCAATCGCCACAGCTGCTGGCTTCGCAGCGCCCCTGGCTGGACTCGAGGCACTTTACGATGCTTGCCCGAATACGCAGCACCTGAAGACTGGAGCTGCTGACGCCTGGAGCTGCTGCGAAGCTGCTTCAACCTTCATTAATGGCGGCAGGAGTTGAAATCTTGTCAGACACAAAGCGAGCCTCTCGTCTCAATTAGACCAGCTAGGGACCTTCGCCGTAGCACGACGAAGGTGGTGAGCCATGCTGCAGGCCGCAGGATGGCCTAGGCATGCGTGCCTAGGTCAACCTGTGGCCGGATGTGTGGGGTTGTTTGGGGGGCTACTGTGGAGGTGCGGAGTGGCAGTGGAGGGGTGGAATGTGTTCCTGGTGGTGAGGTGGAGCTTACGATATGGTTGGCGAGCCATGTGGAGGGGCGGAATGGTGGGAGCGGCTTGCCGGAGGTCGGTCGGTGATGTGGAAGATGAGGGTGGTCAGCGTCGGTCGAGGGTCGATTAGATGAGATAACAGGGGGAAAAGAGAGAGGGGACTACGGGGAATAGTTCTAACCTAATTGTAGGGACGAAGAAGGAAGGAGGGCGGACAGTTGTACCTGCTGTTGCCGGAGAAGACGCTGCCCAGTGGGGGAGAACGGCGGCGACGACGGGGCTGAGGCGGCGTGCGCGGGTACTGCGCGACGCGGAGGAGAGTCAAGAAGATAACTTTGCCACTCGTTTTGTGGCAGAGCGAAAAGGGAGGGGAGGGGGGCTCGCCGGAGCTTGCTGGTAACTTTGGTCGGGCAGGAGGAGATGAATTGGAGGTGGAAACTCGGCCAAATCAAGCTGAAGATCTGCTGCCGGGCTTAGAGGTTATTTTATAGGCACTGGGCCGTGCTGTCAGAGCGTGGAGGGCACGCAATCGCTTGAGGTTGGTCGCCGGAGATGGAAAGAGGTTAAGATACCCAAATCTCTCGTGCGTTCGCACAAGAGATTGGGTTCACACCAGAGATTGTGATTGGCCGTAGATGGAAGGGAATTCCTCAGAGAATCTCCTTTCCATTTCTGGGAGAGAATCTCTAAGGAATTAGAGAGTAATCCCTCTCTAAACCTCGCCGGAGCTTGGTTCTGCCCTAACAATGGCGGCAGGACCTGATTGCAAAGGTGGCGAGGAACTTAGGGGGCTCTCTGCAAAGATATTCAAAAGATAGGGACCAAATTATGATTTGGGTGTACTAAATTGCAAAGTAGGCCAAGATGACCTCCCCTTAGGTACAAATTTTGGTACAAATCTAATTTAGACCTAAGGAATCCAATGGTGAAGTTGGATTTTAGGTTTGACCTCGTTTGACTGGACATTTTTCTTAAAAACCCAAATTATGTTACTTGAAGAGCTAGGACCCTAATCTAGGTCAAACTGGGTTCCAAGGGTCAAATTAAGTGTTCCAATCCCTAGAGGATGTTTTTCCATGATTTTTAGAGGGTTTACTTGATTTTTATCTTGACCGAAACCTTGTTAATTTAAGCGGATCTGTTTTAGGATTACCAAGTGTCATTTAATTCCTAGATTGCACATAAACCCATTTCTGATTGACTCAACCCACATTTTATCTCATTTAGACCATTTGACCTATGTTTTGCCTCTGATAAATCTCGTTTATGTACTGCAATGGTAAAATTACAGTTTTAACCTTTATTTCATGTTTTCTTCTCAGAGCACTTGTTCCTTCAGTTAGGCCTTCTTCTAGGTTATATAGGAGCTTTTATCTTCTTTATTGGGTCAAAATGAGCTAGTTATGGCTCATGATGATGCTCTCATCATACCCCCATGCCTAGCTTTTGCTAGTCCCTTAGCAAAATTTCAAGGTTTCAACTTCCGTTCTAGACCCTTAGTGTTTGTCAACAATGATAAGTGCTTCTCCTTTTGTGATTAGGTAGGAATGCCAACAATAGGCCTAAAGGTATTCAAGTACCAACCAAAATCCAGACCTGTTCCGCTTTAGCCTCAGTCTTCCTCAAAGGTTTCTACGGCCCACAGAAACTAACCTAGGGTTTGTTGGACTCCGCGGTTAAAGCACCCATGCTTGATACATTTTTAGCCTAAGTTCAGTTTGTAGTGCGTTTTTTTGTAAGAGAGAGATAGAGGATTTATTTGTTTGGAGAGCTTTTATCTCTCTTTTCTTCTTATTTCTAGCTTCGAAATAGCTTCTCAACACGGTCTGTATCGGATTCCTCGTCCCCATCATCAATCCTCAAGGGTCCCTGGCTTTCGAGATTTCGAGATAATCCCGCCCATGGCAACCCCCAGAACCCTAGCTTTCGAGATTTCAAGATAATCCAGCCCATGGCGTTCCGTGGCCGAATTTAGACCCTGGCAATCGACATTTCGTGATAATGTCGCCCATGGTATCTAAACCAGCAGAGTGCTTACATGCCCCCAGTATGATATTTAAATATCCTAAGAGACAAGCACCGAGGAGACGATATGTTGTTACGCATCTTCGAGGGGGATTTCCCGCCTCTCCGCGCTGGGAACTCGTCCAAATCAACTTGTGCTGATTGGCCGCTCCTAATCTAGGTGACTCTTTCAGAACATTAAACGCTCTTGCGTGTTTTGGATATTTATGCGCACTGAACCAGACTGTGTGTGAATTTGGGTTGCTTAGGTTACCGAATGCCGCAAACTGGAGGTCAGTTAATGAGGCCGAATACTTCCTAAGCCTTAGACCTAATACTTAAGCTTCGCATTTTCCTCAACCTCTTGAGAATTATCCAAATTTTAACGGATACGTGAATTTTTAAGCTAAAGATTCTAGCCCAAGAGGCCTAAGACCAGCATTCCCGCTAATCTCTTGTTGTATCTCCTTAGCACTTTTTTTTTTTTTTGATCTGGTCTAGAACTTCAGTTAATTCCTTAATCTTTTACTAATGACTATTTCTTTTCTCTTTCTCATTTTGTGCTCCTTTTTGTCATTTTTGCTATTTTTCTCCTCTTTATGAATATGTGGCTTACAAAATTTCCTCCCTCCCCCATTTTTTTTTTGTTCTTTTTCATAATTTTTCAATTTTTTGTGTTTTTGACATATGTAAATTTTTTGTGTGTGAGACTCCTGACTTTTTTCTTGGTTCTGTATGTATGCACTTTATCACCCCCCATGCCTAAGTTTTGCAATGTCCTCATTGTAACCAGAGGGTGTGAATTAGTGTTGAGGTCAGGGACTTAGAACAAGATACATCGGGTGGGTGAATGGGTCGAAAATGACTGATGCGGATGATTTTAAGCTCTGATACGTGTACCAGAGGTGGGATCAACTGTCTAAGGCTAAACTCAAGGTGCAATAGACGTGGAGTACGGACGGATACTTAGACGGGTCTCTATTTTTGGGATGATGGGTTGCCTCCCGTTAAGCGCTAAATTTAATGCCTTCAGCCGAGCAGAAAATAGGGTGGAGAGGGAGTGGTCAAATCAGCGAAATTTTGTAAAACAAGCACCTTAATTAAGAGCCTAGTTGGTCCAACCAGGTGCTTGTTAAGATTAGTGGGCCGATGATGCAGCCCAAACCCAATAAGTCTGGTGGGTTGATAGATGTAGATCAACAAATGTGGAACCCACCATATGCAGTGAAGTTCTGATGGATATGGAAGTGAAAACTCGAGTTCAGGCTGAGTCGAATCAGCCTGGTCAAAGTAGGGTGCCGAAAAATTATCCATGTAAGGTGTGGAATCCCTACAGGGGTGATCAAAGGATGGAGGCTCCTGATTTGTGGTCTGATCAGTACCCGATACCCAGTCTAGATATGGAGTTGAATCATCTGCAAACGGCTCAGTAAGAGGTGAATCGGAATAGAAATTGAGTCCGATTGCTGGTCGGGGTGGGGAACAGGTTTTGATTAGTTCTGTATATGTGGAGCAAGTGGCTTCAAAGAAGATTGACATGTTATAATCAGGAGGCAGATTTTCTCCGATGTTATGGTCAGATTCGAAATCGTCGGAGAGTTTGCGAAAATCAAAGTTTGAATGAGATTCCAGATCATGAGTTCCACCATAGAATAAATCATATGTTGTATATTCAGCAGCCTGACTGGGATCTAGCCTAAATGTTAATTCTGAGCTCAAAAGGGTATCCTTATCTGGTAGAGGCTCAGATTCTAAGCTAGTAGGGCAGACCCAATTGAAACCCTGCTCGTCCAACTCCTCGATTTCTGTGTCGTAGGTTGGCATGACTTCCGAAAATCGATTCGTTCCTCTGAGGAGGTTGGCGAGGGATATTCATCAAATCGAGGCCCAAAATCATATTCTTCATTAAAAGATTGATCTTCTTCATCTGGGGCCTTGAAATCTTCAAAATATGTTTCAGATCTAGGTTCTAGGCTTAGGATGTGGGTTGAATTACTAGAATTTAGGTCTGAATAACCTTCGAGGGTCACCTTATCAGAATAAGGGACGGAATTTATACCCTCGAGAGGTTCAGTTCTACTCTCATACTTGCAGGAGTTTTGGGATTCTAAAATGGGCTCATCATGGTCTTTTCCTGCATTTGGAGCTTCCCAACCTTCTTCAATATCAGGTGCATTATACTCCATCTGGGTTGGGAATCGACAACCATTTTGTGCCTCAAACCCGAGATCAGATTTATCCTCGATGTTGTCCCAAGATAGTTCATCCTCTGTTGGTGGTATGTACGGGTATTTCTGATCAATCACTTGTTTTATTAATCTCATTATCTCTTCCCGCTTTTCAAGACTATCTTAGTGTTGCTTCCAAAGTCGAGGATTTGTCATACATTGAAGGTATTCACTATTGTGCAATTTTTCTATCTCAATGTATGCAGTAATGAGCAAGTCACAGGTTGATCCTTTGTTGGCTTCTACTAATAGTACTTGGGCACAAGTTATGACAAAGGTTGTGGTTGTTGGGACATCAACCTGAATGTTTCCTACTGTTGTTGAGGTTTCTTCATTTTCATAGAATTTCATGGCATCCTCAATCATTTTATCTCTCATGGATGTCTGATATTCAGGTTTCTTGAATGGTAGTCCTAGGTGGTTTGGCTGCATATTTAGATCAGGTGGTGGAGTCAAGATGTAGAATTAAGTTATGGATCACGATGTGTTATGAAGCGATCATATCTGAATAACGAGTCCCACTGAAAATGTGTATGTGTGCTCTAAAGAGAAAAGATGAGGGACTGGAGATGTTCTTGACCCAATCAAGACACCCAAAGATGTTTGGATGACTATGGAGGTTCAGGGCGGATGGACCCCTGGATCAGAAGATCGTCCACCTGAGAATTACCTGGGCAGCCAGAGAGGGAGAGTCCCGCAAAGACCCCTACACGGTAGAGCGTCCCTACAGGTTACAGGGTTTCCCCCATCCGACCTCTCTTGTCACTAAGATTCCAGGTAGACCAGAATGGGGACCTTGACCTCTTAAGTCTATCACTTTTTATTTCAAAGGTGCTTTTAGGGTTCTCACTTGAACTTTAGATGTTTTTGGTATTGTGACCTAATTTAGAGGTTGGTTGACCCAAGGGGTCAACTTCACCTGACCTATCCTATAGATGGCAGAATGATTCTAAGTTTGGAGCTTAGAGATCACCCTGATTTGACTCCCAGGTTATTAGGTCCAAAATTTTAAGATTCAAGTGATTTTAGAGCTCAATTTTGGGGTTTGTCTTATTTAGCTCTCTTCAATCAAGGGCTTGGGTAGCACACTGATGCAGGAGGGTTTATTTCCTTTTATACAGGCATGTGTGACTAGCGCTCCAAGATCCTACTGTAGAAACCCTAATTTGGTTCTATTTCCAATCCTCTTTTTCTTTTTGAAAAGGCTCTCTTTGGACTTTAAAAGCAAGAAATGTGTTGTCCACAGAGATTACGCGTTATTTCTATTAGGCACATGAATTTGTGGGATGGAATCTAAAAAAAATCGCTCTAACTTCAAGAAAGATTGAAAAATTTTTTCGCAAAATTAGGAAATGTTTGCCTTAAAGATGGTGATTACTATATAAAGAAGGAAATTGCTTCCTAAATTAATTTTCTTCCTTTTGTCTTTTCAGGATTAGGGAATGGTTAAGGAAGAAAAGAAATACCTACCCTGGAGTGGTTGACTTGCGGGAGAGATTTTCTCGTGAAGTACCTGCAAGATCACATCAAAGCAAAGTAGGGCAAGTTAGTGTTCAATATGATAAAAGGAATGTAGAGACTAGTGGTAAATTGTGCGTTGCTCCCCGACAACGGTGCCAAAATGTTTGTAACGCTTTTGTAGGTTTTAAAGGATGTCACGTTGTAGTATAGCCGATAAAGCGTTCAAACAAATAAAGAATTTTATTACTCGAAAATCGGAGTATCCGAGGTCGAACACAGGGAGCAAATGGAATTTACTACTAATCAAAATGTAATTGAACACTCTAATTTACTCAAAACTGGAATTCAGAGGTATCTAAAAGAATAATTCAGACAAAAGAGTCAAATTGGACGTCTGATCTTGGGATCAGACGTCTTAAAAGTGTTTTCCCTTTTCCTTTTGATTATTCTTCTTCTTCTGATCTTGCTTTCTTTCTTCTTTTGCAGACTCTTTTTCTTCTTTGTCTTCTGTCATGGCTTCTCTTCTTCTTTCTCTTCTCTCTTTCTGCTTTGATTCTTTTCTTGCGAAGGCTTCTTCTTCCTGCCTTTGTTTCTTTTCTCTTGTTTCTTCTCCTGCCTTGCGCTTCCTTCTTTCTTCTTCTGATCTTTGCAGTCTTTCTTCTGCCTTGCCTTCCTTCTTCTCCTACGAAGTCTTCTTTCCTCCTCCTTCTCTTCTCTGCCTTGCCTTCCTTCTCCTTTGATCCTTGTGTTCTTCCTGCCTTTCCTTCTTCCTTCTCGCGGCCAAGTCTTTCTTCCTCAGCATTCAGCCTGTGCCTACAAAGAGCAAAACCTACCACTTTCCCTCTACTCGCGTGTCTCTCTCTCAGCAATTCACTCAAACACGCTTTCCCAGAGCCACACAGGTAATCGGGTCGGATTCGCACCCGGGACCAGGCGCACCTGCAGGTGGTGATGTGCGAGGAGTGCGTGGGTTTGGGTCGGGTCGGATCCCTCCAGATCGGTGAGATGAAACCGCGGACGAGGCGGGCGTGAGGGCAAGTGAGGGACCTCACCCCTGTGCTTTCGGAGGCGGTAAGCATAAAACACAAATTCAACTTATAGCATACCCGTGCCTCGCGATTCCACGATGTGGGACTAAAGGTCTGCCCTGATTTCGCGCGCGCCCGCAGACCTGCGTGCAATCGCCACAGCTGCTGGCTTCGGAGCGCCCCTGGCTGGACTCGAGGCACTTTACGACGCTTGCCCGAATACGCAACACCTGAAGACTGGAGCTGTTGACGCCTGGAGCTGCTGCGAAGCTGCTTCAACCTTCGTCAATGGCGGCAGGAGCTGAAATCTTGTCAGACACAAAGCGAGCCTCTCGGCTCAATTAGATCAGCTATGGACCTTCGCCGTAGCACGGCGAAGGTGGTGAGCCATGCTGCAGGCCGCAGGATGGCCTAGGCGTGCGTGCCTAGGTCAACCTGTGGCCGGATGTGTGGGGTTGTTTGGGGGGCTACTGTGGAGGCGCGGAGTGGCAGTGGAGGGGTGGAATGTGTTTCTGGTGGTGAGGCGGAGCTTACGAGATGGTTGGCGAGCCGTGTGGAGGAATGGTATGGTGGGAGTGGCTCGCCGGAGGTCGGTCGGTGATGTGGAAGATGGGGGTGGTCAGCGTCGGTCGAGGGTCGATTAGATGAGATAACAGGGGGAAAAGAGAGAGGGGACTACGGGGAATAGTTCTAACGTAATTGTAGGGACGAAGGAGGACGGAGGGCGGACAACTGTACCTGCTGTCACCGGAGAAGACGCTGCCCAGTGGGGGAGAACGGCGATGACGACGACGACGGGGCTGAGGCGGCGTGCGTGGGTACTGCGCGACGCAGAGGAGAGTCAGGAAGATAACTTTGCCACTCGTTTTGTGGCAGAGCGAAGAGGGAGGGCAGGGGGGCTCGCCGGAGCTTGCTGGGAACTTTGGCCGGGCAGGAGGAGATGAATTGGAGGTGGAAACTCGGCCAAATTAAGCTGAAGATCTGCGGTCGGGCTCAGAGGTTATTTTATAGGCACTGGGCTGTGCTGTCAGAGCGTGGAGGGCGCGCAATCGCCTGAGGTCGGTCGCCGGAGATGGAAAGAGGTTATGATACCCAAATCTCTCGTGCGTTCGCACGAGAGATTGGGTTCACACCAGAGATTGTGATTGGCCGTAGATGGAAGGGAATTCCTCAGAGAATCTCCCTTCCATTTCTGGGAGAGAATCTCTGAGGAATCAGAGAGTAATCCCTCTCTGAACCTCGCCGGAGCTTGGTTCTGCCCTAACAATGGCGACAGGACGTGATTGCAAAGGTGGCGAGGAACTTAGGGGGCTCTCTGCAAAGATATTCAAAAGATAGGGACCAAATTGTGATTTGGGTGTACTAAATTGCAAAGTAGGCCAAGATGACCTCCCCTTAGGTCCAAATTTTGGGACAAACCTAATTTGGACCTAAGGAATCCAATGGTGAAGTTGGATTTTAGGTTTGACCTCGTTTGACTAGACATTTTGCATAAAAATTCAAATTATGTTAGTTGAAGAGCTAGGACCCTAATCTAGGTCAAACTGGGTTCCAAGGGTCAAATTAAGTGTTCCAATCCCTAGAGGATATTTTTCCATGATTTTTAGAGGGCTTACTTGATTTTTATCCTGACCGGAACCTTGTTAATTTAAGAGGGTCTGTTTTAGGGTTACCAAGTGTCATTTAATTCCTAGATTGCACATAAACCCATTTTTGATTGACTCAACCCACTTTTTATCTCATTTAGACCATTTGACCTATGTTTTGCCTCTGAGAAATCCCATTTATGTACTGCAATGGTAAAATTGCAGTTTTAACCTTTATTTCATGTTTCCTTCTCAGAGCACTTGTTCCTTCAGTTAAGCCTTCTTCTAGGTTATATAGGAGCTTTTATCTTCTTTATTGGGTCAAAATGAGCTAGTTATGGCTCATGATGAGGCTCTCATCACTACCCTAACTAGGCTGATTCGACTCAGCCTAAACCAGTGTTTTCACTTCCACATCCATCTGAGCCACATTGCATATGGTGGGTTCCTCATCTGTTGATCTACATCTATCAACTCGCCAGACTAATTGGGTTTGGGCTGCATCATCAGCCTACTGAGCTTAACAAGCACCTGGTTGGACCAACCAGGCTCTTAATCATGGTGCTTGTTTTACAAAATTTCGCTGAGTTGACCACTCCCTCTCCACCCCATGTTCCGCTCGGCTGAAGGCATTGAATTTAGTGCTTAACGGGAGGCAACCCGTCATTCCAAAAACAAAGACTCGTCTGATTATCTGTCTGTACTCCACGTCCATTGCACCTTGAGTTCAGCAATAGACAGTTGATCCCACCTCTGGTACACGTACCGAAGCTTGAAATCATTCGCATCAGTCACTTCCTGACCCATTCACCCACCCAATGTGTCATGTTCTAAGTCCCTGACCTCAACACTATTTCACACCCTCCATTTACATTGAGGACATTGCAAAACTTAGGCATGGGGGGGTGGTGAAATGCATACATACAAAGCCAAGAAAAAGTCAGAAGGATTCTCACAAAAAAATCACATATGTCAAAAATACAAAAAAATTGAAAAATTATAAAAAGGAGCAAAAAAATGGAGGGAGGAAATTTTGTGAGCCACATTATCATGAGGAGGAGAAAAAGAGCAAAATGACAAAAAGGAACACAAAATGAAAAAGAAAAAGAGATAGTCATTAGTAAGAGATTAAGGAATTATCCGACGTTCTGGACCACATCAAGAAAAGAGAAAAATGAAAGAAAAGTGTTAGGGAGACACAAAAAGAGATTAGTTGGAACACTGATCTTAGGCCTTCTGGGCTAGACTCTTAGGCTTAAAAATTCATGTACCTGCTAAGATCTGGATAATCCTCAAGAGGTTGGGGAAAATGCGAAGCTTAAGTATTAGGTCTATGGCTTAGGAAGTATTCAGTCTCATTAACTGACCTTCAGTTTTCAGGATTCGGTAACCTAAGCACCCCAATCCACACACAGTCTATTTCAGTGCGCATAACTATCAAAATCACACAAAAGCGTTTTAATGCTCTGAAAAAGATGCCGAGATTAGGAGCAGTCGATCAACACAAGTTGATTTGGATGAGTTCCCGGCATGGAGAGGCGGGAAATTCCCCTCGAAGATGCGTAACAGCATATCGTCTCCTCGGTGCTTGTCTCTTAGGATATTTAAATATCCTACCGGGGGCATGTAAGTACTTTGCTGGTTTAGATACCATGGGCGGCATTATCACAAAATGTCGATTGCCAGGGTCTGGATTCGGCCACGGAACGCCATGGATGGGATTATCTCGAAATCTCGAAAGCCAGGGCTCTGGGGGTTTCCATGGGAGGTGTTATCACGAAGCATCGATTGCCAGGGACCTTTGAGGATTGATGATGGGGACAGGGAATCCGATATAGATCATGTTGAGAAGCCAATCCGAAGCTAGAAACAAAAAGAAAAGAGAGAGAAAACTCTCCAAACAAATAAATCTTCTGTCTCTCTTTTACAAAAATGCATTGCAAACTGAACCAAGGCTAAAAATGTCTCAAGCATGGGTGCTTTAACTGCGGAGTCCCACAAACCCTAGGATAATTTCTGTGGGCCTTAAAAACCTTCACGGAGGACTAAGGCTAAAGCGGGTCAGGTCTAGATTTTGGTTGGTACTTGAGTACTTCTATGCCTATTGTCAACATTCTGAACTAATCACAAGAAGAAGAAGAAAAGCACTTATCATAACTGATAACAAACACTTAGGGTTTAGAACAGAAGTTAAAACCTTGAAATTTTGCTAAGGGACTGGCAAAAGCTAGGCATGGGGGTATGATGAGAGCCTCATCATGAGCCCTAACTAGCTCATTTTGACCTAAGAAAGAGAATAAGGGCTCCTACATAACTTAGAGAAGGGCTTAATTCAAGGAATAAGTGTTCTGAGAAGAAAACATGGAATAAAGGTTAAAACTGCAATTTCACCATTGCAGAGCGTAAACGGGATTTCTCAGAGGCAAAACATGTGTCAAATGGTCTGAATAAGATAAAATGTGGGTTGGATCAATCAGAAATGGGTTATTATGCAATCCAAGAATTAAATGACATTCTATAACCCTAAAACAGACCCGCTTAATTCAACAAGGTTCTAGTCAGGATAAAAATCAACTAAGCCAAGGGAAGGAGAAGCACTGTAGCAGCGGTGTGGCTGAAGAAGGAAGAAGAAAGAAAGAAGAGGAAGACCCACAGAGGAAGAAGGGGAAAGGCATTGTGCCAAAGAGAAGGAAGAAAGCCAAAGCTAGGAAGGACGGCTAAAGAAGAAGACAAGCAGAGACAACAAGAGATGGAGAAAGGCAAAAGCAGAAGACAGAGGCAGACAAGAGACTTAAGAAGGAGAAGGAAATAAAAACTTAAAGAGAAATATCTTTTTAAGATGTCTGATTCTATAATCAGACATCCAATTCTATTTTGCTACAATTTTAACTCTTACACTCTTGCATTTATATTTTGAATTGAGTTTTGAGTAATTCTAAGTGTTCAATTACATATTGAGATTAGTGAATAAATTCCATTTGCTCCCTATGTTCGACCTCGGATACTTACGTTTTCGAGTAATAAATTCTTATTTGTTATTAACGCTTGGTCATCTATATTACGACGCGACTGACTTATAAGCCCGACAAAGCGTTGTAACATTAAGCGACCCATTTCCTTTACCTCCTGTTTAGTCTTTGTTGAAGGTGGAAAACTACATGTTCGGAGTTGGATTCGAAAACTCGTCGTTGTAGTTCGAGTCGCGAAGAAATCCGTTCAACAGATAAAATTTATACCAAAAAATTTGTAAAGAAGTTCCGGGTCGAACACAGGGAGGCGGACGTTTGATTAAAAATACGCGTTTGTTTTGTTTGTTACAAAGCATAATAACTGATCGAAAACTAGCTATCTATTTAACAAATAATAAATAGAAGAGAAAGAGTGAATATTACAAATAAAAGCAAAAGGGATGTAAAATAAACATGGATTTCATTATAAGAAGTTATTCATTACACTACTCATTACGACTAGAAAGCGGGAAATCTTTACTAAAAAGCGGTAAATCTACTCTAGAAAGTAGTAAAAAGAATGGAGAGAGAAGTATCCTCCTTGATGATCACTTGGAGGACGAGCCAGACGGGACGACGCTTGGAAGACGGGGGATGGAGCAGGAAGGAGGATGAAGTGGGAGGAACAGGAATGAAGCAGCACGTCATCGTCGTCGTGGGATCCGCTTCCTGAATGTAGGATGCT
This sequence comes from Thalassia testudinum, assembly GCA_037157565.1. Taxonomy (NCBI): domain Eukaryota; kingdom Viridiplantae; phylum Streptophyta; class Magnoliopsida; order Alismatales; family Hydrocharitaceae; genus Thalassia; species Thalassia testudinum. The sequence goes on along the minus strand of JAZHRO010000026.1, from coordinate 16,872,819 downwards.
CCACGAAGGGGGACAAAGGTGGAAAAATTATAATTTCTGCTCTAGAGGAGCATCCCGGGTATGGGACAAGCTTTGAGAGATTTAGAAGGGGTGAGAGAAGAGAAGAGAGGATGAGAAATTCGTAGGGTAGGGGTCTCCTTTTATAGTTGCAAGGGGTGGGGGCATTTTGGATATTTTAATTTCAAAAACATTAATACAGGGCCTTTAGTGATGGATTTATTCGTCACTAAAGGCTTGAAAGTGGTTGACGTGTGCACGTTGCGCACGCCTCCTCGCCTTCCGCGCCCTAACGCCTGTGCATGTTTGGATTGATCTCAGTCGTCCGATCTTAAGATCGGACGGTCAAGATAGATCCTCGCCTACGCCTTCAAAACTCCTCTGCCGCGCGTCTGCGTGCGATGAGGCATGCAAGCGTGCGTCATCACGCGCATACGCGATCAATGATCCCTCCACGTGCTACGCCTCCTCCCCTCGGCCGCCTTATCTTCATCTGACGGCCCAATCGCGCCCTCGCTGTACTCGTCTGAATTGAGGTGCTTGGCGCGGCTCGAACGCGCTCCCTTCGCTCATGAAGGGGTGCTCGACCGCTGTGCCATGCCTTCGTTTGTGTCGTGCGTAGGATTTAAGGCACACGTGCTTGTGGCTGTTGGATGGGCATCCAACGGTGGAGATTCGTCGAGCAGGTGAAGAAGAGAAGCGGAGGCAGGTCCTTGGGGCTCTTTGGGAGGCTAAGATGGCGCCATGTGGCACCATCCTAACCGTCAATCTTCTCTGGGTTGTAGACGGTGCCACGGGTGTCGGATTGGATCGATTTTCACGTCGTTAGGCTGCGATCGTTGATCCGAACCCATCCGTGCAGTCAGATTTGTCGTCTGTGGTGTGGATTAACACCATCTTGGCCCTTGATCTTTAGGGTTCCTCGATCTCTATCTGCTGCTACGGATGTCTAATCAGGGCAATCTTGGAGTTGTTGAACACCAATCATTGCCCTGATCAGATCCGTATGGTTGGATCTTCGATCCGAGGCCCCGATTAACAAGTTGCTTTGTCCCTGGCCATAAAAGAGGACAATTAACCTAAATTTTATACAGACTACCATAAATGGAAGATGATGCATGTTATGCAGTATTTATAATATGTGATGCAATTCTATGCCTAAGAACACACGTAAATAGACAGTTTATGTGATATAAACCTATTTACATCAGCCTTCTCTAACTCCCCTAAACTTTGGTGCTTGTGGAGAGGGTCTCTTCCCGTCTCCCCTCTTTCCTCTTTCAACCAAGGCATTACCGTGACCTACCTGATTGGTAATACCCATTTCAAAATCTCTGCTATCTATGCTTCGTCTGATGCTGCTCAACGTCAATAGTTGTGGGACTACCTTTCCACAACCTCCACTCTTGTCCCCAGTCCTTGGATTATTAGGGTGAATTTAATTGTATTCTTAGGCCTTCAGAGAAGTTTGGTGGTCTACCATTCTCTGACTCTCAGGCGGTTCCTTTTAGAACTTCTATTCATCATTTAGTCCTTAATTGAAATGCCTCTTTCTGGTTCCCAGGTTTCCTGATGCAAGGGCTATTGTGGTAGTGCTCGTATATACCAAAAGCTTGATCGCATCCTCATCAATACTGATGCCTTAGCTGAGATTACTTCAGGATTGTACCTTTCTAGATGTCTTGCATCCCTAACCCTATCACTCGGCCCTGACCCTTTTGGTTCCAAAACATGTGGCTTAGAGATCCTGCTTTTCATAATCTCGTTGAAAACTCCTGGGATAACATGACTGTGAATCCCTCCCATGATCTAATCTCCAACCTACACTCAAAGCTTTCCTCTCTTAAAAGATCTTTAAAACATTGGAATAGGACGACTTTTGGGAACATTAATATTATTGTTAAAAACCTTGAGGCTCGCTATGACAAAATAGACTCCAAGTTGGCTTCCCAATGGGATGACACCCTTGCTGTTGAGTTCACCGAGACCCAAAACCTCCTTGATGATGTCCTTGCTAAGCTTAATGATTTTTTACGTCAAAAGGCTAAAATTGATTGGGCTACTAATGGGGAGTCTAGTACTAAATTCTTTTTCTCTACTATCAAACGTAGATTTACCAAGCGCCACAAATCTGACCTTACCTCTACCATAGGGGCCGATTCTTGGGAGGAGGCTGCCTGCCAGAGTGTTTCTTTTTATCAAACTCTCTTGAATAGTGAAAACACCCAAGGTCTTTTGCCGTTTATGGAAGTGATCCCCCAAATTGTCACCCAGGTGGAGTCTGATCTTCTGTTGGTCGTTCCCACCCAAAATGAGGTCCGGGATACCCTCTCCCAAATGCCTGATAACCGTACTCTTGGGCTAGATGGTTTTAACGCTGAATTTTTTACCAACTTTTGGTCCTTATTGAAAGATGACTTAATTCAAGCAATCTCCTACTTTTTCACCCATCATAAAGGTCCTAGATCCTTCAACAAAACTTTTATTTCTCTGATCCCCAAACAATTGGTTGCTGAGAATCTAGCTGACTATCGCCTGATTAGTTTATGTAACGTCGTTTACAAGATTGCTTCGGACATTCTCACCAAGAGATTGGCTATGATTATCCCTAAACTTATTTCTCCTAAACAAGCTGATTTTGTCAAAAATCGCTCCATTTATGATCATATTGCCACTACCTTTGAACTCACCCAACGCATCAATTGCAAAGTCTTTAGTTCTAATGTTATCATCCAATTGGACCTTTAGAAGGCCTATGATAGAGTGGAGTGGAATATCCTTTTTCAAGTCCTTGCGAGATTTGGCTTTTCTCCACCTGTGATCTCCTTGATTCGGGCATTTGTTGAACATGAGGGTTCTTCCATCCTTGTTGATTATGTCTCCTCCCCTTTTTTTAAGACGTCTTGAGGTTTGAGGCAGGGCAATCCTCTATCCCCTTATCTCTTCGACATATTCATGGCACCCTTCATTAAAGGTCTTAAAGAACTCACCTTTCGGGGAAAAATTATGCCTTACTCTGTTAAACGTGGTATCTGTGCTCTGCTTTCTCTTCTCTATGCGGATGATATCGTTCTTTTTCTTAGTGGCAGTCCGCAGACCATAGCTAATCTGTCCTTGTTCCTTAAATCCTTCCAAGAAGCCTTTGGCCAACGTATCAATCTTTCTAAAAGCTTCTACTTTGTGGGAAAGAATTTTCCTATGGATAAGCTTAATCAAATCACGCATAACCTGGGCATCCAATTGGGCTCCTTCCCCTTCGCCTACTTAGGATGCCCCATCTTCTTTGGACAGGCCAAAACTTCCTATTTTTACTCCATCATTGAAAAAATTCAGTCTAAGTTGGCTAGATGGAAAGCTAACTTGCTTTCCTCTACTTCCAGGCTTCTTTTTTTTGAAACTGAAAGGAAAGCTATCATACTACGATAGCAATCTGGGAGAGCTTTTATTTATCATAAAATTAAAAAAGGACCATTACAAAATAGATCCCCACATATGTATGAGAGACCAGCATTCATTTACAATTTGTTCTAAATTCACTGGTCTCTGTTGAAACAAACACTCATTCCTAGCCCTCCAAATACTCCACATAACCACTGCCATATGCACATGTGGTTTATCTCGTAATAAAAACTTTTGCCAAAAAGAATCCCACATAGGAAGTGGTTCTCTACATACTCTTCTCCAAGCAGCATCTGTCACCACACATGAGGAAAAAATGTGACTTGGGCTGTCAGTGTGTAACCCACAAAGATAACAAACCTGCAATGCAATGTCCATCCCCCTATGCCTCAAATCCCCATAATCAATCCATCCCTCCTGCACAACCATAGAAATATTTGGACTTTGAGTGGAATTTTCAGTAGCCACAACTTTCTTCCTATTAGATCAACCTCCAAAAATTTGGACATGAACATTATCTTTTCATACTCACTGCCTGACGTGAAAATACCATCCCATAGATAGCGATCTTCTATTCCAGCCATCGGTCTAAATGCCTACAAATCTGATAGTAGCCACATTTTCTCCTTCCATGAACTGGTGCCTTCTCTACATAACTCAGCCCCACTGATCTGCCAGCTCTCCTCCTGTTTAGACCAGTACTTGCAGACTGAATCATCTTTATTTGCAACAGCCGCATACACTCTTGGATAGACTTCCTTCAGCAGACCCAACGAAGACCATTCCTCCTACCAGAACTTGAAAGTACTGCCATCACCTAAAGAAGGCTGCAGCACTTGCCAATTATTCTTTAAAGCTTGAACCATAGATGTCCAAAATGGAGATGGTTTAGATGGATGCACCCTGTTCAGAGAGCTGTGAGATCTGCCATAGCTGTCTCTAATGAGATCAGTCCATGCCTTATTTTCACCATTAAAAAGTTTGATTGCCTACTTAATTAGCAGCGCCTCATTGAATTCTTTTAAAGGTTTTATTCCCATTCCACCATAGTCCTTAGGTACACATAAGTGTTCCCACTTCAATGGTTGCATAAATCTTCCTTCATGATGCGCTCCCTTCCAAAAAAATCGCTTCCGCATCACATCAATGCGCTTCCAAATAGACTTAGGAGCTTTGAAAATGGACAAAAAGAAAACCGGAATGGATTTAATAACAGAGTTCAATAGAATAAGTCTTCCTCCCTTTGAAAGATAATGACTGCTCCAACCTTCTAACTTGACTAAAATTTTATCAAACAGGATGTTCCAGTCACTCTTCTTCAACTTGGTACATGTCAATGGCAGCCCCAAGTATCTAATTGGAAGTGTAACCAATGGTGTGCCTAATAAAGAAGATAACGCCACTTGCTCTAGATCATTTAGTCCAAAGCAGACCAAGGAGGATTTCTCCCCATTCAATTTCAGGCTTGATATATCCCCAAAGATCTTAACCATATGCAATAAAGCTTGCGCTTCTTGTTCTTTCCCTTCTACAAAAAACATAGTGTTGTCAGCATATTGGAGTACTGGAGCCATGGCACTCCTATTAGAGATGGAATGGCCTTTGATTATACCAACCTTCGATAATCTACATGCATATCTTGCTAAAGTGTCAACCGCAAGGTTAAACACTAGTGGAGCAAGTGGGCACCCTTGTCTAACCCCACATTGCGGCTGTATCCATGTCGCATAGGGACTGCCATTAATCAAAGGGGTGAAGGAGGCCGTGGTGATGCACATCTTCATCCAACGAAGCCATAAAGGTGAAAACCCTCTTCTTTTAAACACCTCCCACATGTAATGTCACAACACAAAGTCATAAGCTTTTCGAAAATCCACTTTCCAGAGAAAAGCCTTACATTTTCTCTTGTTGCACCCCATCACCATTTCATGAGCCATGATGAAAGATTCTTGTAGAGATCTGTTTGGAAAAAAGGTTGATTGAACAGGAAGAATTTGATCTTGTAAAACAATCCAAAGTCTATTTGCCAGGACTTTGCTCACCACAACACATTAAACAATCCGAAGTCTATCTGCTTCTAGGCTTCTACTCATTAAACATGTCCTCTCCTCTGTTCCTATACACATCTTATTTGTTCTAGAGGTCCCCAAGTCCATAATAAGGAAATTACAATCTATCATGGAAAACTTTTTTTGGGGCTCTTCTCCTAGGAAAACAAAACATCATTGGATTTCTTGGAAAATTATTGCTAAGCCTCTCCACCTTGGTGGCCTCGGTATTCTTGACCTCAACACTTTAATATCCGCCCTTAGGATGAAGAGAGTTTGGAACATCCTTTTTACAGACTCCCCCTATGCCTAGCATATGAAACATCTCTATGGCAGTGTCCCATCTTGCTCTCCTTTCTTTCCTGCTAGAGTCAAAACTCTTTTGGACATGTATTATGTTATGAAACCTCTGATCTGCTGGGAAATTCATGAAGGCATGGAGGACTTCTGGATGGACACTTGGATTGGTGAATTGCCTCTCAAAGCTTTTCTTCCTGAAACTGTCAACATCTCTCCTGTTCGTGTCAAAGATTTTCTGCATATATCCTATAATCATCCTATTATGACTTATGTCCCAAATGATCTCTGCCTTCAAATCTCCCTCATTAATCTTGTCCCAGGGAAGGATGCTCACATCTGGACGACCAATTTTGATGGCATGTTCTCTGTTGCCTTTGCCTACCAGTCCCAATTTACTTCTCTTCCAGTTGATGTTGTGGCCAATGCTCTCTGGAATCTTAAGCTTCCCCTTCACATCTCTTTATTGGTCTGGTGCATTATTCTCTCTAGGCTTCCTACTAACGACAATATCACCAAACTTGGTATTCCCTTCCCCTCAAAATGCTCTTGCTGCAACGATGATCCTAAAGGTGAGACTATTAGACACTTATTCTCTCAAAGCCACCTTATTAATTAGGTTTCCAATTGGGTGTTCTCTGAGTGTCTTATTACTCCTATTAACCCAACCTACTTCTTCCGGATCATCAGATCCCCTAGTAGCTCTCCCAGAATTCGTGTCCTTAAGGGCCTCATTAACTTCATTTGGTTTAATGTGTGATGGATTCGGAACAAACTCAAGAATGATCTTATATCCACTAACTATATTCCCATTGTGCTCGCCAAGAATTGGTATAATTTTAACTTATCTACTTGGATTCGTCAACAACGCCCTAAAATTCTTGTTGTTGGCTGGGTCAGACCTCCCATTGGTGTTAAGATCAATATTGCTGTTCGAAGGAGTGAAGCCTGCTATTTGCTGGCTTGGGTCGTGAGAAATGCTGTTGGGGATTTTCTAATGAGTTCTAACTGTAGGTTAAAGGCCAGGTCTAAGGAGCTTGCTATTCTCAAAGCCATTCTCCATGCTCTTAATGCTATTCCTCACCTCTCTGAAGTTCAATTGGATTGTGAATCTTCTCTTTTATATTTTTGGTGGATGGGTAAAATTCCAGTGGCTTGGGCGGCTAAAATAGCTTACAAGGAGGTTCTCAAGTTCAGGGATAAAGTTGTCTCACTTACCTTTATCTGTTCTACTGTTAATGCACTTGCTTACGCGATTGTTGGTTTAGCAAACAATGATTGGCAAATATACACCAACTTTGCGAATTTCAACAAGCATATCCAAGGCATCATCAAGCTCGTCAAGCTTTAATTCCCCTATGTTATTCGTTGACCTTTGTTTGTTTTGCTGTTGTTATACTTGTTGCTTTCTCTATTGTACTAGGTCACGAGACGTGATCCATTTTTTTGTATACCTGATAGGTTTTGGTTTGGTCTCCTGTCATTTTACATGTCTTCAGGGAGTGAGAGATGAATAAGATTTATTGCCGTATTTGCTAAAAAAAAAAAAAAATCCTATTTCGAAAGTCACGTGATGTGTCTTGTGTAACATGCAAAATTTTTGACATATTCTTATCGATGGTTTTGCGGAAAGAATGTTATCAATGCATGTGGTTACTATATTAAGTATATAAAGGAGATAGTTAACTTACACCCATCGTTGCACATGATCGAAGTCACGCTTTGGAAGTCGTTCATTCGACTATGGTTACCGGTTCTCCCGAGGGTGTGGGGAAATTAAGGTGAGCATGCATAGGTTAACTATTTCTCCTTTATGTAAAATAATTTTTTGACCATCGCATAGGATACATGGTATTACTTGCATTATTCCCCTCTAACCATATTCTATGAATTCCACTATCAAAATAAAAAGAATTCATGAATATTTTTTAAACATACAGTGCTCCAATTAAAAAAAAGTCAATTTTATACTACCCCTTGATTCATTTGGATTTGTTTTAACTCATTCGTAGAGAGATTGCATCTTCAATTTCTTTTGGTAATCAATCCAATTGTCATATCTTGATTGTAGAAATAAAATATAATTTGATATTCTATATGAGACTCCATAATAAGTGATGTCATTTTATTTATGGGAATAGGAACGCTTTATCAACCCATGCACTTGCATTCGTTGCAAGTTTCAATTTACGGCAAACATTCTCTTTGTTGCACATCTACCAAAAAAGTGGATATCCTGATTTGAGTTATCAAATATTTTTGAAATAAATACTTACATGTATGAAATAAGAATTTGAATTTGGGTGGATGGATTTACCCACCTGCAGCTCTAGCTGCTGCAATTAAGCTACTCCAATCGAGCTAGGCCTAAAATGAAGACTAAATGGTAATAAGATGCTATATATATAGCAGCCGAAGGCTTCTAAACTACTTAGGCGCCATTATAGTACTCAATAGAAAAAATAAGATACACACACCATAAACGGCATAGTCCGATAGGTTTGATTAACATATTCATCTTTGGCCTTTGCAACATGACTTTAGTTAGATTTGATTCAATGAATGTATTAAACGCTCACCACCAACAACCAATAATCATTGTAGCGCAAGAAGACAAGCAAAACCAACAAACTCACGGAGGGATTTTCCACAAAATGACCATTTCACCATCATCCACATACTCGAGCATTAGAATTTCTCGCTACAAGTAATGACGTACACGAATGGCCTAGTTATCCCAACGTTTTAAGGTGTTGGGAAAAGCGTCAATAAAAATGGCTAGATCAGATGGCCTCACCAGCCGTCACTATAGTTCAAAAGAAGCCAAATTATCCCTTAGCGCAACTTATTTTTTCACTTGGGTTTTGATATGGCCAGTTATGAATCTTTCGATCACATCAAGATTTCGGGAGTGAATCTGCTGTTGTGTTGTGAGATCTCACAATCTCTTGGTGGTTTTCATGCAATTTTGTCAAAATCTACATCTTCAAGACCATATTAGAGCTTCCCACTATTCTAATCTACGGTTTCATTTTTGAATGGAGATATTTGTTGAAATAAATATATATAGGGAATAAATAAATAAAAATGTATGTATTTCTAATGATTTTGTATAGATAAAAATATTAAATCATGTAAATTAAATATGATTTGGCAAGATCTATGGTATAATAGAGAATAAAGAACAAAAAATTGCAATAGCATAAATAAATAAAACGAAGAAAAGTTAGAAGTTACTTCGATCGAAGTACCGATGAAGGACTTCTCTTAGAGAAGGTATTACCCCCATAATATCGATGCATCGAGTCTAATGAACTTCTCTCAGGATACGATGATCCACCTTCGAAATTTGACGCACTTCAATCTTGGACATCCTCGAAAATCACCTCAAGTGAATGAAGCCGAGACAATTTGATTGATCAACCAGATTCCTGATTAATATATCTACCAATTTAATTGGTTGGTCAATTAAAACCTCTAGTGGATCACTCTCAACCCTTATGCGAGATCGATTAACAAATTTGAAATGAGATTGCTTTACCAATCTTACGTTGAACAAACGTACCAAGAAAGAGAGATAAGAATGAATGAGAGAGAGGGAGGGAGGTCAGGCCTTTATATAGAGCCTACGACCCAACATTTATTGAAATTCACATTTTCTGGAAATACAGTAATTGATCGATCAATTTAGTCCTATTGATCCATTAAATCATTTGATCGATCAAACTTAACTTATTGTTAACCAAACCAATTGATTGAATATCAAAATAATTGATCAACCAATTTTTTAGATGATACTACGGACCCAATTTCAAAAGAGATGACTAACCTTGGTTTTACGACAGGATCTCAACTTCCTGCGGTCACTTGCTACGGGTTTCCTAAAGATTCCTATAAGTATGTATTCAACTCTAATTCTGATTCAATGTCTCCCATGATTCCTAAGATCCTTTCACATCCTCTCCACAGAGAGGGATGCCCTGTCTCCTGGGGCATATACCTTCCTCTTCCTTCTCCTATCCTTGATCCTGATTCCACTCAATCGACTGGAACATACACTATAGATTTAAGTACCTTGTTGAGCGATGATGCAAACATTGAAGATACTAGGTCTTATTTGGACTCCTTCGACACTCCTGATTTGATTGATGCTTCCCCCTCTATTATGGTGATGGCATATGAGGCACACTCTCCTTACTTGGCTAGAGGAGCCCATGGTGGTCAAACTTGAGGGACGTGGGTAGGAAAACTAGAAGCCGATCGAAATCCTTTTCCTCTAATTTTTCTTTGTGAAGATTCTCTTCTGGAATTGTCGAGGTATCCTTAATACCCCTACCTTGAATTGTCTTCAATCCTTGATTAACAAACATCAAATTATTCTCCTTTTCATTTTGGAACCTTTTGTTGATCATTTAGATGTTATTCCTGTTAGGGACATCCTTCATTTTGATGAGGTTTTGACTGACCCCTCTTATAATATTTGGTGCTTTTGGAAGAGTCCCATTAGCATCTTTAGAATTGATGCCATGTCTCAAGCCCTTCGGTGCAATGTGTTTTTCAGAACAATAACTTTCTGATATCTTCTATCTATGCATCTTATGATATGGATTCCCGTAATTCTCTTTGGTCCCATCTGATCAATTACACTCTACTAATGCTCTTCCTTGGATTGTGGGTGGTGATTTTAATTGTATTCTTTCTGCATCAGAAAAAAGTAGTGGGGACCCTTTTAGAGATACTCAATCTACTTCCTTTCTCTCTTTTATGGATTGTTGTTCCCTCCTTGATCTTATTATGTGGGGGAATCAACTTTCTTCGGGCAATGGTCAAAAATGAAGTGCTAGAATTTACCAGAGATTGGACCATCTTCTTCTCAATACTCAATTTTTGTCCCTTAATCGCTCAGGATCCTATCTCCCTAGAAGCAATTCGGACCATGCTCCTATGCTTCTAAATTTGTCTCTCACTTCTATTACTCTTTCCAGGTCTTTCTGCTTTCAGAACATGTGGCTTAGGGACCCCTCCCTTCGAGATATTGTCAACTTTGTTTGGTCTCTGCAACTTTCCCAACCTGTTGATGATCCTTTATCCTCTCTATGTATTAAACTCTCCTTTCTTAAGAGCATGCTGAAAGATTGGAATCGATCGGCTTTTGGTGACACATAGGTGGTGGTCGCCATGTTGGAGGCCAAATATGATGAACTTGGTAAGAGATTATCCTAACACTGGTATGATGATGTTGCCACTGAGCACGTTAATGACCAATCTAATCTTGATGAGGCTTTACTCAAATTAACTGACTTCTTTCAACAAAAAGCTAAGGTCAAATGGATTAAGGAAGGGGAAGGGAATAATAAATTCTTCTTCACTGTTATCAAAAAGAGATTTGCTAAGAGGATTCATAACTTTTTGACTTCCTCTATTGGTAATGGCTCCTTTGATCAAGCTGCTGATAGGTCTAATCTCTACTTTCAAACTCTCCTCACTTCTAAAGGAAAGAACTCTTATGACTCCCTTCTTGAATACATTCCCTCAATCCTCTTGCTGGAGGATTCAACCATTCTAGTTGCTCCCCCCTTGTGAATCAAAGATTTTTATGATCTACTCCTAGATGCTTTCTAACCGTACCCCTGGTCCGGATGGATTTAACGCTGAATTCTACTTAAACTTTTGGGATATCATCAAATATGATCTAATTGAAGTTATTACCTACTTTTTCCTCAATCACAAAGGACCTGGAGCCTTTAATAATACATTCACCTCTCTTATTGCCAAGAGACCTATTATCAATGATCTTGCTAACTTTAGACCTATAAGCTTGTGTAACGTTTGCTACAAAAATTGCTTCTAGAATCTTAGCCAATCGCCTTTCCTTTTTGCTTCCAAGGATCATTTCCCCTAAGCAAGCGACCTTTATGAAAGGCCAACCAATTTTTGAGCTCATTACATACACATTTGAGCTTGCCCAACGTATAGATCGCAATGTCTTTGGCTCTAATATCATTATCCAACTTGACCTTGAAAAGACCTATGGCTGTGTGGAATGCAAGGCTCTTTACATGATTCTTGAATGTTTCGGCTTTTCTTCTGAGGTCATTAGCCTTATCCGTGCCTGTGTACAACATGAGGGCTCCTTGATCATTGTGGATGGAACTTTCACCTCCTTTTCTGTATGTTGGGGACTCCATCAAGGAGATCCCCTTTCTCCTTTTCTCTTTGATATCTTCATGGAGCTGTTTGTGAGGGGTCTCAAAAACATGGCTCTTTCGGGTAAAATCTCTCCCAATGTTTCTAAAAGAGGTGTTGCCTCCCCTCTTGCTCTTGTCTACGTTAATGATATCATAATCTTTTCCAATGGCAACATGAACTCTATCAAAAACCTATCCTAATTCATCAAAAGCTTTGAATGTGCCTTCAATCAAAGAGTTAGTATGATCAAGAGCTTTTGTTATGTTGGCCAGAATTTCCCTTTAGGTAGACTTAATAGGATGCTTCATACTTTGGGAATTCCTTTGGGCTCCCTCCCCTTCACCTACTTGGGTCGTCTGATCTTCTCAGGAAGAGTTGGTCGTCGACTTTCAATTTGCAATAAAAATGATGTTTAAATGTCATTTAATTGTAGTATAGATGTCACGAATGCAAATCGATGCCGTGTCAATTTTATTTATTTACAATTTTTACTGGTTTGTTTCCAGGTCGTTCACTAAGAGGTAGTTATCGATATACATCACTCTCTAAGTCTAAAAATATTCTTTTATTCAAAAAATGTTGATTTTATTTACAAAATGAATGAATGAATGGGCTAATTATTTATAAAAGAATCAATTAATATGCATCACAATGCCTAAAACATATGTACAATAAACAGGCATAACAAACTAGCTAAAACTACTCTATGCTAATTATTTATAACTAATATAGGTAATATCTAAGTATAGGTACAAAAATAGTTACTAATATATACTATACTAAATCATAATAACATATTAATACCTATAGTAACATATATTATATATAGTGACATATATAAGCGTTGCTGAAGCCTTAGTAAAATTATATACAAAATGTAAGGAAAATAAGTTGTCTATACTGACGTATGTAATTATGTACAGTGACAGATCTAATTGTCATTAAAGCTCTAGTTATTTATATACATGTAAAAGCTCAAGCATATTATACTCTATATTACACACACACATATATGTACATATACATAGGCACATAAATAGGCAAACATTCGGTACTTAGTCGCTCAACGGCTTTTCTTCTCCTCTTTCTCTTCTTAGTTTCTCAACACTCGGTTCAATTCACTTAACCAAAATTAAGTTTTTTTAGTTGGCGAGTCGACCTTTCGTAGGATACATAGCACCCTCTCGGGAGGGACCAGACCACTACGAAACCCAATTCTTACTCTTTAATTGTACATTTTATCCGATTTTAGGCCCAATAACAGGCCCACATGCCCGCACACACCTGCGTGCTCACGTGGACATGCACGCACCCACGCACGACTGCAGGCGCACACAGCACGCAAATTGAGACCAAGACCTGTATGCAATGTTTGGTGCCTAGCACCTGATGACCGAATGGCTAAGGACACAAAATCAACTTATACCGCATCGACAACTTTGCACTGCATGATGTGGCACAAAGCCGAGCGACCGAATGGGCACTGTGATGCGCTATAGTGTGTTCCAATTAGTTAATTTTGGCCCTCGATTTGAAGGCCATAAATTAGTGTAAATTAAAATTAAATTATATCAATGTAAAGCCCTTATATAGGGCTACATAATTATGTAATTATTTTATATAAATAAGTTATTTACATATATAATAAAATTAGGTAAAGTTGGCTGATTGTACACAATAAATTAGAGTTTAACTTTTTAATTAATGCATAAATTAGTGACTTAATTATAAAATTGACTTTATACTGAGTTAATATACATAATAAATTATTTATTACATATTTTTATTATATTGTAGGAACTTTATTTTAATTTACATATAAAAAATATATGTTTTTTCTAAAATATATATATATATATGTTTTTGCTAGTTTTACATATAAATAATCTATAAATATTATAGTATAATATAAATAAAACATAAATAAGTTCAAAATATTTAATATATCATTATACAAATATATAATATAACTTACTTCAGTATTACATTAAGTTACTGATTTATTTTATTTTAAGTTAATAAATTACCTAGTTAACTTAATAACCTAATTATTTTCTGTAATTACTTAATTAAATCAAATTACAGGTACTGTACAACATCTAATACATATATAACTACATATGTATAGTATTAGACTTAATTATGTACATTTAAATAAGTTTATAGAATTAGTTAGTTTATTATATATTTAAGTTAATATAAATTAATGGATAATAATACAATAAGATTATATATCTAATAAATTATTCTAAATATTTAATTTAATATATATAATACATATATAAGTTAAATATATACATTATATACACTTAGCTTAGATTTAATTTATATATACAAGTATATACATAATATATAATGTATTTTCAGGTATTTTTGAAGTTTTCTGATTTTTAGGGTTAGGTTTAATAGAGTTAGGGGATGAGGGAGAAAGAGTGAGATGAGATAGATAGAGTTGTTTTGGTGTTTTTGGTTTTTTGGTTCTTTATTAGATTCTAAGGTAGACTGAACCGTCGACTGGTATGTTCTACCAAGTTGAGTGTTAGAATGCAACTCAAACACTCATATCCATCCAACATAATATAAACAACATATATAAACTATAAAATATGATTTTTGTCTCAAATTTCATTAAAATTCTATAATGGACAGTTAGGCATGATGCAAATAGCTGACAATGGATTTAAATAAAAATTATAAGCAATTATAATCAAACTACAGTCAATTTCAATACACGAGTGCTTGTACAAATCTATTCTACACATATACACAAGTCACCTTCTTAAACATCCAAATCCCAGCCAAAATCCACAAGAATCATCATGTTTCAAAACCTGATGCTACTGAGAAAACAGTAATAGCTGAATGAACAGCTACTATCAACAGCTGCTACAATAATTGCTGCTCTTAAACAACAGCTCAGATGTTGCTCAATCTTGAATCAAATGACTTATAACATTGCTGTAGCTACAGTTGTAATTCCAGGTTAGATGTTGTTGTATTATTCTAAAACCAGACGACTAAATTGCTGACCTTGAACTCTGATCAGACTAAGAAGGTCTAACTTGAACTTAATTTCAATAATTAAGTTGCCTTAAAATCTTAACCAATCTTGAGACCCCACTAAAAGTTCATGTCTCACTCAAATCCAAATCTAAATCAGAGCTATAAAATAAAATGGAAAATCCGACCAAAACTTTCTTGATAAACGCTAGTTTATCATCATTCTTATGCATTAAAATAAACCTAGCTCTTAGGATGTTGCTCTGCAAATGGGTTTTTGGGCTGCATTTAGGCATTAATTAGGCTAGGCATGCATTGCATTTCTTATTGTGTTTTTGATATGTTTTTGTGAGTGTTAAGGATAAACAGATTACTAGATCTTTAGAACCCTAGCACTTAAGAAGGCAACTAGTGAATGAGAAGATCTTACAAGCTGAAACTCAGCTTGATCTAGGTCACCATAGCTGGAATCAAGCTCACTTGAACTAGGGTTAGCTCATCCTAGCTCCATTCAGCTCATCTCAGCTGAATGACAGCTTAAGAGAGCTCATCTTAGCTCATCCTAGCTCAAGTCAGCTCAGATCCAGCTCAACTTAGCTGAGTCTAGCTTATCTTAGCTCCCATTAGTCCAGAGGGAGCTCTAGCTAGCTCAACTTAGTTGACTGGAGTTCCCCCAGCTCAGGTCCAACTACATCCAGCTCCACTCAATTCTAGCCAGCTGAAGATGACTTCATTTCAGCTTAGGAAGCTCAAGTCCATCTCTTGGGGATACAGCTTAGCTCAACTCAGTTGAGCTAAGCTACCTTAGCTACCTCAACCAGCTTAATCCTCCCCGGGAGCACTAGACCCAGCTCACCTCAGCTCCTTATGGTAGAAGCTAGCTTACTTTAGCTTGGCTTAGCAGCTAGCAAAGAACTAGCAAGCTAAGTCAGCTAGAGTAGCTCCATGCCACCCTCTTCAGCAGCTGCCAGCTCCATTTCAGCTCTAGACTTCTTCTGTCTAGCTTCTCTCCTCAAATCCTAGCTCCCATTGCCTACTCCTCTACTCCATTACTAGTTACGCTAGCTTAGCTTAGCTATTCTCCAGCTCCCTTGGCATTTACCACCTTAAAACCCCACCTAACTAAATCCACCAATTAGCCCTAACCTAAGTCCACCTAGCTAACCTAGTTGATGGGAACACCATCATGAGCCATAACTAGCTCATTTTGACCCAATTAAGTCAATAAATGCTCCTATATAACCACCAGAGAACCATAACTCACTGTATAACCATTCTGAAAGAAAAATAAGAAACTAGGGTTAAAACTGTAATTTTACTAGCTTATCATGAATGTAGTACAAACATGGGTTTTCTCAAGGGCTGAATAAAGGTTAAATGATCTTAATAAGATAATAAGTGGGTTAGATCAGATAGAAAAGGATTTGTATGTTTTGAGAATTAAATGACTTTTGAAATCCTAGAAACAGACCCACTTAATTAACCAAGGTTCTGGTTAGGATAAAATTTACCTAAACCCTCTAAAAATCATATAAAAATATTATCTAGGGTTCAGTACCTTCAATTTGACCATCAGAACCCATCTTGACCCAAAATGGAGTCTCAGATAGATATTTACCCTAATTTGGGTTTTTGCATGAATAACCTAGTCAAAAGTGGTCAAAATCAAAATCCAACTTCACCATTGGATTCCTTAGGTTCAGATTAGGTTTGTACCAAAATTTGGATCCAAGGAGAACTTGTCTTGACCTAGTTTGTAAAATGGTCCTGTTTAATTACATTTATACCCCCAACTTTCAAAAACCCTTGCATTCAGCTCCCTAACTTCTTCATTGCCTTCACAATTAGGTCCCTCCGCCATTATCGTAGAGGAAACCTACTCCGACGACCTTTGACAGGAGATTTCTCCTTGATTGCTTGGGGAATCCTTTCCAAAATTGGAAGGGAAACTCCTTAAGAAATCCTCTCCAATCTGTGTACCGAATCTTTCCCAATCTCTCATGCGAACACATGAGAGATTTGGGTCTCAAGAATTACCCAAATCCGGTGACCTTCCAAGCTTGGGAAGCTTGCTTCCCAAGCTCTAACCGCCCCCTAAAACCCTTTATAAGGACCCTTAGAGCTCGCTGACCTCCTCAAGCTTGAAATTTGGTCGAAAGTCCCCTTCTTCCTCTCTCCTCTTCGGTTGCAATTCTCCACAAGCTCTAGTGGCCTCTCTTCGACTCCTTTCGTCGTTCGACCACAAAACCAGTGGCGAATTCATCGTCCTCACCGTCCTCCGCATCGTGCAATACCAGCTGTCGCTGTCCCTTCCCCGTCTTCTCCGCCGTCTCTCCCTACGGAGGTTCATCTTCCCCACATTCGTCGACCACATCGATGTGGGAATCCCTTCACCTTTTCATCCTTAGAATAGATTCTTAGGTTCCTCATCTCCCCTACTTTCTTCTCCTCTCTTTATTTTCGAAATCCGACCACTGACGACCCTTCGTAACTCCATCTCCTCCATCTCCGGCCATCCCCTCCGGCGAGACCATCTGCTAGTCGCTGTCTTGGGCAACCAGTATATATATTTGTTTTTATTACTCAAAAAATAGGAAATTTCCGAGGTCGAACTCCAGGAGCAACACTTGATTTTAGAAGCGTACAAAATCACAATTTACAATATCGATATAAATTGTTTTACAAAAACAAGAAAGGAAAATTTGTTCTTCTTTTCTTCCCCTTTCTTTCTCTCTTCAGACGTTTGACTCCAGGGTCAGATGACTTAAACTTCACTTGCTATAGTGCTTCTTCTGCTGGTTCTTCTTCTTTTCTTCTTCTTTGCTGCTTCTCTTTCTCTTCTTCTCTGCGGCTTCTCTTTCTCTTCTTCTGTGCAAGGCCTTCTTTGTCTTCTCCTTTGCCTTAGGCTTGAGCTGCGTCGGTAGCTTCTTCTTTTGTTACAACTCCTCCTTGGCTTCTTCTTCTTCTTTCTTTTCTTAAGCCGCGTCTCTTCTTCTCTCTCTGCTGCACTCCCTCCTCCTCCTTCTTCTTCAGCTTCTACTCCTCTGTGCGGCTAAGTCCTCAGCCGCTCCTCTCCCTTTCTCCTTCTTCTTCTCCTGCTTCCTTGCATAGTGTAAGGTTAGGAAAAACCTAACCCCTACCCTCCCCACGTCTCTCTCTCTCTCAAATGCACTCCAGGGTTCGCTCTCCCAGAACCGTATTCGGGTAAATGGGTCAGGTGACGCGCCCGGGACCAGGCGCACCGACGTGGGTGGTGTGCGAGGTGTGCACAGGTAGGGAGTAATTAGATTCGGGTGCCAGGTCCGTGGGGAAGGTGTCGAGGACGAGGCGTGGCGGGGGTGTGAGGGACCTCACCCCAGTGTGTTTCAAGGCGAGTAGCCTGAAATACAAAATCAATTTATGTGCGGGCGTCCGCCCGCACACTTCCGAGGTGGGACTAAAAGTCCCACCTGCTTCCTCGCCTTTGCCCGCAGCAGAAGTCCTTGCAATTGCAGCGATACACGAGGCTTGCATCTGCAATTGGGGACCTGGGACCGTGCGTGAGTTTCTTCCGCGCAGCCTGGGACTCCAACTTGGGACTGCAGAGTCCTGGAGCTACTAGCAAGCTTGCTCCAAGCTCGGCAACAATTGCGGTGAGCCTCTGAACCTACAGTCATGCAAACGGCCTCGTGGCCACGTCAGAATGCTCAGCCAGCTTCGTCGGAACACGACGAAGGTAGCTCGGGGGTTAGCGAGGCGTGAAGATGCCTGTGCGCGTGTGCCTAGGGCACACTATGTGCGTGCAAATGGGTTTGTTCGGGGGACGGTTTCAGTGGGTGGCGTGGTGAGTGAAAGGGCGAGAGGTGATCAGTGGGAGGTGGTGAAGCTCAGGGATCAGTTGGCGAGGCGGATGGAGGTGTGGAGCGGTGGGGATGCCTCGCCGGAGGTCTGGATGGTGGTGGAGATGGCGATGGTGGACAGTGGAATCGAGGGGTACTTTGTGAAATAAATTGAGGGGAATTGAAGAGGGGATAGAGAGGAGTGAGTCTAACCTGATTATGTGGATGAAGGGGGAGAGATGGCGACTAGCAGTACCTGCTGTCGCTGGAGAAGACGATGTCCAGTGGAGGGAGACGGCGGCGACGACGGGGCTAGAGATGCTCACGCGGGTGCTGCGTGAAGCGGAGGAAGATGATAAGGATAGCTTTGCCACTGGTATTATGGCAGAGCGACGAGAAGGAGGACAGAGGCTCGCTGGAGCTTGCTGGACCACTTGGCCAAAGGAGAAGAAGACAAAATTAGGGAGGAACTCTGGCCAAGACAAGCTTGACTGAAGCGGCAGCCCCTGCCGTTCCTTAAATAGGTGCTGGCTAGGAAGGAAACACGAGGAGGAGGTGTAGGCTAGTCATTGGAGACGTGGCCGGGAAAGAGACCCATACCTCTTGCACGTTCACACGAGAGGTATGGGTGCTGGCAGGGCATGGGAGGTGGTCCATGCGGAAGAGGACAACGCAGGGGATCCTCCTCTCGTTTCTGGGGCCGGCTCCCATGCCCTGCGCGGAACCATCCTCCGCGCAAAGACGCCGAAGGTATGGCCTGCTGCTGCGGGTGGCAGAGGGACCGGTTCGCAGAAGATGAAGGGAAAGTTGAGGGGGTACTCGTAAGGCTTCAAAAGTTAAGGATCAGAAGTAATTATTGAGGACCAATTTGTAAAGTAGGTTAAAATGACCTTCCCTTAGGTTCAAATTTTGTTACAAATCTAATTTGGATCTAAGGAATCCAATGGTGCAGTTTGATTTTAGGTTCGACCTCGTTTGACTGGTCATTTTGCGTAGAAACCTAAATTAGGTCAAAAATTGGGTATGGACCTTAATCTAGGTCAAATCTGGTTCCAAAGGCCAAATTGAAGGTTCTAAATCCTAAGAGATGTTTTTTCATGAATTTTAGAGGGTTTAATTGATGTTTATCTTACCTGGAACTTCGTGAATTAAAGTGGATTTATTTTAGGGTTATAGAATGTCATTTAATTCCTAGATGTCGCTATAACCTTTTTCAGACCAAATCATCCCACTTTCTTTCTTATTAAGCCCATTTGACCTGCGTTTAGACCCTTAGAAATTCTGTTTATGTACTGCATTGGTAAAATTACAGTTTTACTCCTTGTGAATTGTTTAATACTCAAATTTGTAATTCTTTGATTTAGGCTTTCCCTTAGGTTTTGTAGGAGCTTTTGTATACTTATTTAGGTCAAAATGTGCTAGTTAGGATTCATGATGAGGTTCTCATCACCATCCCACCTCCATAGACCACCAAATCCCTTTCCAACAAGCTCATGCCCACCGCCTCACCTCTTCGCTCATTTCCCCTCTCTTTATTCACCTCTCCACTCACACGCACCCTCGAACACACCTACTCTTATGCATGCAGTTTGACCTCACCACGCACTCACAGAACTCCACATGCCACAGAAACACCCCCATCACGTTCGTCGTGCTCCGATGGCCCTCCCTGAGCATTTTGACATGGCCGAAAGGCTATTTTGTTGATTTCAGGAACTCGCCTTGTCAGCCATTGACGAGCAAGCTTCAAGGTTGCTTGAAGCTCGCTCCGAGCACTTCGATCCCAGGTTAAATCCCCAGGTTGAGAGGAAGTGTCTCACGCACAAGTCCAGGTCCTCAATTGAAGATGCGAGCCTCGTGAGTTGAGGCAATTGAAGGGAGACCCCCTGCTACAGACACGCAATGGAAGGGGGCACAGATAGTCCCACATCAGAAATTGTTGAAGCCGTGCGCCCGTATAAATTGATTTTGTGCTGGTAGCTATTCGCCTTAGTTCATGGGGTGAGGTCCCTCTTACCCGCTCACTTGGCCTCGTCCGTGACACGTACCCACGGACCTGGTCGACCCGATAACCCAACTTGCACTCCTCGCTCACCACAGCAAGCCGGTGAGCCTAGACCCGAGTATGCGCTTGAACCTGAAAACCCGAATACCCGTGGCTCTGGGAGAGCAGATCCTAAGAGAGAAAGAGAGAAGAGAGTTGTGCAGGGGGAGGGTTTTGCTACAGGGAACTTCGACTGACACTTAGCTGGATTCAGAGAAGGAAAGCCAGAGAAGGAAGAAGAGAAGAAGAAGAGGAGGATGGCAGAGTTAAAGGCAGAAGAAGAAGAAGAAGAAGAAGAAGAAGAAGAAGAAGTGAAGGCCTGAGCAAAAGCTGCAGAAGAAAGGAAGAATCAGAGAAAGAAAGAGTAGTAGATGATGAATAAGCAGCACAAATCAGATGATAGAATTAGCTTTCATTTCATTCATATACATTGAGTTCCTTAGCTATTATTGTAAGGAGTATATAGTGATTTAAACCACCATTTTACTCTCATCATTTTAGCACATTGATACTTCTTTTACTTTGAATTGTGATCTTGATTTCTAAATCACATATTGCTCCCTATGTTCGACCTCGGAACCTTTTTCGAGTAATAAAAATTACATTTGTTTTCAAAACGATTTAGACTATATTACAACACTTCATTTTAAACTCAATTTCACCGTGTAAACATTTTGGCGCCGTTGCTGGGGAGCAACGGGCAATTTAGAACTCGTGATTGCAATTCTTGATTCAGATTCTAACTTGCTATATCTCTTTTTCTATGGTTGTTTCAGGGAGAAGATACATTGAAGAAAGTTAAGCCACAAATTGTTATAACGCTTGGTCAGGTCTTTTTAAAGGAGTAAGTCAGTCACGTTGTAGTATAGTTGATCAAGCGTTGATAACAAATAAGAAATTTTTATTACTCGAAAACCTAAGTATCCAAGGTCAAATACAGGGAGAAAATGGAATTTATTCACTAATCTCAATAATGTAATTTGAACACTTAAATCTACTTTAAATCTAATTCAGAATGTCATGCAAGAGTTTATGAATTAAAATGTAGCAAAAATAGAGAGAGTAAGATGAATAGGGCAAAAGTCTGATTCTCTCGCTTCTTTAGCTTCTCCTTTCTTCTTTCTTTTCTTCTTCTGCCCTTTAGCCTTCTTCTTCCTTCCTTCTTCTTCTTTGGTTCTTCTCTTTCTTCCCTCTCTGACTTAGCTTTCTAGACCCTTGATTTCTTTCTTTCTTCTTTTTTCCTCCTCCTTCCTTCTTCTTTCCTTAAGCTTCTGCCTTCAGCTCTTTTCTTCAGCCGTGACCCCTTTCTGCTACAGTGCCTTCTCTTTCCCTTGGTTTCTGCCTCTTCTTCCTTCTCTGGTTGGCCGCAAGTCCTTCTTCTTCCTTCCTTAGCCTCTTTGCCTTCAGCTTCCTTCTCTTGCCTTGCCTCTTCCTTCCTTCTTCTTCCTTGGCTTCTTCTGCGCTTCAGCTTCCTTCCCTGCTTGGCCTTAGCTTCACCTTGCCTTAGCTCCTCTTCTTTTCCTTCTTCTTCTTTCCCTGCACACCGAAGAGCAAAACCAATCCCCTACCCTCCCCACGTACTCTCTCTCTATTTCTCTCTTCGGTCTGCTCTCCCAGAGCCGGGTAATTGGGTCAGGTTTCGCGTGCCTGAGTCCAGGCGCATCGGCGTGGGTGGTGCGCGAGGAGTGAGAGGCTAATCAGGTCGGGTCATGGCAGGTTCGCGGTGGCATAGGTCGCGGACGAGGCATGGGTGCATGGGCGAGGGACCTCACCCCGTGTCACTTGAGGCAAACAGCAGAGAACACAAATTCAATATAAAGCGCTCATCGCATGCTAAAGTTTCTAAGGTGGGACTAAAAGTCCCACCCGCTTCTTCGTTCTCCTGCATGAGGCTTCGCTTAATTGCTGCTGCTGTAGGCGCTCTTTAGGCTCGTTCTCTGTCTGGATGTGTTCACTCACTCAACACGCATCACCTAGAGGCAGCACCTGGAGCTAAGTGGCCTGAAGCGAGCTTGCGAGCTCTGTGCTTGTGCATCAAGGGCAGAGAGGGTTGAACCTGTACTTCACTCAATACAGCCTGTCGGCCCCATTACAACACAAGAGGAGCTTCACCGTGTCACGGCAAAGGTGAGGCGATGGTTGGCTGGCCGCGGGGCGGCCTTGATAAACAGTAGTTTATCATCATTCTTATGCATTAAAACAAACCTAGCTCTTAGGATTTTACTCCACAAACGGGTTTTTGGGCTGCATTTAGGCATCAATTAGGTTAGGAATGCATTGCATTTTTTATTGTCTTTTTGATGTGTTTTTGTGAGTGTTAGGGTTATACAGGTTACCAGATCCCTAAAACCCTTGCACTCAAGAAGGCAAATGGTGAAGGAGGAGCTCAGAATAGCCGGAACTCAGCTTGATCCAACTCACCACAGTTGGAACCTAGCTCACTTGGACTAGGGTTAGCTCATCCCAGCTCCATTCAGCAAATCTCAGCTGAATGACAGCTCAAGAGAGCTCATCTTAGCTCACCCTAGCTCAGGTCAGCTAAGATCCAGCTCAACTTAGTTGAGTCTAGGTCATCTCAGCTCCCACTAGTCCACAAGGAGCTCTAGCTAGCTCAGCTGAGTTGACTGGAGTTCACCCCAGCTCAGATTCAGCTACATCCAGCTCCACTCAACTCCAGCTAGCTGAAGATGAATTCATCCCAGCTCAGGAAGCTCAAGTCCAGCTCCTAGGGACTCAGCTTAGCTCAACTTAGTTGAGCTAAGCTACCTTAGCTGCCTCAACCAGCTTGATCCTCCCCAGGAACACCAGACCCAGCTCACCTTAGCTCATTATGGTAGAAGCCAGCTTACTTTAGCTTGGCTTAGCAGCTAGCAAAGAACTAGCAAGCTAAGCCAGCTGGAGTAGCTCCATGCCACCTTCTTCAGCAGCTGCCAACTCCAGTTCAGCTCCAGGCTTCTCCTCCTCAGCTCCTCCCTCCAAACCCTAACTCCAACACCTCCTCCTCTACTCCACTATTAGCTAAGCTATCTTAGCTTAGCTTAGCTATGCTCTAGCTCCCTTGCCTTTTACCACCTAAAAACCCTACCTAACAACTCCACCAACTAGCTCCACCTAAGCTCCACATAAGCTACCCCTACTTCCACCTCACCTTGGCGCCAACCTAGCCTACCCACTACCTCCAAAAGACACCATAAAGTGGTGCCAAAACCACCCTAACTACCTCCTTATTGGCGCCACTTTTTCCCTCCAAAACGCCCCCACATCATGGCCCTACACATAACCCTACAACCCATCCTAGCCATCCACCTACCCCTCCTTCTAGAACCCTACTTGGTGCCACCTAAGCCCCTCTTCTAGAAGCCATTTTGGCACCAACTTCAAGGGGTACCACCACCCATAACCACCCCCTAGGTGCCCCTTGGGTTGGCTCCAATTACCCTTAGCCATAGGATCCCCAACCACCTCCATCTTCCCATCTTAGTCCTCCATTTCAAGAGTCACCTTAGCCCCCTTCCTACACTATATAAACCCACCACCTACCACCATTTTAGAGCATCCTCCATTAGTGTATTATTCTACCTATACCCACCTACACTTACGGCCAAGAAGAAGGAGTAGAGAAGAAGATTAAGGGGGCACATCACCTGCCCCTTTGGTGCCTTCTTCTCCCCACTCTCTTCAACTTGGGCCACGCTAAGGAGGAGGGCTATTCCAATTCAAGGAGGATGGCCAGGCAAGGGAGAAAGACCTAGGGTGGATGTCCACCCTTGAGGAGGAGAATTGAAGGTGGTAGCTACCACCTTGGAGGACATCATTTGGAGGAGCATCTCAACAAGGAGGAGTTGGAGGACTCTTTTCAAGCCTAGGAGCTACTAGGCTTGGAGCAAGAAGACTCCCTTCTTCACCAGATTTTGCAAGAGGATTTGTGTTTCTTTTATTGCTTTTATATTTTCCATTTCTAGTAGAAGCATTCCTCTACTTATCATCGTAGAGAACACAAATTCTGATTAATTGAATTGCCTTCTATTTAATTTCTTATTGCAATTGTTACCTTTGTTCTAGCACTTGTTTCACTTCCACTTCCTAATTACTCTAGGCCTCCACTTGCCTAGAGTGAGCTTAGGTAGTGGACATTTTCTATCTCTTAAACTTTAGCTAAGTAATTATAGGTGTTAGTACTTCCCGTCACAATTCGCATTTTTCCTTCATCATTTCAAAACAAAAAAATTACATATTTAAAATACCAAAAAGGAAGTTAAGATTTATTTTCTAAGCAAGAGAGTTGATTTGCAAACATTTGGCCTCCTTGGATGACCTTAGATACTCCCCTATCTTGGAATATAAATTTAAAAGCATATGCGAATTCACGTGATACAACGACATTAAAAACCCACTTTTACAAATCACACGATTTTTTGCATCAGGCCTAGGCGTGCGTGTCTAGGTCCCTCTGTGGCTGTGAAGATGGGTTAGGTTGGGGGGCATTTAGGGAGGTGATGGCGGTCAATGGAAGGGGTGGAATGTGCTCAGTGGATGATGGCGGAGGGGATGAGGGGTCTCTCGAGGCATGTGGAAGTGCGGACTGGTGGAAGTGCCATGGCCGGTGGTCGGCCGGAGATGGAGAAGGTGGTGGTGGTTTGCGGTGTCAAGGGGTCAAAAGTGCAAATTAAGAGAGGGGAAATGAAGAGGGGAGAGAAAGGAAACATTCTGACCTAGTTTAATGGACGAAGGGGGGTAGAAGGGCGGCTGGCCGTACCTACCGCCGCCGGAGAAGAAGACTTCCAGTGGAGGGACAACGGCGACGACGACGGGGCTGGAGCACGCGTGCGGGTTTTACGCGACGTGGAGGAAAGAGACGAAGTGACGAGAAGGAGGGAGATAGGTGGTCGGAGCTTGCTGGATACTTGGCCGGAGGAGATGGGATGAATTGGAGGTGGTTTTCCAGCCAAGTCAAGCTGAAAAGATGCGGTCGGAGGTGGTGTTCCTTTTATAGGCACTGGTAGGGGCTCTTGTGCTTAGAAGACAAGCTTCCAAGTGCAAAAGTCCTCACCGGAGAGGGATTTCAGGGATATACCCATATCTCTCGTGCGTTCGCATGAAAGATTGGGTGCAAATCAGACCTTGTAATTACGTTCAGATGGAAGGGAATTCCTCAGAGAATCTCCCTTCTAAATTTGGGAGATCTCTGAGGAATCAGGGAGCAATCCTCCTTGGATCCTCGCCGAAGTAGGATTCCTCAGATTTAATGGTGGATGGACCTAATTGTAAGAGTGGCGAGGAAGGTAGGGGGGTCTGCATAATGGTTTTCAAAAGATAGGGGTCAGAATGTAATTGGGTGGACTATTTTACAAAGTAGGTCAAGATGACCTCCCTTTATGTCTAAATTTTGGTACAAACCTAATTTGGACTTAAGGAATCCAATGGTGAAGTTGAATTTTAGGTTTGATCACATTTGAATGGACATTTTACATAAAAACCCAAATTAGGTTAAATAATGAGCTAGGACCCCTATTTAGGTAAAATAGGTTCCAAAGGTCAATTTGAAGGTTTTAAACCATAGGAGATATTTTTATATGAATTTTAAAGGTTTTATTTGATTTTTATTCTGACCAGAACCTTATTAAATTAAGCAGGTCAGTTTTAGGGTTACAAGATGTTATTTAATTCCTAAACTGCACATGAACCCATTTCTGTCTAAATCAACCCACTTTTCATCTTCTTAAGGCCATTTTACCTATGTTTAGCCTCTGAGAAATTCCGTTGATGTACTGCAATGGTAAAATTGCAGTTTTACCCTTTATTTCATGTTTTCTTCTTAGAGCATTTCTTCCTTGAATTAGGCCCTTCCTTAGGTTATGTAGGAGATCTTGTTCTTTTTCTTAGGTCAAAATGAGCTAGTCAGGGCTCATGATGAGGTTCTCATCATACCCCCATGCCTAGCTTTTGCTAGTCCCATAGCAAAATTTCAAGGTTTTAACTTTTGTTTTAAACCCTGAGTTTCTATTACCAGTTATGATAAGTGCTTTTTTTCTTTCTCTTTTGATTATGTTAGAATGTTGATAGTAGGCTTAGAGGTACTCAAGTACCAACCAAGATCTGGACCTGACTAGCTTTAGCCTCGATCCTCTGCCAAGGTTTTTAAGGCCCGCAGGAACTATCCTAAGGTTCATTGGACTCTGCGGTTAAAGCACCCGTGCTTGAGACATATTTTAGCTTTGGTTTAGTTTGTAGTGCGTTTTTGTAAGAGAGAGACAGAGGATTTATTTGTTTGGAGAGTTTTCTCTCTCTTTTCTTTTTAGCTTCGGATTGGCTTCTCAACACGGTCTGTATCGGATTCCTTGTCCCCATCATCAATCCTCAAAGGTCCCTAGCAATCGATGCTTCGTGATAGCACTGCCCATGGCAACCCCCAGAACCATAGCTTTCGAGATTTCGAGATAATTTTGCCCATGGTGTTCCATGGCCGAATCCAGACCCTTGCAATCGACATTTCGTGATAATGCCGTCCATGGTATCTGAACTAGTAGAGTGCTTACATGCCCCCGGTAGGATATTTAAATATCGTAGGAGACAAGCACTGAGGAGACGATATGTTGTTAAGCATCTTCAAGGGGGATTTCCCACCTCTTCGCGTCGGGAACTCGTCCAAATCAACTTGTGTTGATCGGCCGCTCCTAATCTTGGCAACTTTTTCAGAACACTTAAATGCTTTTGCATGATTTTGATAGTTATGCGCACTGAACCAGACTGTGTGTGGGTTGGGGTGCTTAGGTTACTGAGTCCAGCAAACCGAAGGTCAGTTAACGAGGTCGAATACTCCCTAAGTCTTAGACCTAATACTTAAGCTTCGCATTTTCTCCAACCTCTTGAGGATTATCCCGATCTTAGTGGATACTTGAATTTTTAAGCCTAAGAGTCTAGCCTAAAAGGCCTAAGATCAGCGTTCGTGCTAATCTCTTTTTGTGTCTCAGTACTTTTTTCCATTTTTATTTTTTTCTTGATAAGGTTTAGAACTTTGGTTAATTCCTTAATCTCTTACTAATGACTATCTCTTTTTTCTTTTTCATTTTGT
Organism: Thalassia testudinum; assembly: GCA_037157565.1. Taxonomy (NCBI): domain Eukaryota; kingdom Viridiplantae; phylum Streptophyta; class Magnoliopsida; order Alismatales; family Hydrocharitaceae; genus Thalassia; species Thalassia testudinum. The sequence goes on along the minus strand of JAZHRO010000026.1, from coordinate 16,844,955 downwards.
GCTCCTTTTTTGACATTTTGCTTTTTTCCTCCTTCCTCCATTTTCTTATTCTTTTTCATAATTTTTCAATTTCTTTTGTGTTATTTTTGACATATGTGAATCTTTTGTGAGAATCCTTCTGACTTTTCTTGGTTTTGTATGTATGCACTTTACCACCCCCCATGCCTAAGTTTTGCAATGTCCTTATTGTAAACGGAGGGTGTGAAATAGTATTGGGTTCAGGGACTTAGAACAGGATGCATCGGGTGGGCAAATGGGTCGGGAATGACTTTTGCGGATGATTTCGATCTTTGATACATATACTAGAGGTGGGATCGACTATCTAAGGCTAAACTCAGAGTGCAATAGACATGGAGTAAAGACGGATAATCAGACGGATCTCGGGTTTTTGGAATGACGGGTTGCCTCCCGTTAAGCACTAAATTCAACATCTTCTGCCAAGCGGAACATGGGATGTAGACAGAGTGGTCAAATTATTGGAATTTTGTAAAATAAGCACCTTGATTAAGAGCCTGGTTGGTCCAACCAGGTGCTTGTTGAGATCAACAGGCTGATGATGCAGCCCAAACCCTATTAATCTGGCGAGTTGATAAATGTGGATCAACAAATGTGGAACCCACCATATGCTATGAAGCTCGGATGGATACGGAAGTGAAAACTCGGGCTTTGGCTGGGTCGAATCAGCCTGGTCAGAGTAGGGATCCGAAAAATGATCAGTGAATAATGTGGACACCCTACAGGGGTGATCAGAGAATGATGAATCATGTTTTTCAGTCTGATCAATGTTTGATACCCGGTGTATGTGTGGAGTTGAATCATCTGTAAACAGCTCAGTGAGAGGTGAATCAGAATAGAAATTGAGTCTAGTTGTGGGTCAGGGTTGGAAACAGGTTTTGATCGGTTCTGTATATGTGGAAGAGGTGGCTTCTATGAGAATTTTGTATGAGGGCTCTTCTAGAAAGGAATGACAGGTGGTCTCATGTAGAGAGCCCTCTGGGTTGCAGTCATTCTCGACATTTTCTGGTTTTGGTTCCTGAGGATCGAAAAGAAATGATTCCGTGTCACTGGAACCTGAACTGAAATCAGTGATCTCAAGAATTGGGACCTCAGAGTCGGAGTCATAGAATGAGTCATGTGAGCTGAGGTCGTAGATTGGCTTGTTATAATCAGGAAGTAGATTTTCTCCAATATTATGGTCAGATTCTAGATCGTCAGAGAGTTTGCGAAAATCAAGTTTTGAATAAGATTCAAGATCATGAGTTCCACCATAGAATAAATCATATGTTGTAGATTCAGCAGCCTGGCTGGGGTCTAGCCTATATGTTAATTCTGAGCTTAAAACGGTGTTCTTACTAGGCTCAAGTTCCAAGCTAGTAGGACAGACCCAATTGAAACCCCATTCGTCCAACTCCTCGGTTTCTGTATCATAAATTGGCATGACTTCCGAAAAATCGATTTGTCTCTCTGAGGATGTTGGCGAGGGATATTCATCAAATAGAGGCCCAAAATCATATTCTTCATTGAAAATTTTATTTTCTTCATATGGGGCCTCATATTCTTCCTAATAGGTTTTAGATCTAGATTCTAGGCTTGGGATGTGGGTTAAATCACTAGAATCTAGGTCCGAATAACCTTTGAGGGTCACCTTATTAGAGTAAGGGGTGGGATTTACACCCTCGAGAGGTTCGGTTCTAATCTTATTGCTGCAGGAGTCTTGGAATTCTAAGTTTGGTGATTCATGGTCTACGGTTGGCTCAACATTGTGTACTCCTACAATTTCCCAACCGAATTCAATATCGGGCATGTTGTCTTCTATCTGGGTTGGGAATCCACAACCATTCTGTGTCTCAAACCCGAGATCTGGGAAATCAGATTGATCCTCGATATTGTTTCAAGATGGTTCATCCTCTGTTTGTGGCATGCACGGGTATCTCTGGTCGATAATTTGTTTTAATAGTCTCATTATCTCTTCCCATTTTTCAAGATCATCTTGGTGTTGTTCTCAAAGTACAGGATTTGTCATGCATTGGGTATACTCAAAATTGTGTAATTTTTCTATCTCAATGTATCCTATTATGAGAATAACTCGGGTTGATCCGTTGGTGGCTTCTATCAATAGAATTTGGGCACAGTTTATGATGAAGGTTGTGGTTGTTGGGACATCAACCTAAATGTCTTCTATTGGTGTTGAGGGTTTATATTTAATTTCATAGAACTCAAGGGCATCCTCAACCATCCTATCTCTCATGGATCGCTGTGATTCAGGTTTTTTGAAAGGTCATCCTAAGTGATTTTGCTGCATGTTTGGATCAAATGGTGGAATCAAGATGTAAAATCAGAATTTCGACCAAGATCAAGTTGTGAAGTGAATTGATTTGAAGGAAGAGTCCCACTGAAAATGTATGTGTGTGCTCTAAAGAGAAGAGATGAGGGACTGGATGTTTTTGACCCAATCGAGGCACCCAAAGATGTTCGGATGACTATGGAGGTTCGGGACGGATGATACCCCTGGGTTAGAAGGTTGTCCACCTGAGAATTACCTGGGCTGCCAGAGAGGGCGAGTTTTGCAAAGACCCCTACAGGGTAGAGCGTCCCTAGGAGTTACAGGGTTTCCCCCACCTGACCTCTCTTGTCATTGAGATTCCAGGTAGACCAGAATGGGGACCTTGACCTCTTAGGTCTACCACTTTTAAGATCAAAGGTGCTTTAGGGTTTTCACTTGAACTTTGGATGTTTTGATTCTGTGACCTAATTTGGAGGTTGGTTGACCCAAAGGGTCAACTTCACCTGACCTGCCCTAAAGATGGCAGAATGATTCTAGGTCAAGACCTAGAAATCACCCTGATGTGACTCCCAGGTTATTAGGTCCAAGATTTTAAGATTCAAGTGATTTTAGAGCTCAATTTTTAGGGTTTGTCTTGTTTAGATCTCTTCAATAAAGGGCTTGGGTAGCACACTGATGCGGGAGGGTTTATTTCCTTTTAAACAGTCATGTGTGACTGGCACTCCAAAAATCCTACTGTTGAACCCTAATTTGGTTCTATTTCCAAACCTCTTTTCTTTTCACAAAAGTTCTCTTTGGACTTCAAAATAAGAAATGTGTTGTCCACGGAGATTAAGCGTGATTTCTACTAGGCACAGGAATTAGTGGGGTAAGCTCTTTAAAAATTGCTTCTTCTTCAATAAGTTTTGAAAAATTTTTGCAAAATTAGGAAACTTTTCCTTAAAGATGATAATTACTATAGAAAGAAGGTAATTGATTCCTAAATTACTTGCTTCCTTTTTGTCTTCCCAGGATTAGGAGGTGGATTAAGGAAGAAGAGAGATTACCTTCCCTGGAGTGGTTGACTTGTACGGGAGATCTTCTTGTGAAATACCTCGCAAGATCACAACAAAACAAAATAGGGCAAGTTAGTCTTCAAATATAGTCAAAAAGAATGCAGAGATTGGTGATAAATTACACGTTGATCCCCGGCAACGGTGCCAAAATGTTATAACGCTTGGTCGGGTCTTTTTAAAGGAGTAAGTTAGTCACGTTGTAGTATATTTGATCAAGTGTTGATAACAAATAAGAAGTTTTTATTACTCGAAAACCTAAGTATCCGAGATCGAACATAGGGAGAAAATGGAATTTATTCACTAATCTCAATAATGTAATTTGAACACTTAAATCTACTTTAAATCTAATTCAGAATGTCATGCAAGAGTTTATGAATTAAAATGTAGCAAAAATAGAGAGAGTAAGATGAATAGGGCAAAAGTCTGATTCTCTCGCTTCTTTAGCTTCTCCTTTCTTCTTTCTTTTCTTCTTTTGTTCTTTAGCCTTCTTCTTCCTTCTTCTTCTTTGGCTCTTCTCTTTCTTCCCTCTCTGACTTAGCTTTCTTGGCCCTTGATTTCTTTCTTTCTTCTTTCTTCCTCCTCCTTCCTTCTTCTTTCCTTAAGCTTCTGCCTTTAGCTCTTTTCTTCAGCCATGCCTCCTTTCTGCTACAGTGCCTTCTCTTTCCCTTGGCTTTTGCCTTCCTTGCTTCTGCCTCTTCTTCCTTCTCTGGTTGGCCGCAAGTCCTTCTTCTTCCTTCCTTAGCCTCTTTACCTTTAGCTTCCTTCTCCTACCTTGCCTCTTCCTTCCTTCTTCTTCCTTGGCTTCTTCTACGCTTCAGCTTCCTTCCCTGCTTGGCCTTAGCTTCACCTTGCCTTAGCTCCTCTTCTTTTCCTTCTTCTTCTTTCCCTGCACACCGAAGAGCAAAACCTATCCCCTACCCTCCCCGCATACTCTCTTTATTTCTCTCTTTGATCTACTCTCCCAGAGTTGGGTAATCGGGTTGGGTTTTGCGTGCCCAGGTGCAGGTGCACCGGCGTGGGTGGTGCGCAAGGAGTGCGAGGCTAATCAGGTCGGGTCACGCCAGGTCCGCAGGGCATAGGTTGCGAACGAGGCGTGGGTGCATGGGCGAGGAACCTCACCCCGTGTCACTTGAGGCAAACAATAGAGAACACAAATTCAATATAAAGCGCTCACTGTGCGCTAAAGTTTCCGAGGTGGGACTAAAAGTCCCACCCGCTTCTTTGCGCGCCTGCAGGAGGCTTCGTCTAATTGTCGTTGTTGCAGTCGCTCTCCAGGCTTGTTCTCTGTCTAGATGTATTCGCGCACTCAACACGTGCCACCTGGAGTGCAACACCTGGAGCAAAGTGGCCTGAAGCTAGCTTGCGGGCTCTGTGCTTGTGCATCAATGGCGAAGACGGTCGGACCTGCACTTCACTCAATACGGCTTGTCGGCCCCATTACAACACATGAGAAGCTTCGTCGTGTCACGGCGAAGGTGAGGCAGTGGTTGGCTGGCCGTGGGTAGCCTAGGCATGCGTGCCTAGGTCACTCTATGGCCATGAAGGTGGGTTAGGTCAGGGGGCATTTAGGGAGGTGATGGCGGTCAATGGAAGGTGTGGAATGTGCTCAGTGGATGATGGCAGAGGGGATGAGGGGTTTGGCGAGGCATATGGAAGTGCGGAGTGGTGGAAGCGCCTTCGCCGGTGGTTGGTCGGAGTTGGAGAAGGTGGTGGTGGTTTGCAGCATCAAGGGGTCGAAAGTGCAAATTAAGAGAGGGGAAAAGAAGAGGGGAGAGAGAGGAAATGGTCTGACCTAGTTTAATGGATGAAGGGGTGTAGAAAGGCGACTGGCCGTACCTGTCTCCTGGTAGAACTCGAATAGGTTATGTTAATATGGTGAAATTATCGTTGAAGTTATTATAGTGGTTAACCTAAATCGAGTCTAACCATCTTTCACAAATTTTTTTTTTAACCTGGCCTACTTGATTTTATCTTGGTCACTTTTAGGCCCAGGGTTGATCTTGGGAGGTGGGAATTAAAGGTGAAGAAGTTTCTACGCATTTCCTAAAACGTATCTCTTCCTTACGTTTATTATGTTTTTTTGATTTTTCTATTTAAGATTTTTTTTTGTTGATAATATTGTCCTTGAGACACACCCTCAAAATCAAGTTCTTGGCCTTGAGCCAAATGGTTCTTGGCTTGTAGCCAACTCGGGTTTCCCAAAACTGGTCCTGTTATTTGCAAGGCCGAGTACTTACAAGATAAGAATTATCTTTTCTCTTTTACTCTTTTTTTATCTTTTTAATAGCAAGAAACAAAAGATAAATAAAAATAAGGTAGGTTGCTGGTAAACAAAGGAATACTTAGCTTATTATATATATATATATATATGTATGTATGTATGTATGTATGTATTTATTATATCTAGGGGTGAAGGTGGAAGTAGAAATGAAGTATAGCACAGTGTCAAGTTGGTCCATGTCTAGTAAGATGCAACCAACAAGACGGAGTGCCGCGTGGAGTGTGGGGCAGATGTGTGGGTGTGTGTGTGGAGGTGCTTGCGTTGCGCAAATATCGCAGAATATCAACAAGTGGTGTAGATATTCCCACGATATGATGCGCGGTGGAGTGACTAGTGCACGATCTTATGGATACGGGTAGGTGATGTGTATGTGAATATATATATATATATATATATATAGATAGATAGAGTTATAACTATATAGGTATATATGTAGTTGTGTATACATATATAGATATGTAAATATGTATATGTATATATATATATATATTTATAACTATATATATATATATAGTTATATATGTATATAGATATGTATATGCATATATGTATATAGATATATTTGTATAAGTATCTATGTATATAGATATATATGTGTGTGTGTGTGTGTGTGTGAGTGGATATATAAATATATATGTGTATAGGCGTGAGTTTATAAGGGGGTGTGTGTGTGTGTGTGTACAAGTGTGTGTGAGAGAGTACAAGTGAGTGTGTACAAGTGGGTGTGTGTGTGTGCATTGCGGATGAGGGGGAGCGCAACAGATAAGTCGTCTGCTGTGCTGCCCCGTCGTCTGATGCGTGAGGTGGCACGGGCGCTGGAGAAGGCATGCGCGCGAGGCGTTGGAGGGAGTGCCTGTGCTGTCTTCGTGCGCAGGTGGGTGCGGGAGTGCAATGCAGCGCACAGTGCTGCAGGCGGGAGCGAGTGCAGGCGAGTGCGGGCGCTGTGCCACCGGCTAAGTGAGAAGCGAGCCGATGGCTACAGTGTCGTGCAGACCACGCGCTACAGTGCGCTATAGTGCTCATGCGGTCTGCCGACTGGTAGCGGTCGGTTTCGGGTGCCTTGCATGCTGGGAAGCGCCTGAGTGCGTGGGAAGAGCTTGCGCAGGGCCTGCAGGTGCACGCGCGGTGGCCGGTAGCTACTTCAGGCGGACGTTGCTGCTACTGGAGCTTCTGAGCTTGAAGCTCTAGCAATGGCGTAAATGGCGAATGGCAGTGAATCAAGAGGGTGAAACTACCACGCCCACCTACTCACGAAAGAGCTGGGCGGCGGTGGAACTCACAGTGGTGGTTGTGGGACCACTGTGAGTATTCTCCTACCCACAGTGTGTCTCTTCAGTGAGAAGAGATACTGTGTATGGAGAGGGAGAGGGGAGGAGGTTGGCCTGACGGTGTAGCAGAAAGTGTCTGCAGGTGTGTGTATTGGCTCCGGTGCAAGGGAGAGGGCAAGGCTTTTTAAAGAAGAGGAAGCATGCCACAGCCATGCTGCTGGCATCGCATGTCCAGCCATGCTGTTGGCAGAGGAGTGGCGTGAAGAGGCACATGCCCCATGCCCTGTAGCCGCGTGAGGGAGAAGAATTCAAAGTAAAAATAAAAAATGAAAATGGTGAAATTGTAATGCAGCACTTGATGAAGATGTTAATTTGATGGCCAATTATTCACATTCTCCTCCCTTCTCAATAAATGCATGCATGTGTCTATTTATAAATGCAACTATAGCTATATAAGATGCAATGGCGATGCTAAGAAATAACACAAGATGACATAATTACTGGTGTATTTTTGCTGTGCAATCATACCCCCATGCCTATCTTTTTCTAGTCCCTAGCAAAACATTTTATATTGTATTTAGAAATGATCTTAAGCTGAAGATTTTCTTATGAGGTGACATGGGTGTGTTTATCTGTTGGATATTGTGAGAACCAATTGCAAAGAAGACTACCAGTACTTTAAGTCTTATATGACATAGACCATTTCTCGACTAACCTGGACTCTTGATATTTAAACCTCGTGTACAATTTCCAGGACTCAGAAGGTTTTTGCCATACTCGAGAGCTCAAGAGATTATGGTTTGTGCATAGTGAAGGATCAAGACTGACCAGATGAACATTAAGACTCAAGCCTAGGGTTTCACGAATTTTTAAGTGCAGGTTGGTTCCAGTTTCAGCTCATGTCTTCGGATTGACCCTTAAAAAGATGACGGAAAACTCAACTCCCATTTTATTGCTTTAGTGGCTCAAGGAATATATGGTAGAAACATGGTATTTATGGCATGCCTTGAAAACCTTTTGGAGAAGAGAATTTACAGACATTTGAAAGATATACTGACTTATTTGCACAGATTTTCTCTGTTTTGTTTTTTTTTTTTGAAACAAGTGTCAGTATATCTCTTACAACTTTATTTGGAGGAGCACACATTTTTGGTGGGAGAGTACCTTTTTGGTGGAAAGAGTTTCTCTTAGACACAAGACTAAAGCTTGGGATAAAAAGTCTACCTTCGCGCACAGGTAAGGACTCCACCTTTCCTAATGAACACTAGGGTTGGATCTTATGTTCACCTGGTCTTTCTTGATATGTGTAGTGTGAACCAAGATTACTTAGGCTCTTGAGTAGAAGCAAACCAACGAATCCTGTACTGGTGTCTCAGGTACAAGAATATGTCCTTCGTTAGGAGAGATTCCGATCTATCTTATCAATGCTCAAGTGAATTAAGCTAAGCCTGAGCAAATCAAGCTTCTGTAGCCTGGAAAGTCTTTAAAATAATGGTTGAATATCCATAAACACTTATTGTATTTTTGTTTCAGCCTTCAGATCATTACTAAACACCTTTTTTCTTTTTTTTTAAGCTATGTATATATTTATAGATGGATATATATAATGGAAGCTGCATGATATCATAAAATACCCAGATCCTATGGATGCTTATCCACCCCCCAATGCCAAACGATGCTATGTCCTCATATGCATGTAGGGTAGAGGAAGGTCCAAAGATCGGGGAACGAGAGCTGATGTGCAAGGTATATAGCAGGGTGGTAGAGTAAGTGATAGTGGAGGAGTGTTGCTGGGGTGCCTCCCAACGAGCGCTGAATTTAACGTCCCCAGCTGGACTCAGAATGAGGCACGAAATTAGTTACCCTCCAGCAGGGCAACAGTTTCACCAACGGGGGTAGGTTCATGTGTAAGATAGGGTTTTAAACGCTACCTATTGACCGTAAATTTATGCCCAGATTTGGGATCTTCAATTTCAACAGCCCCAATGAGAAATGGTCTCGAGATCGAGAAGGGACCAGTCCATTTGGACTTCAATTTTCCTGGAAAAAATTTGAGCTGGGCATTGTAAAGCCAAACTTGCTGAGATGGCTCAAATTCCTTCTGCCGAATTCGGCTGTCGTGAAAAACCATAGTTCATTTCTTGAAAGTTAAGGCAGAATCATAGGCTTCACGACGGAGCTCTTCCAGCTCTTGGAGTTGGAGTTTCCTTTCTCGACCACACAGGTCTGGGTCGAGGTTAAATTGGCGAACCGTCCAATAAGCCCGGTGCTCCAGCTCCATGGGCAAATGACAAGGCTTCCCGTAAATGATTCTATAAGGGACATACCTAGGGGAGCCTTGAAGGCAGTCCGATACGCCCAAAGTGCGTCAATCAGCTTGTCGAACCAATCCTTACGGTTAGGCCGAACCGTTTTCTGGAGAATTTGCTTGATTTGCAGGTTCGACACCTCAGCCTGGCCGTTCGTCTGAGGATGATACGGAGATGAGATACGATGGTGGACTCCATATTTCCTCAGAAGTACTCGAAAAGAAGCATGGGTAAAATGACTTCCTCCATCCGAGATAATGGCTCGAGGGATCCCAAAGCGTGCAGAAATGTGGTCTTTGACAAATCGAGTAGATTTGACATGGTCAGCATGGCGCGTGGGAATAGCCTTGATCCATTTGGAAACATAATCAACAACAACATGGATGTACTCGAAGCCGTTGGAGGGAGGAAAGGGACCCATGAAATCGATTCCCAAATGTCGAAGATTTCAGCAGCTAGGATGGGTTGCAAGGGCATCATGTCACGATGTGACATTGACCCTAATGACTGGCACCTAGTGTAATGTTTGGCATAATTGTGTGCATCCTGGTGAAGGGAGGGCCAAAAGAAATCGCACTGCAACACCTTGGCTGCAGTTTTCCTCCTAGAGAAATGGCCTCCGTAGGCCTGATCATGGCAGAAGGATAACACACTTGGAAATTCGCTGTCAGGAATACAGCGACAGATGATTTGGTCAGCACCTATTCGAAAAAGAAGTGGATTATCCCAGAAATAATACTTTGCTACTGCAATGAGACACTCGCACTGGTTTTTAGGCCAGCCACGTGGAAGGGAACTGGAAGCAAGGTAATTGGCAATGTTGGCATACCAAGGTCCACTTGCCACATTAATTGCCGATAGGTGCTCATTGGGAAAAACCTCATTGATTGGCAGGGTAAGTCTAATGTGGTCAGGGTCCAATCTCGAGAGATGATCAACAACAACATTCTGGGCTCCGACCTTATCATGGATCTCAATGTCAAATTCTTGGAGCAGAAGGATCCAACGAATCAGTCTAGGCTTGGCATCCTTCTTATGCATGAGATGGCGAATGGCTGCGTGGTCAGTGAATACAATAACATACGAGCCTAGAAGGTAAGAGCGGAATTTCTCCAGCCCAAAGACGACCGCCAGTAGTTGTTTCTCAGTGGCAGTATAATTACGCTGGGCCTCGTCCAACGTCTTACTGGCGTAGTACACCACTAAGGGGTGTCTATCGCATCTTTGTCCCAGGATGGCTTCGACTGCAAGGTCGGAAGCGGCACACATGAGTTCAAAGTCTAGGGACTAGTTAGGTGGTTGGAGAACAGGGGCCTTGGTGACAGCATCATGATGAGAACCTCATCATGAGCCATAACTAGCTCATTTTGACCTAATACAAAGGATAAAAGCTCCTACATATCTCAAGGAAAGGCTTAACTCAGAGAATTCTGAGTTTAAGAAGAAAACAAGTCATAAGGGGTAAAAATGCAATTTTACCAGTATAATCTGCATACAGGGTAATTCAGGGCCCAAACATAGGTCAAAGCAACTTAATAAGAATAAAAGTGGGATGAGATGATCTAGCAAGGGCTACAGCAATTCCAAGAAACTAAATGATAATCTGTAACTCTAAAACAACCCACTTCAATTCACGAGGTTCGAGGCAAAGTAAAAATAGAATAAACCCTCTAAAATTCATATAAAAATAATCTCTAGGGTTTAGAACCTTCAATTTGGCCTTCAGAACCCATTTTTGACCTACATTGAGAACCATGCCCAATTAATAACTTAATTTGGGTTTTTGCATAAATTGACCGGTCAAACAAGGTTTAATATAGAAATGAAATTCACCATCAGATTCCTTAGGTCCTAATTAATCATGTATAAAAACTTGAGCCTAAGAAGAAACCTCCTTGACCGACTTTACACTTTGGTCCTCATATATTTACTTTTTGGCCCTCAACTTTTGAACCGTCGCATTTTGGCCCCTAACTCTCCTTCGTTCTTTGCGTTCAGGTCCCCCCTGCAAAACCTGCCAGCACCATGCTCCGGCGACCTTGTGCGGAGCATGGCGCCGCGCAGGGTGAGGGGGAAAGCCTGGCAAGTAAACCGGGGGTGCCCTACGTCGTCAGCCGTCGCAGGGACACCCCCCTGGTCGCTGTAGCCCACCATACCGGCCATGCGAACGCACGGACGGTATGGGTTTTCGTCTCCGGCCATCCTCCGGCGAGGGAGACACGTCGTCTCCCTCCGCCTTCCTCCCTGTTTTGATCCCTATAAATACCCCCCGTTGCTCCACCGACCTGGGCAGCTCGGATCTGACGGAGAAAACCCCCAACTTTCCTCTCTTCTCACTCCGGCAGACGCTCACCAGCTCCGGCGGTTCTTCCTCCTCCTCCTCTTCGCTCTGCCGCAATACCAGCAGCAGAGACTTCCTCCCCTGCTCTTCCCGCGCCACGCCGCACCCAGCTGGCGCCTCTCCGGCTCTCTACTCGCCGCCGCCCCTTTCCCTGAGCATCTTCTTCTCTGGCGACAGTCGATACGACTGTCGCCCTGCTGCTCCCCCTTCGTCCCTGCAAGTAAGCTAGAACTACTTCCCTTCCTCTCCTCTTTCTTTCCCCGGTTTCAATTTGTTCAATTAAGCCCTCGACCGACCCTGACCATCGTCACCCCCTTTGTCTCCGGCCACCGTCCGGCGAGATGCCCCCATCTCTCCACAGCCTCACACGCCTCGCCGACCCTCACCGAACCTCCACCTCATCACACTGAGCACCCCCCACCCCTCCACTGCCACTCCACACCTCCGTAACGCTCCCCCAAACAAACCCATTCCTCCGGTTGCAGTCCAACCTAGGGCTGCCGCCAGAACCACCTTGCGGCTTGCCGCACAGCTCCACACCTTCGCCGTGCCACGGCGAAGCTTCCCCAGTAGTTTGATCAGGCCGAGAGGCCATATTCGTGTCCGACAGGTTCTGAGGCTCGACCGCCATTAACGCACATTGAAGCAGCTTCTCCCGCGCTCCAGGCTTGAGGACTCTAGGTCTCCAGCTGCTGCGGATTACGGGGAGTCCTGCGAAGGCAGCCAGCCAGCAACCGACGCAAATCGAAGCTGCAGCGGCAGAAGCAAGGCCGCGGTCTTCCAGCAGGTGCACGTGAGGAGAGGCCTCCGTTTAGTCCCACATCGGTAAGCCTCACAACCTTTTCACCGTTTAAATTGATTTTGTGAATAAGCCTTACTGCCTCAGCACACGGGGTGAGGTCCCCTTCACCCGCCCGGTTACCCGGTCTCGTCCGCGCTCACGCCCCGCGGACCTGACCCGACCCGACTTAGACTGACCTGCACTCCTCGCCCACCACGCACGTCGGTGGGCCTGGACCCGGGCGCGACCCGTACCCGACTACCCGGCAGCTCTGGGAGAGCTTTCCCAAGAGTGGTTTCAGAGAGAGAGAGAAGTGGGGGGGGGGGGAGAGGGTAGAGTAGGTTTTGTCCTCTGACGTAAGCTCTGAAGTGTGCAGGCACAGGTGAAGAAGAAGGACCGCGGAAGAAGAAGGAAGCTGAGGGAGACACTGTAGCAACAAGCAGTTTAAGTCGTCTGATTTGGAAATCAGACGACGTCCTGAAGGGAAAAGAAGAAAGAAGGAGGGATGACGTCCTGACTGGAAAAAGAAAAGAAGAAAGAAGGAGATCTGAAGAACAACAGAAGAAGGCGAGGCAGAGGAGAACACAAAAGAACAAGGGAAGAACTGAAAGAAGAAGAACAAAGAAGAAGAAGATCTGAAGAAAGACAGAATAAAAAGGAAGAGCAGGAACAGCTGAAAGAAGAAGAAGAGCATCACCACTGCAGAAGAAGAACATCACCTCTGCAGACAAAGAAGAAGAAGATCTGAGACGAGGAGAACAAAGAGAAAAGAAGACAACAAATTCTTTCTCTCTCTTTCTTTATTTTTGCAAAAGAAACATGTATATCTCTAGAATACAACTTGCTCCCTGAGTTCGACCTCGGGAACTCTTTTCCGAGTAAAAAAATTTTATATATTTGAAATGATGGCAACAACTGGCTATACTACGACGCTATAACAATAAAACCCGGTTGTCAACACCACGTCCGTCATTTTTGGCGCCGTTGCCGGGGAGCAACGGCTATTCTAGAGGTAAACATTCCTGTTTCTTTTTAATTTCTGATAATCTCCTCTCTTTTGTGCAGAAAACTACAGGAAATCAAGAAGACAAGCAACCGCGCGACAACCACTCCGAGGACAGGTAAATTTTTCCTCTCGCTATTAACCCCTAAACTCTAAAGAGGAAGAAAAGAAAAGAACAAGCAATATAGGGCTAACCTGTCTTCCATACTTAGTAACCATAAAGAGTTGCATGTTTTCAACTCATTAGTCCTGCACACTATTAAGGGTATTTAAGGGCTAACACATTCTTGCTTGAGCCCTAATTACCCAACAGAGAACTAACTGGACCAAGTAGAGCCAACATAAGATTCAACATTAGGGTTTTAGAGACACACTACTTAAATCAAGAATAGAGAAAATCCAAAAGAAGTGTGCCTAAACCATTGATTGAAAATACCTATTCAAAGAAAAACCTAAAACAATTGGCTCTCTAAACACTTGAACCCTAAAAGACAAGACCTAAAAGCTCTCAAAGAAAACAAGAGGTAAAGTTGACCCCTTGGGTCAACCAACCTTAAATTAGGTCACTCTTTGCACTTAAAAGACTAAAGTTCAAGTGAAACCTTAAGCACCCTGATCTTAAAATTGGTAGACTTAAGAGGTCAAGATCCCCATTCTGGTCTACCTGGAACCGCAGTGACAAGAGAGGTCGGGTGGGGGAAACCCTGTAACCCGTGGGGACGCTCTACCGTGTAGGGGTCTTCGCGGGACTCTCCCTCTCTGGCTGCCCAGGTAATTCTCAGGTGGACGATCTTTCTGACCAAGGGGTCCATCTGCCCCGCACCTCTATAGTCACCCAACACATTTTTGGGTGCCTTGATTGGGTCCAGCACCTTCTAAACTTACCTCTTCCAACAGTGCATGTACGGAAGGAGGTCCCTAAGACCACCCTTAAGACCTCCTTTAGAAATTCGCTCTCGTCAAGGCCAAGCCTCGACGCCCGTGTTTGTGCAGAAACACCCTCACATTATTCTCTCTTCTGATTCAGAACCAAGTTCTTCTTCTTCCCCCATCATGGCTCAGCCAGTTGAGGAAGAAAATAATCTGGAACACCAGCTCCAGCGACTCAATGACCTCTTCCAAAACTTCGTGCACCCACCACAGCGTCCTATGATGCGGGACCACTACAATCCTGCTGCGGTGGCCATTGAGCCTCGAGTCAGAATCCCGACTGGAGGACCTGATTCCGAATTAAAGCCCAACATGATTCATGCTATACCTAAATTCCATGGGCTTAATTCTGAAGATCCCTTCCAGCACATCAAACAGCTAAAGCATCTGGCCCACACTTTTGGATCAGATGCGCAAAATCGGGATATTCTTCTCATGAAGATGTTCTCCTTTTCTCTTATGGACAAGGCCGCCCATTGGTATCAAACTCAGACCCGGCCGATCAACACTTGGGAAGAACTTCAATCCGAGTTTTTGAAAAAGTTTTTTCCCGTTGGTCGGACCAACGCCTTGCGCCATCAGATTACACACTTCACTCAACAATCAGGAGAACCTCTCCATGAGACATGGGATCGTTTTTAGGATCTCATGAGAAAGTGCCCCCATCACGGAGTTCCTAAATGGGAACAAGTCCAATCTTTTTACCAGGGACTCCGTGAGGACATCCGCCTCTTCGTCAATGCAACTTGCGGAGGAAACATCATGGGTCAACATGAAGACACCGTTTGGGAGATTCTCGAAAACATGTGCGAGAACTCCATCAACAATGACTCCATGGGCTTATTCGACAGGACGAATACCCGCGCAGCGACGAATCTTAAGGGAGCACATGAGACGCAGGGCCTGTCCGCATCAGTCGACCTGGAATTAATGGCCAGTCGATTGGACAAGGTCTCAATCATTGAAAAGAAGGTGGATGAGCTGACTCAGCACTTGCAGTGAGCCACCTCCGCGCGTAACTCCTTTGCACAACCTCCTTCCACACAGGAGACAGTGCAAAACATCCTCCACCGATCTTCCCCTGGGATGGATCCATATCCATCCCCATCTGATTCTTGGATCGGAGGATCATCCGATCCTTTCTACACCAGCTGGGGGAACTCCATTCCCCCTTTCCCTGATTCTCAGGAGGTTCCTCAGACCTGCGAGGACCTCAACGCCATCCAGAACGACCCATTCTCCAACACTTACAATCCTGGATGGCGAAACCATCCCAATTTTCAGTGGGCGGGAAATTCCCAAACCCAAAGACCACCTTTTCAGTCCCGCCCACAGCCCTCTCGTCATTACCAGCCGCCTCAGCCTCGGCCCAACCCTACTTATCCATCAGGGCCAAATCAGGATCAAATGTCCCTAATCCTTCAGACTCTGGCTGACATTCAAAAAATGAATGCGGCTATTCAAAAACAGCACAAGGACGAGCTTACAGAAGTTAAAACTCAACTGGCCCAGTTGGCAAATTCTCGCCAACCAGGCACACTCCCTTCCCAACCTCTTCCTAACCCAAATAACGTGCCAACCCAGAAGCGCATTATGAATCCAAATTTAGGCCACGCCCAATGGATTTATCAGGCTCCTACTGCTCCATCTCCAGACGAGATGGAAGCCTCAACTTCTTATGCGGGATTTCAGCAGCAGCCATCCCTCCTACCAAACCCAAACCAAAATCAGGCCGGATTAAATTCTGTAACAACACGTAGTGGTAAAACAACTCAAGACCCGCATTATCCAAACCACTCCAAGCCTGATAACCATGACCCTAGGATAGTTATCCAAGGTACCGCTGTTCCGGATCCACAACCTGGACCTATCCTAGAAGAACCAACCAAGATCCCGTTTCCCGAGGCCCTGACCAAGGGAAAGAAGACCACCAAACCTGTGGCCCCTGAGGAGGACCTGGTCAAGCTCTTTGAGCAGGTCCACATAAACATCCCCTTGATGGATGCAATCCGCCACGTACCAGCTTACGCACGATTTCTAAAGAATATATGTACACCCCAGCGTAAGCCGCGAACCAAGGGAGGGAGCCCAATTGTTCTGTCAGAGCAAGCCAGCTCTGTAATCCTTAGTAGACTCCCACCCAAGGCAAAAGATCCTGGGACTCCCCTGATTTCCTGTAAGATAGGTGGTACCCAATTTGATAGAGCATTGTTAGACTTGGGTGCATCCATAAACCTGATACCCACATCCTTACTTGACCATCTAGAAGAATCTGAGCTGAAACCAACCGAAGTGACATTACAATTAGCAGATCGATCTATAAAGTCACCAAAAGGGATTCTCGAGGATGTTATCGTAAGAGTGCGGGATTTCTATTTTCCAGTGGACTTTATAGTCTTAGATATGGATGCACCTGAGAACCCTAGGGATACACCAATCATTCTAGGGAGACCTTTCTTGGCTACTGCTAGAGCCAACATCAGCTGTGAGGAGGGCCAAATAGAGCATAAGTTTGGAGATCAAACACTGAAAATTGATATATTTAAGGCCCAACAAGGAATTAATTGCGGCGTCATCGAACAAATTTGTGACATCAAGACTTTGGTTGATGAATCACACCTCCAGAATGACTCGATTATGCCTCATCAACCACAGAAGGATCTTGACCCGCAAACAGAGGATTCGAATCCAGATATGAACAACCCAGTAACTCCCACCCTTGAACCTCACATCTATACTGAACCACCCGCTGCTGCTGAAAACCCCATCCTCGAACTGAAACCCCTTCCTGCTCACTTGAAATACGTCTTTTTGGGTTCTAATCAGACCCTTCTTGTGATTATCAATTCCAACCTCAGTCCTGAACAGGAATCCCGTCTGATTATTGTCCTCCAGCAACATCGCAGAGCCATCGGATGGACTCTCGATGATTTGACTGGAATAAGTCCCTCTTATTGTACTCATCATATCTATTCAGAAGAGGGCACACGACCTTCTCGTGAAATGCAGAGACGCTTAAACCCCAATCTGCAGGAGGTCGTGAAAAAGGAGATCATCAAGTGGTTAGATGCCGGAATCATCTACCCGATCTCCGATAGTCGTTGGGTGAGCCCAATTCAGGTCGTGCCCAAGAAGGCAGGACTCACCACTATAACGACTGAGACCGGAGAAATCATTCCTACCCGATTAGCCAACTCGTGGAGAGTCTGTATAGATTACCGTCGACTCAATTCCTCCACGAAGAAGGATCATTTCCCACTACCCTTCATTGATCAAATTCTCGAAAAACTAGCGGGAAATAGGTTCTTCTGCTTTCTTGACGGGTACTCCGGTTATAACCAGGTGGCAATCCATCCTGAGGACCAAGAAAAGACCACGTTCACCTGCCCCTTCGGAACATACGCTTTCCGAAGGATGCCTTTCGGTCTTTGCAATGCACCCGCTACTTTTCAGCGATTCATGCTTGCCATATTCTCAGATATGGTAGGTGATTATCTGGAAGTCTTCATGGATGACTTTTCAGTTTTCGGAGCATCATTCGACGATTGCCTCCAACACTTGGTCCAGATACTCAGGCGGTGCATCGATGTGAATTTGGTTCTTTCCTGGGAAAAGAGCCATTTCATGGTGCCTGAGGGAATTATCCTGGGACACTCAATTTCGGAGAAAGGTATCCAAGTGGATCGAGCTAAGGTTAATCTGATTTCTCACCTTCCTATGCCTAGCTCGATCAGGGACATCCGATCCTTTTTAGGGCATGTCGGTTTTTATCGACGATTTATCCCTGATTTTTCAAAAATCGCACGCCCCCTGACCACTCTTCTCTCCAAGGATGTTCCCTTCGAAATTTCCAAGGAATGCACTCAAGCATTTGAAATCCTGCATGACCGAGTCACCCAAGCCCCGATCCTACAGTCCCCTGATTGGTCTCAACCCTTTGAGATCATGTGTGATGCATCCGACTTCGCTGTAGGAGCAGTTTTGGGACAGAAAATTGACAAGAAACCTGTGGTCATTTACTACGCCAGCAAAACACTCGATGAGGCTCAGCGTAACTATACGGTTACTGAGAAAGAGCTGCTAGCTGTAGTATTTGCCCTAGAAAAGTTCAGATCGTACCTTCTGGGTTCCCGTGTCATCATATACTCGGATCACACAGCTGTGAGGCATCTCCTTGCAAAGAAGGACGCGAAACCTCAATTAATCCGATGGATCTTGCTGTTGCAAGAATTTGACCTTGAGATTCGCGACAAAGCGGGAAAGAAAAATGTGGTAGCTGATCACTTGTCCCGTCTTCCTTCTGAAATAATTGACCCTTCCGGACCCATCACTGAGCATTTTCCCGATGAGCACCTGCTGACTATTGGTACTAGCCTTCCATGGTTTGCTAATATAGTAAATTACTTGGCATCTCATCAGATCCCGTCCGATTGGCCGAAGGCCAAGAAAGACAAATTACGCTCCGATGCCAAGTATTACATTTGGGAAGACCCGTACCTCTTCCGCATAGGTGCCGATCAGATCATCCGGAGATGTGTCCCGGAAGGGGAATTCAACAATATCCTCTCTTTCTGCCATGACCAGGCATGCGGTGGCCATTTCGCCGGGCATAAAACCGCATCAAAAGTCCTCCAGTGCGGCTTTTACTGGCCCACACTGTTCAAAGACGCATACAATCACTGCAAGGCATGCAGTCGTTGCCAGACTTTGGGCAACATGAGCCATCGCGACATGATGCCTATGCAACCGATTCTAGTATGCGAAATCTTTGATGTTTGGGGGATTGATTTTATGGGCCCCTTTCCTGTTTCGGATGGTTTCGAATACATTCTGTTAGCTGTGGACTACGTGTCCAAATGGATCGAAGCCATACCGACCCGAACCTGTGATCACAAAATCGTTCTCAAATTCATTCATCAACACATTTTCTCAAGGTTCGGGATTCCTCGTGCAATAATCTCTGATGGGGGGACCCATTTCACAAATGCTCAGTTTAGGTCACTGATGACCAAATACGGGGTGTCTCACCGAATCTCTACTCCTTACCACCCCCAAACTAATGGTCTAGCTGAGCTGTCTAATCGGGAGATCAAGAAAATCCTGCAAGTCACTGTTCGACCTGACAGGAAGGACTGGTCGTCCCGACTTCCGGAAGCATTGTGGGCCTATAGGACCGCCCACAAGACCCAATTGGGCATGTCTCCCTTTAGACTGGTGTACGGAAAGGCATGCCACCTTCCCGTAGAACTGGAGCATAAAGCCTATTGGGCAGTACGGAACTGTAATCTAGATCTTTCCAAGGCTGGGACCCACAGAAAACTCCAAATCAGTGAGATCGATGAATTACGCCTAGACGCGTACGAGAACTCGCAAATCTACAAGGAGCGGGTTAAAGCCTTCCACGACAAACACATCTCGAGAAAGATCTTTCATCCTGGTCAAAAGGTCCTACTCTTTGATGCCCGACTAAAACTCTTCCCAGGAAAACTGAGATCTAAGTGGGTCGGACCATATTTGGTCCGACAGGTTTTTGGAAATGGAGCAATCGAAATCAGTCCACTCATCCACGATTCTGAACCTTTCATCGTGAACGGTCAGAGACTCAAGCCGTTCATTGATGTAACTTCTACTGATTTGGCTGAGGCATCTTATATCCTCCTTTCCCCTTGAGCTTATTGCGCCCAGCCGATGGAGTAAAACTCAGCGCTTAACGGGAGGCAGCCCGTCATTCTCTTTGAAAACCTGAAACTTGTTCCGACACCTTTTTGCACTTGAAGTTCACACTTTAAGACAGCCGACTCCACCTCAGGTGCTTGCATCTGAGATTAGAAATCGTCCGCAACAGTCACCCCGACCCATTCACTCATCAAAACAGCTATCCTAATGTATGAACTTAGTTGAATAAAAACCCCTAGGTTACAATGAGGACATTGCAAATCTTAGGCATGGGGGGGTATGAAAGTGCAAAAACTTGTAAGAAAAGGTTTCAAACAAAAAATTCACATATGCCAAAAATACCATAAAAATTAAAAAAAAAAAAAATTTCGAAAAATAAGAGGAAAAGAGGAGAAGGAAATTTTGTGAAGGAGAAGGAGAAAAGAAACAAAATGAAAAAGGAGCACAAAATTATGAGAAAAAGTGATAGTCATTAGTAAGGAACTAAGGAATTAACCTAAGTTCTAGACCTCATTCAAGAAAAGTGCACAATGAGATTAGTAAAGAATGCAAACCTTAGGCATTCTTGAATAGACTCTTAGTACCCATTAAGATCTGGACACTCCTCAAGAGGTTGAGGAAAATGAAAAGCTGAAGTATTAGGTCTAAGGCTTAGGGAGTATTCGGCCTCGTTAACTAATTTTTGGTTTACGGGACTCAGTAACCTAAGCACCCTAACCTCACACATAGCCTGGTTCAGTAAGCGTAAAAATCAGAATCACGCAGAAGCGTCGCAAAATTCTGAAAAGAACACCTAGAATAGGAGCGGCCGATCAACACAAGTTGATTTGGACGAGTTCCCAGCGCGGAGAGGCGGGAAATCCCCTCGAAGATGCGTAACAAAATATCATCTCCTCGGTGCTTGTCTCTTAGGATATTTACATATCCTACTGGGGGCATGTAAGCACTCTACTGGTTCAGATTCCATGGATGGCATTATCTCGAAGTGTCAATTGCCAGGGTCTGGATTCGGCCACGGAACACCATGGATGGGATTATCTCGAAATCTCAATAGCCAGGGTTCCGGGGGTTGCCATGGGCGGTGCTATCTCGAAGCATCGATCGCTAGGAACCCTTGAGGATTGATGATGGGAGCAAGGAATCTGATACAGACCGTGTTGAAAAGCCAATCCTAGGCTAGAACTAAAAAGAAAAAGAGAGAGAAAACTCTCCAAACAGAAAAACTTTCCATCTCTCTCTTACAAAGCGCACTGCGAACTGAGCCAGGGCTAAAATCATTTAAAGCACGGGTGCTTTAACCACAAAGTCCAATAAACCTTAGGTTAGTTCTTGTGGACCTTAAAAACCTTTGCTAAAGACTGAGGCTAAGGCTAGACAGATTTGGATCTTGATTGGTACTAGAGTACCTTTTAGGCCTATGGTCAGCATTCTAACCTAATCTATGCTCAAATAAAAAAGGCACTTATCTAAAACTATTAAAAACTTCATGGTCTAGAACAAGGGTTGAAACCTTAAGTTTTTGCTAAGGGACTAGCAAAAGCTTGGCACGGGGGTATGATGAGAACCTCATCATGAGCCATAACTAGCTCATTTTGACCTAATACAAAGGATAAAAGCTCCTACATATCTCAAGGAAAGGCTTAACTCAGAGAATTCTGAGTTTAAGAAGAAAACAAGTCATAAGGGGTAAAAATGCAATTTTACCAGTATAATCTGCATACAGGGTAATTCAGGGCCCAAACATAGGTCAAAGCAACTTAATAAGAATAAAAGTGGGATGAGATGATCTAGCAAGGGCTACAGCAATTCCAAGAAACTAAATGATAATCTGTAACTCTAAAACAACCCACTTCAATTCACGAGGTTCGAGGCAAAGTAAAAATAGAATAAACCCTCTAAAATTCATATAAAAATAATCTCTAGGGTTTAGAACCTTCAATTTGGCCTTCAGAACCCATTTTTGACCTACATTGAGAACCATGCCCAATTAATAACTTAATTTGGGTTTTTGCATAAATTGACCGGTCAAACAAGGTTTAATATAGAAATGAAATTCACCATCAGATTCCTTAGGTCTTAATTAATCATGTATAAAAACTTGAGCCTAAGAAGAAACCTCCTTGACCGACTTTACACTTTGGTCCTCATATATTTACTTTTTGGCCCTCAACTTTTGAACCGTCGCATTTTGGCCCCTAACTCTCCTTCGTTCTTTGCGTTCAGGTCCCCCCTGCAAAACCTGCCAGCACCATGCTCCGGCGACCTTGCGCGGAGCATGGCGCCGCGCAGGGTGAGGGGGAAAGCCTGGCAAGTAAACCGGGGGTGCCCTGCGTCGTCAGCCGTCGCAGGGACACCCCCTGGTCGCTGTAGCCCACCATACCGGCCGTGCGAACGCACGGACGGTATGGGTTTTCGTCTCCGGCCATCCTACGGCGAGGGAGACACGTCGTCTCCCTCCGCCTTCCTCCCTGTTTTGATCCCTATAAATACCCCCCGTTGCTCCACCGACCTGGGCAGCTCGGATCTGACGGAGAAAACCCCCAACTTTCCTCTCTTCTCACTCCGGCAGACGCTCACCAGCTCCGGCGGTTCTTCCTCCTCCTCCTCTTCGCTCTGCCGCAATACCAGCAGCAGAGACTTCCTCCCCTGCTCTTCCCGCGCCACGCCGCACCCAGCTGGCGCCTCTCCGGCTCTCTGCTCGCCACCGCCCCTTTCCCTGAGCATCTTCTTCTCCGGCGACAATCGATACGACTGTCGCCCTGCTGCTCCCCCTTCGTCCCTGCAAGTAAGCTAGAACTACTTCCCTTCCTCTCCTCTTTCTTTCCCCGGTTTCAATTTGTTCAATTAAGCCCTCGACCGACCCTGACCATCGTCACCCCCTTCGTCTCCGGCCACCCTCCGGCGAGATGCCCCCATCGCTCCACAGCCTCACACGCCTCGCCGACCCTCACCGAACCTCCGCCTCATCACACTGAGCACCCCCCACCCCTCCACTGCCACTCCACACCTCCGTAACGCTCCCCCAAACAAACCCATTCCTCCGGTTGCAGTCCAACCTAGGGCTGCCGCCAGACACCACCTTGCGGCTTGCCGCACAGCTCCACACCTTCGCCGTGCCACGGCGAAGCTTCCCCAGTAGTTTGATCAGGCCGAGAGGCCATATTCGTGTCCGACAGGTTCTGAGGCTCGACCGCCATTAACGCACATTGAAGCAGCTTCTCCCGCGCTCCAGGCTTGAGGACTCCAGGTCTCCAGCTGCTGCGGATTACGGGGAGTCCTGCGAAGGCAGCCAGCCAGCAACCGACGCAAATCGAAGCTGCAGCGGCAGAAGCAAGGCCGCGGTCTTCCAGCAGGTGCACGTGAGGAGAGGCCTCCGTTTAGTCCCACATCGGTAAGCCTCACAACCTTTTCACCGTTTAAATTGATTTTGTGAATAAGCCTTACTGCCTCAGCACACGGGGTGAGGTCCCCTTCACCCGCCCGGTTACCCGGTCTCGTCCGCGCTCACGCCCCGCGGACCTGACCCGACCCGACTTAGACTGACCTGCACTCCTCGCCCACCACGCACGTCGGTGGGCCTGGACCCGGGCGCGACCCGTACCCGACTACCCGGCAGCTCTGGGAGAGCTTTCCCAAGAGTGGTTTCAGAGAGAGAGAGAAGTGGGGGGGGGGGGGGGGGGGAGAGGGTAGAGTAGGTTTTGTCCTCTGACGTAAGCTCTGAAGTGTGCAGGCACAGGTGAAGAAGAAGGACCGCGGAAGAAGAAGGAAGCTGAGGGAGACACTGTAGCAACAAGCAGTTTAAGTCGTCTGATTTGGAAATCAGACGACGTCCTGAAGGGAAAAGAAGAAAGAAGGAGGGATGACGTCCTGACTGGAAAAAGAAAAGAAGAAAGAAGGAGATCTGAAGAACAACAGAAGAAGGCGAGGCAGAGGAGAACACAAAAGAACAAGGGAAGAACTGAAAGAAGAAGAACAAAGAAGAAGAAGATCTGAAGAAAGACAGAAGAAAAAGGAAGAGTAGGAACATCTGAAAGAAGAAGAAGAGCATCACCACTGCAGAAGAAGAACATCACCTCTGCAGACAAAGAAGAAGAAGATCTGAGACGAGGAGAAACAAAGAGAAAAGAAGACAACAAATTCTTTCTCTCTCTTTCTTTATTTTTGTAAAAGAAACATGTATATCTCTAGAATACAACTTGCTCCCTGAGTTCGACCTCGGGAACTCTTTTCCGAGTAAAAAAATTTTATATATTTGAAATGATGGCAACAACTGGCTATACTACGACGCTATAACAATAAAACCCGGTTGTCAACACCACGTCCGTCACATCACGCAGCTGCGTGAATGCTCGTGTGCAGTCGGGGCCTATATCAAACGGTACCTCGATCGATAGGAGATGAGTTAAAGGTCTAGAAATCTTAGAGAAGTCTTTGATGAATCTCCTATAGAGATCGACGTGTCCCAAGAAGGAGCGGATTTGTCTGACAGATCTAGGCACAAGTAAATCAGCAATTACATCAAGCTTGGCTCTATCAACCTCAATACCCCTATCGGAGATGATATGCCCGAGAACAATTCCCTCGTGTACCATAAAATGACTTTTCTCCCAAGAAAGTATGAGGTTCACATCAATACATCTCCGAAAGATACAGGTCAGGTTGGCAAGACAGTTATCAACAGAGGGTCCAAAGACTGAAAAGTCATCCATGAAGACCTCAAGAAAGTCACCCACCATGTCATGGAATATTGTCAGCATACATCTCTGGAAAGTTGCTGGCGCATTACAAAGTCCGAAAGGCATCCTTCTAAATGCGAAGGTGCCGAAGGGGCAGGTAAAGGCGGTTTTCTCTTGGTCCTGGGGGTTAATTGCCACTTGGTTATATCTAGAGAATCCATCCAGGAAATCGAAAAATTTATTTCCCGCTAACCACTCCAGGATTTGGTCAATAAAAGGTAGCGGAAAGTGATCTTTCTTAGTTGTAGCATTTAGTTTCCTATAGTCTACACACACTCTCCAAGATGTAGAAGTGCATGTAGGGATGGATTCGCCCCTATCATTGATACGGATGGTGAGTCTCGCCTTTTTGGGCACGGCATGAATCGGGCTCACCCAGGGGCTATCGCTGATCGGGTAGATTATACCCGCATCCAGCCACTTAATAATTTCCTTTTTAACGACCTCCCGCATGTTAGGGTTGAGACGTCGTTGCATATTGCGGGAAGGTCGAGCCTCCTCCTTCGTATATATACAGTGAGTGCACTAGGAGGGGCTAATGCCAGTTAAGTATGATAAGGACCATCCAATGGCTGCCTTGTGTTCCATAAGGACCTTTTTTAGTTTGCACTCTTACTCCCTGGTCAATTGTGAACTAATGATTACGGGGAGCGTTTCATTTGGTCCCAAGAAAACATACTTAAGCGTATCAAGAAACTCTTTCAGCTCGGGAGAGGATGGTGAAAGATCTGGAATTTCCTGGGACGAGAGTGTCCCAAGCGGATCAGAAGAAAACAAGGCAGGAGTAAGAAGTTGGCCCTCAGATTGGCCAAGAAGAGGGGCATCTTGGATTGATGGATCCAAAAAGGGATAGCACCAGTGATTAGTATGTGGGCTCAAGGTCCCAGTGTGGAGTTGCAATTCAGCTTGATTTGGCGGGAAAGAAAGGGCAATCCGGTCTTCAAGAGTGTGGACCGACGGTGAGTAGCCCGAATATGACTCAGACCATGAGGTATTGGAAGCGGAGAAAACCTCGTCAGAAGTCTGGTCAGGAGAAGGTACGGGTAAAGAAAGGAATGGGGGAACGTCACAATATGTGTCGGTCAGGCAATGGTCTGTGTTCAAAGGCAATCCACAGCAGTCAGAATAGGTCCCTATTAGTCCGATACACACGTTGACGGCCATGTCCTCGTCAGACGTGTCATCCTCGATGCAATCGCAATCAAAGTTCTTGGCTGCCTTGAAGATGTTTAGCTTGAGTTTCTCAGAGCCAATGACAATCTCAATGCAGCCCGACTCGCAGTCGGTATGGGCGCGTGCTGTGGCCAAGAAAGGTCAACCAAGGATGATCGGATAGTCAGAAAGTGAGCTAGGAACTTCCATATCCAAAACAAGAAAGTCAACAGGAAAACAGAGACTGTTGACCCTAACCACCACGTCTTCCACCACACCTTTCGGTATTTTGACAGAATGATCTGCCAACTGTAACGCGACAGAGGTGGGTTTCAGATTTCTTAAGGCAAATTTCTCGAGCATGATGGTTGGTATAAGATTGATGGAAGATCCTAGGTCAAGTAGAGCACGGTTAAAATTGTACCCTTGGATGCTACAAGAAATAAGCGGTGTGCCCGGATCTTTCTACTTCGGTGGTAGATTTGACAGTATAGCATAACTCGAATGAGGCAAGAGAACCATCGGATTCTTTATTTTCTTTGACTGTCGCCTAGGTGTAGTGTAGTGTTTGAAAAATCAGGCGACAGTAGGTATGTGGTCGATAGCCTCTAATAGGGGTACCTCGATTTCAACATCCCTAAATAAATTACGCAGGTTATCAAAGACCTGCGTATCCTTTTTCTTGCCTATTGGCTCCCTCAGTAGAGCCTCAGGGAATGTGACTGATTCTGGCACTAGTTTGGGTATATCGTCCTCACGAGAATGCAGTGCGCATCCCGAATGAGAGCTCGATGAAAAAGATGGGCCAGGATCAGGTCGAGACAGATCGACGGTTTGCTTACCGCTCCTCGTAGTAATTGCATTGGACGTCACAGGTCTAGTGGGATAATAAGGCAGAGGAGGGTTCGCAATAGGGACATAAGGGTGAGGTGCTGCTGCGGGATTAGCCTGGAATCCCGGAGGAATGCTCGGTGCTTGCAGAATCTGATGAACCTGCCCCTGAGAAGGTCGTACCTATGGTTGGGGACCACGAGGTACAAAATTTCACGGGTTGGGAACAGGTTGGGTTGGAAGAGTGCCCTGAGATCGAGTCACCATGCGTAGTTGACTGATCTCAGCATTCTGCTGCGCCAATTGGTGCTGAAGAGAGGTCATGTTCTCTTCATGGCGCTTAGACATTTCCGTCATCGTTCGCATTAGTTTATCAAGAGGACTTGATGCGTGTTCTATTTGCGGTATGCAAGGACTCGATGACGGATTTGCCATAGGATTAGATTAGGCCCTTGGGATTGTTGGTGCTAGAGCACCACGATCATTTGTTTTGATGATAACAAAACACGTGTTATTTAACATTTGCAATTTGAGTCCTAGATTTCAGGTCAATTGCAAATGTGGACGTGTTTAGACGGAGTTCGAGCTCGCATCCAGGACGGATTGGAGGAGCTTGACGGAAAACAGAGGAGGTTCGCGTGGAGCGACAGATTGAAGATGGAAGGAAATGAAGAATAGGATAGATTTCCTTCTTTTGTACTTGTTGTATTTTTCGTTTCTTTTGTTGCTCTTTATTTCCTTAGATATTTCATGTTAAAGAGCCTCAAAGAACCCTAACAGTAGTCCTAGGAACACCGGCACAACCCTAGGATACTTAGGTTTTCTGTAGAATACTTAGAAAACCAATATAGGGTTCAAACAGCACTTCCAGACGTCTAATTCCCAAATCAGACGTCTGATAAAGTATTTTAAGACGTCTGACTGTTGTTTCAGACGTCTGATAACTGTTAGGCTGGACATAGTTGGTTTTGTCTGATGAAATCAGACGTCCAGACCTTAGACCAGACGTCTTAGGAGACGTCTGATGACTTTGCCAGACGTCCAATTAGTGGACCGTTGGCTGGCTTAGCATACACTTAAGAATATGACCGTTAGAGCCTTATCAGACGTCCTTAGGCTTTTCCAGACGTCTGATAAATGACCGTTTTGCCTCGGCTGCTCCAAAATCTCTTCTCAGAGATTTTCTAGCCGTTGCAACGTTTGGAAATCAATTCCCACAGTAAAAGTAGGTTTCCAGACGTCCATACATAGTGCCAGACGTCCTGTATGTCGTCTGATGGACTTGCACAAAAACCCTGTTTAGATCTGATCCAAGTCAGGGAGAGATCCGCCCAAAATCAGACGTCTGACCTTGGAATCAGACGTCTTAAAGTGAACTTCCAGACGTCTGAGGCTAGAATTAGACGTCTGATAAGCCTGTCAGAACAATGATTGTTCCTGATTTTGGGCTGATTCACTTGGGCTTTGTACCCAACGGCTATAGAACCTTTCCTAAGCCTTCCTAAGGCCTCTATAAATAGAGGGGAGCCTTTACACACCTAGAGACACTCAGATACAAAAGATACACTAGAGAAACACTAAGAAAGACACAAGACACACTTAGCTATACACTCTCACACTCTTGTGTCCAAGAAGCTCTTGCTCTCTAAGCTCAAGTTCTACATCTTGAGAGCATCAAACCGTTGCGCACCCGCTCTGTCGCCGTTGTTCACGAGAGCGACATTGCGCCGTTGCGTGGCTCACGCACCCGCATCTTCGTCGACGCACTCCTTGCAAAGGGGAGTTTCCTAATTCCTATAAAAGCTTAGGTTTATTACTTTGTTGGCTCTATAGGTTTGTTGTTTATTTTATCTTTGTTATTTGGTTGGGTATTCGCTTTGCGAATTCCCGTCTCCTTCGTGGGACAAAATCCTTCTCGTGGAGAGAAGGGGTTGAGGAACGCTACCCTCGTACTTGTAGCGTGGTTGTACTGAGGTTGAATCACCCTCGTTTTAAAGTGATTCGGTTAGTGGATTTGATCAACTAGGTTGATCGGAAAATCCTAACTCGAGAGGGTTAGGTGGTGGTTTTCACCCGGTTTGGGTTTCCACCTAAAAATTCTTTGTGTACTTTGTGTGTTTGTTTATTCTGTGATATTGTTTATTTCCGCATTTTATTACGTCACCCCTCCTAGTAGGGAAACCTTCAGGGATGACGGGAGCAGACGGTTGCATTGGCCCACTTGTGGGGTTTTGGCATTGCGGGTTACTGGACCATGAGAAGTTAGGATGAATGGAGGCATTGTTCATTGAATTTTCGCTCATGTTTCAAAAAATTCGGATGCTCCATTCTCGTCTTTATTCATGAAATTCCCTCCGTAAGAAGCGTCTGCAATCTGCTTCAAAGTCTCATTTAGCCCATAATAGAAAATCTAGGCTATATGCCACTTAGGCAGACCGTGGTGCGGACACTTTCGGAGGAGGTCATTATACCTCTCCCATGTCTCATGAAACTGCTCGCCGTTTTGTTGCGTGAAGGAAGTTATAGCACGGCGAAGCACATTGGTTCACCCGATTGGGAAGAATTTCTTGAGAAATGCTGTTCGCATCTCTTCCAAAGAATGGATGGTTCTCCCAAGGGTGCGTAACCATTGTGACGCTTTATCTCGCAACGAAAATAGGAACATTTTCATGAGGACAATTGATAACCTGATATTTCTTAGTTTAACAGTTTTAGCTAATCGGGTTAAGTCTTCCAAATGGAGAAAAGGATCTTCACTTGCAAGACCATGGAAGTGAAAGTTAATTAGGCCAATGACATTGGGTTTCAATTCAAAATCGTCCCTGCCCATGGGGACCCGAATTTGTCCTATGGTCTCTGTAGCAGCGGGATTTTGATAAGAGCTAAGAGACCTAGGCTCCTCCCGTTTGGAAGGGTTCTGCATTTCCTCCAAGGTTTCCCTAATGGCTTCAATTTCTTCATTATACATTTCCATTTGGGCTTGGAGGTGGGTTATGGGGTCAACAGCTCCACCACCACCTGGTGGGATTTAAGGGGGGCGGTTTCCTCCCTCGGGATTTGGGGGTGGGCGTGCAGCCATGTTTGTGGAGGAGGATGATGAATCGATTTCTATCCTTCTAGAATTATCAGAAAATTCAAACAATTCAGGGTTTTGTGACCTCCTCCCAAACAAACATTACCGCAGGAAGAATTGGGGAGATAAGAAGGGAAACGGGGATGAGAGAAATAACGCCGTAAAGGTACACTTGATGACAAATCAAGGCAATCAATTTCCTAACCTCTACAATGTGCCCTTAGACCTAAAGATCTAAGTTACTTACTATCACAACCTACGGAACCAAATGAGAGCACCACGGAACCACCGGGCCAGATTGAAAGGCCGTTTGCCCCAGTCTTAGACACCCGATAGCATGCGGGAACCCGCACCAGCATGTAGGCGGTACACATAGGTAGTTAGACCTCAAATCCTTAATAAGGGTCAAGTTGCTACTAGTTTTATTTAGAGGCTTAGGATCAAGTGCTTCAGGAATGTGAAGGGTGTTGTATACGGGTAATGCCCAAGTGTGTTGATTTTTTAAAAAGTGTGTAAACCAAGCATGTAACGGGAAAATCTCCCCGAATTAAAGTTTTAGTTGGTGAATGATTGTTTAGAATTTTCGATCTTAAGTAGTATGGATTTTAAGATTTCGCTGAGTTACCAATTCAACCAATCTCCGTATTTTGAGAAAACACAAGTTCTTCTATGCCCAACAAACCCTTCTTCAATGTTAGTTAATGCATGCTAAAAATGCAATGGGCTTCCCTAGGTGGAAATTTCTATGTGTGGATGGACGAGTTAATTTTAGGTTAATGTGAAAGAGAGCCAAAGCACTTCAATTCAAGTGCTCCCAATCACCAAAAATGATATTCCACACACAAGGCTCAACCACAAGATAATGTAAAGAAAATTAAAATTTTGGGGTTGAAATATTCAGGATCAAATCTTAGGCAGGTGAAAGGTTGTGGTGGGGTTGGAATCAACTCAATTCCAAGTCTCCCCACCAAAAATGTGATCCCGAAAATGTAAACAAATGAGGCAAGGAGGGATGACAATCAATTAATTTAAACTTGCCTCAAAGAACACTTCACACGACGAAAGATCCAAGAATCAAGATTCTTGGATTTTCGCTATGCGAAGTTTGGCGGGAAATCAAGGGGTGGTGGGGGTGATAGCAAATAATCAATCAAGTGATTTTTAATTCACTTGCCTCAAGAAATTCCCAAGAAGTATTTTTAGATATTTTATTTTTTAAAATTTTTTTTATTTAGGTGACAAGTTAACTTAAGTTGCTAAGAGAGGGTGAGACCTACCTTTTCAGCAACATGGGCGAAGCTCCAGTACGGCACCGACTTTACGCTCTCGCTCCCACCTTTGAGTCGCCTACGTCTCCGGCTTCCTCTGCTTGCCTCCTCCTTGTAACCAGTTTACCTGCACACAAGCAAACAAAACACCCATGAAGGAATGGGGTAGAAACTTACCTCAATGCACACCTCCCCGGCAACGGTGCCAGAAAAAGAGTGGTAGAACTCGAATAGGTTGTGTTAATATGGTGAAATTATCGTCGAAATTATAGTGGTTAACCTAAATTGAGTCTAACCATCTTTCATAATTTTTTTTTTAACCTGGCCTACTTGATTTTATCTTGGTCACTTTTAGGCCTAGGGTCGATCTCAGGGAGGCGGGAATTAAAGGTGAAGAAGTTTCTACGCCTTTCCTAAAACGTATCTCTTCCTTACGTTTATTATTTTTTTTGGTTTTTCTATTTAAGTTTTTTTTTTGTTGATAATATTGTCCTTGAGGCACACCCTCAAAATCAAGTTCTTGGCCTTGAGCCAAATGGTTCTTGGCTTGTAGCCAACTTCGGGTTTCCCAAAACTGGTCCTGTTATTTGCATGACCAAGTACCTGCAAGACAAGAATTATCTTTTCTCTTTTACTCTTTTTTTATCTTTTTAATAGCAAGAAATAAAAGATAAATAAAAATAAGTCAGGTTGCTGATAAACAAAGGAATACTTAGCTTATTATATGTATAGATATATAATAGATACAATATATATATATATGTATTTATTATATCTAGGGGTGAAGGTGGAAGTGGAAATGGAGTATAGCACAGTGTCAAGTTGGTCCACGTCTAGTAAGACGCAACCAACAAGACGGAATGCCGCGTGGAGTGTGGGGCAGATGTGTGGGTGTGTGTGTGGAGGCACTTGCTTTGCGCGGATATCAGAGAATATCAGCAACTGGTGCAGATATTCCCGCGATATGATGCGTGGTGGAGTGACTAGTGCACGATCGTATGGATACGGGTAGGTGATGTGTATGTGAATATATATATATATATATGTATATATATATATAGATAGAGTTATAACTATATAGGTATATATATGTAGTTGTGTATATATATATAGATATGTAAATATATATATGTATATATATATATATATTTATAAATATATATATATTTATAACTATATATGTATATATATATAGTTATATATGTATATAGATATATTTGTATAAGTATCTTTGTATATATATATATATATATTTATTTATGTATATATGTGAGTGGATATATAAATATATATGTGTAGGAGTGAGTTTATAAGGGTGTGTGTGTGTGTACAAGTGTGTATGAGAGAGTACAAGTGGGTGTGTGTGTGTGCACTGCGGATTAGGGGGAGTGCAGCAGATAAGCTGTCTGCTGCGCTGCCCCGTCGTCTGATGTGTGAGGAGGCACGGGCACAGGAGAAGGCTTGCGTGCGAGGTGCTGGAGGGAGCGCCTGCGCTGTCTTTGTGCGCGGGTAGGTGCGGGACTGCAGCGCAGCGCACAGCGCTGTGGGCGGCTGCGGGCGCGGGCAAGTGCGGGCGCGGGCGACTGGCTGGTGCGGGTAGTGGGCAAGGAGAGAGAGTGCTATGCCACTGGCTAAGTGAGAAGCGAGCCGGTGGCTACAGTGTCGCGCAGACCGCTCGCTACAGTGTGCTACAGTGCACGCGCGGTCTGCAGACCGGTAGCGGTTGATTTCACATGCCTTGCGCGCAGGGCCTGCAGGTGCACGCGCGGTGGCCGGCAGCTACTTCAGGTGGACGTTGTTGCTGCTGGAGCTTCTGAGCTTGAAGCTCTGGCAATGGCGTAAATGGCGAACGGCAGTGAATCAAGAGGGTGAAACCACCACGCCCACCTGCTCACGAAAGAGCTGGGCAGTGGTGGAACTCACAGTGGTGGTTGTGGGACCACTGTGAGTTTTCTCCTACCCACAATGTGTCTCTTAAGTGAGAAGAGATACTGTGTATGGAGTGGGAGAGGGGAGGAGGTTGACTTGACGGTGTAGCTGAAAGTGTCTGCAGGTGTGTGTATTGGCCTCCGGCACAAGGGAGAGGGCAAGGCTTTTTAAAGAAGAGGAAGCATGCCATAGCCATGCTGCTGGCATCGCATGTCCAGCCATGTTGCTGGCAGAGGAGTGGCGCGAAGAGGCGCATGCCCCATGCCCTATAGCCGTGCGAGGGAGAAGAATTCAAAGTAAAAATAAAAAATGAAAATGGTGAAATTGCAATGCAGCACTTGATGAAGATGTTAATTAGATGACCAATTATTCACATTCTCCTCCCCTCTCAATAAATGCATGCATGTGTCTATTTACAAATGCAACTATAGCTACATAAGATGCAATGGCAGTGCTAGGATATAACACAAGATGGCATAATTACTGGTGTATTTTTGCTGTGCAATCATTGTCGCCAGAGAAGAAGACTTCCAGTGGAGGGAGAACGGCAATGACGACGGGGCTGGAGTACGCGCGGGGGTTTTGCGTGACGCGGAGGAAAGAGACAAAGTTGGCTCTACCATTGGTATTGTGGTAGAGCGACGAGAAGGAGGGAGATAGGTAGCTAGAGCCTGCTGGATACTTGGCCGAAGGAGAAGGGACGAATTGGAGGTGGTTCTCCGGCCAAGTCAAGCTGAAAAGATGCGGTCGGAGGTGGTGTTTCTTTTATAGGCACTTGCATGGGCTCTTGTGCTTGGAAGACAACCGTCAAAGCGCAAAAGTCCTCACCGGAGAGGGATTTCAGGGAGATACCCATATCTCTCGTGCGTTCGCACGAGAGATTGGGTGCAAATTAGACCTTGTAATTAGGTTCAGATAAAAGGGAATTCCTCAGAGAATCTCCATTCCAATTATGGGAGATCTCCGAGGAATCAAGGAACAATCGTCCTTGGATCCTCATTAGAGTAGGATTCCTCCGCTTTAATGGTGGAGGGACCTAATTGTAAGAGTGGCAAGGAAGATAGGGGGTCTACGCAATGGTTTTCAAAAGATAGGGGTTAGAATGTAATTAGGTGGACTATTTTGCAAAGTTTGTCAAGATGACCTCCCCTTAGGTCCAAGTTTTGGTACAAACATAATTTGGACCTAAGGAATCTAATGGTGAAGTTGGATTTTAGTTTTGACCATGTTTGACTGGGTATTTTACATAAAAATTTAAATTAGGTCAAATAATGAGCTAGGATCCCTATTTAGGTCAAAATAGGTTCCAAAGGTCAATTTGAAGGTTCTAAACCCTAGGGGATATTTTTCCATGAATTTTATAGATTTTAGTTGATTTTTGTTTTGATCAGAACCTTGTGGAATTAAGCAGGTCTATTTTAGGATTATAAGATGTCATTTAATTCCTAAACTGCACATGAATCCATTTCTGACTGAACCAACCCACTTTTCATCTTCTTAAGACCATTTGACCTATGTTTAGCCTCTAAGAAATTCCAATGATGTACTGCAATGGTAAAATTGAAGTTTTACCCTTTATTTCATGTTTTCTTCTCAGAGCATTTCTTTCTTGAGTTAGGCCCTTCTTTAGGTTATGTAGGAGCTCTTATTCTCTTTCTTAGGTCAAAATGAGCTAGTTAGGACTCATGATGAGGTTCTCATCACACATCAAACATGCTAGGGGTAGGTAAATTTTGATTACTCTCTCTCTTAAGCCCCTGATTCTGAAGAGATTAAAAGGAAGAAAAATCAATTAGGGCTATTTGCTTTCCATTCTTAGATAACTCATTAAGTTTCCTGATTTGATTTAAACAACAAAACCTGATTTGTGCACCCACTTAAGGTAACTAGGGCTATCTCATTCTTGTTTGAGCCCTAGATACCACATTTGACATACTAAATTGGACCAAAACAGGAGCCAAGTAAGGATTCCAAGTTAGGGTTTTAGAGACACACTTACATAATCAAGAACTGATCTTTCCCAAACAATGTGTGCTTAAGCTTTGGTTGAATTGATCTATTCAAGCAAACCCTAAAAATCAGGCTCTTAATCTCACTTGAATCCTAAAAGAGGGACCTAAAATTTCTCAAAGGACAAATAGGTGAAGTTGACCCACCTTGTTGGGTCAACCAATCTTTAAATTAGGTCACTTTTTACACTTAATACATCTTAAAAGTTCAAGTGAAATTCTAAACACCCTTGATCTTAATAAAACTGGTAGACTTAAGAGGTCAAGTCCTCATTCTGGTCTACTTGGAACATCAGTGACAAGAGGGGTCGGGTGGGGGAAACCCTGTAACCTGTGGCGGTGCTTTACCGTGTAGGG
Source organism: Thalassia testudinum (assembly GCA_037157565.1). Taxonomy (NCBI): domain Eukaryota; kingdom Viridiplantae; phylum Streptophyta; class Magnoliopsida; order Alismatales; family Hydrocharitaceae; genus Thalassia; species Thalassia testudinum. The sequence continues at coordinate 16,809,672 of JAZHRO010000026.1, read as the reverse complement.
GTCTTTGTAGGACTCTCTCTCTTTGGCTGCCTAGGTAATTCACAGGTGGACGGCTTTTTGACTAAGGGGTATCATCCGCCCTGAACCACTATAGTCATCCAAAATTTTTGGGTGTCTTGATTGGGTCTATCACATTCTATTCTTGTCTAGTTCGTCAGTGCATGTTTGGTAGGAGGTCCTTAAGACCACCCTTGAGGCCTCCATTAGTTATTCACTCCCGTCGAGGCCAGGCCTCGACTTCCCTGTTTGTGCAGCAACCCCATCACATAGACATCTCTTCTGACTCATTTGAACCTAATTCTCATTCATCCATCATCATGGCACAACCCGTTGAAGAAGAGAGTAACCTCAAGAATCAACTCCAGTGCCTTAATGATTTATTCCAAGCCTTTGTGAATCCACCGTGGCATCCTCTGATGCGAGATCATTACAATCCCGCCGCTGTGGTGATTGAACCTCGAGTCTAAATCCTGGCTGGAGGTCCTGATACTGAACTCAAGCCCAACATGATTCATGCTATCCCAAAATTTCATGGGCTCAATTTCGAGGATCCTTTCCAGCACATTAAACAACTCAAACATCTGGCCCAGACCTTCGGGTCAGATGTTCAGAATCGGGATATTCTTCTCATGAAAATGTTCTCCTTCTCTCTCATGGACAAAGCAGCTCACTGGTATCAGACTTAAACACATCCAATCAACACATGGGTTGAACTACAATCCTTATTTTTGAAAAAGTTATTCCTAGTTAGTCGGACGAATGCTTTAGGACACCAGATCACGCACTTCACGAAGCATGGGATCATTTCCTGGATCTCATGCGAAAGTGCCACCATCACGAAGTTCCTAAATGGGAACAAGTCCAGCCTTTTTACCAGGGACTCCGTGAAGATATTCGATTATTCGTCAATGCAACTTGCGGGGAAATATCATGGGTCAACATGAAGACACTATGTGGGAGATTCTCGAGATTATGTGCGAGAACTCCATCAATAATGACTCCATGGGCATATTTGACCGGACGAATGTCCGCACATTGACGAATCCAAAGGGAGAACATGAGACGTAGGGCTGTCCTCTTCTGTCGACTTGGAACTGATGGCCAGTCATTTGAATAAGGTCTCTATTATTGAGAAGGTAGATGAGCTAACTTGACATCTGCAGTGAGCCACCTTTGTGCAAAACTTGTTCGCACAACCGCCCTCTGGGAGGGAAGCTGTGCATAACATTTACCACCGATCTTCTCAGGGGATGGACCCGTATCCACCCCCGTCTGACTCTAGGGTCGGAGGAAACTCTAGACTTGACTATTCTAGTTGGGGGAACTCTGAACCCTCGTATTATAACTTTTCTAAGGTTCCTCAGACCTGTGAGGACCTCAACTCCATCCAAAATGACCCATTCTCTAATACCTATAACCCTGGATGGCGAAATCATCCTAATTTCATGTGGACAGGAAACAATCAGAATCAGAGACCACTATATCAGCCCCATCCACAAGCTTCTCGTCCATATTAGCTGCCTCAGCCTTGGCCCAACCCCACCTATCAATCCGGGCCAACTCAGACATATCAAATGACTCTTATCCTTTAGACTCTGGCTGACATTCAAAAGATGAATGCAGCTATGCAGAAACAACACAAAGACGAGATCACAGAGGTTCGCAATCAACTCATCCAGATGGCAAATTCCTGCCAACCTGGTACACTCCCTTCGTAACCTCTGCCTAATCTGAATAACGTGCCGAACCAGAGGTGCATTATGAACCCAAATCTGGGCTAAGCCCACATGGTTTATCAGGCCCCTTCTGCTCCATCACCCGACGGGATGGAAGCTTTCTCATCATACTTAGGATTTCAGTAGCAACCACCTATTTTACCTACACCAAGCCAGAACCAAGCATGACTAAATTCATTTACGACTCATAGTGGCAAAGCAACATATGACCCACCTTACCCAAGCCACTTTCAGCCTGGTAGTATTAACCTAAACTTTAGGATAGTCATCCAGGATACCCCTATCCCAGATCAAGAACTTGGTCCTATTCTAGAGGAACCATCTAAGGTTCCATTTCCCAAGGCCTTGACCAAGGGAAAGAGGACAACCAAACCTGTGGCACCTGAAGAGGATCTGGTCAAGCTCTTTGAACAAGTCCATATAAACATCTCCTTGATGGATGAAATTTGCCATGTACCGGCTTATGCACGATTTCTGAAAGGCGTGCGTACACCTAAGCGTAAGCCGCGAACCAAAAGTGGGAGCCCAATTATATTGTCGAAGCAAGCCAGCTCCATCATTTTAAGTAGGCTCCCACCTAAGGCAAAAGACCTAGGTACTCCCCTGATTTCCTGTATAATTAGTGATATCCAATTTGATAGAGCACTATTGGATCTAGGAGCCTCCAAAAACCTAATACCTACATCCCTACTTGACCATCTTGAGGAATCTACGCTAAAACCAACAGAGGTGACATTACAGTTGGCAGATCAATCTATTAAGTCACCTAAAGGAGTTCTTGAGGATGTCATTATTAGGGTTTGGGATTTCTATTTCCCGGTGGATTTCGTAGTCTTGGATATGGATGCTCCAGAGAATCTGAAAAATACACCAATCATACTAGGGAGACCCTTTCTGGCCTCTACTAGGGCCAACATTAATTGTGAGGAGGGCCAAATTAAACCAAAATTTGGGAACCAGACACTAAAGATCGACATCTTGAAGGCTCAACAAGGGATTAATTGCGGGGTTATAGAACAAATATGTGATATCAAGGTTGTGGTTGACGATCGGTATATTGAGGAAAATCTGACTACTTCTAATCAACCACAAGAGGATCAAAACCTGCAATTAGAGGAGTCTGAACTCAACCTAGACACACCCATAACTCCTTCCCTTGCTCCTGACACCTACCCTGATCCACCCTCTGCTGCTGATAACCCTGTTTTGTAACTAAAGCCCCTTCCCGATCATCTAAAGTACGTCTTTTTAGGTTTCAATCAGATGTTTCCTATGATTATCAACTCCAGACTCACACCTACTCAGGAATCCCATCTGATTTCTGTTCTCCAGCAACATCAAAGATGAAATGACCCATTGTCTTCTTAGTTGGATAAGACATATGGAGTTTCAGTCAGATGTTTGTCTAGACGTCTGGACATAGGCCTGGACGTTTGAAAGTGGGAAAAATCAAAACTTATTTTCCCTCCGTGCGCTCGGTGCATGGACGTTCTCTCTCTCTCTTATTGCTTCTCACCCGAAACCCTAACACCTAACCCTATTTAAACCCCCCTCTCCTCACCACCCTCACCACCAGCCACCGTTACCTCCCTATCCGGACACCCCTGTGCAGCCGTGACAAGGAGTGAGACCAAGCAAGGATTGGCGAGGGAGAGCGAGGCAGAGAGGGTGAGTGAGAGAAAATAAGAAGGAGAGAGAGGAAGAGAGTGAGAGAGGAGGACCAAGGTCAGCGGACCTTCGGGGAGCTCGTGTGGAGTCGGAGGGCCTTGCACGAAGCTCGGAGGGAGCTCGAAAGAGCTCGCACCCTGGCTGCGGACACACGCACGAGGAGGAGGGGCTCGGGGAGGTAGCCTTCCGGCCCTCTGTAGGTGCTGTGGTTGCTGTGGTGCGCTGTGGACGGCGCTGCGAAGAGAGCAGCGTCGTGGAGGAGGTTCTACTAGTAGAAAAGTTCCAGTATCAGACATTTAGAGCATCGACCAGACATCCATAGTGGCAGCAAGACGTCCGGGACTGGAGCCGGACATCTGAAAGCATGTTGGGTGCTAAGGTAAGTCGTGCTGCATGAGATCTGCCCATGCAGACTCATGCATGAGCTAAAAATGGGGTCTATGCTCTGCACGTAGGTGTAGAGCGTCGGGAAGGAGCAGGGTGCATACTTCGAGGTGATTTTGGATGTCTGATTGCATCGCCAGATGTCCGCAGGTACTTTCTGACGACAAAAGGCTTTGTTCGACATCTGAAGCTGCCCTCAAACAGTCGCGGAGGGATCCAGACGTTTGAGGATACCGTAGGAGACACAAGGTAAGATCTGACGTCTTTTAAGATGTCTGGGACTATTCTTAGATGTCTAATTTTGACCAGTATGCACGTTTTTTACCCGTTTAGGGTCCGATCGGGGTCCGTTTTATGCAAACGAAATACTTGTATTTTCCTCTCGAGTTTCTCTACGTATTAGAGTCTGTTATACAATGCTCTGAACTCTTCTTTTGTATTGTATTCCCTCGTATAGGGTTTTATCCTACTGCATGTTTGGGGCTCGCAGAGATGCCTGGGTCTGCAGTTCAAGCCCCCATTACTCCCGTGTTTCCTGGTAGAGTGGTTTACCATAACATTAAGATTTACACAATGAAAGAGCATGTTTAGAATACTTGAATAAACCCTAGGATGAGAAATGAACCCTAGGGTAGAAACAAATGAGAATGGTTGAGCTACTCTGTTTACTTGAGATGCATGTTAAAATACGAGTTGCCTGTATGTGAATAAGAAATTGAACTGTGAAACCACAAGTTGCATGTATATGATTGAGAATTGAATTGTGAAAATACAAGCTGCCTGAATATGGATGAGGAATGAGTTATGAACCATGAGATCTGAATACTGATAAATGGAATGAATACAGTGCGTGAACCCTATGGGGAATTAGGAGAACTCCTGGATATGGAAAGGAATTCCATGTGTAGACAGGAAGTGAGCTGGCCCTGATGAGTGGCTACTCATCATAGCTAAAAGGCCGAAATTAAGCTAGACACTAAGCAAAACAATATCAAATTAACACATAAAAAGGGTTAAGTGTGGGAATTAAAGAAAAGACCTAAAACTTTTAATGTGTGTTAAAACCTCCTAATTAGGTCACAAAAATGAGATATTCTGAAAACTAAAGAACAAATGATGATCCATGCATCAATTGAACATATAAACAAGTTTGAAAAGATAAATCAGAAGTAAAATCAATGTCTTAAATGTTCAATTAAGCACATGTAAAAATTTGAAAGCAATTGGACATCATTTAGGCTTAGAAATAAATAGATTACAATTAGGTCCTTCATGCATTACATTTCTACCCTTCAAAACTCCTTCTTGGACCTTTTTGCAAGCCGCATGGACCCTTCTGTATGACTGCAAGGCCCTTCCAGTTATAGTTCTTCTCACTTTTGGACCTGCACGCTATTCTTCTACCCCTTCGTTCAAGGGTCTTCCTGCAAGTTTTCCCTCATTTCAGAGAGAAGCCTGTGTTCTTCACGCGCACTGTAGCACACGAAGAACATAGCCATTCTCGACCGTCCATCGCACTTTTGATCTCGATCTGCGGCTGGAATCAAATGGAACCTTCGCGCGATTCGGTGCGTGCGTTCACCTCTCTTCCCAGATCTCATCTGACGGTCAGATCTCTCTCTTGACTCGCCGCGCGCTCTACCCATCTCATCCTCACCGCCGGCCTAATTTTGATTAACCTCACCCTTGCGGTGATCTCAATCACTGAGCTGCTACTTAAGCACCTCAGTGGTGTCGCGCGCAAAGGATCGCTCCCTCCTACATCTCTTAGCGATCAATTCTTCCACTCCAGTCTCTCCTCCTCACCTAGACCCTGATTCCACAGCCACCGGCTGTGGAATCATCGCCTGCTCTCGACCCTCCTCGTCGCTAAGGACCTCGTAGCACCTGAGGACGACCCTGGAGTCTCACTAGCAGACTCTTCCCTCCCTGGAGTCACCCTCCTCCTTTCTTCCTCCTTAGCCGCCGGCTAAGGACCCATAGGTCCCATTCTTCCTTTTAGTTTAGTTTTTAATTCTGCACAAGTAGTGTTAGATTTAGTTTGCAGTAGTTTAGAATAGATTTAGTTTTAATTGTTAGTGTTTAATGTTAGCTGTGGTTAGATTAGTCTTAGGAGTAGAATTAGTATTAGATCCCCTCCCTCACCTCCTCTGATCAGTCCAGATCAGAGGGGAAGAATCATCTGTTCATTGTTCAATTTATCTCCCTCTTCATGTTTTGTTTTTCCATCATCCAAATTCTGATTCTTGTTTTTTCCTTTTTAACGACGAATTTTTCATCAATCACCCACACATCCTGACCCAATTTCAGATCTGATGGCGCACTGCCTCAGATCTGAAAGTGGCGTCACAAGCACCATTTGGGGCTTCTCACTCACTCCATTTGTTTCACAAAAGCCCCTCTGTTTTAAATGGATTGCCTCAGTTTGTCAGAGCACTTTTGATTTGGATTTTAAAGGATTTTTACTCTCTGAAATGTTTTGACAGATCTGACAAATTGAAGGGATTTTTGGTTTTCATTGTGGGCAAGGATTCTGAGAAGTTCTCTGGTGACAGAGAACCAATCAGAAGAGCCTTTCATGATTCTGTTTATACTTTGTTTTGAATGCATTCGCCATCTCCCATGAATTTTCCTTAATGCATTCTTAAGTTTTGTTTGCTATTTCAGAACTGCCATGCACTATTTGTGTTGATGATCATTTCTGTATGGTGATTCTCTAACCTAAGGAGTTTTCCATACTCCTTAAGGTTGCAAGAAACTGGGATTGTGTTTCTTTGGTTTTAATTGATCGAGCTAAGTCTTCCTTCATGCTGTCAATGGCATTAGGAAGACTAACTCAATGCCATTTGAGTTTTGATCTGAAAGGATGCTTCTGATAAGGTTTTTCCTAATGAGTATTTGAGCTGAATTTACATGAGATTTTCGTGAGATTTAAACCCCTTTCAGATTTGGATTTCATCTCTTCAATGTTTAGTTTGTTTTGAATTTAATCTTGTTCCCAGTTATACAGCAACATGCTGCAACTTGCAGCTACATTTCCCTCCATCTCCAAATTCTCTTCTCCTCCAAATTCCCCTTTCATCTGTGAATTTTTTGTTCCCCTTTCTCCAAGTGGACTAACTGCAGCAGCAGTTAGCCATTTGACAGTGGCTTAAGCCACTGCTGCTGCTACAAAAACTCACCCTGAACAGCAACTAAAACCAACACTAAAACAGCACATTCTTCTCTTCTCCATCTCCTCTGACAGTAGCTGCGGCTGCTGTCTAAACTCAAATAAAAACTCAATCAACTCTAATTCCCTAACTTTATACAAAAGCCTAATGGCATAGACTTATTTTAAAACTGTAAATATACCTATCCATAGTATTATAACTATAACTATAGCATATCAGTTAGATTCATAGTTATACTGTAAATATGTATAAAACCTGTACAGAAATTCGTATACATATGTAATCTATGTAAAAATATGTATATATACTAATCTAGTATGTATGTATTTACTGATTTATGTATATATGTATGTACAGATTTATATTTACTTATTTAGTAGCTAAGTTAATAAGTTAGAGCAATAATAAAGTAAATAAATCTATAAACTTGGGAATATATATATATATATTAAGTAATTTAAGTTAGTCAAAGTATAATTATACCTAGTATAACTTACTGTAACTTAGTTTTAATTTTAAACACCCAGAACTGCTATTTTAGCCTAAATAAAACATAAATAAATTCATAAAAATACAATAAAAATATGTATTAAATACTTAAGTATGTAATTTAAAACTGTTTAAGGTCAATTAGACCATTTATTAATTATTTTATAAGTAATTAACTATTTAATCACTTAAATAAACCTGTATAATCGGCCTAGTTTAGCGAATTTATTTGTATAGTAAATATATTTAAAATTCAAAATTAATTAATCAATTATGTAGTATTATGTAAATATTTTATTTATCATATTTTATTTTATTTTTTTTAATAATTTATGGCCCCCAAATCGAGGGCCAAAAACGCGCACAGACGCAGCTGCGTCTGATTTCCAGCGCACGATGTGGCGCTGGAATAGCGCCACATCGTGTGCTGCAAACCAAACGCAGCCATATAAATATAATTTATGCTATAGTTGAAGCAGTCGTCACGGCGCCGGGCGCCCGAAACACGATCCCTTGTCCGATTACCCGATTTGTGCTGAACTCTGATGTGTGATGATATTGAATATGTGATGTATGTGTGAGGCCGGAGGCCCGAGCGTGCGAGTATTGTCTGGCGTTGGGCTGAGGCCCCTGCGCTGATACGAAAACGTAATTAAGGCACCTAATCTGAGATTAGGGCGCGCTTAGTAGAGGTCTGGTCCCACCCGAAGGGTGTTGTGTATCCCTCGAAAAGCGCGCCCGCTAATTAAGCAAATTTTACACTAAGGACTCTCCACCGCAGCCTCTGAAATACCACACAGAAGAAATTGAAAGGACAGACGACTTAAGAGAAGGAACACACGAACAGAAAGACTTACTGTACATACAGCAGTAGAATAAGAAATATACACATACGTATAAGTAAACCCACATAATTACTAACAGAATAAAACGACACTATAAATGTCGCTAAAGACCTCAGTTTGCTTCTTTAGGTTGTATATAGTGTTTTCTGAGATTTAGCGACGTTTATATCTGTCACTAAAACTAATATATATGTCACTATAAATAAATGACTAGTAAGTTAAGTTTTTACACTATGGTATCCTAATGTAGTATGAACTAACATATTAGTGTTAATAGTATAACTTGTAAATACATAGTTTAGAGTATAATAATAGATTGTTTGATGCTTGTTCATAGTTAGTATTTTTTTGCAAGCACTTCTTAGTAACTAGGTAAATAAAACATTCATTCATTCTTTAAATGTAAAGTTTCTTTTTGAATAAGAAGACAATTTTGGAGATAATCAAAGAGTGACCGAATTAAATTCAATAAATTGACTCCCAGAGAACGACCTGGAACAAAACCAGTAAAAATTAGATAAATAAGCAAATGATAATAATGGTTGTAATGACTGGTACTCACCCATACTCACCACTATACGACATCCTTAATGTTATATTATACACCCTATACTACAACGACATGATCATAACAATAATCATTATAATTATTCAATTGTCACCAACAAACAGGCCCTTGTGTACGTGGTACCAAGGAGCACAGTGGTTCTTTTAGTGTGGAGCGGAGCTAGCCTCCCTTGGGTTGGGACCTTTGGTTAGGATTGACCACTCTATACCGACTCCTGTTGGCCCTTGCATATGTGGTACCGAGGCGTGCTACTAGTGTAGGGAGGGAGCTAGCCACCCCACGAGCCCCTCTTACTGCACACATTGCATCTATACTAAAGAGGGCACACGACCTTCCCGTGAAATGCAGAGACGTCTGAATGCTAATTTGCAAGAGGTCATGAAAAAGGAGATCATTAAGTGGTTAGATGCTGGGATCATCTATCCGATCTCCGACAGTCGGTGGGTGAGTCTAATCCAAGCTGTGCCTAAGAAGGCAGGACTCACCGTGATCACAACTGAGACCGAAGAAATCATACCGACCTGTGTAGCAAATTCATGGAGAGTTTGCATTGATTACAGAAGACTCAATACCCCCACAAAGAAGGATCATTTCCCACTACCGTTTATTGATCAGATCCTCGAAAAACTAGCAAAAAATAGATTCTTTTGCTTTTTGGATGGGCACTCCGGCTATAACTAGGTGGCAAACCATCCTGAGGACCAAGAGAAGACCACTTTCACCTACCCCTTTAGAACATACGCATTCCGAAAAATGCCTTTCGGTCTCTGCAATGCACCCGCTACTTTTCAGCGGTGCATGCTTGCCATATTCTCAAATATGGTCGGTGAATATCTGGAAGTCTTCATGGATGACTTCTCAGTTTTTGGCGAATCATTTGACGATTGCCTCCTGCACTTGGTCCAAATCCTCAAGCGGTGCCTTGACGTGAATCTAGTTCTTTCCTGGGAAAGGAGCCACTTCATGATTCCTGAGGGAATTATCCTGGGACATCTCATCTCCGAAAAAGGAATCCAGGTTGATTGAGCCAAGGTAAATCTGATTTCCAAACTCCCTATGCCTAGCTTGGTCAAAGACATCCAATCCTTCTTGGGGCACATCGATTTTTACTGTCGATTCATTCCAGACTTCTCGAAAATCGTGTGCCCCCTGAGTAATCTACTATCTAAGGATGTCCCTTTTGAAATCTCCAAGGAGTGCACTCAAGCATTTGAGATCCTGTGTGATTGAGTTACCTAAGCTATGATCCTAAAGTCCCCTGATTGGTCTCAACCCTTTGAGATCATGTGTGATGCATCTGATTACGCTGTAGGTGCGGTACTTGGGCAGAAAATTGACAGGAAACCCGTGGTCATCTACTACGCTAGTAAGACACTTGACGAGGCTCAGCGTAACTACACAGTTACTGAGAAAGAGCTGCTAGCCGTAGTATTTGCCCTGGAAAAGTTCAGATCATATCTTCTGGGTTCTCGTGTTATCATTTACTCTGATCACACTACCGTGAGGCACCTCCTTGCGAAGAAGGACGCGAAACCTTAACTAATCCGCTAGATCTTACTGTTGCAAGAGTTTGACCTTGAGATTTGTGACAAAGCGGGAAAGTAGAATGTGATAGCTAATCACTTGTCTCGCCTTTCTTCTGACAGTATTGACCCTTCCGGACCCATTAGGAATATTTTCCCGATGAGCACCTCCTAGCTATCAGTACAGGCCTTCCATGGTTTGCTGATCTAGTAAACTACCTGGCATCACATCAGACCCCGTCGATTGGCCCGAAGGCCAAGAAAGACAAATTACTTTCTGATGCCAAGTACTACTTTTGGGAAGACTTGTATCTCTTTCGCATTGGTGCTGATCAAATCGTCCGACGATGTATCCCAGAAGCGGAAATTCAGGACATCTTGTCCTTTTGCCATGACCAAGCATGCGGTGGACTCTTCTTTGGTCATTAAATCGCAGCAAAAGTCCTCCAGTGCAGCTTCTATTGGCCTACAATTTTCAAAGACGCATACAATCACTATAAGGCATGCACTCGTTGCCAGATCTTGGGCAACATGAGCCACCGTGATATGATGCCCTTACAACCAATTCTCATATGCGAAATCTTTGATGTTTGGGGGATTGATTTTATGGGACCCTTCCCTATTTCGGACATCTGCAAGTACATTTTGCTCGCTGTTGACTACGTGTCCAAATGGGTCGAAGCCATTCCAACTTGAACCAACGATCATAAGCTAGTTATCAAGTTCATTCATCAAAACATCTTTTCTTGGTTCGGGATTCCACGTGCCATAATCTCTGATGGAGGGACCTATTTCATGAATGCTCAGTTCATATCACTGATGACCAAATACGAGGTGTCACAGTGAATCTCTACTTATCACCCCCAAACTAATGGTCTAGCTGAGCTATCGAATCGGGAGATCAAGAAAATCCTCCAGGTCACTGTTCGACCTGACAAAAAAGGCTGGTCATCCCAACTTATGGAAGCTTTGTGGGTTTATAGGACCACCCACAAAACCCAATTAGGCATGTCTCCCTTCAGATTGGTGTACGGGAAGGCATGTCACCTCCCCGTCGAATTGGAGCACAAAGCCTATTGGGCAGTACGGAACTGTAATCTCGATCTTCCTAAAGCAGGAACCCACAGAAAGCTTCAAATAAGCGAGATCGATGAATTACGTCACGACGCGTATGAGAACTCATGAATTTACAAAGAGCAGGTTAAGGCCTTTCACGACAAGCACATATCCAGAAGATCTTTTTCCCTGGTCAAAAAGTCCTACTCTTTGATGCTAAACTCAAACTGTTTCCAGGAAAACTCAGATCAAAATGGATTGGACCTTACCTTGTCCGACAAATCTTTGGAAATGGAGCCGTTGAAATCAGTCAACTCAGCCACAATTCAGAACCTTTTGTCGTGAACGGCCAGAGACTCAAACTGTTCATTGAACTTACCAATACAAACTTGGCTGAGACATCTTTTACCCTCCATTCTCCTTGAGCTCATTGCGCCCGACCGATGGCATAAAACTCAACGCTTAACGGGAGGCAACCTATTATTTTGAGAAACCCGAAACCTTTCTTGACACATCCTATGCTGAACTCATATTACACTTTAGGGTTCATCCATTAGAATAGTCGACTCCACCTCTAGTACCCGTACCCAATCTTGAAATCGTCCTCAACAGTCATCCCGACCCATTCACCCACCCAACACCTGTTCTAATGAATGATCTAAGCTGAACTCGAACCCACCTAATTTACAATGAGGACATTGCAAATCGTAGGCATGGGGGGGTATTAAAGTGCAAAATGCTGTGAAAATCCCTTCACAAGAAAGTGTTTCATCAAAAAAATCACATATCCCAAAAATACCAAAAAAAAAAAATTTCTTCAAAAAGAACAAAAATATGGGAGGAAAGAAAATTTTGATGGCATATTAGACTTTGAGGAGAAAAAGGGGAGTTCAAAATGCCAAAAAGAAGCACAATTTGAAAAGAAAAAGAAATAGTCATTAGTGAAATATTAAGGAATTAACTTATTTCTAGACAATATCAAAAGAAAGAAAGGCAAATAGTGCTATTGAAACAAAGAAGAGATTAGTAAGAATGCTGATTTTAGGCCTTTTGGGCTATAATCCTAGGCTTAAAAATTCAAGTACCCACTAAGATCTGGATAGTCCTCAAGAGGTTGGGGAAAATGCGAAGCTTAAGTATTAGGTTTAAGGCCTAGGGATTATTCGGCCTCGTTAACTGACCTCAGGTTTGCTGGACTAGATAACCTAAGCACCCCAATCCACACACAGTCTGGTTCAGTGCGCATAAATATCAAAATCACGCAAATGCGTTTAACTTGTTCTAAAAGAGTCACCTAAATTAGGAGCTGCTGATCAACACAAGTTGATTTGGATGAGTTCTCGGCGTCGAGAGGCAGGAAATTCCCCTCGAAGATGTGTAATAACATATCGTCTCCTCGGTGCTCATCTCCTAGGATATCTACATATCCTACTGGGGGCATGTAATCACCCTGTGTTGGTTCAGATGCCATGGGCGGCATTATCCTGGAATGTCAACTGTCAGGGTCTGGATTTAGCTACAAAATGCCATGGGCGGGATTATCTCAAAATCTCGAAAGCCAGGGTTCTGGGGGTTGCCATGGGTGGTGCTATCTCAAAGCATCGATTGCCAGGGACCTTGCGAGTATTGATGATGGGGACTAGGAATCCGATACAGACTATATTGCAAAGCCAATCTGAAGCTAGAAATAAAAAGAAAAGAGAGAGAAAACTCTCCAAGAATAAAGAAAAATTCGTCTCTCTCTCTCTGACAAAAATGCACTGCAAACTGAACCAAGGATAAAACATGTTACAATCATGGGTGCTTTAACCACGGAGTTCAATAAACCTTAGGTCAGTTCCTGTGGGCCTCAAAAACCTTCGTGACGGACTGAGGCTAGAGCTGGTCAGGTCCAGATCTTGGTTGGTACTTGAGTACCTCTAGGCCTACTATCGGCATTCTAACCTAATCTACAAAAGGAAGCACATAGTAAAGTTTTTAAGCATCAAAGGATTTTTTGGTCTAGAATGAAAGTTAACACCTTGAAATTTTGCTAAGGGACTAGCAAAAGCTAGGCATGGGGTATGATGGGAACACCATCATGAACCATAACTAGCTCATTGAGACCCAATTAAGTCAATAAATGCTCCTACATAACTACCAGAGAACCATAACTCACTATATAACCATTCTGAGTGAAAAATAAGAAACTAGGGTTAAAACTGTAATTTTACCAGCTTATCATGAATGCAGTACAGCCATGGGTTTTCTCAAGGGCTAAATAAAGGTCAAATGATCTTAATAGGATAACAAGTGGGTTAGATTAGATAGAAAAGGGTTTGCATATGTTTTGAGAATTAAATGACTTTTGAAATCTTAAAAACAGACCCACTTAATTAACCAAAGTTATGGTAAGAATAAAATTCACCTAAACCCTCTAAAAATAATATAAAAATATTTTCTACAGTTTAGTGCCTTCAATTTGACCATCAGAACCCATCTTGACCCAAAAATGGAGTCTCGGACAGATATTTACCCTAATTTAGATTTTTGCATAAATTACCCAGTCAAACATGGTCAAAACTAAAATCCAACTTCACCATTGGATTTCTTAGGTCCAAATTAGGTTTGTACCGAAATTTGGACCCAAGGAGAACTTATCTTGACCAAGTTTGCAAAATGGTCCTGTCTGATTACATTTATACTCACAACTTTCAAAAATCCTTGCATTCAGACCCCTAACTTATTCATCGTATTCACAATTAGGTCCCTCCAACATTATCGCGGAGGAAACCTACTCCGACAGCCTTTGACCGGAGATTTCTCCTTGATTGCTTGGAGAATCCCTCCCAAAATTGGAAGGGAAACTCCTTGAGAAATCCTCTCCAATCTGAACCCACCCTTGTGCACCGAATCTTTCCTAATCTCTTATGTGAACGCATGAGAGATTTGGTTCTCAAGAATTACCCAAATCTGGCGACCATCCAAGCCTAGGAAGCTTTCTTCCCAAGCTCTAACCGCCCCCTAGAATCCTTTATAAGGACCCTTAGAGCTCGCTAATCTCCTCAAGCTTGAAATTCGACCGAAAGTCCCCTTCTTCCTCTCTTCTCTTCGGCTACAATTCTTCGCAAGCTCCGACGGTCTCTCTCTGACTCGTCTCGTCGTCTGACCACAAAACCAGTGGTGGATTCATCGTCCTAACCGTCCTTCGCGTCGTGCAATACCAGCCGTTGTCGTCCCTTCCCTGTCTTTGTTGTAGTCTCTCCCTACAGAGGTTCATCTTCCCCACATCCGGCAACCACACTGGCATGGGAATCCCTTCACCTTTTCATCCTTAGAATAGATTCTTAGGTTCCTCATCTCCCCTACTTTCTTCGCCTCTCTTTATTTTCCAAATTCGACCACTGACGACCCTTCGCAACTCCATCTCCTCCATTTCTAGCCATCCTCTCCGATGAGACCATCCCACCTCCATAGACCACCAAACCCCTCGCCGACAATCCCACGACCACCACCTCACCTCTTCGCTCATTTCCCCTCTCTTTATTCACCTCTCCACTCACTCACATGCACCCTTGAACACACCCACTCTCACGCACGCAGTTCGACCTCACCACGCACTCACAAAACTCCACACGCCACACAAACACCCCCATCACGTTCGCCGTGCTCCGACGACCCTCCCTGAGTGTTTTGACGTGGCTGAAAGGTTGTTTTGTTGATTTCAGGAACTCGCCCTGTCTGCCACTGATGAGCAAGCTTCAAGCTTGCTTGAAGCTCGCTCCAGGCACTTCGGTCCCAGGTTAAAGCCCCAGGTTGCGCGGAAGTGTCTCGTGCACAAGTCCAGGTCCTCAATTGAAGACGTGAGCCTTGTGAATTGAGGCAATTGAAGGGAGACCCCCTGCTGTAGACACGCGAAGGAGGGGAGCGCAGATAGTCCCACATAGGAAAGTGTTGAAGCCGTGCACCCGCATAAATTGATTTTGTGCTGGTAGTTGTTCACCTTAGTTCACAGGGTGAAGTCCCTCTCACCCGCTCACCTAGCCTCATCCGCGACACGTACCCGCGAACCTAGTCAACCCGATAACTCGACCTGCACTCCTCGCTCACCACCACACGCTGGTGAGCCTGGACCCAGGTACACGCCTGAACCCGATAACCCGAATACCCGTGGCTCTGGGAGAGCGGATCCTAAGAAAGAAAGAGAGAAGAGAGTTGCGCGAGTAGGGGGAGGGTTTTGATACAAGGAACTTCGGCTGACACTTAGCCAGATTGAGAGGAGGAAAGCCAGAGAAGGAAGAAAAGAAGAAGAGGAGGATCGCAGAGCTAAAGGCAGAAGAAGAAGAAGAAGAAGAATAAGTGAAGGCCTGAGCAGAAGCTGTAGAAGAAAGGAAGAATCAGAGAAAGAAAGAGTAGTAGAAGAAGAAGAAGCAGCACAAATCAGACGACAGAATTAGCTTTTATTTCATACACATACATTGAGTTCCTTAGCTATTATTGTAAGGAGTATATGGTGATTTAAACCATCATTTTACTCCCATCTTTTTGGCACATTGATACCAGATATTATTGCAACTTCTTTTAGTTTGAATTGTGATATTGATTTCTAAATCCCATATTGCTTCCTGTGCTCGACCTCGGAACCTTTTTCGAGTAATAAAAATTGTATTTATTTTCAAAGCGATTTCGACTATATTACAATGCTTCATTTTAAACTTGATTTCGCCGCGTAAACACTAGTTCACCCCTAAGTTGGCACCAACCCTAGCCACCTTTTCACCCCTCACCTCCTTCCAAGAGACACCTATTTTGGCACCAACTAACCTTCTAGAACCCCCTCCTTTTGGCACCAAAATGACCTCCCATCTACACCCTACACCTACCCCTTCCAAGTCCTATCCACCCTACACCTCACCCTCCTTCTAGAAGCCTTCAAGTTGGCACCAACCCATGGCACCCTTCCATGGTTGGCATCACTTTTAGGTGCCCCTTGGCTAGCCCTAACTACCCCCCTTAGCACCCCTTAGGTGGCGCCACTTAACCCTAGCCCTAGGATTAACTTAGCCACCCATAACCACCACCAAATGCCATCCTAGCCCTCCACCTATTCATGCCAACCCTACCCCCATCCCACTCTATAAAAACCCATCACCTACCACCATTTTCATCATCCTCCCATTAGTATAATTTCCACCTTACTTCCACTTAAACCCATGACCAAGAAGAAGGGATAGAGAGGAAGATTAAGGGGGTACATCACCTGCCTCCTTGGTGCCTTCCTCTCCCCATTCCTTCCCCTTGTGCCACGCCAAGAAGGAGGAGGATCTTCACCACTAGAAGGATGGCTAGGCAAGGAGAAGAAAGGGTGGTGCACGCTATTACGATCCAATTCTCGGATTCCTACAGGACCCGAGACCGGCTCGCCTTGACTAATCCCAAAACCTAGTCGTCCAACAAGAAATAGCCAAAAGTAGAAAAATAAACCACATTCACACATGCAATAT
The DNA here is from genome assembly GCA_037157565.1 of Thalassia testudinum. Taxonomy (NCBI): domain Eukaryota; kingdom Viridiplantae; phylum Streptophyta; class Magnoliopsida; order Alismatales; family Hydrocharitaceae; genus Thalassia; species Thalassia testudinum. The sequence goes on along the minus strand of JAZHRO010000026.1, from coordinate 16,792,747 downwards.
AACTAAGTAGAAGAAAAGTACAAAATAGTATAGAAAGTAGAACAACTGTCTCAGTACATACCACCACAACAACAACAACAGAAGGCGGAAAGGAAACAGAAGTAGCAGAAACAGTAAACTAAGTATCCATTACTTACTACAACAGTAGAGAAAAAAAAGAAAGTGCTGAAGAACGACTACAGCTGGGCTCGGTTGGACCCAACACCCTCTGCAGCCAGAAACTCGGGCTGCTCAACTCCTAGTCTTGAACAGTGTTATGAAAAGAAAGAGTCAGCGAACGCTGAGTAGAGTGGTGTTTGTATTATTTAAGTACAAGTGTAGTAAAAACAACAACGTATTTATTTCTCATTTCTCTTTATCTCATTTATGTGTTTCTATTTCATTTATTTCTCAAAGTATCCAGATATTTCTTGATCTTGCATGTTCCTCGTGGCAACGATCTTGATTGCAATCTTTTTCGTAGAGTAGAAGGTACACATGGTGCTCTCCTGGCTGGGAGAGTCCCCCGTGGTAGTCCTACACCCAGTCAACCACCTCGAGGTCACTTCAAGACATAGCGATGACTACGGCACGCTGATAACACCACGCAAGGGGGTAATAATTAGGTTGAATATGGCCCATCTTTAGAATAAAAGGCACAACATAAAGTAGAATAGGAGCATTGCATGCATCAAGTACCAAGATTGCTTATAAACTGCATTAATGGCTGATGAGTGGCTACTCATCATAGCTAAAAGGCCGAAATTAAGCTAGACACTAAGCAAAATAATATCAAATTAACATATAAAAAGGGTTAAGTGTGGGAATTAAAGAAAAGACCTAAAACTTTTAATGTGTGTTAAAACCTCCTAATTAGGTCACAAAAATGAGATATTCTGAAAACTAAAGGACAAATGATGATCCATGCATCAATTGAACACATAAACAAGTTTGAAAAGATAAATCAGAAGTAAAATCAATGTCTTAAATGTTCAATTAAGCACATGTAAAAATTTGAAAGCAATTGGACATCATTTAGGCTTAGAAATAAATAGATTACAATTAGGTCCTTCATGCATTACATTTCTACCCTTCAAAACTCCTTCTTGGACCTTTTTGCAAGCCGCAGGGACCCTTCTGTATGACTGCAAGGCCCTTCCAGTTATAGTCCTTTTCACTTTTGGACCTGCACGCTATTCTTCTACCCCTTCGTTCAAGGGTCTTCCTGCAAGTTTTCCCTCATTTCAGAGAGAAGCCTGTGTTCTTCACGCGCACTGTAGCACGTGAAGAACACAGCCATTCTCGACCGTCCATCGCACTTTTTATCTCGATCTGCGGCTGGAATCAAATGGAACCTTCGCGCGATTCGGTGCATGCGTTCACCTCTCTTCCCAGATCTCATCTGACGGTCAGATCTCTCTCTTGACTCGTCGCGTGCTCTACCCATTTCATCCTCACCGCCGGCTTAATTTTGGTTAACCTCACCCTTGTGATGATTCCAATCACTGAGCTGCTACTTAAGCACCTCAGTGGTGTCGCGCGCAAAGGATCGCTCCCTCCTACATCTCTTAGCGATCATTTCGTCCACTCCAGTCTCTCCTCCTCATCTAGACCCTGATTTCACAGCCACCGGCTGTGGAATCATCGCCTGCTCTCGACCCTCCTCGTCGCTAAGGACCTCGTAGCACCTGAGGACGACCCTGGAGTCTCACTAGCAGACTCTTCCCTCCGCTGGAGTCACCCTCCTCCTTTCTTCCTCCTTAGCCGCCGGCTAAGGACCCATAGGTCCCATTCTTCCTTTTAGTTTAGGTTTTTAATTCTGCACAAGTAGTGTTAGATTTAGTTTGCAGTAGTTTAGAATAGATTTAGTTTTAATTGTTAGTGTTTAATGTTAGCTGTAGTTAGATTAGTCTTAGGAGTAGAATTAGTATTAGATCCCCTCCCTCACCTCCTCTGATCAGTCCAGATCAGAGGGGAAGAATCATCTGTTCATTGTTCAATTTATCACCCTCTTCATGTTTGTTTTTCCATCATCCAAATTCTGATTCTTGTTTTTCCTTTTAACGACGAATTTTTCATCAATCACCCACACATCCTGACCCAATTTCAGATCTGATGGCGCACTGCCTCAGATCTGAAAGTGGCATCACAAGCACCATTTGGGGCTTCTCACTCACTCCATTTGTTTCAAAAAAGCTCCTCTGTTTTAAATGGATTGCCTCAGTTTGTCAGAGCACTTTTGATTTGGATTTTAAAGGATTTTTACTCTGAAATGTTTTGACAGATCTGACAAATTGAAGGGATTTTTGGTTTTCATTGTGGGCAAGGACTCTGAGAAGTTCTCTGGTGACAGAGAACCAATCAGAAGAGCCTTTCATGATTCTGTTTATACTTTGTTTTGAATGCATTCGCCAGCTTCCATTAAATTTCCTTAATGCATTCTTAGTCTCTTTTTGCTATTTCAGAGCTGCCATACACTATTTGTGTTGATGATCATTTCTGTATGGTGATTCTCTAACCTAGGGAGTTTTCCATACTCCTTAAGGTTGCAAGAAACTAGGATTGTATGTTGTTGGTTTTAATTGATTGAGCTAAGTCTTCCTTCATGCTGTCTATGGCATTAGGAAGACTAACTCAATGCCATTTGAGTTTTGATCTGAAAGGATGCTTCTGATAGGGTTTTTCCTAATGAGTGTTTGAGCTGAATTTACATGAGATTTTCGTGAGATTTAAACCCTTATCAGATTTGGATTTCAACTCTCAAAATTTTTAGTTTGTTTTGAATTTTCTCTTATTCCCAGTTATACAGTAACATGCTGCAACTTGCAGCTACATTTCCCTCCATCTCCAAATTCTCTTCTCCTCCAAATTCCCCTTTCATCTGTGAATTCTTTTTGTTCCCCTTTCTCTAAGTGGACTAACTGCAGCAGCAGTTAGCCACTTGACAGTGGCTTAAGCCACTGCCACTGTAAACAACACATACTAAATACATTCTTCTTCTCTCCATCTCCTCTGACAGTAGCTGCGGCTGCTGTCTAAACTCAAATAAAAACTCAATCAACTCTAATTTCCTAACTTCCTACTAAAACGTAATTGTACATACTTATTTTAAAACTGTAAATATACCTATCCATAGTATTATAACTATAACATATAGCCTAATTATGTAAGTAAGATACATAGTTATACTGTAAATATGTATAAAACCTATACATAAATCCATATACATATGTAATCTATGTAAATATATGTATATATACTAAACTATTATGTACGTATCTACTTAATTATGTGTATATATAGATACAGATTCCTATTTACATATTTAGTAGCTATATTATAGATTAACTTAGCTAAATTAATAATTTAGAGCTATAATTAAATTAAATACATCTATAAACTTAGGATAATATATATAGTAAGTAATTTAAGCTAATTAAAGTGTATTTATACCTAGTACAGCTTACTGTAACTTAGTTTTAATTATAAACTACACAGAATTGCTATTTTAGCCTAAATAAAACATAAATAAATTCGTAAAAATACAATAAAAATATGTATTAAATACTTAAGTATGTAAATTAAAACTGTTTAAATTAGACCATTTACTAATTATTTTATAAGTAATTAACTATTTAATCACCTAAATCAACCTGTATAATCAGCCTAGTTTAGCGAATTTATTTGTATAGTAAAAATATTTAAAATTCAAAATTAATTAATCAATTATGTAGTATTACGTAAATATTTTATTTACCATATTTTATTTTATTTTTTTTAATAATTTATGGCCCCCAAATCGAGGGCCAGAAACGCGCACAGACGCAGCTACGTTTGATTTCCAGCGCACGATGTGGCGCTGGAATAGCGCCACATCGTGTGCTGCAAACCAAACGCAGCCATATAAATATAATTTATGCTATAGGCTCAGTAGTCGTCACGGGCGGAGGGCGCCCGAAACACTGCCTATTATGTCCGGTCCGATTACCCAATGTGTGCTGAACTTTGATATGTCTGTGGGGCCAGGGGCCCGAGAGTGTGCGAGCTTGAAGGCGTTGGGCTGAGGCCTGACGCTGAGATTGAAAACGTAACTGAGAAACCTAATCTGAGATTAGGGCGCGCTTAGTAGAGGTCTGGTCCCACCCGTAGGGTGCTGTGTATCCCTCGAAAAGCGCACCCGCTAATTAAACACATTTTACACTAAGGACGTTAGCCTAACCCCGTCTCCACCGTAGCCTCTGAAATACCTCAAGAGACAAGAGTTAAACACAGAAGAAAATGAAAGGACAGACGACTTAAGAGAAGGAACACAAGAGATAACAAGAACAGAAAGACTTACTGTACATACAGCAGTAGAATAAGTAATATACATACGTATAAGTAAACCCACATAATTACTAACAGAATAAAACGACACTATAAACGTCGCTAAAGACCTCAGTTTGCTTCTTTAGGTTGTATATAGTGTTTTCTGAGATTTAGCGACGTTTATATCTGTCACTAAAACTGCTATATATGTCACTATAAATAAAAGACTAGTAAGTTAAGTTTTTACACTATGGTATCTGGTAGCGACCTTCCTCTATAGTTTTATTATTTCGTCGTAGTATAGTATAGAGAGAGGTGATTACCAGTTTAATACAATTTGTTACTCGGAAAATAAAAGACCTCCCGAGGTCGAACTCAGGGAGCAAACTGTATTCTAGAGATACAAATTCCTATTACAAAAATAAAGAGAGAGAGAGAGAATTTGTTGGCTTTTCTTCTTTTCTCTTTGCTTCTCCTCTTCTTCCTTCTCAGATCTTCTGCTCTCTTCCTTTGTTCTTCTTCTTTATCTGCAGTGGTGATGTTCTTCTTCTTTTTTCTTTCTTCAGATCTTCTGCTCTTCTTCTTCTTTCAGTTCTTCCCTTGGCCTTTCTGTGTTCTCCTCTGCCTCGCCTTCCTTCTCCTTCTTTGCCTTCAGGACGTCGTTTGATGTTCCAATCAGACGACTTAAACCGCCGCTGCTACAGTGCCGCTCGGTGATCCTCCTTCCTTCAGCCTTCGTCTTCTTCCACGGTTCTTCTTCACCTGTGCCTGCACACTTACACAGCTTGATCAGAGGGGCAAAACCTATCTCTACCCTCCCCCGCGTCTCTCTCTCACAGAAACCGCTCTTAGGATAGCTCTCCCAGAGCTGCCGGGTTGCCGGGTACGGGTCGCGCCCGGGTCCAGGCCCACCGGCGTGCGTGGTGGGCGAGGAGTGCAGGTCAGTCTAAGTCGGGTCGGGCCAGGTCCGCGGGGCGTGAGCGCGGATGAGACCGGGTAACCGGGCGGGTGAAGGGGACCTCACCCCGTGTGCTGAGGCAATAAGCCTCCAGCACTTCTTCGCTTTATACCGCTCCGCTCCTTCAGAGCCTTCCGAGGTGGGACTAAATGTCCCACCCGAATTTCGCGCCTGCGCGGAGGAAGCAGCTGGTAATCGCAGCTTTACGTGAGGCCTTCGCGTGAGGGATTCGCCTCAACTGCAGCCTAATGCTTTGCCGAAATGCCCCCGCATAGCCTGGGAGCGTGACCTGGGCGCGGCGCACCTGGGGCAGCAGGTGAAGAAGCTGCTTCGCTTCAACAATGGCGGCGACGAGCGCAGGTACCTGCCCACAGAAAAATGGCCTCTCGGCCCAATCAGAAATGCGGAGGACCTTCGCCGTGGCACGGCGAAGGTGGTCGGGGGGTGTGCAGGCGGCGGGGTGGAGCCCAAGAGCTGCCCTAGGTCGGACTGTGGGTCGGGAGATGGGTTTGTTCGGTGGAGTTGCAGAGGGTGATTTGGGGGAAGTGGAAGGGCGGAGGTTGATCAGGGTGAGGAGGCGGAGGTTCTGCGGTGGTCGGCGAGCCGTGTGGGTTGCTGGAGTGATGGGAGCGGCTCGCCGGAGGATGGCCGGAGGCGGAGAAGGTGAGGGTGATTGGTCGGAATCGAGGGCGACAGTAAATGTTTAAAGTGAGGAAAAGGAAGAGGGGAGGAAGAGGAGGAGTTCTACCTACTTAGCAGGACGAGGAGGGGCCGGAGCGGGCGACAGTCGTATCGACTATCGCCGGAGAAGAAGATGCCCGGGGGAAGGGGCGGCGGCGAGCAGAGGGCCGGAGAGGCGCCAGCTGGGTGCGGCGTGGCGCTGGAAGAGCGAGGGAGAGCAACCCTGCAGCTGGTAGTGCAGCAGAGCGACGAGGAGGAAGAGGGGAGGCCGCCGGAGCTGGAGGGCTTCTTGTCGGAGTGGGAAGAGAGGAAGTGGGGGTCTTTCTCCGTCAGGACCGAGCTCCCTTGAACGGCGGAGCGACGGGGGGTATTTATAGGGGCTGAACCAGAGAGGAGGGCGGAGGGAGACAACGTGTATCCCTCGCCGGAGGACGCCGGAGTAAGGTTACCCATACCGTCCGTGTGTTCGCACGGCCAGTATGGTGGGTTGCAGCGACCAAGGGGTGTTCCTGTGACGGCTGACGACGCAGGGCACCCCCGGTTGACTTGCCAGACCCTCTCCCTCACCCTGCGCGGCGCCATGCTCCGTGCAAGGTCGCCGGAGCATGGTGCTGGCAGGTTTTGCAGGGAGGACCTGAACACAAAGAACGAAGGAGAGTTAGGGGCCAAAATGCGAGGGTTCAAAAGTTGAGGGCCAAAAAGTAAATAGATGAGGACCAAAATGTAAAGTTGGTCAAGAAGGTTTCTTCTTAGACTCAAGTTTTTATACATGACTAATTAGGACCTAAGGAATCTGATGGTGAATTTTATTTCTAGATTAAACCTTGTTTGACTGGTCAATTTACGCAAAAACCCAAATTAAGTTATTAATTGGGTATGGTTCTCAATGTAGGTCAAGATGGGTCCTAAGGTCAAATTGAAGGTTCTAAACCCTAGAGATTATTTTTCTATGAATTTTAGAGGGTTTATTCCATTTTTACTTTGCCTTGAACCTCGTGAATTGAAGTGGATTTGTTTTAGGGTTACAGATTATCATTTAGTTCCTTGGAATTGCTGTAACCCTTATCAGATCATCCCACTTTTCTTCTTATTTGGTTTGTTTGACCTATGTTTGGACCTGTATGCAGATTATACTGGTAAAATCGCATTTTTACCCCTTTTGACTTGTTTTCTCCTTAAACTCAGAATTCTCTGAGTTAAGCCTTTCCTTGAGTTATGTAGGAGCTTTTATCATTTGTATTAGGTCAAAATGAGCTAGTTATGGCTCATGATGAGGTTCTCATCAGTATCCTCATGTAGTATGAACTAACATATTAGTGTTAATAGTATAACTTGTAAATACATAGTTTAGAGTATAATAATAGATTGTTTGATGCTTGTTCATAGTTAGTATTTTTGCAAGCACTTCTTAGTAACTAGGTAAATAAAACATTCATTCATTCTTTAAGTGTAAAGTTTCTTTTTGAATAAGAAGACAATTTTGGAGATAATCAAAGAGTGACCGAATTAAATTCAATAAATTGCCTCCCAAAGAACGACCTGGAACAAAACCAGTAAAAATTAGATAAATAAGCAAATGATAATAATGGTTGTAATGGCTGGTACTCACCCATAATCACCACTATACGACATCCTTAAGGTTATATTATACACCCTATACTACAACGACATGATCATAACAATAATCATTCATCATCATACAACCATTGTGTTATATACACATTGTAGATCATCGGCGTCATTGTTATCATTGTCATTCACACATTACACACATTACACCATCAGCCATCATCAATGGCCATTTGTGCAAAGCATGTGTCAAAGCAGGCCCCAGATGAGCAATTGGACCACACAGATGGATTCAGAACGACGAACGGAGTCCAACGGACTCAAGATCGGCCAAATCTGACATCCGGAGCTCCCACAATGGGCCCAAGAAATTCTGACCGTTGATCTGGAGATCAACGACCCAGAAAGCGCCACGTCGCCCTGCCCCCACCACTCGCACGCCCTCAAGCCAGCCAAGGACGAATCTCGGCCGTTGATCTTCGATCGAACGGCCGAGATCCGTGCGCTCGCCCGCGGTCGTCGCGACAAAGCGCGGGCATGGCGCAACAGCTAGCGTGCACGCCCGCATCGCAGCGACGCGCGTTAGAATCATGCGGAGCGGAAATCAAGCGAGAGCAAAGGGCGCGGCAAAATTGGATCGCCCGATCAGCAGTGGGCGGCCAGGATCGCGCCACGCGACGTGATGACAGCTCCCGAGCACCCACGCACGCGCGCACGTCGGGCGGAAACGCGCGCGCACACGCGCGCCAGAGGCGCGATCTAAGCGCGGGCGCAGGAGGATCTCAGCCGTCCGATCTTTGATCGGATGGCTCTTGTTCAACGTCCACGGATCGCGCATGGAGAGAGAGCGGGGCAGGCAGCTGACCGGCAGCAGGAGAGCTTCACCGACGTATCTGGAAGCGATTTTAGCGACGTTCTGGATGTCGCTAAAGCACATTCTTCTTTTAGGAAGCCCTTAACTCTATTTAAACCCCCTTCTACCACCATTCAAGGCATCCTCTCCCACTTGCAACTACTCCACTCCTCTCCTAACTAGTTTTAGGCACTCTTGTAATCGCCAGAGACGACGAGCCGCCGACTGAGCCTCCTCCACTGCCGTGGCTGCCTCGTCGCTCTCCACTCTCTCTCTACCTCTCTCTCTCTCTCTTTTAAGCTTTCATTTACTTTTGTTGAAGCATGTATTTAATGTTGTAAACCATGAACTATGAATGCATTTTTAATGAAATTATTTTCCGTTTAGTCGCCATTTTAATTTCTGTTTAAAGTGCATGATCAAAACCAAGAGCTTTCTAACCCTAAACTCTCTCTATCTCTCGCTTTTCAAAATCATCTCTTTCACAAGCAAAACTCCACCTTTTTTCGTGACAACAAGTGGTAAACAAAATTCGATTTCCACGCCTCCCTGAGACCGACACTCGGACTCACCCCGTTTACTTCTTTTAAAATCGACGTATCAAGTGCAACTATAACGACACCTCTTAACACACACGCACGAGACCACGTTAGTTTTTGGCACCGTTGCCGGGGAGGCAACGGATTTGTTTTATCACCTCCATTCCACACTCATTCTCACATCGTCTAATGCCCTATTTTCCTTTTTACTTGACGGTTGCAGGAATTCGACGCATGGACGGCGAAGCGACGCATTCCACGATGGTAGCAAGGGAGTAGGCGCCTCGAGGACTGAGAGTGAGTAACCTGTCTCTCATTGTTTGCTTGCGTGAAAAAGCTAAAAAAAAATTGTAAAAAACTAAAAAAATTGGCGTGGTGAATGATTGCTTGACCCACATTCTTAACACATCACCCTACAAAAAAATGTACACTCTAATATGCTGAATAAATTCTTGGAGTGTTCTTTTCTTTCTTGAGTGGTGTTTGTGAAGCCACCATGGGTTGACCTAGGCCGCACCACTCAACCCTAAAACTGACTCATCTAATAGAAGCTGCATGATCATTAGGATGAGTACACTAGGGTTTTAGAGCCTCTACAAAATAAAAAGGAAATCTACTTTCACCATGTTGTGTGTAGAACTTGACGTGCCCACTGAAACTTGGTTGAAAACATTAAGACATGTCAACCCTAAAAAGCACTAAAGTAAGGATGAAACACTAAAAGACACCACATCCTAACAAATCCTTGCTTGAAAACCATTTTTTGCTAGAAGCACACACTTTGAAAGTGGAAAATTAAGAGGCACCACCCCAATCAACGCCTCATCACATCACCCTAAGCACAAGCACTATCCTAGCCCTTTAAAAATGAGTAGACGTGCCCTAGGCAGTACTGAGTTAAGTCTCAAAAGGTGAGGTTTTGTTCGCTAGGCACTTGGCTTTCGTTCCCTTGGTAGAATCTGGTGACTAGGCTGCGGGGCAGTGTCAAACGATCGCGGTTGTGGGGTCTATGGAACCGGAGGCGCAAGCCAAAGGAAGAACCTTCCCTGCAATCCCCTCGTAATCAACCTGGCCAGATTAACCTCGGGAAGGGGAGTCCAGTGCTTACGGACTTAATCAACCTTTGTGAGATTTCTAGGTCTTCTAAGAAATACACCATAAGGACTAGGCTTGTTTGCTTGGTTGAGGACACAACTCTCGCATCTGTTCTTCCCACATCCCTCCATTTCTTCCAAACCATGGATTTCAATGCCTATCCATCTTACCCAAACTACCCCCAATAGGATTGGTATGCTAACCCAAGTGGACCATACTCGCAGCCTACTTGGGCTAACCAACCACCAAGTTGGGGGTACAACCTTGAATATCCCTCTTGGCCCAACTATGACCAAACCACACCAACCTCTTATTGGAATACAACCAACATAGCCACCCAAGGGTACGATTCAAATCATGGGGCTCCATATCTCGATTGTCCTCACGATGCCTCCTCATTTAGGTCCAACCCGCTCTACTGTGATAGGACCTACACTTTAGGAGAACACCAAGAACCCTACTGATGAGAACCTCATCATGAGCCATAACTAGCTCATTTTGACCTAATACAAAGGATAAAAGCTCCTACATATCTCAAGGAAAGGCTTAACTCAGAGAATCCTGAGTTTGAGAAGAAAACAAGTCATAAGGGGTAAAAATGCAATTTTACCAGTATAATCTGCATACAGGGTAATTCAGGGCCCAAACATAGGTCAAAGCAGCTTAATAAGAATAAAAGTGGGATGAGATGATCTAGCAAGGGCTACAGCACTTCCAAGAAATTAAATGATAATCTGTAACCCTAAAACAACCCACTTCAATTCACGAGGTTCGAGGCAAAGAAAAAATAGAATAAACCCTCTAAAATTCATAGAAAAATAATCTCTAGGGTTTAGAACCTTCAATTTGGCCTTCAGAACCCATTTTGACCTACATTGAGAACCATGCCCAATTAATAACTTAATTTGGGTTTTTGCGTAAATTGACCGGTCAAACAAGGTTTAATATAGAAATGAAATTCACCATCAGATTCCTTAGGTCCTAATTAATCATGTATAAAAACTTGAGCCTAAGAAGAAACCTCCTTGACCGACTTTACACTTTGGTCCTCATATATTTACTCTTTGGCCCTCAACTTTTGAACCCTCGCATTTTGGCCCCTAACTCTCCTTCGTCCTTTGCGATCAGGTCCCCCCTGCAAAACCTGCCAGCACCATGCTCCGGCGACCTTGCGCGGAGCATGGCGCCGCGCAGGGTGAGGTGGGGAACCTGGCAAGTAAACCGGGGGTGCCCTGCGTCGTCAGCCGTCGCAGGGACACCCCCCTGGTCGTTATAACCCACCATACCGGCCGTGCGAACGCACGGACGGTATGGGTTCTTGTTTCCGGCCATCCTCCGGCGAGGGAGACGCGTCGTCTCCCTCCGCCTTCCTCCCTGTTTGATCCTATAAATACCCCCCGTTGCTCCACCGACCGGGGCAGCTTGGATCTGACGGAGAAAATCCCCAACTTTCCTCTCTTCTCTCTCCGGCAGACGCTCACCAGCTCCGGCGGTTCCTCCCCCTCCTCCTCTTCGCTCTGCCGCAATACCAGCAGCAGAGACTTCCTCCCCTGCTCTTCCTGCGCCACGCCGTACCCAGCTGGCGCCTCTCCAGCCCTCTGCTCGCCGCCGCTCCTTCCCCTGGGCATCTTCTTCTCCGGCGACAGTCGATACGACTGTCGCCCTGCCCCGGCCCCTTTCGTCTCCGTAGCTAGGTCAGGACTCCTCCCCATCTCCCCCTCTTTCTTTTCCTCACTGTCTTTTATTTGATTAAACCCTCGACCGCTCCTGTTCACCCTCACCTTCTCCGCCTCCGGCCATCCTCCGGCGAGCCGCTCCCATCACCTCAGCAACCCACACGGCTCGCCGACCACCGCAGGACCTCCGCCTCCTCACCCTGATCAACCTCCGCCCTGCCACTTCCCCCACATCACCCTCTGAAACCCCACCGAACAGACCCATCCTCCGACCCACAGTCCGACCTAGGGCAGCCCTCGCACGCTGCCCCGCGCCTCGCCACCACCCACACGAGCTTCGCCGCACCCTGGCGAAGCTCCTGGCACTTTCTGATTAGGCCGAGAGGCCGTTTTCTTGTGAACAGACCACCCGACCTCCGCCGCCATTGCCGCGCGGGAGGAACTGCTTCCGCCTGCAGCTACAGGCGCGCCACGCTCAGCGCCACGCCCAGATTCAACTCCCAGGCCTTGCGAGGCGTTTTGGCAAAACACCAGGCTCGCAGCTAAGGCAGAAAGCTTCGCGTGACGCCGCAATTTCCCGCTGATTTCCCCGCTGCGGGCGCGCAATTGAGGTGGGACATTTAGTCCCACCTCGGAAAAGCCTGAAGAGTCGCAGCGACATAAGATGCAAAAGTGCTGGAGGCTTACTGCCTCAGCACACGGGGTGAGGTCCCCTTCACCCGCCCGGTTACCCGGTCTCGTCCGCGCTCACGCCCCGCGGACCTGACCTGACCTGACCCGACCCGACCTGACTTAAGACTGACCTGCACTCCTCGCCCACCACGCACGCCGGTGGGCCTGGACCCGGGCGTGACCCGAACCCGATTACCCGGCAGCTCTGGGAGGAGCTTTCCCAAGAGTGGTTTCAGAGAGAGAGAGAGACGCGGGGGGGAGGGTAGAGTAGGTTTTGCCTCTGACGAAAAACTCTGAAGTGTGCAGGCACAGGCGAAGAAGAAGACCCGCGGAAGAAGAAGGAAGCTGACTGTAGCAACAGGTAGTTAAGTCGTCTGATTTGGAAATCAGACGACGGCCTGAAGGGAAAAGAAGAAAGGAGGGGTGACGTCCCTGGCTGAAAAAGAAAAGAAGAAGCTGACACTTAGCCGCAGGGAGGAGAAACAAGAAGAAACCTTCACAGAAGAGACTGCAGAAAACGAAGAAGAGAGACCAAGACAGAAACCAAGGAAGAAGAAGAAGGAGATCTGAAGAAAGAAAGAGGAGCATCACCTCTGCAGAACAAAGAAGAAGTAGGAGATCTGAAGAAAGAAAGAAAGAAGAACATCACGAGGAGAAAACAAAGAGAACAACAAATTCTTTCCCTCTCTCTTTCTTTATTTTGTAAAAGAAACATGTATATCTCTAGAATACAACTTGCTCCCTGAGTTCGACCTCGGGAACTCTTTTATTTTCCGAGTAAAAAATTTATATATTTGAAATGTTGGTAATAACTGGCTATACTACAACGTTATAACAAACTAAAAAACCCGGTTGCCGTCAGCACTTCACGTACCCATCTCAGGATAATAACCAAGAAAGGTCATCTGAATTCAACAACCTTGACTACTTGACCTTTGGATTAGAAGGAGTTCCAGACAAATGAAAATCAGAAAATGATCAGAAATCTAGGCAAGCCCAGGATCATCAACCTTTGATTTGGTCCCCTGATGAAGAATCTGACTGGGAGGAGGACTTAGAACCTCAACTATTCTGGAGTAGGACCAAATAGAGAATGGTTCCTCTTGAAGAACTGGACCCTGAACATGATAGAATAGAGGACCCACCCAAGAACCTAAACACCAATATGGATTCTGATCCACAACCTCAACCATACTCTCTTAACCTGGATTTCAAGGAGAAAATCCAAAGGAACCAAATGACACCATGTCAATTCTTGATAACCTCAAATTAGAACTACACAGACAGAATCAAGAATTGGTTAAATGGCAACAGACCATGATGGATTTGTTCCAACAATTGGGGAAAGAAGGCCAGAGAAAGATGTTGCACACAACGCCACTCATAAAGCAAGGACCTACCATGATCAATTGGACTACACTCAGTCATCCTGATTTGGTTCAGTCCACCATTGATACCCCTCAGGAGTTGGACAGCTCAGTGGATAAGGACAGTAAGGATTCCTTGGAACAAAATTTGGGGAGCATTAAGAACAAACATCAGGAGGAAACTGAGAATGTGAGGGGAGAGGCCTTGGAATCTGAATCCAATTAGCCCAAGAGAAGCAATCCGGTGGGAGTAGCAGCCACCATCATAGATGGAGAATGGAGTTACAATCTCAAAGAAATTGATTATGAATCGGTTGGAATCCCCATCACAAATTTGGAGGAGGGCCGAGAGAAAGAATATGATCTAGAGGATGAAATTGACCCTACCTCTAATGTAACCCCAAACAGTGAATCTGATACAGAGAAGGTGGTAGAAAATATTCTTGAGATCAAGGGCTTGGAAGGAATGAGCGATGAAACCATAGTTGCGGAAGAGATGGATTCGTCTTTGGAGAGAGGCCTCATGCTTGGTTGTAGGGCTCAGTATGAAACTCTGGACTTTGTTACCTACCCTACCAGAATAAGAATCCCGCAACCTGAATGCACTGGAATTGATACACTTTCGATGGATTACAGTTTTATGGGGACACAAGCTGAATATAAGACCTATATCTTTAGTGTTTGGCATGTCATATTTGGGGTGCGTTCGTCCACAACAACTTGTTTGCATGCCCAAAAACTAAGAGAGGATCTGACACGGGCATGCATGATATATCTGTTACAGAATTCCTGCCCCTTAGGAACGGGACTCCACCACAACCTTATTCGCATCTGTGGACTTCTGATTTTGGGTCTGGTTAATTTTGAACATATCTTCTTGACCCAAGCCATTCCTGTTTGTGCACCGCTCAGCTGGAGGCGTTAATCTTAGCGCTTCCTGGGAGGCAACCCAGCGGATTCAGACTGATCTGATAGTTTACGTCACTCAGGTACTATCTTTTTGAACCCTTCTGCATCCATGCATCTGCCAATGAGGACATTGTCCAACTTAAGCATGGGGAGGATGGTAAATTGCATAATCCTGAGCTTAATTAATCAGTCTGAATGAATAAATTAATTGATTAAAAAAAAAAATGAATTTAGGAAGAAAAACTTAGGCATTAGAAACTCGTTAATAGTGGGAAATAATACAAAAAGAACTTAAACACTTAGACTTTTCAGGCCTTCAGGCTTAATCAGCCCTGGTGTCCATTAAAATATGGATTTAGCGGCGAATCCTTGCAACTTTAAGCTATTCTAATCCACCTAATAAATAAGGTAATAAGCATACGACTTATCAACTCACCCTCTAACTCAGGAAAACTTTGAGTCTAAGCATCTACACACATTTTTGCACAGACTCACTTCTCGGAGATTTTGACGGAAATTGGGTAGCTAATGAACTCTCTAGGGTGGTATGGCTGGCAAGTTGTCGTGGGTAACAACCCATTGGCAGGTTGTCCAGAACCCAGCCATAGGCCATTTCTTTTTCGCTGCCTCTGTGTACATTTGAGATTAGGGAAGCCACCTATGAAAAAAAAAGAAGAAGAAAAGAAAATAAACCACACTTCACCGCACAAGTATGGCTGGCAAGTGATCGTGGGTAACAACCCATTGGTCGGTTGTCCAGAGCCCAGCTCAATAATTGCACAAAAAAAAGACCAAAACACCTAAGGACGAAGCGGGGAAGTAGTACAAGCCGGGGAGATATACACTGGAAAATCCTTGTGTTGACCCCAAGTAAAATGAATGTAGGGAGAAAGCTACCAATCGAACAAATACACCTTCAGGCAAAAATTTATTTTCTTTTCCGGTCACCTAGAGGCGTAGAAACTCGAAGTCTGTCTCAATTACCGTTAAGTGAGTCTATCACAACATTCACACCAAGATGCTTAGCACTTAGGGTTTTGACCGAGTTTTGGGTGGGTTGGGTAGCCGTAAAAAGTTACCAACCCACACTGAATTCCGAAAATTCTAAAAAGACATATATAGATATATACGTATACATATGTATAGTTATATATACAGAGCAAGGATTCGGGCGATTCGTATTTTGGCAGACACCCGGGCACTGCTTAGTCTTTGTAGATTAAGATCTTCGTATATTTCCTCTTATTGATGAGTAACGAAGTGCCTAAGCAATTACTTCTTGAATTCTCCAAAGAAATAAATGCTAGAATAAACCTTGCTAGGGACTATCAAGGAGTAAGCATGGGGGTATGATAACACCACGCAAGGGGGTAGTAATTAGGTTGAATATGGCCCATCTTTAGAATAAAAGGCATAACATAAAGTAGAATAGGAGCATTGCATGCATCAAGTACCAAGATTGCTTATAAACTACATTAATGGCCATTTGTGTAAAGAATGTGTCAAATCAGGCCCCAGATGAGCAATCGGACCGCACAGATGGATTCAGAACGACGAACGGAGTCCAACGGACTCAAGATCGGCCAAATCCGACATCCGGAGCTCCCACAATGGGCCCAAGAAATTCTGACCGTTGATCTGGAGATCAACGGCCCAGAAAGCGTCACGTCGCCCCGCCCCCACCGCTCGCATGCCCTCAAGCTAGCCAAGGACAAATCTCGACCGTTGATCTTCGATCGAACGGCCGAGATCCGCGTGCTCGCCCGCGGTCGCCACGACAAAGAGCGGGCGTGGCGCAACGGCTAGCGCGCACACCCGCATCGCAGCGACGCGCGTTCGAATCGCGCGGAGCGAAAATCAAGCGAGAACGAAGGGCTCGGCAAAATTGGACCGCCCGATCAGCAGCGGGCGGCCAGGATTGTGCCACGCGGCGCGATGACAGCTCCCGAGCGCCCACGCGCGCGCGCACGTCAGGCGGAAACGCACGCG
The DNA here is from genome assembly GCA_037157565.1 of Thalassia testudinum. Classification (NCBI taxonomy): domain Eukaryota; kingdom Viridiplantae; phylum Streptophyta; class Magnoliopsida; order Alismatales; family Hydrocharitaceae; genus Thalassia; species Thalassia testudinum. The sequence goes on along the minus strand of JAZHRO010000026.1, from coordinate 16,776,152 downwards.
CGCACGCGCGCCCGAGGCGCGATCTAAGCGCGGGCGCAGGAGGATCTCAGCCATCCGATCTTCGATCGGATGGCTCTCGTTCAACGTCCACGGATCGCGCATGGAGAGAGAGCGGGGCGGGCAGCTGACAGGCGGCAGGAGAGCTTCACCGACGTATCTGGAAGCGATTTTAGCGACGTTCTGGATGTCGCTAAAGCACATTCTTCTTTTAGGAAGCCCTTAACTCTATTTAAACCCCCTTCTACCACCATTCAAGGCATCCTCTCCCACTTGCAACTACTCCACTCCTCTCCTAGCTAGTTTTAGGCACTCTTGTAATCGCCAGAGATGACGAGCCGCCGACGGAGCCTCCTCCACCGCCGTGGTTGCCTCGTCTCTCTCCACTCTCTCTCTACCTCTCTCTCTCTCTTTTAAGCTTTCATTTACTTTTGTTGAAGCATGTATTTAATGTTGTAAACCATGAACTATGAATGCATGTTTAATGAAATTATTTTCCGTTTAGTTGCCAATTTATTTTCTGTTTAAAGTGCATGATCAAAACCAAGAGCTTTCTAACCCTAAACTCTCTCTCTATCTCTCGCTTTTCAAAATCGTCTCTTTCGCAAGCAAAACTCCGCCTTTTTTGTGACAACAAGTGGTAAACAAAATCCGATTTCCACGCCTCCCTGAGACCGACACTCGAACTCACCTCCGTTTACTTCTTTTAAAATCGACGTATCAAGTGCAACTATAACGACACCTCTTAACACACACGCACGAGACCACATCACACGCGTGATAAGTGCACGAGTAGCTACCCCGCACTGACATGCGGTCAGTCGTTTCCGCTAGCGGGTACGCCCAAAGTATAGCACGGAATAGTATAGGGCCTTGCCCTCTCAGAACCAAATAGGGGTCTCGCCCCTCCACAGTCCGCGTACCCTCGTCTGACTACCCCAGTTTGCCCAGCAAGCCTAACAAAGTCAGTGTAGGGTGGCTAGCTTAACCCCAGGCCCCGTGGGGTGGCTAGCACCTTCCTTACACTAGTAGCATGCCTCGGTACCACGTACGCGAGGGCCAACAAGAGTTGGTGTAGATTGGCCAATCCTAACCCCGGGTCTCAACTCATGGAAGGCTAGCTTCGCTCTACACTAAAAGAACCGTCGTGCTCCTTGATACTACGTACACAAGGGCCAACTCACTTCCCGTCAACATTCCAAATTCTGTTTATCCACAAGAGTTCTACTCCTAATTCCCCGTAGGGTTCATGCTCATGTTCACCTCATTTATCTAGATCCAGATCTCATGTTTCAACATTCGTTCCTCATCCATATACAGGTAGCTCGTGTTTTAACATGCATCTCGTAATTATATCAAAGGCATTTGCTAGCAATTTATCTTAACCATGCATTCAAGTAAACAGTACAGCTCAAACAGGCTCATTCATTTCTACCCTAAGGTTCATGCCAGATCCTAGAGTTCAATCTGACTATTCCAACCAAGTACATCTTATTTAAATATTAACTTTGTTAGACCACTCTACCGGGTATCACAGGAGGAATGGGGGCCTGCGCCGCAGATCTCGTCATCTCTGCGAGTCTCGAACATGCCACTGGCTGGTAACTTGTACCAGTGACCAATGTACATTAGATGAGCTCAAAATAGTAGATACTCAACACAAATACGTAGAGGAACTTGAGTAGAAAACAACTGTACTTCGTTTGCGGAAATTTCATTCCGTTTGGGCCTTAAACAGGCCAAAAACGTGGTTTTTGATCAAAATTAGACGTCTGGGACTAATCCCAGATGTCTTAAAAGACGTCAAAACTAACCTTGTGTTTCCTGTGACTGATCAGACATCTAGACCTCCTTTACGATCGTCTGAGGACAGTTCTAGACGTCAGACAAGGTCTCCGGCCATCTGGAAGCACCTCTGGATGTCTGGTGATGTGATCAGACGTCCAAAAGTGCATGAGAAAGCATATTGCATGCCTTCTCAAAGCTGCAGCTGTGTACGAAAACACAGGCACGGTCAGCCAACATCTCCTGTGTTATGATTTACATGGCGCAGGAAGATACGTACCTTGCGATATCCCACTTTCAGACATTCGGCCTGAGCTCCGGACGTCCGGGTCCCTCGCCAGTCGTCTGGGCGTCATGCTAGATGTCTGATACTGGAAAACTTCTAGTACCAGAACCTCTTCACGCTGCTTTCCGCGCTCGTCCTCCACCGTTGCGGCAGATCCAGCAGCTGTAGGAGCTTGAGCAGCTCCCCACCAGCGTCCTCCATGTGCTCATGCACCTGCCTCCTGCCGTGCGAGCTCCACCAAGCTCCCGAAGGTCCTTCGACCTTCCACGCTCTCCTCCTTCCTCTCTCTCTCTCTCCCTCTCTCGCCCCCCTCTCTCCTCTCTCGTCCGCCCTCACCACTGCCGCACAGAAGGTGCTGGAGGTGGTAGTGTCTGTGGTGTGAAGAGGAGAGGAGAGGAGAAGGGAGGGGTATGAATAGGAGGGTAAGTAGCTCATCCCTGAAACTTGAGCTAGCTAGGTTGCGGAGAAAGGAAGGTAAGAATGCATAACAAACTTAAAGAGGACCAAAGTAGGTCCGAGAAGAAATACCCTCAAAAAGCTCTAGGTATCACTCTCGCATCGCCGCCTCAGGCTCCCAAGTCGCCTCCTCGTACCGCTGGCTTCTCCATAGGACCTTCACCAATGGTACCTGCTTCCGTCTCAGACTCCGGACGGCTTTGTCTAGTATCTATACTGGTCTCTTGGGGTAGGTCAGGTCGTCACCCACCTTGACGCTCTCGTGGCTCAGAACGTGACTGGGATCGGCGACGTACTTCCTGAGGTTGGACACGTGGAACACGTCGTGCACTCCAGAAAGCGGGGGAGGAAGGGTAAGCCGGTAAGAAATGGGTCCTACCCACTCCAAGACCTCAAAGGGCCCCACAAACCTCGGCGCAAGCTTCCTTTTCACCCCAAAATGCTGCAGGCCCTTCATGGGCGAAACACGAAGAAAGACGTGATCCCCAACCCCGAATTGCACCTCTCTATGTTTTCGGTCAGCATAACTCTTCTGCCTGCTCTTGATAGTGCGGAGTCATCTGTGAATCTGCTCTATCACCTCCTGACTCTCCTGGATCAGCCTGGGACCAACCTCCCATTTGGTCCCCACTTCGACCCAACTCAAGGGTGCAGTACACCTCGATCCGTATAGAGCCTTGTAAGGTGCCATGCCGGTGCTTGAGTGGTAACTGTTATTGTGTGCAAACTCTACCAGGGGTAAACGCTCCTCCTAGGAGCCTCTCTAGTCTAGTACACAGGCACGCAAAAGGTCCTCAAGTGTCTGTATGGTGCGCTCTGACTATTCATCCGTCTGGGGTGGTAAGCGGTACTGAACCTCAAACGTGTCCCCAAAGCCTGCTAAAACTCAGCACAAAATTGGGAAGTAAAACGGGTATCCCTGTCGAATACAATCTCACGTGGAACTCCATGCAGACGCACCACATCTCGAATGTATCTCTCTGCTAACTGTGCTGGTCCAAAGGTGACTCGGATCGACAGGAAACGTGGCATCTTTGTCAACCTGTCTACTATCACCTAGACTGCGTCGTGTCCCTGCTCGGTAACTGGTAGACCCGCCACCAAGTCCATGGTGATGCTCTCCCACTTCCACTCTGGCACAGGAAGTGGCTACAACAGCCCTGCAGGCCTCTGATGCTTAGCCTTCACCTGCTGGCATACCAAACACTACTGCACAAACTCACCAACATCCCGCTTCATCCCACTCCACCAAAAGTCACATCGCAAGTCATGATACATCTTTGTGTTCCCGGGATGTATGGTAAACCTGGACCAGTGCGCCTCAGCTAGGAACTCTCTCAACAACTCCTCATCCCTAGGAACTCATAAATGCCCCCTCATGCGCAGTATCTCATCTGAAAAGGAAAAGTCTCCTGGGTCCCCTGTCAACACCCTGTCTCGCAGCATCTATAAGTATGGATCTGTCATCTGCCCTGCGATGATGCGATCTATCAGCTCTGGTCGTGTCTGCCGCGTCACTGTCACTGTCCAACAATACCCCTGTGACTCCCGGGGTCGCCAACTACCCAACTCCTCCATGAGTCTTTAACTCTGTGCCTGTAAACTGGCCAAGTGGGCGGGAGCCTTCCGGCTCAAGGGGTCAGCCACCACATTGCCCTTCTCTGAGTGGTAGGAGATGCTGCAATCAGTCTTTCAGGAGCTCTAACCAATGGCGCTATCTCATGTTAAGCTCCTTCTGGTCAAACAAGTATCTGAGGCTCTTATGATCCGTGAAAATCTTGAAAGTCTCACTGTAAAGGTAGTGCCTCCATGTCTTCAATGCGAAGACAACAGCTGCTAGCTCTAAGTCATGGGTAGGGTAGCTATGCTCATGGGGCTTCAGTTGCCGCAAAGCGTAAGCGACAACGTAACCCCGCTGCATGAGCGCACCCCCTAACCCTTGCAACGAAGTGTCAGTGTAAACCACAAAACTGCCACTATTGTCTGGAATGGTAAGCACTGGAGCTAAAGTCAGTCTCTCCTTCAACTCCTTAAAACATGCCTCTCACTCATCTGTCTAGGCAAAGGGTACGTCCTTCCGGGTCAGCTGGGTCATAGGACGTGCAATCTGAGAGAGTCCTTTGATAAACCACCGATAGTAACCCACCAGTCCTAAAAAGCTACGTATCTCTGTCACTGTGCGTGGCCTCTCCCACCTGAGTACGGCCTCAACCTTGGCTGGATCCACAGCCAAACCATCCCCTGAAATCATGTGGTCCAAGAAAGTCACTTGCTTCAACCAAAACTCACACTTGTTGTACTTGGCATACAGCCTACGTCGCCTCAAGGTGTCTAGGATTATGCGTAAATGCTATCCATGCTGCGCCCGATCTCACGAGTAAATAAGCACATCGTCGATGAACATAACCATAAATTGGTCTAAGTATGGCCTAAAAACCCGGTTCATCAAATCCATAAAAGCAGCAGGGGTATTGGTCAACCCAAACGGCATGACCAATAACTCGTAGTGCCCGTACCGGGTACGGAAAGTTATCTTGGAGACGTCGGTCTCCCTGATCCTCAACTGGCGGTAACCCAACCTCAGATCTATCTTGGAGAACACTGTGGCATCTCGCAACTGGTTGAAGAGGTCGTCAATCCTCAACAGCAGATACTTGTTCTTGATGGTGACCCTATTCAGCTTTCGGTAGTCGACACAAAGTCGCAGGGTACCATCCTTCTTCTTCACAAACAGTATAGGGGCTCCCCACGGTGACGCACTGGGCCTCACAAAGCCCTTCTCCAACAGGTCCTGTAGCTATAACTTGAGCTCTCGCAACTCAAGCAATGCAATCCAGTACGGTGTAGTAGAAATGGGGCTGGTCCCCGATACCAGTGAGATCTCAAACTCAATCTCACGCTCAGGCGGTAGTCTTGGCAGCTCCTCTAGGAAAACATCGGGGTACTCTCAAACCACCGGGATACTCTAAAAGTCAACCATGGGGCCAGGCTCTGCACTACACAGGCCAAGAAGCCCTCACACCCCTGGCTCAAAAGCCTCGCTGCCCGAAGCATGGAGATGCATCTGAAACCTCCGTCCACCAGCTGTCCGTGAAACTCAAAGGGAGGCAACTCCGGTATGGAGAAGATGATCTTCCTCCAGAAACAGTCCACCAGGGTGTGATAAGCAGACAGCCAGTCCATCCCTAGGATCACGCCAAAATCCTCCATCTGTATCACAATTAGGTCAGCGGGGAGGCTATGTCCCCCTATACTGACCTCGTAGTCCATTTAGACCTCCTCATCTACAAACAACTGGGCACCTAGGCCTCTGATCACAAACGAATCCTCTAATAGAACATGCCCTGCCTCAAACTGATGGCAAAACTCATAGCAATGAAGGAATGCGTGGCGCCAGAATAAAAAAGTATCTACACTAATCTACCAGAAATAGTAACCATACCTGCCACCACTGAACCTAAAATCCTGGCTTCTCTGTGTGTCAGGGCGTTGATACTCCCCTCAGCCCTCGGTGCAGACGAAGCAACTACACTCTGGGTCGGGTGAGTAGCAACTGGCCGGTACCCTCCCCGTGACTGCTGCCCTCCCCCACATGCCTGGTGACCACGACCACCAGCTCACCTCCAGTGCTTGGTGCAAGGAGCATCTGTTATGCTCCAACCCTAGATGGGCAGTCCCTCCTGATGTGGCCCAGCTAGCCACACCGGTCGCAGAGGGGTACATGACCTCCTCCCTCCGTAGGTCCCTGCTGGCGGCTGGGTGGGGGTCTGATGCTGGCAACTGGCCCCTCGCTGGGGCCCCCAAAGGCCACTGATGGCCCTACAAAATGAGATGGCTCTCCTGCGGGTGCCGTGTGCCTCCTCTCCCGACGGCCCTGAGAGTACTCTGGCTAGTAGGGCCTCTTCCATCCGCTGTCAGTGTCTCGTGCGGCCGGGTTGGTCTCCTCGTAAGTCATGGTTGTCTCAACCACACGAGAGAAACGGGGCAGCTTCAGGGGTTTGACATACCGTCGAATAGCAGGTCAGAGCCCCTCAATAAACCTCTACAGGCGCTCCTCCTCTATAGACACAGCGATCGAGGCAAAACGTGACAACTCCAGAAAATGCGTGCGGTACGCGCTAACTGTCTTCATCCCCTGGCGGAGAGTGTGGAACTCCCACCTCCTTTAGTCCTGCTAGGTCTGCGGAAGGTACTGCTTGTAGAAGAGAGCCACGAACTGGTCCCACGTCGGCTCTCTCCCCTCCTGGTCTCTAACTGCCCTCCACCATCTATGTGTTGCGCTCTCTAGCTGGTACGTGATAAAGGCCACGTGGCACTCCGCGGGAAGGCGAAGGGTGTCGAACACCTTCTCTATTTGCTCCAGCCAATCCTCTACCTCAGATGGGTCCTCATCCCCCTTGAAGGAGGGGAGCTTCAACTTCCGGAACTATCCGAAAAGCTCGTGGTGTAGCTGCAGCGGGGGAACGGGCACGCCTCCAAGCAAGGAGGGCTCATGCTCAGAAGTGTCAAAGTCGGTAAGGGCAATGGAGGACCAACCCCTCCCCCTCCTTTTCATCCGACGCTGTGACGGTCTCTTTGTCCCACCGAGGACTCCCCCTCCACGTCCTCTGGGAGAGGTTCCCATGGAGGTTGATGGAGCTCCTCTCGCACAATGTCTTTGATTAGTTGGGCGAGATCCTGGGCCTCAACGCTCAGGAGAAGAGGTGGGTCAACGGTACCTCAGGTCCGACACATCCGCCCCTCCGACCTCGTCCACAGCCATGACCATGGCCTGCCTCGAGAACTCCTCGACGAGGCATCTCCTATAAGGAGATGCGAAAGATAGAACAAGAGTGTCAACGATACTGGATTACATCGAGGAAAAGACTCAGAAATGAATAACCATGCGATACGTTGTGGTGGCTATCCTAGTTATATGCACGTGAGTGGTTATTCTCAAGCCAATTGATTCATTTCTCGGGATGACCTTGCTCTAATACCATCTTGTGATGACCCGGTTCCCAAATCCCGACAGGACCCGAGACCGACTCACCTTGACTAATCCCAAGACCTAGTCGTCCAACAAAAAATAACCAAAAGGAGGAAAATAAACCACATTCACACATGCAATATAACTAAGTAGAAGAAAAGTACAAAACAGTACGAAAAGTAGAACAACTGTCTCAGTACATGCCACCACAACAACAACAACTACAGAAGGAGGAAAGGAAACAGAAGTAGCAGAAACAGTAAACTAACTGTCCATTACTTACTATAATAGTAGAGAAAAAAATGAAAGTGCTAAAGAACGACTACGGCTGGGCCCAACACCCTCTGCAACCGGAAACTCGGGCTGCTCAACTCCTGGTCCTGAACAGTGTTATGAAAAGACAGAGTCAGCGAACGCTGAGTAGAGTGGTGTTTGTATTATTTAAGTACAAGTACAGTAAAAACAACAACATATTTATTTCTCATTTCTCTATCTCATTTATGTGTTTCTGTTTCATCTATTTCTCAAAGTATCTAGATATTTCTTGATCTTGCATGTTCCTTGTGGGAATGATCTTGATTGTAGTCTTTTCCGTAGAGTAGAAGGTACACGTGGTGCTGTTCTGGCCGAGAGAGTCCCCTGTGGTAGTCCTATACCCAGTCAACCACCTCTAAATCATTTTCAAGACTTAGCGGTGACTACGGAACGCGTGATAAGCGCACGGGTAGCTACTCTGCACTGACATGTGGCCAGTCATTTTCGCTAGTGGGTACGTCCAAAGTACAGCACAGAATAGTATAGGGCTTTGCCTTCTCAGAACAGGGGTCTCGCCTCTCCATAGTCCATGTACCCTCGCCTGACTACCTCGGTTTTCCCAACGGGCCTAACAAAGTTGGTGTAGGGTGGCTAGCTTAACCTCGGGTCCCGTGGGGTGGCTAGCTCCCTCCCTACACTAGTATTATGCCTCGGTACCACGTACGCGAGGGCCAACAAGAGTCGATATAGAGTGGCCAATTCTAACCTCAGGTCTCAACCCAAGGAAGGCTAGCTCCACTCTACACTAAAAGAACCACTGTGCTCCTTGGTACTACATACACAAGGGCCAACTCACTCCCCATCAACATTCTAGATTACGTTTATCCATAGGAGTTCTACCCCTAATTCCCCGTAGGGTTCATGCTCATGTTCACCTCATTTATCCAGATACAGATCTCATGTTTCATCATTCGTTCCTCATCCATATACAGGAAGCTCATGTTTTAACATGCATCTCGTAATTATATCAAAGGCATTTGCTAGCAATTTATCTTAACCATGCATTCAAGTAAATAGTACAGCTCAAACAGGCTTATTCATTTCTACCCTAGGGTTCATGCCAGATCTTAGAGTTCAATCTGACTATTCCAACCAAGTACATTCTTATTTAAATATTAACTGAGTTAGACCACTCTACCAGGTATCACAGGAGGAATGGGGGCCTGTGCTGCAGATCTCGTTGTCCCCGCGGGCCCCGAACATGCCACTGGCTAGTAACCTGTACTAGCGACCAATATACATTAGACAAGCTCAAAACAGTAGATACTCAACACGAATACGTAGAGGAACTCGAGTAGAAAACAACTGTACTTCGTTTGCGGAAATCCGATTCCATTTGGGCCTTAAACAGGCCAAAAACGTAATTTCTAATCAAAATCGGATTAATCCCAGATGTCTTAAAAGACGTCAAAACTCACCTTGTGTTTCTTGTGGTTTATCAGATGTTCAGACCTCCTCTGCGACCATCTGAGGACAGTTTTAGACGTCAGACAAGGTCTCCGATCGTCTGGAAGCACCTCTAGATGTCTGGTGATATGATCAGACATCCAAAAGCATGTAGGAAAGCTTACCGTGAGCATTCCCAAAATGTCTGGGTCCCTCACCAGTCATCTAGGCGTTACGCCAAACGTTTGATACTGGAAAACTTCCAGTACCAGAACCTCTTCACGTCGCTCACCGCACTCATCCTCTACCACAGCGATAGCTCCAGTAGCTGCAGGAGCTTGAGCAGCTCCCCACTAGCGTCCTCCACATGCGCATGCACCCGCCGCTAGCCGTGCGAGCTCCACCGAGCTCCCAAAGTCCTCCGACCTTCCACGCTCCCTCCTTCCTCTCTCTCGCTCTCCCTCTCTCGCCCCCCTTTCGCCTCTCTCGTCTGCCCTCGCCACTGCCGCACAGAAGGTGCTAGAGGTGGTGGTGTCTGTGGTGTGAGGAGGAGAGGAGAGGAGAAGGGAGGGCTATAAATAGGAGGGGAAGTAGGGTTTAGGGTTTGGGGGGTGAGGGAGAGAGAGGGGGAATGGCCTCTGTGCGTCGCATGCATGCAGAGCACAAAGCGCAGTACGAAAAATTTACTTTCAGATGTCCGGGAACGTGTCCAGACGTACCTTTTTAGCCATTTAAGACATCTGGAGTTCTAGTTAGACGTCTGACTGGAACTCCAGATGTCTTAAATGGCTAAAAAGGTATGGGTCATTACACACGCCCACCCTTGAAGGAGATCTTTGAAGGTGGTAGCTTCCACCTTGGAGGACACCATCTTGGAGGAGCCCTTTCCAAGCCTAGGAGCCATTAAACTTGGAGCAAGGAGCTTCCCTTCTTCACCAGATTTTGTAAGAGGATTTGTGTTTTTATTGCTTTTATATTTTTCCATTTCAAGTAGAAGCATTCCCCTACATGTTTTGTAAACCACAAATTCTATCAAATCAATTTGCCTTCTTTTCTTTTTTTTTTTGTTGCAATTGTTTTGTCTTTGTCCTAGCACTTTTTCACTCCCTCTACCTAATTACTCTAGGCCTCCATGTGCCTAGAGTGAGCTTAGGGAGAGGCTTTATTTGTCACTTTAATAGTAGTGTAGTGAGTTAGGTGTTAATTATTTTCCGTCAACAATTCGTATATTGCCCTCGTTATTTCAAAACCCTAAAAAAAATGATATAGTTGAAAAGACCAAAAAGAAAGGTGATTTCTATTTCCATGCAAGAGACTTGTATTTTGCAAACATATTGCCTCCTTGGACAACCCTAGATACTCCCCTATCTAGGTCATATAAATTTTAAAGCGAAAGTGAATTTATATGTTGCAACAACACTAAATTGCCTAATTAACAAACTGCATAAGATCCTTATCATTTCTCTCATGCTATAAACAACATAAAAGAAAGGTTTTAAATCAAACTTTGAAATCCACCAAAAACCATGCATCAATTTCCAATGCTTGAAATTAGGGTTAATCCCATGAAATGTTGTTGCTGTTACAACTCTTTCATGTACTGGAATGGGGAATTTAAAATAAAAAATCACACATTCAAGCAATGAAAACCCATTCAAAAACAAGTTCAAGTGATGCATTCTTCAGAAACACCTCATCAATCCCTTGAAATCCATCTAAAACCTCTGATTATAATGAAAACTAATAGAATTTCATATAAATTCCCCAAAAATTTCTAGAAATCCTAATGTGCTCCTTATCTTACATTATAGACAATGTAAGATAAGGATGCAAATCAGTATTTCAAAAGCAATAAATCCACATCAGAAGTATCTTAAATCTTTTCTAATAGATTTGGGGCTCATTCACTCAATTAAAGCTCAGAAATCCAAGCAAATTCAGATCTACTCTTTCTCTTGTGCCATAGACAGCACGAAGAGAGAGTTTAGATTAATCAATGAAATTCAATAAGATTAAATTCCAAATACTCAGGTCTTTCAACAAAAAAACCAGGAGTTACTTCATTCAAAACCATGTGAGGATCAATGTGGTTAAGTGGAATAAATGAAGTAATCCTCATATGAGGTTTGGCAATCAAATTAGATCTGAATGCTCAAGAGCATCAGATCTAATTTGATGCCTTGATGAACGGGTGATTGGCGAAAAACATGTGAAAATCAATGAAGGTGGACAGTGAGATGTGGAGAGAGATCAAGGAAATTGACGTGAAAGTGGTAAATAACCTCTCTGATTTGAATTGATCAGAGAGGGTGAAGGCACTCTAAACTAAAATCTACTCCAAACCAATCCATCACTCAATTCACTAACTAATTCTACTCCTAGAAAACAGTAAATCTAATCTATGAAAACATTAAAAATCCTAGCTAAGTGGATGAACGAGATTCCTGGATCCACAGTAGGTTGTTGTGGCAACGAAGGGGGATGCGAAGGTCTCCAGCAAAGAATGAGGTCCCTAGGCTGTAGCTGGTCACTACAGCGACGAAATTTGAGGAGGGAGAGTCGCGCCCCTATCATAGGTGCAGTTGATGAAGGAGGAAAAAGAACTGGAGAGTAGAAGAAGGGATCGACTTAATGGGGGAGGGAGTCGATGGCACGCGTAGGGAGCTGGGCAACTACTTAAGTAGCTGAGGAAGTGATTGTGATCACCTTGGAGGTGCGATTAAGCACCTAGGTCACCAATGGTGGGGATGAAGAGAGGGGAGCACGCGAAGCTCAAATCCAAATATCAGCCGTTGGATCGGATCTAGAGCAAGGGGTGATTAGACACGCAAAGTTGTGGGATGAATCAATTTGTATTAGTCGTTGGATCATAGGATGCATGGAAGTGACGGCCTAGATCTCGTGAGTTCATGCAATGCTATATGCACCACGCCTGTAGATGTAAAGGAGAAATTGCATGAACAGTAGAAAGTTGCAAGCAAGCCCATTAGTGACAAGTTTTAATAAGGTGCTACCCTTAAGTTTTTCAAAAAGTTCCCTGGCAGCTTTAAGAATGGTCTTCGAGAAGTTTAATGTAAATAAAACGTATATGACTTAAGGACCTAGATGTAAAACTCTAAATGCAGGATCCTAGTGATGTCCAAATGCAACCAAGTTTTTATTGAAGCTTAATTAAACATTTTAGAAGTTGACTTTACTCTTGATTTGAAGTTTTGAACCCAAATGTGTGTTCAATTTGCAATTGGATCATCAATTTCCATTAATAAATAGAATCTCATTGTATGACCTAATTTCGCGTTTTTGATGCAAATTGGATGTTTTAGGTCATTTCCGTTATTTCTCACACTTAACCAATTTCATGTGTTAATTATGCATTGTTTAACTTAGTTTCTAGCTTAACTTGGGCATTTTAGCTATGATGAACCACACTTCATCAAGAGCCAAGATAAATTACTTCAATCCCCTTATTGACAAGGTGCAGGCTAAGCTATCATTGTGGAAAGCCAACTTACTGTCTTCCTCTACTAGGCTTTACTCATAAAACACGTCCTATGTTCCAGTCCCATACATGTTCTTTCGATTTTGGATGTCCCTAAGGATATTCTCCACAAACTTGAGTCGATGTTTGCTAATTTCTTTTGGGGATCTAATGAGGATACTCACTGCAAACATTGGATCTCCTAGGCATCCCTTACCAACCTCTCAAAAATGGGGGCTTGGGTTTGAGGGACCTGAATCTTTTTATTAAAGCTCTCAGAATGAAAAGATCTTGGAATACCATATTTAGGGATTCAATTTATTCCAAGCTCTCCAATAGTCTCTATGGTACCCATAGTCACTCTGGTTTGCCTTCTAGAGCCTCTCTTCTTCGCCAAGATTTCCTTGAAATGAGGCCTTTTATTCATTGGGAAGTTCATGAAGGTAATGTAGATTTTTGGGTAGACCTCTGGATTGGGGATTCTCCCCACAAAGACTTCCTTCCTGAAGATTATGGTTTGACTCCTATCGAAGTTAAACATGTCCTGGCTAATCTTGCTGTGAAGAATATTTTGGTTTTGATTCCTCCCCATGTGATACATAAGATCAACGATATATCTCTTGATAATCAAAAACATGTCCCTCTTTGGATTCCATCTGATTTTGAAAAATTTACGGTTGCCTCCGCCTATGAAATCTTGATTAACAGCTATTCCACTATCCCCAATTTCAAGGACCTTTGGAATCTTAAGCTCCCTCTTAGGCTTTCCCTTCTTTCATGACATGTTATGAGAAAGAGAATGCCTATCGATGATATGATTTCTAAATTTGGGATCGTCTTCCCCTCCAAATGCTCCTGCTGCCCTTCAACACCTAAAATGGAATCTATTATCCACTTGTTTGCGGAAAGTAATCTGGCCTGGTCTGTCACTACTTGGGTATTTCATAAAAATTGCAGATCTATTATTAATCTAGATTGCTTCTTTACTATAATGTCTCCTAATTGCAACTCAGCTAGAGGTAAAGTGATTTAAGGTTTAATATGCTTTATTTGGGCTCATATTTGGTGGATTAGGAACTGAATTATTAATGAAAACTTCCCTTTCTTTAAAATTAACATTCGTCTGGAATGTACTTGGGCTAATCTTCAACTTAGGAATTGGATTAAATCCTTTAAACCATCTCAAATGGCCATTTCTTGGACTCATCCTACTTTTGGTGTTAAAGTCAACTTTTCTGCTATTCCTCTTAACCATTCTACCTCAGTGGCTTGGATTATGAGAGATCAGCATGGTGATTTTCTGTATGATGCTATCAATTCTATTCACAAGGCCAATATTGAGAAATGCTTACTTATTAATGCCATCCACTTTCTTTCCTTTTTTGCCCCTTTTGCTCATCTTTTGTTGGTCAAAATGAACTCAACGCTTCTTTATTACTGGTGAAAAGGCAAGGGCCCTGTGCCATGGTTTGCAAGCTGTTGTACTAATTAAGTCACGAGTCGTGGCTGTCCTTTTTGGTGTATGGTGGGTTTTGATCTAGTCTCCTTGCCTCTTTTTTGATGGCCCCAAGGGGTGGGGTATGAATAAGATCTACTCCCGTATTTTTTGCAAAAAAAAAAAAGAATTGATCAACCAATTTTACATAGATTTAAAAATCCATGACAAAAGTGTCTAAGTTCTAAGTTGATTCTCACCTGAGCTCGGTGCAACCTGGCATGGCCCAAGGCGAGGTGCACGCACACACGTGTGTAGAACCTAACCCTACCTTTCACTCTTTGCTACATAAGTTATTGGAGGCAGAAGGTTTTTAGACTTACTAAGAAGTTTGTTCACTTCCAATATGAGATTAAAAATCTCTACCAAATTTTATTAATTTCAAAATAAATTTCCACCCCAATATATATATATATATATATATATATATATATATTTTTTTTTTTTTTTTTTTTTTTGATTAATGTAATTGGACTCCCAAAAACCAACAAATATGACATGAGCCTCTCATCGTAAGCCACCTCTCATGCACCCTGTTGATAATGATTCAAGATTCTTGGTTGCTGAATGTCTTCATTCATTGAAGACATCTTTCAAGCATCCCAAGCAAGGAGCAAAGAATGATCATGAATAATTTTTTAATATAAGCAGCAAGATGTTCTTGCGGATTATAGTAGGATTCTTCTTTGTCTAACAATAAGCAAAAGGATATCGATATTAGTAAGATATACCTTTCGACTGGATGGAAATCTCCTTTTCTCACCAAATAACAACATGAGGAAGAACAAAATAAGTAAACTTGTCTCTTTCTTTTCACATATATATATATATAATTAATCACCCTAGGATACTTGATTTCAGTAAATAAAATATATGTCACTCTTAAGGTTAATTACCATTGAGAAATCCTTACAACGCATCTCTTCTTTTAGATCCCCACGTCATTCCTTCTCAACATTTATAATAAAAAACAACAACAATGACAACATAATAATATTAATAGCAATAATAACATATGCAGTGTCATCTGCATGAGTGGATGTCCTATTTAAACAATAGGACATGAAATGTCATCAGGATGGATATTCAGTGCTTGACTGGATATGATGCCATCTCTAGGATACCACATTTACCCCCATGAGTGGATATCCCCCGCTTAAGCCGAACATAACCCTCTTCTCCCCACATAATACCCCACGAGTTTTTCACTATCCAGTACTTGTTATCCCGTTCACCGCCATAGCCCACTACCGTGACCCCATGATTCAAGTCATCTCCACAAGCCCCGTCAAATACACCACCTGCACTACAAAGCAAACTCTTAGCTCCAATAGATACAATTTCTTTTATATATATATATATATATATATATATATACACACACACACAAGATGGAAGTACTAGAACTTCTTTATTTTTAGTTTTGTAAAAAATGATAATTAAGAGAAGTACCTTGATAATAGAAACATTTACTTTAGGTAAGGGGATCAAGCAAATTAAGAGACTACCTAAGCTTATTTTTTGTAGAGGGAAAAGAATTCTCATGTGCTTTATGTCATAAATCAATTAAAACCTTCTATCTTTTGAGTTTATTGATGTACTTGTATATAATTAACTTGAACTATAGGGTTAGGCTTCATGATTGTTACTAGTCGTCGGCATTCTGTTGTAAGGCTGCTGCTCTCTCTTATATAAATATGACCTACGCACTCTACTGAGGGAGCACCGGTCCATTATAACCTCATACAAATCAAAGCTCTGTTATTCTGCAACTTAACATGGTATCAGATCTTTTTTAGGGAGAAGATCTGAGATCCAAGATGATCACCAGACTTCTCAAAAGAATACTTGACCATTTGCAGCAAACCGCTACAACTGCACATCAGATTCTCACTCCTCTTCGATGACTTGCAGATCGAGTAAGGCATGTTGAGTTGATTCAAGAAGAAGCACTTGTTGACCTTCAGGTTTTGCTTCTGATGAACACCTTAGATTGAAGACATTTGCTTCAACTCTTTCCGATTCTGCTTCTTTTTCCTTGCTTTCTTTCTCTGTTTCTACGCCAAAATGGGTTCTACCGGAATGTTTATTGCTTCTACAATTTTGATGACTATTAATGGACACTCGAGTTCTCTACCTACAACCATACATAATATATATAGTGTGCCCTACAAACTGAATTCCAAAAACTATGCTATGTGGAAGGCACAGTTTCTTCCAATTCTCAGGGCATACGATTTGATTTCATTTGTGGATGGAACTGCTGTTATTCCTCCCAAATTTGTTACTCAATGATCTAATAATGATGTTGCTCAAGTTTCTAATGCTGATTACCTCCATTTTCGCAAAGATCAGCTCGTGCTCAGTTGGTTGATGTCGTCAGCCTCTGATGAGATTTGCATGCAATTCTCAGACCTTCAAAGTTCGCGTGATGTATGGCTTTATCTTGAGCGTCTATTTGGCACACAATCTCGTGCCAAAATTTTTCAATCTTAACAGAGTTGCCATAGCTTTTCTTGATGTGATTTTCTACTTGAATCAATATTAGGCCCTTCTTTGAATTGCACGTACTAAGCCACAATCTATAAAAAAAAAAAAAATCATCCACCTCAACTTTTGTTCCTCCTTGAATTCAACCCCTTGGTCCTAACTATGCAAATAAGTAAGCTCAAGTCCACCAAGATCCTACCAATTTATTTAACTAATCGGCAGAGTTCTCTGAAAGATAGCATTCATTGCACTCCAAGGAAATTCACTTATTTCTGCTAACACTTTACTAGAAGGTTAAAACTTCCCAGGGTCTCAAGACTTTCCGTGCGAGGTGATGATAATTTTGCGTGTTGATGTTTTATAAGTTAACTTTAAAGATCTCAATGATTGTGTCTATTGTGATCTTAGGAATCTCCTCAAGACCCATGATAATTGATGTAAATGTTTCAATCTAAAATTCTGGCACTAGAAGGTTACAAGTAGTTGTTCGCCTTTGGACGTAACATACAGCAGTGCTCTCTTTTTGCAGTTCACTGGGGATGATATTTTCCCCTCTCTTTCCTATGTAACACTGATTACCTCCATTTCATGCACAATGGAGTGAGAACATCGGGCTGGCAAAGACATCAACATTCCTACTACTAAGGTCTAGTTTACTGATGAGGTAATGAAAATAAAGGTTTGGACGTGGATAGATAAATGTAAAAGTTGATGTACAAAAATGTGAACGTGATCCTTATTTAATGTCTTTTTTTTATACAAAAAAAATATCCACACATTATAGGATTCACCATATTGAAATCAACAACAAATTACTTTTGTATGGGTGTAAACCACTCAAATCACCTTCGAAATTACTTTTCACCAGTATAATCTTACTTTATACTGGTGTAAAATCACTTTTCACTTTCAAAATAATATTGTATTAGTGTAAAGTAAGATTATACCAGTGCAATCTAATTTTGACATACTTTACACCGGTGCAATTTTACTTTACACCAGTACAATCTTACTTTGAACTACTTTAAACTGGTGCAAAGTAAGATTGCACTGACGTAAAATTAAATTTCAAGTGTTTCTTTACCTATGGTAAGGGATTTTACACTTAAAATGTGATTTTTTACTTTGGGGTTTAGGATTTATCCTTTACTGTTTAGGGTTTAGCTATCCTAAATCATAAACCTTAAACCCTAAATCCTAAACCGTAAACTCTATGGTGAAAAATTACATTTCAAGTGGAAAATCACTTTTTATACGTGAAATCATTTTCTATAAACGAAAATCCTAAATCCTAAGTCCTAAACCAGTATGTTAAAATCACTTTGCACGGGTGTAAAATCACTTTACATGGGTAAAACCACTCTTGGAATAATTTTACATCGATGCAAGGACAGCTTAGAATAATTTATCATCAATGCAAAATGATTTTATATCGGTGCAAAATTACCTAGAATAATTTTTTACGAGTGGAAAGTAATTTATCATTGGTGTAAAATTATTTATCATCGGTGTAAAATTATTTATCACCTATACATTTTAAGTTAAAATAGTGTGATGATTTTTTTGCATATGATGGAATTCACGATGTAACAAATCTTAAAATTTTTTATATCTTTATATTAAATATCAATTATTAAGTGAACTCACATTTACATTGTTACGTGAAACACAAAAATAAGATCCAGAAATTTACTCACATTAATTTTTACATCATTATTTATATTTTCCTATTTTTTAACTAAAAATTTAATATAATGATATGAGCTTATACTACAGTCTACCCGAGTAAAACCGATATATCTGGACAACTTGTTTAAATTTCGATACAATAGATTCAATACAGCGATCCAAAATACTTAAAGTACAGTTTGTCAGGTATGTATTATTTTCCAATCTTTTACATCCAACGTACTAGTTTTCACGAATTTTTCATCTTGGGCTATTTTGAGGTGTTACAGTCCAATTAAGGATACTAACCATGACGGTATGTATAATTATACGTGTATATGAGTATTAATATATAAAAGCATGAGTGCCTTCAGATTAATAATTATCTATTAACTTAATTACCTGAGTATAGCTGGAAGGAGAGGCCGCGGGCGTCGATGGCCACAGAAACGGGCTGAGAAGCCACGGCGAGGAGGAGGCTCTCCTCGTTGGCGGTGACGTTCTTGCAGTCGTTTATGGTTACAACGATGCGGTTGTTGAGCCGCTTGGTCCTGCAGGAACTGTCCTCTCCCTTGTAGGGATAGCTTGTCTCTGTGGTGAGCCCTCCGTTGCCTACTACGAACCCAAAGGCCCCATCCATGTTACCTTCGCTCCACCCTCCATTCTTCTTGTTGCAATCCACCAGCTCGTGCTCCGAAAGCGATATCAGTTTCCCCGTTTTGATCTTGTTGATGCCCTCAACCGCAGCCACCGTTCAGAACGCCCAGCAAGATGCTGCATGCACGTGTATCTAAATATAAGTATATTTATACGAGGGTTGGGAGTGTGTAAGTGACCTATTTGTAAGTTACATGTAAATGCGGTAATATCTACTATTACGAGTAATATTTTGAATTGATCCTTCAAATTTATGCGGCGTGATACAAGTTTATCTCCCATGAAACTCGCGCGACTTAACTCCTGGTCCTGAACGGTGTTATGAAAAGACAGAGTCAGTGAACGCTGAGTAGAGTGGTGTTACATTATTTAAGTGTAAGCACAGTAAAAACAACAATGGATTTATTTCTCATTTCTATTTATCTTATTTATGTGTCTCTGATTCATCTATTTATCAAAGTATTCAGGTATTTCTCGATCTCGCATGTTTCTCGTGGGAACGATCTTGATTGCAGTCTTTTCCCTAGAGTAGAAGGTACACGTGGTGCTCTCCTGGCTGGGAGAGTCTCCCGTAGTAGTCCTACACCCAGTCAACCACCTCGAGGTCACTGTCGAGACGTAGCGGTGACTACGGCACACGTGATAAGCACATGCGTAGCTACCCGGCACTGATATACGGTCAGTCGTTTCCGCTAGCGAGTATGCCCAAAGTACAACATGGAACAGTATAGGGCTTTGCCCTCTCAGAACAGGGATCTCGCCCCTTAGAACCAAACAGGGGTCTCGCCCCTCCACAATCTGTGCACCCTCGTCGGACTACCCCAGTTTGCCCAAAGGGCCTAACAAAGTTGGTGTAGGGTGGCTAGCTGAACCCCGAGTCTTGTGGGGTAGCTAGCTCTCTCCCTACACTAATAGCACACCTCGGTACCGCGTACGCGAGGGCCAATAGGAGTCGGTGTAGAGTGGTCAATCCTAACCCCAGGTCTTAACCCAAAGGAGGCTAGCTCTGCTCTACAGTAAAAGGGGACAGTTGCTCTCCTTGGTACCACGTACACAAGGGTCAGCACACTTCCCGTCTACATTCCAGATCCCATTTATCCACAGGAGTTCTACTCCTAATTCCCTGTAGGGTTCATGCTCATATTCACCTCATTTATTCAGATCCAGATCTCATGTTTCATAATTCGTTCCTCATCCATATACAGGCATTTCATGTTTCCAAAATTCAATTCTCAAAAACATGCAACTTGTGGTTTCACAGACAATTTCTCAATTACATATAGGCAACTTGTATTTTATCATGCATCTCGTAATTATATTAAATGCACTTGCTAGCAATTTATCTTAACCATGCATTCAAGTAAATAGTACAGTTCAAACAGGCTCATTTATTTCTACCCTAAGGTTCATTCCATATCCTAGAGTTCAATCCGACTATTCCAGCCAAGTACATTCTTATTTAAATATTAACAACTGAGTTAAACCACTCTGCTGGGTAGCACGGGAGGAATGAGGGCCTATGCCGCAGGTCTCGTCGTCTCCACTGGTCCCGAACACGCCACTGGCTAGTAACCTGTACCAGCGACCAAAGTACATTAAACGAGCTCAAAATAGTAGATACTCAACACGGTAGAGGAACTCAAGTGGAAAACAACGGTACTTCGTTTGCAGAAATCCAATTCCATTTGGGCCTTAAACAGGACAAAAATGCGGTTACTGATCAAAATCAGACGTCTGGGACTAATCCCAGACGTCTTAAAAGATGTCAAAAGTCACCTTGTGTTTCCTGCGTGATTAGACATCCAGACTCCCTCTACGACCATCTGGGGACAGTTTCAGACGTCGGACAAGGTCTCTGGTCGTCTGGAAGCACCTCCGGACATCTGGCGACATGGTCAAACGTCCAAAAGTGCTTGGGAAAGTGCACCACGCGCCTTCCCAAAGCCTGCACCTGCATACGATCACTCGCAGACACAACGGTCAGCCGACATCCCCTGCGCTATGATATTCATGGTGCAAGAAGATACGTACCTAGCGATATACGTGCTTTCAGACATCCGACCTCAGCTACGGACGTCCGGTGCCTCTCCAATCGTCTGGATTTCACTCCAGACGTCTGATACTGGAAAACTTTCAGTATCAAAACCTCTTCACATCGCTCGCCGTGCTTGCCCTCCGCCCACAATGGTAGCTCCAGCAGCTGCGGAGCTTGACCAGCTCCTCGCGAATGCCCTCCTCTCTCTTACGGCTCCTACTTGAGCTCTATCGAGCTCCCGCGATCGTCTTCCTCCTCCCCCACCCTCTCTCACTCCCTCGCACTCTCTTGCTCTCTCTCCTCCCCACTCTCCCCTCGTCGGTGAATCTCCTTCCTTGCCACGGCTGCAGTAGAGGCGAAGGGGAACATGGCTGGCAGGAGAAGGTGGAGGTGGCGGTGGCCGAGTGGTGTGAGGAGGAGAGGAGAGGAGAAAGGAGGGGGTTTATATAGGAGAGGGGTTAAGCTTCAGGGGGTGAAGGAGAGAGAGAGGGAGCGGCCTCTGTGAGTTGCCTGCAAGCAGAGCGCAAAGCGCAGTACGAAATCTCACTTTCAGACATCTAGGCACGTGTCCAGACGTCTGATTGAAACTCTAGATGTCTTATCCGGCTAAAAATGTAACAGGTCATTACAGCACCGTCAAAGAGATCCTTGGTACCTGCGTCTCCGTCGAACAAGGATCCCAAGGACCTCCAGCAGGAGATCGACGACGACGTGGTCGACGTCCCCGACGTTTAATCCATAGCAACCCCCCAGCAGCGGTTTGATCTTTGATCTCATATATGTGTTACAGAGTAGGACTTGTTTTTGATCATGCCTTTGTGGATTTTATTATATTCTTTCTTTTTGGTAAGAACTTTTTCGCCTTAGGGATTGCAAGGGATTATTGTCACAGTTAAGATGTTTAGTTCTATTAAAAAAAAAACATACTTATGAATGACTATCCATAAGTTACTGTAGAGGTGAATTACAACCTAAATTTTCATCCATCAATGTCTTCTTGCTCCATTGATTAAAAACCATGATGCCACTAAACAAATAATGTCCTTGTGTAGTTAATATGAACAAGTATCAATTTTCAAGCTTGTTTAAGGTAAGAAAACCAATGGAAAGTTGCTAAGGTGAGAAAACCAAGCCTTTGGAGCTTGTTTAAGACGATACAGAAATTTATGAAGACGACAAATGTAATCACTATTTGGAAAATGAGCTTTTGTGACACTTTGTAAATGATGGTTTTCACAAAGACTGTCGTCTATATTGAGTATTCCCTTGACACCGTTCGATGGTAGACGGATCATAAAAACGACAGTTTTCAAACAGTCTTCTTTATACCCGAAACGATGATTTTTGGTAAAATTATCGTAATAAGTAAATTTGAGAACCCGTTCTTCATAATTTGTAAGGTGCCTAATTTTTCGTTATTAATGACTATTTTAGGAATATATACAATGGTTTTAAGACTGTCATTTATTACAACACACGACGGTTTATTATATAACTGACGTAATAAGTAGAACTTAAACCCGCCCTTCACAATATGTTATGCACCTCCTTATTAACGACGATGTCAAGGACTGTTGTGAAAGATAATATATGACGATTTATCAGAAAATCGTCATATATACTATTGCACGAATCTTTGCAAGGGGACATTTTTTTTTTTTGCACCCCATCTGAGAATATACGATGGTTTATTTCAAAATCGTCATAAGTGTTGACTATTGAGGCGTGACGCAACTCCCATCGCCCTCCCCCTGCCCTTACTTTCCTCCTCGAAAATCAACTCTCCAACGATCATCCTTCACCCCTCCTTTCTCTACCGGTGATCTTCCTCATCCCTCATCGGTCACCATGCCCCCCTCCTCCTCCTGCTCGTCATCCCCTTTGACTGCCCCCTCCTCCTCCTCCACACCCCCTGCCACATGCCTCCTCCTCCTCCTCCATCCCCAGCCGCAACCTCCTCCTCCTCCTCATCCCCCTACCTCCTCCACCTCCTCCATTCCCAGACGTGCCCCCCTCCTCCTCCTACTCAACCCCAGCTGCCCCCTTCGCTTGCCGCCCCCTCCTCCTCTCCTCCCCTTGTTGCCCCCTCCTCTTCTTCCTATCAATTTCTCAATTTAATATATTTGAATTTTGATTATATTTTTGTAAATTATAGAATAGTTTTTTATTTCTAAGATTTGGTAATTTAATTTAGATATCTCGCATTGTTGGACACCTCTCCGATTCACACACACTTCATTGATGTATCAAATTATGTTATCTTAATTTGTGAATGATTGTGAAGTGTGCCCACTTAATTAGGTTTATAATGTGGGGTGTACTCACTTAATTTAGTCGAATGAATTGTTTGAATGATTGTGGGGGTGTACCCACTTGATTTAGTCGATTGAATTTATTTGATTGATTGTGGGGTGTACCAACTTGATTTAGGACATTGAATTTGTTTGATTGATTGTGGGGTGTACCCATTTACTTCTTAATGTTTATTGGATTCTATTTCTGTGTTAATTTATTATGGGTAGAAGCTTATATTGTAAGGAAAGTTTTGTCAAAATTTTTATGAATTTAAGAAGTTAGGAGGAAGAAATGAGAGAAGAGAGGGGAAGAAAGAGGAGTAGTAATTAGACAGGAGAGGAAGAAGAGGGAAAGTGATAAATAAAGAAGACTATGAAGGAAGGGAAGGAGGAGAGGAAGGATAAGGAGAAGAGAGAGAGAGGAGAAAAAAAGTGGCAAGGCAGGGAGGTATATGGTATAAGAGGGAAGAGAGAGGAGGGAAAGGGAAGAAGTATCTATTTTTATTTTGTATGTATAACTATTTTTTATTTCAAATTTTATTGTTTTAATGAAGTTATAGATACACACACCTGCACAAATCTATCTGCACTTCAGGCTAAACAATAGGAATTCTAACCCTTAGGTTACAGGTTTTGGGAGGGAGTAATCATGTCAAAATACTCACTCGTCGAAACTTATGATCATGTTATACGGACAATGTGTTAATGCATGTATACTTCACTTACATGCACGATACGTTACCTTTATAGCATTCCATAAGTCTTGATCATTTTTAGTTCGATGAAGTACTGGGCTAAAGAGGGTCATTGAAGATTTAATCACAACTTAGGGTTATTTATTACATGTAACTAGTGTGTAGGAAAATTTCAGTCGCATCTTCTTGCTCTTCTCTGGTATACCAACTAATCTTAACTACGTTCCTAAAGTACACCAAATTCGGGGTTAGAAGGAATAAAGTTAAGGTTAGTTTTGGGGGCATACCGAAGAAGTGTAGGGAGATGCTGCCGAAATTCTTCACACACTAGTTGCATGTAACAAGCAACACTGTGATCAAATCTTCAATGATGAGTTATCAAGTGAAAACCTTAATCAAAATACAAACATTGTTAATATCCGATTGCAATTATTGGGTGGTTTTATTTTATTTTTGTAGATTATCATAGACAAGTCTTGGATTAGTTTGAGGAACTCAGATTACTCCCGATACAAGAATGGATGTAGAAAGTCCTTGATTGGGCATTTCGTGACAACATGAAGTCATTCAAATGAGAAGACAAGTTTGACAAGATTTTTTGCCCATATAAGAGGTGCTTGAATGAATATATTTATGATCGGAATACTGTATTAGAGCACATAATTTGCAACTACTGGTGGTAGCATTATACAAAGTGGATTGCTCATGGAGAGGATGTTATGGAGGAAGTTAGACGAGATAACATAGATTTTGATGAGTCTATTGTGGATATTGGATATTGAAGCCAATAACATCGATGAAATGAGAGCAACAGATGAAAATCTGGTTAGTAGAGAAACTTCTGATAAGTTCTCTGATGTTGTTAGGGCGACAGATGAACTTATTGCTCTCAGTATCTCGTCCATGTTTAGATTGCCATTTCTTCTGAAATTATTTCAAATGAAGGTTATGAATAGAGCGACCTCTAAATTAATGTCTGAGGTGCTTCAATTCATTAGAGAACTTCTAAATAATCCAAAAAGTTATCCAGAAACATGGTATGAAGCAAAGAAACAGATTCGTGTCCTTTGTTTAAATTGCGAGAAAATTGACGCGTGTCCAAATGATTGTGTTATGTAGAAATGAGTATATAGAGTTAAGTAGTTTTCCACAGTGTGGTGAGGATAGATATAAAGTTAAAAATCATTAAATACAATGGCCAAAAAATAGCTTAAGAAGGTTCACGTTACTTTCCATTGATTCCTAAGCTTCAATGCTTTTTCATTTCAAGTAGAACTGCAAAGTTGATGACATAGGCATTAGGATAACAAGTCACGAGATGGTTGCATTCATCATCCAGTTGATTCAGAAGAGTGGAAAATATTTGACAACACCCTTTTAGCATTTGTAGAGGATCAATGTACGAAATGTCAGATTAGGTCTTGCAAGTGATGGATTTAATCCTTTTAAGAACATGTACCTGTCATATTTAATTTGGCCAGTTGTGATGGCAACTTACAACTTACGTCTATAGCTTTGTATGCGATCATCATATATGATGTTGAGTCTCTTGATCCCAGGTCCAAAGCAACCAGGGAATGCAACACACATTTATCTTCAATCACTGATAAATGAACTAAAATTGTTATGGTGTAATGGCATTCAAACATATGATGCACATAGAAAAGAATTCTTTCATATGCATGCTACCTTATTGTGAACCATTAACGACTTCCCCGCATATGCAAATTTGTCGGGATGGAGTACAAAAGGGAAGTTTGCTTTTCCGGTATGTATAGATGACACTCATCATCTTTGACTACCTGAAAGTAACAAGTTTTGTTATTTGGGACATCATAGATTCCTGCCTGTTGAGCATAGATGGCGAACTGTAGTGTTTAAGGACAACTTTGATGCTAAAACTTCTCGTTATTCTTCTAGGAATTTGAGGAATAAGCTAAGCATAGATTTAATAAGGTTGTTAGGTTTTCAAGTAATTGATAAATTACAACAGCTTGGCAACATTTGATTAGGTTGTTTGTTCAAGAAAGATTTAACAGTTTTGAAACATTCAGGGTTTAAAAGAAGAGCATTTTCTTCATAGGACTCCCATATTGGAAAGAGCTTAAATCCATCGTAATCTTGATGTGATGCATATTGAAAAAATGTTATGGACAACATCTTAGATGTGTTCAGCTTAACTGAGAGTCCAAATGATACAGTGAAGATGAGAAAGGACATGATAATGTTAGGCATTCGTCTAGAGTTACATGTTATTGAAAAGGAAGATGACAGTTGTGACTTTTCAGAAGCCATTTACAACCTAAATAATGATCAGCGGCAAAAGATTTTCACCTTCTTGAAAGAAGTGCAGGTGCTAGATGGTTATTTCTGATAACTTTTGCGGTGTGTAAATGAGACTCAAAAGAAAATTAGTGGATTAAAGAGTCACGACTCTCACGTTTACATGCAAGTCCTGTTCCCATTAGCCATTCATGGGTGCTACCTGATGCAGTTGTGAATTCATTTACAGAGATTAGCTGATATTTTAAAGCTATCTGTTCGAAGACATTAGATTCAGATATATTAGAGTACTAGGATAAACAAATAGTCATCACATTGTTTAAAATGGAGTAGATTTTTCCAGCATTCTTTGATATCATGGTTCATTTAACTGTTCATCTTACAAATGAAGCAAAAATTGTTGGGCCTGTGCAATACAAATGGATGTATCCAGTTCAACGTTTTCCGAAAAAACTAAAAGAATATGTGTTGAACAAGGTTAAGCCTGAAGGATATGTTATTAAGGATATCTTATAGAGGAGTCCATTAACTTTTGTGTAATGTATATGGATGAGACAGACAATCGATTTAATTGATTACAAAGAAATTATGATGGAGGATATAATGAGAATAATGAAGATTGTCTTTACATATTTAATATTACAGGAAGGTCTATCCTCTATACAAAATGCAAATCAATCTCTGAAATCGATTAGCATATAGCTCACTAATATATATATTCTTAAGTAGATTCCAGAAGTTAATCCCTTTTATAATAAATTTAAGGAGTATTCACAATCAGCCACATGCCAGCTTAACTTCCTTGAGTGGTTTAAACAATGCGTTAGTCAAATGAAAGAAGATAACGACTCACAATGGGTGGAGGACTTTGATATAATAGCTGATCCACTATTGAATTATGGGTATATCATTTGGGTTACATTATAAACGAATTCAAGTTCAAAGCAAAATCATAAATGATGCGAAGGCTATGCAGCATGCCAATGTTGTTGTTAGTTCTGATTTGAGCATTGGTTGTGATGGATACTATGAACAAATTGAAGAAATTCTTGAGATGAGCTTTAAATACGATTGTACAGTTGTCATTTTCAAGTATAGTTGGTTCAACGTGTTTAAAGAAGGCATTGGCTTCAAACTTGACAAGAAGTATGATTTTATTAGTTTGAATAAGAATCGTCAAATTCTTCATTCTTCTAAGTGAATCACATTAGCATGCTAAGTGTCTCAAGTCTTCTACATCACTGATAATAGCAGAAATGGATGGATTATACCCATCTGGATAATTCCACATGGATATTATAAAGTGCAAAAAGATGTCAAACCTAAAGTAGAAGTAGATGCTTATCAAGAACACTTGCGAGAAGTTAGTCCAGGTGCAATAGACATTAATATATAAGGTATAATTATCTTTTATACCATCTCTTTTTTTATTATTATGTACCAAATTAAGCAGCATGCTGTTTATATCATTTAAGTGCTCTGCTTTTTCACTTTTAATTATCTGCATTGCATATGTTGGATGTGCATTCAATAGGAAGTGAGGTGTGCCCATGATTTCGTTTTTGAATTTCTAGTTGTCATTTTCTATATACAGGATTTGACAAAAAATCCATAATATAGGGGAAACTCTGTCGAATTTTTTCTGCTTTATATTGAAATTATTTATTTTCTCATATTTGTATAAGTACTAATAATTTTTTTTATGCATACGCAAATGAAATTCAAGAAGCTTGATTTTAAGGGTAACAAGGGTGACCAGGCTACCTTAATGGGTAGGGATGAGACAAAGCCACATTTTACCCAGCCTCACCTAGCCCAGTAGTCACCCTGCACCCAGCCTCCCCAGACCTAGCCTCAATACATCCCTCTCAGTACTCCCCATGCTGAACTTGTCATCATGGTACCTAATCCTGCATTTACGACCTCTGTTAGATATCTTTGGCCTGGTGATCTTGCCCGGCAGTACCATGGTCAAGGGCAAGAGGTGGTCACCCCTATAGTGCGAGAGCCAACCCAAAGCCAAAGTTAGAGCCAGAGGTTGCCACCCACTACCCTGACGACAATGACAACGGGGACGAGGACGAGGATGAGGGCGACGATGACGGCGAGGGGGAAGGCAAGGATGATGATGTTGTGGTATAGTTGACACCTCAGCAAGACCCTCAGGTTGAGATAGGGCCTAGTTCTAGTAAGAATTGAGGGAAATATCTTATTATATTTAGCATTTAATTTATGCAAATTTGTTTGTAATGTTCCAATTTTTTGTTATATTTTTCTTATTAGATAAGAAAAAAAAGGAAAGGTTCCGACAAGAAATGCAAATCTGGATGCACTTCTAGAGAGGACGAGGATCAAAGTTCATCTCAACCAAGCTAGAGAAGATTCAGACTACTCTCCATTCACTAGTGGACTCTCCAGGATGGTAAAGGAGCTTGCCCCCCTTTGTTGTTTTGACTGAAGGAAGGTCCCAAAGGAGGTGAAGAGGCAGCTTATTTATAATATGGAGGTGATAATTCTTAACATATATATACAAGTGTTTGATCAATTATAATTTATTTATATTATTGTTTAATACAGGAAATTTTTAATTGGAGTGATGATCCAAATGTCACCAAATATATTCTCAATCATGCCACGAGATGACATCGTGATTGAAGGATGACGAGGAAGATTTAGGTAAAATACATAATACTATCAGTTTTCTCATTATTTACTTAATGAAGTTCTTATGGCATTTTATTTGTATAATTTAGTTTTATAACATGTTGTCACATGAGGAGGCATTGAGGAACGTGCCTCCTACAGTATCAGTAGATATTTGAAAAGAATGTTGTGAGCATTGGAAATATAAATACTTATAGAGGTTTTTTGTAATAAATGATTTAATTATTGTCTTATTACAATATGTAATGCATACAGGATTAGGCGAAGATGAACAAGGCTAATAGGGCCAAAGCACCACCACAGGCCCATTGTTTAGGTTGAATAAGTATAGATAGAGTTAAGGCAAAATATGTACAAAATTCCTTATTATTTCAATTCTATTGTTTTAATTGAAGTTGTAGTTAGTAGTACTTACAATTTGAAATATATTTATAGGCACATTCACATGATAGTGTCATGCTCAATCGAGTTGATGTCTATGAAACAAGGCCACCATCGACGATGGGCGATCATGGATACACGAGACACACCAGACGAAGCATGGAATTAAGTTACATTTGATTATCATTTATTTTTCTACTTATTTTTATATGACATTATATTACTCAACATAATTTAAATTATAGTTTGTAGGGAGAAATGATGAACTTAATCAATCCCCCTCCTCCAGACTCCTCCTCCAGGACTCAACAACAACCTCCTAATTATGACACCTGAGGAGACTTTTAAGAGTGTCATGCCTTCGGAGCGCTAAGGCTTCATTCGTGGTAGGGGGAGGAGTCAAAGGATCTCCAACTAGTATGGACAGAAAGGGCCGTTGTTAGCCGTCATTGAGCACCTGCAAACACAGGTTCAAACGCTGTAGCAGGAAAATCAGCAAATGCTGCAGCAGCTCCAAAATGTCACCTCAAAGCTGCAACAACAAACTCAAGCCTAGCAAGAAGCCAAGAAATTCATGGAGTATTAAAGGAAGGCGATGGAGTAGTAGAGAGCTAAGATGCAGGAGATGATGGCATTTCTACGAGGTAGTAGCCAGGATCACAGTTCCTATCACTTCCAGCCTCGTAGAGACGACTACTACTTTGGTGGTGGTAGAGTAGGTCACAAGATAGGAGCTTAGGCTTGACTTTCTTTTGTATTTTCCTTAGCTAGGTTCATATGTATTTTCTTTAGTTAGGTTTACATTTTTGTATTAGTTACATGTATATTTTGACATTATGACAACTTTTTTTATTAGTGACATTATTTTGTGTTATATATTGTGATGTGTCAATTACTTCCAATTAGCACTTATAAGTGTTGGTGCAAGGGCATCACAATCATTTATGTTGATGATAACAAAACACTTATTATTTAACATTTGCTTTTGAGTCTAAGATTTCAAGACAACTGCAAATGGATACAAGTGTAAAGACGAAGTTCAAGCTCGCATCCGTGGCAGATTGGAGGAGCTTGACGGAGGAGAAGGAGCTTCGCGAGGAGCGAAAGCTTGAAAAAGGAAGAAGATGAAGATTAGGATAAATTTTCATTCATCTTGTTCTTTGTATTTTGTTTCTTTTGTTGCTCTGCATTTTCTTTCTTAGATTCATATTAAAGAGCCTCAAAGTACTCTTATAGTAGTCCTAGGAACACTTGCACAACCTTAAGATACTTAGGATTTTCATAGAGAACTTAGAAAAGCTAAATAGGCTTCAGATAGCCTTATTTGACGTCTAATCTGATAATCAGACGTCTGATGGTAAACTTTAAGACGTCTGAATGTTGAATCAGATGTCCAATCATTTAGGGCTGATCTTAGAACCTTCTGTCTGTTGATTTCAGATGACCGACCCTTAGTCCAAACGTCTTAGCAGACGTCTGATGACTTTGCTAAATGTCCAATTAGTGGAACATCGACTTAGAAAATGATCATTGAGGTTTTGACCTTTGATCTTCTATCAGACGTCCGTAGAAGACCTCAGACGTCTGATAAATAGACGTTGAGCCTCGTTTGACACCAAATCACTTTTGTTAAGAGTTATAGCCGTTAAGCACTCTTGGGAATCAGTTCTCATAGAGTTATTAGTTTCTAGACATCTAGATCATGTACCAGACGACCGACCTGTCGTCTGATCACTTTGACCTAGAACCATGTTTAGGTCTAATGCAAGTCAAGAAGGAAACGCGTCTAGAATTAGACATCTGATTTAGTTTCCAAACGTCTTATACTTGTCTTCTAGAAGTCTGATCTTTTTCCCAGACGTTTGATGACCCTGTTAGAATCATTAATAATTCTAATTGCAACTTTTTTTGCCTTCGGATAATTCCCAACGGCTATGGAAGGCTTCCAAAGCATTCCAAAGCCTTCCTAGGCCATCTATAAATAGAGGGGAAGCCCTCCCTTGTTTAGACAGACCTTGTAACACTACTTTCACATTCCTTTGTGTCATTGAGAAGAAATCATCAAGACAAGAAGTGATCTTGCACTCCATGCTCCATTCAACAAATCGAAGAGTATCGTTACTTTGCTGAGATCACGCCTACGTTCTTCCATCTAAGGGAAGTCTCTTTTGCTCATAGAAGCTAAGTTTAGGATTTATCTTTGTGGCTCTATAGGGTTACTTTATAATTTTACTTTCTAAATTGGTTGGGTATTCGCATTGTGAATTCCCGTCTCCTTCGTGAGACAAAAACCTTCTCGTGAAAAGAGGGGTTTGAGGTACACTACCCTCATATAAAGTAGTGTGGTTGTAAGAGGTTGTGCTACCCTCGTTTAAGTAGTACGTTAGTGGATTTGATCGACTCGGTCGATCGGAAAATCCTAAGTCGAGAGACTTAGGTGGTGGTTTTTACCCGAGTTTTGGTTTCCACCTAAAAATAGCTGTGTATCTTGTGTGATTGCATTTTGTGAGATTGAATTTTATTTATTTCCACATCGATTTCATATTTCGCAAATCTCACCCCCTCCCATAAGGAACCTTCATTTGGTATCAGAGCCAATATCGCAACATCGGAGTAAAACCAGCGAGGATCAAAATCATGGAGGGAAGCATCACCGCTACAAGATACGTCGAAAAACATCCACTAGCCGTCCTTCCTACTTCGATGGGAGCGACTTTGGTTGTTGGAAATTGAGGATGTAGACATGGCTTCAAGCCACTGAGTTTGAGATATGGGATCGCTGCAAGACCCCATTCACCATCTAGGAGAAACTCGAAGGAGGTTATACGGTGCAACGCATACGCGAACTCAACCTCAACGCAAAAGCCATGAACTCTCTCTATTACTCTCTTAGCATGGAGGAGTTCAACCGTATCTCAAGGGGTAACACCGCCTTTGAGATTTGGAGAGAGCTAGAAATAGCTCATGGAGAATCGAGCTCAAAAGAAGAAGAAGATCCCAAGAAGAATAAAATCGCTTGCATGGGTTTCATGGCAATCGTAGAAAGCGATAGCGATGACAGCGACAATGAGATAAATTCTGAACTTCAAGATAATTTTGATGAGTTATTTGAAATTAGTAAATCACTTAAGGTAGAAAATAAAAATATTAAAAAGAATCTTAATTTTCTTAAATTAGAAAATGAAATGTTAGAAAAATAATTTAAGAACCTAGAAAGTTCTAGTTCTAATAATGAAAATTTGTTAGAGAATAATAATCTAACAAATGAAAATAGTGAGTTGATTAAGGAGAATACAAGTTTAAAATTAGAAATTTCTGATTTAAAGACTAAGATATATGTTATAGAAAAAAGAACTTGCATGCCTTAGGGAAGAATCTAATAACTTGGTAAACAAATTAGATAATTTTTATAGTCCTAAGGTTGAGAAAGGATCTCCTTCAAGGAGACCAACTAACAAAATCGGATCCAAGCTAACTTGGATACCAAAAGATCAAGTAGAATCTTATTTTGTAGGTTTTAAAGGAAATTACAACTTAAAAGATTGGACCTACAAGCTCAAGAACGGTTAACTCAAATTGGGAGGATCAAGGAGTAGACCGAGGAACGAGAAGAGGAGGCTGACGAGACGATGAGCAAATGTCCGAGCCGTCTCGCGGCGACCGCCTAATTGGAGATCAGCGCCGATGCCCAGACCTCCAAGCTACGGATGGGAGCCCCATCCGATTTGGCATCCACCTCCATTTGGGCCATTCTATTGGCCATGGTAGGTGAGGTAAAACTTTTTCCCTATCTCTTTATCAATATCTTATAGATAGGGGGAGTTAAAATTGATGAAATAATTATCCATCTTTAAGGGGGAGTTGTTAACATAGCTATAGTTCCTTTAGAAAGGGGGAGATAATCATATAGCTATCTTGTTGTTTTAAAAAAGGGGAAGAATATTATTCTTGTTAAATGAAAGTAACCCAATTTTAGAAGAGCATGTTTTAAGGGGGAGTTTTAGAAGTATTAAAATTGGATAAACCTTTTTGATAATGTCAAAATGGGGAGATTATTATGCATTATTATCTATAGTTTTGTCATCATCAAAAAGGGGGAGATTTTTGGTGCAAGGGCACCATGATCGTTTATTTTGATGATAACAAAACACTTGTTATTTAGCATTTGCTTTTGAGTTCAAGATTTCAGGACAATTGCAAATAGATACAAGTGTAAAGACAAAGCTTGAGCTTGCATCTATGGCAGATTGGAGGAGCTTGATGGAGGAGAAGGAGCTTCGCGAGGAGCAAAAGCTCGAAGAAGGAAGGAGATGAAGATTATGATAGATTTTCATTCATCTTGTTCTTTGTATTTTGTTTCTTTTGTTGCTCTGTACTTTCTTAGATTCATGTTAAAGAGCCTCAAAGTACCCTTACAGTAGTCCTACGAACACTTGCACAACCTTAGGATACTTAGGTTTTCCGTAGAGAACTTAGAAAATCTAAATAGGCTTTAGACAACCTTATTAAATGTCTAATTTGATAATCAGACATATGATAGTGAACTTTAAGGCATTTGAGTGTTGAATCAGACATCCAATCATTTAGGGCTGGTCTTAAAACCTTCTGTCTGTTGATTTCAGATGATCGACCCATAGTCCAGACATTTTAGCAGACGTTTGATGACTTTGCCAGATGTCCAATTAGTAAAACATTGGCTTAGAAAATGATCGTTGAGGTTTTGACCTTTGATCTTCTATCAGACGTCCGTAAAGGACCTCAGACGTTTGATAAATAGACGATGAGCCTTGTTTGACGCCAAATCACTTTTGTTAAAAGTTATAGCCATTAAGCACTCTTAGGAATTAGTTCCCACAAAGTTATTAGTTTCCAGACATCTAGATCATGTGCCAGACTACCGACCTATAGTCTGATCACTTTGACCGAGACCCTTGTTTAGGTCTGATGCAAGTCAGGAAGAAATTCCGTCTAGAATTAGACATCTGATTTAGTTTCCAGACATCTTATATTTATCTTCCAGACGTTTGATCCTTTTCCCAGACATCTGATGACCCTGTCAGAATCATTAATGATTCTGATTGCGGCTTGTTTTGCCTTAGGATAATTCCCAATGGCTATGGAAGGCTTCCAAAGTATTCCAAAGCCTTCCTAGGCCATCTACAAATAGAGGGGAAGCCCTCCCTTGTTTAGACACACCTTGTAACACTACTTTCACATTCCTTTGTGTCATTGAGAAGAAATCATCAAGACAAGAAGTGATCTTGCTCTCCAAGCTCCATTCAACAAATCGGAGAGTGTCGTTACTCTGTCGAGATCACGCCTACGTTCTTCCATCTAAGAGAAGTCTCTTTTTCCTATAGAATCTAAGTTTAGGATTTATCTTTGTGGCTCTATAGGGTTTCTTTCTAATTTTACTTTGTAAATTGGTTGGGTGTTCGTGTTGCGAATTCCTATCTCCTTCGTGAGACAAAAACCTTCTCGTGAAGAGAAGGGGTTTGAGGTACACTACCCTCATATAAAGTAGTGTTGTTGTAAGAGGCTGTACTACCCTCATTTAAGTAGTATGTTAGTGGATTTGATCGACTCGGTCGATCGGGAAATCCTAAGTCGAGAGACTTAGGTGGTGGTTTTTACCTAGGTTTTGGTTTCCACCTAAAAATACCTGTGCATCTTGTGTGATTGCATTTTGTGAGATTGAATTTTATTTATTTCCGCATCGATTTCATATTCCACAAATCTCACCCTCTCCCGTAAGGAATCTTCAATAGGTATTATAGGTTAACATATCTATAATACCTAGCTTTGTATATTTAAAAAAAATGTTTTATTACATGCAACAACGTTACATTAAATCGTCATTCATGTTACTTAAATGACGATTTTGAAACCGTCTAAAATAGCATATAACCGATGCATCATATAAAACTGGGCCCGTTCAAAATGCACTAGTGGCTCCTCCGATGGTTATTTTGACGACAGTTTATGATTTAACCGTCGCTTATGTCAACAAACGATAGTTAG
The DNA here is from genome assembly GCA_037157565.1 of Thalassia testudinum. Classification (NCBI taxonomy): domain Eukaryota; kingdom Viridiplantae; phylum Streptophyta; class Magnoliopsida; order Alismatales; family Hydrocharitaceae; genus Thalassia; species Thalassia testudinum. Next base: position 16,740,797 of record JAZHRO010000026.1, on the reverse strand, counting down.
AAAATCGTTGTTTAAAGTTAAGAGGATAGTACTAATGACCAAATTAGTGCCATAAATGACAATTATGTAATTGTCATTTGTTAATATAAATGACAATTTGGAAACAAACCATCTTATTTATAATGTATACTATAGTGAATCTAACTATCGTCTATACATAAGAATAGATGACGGTTGACAGAGGGTGATTCTCGCGCGTGTTTTGAAAACAGAAATTTCGTCGTAGTATAGCACGTGAAAATGCTCGTCAAAAATAATTTATAATAATGAAACTCGCATAGATTTCTTTTCTTTTTAGAACTTGAGTCCTGGTCGTTCATCTCTGGGAGGTATGAAAATAAGTCGAGATTTGGATCGGCTGAATCTAACCTAAATCTAATCTAACTTAATATTTTTGTCTTTTTGTGTTTTTGATCTTTATTTTGAAACATGAAATGAAAGCATGCATCAAAGTTGTAAGTCATGAAGATAATAGCATGCATATAAAACCATTAGACAAGGGTATCATGCATCAAAAATTAAGTCACTATAAAATCCGGATACATGGAAATAAAGCTAAACTAAAGAAAGGGATCAACCAAGAGAGGCTAAGGAGAATCCTTCTTGGCCGTCCACTAAAGAGAGGAGGATGGGTGTGTGCACCCAAGTGGAGAGAGGAGGGTGTTGCACCCTTTCTCTACCAATGGCCGTCCTTGAGAAGACCTTGAGGGGGGTCTTCTCTATGGCCATCTAAGAAGAAAAGAAAATGGGGGTGTGGATCCTCTATGGTGGAAGAAGAGGGCACACCCACAAGAAGAAAGGAGAAGGTGTTGCATCTTATGCTCTTCTTCTTCTTGCCACCCTCATGAAGATGCCTTGGAGGAGCTTCTTCTTTAGCCGCCCATGGAGGGAGCCTTGGAGGAAGAGGACGGCCTTGAGAGGGAGAGGAGGAGGTGTGGTCGCAAGTTGAGAGGAAGAGAGTGGTGGAGATGGTTCAATTTCGTGGCTCTTTCTTTGCCCTTATGGAAGGCTCCATTTGGTTGCCACTTTTGGTGGCTCCAAAATTAGCTAATGCCACAATTTTAGGATCTAGGTTTGACACAAGTTTTTAGGGTTTCCAAGAGAGTGTGCATGGGTTTGGTAGGGGTAGAATGGGAAGGGGTGTGTGTGTGGGTGTGGGTGTGTATTTTTCGTGGGACTATGTTGTGGGTTTTAATAGGATTAGATGCTAAATAGGTTGGGTCAATCTAGATTTAGTGGGTGTGGACCTAATTAGGCTTAGGAAAGTCTAATTGGATAGGAGTGAACCTAATTAGGTCTAGGTCAAGTCCAATTGGATGTGTGCATGTGATTAGGCTAGGGTAACCCTAATAGGTATGAGTCAATTAGATCCTAGGTGGATCCAATTGGGCTCAGGTGCACCCAATCAATTGTAGATGCACCCAATTAGGTATGGGATGATTTAATTGGGTAAGGGATAGGATAAGTAGGGCAATGGATAGTGGACTAGGCTTAGGAGGTCTCTAATTAGGTTTCCTAGGGTGTTTGGTGGGGTTCCTAGGTCAAAATAGGCAAGCTAGGGCTTCCAACACCAAAATCAGGAACTAGACAGCAGTATCAGACATCCAGGATAGTAGTCAGCCGTCTTATACTACAAAATTGGATGTCTAGACATTAAATTAGATGTCCAATTTTGTGTCAGTATGAGTTTTGGCTTCCTAGATTGTTATTCTGCAGAAATCAGATGTCCAGCGAGATGTCTGGATGTCCTAAAAGGTGCTGGAGAGTGGGTTTTAGGTTTTCTAAGGTGAGTTTTGGTTCCTAAGTGTTTGGGAGAGGGATAGTGTGGATAAGAACATGGATAGTGCTATCCATGTTTGGGTTTTGAGGCTAAGGTGCCCTAATGGAGGTTGTTTTGGGTTTGGAAAGGCTATCCTAGGCTTTCTAAGGGTAGGGATAAGGCTATCCTCCTCACTCCTCTTATCTGGATCAGTCTTCTTCTTCCTTTATTGCTTTATTCCACTATCTCCATCCTGGATTACTTTATTACCTACAAATAGTAATAAAAATCATTAAATAGCAGGATATCTCATCTTATTCTAAATAGACTGATGCAATGCATGATATGCAAGATATGAGTACAATATCCACAAATTAAGCTAGGTTCAAACATTATTTAGGTTGATTAGGACCCATGATTGTTGTGCAATCATACCCCTATGCCTAAACTTCGCTAGTCCCTAGCAAATGCAAGACTAAATTATTCACATAAGGGTACCTAAGGGATTGATTATTTTATCAAGTGTGTGCCTAGAGATTTTTCTCTTTTTGTTTTTATCCTATGTTCTAGAAATCCAGACAAATGTGAAAGTGCAGCTACGTAGCTTTTGCATCGGATTCGAGTGAAAGACCTGATTCGCCTCTAAAGCCTGTACTTGACCTCTAGTAAAATTCTAGCATGATAGGCGGACTTCTTCCCTCGGGGTATTCAAGATATTCTATGAATTCCACCCCAGCTTTAAGCTTGGGTAGAGAATGTCTGAGGGATACAGGTGTTTATTTGGTGGCTCACTCTCACTTGGTGCTACATAGAAATTGGTACTTCAGAATCTAGATTCCCAGATTATCAAGTAACTCATCTCAGAGAAAGACAAGAAAAACTGTGCTCTCTTTTGGTTCCTTTGTATTCATTCTCTCTTACTCTTTTTTGTTTTTCTTAGAGCTCACAATCTCACCAGATTCATACATATGACCTGTATTTGGTGGTCTCACTTGGCATTAACACTTTAATTGAGTTCCCATAACTCTAATACTAAGTTAGAATTCTTCAGCCAGTATTCGGGCGATCAAAAACACAAGAAAGGTGGGTTAAGGCCATATTTGGTGGATCTCAAATTTATTTGGTGGTATTGTCTCAATGCAATTGAAATAAACACTAAATATTCACTCTTTTTTTCTTTGCTTTTTCTTCTTTTTCTTTTTTTTTTAAATTTTTCTTTCTTTTCATCATTTTTTTCTTTTCTTGTTTTTCTCTTTTTTTTTTTCAACACAACATAAGCTAGCATACATTCATGAACTTTATTAAGGAGGCATTATTAGGGATTGGTGGTACTCAAGAGACATTGGGTGGCTTATTTGGTGGAAGTGCCTACTCACGACATCGGGAGAGACGGATAGGACGGTGTATTTCTGACCTTGACATCAATACCCTCCTTCAACTGAGGATTCCGTAAAGAATGGTTATAACCATTCACCTTAGCCCTAGTTTTATGAAAACTCACTCTCTGCGTATTTTCCTTATTTGATGGCTCTCAAATTTTCACGCAAAAATGTATACGCAGGATCCAATCGCAAAACCTATGCCTAATCTCTGAATATCATTACCTAATTACCCAGGATTCTAGATTCCTTACACTAATCTTAGAGCACCAGTACACTCTACTCTCATCTCACACTATTTGGTGGATTTTTGGAAGAAAATCTACTTGACTCCCAAAACACTGTCCAGGAGTTCAGGAAAAGAAGCATTGCTTCTTCTCGACAGACTAAAGACGTTTATCAGCCTTTACCGTGAATCCATTGCAAATTCTATGTGTGTGTCAAAATTGTACTGGATTCCAGATTACAGGAATCAACTAGAAGATGAAATTCTTAATACATTCTCTTGATAAAAATCTTATTCATGAATGCAATATATATACATGCTATGTATAACCTTTCAAAAGTTGCACTTCGAAGATTTCCCTAATTCAGGTTACATTCATCTTGGCCCTAAATTTAAAAAAAAAAGGTGAGTGGATGAGTCGAAAGTGGCTATTGCGAACGATTCTTTGCTCCAATGCGAACATTGAAGGTGGAGTCGATTGTTCTCAATTTAAGGACCCTAAAGTGCAATTAGCATGATTGACAAAAGGTTTTTCCTAGGTGTTGGTAGAAAATTTTTCAGTTTACAATTACTACCCCCCCCCCCCCCATGCCTACTTTCTTGCATGTTCTCATGCATGAATATAATGAAAAATAAATTAAGACAGGGAGTAAAAGGCTAGAAATCACTTGGAATAGCTTCTGAATTTTGACGTTCTGCTTATTCCAACACCTAAAATTGAATTTGCAGGAAAAATATGACAAATAAAATATGCTATATATAAGTGCTAAGATTAATGCCTCCAGCTGGGCGTACACTCAAAAAGGATGTCAATACACTATTGAGAATGGCGAGTAGAATGATAAGAATTTTAATCTCGTTCACCAACAGTGGGCCGCAAATGCGGACCAGCTGTCCATGAATTCCAAGTCCAAATAATCAGAAAAATATGTAGATTATCTGCAGCCAGATGCTACAGAAGAAAGATAGATAAATACGCGTGCCTGGAAGAAATGAATATGAAGGCATCCTGAAGAGGTGATGGAGAATGTGGGTGGTAGGGGTATGGGTGGAGTCGTGTGGGGTGAAATCATATGGGTCCTGATAATGGTGATGAATGGAAGGCATGACCCAAGTAGTGTGGTCAGATCTGGAAATCAACGTTCATTGATCAGTCTCTGTCTCTACCAAAGATGTTTGGGTATCATCTTCTTCTTTTATCTCTTGAAAAATTTTCAATTCGAATTCCCAATTCACATGATTTCCCAAAATTTTTAGCTTCCTCCAATAATTCATCATATGTCATCCCCAACAGTCTTTCAATCTCTTGAATATCCTTTTCATAAGGGGATATTTCCTTCTCACTTTGATGAAATTGGTCATTAGATTTAGTAGTGAGTCCCTCCATGAAAGTGGAATGGGCTGAATCATTGATTGAGGAGTTGTTACAGTGTTTTTGATTTTGTTGTTCCGTGTATGAGATCATTTGAATTAATTCATCAATGTCTCCATGGATATTCTCAAATACAACAAAATCATATTCAGGTCCCTTAATGCTTGGTTCCTTAAAATGAAATGATTGGTATTCCGGCCCTAAATCACGATCAAGATTCACGAATAAATCTCCATTCTCAACTTCAATAGGATTATCAATATCATCCACCTCGAGTGTTTGATCAATGGAATCCCGCATGACCACCACCGAATCACAAATCAGTTGTGACACACCTGACCCAAATTCAAACATTTCTGATTTTTGTTGGTCGTCCTGGATTCTATGAAGCTCTTTCCTTATATCACCATATTCTCTTGCACTAGCTTCTTTTATTTTATGAATCATTTTGATCAATTGAGTAATCTGGGATTCATTGCAAGGGGCAAGGGTTTGAATTGGGCTAGGTTGATCAAGATAGTCAACCATACTATCAATGATTTGATCTGGTATTGAGGGTGACTTATGTGATCTAGTGGATTGTTGATTCGGTTCATGTGGTTCTACCCAGGTGTCAATTGCCATAGTTTCTTCCAAATTACCCTCCGACTCACTTTCCGTATCATCCAGAAAATACCCTAACTTTATTTTCTTAGCAGCTGCATAAATATCAAAGTGAATCTTCTCATTGCCGCTACTCATCTCCATACATCCTGAGTAACAGTCAATCCGTGCGTTGGCCGTAGCCAAGAAAGGTCGACCCAGAATGATGGGTGAATTACTTAGCTTTTCCGGTATATCCTTGTCTAAAACAATAAAATCGATCGGAAAGCTAAGACCTTGCACTTTAATAATCACATCCTGAACTACCCCCTTAGGTATTTTGATGGAGCCATCTACCATTCTAATGGTGACGATGTGTGGTGTAGATCTCCAAGTCTGGTGCGGTCAAAAAGGGTGGTAGGAATCAAGCTAATGGAAGACCCTAGATCGACAAGGGCTTTGTTGAAGGTGAATCCCTTTATGGCACAAGATATGAAGGGTTTTCCAGGGTCAGTCATTTTGGGTGGTAGAGTGCCAGAAACAAATGCACTTATGTTAGCTGATAAAACCACCTCTTTAGGTGTGCAAGTCTTTTTCTTCTTTTGTGACTCTTTCTTTAAGGCCTCAGGAAAGGGTAAATAGGTCAAATCAACTTTAGAAGCCTTTTTCTTCATTTTGTCCCTTGAGTCTGAGTCAGAGCTGGATGTGGGTTTGATCTTATGATTTTTGGTTGAGCCCAAATCAGATCATTTGGGTGGGCTCTTAGCTTGTCTCTTCCTTTTAAAGGCCACAGATTTGGTCCCCGCACAATGGCATGTATGATAGATTGGAGGAGGGGTCGGAAGAATAGGTGGAGAATAGGAGTGAAAAGGCATTTGCATCTGGGGATAAAGTGATTCTTGAAGTCTCTTGATTTGATCCTCTTGAGATTTCACTTGATTTTCCAACTTAGTCAGCCTTTCTTCATTTTTCTTGTCAAAGTCTAACAAAATGTTCATGATATCTTCAAGGGTGGTTGCGGGTTGGGCTGGACTCGATGGTTTCCCTAAAGTGGTTTGAGTGGAATATTAGGCTGGCCTAAATTGATGTTCAGTCTGAGTCGGTCTCTGTGATGGCCATGAAAGATCAGGATTGTTTCTCCACTCAGGGTTATACGAATCTGGATATGAATCAATAGGTATATCACCCTGAGTGGGGCTGACTATAGAGGGAGTTGTTTGAGAACCTGTTATGTGGTCCTGTACATGTGATCCATTATTCCAATTCCTTAGTGATATATCATCAAGTACAGGTGTATAAAAAATGGTGCATTCCTCAAATGATCTACCCAAATCATGGATTAGGTCCAAAGGTGCCTTTTGGGTTAGCTGAGTCCAGGATGCCTCCCCATGGTAGCAAGAATCAGTAGAGTAGCTAGTGGATCCAAAGTATGGGTCACTAGACCAACTAGGCTGGTTGTTCCAAGTGTCTTGTCCTTGGGAGGAGTGATAAGATTGAGATTGTGCCTGGGATTGTCTAATTTGCTCTAGGAGTTTGGCACATTGATCTGTATAGTCCTTTTTATATTCCCGAAATTCAGCAACTATGGCTTTCAATTGGTTCTGATTTAGATAAGGGTCAGATCCATGAGGTTTAGGTTCTAAATAAGCTGGAGGATAAGGATAATCATATCCTAGCTAGTTAGGATGAGTCTCCCAACCAGGAGGAGTTGAAATCATGGTTAGGTTGGGAGATGGACCCTGAGGGTCAAAAGAATGATATGGGTTCGTGGATATTTGAGAGAAGATGTGGATAGAGATAAGAGATAGTCTTCCTTAGGAAGACACAACCAGCTACAAGGGGTTGGTGGAATTAAGGCAAAGGCCTAGGAAGAAAGATGAGAGAGCCCTAAATCAAGCAAACAAGCTAGCCTTAAATTGTATAGCCTAATTGGATCTAAACCTAGTATCTTGAGATGGAATTGGGTTAAACCAACCGTTGAATTACTTGGCTGGCCAGATTGGTGGGACCCCCTAGGACACCCCACACGGCAGGACACCACTAAAGGTTAACGCGATTATCGCACCGACCTTTCTTGTCACCAGTTGGTCCAAATAGAGAAGGCCTTGATTTTTACCCAATTAAATTTCAGTTACCAAGTAATTTAGTCTTGCCTAGGGCACGTCTACTTAGTTTTAGGCTTGGGCTCAGAGTGCTCTTGGAATGTGATTAGGCGATTGGGGGTGTTGCCATTAAAATTGGATTTATAGTGTGAAGTGCATAGACAAAGGATTTTCAATACAAGCTTTAGTTGGTGTGGTGGATTTTATGGTTCAAGTACTTGTATTAATTTTTTCTTTAAGGGTTTCCTTGTTTAAGTCAATTCAAACAAGGTTGTGGTGGAGCACACAACATTTTTTTGCAAGTCAAAATTTGTTATATGAATTTCCTTTAGGTATGTGTTTATATACGCCTGATCGGGTGTTAAAAATGTGGCGTTGCAATATAGTCGAAAAAGAATTGAAAACAAATAAATTTTTATTACTCGAATGTTAAGTCAAAGGTCGAACACAGGGAGCAAATGGAATTCATACTAATCTCAATAATAGATGCAATCTACTCAAAATCTAATTCAAAATATAAAGCAGGAGTTTATGAATACTAAAATGTAGCAATAAAAGAGAAATTGAGAAGAATTGGATAAAAAGTGTTTGAGTGCTTCTTCTCTTTAGTTCTTCCTTCAGCTTCCTCTTCTTCTTCAATCCTTTCTTTCTCGGGCTCTTCTTTTCTTTTTTGCCTTTATTTCTTTCTTCTTCTTTTCCTTGGCTTTGGACGATGGCTTCCTTCTTCTTTTGTCTTCCTTGATTTCCTTCTCTGACTTTCTCTTCTTCCTTGGTTTCTCCTTCCTCCTTCCTTCTTCTTTCTTCTACTCTGCCTTTGCTTTCTCGGCCCTTAGCTTCCTTGGCTTCTGATCTTCTTCCTTCTCCTTCTGCTACAGTGCCTTCTCCTTCCTTAGCGTCTGAACATTCCTACCTTCTCCTTCCTTCTTCTTTCCTTTAGCTTCGTCAGCTTCCTTCTTCTTCTTTTGCCTTCAGATCCTTAGCTTCCTTTGCGGCTCCTCCTCCTGCCCTTAGCTTCTTCAGCTTCAGCTTCCTCTTCCTTCTCTCTTTCCCTGCACACAAGTACAAAACCTACCCCTACCCTCCCCGCATACGCTCTCTCTCTTTTCTCTCTTAGGTTCGCTCTCCCAGAGCCAATCGGGTATTCGGGTCGGGTCAAGAGCACCCGAGTCCAGGTGCACCGGCTTGGGTGGTGTGCGAGGAGTGCTGGGTAAATGGGTCAAGCAGGCCAGGTCCGCGGAGGAGTGAGCGCGGACGAGGTGGGCATGTGGGCGAGGGGACCTCACCCCATGTTCTGAGGCAACGAAGAGGAAACACAAAAACAATTTAAACCACTCATCGTGCTCTAAACTTTCCAAGGTGGGACTAAAAGTCCCACCCGCTTCTGCATGCATGCTCGTAGGGGGTCTTCCTTGATTGCAGCGACTGCAGTGCCTTGCAAAGCCAATTGCTTGGCTGGATGCACGCGTGATGCGAATCCGCGTCACCTGGACCTGGGACCTGGAGCGCGTCTACCTGGAGCGAAGGATGCAAGCTTCTTCAAACCGATGCTAATGGTGGCGGAGGTTCGTTCTTGCTATCAATTAATACGGCCTTGCAGCCTCATTAAACCGCACAGGAAGCTTCGCCGTGACATGGAGAAGGTGCTGCGGTAGGTGGCTGGCCGAGGGTAGGCCTAGGCATGCGTGCCTAGGTTGGTCTGTGGCTGTGGTGATGGGTGTGGTCGGGGGGAGCTTATGGAGGGTATGGCGGTCGATAGAGATGGGGAAAGTGATCAGTGGATTGTGGCGGAGGTTCTGAGGGGTCTGGTGAGGTGGATGGGTGTGTGGTGGTGATGGAGACACCTCATCGGTGGTCTGTCAGAGGTGGAGAAGATGGTGGTGGTCTGCAGTGGTCGTAGGTCGAAAGTAGAAATAAAGAAGGGGGAAATACAGAGAGGAGAGAGGGGAAGAGATTTAACCTAATTTAATGGACGAAAGGATAGGGAGAGTGGCTGGCGTGTACCTACCACCGCCGAAGATGAAGGTTCCAGTGGAGAGGGAACGACGACGACGAAGAGGCTGCAGGTGTGTGCACAGGTATGGCACGACGCGGGCAACGGAGGCGGAGAAGACTCTGCCACTGGTATTGTGGCAGAGCGACTAGAAGAGGGAGAAGATGTCCCCAAAGCTCGCTAGACGCTTGGCTGGAGGAGAAGAGAAGAAATTGGAGGTTGTTCTCCGGCCAAACCAAGCTGGAATTGAGCGATCGGACCAGGGGTTTCTTTTATATGCACAAGCAAAGGATCTTGTGCTTGGAAGGCAAGCTTCCAAGAGCAAGTATCCTCGCTGGAGGAGGAATGTGCGAGAGACCCAAATCTCTCGAGCGTTTGCACGAGAGATTGGGTGACAATTAGGGCTTGGAATTGCGCTCATCAGATCAGGAATTCCTTAGAGAATCTCCCTTTCAAATCTGAGAGGGAGTCTCTAAGGGATTTGAGAGAAATCCTCCTCGAATCCTTGTCGGAGTAGGACTCCTCGCTGTAATGGCGGAGGTACCTAATTGCAAAGAATGGCAAGGAAGCTAGGGGGTCTACGTAATGATTTTCAAAAGCTAGGGGTCTAAATGTAATTAGGTGGACTGTTTTGCAAAGTAGGTCAAGGTGACCCCCCCTTAGTTTCAAATTTTGGTACAAACCTAATTTGAACCTAAGGAATCCAATGATGAAGTTGGATTTTAGGTTTGATCATGTTTGACTGGGTATTTACACAAAAACCTAAATTAGGCCAAACAATTAGTTAGGACCCCTACTTAGGTCAACATAGTTTCCAAAGGTCAATTTAAAGGTTCTAAGCCTTAATGGATATTTTTCCATGAAATTTAGAGGGTTTAGTTGATTTTTATCCTGACCAGAACCTTGTTGAATTAAGTGGGTCTGTTTAATGTTACAAGAAGTCATTTAATTCCCAGATTGCACATTAACCCTTTTCTGATTTAACCATCCTACTTTTCATCTTGTTAAGACCAATTGACCTATGTTTAGCCCCTGAGAAATCCTGTTAATGTACTGCAATGGTAAAATTACAGTTTTATCCTTTGCTTCTTATTTTCCTTTTAGAACAGTTATTTCTTGAATCAGTTCCTTCTCTAGGTTATGTAGGAGCTTTTGTTCTCTTTTCTAGGTCAAAATGAACTAGTTAGAGCTCATGATAGTGTTCCCATCATACCCCCATGCCTAGCTTTTGCTAGTCCCTTAGCAAAATTTTAACGTTTTAACTTATGTTCTAGACCATGAGTTTCTTTCACAATTTATGATAAGTGTTTTTTCTTTTTTTTTGATTAGGTTAGAATCTCGACAGTAGGCCTAGAGGTACACAAGTGCCAACCAAGATCCGGACTTGACCAGCTCTAGTTGCGATCCTCCGCGAAGGTTTTTAAGGCCAGCAGGAACTATCCTAAGGTTCGTTGGACTCCGCGGTTAAAGCACCCGTGCTTGAGACATATTTTAGCCTCGGTTCAGTTTGCAGTGCATTTTTTGTAAGAGAGAGACAGAGGATTTATTTGTTTGGATAGTTTTCTCTCTCTTTTCTTTTTATTTCTAGCTTCGGATTAGCTTCTCAACACGGTTTGTATTAGATTCCTCGTCCCCATCATCAATCCTCAAAGGTCCCTGTCAATCAATGCTTCGTGATAGCACCGCCCATGGAATCCCCCAGAACCCTGGCTTTCAACATTTTGAGATAATCTCGTCCATTGGTGTTTTGTAGCCAAATCCAGACCCTGGCAATTAACATTTCGTGATAATGCCACCCATGGCATCTGAACCAGCAGGGTGCTTATGTGCCCTTGGTAGGATATGTAAATATCCTAGGAGACAAGCACCGAGGAGACAATATGTTGCTACGCATCTTCGAGGGAAATTTCCCGCCTCTCCGCACCAGGAACTTATCGAAATCAACTTGTGTTGATCGGCCGCTCCTAATCTAGGCAACTTTTTTTAGAACATTTAAGCGCTTTTGCGTGATTTTGATAGTTATGCGCACTGAACCAGACTGTGTGTGGATTTGGGTGCTTAGGTTACCGAGTCCTGCAAACCGAAGGTCAGTTAACGAGGCCGAATACTCCCTAAGCCTTAGACCTAATACTTAAGCTTCGCATTTTCCCCAACCTCTTGAGGATTATCCAGATCTTAGCAGATACTTGAATTTTTAAGCCTAAGATCTAGGCCAAAAGGCCTAAGATCAGCATTCCTACTAATCTCTTTTTGTGTCTCATTAACACTTTTTCTTCATTTTTTTCCTTGATACGGTCTAGAACTTCAATTAATCCCTTAATCTCTTACTAATGACTATCACTTTTTCTTTTTCATTTTGTGCTCCTTTTTGTCATTTTGCTCTTTTCCTCCTCATGTTTATGTGACTTCAAAATTCTCTTCCCTCCTCCATTTTTTTGTTCTTTTTCATAATTTGCTATTTTTTGGTATTTTTGACATATGTAATTTTTTTGTGAGAATCCTTCTGACTTTTCTTGATTTCTGTATGTTTGCACTTTACCACCCCCTCATGCCTAAGTTTTGTAATGTCCTCATTGTAAACAGCGGATGTGAAATAGTGTTGGGTTCAAGAACTTAGAATAGGATATATCGGGTGGGTGAATGGGTCGGGATATGATTGATGCAGACGATTTCGAGCTCTGGTACGTGTACCAGAGGTGGGATCGACTAGTCTAAGGCTGAACTTAAGGTGCAATAGATGTGAAGTACAGATGAATAATCAGACGGATCTCGATTTTTTTGGAATGATGGGTTGCCTCCTGTTAAACACTAAATTCAATGCCTTCAGCTAAACGGGAAATGGGATGAAGAGGGAGTGGTCAAATCAATAGAGTTTTGTAGAACAAGCACCTTGATTAAGAGCCAGGTTTGTCCAACCAGGTGCTTATTGAGATAAACAGGCTGATGATGCAGCCCAAACCCTATTAATCTGGTGGGTAGATAAATGTAGATCAGGAGATGTGGAACCCACCATATGCTCTGGAGCTCGGATGGATGTGGCAGTGTAAATTCGAGTTTTGGCTGAGTCAAATCGGCCTGGTCAGAGTAGGGATCCGTGAAGTAATCAGTGAATGATGCAGAAATCCTACAGGGGTTATCAAAGAATGATGGAGCATGGTCTTCAGTCTGATCAATGTTCGAAACCCGGTATATGTGTGGAGTTGAATCATCTGCACTCGGCTTAGTAAGAGGGGAATCAGAATAGAAATTGAGTCCGATTGCGTGTCAGGGTTGAAAACGGGTTTGGATGGGTTCTGTATGTGTGGAAGAGGTGACTTCAATGAGAATTGCGTATGAGGGCTCCTCTAGAAAGGAGTTACAGGTGGTTTCATGTAAAGAGTCCTCATAGTAGCTCTCAAAGTCAAAAGTGAATGCCTGAAGAGTATCAATAGGATGCTGGAAATCTGAGTTGAGAAAAGATTCGAATTCTGGGTTGCATTCACTCTCGGCATTTTCTGGTTTTGATTCCTGACGATCGAAAAGAAATGATTCCATGTCACTGGAACCTGAACTTAAATCAGTGAGCTTGGGAACCGGGACCTGAAAATCGAAGTCGGAGAATGAATCATGTGAGCTGAGGTCGTAGATTGGCTCGTAGTATTCAGGAAGTAGAGTTTCTTTGAAATCATGGTCAGATTCGAAATTGTCAAAGATATTGCGAAAATCAAATTCTGAATGAGATTCGAGATCAAAGGTTCCACCACATCATAAATCATATGATGTAGATTCAGCAGCCTGACTAGGGTCTAGCCTATATGTAAATTCTGAGCTCAAAACTGTGTTCTTATTTGGTCTAGGCTCAAGTTCTAGGCTTGTAGGAAAGACCCAATCAACACCCCACTCGTCCAACTCCTCGGTTTCTGTATCGTAAATTGGCGTTTCTTCCGAAAAATCGATCTGATTCTCTGAGGATGTTGGAGAGGGATATTCATCAAATAGAGGCCCAGAATCAATCTTCTTCATACGGGGCCTCGTAATCTTCCCAATACGTTTCAGATCTAGATTCTAGGCTTAGGATATGGGTTGAATCACTAGAATCTAGGTCCGAATAACCTTCGAGGGTCACCTTATCAAAATAAGGGGCGAGATTTACACTCTCGAGTGGTTTAGTGCTAATCGCATCATTGTAGGAGTTTTGGAATTATATGCTCGGTGATCCATGGTCTAGGGTTGACTCTACATTGTGTTTTCTTGCAATTGGGACTTCCCGCCCTATTTCAAGATCAGGCATGTTGTATTCCATCTGGGTTGGGAATCCATAACAACTCTGTGCCTCAAACCCGTTGTTTGGGAAATCGAATTGATCCTCGATATTGTTCCATGATGGTTCATCATCTGTTTGGGGCATGTACGGGTATTTCTGATCGGTAATTTGTTTCAATAATCTCATCATCTCTTCCCATTTTTCAAGATCATCTTGGTGTTGTTCCCAAAGTACAGAATTTGTTATGCATTGAAGGTATTCAAAGTTGTGTAATTTTTCTATCTCAATGTATCCTGTTATGAGAATGTCTCGGGTTGATCCGTTTGTGGCTTCTATCAATAAAACTTGGGCACAGTTTATAATGAAGGTTGTGGTTGTTGGTATATTAACCTGAATGTCTTCTATTGGTGTTGAGGTTTTATATTCAATTTCATATAATTCAAGGACATCCTCAATCATCCTATCTCTCATGGATCTCTGTGATTCAGGTTTCTTGGATGGTAATCCTAAGTAACTTGGCTACATATTTGGATCAGATGGTGGAATCAAGATGTAGAATTAGAATTTGGATCAAGATGTAGAATCAAGTTGTGAAGTGATTAGGTCTGAATAAAGAGTCCCACTAAAATTTTATGTGTGTGTTCTAAAGAGAAGGGATGAGGAACTGGATATGTTTTTGACCCAATTAAGGCACCCAAAGATGTTTGGATGATTATAGAGGTTCGGGGCGGATGATACCCCTGGATCGGAAAGTCGTCCACCTGAGAATTACCTGGGCAGCCAGAGAGGGAGAGTCCCGCAAAGACCCCTACACGGTAGAGCGACCCCACGAGTTATAGGGTTTCCCCCACCCGACCTCTCTTGTCACTGAGATTCCAGGTAGACCAGAATGGGGACCTTGACCTATTAAGTCTACCACTTTTAAGATCAAAGGTGCTTAGGGTTTTCACTTGAACTTTAGATGTTTTGGTATTGTGACCTAATTTGGAGGTTGGTTGACCCAAAGGGTCAACTTCACCTGACCTGCCCTAAAGATGGCAGAATGATTCTAGGTCAAGACCTAGAAATCACCCTGATTTGACTCCCAGGTTATTAGGTCCAAGGTTTTTAAGATTCAAGTGATTTTAGAGCTTAATTTTAGGGTTTGTCTTGCTTAGATCTTTTCAATCAAGGGCTTGGGTAGCACTCTGATGCGGGTGGGTTTGTTTCTTTTTATGCAAGCACGTGTGAACTAGCACTCCAAAAACCCTACTGTAGAGACCCTAATTTGGTTCTATTTCCAATCCTCTTTGCTTTTCACAAAAGTTCTCTTTGGACTTCAAACAAGAAGTGTATAATCCGCGAAGATTCATAAATTAAGCGTGATCCTTAATAGGCATAGGAATTTGTGGGGTAGGATCTCTAAAAATCGCTTCAACTCCAATAAGTTTTGAAAAAATTTTCACAAAATCAGGAAACTTTTGCCTTAAAAATGGTAATTACTATAGAAGGAAGGCAAGTGATTCCTATTTTGATTGCTTCCTTTTCTCTTCCCAGGATTAGGAGATGGATTTAGGGAAGAAGAGAGAGTTTGCCTGCCCTGGAGTGGTTGATTTGCGCGGGAGATTTCCTCGTGAAATACCTTGCAAAATCACAACAAAACAAAATATGGCAAGTTAGTGTTCAAATATAATCAAAAATATTACAGAGACACTTGTGATGAATTGCGCGTCGCTCCCCGACAATGGTGCCAAAATGTTTATATACGCTTGATCAGGTTTTAAAAAGGTGGCATTGCGGTATAGTCGAGAAAGCGTTGAAAATAAATAAATTTTTATTACTCGAATGTTAAGTCAAAGGTCGAACATAGGGAGCAAATGGAATTCATACTAATCTCAATAATAAATGCAATCTACACAAAATCTAATTCAAAATATAAAGCAGGAGTTTATGAATACTAAAATGTAGCAATAAAAGAGAAATTGAGAAGAATTGGATAAAAAGTGTTTAAGTGCTTCTTCTCTTTAGTTCTTCCTTCAGCTTCCTCTTCTTCTTCAATCCTTTCTTTCTCAGGCTCTTCTTTTCTTTTCTGCCTTTATTTCTTTCTTCTTCTTTTCCTTGGCTTTGGACGATGGTTTCCTTCTTCTTTTGTCTTCCTTGATTTCCTTCTTTGACTTTCTCTTCTTCCTTGCTTTCTCCTTGCTTCTTTCTTCTACTCTGCCTTTGCTTTCTCGGCCCTTAGCTTCCTTGGCTTCTGATCTTCTTCTTTCTCCTTCTACTACAGTGCCTTCTCCTTCCTTCCTTAGTGTTTGAACATTCCTGCCTTCTCCTTCCTTCTTTCCTTTGGCTTCCTTCTTCTTCTTTTGCCTTTAGATCCTCAGCTTCCTTTGCGGCTCCTCCTCCTGCCCTTAGCTACTTCAACTTCAGCTTCCTCTTCCTTCTCTCTTTCCCTGCACACAAGTACAAAACCTACCCCTACCCTCCCCACGTACGCTCTCTCTCTTTTCTCTCTTAGGTTCGCTCTCCCAGAGCCAATCGGGTATTCAGGTCGGGTCAAGCGCACCCGAGTCTAGGTGCACCGGCGTGAGTGGTGTGCGAGGAGTGCTGGGTAAATGGGTCAGGCAGGCCAGGTCCGCAGAGGAGTGAGTGCGGACAAGGCGGGCATGTGGGTAAGGGGACCTCACCCCATGTTCTGAGGCAACGAAGAGGAAACACAAAAATAATTTAAATCACTCACCGCACTTTAAACTTTCCGAGGTGGGACTAAAAGTCCCACCTGCTTCTGCATGCATGCCCGCAGGGGGTCTTCCTTGATTGCGGCAACTGCAGTGCCTTGCAAAGCCAATTCCTTGGCTGGATGCACACATGATGAGAATCCGTGTCACCTGGAGCGCGTCTTCCTGGAGCGAAGGATGCAAGCTTCTTCAAACCGGTGCTAATGGCGGCTGAGTTCTGTTCCTACTCTCAATCAATATGGCCTTGCGGCCTCATTAAACCACACAGGAAGCTTCGCAGTGACACGGTGAAGGTGCTGCGGTAGGTGGCTGGCTGCGGGGAGGCCTAGGCATGCGTGCCTAGGTTGGTCTGTGGCTGTGGTAATGGGTGTGGTCGGGGGGAGCTTGTGGAGGGTATGGCGGTCGATGGAGATGGGGAAAGTGATCAGTGGATGGTGGCGGAGGTTCTGAGGGGTCTGGCGAGGTGGATGGGTGTGTGGAGGTGATGGAGACACCTTGCTGATGATCTGCCAGAGGTGGAGAAGATGGTGGTGGTCTACGGTGGTCGCGGGTCGAAAGTAGAAATAAAGGGGGAAATACAGAGAGGAGAGAGGGGAAGAGATTTAACCTAATTTAATGGACAAAAGGATAAGGAGAGCGGTTGGCGCGTACTTGCCACCACCGGAGACAAAGGTTCTAGTGGAGAGGGAACGGCAACGACAAAGAGGCTACAGGTGCGTGCGCATGTATGGTGCGACGCGGACGATGAAGGCGGAGAAGACTCCGCCACTGGTATTGTGGCAGAGCGACGAGAAGAGGGAGAAGATGTCACCGGAGCTCGCTGGATGCTTGTGTAGATTCCCTACTCGAAGGGGGTGAGATCAGCGTAACATAAAAAATGCGGAATTGAAATATAAAAAAATCTCACAAAATATCAATCACACGAGTACACAATTATTTTTAGGTGGAAACCCAAACCGGGTGAAAACCACCACCTAACCCTCTCGAGTTAGGATTTTCCGATCAACCAAGTTGATCAAAATCCACTAAATGAATCACTTTAAACGAGGGTGATTTAACCTCAATTACAACCACTTTACAAGTGTGAGGGTAGCGTTCCTCAACCCCTTCTCTCCACGAGAAGGAGTTTGTCCCACGAAGGAGATGGGAATTCGCAAAGCGAATACCCAACCAAATAACAAAGATAAAATAACAAATAATCCTATAGAGCCAACAAAGTAATTTTAAACCTAAGCTTCTATAGGAATTAAGAAACTCCCCTTTGTAAGGAGTGCGTCGGCGACGCGGATGCGTGAACAACACGATGGCGCTACGTCGCTCTCGTGAACTACGGCGGGAGAGCGGGTGCGCAAAGCTTGATGCTCTCAAGATGTAGAACTTGAGCTTTGAGAGCAAGAGAGACACAAAATGGTAGAAAGTATGTTGCTTGGGTGTGTCTTGTGTTTCTAGGTGTGTTTGTGTGCAAGAGGTTCCCCTCTATTTATAGAGGCCTTAGGAAGGCTTTGGATGGCTTAGGAAAGGCTCCATAGCCGTTGGGTGCAAAGCCCAAGTGAATCAACCCGAAATCAGGAACAATCATTGCACTGACAGGGTTATCAGACGTCTGATTCTGGCATCAGACGTCTGGAAGACCACTTTAAGACATCTGAAAATAAGGTCAGACGTTTGATTTTGGGCGGGTCTCTTCTTGACTTGAATCAGATCTAAACAGGGTTCTTGTGCAAGTCCATCAGATGACATATAGGACGTCTGACACTATGTCTGGACGTCTGGAAACCTACTTTTTCGTGGGAATGGATTTGCAACGGCTAAAAAATCTCTGAGAAGAGATTTTCGGGTCAGTCGAGGCAAAACGGTCAATTATCAGATGTATGGAAGGGCTTAAGGATGTCTGATAAGGCTCTAACGGTCATATCCTTGAGTGTATGCTAAGAGAGCCAACGGTCCACTAATTGGACGTTTGGCACCTCCACTAAGTGAAATAGATCTAATTGGTTGCCTAGGTTGAAATGTAAATTAAATTCAATTTAAGTGGGTGAGGGGGTAGACAACCAATCAAAGCAAATCCCTTCACATGCAATCACACATAAATCAGGCTCAGAAGGGTTTGTTTTGGGTCTCTGAATTTAAACCCTACTGTGAAACACCTAGGGTTTATGCTTCTTCTAACAATCAGCAATCAGACCTTAGTTTTAATTGAAATCACTCCCCAAATCAGTACATAAATCAAAATAAGACAAAATTTCGTAGAGATCTTCTTTCAATAATTTTTTCAGCGAATATTTTTTTAAGATTTTTACTGTTTCGTGCAGTTTTTCAAGATTTTTTTAGTGTTGGGAGGTCAAACAGGCCAGATAGACCCCCTACGAGTAATTCAGTTTGACATAGTATCAAAAGAAATCCAAAAATTCTTGAAAATTTATATAAACAACTAGCTTTCAGTGGCTTTCCAACCCCACAAATTTCAAAGAGATCTAATTTATGTATAGGTCAGAATTAATGTTTAAAGTTATATGAAATCAAAGTGCAGACTGTTCTGACCCCCTTCCATTGTACGAATTTTTAAATTCATACCGTACGAATTTTTTCAAATAAAAGGTGGGCTGGAAAGCTGGTTTGAAAACCTAATATCAGACCGAATCCTAAGATTTTTGAATTCCTAATTTGACGGTAATAAATTTATGAAAATCGTCAATATTTGCTGGCCAGATTTCCAAATCTGATTTTTGGTGTGTTTAAATAGTTTCCAAGTTAAAACACACACCAATTTTTTTTTTCTTTTGTAAATTCAAATCTGAGAATTTGAATTTGAATTTTTTTATATATATAAAATTTTTTGTTTTTTTTTCTAACCTAAGAAGGCAACAAAATTGAGGATGAAGAATCTACCTGCGGTCTTCACCACAGGTTGATGCATGTGCGGATCCTTGTCTTGACACCCCTACAATCAAAACAATAAAAAGTTAAACAAATCCAAATCTAAACTCGCACGTTGCCTCCCCGACAACGGTGCCATTTGACAGAGGGTGATTTTTGGGCGTGTTTTGAAAATAGAAATCTCATCGTAGTATAGCGCACGAAAATGCTTGTCAAAAATAATTTATAATAATGAAACTCACATAGATTTCTTTTCTTTTTAGAACTTGAGTCCTGGTCGTTCGTCTCTAGGAGGCGTGAAAACAAGTCGAGATTTGGATCGGCTGAATCTAACCTAATATTTTTGTCTTTTTGTGTTTTTGATCTTTATTTTGAAACACGAAATGAAAGCATGCATCAAAGTTGTAAGCCATGAAGATAATAGCATGCATATAAAACCATTAGATAAGGGTATCATGCATCAAAAATTAAGTCACTATAAAATCCGGATACATGGAAATAAAGCTAAACTAAAGAAAGGGATCAACCAAGAGAGGTTAAGGAGAAGCCTTCTTGGCCGTCCACTAAAGAGAGGAGGATAGGTGTGTGCACCCAAGTGGAGAGAGGAGGGTGTTGCACCCTTTCTCTACCAATGGCCATCCTTGAGAAGACCTTGAGGGGGGTCTTCTCTATGGCCATCTAAGAAGAAAAGAAAATGGGGGTGTGGATCCTCTATGGTGGAAGAAGAGAGCACACCACAAGAAGAAAGAAGAAGGTGTTGCATCCTTATGCTCTTCTTCTTCTTGCCACCCTCATGAAGATGCCTTGGAGGAGCTTCTTCTTTAGCCGTCCATGGAGGGAGCCTTGGAGGAAGAGGACGGCCTTGAGAGGGAGAGGAGGAGGTGTGGTCGCAAGTTGAGAGGAAGAGAGTGGTGGAGATGGTTCAATTTCGTGGCTCTTTCTTTGCCCTTATGGAAGGCTCCATTTGGTTGCCACTTTTGGTGGCTCCAAAATTAGCTAATGCCACATTTTTAGGATCTAGGTTTGACACAAGTTTTTAGGGTTTCCAAGAGAGTGTGCATGGGTTTGGTAGGGGTAGAATGGGAAGGTGTGTGGGTGTGTGGGTGTGTATTTTTCATGGGACTAGGTTGTGGGTTTTGGTAGGATTAGGTGCTAAATAGGTTGGGTCAATCTAGATTTAGTGGGTGTGGACCTAATTAGGCTTAGGAAAGTCTAATTGGATAGGAGTGAACCTAATTAGGTCTAGGTTAAGTCTAATTGGATGTGTGCATGTGATTAGGCTAGGGTAACCCTAATAGGTATGAGTCAATTAGATCCTGGGTGGATCCAATTGGGCTCAGGTGCACCCAATCAACTATAGATGCACCCAATTAGGTATGGGATGATTTAATTGGGTTATGGATAGGATAAGTAGGGCAAGGGATAGTGGACTAGGCTTAGGAGGTCTCTAATTAGGTTTCCTAGGGTGTCCGGTGGGGTTCCTAGGTCAAAATAGGCAAGCTAGGGCTTTCAACACCAAAATCAGGAACCAGATAGCAATATCAGACATCCAGGATAGTGGTCATCCATCTTATGCTACAAAATTGGACGTCTGGACATTAAATTAGACGTCCAATTTTGTGTCAGTATGAGTTTTGGCTCCTGGATTGTTATTCTGCAGAAATCAGACGTCCAGCCAAATGTCTGGACGTCCTAAAAAGTGCTAGAGAGTGGGTTTTTAGGTTTTCTATGGTGGGTTTTGATTCCTAAGTGTTTGGGAGAGGGATAGGGTGGATAAGAACATGGCTAGTGCTATCCATGTTTGGGTTTTGAGGCTAAGGTGCTCTAATGGAGGTTGTTTTGGGTTTAGAAAGGCTGTCCTAGGGTTTCTAAGGGTAGGGATAAGGCTATCCTCCTCACTCCCCTTATTTGGATCAGTCTTCTTCTTCCTTTATTGCTTTATTCCACTATCTCCATCCTGGATTACTTTATTACCTACAAATAGTAATAAAAATCATTAAATAGCTGGATATCTCATCTTATTCTAAATAGACTGATGCAATGCATGATATGCAAGATATGAGTGCACAAATTAAGCTAGGTTCAAACATTATTTAGGTTGATTAGGACCCATGATTGTTGTGCAATCAATGGTGTTAAGGTATAACCATCGCATCTACCCTAATGCGACACACCCTTTCACGATGACATTATAAGATAGTTTTTTTTGTTTAAGCGACGATTTGGAACCGTCGCGAAAAGCGATCATTCCTGTAGTAAATTAGGCTTATCAAATTAGCAAATCCCTACAATTGACTCATATCATTGGCCAAGATGCCTCACTCTGCCAATAGCCAATTTTAATAACAATCGGACAATACCGTGCTTAACTACAACACTTAAGGTATCAAAATAATCCAGGCCCTCCTCATGATGAAACTCTTTGCCTACCAAACAAGTTTTATACCTTTCTATTGAGCCACCAAGACATCTTTTGATTTTATATAAACCCACATAGCGTCTACTACATTCATAGTTGGACCATAACGAACCAAAGTCCAGGTTCCTTTCTTAATTAAGGCATTAAACTCCTCTATCATGGCTTGAACCCAATTAGAATTTTTGTTGGCAATTGTATATGAAGAAGGTTCAACCTGCTGATCATGAGATTGACAAGTAGCAACAAACACCTTTTCTTTGATATGTCAATATACCATGCATCGACTTGGTGGTCATAGCATGTGTACAATGAGGAGGAATTGGAGTAGCAACTAAGCTACAACTAAAGTAGGTGCACTTAAAAGAGCTGCATTAGCAGAAGTAACGAGTTTGAGACTAAAGAAGCTAACAACAAATCAATTGCATATGGCAATATAACCTCTAGTGATGAAGGTGTAAAAGCACTGACCTTCACTGTATGCAATGAAAAAGGCATTTATGTTTCATCCAATACAACATGTCAATCTAGAATGATTTTATCTAAGAGAATGTCGTAAGAAAAATATAACTTATGGAATTAAGAACACACAACAAACACATTTGGCGTGGACCTTGGACGAAGCTTATGCTTATACAGCTAGAGTAGTGGATATAGAACACATCCAAGAACTTTAAAAAAGGAATATTCAGGCTTAAATTTAAACAACAATTCATATGGTGTAGTTCCAGCCAAAATTTAACACAAGGCATTTATGATACAAACTACAAAAGGTAAAGCATAGCACCAGAACTTCAAGGGCATTTGACTACGAGACATCAAGGTTAATGCCATTTCAATAAGATGTTAACTCTTTCACTTGGCAACATCGTTTTGTTGGGTTGTATAAGGAGCATAAATTTGATGTAAAATGCCTACGTTGCATAATCATTGACGTAATTTCCTGTACTCTCCTCCCAAATCTATTTGTAAGGTGTTTATAGAGGCCTAAAATTGTACCTTTACATAATTTTGAAATTTAAGATGGCATACACATCAAATTTTTGAACCATCAGAAAGCCCATGAATGCTTTGTAAAATCATCAATAAAAATAATCTAAGTACCTGTAACCATCAACAGATAAAACTAGAAATGTCAAAACATCCCTATACATCAATTGAAAGGGTTCAATACATTCAGTTTTAGTATAGGAAAGATATTGACGATTAATTTTTGCATGCATACAAGCATAAAAAATGCATGTTTATCATTAAAAGTTGCTATCGGTAGCTAATATTTGTAAATAAGTTGTAATAAGGCTTGATGATTGATATGCCAAAGACATTGATGCCAAGTTGCAAGCGGAACTGTTTCAGCTGAGTAGAGTTGACGTTGGGAGGGATTCTTTGGTATAGCCAAAGTTGGTACAAACCTCCACCGATGTGGTCTTTGAGAACCACCTTATGGAAGACTTCATCCTTAACTAGTAAAGTAGCAAGATGAAGCTCAAAATAACAAGAATTGTCCCTAGTAAAACAAGGTACAAAGAGTAAATTTCATGCTAGCTGTAAGGCGTCTCAATATTTCATTACAATATAATGGCCACATGGGATTAGGTATAATTATGTTACCGGTATGAGTGACAGGAGACGTGACCCCATTCCTAAATTTAATCTCACCTGGCCTTGTATATTCATTATTTAGCTGCAAATTTCTCAATTTTCCTATGTCATGGTACATAGCACATGACGAGAGGAATCATAGAGTTGGTAACAAGTTAGTGCATCGTGATTAAACCTCCCACAAATTTGACACTGAAGCCTTGCTAGTGAGTGCCTGCAACCAAGAGCATTCTGTTCGCATGCATAAGTAGTTTAACCTCTTGTATAAGTATTCTAACCTTTGCCAAAGGAAGAAGGCCAACCACCACGATTCAGGCTAAGAAACTAATTTTGACCATGAGAAGTACCACGAAACCAACCTCGACCACATGAAAATTTTCCTACTCGTACTGCTTGATTACCTTGAGTTTCCAATTGAGGTTGATTCTGCTACAAGTGTTGCTCATATGACAGCAAATGCCCAACTTATTTATCAAAAGTAACAAATCTTAGTTGCTAATCAGGGCAACAGTTGGATTGTGATCAAAATGAATACCATGAAGAACTGTAAGAACAAGATCCTCATCATCAAGTGGCCTTCCTAAAGCAGCAAAATTGCGATCAACCTTCTTTCTTAACATACTCAATAATAGAGAGATCACTCTTTTTGAGAGAATGAAGATTAGTTTTATAATACAAAAGGTGTGATTTGGTTTGAGTAGCAAAACATATCTTGAGAAATTTAGAAATCTAACAAGAAACAATCAGATTGGCAAGCACCAATTTCCTCTGTGATCGATGAAATTATCTAGTTGTTTATTAATTGATCTTTTTGATACCAAATTAAAGAGGCATCACTTATAATCTCAATTCCATCAGGTTTCTTTGTCATATGATTAGGTGCAGTGATTGAACCATCCAAAAGACCAATCAAGTCATATGCACAAAGCATTGGCTCAAATTGTGCTTTCTGAAGTGTATAGTTTGTTTGATGGATTCAACTTGAACGGAACACTATCGTGAATAGAAGATGGAACGACTTGAATAAAAGAAGACATAGTGAAAGAATTTGAACCTAAGTTAGTTGATGATGTATCAAAGGATTTACCCATAAAAACTCAAATCAAACCGTTAGATCAAGCCCGATCTACATGGTATGAGCTTGATTTGAAGATACCCTACAAACAACCTAACAGATGCTTTAAATTGACAAAGCATAAGAACCTTTTGGAGAATAAGCAAAATTTGCCAAAGAAAGGCTATGATTTGCTAAAGTAGACTCATAATTTGCCAAAGTAGCACCTTGACCATGGTGCATATCACATCTATTGATAAATAAGATTGGACAAACACCAAGATTTGATTAGAACTAAAATCATCTAATCCAAAATGGTTGATTGCCTAGAAAGAAGCTCTAATATCAAGTGAAGGTATCACGAACAATCTAAATGGAGTAGAAAGCTGAATGTGTTATTCTTCAACTAAGTTTATTAGAGTAGATCTTATATAAACCATGAACATTTATAATTAAGCTCCTACTTGTTAGAAGCTTTAACTACCCACATTGTTGTAGAGAGAATGAAATGCTTCTATTTCACTATAGAAACCCTAGGCCTCTATTTATATAGAAAGGCTAAGGGAAAAATTGCTTACATGTCCATATAAGAATGGAAATAGAAGATAAGGACAACAAGGAAGAAAATAAAAATAATGAAAATTTCTCTACACTCTCCCTTAAGCTGAAGCATAGACCATGCTCATCTTGGAGCAACACCATTCAAAAGATGCTGGAGAAAGCATTGTGGTAAACATGTCCACATCTTCAGAGGCCACATAAGAGGTGCAGCTGAACCCTTTTTGAATCATATCACAGGTGTAAGGGTAATCCACTTCCACATGCTTGGTCCTCACATGGAAAACTAGGTTGTTGGCAATGAAGAGGGCCACCTTGTTGTCACATTTCATTTGAATAGGTCTAAGTAGAATGATGTCTAGGTCACTAAGGACGAACTAGAGCCACATGAGCTCACATATAGTTTGGGCCATAGGCCTATATTCAAATTCAACACTAGATCTACCTACCACTGTTTGCTTCTTACTTCGCCAAGTAACCAGATTTGCTCCTATATAAATGCAGAATCCGGTGGTAGATTTTCTATCTCTAGGACACCTTGCATAATCCGCATCTATATACGCTACCACGTCCAAGGACTTTCCTCTAGTGAATAGCAGTCCTCTTCCTAGCACAGACTTCAAGTAGTTGAGGATCATCATGGTTGCTGTAAAGACCCATTCTGTCCTGAGCCTTTTAAACGTCTAGACTGTTGGTCAGACGTCTAGAGCCCTTCCCAAATGTCTGGAAATTGAAATTTTGATACGAGCCTTCGCGTCTGCATGCGGGCTACCCGCAGACAGTACCCTTCTCTCTCTTTCCCTCTTCCCTCCTCCACCGAACCCTAACGCACCTTTATATAAACCCCTCTCCCTTTCTCCCCACTTTACCACAGCCACCCTCTTCCCTTCCTCTCCACCACAACGAGAGAGGCGAGCATGAGAGAGAGCACAAGAGCGGTGACGAGGAGGAGAGGCGGCGTGAGGAGAGGAGGAAGAGCTTGAGCTCGTGAGCTCGTGGGGGCTCTCCGGAGGACGCACGGCCGGAGCGGCGCATGTGGGAGGAGGAGCACGTCGGGGGAGACGTCCCTGACACTTGCTGCAGCCGGAGCTGCAGGCGAGGAGGCAAGGCCGCGGCTGCACGCGGCGAGGGAGAGCAGCAAGTCGCTCTGATTCTAGAATTTTTCCAGAATCAGACATCTAACGTGACGTCCAGACGATGGAGCAGATGTCTGGTGACTACACCAAACATCTAAAAGTAGATCTTCGTGAAGGTACATTCCTCTTGCAGTTACGGCCATGCAGGACGCACCGCAGCTACGATTTACGTGGCTAAATATAGGCAATTTGGTTGTTGCTTGCAGGGATTGCTTCAGGAAGGTGCAGGACATGCCCTCCTACGCATTTCGGACGTCTGGACAGCTTACCAGACGACCGGGAGCACTCCCAAATGTCCGGAGGAGAGGTCAGACGTCTGGAGCTGGGTCGAGACGGTCGAGAAGAGGTTCTAGATGTTGGAGGTCAACGCAGAACCTGGGGTGAGTTCCTGTTTACTTTTAAGACGTCTGGACCTTGTGCCAAACGTTAGATTTAGGTCCACAGCCTTATTTTTGACCCGTTTAGGGTCCGTTTGAGGTCCATTTTATGCAAACAAGATATTGGTGTTTTCCTTATGAGTTCCTCTACTTGTTAGAAGGCCTTTTATACTATTCTGAATGTTCCATTGTGATTGTTCCTTAGTTTAGGACTTCATTCTGTTACAGGTTCAGGACTTGCTCAGGCACGTGAGCCTACCATTTGAGCCCCCAATACTCCTAGGTTATCTGGTAGAGTGGTTTCCCTCTATTTTTAATTATAAAACCTAATTGCTTATGTGAAATTGAATAAGTAGAAAACCTAGGATGTGGCATGAATCTTAGGACGAGAAGTACTTGCACTGCTTGTATGCGTATTTGAAATTGCAGTCTTAAATGAATGAGTAAAAATGTGAACAACTGCCTGTTAATAAACAAGAGCTGCCTGTGAAATATGAAGTGCATGTGTTAGTTAGACAGTTACCTGTGACACTACTTGTAGTATATGTTAAATGATGGAAATACAAGTTGCATGTGGTTAATCCAAGAATGGAAACGTGAATGATGAAACTGGTATGGAATGGCATGAGAAATACGAGTATAAACCCTACGGGGAATTAGGAGTAGAGCTCCTGTGAATAAATGAAATGGATCTGGAAATGTAGTGGGAAGTGTGCTGACCCTTGAGTACGTGGTACCAAGGAGAGTGACTGTCCCTTATTTAGTGTAGAGCGGAGCTAGCCGCCCTTGGGTTGGGACCCAGGGTTAGGATTGGCCACTCTACACCGACTTCTTGGCCCTCGCGTACACTGTACCAGGGAGAGCTACTAGTGTAGGAAGAGAGCTAGCCACCCCACGGGGCTCGGGGTTCAGCTAGCCACCCAACATCGACTTGTTAGGCCCACTAGGCAAACCAAGTTAGTCAGACAAGGGTGAGCGAACTGTGGAGGGGCGAGACCCCTATTTGGTTTTGAGGGGCTAGACCCCTGTTACTAAGAGGACTAGGCCCTATACTGTTTCATGCTGTACTTTGGACGTACCCGTTAGCAGAAACGACTGACCGCATGCTAGTGCGGGGTAGCTACCCGTGCGTTTATCGCGCATGCCGTAGTCACCGCTACATCTGTCCGTGACCTTGGGGTGGTTGACTGGGTGTAGGATCACCACGGGGGACTCTCCCGGCCAGGAGAGCACCACGTGTGCCTTCTGAAGGTTCTTCCCTACGAGGAGGGGATGACATAATAAAATGTGAAAATAAATATATAAAGCAATCTCACAAAAAAATAATCGCACAAGTACACAAGGTATTTTTAGGTGGAAACCCAAATCGGGTGAAAACCACCACCTAACCCTCTCGAGTTAGGATTTTCCGATCAACCTAGTTGATCAAATCCACTAACCGAATCACTTTAAAACGAGGGTGATTCAACCTCAGTACAACCACGCTACAAGTACGAGGGTAGCGTTCCTCAACCCCTTCTCTCCACGAGAAGGATTTTGTCCCACGAAGGAGACGGGAATTCACAAAGCGAATACCCAACAAAATAACAAAGATAAAATAAAACAACAAACCTATAGAGCCAAGAAAGTAATTAACCTAAGCTTCTATAGGATTTAGGAAACTCCCCTTTGCAAGGAGTGCGTCGACGATGACGCGGGTGCATGAGCCACGCAATGGCGCAATGTCGCTCTCGTAGACAACGGCGGGAGAGCAGGTGCGCGAAGGGAATGATACTCTCAAGATGTAGAACTTGAGCTTAGAGAGCAAGAGCTTCTTGGACACAAGAGAGTGGAAGTATGTTGCTTAAGTGTGTCTTGTGTTTTTCTTGGTGTGAAAAGGCTCCCCTCTATTTATAGAGGCCTTAGGAAGGCTTTGGAAGGCTTAGAAAAGCTTCCATAGCCGTTGGGAACAAAGTCCAAGAGAATCAGGCCGAAATCAGGACAATGATTACATTTGACAGGGTTATCAGACGTCTAACTCTGGCATCAGACGTCTGGAAGGCCATTTTAAGACGTCTGATTTCAAGGTCAGACGTCTGATTCTATGCGGGTTTCTCCCTGACTTGAATCAAATCTAAACAGGGTTTTTGTGCAAGTCCATCAGATGACATACAGGACGTCTGGCACTAAGTCTGGATGTCTGGAAACCTACTTTTACTGTGGGAATTGATTTCCAAATGTTGCAACGGCTAGAAAATCTCTGAGAAGAGATTTTGGGTCAGTCGAGGCAAAACGGTCATTTATCAGACGTCTGGAAAGTCCTAAGGACGTCTGATAAGGCTCTAATGGTCATATTCTTGACTGTTTGCTAAGCCAGCCAACGGTCCACTATCTGGACGTCTGGCAAGTCCATCAGACGTCTTCTAAGACGTCTAGACTAAGGTTTGGACGTCTGATTTCATCAGACAGAAACAACTATGTCCAGCCTAACAGTTATCAAACGTCTGAAACAACAGTCAGACATCTTACAATGCTTTATCAGATGTCTGATTTTAGAATTAGACGTCTGGAAGTGCTGTTTGAACCCTATATTGGTTTTCTAAGTATTCTACAGAAAACCTAAGTATCCTAGGGTTGTGCCGGTGTTCCTAGGACTACTGTTAGGGTTCTTTGAGGCTCTTTAACATGAAATATCTAAGGAAATAAAGAGCAACAAAAGAAACGAAAAATACAACAAGTACAAAAGAAGGAAATCTATCCTATTCTTCATTTCCTTCCATCTTCAATCTTTCGCTCCACGC
Organism: Thalassia testudinum; assembly: GCA_037157565.1. Classification (NCBI taxonomy): domain Eukaryota; kingdom Viridiplantae; phylum Streptophyta; class Magnoliopsida; order Alismatales; family Hydrocharitaceae; genus Thalassia; species Thalassia testudinum. The sequence goes on along the minus strand of JAZHRO010000026.1, from coordinate 16,711,630 downwards.
GAACCTCCTCTGTTTTCCGTCAAGCTCCTCCAATCCGTCCTGGATGCGAGCTCGAACTCCGTCTAAACACGTCCACATTTGCAATTGACCTGAAATCTAGGACTCAAATTGCAAATGTTAAATAACACGTGTTTTGTTATCATCAAAACAAATGATCGTAGTGCTTTAGCACCAACACCTTCTACTCTTCGGAAAAGACTGCAATCAAGATTGTTCCCACGAGGAACATTCGAGATCAAGAAGAGATCTGAAAAATAAACCAAAGGGGTGAAAAGGAAGAACTTGTAAAATAAAGTAATTGGAAAAGATAAATTACCTGTTAGCTTTTACTGCTTTAGTTAGTTTGTTAGCACTCTACTCAGCGTTCGCTGACTTTGTTACTCATAACCCTTTTCAGGTCCAGGTGTTGAGCAGCCCGAGTCACTAGCTGCAGAGGGTGCTGGGCCCAGTAGAGCCCAGTAGCAGTAGTCTTCTTGTTGTAGTACTTTCTGTTGTTAGTAAGTTCAGACTCTTATTACCTTTATGTTTCTATACCTTGTTTCTGTTTTACTGTTGTGGTGGTATATATACTGTTAGTAGCTTTTACTTCTTTTACTGATGTACTCTTTTACTGTTAGTTACTTAGCATAGTGAATGTGGTTTACTTTCCTGCTTGTTAGTTATTTCTTGTTGGACAACTGGGTCTTGGGATTAGTCGAGTCTAGCCGATCTTGGGACCTATAGGGATTCGGGAACCAGGTCGTAACAGTTGCATCCCAATGTACCTTCCTTGGCTTGTCCCTAAATTGGCTCACCTTACTTACTACAAGAGCAATATCAAGATGTGTAATGGTAACATGCAACAATTTCTCAACAAGGCACTCAATTTTTTTGCATCATCAATCTTGAGTCATCATGATATAGGTGCATATTTGGATCCGTCGTAATGGACACAAGCTTAGTACCCAGCATGCTAGTCTCTTAAAGAAGATCAGCTGCATACTTTCTTTAAGAAAGTAAAACTCCTTATTGTTTGCACCTCAAAACACGCCTATAATAATGCCTTCTTGTGCTATTTTCTAGCATTAACTATGTATATTATAATCCTGTAGTTGCATTTGTAAAAATACTTGCATGCATGCATTTAATCATGAGAGGAGGAGAAATGAATAAATGACTTCGTAATTCACATTTTATCTCAAGTGCCTCCTTGCAAATTCCACCTTTTTATTTTTCCTCTTGATTTCTTCTTTTTTCTCATTCCCGCGGCTGCCTTCTTCTTCCCGCGCCCACATGCACGCCATGCCTCCTGCAGCAGCCATTCCCTGCGACTGCCACTCCCACGCCATCCCCCCTGCTGCAGCCATGCTTGCAGCCACGCTCTCCTCCTCTATTTAAAGCCACAACCTCTTCCTCGCGAACGGGAGGAAACACGCAGTTGCTGCACCAAAACCCGCAGTCCACCTCCTTCCTCCACCGTTTTCCCCTCCCATACGTCGGCCCTCCTTCGAGGAGACACCCGACGAGCAGGAGAACCCACTGTGGTGCTCACCACCACAGTGGGAACACCACCGCCCAGCCCTTCAACGAGCAGGTGGGCATGGTGTCTTCTTTTCTTTTCGTTTACATCTCCACGCCATTGCTGCCGCTTCAAGGTCCGAAGCTTGAAGCAGCAGCAGCAGCAGCTCCCCTCGCTCCTCCGCGACCTTCCCCGCAGGCGCTCAGCCCTCCACACGCGCCTACAGGGCACTTCTCCGCTCCATCCTCTGCTCTGTCGCCTCTGCCCTTGCACCCGCGATCAGCCGCTGCGCGCACTGCAGCGGCCGGCCAGTCCCTCTCGCCGCCCCCTGCCAACCTCTGCAACCCTCCGCGACCGACTGCAGACTCCCCGCCGCCCTCTCCGAGCACGCCATCGCCCGCTCTCCTTCCTCGCACCCGGCCTGCAGACGCCTCACCTTCTCCGCGCGAAGACGCGCCTGCATCCGCGACCATCAGACGTCGGCAGCCATCTGCAGACGACTCGACCTCCAGACGTCGGGCGCCGCCTGCAGACGACGCGGCTCCAGACGTCTGCCGCCATCCACAGACGTCTTAACTCACGCCATCACCAGCTCTCTCGCCCTCTCTCTCTCTCTCTGGCGCGAGTACTCCCGCGCGCGTCCGCCCTCTCTGCCGCCCGTTCTCTCTCTCTTTTTTTTTACTCACACAACACACACATTCACTGACGCACACACACCTATACCAACACACACACACACTCACACACTTATAGTAACATATATATAAATATATATATACATACATATATATATATATATACATATATATATAATATCTATCCTTATATACATATATAGATACATATCTATATACATATATATATACATACATATATATATATCTATATAGTAATATATATATATATATATATCTATACACCTATATATATAAACACATATATATCTATATATATATATATCTATACATATATAACTATACAATTTTATATATATATATAGATATATTTACTTATATACATACATATGTACATATATTTTCACGTTATTTATTATACGCTGTATCGCGGGAATATCTGTACCAGTTGCTGATATTCCCTGATACACGCGTACAAAAAAAGCGTGGTCCCATACATCATCCATCCTCCATCCACACTCCACGCGGCACCTAGTTGTGTTGGTTGCGTCTCTTTAGACGTAGACTGACTCGACATAGTGCTACACTCCATCGTTACCTCCACCCCCACCCCTTTATATATATACTACATATAAATATATATCTATAGCTATTATATTTACTTTCTATCTGTTAGCTTCCTTCTTAGTAAAAAGATAAAAAAAAGGTATAAAAGTGAAAAGATAATCTTTGATTTGTAGGTGCCCCATCTTGCAAGTAGCAAGGCGTGTTTTGAAACTCTGTTTTGGCTAAAAGCCAAGGACACAATTTTGAGGGTGTGCCTCAAGAACAAGGATTACCAGAAAAAAACCTAAATAAGAAAAATACCAAAAACACAATAAATGAATGGAAGAGACGCGTTTTAAGGAAAACGTAGAAACTCGACTTGAACCCCACTTCCCTGAGTTCGACCTTGGGCTTAAAAGTGACAAGATAAAATCAATGAGGCCAGGTTAAAAATTTTGTAAAGAGATGGCTAGGTCTGAATTAGGTTAATCACTATACACATTTCAACGATAAAATCCTCATATTAACAACCTATCCGGGCCGACCCATCACTTATGCATTCCAATCAATGTCAATACCAAGAAAATATTGCAGTGGTCCCAAGTCTTTCATGAAAAAGTGCTTAGCAAGGAATTCCTCAGTAACCTCAATGTAATTTTTGTTGTCACTCGTTAGTATAATGTCATCAACATATACTACCATAACAATTCTTCCTTTTTCTATTTTCTTCACAAATAAAGAATGGTCTGCAAATGATCTCTTGAAATCAACCTCTTCAATTATATTAGACAGCTTCTGGAACCATGCATGCGAACTCTATTTGAGCCCATAGATTACTTTATGTAGTTTGCACACCTTACTACACTACTCAACTTTAATTCCCAGGGGCTGCTACATGTAGACTTTCTCTTAGAGATATCACCATAAAAGAATACAATTTTCACATCTAATTGGTGAAGTAACCAGTATTAGTCAACCGCAATGGATGTCAAAATCTAGGTAATAGGAAGCCATCCAATCGAGGAGAATGTATCAAAGCAATCCACTCCATAAGTTTAAGTGTAACCTTTGACCACTACGCAAGCCTTGTATCTTTCCATGGTACCCTCTGGCTTGTATTTGACTATGTATACCCACTTGAAACCTGATATGAAATAAAATATGGAAATAAAATAATAATCTCACAAAAAATAGCAATCACAGAAGAACACAAAGTATTTTTAGGTGGAAACCCACCCCTCTGTAAAAACCACCACCTAAGCTTCTCGACATAGGATTTCCCAATCGACCTAGTCGATCAAATCCACTAATCGAGTCACTTAAAACGAGGGTGACTCAACCTCTTATAGCCATGCTACTATGTACGAGGGTAGTGTACCTCAAACCCCTCCTCTTCATGAGGAGTATTTTGTCTCACGAGAGAGACAGGAATTCGCAAGGCGAATACCCAACAAAGACAATGTAACAATTTCCTATAGAGCCACAAAGTATGTAAGTAAAACTAGCTGCTATAGGCAAAGTAAATTTCCCTTTGATGAAAGTGTGCTACCTACCAACACAGGTGCGTGAACAACGCGATGGTACTACGATGCTCTCATATTCATAGGCGGGAGAGCGGGTGCACAACTGGGAAACTAATCTTAAGATGTAAACTAAGGCTTGGAGAGCAAGATCACTTCTCAATATTAATTTGACACAATATAATGTGGAAGTGGTGTATCAAGGTGTGTGTTGTAAAGGAAGGGTCCTCTATTTATAGAGGTCGTAAGAAGGGTTTAGAAGCCTCTTCTAGCCATTGGAAGGCTTCTATAGCCGTTTGGAATAATCTCAAGGCAAATCAGGTCGAAATCGGGATCATTAATGATTCTGACAGGGTTATCAGACATCTGAATCTATTATCAGACGTCTGGACCATCGTCTGATCTAGGGATCGATCATCTGATCTAGAAGGGTGGAAGATCTAGACTAGGTTAATTCAAGACGGACATCTAAAGAAGTGTTTTAAGACGTTTAGGAATCTAATCAGACGTCTAATACTAAGATGGTTTCCTTCCTATTTTGTCAAGATTGAAATAGGGTTCTAGTCTTAAGTTGCACAGAAGATAGATCAGACGTCTAGCAATAGGTCTAGATGTTTGGAAACACAAATCACTGCGGGAATGGATTTCCCGAGGCTCAAGTGGCTATTAGGTCTAACAGGAAGTAATTAGAGTTAGATCTTAGCCTAACGTCTATTTATCAGATGTCTGGGATGAACTACAAACATCTGAAAGTGAATGTAAATCATATTAAGGGTTAATCCTTAACGATTAGATTTGTCAAGTCAACGGTCCTCTAGTTAGACGTCTGGCAAGGTCATCAAACGTCATCTAAGATGTTTGGACTAAGAGTTGGATGCCTAAAACTGGCAGATAGAAAGTGGGTTTCTAGCCTAAGTGTTTTGGACATCTAATCAAATAGTTAGACATCTTAAAGTTTAAGATTAGACATTTGACATCCAGATTGGACGTCTGATCAGGCTATCTGAAACCTATTTTGGTTTCTAAGTTCTCTACGAGAAGTTTAAGTATCTTAGGGTTGAGTAAGTGATCCTAGGACTATTGTAGGGTACTTTAGCGCTCTTTAACAAGAGATCTAAGCAAATAAAAAGACAAAATACATAGAACAAAGAACAAAAAGAACTTTTATTCTATTCTTTATCTCCATGCTTTTTCAAGATTTTGCTCCAAGCCAAGCTCCTTCTCCTCCATTAAGCTCCTCCAATCCGCTATAGATGCGAGCTTGAGCTCCTACACACTTGTATCTGTTTGCAATTATCCTGAAAACTTAAACTTAATGCAAATGTTAAATAACAAGTGTTTTATTATCATCAAAATTAACGATCATGGTGCCCTTGCATCAACAATCTCACCCTTTTTGATGATGACAAAATCATAAATATTAATCCAAAAAATTCTCCCTCTTTTTGACATTATCAAAAAGGTTTAATCAATTTTAGTTATCCTACACTCCCCCTTAAAACATGCTCTTCTAATTTACTCTTTTTGATATAACAAGTTAGCTATTCATTTATCCATTAACTCCACATTTCTAATGGAAATATATCTATGTTCATTTCAAACTTCCCCCTAAATGATGGACAAAAGCTTTATCAATTTTTAACTCCCCTTAATTAAATGTTATAGATAAAAAGTTAGGGTAAATATTTTACCTCACTTACCAAGGCCAATAGCATGGCCCAAATGGAGGTTGCTAGAATGGATGGGGCTCCCATCCGAATCTTGGAGGTCTGGGTGTTGGAGCTGGTCTCCAATTTAGCAATTGACGTGCTGCGGTTCAATCACCCACCGATCTTCTCGTCTTCCTCTTTGGTCTACTCTTTGGTCCTCCCAATTCGAATTAACCATCCTTGAGCTTGTAGGTCCAATCCTTCACATTGTAGTCTCCCTTGAAACCTACAAAATAATTTTCAAGTTCTCTTTTTGGAATCCAAGTCAATTTGGATCCGATTTTGTTAGTTGGTCACCTTGAAGGAGATCCTTTCTCAACCTTATGACTAGTGCTAATTTTATCATTAGAGAAATTATCTAATTTATACATCAAGTTATTAGAATATTCCCTAAGACATGCAAGTTCCTTTTCTACAACATGCATCTTAGTTTTTAAACTAGAAATTTCAGCTTTTAAGCTAGTATTCTCCTTAACCAATCTACTATTTTCATTGATTAGATTTTTATTTTCTAACAACAAATTATCATTTTCAGAATTGTTACAACTAGAACTACTTTCTAAATCCTTAATTTTAATCTCTAATATTTCATTTTCAAATTTTAGAAAACTAAGATTCTTTTTAATACTTTTGTTTTCTATTTTTAATGACTTACTAATTTCATAAAGTTCATCAAAAGCATCTTGTAATTCAAAGTTTACCTTGTTGTCATCTTCATCCTCACTATTGCTTGTGATAGCCATGAAGCCTATGCAAGCGACTTCATTCTTCTCTTTGGGATCTTCTTCTTCTGAGCTCGAGTCGTCTCATGTAGCTTGAAGTGCCTTTTCCTTATATTTCTTCTCCTTCTTGAGAAGGGGACAATCAGGTCGAGGATGCCTTCCTTTCGTTGTAATGATAGCAACGTCTCAAGCTATCTTGCTCCTTTTTTCTTTCTTCTCTTTCTTTGAGTTCCTGCAAACCTAGAAAATTTCTTAAATAAAACTCACCTCACTATCCGAAGCAGCTTTGAAGGCGAGATTCTTCCTTATCTTCATCTCCGGTGTGTCCTTCTGCTTCATCTTTGTCTCATTGGCCATGAGATTGCCTAAGAGATCCTCCATGTTAAGCTCCACAACTTCATTCACCTCCTCAATGGTGGTAACCTTTTGTTCCCGTTTTGGTCCGAGGGAACGGAGTAGCTTTCCTTGAAGCTCCCCTTTTATGAAGGTTTTCCCTAAAGCTTTCAAATTGTTTATTATGAGAGTGAACCTAGTGTTCATCTCACTTAAAGACTCATTAGGTTTCATAGAGAAAGATTCAAAATTTTGAGGTAAAACATTAATCTTAGAGGCTCTTACCTTGGAGATATCTTTGTGAGTTACCTCTAGAGTGTGTCATTCCTCATATGCGGTGGTGCATTGAGATATCCGATTGAACTCCGGGCTTGGCGTGCAGTACAACATGTTCATTGCTTTCAAGTTGAGGGAGAGCTCACAGGTTTGTTGTTGCGAGTACCCTCTGATGAGAACCTCATCATGAGCCATAACTAGCTCATTTTGACCCAATACAAAGGATAAAAGCTCCTACATATCTCAAGGAAAGGCTTAACTCAGAGAATTATGAGTTTGAGAAGAAAACCAGTCATAAGGGGTAAAAGTGCAATTTTACCAGTATAATCTGCATACAGGGTAATTCTGGGCCCAAACACAGGTCAAAACAGCTTAATAAGAATAAAAGTGGGATGAGATGATCTAGCAAGGGCTACAGCACTTCCAAGGAACCAAATGATAATCTGTAACCCTAAAACGACCCACTTCAATTCACAAGGTTCGGGGCAAAGTAAAAATAGAATAAACCCTCTAAAATTCATAGAAAAATAATCTCTAGGGTTTAGAACCTTCAATTTGGCCTTTAGAACCCATTTTGACCTACATTGAGAACCATGCCCAATTAATAACTTAATTTGGGTCTTTACGCAAATTGACCGGTCAAACAAGGTTTAATATGAAAATGAAATTCACCATCAGATTCCTTAGGTCCTAATTAGTCATGTATAAAAACTTGAGCCTAAGAAGAAACCTCCTTGATCGACTTTACACTTTGGTCCTCATATATTTACTCTTTGGCCCTCAACTTTTGAACCCTCGCATTTTAGCCCCTAACTCTCCTTCGTTCTTTGCAATCAGGTCCCTCCTGCAAAACCCTGCCAGTACCATGCTCCGGCGACCTTGCGCGGAGCATGGCGCCGCGCAGGGTGAGGTAGGGGACCTGGCAAGTAAACCGGGGGTGCCCTGCGTCGTCAGCCGTCGCAGGAGCACCCCCATAGTCGTTGTAGCCCCCCATACCGGCCGTGCGAACGCACGGACGGTATGGGTTCGTGTTCCGACCATTCTCCGGCGAGGGAGACACGTCGTCTCCCTCCGCCTTCCTCCCTGTTTCATCCCTATAAATACCCCCCGCTGCTCCACCGACCAGGGCAGCCTGGATCTGACGGAGAAAACCCCCAGCTTTCTTCTCTTCTTCCTCCGGCAGACGCTCACCAGCTCCGGCGGCTTCCTCCCCCTCCACCTCTTCGCTCTGCCGCAATACCAGCAGCAGAGACTTCCTCCCCTGTTCTTCCCGCGCCACGCCGCACCCAGCTGGCGCCTCTCCAGCCCTCTGCTCGCCGCCGCCCCTCTCCCTGAGCATCGTCTTCTCCGGCGACAGTCGATACGACTGTCGCCCTGTTCCTCCCCCTTCGTCCCTGCAGTTAAGTTAGAACTACTCCCCTTCTTCTCCTCTTTCTTTTCCCGCTTTCAATTTAGTCAATTAAACCCTCGACCGCTCCTGTTCACCCTCATCCTCTCCGCCTCCGACCACCCTCCGGCGAGCCGCTCCCATCACCTCAGCGACCCACACGGCTCGCCGACCACCGCAGAACCTCCGCCTCCTCACCCTGATCCTCTTCCGCCCCTCCACTTCCCACCAAACACCCTCTGCAAATCCACCGAACACACCCACTTCCTCGCTCACAGTTTGACCTAGGACGACCTGTTAGCTCCATCACGCCCCCTGCAGACCCCCTGACCACCTTCGCCGTGCCACGGCGAAGGTCCCCCGCCTGTCTGATTTGGCCGAGAGGCCGTTCTTCTGTCACCAGGTGACTCGCCCGCCGTCGCCATTACTGAGCAGGCAGAGCTCCTTCACCTGCAGGTGCAGGCACGCCTTCGCCCAGGTTCGACTCCCAGGTTGCGCAGGGAGTCTCCGCGAAACGTCCCAGGCTCGCAGACGGGGCGAGGGCCGCGCGTGAAGACACGATCGCCCACTGCTCCCTCCGCGACGGGCGCTCAATTGGGGTGGGACATTTAGTCCCACCTCGGAACCTCTCGGAGGCGCGCGGACGCATAAAGGCAAAAAGTGCCTTATGCTGTCTGCCTCCTGACCACGGGGTGAGGTCCCTCTCACCCGACCCGGCCTCGTCCGTGACCACGCTCCGCGGACCTGGCCCGACCCGATTAGACTGACCTGCACTCCTCGCCCACCACGCACGCCGGTGGGCCTGGACCCGGGCCTGACCCGAACCCGATTACCCGGTAGCGCTCTGGGAGAGCTTCCGAAGAGTGATTTCAGAGAGAAAGAGAAACGCGGGGGAGGGGGGTAGAGTAGGTTTTGCCTCTTGACAAAAAAAAAAAAAAAAAAAACTCTGAAGTGTGCAGGCAAAAGAAGAAGTGCAGGCGAAGAAGAAGCAGCTGCACTGTAGCAACTGCTCAGTTAAGTCGTCGAAGCACCGGGTCAGACGACGGAAAGTCAGCAGCCAGAGCAACACAGAAGGCAGGCTGAAGAAGAAGGAAGAGCAACGGCCGAAGCAGAAGAAGAAGAAGGAAGACTTAGTAGCTGAAGGCAGAAGCTCTGCAGCCATAAAAAAGAGAGGTCACCACGATTGCAGAAGAAGAAGAAGAGAGGTCAAGGCAGAAAACCAAAGAAGAAGAAAAACAAGGAGCTCTGAAGAAAGAAAAACATCACCAACGCAGGAACAGCAGGAAGAAGAAGAGCATCACCATTGCAGAAGAAGATTATCACCGTATCAGAAATCAAGGAAGAAGAAGGAGATCTGAAGAAAGAAAAAGAAGAACATCACAACAAATTCTTTCCCTCTCTCTCTTTATTTTGTAAAAGAAACATGTATATCTCTAGAATACGACTTGCTCCCTGAGTTCGACCTCGGGAACTCTTTCATTTTCCGAGTAAAAAATTTATATTTGAAATGTTGGTAATAACCGGCTTTACTACAATGTTATAACAAATACAAAACCGACGTTTCACCCTCATTCGGGTCTCACCAGGACTTCGTATGGGGTTTCAAATCATCCCCATAATGCGAAGTCGGTGGCTTGAAGCCACATCTTCATCCTTAGCTTGCAATAGCTATAGTTCCTTCCGTCAAAGTAGGGTGGTCGAATGGTAGATTGCCCCTCTGAGTGTCTCGTGACAAAAATGCTTCCCTCCTTTGAATCCTTACCGGGTTGTAAAGCCGATTTGTAAGACTCGCTCTGATACCAAATGTAGGTTTTAACAGAGGGGGTTGAGATTTGCGTGACAAAAAATAAAATGCGGAAATAAAATAACAATATCACAAAAAATAGCAATTATACAAGAACACAAAGTATTTTTAGGTGGAAACCTAAACCCAGGTAAAAACCACCACCTAAGCCTCTCGACTTAGGATTTCCTGATCGACCTAGTCGATCAAATACACTAATCGAGTCACTTAAAACGAGGGTGACTCAACCTCTTACAACCATGCTACTATGTACATGGATAGTATACCTCAAACTTCTCTTCACAAGGAGTATTTTGTCTCACGAGGGAGACAAGAATTCACAAGGCGAATACCAAACAAAGATAATGTAACAATACCCTATAGAGCCACAAAGTATATAAGTAAAACTAGCTGTTGTAGGAAAAGTAAAGTTCTCTTTGATGGAAGTGTGTTGCCTACCAACACAGGTGCATGAATAATGCGATGGTACTACGGCGCTCTCGTATTCGTAGGTGGGAGAGCAGGTGCACGCTGGGAAAATGCTCTAAACTAAGGCTTGGAGAGCAAGATCACTTCTCAAGATCAATTTAACATAAGATAATGTGAAAATAGTGTATCAAGGTGTGTGTTGCAAATGAAGGATCCTCCTTTATTTATAGAGGTCCTAAGAAAGGTTTAGAAGCCTCTTCTAGTCGTTGGAAGGCTTCTATAGCCGTGTGGAATAATCCCAAGGCAAATCAAGTCGAAATCAGGGTCATTAATGATTCCAACAGAATTATCAGACGTCTGAATCTATTATTAGACGTCCAGATCATCATCTAATCTAGGGATCGGTCGTCTGATCTAGAAGGGTGAAAGATTTGGACTAGGTTAGTTCAAGACAGATGTCTAAAGAAGTAGTTTAAGATGTCTGGGAATCTAATCAGACGTCTAATACTAAGATGGTTTCCTTCCTATTTCATTAAGATTGAAATAGGGTTCTAGTGTTAAGTTGCACAGACGACAGATTGGACGTTTAGCAATAGGTCTGGACGTCTAGAAACACAAATTACTGCGGGAATAGATTTCCCGAGGCTCAAACGGCTATTAGGTCTAATAGGAAGTAATTAGAGTCAGATCTTAGCCTAACGTCTATTTATCAGATGTCTGGGATGAACTGCGGACGCTTAAAAGTGAATGTGAATCATATTAAAGGTTAATCCTTAACAATTAGATTTGTTAAGCCAACGATCCTCTAGTTAGACGTCTGGCAAAGTCATCAGACATCTTCTAAGACGTCTGGACTAAGAGCTGGACCCCTGAAACTGGCAGATAGAGAGTGGGTTTCAAGCCTAAGTATTTTAGACGTCTGATCAAACAGTCAGATGTCTTAAAGTCTAAGATCAGACATCTAATGTCCAGATGAGTCGTCTGATTAGGCTGTCTGAAACCTATTTTGGTTTTCTAAGTTCTCTACGATAAGTTTAAGTATCTTAGGGTTGAGTAAGTGATCCTAGGACCATTGTAGGGTACTTTGGGGCTCTTTAACAAGAGATCGAAGCGAATAAAAAATAAAGAACAGAAAGAACTTCTATCATATTCTTCATCTCCATGCATCTTCAAGCTTTCGCTCCAAGTGAAGCTCCTTCTCCTCCATTAAGCTCCTACATACTTGTATCCATTTGTAATTATCCCGAAAACTTAAACTCAATGCAAATGTTAAATAACAAGTATTTTATTACATCAAAATTAACAATCGTGATGCCCTTACACCAACACCAATATGAACTGCTTGTACTGAGGAGATAGACTCACCATGGACATGTGCTTAGAAATGGGATGCAACGTGCATGATCGGGTGCCTTTCCTTAAGGCAATGGAAAGGCCAAGTCCATCATCAGTGGAGTTATTGTCAACCTCTACAGCCTCATCGAACTTAGGTTGCAAGGACTCTCCTGGATGCAATGATGTAAGATCTATAACAAGAACACCAGAGCTCAAAGGTGTATCGGCATTATCATGTTTAGGGATCACCTCTAGAATAAATGATGGTGCAGGTTGTGGATAAGGAAGGTTGATAATTCCATAATTTTACATCATAATATGCCTATTTAATGATTAGTTCCTAAGATAACGTAGCGCATTTAGATTATAAATACAGCATCTTAATCACTCTAAACATATTAGGAACATGCATGCATTTATACATAATTTGCACATCTTATAATTTATGTTAATGTATGCTGGAATAAAATTTGGATGGAGGTATGAGCACAAGAATGTACGTTTTGTATGAGTTAGAGTGCAAATAGGGACTTAATCTAGAAGACTACAAGGACATGCCTATAATATCCCCCTAAGACCTAATTTTTCTCCCCTTAAACCTAAGTTGCATCTTCATACTAATTTAATTCCACTCACCTGCAGACTTCTTTGCAAACCTTGCATGGCATCACCTTCTCTCCAATTTCTCTCTTTCTCCACACAATTTCTCCCTCCCGGCCCACGTTAGTAATTCCCCTCCACTAATTTTCCAATCCCATGCAGCACTTCAATCCCACGAAAAATCCCATGCATCAGCCCACATCTCTTAATTTTTGGATATGATTATCGAAATGCAAAAATTGACACATTTTACAATGTGTTGACTGATGCATCGATGCAAAATCACCATCAATCATTTTGCACTGATGCAAAATCATCCAAATTCACTTTGCACTGGTGCAAAGTCACTCTATGGCCATTTTGCACCGATGCAAAATCACTATGAATCACTTTGCACTGGTGCACCATAAATCACTTTACACCGGTGCAAATCACTCCATGACCATTTTGCACCAATGCAAGTCACCCAGAATCACTCTGTACTGGGGCAAACCGGTGTGCCACCTCAACACATTACAAAATGCGTCGCATGATGCGTTTTTGTACATTTTTTCAATTTTTTTATCCTCATTTAATCTTGATGCCAACTCACATCCACAGTTCCTCCACCATCGGCGCACCTGCCAACCTCGTTCACCTTCTCTCTCTCGCACGCGATGCATGCAAGCCCCACACCTAACCACCCCTACACTGCCACGAAAGCCCCTCCTTTCTCGCTGATCCCTCTCTATCGATCCCTCCATCACGCCCAGCGTAATGCACACAAGCTCGACTTCGTTGTTCACGCTCTCTGCACAATTCGCGACCACAAGATGTCCAACAGCGTGATCTTTTTCTTTTTTAGAAATATAAGTCAATCTTATTCATCCCCCACTTCCTAGTGGCAAAGATAAAGGAGGCAAGGGGACTAAACCAAAACCTGCCAAGTACAAAAAAGTGAACCACGACTCGTGGCTTATTACAAAGGAGCACAAAACTAAAAGCATACAAGCCTGAACCTACATAAGGGAAATGACGGCAATCATCAGAGAATATATGGGAACTAAAGCTTGTCCAACCAAATTGCTCCATGAACTCTGCGAGGGAGCAAACAAGTTGAATCAAACATGCTCCAATCACCCTCTCCAAGGCTCGCCATATGGTGTACTAGGACGTTCACAGCAAGGTGCACAAATTAGATGGATAAAATTCCATCTATTCTAGTCTTGAGGCTTTCAAAGTCTCTACAAGCAAACCACGCAACAGGTATCTTTCCCTTCCACTAGTAACACAACAACATGTAGTCTAATTCAACCTGCATGGAAAAGGAAATGACAACCAGAGAAAGAGTGTGGTCTATTCTTTTAAGCAAACAGTTCACAATTTTGGTAGAAACGAATTTTGCAGCCACACCAAAGTAGAAACCTCTAGCCCCATCACGAAGAACCCACCCAGCAAAAGTGGAAGGCCCATCAGAGAAAGCAGCAATATTGAGTTTAAATCCACAGGTAGGGTGAACCCAGCTAAGGGCAAATGAGGTACAATCCTGAGATACAAACCAGTCGTGAAGGTGATGAGAGACTCATCATGAGCCATAACTAGCTCATTTTGACCTACTAAAGAGAATAAAAGCTCCTACATAATCTAGAGAAGGGCTTAATTGAATGAACAAGTGTTCTGAGAAGAAAACATGAAATAAAGGTTAAAACTGCAATTTTATCATTCAAGTACATAAACGGGATTTCTCAGAGGTAGAACATAGGCCAAATGATCTGAATAAGATAAAACATGGGTTGGTTTAATTAGAAATGGGTTTATGTGCAAACCAGGGATTAAATGATATCTTGTAACCCTAAAACAGACCCAGTTAATTCAACAAGGTCTTGGTCAGAATAAAAATCAAGTAAACCCTCTAAAATTCATGGAAAAATATTTCCTAGGGTTTAGAACCTTCATATTGGCCTTTGGAACTAGTTTGACCTAGATTGGGTCCTAAATCATCAATTGACCTAATTTGGACTTTTGTGAAAAAAGTCCAGTCAAACGTGGTCAAACCTAAAATCCAACTTCACCATTGGATTCCTTAGGTCTAGATTAGGTTTTTACCAAAATTTGAACCTAAGGGGAGGTCAGCTTGACCTACTTTGTGAATTAGTACACCTAATTACATTTTGATCCCTATCTTTTGATAACCATTGCGCAGACCCCCCTAACTTCCTCGCCACTCTTACAAGAAGGTCCCTCCACCATTAGTGGGGAGAAATCCGACTCCGGCAAGGAATAGAGGGGGAATACTCCTTGATTCCTCGGAGATCTCCTCCCAGATTTGGAAGGGAGATTCTCTGAGGAATTCCCTTCCATCTGAGCGTGGTCCTGATCTAAGATTTGCACCCAATCTCTCGTGCGAACGCACGAAAGAGTTGGGTACCTAACAGAATTCCATCTCCGGTGAGGATCCCCGCACTTGGAAGCTTGTCTTCCAAGCACAGGAGTCCCTGCCAGTGCCTATAAATTGACCCCCAACTCCGGCTGCACCTCCTCAGCTCGACTTGGCCGGAATTCCACCTCCATTTCCTCTTCTTCTCCTCCGGCCAAGTGCTCCAGCGAGCTCCAGCGAGCCCCCCTCCTCTTTCTCATTGCTCTGCCACAATACCAGTGGCAGAGCTATCCTCCCCATCCTCCTCCGCATCGCACAACACCCACGTGCGCTTCCCTAGCTCCGTCGTCGCCGCCGTCTTCCTCCACTGGACGCCTTCTTCTCCGGCAACAGCAGGTACTGCCAGCCGCCCTCTCGCCCCCTTCGTCCACTTAGCTAGGTTAGAACTGTTCGTCTCTATCCCCTCTTTCATTTCCCTCATTTTATTTCACACAACACCCCTCGACCGCCACTGTCCACCGCCATCTTCCTCATCTCCGGCCACCCTCCGGTGAGACGCCTCCGTCACTCCGCAACCCCACACGTCTCGCCACCCACCTCACAACCTCCGCCTCACTCCACTGAACATCCTCCACTCATCCACAGACCCTCTACACCACCACAACTGCCCCCCTGACCTAACCCATCAATCCGGCCACAGAGCGACCTAGGCACGCACGCTTAGGCCGCCCCGCGGCCTGCCACCTACTGCCTCACCTTTGCCGTGACACGGCGAAGGTGCTCCTATGGTCTGATAGAGCCGCAAGGCCCTTTTTGTGTCATGCAGGGTCCGAGCTCTAGCCGCCATTAGCGACGGCTCAAGGAGGTTGCAAACTCGCTCTAGGCTGAAGGGCTTCAGGATTCCAGGTTCAGCAGATTCGGGGAGGCCTCGTGCAATCAGTTGTTCCAGCAATTGGTGTTGCGAGGCCTGCAACTGTTGCGATTGGATGAAAGCTCTCCTGCGGGCACGCGAGCAAAAGCGGTGGAACATTAGTCCCACCTCTGTAAGTCGTGAGGCGCGTGAGTAGTTTAAATTGATTTTGTGATATTCTCTATTCGCCTCGAGAACACATGGGGTGAGGTCCCTCACCTATACATGCGCCTCGTCCGTGACTTCATCCCGCGGACCTGGTGACTTGACCCGAATACCCTCCTGAGCACTCCTCACGCACCACACCCACATTGGTGCCCTTGGACCCAGGCGCACGACCCGACCCGATTACCCGGCTCTGGGAGAGCATGCTGAAGAGTGATATATAGAGAGAGAGACGCAGGTGTGGGTAGAGGGGTAAGTTTTACTCTCTTCAATTTGTGCAAGGAAGGAAGAAGAGAAGGAAGCAGGGACTTAGCCGCTGCAAGCAAAGGAGAAGAAGAAGAAGGAAGGAAGCTTCGCAGAGGAGAAAGAGAAGGAAAGGCAAGGAAGAGGGAAGAGGTGAAGCCAAAGAGAAGAGGAACTGAAGAAGGAAGAAGAAGAAGAAGACCCACAAAGAAAAGGAGAAAGAAACTGCAGAAGAGAGGAAAGGAAAAAGACAGAGGAAAGAAGAAGGGCAAAAGCAGAGAAAGCAGCCGCATAGAAGAAATAAGGAAGAAAGTACACGGCCACAAAAGAAAAAGAGGAAAATCAAAGAAAGTCAAAACAAAGAAGAAGAAGAGAAAGCAGACAAGAGAAGAAAGAAAACATCTTTTTAAGACATCTGATCTCATGATCAGACGTCCAATTCCTCTACTTTTTTACCACAATTAACTTTTAAACTCATGCATTTATATATTTTGAATTAGTTTTTGAGTAAATAAGTGTTCAATTATATTCTTGAGATTAGTAATAAATTCCAATTGCTCCCTGTGTTCGACCTTGGATACTTATGTTTTCGAGTAATAAATTTTTATTTGTTGACAACACTTGGTCACCTATACTACGACATAACTAACTGTTAAAACACTATCGATCCGCGTTAACATTTTGGCACCATTGCCGGGAGTAACGCGTAATTTATCACTAATCTCAACATTCTTTTTGACAATATTGAGCACTAACTTGCCCTACTTTGCTTTGTTGTGATCTTGCAGTATTTCACAAGAAGATCCCTCCCGCATGTCAACTACTCCAAGGCAGGTAATTTCTTTTCTTCCTTAAACTATCCCCTAAGCTTTGAAAGACAAAAGGAAGAAATTAATTTAGGAATCAATTTCCTTCTTTCTATAGTAATCACCATCTTTAAGGCAAACGTTTCCTGATTTTGCGAAAAATTTTTCAAATCTTCTTGAAGTTGGAGCGATTTTTTTAGATTCTATCCCACAAAATTCATGTGCCTAGTAGAAATCACGCTTAATCTCTGCGGACAACACACTTCTTGTTTTTAAGTCCAAAGAGAACATTTTCAAAAAGAAAAAGAGGATTGGAAATAGAACCAAATTAGGGTTTCTACAGTAGGGCCTTGGAGTGCTAGTTCACACATGCCTATATAAAAGGAAATGAACCCTCCCACATCAGTGTGCTACCCAAGCCCTTGATTGAAGAGATCTAAACAAGACAAACCCTAAGAAAAATTGAGCTCTAAAATCACTTGAATCTTAAAATCTTGGACCTAATAAACTGGGAGTCAAATCAGGGTGATCCCTAGACCCCAAGACTAGAATCATTTTGCCATCTATAAGACAAGTCAGATGAAGTTGACCCCTTGGGTCAACCAACCTCTAAATTAGGTCACAACATCAAAATATCTAAAGTTCAAGTGAGAACCCTAAAGCACCTTGGAAAGAAAAGCGGTAGACTTAAGAGGTCAAGGTCCCCATTCTGGTCTACCTGGAATCTCAGTGACAAGAGAGGTCGGGTGGGGGAAACCCTGTAACCCGTGGGGATGCTCTACTGTGTAGGGGTCTTTGCAAGACTCTCCCTCTCTGGCTGCCCAGGTAATTCTCAGGTGGACGACCTTCTGATCCAAGGGTATCATCTGCCCCGAACCTCCATAGTCATCCAAACGTCTTTGGGTGTCTTGATTGGGTCAAAAACATCTCCAGTCCCTCATCTTTTCTCTTTAGAGCACACACATACATTTTCAGTGGGACTCTTTATTCAGATTTAATCGCTTCATAACTTGATTCTACACCTTGATTCAAACTTTGATTCTACATCTTGATTCAACCACCTAATTCAAATATGCAGCCAAACCACTTAGGACGACCATTCAAGAAACCTGAATATCGGAGAACCATGAGAGATAGGATGATTGAGGATGCCCTGAAATTCTATGACAAAGAAGACAAAACCTCAACACCAGTAGAAAACATTCAGGTTGATGTCCCAACAACCACAACCTTTATTACTATTGGCAGAAGCCACAAAAGGATCAACCCATGACTTGCTCATCACAGGGTACATTGAGATAGAAAAACTGCACAATCTTGAATACCTTCAATGCATGACAAATCCTCAACTTTGGAAGCAACACCAAGATGGTCTTGAAAAACGGGAAGAGATAATGAGATTAGTAAAACAAATTATCGACCAGAAGTACCCGTATATACCACAAACAGAGGATGAACCATCTTGGGACAACATCGAGGATCAATCTGATCTTGGGTTTAAGGCACAAAATGGTTATGGATTCCCAACCCAGATGGAATACAATGTGCCTGATATTGAAGAAGGTTGGGAAGCTCCAAATGTAGGAAAACACCATGTTGAGCCCACTCTAGACCATGAATCACCAGGTTTAGAATCCCAAAACTCCTACAATAATGAGAGTAGAACTGAACCTCTCGAGGGTGTAAATTCCATCCCTTATTCTGATAAGGTGACCCTCGAAGGTTATTCGGACCTAGATTCTAGTAATCCAACCCACATCCTAAGCCCAGAATCTAGATCTGAAACCTATTAGGAAGATTTCAAGGCCCCATATGAGGAAAATCAATCTTTCAATGAAGAATATGATTTTGGGCCTCTATTTGATGAATATCCCTCGCCAACATCCTCAGAGGAACTAATCGATTTTTGGGAAGTCATGCCAATTTACGATACAGAAACTGAGGAGTTGGATGAGTGGGGTTTCAATTGGGTCAGCCCTACCAGCTTAGAACATGAGCCTCTACCAGATAAGGACATCTTTTTAAGCTCAGAATTGACATCTAGGCTAGACCCCAGTCAGGCTGCTAAATCTACAACATATGATTTATTCTATGGTGGAACCTATGATCTTGAATCTCATTTTGATTTTTGCAAACTCCTCGATGATTTTGAATCTGACCATAGCATCGGAGAAAACCTGCTTCCTGATTATAACAAGCCAATTCTCTTGGAAGCCACCTCCTCCACATATACAGAACCAATCAAAACCCATTCTCTACCCCGACCCGCAACCGGCATCAATTTCTATTCTAATTCACCTCTCACTGAGCCGTTTGCAGATGATTCAACTCCATATCTATACCAGGTATCAGGTATTGATTAGACCGAAAAACAGGAGCCATCATTCTTTGATCACCCCTGTAGGGTTTCCACGCCATACACGGATTATTTTTCGGAACCCTACTCTAACCAAGCTGATTCGACTCAGCCTAAACCCGAGTGTTCACTTCCATCCGAGCCACATTGCATATGGTGGGTTCCTGGTGATGGTCCAACTGCGGTGCTGCTTTGTGCGTCTTTTTGTTTATTATAGTATAGTCGTTATAGTATCAGATAAGACAACTACGGTTGTCATTACCATAGAAATTTACTCGGAAATAGTTTTCCCGAGGTCGAACTCAGGGAGCTACTAGAATTCTAGAAGTACAAAGTTTCTTTATTGAATTACAAAAATAAGAGAGAGAGAGATAGATTTTTGTCTTGGCTTCTTCTTCTTTTCTTCTTCTCTTTGTGCCTTCTTTCTGATCTTGTCTGCTTCCCTCTTCTTTCTTCTTCTGCTCGTCTCTGTCTTCTTCTTCTCTTCTTTTTTTTTTCTTCCTTTGCCTTTCTCTCTTTCTTTTTGGCGGCCAAGTTTTCTTCTTTCTTTTCTTCAACTGTAGAGCCTTCTTCTTTCCTTCTTCTTCTCTCTTTATCTCCTCTGAAGGCTGCTCATCCGTCGTCTAATACCGCAGTTAGACAACTTAACTGCAGTCTCCTACAGTGCTTCTCCTCTTTTCCTTCCTTCGCTGCTTCTTCTTCTTTGGCGAGCCTTCTTCTTTCCTTCTACTTCTTCTCTTCCTTGCCTACAGCTAAGTACTTAGCCTTTCTCCTTCGCGCCCTGTTCCTGCACACAAGGCACATCAAAACCTAACCCCTTCCCTCTACTCGCACGTCTCTCTCTCTCTGTAAACCACTCACAGGAAGCTCTCCCAGAGCCGAGTTAACAGGTCGGATATCGCACCCATGACCAGGCGCACCGGCGTGGGTGGTGCGCGAGGTGTGCAGGGTAAATGGGTCGGCTAGGTCCACGTAGCGTGGGTCGTGGATGAGGCGGGTCAGTGGGCGAGGGGACCTCACCCCGTGTTCTGAGGCGATAGGCTAAAAACACAAAAATAATTTAAAGTGGTGCGGCGCTTCGAGAACTTACGATGTGGGACTAAATTGTTGCTTCTCCTCGTGCGCGCCCGCAGGAAGACCGCAGCCTTGCTTCAGCAGCTGCAGCCTCAATTCCCCTCGCTTGCCAGTTGTCTGCCTTCACCCGAGTCTCCCCAATTCGCAGCAGCTGGAAACCTGATGCTCTGAAGCCTGGAGCGCACTTGGGAGCTTCTCAAGTCGTCATCAATGGCGGCCGGGGCAGCCGACCTGTCCAGCACAAAAAGGGCCTCTCAGCCTAATCAAACCACAGGGAAACCTTCGCCGTGGCATGGCGAAGGTGGTGCGAGGTGCAGCAGGCCGCGGGACGGCCTAGGCGTGCGTGCCTAGGTCGTCCTGTGGCCGAAAAAGTGGGTGTGACTGGAGGTGAGTTGTGGAGGTGTAGAGTGGCAGTGGAGTGGCGGAGGGCGTTTAGTGTGATGAGGCGGAGCTTTTGGGACGGTTGGCGAGTCGTATGGAGTTGCGAAATGACGAGGGCGACTCACCGAATGTTGGCCGGAGGCGAGGAAGGTGATGGTGGACAGGCGTGGTCGTGGGGCAATCAAGTAAAATAGAGTGGGGAAAAGAAAGAGGGGAAAAAGGGGAGTAAATGTAACCTACCTACAGGGACGAAGGGGGGAGGGCGGAGCCGCCGGCTCGTACCTGCCGGAGATGGAGAAGAAGAACCCAGGGGGAGAGAGCGGCGACGAGGAAGTGGGCAGGGAGGCATGCGCTTGGTGCGGCACGACGCAGGAAGACGAGACAAATCAAACTCCGCTGCTGGTATTGCAGCAGAGCAACAAGAAGGAGGAGTGGTCACCGGAGCTTGTGGGCTTCCTGTCGAAGAGGGAAGAGAGGAAATGTTGAGGGTTTCTCCGTTAAGACAAGGCTACCAGAACCGGCTGGTCCTGGGGCTTCTTTTAAAGGCGCCAGCAGAGGAGCAGATGCACGGAGGGTGAGCGAAGCTCTCACCGAAGGTCACCGCAGGTACAACACCCATACCTCTCCAGCGTTCGCACAAGAGGTATGGTGCGAAACAGGGCATGGGGAGCTACTCAGGCGGTAAGGGACTTCTCAGGGAACCCCCCTTTCACATCTGAGAGCAGCTCCCTAGGGAAACGAGGAGAAATTATCCTCGAAGCTTCGCCAGAGTATGGGTCTTCTACTGCATTGGTAGAGGGACCGGAATGCAGAAAGTGACAACAAAAGTTGGGGGGTTTTCGTAAGGGTTTTAAAAACTTAGGGGCCAGAATGTAATTGGGTGGACTATTTTGCAAAGTAGGTCAAGAAGGCCTTCCCTTAGGTCCAAATTTTGGTACAAACCTAATTTGGACCTAAGAAATCCAATGGTGAAGTTGGATTTTAGGTTTGACCACGTTTGACTGGACATTTTGCATAAAAACCTAATTTAGGTCAATTGATGAGCTAGGACCCTAATTTAGGTCAAACTAGGTTCCAGAGGCCAATTTGAATGTTCTAAACCCTAGGGGATATTTTTCCATGATTTTTAGAGGATTTATTTGACTTTTATTCTGACCGAAACCTTGTTGAATTAAGAGAGTCTGTTTTAGGGTTACCAAATGTCATTTAATTCTTAGATTGCACATGAACCTATTTCTTATTGATTCAACCCACTTTTTATCTTATTTAGACCATTTGACCTATGCTCTGTCTCTGAGAAGTTCCATTTATGTACTGAAATGGTAAAATTATAGTTTTAACCTTTATTTCATGTTTTCTTCTCAGAACACTTATTCCTCCAATTAAGCCCTCTTCTAAGTCATGTAGGAGCTTTTATTCTCTTTATTAGGTCAAAATGAGCTAGTTATGGCTCATGATGAGGCTCTCATCAGTTCCGCATCTATTGATCTACATCTATCAACCCACCAGACTTATTGGGTTTGGGCTGCATCATCAGCCCACTGATCTTAACAAGCACCTGGTTGGACCAACCAGGCTCTTACTCAAGGTGCTTGTTTTACAAAATTTCACAGATTTGACCACTCCCTCTCCATCGCATGTTCTGCTCGGCTGAAGGCGTTGAATTTAGCGCTTAACGGGAGGCAACCCGTCATTCCAAAAAACAGAGAGCCGTCTGATTATCTTCTGTACTCCACATCCATTGCATCTTGAGTTCAGCCTTAGACGGTTGATCCCACCTCTGGTACATGTACCAGAGATTGAAATCGTCCGCATCAGTCATTTCCGACCCATTCACCCACCCAATGTATCCTGTTCTAAGTCCCTGACCTCAACACTATTTGACACCCTCTGTTTACAATGAGGACATTGCAAAACTTAGGCATGGGGGGGTGATAAAGTGCATACATACAGAACCAAGAAAAAGTTAGAAGGATTCTCACAAAAAATTCACATATGTCAAAAACACAAAAATTGAAAAATTATGAAAAAGAATAAAAAAATGGGGGAGTGAGGAAATTTTGTGAGCAACATAATTATAAGGAGGAGAAAAAAGAGCAAAAATGACAAAAAGGAGCATAAAATGAAAAAGAAAAAAGAAATAGTCATTAGCAAGAGATTAAGGAATTAATCGAAGTTCTACACCACATCAAGGAAAAAGAAAAATGAAAGAAAAGTGCTAAGGAGACATAAAAGGAGATTAGCAGGAATGCTGATCTTAGGCTTCTTGGGCTAGATTCTTTAGCCTAAAAATTCACGTATCTGCTAAGATCTGGATAATCCTCAAGAGGTTGGGGAAAATGCGAAGCGTAAGTATTAGGTCTAAGGCTTAGGAAGTATTCGGCCTCATTAATTGGCCTTCGATTTGCGGGATTCGGTAACCTAAGCACCCCAATTCACACACAGTCTGGTTTAGTGTGCATAAATATCAAAATCACGCAAAAAGCATTTCAATGTTCTGAAAAAGTCGCCTAGATTAGGAGCGGCCGATCAACACAAGTTGATTTGGACGAGTTCCCAACGCGGACAGGCTTGAAATTCCCCTCGAAGATGCGTAACAACATATCATCTCCTCGATGCTTTTCTCTTAGGATATTTAAATATCCTACCGGGGGCATGTAAGCACTCTACTGGTTTAGATATCATGGGTGGCATTATCACGAAATGTCAATCGCCAAGGTCTGAATTGGGTCATGGAACGCCATGGGTGGGATTATCTCGAAATCTCGAAAGCCAAGGTTCTGGGGGTTGCCATGGGCAGTGCTATCTCGAAGCATCGATAGCCAGGGACCCTTGAGGATTGATGATGGGGATGAGGAATCCGATACAGACCGTGTTGAGAAGCCAATCTGAAGCTAGAAATAAAAAGAAAAGAGATAGAAAACTCTCCAAAAAAATAAATCTTCTGTCTCTCTCTTACAAAAATACACTGAAAACTAAACCTAGGTTAAAAATGTGTCAAGCACGGGTGCTTTAACCACGGAGTCCAACAAACCCTAGGATAGTTTCTGCGGTCGTTAAAAACATTTGCGGAAGACTGAGGCTAAAGCGGGTCAGTTCGGATTTTGGTTGATACTTGAATACCTCTAGGCCTATTGTCAGCATTCTGACCTAATCACAAAAGAAAAAGAAAAGCACTTATCATAAATGATGACAGATACTCAGGGTCTAGAATAGAAGTTAAAACCTTGAAATTTTGCAAAAGGACTAGCAAAAGCTAGGTATGGGAGTATGATGAGAGCCTCATCATGAGCCATAACTATCTCATTTTGACCTAATAAAGAGAAAAGCTCCTACATAACCTAGAGAAGGGCTTAATTGAAGGAATAAGTGTTCTGAGAAGAAAACATGAAATAAAGGTTAAAACTGCAATTTTAACATTGCAGTACATAAATGGGATTTCTCAGAGGCAGAACATAGGTCAAATGGTCTGAATAAGATAAAAAGTGGGTTGGTTTAATCAGAAATGGGTTTATGTGCAAACCAGGGATTAAATGACATCTTGTAACCCTAAAACAGACCTGCTTAATTCAACAAGCTCCTGGTTAGGATAAAAATCAAGTAAACCCTATAAAATTCATGGAAAAATATCCCCTAGGGTTTAGAACCTTCAGATTGGCCTTTGGAACCTAGTTTGACCTAGATTGGGGTCCTAGCTCATCAATTGACCTAATTTGGGTTTTTGTGAAAAAGGTCCAGTCAAACATGGTCAAACCTAAAATATAACTTCACCATTGGATTCTTTAGGTCCAAATTAGGTTTTCACCAAAATTTGGACCTAAGGGGAGGTCAGCTTGACCTACTTTGCAAATTAGTACACCTAATTACATTCTGGTCCCTATCTTTTGAAAACCATTACACAGACCCCCCTAACTTCCTCGCCACTCTTACAAGCAGGTCCCTCCACCATTAATGGGGATAAATCTGACTCCGACGAGGAATAGAGGGGGAATACTCCCTAATTCCTTAGAGATCTCCCAGATTTGGAAGGGAGATTCTATAAGGATTTCCCTTCCATCTGAGCATGGTCCTGATCTAAGATTTGCACCCAATCTCTCGTGCGAACGCACGAGAGAGTCAAGTACCTAACAGACTTCCATCTATGGTGAGGATTCCACGCTTGGAAGCTTGTCTTCCAAGAACAGGAGTCCCTGCCAGTGCCTATAAATTGACCCCCAACTCCGGTCGCACCTCCTCAACTCGACTTGACCAGAATTCCACCTTGATTTCCTCTTCTTCTCCTCCTGCCAAGTGCTCTAGCGAGCTCTGGCGAGCCCCCCTCCTATTTCTCGTCGCTCTGCCACAATACCAGTGGCAGAGCTGTCCTCCCCATCCTCCTCCATGTCACACAGCACCCACGCGCGCTTCCCTAGCTCCGTCGTCGCCGCCATCTTCCTCCACTGGATGCCTTCTTCTTCGGCGACAGCAGGTACTGCCAACCTCCCTCTCACCCCCTTCGTCCACTTAGCTAGGTTAGAACAGTTCATCTCTATCCCCTCTTTCATTTCCCTCATTTTATTTCACACAACACCCCTCAACCGTCACTGTCCACCGCCATCTTCCTCATCTCCGGCCACCCTCCGGCGAGACGCCTCCGTCACTCCGCAACCCCACACGCCTCTCCACCCACCTCGCAACCTCCGCCTCACTCCACTGAACATCCTCCACTCATCCACAGACCCTCTACACCACCACAACTACCCCCCTGACCTAACCCATCAATCCGGCCACAGAGCAACCTAGGCATGCACGCCTAGGCCACCCCGCGGCCTGCCACCTACTGCCTCACCTTCACCATGACACGACGAAGGTGCTCCTGTGGTCTGATAAAGCCGCAAGGCCATTTTTGTGTCATGCAGGGTCCGAGCTCCAGCCGCCATTAGCGATGGCTCAAGGAGGTTGCAAACTCGCTCCAGGCTGAAGGGCTTCAGGATTCCAGGTTCAGCAGATTCGGGGAGGCCTCACGCAGTCAGCTATTCCAGCAATTGGCACTGCGAGGCCTACAGCTGCTACAATTGGAGGAAAGCTCTCCCGCGGGCGCGCGAGAAAAAGCGATGGAACATTAGTCCCACCTCGGTAAGTCGTGAGGCGCATGAGTAGTTTAAATTGATTTTGTGATATTCTCTATTCACCTCGAGAACACATGGGGTGAGGTCCCTCACCTATACACATGCCTCGTCCGTGACTTCATCCTGCAGACCTGGTGACCTGACCCGAATACCCTCCTGAGCACTCCTCATGCACCACACCCACATCGGTGTGCCTAGACCCGGGCACGCGACCCGACCCGATTACCTGGCTCTGGGAGAGCATGCTGAAGAGTGATATATAGAGAGAGAGATGTGGGTGTGGGTAGAGGGGTAGGTTTTGCTCTCTTCGGTTTGTGAAGGGAAGGAGGAAGAGAAGGAAGCAGGGACTTAGCCGCTGCAAGCAAAGGAGAAGAAGAAGGAAGGAATCTTCGCAGAGGAAAAAGAGAAGGAAAGGCAAGGCAGAGGGAAGAGGCGAAGCCAAAGAGGAGGAACTGAAGAAGGAAGAAGAAGAAGACCCGTAGAGAAAAGGAGAAAGAAACTGCAGAAGAGAGGTAAGGAAAAAGACAGAGGAAAGAAGAAGGGCAAGAGCAGAGAAAGGAGCCGCAGAGAAGAAACAAGGAAGAAAGTACACGGTCACAGAAGAAAAAGATGAAAATCAGAGAAAGTCAAAACAAAGAATAAGAAGGGAAAGCAGACAGAGAAGAAAGAAAACATCTTTTTAAGACGTCTGATCTCATGATCAGACGTCCAATTCCTCTATTTTTTTACCACAATTAACTTTTAAACTCATTCATTTATATATTTTGAATTAAGTTTTGAGTAATTAAGTGTTCAATTACATTCTTAAGATTAGTAATAAATTCCAATTGCTCCCTATGTTCGATCTCGAATACTTATGTTTTCGAGTAATAAATTTTTATTTGTTGACAACGCTTGGTCACCTATACTATGACATAACTAACTACTAAAACATGATCAAGCCGCGTTAACAGAAGGTCTAGATTATTCGAAGAGTGTTGCAGTAACAAAGGTATTTGCTTGAAGGATATATTATCATGAGTAATATGATTCCAAATGTTCAAAGTATTAGTCCAAACAAAATAGATAAGACCTTTGATCCTCCTAGATTTGAAAGATCGGGAGGGTCTATTCATAATGGAGAAGAAAGACTCCGGTTTGGGTATGTGCATGTGGCTTTTAGAGAAGGCCCAATTTGCAATAAGATTAACCAACAGATCAGAGGAAAAGAGGTGAGTTGAAGTTTTAGAGGCTGGTTGATTGGGACAGCAAACGCATTTTGAAGCGAGGGGGATTCCCAAATAAGTAATGTTGTCATTCGTAGGAAGTTTCCCAAGGATAATGCGCCAAGTAGTTAATGTAATTTCCCTATGGAAGGGGGGGTGAGATATGTGTGACATAAAAAAGTGTGGAATTAAAATAAATAACAATCTCACAAAAGCAATCACACAAAGGCACAAGTGATTTTTAGGTGGAAACCCAAACCAGGTAAAAACTACCACCTAACCCTTTCGAGTTAGGATTTTCCGATCGACTGAGTCGATCAAATCCACTATACGAGTCACTTAAACGAGGGTGACTCAACCTCCGTACAACCACACTACAAGGGTAGCATTCCTCAACCCCTCCTCTTCACGAGGAGGATTTTGTCTCTCGATGGAGATGGGAATTCACAAAGAGAATACCCAACTCAAAGAACAATAAAGAGTACAACAATCCTATAGAGCCATAAAGATTAAAACCTAACTTCTATAGGAGTTAAGAAACTTCCCTTTAGTGGAAGTGCGTCAGCGTGACAATGCGAGTGCGTGAACCACGCGATGGCATTTTGTCTCTCTCGTAATTGTGGAGGGAGAGTGGTCGGACCCAGATAGGTTGTGTTAATATGGTGATTTTATCGTTATAATGAGTATAGTGGTTAACTTAAATCGAGCCTAACCATCTCTTTACAAATTTCTTTTAACCAGGCCTACTTGATTTTACCTTGGTCACTTTTAGGCCCAGGGTCGAACTCAGGGAAGTGGGGTTAGAAGTGAAGTTTCTACGCCTTTCCTACAACGAATCTCTTCCATTCGTTTATTGTGTTTTTGGTAGTTTTTTATTTAGATTTTTTTCTGATAATTCTTATCCTTGAGGCACACCCTCAAAATTAGGTTCTTGGCTTTGAGCCAAATCAGGATTCTAAAATGGGTCTTGCTATTCGCAAGATGGAGTACCTACAAGTCAAGGATTATCTTTTCTCTTTCATATATATATTTTTTTTGTCTTTTCATTGTCAAGAAAGAGAAATAGAAATAAAGTAAATTTACTATATGTATATATGTATATATTATATATGTATAAGGGGTGGGGGTGGAGGCGGAGATGGAGTGTAGCACGGTGTCGAGTCGATCGTCGTCTAGGAAGATGGAACCAACAGGACGAAGTGCCGCGTGTAAGGTGGATTGGTGGAAGATGAGTGCGAACAGGCTTTCTATACGCGTGTATTGGGGAATATCAGCAACTGGTGCAGATATTCCCACGATACAACTTATGGTAAGTAATGTGAAAAAAAAAAAAATATATATATATATATATGTATATATGTAAATATATTTATATGTATATATATATATGGTTATATATGTGTACTTATATATGTATATATATATATAGGTATGTATATATATATATATATATATATATATGTATGTATATATATATATAGTAATATATGTATATAGATATATGTAGATAGATATGTGTATATATATATATGTATATATAGTGATATAGATATATATGTGTGTGTATATATATATATATATATATATATGTATGTATATGTATGTATAAGTAAGTGTGTATATATGTATATATATATATATGTATCTATACTTGTACTTAGTTATATAGGTAATAATATATATATATAGATATATGTATGTATGTATATATATATATATACATACATACATACATATATATATATATATATACATATATATATATATACACATATATATATATATATATGTATATATGTATATAAATATATATATATGTATATATATAAATATATATATGTATAAAGTAGAGTATAGGTGTGTGTGTGTGTATGAGAGTGTGAGTGTGTGTGTGTATGTGTGTGCAGAGAGAGAATGAGAGAGTGCTGTGTGACGTGCCTTCGTGCGTGTGTGTTAAGAGGTGTCGTTATAGTTGCACTTGATACGTCGGTTTTAAAAGAAGTAGACGGAGGTGAGTCCGAGTGTCGATCTCAGGGAGGCGTGGAAATCGGATTTTGTTTACCACTTGTTGTCACGAAAAAGGCGGAGTTTTGCTTGCGAAAGAAACGGTTTTGAAGAGCGAGAGATAGAGAGAGTTTAGGGTTAGAAAGCTCTTGATTTTGATCATGCACTTTAAACAGAAATTAAAAAGGCAACTAAATGAAAAACAATTTCATTAAACATGCATTCATAGTTCATGGTTTACAACATTAAATACATGCTTCAACAAAAGTAAATGAAAGCTTAAAAGAGAGAGAGAGAGGTAGAGAGAGAGTGGAGAGCGACGAGGCAGCCACGGCGGTGGAGGAGGCTCCGTCGGCGGCTCGTCGTCTCCGGCGATTACAAGAGTGCCTAAGACTAGCTAGGAGAGGAGTGGAGTAGTTGCAAGTGGGAGAGGATGCCTTGAATGGTGGTAGAAGGGGGTTTAAATAGAGTTAAGGGCTTCCTAAAAGAAGAATGTGCTTTAGCGACATCCAGAACGTCGCTAAAACCGCTTCCATATACGTCGGTGAAGGTCTTCTGCCGCCAGTCAGCCGCCCGCCCCTCTCTCTCTTCAGGCGCGATCCGTGGGCGTCGAACGAGAGCCGTCCGATTGATGATCGGACGGCTGAGATCCTCCCGCGCCTGCGCTAGGATCGCGCTTCGGGCGCGCGTGCGCGCGCGCGTTTCCGCCCGGCGTGCGCGCGCGCGTGGGAGGTGGGGTGCTGTCGTCGCGCCGCGTGGCGCGATCCTAGCCGCTCGCTTCTGATCGCGCGGCTCAATTTTGCCGCGCCCTTCGCCCGCAGATGATTTTCACTCCGCGCGAATCGAACGCGCGTCGCCGCGACGCGGGCGTGCGCGCTAACCGTTGCGCCACGCCCGCGCTTTGTCGCGGCGACCGCGGGCGAGCGCGCGGATCTCGGCCGTTCGATCGAAGATCAACGGCCGAGATGCGTCCTTGGCTGGCTTGGGGGCGTGCGGCCGGCGGGGGCGGGGCGACGTGGCGCGTTCTAGGCCGTTGATCTCCAGATCAACGGTCAGGATTTCTTGGGCCCATTGTGGGAGCTCCGGATGTCGGATTTGGCCGATTTTGAGTCCGTTAGACTCCGTTCGTCGTCCTGAATCCATCCGTGCGGTCCGATTGCTCATCTGAGGCCTGCTTTGACAAATGCTTTACACAAATGGCCATTAATACAGTTTATAAGCAATCTTGGTACTTGATGCATGCAATGCTCCTATTCTACTTTATGTTGTGCCTTTTATTCTAAAGATGGGCCATATTCAACCTACTTACTACCCCCTTGCGTGGTGTTATCACTGTGTGTGTGAGAGAGAGAGAGAGAAGGATCGTCTGCTGGAGTGAAGGCTGGGAGAGTTAAGGCGTCTGCAGCAGTAGGGCATCGTCTGAGGCTTCACGCACGCACGCAGGTGCGTATGCGTGCAGAGAGGCACGCGCTGGAGGGAAGTGGGCACAGAGGGAGGAAGCCACAGAGCACCGCACTGCGTGAAGAGTCGGGTGCGGGCAGACGCAGGTGCTAGGAGCAGGTGAAGGGAGACGCGGACACAGACGCTGAAGCAGGCAGATACGTGGGCGGGTGCGGGCACTGGCAGACGCGCGGGCGGGTGCTGGAGCGAGACGTGGGGCGGGACGTGTGCGCTGGCTAGCAGCGGTTGCGGCGCACCGGGTGACCGGTTAAGTGAGAAACTTACCAGTCACTGCACTGTAGCCACAGTGTTTCGCTAAAACTCGTGAACAGTGGCTACAGTGCCCGGGCGAGCCACGTAACCGGGTGCGGACGGTGTTGTGAGTGCGGGGAGCCGAAGCACGAGCTGGCGCGCGTGTGGAAGGGGTGCGCCGACTGGTGGCTTGCGTGGAGAGGTGGGCGTACACGAAGAAGCGGAAGGCGATGGCAGCTTACAGGCACGTGCGGTGGCTTGCGCGCACGAAGAGGGGTGCTGGTGGCCTGCTGCTGTGCACCGTGGGGCTTGGCCAGCTGTTGCAGGGGCGTGCGGTGGCCGGTTGAGCTTCAAAGCTTGAAGCTTCAGTGGCAATGGCGGAAGGGCTTCAAATGAAGAAACAGGGAAAGAACCACCACACCCACTGGCTCTTTGATGAGCTGGGTGGTGGTGGACTCACGATGGTGGTTGTGCACCACCGTGAGGTACTCCTGCCCGTAGAGTGTCTCCTCAGAGGAGGAGGGCCTACGTATGGAGGGAGAAGGGGAAGGAGATGGCCTAGAGAAGAAGAGCTGCAGTGTGTTTTTTTTGTGGGGACCAGGCTCTCCAATGAAGAAGAAGCCGCCATGTTTTATAGAGGAAGAAGGCATGCACAGCCATGCCCTGGCTGTGCATGCGGCTGTGTATGGCTTAGCAGGGCATGCAATTGCAGGGCAAGCTTGCTGCAGAGCATGGCGTGAAGAAGAAGAAGAGGCCATTCCTTGCAGTCGCACGGAGAAATTCAAAGCCAATTAAAATTAAAAATAAAGATGGTGAATTTTGCAAAGCAGCACTTAAGGAAAAATGTAATTTCACAGCCATTTTATTTACTCTCCTCCCCTCTCAATTAAATGCATGCATGCGTGTATTTTTACAAATGCGACTATGGATACCTAATATGCACTGGTAATGCTAGGAAATAGCACAAGACGGTACAATTGCAGGTGTATTTTTGCTGTGCAATCATACCCCCATGCCTATCTTTTGCAAGTCCCTGGAAAAACATTTTTGTGTTGTATTTAGAAATGATCTTTAGCTGAAGATTTTCTTCTGAGGCGACATATGTGTGTTTAATGTTGGATATTGTGAGAACCAATTGCAGAGAAGACTACCAATACTTTAATTCTCACATGACATAGATCATCTCTCAACTAACCTGGACTCTTGATATTTAAACCTTAAGTACAATTTCCAGGACCCAGGAGGTTTTTGCCGTACTCGAGAGCTCAAGAGACTTGGCTTGTGCTTAGTGAAGGATCAAGACTGACCAGATGAACATTAAGACTCAAGCCCAGGGTTTTACGAATTTTTAAGTACAGATTGGTCCCAGTTTCAGCTCGTGTCTTCGGATTGACTCTTAAAAAGATGACGGAAAATACAACTCCCATATTCTGACATTTGTGGCTCAAAGAAAACAGGGTATTTGTAACTTGCCCTAAAGAATTTTTGTAAGGGATGACTTTACGAACATTTGTGAGATATACTGACTTATATGCATTTTTTTTCTTTTTTGAAACACTTGTCAGTATATCTCTTACAACATTATTTGGAGGGGCACACATTTCTTTTTAGTGGGAGAGTTTCTTTTTGGTGGAAAGAGTCTCTCCTAAACATAAGACTAAAGCCTAGGATAAAAAGTCTACCTGCACTCACAGGTAAGGACTCCACCTTTCCTAATGAACACTAGGGTTGGATCTTATGTTCACCTGGCCTTTCTTGATATGTGTAGTGTGAACCAAGATTACTTAGGCTCTCGAGTAGAAGCAAACCAACGGATCCTGTACTGGTGTCTCAGGTACAAGAATACATCCTTAGTTAGGAGAGATTCCGATCTATCTTGTCAATGCTCAAGTGAATTAAGCCAAGCCTGAGCGAATCAAGCTTCTGTGGCCTGGAAAGTCTTCAAACCAGTGGTTGAATATCCATAAACACTTATTGTATTTTTGTTTCAGCCTTCAGATCATTACTAAACACCATTATATATATATATAGGTGGAAACTGCATGATACCATAAAATACCCAAATCTTATGGATTCCTATCCACCCGCCCATGCCAAACAATGCTATGTCCTCGTATGCATGCAGGGTAGGGTAGAGGAAGGACGAAAGATCAGGTAACGAGAGTTGAGGTGCAGGGTATACAGCAGGGTGGATGGTGGGTGGTGAAGTGAAAAGTGAAGTGATCGTGACAGTGGCATGAAAAGTGATGGTGGATGGTGAAAGATCTGGCATTTCCTGGGACGAGAGTGTCCCAGGCGGATCGGAGAACAAGTCAGGAGGAAGAAGTTGGCCCTCAGATTGGCCAAGAAAAGGGGCTTCTTGGATATATGGATCCAAAAGGGAATAGCCCCAATGAGTAGGAAGTGGGCTCAAGGTCCCAGTGTGGAGTTGCAACTCCGCCTGATTTGGCAGGAAAGAAAGGGCAATCCGGTCTTCAAGAGTGTGGACCGGTGGTGAGAAGCCCGGATATGACTCAGACCACAAGGTATGGGAAGCGGAGAAAACCTTTTCAGAAGTCTGGCCAGGAGAAGGTACTGGAATAGGGAGGGATGGGGGAACATCACAATATGTGTCGGTCAGGCAATCGTCAATGTTTACAGGTAATCCGCAACAGTTAGAATAGGTCCCAATTAGTCTGATACACGCGCTAACGGCCATGTCCTCGTCAGACGTGTCATCCTCAATGCAATCTAAAAGTTCTTGGCTGCCTTGAAGATGTTAAGCTTGAGCTTTTTAGATCCGACGGCAATCTCAATACAGCCCAACTCGCAGTCGATATGAGCGCGGGCTGTGGCCAAGAAAGGTCGACCAAGGATGATCGAACAATCAGAAAGTGAGCTAGGAACTTCCATATCTAAAACAAGAAAGTCAACAGGAAAACAGAGACTGTTGACCCTAACCACCACGTCTTCCACCACACCCTTTTGAATTTTGACAGAACGATCTGCCAACTATAACGTGACAGTGGTGGGTTTCAGATTTCCCAAGGAAAATTTTTTGAGCATGATGGTTGGTATAAGATTGATGGAAGATCCTAGATCAAGCAGGGCATGGTTAAAATTACAACCTTAGATGCTACAGGAAATAAGCGGTGTGCCCGGATCTTTCTACTTCGGTGGTAGGTTTGACAGTATAGCACAACTCGCATGAGGCAAGAGAACCACCGGATTCTTAGTTTTCTTTGAATGTCGCCTGGGTGTTGTGTAGTCTTTGAAAAATCAGGTGACAGTAGGTATGTGGTCGATAGCCTCAAGCAGGGGTACCTTAATTTCTACATCCCTGAACAAATTATGCAAGTTATCAAAGGCCTGCGTATCTTTCTTTTTTCCTTTTGGCTCCCTCAGTAGAGCCTCAGGGAATGGAACTGATTCTGGCACCAATTTGGGTGTATCGTCCTCTCGAGAATGCGGTGCGCATCCCAAATGAGAGGGCGATGAAGAAGATGGGCCAAAATCAGGTCGAGGCAGATCGACGATCTACTTACCGCTCCTAGTAGTGATAGCATTGGACGATGAGGGTCCAGTGGGATCATACAGCGGAGGAGGGCTCGCAATAGGGACATAAGAGTGAGGTGCTGCTGTGGGATTAGCCTGAAATCCCGGTGGAATGCTCGGAGCGTGCAGAATTTGATGTACCTTCCCCTGAGAAGGTCGTACCTGTGATTGAGGACCACGGAGTACAAAATTTCGTGGGTTTGGAATAGGTTGGGCGGGAAGAGTGCCCTAAGATCGAGTCGCCATGAGTAGTTGACTGATCTCAGCATTCTGCTGCGCCAATTGGTGCTGAAGAGAGGTCATGTTCTCTTCATGGCGCTTTGACATTTCCGTCATCATTCGCATCAATTTATCAAGAGGACTTGATGCGTGTTCTGTTTGCGATACGCAAGGGCCTGATGGCAGATTCGCCATAGGATTAGACTGGGCCCTTGGGATGATGGGCACGGACAGTCGCATTGGTCCACTCGCGGGGTTTTGGCACTGCAGGTTGTTGGACCATGCGAAGTTCGGATGATTTCGCCACCCTGGATTATAAGTGGCAGAGAACGGGTTGTTCCCCAGGGCGCAGGTGTCTTCTATGCCAGAAGACGTGTCCGCATGTAAATACGCGTCCGAGTACACGGAGGCTTGGTCCTCCGTGTCGAAATACTGGCTAGCAGAAGCCAAATCCACATGACTTACCAAATCGCTCGGCGTGACACTCGGTAAGGAAGGTCTTACAGGGTTTCTCAAGATAAGCCTAGTATTGGAAGAATTGGAATTGTGACGAAGTGATGAGGTGGGGGTGTTTGCCAAAGAACGGGCGGGGTTGGCCAGAAGCTCATCCAGCTTCTTGTGCACGACGGAGACTTCATCCAATTTTTGTGCGATAAGGCTGAGATCAGTGGATGAATGGGAGGGTCCCGTGTCAACTTCATGGACATTACGGGGCAGGCTGGTACGATTAAAGGCAACAATGGAAGCATTGTTCATTGAGTTTTCACTCATATTTTCAAATAATTCGAATGCTCCATTCTCATCTTTATTTATAAAATTCCCTCCGCAAGAAGCATCTGCAATTTGCTTCAAAGTCTCATTTATCCCATAGTAGAAAATCTGGGTTATATGCCACTTAAACAGACCGTGGTGTGGACATTTCCTGAGGAGGTCATTATACCTCTCCTATGCCTCATGAAACTGTTCGCCATTTTGTTACGTAAATGAAGTGATAGCACGGCGAAGCGCATTGGTTCGCCCGATTAGGAAAAACTTCTTGAGAAACGCTGTTCGCATCTCTTCCCAAGAGTGGATGGTTCTCCCAAGGGTGCATAACCACTGCGACGCTTTATCCTGCAATGAAAATGGGAACACTTTCATGAGGACTATAGGTAACCTGATATTTCTTGGTTTAACAGTTTCAACCAATCGAGTTAAGTCTTCCAAGTGGAGAAAGGGATCTTTACTTGCAAGACCATGGAAGTGAAAATTTATTAGGCCAATTATGTTGGGTTTCAATTCAAAGTCGTCCCCACCCATGGGGACCCGAATTTGTCCTATGGTCTCTGTAGCAGCGGGATTCAGATAGGAGCTAAGAGACCTAGGCTCCTCCCGTTCGAGAGGGTTCTGCATTTCCTTCAAAGTTTCCCTTATGGCTTCGATTTGTTCATTATACATTTCCATTTGGGCTTGGAGGCGGGTTATGGGATCTAAGGCTCCACCACCTGGTGGGTTCTGAGGGCAGTTTCCTCCCTCAGGATTTGGGGGTGGGCGTGTAGCCATGTTTGTGGAGGAGGAGGACGATTCGGCTTCTTTTCTAAATTTATCAGACAATTCACACAGTTCAAGGTTTTGTGACCTCCCAAACATGCACTACCACAGGAAGAATTGGGGGGAATACAAAGGGAAAAGAGATGAGAGAAATGATGCCGCAAAGGTACACTTGATGACAAATTAATTCAATCAAATTCCTAACCTCTACAGTGTGCCCTTAAACCTAAAGATCTAAGTTACCTACTATCACGACCTACGGAACCGAATGCGAGCACCGCGGAACCACCGGTCCAGATTGAAAAGCCGTTTGCCCCAGTCTTAAACACCCGATAGCACGCGAGAACCCTCACCAGCACGTAGGCGCTACACGCAGGTAGTTAGACCTCTGATCCTTAACAAGAGTCAAGTTGCTACCAGTTTTAATTAGACGCTTAGGATCAAGTGCTTTTGGAATGTGAAGGGCATTTTTTACGGGTAATGCCCAAGTGATTGATTTTTCAAAGTGTGTAAACCAAGCATGCAACGGGGAAATCTCCCCGAATTGAAGTTTTAATTGGTGAATGGATTTTAGAGTTTCAACTTTAAGTAGTATGAATTTTAGGATTTCTCTGAATTACCAATTCAACCAATCTCCGGGTTTTGAGAAAATACAAGTTTTCTTTCTAAGCCCAACAAACCCTTCTTCAATGTCAATTGGTTAATGCATGCTACAATGCAATGGGCTTCCCTAGATGGAGATTTCTATGTGTGGATACACGAATCAGTTTTAGATTAGTGTGAAAGGGAGCTAAAGTACTTCAATTCAAGTGCTCCCAATCACTAAAATGATTTCCACACATAAAGCTCAACCAAAAGATAAAGAAAATCAAATTGTTGGGGTTGAAATATTCGGGATCGAATCTTAGGCACGTGAAAGGTCGTGGTGGGTTTGGAATCAACTCAATTCCAAGTCTCCCCACCAAAATTGTGATCCCGAATTTGTAGATTAATGAGGCAAAGAGGGGTGACAGTCAATCTTTTTATTTGCCTCAAAGAATACTTCACACGGTGAAAGATTCAAGAATCAAGATTCTTGGATCTTCGCTATGCGAAGTTTGGCGGGAAATCTCGGGGCGGTGGGAGTGAAGACAAACAATCAAACAAGTGGTTTTTAATCCACTTGCCCCAAGAGATCCCAAGAAGTTTTTCTAGTTTTTTTTTTAGTTTTTTTTTTCTTTTATTAAGGTTACAAGTTAACCCAGGTTGATAAGAAAGAAATACCTACTTGTGCAGCAACGTGTGCGAAGCTCCAGTGTGGTGTCGACGTCTTTGCGCTCTCGTTCCCGCCTTGGATTTGCCCACATTTCCGACTTCGTCTGCCTGCCTTCTCCTTGCAACAGGTTCACCTGCACAGCAATAAACAAAAACACCCGTGAAGAGAAGGGTGTGAGAAGAGAAAAGTTAAAGGAATGGAATAGAAACTTACTTGAATACGCACTTCCCCGGCAACGGCGCCATGAAAGAAGATGTGGTCGGACCCGGATAGGTTGTGTTAATATGGTGATTTTATCATTATAATGAGTATAGTGGTTAACCTAAATCGAGCCTAATCATTCTTTACAAATTTTTTTTAACCTAGTCTACTTGATTTTATCTTGGTCACTTTTAGGATCAGGGTCGAACTCAGGGAAGGGGATTAGAAGTGAAGTTTCTACTCCTTTCCTACAATGAATCTCTTTCATTCGTTTATTGTGTTTTTGGTGTTTTTCTATTTAGATTTTTTTTCTGATAATTCTTGTCCTTAAGGCACACCCTCAAAATTAGGTTCTTGACTTTGAGCCAAATCAAGGTTCCAAAACAGGTCTTGCTATTCGCAAGATGGAGTACATACAAGTCAAGGATTATCTTTTCTCTTTTATATATATATATTTTTTGTCTTTTCATTGGCAAGAAAGAGAAATAGAAATAAAGTAAATTTAGTATATATATATATGTATATATTATATATGTATAAAGGGGTGGGGGTGGAGGCGGAGATGGAGTGTAGCACGATGTCGAGTCGGTCGTCGTCTAGGAAGACGTAACCAACAGGACGAAGTGTCGCGTGTAAGGTGGATTGGTGGAAGATGAGTGCGAACACGCTTTCTGTACGCGTGTATCGGGGAATATCAGCAACTAGTGTAGATATTCCCGCAATACAACGTATGGTAAGTAATGTGAAGAAAATATATATATTTATATATGTATATATGTAAATATATTTATATGTATATATATATATGGTTATATATGTGTACTTATATATATATATATATATATATATATATGTATGTATGTATGTATGTATGTATAAGTAGGTGTGTATATATGTATGTATGTATATATATATGTATCTATACTTATACTTAGTCATATAGGTAATAATATATATATATATAGATATATGTATATATATATATATGTATATAAATATATGTATATATGTAAGTATATATGTGTGTATATATATATATAAGTATATAGATATATATATGTATGTATTTATGTATATAGACTAATACATGGTTATATAAGTACTAATATATGTATAGATATATGTATATATATATATGTATATATGTATATGAATATATATATGTATATATATAAATATATATATGTACGTGTATATATATATATGTATAAAGTAGAGTATAGGTGTGTGTGTGTGTATGAGAGTGTGTGTGTATGTGTGTGCAGAGAGAGAGTGAGAGAGTGTTGTGTGAGAGAGAGAGAGAGAGAGAAGGATCGTCTGCTGAAGTGAAGGCTGGGAGAGTTAAGGCGTCTGCAGCAATGGGGCGTCGTCTGAGGCTTCACGCACGCGCGCAGGCACGTATGCGCGTAGAGAAGCGCATGCTGGAGGGAAGTGGGCGCCGAGAGAGGAGGTCGTAGTGCACCGCACTGCATGAAGAGTCGGGTGCGGGCAGACGCAGGCGCTGGGAGCGGGTGAAGGGAGACGCGGACGCAGACGCTAAAGAGAGCGGATACAAGGGCGGGTGCAGGCGCTGGCAGACGCGCGGGCACTAGAGCGGGACATAGGGCAGGACGCGCGCGTGTGCTAGCAGCGGTTGCGGCGCGCCGGGTGACCGATTAAGTGAGAAACTTACCGGTCACCCCACTGTAGCCACAGTGTTCTGCTGAAACGCGTGAACAGTGGCTACAGTGCCCGGGCG
The DNA here is from genome assembly GCA_037157565.1 of Thalassia testudinum. Classification (NCBI taxonomy): domain Eukaryota; kingdom Viridiplantae; phylum Streptophyta; class Magnoliopsida; order Alismatales; family Hydrocharitaceae; genus Thalassia; species Thalassia testudinum. Next base: position 16,672,080 of record JAZHRO010000026.1, on the reverse strand, counting down.
AGCCGCGTGACCGGGTGTGGACGGTATTGTGAGTGCGAGGAACCGAAGCGCGTGCTGCGCGCGTGGAAGGGTGCACCGTCTGGTGGCTTGCGCGGAGAGGTAGGCGTACGTGAAGAAGTGGAAGGCGATGGCAGCCTGCAGGCGCGCACGGTGGCTTGCGCATGCGAAGAGGGGTGCGGGTGGCCTGCTGCTGTGCGCCGTGGGGCTTGGTCGGCTGCTGCAGGGGCGTGCGGTGGCCGATTGAGCTTCAAAGCTTGAAGCTTCAGTGGCAATGGCAGAAGGGCTTCAAATGAAGAAACAAGGAAAGAACCACCACGCCCACGGGCTTTTTGATGAGCTGGGTGGTGGTGGACTCATGGTGGTGGTTGTGCACCACCGTGAGGTACTCCTGCTCGCAGAGTGTCTCCTCAGAGGAGGAGGGCCTGCGTATGGAGGGAGAAGGGGAAGGAGATGGCCTGGAGAAGAAGAGCTGCAGTGTGTTTTTTTCATGGGGACCAAGCTCTCCGATGAAGAAGAAGCCGCCCTATTTTATAGAGGAAGAAGGCATGCACAGCCATGCCCTGGCTATGCATGCGGCTGTGTATGGCTTGGCAGGGCTTGGCAGGGCATGCGGCTGCAGGGCAAGCTTGCTGCAGAGCATGGCGCGAAGAAGAAGAGGCCATTCCTTGCAACCGCGTGGAGAAATTCAAAGCCAATTAAAATTAAAAATAAAGATGGTGAATTTTGCAAAGCAGCACTTGAGGAAAAATGTAATTTCACGGCCATTTTATTTACTCTCCTCCCCTCTCAATTAAATGCATGCATGCATGTATTTTTACAAATGCGACTATGGATACCTAATATGCACTGGTAATGCTAGGAAATAGCACAAGACGGCACAATTGCAGGTGTATTTTTGCAGTGCAATCAGAGAGCGAGTACGTAACTAGATTGAAGCTCTCTAGATGTGAAACAAATGCTTGGAGATCTAGAGCTTCTTCCACTTCTCTTGGACACAAAAGATATGAAAAGTGTGTTGCTTGGTGTGTCTTTGAAAGGCAAGGGTCCTCCTCTATTTATAGAGGGCCTAGGAAGGCTGTAGAAGGCCTTAGAAGGCTTTCATAGCCGTTGGGGTTGAACCCAAGGCAAACAGGTCATAATCAGAATCATTTATGATTCTGATGGGGTCAGCAGACGTCTAGTCCAAGTATCAGACATCTGGAAAACTAGTTTAATTCATCTGGGAACTAAGTCAGACGTTTGATTCTAGGTGGGTTTCCTTCCTGACTTGGTTCAAACCTAAACAAGGTTCTAGTGTAAGCCTATCAGACGGCATATAGGACGTCTGGCACTAAGTCTGGACTTCTGGAAACCTATTGTACTGCAAGAATGGATTTCCCAAGGTAGGTTAACGGCTAGATAATCTAACAAAGGTGATTTTGTCTCACAACAAGACTTAACGGTCACAAATCAGACATCTGTGGTCCTCTACGGACGTCTGATAGAAGCCTAATGGTTATTTTCCTCAACGTCTATTTTGCTAGCCAACATCCACTAATTGGACGTCTGGTACAACCATCAGACGTCTTCTAAGACATCTGAACTAAGGTCTGGTCATCTGATTTCATCAGACAGAACCTACTAACTCTAGCCTAAGTTATTGGACGTTTGAGTCAACAGTCAGACATCTTAAAGGTCACTATCAAACATCTGATTTCTAGATTAGACGTCAGATTAGGTTATCAGAACCCTATTTTGATTTTCTAAGTTCTCTACAGAAAACTTAAGTATCTTAGGGTTGTGCAAGTGTTCCTAGGATTACTTTGTGGGTACTTTGATGCTCTTTAACAAGTAATCTAAGAAAGATAAAGAGCAAAAAAAGAAATAAAGACAAATTACAATGAACAAGAAGGGAAATCTATCATATTCTTCATCTCCTTCCTTCTTCAATCTTTCGCTCCTTGTGAAGCTCCTCCTCCATCAAGCTCCTCCAATCTGCCATGGATGCGAGCTCGAACTCTATCTAAACACGTCTCCATTTGTAATTAACCTGAAATATAAGACTTCAAATGTAAATGTTAAATAACACATGTTTTGCTATCATCAAAATAAATCATCGTGGTGCTCTAACACCAATAGTTAAAAGGATCCTCAGGGGCAATTTTAGAGACCACAAATCCTGTAAAACCTCGCTCGGTGTAAAATGAACAAAGCATATATCATAGGCTGATGTAATCGAGAAGTTACCAAAGGAATTAGGTGTCCATATTGGGCAATCCTTCTTATCATCGAGATGACTAGCTTCAATCACATTACGAATGTGATTAAGAAGCGAAGACAGAAGATCAAAATTGTCTAGGTTTTCATGAATTGTTTTCACAAATACCTAAGGAGGAGAGTAATCCTGGAGGAGAAAGTTCCTAAGAGGGGAATCCCCAACCTGAGATCAAGCCAAAAGTCAATATTGCCTTCATGGATCTATAAACGCTTCTCGTAGGAGTTTGATTCTGGCCGAAAGGGAGGACAGTGATGAGTTGCTACTCATCATAGCTAAATCACCTAAGTTAAGCTAGAAACTAGGTTAAACACTATCAAATTAACACATAAAAAGGGTTAAGTGTGGGAAATAGAGGAAAAGACCTAAAACATCAATTTTGTGCTAAAAATGCATAATTACGTTATTAAATGAGATATTCTTTTAAATAAGATTAAATGGTGATCTAAGTGCAAATTGAACACATAAATGAGTTTAAAGTACAAATCAAAAGTATAATTAACTTCCTAAATGTTCAGTTAAGCTTTCTATAAGAACTTGGGTGCATTTGGACATCACTAGGGCCTTGCAATTGAGGATTCAGATCTAGGTCCTTCACACATCACATTTTGTTCATTAGAAAACCCTCCAAGGACCTATTTGTAGGCTGCAAGGACCTATTTGCTAGCCTTAAAGGGCCACTTTGTAACCTTTCTTAACCACTAATGGGCAGCCTTGAAATATTTCCACCATTTCGCCTGAGGACTTTTCATGCAATTTCACCAATAGAAACAGTGCCCACCTACAGCTCGCGTGCTACTGTAGCCGCAAAGAACTGAGGCCATCATGATTGTTCGTTCTCTTGATCACTTGATCTGTGGCTTGATTTGAATCAGACCTTCGCGCAACTTGGCACATGTGGTCACCTCTCCCCCCAGATCTAATCTAGCAATTAGGATTTGATTTAAATTTATGCATGCTCCTCTCCTCTCATCACCACCACCCATGCCCTTGGAGACTAATCGCACCACCTTGGTGCTCTAATCCACCGTCACTCTACTTAAGGAGCTCTAAAGCTGCGCGTGTGGGAGATCGCTCCCTTCTACACCTCTCGAGCCGATCATTCTTCCCCTCCAACTCTCCTCCCCACATTTCCCCTTTTCATGGCCACCGACTGTGAATTCCACTTCTTCCCCGACTCTCCTCGCCGCTAAGGACTCTGTAGCACCTGAGGGTGACCCAGAAGTCCACTAGCAAGTTTTCTTTCCGCTGGAGCACTTCCTCCCTTCATTCTTCCTCTCCATCCATCGGGAGGAGATCCAAGGGTCCCATTCCTCTTATTAGATTAGGATTTACTATTTTTTAGAGTAGCTATAGTGTTAATTAAAGTAGTTTAGGAGTAGAAATTAGACGTAAATTTTCTCTGATCTGATGTGTGAATGTAGTTAGCTTAGGAGTAGATTTAGTGTAGAAAATCACACATTCCACCTCCTCTGATCACTTCAGATCAGAGGAGACGATTTTGCCTATTTACTGATCACTATTTTCTCCCCTTTCATATTTCCATTTCACTTTCTGATTTCCTCGAATTTTAATTCACAATTCACCCATCCATTGGATTCAAACCCTCATCTCATTGCTCTCAAGCTTTGAGATGAGGATTTGAGCTCAAATCCACCTAGGGGTCTCCCATTCATGTCATTTTGTTCACAAAGATCCCTGATCTGATTTGAAAAGGATCGGTTTGCTTGATCTGATTTCAGTTTGGTTTTTAAGGCAAGATCACAAGATTTTGATCAGATTGAGTTTTGAAGGGTTTTGATCAGGCGAATTGATATATTCTTATGTAGATCAGTATCTGAGCTGCTCTTAATAAAGAATTTTCCCTCAGATGAGCCATGTTTGATTTGGATATAAATTGGGGATTTCATGGTTTTAAAGAGAGTGGTAGAGCCAAGGAGAATAAATTTTGTTGATTTAAGGCTCTACCAAGTATTTCTGAGTTGTTTTGTCTGAGATTCTGACCTCCAACCTAGGGAATTTTCAGTATTCCTTAAGGTTTTTAGAATAATTGGGATTCAAGTTGTATTTAATGGACTGATCTAGGACCCTCCTTCATGCTGTCTATAGCATTAGGAAGGTGTTAGATCAGTAGTTTCATCTCTGATTTGAAAAGAAATCATTGCCAAGGATTTTCTAATAGAGAGTTTAACATCCCAAGTGATTTCAATAAGATTTTTTTTTAGTCTAATCAAATTCTACTATGATTTCTGTTGTGTGTTTTGAATCCCATCATATTAAATTGTTGCATGAGCAACTACATTCCAACTGAATTCTAGCAAATTATTCCCTGACTAAAACATTTTATATTCCTGCTCAGACTTTCTCAAGTCTGATTTGAGATATAAATGACTAAATCAAGAAATAAGTTGCTGAATTGGAGATCCAGACCTGCTGCAGATGTTTTTATCTGATTTCTGGATTTACTGCAGTATGAATCTAATTTGGAACTGCAACAGCCATTTTAAAACGTCTGATCTGAAGTGAGTGACAAAACAACAACAGTAGACCCTATAGCTGCTATTTCAGCAACTGTAGGAGCTGGTCTGGCTGAAATTCAATAGCTGCAGTAGCTGCTTTGGTATGATTTTGTTGTGGACAGTGAGCTAGGATTTTAGCTATTTAAAATAGCTGACACATTGTAAATGTTGTATTTTAGGTATGTAAGCTTCCATGTACTATTATGTAATTTCAAATTTCATTTGGAATGGCTTGATTCATGTAAATTCTTTATTTGTTAGCTAAACTATGTATTCTAACTGTCCAACTATTGAAAAGAAATGTAAAATAAAATGAATCGTATGTTTTATGATTGCAAATCCTTTAGAGCATGCTTAGGGCTTAATTGAGGCAGTCCATTGGCTATCTATCCCTTAGAATTACTTTCTAGGCCTTAGATTCTCATTGAAAACCTTTTTTAGGCCTAGAATGTGCTCAGCTTGTAAATAAATAAAAATTCTATTAAAAATCCAAAAAAAATAAAATAAAGGTGTAGTGAATAGGATTAACTATTTTTATACCCATTTGCAAAGTTTCATGGTATTCTGAACCCCCAGCTTGGTAGAATATACCAGCCAACGGTTCAGTCTACCTTAAAACTCAATAAAAATCCCTTAATACAAAAACACTAAAAACAATCTATTCATCTCATCTCTCTTTCTCTCTTATCCCCTACCTCCACAAAATATATAAAAACCATAAAAAGTAGAAAAACTCCAAAAATACCTTGTATATTATGTACATACATATAAATATAAGCTATATAGTAAGTATATATGTATATAATGTAAAATAGATGTATAATAGGTGTAAATAACTTACATACATGTTGTATAATGTAAATTACATATTTAAAAGTATATAAACTGTATATAACTTAATTATATAACTATTTATTATTTATATTAACTTACAAGCATTATAACTTAAATAAATTTATGATACAATGTCCTTGTGCCGAGCTCTTGGAAACATGAACCCTAGGTGGTCCAGCGAGAGCATCACCGACGATGGAGGTTGGACGACCTGGAGGTCGAGATCCTGGAGGAGAAAGGAGAGAGGTGTCCCAGGGACCGAAGGAGCTAGGGCTGCGGACAGAAGATGGACTTTCGATAGGCAGCCTTGGAGCAACAGGGAGGTTGTCTGCTTTCGCTGTCGACGCCATGGACATATGGCGTTGGTGTGCCGCTGCCCTCTGGTCTGCTTGGCCTGCTGGGGATATGGCCACAAACGTGACTCCTGCACGACAAACAGCAGACAACCTAGGGGAAGGATGCGCACAAGTTGTTGGGCTAAGAAGGTTGAGGTGCAACCACCTCTTCCTCTTCCCTCTCCTACTTAAGGGGGGCACACCTTGGATGTGGAGATACCTATGAGCAAGGACATCAGGGTGGCGGAGCTGGTGCTGAAAGGGGCCTTGATCGGTGAAGTGATGACGGGGCACTCTGTCCTTGGAGAAAGCTCATTAGCTGGTAAGGTCTCTTTCTCTTTCGACAGATGCTTCGAAGATTACAGTCCTTTCCCCTTCATTGTGCTGATTGGATTGGGGATGATGGATGTCGAGCATCTACGTTTTCGATCGAGTGATCTGGGCAGGCTGATGGTGATTTGGCGGCTGGTTTCCCCTTTTGATGGATCGCTATCTAAGCGACCACCCCAAAGAACAGCCTCAAGATCAGGCAAACTTGAAATCAAGGGTTTACCGTTACACTTAAGATCAAAAGTGGTGGTGGTAGCTATGATAGCTGGGTTTGCTACATTGGCAGAAGACGCTGAGGTTGGTCTAATTGAAGGAGATGGTAGTGCTTTGAATGTCTGAGTGGAAGTTTTTAGGGCAGGGTCTGTTCTAGAGAAGTTGATCCTCCGATGTGGGGGGAGTTCCTGGCTACTGCTCTTGAACTTCTCTGTGATTAACAGGGATGGGAATTCACATCATAATCTCCCCTCTTATGCTAAGGTGCTGCAAGCCAAGGTAGGAACAATACTGTTGGATCGTGGAACACAAGAGAAGGTACCTGAGCCTAATAAGGGCAAGGACCTGGAGGATGGGATGGGTATGATGATGGTAGAGGAATTGACAAAAAATCTGGAGGCTGGGATGGATGTATCTATGCTAAAAGGTGGTTTGTCTGAGGAAGAGAAAGAAGGAATTGATATGGCACTGATAAATAAGGATATGGCTGAGGATATGAAAGTAGGGGAATCAAGAGCCAATACTCCTGGTAGCTATGCTCTACAGGAGATTCCTTTGAACTCCTTAAGCTTGCAAAACAGCCTACCTGCTGCTGAAGGCTTGCAGCTGGACTAAGGGACTACATCCAAGACATGTTTAGGGAGACCTCCCTATAAACTCAGACTGAGAAGACACAGCTCTACACAAAAAATTGATGAGTGTGCTATTGCAGCTGTGATGAAGGTTAGCAGAGTTTCTGCTATGAAGAAGGGGGATGCTCATGATGCTAAATGAGGATCCTTTCATGGAATGTGAGTGGGTTGCGCAATAGAAGTCGGAGGGCTTCTCTTCTAAGATACTTGAGAGAATGGGAAATTGACTGCGCCATTACCCAAGAAACACATATTGATAATGAAACTGACAGGGCATGGGTTGATATGAAAGCTGGGGATGCAAATGACTCTGTGATGATTAACTCAATTGGTGATGATCTGGGGATGTTTCTATCTAGTGGAAGAAGAATGTGTTGCAGTTGGATGAGGTCTCTTTGGCTAGGCACCTGCTGACCTGCAAGTTTGAACGAACCCAGGGAGGGTGTGAACTGTTTGTTACAGGTGTCTATGGACCCTATGACCCCTGCAGAAGGCATGAACTGTGGGAGGACTGGAATTTGGCTGCTGATTTTGTGAATGGGGTTGCCTGGCTTGTTGGAGGTGATTTCAACTGTGTGTTGGTGGGAAGTGATAGACCTAATGGTGTGGCTGATAGTGCAACCACTGGTTTTCAATTGTTGGTTCAAACCTTAGGCTAGAGTGAGTATCCATCTTCGGGCACTAAGTTTACTTGGAGGAATGGGAGTGGCCAAATGTCCAAAATTGATAGATTTTTTGGCAATGCTGGGCTCCTGAACTTGTTCCAATTGTCCTCTGTTAGTGGCCTAGAATGCCCCTTTTCTGATCACACTCCTTTAGTTTGGGACAGTGGTGAGAAAGTGCTTGCTGGATCTTACTTCAAATTCAAGAAATCTTGGTTGAGAGAACCGAGGTTCAAAGAGATGCTTGAAGGATGGTGGAGGACCAAGCAAGTTGAGGGCACTGCTACCATCAAGCTGGCTTCCAAGCTGACAGCTATGAGAGAAATGCTAAAGGAATATGGAGATGTTGTTTCTATTGTGAGACACAAGAGACGCAAAGAGGCCTTAAAGGAAATTCAGAACCTTGACTCTAGAGAGGCCACTAGCCTGATGACAAAGCAGGACTTCATGAACAGAAGGTGGTGGCAGGGGGTGGTGGCTGAAGAAGACCTGAAGTTGGAGATGGGCTGGAGGGAACGCTCGAGATAGCTTTGGCTTAAAGAGGGGGATGCTAACCACTTGGCTGCCAGCTCTCGTAGAAGATTCAACTTGATCTCTTCAATAATTAAAGATGGGCAGAGAATTTCTTCAATTTCTGATATCAGAGTCGAGGCCATCAAGTATTTTAGAGACTCTTCAAGGTCTGCTGGGAGGGGCCAATGGAGAATGGCAGCGAATGACTTACCCAAGCTTTTTGAAGAACAGGTATCTAGCCTGATTGCAGCCATCTCTGAGCATGAAACTTTGGCTGCCATCAAGGACCTCAACAATGAAGGCTCTCCTAGTCCTGATGGTATTCAAGTCCTCTTCTATAAAGAGATGTGGGGTGTAGTGGGCACAAAGGTTATGGATGTGATCAAAGAGTTTGAGGTAGGTAACTTTGGCTTTGAAAAAATCAACAAGTCTTTCCTATTCTTGTTGCCAAAGACACAAGGTGCAGTCATTTCAGGATTTCAGACCCATAGCCCTCTCAAATTCCATCTACCTGGTGATTAGTAAGGTCTTGGAAAATAGGCTATGGCCTGTCTTGCAGGAAATGATCCACCCTGTTCAATCAGCTTTCCTCCCTAACAGGTCTTTACAAGAATCATTCATCATGGCCCAAGAGATGGTTTGTGGGTGGCAAAAGAGGAAGTGTAGAGCATTTATGTGGAAAGTTGACTTCCGCAAGGCTTATGATTCTATCTGCTAGCCCTACCTTTGGGAAGTTTTTAAAAGAAGAGATTTTCCTCCTCTTTGGATTAAGTGGATGTAAAGGTGCATCACAACTACCTCTTTCACCTCCTTGATAAATGGGAAGCCCTGTGGTGCTCAGATTCAACCCCAGTGTGGGGTGAGGCAGGGATGCCCTTTGGCACCCTTGATCTTCAATCTTGCAGTTGACAACTTGGCATGGTATGCTTGTAAACTTGCTGAAGCAGGTATTATTAGAGGATACTCCCTCTCTAACAGGAGTGCTATGGCCCCTATACTTCAATATGCGGATGATACGATTTTTGTTGTGGAAGGATCCATTGATGAAGCCCATGCTCTTGGCCATATGGTCAACATTTTTGGGGACATCTCAGGTCTCAGGCTGAACAGAGAGAAGTCCAACCTGGTCTGCTTTGGGTTAGCTGAGGCTGAGCAAGGAGACATCTCTGCTGCACTGGGGACTCCTCGCATCTGCCTCCCTATCAGATATCTGGGCTTACCCCTGAGGTGTTCAAGAATGAAGAAAAGAGATTGGAATTGCTTCTTTGACAAGATCTCTGTGAAGCTGGCTGGGTGGAATAGCAGTTTCCTCTCCAAGGGGGGCAAACTCATCTTACTCAATTCAGTGATCACTTCCATCCCTGTTTTTTACTTTTCTATCTTCAAAGCTCCAAAATATGTGTGGAAACATCTGGATGTACTGAGGAAGAGGTTCTTTTAGAGAGGCCCCAAGGATGAGGGTAGATTTCTGCAGCCATTGAAATGGGAGCAGCTCTACCAGCTAAAGGATAGGGGGGGATTGGGGATCAAATCTTTGAAGCAATTCAATGAAACTTTGTTGCTCAAATGGGCTATCAAATTTTTGCAAAGGGAGGTGAAACCGTGGACTAAAATGATCAAGGACAGATATGGTCCTTCAAACAATGCGCTCAAGAGACTGCAGCCCAACAGACCTTCACCCTTTTGGAGCTCTGTGATCAAAGCCTTGGCTGGCAACTGGTACCTGCTGCAGCCAACCCTAGGTGATGGCAGAACCTTCAGTTTCTGGAATGAAGGCTGGTCTCTGCTGGGTGTTCTGAAGGAGGCCTACCCAAGGGCTTTTGCAGCAGCCACTGATAAAGATGGCACAGTCAGCTACTTCTGGTCTGACAGCAGGAGCTGCTGGCTGCTGAATGAAGAGGATTCCACTAGAAGGGGCACCTGGCTGTGGGATGAAAGGAGAAATCTGATCTCAGACCTGGAGAGCTTTAAACCAAGACATGGAATTGATGATAATTATGTATGGGATGGAATTTACACAGTGCAATGTGGATATAGAAAGATTATGGAGAGTGACAGTGGGAAGGGCTATGATTTCATTGACAAAAAAATTTGGCTCTTGAAGATCCCCCTTAAAGTACAAATTTTTCTTTGGTTGTGTAGGAGGGAGGGCTTGATAACAGGTGATCTGCGACACAGAAGAGTGGGAGCTGCTCTTCATGAATGCTACCTGTGTGAGATGCACACTGATAATCTTAGCCACATTTTCTCATCTTGCCTAATCACTGATGCAATTTGGAGGAGGACTTGCCAGGAGCCACTACCATCGTGGGATTCCATTTGGCATGGTTTTGCTGTGATGGAGAGGCCGCATGTGCGCATGGTTGCAACTCTCTGGTGTGTGTGGAGGGCAAGAAACGAGAGGCTTTTTCAGGAGAGACCGATCTGTTGTGAGCAAATTGTAAGAGAGTACTGGTCCCTCATACATACATGGGGATTTGAATTGTAAATCCTCTTACTTATATATAATAGAGTATCCTCCCAGATTGCTATCGTAAGACGATAGCTTTCCTTTTTGTTTCAAAAAAAAAAACTTAAATAAATTTATAAAATCCTGTATATAAATGTAGTTACTATTTATATTGTGTGTGTATATATATATATATATCTATATATTTATTATGTATATTAGAAACCTTGTATCATAATTTAATTATGTATATAGAATAAATACTGAATTTATTAAGTTATTACCTAAGTTATTAAGTTAAATCAAAATAAATTAGTAACTTAAGTTAAAATTGAACTAATTTATACTGTACATTTATATTAATGTACTTTACGTAAATTAAGCTAATTTAACTATATTTATAATGTATTATACTATTTAAGCCTAATTTATATGTAAGATAGCCTGAAATAAGCTATTTAAATGTAAACAAAATCAAAATAAATGTTGTAAAATACAATAAAATCTTTATTAAATACTTTAATATGTATATTAATACTATACGAGGTCAATTAGACCATACGTTAACTAATTTATACATTAATTAAGAAATAAACTCTGAAATTAGGTTGAATTATTTACAAACTTTACCTAATTTATTTATATAATAAATGTAATTAAATTTGTAAATTAATTGTACAATTATAAAGTACTATGTAAATACTTTTAGATCACATAACTTATTTTTAATTTATAATAAATTATGGCCCTCAAATCGAGGGCCAAATCCATGAAATCAGTATGGCTGCGCTGGAAGTAGTAGCGCCTGAAGAGGCACAACTATAGTGCCACATCATGGAGACAAGAGCACACGGAGCGCTATAAATTGATTTTCTACTATGCACTACCTAGTCGTCAAGCGCTAGGCGTGAATTACCGATCCCCTCTTATACCCCTTTCGAGTATATGTTACGAGCTATGTGATGTGTTGTGATGCGATGACGGTGTGCGGTGTGTAGCTGGGAGCCGTGCACTGTGCGAGGGCTTGATTAAGCCCATTGTTGAGCATAAAACACGATTAAGAGACCTAATTAACAAATAAGGGTGGCTCTTAGTATAGATCTGGTCCCACCCGAGAGGGTGCTGTATATCCCCCGAAAAAGTTGCCCGTCAATTAATAAACCTAATTTTTGAACTAAGTAAGGCATAATAAGGGGATTAAGAAGAGAGAGTGAACGGCTGAGTGTTAGCCATTCTGTGAGAGTGAATGAGAGAGCTTTGGTTAAGTGCTAAAGAGCTAAAAAAGAAATAGAGTTAAGAAGAAGAGAGAACTAAAAGGAGAAAGAAGAGTTAAGTGTACATATATATGTAGAGTATATATATATAAATAAGTATACTGTAAAGTATATGTATATTAAAAGTATACATAGTATAGGTAATGTTTGAACTATATATGTATAAATAAGAATATAGCTCTACTGATAGAATTATCTGTCACTGTAGATAGAATAAGTGTCACTATAAACCTTAGTTTTTATCTTAGATTCTGTACATAGTTTTTCTAAGGTTTAGCGACGTTTATATTTGTCACTGTACATATTATATATGTTACTGTATATGTTAATATATTAAGTTAAGTTAGTATAGTATATATTATTACTTATTATTGTATATATATGTAAATATTAGTATTATAAGTTATAAATAGATAGTATATAGTATATATTTACAATGTTTGATGCTTGTTTGTATATTTACGTTTGCAAGCATTTCAATATATTTTTTTGTACATAAATTAGTTTAATTCTTTCATTCATTAATTCATTCATTTATGATTGTACATAAAATTGATTTTTTTGGAATTAAAGAATAATGTTGGACTTAGAGAGTGATGTATATCAATAACTGCCTCCCAGTGAATGACATGGAATAAAACCAGTAAAAAATATGTAATTAAATAAAATTGATGCGATAATGGTTTGTATTTATGACATATACTATAACAACGATGATTTTTATACGAACAGTAGTCGATCGCTTCCGACAGCAGCGCGATCTTTGCCCCTCGCGCCATGCATGTCCTCGCGTCATCTCCTCCCTTGCAATTACACCAACCTCGCCTCTGCTATCGCCTTCTCCCTCGCTGGCCATGAGCTCCTCTCAATCGTTATAAAATCCCACACCTATAATCAGTTAGGGGGCATCCTTTCCTCCTCTCAACCTCGCTCCTCCTCCTCCTCCGTCTCCTTCCTCCTCAGGCCAACCACCTTCAACAACGGCCCTTCCCTTCCAACTCCCTCCTTTGACCTCCCTCTTCTCCTCCTTGTCTTCTCCGCCTCCAGCCTCTCCTCTCCTACCAACTTCCATCGCCAACCCTTCTCCCCTCCTTCCTCTTCACGTTCTTCCTCCTCCACGTCAAACAGTCGCTGGCCACCTCCACTGCCACCACTTCGACCGTCCACCTTGCCAGTGCAACTCCACCTTCCTCGACCCCTCCTCTCCATCCTCTCTCAACTGCCATGACTCTAGCTGCCTCTCCTCCAATTTTGACGACCTCTTCTTCCTCTCCACTCACTAACAACGCACAATTCGCCAACCTCTTCTTAACTCCTCTCTAGGCATCTTCAATTTCTCCAATCTTCACCTTCACTACCTCCAGGTGCTCCTCCCACCTAGTGGCAATGGCCATCACCTTGCCGCCCAACAAGCACGTCCACAAGAAAAGCTTCCTTTCTCTCACTCTCTCTCTCTCTCCATCTTTCTTTCATAATTTCATTTTATGTTTTTTTTCTATTTTGATTGGATGTAATGAATTTACATGTGGAATGAAGTATAATTTTTACCACTTCCTCCATTTCTTTTTATTTAAAAAAAAATCAACAAAATTTACATAAGGTAAAAATCACAAAAACAAAATAAAAGTGATATCGTGCCATTATCTTGCCTCCTTGCGAACGACCTCAGACTTATCCGAGCTTTTAGAAATTTAAGTGATAATCGTTTTCGTGAACTACGACAATTCTCATCTTTTAAAACAGTGAAAAACGATTTATCAAGGGTCTTTTTGTAGTTGCTGACAGGGAGTAAAGGTCACTCTGAACTTTTTGTCAAGACTATCATTAGGAACAGGTGTGGGAATGATAGTCTTATCCAGAGTTGGCATAGGAATCATAGCTTCACTGTCACTAGTAGGTGTAACAATCTAGGAGCCAACAAATGAGTAATATGGGACAGACTTAAAGAGACATCGACACTAACAAAGTAATATCTACCAATTGGATCATAATGCTGGTACCCCTTTTGAGTCTTAGAATATCCCACAAATAGGTACTTGACAGCTTGGGGAGAGAGCTTATCCTTATTGGGACCACAAAGATGAAGGAAACACACCCAAATACCTTAGGTGGCACCCCAAAGAGTTCCATATCAAGAAACAGAAGAGAATAAGGACTTCTTCGTTGAGAACACTTCAAGGTATCAGTTCACCAAATAACATGCAATAAGAATGGCATCATGCCCATATGACAAAGGAACGCTACTCTAGATTAGGAGGGTCCTAGAAACATCCAAAATATGACTGTGTTTTCTCTCAACCACCTCATTCTACTGTGATGTATAAAGACAGTAGGTTTGATGAATGATTCCATACCCTTGAAATATGAAACGAAGAGTATGGGTACAGAATTCTAAAGCATTATCAATCTGAATAATTTTCACATGGGCACTAAATTAATTCTTTATTTCTATGAGAAAGTTATTGATTACATCACTCACCTCCAACTTTGACTTTAATAGAAAGACTCAAGACAAACAAGAAAAATCATCAATAATAACTAAGTAAAATTTGTACCCCATACGATTGGAAGCATGACTTAGACCCCAAACATCATGACAAAGTAACTGAAATAATGACTCTGCACCACGACTCTGCTGACTACAAAAATAACTTCTATGGTGTTTGCCTAGTTGGCACACCTCGCATTGAAACATAGAAGTCAGTGGGATACAAGGTATCATGCATTAGATCTTGGGCAAGGGTATGTGACCAAATCTCAAATGCCAAAGATAGCTGGATGATCCTCTAGATGGAACAGAGACATGTCCTACATATGGTGACTGTAGTAGGCGATATACACTCCCCTCCTCATAACCACAGCCAATGACATGACCTGTTAATATATCCTGAAACATGAGAGACAGTCAAAAATAGCTCTACAATTTAGGTCCTTCATAATGTGACTAATTGAAAGTGAATTCAAAGGAAAATTTTGGGCAAGTAAAACATCTTGTAGTCGTATGGCACTATCCATCAAACTTTCCTACCCCCATACATCGTGGCTAAATGGGGTTGCTGAAAGGAAGCTGCAAGCCTGCAACATTTGCTTGATATTGCTTGGGCATTCTTCTCTATAAGTGTTTCTGAATCTTTTTGGTGTGATCTCACCCTTATTGTTGCATATCTCATTAATAAGCTTCCTTCTTCTGTGTTTGAGGGTGATATTCCCTTTAAACTCTTTATCCCGATTGGGAGTTGTTTCCTTTAGCTTTGCACACTTTTTTGTGTATTTGTTTTATTCATAATTTTAATAACCCTGACAAGTTGTCACCTAGAACTACCAAGTGTGTCTTCCTTAGTTATTCTTGCACCCAGAAGGGCTATAGATGTTTTGAGCAAGTTGGCAAACGATACTGTGTATGCTAATGTTATTTTCTTTAAGAAAGGTTCCTACTTCTCTCCTAAGAGTCATGATAGTCAGTTTTAGCTCCATGTGTACCACAAAAGAGATCCACTACCAAATATATCTGCACCCTTTCCTGTGCCAATTACCTTTGATATTAATGTAGGTACTAGTCCTTCAGGTGCTTTGCCCCCTACTAGTGCTACTACGAATGCTCCTCCTCCCCAAGCGCAAGCCCACAATGGGGGTGACGATGATCGACCTATTGCTCTAAGGAAACCAATTTGATTTTGTACATTGCATCCTATATCTCATTATACTTCTAGTGTCCACTTGAATTCTTCTATGCAACAATTCTCACAAGCACTCAACAGTACTATTTTGCCCAGATCCTATCATGAGGAAGTTCAAGATCCAAAGTGGGTAGCTACTATGAATGCAAAGATGGAAGCACTTACCACTCAGGTTACATGGGACACTATCCATGCTCCTCAGGAGGAGAAAGTGGTGGATTGCAAATGGGTATATACAATCAACTACCATGCAGATGGGACCATTAAAGATTTCAAGCCCAAGATAGATGCAAAAGGTTTCACCCAAACCTATGGAATAGACTTCTTTGAGATGTTTTCTCCAGAGGTAAGAGTCAACTCTATCAAGACTATTTTGTCTATTGCAGTGAATTTGGACTGACCTCTCTATCAACTTTACATTAAGAACACCTTTTCATATAATGATCTTAATGAAGAGATCTATATGCATCAACCTTCGGGACACAAGGTTGAGGGGGAGTTCATCTACAAATTGAAAAAGGCTATCTATAGCGTCAAACAGATCCGCCACTCATGGTTTGACAAACTCAGCATTAAGTTTATGAAAATTGGGTTTCACATATCTTCATTTGACCATTCTATATTTATCAAGAGAATGGCATCTGGCACTGTGATACTTGTCATGTATATTGACAGCATGATTCTTATAAGAGATGATACTATTGGGATTCAGGAGGTGAAGGACTTCTACACTAAAGACCTGGGCGAGCTACATTTCTTTTTGGGAATTGAGGTGGTCAAAGATAAACATGGTATGGCGTTATTTTAGAGAAAATACACTCTTGAGATTCTAGAGGATGTTGGGTTTGCACTAGAAGAGGGTGAATTGTGAATTTAAAAAATAATTGTAAGATGAAATTCAATCACAAAAAGGAGGCACAATATTTTTTAGGTGGAAAATCAAACCAGGTGAAAACCACCACCTAAGCCAATCCCTTGACGTAGGACTTTCAATCACAAAGTGATTAATCCACTAACCACACTACTTTAATGAGGGTAGTGTACCTCAAATATAAATCCCACCTCCAATCCCTAAACAAAGGTTTCTTCCTTCACAATGAAAACATAGGGATCCAACAGTCCAGATACCCAACTACAACAATCAAATGAAAAGTAAAATGCACCCTATAGAGCACCCAAAATATGAATAATTTGCTTATCTACTAAAGGTGAAGAAAACTCCCTGAAAATGAAAATATGTAGCACAGTGGGAGTGTTGGCTTGCCCTAAATAGAGTAATTGCACAGCATAAGAGCAAAAGAAGCAATGAGCAAGTGAGCAAGTGATAATCTAAGTAAATTATATCTCAAGATGTGTGTTTTTCCTAAGAGGGATTATAGTGTATTTATAGGTAAGCTTAAAACCTTCAAGAAGGCTTAGAAGAGGGCCCCTAGCCGTTGGAGGCAAGTCCCAAGAGATTAGGACAAAATCCAACTCAGATCATGGTAATTATGATTCTGACAGCAAATCAAACGTCTGACTACAATTATAGAAGTCTGATTTTATGGGTCAGACTTACTGTTCTCATTAGATCGAAATAGGGTTCTAGGTGGACGTCTGATATGCTATTATAAGGCATCTGGTAATAAAATTGGACGTCTAATTATAGGCGAGTTTGTTCCTGTTTTAATCAGATCCAAACAGGGTTCTAGATTTTAAGCATCAGACGTAAGTTTGGACATCTGACTAGTGGTCTAGACATCTGGAAAGAGATTAATATCTTTCTTAGGAAGTCAAAAAGGCGAGATTTGATTTCTGACAAATCTCCGCAGAGGAAGAGGCTAACGGTCCATGACTAGACGTCTAGAGACATGTCCAAACATCTAAAAGTATATCTAACCATTAGAATTAAAGAATTATGAAGGAAAAATTAATTGGAATCTAACGGTTGGCTTAAGGACGTCCGAGTATGTATTGGACGTCTGTATAAGCCTATGAACGTTTGATTAAAGGTTGCATCGACTGGAGCCTAAATGTTCAGAATGAGGAGGCAAGACTATAAGAAATTGGACATCTGCAATCATGATCAGACATCTTAAAGTTGAATATCAAACGTCTGACCTGTGTGTTGGACGTCTAATATGTGTTTTGTGTTAGTTTTTTTTTTCTAATTTTTCCTAAGTATAGAGAGCCTAAGTTAGCTATGTATATGTTATCTTTGAGAGATCTTTACAACATCTCTAGACTCAATAAAAAGAAGATTACAACATTTTGAATGCATACATAAAAATGCCTAAGACCTATAACAAGATGCATCTTCACGCTCCTAACCATCTGTCTTAGAAAATCCATGAGACCTGTAATTATGTCACGATAGAGAAAAATATGCTATTTCTATGCTTTATTTCTTTTTCTTTATTTTATACAATCATTAAAATATTATTTATAAGGGGTTGAACTAAGAGAGTTGCTTGATGCTAAGCCTTCTACTATTCCTATAAAGCAGAAAGGCAAATATAGCTACTCTGGGGTTGTTATGTTTAAGGATGTTGAGGATGTGCATAGGTACAGGAGCACTGTTGGGAAGTTATTATATCTGACTATTACTCATCCAAATATTAGTTTTGTTGCCAGAAGGGCTAGTCAGTACATGGATAAGCCCCATTATAGCAACTCGAATAATGTTTGCCTTGTTCTGAAGTATCTAAAGGGATCTCATGGCAAAGGCCTCTACTACAGGAAAAATGGTTATATTGAATTATCCTCCTATTCTAATGCAAATTATGTTGCCTCTTGTGATGACAGGAAGTCCACCACTAGATCTGCTGTCTTTCTTGGAGGGAATATTATCTCTTGGTGCAGCAAGAAACAAACTGTTGTGGCATGCTCTAGTGCAAAAGTTGAGTACAAAGCAATAACTCACACGACCTATGAAGCGATGTGGATTACTACCTTCTTCGATGATCTAGATATTTCAGTGAAAAGTCCTATGTATTGAGATAATAAGTCAACCACATATATTGCTACAGATCTTGTTTTCCATAAGATGATAAATCACATTGAGGTGGACTGTTACTTCATATGTAATGTTTTGATGGCGAACAAGATAGCTACACCTGAATTTCATCAGAGTTCCAGTTGGCTGACATTTTCACTAAGGCACTTCCCAGAAAGGGATATGGCATCCTCTACAACAAGCAAGGGTGAAAAAATTGATCTATGCAATCGATTAATCGTCTGCATAATTATATGTAGTCAAGAAACAAACCATATAGCCATATTTGGGCCTATAATTAGCTTACCTGATTAATCAACTGATTATCCGATTAATCGATTGATTAATTGACAGACCAAGCTTTAAGGTTTCATGTTTTTTTAGCTTTGATTCACGCACCAACCAAACCAAATAAGACTCCCCAACTTCCCTCCCCTTCCTCAACACACAAATGTGAACCTAAGCCCTAAAAAATCCTCTAATGAGGTTTCTTTCTCCCAACCCTCTCAAACACCTAATAGCCACCGGCCCAGGGCCTCTTCACGAGGCTTTCCCAGCCAACAGGTCTCCGATCATTGTCGCACAACCTCTCGTAGCCTCTTCGCAAGGCTTCTTTAGCCACTTGGTCTTCCATCGTCGCCACCCAACCTCTCATAGCCTTCACGCGAGGCCTTCAACCAACTTCTATCTCATTGTCGTCTTTCCATCATCGCACAAGGCCTCTTCGCGAGGCTTCTCCAAGTAGTTGCTAACAATGAGCGATGCTTCTTATTCCATTGCCAGCAAGCAGTGGTTGCTGCCCTCTTCATTAATGGTTGCTACTCTCCACGATCTATCAGTAGCCACTACTTCTCTCAAGTCTCTTCTCACCACTTAATCAGCTATCCTCCTCTCTCTTATCTTCCTTTCTTGTTTAATGATGCTAATTTTGTTGCAAATATTAGTTTAGATTAATTTTTGTTATTGTAATTGCATGTATTACTTTAGATTAGTTTGTGAATTTCATTTGTTACTTTAGTTTTTTATTTTTGAGTTGCACATGCACTTATTAGAAATAATATTAAGAGAATACACATATCAAAATAATAATATTAATATATATGTGCATAATTCAATATATATATATTTTTTAAATATTAAAAAATATTAAATCGATTAATCTCTGATTAACCAATTACATATAATATACTTCTTAGTTGGTAACTTCATTGATTGAATACTGACTACATATTTTTACAACCATAATGACAAGTTCAATTTAAACTATGCTCCAACCTAAATGAAAGTGTTAGATTTTTTTTTAGTTATTTAGTTTATTTATTTTCTATTTTTTGTTGCCTTAATTATTAATTTTCTTTTCTTATTGGACTCTTAATGTAATTTACCTATAACTCTTTTCTATATGAGATTAGGGTTTTCGTAATAGAATGAATCATTCTACGTTCCCATCTAATACCATTTCTTGTTAACCAAAAGGGGTTTTTAATGTTAAGCCTTCTTAGAAAGAGATCAAATAAACACGCATTTTTTATGGTGATTCCAGCTAAAGTGGATCCCTCCCCATGTATATATTTACAAGAGACACAATTAGCCAATGTTGTAAAAGTCGATAGTCGATATTTAATCGATCAAACCACTGACTAAAAAGTATACAGTATGCGAGAGAGTAGTTAAGGAATACTCGATCAAGCATTTTTTTAATACATATATATATATAGACACACACTCATGTATATAGACATATATACACACATACATAATATATCAAGAAGTAAAATATATCATTATATAAAAGTAAACTATTTCAAACTCATAATAATACCAACACAACAAAAGTACTAGTTTAAAATAAAATCATAATTTTCAAATAAAAATCACCCAAGTACTCGACCAACTACACCGACTACTCAGTCGAGTAGTCAATGTGACCAACTATAGTACAAATTATTGGTTATTCAATCAAGTGAGAAGGGGAGGGGAGGGGGACCGACTACGATTACTCGATTAAGTAGACTGACTTTTACAACATTGCAATAGACATTAGCTAAAAGATATATACATAGCGTAAGGTTGGATATATTAAAGATTTAGACATTGATGCTGCATCAACCAGTGTTACAGCATACGGTTACACATCCGAATCACCAAACATTGAATATACATGTGTTAGCAAAAGGTTTGACAATAATGCTGGGTAAAACATGTGTTACAGCATCCTTAAAATAATTGATAAGAGATATATGGATTGAATAAGGTTATACATTAGGATAAATTTAAGGAGCAAACAATAATGCTGATCAAACATTGAATATACCCACATATACAACCAGCTATGAGCAGGCAATCCAAACCTCTTGCAGCTAGCGGTTAGCCATCAAACATTTATGCATCTAATGCCCGATCGAATCTCTTGAACCAATTAATCAGGCATTTTTTACCGTCATTAGATAGATTCAGATAGATTTTGGAGAGGTAATCGGATAGATTCTTAACTGACATGTATTTTACATTTAACTGACATCATACTTAAATGAGCCAAGGAATCAGGTTATCAATCAGCTCACGTTCATAACCTGACTGATTCAAGAAACAACCGACTAGGGCAGTTTAAAACCAAAAATCATGAGCAGACCATCCACCTCCAAGAACCGACACCATCACGAGAAGAAATCACCGACAAATCATTACCAAAAACAACCAACCACCTAAAAGAACAGAAACTGCAACAAGACCTCTTACCTTGGAAAGAGCAATAGGTCAACACAGACACCCTCAACCCCAAGCCAAATGTTTACAACCACCGACCCCAACAACCAGATGTGCTCACCTTTTCTAGATCAGAAAGGGAAGGAATGTTATGGTTTAAACGACCACCAAACAATCAATCACAAGAGCCTCACGTCACAAGCCACTGGCAATCGTTGGGGACCGTCCAACCATCACTCCCCTTTATATAGAGGTCGAAAGCTCCGGGCCCCATCAATGGGATGATGGAACCCCACAGAAAAGGCTAAACAAGCAGGCACATGCATTCAAGCCACCGAGCAAAGTCTGCGAAATACCATGTGCTCTAGCAAAAGCAAAGCACTCAATCAATCGATTGCACAGCCATAATAGGCCTCACAGAAAGCTGAAGACCTCACCATCCATAGCATAGATAGAAGCCATAGGAGATTCTCCACAGGGAATCTAGGAAGGCCAATCATGGGCAAAGGCGAGAAGATGACTCGCGGACAAGGAGAAAAGACGAATCGCTCCTCTTGGCACCTTCTGGAGATGGGACTGGTGCAGAATCAATTGCGGAAATTGGGGAGCATCGCATCGTGGAGGGAGGATGGAGACGAGGAGAGACTGGGAAAAGAATGGGCAAGGCCACTTTGGGGAAGATTCTTATCAAGGGTGAGTGGGTGAGAGGTGACGCACTCGGGATGGGAATGTCGAGATAACCCATCCAGTGCACAAACACGGACTTCAAGAAACCTGGGTTTGAGCCCAAACTCAGACTTACATTACACAGGACATAAATGGGGAATATCCCTCATTTTTTAGGGATATCCCATGACATAAACAGGCCCTCTCAGAGTGGTCCTTCACCTTCCCATGGAACAATGGTCTAGACAACCAATTGCCTTCCCAAGGTTCTCTGCCACAACAACCCTTCATCATCCCAAAGACCAATGGTGCTAAGAATATGAATAAAAAAGGTCCTCATCTATGGGGCAGGCTGTAAACTGCATGTTTCACCATTGTAAAAGAGAAAGGGCATATCTGTAAGCAAGTTCTATTATCATGACTTAAAGATTAATCCTGGCAATGACGTAGCGCCATTACACTGAGAACCACCTTGTAAAGCCCTTATTACATCTACTTGAGTTCTTTTGTAGTTTTTGAAAGGGATTTTATTAGGCACGGTGAATACATGAAAGCTCTCAACCAGCACCTTAACCTCCTCTGAGTTTTACTTAGACCTGCATCCCAGATTTGAGAAAAGCCAACAATCTGCAAAGACATTTGCCTATCCAATATATATTACCATCTGGAATCTGATAGCTAACACTACAGAAACTTTCAACTGATGACCACTGAAAATAACAACTAAATGGAAAATGATTAGAAAATATATGCAAGCATCAAATATAAAGATCATCCATTCCCTTCCTTTGAAACACTGCGTATGCAACTGAACCACCAAAAGAAAGAAAGGCAAAAGGGGAAAAAAATACATCCGAAGATATCAGAGTAAATTAAGCCAAATTCTTAACGTTGCAGCTAGTCTCATGCTTAAATAAAATTCCAAGCCCGAAGGCACTGTCCTCCAAGCATGTGCTTCAAACATTTTTAAACGACCACAAAGATGCCATAATCCATGTTTGACTAACAATCGGGCTCTATCAAGATATATGCAAGTATTGCTGCATTGAACAATATGCTCAACATAGAAAATTGCATAGACATTTAGTTAATTGAAGGTGCCAAGGTAGAAAGATCTACCACGACTAATATATTGCACAAAACCAATCAAAAACATCACACTAGCATGTACACTATTAACTGATACTATCAGCCACAGGCTAAACCAAACACTGATGGATAGGTCTACAATCAGACATCAAAAAGTCACTGTTTATGGTACAAAATCAGTAAATATGATTGCTACCCTCATGCTATTAGGACCCAACTCCAACCAAAACAAGAGTGGGGTAGCAAAGTTACAAAATATGTATAGCTGGCCATGCCATTTTCTGATTTCACAAAAGTAATAAGACTTACGCAGGAATCCCAACTGAGTTCTTGGTCTCATCAACCCCATCCTCAAGAATTGAGCCCTTCTCTTCAAGAGAACCATCCTCGGGAATTGAACTCTTGTCTTCAACAATCCCATCCTCAAGAACTGATCTCTCGACAACATTAACCCCATCCTCAAGATCTGGGCTCTTTGCATTTGTGACCCCAAGTTCAAGACCCAGGCTTGTGGCTATGCGAATCCTATCCTTGAGATATTTTCTATCTTCACAAAGGTCATTCACCCTTTTGGCAAGCGCTGCAACATACCCCTGGTGGCTCTCAAACTTACTGGACCATGTATTAGCGAATTGAAGAACCATTGAGATAACGATCCGGTTTTCCAGCTCCCTTCTCTTTAACGTCTGATTCTCCTTCTCCAGCATTTCCCTACAGCACCTTTCCAACTCCCTGACAGTAAGAACAGTTCCCCCAGGTCCACCAACATCCTTGTAAACAGGCACTTCCCCTTGCGGAAACTTCTTCCTGTACTCAGCGAAAGCCTGGCGGGTCTCCTGCAACGCCTTCTGGTAGCCTAGCACCATGCTCGACATAAGATTGTACTCCTGCTGGAAACGGCGAATCTCGAGCTGCCTCTTCTGGTATTCCTCCATCCTACTGCTCTCCAGGTTCTCAATCACCTGATCCTTCTGGTGAATCAGCTCGTTGAGGCAATGAAGCTGCATCTGGGCGTTCAAGACCTCCTGCTCCTTCTGCGTGTATTCCATCTTGGCCCTCTGGAACCATGTGAAACCTTGGTCCATGGATGCATAGAAGCTTGACGTCTGCTCCCAGGTTTCCGTCCGTGGCCTCTTCTGCGGGTTCTCAGGTGAGAACGGGTGGAGGTCATCACCCTCCTCCTCATCCTCAACCTCGGAGCTCGTCCTCTTCCCATTATTCCCAAAGAGTGGGGAGCCAGCGCAGCAGTAATCCACAGGGATCAGCTTCCGCTCCTCATCGTGAGATTCCAGGAACTCGCCGGGGATCCCCATCTGCATCGACGATGAGGGGCAAAACGGATCATTTCTCGTATCAACATCCTGGATCACATCATCCGTGCCATCCAAACTTGGGAACTTCACTGCCAGCTCAACCCCACATGCCCCCACGTCGTCTACTCTCTCCGGCGCCGGTGCATCATCCTCTCCTTTACACTCGTACCCCACACTCGGCATGTGGTCCGAATTGCAGCGCCTCAGCCCGTGTTCCGCAGCCTCATTGCTCAAAGCCATCCGGCCACCCACACTGACCAACCCGATCACCACTCCACCTCCATCCTCCTCCACGGACGCCTGCTGCCTCTCCACCTCATCCCCGACCTCAGCGACCTCCTGAACGCCCTCCACATCCCCGAGCTTGGGGAGGTCCTGAATGCCGCCCTCCGCCGCGTCTCCAGCATCCGGCATCTCCTCATCAGGGACCTCCAGCAGCGGCTCCTGCTCCTCCTCCTCGTCCTCCTCCTCCTCCACCTTCTCCTTCTCCACCTCCTCGAAGACCCCGGGCTTCTGGTGCCTCACCAGCTGTTGCAGATGCGAGGCGTAGTAGCAGACGCCCGAGGAGGGGGCCTCGAGGAGGTCCTTCTCCACCATTCCCCAGAGGAGGCCGGCCCAGTCGACCTTCCAGGCCTGACCGCTCTGCACCTGGTCGACCGCGGCGCGGGCCACGTCGGGGACGATGCCCTCGTCCCCGAGGACGATCCAGCGGTGAATGAACTGCGCCAGCGGGGCGGCCCCTGAGGCGAGGAGGGCCCTCTCGGCCTCCTCGGGTTCGGCGGATCCGTGGCGCTTCACGGGGAGGGAGAGGGCGTGAGCGAGGGCGCCACGGGAGACGTTGACGCGGGCGTCCTTGACGGAGCTCCGGCGGTTGGAGGGTTCGTAGTGGGCGATGAGCTCCGTCAGGATGTCCTTGCGGATGTCGGAGGGGAGGGGGATGGTGAAGAAAGACCAGAGGCCGAGGGGGCGGAGGAGGGGCTCGATGGCGTGGGCGTCGAGGTCGTCCGGGGAGGGGAGGAAGGGCTTGGGGACGAGGTTGTCGTGGAGGAGGGAGAGGCGGTGCTCCACGGCGCTCCGCTGCTTCGCGGAGAGGGGCCTGCGCCTCTTACCGCCGGGGGCCCTGCGGGTGGTGGAGGTGGGGGTAGGGCGGGAGGGCTCGTTGGGAGGGGACGGGGAGCCCTTGTTGTTGTCCCGGGAGTCGGGTGGATCCAGGGCCGGGGAGGGGGCGCTTTGGGATGGCGAGGGGGAGCGAGGTGGCTCGTCTAGGGTTTCCATCGTCGTGGGTGCAGCGGCGGTGGAAACCAAGTGGGGGTAAGGCGCCAGCTAAGGCGTGGTAGTAGGAATAGGAGAAGTACTGCGATGAGCGTTACTATGTTCTCGGAGGGGAGGGCCAGAGGGCCACGTCCCGCTGCGAACTAAAAGGGCATTTTAAGATTTAAAGAACCATTTCTACGTAGGAGTCCAATTTGACAAAAAAATCTCAAGAGGTTTGATTAGGATAAAATAAATTGAATATAAATCTTCTAATTAAATTCATTGGCTTAATGGATGAGTTATTATTTTTTTCAAATTTGATTTGATTATGTGAGATATATATTATCATTAAATGACAACTACATAGCGAACATGACTTTCTTAAAGTGGTTGACATACGACAAGAACTTCTAATGTGATCTTACAATATATTTCTTATTGAAGATTAGCTAAGGGGGGAAGTAGAGGTTTCAAGGATCAACTAAGATGTCATTAAGGAGCGAGTAGAACTTTCGAGGGTGATAAAGCTTCTAAGGAGTGATTCAATTTCCTAACGAGAAGTGTGGAGCTTCGAAAGGATCATGAGAAACTAAACTTTAGTGCAGGTCAATCAACTATCACTTAATCTTCTCTTCATGTGATCTTCCCCATTCCTTTCTCTTTATCTCCCTCCTTCCTCTACATTCCCACCTTACCAATTTTCTTCCGATCTTTTTTCTTGATCATATCTCCTATGCACAAAAAATTAAGGAGGTAGAGTACTACTAATGTTACATGATCAGAAAAAAAAAAAACATCCAAATTTAGCCAAATTCTCTCCCTACCAAGAACACTTGTTGGATAGACACCTTGAGTTTGCATCAATTCACATCCGAATGTTCGAGTATCACCCCTATTTTGACTCCTCTCTAAAGCAAACTAGATCTCTGCCTCTCTATAAAACCCATCCAAAACTACTTCAACCCAAATTGAGAAATAAACAAACCTCCTATTTCTTAAAATGAACAACAACAAACTTTTACCTTTCAAAAAAGCCACCAATATTAATAAAGGTTCCTTTACATTTGATGAGGGGAGAAAAATCCCTTTGATTGAGAAATAAAATCCATGACTCAAGCCCACCTACCCGGTGAAATGGCTAGCTCTAGATGCTGACAACCTGACAGGTCTGGCTATCCTAAGTCAAACCCGATCACTCTTTACCCACTTACCCAGCAACCCAACAAGGCCGACTACTCGAAGTAAGATCCAAAGGGTCTTTACCCACTTGCCCGGCATCCTAACGGGTCCAATTACTCGAAGGTGGATCCAGTTGCCTAAAGACAGAGCGCTGAGTCATTCTCCTTCAATTAGCAAATAGGCTCATCAGTTACGAATCACATCTCCTTATTGATTAGATCATGGGATCATAGGTTGAGAACCCACAATACCCACGATTGGAGATGACCTAGACTATATAAGTATAGGATATTGTAAGAGAGAGGGTTACGCAATCATAGAGAAAAGAGAGGAATTGAGAGTTTTTGTGCTTTGCATTCACCATACTCAAATAGTGGAATTTAAGAGTTATACACTCTCCCAAGATGTGCACCATTTCAGGTTGAACTTGCTAAACAATTTCTTGTGTTCTCATGCGGTTGTTCTTAAGTTGAGCACTCTACTCTAAGGGGCTCGATCAACATTTCTACTAACCCCAATTCTTTCCAACCCCTTATGCTCAACATTTGTTCATCCCTCAAAAAATCTATTTCCCCTTAACCTTGATCTTGATTCCTCTCCAAGATGCATCAATATTGTACTATTAAGGAGGCCCCAACAAGAAGGAGGAATATGATGTATAAAGATATGCTACTGCTAGATAGTCACTGCAAGGGTGAGCAAATGGAAGAACTATCCAAAACGAAGGCTACCCTCAATGAGCAGGGCCAAGGTAGAAAATGGCATGTCAAGGAAGGATAAATAATCACCTTACCAAGTTGTTAGTTCTTTCAATGGCCCTAGTGGTAATGAGACATTAAGATTAATGTTGAATTATCATTACTTCAGTGATTTTGATGTTGATAAAATTTTATGAGATGATTAGAGAATTCAGAATAATGATTATTAAAATAAAAGGGCTAAAAAGTAATTTTTCCAATATTGATGAAAAATGTTTTTGCAAAATAATATTTTATATTTGACATCTTATTGATTGATGCAATGATGGTTATGATTATATTTATGATTATTTGTATGTAAAAGATTTTATATAAGTTACAGGTGCTTATGTGTCAAACAAATTTATGTCAAATTGAATGTAATGAAGGTTGAAGATTGGAGGATTACATTCATCACATGGAGGACTAAGAAGAATAGAAGTTTGAAAATGCACTTAGAAGAGAAGAGTGCATTGAAGACAAAATTAATTTTACATGTACATTTTTATTTTAGTAGATTTACGAAAGTTTAATCGAATATATCATTATTTAAGCACCAATTAAGCTAATTTTATCAATTAGGCTTAAACCAAACCACTTATGTTACGACCCGAATCTAGTTCCTCTGGGAACCTGTAAACAACTTGCCTCGACTAACCCCAAAACCTAGTTGTCCAACAAGAAGCTAACCCATATGCACGAAACTAACACAAACTACCATGCAAGTAGCTAGAATAACTAAAGGAAGCAGCGAAAGTAACTGAAGCTCCAAAAAGACAGTAAACATAATCCAAAACTAGCCATCACAACAAAAAAAGTTCACACCATCGAGTTCAACATGAAATAGAAACACTCACTACAGTAGAAAAGGCTGAAAGAGAACTAGTACTAGAAACTAAGGCTGGGCTAGACTGGGCCCAGCACCCTCTGCAGTAAGTGGTGCTGGCTGCTCGACTCCTTGACCTGTACGTGGTTATATATAACGTGGAGTCAGCTTACGCTGAGTAGAGTAGCATATACAACAGTTATATCATTTACGCAATAAAGAAAACCACAGGTTTACATGTAATATCTAATTATCCAAACAACAGTTAATTTAACAACTAGTGTTTACAAGTCAGATTTCTAGCAAAAGGTCTACAATGTCTCTCAATCTTCCTGTTCCCTAAGGGAATGATCTTGATTATAGTTTTCCCGCGATGTAACATGTACACGTGGCACTCCCCTAGCCGAGAGAGCACCCTGTGGTAGTCCTACGCCCGGTTTACCACCCCAAGGTCACGGTAGCAACATAGCGGTGACTACGGCACCAATGATAAGTGCACAGGTAGCTACCCCGCACTAACACGCGGTCAGTCGTTTCCGCTGGCAGGTATGCCAAAAGTACAACACGGAACAGCACACGACCTTGCCCTCTCAGATCAGGGATCTCGCCCCTCCACAGTTTGCGTACCCTCATTGGATTATCCCGATTTTCCTAGAGGGCCTAACAAGAGTCGGTGTATGGGGGTCAGTCCTAACCCTGGGCCCCGTGGGGCAGCTAGTTGCCCCCTACACTAAGTACAGTAACTCTCCTCAGTACCATATATGCGAGGGACAGCTACTTTCCATCGACATCCGATATTTATTCCGTACATGTGAGTTCCTCTTCTAGTTCCTCGTAGGGTTCGTGCATAGGAATTTCTTACTTCCATACAGTACACATGCCTCTACTCATATCATGATAAATTTAGGGTATAATAGGCAGCTCATGGTTTCACAATTCGACACTTATCTCATCAATCATGCTAAACAGGATACGACATGTATTTCAGTTCAAGCCATGATTCAACGAATGTAAACAGGCAGCTCGTAATTCGGCATATTCAGGAAACATTACCACAATTTAACATTCACAGCATGTATAATCATTCATTTTCTACCTCAGCCCTAGGGTTCATTGCACATCCTAGGGTTCAGCCAATTAGTTCTAAATAACATGCACTTTCATCATTTAATTCACAAGGGATAGTAAAGACTACTCTACCAGAGTAACCGAGAGGTGTAGGGGCACGAACGGTGAACCGCGTAGCCTCTGCGGGTCCCGTGCACACCATGGACGGGCATCCTATTAACACGGTAATCGCTTGCTCGCGCAGTTGAAAAAGATATGCGTTGTAGTATCACCGCGAAATCGATTATCAAATTTTATTTATTTATTATTCTAAATTCAAAAATATTTCGAGGTTGAACTCAAGGAGCAAATTGGTATTTAGAAATAAAAAATCACAATTTCAAATATATTCAGTACTAATGCAATGAAGTTAAATGCTAGAGAAAAGAAAAGGAAATAGATTCTCTTTTCTTTCTTCTTTGCTTTTTCTCTTCTCTTCTTTTTCTGTCTTTCCTGTCTTCAGATGTCTGATTCTGTGAATCAGATGCCTTAAGTAGTGCTCTGCTACAGTGCTTCTTCAAGCTTCTTCTTCTTTCTTCTCTGCTGCAGTTCCTTCCTCTTTGCGGCAGCTCCTTCCTTCTCTTTTCTTCTTTTCCTCTTTGGCTTCTTCTTCTTCTCTCTTGAGCTGCTGCATTTCCTCCTTCCTTGGCTTAGGTGTCTTCAACTTCTCCTTCCTTGGCCTCTATAGTTCCTCTCTTCTTCTTCTTCTTCTCCTTCCTCTGCCTTCTTCTTCTTCAGCTCCTTCTGCAGCTAAGTCCTTGTGCTTCTTCTTCCTTCAACTGCTCCTCTTCCTTAGGCTCTACAGACTCCTTCCTCCTTCTCTTCTTCTTCTTCTTCCTTTCCTACGCACACAGAGGCAAAACCTACCCCTACCCTCCCTGCATCTCTCTCTCTCTATTTCGCTCTTGGGACATAGCTCTCTCAGAGCCTTTCTCAGGTAAACGGGTCGGGTATGCATGCCTGGGACCAGGCCCACCAGCGTGCAGTGGTGGGCGAGGCGTGCTAGTCGGGTCGGGTCAAGACCAGGTCCTCGAGGCATGGTCACGGACGAGGCCGGTCGGTCGGGTGAGAGGGACCTCACCCCGTGAGTTCAAGGTGATAAGCCTTATGCAGTTTTTCAATTTATATTGCTGCGCCCACTCACCCACTTCCGAGGTGGGACTAAACATCCCACCTTCTTCTCGCACGCTGCTGCAGCAGATGTTGCGCTCGATTGCAGGAGATGCAAAGGCTTGTAGCTGCAATTGGAGGTCTGGAGTTGTGCGTGAATGGAATCCGCACGACCTGGGACTATGCCCTGGAGTAGGCATAGACTGGAGAAGCTTATGAGGAAGCTTCGAGCTGCACGTCAATGGCAGTGAGCCCCTGGAACCTGAAAGCACCAAAACGGCCTCGCGGCCATGTCAAATCGCTCGGGGAGGTTCGTCAGAGCACGACGAATGTGTAGAGGTGGTCGGCGAGGCATGGGGTCGCCTGTGGGAGCGTGCCTAGGGAACACTATGGCCGTGAAGGTGGGTTAGGTTGGTGGAGGTCTGCAGTGTGTGTGGCGGTTGGTGAAGGTGCGGAGGATGATCAGTGAGTCGGGGTGGTGCTTAGGGACCGGTCGGCGAGGAGGGAGGTGGTCTGTGGTGGTGGAGCAGCCTCACCGGAGTTGGTGGCTGGAGGTGAAGGGGATGATGGTGGTTGGCGTGTGGCAGTAGTCGATTTAGGAAATTAAGATGGAGAAAATGAAGAGGGGAGAAAGGGGTACTTATCTAAGGTGTTCAGAGTGAAGGGGGGAGGTGGAGGGCTAACGGTGGGTGCCTGCCGTCACCGACGACGTAGAGGCCCAGGGGAAGAAGCAGCGATGAGGAAGAGGGTCGGCAGGGTGCGCACTGGTACGGCGCGGCGCAGAGGAGAACAGTGGATCTGGCTCTGCCACTGGTACTATGGCAGAGTGACTAGAAGAGGGAGGGAGAGTCACCAAAAGCCGTGGGCAGTTGGCCAAAGTGAGGAGGAGACGATATTGGGGGGTAATCTTCGGCAAAATCAGGCTTGAAGGAAGTGGCGGAGTCTGGGCTTCCTTAAATAGGTGCAGGCAGAGCAGGATTCGCAAGGAGGTGGCGGGCACGCCACGCCGGAGGTATGGCCAGAGGAGACCCATCCTCTCGAGCGTTTGCACGAGAAGTATTGGGCATTTCAGGGAATGGGGAGCTGCCCATGCGATAGGGGACTTCGCAGGGAGCTCCCCTTTCAAATCTGGGGGCGGCTCCCCATGAAAACGAGGAGAAAACCTTCGCGCAAAGTAGCCAAAGGTATGGTCCCTGCTGAAATGGCAGAGGGACCGAAATGAAGAAAGAGATGAAGAAGTTAGGAGGGGATTTGCAAGGGTTTCAAAAAGTTGGGGGTCTGAAAGTAATTTGGAGGACCAATTTGCAAAGTGGGTCAAGACGACCTTCCCTTAGGTCCAAATTTTAGTATAAACCTAATTTAAATCTAAGGAATCCAATGGTAAAGTTGGATTTTAGGTTTGACCATGTTTGACTGGACATTTTGCATAAAAACCCAAATTAGGTCAAATATTAGGCATGAACCCCAATCTAGGTCAAAATAGGTTCCAAAGGTCAAATTGAAGGTTCTAAACCCTAGAAGATATTTTTCCATGAATTTTAGAGGGTTTAGTTGATTTTTATCTTTCTTGAAACCTTGTGAATTTAAGTGGGCTTGTTTTAGGATTATAAAATGTCATTTAATTCCTAGATTTCACAATAACCCTTTTCTGACTGAACCATCCCACTTTTTCTCTTATTAAGTCTAATTGACCTATGTCTAGACCCTTAGAAATCCCGTTGATGCACTGCAATGGTAAAATTGCAATTTTACCCCTTATTTCATGTTTTCTTTTCAGATTAGTAATTCCCTGCATTAGGCCTTCTTTTTGGTTATGTAGGAGATTTTGTTCATTTTATTAGATCAAAGTAAGCTAGTTAGGGCTCATGATGAGGTTCTCATCATTACGGTCAAGCTAGCCATTTCAATATTTCTCAAGATAGTAAAAAGAGTTCGAAAAAGCTTGAACAAGGCTCCATCACATGAGAATTTCCGATAGGAATCCAACGGTACCTTATTTACAAAAAAAAATGACTTCATTTAGGCCCTGAATTGGCCCAAACACCCTTCCTGGCTCACT
This sequence comes from Thalassia testudinum, assembly GCA_037157565.1. NCBI lineage: Eukaryota > Viridiplantae > Streptophyta > Magnoliopsida > Alismatales > Hydrocharitaceae > Thalassia > Thalassia testudinum. The sequence continues at coordinate 16,639,368 of JAZHRO010000026.1, read as the reverse complement.
TAATCCGGACCAGGCAAGCTGGTCCAGCTGGACTGACCCCTGGTGCCTGAATCCATCAAATCAAACTAACATCAGACGTCTGGGAGAGGTCCCAGACATTTTAAACAGCAACAGGAAGCTCACCTTGTGTTCTGTGCTTAAGGCCGAACATTTGGAACCCCTTACAGTCATCCTGGGGTTTCTCCGGATGTTTGGCAGTGTACTCGAACGTTTGGGATGGGTGTCAGTCGTCTGGAGAGACGCCCAGACGTCCTAAAGTGTTTGGGACGTTGCTCCTGCACACCTTCCCAACGGCCCTGCATGCGCACAGTGACGTACAGTCGCTCGCTGACAACACATACGAAAAGAAAACAAGCGAACAAGTCCTTACCATTTGAATCTACTTTATCGAACATCTAGTGCTACCTCTGGACGTCTGGTCAGACGTCTGTTGAAAGATACGGATGTCTGATATGCAGAGAAATATTTCCCCAGGGTCCTTCGCGAGCCTTCCTCTCTCGCGAAAAGCAAGCCCTCTCCTGCACAGCATACACCCCAAGGAGTTCACTCTTACATCTACCGGGCAAAAGAAAATGTACTGAAAATGCGCAAAAGTCTCAAGCAGGGCATTACCTCATATTCTATGCGGTATCAAACGTCCGAGGACAGTTCCGGACGTCCGATCAGACGTCTGTCGGACTCCCCAAACTTCCGATTCTGTGGAAAAATGACTCTGCAGAACCGTTCGCGAGCCTTTTCTCCTCGCGGAAACCACACCCCGCACCAGGAGCTGCAGCAGCAATGGCGCTCCTCAACTTCACACTCGTGTCCTTCCCCCAAGCTCCGTCGCTAGCTCGCTTAAGCTCTCCTTGCTCACTTAACTCCCACAATGGAAGCTCCTTGCATAGCAGGGAGGTCACGGAGAGGAAGGGGAAGAAGGGGAGTCGCTGGTGGCACCGAGGAAGGAACGGGAAGGGTGGGGGGCTTGGGAAACGAGGTAGCGGGCATAAATAGAGGAGGTTTTAGGGTTTATGGGTGTGTGTGGGTGTGGGTAGGGCTGGGGAAATTACATAGAATGCCCCACATCATTCCCAAACTCCCACAAGTCCTTCCACCAAAAACCTAGGGGTTAAAATTTGCAACGAAACCCTCGCAGTCTTTGGAAAAAGCCTACCGACCCTTGGGAAGGATCATTGCAACATAACAAACTTAAAGGAAGTTTTGCCCTTGAAACTTAGGCTAAAATGAGAAGCAAAGATGGATAAAGTGCACATAACAAACTTAAAGAGAATCAAACTAGGTCAAAAATAACGTACCCTAAAAAAGCTATGGGTACTGTTCTCGCATCGCCACCTCAAGCTCCCAAGTCGCCTTGTTGTGCCGCTGGTTTCTCCACAGGACCTTCACCAGTGGCACCTCCTTCCATCTTAGACTCCAGAGGGCTCTGTCCAATACCTGTATGGGTCTCTCAAGATAATTCAAGTCATCACCCACCTTGATGCTCTCATGGCTCAAGACGTGGCTAGGATCAGTGACGTACTTCTGAGGTTGGACACATGGAACACGTCGTGTACTCCAGAAAGCTGGGGAGGAAGGGTAAGATGGTAAGCAACGGGTCCAACCCACTCCAAGACCTCAAAAGGTCCCATAAATCTCAGCACGAGCTTCCCTTTCACCCTGAATCATTGTAGGCCCTTCATGGGTGAAATACGAAGAAAGACGTAATCCCTAACCTCAAACTGTACCTCTCTATGCTTCAGGTTAGCGTAGCTCTTCTGTCTACTCTTGACTATGCGGAGTCGTCTATGGATCTGCTCTATCACCTCCTGACTCTGGCGGATCAGCTTAGGACCAACCTCCCATTTGGTCCCTACCTCAACCCAACTCAAGGGTGCCGTACACCTCCTCCCATACAGGGCCTCGTACGGTGCCATGCCAATGCTGGAGTGGTAGCTGTTGCTGTACACAAACTCTGGTAGCGGTAAATGCTCCTCCCAGGAGCCTCTCTAGTCCAACACATAAGCGCATAGAAGATCCTCCAGTGTCTGAATGGTGCGCTTCGACTATCCGTCGGTCTGGGGGTGGTAGGTGGTACTGAATCTCAAATGAGTCCCCAAGGCCTGCTGAAACTCTACCCAGAAATGGGAAGTGAAACAAGTGTTGATGTTTGAAATAATCTCATGAGGGACTCTGTGAAGGCACACTACGTCTCTGATGTATCACTCGGCCAACTGTGCTGGTCCAAAAGTGACTCAGATCGGCAGAAACCGTGTCATCTTCGTCAATCTATCCACTATCACCCAGACTGCATCGTGTCCTCGCTATGTAATAGAAAACCCCACTACCAGATCCATAGTGACACTCCCACTTCCACTCCGACACAGGAAGTGGCTGTAGCAGCTTTGCAGGCCTTCAGTGTTCGGCCTTCACCTGCTGGCATACCAAACACTGCTGCATAAAACTACCAACATCTCGCTTCATCCCCCTCCACCAGAAGTCGCATCGCAGGTCGTGGTACATCTTTGTGTTCCCCGGATGTATGGTGAATCTGGACCCGTGTGCCTCGATCAGGAGCTCTCTCAATAACTCCTCGTCTCTGGGAACGCACAAATGTCCCCTTATACACAAGACTCCGTCTGTGAAAGTAAAGTCTCATGGGTCCCCTATCAACTCTCTGTCTCATAGTGCCCGTAGGTATGAGTCAGCCATCTGTCCCTCAATGATATGGTCCAAAAGCTCTGGTTGTATCTGCCTCGACACTATCATAGCCCTGCAGTACCCTCGCGGCTCAAGGGGTCGCCAACTACCCAACTCCTCCATGAGTCTCCAACTCTATGCCTATAAACTAGCCAAGTGGGCAGGCGCCTTTTGGCTCAAGGCGTTAGCCACCACATTGGCCTACCCTGGGTGGTAGGAGATGCTACAATCATAGTCCTTTAGGAGCTCTAACCAACGTCTCTGTCTCATGTTGAGCTCCTTCTGATCAAATAGGTACTTGAGGCTCTTATGGTCTGTGAAGATCTCAAAAGTCTCACCATACAGGTAGTGCCTCCATGTCTTCAGCGCAAAGACAACTTTAGTTGCTGCGATGCATAAGCAACAATGTGGCCCTACTGCATGAGCACACCTCCCAACCCCTGGAACGAAGCATTAGTGTAAAGCACAAATCCACCACTACTGTCTGGGATGGTGAGTACAGTAGCAGAAGTCAACCTCTCCTTCAACTTCTGAAAGCATGTCTCACACTCGTTCGTCTAGGTGAAAGGCACGTCCTTTCGAGTCAACTGGGTCATAGGATGCGCAATCTGAGAGAAACCGCTGATGAATCACCGGTAGTAGCCTGCCAGTCCCAAAAAGCTACGTATCTCTGTCACGGTACGTGGCCTCTCCCACCTGAGTACCGCCTCAACCTTGGCTGGATCCACAGCCAATCTGCCTCCTGAGATCACATGGCCCAAGAAAGTGACTTGTCTCAACCAGAATTCGCACTTGCTGTACTTAGCGTACAGCCTGCGCCGTCTTAGAGTATCCAAAATCATATGTAAATGCTGCTCATGATGTGCCTGATCCCAAGAGTAAACAAGTACATCGTCAATGAATACCACCACAAATTGATCCAGGTATGGTTTAAAGATGCGGTTCATCAGGTCCATGAAAGCAGCGGGGGCATTAGTCAGCCCAAACGGCATGACCAAGAACTCGTAGTGACCGTACCACATACAAAAAGCTGTCTTGGAGACGTCCGTCTCCCTGACCCTCAGTTGATGGTAACCCGACCTTAAGTCTATCTTGGAGAACACCATGGCGCCTCTCAGCTGGTCAAAGAGGTCGTCAATACAGGATAGTAGGTACTTGTTCTTGACGGTGACTTGGTTCAACTGTTTGTAGTCGACACAAAGCTGAAGGGTACCGTCCTTCTTCACAAAAAGCATAGGGGCTCCCCATGGGAATGCACCAAGCCTCACGAAGCCCTTCTCGAACAGGTCCTGCAACTGGGACTTGAGCTCTCGCAGCTCAAGCAAGGCCATCCGGTATGGGGTCGTAGAGATGGGGTTGGTCCTCGGTACCAGTGAGATCTCGAACTCGATCTCATGCTCTGGCGGTAGTCCTGGTAACTCCTTTGGGAAGACGTCGGGGTACTCGCAGACTACCGAAACACTCTGTAAATTAGTGCTATGAAGTGCTCTGCTACAACACAAGCTAAGAAACCCTCGCACCCCTAACTCAGTAGCTTCGCTGCCCGACGAGCAGAGATACACCTGAACCCTTCATCCACTAGCTGACTGTGGAACTCAAAGGGAGGCAGCTCAAGTATGGAGAACAAAATCTTCCTCCCGAAGCAGTCCACCAGGGCATGATAGGCAGACAACCAATCCATCCCAAGAATCATGTCGAAATCCTCCATCTGGATCACAATCAGGTCAGCAAGAAGGCTGTGTCCCCCTATGGTGACCTCATAATCAAAGTAAACCTCCTCAGCCACGAACAACTACCCACCTGGGGCTCTGATCAAGAATGGATCCTCTAACAAAGTGCTGATTGTCCCCAAACTAACAGCAAAGCTCGTGGAGACGAAAGAGTGTGTGGCACCAGAATAAAAAAATGCGTAAACAAGTCTGCCGGAAATTGGAACCATACCTTCCACCACAGAGCCTGAAGCTCTGGTGTCTCTGTGAGTCAGGGAGTTAACATGCCCCTCAGCTCTGGGTACAGAAGACGTCGCCATGCTCTGGACTGGACAGGTAGCAGCTGGCCGGTATCCTCCCCACGGCTACTGTCGTCCCCCACAAGCCTGGTAACCATGGCCACCGGATTGCCCTCCAGTGCTCAAAGCGAGGAGCATCTGGTGTGCTCTAGCCCTAGATGGGCAGTCCCTCATCATGTGGCCCGACTAGCCACACTAGTAGCAGAGAGGGGTGTGACCTCCTCCCTCTATCTATCCCTGCTAGTAGCTAGGTGGGGGTCTGGTGCTGCAGCTGGCCCCTGCCTGGGGCCCCCAAAGGCCACTGGTGGTCCCACAGAGCGGGTCGACTCTCTTGCAGGCATCACATGCCTCTTCTCCTGGTAGCCCTGAGAGTGCTTAGGCTGGTAGGGCCTCTTCCATCCTCCTCCGTCAGTGTCTCCCACGGCCAGGTTGGTCTCTTCATAAGTCATGGCCACCTCAACCACTCGAGAGGAGGTAAGCATCTTCAGAGGCTTCACATACCCCCAAATAGTAGGCCGGAGGCCCTCAGTGAACCTCCACAGGCACTCCTCCTCTGTAGCGGTTACTAACGGGGTGAAACGCGACAGCTCCAGAAAACGCGTATGATACCCGCTAACCGTCATCGCCCCCTGGCGGAGAGTGTGGAACTCCTGCCTCCTCTGGTCCTGCTAGGTTTGTGGAATGTACTGCTCGCAGAAGAGCGCCATGAACCAGTCCCACGTCGGCTCTCCTCCCTCTTGGCCTTTAACCGTTCTCCACCACCTGTGGGCTGCGCTCTCCAGCTGATATGTGGCGAAGGCCACGCAGCACTCTACAAGAGGGTGGAGTGTGTCGAATATATTCTCCATCTGCTCCAGCCAGTCCTTATCCTCAGACGGGCTCTCCTCCCCCTTGAAGGAGGGGGCTTCAACTTCCGGAACTGAGCGAACAGGTCGTGGTGGAGCCACAAGACGGGTACAGGTAAGCCTCCTGGTAGGGAGGACTCATGCTCAGAAGTGTCTAAGGGTGGTGGGGGTGGTGGAGGGTTACCCCCTCTCCCTCCAACTCATCCAGCGCTGTGGCGTTTCCCCTGTTTTACAGAGGACTCTCCCTTCCCATCCTCAGGAGGAGGTGGCTGAGGAGGAGGCTGCTAGAACTCCTTCCGAATGATGTCGCGGATCAGCTGGACAAGGTTCTAAGCCTGGACTCTTAGAAGGAGGGGTGGATCGGCCCCTTACCCATACCTTGCACATCCACCTCCGCGACTGCGTCCATGGGCATGTCCACATCCGGCTCCACAAACTTCGTAAAGTGGCATCTCCTACACGGAGATGGAAGAGAAATGAACAGAGATTGTCAAAATATAAGTTCGAAATAAGACTCAGAAGCGTAATTCAAGAAGGAAAGTTGTGATGGCTATCCTAGCTAAACACACATGTGTGGTTACTTTCAATCCGTTGGGTTATCTCTCAGGACGACCTTGCTCTGATACCATCTTGTTATGACCCAAATCCGACCCCTCTGGGAGCCCAGAAATGGCTCGCCTCAACTAACTCCAAGACCCAGTCGTCCAACGAGAAGCTAACCCATATGCACGAAACCAACACAAACCACCATGCAAGTAGTTAGAATAATTAAAGGAAGTAGAGAAAGTAACTGAAGCTCTAAAAAGACAGTAAACATAATCCAAAACTAGCCATCACAACAAAAAAATACCATCGAGTCCAACATGAAATAAAAACACTCACTACAACAGAAAAGGCTGAAAGAGAACTAGTACTGGAAACTAAGGCTGAGCTCGATTGGGCCCAGCACCCTCTGCAGCCGGTGATGCTGGCTGCTCGACTCCCTGGCCTGTACATGATTATATATAACGTGGAGTTAGCTTACGCTGAGTAGAGTGGCATATACAACAGTTATATCATTTACGCAAAAAAGAAAACCACAGGTTTACATGTACTATCTAATTATCCAAACAACAGTTAATTTAACAACTAGTGTTTACAAGTCAGATTTCTAGCAAAAGGTCCATAATGTCTCTCAATCTTCTTGTTCCCTAAGGGAACAATCTGCACTCTCCTGGCATTTAACAACTAGTGTTTACAAGTCAGATTTCTAGCAAAAGGGCTTGAGATTTTCCCGCGATGTAGGATGTACACGTGGCACTCTCCTGGCCGAGAGAGCACCCCGTGGTAGTCCTACCCCTGGTCTACCACCCCGAGGTCACAGTCGCGACGTACTAGTGACTACGTCACGCGTGATAAGCGCACGGGTAGCTATCCCGCACTGGCACGCGGTTAGTCATTTTCGCTGGTGGGTACGCCCAAAAGTACAACATGGAACAGCACAGGGCCTTACTCTCTCAGAACAGGGGTCTCGCCCCTCCACAGTCTGCATACCCTCATCGGACTATCCCGATTTGCCTAGAGGGCCTAACAAGAGTCGATGTAGGGGGGCCAGTCCTAACCCCAAGCCCTGTGGGGCAGATAGCTCCCCCCCTACACTAAGTATAGTAGCTCTTCTCGGTACCATGTATGTGAGGGCCAGCTACTTTCCATCGACATCTGATATTTATTCCGTACATGTAAGTTCCTCTTCTAGTTCCCCGTAGGGTTCGTGCATAAGAATTTCTTACTTCCGTACAATACACATGCCTCTACTCATATCATGATAAATTTAGGGTATAATAGGCAGCTAATGATTTCACAATTCGACACTTATCTCATTAATCATGCTAAACAAATGCGACATGTATTTCAGTTCAAGCCATGATTCAACAACTGTAAACAGGCAGCTCGTAATTCAGCATATTCAGGAAACATTACCACAATTTAACATTCACAGCATGTATAATCATTCATTTTTCTACCTCAACCCTAGGGTTCATTGCACATCCTAGGGTTCAACCAATTAGCTCTAAATAACATGCACTTTCATCATTTAATTCACAAGGGATAGTAAAGACCACTCTACCAGAGTAACCGGGAGGTGTGGGGGCATGAACGGCGGATCACATAGCCTCTGCGAGTCCCGCGCACACCACAGATGGGCATCCTATTAACACAGACGGTCAGGCTAGCCATTTCAATATTTCTCGAGACAGTAAAAAGAGTTCAAAAAATCTAGAACAAGGCTCCATCACATGGGAATTTCCGATAGGAATCCAATGGTACCTTATTTACGAAAAAAACAACTTTTTTTGGGCTCTGAATTGGCCCAAGCACCCTTCCTGGTTCATTTGAACCGGGCCAAGCAGGCTGATCCAGATGGATCGGCCACTTGGTGCCTGAATCCATCAAATCAGACTAACATCAGGCATCTGGGAGAGGTCCCAAACGTCTTAAATGACAATAGGAAGCTCACCTTGCATTCTGTGCTGAAGGCTGAATGTCTGGAACCCCTCATGGTCATCCTGGGGTTTCTCTAGACATCTGGCAGTGTACTCGGATGTTTGGGACGGGTGTCAGTCATCTGTAGAGATGTCCAGACATCCTAAAGTGTCTGGGACATCGCGCCTGCACATCTTCCCAACGACCCTGCATGCGCACAATGACGTATAGTCGCTCACAGACAACAAGTACGAAAAGAAAACAGGCGGACAGGTCCTTATCGTTTGAATATGCTTTATCAAACGTTTGGTGTTACCTTCGTACATCCGGTCAGACATCTGTTGAGAGATATAAACGTCTGATATGTAGAGAAAAATCTCCCCAGGGTCCTTCGCGAGCCTTCCTCTCTCGCGAAAAGCAAGCCCTCTCCTACGCAGCGCACACCCCAAGGCATTCAGCCTTACGTCTATCGAGAAAAAGAAAATGTACTAAAAATGGGCACAAGTCTCGAGCAGGGCATTACCTCAGATTCTGTGCGGTAGCCAGGACGTCCGATCAGACATCCGAGAATAGCTCCGGACGTCCGATCAGACGTCTGTCGGACTCCCCAGACATCCGGTTCTAAGGAAAAATGACTCCGCAGAACCGTTTGCGAGCCTTTTCTCCTCATGGAAACCACACCCTGCACTAGGAGCTACGGAAACAATGGCGCTCCTCAGCTTCGCACGCGCGTCCTTGCCCCAAGCTTCGTCACCAGCTCACTCAAGCTCTCCTTACGCACTCAACTCCCACAACGGAAGCTCCTTGTGCGGCAGGGAGCTCACGGAGAGGAAGGGGAAGAAAGGGAGTCGCTGGTGGCGCCGAGGAAGGAACAGGAGGGGTGGGGGCTTGGCAAACGAGGTAGAGGGTTTAAATAGAGGGGGTTTTAGGGTTTAGGGATGTGCGTGGGTGTGGGTGGGGCAAGGGAAATTGCACAAAATGCCCTACATCATTCCCAAACTCCCACAAGTCCTTCCACAAAAAACCTAGGGGTTAAAATTTGCAATGAAACCCTCACAGTCTCTGGAAAAAGCCTACCGACCCTTGGGAAGGGTCATTTCAACTTAGGAATGAACCAAGCCTATGAAGAATAATTGGGTTGTAGAGTGATTAAAAATCCAATTACCTAATTAGGAATCTATGATCAACTTGAATTTAAATTAGATGGCCGATACAAACAAATACGACAAGACAAACCACTCAAAGAGAATTCAATCAATCAATCGATCTTATTTTGATTTTGTGATGCTACTTTAACACTATTGATGAGGTGTGGCTTATCATAGTTAATATGCTTAAGTTAAGCTAGAAGTAGGTTAAAACACTATCAATTAACATAATAAATGGGTTAAGTAAGGGAATTGATAAAAATGACCTAAAACATCAAATTTGGGTTAAAAATGCATAATTAGGTTAACTTATGAGATATTTTATTCATTAATACAAATTGATGATCCAATTGCTAATTCAACACATGTTTGAACTCAAAAGTTCAAAGGAAGGGTAAAATCATGTTTTAATATATTCAATTAAGCTCCAATAAAAATCTCATTTCATTTGGACATCAATAAGACCTTGCATTTATTAGTTTACACTTAGGTCCTTCATCCATAACATTTTCTTGAGCATTTAAGTTGCCAAGGACTCACTTGCAAGCTTTCAAGGGCCGTTTGGTAACCATTTTTAACCACTTATGGGTTGATTGTGCAAAATTTCTACCCCTTCACCTAAAGCCCTTGTGCACAAATAACCCAAAACACCTGCATATCTCTCATCATTGTTCTTCAATGATGAACCCCTCTTTGCAGCCACCATCGATTTCATATCCACTGATCCAACGGTGGATTCTCTTCCATCCTTCGCATGCCTTCACGTAGAGGATTGTAATCTCATTCAGATCTGATCTGACGGTGGAAGTTTGGTATAAAACCTCCCACTCTCCTCTCGAACTCATCTCCACCGTATGCCTTAATTGTGCATAATCTCACTCTACAGTGATTTGATCCACTTCCTTGCCTACTTATGCAACTTCACTAAGCTCGCGTGACCGCCATTGACTCCCTCCCACCTTAAGTTGATCCCTTCATCTACATGTCCAGCTTCTCTCCCTCCTTCGACCGCCGGTGACAAGGGCGGTGTCCCTCCCTTTGCTTCATCGTTGTAGTGACCAACTACAGCTCAGGGACCTCATTCTTTAGTAGGAGACCTCGCATCTCCCTTTGTCGTCACAGCAACCTGCTATGGATCCAGGAATCCCATTCATCTGAGTAGCTAGATTTCCTACTTTCATAGGTAGAATTTACTATTTTCTAGGTAGTTTAAATGCTTTCTAGAGTAGTTAGAAGTAGTGTTAGGTAGTGTAGACCAAAATCCAACTCATGATTAGTCTAGATTAGGAGTAGATTAGAATAGAATCGATTTCTCCCTGTCCAGTTAATTCAAATCGGAGAGGTGTTTTCACGCATTCATATCGGCTCACTGATCTTCCTCTACACCTCACCATCTGCATTCTAATGTTTTCCTCACATTTTGATTCGCAATTCACCCCATCCATCTGAGCATATTTAGATCCAAAGTTCTCAAACTTCGCGATCTAGATAGCGCTCAAATCCATCTGAGGGTTTCTCCATTCACTTCATATGTTCACAAAGACTCCCGATCTAGTTTTGATTGCCTTGAATTGCTCGATTCTTTTAGATTTGTATTTCACGCCCAATCTCGGGATTTGGAGTTAATTCGAGTTTAAACGGATTTAATCGAGCAATTTGAGTTTGGATTTACTTAATTGGGTATAATGCAATGACTTTGATATGGTTTGATTGGAGTTTTATTATCAAATGAGCATTTTCCCAATTTGAGCTTCGATTTGGGTAGTTAGGTCAAGGATGTTCATGTCCTTTGATCTGAGGCCTAAACCATGACCCAATGGTTTTACAAGATCACATGAGGTTCTAACGCTGATCTATAGTGTTTAGAAGCTCATGGTGATCTGATTACCTGGGTAGATATGAAATTAAAGCCCCCAAAACAGGACAACATGGTTTTTAATCTTAATGATATTCAATCTGAGATTTGATTTGTATCAGAGGTTTTAGAAGATTAAAATAGAGATCTGGAGTTGTTTGAAATGATTTTAAATACCTAATTTGATCTATCTCCTCTACATTGTCTATAATGTAGAGTAAAGATCATTTTGGAGACTTTAGAGATTTTTAAAGAATGAAAAGTGATTCTATGGATTTCAGACCTTCAGAAATGATTTTCAGATCTCAAATTGATTTCCAATGGATTTTGGATGAGTTTGTATGCCTTAGATCAGATCTTCTCAAATCTGATCTAGGCTTATTTCAATGGTAATAGCAACTATTAACTATTGGAAGCATGTAGAGCAATGGTTGCTAGTTATTTTGATGCAGCAATAGATGAATTTTTTGCTATAGATGCAACAACAAGGGCAACAGAATTGATCTACTACATTTGAGCAGTAATAGCTGCTGAATTCAGCTGATGGATCAGGCTACAGCAACAACATTTCTAGATGAGCAAATCAGGGAGGGATTTTGAGTTGTTTTAAGTGATTAAGGAGTTGGCACTATTGTATATGATTAGAACATTGTTTATAAGCATTCATGTATGGTGTTGGATCCAATTTAGGTTGTAAATTGACTTGAATTCATGTTTAAAATTTAATTTCAGCAGCATGTTTCTAGAGTTAACTATTCAAAATGTGTTTATAATGAAATTTAATGACAAAATCTTGTTTGAATGCTCCATCATCTTTCATGTGATGTGTTGATTATGCTTGAGTACTTATACTGCTGTTCCAACACTTAGAAATCACTTTAAAGCCTTAGGTTCCATAGTCACATCTCTTTTCAGGCCTCTTGTGTGTTAGATTCAAAAGTTAGAAAACATCAGAAAAAATTGTAAAAAAATAAAATAAACCTGTCTTAAGTAAAATTAGATATTTGTTTAGGTATATGTGAAATTTTAAAGTGTTCTAAACCCTTTAGCTGGTAGAACATACCAGCTGACGGTTTAGTTTATTTTGAAACTCAATAAAAGAAACTAAATCAAAAATACCAAAAAGAATTCCTTCTTTCCTCATCTTACATTTTCTCTCCCTACTCCTACCTTTATAAAATACAAAAACACTATAAAAATTTGAAAATACCCAAAAATATTCAAAAATACCTTGTAAATTGTATTTATACTTGTATATATTATTTAATACTAAGCTAAATGTAAATAGTAAAGTATATAAGTTAAATGTACACAAATAACTTATATCTGTATTATATATATGTAAATAAATATTTATATTAAGTTAAACTTTATATATTGCAATTATATAATTATCTATTTATTTATTTATAGTATATGTGCATATATTTAAGTAAATACATGTACTATGTATATATGTATAATCATACCTATTACAGTACATACATATTTAAGTATTTATTATATACTATATTATACATGTATATTTATTTATTTATGTATTTATTGTAGGTAATTAAGTAATTAAGTTATTAAGTTAAATATCTAAGTTATTAAGTTAAAATAAAATAAATTAGTACATTAAGTTATTACTGGGGTAATTTATCTTGTATACTTGTATATTATTATTTTAAATATTTTTAGTATTATCATGATGTATTTATACTGTACATTAATAATTATACTGTATATTAGCATAGATATATGTAAAACATGTAATTAAATGTATATAAATTAAAATAAATGTTCTAAAATGAATTAAAAATTTAAAATAAATACCTTAATATGTTAATTAACTAATTATAAGGTCAATTGACTTATTAAGTTTTTAATTTGTATATAAATTAAGGATTTAAGTTGTAAATTAACGTGTATAAATCACTAACTTTAACTAATTTTTATATATAATTAAATAACTTATTTTTATAAATTAATTATACAATTGAGTAGCCCTATATAAGAGCTTTCTAACTATATATTTTATTGTGAAATTGGACTTCATTTGGACACTTAATTCGAGGGCCAAAGATGGCTCCAACACATGCAATATGCGCCTAAGTCAGGTGCTTGTTTAGTGCCACAATGTGTGGCAATGAGCTCGTGCAGCATTATAAAGTAAATTCCGTTCATTCCCTCCTCAGTCGACAGCGCACGGCACGCTCATTGCACCTATTACCCTTTGAGCATATTGTTGACGCGTCTTGATCGTGTTTTAACAGTTAGTTACATTGTAGTATAGGTGATCAAGTGTTGTCAACAAATAAAAATGTATTACTAGAAAATCTAAGTATCCGAGGTCGAACACAGGAAGTAATTGGACTTTATTACTAATCTCAAGAATGTAATTGAACACTTAATTACTCAAAACTTAATTAAAAATATATAAATGCATGAGTTTAAAACTCAATTGTGGCAAAAAGAAGGAATTTGGATGTCTGATCATGGATCAAACGTCTTAAAAATATGTTTTCTCCTCTATCTGCTTCTTGTTCTTCTTTGGTCGTGTACTTCTGATTTTCTTCCTTTCTTCTTTGTTCTTCTTCTTCCTTCTCTGCAGTTCTCTTGCCTTGCTTCTTTCTTCTTATTTTCCTGTCTTCTACCTTGCCTCTCTCCTGTAGTTTTCTTTCTCTTTCTTTTCTCTGCGGGTCTTCTTCTTCTTCCTTGGCTCTACTTTCTCTTCTTCTTCTTCCTTCCTTGGTTCTGTTTCCCTTGCCTTCAGCTTCTCTTCTTCTTCTGCTTGTCTTTCCCTTTCTTTATTTCTTCCTTTTTCAGTTCCTCTTCTCTTTGGCTTCGCCTCTTCCCTCTGCCTTGCCTTTCTCTTTTTCCTCTGCGAAGCTTCCTTCCTTCTTCTTCTCCTTCGCTTGCAGTGGCTAAGTGTCAGCTTCGCTTCTCCCTTCTGCCTTCCCTGCATAAACCAAAGAGGAGCAAAACCTATCCCTCTACCCACACCCACGTCTCTCTCTCTCTCTCTGTATGTCACTCTTCAGCACGCTCTCCCAGAGCCGGGTAATCGGGTCGGGTCGCACACCCGAGTCCAGGCGCACCAGCATGGGTGTGGTGCGCAAGGAGTGCTCAGGAGAGTATCGGGTCGGGTCACCAGCTTCGTGTGATGAGCTCACGAACGAGGCGCTGTGTATAGGTGAGGGACCTCACCCCAAGTGTTATCGAAGGCAACCAACCGATAGCATAAAATCAATTTAAAGCACTCCAGCGATTTACAGCTTACCGAGGTGGGACTGTTGTTCACCGCTCTTTCTCGCGCGCCCGCAGTAGACCATGCCTCCAATTGCCACAACTGCTGGTCTCGCAGTGTCACTTGCTAGGACAACTGGATGCACATGACCTCCCCACATTTGCTGACCTGGAATCCTGAAGTCTTGCAACTTGGAGCAAGCGTGCAGCTTCCTCGAGTCACCACTAATGGCGGCTGGAGCTCGAAACCTGCCTAACACAAAAAGGGCCTTGCGGCTCAATCAGACCACAGGAGCACCTTCATCGTGTCACGACGAAGGTGAGGCGGTAGGTGGCAGGTCGCGGAGTGACCTAGGCATGCGTGCCTAGGTCGCTTTGTGGCTGAACGAATGGGTTTGGTCGGGGGACAGTTGTGGCGGTGTAGAGGGTCTGTGGATGAGCGGAGGATATTTAGTGAAGTGTGGCGGAGGTTATGCGGTGGTTGGCGAGATGTGTGGGACTGCGGAGTGACGGGAGCGTCTCGCCGGAGGGTGGCCGGAGATGAAGAAGATGGTGGTGGACAGCGGCGGTCGAGGAGTGTTTGGTGAAATAAGATGAGGTTAATGAAAGAGGGGATAGAGGCGAACAGTTCTAACCTAACTAAGTGGACGAAGGGGGCGAGAAGGCGACTGGCAGTACCTGCTGTCGTCAGAGAAGAAAGTGTCCAGTGGAGGAAGACGGCGGCGACGATGGAGCTAGGGAAGCGCGCGCGGGTGTTGCGCGATGCGGAGGAGGATAAGGAGGACAACTCTGCCACTGGTTTTGTGGCAGAGCAACGAGGAAGAGGAGGGGGGCTCGTCGGAGCTCGCTGGACCCCTTGGCTAGAGTAGAAGAATAGGAAATCGAGGTGGAATTCCAGCCAAGTCGAGCTGAGGAGGTGCGACCGGAGATAGGTGTTAATTTATAGGCACAGGCAGGGACTCCTATGCTTGGAAGACAAGCTTCCAAGTGTGAGAATCCTCACCGGAGATGGAAACAGTTAAGTACCCAAATCTCTCGTGCGATTGGGTGCAAATCTTAGATCAGGATCGAGTTCAGATGGAAGGGAATTCCTCAGAGAATCTCCCTTTCAAATCTAGGAGATCTCTGAGGAATCAGAGAGTATTCCTTCTCTATTCCTCGCCGAAGTAGGATCTCTCCCCAATAATGGCGGAGGGACCCGCTTGTAAGGGTGGTGAAGAAGTTAGGGGGGTTTATGCAATGGCTTTCAAAAGATAGGGACCAAAATATAATTGGGTGTACTAATTTGCAAAGTAGGTCAAGATGACCTCCTCTTAGGTCCAAATTTTGGTGAAAACCTAATTTTTACCTAAAGAATCCAATGGTAAAGTTGGATTTTAGGTTTTACTACGTTTGACTGGATATTTTACACAAAAACTCAAATTAGGTCAAGTAATGAGTTAGGACCCTAATCTAGGTCAAACTAAGTTCAAAAGGCCAAATTGAATGTTATAAACCCTAGGAGATATTTTTCCATGAATTTTAGAGGGTTTAATTGATTTTTATCCTGATCGAAACCCTGTTGAATTAAGCGAGTCTGTTTTAGGGTTACTAGATGTCATTTAATTCCTGGAGTGCACATAAACCCATTTCTGATTGAACCAACCCACTTTTTATCTTATTCAGTCCATTTGACCTATCTTTTGTCTCTGAGAAATCCCGTTTATGTACTGCAATGGTAAAATTACAGTTTTACCCTTTATTTCATGTTTTCTTCTCAAAACACTTATTCTTCCAATTAAGCTATCTTCTAGGTTATGTAGGAGCTTTTATTCTCTTTATTAGATCAAAATGAGCTATTTATGGCTCATGATGAGGCTCTCATCACATATGAATTAAGAATGTGGGTTGGGAGCCCGGTCTGGTTTGGACTTGGTTCAACTAAGTCGGGTTTGGGCCAAAACTATGCATTGAAATACAATAGAAATAAAATAGGATCGGGTTTAGTAGTGATCTGGTCCCATTTGTATGGCTATTGTGTATCCTACGACAAGCCCGGTCCGCCCATGAAAAACCATAATTTCTTTTTATAAGTAAAGGCTAAGAGAGTGAGGTTGTTTGCCTAAAAATTGCTAATTGTTGGAGACCTATGAGCTTTGTGTGAGATAGAGTGTCCTAAAATGCCTAAGTGTTGTGTGTGTTTAATGTGTTGTGTATGTATATATGTGTGTATATGTATATAAAAACGTATATATGTATAGTAGTATATATATATATAGAATACAGATGTATGTAATCAGTATATATGTATATATTGTATACATACATGTATATTTATATGGAATATATATGTATATATATATAGCATAGTTCGAGTATAGAAATTCTTAAGCCTTATGTGTATATATATTGGTGTTAAGGCTTTAGTGACATTTTTATTCGTCATTGTAGGTATATGTATATGTCAGTAAAGATAGTTCTTTTTGCCTTATAGTTTGCACATACTTTTACTAAGGCTATAGTAACACTTATATATGTCACTGAATATATAGTATATGTCACTAAAGTTATTAGTATATGTTAGTATACTTAGTATAATACATATTAGTAGTATTTTTATACCTGCACTAGGTATTGTTTAGGATAATTGTGGATAACTAACATAAAGTAGTTTTACTTAGTTTTTTATGCTTGTTTAGTTGTAAATATATTTGAGGAATTATAATTAGTATTAATTGATTCTTTTATACATAATTAACTCATTCATTCATTCTTTGATTTATTTATTCATTTTGTATATATAATGAATATTTTTTGAATAAAAGAATATTTTTGGAACATAGAGAGTGATGTATATCAATAACTGCCTCCCAATAAACGACCTGGAATAAACCAGTAAAAATTATGTAAACAAATAAAATGAGACGACATTTTTTTGCATTGTGACGCTTTACTACAACAACGACATCATTAAAATCACATTTTTATGCAGATAGGTTTTTCGTCAACCATATTTTTGGTGCCGTTGCTGGAGACAAAAATCCGACAATAGTGTTCTTATTATGATTGATGGATTGTCAATGATCAATTTTTGATGTGGAACCTTCCAAGCACCTGTCAAGATCGTAATATGTAATCACTAATAAATACATGTAAGTCATGCTCGATACTAAAGTAGTTCTTTTAAGAAGTTGTGAAAGTAGTAATCCTCATATTCAATTGATGACTTGTAGATTAAAGGAAAAATATGATAAATATTGAGAACATAAATGTCATGTGATATTTTCATATTTATTTATATTAATTAATACCTAATTAATATTAGTCTAAGGGTAATTTGGGTTAGATTATATTTAGTTAGGTTAGATTAGGTATTCTAGGGTATTTTATAAATAATGCATATAATTGGGTTTTTATGCAATTTTTTCTGCAATTGTAACTAGTACCTTGATGTTATTTTTATATGTTCAGATACAAAATTTTCAATTGATCAGAGTAAAACTGATTAGATTTTCTGGATTGAGCTTAGTTGAAAAAGAACTAATCTAGTAAATGAGCATATTTCCTAACCTAATTAGTCCTTTTATCTAGTCCAAACCTAAGCCTAATAACCTGCACATAAATTTCTATGCCTACCTTACCACTAAAAATCGTACACTTATTTTCCTAAATTTCCAAACCAACCCATACAATTTCCGACTTATCCCCTACACTCACCCGAATCAACCCCCCTCCTCTCAATTTAAAAGGAAAAAAAAACACCCCACGTCTAATATCCCATCCAATAAATACCAACACCCGAAAAATCCACAACAAATTCCTATTCCCATGCAAAAATACCACCGAACACCACAACAACCCAAACAAATCCCACACCCACCGAAAATTCCCAGCATGAAACCAACACCTATTCCTACCCCATTCAACCACACCCACGTAAGTCCCCATCCAATCCCATCGAACTCAACAACTCCATGCAAACCACTTCCGATCTTTCTCTCTCTCCCTCATTAATTAATCCCAAAACCCAATCCATGCAACACTGACTTCTACCAGCAACTTGCTATCTCTCCACTGCGGCTTCCACTGAATCTCCCTCCATTTTATCCCTTCCACTCAATTATTTAATTACCCATTCATATCTAATTTAGATCCTTAATTTATTTCCAATAAAAACTTAACCAGTTAATAGTAACCATACAACTTAGTGATCTTAGGTAATTTAAATCAATCAATAGAAAATTTTTCTATTTCCTATAAATGCATCTAACCACTCCCTTGGAATCATATCTCCTACTTAGAATTTTCTACCTCTACATAGTCTCTATTATTAGTACTAATTCACGCCAACTTTGGTAGTTCTTGAGGGTGCGCCTTTACATCCACATCTACATCGACACTTCGGACTTCACCTTCAAAGCCCATAATTTTTGCATTTCTTTAATCTAGTTCTAGTTGTAATAATCTAGTTATAGTTATAATTTTCTAAGCATTCTTCTAGTTGCAATACTACTATCTGTACTAGACTCTTATTTTATTCAATAAAGTTCTAATTATTTTTCAACTTGTCTTCAAGTTGTATGCTTTCTGGTAGTAGTATATTATAATTCTAGTAGTTGCATGCTATTAGATTTAGTATTAATTTTAATAATAATTCTATTTAATACATAATTTTAATTCTAATTAGGAAATCGATTTTAATCTATTTATCTCCCTACGAATAACTTGGACTCCATTTTTTTTATCCAAAAATATTTACAAATTTAATTTCACTTACAAATTCAAAAATTTCTATACTCATTTACTACCACGAACATATTTTTTTTGCATACCTGTTTTATTGTTTTCTACCCTCAATACAAGTTGGAATATATAAATTATTAATTGATCGGTCATATGTCAGTGACAAAGCCAAAATTTTGAAGATGGGGCAACAAGTATTGTCATCTCTTTTTGAATTGTATACTTCCACGTTCTCTTATTCAAATGTACAATCATCTATTCAAGCACGTGAAGTGAGTAAAGTGGATGTTGAAGATGTAGAAAATGTTGAAGATCTTATGACTATGTTATATGATCAACAATATAGAGATTAAGGAGGAGTTGATGACAAAAGTGAATTTGAAAAATATTTGGTTGACGAATGTGAAGATTACAACAATAAATCCTTCATAATATTGGCTTTTGGAAATTGAATTATTCTATATTTCAAACTTGATCATCAATGGCCCGCAATTTGCTAGTAATGCCAAACATCAACTATTGCATTTGAATTCACTTTAGTGCTACATGTAGTTCATTCCTTTTATAGCTCTTTAATGCCAAAGATGGTTGAGACTCTTATTTGTAGGCAAGGTTGGTCGCAGAAGTCAAATGTTTTCCTTACCATTGAAGAGAAGTTAGAACTTAAATTACTAGAAGAAAACTAAGAGAGTTATTCTATAGAGTATCCACCACCATACCCATCTTACATGGCATAGATGAGGTGGATGCCATGTGGATGTTGGTGGATGGAGTCACATGAAGTGGTACTTTGCAACCCTTTTTTGATGCACCACTTTTTAAATCTTAAATGTTATTACCTAACTCGTGGCCGCTCTCTAGATATTTGGGGTCATTTTTGTAATTTCCTAACTTCTAAGGGGTCCCTCACAATTTTATGCACCTAGAAGAGTGCCCGGGTGTGTAGTGCACTTTTTCTCCACTTGAAGGGGGCTTAGTGCAATTTCTGTGCACTGTGGATTTTGGACCTCAAGTCAAAGAAACATGAACCTAAAATTTCCCTAACCTACACCCTAAAAACCCTCATCCACCTCGAAATTCGAGCCTCCACCTCCCCATTCATTTCCCTTTGCGATGCAAGAGATGGAGAGATAGGGCGTAGGGGGTGCAACAACCGTTTAATCTTCATTCAACGACAATCCGTGTGCCATGTCACATGCATAAGAGATGAGGCGTGTGAGAGAAAGGCATAGGCAATGCCAGAGAAGCAGGAGGGGGATGATCTATAGCCATTGGATTGCCATTGGAGGGCAAGGGACATGCGCAGCACACACTAGCACAAATGACGTGTGTTAATTAGACGAAAATGCATGCGTGCATGCGTGGATGCAATCACAGTTGTTCCTTCGCGATTCGAGGATGTGGACGAGCGCCTGTCCATGTGCGATGCAAGGCACAAGAAGTGAACCACATGGGGGGTTGGCCAGTTTAAGTGAGTCAGTGGCCCATTTGGGTCCAATCATTGGTTTAGGCAACCTTAGTGCCCTTTTTGGGCTAGTTCAAGGCCCATCCAACCTCGGATTTGACCAAACCAAGTATCGTTGGAATCCTTATTTAATTTTCTATGTTTTGAAGTCACTTATTACACTTTTGAGATACTGTTGTGATACTAAAAAATTAGTTTAGTCTCTAAATGTAGGCTTTGACCCATGTTTTCCACTCATTTTGACTTAGGACCTACACTTGAAACTAGTGGGGAGTCTGTGGGGCCTTGAACATCACCTCCAACCTGCACAGAAGTTTCATTGTGTCACTATGACCCTCTGGTTGAACTCGAATAGGTTGTGTTAATATGGAGAAATTATCATTGAAGTGAGTATAGTGGTTAACCTAAATCGAGTCTAACCATCTTTCACAATTTTTTTTTTTTTACCTGGCCTACTTAATTTTATCTTGGTCTCTTTTAAGCTTAGGGTCGATCTCAGGGAGGCGGGAATTAAAGGTGAATAAGTTTCTACAACTTTCCTAGAGCGTATCTCTTCCGTGTGTTTATTATGCTTTTTTTTATTTTTTTTCTGTTTAAGATTTTTTGTTGATAATATTGTCCTTGAGGCACACCCTCAAAATCAGGTCCTTGGCTTTAACCCAAATTGTTCTTGGCTTTGAGCCAACTTAGGGTTTCCAAAAGAACTGGCCCTGCTATTTGCAAGATCGAGTACCTATAAGACAAGGATTATCTTTTCTCTTTTACTCTTTTTTTTATCTTTTTAATAGCAGGAAACAAAAGAGAAATAAAAAAAAGGTAGGTTGCTTGTAGAGAAATAAATACAGTCTCTCTCTCTCTCTATATATTATATATATAGGGGTGGGGGTGGAAGTGGAAATGGCATGCAGTATAGTATCGAGGTGGTCCACGTCTAGCAAGACGTAACCAACAAGACGACGTGCTGCGTAGAGTGTGGGATGGATGTGTGAGAGTGTGTACGAAGGCGCTTGTTTTACGCGGGTATCAGGGAATATCAGCAACTGGTGCAGATATTCCCGCGATAGAATGCGTGGTGGAGTGATTAGTGCAAGGGCGTATGGATATAGGTAGGTGATGTGTATGTAAAGATATATATATATATATAGATAGGGTTATAACTATATAGGTATATATGTAGTTGTGTATATATATATATATATATCTGTGTGTGTGTATGTATGTATATATATAGCTATATAGATATATATATATAGTAATATATGCATATGTATATGTGTATATATATATGTGCATATGTATGTATATATGTATATATGTATAACTATATATATATATATATAGTTGTATAGGTATGAATATGTATATATGTGTATATATATATATATATATATATGTATGTATGTATGTATGTATGTATGTGTGGGTGTGTACAAGTGAGTGTGTGAGTGTACGTGTGTATGTGTACGAGTGTGTGTGTGTATGAGTACTGGTGTGTTTGCTGGCGGGTGAGTGTGAGAGAGAGAGGGCGCATTAAGTTGCCTGGCAGGAGCGTCTGCCATCTGGTGACCAGGCCACGCGCAGGTGCACAAGGGCTGCGCATGAGCACTGGAGGGAACACGCGCTGTTGTCGCACGCAAGTTGGTGCCGGAGCGCAACGCAGCGCACTGCGTAGGGCAGCGTACAGCGCTGCAAGCTGGAGCGGGCGAGGGCACAAACGCAGGTGCGGGCGCAGACGTGGGCGACCGGCTAGAGCGGGTTGCGTGCAAGGAGAGAGAACGTTGTGCCACTGGCTAAGTGAGAAACAAGCCGGTGGCTACAGTGCCGTGCGGGAGCGGGCGACCGGTAGAGCCGGTTCTGCGTGAGCGGGCACGCTGGGAAGCGCCTGTGTGAGTGGGGAGAGCTCACGAACGTCTCCACGCGTGCGCGCGGTGACCTGTGCTATTGCTGGCGGCCGTTGCTGCTGCTGGAGCTTCCGACCTTGGAGCTCTAACAATGGTGGCGAGGGTGTTCAGCGGTGAAAACAGAGGGTGAAACCACCACGCCCACCTGCTCACGAAGGAGCTGGGCGGTGGTGGAACTCACAGTGGTGGTCGTGGGACCACTGTGAGCTTGCTCCTGCCCACAGTGTGTCTCTTCAGTGAGAAGAGATACTGCGTATGGAGAGGGAGAGGCGAGGAGATTAGCCTGGAGGAAGGTGTCTGGGGGTGGTGTCTGTTCCAGGCTCCCCTTGCGCAAGGGAGAGGGCAAGTCCTTTTAAAGAAGGAGATGCATGCCACCGCCATGCTGCTGGCAGAGGAATGGCGCGAAGAGGTGCATGACCCATGCCCTTAGCCGCGCGAGGGAGAAGATTTTCAAAGTCAAAATAAGCAAATGAGAATGGTGAATTTGCAATGCAACCCTTGATGAAGACGTTAATTAGATGGCCAATTATTGGCATTATCCTCCCCTCTCAATAAATGCATGCATGTGTTAATTTACAAATGCAACTATAGTTACTTAAGATACAATGGTAGTGCTAGGAAATAACACAAGATGGCATAATTACTAGTGTATTTTTGCTGTGCAATCATACCCCCATGCCTATCTTTTGCTAGTCTCTAGCAAAACATTTTGTATTGTATTTAGAAATGATCTTAAGCTGAAGATTTTCTTCTGAGGCGACATGGGTGTGTTTATTTGTTGGATATTGTGAGAACCAATTGCAGAGAAGACTACCAGTACTTTAAGTCTTACGTGACATAGACCATCTCTCGACTAACCTGGACTCTTGATATGTAAACCTTAAGTACGATTTCCAAGATTCAGAAGGTTTTTGCTGTACTCGAGAGCTCAATAGATCATGGTTTGTGCAAAATGAAGGATCAAGACTGACCAGATGAACATTAAGACTCAACCCCAGGGTTTCACGAATCTTTAAGTGAAGGTTGGTCCCAGTTTCTGCTCATGCCTTCGGATTGACCCATAAGAAGATGACGGAAAACTCAACTCCCATTTTATTACATTTATGGCTCAAAGAATATATGGTAGAAACAAGGTATTTGTAACTTGCTCTGAAAAACTTTTTAAGGAGAAGAATTTACAGACATTTGCGATATATACTGACTTATTTGCACTTTTTTTTTTTTTTGAAACAAGTGTCAGTATATCTCTTACAACTTTATTTGGAGGAGCACACTCTTTTGGTGGGAGAGTTTCTTTTTGGTGGAAAGAGTTTCTCCTAGACACAAGACTAAGGCCTGAAATAAAAAGTCTACCTGCGCGCACAGGTAAGGACTCCACCTTCCCTAATGAATACTAGGGTTGAATCTTATGTTCACCTGGTCTTTCTTGATATGTGCAGTGTGAACCAAGATTACTTAGGCTCTCAAGTAGAAGCAAACCAACGGATCCTGTATTGATGTCTCAGGTACAAGAATATGTCCTTAGGAGAGATTCTGATCTATCTTGTCAATGCTCAAGTGAATTAAGCTGAGCCTAAGCGAATCAAGCTTCTGTGGCCTGGAAAGTCTTTAAAACAATGGTTGAATATCCATAAACACTTATTGTATTTTTGTTTCAGCCTTCAGATCATTACTAAACACCTTTTTTTTTTTTTGTTATGTACATATTTATAGATGGATAGAAGCTGCATGATATTATATAATACCCAGATCTTATAAATGCCTATCCACCCCCCCATGCCAAACGATGCTATGTCCTCATATGCATGCAGGGTAGGGTAGAGGAAGGTCCAAAGATCGGGGACCGAGAGCTGAGGTGTAGGGTATATAGCAGGGTGGTAGGGTGGGTGGATGGTGGGTGGTGAAGTGAAAAGGTGCGAAGTGAAGTGTTCATGACAGTGGAGTGCTGCTGGGGTGCCTCCCAACGAGCGCTGAATTTAACGTCCCCAGCTGGACTCAGAATGAGGCACGAAATTAGTTACCCTCCAGCAGGGCAACATTTTCTCCAACAGGGGCAGGTTCATGAGTAAGATAAGGTTTTAAATGTTGCCCATTGACCGTAAATTTATGCCCAGATTTGGGATCTTCAATTTCAACGACCCTATTGGGAAATGGTCTCGAGACCAGGAAGGGACCCGTCCATTTGGACTTCAATTTCCCAGGAAAGAATTTGAGCCGGGCATTGTAAAGCCAAACTTGCTGAGATGGCTCAAATTCCTTCCGCCGAATTCGGCTGTCGTGAAAAGCCTTAGTGCGTTGCTTGAAAGTTAAGGCAGAATCATAGGCTTTACGACAGAGCTCTACCAGCTCTTGGAGTTGGAGTTTTCTTTCTGGACCACATAGGTCTGGGTCGAGGTTACATTGGCGAACCGCCCAATAAGCGTGGTGCTCCAGCTCCACGGGCAAATGACAAGACTTCCCGTAAATGATTCTATAAGGCGACATACCTAGGGGAGCCTTGAAGGTGGTCCGGTATGCCCAAAGTGCATCAATTAGCTTGTCGGACCAATCCTTACGGTCAGGCCGAACCGTTTTCTGGAGAATTTGCTTGATTTGCCGGTTCGACACCTCATCCTGGCCATTCGTCTGAGGATGATACGAATATGCGATACGATGGTGGACTCCATATTTCCTCATAAGTGCCTGAAAAGAAGCATGGGTAAAATGGCTTCCTCCATCCGAGATAATGGCTTGAGGGATCCCAAAGCGTGCAAAAATGTTATCTTTGACAAATCGAGTGGATATGACATGGTCAGCATGGCGAGTGGGAATAGCCTCGATCCATTTCGAAACGTTGGAAGGAGGAAAGGAACCCATGAAATCGACTCCCCATATGTCGAAGATTTCAGCAGCTAGGATGGGTTGCAAGGGCATCATGTCACGACGTGACACTGACCCTAACAACTGGCACCTAGTGCAATGTTTGGCATAATTGTGTGCATCCTGGTGAAGGGAGGGCCAAAAGAAACCACACTACAACACCTTGGTTGCAGTTTTCCTCCCAGAGAAATGGCCTCCGCAAGCCTAATCATGGAAAAAGGATAGCACACTAGGGAATTCATTGTTAAGAATACAGAGATGGATGATCTGGTCAGCATCTATTCAAAAAAGTAGTGGATTATCCCAGAAATAATACTTTGCTTCTGCAATGAGACGCTCGCGCTGGTTTTTAGGCCAGCCACGTGGAAGGGAACCAGAAGCAAGGTAATTGCCGATGTCGGCATACCAAGGTCCACTTGCCACATTAATTGCCAATAGGTGCTCATCGGGAAAAACCTCAGTGATCGGCAGGGTAAGTCCAATGCGGTCAGGGTCCCGTCTCGAGAGATGATCAGCTACAACATTCTGGGCTCCGACCTTATTGTAGATCTTAATGTCAAATTCTTAGAGTAGAAGGATCCAACGAATCAGTCTAGGCTTGGCATCCTTCTTGTGCATGAGATGGCGAATGGCTGCGTGGTTAGTGAATACAATAACATGAGAGCCCAAAAGGTAAGAGCAGAATTTCTCCAGCCCAAAGACGACCGCCAGTAGTTCTTTCTCAGTGGTTGTATAATTACGCTGGGCCTCATCCAACATCTTACTGGCATAGTACACCACGAAGGGGTGTCTATCGCGTCTTTGTCCTAGGATGGCTCCGACTGCAAGGTCAGAAGCGTCACACATGAGTTCAAAGTCAAGGGACCAATCAGGTGGCTGGAGAATAGGAGCCTTGGTGATAGCATCACGCAGCTGCGTGAATGCCCGTATGCAATCGGGGCCCATGTCAAAAGGTACGTTGGTCGATAGGAGATGAGTTAAAGGTCTAAAAATCTTGGAGAAGTCTTTGATGAATCTCCTATAGAAACCGGCGTGTCCCAAGAAGGAGCAGATTTGCTTAACAGAGCCAGGCACAAGTAAATCAGCAATTACATCAAGCTTAGCTCTATCAACCTGGATACCCCTATCGGAGATGATATGCCCGAGAACAATTCCCTTGTGTACCATAAAATAACTTTTTTCCCAGGAAAGCACGAGGTTCACATCAATACATCTCCGAAGGATATGGGTCATGTTGGCAAGACAGTCATCAAAAGAGGGTCCAAAGACCGAAAAGTCATCCATGAAAACCTCAAGAAAGTCACCCACCATGTCATGGAATATCGCCAGCATACATCTCTGGAAAGTTGCTGCCGCGTTACAAAGTCCGAACGGCATCCTTCTAAATGCAAAGGTGTTGAAGGGGCAGGTAAAGGTGGTTTTCTCTTAGTCCCTGCGGTCAATTGCCACCTGGTTATATCCAGAGAATCTATCCAGGAAACAGAAAAATTTATTTCCGCTAACCGCTCCAGGATTTGGTCAATAAAAGGTAGCGGAAAGTGATCTTTCTTAGTTGCAGCATTAAGTTTCCTATAATCTACACACACACTCAAAGATGTAGGAGTGCGTGTAGGGATGGATTTGCCCCTGTCATTGACACGGATGGTGAGTCCTGCCTTTTTGGGCACAACGTGAATCGGACTCACCAAGGAGCTATCGCTGATCGGGTAGATTATACCCGCATCCAGCCACTTAATAATTTCCTTTTTAACGACCTCCCACATGTTGTGGTTGAGACATCGCTACATCTCGTGGGAAGGTCGAGCCTCCTCCTCTGTATATATACGGTGAGTGCAGTAGGAGGGGCTAATGCCAGTTAAGTCTGATAAGGACCATCCAATGGCTGCCTTGTGTTCCATAAGGACCTTTGTTAGTTTGCACTCTTGCTCCCTGGTCAATTTTGAACTAATGATTACGGGGAGCATTTCATTTGGTCCTAAGAAAACATACTTAAGCGTATCAGGCAACTCTTTCAGCTCGGGAGTGGATGGTAAAAGATCTGGTATTTCTTGGGACGAGAGTGTCCCAAGCGGATTAGAAGAAAACAAGGCAGGAGGAAGAAGTTGGCCCTCAGATTGTCCAAGAAGAGGGGCATCTTGGATTGATGGATCCAAAAAGGGATAGCCCCAGTGAGCAGTATTTGGGCTCAAGGTCCCAGTGTGGAGTTGCAATTCCACCTAATTTGGCGAGAAAGAAAGGGCAATCCGGTCTTCAAGAGTGTGGGCCGATGGTGAGTAGCCCGAATATGACTCAGACCACGAGGTATGGGAAGCGGAGAAAACCTTGTCAGAAGTCTGGTCAGGAGAAGGTACGAGAAAAGGGAGGGATGGGGGAATGTCGCAATCGTCTGTGTTTAAAGGCAATCCACAGCAGTCAGAATAGGTCCCTATTAGTCCGATACACATGCTGACGGCCATGTCCTCGTCATACATGACAGGGGTGGGTTGTTCAGATCCAACGTCATACACATCGCAATCAAAGTTCTTGGCTGCCTTGAAGATGTTAAGCTTGAGCTTCTCAGATCCAACGGCAATCTTAATACAGCCCGACTTGCAGTCGATATGGGCGCGGGCTGTGGCCAAGAAAGGTCGACCAAGGATGATCGGACAATCAGAAAGTGAGCTAGGAACTTCCATATCCAAAACAAGAAAGTCAACAGGAAAACAGAGATTGTTGACCCTAACAACCACATCTTCCAGCACACCCTTTGGTATTTTGACAGAACGATCTGCCAACTGTAACATGACAGGGGTGGGTTTCAGATTTCCTAAGGAAAATTTCTCGAGCATGATGGTTGGTGTAAGATTGATGGAAGATCCTAGATCAAGTAGAGCACGGTTAAAATTGCAACGTTGGATGCTACAAGAAATAAGTGGTGTGCCCGGATCTTTCTGCTTTGGTAGTAGATTTGACAGTATAGCACAACTTGCATGAGGCGAGAGAACCACCGGATTCTTTGTTTTCTTTGACTGTCGGCTGGGTGTAGTGTAGTCTTTGAAAAATCGGGCGACAGTAGGTATGTGGTCAATAGCCTCTAACAGGGGTACCTTGATTTCAACATCCCTGAATAAATTACGCAGGTTATCAAAGGCCTACGTATCCTTTTTCTTGCCTTTTGGCTCCCTCAGTAGAGCCTCAGGGAATGGGACCGATTTTGGCACTAGTTTGGGTGTATCGTTCTCTCGTGAATGCGGTGCACATCCCGAATGAGAGGGCGATGAAAAATATGGGCCAGGATCAGGTCGAGGCAGATTGACAGTTTGCTTACCGCTCCTTGTAGTAATCGCATTGGACGTCGCGGGTCCAGTGGGATCATAAGGCGGAGGAGGGTTCACAATAGGGACATAAGGGTGAGGTGTAGTTGCTACGGGATTAGCCTGAAATCCCGATGGAATGCTTGGAGCCTGCAGAATCTGATGAACCTGCCCCTGAGAAGGTCGTACCTGTGGTTGAGGACCACGGGGTACGAAATTTCGTGGGTTGGGAACAGGTTGGGCTGGAAGAGTGCCCTGAGATCGAGTTGCCATACGTAGTTGACTGATCTCAGCATTCTGCTACACCAATTGGTGCTGAAGAGAGGTCATGTTCTCTTCATGGCGCTTAGACATTTCCATCATCATTCGCATCAGTTTATCAAGAGGACTCGATGAGTGTTCTGTTTGCGGTATGCAAGGACCCGATGGCAGATTCTCCACAGGATTAGACTGGGCCCTTGGGATGACGAGTGTGGATGGTCGCATTGGCCCACCCGCGGGGTTTTGGCACTGCGGGTTATTGGACCATGCGAAATTAGGATGATTTCGTCACCCTGGGTTATAAGTAGCAGAGAACGGGTTGTTCCCCAGGGTGCAAGCGTCTTCTAAGCCAGAAGACGATTCGGCATGTAAATATGCATCCGAGCACACGAAGGCTTGGTCTTCCATGTCAAAATACTGGCTTGCAGAAGCCAGATCCACATGACTTACCGAATCGCTCGGCGCGACACTCGGTAAGGAAGATCTCACGGGGTTTTTGGAGATAAGCCTAGCGTTGGAAGGATTAGGATTGTGACGAAATGGTGAGGTAGGGGTGTTTTCCATAGAACGGGCGGGATTGGCCAGAAGCTCGTCCAGCTTCTTGTGCACGACGGAGACTTCATCCAATTTTTGTGCGATAAGGCTAAGATCTGTGGATGAATGGGAGGGTCCCGTGTCAACTTCGTGAACATTATGGGGCAGGCTGGTACGATTAAAGGCGACAATGGAGGCATTGTTCATTGAGTTTTTGCTCATGTTTTCAAATAATTCGAATGCTCCACTCTTGTCTTTATTCATGAAATTCCCTCCGCAAGAAGCATCTGCAATATGCTTCAAAGTATCATTTAGCCCATAATAGAAAATCTAGGCTATATGCCACTTAGGCAGACTGTGGTGCGGACACTTCCGAAGGAGGTCATTATACCTCTCCCAAGCCTCATGAAATTGTTTGCCGTTTTGTTGCGTGAAGGAAGTTATAGCACGGCGAAGTGCATTGGTTCACCCGATTGGGAAGAATTTCTTGAGAAATGCTGTTCGCATCTCTTCCCAAGAATGGATGGTTCTCCCAAGGGTGCGTAACCATTGCGACACTTTATCCCACAACGAAAATGGGAACATTTTCATGAGGACAATTGGTAACCCAATGTTTCTTGGTTTAACCGTTTCAGCCAATCTGGTTAGGTCTTCCAAATGGAGAAAAGGATCTTCACTTGCAAGACCATGGAAGTGAAAGTTAATCAGGCCAATTATATTGGGTTTCAATTCAAAATCATCCCCGCCCATGGGGACCTGAATTTGTCCTATGGTCTCTATAGCAGCGGGATTTTGATAGGAGCTAAGAGACCTAGGCTCCTCCCATTTAGGAGGGTTCAGCATTTCCTCCAAGGTTTCCCTAATGGCTTCAATCTGTTCATTGTACATTTCCATTTGGGCTTGGAGGCGGGTTATGGGGTTCATGGCTCCACCACCTTATGGGATTTGAGGCCAGTTTCCTCCCTCGGGATTTGGGGGTGGGCGTGCAGCCATGTTTGTGGAGGAGGATGATGATTCGATTTCTTTCCTTCTAGAATTATCAGACAATTCAAACAATTTAGGGTTTTGTGACCTCCTCCCAAACATGCACTACCACCACAAGAAGAATTGGAGAGATAAGAAGGGAAAAGGAGATGAGAGAAATGATGCTGCAAAGGTACACTTGATGACAAATCAAGGCAATCAAAGTCCTAACCTCTACAATGTGCCCTTAGACCTAAAGATCTAAGTTACCTACTGTCACAACCTATGGAACCAAATGTGAGCATGACGGAACCACCAGGCCAGATTGAAAGGCCATTTGCTCCAATCTTAGACACCCGATAGCACGCGGGAACCCGCACTAGCACGTAGGCACTACACATAGGTGGTTAGACCTCCAATCCTTAATAAGGGTCAAGTTGCTACCAGTTTTAATTAGAGGCTTAGGATCAAGTGCTTCAGGAATGTGAAGGGCATTGTATACGGGTAATGCCCAAGTGCGTTGATTTTAGAAAGTTTGTAAACCAAGCATGCAACGGGGAAATCTCCCCGAATTGAAGTTTTAGATGGTGAATGATTTTTAGAATTTCAGCCTTAACTAGTATGGATTTTAAGATTTCGCTAAGTTACCAATTCAACCAATCTCTGGGTTTTGAGAAAATACAAGTTCTTCTATGCCCAACAAACCCTTCTTCAATGTGAGTTGGTTAATGCTTGCTAAAAATGCACTGGGCTTCCCTAGGTGGAAATTTCTATGTGTGGATGCACGAGTCAATTTTAGGTTAGTGTGAAAGGGAGCCAAAGCACTTCAATTCAAGTGCTCCCAATCACCAAAATAATGTTCGACACATAAGGCTCAACCACAAGATAATGTAAAGAAAATCAAAGTATTGGGGAGCCATAAGGCACGTGAAAGGTCGTGATGGGGTTGAAATCAACTCAATTCCAAGTCTCCCCACCAAAAAATGTGATCCCGAATTGTGGATAAATGAGGCAAGGAAGGATGGCAGTCAATCTATTTAATCTTGCCTAAAAGAACACTTCACATGACAAAAGATTCAAGAATCAAGACTCTTGGATCTTTGCTATGCGAAGTTTGGCGGGAAATCCAAGGGCGGTGGGGGTGATGGCAAACAATCAAGTAAGTGATTTTTAATCCACTTGCCCCAAGAAATCCCAAGAAGTGTTTTTAGGTTTTTTTTATTTATTTAGGTGACAAGTTAACCTAAGTTGCTAAGAGAGAGTGACCTACCTTTTCAGCAACGTGGGCGAAGCTCCAGTGCGGTGCCGGTGACTTCATGCTCTCGTTCCCACCTTGGATCTGCCCATGTCTTTGACTTCCTCTACTTGCCTCCTCCTTGCAACTGGTTTACCTATACACCAGCAACAAAAACACCCGTGAAGAGAAGGGTGTAAGAAGAGAAAATCAAAGGGATGGAGTAGAAACTTACCTTAATACACACTTCCCTGGCAACGGCACCAGAAAAAGAGTGGTTGAACTCGAATAGGTTGTGTTAATATGGAGAAATTATCGTTGAAGTGAGTATAGTGGTTAACCTAAATCGAGTCTAACCATCTTTCACAAAATTTCTTTTTTTACCTGGCCTACTTAATTTTATTTTGGTCACTTTTAGGCCCAGGGTCGATCTCAGGGAGGTGGGAATTAAAGGTGAATATGTTTTTATGCCTTTCCTAGAACGTATCTCTTCCGTGTGTTCATTATGTTTTTTTTTATTTTTTTTCTGTTTAAGATTTTTTGTTGATAATATTGTCCTTGAGGCACACCCTCAAAATCAGGTCCTTGGCTTTGACCCAAATTATTTTGGCTTTGAGTCAACTTAGGGTTTCCAAAAGAACTGGCCCTGCTATTTGCAAGATCGAGTACCTGTATGACAAGGATTATTTTTTCTATTTTACTCTTTTTTTTTATCTTTTTAATAGTAGGAAACAAAAGAGAAATAAAAACAAGGTAGGTTGCTTGTAGAGAAATAAATATAGTCTCTCTCTCTATATATATATTATATATAGGGGTGGGGGTGGAAGTGGAAATGGCGTGTAACACAGTATCGAGGTGGTCCACGTCTAGTAAGAGGCAACCAACAAGACGACGTGCTGCGTAGAGTGTAGGATGGATGTGTGGGAGTGTGTGCGAAGGCGCTTGTTTTACGCAGGTATCGGGGAATATCAGCAACTGGTGCAAATATTCTCTTGATAGAATGCGTGGTGGAGTGATTAGTGCAAAGGCATATGGATACAGGTAGGTGATGTGTATGTAAAGATATATATATATATGTATATATATAGATAGGGTTATAACTATATAGGTATATATGTAGTCGTGTATATATATATAGATATATATGTATACGTATATATATATATATTTATTTATTTATTTATAGCTATATAGATATATATATATAGGAATATATTTATATGTATATGTGCATATATATGTGTGTGTATATATATATAGATATATATGTGTGTGTATGTATGTATATATGTATATATGTATAACTATATATATATGTATATATATTTATATATAGTTGTATAGGTATGAATATGTATATATGTATATATATATATATATATATTTATATATATATATGTATGTACAAGTGAGTGTGTGAGTGTACGAGTGTGCATGTGTACAAGTGTGTGTGTGTATGAGTACTAATGTGTTTGCTGGCGGGTGAGTGTGAGAGAGAGTAGGCATGTTAAGTTGTCTGGTGGGAGCATTCGCCGTCTAGTGGCCAGGGCACGCGCAGGCGCACAAGGGCTGCACGCGGGTGCTGGAGGGAACGCGTGCTGTCGTCGCACGCAAGCTGGTGCAGGAGAGTAGGGCATTGCACTGCACTGTGGGCGAGAGCGGGCGCGGGCGCAGACGCGGGCGACCGGCTGGAGCGGGTTGTAGGCGAGGGGAGAGAGCGCTGTGTGACTAGTCGATTGTTCGCTTTAAAGTCGTTTGCAGTTTAATGTGGTGGAAAAATCGACTAATCAATATTTAAAAAGAAATAACCACTCGCAGAGGAGCGGGTCGTATCCACAGGGAGGCAATGACGTATTAAAATTCGCACCAGTTGAAAATGTTTGTTCGTAGTCAATTTGGACAAGAATCAAGCCAAAATTGCCTTCAGATTAAGGTTCAAGCAAGAAACAATGTTGAAATAGCAATTCTGAGAAATTAGAGGATATTTTCGCAATTCAGAATCAATAAAATATGATTCAAAAGTGACAATGGCAGAAAATGTAATTTTTAATTGGCAGGTTACTGTAGCAAAACAGGGATTTTTTTTCCCCTTTGCCTTGCGCGACGAGGAGTGGATGGCCGGACGCGAGAAGCTCGGAGGAAGTCCCTTGGACCGAGGGCTTCGAAGCGGCGGTGGCGGCGTGTCGTGCGGCGGCCGGAGGTGGCCGGACAAGCTCCGGCGGAGGTGCTACAGCCGGTAAGCACGCACGGCCTGTTGGCGGTGAGGACTGCCGCGCGCTGCTGGCGGTTCTGCAGGCGCGGGAGGAGGGCACTGCAGGCTGAGGAGGGCGTGGAGATGGCGCTGGAGGTGAAGTGGGTGGCTGCTGCAGCTAGCGTGGGCGCGCACTGCAGCCGGTGCGGGGAAGGTGCTGCGGGCGCGTGAGTGATGCGGGCGAGGTTCTGCAGGCGTTGGAGGAGGGCGTGCGCGGTCTGAAGGGCGTCGAGATGGCGAAGGCTGATGGTGGGCGCATGCGTAGCCTCTTGGCAGAGGGCGCGGTTGGAGGTTCTGCAGGCGCGGGGAAGGTGCTGCGGGTGGCTTCAGGCGGGTGCGCAAGCTGTTGCGCATGGAGAGCTGGTGCTGCTGGCGGTTCTGCAGGCGCGGGAAGAGGGCGCTGCAGGCTGAGGAGGGCGTGCGTGGTTGGAGGTGAGCGGGTGGCTGCTGGCGTGGGTGGTGGAAGTGAAATGGGAGGACGGAGATTGCTCTGGATTGGGAGGTGGAATTCAGACGTCCGGGAAATGACTGAAAGGGTGGTTGAATGGTAGCTACGGTGGTGGGAGTTGGTGACGACGGCGAGGGAGATACACGCTAAGGTGCTCACGGTAATGCGGACGAGCTCCGGATAGCGGTGTGGCCTGTCACACCACACGCCCACGGTGGTGGAGACTCGCCGCCACGGTTGAGGCCGGCAGTATGGAATGGAAGAGAGGAGATGTCTCTGCACAGTGGTGGGTCGGTGGTGGAGGCCTCCAGAGCTCGGCTGCCTCCCTCCTCCTTTTGTAGTGGCCTGGACAAATTTGAAATTAGCTGCCCGACCAGATCCAACATATCCGCTCCTCCTTGAATGGGTTTCACTACGGCACCGGGTGGCATTGGAGCGGCAGCCAGCCGTTCTGAAAGAAGAAGAATAAACAAAATAATGCTAAAATATTATGGTCATTTATATACAGACCCTCAACTTTTATGTTAATGAAAACAATGTACCTAATTGGTTAACTAATTAGATGAATGTCATTCTAAGCTAATTCTTAATGCACTTAAAATATGAATGCAATGCATGGATTATGTAATTAAATTAAAAATATGAATTAATCTATTTACATCCTAATTTATGCTAAATAAATGTTAGAATTAACCTAATGTCTAGGCACTTAAATACTTAAATAGCCCACAACTATGGGCTAATCACTATGCCACCGGCTAAGTGAGAAACAAGTCGATGGCTACAGTGCTGCGCGGGAGTGGGCGACCGGTAGCGCCGGTTCTGCATGAGCGGGCACGCTGGGAAGCGCCTACATGCGTGGGGAGAGCTCACGAACGTCTGCAAGCGTGCGCGCAGTGGCCTGTGCTGTTGCTGGCGGCCGTTGCTGCTGCTAGAGCTTCCGACCTTGGAGCTCTGACAATGGCGGCGAGGGTGTTCAGCGGTGAAAATAGAGGGTGAAACCACCACGCCCACCTGCTCACGAAGGAGCTGGGCGGTGGTGGAACTCACAGTGGTGGTCGTGGGACCACTGTGAGCTTGCTCCTACCCGCAGTGTGTCTCTTCAGTGAGAAGAGATACTGCGTATGGAGAGGGAGAGGGGAGGAGATTGGCCTGGAGGAAGGTGTCTGGGGGTGGTGTCTGTTCCAGGCTCCCCTTGCGCAAGGGAGCCTGGAACAGACACCACCCCCAGACACCTAGGGAGAGGGCAAGTCCTTTTAAAGAAGGAGACGCATGCCACCGCCATGCTGCTGGCAGGGGAAGTCCAGCCATGCTGCTGGCAGAGGAATGGCG
This sequence comes from Thalassia testudinum, assembly GCA_037157565.1. Classification (NCBI taxonomy): domain Eukaryota; kingdom Viridiplantae; phylum Streptophyta; class Magnoliopsida; order Alismatales; family Hydrocharitaceae; genus Thalassia; species Thalassia testudinum. The sequence continues at coordinate 16,603,879 of JAZHRO010000026.1, read as the reverse complement.
TGAAGAGGTGCATGCCCCATGCCCTTAGCCACGCGAGGGAGAAGATTTTCAAAGTCAAAATAAGAAAATGAGAATGGTGAATTTGCAATGCAGCCCTTGATGAAGACGTTAATTAGATGGCCAATTATTGGCGTTATCCTCCCCTCTCAATAAATGCATGCATGTGTTAATTTACAAATGCAACTATAGTTACTTAAGATACAATGGTAGTGCTAGGAAATAACACAAGATGGCATAATTACTGGTGTATTTTTGCTGTGCAATCACCCTCTAGTGACTAGAGGTAGAGTGGTCCAACCCCTTTATTCCCACATTCTAACACACTTTTGGACATCGAATTTCCACTTGTGATTTGCGCATGAGTCAACTTCCTTGCTGAGTTCATAGACCATCTTATCCATGTGTTTGAATCATTTGACCCCTGTTCTAAACATGTTTGTTATAAAAATTGCTACTTTGATACAACGACAACTGAGAACAATTAACTAAGAAAGGAATGGAATAGAAGTAAAACACCATTGCCCTTGAACTAATGGATGGAAAGTGAATAAAACTAAACTACGAACTTGCTAGCTCCACAAAACTAGATAAGACAATTGAGGCTAGCATGTTTCTTGAACCCTAAGGAGAATGAGATAACATGCAAACTCGAACCTAAAACATGGGTAAAGCATGGGGTTATACACAAGAACCGGATAAGAGTAGGCTCAAATAAAGAGAGAAAGACCTTATGAATGAATCGGTCTTGAGGCAATTGTGTGTTGAGGATGAACTGGTCCTCTAGGACACAAGTTCAAAGGAGAACTGACCACCCCTTGTAGACTCAAGAAGTGAGCTGACCTCCCCAAGGCTGGGGGTTCGGGAGAGTGCTAGCCTTCCTAGGTGGACTCTTAGCCTGGCCATGTAAGGACAACCAAGTAGCGAGGTGCAAGGGTACGTACATTGGAGAGGAGTTGTTGGTTCTAGTTTGATGCATACCTGCTAGTGGTAATGACTAACCGTGTGTTAGCACGAGGTAGCTCCCTATGTACTCTGATCTGAATCGCTTCCTAATTATGTTATTATTGTAGTATAGTTACAATCCAAACGGATGTTCAATCATTATTTATTTACATAATTTTTATTGATTTATTTCAGGTCATTCATTGGAAGTCAGTTATTGATATACATCACTCTCTATTATCCAAAAATACTCTTTTATTCCAAAAATATCTAGTCTATTTACAAATGAATTAATGAATGAAAGAATTAATGAATTGGATTAATTATTTATAAAAGGAATAAGTTAAGATTGATTACGATGCCTCAAACATATTTACAACTAAGCAGGCATGAAAAACTAATTAAAACTACTCTATCTTAGTTATTATAATTATATTAAACAATACCTAACTGTTGGTACAAAAATAACTACAAGTGTATACTAAGCTAAGTTATTTTAGCATATACTAACACCTATAGTGACAGATAATATATATAAGTGATGTACAGATGTCACTAAAGCCTTAGTAAAAATTATATACAAATTAAGGTAAATGTATGCTCTACATATATTACTTACTTTAAGTCTATATGTATTTTATATATACCTTTATATATATACTACACATACATCTATAAATATACATATACATATATATATAACACTTAATATATACTAAGACTTAACATATACACTATGTAACACACACAATCTCTTACCACACACACACATATATTCACATTACCATACACACGCATGCACACAAAGGCACTTAACACTTAGCTGTTTTATGCAACTCACACAACAACGCTTAGTTTATTTTTAACTCTTAACTTAAGTGTAAGTGTAAAATTATTAGGTTAGCGGGCCTAAGCCTTTCTCAAGATCAACAGCCCTACTAGGCCAGATCAAACTGCTACTAGATCGAGCCCTAGTTTGTTATTAGTGTATTTTAGTGCATTTTTAGGCCCATTTAGGCTGACACCCACACGCCTACACACACCCACACAGACGCACACACGCACCCACAGGCACATGTGCACGCATGCACATACATGCCTGCAGGCGTGCACGTAAATCGAGGATGTATGATATGCTCATGTTTTCTTTATGCCCAACGCTGACGACTGGTGGGTCATGCAGCGTTGGGACTTATACAGTCGTGCAAAGACTCGTTCACCATCGATGTGGTGCCATTCGCATGTGGCAAAAGCACTGGAAATCAAAGGGGAAATGTGTCCCAGTAAGGCATTTTCGAGCCTCGAAATACGAGCCAAATTGAGGTCCTTTCTCTAACTAAATTACATGATTTAGAAGCCCTCACATAGGGCTACATAATTTTGGAGTTAATTTACAATAATAAGTCATTTAATTATATTTAAAAATTACTTAAAGTAAGATAATTGCACATGTTAATTTAGAACATAAATCCATAATTAATGTACAAATTAATAAATAAATTACTCAATTCACTCATTCATTAGTTAATATACATAATAAAGTATTTAATATACATTTTTAACTTATTTTTAGTTGTTTATTTTAATTTATATACAATTATACACATGTTTTAATTAGATATACACATAATTTAGTTATAAATATTATTATATAGTATAAATACATCATAAATAGGTCAAAAATATTTAAAATTATTACATACAAATATACAATATAATTTACCTCAGTAATAAGTTAAATTACTAATTTATTTTATTTTAACTTAATAATTTATCTATTTAACTTAATAATATAATTACACACAATAAATAATTAAATAAATCAATATATAGGTATAATACAGTATACAATAAATATTTAAGTACATATGTATAATTATAGATGCAGTTATACACTTTTACATATTTATTTGTAATTATCTTAGTTTATATACATATAATCTATTATAAATTAATAGATAATTATATAATTAAGTTATATATATAATAAGTCAACGTAAATATTTATTTAAATATATAAAATATATATATAAGTTATTTATGTCCATTATATACATATATTACATGTTTTACATATAACTCATTAATATGTTGATATTTACAAGTTTAAATACTATATACAAGCATTTTTAGTTATTTTTGGGTAGTTTCGAGTTTTATGGTATTTTTTTATATTATAGAGGTAAGATAGGAGAGAGAGAAGGTGAGATGAGAGAGAGAGAGTAATTCTTTTTATATTTTCCATATTAAGTTCATTTATTCAGTATCAGAGTAAACTGAATCGTTTACTGGTATGTTCTGTCAACTAGAAGGTTTAGAATACTCTCATACTTTGCACACACCTAGAAAAATATCTAATCCTACTCAAGACACCTTTATTTTATTTATTTACATTTTTTTCTTTTGTATTTACAATCTCACACAAGATAAGGCTTGAATTAATGAAAGCAAGTGAACTCTAGCCATCAAAGATAGTTCTAAGGTCTGGAAATGCACATTATATGCAACATGAAAGAACAATTAAACATAATTTCTCCATTAAATTTCATTACAAAAACATTTTGGACATATTTGACAATTATAAGGTTGTTGATGTGGGTTCTTCCCTACGAGGAGGGGTAACGTAATAATTGCGGAAATAAAATATATAAAGCAATCTCACAAAATACGCAAAGATTTTTAGGTGGAAACCCAAACCAGGTGAAAACCACCACCTAACCCTCTCGAGTTAGGATTTTCCGATCAACCTAGTTGATCAAATCCAGTACAACCATGCTACAAATACGAGGGTAGCATTCCTCAACCCCTTCTCTCCACGAGAAGGATTTTGTCCCACGAAGGAGACGGGAATTCGCAAAGCGAATACCCAACCAAAATAACAAAGATAAAAGAAACAACAAGTCCTATAGAGCCAACAAAGTAATTATAAACCTAGCTTCTATAGGAATAAGGAAACTCCCCTTTGCAAGGAGTGCGTCGACGATGACGCGGGTGCGTGAGCCACGCAACGGCGCAACTTCGCTCTCGTAGACAACGGCGGGAGAGCGGGTGCGCAACGGTTTGATGCTCTCAAGATGTAGAACTTGAGCTTAGAGAGCAAGAGCTTCTTGGACACAAGAGAGTGGAAATACTTGATCTTAGTGTATTGCAAAGTGTTTCTTGTGTGTCTAGGTGTTTCTCTTGTGTATCTAGGTGTGAAAAGGCTCCCCTCTATTTATAGAGGCCTTAGGAAGGCTTTGGAAGGCTTAGAAAAGCTTCCATAGCCATTGGGAACAAAGTCCAAGAGAATCAGGCCGAAATCAGGACAATGATTACATTTGACAGGGTTATCAGACGTCTAACTCTGGTATCAGACGTCTGGAAGGCCACTTTAAGACGTCTGATTTCAAGGTCAGACGTCTGATTCTATGCGGGTTTCTCCCTGACTTGAATCAGATCTAAACAGGGTTTTTGTGCAAGTCCATCAGACGACATACAGGACGTCTGGCACTAAGTCTGGACGTCTGGAAACCTACTTTTACTGTGGGAATTGATTTCCAAACGTTGCAACGACTAGAAAATCTCTAAGAAGAGATTTTGGGTCAGCCGAGGCAAAACGGTCATTTATCAGACGTCTGGAAAGGCCTAAGAACGTCTGATTAGGCTCTAACGGTCATAATCTTGAGTGCCTGCTAAGCTAGCCAACGGTCCACTATCTGGACGTCTGGCAAGTCCATCAGACGTCTTCTAAGACGTCTGGACTAAGGTCTGGACGTCTGATTTCATCAGACAGAACTAGCTATGTCCAGCCTAACAGTTATCAGACGTCTGAAACAATAATCAGATGTCTTAAAATTCTTTATCAGACGTCTGATTTGGGAATTAGACATCTGGAAGTGCTGTTTGAACCCTATATTGGTTTTCTAAGTATTCTACAGAAAACCTAAGTATCCTAGGGTTGTGCCAGTGTTCTTAGGACTACTGTTAGGGTTCTTTGAGGCTCTTTAACATAAAATATCTAAGGAAATAAAGAGCAACAAAAGAAACGAAAAATACAACAACTACAAAAGAAGGAAATCTATCCTATTCTTCATTTCCTTCCATCTTGAATATGTCGCTCCACGCGAACCTCCTCTGTTTTCCGTCAAAGTCCTCCAATCCGTCCTGGATGCGAGCTCGAACTCCGTCTAAACACGTCCACATTTGCAATTGACCTGAAATCTAGGACTCAAATTGCAAATGTTAAATAACACGTGTTTTGTTATCATCAAAACAAATGATCGTGGTGCTTTAGCACCAACAATCTCTCCCTTTTTGATGATGACAAAACCGTAAATAATAATGCATAAAAATCCTCCCCCTTTTTGACATTATCAAAAAGGTTTAATTGATTTTATATTTCCTATAACTCCCCCTTAAAACATGCTCTTCTATGAGTTTATTTTAACAAAGGTGATATTCTCCCCCTTTTTGTAACAACAAGATAGCTATTATTTTTCTCCCCCTTTCTAAAGGAAATTTAGCTAACTTGTATCTCCCCCTTAAAAATTGACAATTAGCTCATTAATTTTAACTCCTCCTATCTAAATGCTTATGATAAAAAGATAGGGTAAAGGGTTTTACCTCACCTACCATGGCCAATAAAATGGCCCGAATGGTGGTGGTGGATGCCACATCGGATGGGGCTCCCATCCGTAGCTTGGAGGCCCGGGCATTGGCGCCGGTCTCCAATTTGGTGGTCGACGTGCGGTGGGTCCGTTGCTTGTTCGCCGTCTCGTCGATCTTCTTGTTCTCCTCCTTGGTCTACTCCTTGGTTCTCCCAACTTGAGTTGACCAGCTTTGAGCTTGTAGGTCCAGTCCTTTATGTTGTAGTCATCCCTGAACCCTACAAAACAAGATTCTAATTTTTTCTTCGGTATCCAAGTGAGCTTGGATCCGGATCTGTTAGCGGGCCTCCTTGACGGAGATCCTTTCTCAACCTTAGGGCTATAAAACTTATCTACTTTGTTGATTAATTTGTTAGAATTTTCCCTAAGACATGCGATTTCTTTTTCTATAGTTTGCATCTTAGTCTTTAAATCAGAAATTTCTAACTTTAGACTAACATTTTCCTCAATCAATTTATTATTTTCATTGATGAGGTTATTATTTTCTAATAATAGGTTATCATTTTTAGGACTAGCTTCTATGTCCTTAAGTTGTTTTTCTAACCTATCATTTTCATTTTTAAGAAAACTAAGATTCTTTTTAATGCTATTATTTTCTCTTTTTAGTGATTTACTAACTTCAAAAAGTTCATTAAAAGCTTCTTGAAGATCGAGATTTACCTCGTTATCTGAGTCGCTTTCGCTTTCGCTGTCGCTTCCTCTAGCCATGAAACCGAAGCATGCGGTTTCTTCTTCTATGGTCTTTTCTTCTTCTTCTTCCTCCGAGCTAGAATCGTCCCAAGTGGCTTGGAACGCCTTCTTCTTAGATTTCTTCTCCTTTTCCTTCTTCTTCTCCTTTTTGAGAAGAGGGCATTCTGGTCGCAGATGCCCTTTCCCGTTGCAGTGGTAGCAACGTCTCGGGCTTTCCTTCTTCTCCTTTTTCTTTTTCTTTAATTCCCTACAAAACTTGGAAAAATTTTTAAGTAAAATTCTAAAGTCTTCGTTGTCGGAACTTACCTCGCTATTCGACGCGGCTCTGAAGGCGAGAGTCTTCTTTGGTTTAGGCTCCGGTGTATCCTTCTTCTTCTGCTTCAACTTAGTCTCGTAGGCCATCAGATTGCCTAGGAGATCTTCCATGTTGAGCTCCTCCATTTCGTTCGCCTCCTCGATGGCGGTGACTTTCTGTTCCCACTCCAGTCCAAGGGAACGAAGAAGCTTCCCTTGAAGCTCCCCCTTGATGAAAGTCTTTCCTAAAGCTTTCAAGTTATTTACAATGAGAGTGAACCTAGTGTTCATCTCACTTAAAGACTCGTTAGATTTCATTGAAAAAGATTCAAATTCTTGAGAAAGTAAATTAATTTTAAAGGTTTTTACCTTAGAGGTACCTTCATGAGTTACCTCGAGTGTGTGCCAAATCTCGTATGCGGTGGCGCACTGCGAGATTCTGTTGAATTCCTCTGAGCTGAGCGCGCAGTAAAGGGCGTTCATGGTCTTTGCGTTTAAAGAGAGCTCACGAATTTGTTGTTGCGAGTAGCCTCCCGCAGGTTTCTCTGGGATCTCAAATGGCGTCTCGCACCTGGCCCAAATCGTGAAGTCATTGGCTTGAAGCCAAGTCTTCATCCGCAACTTCCAGTAGGGGTAGTTGCTCCCGTCGAAGAACGGCGGACGGGTTGTGGACTGCCCCTCGGAAATCCTGCTTGCGGAACTGCTTCCCTCCATCGATCTTCTTGCCTGGTTGTTACGCCGAAATAGCAAGACCTACTCTGATACCAATTGTGGGTTCTTCCCTACGAGGAGGGGTGACGTAATAATTGCGGAAATAAAATATATAAAGCAATCTCACAAAATACGCAAAGATTTTTAGGTGGAAACCCAAACCAGGTGAAAACCACCACCTAACCCTCTCGAGTTAGGATTTTCCGATCAACCTAGTTGATCAAATCCACTAACCGAATTACTTTAAAACGAGGGTGATTCAACCTCAGTACAACCACGCTACAAGTACGAGGGTAGCGTTCCTCAACCCCTTCTCTCCACGAGAAGGATTTTGTCCCACGAAGGAGACGGGAATTCGCAAAGCGAATACCCAACCAAAATAACAAAGATAAAAGAAACAACAAGTCCTATAGAGCCAACAAAGTAATTATAAACCTAGCTTCTATAGGAATAAGGAAACTCCCCTTTGCAAGGAGTGCATCGACGATGACGCGGGTGCGTGAGCCACGCAACGGCGCAACTTCGCTCTTGTAGACAACGGCGAGAGAGCGGGTGCGCAACGGTTTGATGCTCTCAAGATGTAGAACTTGAGCTTAGAGAGCAAGAGCTTCTTGGACACAAGAGAGTGGAAATACTTGATCTTAGTGTATTGCAAAGTGTTTCTTGTGTGTCTAGGTGTTTCTCTTGTGTATCTAGGTGTGAAAAGGCTCCCCTCTATTTATAGAGGCCTTAGGAAGCTTTGGAAGGCTTAGAAAAGCTTCCATAGCCGTTGGGAACAAAGTCCAAGAGAATCAGGCCGAAATCAGGACAATGATTACATTTGACAGGGTTATCAGACGTCTAACTCTGGTATCAGACGTCTGGAAGGCCACTTTAAGACGTCTGATTTCAAGGTGAGACGTCTGATTCTATGCGGGTTTCTCCCTGACTTGAATCAGATCTAAACAGGGTTTTTGTACAAGTCCATCAGACGACTGTTTGCACCTCAAAACACGCCTGTAATAACGCCTTCTTGTGCTATTTTCTAGCATTAACATTGCATAATAGGATCCTGTAATCGCATTTGTAAAAACACTTGCATGCATGCATTTAATCAAGAGAGGAAGAGGAGTGAAACAATCGCCTGCATAGTTACATTTTTCTTCAAGTGCCTCCTTGCAAAATCACCCTCTTTTTATTTTTCCTCTTGATTTCTTCTTTTCTCTCCTTCCCGCTGCTGCACCCTTCCCGCGGCTGCACTCTTCCCGCAGCTGCATGCAGCAGCCACGCAGCACTTCTTCCCTTCACTTCTCCCTGCCAACGCCGCTCCCTATAGCTGCAACTCGCACACCCTCTCCCTGCTCCAGCCGGCACGCCACTCTCCCCTCCTCTATAAGTAGCTGCAGCTTCATCCTCGCAAAGGAGCTGCTGAAAAAAACCCGCAGCCATCTTCTCCACCGCTTTCCCCTCCCATACGTCGGCCCTCCGTCGAGGAGGCACCCGGCGAGCAGGAGAACCCACTGTGGTGCACACCACCACAGTGGGAGCACCACCGCCCAGCCCTTCGACGAGCCGGTGGGCGTGGTGCATTCCCTCGCTTCGTTTTTTCTCTTTAACGCCATTGCCGCCGCTCCAAGCTTCGAAGCTTGAAGCCACGGCAGCAGCAGCCCAGCAGCAGCAGCAGGTCCTCCCGCTCCTCCGCGACCGTCCCCGCAGTCGCTCACCGCCTCCGCGCGCGTCTGCAGGGCGTTCCCCGCCTCCGTCTCCGTTCTGTCCGCCTCGCAGTTGCACCTGTAGCCGTCCGCCGCGCACACTGCAGCGGCCGGCTACGGCCTCGCGCCGCCCCCTACCCTCCTCCGCGACCCTCCGCGACCACCTGCAGACCTCCTCCACGCTCGCTCCTCCACGCCTTGGCCTGCCCGTCGCCTTCGCGCACGCCTGCAGGAACCCTACGCGAAGCCACGCCCGCATCTGCCGTCTTCAGACGTCTGCCTCCGCCTTCAGACGATGTGGAGTCAGACGTCCGCCGGAGGCGGCAGACATCTTAACTCGCGCGTCCGCGATCACTCCTTCGCCCGCTCTCTCTCTGCCGATCTCTCCCACCCGCTCTCTCTGTCTGGCGCTCTCTACTCTCTCTCACGTACGCTCTCTCTCTCACGTATTCTCTCTCTCTCTCTTTTTTACTCACTAACAGACACACACTCACAGCAACACACACACATTCACCGACACACACACACCTATACCGACACATACACACACACTCACTCACTTATAGTAACATATATACATATATATATATATATACATACATATATCTATATATATATACTTATATACATAGTATATCTATATAGTTATGTATACATACATATATATATAATATACATATATATATATAATATATATATATATATCTACTTATATATACATCTATATACTTATACATATACTTATATATATATAGACATATATACTTATATACATATATATATATATACATATCTATATACATATATATATACATATATATATAGTAATATATATATATATATACTTATATACATATATATACACATATATCTATATATATATATCTATACATATATAACTATACATTTATATATATATAGATATATTTACTTATATACATACATATGTACATATATTTTCATGTTATTTATTATACGCTGTATCGCGGGGATATCTGCACCAGTTGCTGATATTCCCTGATACATGCGTACAAAAAAAGCGTGGTCCCATACATCATCCATCCTCCATCCACACTCCACGCGGCACCTAGTCGTGTTGGTTGCGCCTCTCTAGACGTCGACTGACTCGACATAGTGCTACACTCCATCACCACCTCCACCCCCACCCCTTTATATATATACTACATATATATATATATACATACTATATTTACTTTCTGTCTATTTGCTTTTCTGTTAGTAAAAAGATAAAAAAATACATAAAAAAGAAAAGATAATCTTTGACTTACAGGTACCTCGTCTTGCGAGTAGCAAGACTTGTTTTGGGACTCTGTTTGGCTAAAAGCCAAGGACACAATTTTGAGGGTGTGCCTCAAGAACAAGGATTACCATAAAAAAAAACCTAAATAAGAAAAACACCAAAAACACAATAAACGAACGGAAGAGACGCGTTTTAAGGAAAACGTAGAAACTCGACTTTAACCCCACTTCCCTGTGTTCGACCCTGGGCCTAAAAGTGACAAGATAAAATCAATTAGGCCAGGTTAAAAATTTTGTAAAGAGATGGTTAGGTCCAAATTAGGTTAACCACTATACACATTTCAACGATAAAAATATCATATTAACAAGCTATTCGGGCCAACCCATCAACGACATACAGGATGTCTGGCACTAAGTCTGGACATCTGGAAACCTACTTTTACTGTGGGAATTGATTTTCAAACGTTGCAACGACTAGAAAATCTCTGAGAAGAGATTTTGGGTCAGCCGAGGCAAAACGGTCATTTATCATACGTCTGGAAAGGCCTAAGGACGTCTGATAAGGCTCTAACGGTCATAATCTTGAGTGCCTGCTAAGCTAGCCAACGGTCCACTATCTGGACGTCTGGCAAGTCCATCAGACGTCTTCTAAGACGTCTGGACTAAGGTCTGGACGTCTGATTTCATCAGACAGAACTAGCTATGTCCAGCCTAACAGTTATCAGACGTCTGAAACAACAGTCAGACGTCTTAAAATTCTTTATCAGACGTCTGATTTGGGAATTAGACGTCTGGAAGTGTTGTTTGAACCCTATATTGGTTTTCTAAGTATTCTACAGAAAACCTAAGTATCCTAGGGTTGTGCCGGTGTTCCTAAGACTACTGTTAGGGTTCTTTGAGGCTCTTTAACATAAAATATCTAAGGAAATAAAGAGCAACAAAAGAAACGAAAAATACAACAAGTACAAAAGAAGGAAATCTATCATATTCTTCATTTCCTTCCATCTTCAATCTGTCGCTCCACGCGAACCTCCTCTGTTTTCCGTCAAGCTCCTCCAATCCGTCCTGGATGCGAGCTCGAACTCCGTCTAAACACGTCCACATTTGCAATTGACCTGAAATCTAGGACTCAAATTGCAAATGTTAAATAACACGTGTTTTGTTATCATCAAAACAAATGATCGTGGTGCTTTAGCACCAACAGCTGATAGTGAATTAAATATAATGATTCAAGCTATTCAAATCAAATTCAAGTCAAATGCTTGTATAGGAATGCTTGATACATGAAGTTCTATCATTACAAAACAATGTCAGCTCCTTAAAATCCAAAGAATTCAGCTCAACTCCTCTGCGAATTCAGTTCAAACCAACTACGGCTTCTGTTGCAGTTGATCTACTGCAGTTGCTGAATTAAACCTATAAGGTCTAATTTAAGGCTCACTAAATGCCAACCTCAGATCTAGAAAATTAGATCTAAGGGCTGCTCAATCAGAAAAACTCAAATCCTCTTTAAATCACTCGAACCTGGGATTTAAAACCCAAGGAAAAGTCCATTTAGATCAACAAAATAAGGTAGCAGTTGCTGCTACTACTATTCTGAATCAAGACACTAAAAATCCATTTCAAGTTGTCACAATCCTTCTAGAAACAATCTAAAAATCTGTGAAAACCAAATTGGTGGTTACCAAATTCTGAAACCCTAATTTTATTCTCATATCACACTATAGACAGTGTGACCATGAGACTCAAATCAGGCCATGAAAATCCATATTAGCTATCGCAAATGATCCTTGTGTGGTCAGGAACTCAATGAATTTCATATTCAACTCTGAATACTTCAAAAACCCTAATTTGATTCTTGCCTTATGCTATAGACAACTAATAGTGGTTAGTGGAACCGAAGCTAGGTCTTTTGTTTGTTTTAGTGTCTATTACAGTAATGTCGTTGTGGTACAGATAAAATAGCTACGGTTTGTCGTCATTGCCACCATTACAATTTTACTCAGAAATATTTTTCCCGAGTTCGAACTCAGGGAGCTACTAGAATTCTAGAAGTACAATGCTTTTATTACAAAAATAAGAGAGAGAGAGAGAGAGAGATTTTGTTTCTTGGCTTTTTCTTCTTCTCTTCTTTCTCTCTTTTCTTTTCTTCTTCTCTTCTTTTTCTTCTTTCTTTCTTCTTCACAGTTCTTGATCTTCTTCAGTTCTTCTTCTTCTCTTCTTTGTCTTCTTTCTTTCTTCTTCTTTCTTCCTTGTTCTCTTTTCATTCAACTGCGGCACCTTTTCTTTTCTTTTTCTTCTTCTTTGCTTTGTCTGCAGAGCTCCATCCATCGTCTGATTTCTCAGTCAGACGGCTTAAGTGGTGTCTGCTACAGTGCTTCCTTTGTGCTTCTCCTTCTTCTTCCTGCGGTCTTCTTCTTCCTTCTTCTTTGCTTTGTCTTCTTCCTGCGGCCAAGTGTGACCTTCTTCTTCTTCTTCTTTGGCCTTCTCCTTCTCCTTCTTCTTCTTCCGCACCCTGTCCCTGCACAAAGAGCAAAACCTACCCTGTCCCTCTACACGCACGTCTCTCTCTCTCTGCAAATCACTCACAGGACGTTCTCCCAGAGCCGCGGGTAATCAGGTCAGGTTTCGTGCCCGTGACCAGGCGCACCGGTGTGTGGGTGATGTGCGAGGTGTGCTTAGATAGGGTCGAGTCGGGTCCGCAGGATCTGCGTGGTGAGCTCGCAGACCGGCCGAGTGAGTGGGTGCAGGACCTCACCCTAGTGCTTTCGGAGGCGTTAAGAAGAATTCACAAAAACAATATAAACCATGTGTCTGCTTCATCGCTTACCGATGTGGGACTAAAACCCACTGTTCTCCTTCGCGTGCCCGCAGCAGACCGGAGCTTCGCTTCCTCAGCTGCAGGCTCTATTCGCGTCGATTGCAGGGTTAGCTGCCTTCGCACTACCCTCCCGACCTCGCAGCACCTGGAGCCCTAGAGTTCTGAAGCCTGGAGCGTGCGTGGAGCTGCTTCAATGCAGTGTCAATGGCGGCCGGGCGTTGAAAACTGCCAGACACGAAAAGGGCCTCTCGGCCTAATCAGATCAGCAGGGGACCTTCGCTGTGGCGCGGCGAAGGTGGTGCGAGGTTCAGCAGGTCGTGGGGTGGCCTAGGCGTGCGTGCCTAGGTCGCCTTGTGACCGGAGGTGTGGGTGTGTTCGGGGGAGCGATGAGTGGGTGTAGAGCGGCAGTGGGTGGGTTGAGGTTGTTCAGCGTAACGAGGCAGAGGTTATGCGAGGGTCGGCGAGGCGTGTGGGGCGGCGGAGCGATGGGAGCGTCTCGCCGAAGGGTGGCCGGAGACGAAGAAGGTGACGGTGGACAGGAGCGGTCGAGGGTTTAATCGAATGAAAGACAGTGAGGAAAAGAAAGAAGGGGAGATGGGGAATAGTTTTGACCTAGTTACAGGTTCGAAGGGGCCGGAGTAGGGCAGGAGTCGTATCGACTGTCGCCGGAGAAGAAGATACCTAGAGAGAGAGGGCGGCAGCGAGGAAGGGAGTGGGAGGGCGTGCGCTGGGTACGACGCGACGCGGGAAGAGCGGGCGAAGGTGGCTCTGCTGCTGGTATCGCAGCAGAGCGACGAGACGGAGGAGGAGCCGCCGGAGCTGGTGGGTTTCTGCTGGAGTGGGAAGAGAGGAAAAATGGGGGTTTCTCCGTCAGGACCGAGCTGCTCTTGTTGGCTGGCGATGGCGGTCCTTATAAAGGCGAAGGCGGAGGGGTGGGTGTAGGGAGGCGACATGCCTCCCTCGCCGGAGAATGGTCGGAGTTGCAACCCATACCTTCCGCGCGTTTGCACGGAAGGTGTGGGCGATGGCAGAGGTCATGGCGGTGTCCCTGCGACAGCAGATGTCGTAGGGAACACCTGGTTCAACTGGCAGAGGGCCTCCCTCACCCTGTGCGACGCCATGCTTCGCGCAAAGTCGCCGGAGCATGGCGCTGCTCAGAGATTTGCAGGGGGACCTAAGTGCAAAGAATGACGAAGAACCTAGGGGTCAAAATGTGAGGGAAATTCGAAAGTTGAGGGTCAAAAAGTAATATATGAGGACCAAAATGCAAAGTCGGTGAAGAAGTTTTCTTCTTAGGTTCAAGTTTTTATGCATGACTAAATGGGACCTAAGGATTCTAATGGTGAATTTTATTTCTAGATCAGACCTTGTTTGATCAGCCAATTTACGTAGAAACCTAAATTAGATATTAATTGGCCATGGTTCTTAATGTAGGTCAAAATGGGTTCCCAAGGCCAAATTGAAGGTTCTAAACCCTAGAGATTATTTTTCTATGAATTTTAGAGGGTTTAGTCGATTTTTACTTTTCCTCGAACCTCGTGAATTGGAGTGGGTTTGTTTTAGGATTATAGAATGTCATTTAATTCCTTGGAGTTGCGGTAGCCCTTGTTGGATCAAATCATCCCACTTTCCTTCTTATTAGGTTAGTTTGACCTATGTTTGGACCCTGAGTTACCCTGTTTACTGATTGTGTTGGTGAAATTGCATTTTTACCCCTTATGACCTGTTTTCTTCACAAACTCAGAATTCTCTGAGTCAAGCATTTCTATGAGTGATGTAGGAGCTTTTTTTTCTCGCATATCTAGGTTAGATTGTGCTAGTTAGGGTTCATGATGAGGTTCTCATCATACCCCCATGCCTACCTTTTGCTAGTCCCTTAGAAAAAACTTGAGGTTTTAACTTTTATTCTAGACCATGATGTTTTTAATAACTTCAGATAAGTGCTTTTTCATTTGAACTTAGATTAGGTTAGAATGCTGACCATAGGCCTAAAAGGTACTCTAGTACTAATCAAGATCAAGATCTGTCTAGCCTCAGCCTCAGTCTTTGGCAAAGGTTTTTAAGGCCCACAAGAACTAACCTAAAGTCTATTGGACTTTGTGGTTAAAGCACCCGTGCTTGAAATGATTTTAGCCCTGGCTCAGTTCGCAGTGCGTTTTGTAAGAGAGAGATAGAAAATTTTTCTGTTTGGAGAGTTTTCTCTCTCTTTTTCTTTTTAATTCTAGCTTAGGATTGGCTTTTCAACACGGTCTGTATCAGATTCCTTGCTCCCATCATCAATCTTCAAGGGTTCCTAGCAATCGATGCTTCGAGAGAGCACCGCCCATGGCAACCCCCGGAGCCCTGGCCATTGAGATTTCGAGATAATCCCATCCATGGTGTTCCGTGGCCAAATCCAGACCCTGGCAATTGACACTTCGTGATAATGCCATCCATGGAATCTGAACCAGCAGAGTGCTCACATGCCCCCAGTAGGATATGTAAATATCCTAAGAGACAAGCACCGAGGAGATGATATTTTGTTACGCATCTTTGAGGGGATTTCCCACCTCTCCGCGCTGGGAACTCGTCCAAATCAACTTGTGTTGATCGGCTGCTCCTACTCTAGGTGTACTTTTCATAATTTTGTGATGCTTCTGCGTGATTTTGATTTTTACGCTTACTGAACCAGGCTGTGTGTGAGGTTAGGGTGCTTAGGTTACTGAGTCCCGTAAACCAAAAGTTAGTTAATGAGGTCAAATACTCCCTAAGCCTTGGACCTAATACTTGAGCTTTTCATTTTCCTCAACCTCTTGAAGAATGTCTAGATCTTAATGGGTACTAAGAGTCTATCCAAGAATGCCTAAAGTTTGCGTTCTTACTAATCTCATCATGCACTTTTCATTTCTTTTCTTGAATAAGGTCTAGAACTTAGGTCAATCCCTTAGTTTCTTGCTAATGACTATCACTCTTTTCTTTCATTTTTGTGCTCCTTTTTCATTTTGTTTCTTTTCCATCTCCCACAAAATTTCCTTTCTCTTATTCTCTTATTCTTTTTCAATTTTTTTTTATGGTGTTTTTGGCATATGTGAAATTTTTTTGAAACCTTTTCTTACAAGTTCTGCTCTTTTATTCCCCCCCATGCCTAAGGCTTGCAATGTCCTCATTGTGACTTAGGGGGTTTTTATTTACTTAGTTCATTCCTTAAGACAGGTGTTTTGATGAGTGAATGGGTCGGGATGAATTTTGCGGATGATTTCTAATCTCAGATGCAAGCATCTGAGGTGGAGTTGGCTGTCTATAAGAGTGAACCTTAAGTGCACAAAGGTGTGAAAAAAGGGTTTAGATTTTCAGGAAAATGACGGGCTGCCTCCCTTTAAGCGCTGAGTTTTACGACATCGGCTGGACGCAATAAGCTCAAGGGGAATGGAGGATATAAGATGATTCAGCCGACTCAGTAGAAGTCACATCAATGAACGGCTTGAGTCTCTGACCATTCACGATGAAAGGTTCGGAATCGTGGCTGAGCGGACTGATTTCGATGGCTCCATTTCCAAAAACTTGTCGGACTAAATATGGTTCGACCCACTTGGATTGCAACTTTCCTGGGAAAAGTTTGAGTCGGGCAACAAAGAGTAGGACCTTCTGACTAGGATGAAAGATCTTTCTCGAGATATGCTTGTCATGGAAGGCTTTAACCCGCTCCTTGTAGATTCACGAGTTCTCATACGCGTCTAGACGTAATTCATTGATCTCGCTGATTTGAAGTTTTCTGTGGGTTCCAGCCTTCGAAAGATCTAAATTACAGTTCCGTACTGCCCAATAAGCTTTATGCTCCAGTTCTACGGGAAGGTGACACGCCTTCCCATACACCAGCCTAAAGGGAGACATGCCTAATTGGGTTTTGTGGGCGGTCCTATAGGCCCACAATGCTTCCGGAAGTCGGGACGACCAGTCCTTCCTGTCAGGCCGAACAGTGACCTGTAGGATTTTCTTGATCTCCCGATTTGATAGCTCAACTAGACCATTAGTTTGGGGGTGTTAAGGAGTAGAGATTCGGTGAGACACCCTGTATTTGGTCATCAGTGACCTAAATTGAGCGTTTGTGAAATGGGTCCCCCCGTCAGAGATTATAGCACGAGGAATCCCGAACCTTGAGAAAATGTTTTGATGAATGAATTTGAGAACGATTTTGTGATCATAGGTTCGGGTCTGTATGGCTTCGATCCATTTGGACACGTAGTCCACAGCAAGCAGAATGTATTCGAAACCATCCGAAGCAGGAAAGGGGCCCATAAAATCAATCCCCCAAACATCAAAGATTTCGCATACGAGAATCGGCTGCAAAGGCATCATGTCGCGACAGCTCATGTTGCCCAAAGTCTGGCAACGACTGCATGCCTTGCAGTGACTGTATGTGTCTTTGAACAGCGTGGACCAGTAAAAGCCACACTGGAGGACTTTTGATGCGATTTTATGCCCAGAGAAATGGCCACCGCATGCCTAGTCATGGCAGAAAGAGAGAATATTGTTGATTTCCTCCTCCAGGACACATCTCTGGATGACTTGATCAGCACCTATGCGGAAAAGGTACGGGTCTTCCCAGATGTAATACTTGGCATCAGAACGCAATTTGTCTTTCTTGGCCTTCGGCCAATCAGACGGGATCTGATGAGATGCCAGGTAGTTTACTATATCAGCAAACCATGGAGGTCTAGTACCGATAGTCAGTAGGTGTTCACCAGGAAAATGTTCCGTGATGGGTCCGGAAGGGTTGATAATCTCAGAAGGAAGACGGGACAGATGGTCGGCTACCACATTCTGCCTTCCCGCCTTGTCATGAATCTCAAGATCGAACTCTTGCAAGAGCAAGATCCAACGAATTAGTCGGGGCTTCGCGTCCTTCTTGGCAAGGAGATGCCTTACAGCCGTGTGATCCGAGTAGATGATGACATAGGAACCCAGGAGATACAATTGGAATTTTTCAAGGGCAAATATTACGGCTAGCAGCTCTTTCTTTGTAACCATATAGTTACGCTGAGCCTCGTCAAGTGTCTTGCTAGCGTAGTAGATGACCACAGGTTTCCCGTCAGCTTTCTGCCCCAGGACCGCTCCTACAGCGAAATCAGACGCATCGCACCTGATCTCAAAGGGTTGAGACCAGTCAGGGGATTGTAGGATAGGTGCCTGGGTGACTCAGTCACGAAGGTTTTCAAAGGCTAGTGTTCATTCCTTGGAGATTTCAAAGGGTACATCCTTAGAGAGAAGATAAGTCAAGGGGCGCGAGATTTTCGAGAAATCAGGAATGAACGACGGTCAAAACCGACGTGCCCCAGAAAAGAACGGATGTCCCTGATCGAGCTAGCCATAGGAAGGCGAGAGATCAGATCAACCTTAGCTCGATCCACTTGGATGCCTTTTTCTGAAATTAAATGTCCCAGGACAATTCCCTCAGGCACCATGAAATGGCTTTTTTCCCAGGAAAGAACCAAATTCACATCGATGCACCGCCTGGGTATCTGGACCAAGTGTTGGAGGCAATCGTCAAATGATGCTCCAAAAACTAAAAAGTCATCCATGAATACTTCCAGATAGTCACCTACCATATCTGAGAATATGGCAAGCATGCACCGCTGAAAAGTAGCGGGTGCATTGCAAAGACCGAAAGGCATCCTTCGGAAAGCGTATGTTCCGAAGGGGCAGGTGAACGTGGTCTTTTCTTGATCCTCAGGATGGATTGCCACCTGGTTGTAACCGGAGTACCCGTCAAGAAAGCAGAAGAACCTATTTCCCGCTAGTTTCTCAAGAATATGATCAATGAAAGGTAGTGGGAAATGATCCTTCTTCGTGGAGGAATTGAGTCGGCGATAATCTATACAAACTCTCCACGAGTTGGCTAATCGGGTAGGAATGACTTCTCCGGTTTCAGTCGTTATAGTGGTGAGTCCTGCCTTTTTAGGCACGACCTAAATTGGGCTCACCCAACGACTATCGGAGATTGGGTAGATGATTCCGGCATCTAACCACTTGATGATCTCCTTTTTCACAACCTCCTGCAGATTGGGGTTCAAACGTCTCTGCATTTCATGAGAAAGTCGTGCGCCCTCTTCTGAATAGATATGATGAGTACAATAAGAGGGACTTATTCCAGTCAAATCATCGAGAGTCCACCCGATAGCTCTGCGATGTTGCTGGAGGACAGCAATCAGACGAGATTCCTGTTCGGGATTGAGGTTGGAATTGATAATCACAGGAAGGGTTTGATTAGAACCCAAAAAGATGTATTTCAAGTGAGCAGGAAGGGGCTTTAGCTCGAGGATGGGGTTATCAGTAGCGGCGAGTGGTTCAGAATAGACGTGAGGTTCAAGGGTAGGAGTTACTGGGTTGTCCAAATCTGGATTCGACTCCTCTATTTGCGGGTCAAGATCTTTCTGCGGTTGATGAGGTATAATCAGGTCATTTTGGAAGTGTGTTTCATCAACCAAAGCCCTAATGTCACAAATCTGTTCGATGACACCGCAATTGATTCCTTGTTGGGCCTTAAATATATCAATTTTCAGGGTTTGATTCCCAAATTTGAGCTCTATTTGACCCTCTTCACAGCTAATGTTGGCTCTAGCAGTAGCCAAGAAAGGTCTCCCTAAAATGATTGGTGTATCCCTAGGGTCTTCAGGTGAGTCCATGTCTAAGACTATAAAGTCTACAGGAAAGTAGAAATCTCGCAGCCTCACAATAACATCCTCGAGAATCCCTTTTGGTGACTTTATAGATCGATCTGCTAATTGTAATGTCACCACAGTGGGTTTTAGCTCAGATTCTTCTAGATGGTCAAGTAAGGATGTGGGTATTAGATTTATGGAAGCACCCAAGTCTAGCAAGGCTCTATCAAATTGGGTATCACCTATCTTGCAGGAAATTAGGGGAATACCAGGATCTTTAGCCTTGGGTGGGAGTCTGCTTAGGATTACAGAGCTGGCTTGCTCTGACAGAACAATTGGATTCCCACTCTTGGTTCGCTGCTTACGCTGGGGTGTACACACATTCTTTAAAAATCGTGCGTAAGCCGGTACATAGCGGATTGCATCCATCAAGGGGATGTTTATGTGGACCTACTCAAAGAGCTTGACCAGGTCCTCCTCAGGTGCCACGAGCTTGGTAGTCCTCTTTCCCTTGGTCAAGGCCTCGGGAAACGGAACCTTGGTTGGTTCTTCTAGGATAGGTCCAGGTTTTGGATCTAGGACAGGGATAGGAACATCCTGGATTACCGTCCTAGGCTTGGGATCACTACCAAGCTTGGAGTGGTTTGGATGAGGTGGATCTTGGGTTTCCTTACCACTACGGGTTGTTACGGAATTAAGTCTTGCCTGGTTTTGGTTGGGATTGGGTAAGATGGGTTGCTGCTGGTAGCCTGTAAAAGAAGTGGAGGCCTCCATCCCGTCGGGTGAAGGAATAGAGGGGGCCTGATAAATCATATGGGCTTGGCCCGGGTTTGGGTTCATAATGTACCGCTGGGTTGGCACGTTATTCGGGTTAGGAAGAGGTTGGGAAGGAAGAGTGCCTAGCTGGTGAGAATTTGCCAGCTAGGCCAGTTGATTTCGTACCTCTGTAATCTTGTCCTTGTGTTGTTTTTGGATAGCCGCATTCGTTCTCTGAATGTCAGCCAAAGTATGAAGGATAAGGGACATTTGATCTTGATTTGGCCCTGATGGATAAGTAGGGTTGGGTCGAGGCTGAGTCGGCTGGTATGGACGAGAGGGTTGTGGGCAGGGCTGAAAGGGTAGTCTTTGGGTTTGGGAATTTCCCACCCACTGAAAGTTGGGATGGTTTCGTCATCCAGGGTTATAGGTGTTGGAGAATGGGTCGTTCTGGATGGCGTTGAGGTCCTCGCAAGTTTGAGGAACCTCCAGAGAGTCAGAGAAAGGGGGAATGGAATTCCCCAGGCTGGCATAGAAAGGATCGGATGGACCTCCGGTCTGAGAATCAGATGATGGATATGGATCCATCCCAGGAGAAGATCGATGGAGAATGTTTTGCACAGTCTCCCGTGTGGAAGGAGGCTGTGCGAAGGAGCTATGCGCAGAGGTGGCTCGTTGCAGGTGCTGAGTCAGCTCATCCACCTTCTTTTCAATGATTGAGACCTTGTCCAATCGACTGGCCATTAATTCCAAGTCGACTGATGCGAACAGGCCCTGCGTCTCATGTGCTCCCCTAAGATTCGTCGATGCGCGGGTATTCATTATGTCGAATAATCCCATGGAGTCATTGTTGATGGAGTTCTCGCACATGTTTTCGAGAATCTCCCACACGGTGTCCTCATGTCGACCCATGATATTCCCTCCGCAGGTTGCATTGACGAAAAGACGGATGTCCTCACGGAGTCCCTGGTAAAAAGATTGGACCTGTTCCCATTTAGGAACTCCGTGATGGGGGCACTTTCTCATGAGATCCTGAAAGCGATCCCATGCCTCATGGAGAGGTTCCCCTGTTTGCTGAGTGAAGTGAGTAATCTGATGGCGTAAGGCGTTGGTCCGACCAACGGGAAAGAACTTTTTCAAAAATTCAGACTGAAGTTCTTCCCAAGTGTTGATCGGCCGGGTCTGATTTTGATACCAATGAGCCGCCTTGTCCATAAGAGAAAAGGAAAACATCTTCATGAGAAGAATATCCCGATTTTGTGCATCTGACCCAAAAGTTTGGGCCAGATGCTTTAGCTGTTTGATATGCTGGAAGGGATCTTCGGAATTAAGCCCATGGAATTTAGGTATAGCATGAATCATATTGGGCTTCAATTCAGAATCAGGTCCTCCAGTCAGGATTCTGACTCGAGGCTCAATGGCCACCGCAGCAGGATTATAATGGTCCCGCATCATAGGACGCTGTGGTGGATGCACAAAGTTTTGGAAGAGGTCATTGAGTCGTTGGAGCTGATGCTCCAGATTGTTTTCTTCCTCAACTGGCTGAGCCATGATGGGGGAAGAAGAGCAGCTTGGTTCAGAATCAGATGAGAGAATGATGGGGTAGGGCTGCTGTGCAAACACGGGCGTCGAGGCTTGGCCTTGACGAGAGTGAATTCCTAAAGGAGATCTTAAGGGTGGTCTTAAGGATCTCCTACCGTTCATGCACTGTTGGCATAGATGAGTTTAGAAGGTGCTGGACCTAATCAAGACACCCAAAAATTGTTGGGTGACTACAGAGGTGCGGGGCAGATGGACCCCTTGATCAAAAAGATCGTCCACCTGAGAATTACCTGGGCAGCCAGAGAGGGTGAGTCCCGCGAAGACCCCTACACGGTAGAGCATCTCCACGGGTTACAGGATTTCCCCCACCTGACCTCTCTTGTCACTGCAGTTCCAGGTAGACCAGAATGGGGATCTTGACCTCTAAAGTCTACCTCTTTTACTTTAAGATCAAGGTGCTTAAGGTTTCACTTGAACTCTTAGGTATTTTTGTGAACAAGGTGGCCTAATTTGAAGGTTGGTTGACCCTAAGGGTCAACTTCACCTAGGGATTCCTTTGAGAATTTAGGCCTTGTTTCTTTTTTAGGGTTCAAGTGTTTAGAGAGCCAATTGTTTACGATTTTTCTTAATAGGTATTTTTAACCAATGGCTTACGCACACCTCTTTTTAGGAAGATCTTTTCTTTGTTAATAGAAGGTGTCTCTAAAAATCCCAGATTTTTAATCCTTGGATTGGCACTAGTTGGTCCATTTAAGTTGCCTCAAAATTTTGGTATCTAGGGCTCAATCAAAAAGGTTTTAGCCCTGGTAACCTTAGTTGGATGGACAATTAAGCATGAGTTGAAATGAAAATTAGGCAACTCTGATGAATTACTATGTATGATGCAGGTAGCCCTAAGTTGATTTTTCTTTTTGTTCCTTTTCAGACTTTAAGGGAGTTAAGAAAAGGGCTAATGAGGGCTACCTGGTTGTTCGAGTGTTTGTTGTGCGGCTGCTCTTCTCATTCTTTTACTTGCACACAAGAGAGAGAAAAAGATTAGCAATCTCTTAAAAGAAATTCAAAGCTTCTAGAATAGCCGTAGCTCCCTGGCAACGGCGTCAAAATAATAGTGGTTAGTGGAAGCGAAGCTAGGTCTTTTGTTTGTTTTAGTGTCTATTACAGTAATGTCGTTGTGGTACAGATAAAATAGCTACGAATTATCGTCATTGCCACCATTACAATTTTACTTAGAAATATTTTTCCCGAGGTCGAACTCAGGGAGCTACTAGAATTCTAGAAGTACAATGCTTTTATTACAAAAATAAGAGAGAGAGAGAGAGAGATAGATTTTATTTCTTGGCTTTTTCTTCTTCTCTTCTTTCTCTCTTTGCTTGTCTTCTTCTTCTCTTCTTTTTCTTCTTTCTTTCTTCTTCACAGTTCTTGATCTTCTTCAGTTCTTCTTCTTCTCTTCTTTGTCTTCTTTCTTTCTTCTTCTTTCTTCCTTGTTCTCTTTTCTTTCAGCTGCGGCACCTTTTCTTTTTCTTCTTCTTTGCTTTGTCTGCAGAGCTCCATCCGTCGTCTGATTTCTCAGTCAGACGGCTTAAGTGGTGTCTGCTACAGTGCTTCCTTTGTGCTTCTCCTTCTTCTTCTTGTGGTCTTCTTCCTTCTTCTTCTTTGCTTTGTCTTCTTCCTGCGGCCAAGTGTGACCTTCTTCTTCTTCTTCTTTGGCCTTCTCCTTCTCCTTCTTCTTCTTCTTCCGTACCCTGTCCCTACACAAAGAGCAAAACCTACCCTGTCCCTCTACCCGCACGTCTCTCTCTCTCTCTGCAAATCACTCACAGGACGCTCTCCCAGAGCCGCGCGTAATCGGGTCAGGTTTCATGCCCGTGACCAGGCGCACCGGTGTGTGGGTGATGCGCGAGGTGTGCTTAGATAGGGTCAGGTCGGGTCCGCAGGATCCGCGTGGTGAGCTCGCGGACCGGGAGGGTGAGTGGGTGCGGGACCTCACCCCAGTGCTTTCGGAGGCGTTAAGCAGAATTCACAAAAACAATATAAACCGTGTGGTTGCTTCGTCGCTTACCGATGTGGGACTAAAACCCACTGTTCTCCTTCGCGTGCCTGCAGCAGACCGTAGCTTCGCTTCCTCAGCTTCAGGCTCTATTCACGTCGATTGCTGGGTTAGCTGCCTTCGCACTACCCTCCCGACCTCGCAACACCTGGAGCCCTAGAGTTCTGAAGCCTGGAGCGTGCGTGGAGCTGCTTCAATGCAGTGTCAATGGCGGCCGGGCGTTGAAAACTGCCAGACACGAAAAGGGCCTCTCGGCCTAATCAGATCAGCAGGGGACCTTCGCTGTGGCGCGGCGAAGGTGGTGCGAGGTTCAGCAGGTCGTGGGGCGGCCTAGGCGTGCGTGCCTAGGTCACCCTATGACCGGAGGTGTGGGTGTGTTCGGGGGAGCGATGAGTGGGTGTAGAGCGGCAATGGGTGGGCGGAGGTTGTTCAGCGTAACGAGGCGGAGGTTATGCGAGGGTCGGCGAGGCGTGTGGGGCGGCGGAGCGATGGGAGCGTCTCGCCGGAGGGTGGCCGGAGACGAAGAAGGTGACGGTGGACAGGAGCGGTCGAGGGTTTAATGGAATGAAAGACAGTGAGGAAAAGAAAGAGGGGGAGATGGGGAATAGTTCTGACCTAGTTACAGGGACGAAGGGGCCAGAGCAGGGCGGCAGTCGTATCGACTGTCGCCGGAGAAGAAGATACCCAGAGAGAGAGGGCGGCGGCGAGGAAGGGAGCGGGAGGGCAAGCGCTGGGTACGGCGCGACGCGGGAAGAGAGGGCGAAGGTGGCTCTGCTGCTGGTATCGCAGCAGAGCGACGAGACGAAGGAGGAGGAGCCACCGGAGCTGGTGGGTTTCTGCCGAAGTGGGAAGAGAGGAAAAATGGGGGTTTCTCCGTCAGGACCGAGCTCCCGTTGGCTGGCGATGGCGGTCCTTATAAAGGTGAAAGCGGAGGGGTGGGCGTAGTTGCCTCCCTCACCGGAGAATGGTCGGAGTTCCAACCCATACCTTCCGTGCGTTCGCACGAAAGGTGTGGGCGATGGCAGAGGTTATGGTGGTGTCCCTGCAACAGCAGACGTCGCAGGGAACACCCGGTTCAACTGGTAGAGGGCCTCCCTCACCCTGTGCGGCGCCATGCTCCGCGCAAAGTCGCTGGAGCATGGTATTGCTCAGAGATTTGCAGGGGGACCTAAGTGCAAAGAACGACGAAGAACCTAGGGGCTAAAATGTGAGGGTTTCGAAAGTTGAGGTCAAAAAGTAATAGATGAGGACCAAAATGCAAAGTTGGTCAGGAAGGTTTCTTCTTAGGCTCAAGTTTTTATGCATGACTAAATGGGACCTAAGGATTCTAATGGTGAATTTTATTTCTAGATCAGACCTTGTTTGATCGGTCAATTTACGTAAAAACCCAAATTAGATCATTAATTAGGCATGGTTCTTAATGTAGGTCAAAATGGGTTCCCAAGGCCAAATTAAAGGTTATAAACCCTAGAGATTATTTTTCTATGAATTTTAGAGGGTTTAGTCGATTTTTACTTTTCCTCAAACCTCGTGAATTGGAGTGGGTTTGGTTTAGGGTTATAGAATGTCATTTAATTCCTTGGAGTTACTGTAGCCCTTGTTGGATCAAATCATCCCACTTTCCTTCTTATTAGGTTAGTTTGACCTATGTTTGGATCCTGAGTTACCCTGTTTACTGATTGTGTTGGTGAAATTACATTTTTACCCCTTATGACTTGTTTTCTTCACAAACTCAGAATTCTCTGAGTCAAGCCTTTCTATGAGTTATGTAGGATCTTTTTTTCTCGCATATCTAGGTTAGATTGTGCTAGTTAGGGTTCATGATGAGGTTCTCATCAACAACATGAAGTCACGAAATCAAATTAGACCTTCAAAATGCATTAAAATCGCATCTTGACCTTCATTATGATCATTTAAATCCATTTCAACTCCCAAAAATCGGATTCAAACCAATTTGTTTGGAATCCAATTGTTGCTCAGATTGCATTTGCTATAGCTCTGCCCAAGTGATATGATCACCTAATCATTCTGTACACCATTAATTGGTGTTCAGGATTATCTAGCGATGCTTTAGGATCCATTGGGTCATTGCTCTTTAGCCTTGAATCAGTGCATCTGATTCTCCTTGGCTAAAGCTACCACGAAAATAGTAACAAAGCTAAAATTGGATGCAAGCTAATTAAATTATAAAAAGCCAATTCCATATGCTGAAACCCATCATATTAAATCCAATTACACAGAGATAAACTCAATTCACTCGATTGAAATGCATTAAAACCAAATTGAACCTTATTCTTTTGATCAAGCATGAGAAACAGATCCGCATAAATCAAATGAATCCAGCTCAATTAAATCCATGGTGAGGGAATTGATGATTGTCCAGGCTGAATGGAATGCCCTCAAATTGATTTTGAGCACTTCAACAGATCTGAAAGCTAATGAGCTTTAGACCTGCCAAATGCTCTGTTGAAGGAGAGGATCAATGAATTACATTCGCGAGGAAGAGTAGAAGGTGATCATGAGGTGAGGTGGGAGAAAAATGGATCAAGATGAGTGAACGGATTCATCTCCTCTGATCTTAATTGATCAAAGGAGGCAGATTAGTGAATTCTACTCTATTTCTACATCTAACAATTAATCCATGCATTAACTATCTAATCCTACTATACTACTTTAGAAAGCATATAAATCTAACTAGAAAGAAATTAAATTATTCTACTGAAATAATTAAAACCTAATCTAATCAAAGGAATGGGACTTGGGAAAAGCTACAACAAGTGGCTGCAGCGAGGAAGGAGGAAGAGACTTGCGGTAGTTTGAAAGCCCTCTAGAGGAGCTTAGGGTCACCCTCAAGTGTTATGGAACCCATAACGGCGAGAAAGATCGGAGAAGGTGGAGCTCCACTGCAATAGCTGTGGTGCTAAGGTTTGTGGGAAGGAGAGAGCTAAAGAGAGTGAGTGATCAACTCGAGAGGTGTAGGCGGGGGCTGATGCTCGAGTGCAAAGGCTATGGGAGTGGTTTTATAGGTGATTTGGGTGGTGTAGACACCATGTTTTGAGATTAAACGAGAAGAGCTTCGATGGTGGATACAAGGAGGAAAGAGGCGCGGGAAGAAATAAACCAAATATCCACTGTAGGATGGGATTTGGGGGAGGTAGCGAAGCACCACGCAAAGGCACACGATTTAACAATCACGATTAGCCGTAGGATCAAGAGAGCATCAAATGCATGGCTGGGGGCAATGTGTTCTTCGGCTAAGAACACCTAAATCATCATGTGTATTGGTGCTTTTGCACCAAGGCCCAAAGGGACGAAGGGGTATGAAATTTATGCAAGAGCCCATAAGTGAAAAGAATCCATACAGACTAGTCCCCAAAGGCTTGCACAAAAGTCCATGGCAACTCAAATGCTTAAGAAATGTTATAGAATGAGGACCTAAATGTAATCTAATGAATGCAATGTCCAAATGATGTCCAACTGGCAAGAGATTTTTATTAAAGCTTAATTGAACATGTTAGAACATAATTTACCTTTGATTTGAACTTTTGAGCTTAGAAATGCGTTCAATTGGTAATCCAATCATGAATTTGTGTTTATAAATAGAATATCTCATAAATTGACCTAATTATACATTTTTAACCCCAATTTGATGTTTTAGGTCATTTCTGTTAAATCTCACCTTAACTCATTTATTGTGTTAATTAGATAGTGTTTAACCTAATTTCTAGCTTAACTTATGCATTTTAGCTATGATGAGCCACACCTCATCACTCCCCACGTGTTATCACATGTACAGTAGTCACCATTACACCTCAGGTATGATCCCAGAGTGTTTAACCAGGTAGAAGACAAGTACGGGGAGGGGCCAAAAATGTGTTTCGTGGTCATTGAAAAGTAGTGATTCTGGCGCATGTTTTGAAAACAGAGATCTCGTTATAGTATAGTATGCGAAAATGCTCGTAAAAAATAATTTATAAAGATAACGAGACTTGAGTCCCGGTCGTTCATCTCTGGGAGGCATTTATGGAAATGTAGATTTGAAATCGATCTTGCTCACTTATTCAAAATCGCATGTCGATTTATGCTAAGTTTGTATTAATGCAAGACATGCTGTCGCCAGAATATCAGAAATTGAAAACATGCAACTTTAATCACACCAAAAGATGATAATCAGGCACATGGTGATTTTCAACATATATATATAAAGATGATGATAACAGAGTTGCAGAGCACCGGTAGCGGAATGCTTGTACAGGGAATGTAAAAACTAACAGCTATCAGAAAACAACTGCATACATGAATCTAAGGGGGGATTATGCATGCATCATTGGGGGAGAATTTAGGAGCTACACTACCAAGCAGTAATAAAAGAAATAAATCTAAGAAGAACTACAATCTAATCTATCAGAACTAAGGGCATTCAGAGGTGGGATCCAATGGCCTTTGACTTGGTTGAGAGGAGAAGGGGCGGCCAATGGTGCTTAGGCCGATCCTTGGAGAGAGGTTGAGGAGGTGATCCAACATCTTGGCATGGAGATGGTGGTGGCCATGGTGAAGCTACTCGTGAAGGTGGAGTGGAGGTGGAATGAAGCTAGCTAAAATGGAGCCAAGAGTGAATGGGTGTAGAGTGCCACCCCTTAGGTCTTTTTATAGACCTAAGGGAAGCTGTCTAGAGAATTATGAAATTCTCTAGAGAGGCCTATGGTGGGAGCTCGTGGGAGAGTGAGGGAGAGGATGGATGGTGGTTTTTAGATCCACCAAATGTGGATCTAAAAATTGAATGGCTCCAAGGAAACAACACATGGTAGAGAGTTCTAGAGAACTCTAGGCTAGGTATTTTCATGTGGATGGTGTGTGTGGGTGTGTGTGGGTCGAAACTTAGGTGGCTAGGTTGATTAGGTTAGGTTCTAGTGGGTTTAGGTCAAGGTAGATCTCAAATTAGGGTTGTAAACCCTAATTCACTAAGGTAAAGTGCAATTAAACTTAATACAAGTTTAATTGGGTGTGTGGAAACCTAATTGAGAGTAAGATAACTCAATTAAGTCAGGTCTAGGTCAATTGGACTCTCATTGAGTCCAATTGGACAGTGTGCGCTGAGATAAGGGCTCAATTGGACTCAATGAGTCCAATTGAATAGGCTAATGGAATTGACTAAGATCTAAGTCAATTAGGTTTAGTGAGGACCTAATTAGGTTCTTAGGGAGGTCTAGAGGTTATGTAGTAGGGTTATGGCACCTTAATTTAGGTTCCTATGGGGTTGGAATTGGGTTTAGGGACCTAGGAATTCAAGATCCAAGCTTAAATTCAAAAATAGGAACTAGAGAGTAGTTCTGGACGTCTAATAATAGTGTCAAACGTCTTATAGTGAAAAAATCAGAAGTCCAGACTTATTGTCTGGACGTCCAATCAGAGTCAGGAGGGATTCTAGGTTCTGTCTTGGCTATTTTGCAGAAATTGGATGTCTAACCAAGTGTCTGGACGTCCAATAACATTGCAGAAGTAAGTTTAAGGTGTGTGGGAGTTGGCTAAGGGTTCTGGATGTCCTATAACTCATCTAGATGTCCAGATAGAGGTTACAATTAGGGTTTTAAGGTTTCCTAGGATGCGGTGACTTAATCTAAGGGTGGCTAAGACTTGGGGAAGCTTTTAGGCTGTCCTAGGGCTAGGATGGATCTAAGTTCTTCACAATTTATTACTTTATTCCTACTTAATAGAATAGCATACCTTAACTCTCTTACATTATTATCTACTACATCTAATCTAGGTCTTTCGCTCCAACTCTGCTGCAACACCAGTTATTCCTTATTCTTCAGATCCAGCTTCAAATCTAGCTTCTGATCAGCTTATTACCTGCAATTGACATAATGCACCTAATCAGTACATTATAGCATTATTTTATGCATAGCTAAAAGAAAGCAGTAAAGGTGTTAGTAATACTTATGCATGCATGAATTACCTTAACTTATGCTAAGTCCTAGCCTAATTTAGCTCAATTAAGACTTATGATTATTGCGCAATCAGTCACCGATGTGGGTTCTACAAGAGGGGGGAGATTTGCGTGATAAAAGAAATAATGCGGAAGTAAAGTAAACAATCACACAAATATTCAATCTCACAAATACACAGGTACTTTCAGGTGGAAACCCAAACCTGAGTAAAAACCACCACCTAAGTCTCTCGACTTAGGATTTTCTGATCGACTGAGTCGATCAAATCCACTAACATACTACTTAAACGAGGGTAGTACAACCTCTTACAACCACACTACTTTATACAAGGGTAGTGTACCTCAAACCCCTCCTCTTCACAAGGAGTATTTTGTCCCACGAAGGAGACGGGAATTCGCAAAGCGAATACCCAACCAACAACAAATGAAAATTACAACAAACCTATAGAGGCACGAAGTAGTTATCTAAAACTTAGCTTCTACAGGCAAAATGAACTTCCCTTAGATGGAAGTGAAGTGCATAGCGGATCGGTGCTCTCAGATGAGGATGTTAGAGGGCTTGGAAAGCAACAACACTTTCTTCTTTGATTCTAATCTCTCTTAGACACAAAATGAGTGGAAAGTAGTATTGCTAGGTGTGTATTGCAAAGGAAAGGTCCTCCTCTATTTATAGAGGCCCTAAGAAAGGTTTAGAAGCCTCTTTTAGCAGTTGGAAGGCTTCTCTAGCAGTTGGGAATTATCCCAAGGCAAATCAGGTCGAAATCAGGAACATTTATGATTCTGATAGGGTTATCAGACGTTTGGATATATTATTAGACGTCTGGGTCTTCGTTTGATTTTATGGTCGGACGTCTAATTTAGAAGGGTGGATCAACTAAACGGTGTTGGACCAGAAGAGACGTCTAAAGGTTACTTTTAAGGCGTCTGGACTTAAGGTCAGATGTCTAATTCTAGATGAGTTTCCTTTCTATTTTTGTCCAGACCTAAACAGGGTTCTAGGTCTTGTTGGTCAGATGATAGGTCGGATGTCTAGCACAAACTCTGGACATTTGGAAACACAAATCACTACGAGAATGGATTTCCCAAGGCTCAAACAGCTATAATCACTGACAACAGTGATTTGGGGATAGATTGATCCTAACGTTTATTAGACGTCTAGGATACACTACGGACATCTGAAAGTGAATGTAGGTTAGATTAAAGGTTACTCCTCTAAGATTAGGTCTGACAAGCCAACGGTCCTCTAGTTGGACATCTGGCAAGTTCATCAGACATCTTCTAAGATGTCTGGACTAAGGGCTGAACGACTGAAACTGGCAGACAGAGAGTGGGTTGCCAACCAAGTGTCTTGGATGTCTGATCAAACAATTAGGCATCCTAAAGTCTAAGATCAGACGTATGATTTATGGATTGGACATCTGATCAGGTTGTCTGATGACTATTTTGACTTTCTAAGTTCTCTACGAAAAACCTAAGTATCCTAGGGTTGAGTAAGTGTTCCTAAGACTACTGTTTAGTTACTTTGGGCTCTTTAAAAAATCTAGACAAAATAAAGAACAAAGAATATAAAGACAAAAGTACAAGATAAGAAAAACATCTATCTTATTCTTCTTCTCCTTTCTTCAAGCTCTCGCTCCAAGCAAAGTTTCTTCTCCTCCATCAAGCTCCTTCAATCTACCATGGACGCGAGCTTCAGCTCCTCCTTCATACTTGTAACTATTTACATTTTTCTAAAACTTATAAACTCAAATTGCAAATGTTAAATAACAAGTGTTTTGTTATCATCAAAATTAATGATCGTGGTGCCCTTGCACCAACAACCCTATTACCCGAAAGATCGCAACGAGATCATCGCAGGTCCCTGGGATAATGATTAAGGATAAAGAATTTACCTTAACTATAAAAGTATTCTGGGAAAAAAGGGGTTAATAGTGAAAAAAATAGAATCATTCTTAAATAATTGAATATTAATGATCATAACAACTACATCCACGATTGGTCTTGCAATTCCTTTACTCTTTCGTAGCTAGCTTTCCTTGTCATTACTTATGCCACTCTAGTTAGTTTCTACTGATGTCCACCCCTGGTCATGTGAACTCAATTCAAACTAGTGGGCAGCCAGCTCTAATGGCTGTAAAGGGAGATGATGCAAAACCCAACCAAGCACCGTAGTGGTAGTTTGTCATTCTTTTCCCTATTTTCCTTTTCATTGTAGAACTTCTATGACATGTTATTTCTTTGGTTAGAACTTTCTATTATTATGATGGCTATGTGGTGTCAGAATTTTTAATATGTGAACTTTTCTTATTTCGTTAATTTAGTTTTTGTTGCTTGTGGTGATGAATGCCTTATTTTGATATGTCTTAATTATCGCATGTTGGGCGACTAGATCTTGGGGAATGGAGAGGATCGATCCAACCCAACTCGTATCCAGGTTGGGTCGTAACATTAAAAGTGTTTTTACTTTCTTTAGCTAAGAGAAGGAAGAGCGGGTTACCTTTTTATCCTTTAGCACTTTTTGTGGTTACTTTCTAATTGTTCGTTACTTATATATGTCAATTAGGTTTAAATTTGAATTTCAGTGGAGGGAGAAGGGAGTTAAGGAGGCAAATCATTTTTAAGCATTTCTAATTTTATCATGATAGGTGTCATTATTGAAATGTCTTGTGTTTTCTTTCCCACAATAACAATGCCAAAATGATCGCATACATTATTATCACTTTTGTCTATACAAGCAAAGCATCATCATTAGATAACCAACAACACTTGCATATGCATCATTTTTAGTTGCTAATGCCAGTTGTATCATCTATACAATAACACTTGCAATTGAAACTAAACCTGAGAACTTAATTAAAAAAGAGTCAGATAAATAAACATTAGGTGAGTTGCTAATAACACCTCAATTAAGAAGATTGGGATAAATGAACATAACTTCATATGCCAATGGCATTTGAAATACAGAAGAGTAGGACCAATCAACTTAAGTTGAGATGTTAATGGCACCTCAAAAAAAGTTTAGGATGAATCTAAAATTGAACTAGAAGGGTGGTGCATAGTGAAAATGAAAGATAATAACTAAACCAAAATTCAATCACATAATTAAGACACAAGATTTTTAGGTGGAAACCCAAATCAAGTGAAAACCATTACTAAAGTCAATCCCTGACTTTGGATTTATGATTACAACCGTGATCAATCTACTATCCACACTACTTAAAATGAAGGTAGTGTACTATGTGCATACATCTAATTAGCCTAAAATGCCTATTTATGCATGTTCCTAGGTCTATAGAAGTATCATGCATCATAAATATTGCATAACATGCATCATCATGCATTTAGGTTAGATTATATAAATTATAAGTTAATTTTCTCTTTTTGTGGCAAGAGGACAGGGCAATATTTATCGGGACCTCAAATTGAAGATCCAACTATATGTAGGGATGCAAGTTTCGATAAACCTAACCTGAACCCAACCCGACCCGACCCGAAAAGAATGGGTAAAACCCGACCCTAACCTGATTGGGTTCGGGTATGGGTTTATTCTAAAAAACTCGATCGGGTTTGGGTATGGGTATGGGTATGAGTCAATACCTGATTACCTTACCCAAATACCCGAATAAAATCTTCATTTATCCGAGATATATATCAGTCCCACCCTAAGTCCCTCATTCCCCCAACCTTAATCTTCTTCATGTTTCCCTCCATGATTTTGAAGGTTGGGAATGTTTTTGAAGCTTCCATTAAACATTTATTTTGGAGAGGGGATTTTTTGTTTGAAATGTACTTGTATTTAGTCTTTCTTTGTATTTTTTATATTTTTATTTTTGATGTATTCCCCTTGAAAGGCTCTTTTTATAATAATTTTAATGGAGATCAATAAAATTAAAATAACATAAGTTCCTATGTTTAGAGCTTGCTAAAAATAAATAATTTGGTGCTATAGATTTTTCCTCTTCTTTGACTCTAATTTGACATGATTTGATTGTAAGATCAATTTATAAATTTGTGCCCGATGGGTAAGTGGGTACCTAATGGGTAGAAGGGTATGGGTATGGGTTTGAATTTTTGTACCCGATGGGTAAATGGGTAGGGTATGGGTATGGATTTTGTAAATAGGTATGGGTATGGGTTTAGCTAAACCCGACCCGAACCCGACCCGTTTGCATCCCTAACCATACGGATCTTATCAAGGCGACCATCAGAGTTCAACGACTCTGAGATCGGCCGAATCGAACCTCCATAGCATCATATGTAGTCCAAGGAAGATCAGAGGCCAAGGGGCAAGGTGGTGTGAAATCCATACCTCAGATGACAAATCCAACAACACAGATGGGATCGGATCGACAATCGCAGCCAAACGACACGAAAATCAGTCCAATCCAACATCCGTGGCACCTCCTATGAGCAAAAGAAGATGGACAGCCAGGATGGCGCCATGTCCAACCCATTGAGGCACCTCTGCTCAACTGCTGAAGGTTTAATGGATGAGAGATCTTGACCGTTGGATGAAGATCCAATGGCCAAGAGCTCTCCATGACTCATGCCCATCAATTCTACAAAGGAGCGATCTCAACCATCCATCATCCATCAAATGGCCGAGAAACGTTCACGTTGGCTCTACCACACACTCCAAATCTCTGAAGAAAAGAATCCACGTGATCTCGATCGTTGGATCTTCAGCCAATGGCGAGAGCACGTGGACCTTGTGTTGAAAATGTGATAGAAAAGAGAGCACAACACATTGGCTAGTGTCTTCATTCTCAAAGCAGAGGCACAGGATCGAATCCTCCTTGCCTTAAATCGAGTGGGCGAGCGGGTGCGGCTAAATTCGACCGTTGGATGCGACGCGGACAGTTGATGAAGCGACAACGTGGCACGCGAAGAAGCGTGGATCGCGCATGCGCATGATGAAGCGCGAACACACGCGTGATCGCACGCACGCCTGTGCATAACAGCTGAAGAGGAAGTGATTGAGCAGCTTTTTAAGCCGTCCAATCTCTTGATGAAACGGCTAAGGATGATCGGGCACGATCTCGCGCTCAACGGTTGAAGGTGGATAACCGATGACATGGCCACCTCTGAGACATTGGATGCGGAGTGAGCGGCAGGGATAGGGGGCGGCTTAAGCGACGTAGGTCTTCAGTGATGCTCATAAACGTCACTAATGACCCTAATATTAATTTCTAAGCCATAAAAAAACCCTTTTTCTCCCATGACTACACCTATAAATAGCCTACCCCTCCTACACTTTTCTTCATCCCTTCCTTTCTTCTCTCACCTCCACCAAAGCTCTACGAGCTCGTCCCAAACCCGGGATGCTCCATTAGAGTTATAAAGATAATTTTTTCATCTTCTCACGCCTGTTTGTGGAGTGCCCGCGGTTGTCCTCTCTCCGCCATTCGGGAAGCGGATCCTACCACGATGTCGCTTTGCTTCGTCCTCCTTCATCCAACATCTCACCACCCTCGTCCGAACACTCCGTCAATGTGGCTTGTCCTCCAACCAATCGTCGAGGAGGATAACTTCTCACCCCCTTCTCTTTTTATCGCTTTCTAGTGTAGATTTCCAGCTTTCTAGTGTAGAGATTAGATGTAATGAACATGATTCTGTCGTTATGAAATATTGGTTCTCTTTCTCTCTCTTTTTCTCTATATTATTCTCTCTTTTCTATTATTTATTCTTTAAGTAGAATATCTAGTAGATTAATTTCAACCAGCTAATCTTCTTTCATAACAAAAATTCCTATGTGATTTTTTATCAAACATTCGCCTCCTCGTGTTCGACCCGGGACTCATCTTGAGTTTCGGTTAAATTATTTGTTTGATGGATTTTTACATGACTACAACAACAAGTTTTCAAATTTAAACTTTTAGTATAGAAATCATGTTCAACATGTACCTCAGTTACAATTCCCATCTCCGACCTCAAAATGGAGGTTTCTCCCTTCGTAAGGAAGAGATGGGGATCTGATAGACCAGATTCCCAACTACAACAAATGTATATAAAATGAAAATAAAACACCCTATAGAGCTCCCTAAAAGATGAGCACTTTAAACTAGCTACTAAGGGTGAGTAAACTCCCTGATGATGATGGCTATAGCACAATCGAAGTGTGAGTTTGCCCAAGAAAGGATGTTGCACAACCATAGGGCAATAGGAGCAAATAGAGCTAGTGATTTTCTTTGCAAATTTTCTCTCTAAGGTGTGTTTTGCCTAAGAGGGGTTATGGGGTATATATAGACATGTTAAGAACCCTCAAGAAGGCTTGGGAGAGGGCTCTTATCCGTTGGAGGCATGTCCTAAGAGATTAGGTCAAAAGCCAAATCAAATCAATCGCATGGTGACTCTAATAGCAGAATTAGACGGCTGATTTTTGGGTCAGACATCTTATCAGACATATGACAATAGTTTTGGTCGTCTGATACAAAGGATCAAATTTCCTGATTTTGTTGTACGGAAATAGGGTTCTAAGAAGACATCTGGGAAGTTATTTTAAGACGTTTGGTGAAATTCTGGACTTCTAATTTTATGCAGGTTTGTTCCTGTTAGACTGGATCCAAACAAGGTATAGTGTTTAAGGGTCAGACATCTTATTGGACATCTAACATAGGTTCTAGACGTCTGAAGATCATGATGATCTTAGACTTCGAATTTCTTGCGAATCCAAAAAGCGAGATTTAGTCTAACAAATCTTCGTAAAGTGTTTTTAGGTGTAATGTTCCATTTTTGGACATTTAGAGACATATCCATATGTCTGGAACAAAGGGTAAGGCAATCCTACCGTTGGATATGATCTGACAAAAGGGATTTGGATTTGACCAATGGTACACTCTAAGGTCGTCTGATAGACTTACTAGACATCTAAATGGTTATGCGGACGTTTGGAGTTAAGTCTAATCAATTGGAGCCTAAGTGCTTAAAATCTTAAGGTGAGGATAAGTGTGTTTGGTCATTTGATTCAAAGGCCAGACAACTTATACTGAGATATCAAACGTCCAGAAAGCTGTTCAGGTGTCTAACGTGTGTCTCTGAGTTGGGTTTTTGTTTCTAGTTTTTCCTAAGTATTGAGAGCCTAAGTTTAGAGATTATATATGTTTGTTGGGGGCTCTTTACAACTATTTCTAGACTCAATAAATAGAAAATTACAACTCTTGTGAGATCATACAACAAAACCTAAGACCTAAACATAAGACATATCGTCATCCTTCAATGATTTGATTTTGAAATGGCGGAACCTGTAATGGTGTTTCGACAGAGAAATCTGGTGTCCATTATTTATTTCTTTTACTATATTTTGTAAAATCATCAAAATATTATTTAGGAGAGGTTAAACTAACATAATTAACCTATATTGAGATGCCAATCGCACCTCAATTAAAAAAATTTGTGACGAATAAACATAAGTTAAGATGCCAATGACACCTAAATTAAAAAGATTGAAATAAATGAACATATTGGGATGCCAATGGCACCTAAAATAACAATGATCGGAATCAATCAACCTAAGTTGAGATGACGATGGCACCTAAAAAAAAAAAAAAGATAAATCAACCTATGTTGAGATACCAGTGGCACCTTAATTAAAAAAGATTCAAGTGAATGACACATAAATCGAGATGGAAATGGCACCTCTATTAAAAAGATTTGGATAAATGAACATAACATGAGATGCAAATGGTGACTAAAATAAAGAAGTTTGGGATTCATCCAAAGTTAAAATGCCAATGGCACCTCAATAAAGAAGACATGGATGAATCAACCTATGTTGAGATGCCAATGGCACCTTAATTTAAAAAGATTTAGATGAATGAATATAAGTCAAGATGGCAATGGCACCTCAATTAAAAAGATTTGGATAAATGGACATAACATGAGATGTGAATGATACCTAAAATAAAGAAGTTTGTGATTAATCATCCTAAGTTGAGATGCTAATGGCACTTTAATTAAAAAGGTTCAGGTAAATGAACATAACCAGAGATGCCAATGACATAAAATAAAGAAGATTACGGTCAATCATGCCAAGTTAAGATGCTAATGACACCTCAAATAATGAAGTTGTATTAGTACCTTAATCTATTTTGAGATGCTAATGGCACCTCAGTTAAAAGATTAGGATAAATGAATATAACTTGAGATGCTAATGGCCCCTAAAAGAAAAAAAAATTGGGATCAATCAACCTAAGTTAAGATATCAATGGCACCTGAAATAATGGATCATTTAAGCTATGTTGAAATGCCAATTGCACCTCAATAAAAAGATTGGGATGAATGAACATGCATTAAGATGCCAACTGCATCTCAATTAAAAAAAAATGGAATAAATGGCTATAACTTGAGATGCCAATGGCAACTAACATAAGGAAAACTAAGATCAATGTTCTTTTAAAATAAATAGACGTTCTACCTCGGTGCAAGGCAACAACCAAGGTTATACTGTAAGATTAAAGTGCAAACATTAACATTATTCAGCGTTAAAGTGTAAAATTAAAGGCACTAACAAAGTGAAAAAGAAAATGGGATGTTGATGCGACATCAAGTGAGAAATAAGGCCAGCCAAGTGGAAAAAAAATGGAGATGCTAACAGCACATCTCTATTCAACATTTCCATCTACCTAAAAAAAGAACAAAGCAAGAACAATAATTTTAGGTGTGACAAATGATAATATAATGTTATTACAATTCCCACTTAATTAGGATGGAAGAATAAACAATGAAAGTTTTAAAAAAGTGGTAGCCCCTGTGCACCTTTGCTCTTCTTCCTCTCCTCTTTTCCTACCACCTCCAATTCCCCTTGTATCTATAAACAAGGATACTTTCTTTCAAATGAGCTTGGTGGTGGAGGGAGAGGTGAAGGTGGTTGATGATAACATTATCATCTACCATATGTAGCTTTAATTAGTCATAATCCATTGATGAATGCTCCTACATAACCGCCAAAGAGCTGTAGTTCACTGTATATCCATTCTGAGAGATAAACATTAAAACAAGGGTAAATTTGCAGTTTTAACAGAATATCCTAGATGCATAGCAATCAGGGGATTTTTCAGGGGTTAATTAAAGGTCAAATGTTCATAAATGTCTAATAAGTGGGTTCATGCAGAACAAAATGGGTTTTTGCACTTTTCGAGAATTAATGGACATCTGAAATCCTAAAAACAGACCTACTTAATTAACTAAGGTTCTGGTCAGGATAAAATTCACCTAAACCTTTTAAAAATTATATAAAAATATTATTTAAGATTTGATACCTTTGATTTGACCATTGGAACCCAATTTGACCTAAAACAGAGTCAGTTCGACAATTGCCCTAATTTAGGTTTCTGCATAAGTTATTTAGTCAAACTTGGTCAAAACCAAAATCCGACTTTACCGTTAGATTCCTTGGGTCTAAATTAGGTTTTTACCAAAATTTGAGCCTAATCAGAGATTATCTTGACCTAGTTTACATTCCAGTCTAGTCTGACTCTTTTCTCTCACACATATGCCCCAAACTTTTGAAATCCTTGCAAATATCGCCCTAACTTCATCATCTTCTTCACCAACAGGTCCCCTCCGCCTTCAAACTCCTACACCCATCACCGGCGACCTTCAATCAGGGATTACTCCCTGATTTCATGGCCAAGTTCTTCCAAATTTGGAAGAAAGATTCATGAAGAGTTTCCCTACAATTTGAGCCACACATTGGGCTCTAATTCCTACTCAAAAGCTCATGCGAACCTTTCAAAGGTTTGGGTTTCCTATTCTTGTGAAAGCTTCAAGCTTTCAAGCTTGGATTCCAAACTTGAAACGACCCCCTAAGCCCTATAAAAGGACCCACAATGCAAGGCCATCAACCTTAGCTTGTTTTTGGCCGGAAAACCTCCTTCTTCCCTCCTCTCTAGCAAAATGCTCCACGAGCTCTGGCGACCTTCTTCGACCACCTTCCTCGTCCACCCTCACAGACCATAGCAAGTGGATTATCCTTCCTCAAGTTCTTCCGTGTGTCACAATACCAGCGGCCGTTGCTTACGCCTCCTTGTCATCACCGCTCCTAATCTCCAGAGATTTCATCTTCCCCACGTCTGGCATACCACCGACATGGGAAATCCCCACTTTCATCCAATTAGAATAGGTTAGTTAGGTTCCCTTAGGCTATTAGTTTAATTTCCATTATCCAAAATCCAAAAATAATCCCTCGACCTCCATGCACGCCACCTTCATCTTCCACTCCAGCTACATCTCCGGCGGGGCTTTACCGTCACCTCACGCCTCCAACCGCCTCGCCACCTACTCCACAACCTCCGCCACATCACCACGAACAAAACCCCTTTACTTATTCGCCACTCCACCCGCCCAAACTGCCCACCGAAACTCACCCACCTTCACGCTCCTTCGACTCTGACACACCCCTACATGTAGTCCCACACCACGAGGTTGCCTCCACCACCTTCGCCAAGCCCAGGTGAATTTCTTGAGCTTTCTAATTAGGGCTTAGCACCTGTATTCTTGGATTTTAGGTTCCTCACCGTTGCATCGCCGCTACCATTGCCGCCACCTTCGTTCTTCAAGCTCCAAGCTACAAAAGTCCCAGGTGCTATGCCCCGAAGTCATGGGTGACTTCTAGGCTTCTTCTGAAATGACCCGATGCCTGTTTGGGGTGTTTAAGACGTCTGGACTAACCATCAGACGTCTGTCCGTACGTCTGGATGAAGGGCCAGACGTTTGAAAGTGGGAAAATATCATATGTTCTTTTCGCTCTGCACGTGGGCAGCACGCAGTGCTTCTCTCTCTCCTCCACACCCCTCACCCCTAAACCCTAACCCCTTCCTATTTAAAACCCTCCCCACCAGCCACCACCTACACACCTTCCTCCAACCAGCTGTCACCTTCCTCCCAGACTTCTGTGCGGTGAGTGGAGAGGAAGAAGAGAGAGAGAGGCGAGACAAAGAGGAGGAGGAGAGCGCAGCGAGAGCATAGGAGAGTAGAGGCTGAAGGAGCTCGACGGAGCTCGTGTAGGAGCTCAGAGGAGCTCACGCGAGCGGTGGCAGGCACGTGGACGTGGAGGGGCTCGGGGAGGCAACCTCCCGGCCCTTTGCAGCTGCTGAGGCTGCTACGGCGTGCTACGGGTGACACTACGAGAGGAGCAGCATCGTGGAGGAGGTCGTGATACTAGAAGTCTTCCAATATCAAACATCTGGAAGGTCGACCAAACATCTGGAGAGGCATCAGAATGTATGGAGCTGAAGCCGGACGTCTGAAAGCATAATATCACATGGAGGTACGTGTTCCCTGTGCTACTTTCCGCCATGCAGACTGTAGCGCAGGAATGTTTGGCTAAAAATAGGTATGCGTTTTTGTACGCAGGTGCAAGGCATTGGAAAGGTGTGCGGTACGCCTTTCCATGCACTTTTAGACGTCTGACCACATCGCCAGACGTCCGACGGCACTTCCAAATGACTGGAAGGAAGGTCAGATGTCTGGAACTCTCCTCAGACGGTTGTAGAGGAGTCTAGATGTTTGAGGCAACTGCAAGAAGTGAGAGGTAAGATCTGACGTCTTTTAAGACGTCTGGAACTAGTCCCAGACATCTGATTTTGGACAGTAACCATGTTTTTGGCCCATTCAGAGCCCAAATGGAATCGGAATTCCACAAACAAAGTATCGTTGTTTTCCACTCGAGTTTCTCTACGTGTCCATGTTGAGTACCTATTATTTTGATCTCATCTGATGTACATTAGTCGCTGGTACAGGTTACCAGCTGGTGGCATGTTCGGGGCCCGTGGAGAGGACGAGATCTGTAGTGTAGGCCCCCATTCCTCTTGTGATACCCAGTAGAGTAGTTTAATCCAGTTGTTAATATTTAAATAAGAATGTGCTTGTTTGGAATAATTGGATCGAACTCTAGGATATGGAATGAACCCTAGGGTAGAAATGAATGAGCTTGTTTTGAGCTATACTGTTTACTTGAGTGCATGTTTAAAATAAATTACTAGTAGTGGTATAGTGTAATTATGAGATACTACTTTAGACATGACAACACGAGCTGCCTGTATGTGATGGAAAAATTGAGAATTGGATAGTGTGATTTGGATATTGATAATGAGATGAATATGAGCATGAACCCTATGAGGAATTAGGAGTAGAACTCCTGTACATGAAAGGAATCTGGTATGTAGATGGGAAGTGAGCTGTCTCTTACATACAAGGTACCAAGGAGAGCGACTGTAACTTTTAGTGTAGAGGGGGAGCCAGCCACCCCTTGGGTTGAGACCTGGGGTAAAACTGGTCGCTCTACACCGACTCTTGTTTGGCCCTCACGTACATAGTACCGAGGTGTGCTACTAGTGTAGGGAGTGAGCTAACCGTCCCATGGGGCCCAGGGTTAGAACTAGCCAACCTACACCAACTTTTAGGCCCTCTAGGCAAACCGGAGTAGTCGGATGATGGTACGCGGACTGTGGAGGGGCGAGACCCCTGTTCTGAGAGGGCAAGGTCCTATACTGTTCCATGTT
The DNA here is from genome assembly GCA_037157565.1 of Thalassia testudinum. NCBI lineage: Eukaryota > Viridiplantae > Streptophyta > Magnoliopsida > Alismatales > Hydrocharitaceae > Thalassia > Thalassia testudinum. Next base: position 16,561,394 of record JAZHRO010000026.1, on the reverse strand, counting down.
GTACTTTAGGCGTACCTGCTAGCTGAAATGACTAATTGAGTGCCAGTGCTGGGTAGCTACCCGTGCGCTTATTAGGCATGCCGTAGTCACCGCTACATCGCAACAATGACCTTGGGGTGGTTTACTAGGTGTAGGACTACCGCGAGGGGACTCTCCCAACTAGGAGAGCACCACATGTACCTTCTACTCCACGGAAAAGACTGCAATCAAGATCGTTCCCACGAGGAACAAGTAAGATCAAGAAATACTTGGATCCGTTGTGAAATAGATGAACCAGAAATACATAGATGAGATAAATAGAAATGAGAATAAAACCTGGTTTTTTGTTTTACTTTACTTGCACATAAATAATGTAAACACCACTCTACTCAGCGTTCGCTGACTCTGTCTTTTTGTAACCTTTGTTCAGGACCAGGAGCTAAGCAACCCGAGTTTCCGGCTGCAGAGGGTGCTTGACCCAGCTGAGCCCAGCCGTAGTCGTTTCTTTCCAGCTCTTTAGTTTTCTGCTATTGTAGTGAGTAATAGACATCTATTTTATTGTTCTTATTACTTTCTGTCTTCTTTTCCGTTGTTGTTGTTGTGATGGCATGTATTACTTTGTTGAGACTTTTAGCTCTGTTGTTCCTTTACGTCTCGTTTTTCCTTATGCTTGGTTATATTGCATGTGTGAATGTGGTTTATATCCTACTTTTGGTTATTTCTCATTGGATGACTAGGTCTTGGGATTAGTTGAGGCGAGCCGTTCTCGGGTCTTGTAGGGATCTGGGAACCAGGTCGTAACAAGATGGTATCAGAGCAAGGTCATCCCGAGAAATGAACCAATTGGTCCGAGAATAACCACTCACGTGCATATAACTAAGATAGCCATCACAACGTATCGCTTTGATATTCGTTTCCGAGTCTTTTTCTCGATGTAATCGGATATCGTTGACAACTCTTGTTCTATCTCTTGCATCTCCTTGCAGGTGATGCCTCGTTAAGGAGTTTCTGAGGCATGCCGTGGTCATGGCCGTGGATGAGGTCGAATGGGCGGACGTGCCGGACCTGAGGCACCAGTTGGCCCACCCCTCCTCCCAGACATTCAGGCCCAGGATCTCGCCCAGCTGATTAGAGACATCGTGCGGGAGGAGCTCCAGCAGCCTCCTCGGGCACCTCTCTCTGAGGACATGGAGGGGGAGTCCTCGAAGGGACAGCGAAACTGTCACAATGCCAGACGAGAAGAAGGGGGAGGGGGTGATCCTCCACCACCCTTACCACCCTCTGACACTTCTGAGCATGAGCCCTCCTTTCCTGGAGTCGTGCTTATTCCTCTGTTGTGGCTACACCATGAGCTTTTTGGACAGTTCTGGAAGCTAAAGCCGCCCTCCTTCAAGGGGGATGAGAGCCCGTCTGAGGTAGAGGACTAACTGGAGCAGATAGAGAAGGTGTTCGACACCGTCCGCCTGCCAGTAGAGTGCCGCATGGCCTTTGCCACGTACCAGCTAGAGAGCGCAGCACATAGGTGGTGGAGGGCAACCAGAGGCCAAGAGGGGAGAGAACTGATGTGGGACCAATTCGTGGCTCTCTTCTGTGAGCAGTACTTTCCACAGACCTAGCAGGACCAGAGGAGGCAGGAGTTCCACACTCTCCGCCAGGGGACAATGACAGTTAGCGCGTACCGCACGTGTTTCTTAGAGCTGTCACGTTTCGCCCCGACAGCGGTGTCTACGGACGGAGCGCCTGTGAAGGTTTACTGAGGGGCTCCAACCTTGGCAGTGGCGGTGTCTACGGACGCACGAGACATTGGCAGTGGACGGAAGAGGCCCTACCGGCTAGAGTACTCTCAGGGCCGTCGAGAGAGGAGGCACATGACGCCCGCATTAGAGCAGTCCCATTCTGTAGGGCCACCAGTGGCCTTTGGGGGCCCCAGATAGGGGCCAGCTGCCAGCACCGGACCCTCACCCAGCCTCCAGCAAAGACCTACTGAGGGAGGAGGTCGTGTACCCCTCTGCTACTAGTGTGGCCAGCCAGGCCACATCAGGAGGGACTGCCCATCTAGGGCCAGAGCACAGCAGATGCTCCCTGCACCGAGCGTTGGAGGTCAAGCTAGTGGTCGTGGTCACCAGGCATGTGGGGGAGGACAGTAGTCACGAGGAGGGTACCGGCCAGCTGCTGCTCGCTCGACCCAGAGTGTAGCCGATTCATCTGCACCAAGAGCTAGGGGCATATCAACACCCTAACACACAGAGATGCCAGGGCTTCGGGTTCTATGGTGGCAGGTATGGTTACCGTTTCTTGCAGATTAGTGTATGTACTTTTTGATTCCGGTGCCACCCACTCTTTCGTCACTATAAGTTTACCGTCAGTTTAAGGTAGGGCAGTGTATTGTTAGAGGTTTCGTTCCTGATCAGAGGACCAGGTGGACAGTTTTTTGTAGCTGAGGAGGTCTACACGGACTGCAAGGTTAGCATAGGGAGACATAGCCTCCTTGTTGACCTGATTGTGATCCAGATGGAGGATTTCGACGTAATTCTGGGGATGGACTGGCTGTCCACCTATCATGCCTTGGTGGACTGTTTTAGGAGGAAGATCGTCCTCTCTATACCAGAGTTTCCTCCCTTTGAGTTTCACAGTCAGCCTGTGGATAGAGGTTTCAGATGCATCTTCGCGCTTCGAGCAGCGAGGCTTTTGAGCCAAGGGTGTGAGGGCTTCTTGGCTTGTGTGGTGGCACAGCCTAGCCCCGTGGCTGACCTTAGGAGTATCCCGGGGTCTACGAGTACCCCGACATCTTCTCGGAGGGGTTACCAGGTTTACCACCAGAGCGTGAGATCGAGTTCGAGATCTCACTGGTATTAGGGATCGGCCCCATTTCTATTGCACCATACCAGATGGCATCGCTTGAGCTACGAGAGCTCAAGTCACAGCTACAGGACCTGTTGGAGAAGGGCTTTCTGAGGCCCAGTGTATCCCCGTGGAGAGCCCCCGTGCTGTTTGTGAAGAAGAAGGATGGTACCCTGCGACTTTGTGTCGACTATCGACAGTTGAATCGGGTCACCGTCAAGAACAAGTACCCGCTGCCTCGTATCAACAACCTTTTTGACCAGTTGCGAGATGCCACGGTGTTCTCCAAGATAGATCTGAGATCAGGTTACCACTAGTTGAGGATCAGGGAGACCGACGTCTCCAAGAAAGCTTTCCGTACCCGGTATGGGCACTACGAGTTCTTGGTCATGTCGTTTGGGCTGACCAATGCCCTCACTGCCTTCATGGACATGATGAACCACGTTTTCAGGCCATACGTAGACCAGTTTGTGGTGGTGTTCATCGATGACGTACTTGTTTACTCACGGGATCAGGCACAACATGGACAGCATTTACACATGGTCCTGGATACCTTGAGGTGACGCAGGCTATATGCCAAGTATAAGTGCGAGTTTTGGCTGAGACAGGTGACTTTCTTGGGCCACATGATTTCAGGAGACGGGTTGGTAGTGGATCCAGCCAAGGTTGAGGTCATACTCAGGTGGGAGAGGCTACGCACAGTGACAGAGATATGCAGCTTTTTGGGACTGGCAGGTTACTACCGATAGTTTATCAAAGGATTCTCTCAGATCACGCGTCCTATGACTCAGCTGACCCGAAAGGACGTGCCCTTTGCCTGGACAGACGAGTGCAAGGCATGTTTTCAGGAGTTGAAGGAGAGAGTGACTTCAGCTCCTGTACTTACCATCCTAGATAGCAATGGAGGTTTTGTGGTTTACACCGAAGCTTCATTGCAGGGGTTAGGGGGTGTGCTCATGCAGCGGGGTCACGTTGTCACTTACGCTTCGCGGCAACTAAACCCCATGAGCATAGCTACCCTACCCATGACTTAGAGCTGGCAGCAATTGTCTTCGAGCTGAAGACATGGAGGCACTACCTTTACAGTGAGACTTTTGAGATCTTCAGAGATCGTAAGAGCCTCAAATACTTCTTTGACCAGAAGGAGCTTAACATGAGATAGAGACGTTGGTTAGAGCTCCTAAAGGACTACAACTACGACATCTCCTACCACCCAGGGAAGGCTAATGTGGTGGCCAACGCCTTGAGCTGGAAGGCGCCCGCCCACTTGGCCAGCTTACAGGCATAGAGTTGGAGACTCATGGAGGAGGTGGGCAGTTGGCGACCCAGGGAGTCACAAGGGTACTGTAGGGCAGTGGATGCGGCAGGCACGACTAGAGTTGATAGACCGCATTATCGCAGGGCAAATGGCCGATCCGTACTTACAGAAACTGCGAGACAGGGTGCTGACGGGGGACCCAGGAGACTTTTCCTTCTCAAATGAGGTACTGCGCATGAGGGGACGCCTATGTGTTCCTAGAGACGAGGAGTTGTTGAGAAGGCTCATGACCGAGGCACACGGGTCCAGGTTCACCATACATCTCGGGAACACAAAGATGTACCATGATTTGCGACGTGACTTTTGGTGGAGAGGGATGAAGCGGGATGTTGGTGAGTTTGTTCAGTAATGTTTGGTATGCTAGCAGGTGAAGGTCGAGCACCAGAGGCCTGCAGGGCCGTTGCAACCACTTCCTGTGCCAAAGGGGAAGTGGGAGAGCATCACCATGGACTTGGTGGTGGGTCTACCAGTTACCCAGTGGGAACACGACGCAGTTTGGGTGATCGTAAATCGGTTGACAAAGACGGCACGGTTTCTGCCAATCCGAGTCACTTTTGGGCCAGCACAACTAGTAGAGCGATACATCAGAGATGTGGTGCACCTGCACAGAGTTCCTCGTGAGATAGTATCCGACAGAGATACTCGTTTCACTTCTCAATTCTGGGCGAAGTTCCAGTAGGCTTTCGGGATGCATCTGAGGTTCAGTACAGCCTACCACCCTCAGACCGACGGGTAAGCAGCATTTTGGGGTAAAAAGGAAGCTTGTGCCGAGGTTTGTGGAGCCCTTTGAGGTCCTAGAGCGGATGGGACCCGTTGCTTACCGGCTTTCCCTTCCCCCCAGCTTTCTGGAGTGCACGATGTGTTCCATGTGTCCAACCTCAAGAAGTAGGTCGTCGATCCCAGCCATATTCTGAGCCACGAGAGCATCGAGGTGGGGGACAACCTGAGCTATCCTGAGAGGCCAGTACAGATACTAGACAGAGCAATCCAGAGTTTGAGACGGAAGCAGGTACCACTAGTGAAGGTTCTATGGAGAAGCTAGCGGTACGAGGAGGCGACTTGGGAGCCTGAGGCGGAAATGTGGGAGAGGTACCTAGAGCTTTTTGAGGGTACGTCTCTTCGGACCTACTTTGGTCCTCTTTAAGTTTGTTATGCATTTTTACGTTACTTTTTTCTCACCCTACCTAGCTCAAGTTTCGGGGACAAAACTTCATTTAAGTTTGTTATGTTGAAATGACTCGGTGCCTGTTTGGGGAGTTTAAGACATCTGGACTAACCATCAGACGTCTGTCTGGACGTCTGGATGAAGGGCTAGACATCTGAAAGTGGGTAAATATCATACGTTCTTTTCGATCTGCGCGCGGGCGGCACGCAGAGCTTCTCTCTCTCCTCCACACCCCTCACCCCTAAACCCTAACCCCTTCCTATTTAAAACCCTCCCCACCAGCCACCACCTACACACTTCCTCCAACCAGCCGTCACCTTCCTCCCAGCCTTCCGTGCGGTGAGTGGAGAGGAAGAAGAGAGAGAGTGAGGCAGGATAAAGAGGAGGAGGAGAGCGCAGCGAGAGCATGGGAGAGTAGAGGCCGAAGGAGCTCGGTAGAGCTCGTGCGGGAGCTCAGAGGAGCTCGCGCGAGCGGCGGTGGGCATGCGAGCGAGGAGGGGCTCGAGGAGGCGACTTCCCTGCCCTTTGCAACTGCTGAGGCTGCTGCGACATGCTGCGAGCGACACTGCGAGAGGAGTAGTGTCACGGAGGAGGTCCTGATACTGGAAGTCTTCCAATATAAGACGTTTGGAAGGTCGACCAGACGTCTGGAGAGGCATCAGGACATTCGGAGCTGAAGCCGGACGTCTGAAAGCATAATATCGCACGGAGGTACATGTTCCCTGTGCTACTTTCTGCCATGCAAATCATAGTGCAGGAATGTTTGGCTGAAAATAGGTCTGCATTTTCGTATGTAGGTGCAGGGCGTTGGAAAGTCTCGCGGTATGCCTTTCAAGGCACTTTTGGACATTTGACCACTTCGCCAAACGTCTGACGGCACTTCCAGACAACTAAAAGGAAGGTCAGACGTCTGGAACTCTCCTCAGACGATTGCAGAGGAGTCTGGACATCTGAGGCAGCTGCAGGAAGTGAGAGGTAAGATCTGACATCTTTGAAGACATCTAGGACTAGTCCCAGACATCTGATTTTGGACAGTAACCGTGTTTTTGGCCCGTTTAGGGCCCAAACAAAATCGGAATTTCGCAAAAGAAGTACCGTTGTTTTCCACTCGAGTTTCTCTACGTGTTCATGTTGAATACCTACTATTTTGAGCTCACCTGATGTAAATTAGTCGCTGGTACAAGTTACCAATCGGTGGCGTGTTCGGGGCCAGCGAAGACGACGAGATTTGCGGTGCAAGCCCCCATTCCTCTCGTGATACCCGGTAGAGTGGTTTAATCCAGTTGTTAATATGTAAATAAGAATGTGCTTGTTTGGAATAATTGGATCGAACTCTAGGATGTGGAATGAACCCTAGGATAGAAATGTTTGAGCCTGTTTTGAACTATACTATTTACTTGAGTGCATGTTTAAAATAAATTGCTAGCAATGGTATTAGTGTAATTATGAGATACTGCATTAGAGATGAAAACACGAGCTACCTGTATGTGATGGAAAAGTTGAGAATTGGATAGTGTGATTCGGATATTGATAATGAGATGAATATGAGCATGAACCATATAGGGAATTAGGAGTAGAACTCCTGTGCATGAAAGGAATCTGGTATGTAGACGAAAAGTGAGCTGGCCCTTATTTACAAGATACCAAGGAGAGCGATTGTCCCTTTTAGTGTAGAGGGGGAGCCAACCACCCGTTGGGTTGAGACCCGGGGTAGGACTGGTCGCTCTACACCGACTCTTGTTTGGCCCTCGCGTACATAGTATCGAGGTGTGCTACTAGCGTAGGGAGGGAGCTAGCTGCCCCACGGGGCCCAGGGTTAGGACTAGCCAACGTACACCGACTTTTAGGCCCTCTGGGCAAACTGGGGTAGTCGGACAAGGGTACGCGGACTGTGGAGGGGCGAGACCCCTGTTTGGTTTTAAGGGGGAGACCCCTATTCTTAGAAGGCAAGGCCCTATACTGTTCCGTGTTGTACTTTAGGCGTACCCACTAGCGGAAACGATTGATCGCGTGCTAGTGCAAGGTAGCTACCCGTGCGCTTATCACGCGTGTCGTAGTCACCGCTACGTCGCAACAGTAACCTCGGGGTGGTTGACTGGGTGTAGGATTACCGCGGGGGGACTCTCCCGACCAGGAGAGCACCACGTGTACCTTCTACTCCACGGAAAAGACTACAATCAAGATCGTTCCCATGAGGAACAAGCAAGATCAAGAAATACTTGGATCCGTTGTGAAATAAATGAACCAGAAATACATAGATGAGATAAATAGAAATGAGAATAAAACCTAGTTGCTTGTTTTACTTTACTTGCACATAAATAATGTAAACACCACTCTACTCAGTGTTTGCTGACTCTATCTTTTCGTAACCCTATTCAGGACCAGGAACTAAGCAGCCCGAGTTTCCGGCTGCAGAGGGTGTTGGACCCAGCCGAGCTCAGCCATAGTCGTTTATTTCCAGTTCTTTAGTTTTCTGCTATTGTAGTGAGTAATAGACTTCTATTTTACTATTCCTATTACTTTTTGTCTTCTTTTCCGCTATTGTTGTTGTGATGGCATGTATTACTTTGTTGAGAGTTTTAGCTCTGTTGTTCCTTTACGTCTCGTTTTCCTTATGCTTGGTTATATTGCATGTGTGAATGTGGTTTATATCCTACTTTTGGTTATTTCTCGTTGGACGACTAGGTCTTGTGATTAGTCGAAGCAAGCCGATCTCAGGTCCTATAGGGATCTAGGAATCGGGTTGTAACATCTTCCCAGGTCCTTGATTGGGGGCGCCAACCTCAGCAGCTACGCCAATTGGAGAAGCTTCCTTGCTGTAGGCGCACACGAAAGAAGAGTGGGATTTAGTCCCACATCGTGGGAATTGGACGTGCTGCAGCCACATAAATTGGGTTTCTACTAAGGCTTTATCGCCACAAACACTCAGAGGTGAGGTCTGATGAGCCCATATTTGTGAGCTAATTAGTTACTTAAATGCCTAGGAATTAGATTAATATTAGCATATAAATTTCATACAATAAGATGTAAATAGATTAGTCTAGGTATTCATTTATTTACATATTCCATGCATTGCATTCATACTTAGAATGCATTTAGAATAGCATGCATTAGAATAGTTAATCTTTTAGGTTGCATTACATGTATTATTTTATTTCACATTTCTTTTAAGGGTTTGCACATAAATAACCCCTTATTTATTTTCTTTATTTGTTTCTTCTCCAACGGCTGCATGCAGGAGGGTGCGCGAGCTAAATGCACAGGCAAAAATCGTGGATCTCTGTTCCCACGATCTGCATCGCTTCTTCTTCAACCAATGCTTGCCTACGCCTACACTCCTCTTGCAGCATAAAATAAGGGTTCCTACGTCCTTAGCGAGGAGGCCACCACCATTCCGATCCACCACTGCGTAGAGCATTAGAGCCTTTCCATTCCACCACCACCAGCCTCCTACCGCGAGTGCAAGTCCACACCACCGCAGGCAGGCGGGGTGACAGATCGTCGCGCCATCAGTGGCCTATGCAACTCACTGCGAGCGTGTGCTTGAAGGCCACGCAACCACTGCCAGCAACCACCTTTAGTTCCTCGCCCCCACGCCAGTTAAGACGTCTGGGAGTGATCCTAGACGTTTGACTTCCCATATCTTTTTCCATCTTCTTCTTATTTCTTGTTGCTCTGTTTCCCCACCACTTCAACAAAACCCATTACCATCCACACCAACAGTAGCTACCACCTGCGGCCGAACCCCCCACTCCCCTCTGCGTGCCAGCACCTTCGCATGCCCCTTCAGCACCTCGCCGACCCCCGCAGCGCCTTCTCCTATAGCCACGCGCGTCATCTGCATGCCCCCGCGCATAGCAGCAAGCACACCTTCCCCTTCGCGCGCGCGCCGCCTCCAGCACCCCTGCGTGCAGTCTGCAGCGCCCGCACGCGCCTCCGTCCCTCCAACAAGCATAGCCAGCAGCTAGAGCCGCTGGAAACCACCCTTCGCCGGAGCTCCATTCGGTCGACTCCAGCCATCTCGCAACCTGTTGCTGCCACCACCGCGAAGCCTTCACTCCAGCCAACCTATTCCCAGAAGAGTTCCTCGAATGAACCTCTCTCCCATGCACGTTTTTGGTGGTATTAGTATTTACATTTCATGCCATTGCCACAAAAATGATTTTTGATTTATTATTATTTTATTATGGTGATTTTATGCAAAGAACCTCCTTCTTTCTTGTAAATGCAAAATCAGCATGTCAAAGTCTTTTTACCTTAATTGAAAAGTGATTTTGGCTTGATTTCTTGACGAAATTAGTAGTGAACATTGGTTTTTGACCCTTGAGAGTTTAAATAGGCCATTGCCTCCCTATGGATACGATCCGCTCCTAATTGAGTGGTTATTTTAATTATTGATTAGTCGATTTTTCCACCACTTACATACTACAACAATGCGTTATTTCATTTGCGAAACTTAATCGAAAGTGGATTATCGACTTATCAAGGTCCCTTCACCCTACACATGCCAGACCCACCTATGTAACTCCTCACTCATCACTACCCCTAGTGAGCCTGGACCCGGTTACTGTTCAACCCGAATACCCAATTAAGACCGGTTATCTGAGGAAAGGAAAGGAAAGGAAAGGAAGGAAAGAGAGAGAGTGGGGGAAGGGAGGGTTTTGCTCCTGAAGGCTTTGAGCGACACTTAGTCGCTGAGAAGGTGAGTTCCCCTTGTGCATGAGAAGGAGCTAAAAGCAAAAGAAGAAGGAGAAGACTTGAGAAGAAGAAGAGACGTGAAGAAGAAAAGGAAAGGCAGAAGAAGAAGAGGCTGAAGGAAGAGGTGAATAGAAGAAAGCCTTAAAGAAAAGCACTATAGCAGGCGACATTTAAGTCATCTAACTTGAGAGGCAAATGTCTTATTACTGTTGAATTATTTGGTTTAATTGTGATATTTGTGATGCATACTTAGAGGGCATAGTTGGTGATTTAAATCACCACTTTTGGCTTTTTCTTTTTATCTCGAGATACATTAAGCTTTATTGAATATTTAATGTGACAGATTAGTATTCTTCGAAATATCTTTATAGTGCTTCATTCATTATGCTCATTTATATTTTAATTGAAGATTGGTGTGTGAATTCCATATTTGCTCCCTATGTTCGACCTCAGACTTCTTTTAGAAATTCGAGTTATAAATTGTATTTGTTGAGAGATCTATTTAGGAGACTTTACTATAACGAAGCATCTTAAACTCCTCAATAGATCCCTTCCAACAGTGGTGCATGGATTGAAGGAGCTTGAGGAGCCAAGTTGCATAGCTCATCATGGAGGACCTTGCTGCGGAGCTCACCATGGCCGCCAAGGTTGAGGAGCTTGTTGACAAGCTCTGGATGGAGCTCACCATGGTCATCATGGCTATCATGGAGGAGCTTGTCATGGAGCTCATCATGGCCATCAAGGTCGAGGAGCTTGTTGACGAGCTCTCCATGGAGCTCACCATGCATGGTCATCATGGCCGTCGTGGAGGAGCTTGTCATGGAGCTCACCATGGCTATCATGACCATGGAGCTTATCATAGAGCTCATCATGGTTGCCATGGTTGTTTTTACGACCCTACTCTCTACCCTAGTAGGAACCCAACATTTATAATTCACTTAAGATTTGGTCACCCAACAAATAAACATAGAACAACATAAAATCATACATAGCACATCACATCATATGTGTCTGTGTATGACAATTAAAGAAGAAACTGACTGAAGCAAATAGATCAATAGAAACATTCATAGCCATCAGATGTGAGAGTACATCATAGAAGAAAATTGAAATAAAATACTACTGAAAGAAACTAAAATAGATATTGTAATGTCTACTGCACTATGGTGCTACACTCGGACCGTTACAGTTAGCTCGTACAATCACAGGATCCGGTTGTATCTCATCAAGACCTGAGTACAAAGTCCACAAAAGAACATCAAAATATGCTTAGTAGAAATAGCAAAAAAAAAAAAAAGAACAGAACTAAACAAGTGCAAAAAATAAGAAAAAACAAATAGTATCCTCAATTGTTCTAATTTTTCATTTATTAATCCCATTATTTGTGTCTTCCCATGTTCTAGTCATTAATCTAAACAAAATGTTTCCTTGAAAGGCTCAAGGAGATCTTGTTGTGATATCTTAAGTATAGATTTGATACAATACACTCCCTTAGCCAAGAGGATGGCCTACATCCATTCTATTATCTAGTTAACCTCCCCGCGATCATAGCCTAGGTGATGACTACAACCTGTACAATATGCATGTAGATAGCTACCTCGCACTAGCACACGACTAATCATTTCCACTATAGGGTACGAAAATAACACAGTAACCACTCAAAATAGTAACACATACATGTGCACATAACTACTCAGTTGGCGAAAATAGCATAACCAAATGTCATAGGGAGGCTAGCTCACTCCCTAAGTCAATCTCTACCGCTTACAGCTATATCCAATCACGCCATTGATATATACCACATATAACTTGTCGTGCCATTGATACCAGACATGAGACAGACTTCCATCAGGTATCACCAAACCTAGGTTTTCCAAGCCAATATCATCCACTCTTCCATTCATCAATGTAACAAATTATTCGCTTTCTTTCATTCGATCATATCTTTCGTAATTCGTATCATTATCATATACTAATTTATCATGAATTCTTTTATGCATGGACTAAGATTCCAATTTGTAATCAATCATAGTTCTCATAAATTTAAACAAGAAGAATTTATACATCTTTTTATTAGTCCAAATATGCATAATAACTTATTTAGTCATTGGATCATGCAACTCCAATTGTTAATTAATTACTTCAATACCCAAAATAATTCTCAATCTATAAGACTCAAGTACTCAGCAAGAGGGGGTTATAATAACCCAAGAATAAATTAAAACGAACATTCAAGGCACAAATAATTAATGTCATAAGGTAGAAAGCATAAGGCTACTCTACCTAAGGTCACTAAAGGGTCACGGTGACTCTAAATCAATAGATCAGAGTCTCCTTAGGTCTTGCGTACGATTCAGGGGTTTAACCTTGGTCAACCATGAGAAGAATAAGGTCAAATAACTCATCGTGGGATATTTTTAATTTCTCCTGTCAAAAAAGAGGCAACTTCAAGGTCATAGGAATGTAGTACGTCGAATAAGGATTTTAACGATGCATTATTTGTCGAAATCCAAGGTTGAGAAGACCTCAAATCGATCAAAAGCGTAAAGGGGTCCCTTTAGCCTGCCCAAATCGGCTCTAGGCTACTAGTTCACATTAACCAACCATCGTCGCACCCTTGCCACGTGCTGCGCACACACTAGTGTGCGCCGCATGCATGGATCATTGATGTGGCACGCACCCTGCCGTCAATCTGTTCCCATGTGCGATCACACATGCTAGATTGCACACACCACACGCTTCATGCTCGACTTCTCATATGATGATGCACGCACCTAACCAGTGTTTGTTGTGCCTACCCATTGTTGTGCATGCCTGCTCGTTGGCCACTTGGCCAACACAACATCGAACGTGCTAGCACGTCGACTGCCTTGCCTAAGCATTGACTCGTGCCACAGACATCTCGCTCATACATCATATGCAACTTCATGTTGAAATTGCACTAGAAAGGGGGTGAACAGTGCGGTATAAAAATATGCGGAAATAAAAATTCAATCACACAATTATTTACCACAAGAGACAAGGATGTTTAGGTGGAAACCCAACTCGAGTAAAAACTGCCACCTAAGCCTTTCAACTTAGGATTTTCTGGTCAACCAAGTTGACCAAATCCATGAACCGAACTACTTAAATGAGGGTAGTTCAACCTCAATACAACATGCTACTTTAACCCGAGAGTAGTGTACCTCAAACCCTCCTCTTCACAAGGAGTATTTTATCTTGCGAAGGAGACGGGAATTCACCACGTGAATGCCCAACCAGGAAAAAGAAAAGACAAAAGCCTATAGAGCCCAAATAGTAAAGGATAACTTAGCTACTATAGGTGAAGGGACTTTCTTAATGCAGATGTAGATTGGTGTAATCACGTAGCGGGTTGGTGCTCGTGGGAGCAAAGAGTAGAGCAGTGGCACCTTTTCTTCTCTTGATCTCTTGTTAGTTAGTCTAATAATGGTGGAAGTGATGGTAATACCATCATTCGTCATAATTAACTGAAAATATTCAAAATCAAGTATTAAATGCCACTTAATGATCGTCTAAGGATCATAATTATGTATCAAATTGAGTTGAGAAGAAGATAGGAAACCAACGTTAATTCTGTTGTTTTACCATCTCATCATTAATGCAGATTAATCAAGGGGTTAATTTAAGGCCAAATGAACTTAAAAGGCCAAGAAGTTGGCTCACGTTGACTAAACTGGGTTTCACGCATTTCGATGATTAAAATATCACTAAAAACCCTAATTTTAAGCCTCACTTAAATTGAAAGGGTTTTGGTCGAGATAAATTCAATCTAAACCTCCTAAAATTCATTGAAAAGTATTAAGAGGTTCGATACCTTCACTTTGACCATGTGAATCCATTTTGACAAAAAATAGAGATTCAAACAGGAATTTACCTTGATTTAGGCTCTTGTGCAATTTACCCAGTCAAATGTGGTCAAAACCCAAATCCAAGTCATCATTAGATTTTTTGGGTTCAAGTTAGGTTAGCACCAAAATTTGGGCTCAATCAGAGTCCATCTTGACCAAGTTTGCATTTCAATCCAAAATTCTCTATTTAACACCTACAACCCCTCAACTCTTGATTATTCTTGTGAATGGGTCCCTAACTTCTGAAATTTCCTGCAAAAACACCCCTACCACCATCGTCTTCAACCTTCCAAAAGCTACTCCAGTGCCTTTAGGAAACCCAAACTCAACGACATTTAATCAACGAATTGATTGAAAAAACTTCAATAAAAAATCATGAGATTAGGCAAAAGTGATCCCAAGATCAATCCTCATCATTTGAACTTCTGCTTGAGGCAAATCATGGTTGGATTTCATGCTAGCAAGCTCGAGAAACCCAAGCTCAAAGGGCGGCAAGAAGACTTGACAGATGAAGCCATTGTTAAACGCTCGAATTGCTACGCTAACGTATTTGGTTTTGGAAAACCTATCGTTGTAGCTTGAAAGCGAAGAATTCGTGTTCAACAAATAAAATTTATACCGAAAAGAATTCCGGGTTGAACACAGGGAGGCTACGTTGATCTATATTCGCAATTATATTTTTTTTGAATTTTTGAAAAGCGAGGCGATATAATTACAATGGAGCTATCAGACTAAAAGAAAGAGAGAGAGAGAGAACATGCATTCAATATTTCAAATTGTTTATACAATCAAACTAAATAAAAGCTACACTAGAAAGTGGGAAATCAGCTACACTATAAAGCAGGAAAATTCTACACTAGAAAAGCTGTAAAGAAGAATGGGAGAGAGAAGTTATCCTCCTTGACGATTGCTTGGAGGACGAGCCGGACGAGACAATGCTTGGACGAAGGAGGACGGAGCAGGACGAAGGAGGATGAAGCAGAAGAACGGGGATGGAACAGCACGCCGTCATCATCGCAGGATCCACTTCAGAAAGAGGACCAAAATTTGGTCTTTATCTCGCGAGGAGCATCCCGGGTGTGGGACAAGATTCTCTTCTCTACCTCTCCAAAGCTCAAGAGAAGCTTGTCCCACACCCGGGATGCTCCTCGCGAGATAAAGACCAAATTTTCATCCTCCTTCGGAAGTGGATCCCGCGACGATGATGGCGTGTTGCTCCATTCCCATTCTTCTGCTTCATCCTCCTTCGTCCTGCTGAATCCTCCTTCGTCCAGGCGTCGTCTCGTCTGGCTCGTCCTCCAAGCAATCGTCGAGGAGGATAACTTCTCTCTCCCATTCTTCTTTACAGCTTTTCCAGTGTAGAATTTTCCTGCTTTATAGTGTAGCTGATTTCCCGCTTTCTAGTGTAACTTTTATTTAGATTGATTGTATAAACAGTTTGAAATATTGAATGCCTGTTCTCTTTCTCTCTCTCTCTCTTTTAGTCTGATAGCTCCATTGTAATTATATCGCCTTGCTTTTCAAAAATCCAAAAAAAATATAATTGCGAATATAGATCAACGTAGCCTCCCTGTGTTCGACTCAGAATTCTTTTCAGTATAAATTTTATTTGTTGAACACGAATTTTTCGCTTTCAAGCTACAACAACAGGTTTTCCAAAACCAAATATGTTAGCGTAGCAATTCGAGCGTTTAACATTTTGGCGCCGTTACCGGGGAGGCAACAATTTCCGATCTTCTTTTCGCATTTCTTGCACTTTATTATTTTCTAACTAGCTTTCTCTTGTGTCCATTGTTTTGTAGAGATCTCCGTCAAGGAATCAACAAGTGGTAGACTGAAGTAAAGTGCAGTTGAAGACAACTGTAAGTGCTCCCCATTCTTCCCCCTCCATAGATTTCATTCGCCACATTAAATCCAAATTCCAATTAACCTAGGTGTTTGCATAGATCCTAGGAATAATTTGGTTGTTTGGATTTCCACTCACATTCATTCCACCCTCATTCATAAAACAAAAAGATAATCTTGTGGGGTAATTTTCAACAAACACACAACACACACCCACATTCAAGGCACTTAATCAACTTGATTTGTTTCTACTCAACCGGGTTCTGATCTGTGGAACCGGTACACACAAAGTAACACATAACAGAGTAGAAATCATTCTAGGTTAACCATTTTTGAGTGCCTAACTTAGTGGTGCAATTGTGGCCAATTGTTTGAGTTGTTTGGGCCGCACCACTTTATTTAAAACCAACTTATCAAGTAGCTCCTCCTTAGGGTTTTCAATCTAGGTATATTCCAGGCACTCCACTTTCTTTCTGATTTTTAAAGGAAAATAATCTTCACCCATGTTTTACAATTTGGTTTGCCTAGAAACTTGATTGCAATTCACCTAATTTGAAACCCTAAAAGCTACTTAAGCAAGATTTGAACATTAAAATTCACACATTATAAATAATCTTGCTTGAAAACCCTAGTTGTGCATGCACTTACACAAATCTCAATCAATCATTAAGGGCACAACCCATTGTAAGGGCCCATCACATTCCATAAGCACCACAATCCCAGGCCTTAATAAAATTGAGTAGACGTTGGCCTTAAGGTTTGATTCGCTCTTCAGGGCCTAGTCTGAGATTGTTTTTGATTAACCTACTTGTACTGATTAATCTGATGTCTAGCTAGAGGAGTAGCGTCAAACGACCGTGGCTGGGGGGTATACTAGGAACCGGAGGCGAAAGCCGAAGGAAGAACCTTCTCCCTAGTCCCTCCTTCTAACTGGTTGGATTAAACAGACGCAAGTAGAGTAAATCATTTACAATCTTAAGGCAGGTTTTGGGAGTCAGTAGATCCTTAGGCTACCCCACTTAAGAATAGCCTTGTTTTGTTGTGCTGCAGGGTCCCTATCCCCAGTCTTTCCGACCTTCTCCTAGTTTATGTTGGGAAGATGGTCATTGAATCCCCGATTGGAAGGACCGTTAGAACATTCTAGGAGGCGCAAGTTGGATTTTGGTCAATTTGATCCCATGGCCGAACAACAGCCTCCTCTGCTTGGAAATCCACAGGAAGAATTTCGAAGGCAGCTGGAACAAATGCAGAGAATGCAGGAATGGTTCCAGAGAATGCAGGGCGCTCCGCCCTTGAAGGATTTTTATGATCCTTCAAATTACGGGGAACATCTCGGCGTCCAGATTCCAGCCGGTGACGTAGAAATCAAGCCCCAGGTGTTAAGCCTGATTAAACATTATCATGGGCTTGGCTCCGAAGATCCGTTTTAGCACTTGGAGGACTTGACCACTTTGGTCCAGACCACCAAGGCTTGAAACGTAAACGAGGAGCAAATGATCATGAGGCTCTTCCCCCACTCTCTTAGAGATAAGGCTGCGCATTGGTATAGGACAATAGGAAGACCAATTACAACTTGGAATGAGTTGAAATCGGCCTTTCTGAAGAAATTCTTCCCAGTTGGTCGTACCAATGCTTTGAGACGGGCAATCACTACCGTTACCCAGCGGCCGGGGGAGCAGTTTCATGTGGCCAGGGAGCAATTCCAGGACTTATTGCGAAGGTGTCCACACCACGAGGTGCCGAAATGGCAACTCGTGCAGATCTTCTATCATGGGTTGACTGAGCAACTTAGAAATCATGTGGATGCTTCTTGCGGAGGCAATTTCCTCAATAAAGATGCAGATAGTGCACATGATTTATTTGAGAAAATGAGTGAGAATTCAATAAATCATGCCTCCATGGATACTTTTAACCGGTCCCAGCAACCCAGATCAAATGTCAATGAAGTCCATGACTCTCATTCATTTGATATGGAATTGATTTGTAATAAACTTGATAAGGTGGACTTGGTTGCTAAAAGAATGGAAGAGTGGATGGCTGGTAATTCTATGAACAACTCTCGATCCACTCAATCCCAAAATTCGGGATTACATTCCTCACGAGCTCCTCCTGGATGGGAGTTCATGAATCAACTCGATGCGGCTCAACCTATGAGTCAACATTTTTCGAAACCCCACGGGTTCCCAACTGGGGCCTTTGATCCCAGTTTTTCTGATCCTTCCCTTTCTTTCTCTCCAACCTCACCCTATGAGAATGTCTGTGCTGTACAAGAGAATGTTAGATCCAACCCCTACTCGAATGCCTATAATCCAGGTTGGAGAAACCACCCTAACTTCTCTTGGAAAAATCCGGGGCAACAGACCCAATTCCAACCCGGCAACTATGCTCCGCAACGACCAATGGGTCAGGGTCAAGTATATACTCAGTTGCCTCCGAATCAGGTCAATCAGCCAGCTTGGAATGCCCGTCAACCCGTAGGGCAGGCTGATTTGAACCGTCAAATGGTAGAGATGCAAGGATCTATGCTCCAGCTCATGCAGCAAATGAAAAACTCGCTGGACAACTCGCAATCCAGGCTCATTGCTAACTCTCGTCAACCCGGATCTCTACCATCCCAACCCATACCCAACCCGCGAAACATTATGAATTCGGGCAATCAAGCCCAAGGGTACGGAAATTAGAGGGACCCGCACTCACATGCTCAGGTGGTTGAGCAGGGTTCCTTGTCTTCTTCTTCTGCACATCAACAATTCATGGTCAATCAAGCCCCTCCAATCTTTCCTAACCCTCCCCAAGACCCAAATTCTTATGCTTCTGCAAATTCTGTAACTTTGAGGAGTGGTAAGAAGACTCAGGATCCACAACCACACTATTCTGATCTTTTGAATCCTGGAGAACCTGAGGAGAGAGAGGAGAATTCTAGAGGAGAAATCAAGGCTCAAGAACCTGATTCCAAAGATCTGACTCATGTTCCTTTTCCTGAAGCCTTAACCAAATCAAAGAAGAAGAAGTCTATTGATAGCAACGAGGAGCTTCTGAATTTATTTAAGAATGTTGAGATCAATATCCCGCTCCTTGATGCTATCAAACACATACCGGCTTACGCAAGATTTTTAAAGGAATTATGTACACAAAAGCGTAAGCCGAGAGAATCTGTTCCGAGGAAGGTGGTACTCTTCGAGCAGGCTAGTTCTGTTATCCTGCACTACCTCCCTCAGAAAAAGAGAGATCCTGGTTCTCCTTTGATTTCTTGCGTTATCGGAGATTACACATTTGATAGAGCACTTTTGGATCTTGGTGCATCCATCAACCTAATTCCGACTTCTCTTTATGAGAAGCTTGGGTTAGGTGAACTTCGGCCAACCTCAGTAACGCTATAGTTAGCGGACCATTCGGTCACAAACCTGCGAGGCGTTATTGAAGATGTTATAGTTAAGGTCAAGGATTTCTATTTTCCTGTAGATTTTCTTGTCCTTGACATAGATGTACCGGATAATCTGAGGAACACGCCCATCATTCTGGGGCGTCCGTTCCTGGCTACCGCAAAGGTTAACATTAATTGTGAAAGCGGTAGCATGGAAATCGCCTTTGGGGACCAACGAATGAAATTGGATATTTTTAAGGCGATCAAAAAATTTGAGGATTGTGGATTTATTGAGGAACTTGATGAGGATAATGATAATATTGAAACTTGTTTGACAGTTTCTTCAATTGAAAGTTCCTCTTTGGTTGATGAATTTGACCTGCAACCCTCTTTAGCTGACCTGACATCTTTGGAAGAGGTTAATGATTTTGTTCACTCAACAACCTCTTCCTCTTGTTGAATCTTCAGCATCTACCCTACCATCAATCATCACCCCACCCCAGTTTGAATTGAAACCATTGCCTGAGAATTTGAAATATCAATTTTTAGGACCTCAGAATACGCTCCCTGTGATTATCAGTGCTAAATTGGAAAAGGAGCAAGAGATTAAATTGATTAAGGTCCTAAAGGAACATAAGGAGGCAATTGGTTGGACCATTCATGACCTCAGGGGGATCGAGCCATCTTACTGTAATCATAGAATATTTTTGGAAGATGGATCCCGCCCTTCTCTCCAGATGCAGAAGAGATTGAATCCAAATATGCGAGAAGTGGTCAAAAAGGAAATCATCAAGTGGCTCGATGTAGGAATTATTTATCCAATCTTTGACAGTCCCTGGGTAAGTCCCGTTCAGATTGTTCCAAAGAAAGCTGGGATTACTGTTGTGACGAATGAGAGAGGAGAATCTGTTACAACTCGTTCAGCTTCCTCTTGGAGAGTTTGTATTGATTACAAGAAGCTGAACACAGCCACTAAAAAGGATCATTTTCCCCTGCCCTTCATTGATCAAATCTTGGAAAAATTAGTCGGGCAGATGTACTTCTATTTTCTTGATGGCTACTCGGGATACAACCAAGTTCCTATTCATCTCGAGGATCAGGAAAAAACTACTTTCACCTGTCCCTACGGAACCTTTGCTTTTCGTAGGATGCCTTTCGAGTTATGCAATGCACCTGCGACTTTTCAAAGGTGTATGCTAGCCATATTTTCTGACATGGTGGGAGAGTTTATGGAAGTCTTCATGGATGATTTCTCTATTTTCGGAGAATCATTTGACTCTTGTTTGGCTAATTTGGAAATGATCCTTAAGCGATGTATCAAGACACGACTGGTCCTTAGCTAGGAAAAGAGTCATTTCATGACCCAAGAGGGCATCGTTTTGGGTCATGTAATCTCTGAACGGGGAATTGAAGTGGATAAAGCTAAGGTTGATGCTATCACTAAACTTCCTCTTCCCACATCTGTTAAACAAATTCGATCGTTTCTTGGTCATATGGGATTCTATAGAAGATTCATCAAAGATTTCTCAAAGGTTGCTCATCCTCTGAACAATCTTCTCACCAAAGAAACGTTGTTTGTTTTCGAAAAATCATGTCGTAAGACATTTATTTCTTGGCCATGTGGGATTTTATCGAAGATTCATCAAGGATTTCTCGAAGGTTGCTCGTCCTTTGAGCAATCTTCTTGCCAAAGAAACGCTGTTTGTTTTTGACGAATCATGCCAAAAGGCATTTGATTTTCTAAAAATGACAGTCACCTGTGCTCCAATTTTGCAACCACCAATTTGGACAGCCCCTTTTGAGATCATAACCGACGCTTTTGATTACGTGGTCGGGGCTGTCCTGGGTTAGAAAATTGATCGAAAGCCCTCTGTCATCTACTACGCTAGTAAAACTCTGGATGAAGCCCAGAGGAATTACACTATTACTGAAAAGGAATTACTAGCTGTAGTATTTGCTTTGGAAAAATTCAGGGCTTATCTCTTAGGGTCTCATGTTATCGTTTATACCGACCACTCGGCCTTGAGACATCTCTTGGCTAAAAAGGATGCTTAACCCCAGCTTATTCGTTGGATTCTTCTTCTTCAAGAATTTGATCTTGAAATCAAGGATAAAACTGGGATACAAAATGTGGTGGTGGATCATTTTTCGAGACTCCTAGGTGATTCTTCTTGTCCGGATATTCCGATTGTTGACACTTTTCCGAACGAAACCATTCTTACAGTTTTAGGTGTCCACACCCCATAGTTTGCTGACATTGTTAATTATTTGGCCGTTGGTCAAATCCCCCAGGATTGGACCAAGCAACAATGGGATAGACTCAAATCTGAGGCCAAATACTACTTCTGGGAGGACCCTGAACTGTATCGCATCGGCTCTGATCAGATTATTCGTCGATGCATATCGGAGAATGAATTCAACAGTATACTCGAGTTCTGCCATGCATCTGGGTGTGGTGGACATTTCTCAGGGAAAAAGACGGCTGCAAAAATCTTGCAATCTGGCTTCTATTGGCCGTCTTTATTCAAGGATGCCCAGGATTTCTCGAGGTCATGTTCTCGATATCAGGCACTCGGGAGCATAACTAAGGGAGACATGATGCCCCTAAACCCTATTCTTCCTATCGAAATTTTTGATGTTTGGGGCATCGATTTCATGGGACCCTTTATCCTTTCATTTGGACATCAGTACATTCTTGTTGCTGTTGATTATGTGTCCAAATGGATTGAGGTGATTCCCACTCGAACCAATGACCACAAGGTGGTCATCAATTTTGCCAAGAAAAATATCTTCAGTAGGTTCAGGATTCCGAGGGCTATCATCAGTGATGGTGGCACTCATTTTACTAATGCCCAATTCCAGAATTTATTGGCCAAATATGGGGTTAATCATCGAATTTCCACACCTTACCATCCCTAGACGAATGGACAAGCCGAGATCTCCAATCGAGAGATCAAGAACATTCTGCAAAAAACGGTTAGGCCTGATCGCAAGGATTGGACTCAAAAGCTTGAGGACCCTCTTTGGGCCTATCGTACAGCGTATAAAATGCCCATCGGCATGTCTCCATTCCGTTTGGTGTATGGAAAGGAGTGGCATCTACCCGTAGAGATTGAACACAGGGCATTCTGGGCAATTAAACAATGCAATTTAGATCTGAATAAAGCTGGGAAGACCAGAAAACTCCAACTATCTGAGTTGGAGGAGCTTAGAAATGATGCTTATGAGAATGCCAAGATCTACAAGGCTCGGACCAAAGCTTTACATGATCAATTGATTTCCCGCAAGAGCTTTGAGCCAAACCAGAAGGTCTGGTTATTCGATTCTAAACTTAAGCTCTTTCCTGGCAAACTTAGATCTAAATGGAATGGCCCATTCATAATTGATCAGATTTTTCCAAATGGTGCTGTTCAGATTTCTGACCCAAAGACAGGTAGCACTGTTAAAGTCAACGATCAACGTCTGAAGCCCGTTGTAGACCGTATTCTTCCAGAACCCGTCTTAGACTCTGTTGCTCTAGCCATTCTGTGACTCCTTTGGGTGGTCTTCGCCTAGCTGACAGCATTAAACTCAGCAATTGTACATATGACACAATGCTGATACGAGCTTCATATTCAGGTGACATCTTTCATATTCTACCATTTCTTTCATGTCTCTTTTTCAATGAGGACATTGCATCAGCTAGGCATGGGGGGGTGGATTCATTTTTGAATTATTTGGTCAGCTTTGTGAAATCCATATAAATTATTTTTCTCTTCTTATTTATTGAAAAAAAAATCAAAATTAGGAAGGATTAGTTGGACATTAGGACTTTTCAATCCTAAGAAATTTTACATTAGGATCTGAACACAAAGACCCTTCAGGTCTTTGGACTTAATTAGCCCGTGTATCCACTAAAATGTGGATTTGTCTTTGAGTCCTCGCCATCTTAATTCTATTGTAATTGGAATAAATAAGTTTGGGTGATAAGTACACGACTTATCAACCCACCCTCTGATTTGAGGGAATTTCTGAGTTTTAAGCATCTACACACTTTCTTTGCACTGACTCATTGTTCGATGATTCTAACGGAAATTAGGTAGCTAATGAACCTTCTAGGGTGATATGGCTGGCAAGTTATCATGCGTAACAGTCCATAGGTAGGTTGTCCAGAGCCTAGTCACTGGACCTTTCTCTTTTTTCCTGCCCTTACGTAAATCTTAGACCAGGAAAGCCACCTACTTTAAAAAATAAAAAAAAATCAAAAAGAAAAGGAGAAAAGGAAAAAAAAAAGCCACACTTCACCGCACGAGTATGGATGGCAAGTTGTCGGTGGTAACAGCTCATCGACCGGTTGTCCAAAATCCAGCTCAGTAAATGCACTAAAAATTCCCAAAACACTTAGGAAGAAGCGGAGAAGTAGAATAAACCGGGAAGATATACACTGGATATACCCTTGTGTTGACCCCGTAAAAAAATAAAAGTAGGGAGAAAGCTACCGGTTGTAAAGATACACTTTTAGGCAGAATTCTTGTTAGGTCACCTAGAGGCGTAGAAATCCGAAGTCCATTTTAATTTCCGGTCAACGAGTCTATCACAATCATAATAAGATGCTTAAAACTTAGGGTTCTCATAAAATCTTGGGTGAGTTGAATGGCCGTAGAAAGCCAATCTTAAATCCTAAAATTTGAAAATCCAAAAAAAAAAAAAAGAAAAAGAGAAAAAGAAATTTTTTTTTAAATAAGGCGAGGGCTTGAGGCGGTCTGCATTTTGGCTGATACTCGGGCGCTGTAGTGTCTTTGAAAGTTCAGTTCCTAAGTAGAAAATTTCTTAATGATTGAAAATAACTCAGGTCCAAATAATCCAACCTAATTCTTTTATAAATAGCATATAGTTTTTGCTAGGGACTAGCAAATGATAGGCATGGGGGTATGATGTAAACACATTTACACTACTTAAGATGTCTATTTATGCATGTTCTTAAGCATAGGATTGCATTTCATGATATAAATATTGCATAACATGCATCATCTTGCATTTAGAGTAGTTTGAATAAAATGGAGGTTAATTGTCTCCTTTTATGTGCTTGGACAGGGCAAACATTTTATCGAGGCCTCGGATCAAAGATCCAACTGTATGGATGTTATCAAGGCGACGATTGGAGTTCAACGACTCCAAGATCGCCCTAATCAGGCATCCGTAGCATCAGATAGTGACTGGGGAACCCTAGAAGATCAAGGGTCAGGATGGTGTAAATCTGCACTTCAAATGACAAATCTGACTGCACGGATGAATTCGGATTGACAATCGCAGCACAACGACACAAAAATTGAGTCAATCCAACATCCATGGCACCATCTACAACATCCAGAAGATGGACGGCCAAGATGGCGCCACGTGGCACCATCTCGACCGCCCAAACGACCGCATACAATCTCTGAAGGCTCCGCATCCGCCCCCTTTCCGTCGTTGGATCTCGATCCAACGGCTGTGGATGCGGCTCGTTGAAATCGTCCGCGCGACCTTTTGGGCGAGGCAGCGTAGTGGTCCATCGCCTTATCACGAGGCGCTGGCACGCGTTCAAGCCTCGCCACGCGAATTCTGAAGCGAGCGGGCGCGTTGTTATCAGCCGTCTGATCGCGAGATCGGACGACTTAAGATGCATCTTCACCCGCTGCTGCGCGCCCGCCTGACGCGTGCGATGCCGCGTGACGCCGCGCGTGCAATAGCATGTGAACGCTATCGGGCGCGCGCGGTTTTTGGATTGCGATTTGACGGTTGATAACGGCACTCCCGCTCGCTTCAGAATTCGCGTGGCGAGGCTCGAACGCACGCCAACGCCTTACAATAAGGCGTTGGACCGCTGCACTGCCTCGCCCAAAAGGTCGCGTGGACGATTTCAACGAGCCGCGTCCATAGCCGTTGGATCGAGATCCAACGGCGGAAAGGGGGAGGATGAGGAGCCTTTAGAGATTGTATGCGGCCGTTTGGGCGGTCGAGATGGTGCCACGTGGTGCCATCTTGGTTGTCCATCTTCTGGATGTTGTAGATGGTGCCACGGATGTCAGATTGAATCAATTTTTGCGTCGTTGGGCTGCGATTGTCGATCCGAATTCATCCGTGCGATCGGATTTGTCATTTGAAGTGTGAATTTACACCATCCTAGCCCTTGATCTTCTAGGGTTCCCCGCTCACTATCTGATGCTACGAATGCCTGATTAGGGTGATCTTGGAGTCATTAAACTCCAATCGTCGCCCTGATCACATCCATACGGTTGGATCTTTGATCCGAGGCTCCGATAAAATGTTTGCTCTGTCCAAGCACATAAAAGGAGATAATTAACCTCCATTTTATTCAAACTACTCTAAATGCAAGATGATGCATGTTATGCAATATTTATATCATGAAATGCAATCCTATGCTTAAGAACATGCATAAATAGACATCTTAAGTAGTGTAAATGTGTTTACATTAGCCATCTTGGCTAAATTAAACTCAGGATCAACTCTATATAAAGGGGAGGCCCTGTACAAGCTAAGCGTGTGCCCAACTCGCTGTAAACCACCCATTTCTTCCTCTCCTCCGATGAGAAATTGATGCAACTCAGAGCTTGCTCGACCCACCTCTTCGCCCTCTGCCACATACAATAGGTAGAGGGCTTCCCTTCCTCTTCTTACCACGATGCTTCCCATGAAGTTTCAAGGCCCAATTCACCTTCTCTGGCTTCAACAACCTCTCCTCCTTCGTCCTCATCGACGTACCTTCGGCGACCTACCTCCATTCATCCAATCGTAAAATTACCTTAGGGCTTTCTCTTTCTTCCCCCTCAATTAGGTTTAGGCTGAGTTTGAGGTCCAATCTCCTTTTCCTTCACCTCCCTCAACACTGATGAGAGGCTCATCATGGCTTCTAATTACTCCTAATTGACTAGTTTCCCTAGTTAATTAGTTAGGAATATGTATGTATAAGGGTTAATTACGTAATAAGGGACAAATCATTAAAGGACCTTAAAATAAGTTAAAAATGCTAAATTATAAGTCAATTAATATTATTAATAACTTAATTAATAAATGGACTCAAAATACTATTAATTAGTTACCTAATTAATATCTTATTTAACTTAAGTAAAACTTAAGAACTAAGTCTTAAATAACTTAAGTAAGTTAATAAGTAAATAAATATAAATAAATGGGTCAAAAATGTGAATACAAGGCTTTAATATAATATTTAGCGAAATTATAAATATATATAAAAAGTTAGAAAAGAAAATAATTTAAATCAACCTTAAAAGCCTCTATTTGCATTTTGGTCCCTATATTTCATTCCATTTGAGTCCTTTCCTTTCACCTAGGTCCTTATCTTTCCTTGCATTCATGCCCCTGCGAACACCTTCTTCTTCTTCTTCATTTCTTCTTCAGCCGCATGAACGACTGACAAACGGCGGTGAAGACACCTCATGATCATCTTCCATTTGACGCCATTCCACCCTCACGAAGCTCCTGGAGCTTGCGCTCACCTTCTTCATTTCATCCCACAGTCCAAATTATTCATAAATCCTAATTAGGTATAGGCGCTAACCTCATTGACATTGGGGATAACGTCGGAGGTTAAGCTGCACCTAGACGCAAAACCATCTAGATTCAAGCCCCTTAGCCATCGCCAAACCCTATAAATGCCCCTCGAACCCTACGATTTGGGCGGTCGGTCCCCTATCCTTCTTCCCAACTACAACCGACGATATGCTATTCTTCCGTCTACCTCCGATGACCTCTCATCTCCCTATCGAAGCTCCTACGAGCGAGGGACTCGCCTCTCTCACCTCCTCTTCCTCTCCGGACGGTTGTGACAAGGCCAAGGAGCGCCACTTCCTCTCTATCACCGCTTTCAACTTCTTGCTGGAGCTCTATCCCCTACCCTCTGATTTTGTCCTCCATTACGCACCTTTCGACGGAGATTCTTTCCCCTCTTTTCGTCCAGGTAATGGTAGATTACTTAATGTAGCTTAGATTAGTGTAATTAGCTTAGTTAGATTAGTTTAGTTAGACTTTCAGTATTTCCTTCCTCAGCTCTGGTGTGGCCAAGTCCAACCTCACTGGGCCTTCGTTCACATTTCCAGAAATTGTTTCACTCTCCTTACCTATCCACGATCCATTCCCACTTTCTTCCACTTGTAATTATCACCTAAATAGCCTAAACCACTTCACTATCACCGACGACCTCCGCTGTCTATAGCGGAAGTCCCCAAGCCTTATGCACCTCCATTAGGGTCATCCACCACTAGAACACCACCCTAAGACCCTTCCCAACCACAGTATTACCCCAATTATTCACCTATTCACTTAATCCCAGTCACGCCCACCTGGACACCTCACTGTCCATGGTGAGGTGTCCAGAACCTATTCCACTTTCAATTGAGGTTCTACATCACCTGGACATCCCCTTAGGAACCTCGCCAACCCCTTAATTGCTCCTATAGAGCTTCCTATTAAAAATGCCTAAATTCCTCCTCTTCTCTGAGCTCGCTGTCAATGGCGGCTCAAAGATGAGTTAATCACCTAATTAATTAGTCCATTGGTATCGCCTCACCCCCTAGAATACCTTCCCTCACTCAATTGAGTGAGAGGAAGCATTCTGAGTTCTGTCGAGCTCAGAATGCTCGATTTCTAAATTCCCTAATGAATCCTTAACTCAATCATCAATTGGATAAATTGATGAGCTCCTGAGGTTCCTTGTGACCTTAGGAAGCCCTTAAGACCTTTAATGGTCTATTTGATGGAGTTTTGTACACTCCCAGACATTTCCTGGACTCACCGGAGCTCCGACTAGTCGAAATTGATCTTCAGCCCTTGATAGGTTTTGAGGAGCTCCAGAATGCACAACTGAGATTTATGGATTTTGATTTAGTGTTTATTTTGTTGATTTAATGCCTGGAGCTCAGTAGATGACCTCTATCTTCTCCAACTCCGGTGGAGTTGGAGAAGCTGACCCGTTAGGTTTTAGGCTCTGGAAATAGGTCAATAAGCTCAAGCAGATCTTGTTGGGGTCATATTTGATCTTTTATTGCTCTAAAATTCCCTAAATTATTCCACCGAACACCCCCGCCTTTGAGCTCAGGCGACAGTGTTTGAGAGGGCCTTTAGGAGCTTCAAAACTTAGTTTTAAGATCTGGAATGATTTTTGAGGTGAATTAAAGTCCCTCCAGGTCTTTAATTTGTTTACAGAAGCTCTAATTCTAAAAGTCAACTATGAGCTCACCGTGGTCAAACCCCAAGTTCAATTTGAGGATTAAGCATTTAATCCTGTGAATTAAAAGATTGAAATTCTTTCTAAGATGATTTAAAATGAGTTGGAGTTGCTTTAATTGAGTTTTATTAAGGATTTGGTGTGAATTAGATCACTGTCCAGTTTGGGTCATTCTTGAACCCAAACTGCTTTCAGTGTGTTTTTGGCAAGATTTGAATGCTAAATTTGCCCAAATAGAATCTTTGCAACCTGCAGAGGTTGTTTAATTCTCTTTGTAAAGTTTTCAACTCTCTGTTGAGTTGTTCAGAGCTCAAAATGGAGCTCTGAAGCTTCTAAACGAAGCTCATGGGCTTCTTCCTCTTCCTGAAGCCATATAGAACTCCCTTTCTTCACTCTTAGATGCGGAATCATCAGCTAAAGATGATTCAGACCTCATCTGGAGGTTAAACATTCTCTTGCGGGTCCTTAGCCTAGAATTACCTTCTGCAGGTGATGGTAACACCATCATGAGCCATAACTACCTCATTTTTTATCCAATTAAGTCAGTAAATGCTCCTACATAACTATCAGAGACCATAAGTCACTACATAACCATTCTGAGGGAAAGACAAGAAAATAGGGTTAAAACTGCAGTTTTACCATCATATCATGAATGCAGTACAATCACGGGTTTTCCTAGGGGATAATTGAGGGTCAAATGGTCCTAAAAGTCTAACAAGTGGGGTAGAACAAACAGAAAAGGGTTTGCATGTGTTTTGAGAATTAAATGACTTTTGAAATCCTAAAAATAGACTCGCTTAATTAACTGAGGTTTTGGTCAACATAAATTCACCTAAACCCTCTAAAATTCATAAAAACATATTATCTAAGGTTTAGAACCTTCACTTTGACCATCAGAACCCGTCTTAACCCAAAATAGTCTCAGACTGACATTTGCTCTAATTTGGGTTTTTGCATAAATTACCTAGTCAAACTTGATCAAAACCTAAATCTAACTTCACCATTGGATTCCTTAGGTCCAAATTAGGTTTGTACCAAAATTCGAGTCCAATCTGAGATCACCTTGACCAAGTTTGCATTTTGGTCCAGTCATACAATTTCTATCTCATTTAGACCCTTAACTTTTGAATTTTCTTACAAATAGCCCCCCAACTTCTTTATCTTCTTCACAAGTAGGTCTCCACACCATTTTTGGAAGGTGAAACCTTTACCGTCGAGTTTCGAGCGAGGATTTCTCACTTGATTCTTAATCAATCCCTCTCAAAATTGATACGGGGATTCCTTGGGAAGTTTCCTTCCATTTGAGCCATTCCTTGGGCTCTAAGTCCTTCCCAAAAAGCCATGCGAACCTTTCAAAGGTTCGGGTATCCTATGTTGCAACTACCTTCCAAGCTTGAAAGCTTCTTTCCAAGCTTGGAAGGGCATCCTATGGCCTATAAAAAGATCCCCAAGGCACGACCGTGCATTTCAACAAGTTTTGGCCTAAGAAACCCTCCTCTACTCCATCTCTAGGCACCTTCAGACTTAGCTCTGGCGACTCCTCTCCGCTCTCATCCTTAGGCCGTCCAACCATCAAATTGGACGGCCAACTAGCTCCCCCTCCTCCTCGCAAACCTCTCCTGCCAACGAGAGGTCGTGCCTTTACCTCAGTCGATGTCACCGCCTTGCCACACCATCCTCCTCCGGCTCTGGTCGACTAACATCGGAGCCCTCTACCTCCCTACTCTCTCGCTAAGCCCTTCTTTAGCTCCCTCTCTCTTTCTATTTCGTTTTCCTACCCTGATAGACACACACAACCGCCAACCGCAGCCGCTCACCTCCGTCTTCCCCATCTCCGGCAGCATCTCCGACGAAGCCCTCCACGCACTGCACTCATCCACACACCTCGCCACAACTCCTAAAAGCTTCACCATGTCCCAAAGAGAAAAAGCCCTCTGGTTATTGAGGTTATTGGCCTCTCCTCAGTGCCACCGAACACCCCACCTTTGCATGGCCATTTCCGTCACTGTCAGGGCTCCACCCTTACTCTCACCATACGGTGCACCCACCACCGCACTCGCCACTCCACGGTAACTTGCGAGCTATCTGACACGACCGCGAGGCCCTTTTTCTTGATTTCAGGGTTCTCCATCCTCCGCCGTAGCCATCGTCATCGCCGCGTTGTTCTTCGTGTTCAAGACCATGATAGCTCCAATTCTTGGTCCCAGGCTGCGCGGAATAACCTCAAGTACCCTCCTAGGTCCTTGATTGGAAGCATGAACTCCAATAGTTGCTGCAATTGAAGGAGCCATCACCAGCTACACGCACACGAGAAGAGGCCTGAAGTTAGTCCCACATCATGGGATTTGGAAGCACCGAGGCCGCATAAATTGAATTTGCGCTTGGGGCTTATCGCCTCAGACACTTGGGGGGTGAGGTCCCCCCCTCACCCGCTCACCTGCGCCTCGCCCGTGACCTGTCCCCCACGGGCCTAGCGCAGACCTGACTTGCCTAACCCGACTCTACTCGACTGCGATCACGCCCACAGCCCTAGACCCGAGTGCGCTTTAGGTCCGAAACCCGATAACCTAGTACTGTTTGAGGCTCTGGGAGAGCATGACCTAAGGAGAGGAAGAGAGGATCGTGTGCGGGGGTAGGGGGTTTTGCTACAAAGAGTAACGACTGACACTTAGCCGTTCGAAGAACCTTCCCCCTCTGCATGAAGAAGGAGAACTGAAAAGAAAGGTAGGAAGGCAAGAAGAAGAGGAGAAGACCTAAGCCAGAAGAAGGAAAGGAGAAGGAAGGGGAGTCGCACAGGAAGAGGAAAAGAAGGAGAAGAGTAGAAGAATAGAAGAAGAAGAACAAAAGGAAGAAGAGAAGACAAGGCAAGAGAAGCAGAGCACAAAAAGAAAGAAAGAAGGAGAAGAGAGACCCTTGAGTCTCTGGGAAGCAGCATTGTAGCACTAGGCTGTTTAAGCCGTCTGATACATCTGATTACATATAATTGAGGCTTTGTTGATACTCTTGATTTAGTTGCTATTTGTGAGGAGTAATTGGTGATCCAAATCACCATTTTACTCCATTCTTTTTGCACATTGATACCTGACATTATTATTGTTGAAATCTCTTATATTTTTTATTCAAGTTGTGATCTTGAGTTTTAAATTGTCATATCACTCCCTGTGTTAGACCTCGAAATTCAAATTTGAGTAATAAATATTATTTGTTTTCAAAGCGATTTCGGCTATATTACAATGCAGTTTTTTTAAAACCTCGATTTTGCTTGCGAACATTTTGACGTTGTTGCTAGGGAGCAACACGCAATTCAGATCTCTTGATTGCAATATCAGGTTGGATTCTAACTTGTTACATCTCTTTTGATTGTGATATGTTTTAGGGACTCACTAAAGGAAGATCAGCCACGCATCAACCACTCCAGGGCAGGTAAACTCCATCTAGCTTCTTCTAAACCCCGATTCTCAAAAAGCTAAAAAAGGGAAGAAATCAATTGGAGCTACTTGCATTATATTCTTAGATTAATCATCAAGTTGCCTAATTTGATACATTCCATTTAGACAAAATCCAAATCTTGATCTATGCACCCATTTAAAGCTAAGGTATCTCGGGCTATCACATTCTTGTTTGGAGCCCTAGGTACCACATTTTGACAAACTAAATTGGACCAAATCAGAGCCAATTAAAGATTCCAGTTAAGGGTTTTAGAGAAACACTTGCTTAATCAAGAATTGATCTTTCCAAATAATGTGTGCCTAAGCCTTGATTGAATTGATCTATTCAAACAAAACCCTAAAATCAGGCTCTTAAATTCATTAGAACACTAAAAGAGGGACCTAAATTTCTCAAGAGGACAATACAAGTGAAGTTGACCTACCTTGTTGGGTGAACCAATCTTCAAATTAGGTCACTTTTTACAAAAAACATATTAAAAGTTCAAGCGAAATCATAAGCATCCTTGCTCTTAATTAAAACTGGTAGACTTAAGAGATCAAGTCCCCATTTTGGTCTACTTGGAATATCAGTGACAGGAGAGGTCGGGTAGAGGAAACCCTGTAACCCGTGGGGGCGCTCTACCGTATAGGGGTCTTTGTGGGACTCTCCTTCTCTGGCTGCCCAGGTAATTCTCAGGTGGACGGCTTTTTGACTAAGGGGTATCATCTGCCTCGAACCTCTTTGGTCATCCAAAATTTTTGGGTGTCTTGATTGGGCCCATCACATTCTCCCTCTCATCTACTCCATCGGTGCATGTTCTAGAGGAGGTCTCTAAGACCATCCTTAAGGCCTCCTTAAGCTACTCATTCCCATCGAGGCCAAGCCTCGACCTCTTTGTTTGTGTAACAACCCAGTCCAATTGATATCTCTTCTGATTCATCTGAACCTAATTCTCCTTCATCCATCATCATGGCACAACCAGCAAAAGAAAATAATCTTGACAATCAGCTTCAGCGCCTCAATGATTTATTCTAAGCCTTTGTGAACCCACCGCAATGTCCAATGATGAGAGATCATTATAATCCCACTGCGGTGACAATCGAACCTCAAGTATAAATTCGCGCTGCAGGTCCTGACATTAAACTCAAGCCCAACATGATTCATGCCATTCCCAAATTCCATGGGCATAATTCCGAAAATCCTTTCTAGCATATCAAGCAACTCAAGCATCTGATCCAGACCTTCGGGTCAGAAGCTCAAAATCGAGATGTCCTACTCATGAAAATGTTCTCCTTCTCTCTCATGGATAAATCTACTTACTGGTACCAAACCTAAACATGTCCAATCAACACCTAGGCGGAACTTCAATCCAAGTTTTTGAGAAAGTTCTTCCCTATTGGTCGGACAAATGCTTTACAGCACTAGATCACACATTTCACACAGCAAGCAGGAGAACCGCTTCACAGGGCATGGGATCATTTTTTGGATCTCATGCGAAAGTACCCCCACCACGAAGTTCCTAAATGGGAACAAGTCCAGTCTTTTTACCAGGGACTCCATGAGGATATTCGATTATTCGTCAATGCGACCTGCAGAGGAAATATCATGGGTCAACACGAAGACACTGTGTGGGAGATTCTCAAGAATGTGTGAGAACTCCATCAGTAATGAATCCATGGGCATGTTTGACCGAACAAATGCTCATGCATTAACGAATCTAAAGGGTGAACATGAGACGCAAGGCCTGTCCTCTTCCGTCGACTTGGAACTGATGACCAATCATCTGGACAAGGTCTCTATTATTGAGAAGAAGGTGGATGAGCTAACTCGACACTTGCAGCGAGCCACCTCTACGCAAAACCTATTCGTGCAACTACCCTCTGGCAGGGACGTTGTGGACAACATCTATCACCGACCTTCTAAGGGGATGGACCCGTATCCACCCTCATCTGATACTGGTTTCAGAGGAAACTCTAAACCCACCTACTCTAGTTGGGGGAACTTTGAACCCTCGTATTCTGACTTTTCCGAGGTTCCTTAGACCTGCGAGGACCTCAACGCCATTCAAAATGATTCATTCTCAAACACCTACAACCCTAGATGACGTAATCATCCTAATTTCACGTGGTCAGGAAATAACCAAAACCAAAGACCTCAATATCAGCCCCGACCACAAGCTCCTCGTCCATATCAGCTGCCTCAGCCTCGACCTAACCCAATTTATCAATCTGGGCCAACTCATACAGATTAAATGACTCTTATCCTTCAGACTCTAGCTGACATTCAAAAGATGAATGCAGCTATGCAAAAACAGCATAGAGACGAGATCACAGAGGTTCACAATCAACTTGCCCAGATGGCAAATCCTCGCCAACCTGGTGCACTTCCTTCACAACCTCTGTCTAATCTGAATAACTTGCCGAACCAAAGGTGCATTATGAACCCAAATTAGGAACAAGCTCACTTTATTTATCAGGCCCCTTCTACTCCATCACCCGACGGGATGGAGGCTTTGACATCATATGCAGGTTACCAGCAGCAAGCACCTGTTTTACCCACACTAAACTAGAACCAGGCGGGATTGAATTCTGTTACCACCCGTAGTGGCAAAACAACATAGGACCCACCTTATCCAAGCCACTCCTAGCCTGGTAATACAAACCCTAACCCTAGGATAGTCATCCAGGATACCTCTATTCCAGATCAAGAACCTAGACCCATTCTAGAGGAACCATCTAAGGTTCCATTTCCCGAGGCCTTGACCAAGGGAAAAAGGATAACCAAAGCCGTGGCACCTGGGAGGACTTGGTTAAGCTCTTTGAGTAGGTCCATATAAACATCCCCTTGATGGATTGATACTCCACGTACCGGCTTACGCATGATTTCTGAAAGACGTGTGTACACCTAAGCATAAGCTGCGGACCAAAGACGAGAATTCGATCGTACTGTCGGAGCAAGTCAACTCCGTCATTTTAAGCAACTCTCGCCTAAGGCAAAAGACCCAGGCACCCCTCTAATCTCCTGTGCAATCGGTGATATACAATCTGACTGAGCTTTATTGGACTTAGGAGCCTCCATAAATTTGATACCTACATCCCTACTAGACTACTTCGAGGAATCCGAGCTTAAACCGACAGAAATGACTTTACAACTAGCCGACCGATCAATTAAGTCACCAAAAGGAATTCTCGAGGATGTCATAGTTAGGGTACATGATATCTATTTTCCAGTCGATTTTATTGTCTTAGACATGGATGCTCCTGAGAACGTGAAGAATACACCGAACATACTAGCGAGACCCTTTCTGGCCACTGTTAGGGCCAATATTAATTGTGAGGAGGGCTAAATTTAATTAAAATTTAGGAGCAAGACACTAAAGATCAACATCTTTAAGGCCCAACAAGGAATTAATTGCGGAGTCATAGAACAGATTTGCGATATCAAAGCTGTGGTTGACAACTTTATCGAGGAAAACCCGACTATTTCTGATCAACCACAAGAGGATCAAAACCCGCAATTAGAGGAGTCCGAACTCAACCCAGACACACCCATAGCTCCCTCCTTTGCTCCTGACATTTGGTAGAACTCGAATAGGTTCTGTTAATATAGTGATATTATCATTGAAATTAGTATAGTGGAATAACCTAAAATCGAGTTTAACCAGCTTCACAAAATTTTTAACTTGACCTACTTGATTTTATCTTGGTCACTTTTAGGCCCAGGGTCGATCTCAGGGAGGCGGGAATTTTAAGGTCAAGGAAATTTCTACGCCTTTCCTAAAACGTATCTCTTCCTTGCGTTTATTATGGTTTTGGATTTTTTTTCTATTTTTAAGTTTTTTTTTTTGTTGATAATGTTGTCCTTGAGGTACACCCTCAAAATCAAGTCCTTGGCCTTGAGCCAAATGGTTCTTGGCTTATAGCCAACTTGGGGTTCCCAAAAATTGGTCTTGTTATCCGCAAGACAAGAATTACCTTTTATCTTTTACTCTTTTTTTATCTTTTTAATAGCAAGAAATAAAGATAACTGAAAATAAGAGAGGTTGCTAGAAAAGAAAGAAATGCATAGCTTAATATATGTATATACATATAATAGATACAATATATATATATGTATATAGTTATATATTATATATATAGGGGTGGAGGTGGAAGTGGAAATGGAGTGTAGCATAGTGTCAAGTTGGTCCACGTCTAGTTAGATGCAACCAACAAGACGGAGTGTCACGTGGAGTGTGGGGCAGATGTGTGGGTGTGTGTGTGAAAGCACTTGCTTTGCGCGGAAATCAGGAAATATCAGCAATTGGTGCAGATATTCCCGTGATATAATGCATGATGGAGTGACTAGTAGGTAGGTGAGGGTGGGCGCAGCGTAGCGCACTGCGTAGCCAGCATGCAGCGCTGCATGCAGGTGCAAGCGCGAGTGCGGGTGCAGACGCTGGAGACCGGCTGGAGCGAGTGACATGGAAGAGAGAGAGTGCCAAAGCCACCGGCTAAGTGAGAAGCGAGCCGGTGGCTATAGTGTCACGCAGACTGTGCGCTACAGTGCGCTACAGTGCATGCGCAGTCTACCGACCGGTAGCGGCTGGTTTTGCGTGCTAGGCGTGCTGGGAAGCGCCTGCGTGTGGGGGACGAGAGTGCGCAGGGCCTGCAGGCGTACGTGCGGTGGCCTGCAGCTGCTGTAGGCTGACTTGTGTGTTGCTGGAGCTTCTGAGCTTGAAGCTCTGGCAATGGTGGA
The DNA here is from genome assembly GCA_037157565.1 of Thalassia testudinum. Classification (NCBI taxonomy): domain Eukaryota; kingdom Viridiplantae; phylum Streptophyta; class Magnoliopsida; order Alismatales; family Hydrocharitaceae; genus Thalassia; species Thalassia testudinum. The sequence goes on along the minus strand of JAZHRO010000026.1, from coordinate 16,524,926 downwards.
GAAGGTGATCAGCAGTGAAAATGAAAGGTGAACCCACCACGCCCACCTACTCACACAAGAGCTGGGCGGTGGTGGAACTCACAGTGGTGGTTGTGGGACCACTGTGGGTTTTATCCTGCCCACAGTGTGTCTCTTCTCAGCGAGAAGAGCTACTGTGTATGGAGAGGGAAAGGGGAGGAGGTTGGCCTGACGGTGGATGAAAGTGTTTGTAGGTGTGGGTAAGGGCATCCCTGCCCGAGGGAGAGGGCCAGGGGTTTTAAAGAGGAAGAGGGATGCCATCACCATGCTGCTGGCAGCACACCTCCTACCATGCTGTTGGTAGGAGGTGTGGCGTGAAGAGGCGCACTTGCTCCCTGTCTTGCAACCGCGCGAGAATTTTCAAAGTAAATAAAAAATGAGAAAATGGTGAAATTGCAATGCCGCCCTTAATGAAGATGTTAATTGATGGTAGTGGAATGGATGTCCAATTATTCACACTCTCCTCCCCTCTCTTATAAATGCATGCAGTTATCTTTTTACAAATGCAATTATAGCTACATAAGATGCAATGGCGGTGCTAGGGAATAACATAAGATGGCATTTTTACTGGTGTATTTTTGGTGTGCAAACAACATTCACCCTAAATCACCTGCTGCTGTTGACAACCCAGTTATGGAATTAAAGCCTCTTCTCGATCATCTCAAATACGTCTTTTTGGGTTCCAATCAGACGTTTCCTGTGATTATCAACTCCCGACTCACACCTGATCAGGAAACACGCCTAATTTATGTTCTCCAGTAGCATTGAAGAGCCATTGGGTGGATGCTCGATGATCTGACTGGTATCAGCCCTTCATACTGCACACATCACATCTACACTGAAGAGTGCTCACAACCATCTCGTGAAATGCAAAGATGCCTAAATCCAAATCTGCAAGATGTTGTGAAAAAGGAGATCATCAAGTGGTTAGATGCAGGGATCATCTACCCGATCTCCGACAGTCAGTGGGTGAGCCCAATCCAAGTTGTGCCTAAGAGGGCAGGGCTCACCGTCATCACGACTGAAACCGGAGAAACCATATCGATCCGTATAACAAACTCGTGGAGAGTCTGCATTGATTACAGAAGACTCAATTTCTCCAAGAAGAAGGATCATTTCCCACTGAAATCAATTCTTCTGCTCTTTGGATGGGTATTCCAGTTACAATCAAGTCGCAATCCATCCCGAGGACCAAGGGAAGACCACCTTCACTTGCTCCTTCAGAACATACGCATTTTGAAGGATGCCATTCGGCCTTTGCAATGCACCCGCTACTTTTCAGCGGTGCATGCTTGTCATATTCTCAGATATGATAGGTGAATACCTTGAAGTCTTCATGGACAACTTCTCGGTGTTTGGTGAATCATTTGATGATTGCCTCCTGCACTTGGTCCAAATCCTCAGGCGGTGCATTGATGAGAACTTGGTTCTTTCTTGGGAAAAGAGCCACTTCATGGTACCTGAGGGAATTGTCCTGGGACATTTCATCTCTGAAAAAGGCATCCAGGTTGATTGAGCAAAGGTGAATCTGATTTCCAAACTCCCTGTGCCTAGCTTGGTCAAAGACATCCGATCCTTCCTGGGGCACATCGATTTTTACTGTCGATTCATTCTCGATTTCTCGAAAATTGCGTGTCCCCTGACTAATCTTCTATCTAAAGATGTCCCCTTTGAAATCTCCAAGGAGTGCACTCAGGCGTTTGAGATCCTACGTGATCGAGTGACCCAAGCACATATCCTACAATCCCCTGATTGGTCTCAACCCTTTGAGATCATGTGCGATGCATCTGATTATGCTATAGGGCGATACTTGGGCAGAAAATAGATGGGAAATCCGTGGTCATCTACTACGCTAGCAAGACACTTAACAAGGCTCAACGTAACTATATAGTTATTGAGAAAGAGCTGCTAGCCGTAGTATTTGCCCTGGAAAAATTTAGATCATATCTTTTGGGTTCTCGTGTTATCATATACTCAGATCACATTGCAATGAGGCACCTCCTTGCGAAGAAGGACATGAAACCTCGACTAATCCACTGGATCTTGCTGTTGCAAGAATTTGATCTTGAGATTCACGATAAAGAGGGAAAACACAACGTGGTAGCTGACCACTTGTCCCATCTTCCTTCTTCCGTCATCGACCAGTTTGGTCCAATCACCGAGCATTTTCCGGATGAGTAGCTACTAGCCCTTGGTTTACTGATATTGTAAACTACTTTGTTATGGGGAAAGTTCCGCTAGATTGGCCGACTTCCAAGTAGGACAAATTGACTACTGAGGCCAAGTACTATATTTAGGAGGAACCATACATTTTCCACATCGGCAATGGTTAGGTGATCCGAAGATGCATTCCTGACAACGAGGCCAATGACGTAATGTCATTCTGTCACGACCAGGCCTACGGTGGCCATTTCTCTGGGCATAAAACCACAGCGAAAATTCTCCAGTGTGGGTTCTTTTGGCCCTCTTTGTTCAAAGACGCATAGACGTATTGTAGGGCATGAGCTCGTTGTCAAACCCTCGACAACATGGGCCCGTAGGATATGATGCCCTTAAACCTGATTATTATGTGCGAAATCTTTGACATATGAGGAATTGATTTCATGAGACCCTTTCCCGGATCTAGCGGCTTCGAATACATTCTACTCGTTGTTGATTATGTCTCTAAATGGGTCGAAGCCATCCCCACGAGAACGAGTGATCATAAAGTTGTCCTCCGATTTATCTAGGAGAACATTGTTACTAGATTTGGGGTTCCTAAGGCCATCATCAGCGATGGCAGGTCTCATTTTACCAATGTGCACTTCCAGTCCCTGATGAAAAAGTATGGGGTGTTACATCGTATCTCGACTCCTTACCACCCCCAGACTAATGGACTGGTAGAACTGTCGAATCGAGAGATCAAGAAGATTCTTCAAGTCACTATTCGGCCTGATAGAAAAGATTGGTCTACTCATCTTCCAGAAGCCTTGTGGGCCTATAGAACCGCCCACAAGACCCAATTAGGCATGTCTCCCATCAGATTAGTGTACAGTAAGGCATATCACCTTCCTATCGAGATGGAGCACAAGGCTTATTGGGCAGTACGGAAATGCAATTTAGATCTAGTGAAGGTTGGAATACGCCGTCGATTGCAATTGAGCGAGATCAAGGAATTATGCAATGATGCGTATGAAAACTCACGTATCTTCAAAGAGCGAGTTAAAGCCCTCCATGACAGGCACATTGTGCGAAAATCTTTCCACCCTGATCAGAAAGTTCTACTCTTTGATTTCAAACTCAAACTCTTCCTAGAAAAACTCAGATCGAAATGGATTGGACCATTCTTGATGAGACGAATATTTGGAAATGGAGCTATTGAAATCAGCCAACCTAGCCTTGATTCAAAATCCTTTGTTGTGAACGGTCAGTGACTCAAGCTGTTCATTAAACTCACCGATACGAACAAGGCTGAGGTATCTTTTGATCTCCATTCTCTCTGAGCTTATTATGCTCAACTGATGGTGTTAAACTCAGCGCTTAACAGGAGGCAACCCGTCATCTTTTTCAAAAACCTGAAACCCTTCTTGTCACATCTTATGTTGAACTCATATTGCATTTTAGGGTTCATCCATTAAAACAGCCGACTCCAGCTTTGGTACCCATATCCAAGCTTGAAATCATCTACAACAGTCATCCCAACCCATCCACCCATCTAAAACCTATTCTAATGAATGATCTAAGCTGAACTCGAACCCACCTAATTTACAATGAGGACATTGCAAATCGTAGGCATGGGAGGGTATTAAAGTGCAAAACGCTGTGAAAATTACTTCACAAGAAAGGGTTTTATCAAAAAAATCACATATTCCAAAAAATCAAAAAAATAAAAAAATGAAAAAGAACAAAAATAGGAGAAGGGAGGAAATTTTAAATTGATTGCATATCATTTTTGAAGAGAATAGGAGAGGAGATAAAAATGTCAAGAAGGAGCACAATTTGAAAAGAAAAGAGAAAAAGAGATGGTCATTAGTAAAAGATTAAGGAATTGACTCAATTCTAGACCAAATCAAAAAGAAAGAAAATGAAAGACAAAAAGTTCTAAGAGAAAAAAGAGATTAGTAGGAACGCTGATCTTAGGCCTCTTGGGCTGCAATCCTAGGCTTAAAAATTCAAGTATCCGTTAAGATCTGGATAGTCCTCAAGAGGTTGGGGAAAATGCGAAGCTTAAGTATTGGATCTAAGTCTTAGGGATTATTCGACCTCGTTAACTGACCTCTGATTTGCGGGACTCCGTAACCTAAGCACCCCAAACCACACACAGTCTGGTTCAGTGCGCTTAAGTATCAAAATCACGCAAATGCGTTAAATCTGTTCTGAAAAAGTTACCTAGATTAGGAGCAGCTGATCAACACAAGTTGATTTGGACGAGTTCTCAGAGCGGAGAGGTGGGAAATTCCCCTCGAAGATGTGCAATAACATATCGTCTCCTCGGTGCTTGTCTCCTAGGATATCTAAATATTCTACCAGGGGCATGTAAGCACCTTGTGCTGGTTCAGATGCCATGGGTGACATTATCACGAAATGTCGATTGCCAGGGTCTGGATTTAGCTACAGAACACCATGGGCAGGATTATCTCGAAATCTCGAAAGTCAGGATTCTGGGGGTTGCCATGGGCAGTGCTATCTCGAAGCATCGATTGCTAGGGACCCTGCGAGGATTGATGGTGGGAACTAGGAATCTGATACAGATCGTGTTGTAAAGCTAATCCGAGGCTAGAAATAAAAAGAAAAAAGAGAGAAAACTCTCCAAAAACAAAGAAAAATTCTTCTATCTCTCTCTTACAAAAACGCACTGCAAACTGAACCTGGGCTAAAACATGTTACAAGCACGGGTGCTTTAATCGCGGAGTTTAACGAACCTTAGGTTAGTTCCTGTGGGATTTAGAAACCTTTGTAATAGACTAAGGCTAGAGCGGGTCAGGTTCAGATCTTGGTTGGTACTTGAGTACCTTTAGGCCTACTATCAGCATTCTAACCTAATCTACAAAAAAGCACACATCAGAGTTTTTGAGCATAGAAAAGCATATGGTCTAGAATTAAAGTTAATTCCATGAGATTTTACTAAGGGACTAGCAAAAGCTAGGCATGGGGGTATGATGGAAACACCATCATGAGTTATAACTAGCTCATTTTTTATCCAATTAAGTCAGTAAAGGCTCCTACATAATTGCCAGAGAGCCATAGGTCACTGCATAACCATTCTGAGGGAAAGATAAGAAAACAGGGTTAAAACTGCAGTTTCACCATCATATCATGAATGTAGTACAATCACGGGTTTTCCCACGGGGTAACTGAGCGTCAAATGGTCCTAAAAGTCTAACAAGTGGGGTAGAACAAACAGAAAAGGGTTTGCACGTGTTTTGAGAATTAAATGACTTTTGAAACCCTACAAACAGACTCGCTTATTTAACTAAGGTTCTGGTCAAGATAAAATTCACCTAAACCCACTAAAATTCATAGAAAAATATTCTCTAGGGTTTGGAACCATCACTTTGACCATCAGAACCTATCTTAACCTAAAATAGAGTCTTAGACAGACATTTGCTCTAATTTAGATTTTTGCATAAATTACCTAATCAAATTTGGTCAAAACCTAAATCTAACTTCACCATTGGATTCCTTGAGTCCAAATTAGGTTTATACCAAAATTTGGGCCCAATCTGAGATCACATTGACCAAGTTTGCATTTTGGTCCAGTCATACTCTTTCTATCTCATTCAGACCCTTAACTTTTGAATTTTTTTACAAATAGCCCCCCAACTTCTTTATCTTATTTACAAGTAGGTCCCCACACCATTTTTGGAAGGTGAAACCTTTACGGTCGAGTTTCGAGCGAGGATTTCTTGCTCGATTCTTAATCAATCCCTCTTAAAATTGATACGGGGATTCCTTGGGAAGTTTCCTTCCATTTGAGCCATTCCTTGGGCTCTAAGTCCTTCCCAAAAAGCCATGCAAACCTTTCAAAGGTTTGGGTATCCTATGTCGCAACTACCTTCCAAGCTTGAAAGCTTCTTTACAAGCTTGGAAGGGCTTCCTATGGCCTATAAAAGGATCCCCAGGGCACGACCGTGCATTTCAGCAAGTTTTGGCCTAAGAAACCCTCCTCTACTCCATCTCCGGCCACCATCAAACTTAGCTCCAACGACTCCTCTCTGCTCTCATCCTCAGGCCGTCCAACCATCAAATTGGACGGCTGACTAGCTCCCCCTCCTCCTCGCGAACCTCTCCTGCCAACAAGAGGTCATGCCTCTACCTCAGTCGATGTTGTCGCCTCGCTGCACCATCCTCCTTCTCCAGCTCCGGTCGACCAACACCGGAGCCCTCCACCTCCATACTCTCTCTTTAAGCCCTTCTTTAGCTCCCTCTCTCTTTCTATTTCATTTTCCTACCCTCACAGACACACAGCCGCCAACCGTCGCCGCTCACCTTCGTCTTCCCCATCTCCAACAGCATCTCTGGTGAGGTCCTCCACGCACTACACTCATCCACACACATCGCCACAACTCTCAAAAGCTTCGCCGTGTCCCAGAGGGCAAAGCCCTTTGATTATTGAGTCTATTAGCCTCTCCTCAGTCCCACCGAACACCCCACCTTCTATTACGACCCGGTTCCTGAATCCCTACAAGACACGAGATCGGACCGACTCGACTGATTCCAAGACCTAGTCGTCCAACGAGAAAGTAACCAAAAAGTAATAAAATAAACCACATTCACCATGCAAGCAACTAATAGTAACAAAAGTACAGCAGTAAAGAAATAACTACTATAGTACACACCATCACAATAGTAGGAAAGTAAACGAGTACATGAATATAATGTTCACAATGAAAGAGTACAGAAGTGTAATAAACTACTCACTACAACAAGAAATGGAGTACAACAGAAAGCTACAACTACTAGGCTCTACTGGGCCCAGCACCCTCTGCAGCCGTAGGCTCTGGCTGCTTAACACCCGGACTTGAAAAGGGTTATGAGTACAAGAAATCAGCGAATGCTAAGTAGAGTGGCAACCAACTAATTAAAACAGTAAAGGTGGACAGGTAGCTGTTGTTTTTCAATTTCTTTCTTTCTTTAACTAATTATTCTTTCTTCCACCACTTGATTTACTTATCAGGTCTCTTTCTTGATCTCGAATGTTCCTCATGGGAACGATCTTGATTGCAGCCTTTTCCGAAGAGTAGAAGTCTCACGTCGTGCTATCCTGGCCGGGAGAGTCCCCCGTGGTGGTCCTACACCCAATCAACCACCCCAAGGTCATGGACAAACGTAATGGTGACTACGGCACGCGCGATAAGCGCAAGGGTAGCTACCCCGCACTGGCACACGGTCAGTCGTTTCCGTTAGCGGGTGCACCCAAAGCATAGCACGGAACCAGTATAGGGAATAGCCCTCTCAGTAATAGGGGTCTAGCCCCTAAGAATCAAACAGGGGTCTCACCCCTCCACAGTCCGCGCACCCTCGCCTGACTACCCTGGTTTGCCTAGTAAGCCTAACAAGTCGGTGTAAGGCGGCTAGCTGAACCCCAGGCCCCATGGGGTGGCTAGCTCTCTCCCTACACTGGTAGCTCTCCCCGGTACTGTGTACGCGAGGGCCAAAAAGTCAGTACAAAGTGGCCAATCCAAACCCCAGGTCCCAACCCTAAGGCGGCTAGCTCCGCTCTGCACTAAACAGGCGGGACAGTCGTTATCCTTGGTACTCCATCCTCAAGGACCAACTCACTTTCCCATTCACATTTCCAGTTCCATTCCATTTATTTCCAGGAGCTCTACTCCTAATTCCCCATAGGGTTGATGCTCATGTTTCTCAGGCCAAGCCATACCAGGTTTCATCATTTCTATTTCCATGTAACATGTAACTTTATTGTTCACATTCCAAGTTCATTCGCAGGTAGCTCGTGTTTCCAACATTCAATCTTCCATTTCCAGTTTATATACATGCATCTCATATTATGACATTTCACGTAAACAACAGGAATTTACATGCAACAGTTTGCTAACACAAGTACTTTTCATTTCACAGGCAATTGTTATTATTCTATCTACTCATCTAAGACTACAATCCATACATTCCATACAAATATTCCAGTGTTTCTAGCCCTAGGATTCATGCCATACCCTAGGATCTAACAGTCATTCCACATATGCATTTAGGTTTGTAATTAAACTAGGGGAAGCCACTCTAACAGTAAACCCAGGAGTAGTGGGGGCTTGATCGGCAGGTCCACGTGCCTCAGCAAACTCCAAACCCGCAACAGAACGAGGTCCTATCACAAGGATCATTTACAAGAGACCACTCAGAACAGGATAAAAAGTATTCCAACAAGTAGAGGAATTTATATGCGAAATAATTGTATCTTAATTGCGGAAATCGGACCTCAAACGGACCCTAAATGGGTTAAAAACAGTAATTTTGATTCACATCAGACGTCTGGAACACCTTCCAGACATCTTAAAAGAGTCCAGAACCATACCTCAACTCCTGCGCCACTTCTCAGACGTCCAGGAACTCCACTGGATCGCCTGGACCCAGTTCCAGACGTCCGACCACCTCTCCGGACGTCTGGAAACGCTTCCCATCGTCTGGTGCCTCGCCTAGACGTCTGAATTGCGTGGGAGGGCGTGTCCCGTGTCTTCCCGAAGTGAATCCTGCACACATCAACGAAAATCTCCTCAATATGGCACGAAACAGTGCCTCGGTGGAACGGCCTGCATGGCCGTTCCGCAAAGAAGGTGTATGTCGCGAAGCTTACCTCTCAGTCGTTTGGAACCTCCTCCAGACGTCGTCTACGTTGTCTGGACGTCGATCCAGACATCTGATTCTGGGAAAATCCCAAAATCAGAACCTGCCTTCGCCTTCTCGCGCCACGCGTGGCTGCATCGCGCCCGCTTGCCAGCTGCTTCGACTGCAGCAATGTCGGGGAGGACCTCCCTGACTCACCTCTCCACCTTGCGCATGCGCCGACCTGCCGTGGGCTCTCCGGCGAGCTCCCACACGAGCTCGTGCGCTTGCTCTCCTCTCTTCCCCTCTCTGCTCCTCCTCTCCTCCCATCCCGCTCACGCCCGCTGCCCGCTACTCGCCGCTCATTGCTCTCGCTAGAGGATGGAGAAGGGTGGCTGGAGGTGGGGTGAATGTTACGAACGTGCGGCTTCAGACGTCTGGGAGGTAGCCCAGACGTCGGACCAGACATCTGGAACCCCTTCCAGATGTCTGGGATTCGGTTTCGGCAGCACGCGCAGTTGCGTCTGCGCGCCTGCGCGCGTAGACCTGCAGATGCGCTCCCTTTTCCCTCTCCTCCGCAGGCACTGCCCCCTCTGTCTCGCTCTCTCTCTCTCCCCGCGCGGCTTTAAAAAGCCACGCCCACTCCCTCACACTCATCACCCCCGCTCCCTTCCTCTTCTCCTTTCAGCCGGTGCGCGAGTGCGAGCGTGAGCGAGCGGCGACGGCGACGGCCGCGGTGGGTGCGGGAGGAGGTGCTGCGTGAGGGAGGAGGCGTCGGCCGTGAGGGCTCGAGCCTGCCGGGGCAGCGAGAGCCGGCCGGCGGGGGCACAACGGGCGTGGAGTGACGCGGGAGGCTTGCTGCAGCTCGAGTAGTAGGCGGACGAGGCGCGGCGCGACCGTGCGTCTCGGGTGGAGGGCGAGTCGCGCTCTGATTCTGGAAGTTTTTCCAGAATCAGACGTCTGGGATTCCAACCAGACGGCGGGGAAGACATCTAGAGTACTGTCCAGACGTCTGGTAAGTAAGTTATTTTTCGTACCTTCTTCCTTTCCTTCGACCGTCCGTACTAAGCACGAGGATGTGTACGCGCAGGTCCTGAGATTCGTATCCAACGCGAATCAGACGTCTGCCAGTGGTGCCAGACGACTGGAGGGACTTCCAGACGTCCGGGGTGACCATCGGACGTCTGGGAACTAAGCCAGACGCCCCCGCAGGCTTCTGGACGTCTGAGAGACCATGCAGGACAAGGTACCATCTGATCCCCAATTTTAAGACGTCTGGAAGAAGTTCCAGACGTCTGATTTTGTACTGTTTCGTCGTTTTCGACCCATTTAGGGCCCGTTCGGAGTCCGTTTTCCACGTTTCGAGTTGCGTGCTTTTCGGAATTAAATTCTCTACCCGTCTACAGAAGTTGTATACTGTTTTGAGAAACTCCTTGTGTTTGATCCTTGTGATAGGACCCCGTTCCGTTGCAGTCTCGGGGGTTGCGGAGGTGCGCGGGATTCCCGACCACGCCCCCAGTACGCCTGTTGTAACCGGTAGAGTGGCTTTTAAGTTTTTAAGTATAATCTGTTAAATTATGGAACCATAAATAGAACCTAGGACATTGCATGAATCCTAGGAATGAGAAACTAGAATGAATGGTAGATCCTAGGGTGTTGCATGAATCCTAGGGCTGGAAAACTAAATTTTATGATAGATCCTAGGGTATGGCATGAATCCTAAGATGGGAAGAACTAGTAGAATATATGAGTACTGCAGTCTTGGAAAATGTGGAAAGGAAATAATAGCTACCTGTAAATTGGTTTAACAGCTGCCTGTTGTGAATAAATGAGCATGTCTGAGAATATGGGATGTATGAACGTGAAACTGGAAAGGTGAAACCTGAATGTACTGAGTTAAAAGAACTGGAACCCTACGGGGAATTAGGAGTAGAACTCCTGCAAGGTGAATGGAATAGAATTGGGGAAGTGAGCTGGCCCTTGAGTACGGAGTACCAAGGAGAGCGATTGTCCCCCTGTTTAGTGCAGAGTGGAGCCAGCCGCCCCAGGGACCCGGGGTTAGGTCTGGCCACTTGCTGGCCCTCATGTACGTAATACCGAGGAGAGCTACTAGTGTAGGGAGGTACTAGCTACCCCACGGGCCCCAGGGTTCTGCTAGCCTCCTATACCGACTTGTTAAGCCCATTGGGAAAACTAGGGTAGTCAGGCCAGGGTGCGCGGACTGTGGAGGGGCAAGGCCCCTGTTTGGTTACTGTGGAGGGATTCGACCCCTGTTACTTAGAGGGCTCTGCCCTGTGCTGGTTCCGTGCTGTGCTTTGGGCGCACCCGTTAACGGAAACGACTGACTGCGTGCCAGTGCAGGTTAGCTACCTGTGCGTTTATCGAGCGTGCCGTAGTCACCGTTACGCCTGTCCGTGACCTTGGGGTGGCTGACTGAGAGTAGGATCAACACGGGGGACTCTCCCGGCCAGGAGAGCACCACGTGCTACTTCTACTTTTTGGAAAAGACTTCAATCAAGATCATTCCCACGAGGAACATTCGAGATCAAGTGAAGGATCTGAGAAATAGATAAATTTTGAAACAATAGAAAGACGTAAATAAAGGGAGAAAGAAAATTAAAACAGCTACTGCACACTTTATTGTTTCTTTAGTTTAGCTGCCACTCTACTCAGCGTTTTTCTGACGTGTTACACTCGTTACCTTTCAGGACCAGGTGTTGAGCAGCCAGGGTCGGCAGCTGCAGAGGACGCTGGGCCGAGTAGGGTGCAGTAGAGTTACCACTATTCTCTTGTACCTCTTTTTGGTTCCACTGTAGTGAGTAGTTCTTGTTACCGCTATGCTTTTCTTTACCTGCAGTTTCATATTATGTTATGAATGTTGTTCTACTGTTGTGGTGGTATATATTGTAGTGGTTTCTTTCCTTACTGCTGTATTTTCTTACTGTTAGTTATATTCATGCTAAATGTGGTTTATTTTACTGCTCTTTTGGTTACTTCCTCGTTGGACGACCAGGTCTTGGAATTAGTCGAGTCGATCCGGTTCTCGTGTCTCGTAGGGACTCGGGAATCGGGTCGTTACAGTGAACGAGGGAGAGGAGTGGGGTTTAAATAAGGTGTGGGGTTAGGGTTTGCATCGGCGAGAGGAGAGAGAAGGAGAAGAAAACAAGGGTCTCGTACTGGCTGCGCGCAGCACGCGCGCAGACGCGAGGACGTACATGAAAAATTTGATTTCCAGACATCTGGAAAGGCGTCCAGACGTCTGACCCAAGTTCCAGACGTCTTAAAGGACTCTTACAGCATGGGTCTTAACAACATAACAAACTCAAAGGAAGTTTCATCCCTGAAACTTGAGCTAGCTAGGGTGCGGAAAAAGAACAACATACGCATAACAAACTCAAAGAGGATTGAAGCCAGTCCGAAAAGACGTACCCTCAAAGAGCTTCGGGTACCGCTCTCGCATCGCCGCCTCAGGCTCCCAGGTAGCCTCCTCGTACCTCTGGCTCCTCCACAAGACCTTCACTAGGGGTACCTACTTCCGTCTCAAACTTCGAATAGCTCTGTCTAGTACTGCACTAGTCGCTCGGGGTCGGTCAGGTCGTCACCCACCTCGACGCTCTCGTGGCTCAGAACGTGACTGGGATGGGCGACGTACTTCCTAAGGTTGGACACGTGGAACACGTTGTGCACACTAGAAAGCTGGGGAGGAAGGGCAAGCCTGTAAGCAACGGGTCCAACCCGCTCCAGGACCTCAAAGGGCCCCACAAACCTCGGCGCGAGCTTCCCTTTCACCCCAAAATGTTGCAGGCCCTTCATGGGAGAAACGCGAAGGAAGACGTGATCCCCAACCTCAAACTGCACCTCTCTGTGCTTCTGATCTGCATAGCTCTTCTGTCTACTCCTGACTGTGCGGAGTCGCCTGTGAATCTGCTCAATCACCTTTTAACTCTACCGGATCAGCCTGGGGCCAACCTCCCACTTGGTCCCCACCTCAACCCAACTCAAGGGTGCAGTACACCTCCGTCCATACAGCGCCTCGTAGGGTGCCATGCCAATGCTTGAGTGATAGCTGTTATTATATGCAAACTCTGCCAGGGGCAAGTCCTCCTCCTAAGATCCCCTCCAGTCCAGTACATGGGCACGCAAAAGATCCTTAAGCGTCTGTATCGTGCGCTCCAACTGTCCGTCCGTCTGGGGGTGGTATGCTGTACTGAACCTCAACGGTGTCCCCAAAGCCTGCTGAAACTCAGCCCAAAACTGGGACGTAAAACGGGTATCCCGATCGGATACAATCTCCCACGAAACTCCGTGCAGATGTACCACGTCATGGATATACCTCTCTGCCAACTGTGCTGGTCCCAAAGTGACTCGGATTGGCAAGAAACGTGCCATCTTCGTCAATCTGTCTACAATCACCCAGACTGCGTTGTGTCCTCGCTAGGTAATGGGCAAGCCCACCACCAAGTCCATGGTGATGCTCTCCCACTTCCACTTTGGCATTGGAAGTGGCTGCAATAGCCCTGAAGGCCTCTGATGCTCGGCTTTCACCTGCTGGCACACCAAACACTGCTGCACGAATTCACCTACATCCTGCTTCCTTCCCCTCCACCAAAAGTTGCGTCTCAGATCATGATACATCTTTGTGTTCCCGGGATGTATGGTGAACTTGAAATCGTGTGCCTTAGTCAAGAGCTCTCTCAACAGCTCCTCGTCGCTGGGAACGCACAAACGTCCCCTCATGCGCAGCACCTCGTCAGTAAAGGAGAAGTCTCCAGGGTCCCCTGACAGTACCCTGTCACGCAACGACTGCAGGTACGGGTCGGCCATCTGTCTTGTGATGATGAGGTCTATCAACTCTGTCCCCGTCTGTCGTGTCACAGTCACTACCCTACAGTGCCCCAGTAACTCTAGGGGTCGCCAACTGCCCATCTCCTCCATTAGTCTCCAGCTCTGTGCCTGTAAACTGGCCAAGTGGGCGGGCGCCTTCCGACTCAAGGCGTCAGCTACGATGTTGGCCTTCCCTGGATGGTAGGAAATGCTGTAGTCATAGTCCTTCAGGACCTCTAACCAACGTCTCTGTCTCATGTTGAGCTCCTTCTGATCAAACAAGTATCTGAGGCAATTATGATTTGTGAAAATCTCAAAAGTCTCACCGTACAGGTAGTGCCTCCAAGTCTTCAGCGCGAAGACGACAGATGCCAGTTCCAGGTCATGGGTAGGATAGCTATGCTCATGGGGCTTCAGCTGCCACGAAGCGTAAGCGACAACGTGACCCCGCTGCATGAGCACACCCCCTAACCCCTGCAAAGAGGTGTCCGTGTACACAACGAAACTGCCACTGCTGTCTGGGATGGTAAGCACGGGAGTCGAAATTAGCCTCTCCTTCAGCTCCTGAAAACACGCCTCATAAGCGTCTGTCCAAGAAAAGGGCACGTCCTTCCTGGTCAGCTGTGTCATAGGACGTGTGATCTGCGAGAAACCCCTGATAAACCACCTGTAGTAGCCTGCCAGTCCCAAGAAACTGCGGATCTTTGTCACTATACGCGGTCTCTCCTACGTGAGCACTGCCTCAACCTTGGCTGGGTCCACAGCCAAGCCATCCCCTGAAATCACATGACCTAAGAAGGTCACCTCCCTCAACCAGAACTCGCACTTGCTGTACTTGGCGTATAGCCTATGCTGTCTCAATGTATCCAAAACCATCCGCAAGTGTTGTCCATGCTACGTCTAATCTCGAGAGTAGATGGGCACATCATCAATAAAGACCACCATGAATTGATCTAGATACGGTTTGAACACCCGGTTCATCAAGTCCATGAAAGCAGCGGGGGCGTTGGTCAGCCCAAACGGCATGACCAAAAACTCGTAGTGTCCGTACCGGGTGCGGAAAGCTGTCTTGGAGACGTCAGTCTCCTGGATCCTCAACTGGTGGTAGCCAGACCTCAAGTCTATCTTTGAGAATACCGTGGCACCTCACAACTGGTCAAACAAGTCGTCAATCCTCTGCAGCGGATACCTATTCTTGATGGTGACCTTATTTAGCTGTTTGTAGTCCATACAAAGGTGTAGGGTACCATCCTTCTTCTTCACAAATAATACCAAGGCTCCCCACGGAGACACACTGGGCCTCACAAAGCCCTTCTCCAGAAGGCCCTGCAACTGGGACTTGAGCTCTCGCAGCTCAAGTGGTGTCATCCTGTAAGGTGCTGTAGAAATGGGGCTGGTCCTCGGTACCAATGAGATCTCGAACTCGATCTCACGCTCAGGCAGTAGTCCCAGCAGCTCCTCTAGGAACACGTCGGGGTACTCTCTGACCACCGGGACACTCAGAAAATCTGTCACGGGGCTGGGCTCTGTTACTACACAAGCCAGAAAGCCCTCACACCCCTGGCCCAAAAGTCTCGCCGCCCGAAGTGCAGAAATGCACCTGAAACCTCCGTCCACTGACTGTCCGTGAAACTTAAAAGAAGGAAACTCTGGTATGGAGAAGATCTTCCTCTCAAAATAGTCCACCAAAGTGTGGTAAGCGGACAGCCAGTCCATCCCCAGAATCACTCCAAAGTCCTCCATCGGTATCATAATCAAATCAGCGGGGAGGCTGTGTCCCCCAACATTGACCTCACAGCCTGTGTAAACCTCCTCAGCTACAAACAGCTGACCACCTAGATCTCTGATCACAAATGGATCCTCTAACAACACACAGACCTGCCCCAAACTGACAGCAAAACTAGCAGCGACAAACTAGTGCATGGCGTCAAAATAAAAAAGTGTGTAAACTAGTCTGCTGGAAACGGTAACCATACCTACAACCACTGAACCTGAAGCTCCGGCGTCTCTGTGTGTCAGGGCGTTGATACGCCCTCAGCTCTAGGTGCGAACGAAGCAGCCACACTCTACGTCAGATGAGTAACCGCTGGTCGATACCCTCCCCGCGACTACTGACCTCCCCCACATGCTTGGGAACCACGGCCTCCTGCTCGTCCTCCAGTGCTTGGCGCGGGGAGCATTTGCTGACCTCCAGCTCTAGACGGGCAGTCCCGCCTGATGTGGCCCGGCTGGCCACACTGGTAGCAAAGGGGAACTCAACTCCAGCCCTCAGTAGGTCCCTGCTGATGGCTGGGTAGGGGTCTGGTGCTGGCAGCTGGCCCCTGTCGGGGGCCCCCAAAGGCCACTGACGGCCTCGCAAAGCGTGACGACTCTCCTGCAGGTGCCGCGTGCCTCCTCTCTCATCGGCCTTGTGAGTAGTCTAGCTGGTAGGGCCTCTTCCGTCCGCTGTCAGTGTCTCCTCATATGTCATGGCTGCCTCCACCACTCTAGAAAACGTAGGCAGCTTCAGGGGTTTGACATACCCCCGAATAGCAGGCCGAAGCCCCTCGGTGAACCTCCAAAGGCACTCCTCCTCAGTAGCTACAGTTGTTGCGGTGAAAAGAGACAGCTCCATTAAACGCGTGCGGTACGCGCTCACGGTCATCGTCCCCTGGCGGAGAGTGTGGAACTCCCGCCTCCTCTGATCTTGCCACGTCTAGGGGAACTACTGCTCACAGAAGAGGGTGACAAATTGGTCCCAAGTTGGCTCAGCCCTCTCCTGACCTCTGACTGCCCTCCACCACCTGTGTGCCAGGCTCTCCAGCTGATACATGGCAAAGGCCACGCGGCACTCTCAGGGGGGCGAAGGGTGTCAAACACCTTTTCGATCTGCTCGAGCCAATCCTCTGCCTCGGTCGGGTCCTCATCCCCCTTGAAGGAGGGGGGCTTCAACTTTCGGAACTGTCCGAAAAGCTTGTAATGGCGCTGAAGTGGGGAAACTGGTACGCCTTTAGGCAAGGAGGGCTCGTGCTCGGAAGTGTTAGAGGACGGTGGGGGTGGTGGAGGGCCACCCCCTCCCCCACATCCAGCGCCGTGTTTGTCTCGCGGTCCCACAGAGGAGTCCCCCTCCGCAACCCCAGGGAGAGGCACTCGTGGAGGCGGGTGAAGCTCCTCTCATACGATCTCCCGTATCAGCTGGGCGAGGTCCTGGGCCTGAACGCCTAGAAGTAGTGGCTTATCCACTGAGATGTCGGGCTCAATGCATTCGCCCCTCCGACCTCGTCCTCGACCGCATCCGCGGCCCGCCTCACTGACTCCACATTGAGGCATCTCCTGCAAGGAGACGCAAACACAGAACAAAAAGACATCAAATCTAACTGACATTCAACGAAAGAACCTCAGAACAAATGTCAAAAGGTACGTTGTGGTGGTTACTCTAGTTACAAGCATGTGAATTGGTTATTTTCCAGCTAGTTGGTTCACTTCTCGGGACGACCTTACTCTGATATCATCTTGTTACGACCCGGTTCCCGAATCCCTATAGGACACAGACCGGACTGACTCGACTGATCCCAAGACCCAGTCGTCCAACAAAAAAGTAACCGAAAAGCAGTAAAATAAGCCACATTCACTATGCAAGCAACTAACAGTAAAGAAATAACTACTACAGCACACACCACCACAACAGTAGGAAAGTAAACGAGTATAGGAATATAATGTTCACAATAAAAGAGTACAGAAGTGTAATAAACTACTCACTACAACAGGAAACGGAGTACAACAGAAAGCTACAACTACTAGGCTCTACTGGGCCCAGCGCCCTCTGCAGCCGTAGGCTCTGGCTGCTCAACACTTGGACCTGAAAAGGGTTATGAGTACACGAAATCAGCGAATGCTGAGTAGAGTGGCAACTAACTAATTAAAACAGTAAAGGTGGACAGGTAGCTGTTGTTTTTCAATTTCTTTCTTTAACTAATTATTCTTTCTTTCACCACTTGATTTACTTATCAGGTCTCTTTCTTGATCTCGAATGTTCCTCATGGGAATGATCTTGATTACAGTCTTTTCCGAAGAGTAGAAGTCGCACGTGGTGCTCTCCTGGCTAGGAGAGTCCCTCGTGGTGGTCCTACACACACTCAACCACCCCAAGGTCACGGATAGACGTAACGGTGACTACGGCACGCGCGATAAGCACACGGGTAGCTACCCGCACTGGCACGCGGTCAGTTGTTTCCGTTAGCGGGTGCACCTAAAGCATAGCACGGAACCAGTATAGGGCATAGCCCTCTCAGTAACAGGGGTCAAGCTCCTAAGAACCAAACAGGGGTCTCGCCCCTCCACAGTCCGCGCACCCTCTCCTGACTACCCTCGTTTGCCCAGTGGGCCTAACAAGTCGGTGTAAGGTGGCTAGCTGAACCCCGAGCCCTGTGGGGTGGCTAGCTCTCTCCCTACACTAGTAGCTCTCCCCGGTACTGTGTACGCGAGGGCCAAAAATTCGGTATAAAGTGGCCAATCCAAACCCCAGGTCCCAACCCTAAGGCGGCTAGCTCCGCTCTGCACTAAATAGGGGAGACAGTCACTCTCCTTGGTACTCCATACTCGAGGGCCAGCTCACTTCCCCATTCACATTTCCAGTTCCATTCCATTTATTTCCAGGAGCTCTACTCCTAATTCCCCGTAGGGTTCATGCTCATGCTTCTCAGGCCAATCCATACCAAATTTCATCATTTTTATTTCCATATAACATGTAACTTTATTATTCACATTCCAAGTTTATTTGCAGGTAGCTCGTGTTTCCAACATTCAATCTTCCATTTCCAGTTTATATACATGCAGCTCATATTATGACATTTAACGTAAACAACAGGAATTTACATGCAACAGTTTGCTAACACAAGTACTTTTCATTTCACAGGTAGCTGTTATTCATTTACAGGCAATTGTTATTATTCTATCTACTCATCTAAGACTGCAATCCATACATTCCATACAAATATTCCAGTGTTTCTAGCCTTAGGATTCATGCCATACCCTCAGATCTAACATTCATTCCACATATGCATTCAGGTTTGTAATTAAACTAGGGGAAGCCACTCTACCAGTAAACCTAGGAGTAGTAGGGGCTTGATCGGCAGGTCCACGTGCCTCAGCAAACCCCAAACCCGCAACGGAACGAGGTCCTATCACAAGGATCATTTACAAGTACCACTCAGAATAGGATAAAAAGTATTCCAACAAGTAAAGGAATTTATACGGGAAACAATGGTATCTTAATTGCGGAAATCAGACCTCAAACGGACCCTAAACGGGTCAAAAATAGTAATTCCGATTCACATCAGACGTCTGGAACACCTTCTAGACGTCTTAAAAGAGTCCAGAACCATACCTCAACTCCTATGCCACTCCTCAGACGTCTAGTAACTCCACTGGACCGTTTGGACCCAGTTCCAGACATCCGACCACCTCTCTGGACGTCTGGAAACGCTTCCCGTCGTTTGGTACCTCACCCAAACGTCTGAAATGCGTGGGAGGGAGTGTCCCGTGTCTTCCCGAAGTGAATCCTACATGCGTCAATGAAAATCTCCTCAATATGGCATGAAATAGTGCCTCGGCGGAACGGCCTGCATGGCCGTATCCGCAAAGAAGGTGTATGTCGCGAAGCTTACCTCTCAGTCATCTGGAACCTCCTCCAGACGTCGTCTACGTCGTCTGAACGTCGATCCAGACATCTAATTCTGGGAAAATCCCAGAATCAGAACCTGCCTTCGCCTTCTCGCGCCACGTGTGGCTGCGCTGCGCCTGCTCGCCTGCTGCTTCGACTGCAGCAGTGTCGGGGAGGACCTCCCTGACGCACCTCTCCACCTCGCGCATGCGTCGACCTGCCGTGGGATCTCCGACAAGCTCCCACACGAGCTCGTGCGCTTGCTCTCCTCTCTTCCACTCGCTGCTCCTCTCCTCCCATGCCGCTCACGCCCGCTGCTCGCTACTCGCCGCTCATTGCTCTCGCTAGAGGAAGGAGAAGGGTGGCTGGAGGTGGGGTGAACGAGGGAGAGGAGGGGGGTTTAAATAAGGTGTGGGATTAGGGTTTGCGTCGGCGAGAGGAGAGAGAAGGAGAAGAAAACGAGGGTCTCGTATTGGCTACGCGCAGACGCGAGGACGTACACGAAAAATTTGATTTCCAGACGTCTGACCCAAGTTCCCGGCATCTTAAAGGGCTCTCACAGCATGGGTCTTAACACCTTTGCACGGCCGTTTCCGTCACCATCAGGCCTCCACCCTCACTCTCACCACACGGTGCACCCACCACTGCACTCGCCACTCCACAGCGAACTTGCGAGCTATCTAACACGGTCGCGAGGCCCTTTTTCGTGATTTTCAAGGTTCGCCATCCTCCGCCGTCACCACCATCATCGCCACCTTATTCTTCGTGTTCGAGACCACAATAGCTCTAGTTCTTGGTCCCAAGTTGTGCAGAATAATCTCAAGTACCCTCCCAGGTCCTTGATTGGGGGCGTGAAGCCCAGTAGTTGCTGCAATTGAAGGAGCCATCACCAGCTACATGCATGAGAGAAGAGGCCTGAAGTTAGTCCCACATCATGGGATTTGGAAGCACCAAGGCTGCATAAATTGAATTTGTGCTTGGGGCTTATCGCCTCAGACACTTGGGGGGTGAGGTCCCCAGCTCACCTGCGCCTCGCTCATGACCCGTCCCCCGTGGTCCTGGCGTAGACCCGACCTGCCTCACTCGACTCTACTCGGCTGCAATCACGCCCGTAGCCCTAGACCTGGGTGCACTCTAAGTTTGAAACCTGATAACCTGGTACTCTTTGAGGCCCTGGGAGAGTGTGACCTAAGGAGAGGAAGAGAGGATCGTGTGCAGGGGCAAGGGGTTTTGCTACAAAGAGTAACGACTGACACTTAGCCGTTTGAAGAACCTTCCCCCTCCACATGAAGGAGAACTGAGAAGAAAGGTAGGAAGGCAAGAAGAAGAGGAGAAGACCTGAGCCAGAAGAAGGAAAGGAAGAAGGAAGGGGAGTCGAACAGGAAGAGGAAAAGAAGGAGAAGAGTAGAAGAATAGAAGAAGAATAAAAGGAAGAAGAGAAGACAAGGTAGGAGAAGTAGAGCATAGAAAGAAAGAAAGAAGGAGAAGAGAGACCCTTGAGTATCTGGGAAGCAGCACTGTAGCACCAGGCTGTTTAAGCTGTCTGATACATCTAATTACATATATTTTAGACTTTGTTGATACTATTGATTTAGTTGCTATTTGTGAGGAGTAATTGGTGATCCAAATCACCATTTTACTCCATTCTTTTTGCACATTGATACCTGACATTATTTTTGTTGAAATCTCTTATATTTTTTATTCAAGTTGTGATCTTGAGTTTTAAATTGCCATATTGCTCCCTGTGTTCGACCTCGGACTTCAAATTCGAGTAATAAATATTATTTATTTTCAAAGTGATTTCGGCTATATTACAATGCAGTCTTTTTAAAACCTCGATTTCGCTTGCAAACAGCAGGCCTTAATAGCCATGGCAAACCTTCCACCTTTGTCCTTCGAATTGAAGGGCCAGACCTAATCCAAACACCAAATTGGTGCTATAATCCTATAGAGGACATTAAGGACTTTCGATCGAGCCTTTGCTCGATCGAAATCATTCAGTGAGTCGGCTAGAATCATCCGCCAAAGTTTAGCTTGGAGTGGACATATATAGTCCCACCTCGGGAACTATTGAGCGCCTGCATTGCTATATTAAGAAAAACTACATTAGCCTTCTCGGTCGTCAGTGCAGAGTGCGAAAAGAAACTTGTCTTTGGGCGCGGGTGTGTGCGTTGCAAGAGCCTGCGCATATGTGTGTGTCTGTGCGCCTATAGGCGTGTGTAGGCCTAGGAGGCTGGATACTGTGCATGGGCTTGAATTGAAAAATAAGACACCTAAGTAAAATTAGGCTCGAACCCAATAGGGTCTGGTCCCACCCTCTAGGGGGTGCTGTGTATCCCCGACCGTTCTGAGCCGCCAATTAGGAAACCAAATTTTTGTAATTTGGCTAAGTGTTGAATCCATTAAGCATGGTAAAGATAAAGAAAGGAAGGAAGAATAAGCTAAAACAGAGAGTAAAGGAAAAGAGAGGGAATAAGAGAGAGAGCAATAATACAGAAGAGAGGAAATAACAAGAAGAAGAAAAGGGCTGAAGAAAGAATGAAGGGAAGAAATAGAAGGACGAATTACTTAATTTTTAGTCATCTGACTTTTATTTTTAAGATGTTTAATTTGCCTTAATAATGTAATCTCATATTCTCTTTCAATATTTTGAGCTTAATTGATGTAATAAGGCATTTGTACTCAATTGTATAGCTCTTTCTTGCCTTAATCTTTTGTAATAAGATGTAATGGTTGTAATAAACATGTTTACTTGATTTTTAATGACAAATCACATGTGTAAATATGTTCTCTATTCATGGAATGTTGCATGTGCTAATTTGATTAATTTTTGTGCAATGTTCATAGGCTTAAAGTATTCTAATTTAATAGTTAGTCAATCAATTAGATCTTAATTATTCCGTAGCAATTAATGGTGAATTAAGATTAAGTTATGCCTCCTAGTGAACGACCTAGACTCAACCAGTTAAAAAGAATTTAAAAATCTAAAATGTTATGTTAACTTGACCCTATATCACACAACCAACATTAAATCAAGTTAACCTAAGTTACTTTCTTATGCGATTAATTAAGTCTAAATAACTTAATTAACTATGTTGAGGATTTAAATTACCAGATGCCGGCTAAACACCTCCACGACCACCTTCACCGTCGGCCTGCCCCCGTACTCCACACACCCAATCACCATCCCCACTAGCTTTACCTCACCACGACTGAGCTTCTTAGCTCTTCAATTTCGCAATTAATCATCTCCACCACTCTCCTCCATCACCGCCAACTAGAGCTCATTAGAGCCCCACCGTTGACCACCCTCATCCATCCTCACATCCAATAGACTTAGGGCTTTACTCCGACGTGCTATGTCAAAGCTCTTGGTGGTACTAATTTGGGTTGAGAGGCCATATTACGTGCATATAGGTCTTGTCGACTTCACCTTCTTCTCCGACATCGAGCAGCGACTTTTGGCCATCAATCCACTTCGCCACCACCTCTCTTGAGCATGGACGAACACCACAAAGATGTCGAGGCCCTCAATTGAGCAACACACCAGCAATAGCAGCTCCAATCAATGAGGGCTTCATCAGCTGTGTGCATGAAGAAAGCAGCTGGGACATTAGTCCCACATTGTGAACAACCAAAACAAAATTTGCTATTTGACGAAAAATGCACATCACTTATTCACTCGGAAATAGCTACACCCACGCTCTATGCACACCCTAGCCTGTGCTCATGCCCCACGGATCTAGGCCAATCCGGTCCGAACCGGGTTTGGCTTGAATTGGTCGGATTCTGAGAGAGAGGGGGGGTTTCTGAGAGGATTTAAGGGGGGTTTGCTCTCGGGAAATGTGCCTATCACTTAGGCAATTTCAGAGGCTTTGGGCTGAGGATTAAGCCATCTGTGGCTGTGGAATTAATCGATTAAGATAATTTGCTAGGTTTGAATTGGCCGTTTAATTAGGGTGTCTAATGCCCTTTAAGTTTGAGTTGAGAGGATAGTTTGATTATTAATTGGTGATTTCAACCACCATTTTTTTCTATTTTCTCTCTCTATCTATATTACTGTTCTATAACTCCTAACATACATTGAATATATTTTATTGAGTTTGATTATTATGCTCATTGTCATATTATTTGATTGGTGATTGAATTGCAAGACTTGCTCTCTATGAATGACTTCGGAACTCATGGTTTTTTGAGCTTTACAAATTTTAAATGTCGATTCAATTTTCGTCATTGTACTACAACACATTTTTCTAAACTAAGACAATTTTCGTTTCAACAGGAAATATTATCTCTTGTGTATAATCTATCAAGTGAAGGTCCTCTCGTATATATAGAGGTATTAAGTATGTTTAAGAAGGCTTAGAAGCCCTCTTCTGGCCATTAGGAACTAATTCTAGGAGATCAGTGTCAAAATAAGAATTATAAATGAGTCTGACACCAGAATTAGACGTCTGATTTTAGGGTCAGATGACTGATGAAAGAGTTGGTCGTCTGATACAATTGTCAGAGGTCCTGATTTCGTTGGACGGAAATAGGGTTCTAGGTCATATGTCTAAGATGTCATTTTCAGACATTTGGGTGAAAACTTGAATGTCTAATTTTATCTAGGTTTGTTGCTATTTTGGACTAGATTTAGACAGGGTTTTAGTGTAAAGTGGTCAGACGAAGTATTGGATGTCTGGACTAACTATTGGACGTCTGATGATGAAGGTCCTCTACGGGAATTGATTTCCCGAGGTCTAACGGTTGGAGTGGGTCTGGCAGGGTTGGATTTTGGTCCAACATCTCTTTATCAAATGTCTGGACGGCTCTATGCATGCTTAGAGTTTAATGCTAAGCTAAGTAACTTGGCTTTCCAAGGAGTGGATAACAGTCCTCTTTTAGGAAGTGTGTAAATGCTCTCTAACGTCATATTGGACATCTGGACAATAGTCAGGACGTCTAAAGGTAATGGTTGTAGAACATTGATTCCAGCCTAAGTGGTTGGTCGTCTGGACAATGTGTTAGATGATTTAAAAGTTGATATTAGACGTCTAACAACTATGTTGGACGTCTGATAAGGCTATCTAGAACCTATTTTGATTTCCTAAATTGGTTCTAGGATTTGCTTAAGTTCCTATGATAGTGTAGTTGTTCTTAGAACTAGGATGTTATACTTTTGGGCTCTTTACAATATTTCTAAGAATAAAATAAAGAGCAAAATCTAAATACAAGTACATTGACAACACTTCTATCCTATTTTTCAAACTCTTTCTTCTTCAAGCTTTCGCTTCATGTGAAGCTCCTTCTCCTCCATCAAGTTCCTCTATCCTGCCATGGATTTGAGCTTAAGCTCCTCGCACTTGCTTGCATTTGCATTAAACCTGAAACTTATACACAAAAATGCAAATATCAAAATACGTATGTTTTGTTATCATCAAAATTAACGATCGAGGTGCCTTTGTGCCAACACATACTTCCCTTGCACCTACACCACGTCTAATGTCTACTCATTACATGCGACGGAGTGTGCTTCCACGAGCGAAAAGGTCTCTCTTCTCTCTCTCTCCTCTCTTTTCTATTCCGCTGGAGTACCATTAGATGATTTGTGATGGCATACAAAACCATAGATGGGGTATTTATAGACATCAAGAAACCTAATAATTAGGTTTAGGGATAAAAATCAATTTCCCGAAATACCCCTAATCGGTTTAGTTATCCCATAATCTTGTGTAACGTATTTTGCTTGTAACCTTTGCTACGAACCTCTGATTTCTGTGAAATTGTTCTCATTGAAAAGTTTGCAATGAAGGAAATTCAACGGTACCAAATTCAACACCTTCTATGTAAATTTTTCCTGAGGGTTGACCAAAACTCGTGTTCCCTCATTTTCGGGCTACAGTGACTTGATTCTTACCCAACAAGAGTCGACAAGTTTGTCTTGACATTCTTAGTCCACATCTAAGCTCGAATTTAGATTTTGGGTCATAATAGTTGTGGATAAGCTCTCCATGGTTGCATGACTGGCATAGTCGAGGAGCTCTCCATGGTTGCCATTAAGGAGCTCGTCATGGCTACGATGGAGAATCTCACCATAGTTGCCATGGATGTTGTAGAGGAGCTTGTCATGGAGCTCACCATGGTTGCCATGTAGGGCTCAGTGTGGTCGTCATGGAGGAGCTCACCATGACTGTGTAGCTCGTTGTGGAGGAGCTTGAGGTCGGATGAAGAGCTCGAGGCTGAGGAGGAGCTCAGGGTCAATGGAAGAGATTGGGGCTGGAGGAGGAGCTTGGGGATCAAGGTTGGTTGTTGACAAGCTATAGGTTTGGGGATGGTGGTCGATGTGGGTGGTATGGGATGGGATGCCCTTTTATAGCTAGTTTTTGAATTCAAAGTTGGTGGATCTTGTGAGGGGTAAGGGTTGGGGGAGGGGTGTTATACATGGAATCCTATTAGGATTATAGCTAGGAATGGGTGTGTCATTAGGTATATAAGAGAGTGTATATGACGGAGTGTATATAATAGTAATGTTACTAGAATGAGATATCTCCGTTCAATTTTCTCTAATAATTTATTATGTTTTGCATAGATTTTTATACATATTTTAATTTTCTTGTCTTGCTTTTTTGCATATTTAGTGAATTAACTAAAAAAGATACATGTTTGAACCTTGATGATAAATTGTAGAGATAAATTATGTTACCCCCCAATATATATTATATTTAACCATATATACTATGTCATTTGATTTTGAATAGCAAGAAATTGCCTTTACTAAGAGAATATTTATAGAAAAATACATATCTCCCTCTTGCTATGGTGGTTTTCTTAGAAGCCTTGCAGTGCTTGATTCATTCTCTTCTCGATCTACTAGATAGCATGCATTTTTGATTTATTTGCTCTTAGATTCCTAGTGTTACCAATAGTCTAAACTATTGTCATATTAGAGGTATTGAAATGGAGGGATCAAAGGGCTTCTTAGGATGTTTAAACAAATTTGCTTCACTTTTTAATGGGATGGACCATGAGAAATTCTTTATCCTTTTCCTCTCTCTGTTGAGTTACTAAGTCCATTAAAATTGTTTCAAGAAGATCTCTAAATTAGACCTTGAAACCTAGTTGAAATGTGATTTGACCCCTATCAGCACAAAACCTTGTAAAACCAACTTACTCTTTTATGTATGGTGCATATGTTTAATTTATGACAACAATCTTAGAGAGGAAATGTAACTTTAATTATGACAACAAGCTCGAGGAGAGACTGTTTGATATTGTTATTGGGATCAACACTGGGATGGATCACAAGTATGTTTTCCCTTGCCACTCCTTTGACTTTCAATTCCTTTTCATGGTTAGATCCTCTTCTTGTGGAGAGCATATTGCATGACAACTGATTCAGAGATTTAGATTGTCCTTTGCATTAGATTTGCACTTTTCATAATCAAATTTTTAAAATAGATTAGAGGTTTCAATATTACTAATATAAATGCTTCTAAATAGAAATAATTTTTCTATATCATTCATACCTGTACAATTTGTTTTTTATTCCATAATGGTGGGTATCCTAACTATAGTTCAATCAACTACCATGTTTGATGGGTGGTCCATGAAGTTCCCACTACAAGAAGAGAGGGTATTGCAGTCGATCAGAAACCAACGGTAAAGTTGTTTTAACCGATTCTAGCTAGCGACAACAATTCTTGTGTGTTTCATTCTCTTGACAATTAGCAAACCAATCCGACGGTAAATCGCCTGCACACCGTCAACTCGAGGACTTTCGCTATCATTTGTTAACCAATGATATTTGTCTTTGTCGTCACTTCTTAAAAAAGAGACAACAAAGAGTTGTTTGGCTTTCTCGCCTTTGCACGCCAAAGTTCTCTAGTTGGCGTCGCTTAATGTGATATGTCGTCGATTGTATAAGCAATGATGTATTAGGATACGCCATCGCTTTTGCAATAACCGACAACAAAGAGCTAGGTATCCCTCCATGTCATGCCCTTTGATGCTGTCAGATATTACCTAATTCCCGTCGCTTCAATAACCGACGGCAATGTAAATTACTTTTTTTTAATCTTGAAAATATGTACATTTTCCAAATGTGAAATACCTGCATTTTTATTGCTAAAAACCTGAATTTATACATGATGATAATTAGGTTGAAAAGGAGAGATACAACATTATAACAATGTAAAGCTGAATTTCGAAATGTATAACAAGTTTGATATTCAAACTATACAGAAGAAGATAAATGATACACTGTCTCGAAGTACATAATAACATACAACCGGAAGAAAAGAGAATTTACTATTTACAAATGATGAAAATAAGTAAACATATAATATAGGACCAACCCCACGTACCCAAAATGCTGGTGAACCTAAAAATGAAAATTCTAAAAATCGAAATGCTGGTGCACCTATACCACCAGTCTCACCCATATCGTCATCATCTAGACGATGAGAGGTGTGGAATGAAGCTGGATGTCGTGACTGCTATTAGCGAAAATCGTCGTTTTAAAGTTAGTGTCGTAGTATAGGATGAAAACTGCTACAACATTTAAATTTGTAAAGTGCTCGAAAATAAGAAATGAGTCCGAGGTCGCTTGCAGGGAGTAAATATGAAATTCACAACACTAATCACAATATATAAATAATGAGCACAATTGCAACAAACATATATTCAATGAATAAAAATATTCTCAGAAATGTATTCAATAATATCTCAAAAAGTTATTGGGATTGAAAGAAATCAGGAACCTAAAAAGAATGGTGATTTGAATCACCACTTAATCCCTTCAAATTAAGCATATACCCCACAACTCAAATTTTCCAATAGTGTTCAAAACTACTTAACTAAGTTAGCATATGAGCCAAATAATCTCACAGATCCTTCAACTAATATCAAACGTCCAGCATTTAAGGGAGACGACTTAAGTCGCCAAGTCTCAACAAGCATAGAACCTTAGAAATGACAAGTGTTGGCATGTACAAGGCACGATTTTCAAGGCAAAACCTACCCCTACCCTCCTTAGAATTTCTTCTCTAAGCACTAATCGAATCCTCAAATCGGGTAATCAGGTCGAATAAGGGGGACTAGGTTCACTGAGCGTGAGGTGAGCGAGGAGTGTAAGGCAGAGTGAGTGAGGGACCTCACCCTTCATGTGGAGGTAGTGAGCCCATGTGAGAAGTTCCTTTTATATGTTGGATGTGGTTTCTTTGTTTATGATGTGGCACTATGTGTGCTCTTAGTCTCGGTGTGAAGCTGTAGAGGAACTCTCCTTCAATTGATGCTGCTACTTTGCATCCTTCTTTGATTGCAATTGTAGGTTGCTCTGTGGTGGTTATCCGTAGTGCTTGGAAGAAGCGAGGTCATTGGACGGTGAACTACGACAGACGATGGAAGAGTTGAAGCTCAATCCGGCTAAGACCTGTAACATGAAACATGGGCTTAATGCCCCAATTAAAATGTTCACGAGGATTACTGGAGTGAGTGGAGTGGGTTGGTGGTGGTGATTTGGTGTGTAGGGTGTGAGGTGGTTGGACGATGGTGTAGAAGGTGATCGGAGCATGGGTTGTTTAGGGGAGCGAAGCAGCGGTTGAAGCTTCTAATTAGTAGAGGGCTTTTGGTCAGTGAGCGATGAGGAAGATTTTGGTGGCGATGGCTATGCGTTTGGTGGATAGTAGCGATTGGGCGACCACGTCGGAGGCATGGCTGGAGGCAGAGAAGATGAAGTGGGAGAAGAGTGAATCGATGGTTGAATTGAGGTCTAAAGGGGCTAAACTAATACTAGAGGGAGAGAGGAAGATAGAACCCTAGTTTATTGGTCAAGAGGGGTAGGAAACCGTGTTGGTGTGATGGCCAGTCACGGAGAAGGTGAACTCTCAGGTGGGAGAATGACGAGGAAGAAGGGGTCGAGGTAGCCCTGCTTTGGCCCACCAGGCATGGAAGAAGCTAGGGAAAAAGTTTCCTTTGCCTATTATACGTGGTAGAGGGCGACGATGGAGATTTGAGGGCTCGCCGGAGTCACGGTGGAGGCGGCTAGAGGGAGAGAACGATGAAGAATTTTGGCCTAGACCAGACTAAGGAAGTCGTTGGGAGATGCGTGAGCTTCTATATAGCTCGAATGTTTCTCAATCAGGAAGAATCATCATGATTTCATCATGATTTCATTTGGGTTTCATCACAAATTTTAAGAGCTTCTCCTGAGCTCTAGGATGAGAATTAGGATCCAAGATCTTGATTAATTGATTCCTTGTAATGTAAACACCAATCCTACCAAATTTGTTGGGATTTGGAGTTGATTTGGTGAGGTTTTGGTTTGGTCAAAGACGGTGCTTAGGTCGATTGACCTAAAAATGATGGAAAGGAACAAATTGTGAAGGGCATGACAAATTTAGGGATCCATTTGCAATAAAATCGAAAGTTAGGGGCTTAAGTGAGAGAAATAGAGATCTTAGGGACTAAATTACAAACTAGGCTAAGATGGACTCTGATTGAGCTCAAAGTTTGAACTTAACTTAATTTAGACCCAAAAAATCTAATGGTGAGGTTGGATTTCGATTTTAACCATGTTTAACTAGGCAATTTGTACAGAAGCCTAAATTAGGGTAAAATTCTGTTTGAAACTCTATTCCAGGTTAAAATGGGTTCTGATGGTCAAACCAAGGGTATTAAACCTTTTAAAATATTTTTCTATGAATTTTAAGAGATTTAGATAAATTTTATCCTGAGCAGAACCTTTTGAATTTAAGCAAGTCTAAAATTAGAATTTTATATACTGTTGCAGTTCTCGAAATGCGTGAAACCCTATTTATGTATGTGTTGACCCACTTCGTGATATTTAATGATCATTTGCCCTTTAATTAACCCTAGGTGGCCCCATGGTTACTTTGCATTCATAATGTGATGTTAAAACAACAGATTTAACCCTATTTTATTTTTCTCTCCTCAAAATAGATTTGAGTAGAATTATGGTTCTTAAGCAATTATTCAGGAGCATTTATCACTTGATTCTAACTAATTCAAGCTATTTATGACTAATGATGGCGTTACCATCAGTGACTGACCCTTCTCCTTAAGAAGATTAAAAGTTACTGAATAGTTGCATCCGTCTTGCTCAGTTGAGTCTACATTGCATCTATCTTATTCAATTGTGTTTCCATTTCATCCATCTTATTCAACTGAGATTGCATGGCATCCATCTGATCTTTCATTTGTGCCTCTCTCTTTTCCTTCTCCTTATCTCACCGCTGTAGTGTCTCGATCCTTTGCTTCAGCTGATCGACAACACCAAATGACAGTGCTCCTTTCCTCCCATACTAGCTCGATAAGGTGTGCACCCTCCCTACGTTATGAGCAAAACCATCGTGGTCAGGTGACATCATCGTCCTAAATGCTTTCATTGGATCCACAAGCAGCTGGATGCTCTCCGAGTATTCGTCGAAGGGGAGATGCACCAAGTTTACTATTTTCTCCTAAACATATTTAAAATTATGAGTTGTATAAGATATAAAAGTTATAATTATTTTTTGATTTATAGAACTTACGTGTCTCTACTAGTATAACTCATGAATATACTTCCGAGCACAATCACTTGCGGCCTTGCTATGACTAATCTCATAAATATCCATCCTATTAGCCTCCTTCCCCTCATTCATAGTAGATTGAAATTTTAATCAGGATAAATTTCCCAAAAATCATCTTCAAATTGAATAACTTTTAAGTATCGGTGACAATAAACTTACATATCGTCTCTTGACGATCTCAATGCTCATTCGACCTAGACAGTGGATTTGTGGCGAAACTTTAGCCCTATTGGGCTTATTCTTTTTCGCTTGCTTCTACAAGAAAGCCTAATTTAAAGTATGAAAGAAATTCATCTATTATTATGAATTTAATATAAACATTTTGAGTCATTTACTAACCTCTGCTTTGGAATTCAATGCTCACTACTTTCTTCTA
Source organism: Thalassia testudinum (assembly GCA_037157565.1). Classification (NCBI taxonomy): domain Eukaryota; kingdom Viridiplantae; phylum Streptophyta; class Magnoliopsida; order Alismatales; family Hydrocharitaceae; genus Thalassia; species Thalassia testudinum. The sequence goes on along the minus strand of JAZHRO010000026.1, from coordinate 16,493,737 downwards.
ATGTTTAGGCATGACATCAGCAAGAATATTCTTCAATGACTGCCCGTACAACTATTTTGAAAAATACTAAATAATAAATATAAAATATTAATTTCAAATCTAACGAGGAATCTCAATTATTTACAACAAAAAAAAATACATCTATAATATATATAAATGGCTATAATGATAGACACCGGAGCATATTCTGTTCACCAAGGCATTCATTTATTTATCACCAAATCCGACTGAGTGGTACAATTTATTGCCCAACAAATCGCAGGCATGAAAGCGAAGTCAAAGCCCATGCCAAGGGTGCCTCCCACGTGATGCTCATCTCCTCGCGTTTAATATACACCCCACTAAATTTAAAAAAGAAGGAAAAAAGAACTATCCCCGCAAATCCGGAGACAGCCAATGAAAATATGCTCATTTATCAAATAAAATATTTTGTACAGGAAATCCTAGCTGTATGGTATCGAGAAGCTTTGCGATAAAACACGTCTGAAGCTTCTTGACTTTCGACTATAGATTGGATATTCTTCTTTTACGTCTCATTTGGATAAGTGATAAAATACCGTAAAAGATAAATTAATGTGAAATGAGTAGAGAAAAGGTATTTATTTGAATAATTGAGTAAATATTAAAATAAGTGATATATTGATGTAATTTTAATGAGTTTTTATTTAATATTAAAAGTAAAAGAGGAAGATATGATAAGTATTTATTTAATATTAAAAGTAAAAATTAAAGATATTAATGTTTATTTATTTAATATTAAAAATTAAAGTAAAAATTATTATAATTTAATAAAAATAATTCCTATCTCACCCTTCGAAATCTCATGCTAGATTTTATTATCCAAATTAAATACAAATACATTGATTGCCCCATAGGAAATAACACCACTAGGTATTGTCTCATTATGATTACATATAGGTGATGATATTGCTCTCTCATTCATTCATGTGCATTGATTATATAATGAAATTATGGATTGGTAAACAGCAAAATAACGTGGAGCAAGCATGGTTCACGACACCGTGACTTTATCTCCCCATCGCCTTAGTTGTACATAGCCCTGGTGGTTCGTGTAAATATTATCAAATTTTTCCCTATTGTATCATCCCATTTTGTGTTTACACTGCACTCTCCTCTCAAGACACACACACACTCTCTCTCTCTTCTCTCTCTCTCCGTCACCTCCTAAATTGAAGGGAGATTGGAGCTGCAGTTAATGACAATAATTTGACGATTTGGATGTTGATCATGACCCAAAATGTAATATAGTTTTGACTCGGAGATCTCATAAAAAATGATCCTTACCATAAGAAGAATGTCAAGTGGACTATGATGTGTGAGAGTAATTCATGCATAAATGTATGATATACATGTGACTATTTAATAATTACTGATGGGTGATGATCAAGTTGGATGTTTTTAAAAGAAATAAGTCAAAGATGGATAGCTTTGCATGCTGTAATAGTAAATTCATATATATGAGAATAAATTAATGTAAAATTAAATATATATAAATTACAAGTGCCAAACATAAAATTATCTCTAATGACATTCAATATTTATACAGTAAACTTTATGATCACCAGCTTTTTTTCCTTTGCACCCTTTATAGGTTCATATTTAATTTAGAATCCTCCATCTCTCTCTCTCCTCTCTCTTACACCTCCTCTTTCTCTATTTGTGCTTTCATATGTGACGAATTGGTCAACCTTGAAGTTTTCAAATTAACACATAGTTCATCGAAATTCAAAATATTAAAATTTTAAATAGATTATGAGAAATCATCATGATTATGGTACAAATTCTGCATGCATGGATGTTTCTTAGTCATGTTTACTTTTTTTTGTTTTTCCATTTCATTTAGAGTTTTTTCTTTCTTCCAATTCTCTCTCACCTCTCTTCAGTGTAATACTTTATTCTTCCAGTTTTCTATATTTTCTCTTTTTTGTTTTTATTCTTAATCTCTAAAATTTGTGAGAAATTTTAAAAATTACTTCTTTTTATTTATCTTTTTTTTTAATCTTTTGAAAATAGAATAAAAATGATAAGTTCGAAGAAGAAATTAATCTTATGTTTCTTTTTTGATATTTATTTTTTTCATTTAGGTGAAAGTTTTTTGAAGAATTTTGAAGAATTCGGTGGAGTTAATTGCTGGAGTGAGATTATTGATACTTTTTTTTATTTTTTTTCAACTTGGATGTATATAAGGAGATGGCGGTAGAGGTTAGCTGTACTTATTTGAGTAAAGTAATACGTGAATTATCAACTAGCAACTATCTCCCACCTCACAGCTATCCACTCATATTGAACCGATATTACACCAAGTACACTTATAGTTCCACAAAGATCATTCGCCTGGATATAAACCACTTCACGGGGTGAATCTAAAAAGAACCAATATTTTCAAGGGTCCTTCTTAGAAAAAAATAAAAAGAAGATCAATGTTCATGGCTAAAGAAAAGCAACACATTTGTTCATTTCTATAAGAAAAATGGAAAAGGAACCGCGCTTCCTACGATCGAAGCTACGGCCCCTCTCTTACAAAAATCAGGCACGGATCTGGAAAGGTAAAATTTTCTCCTGGATGACGATAATCAAACGGTCCCTACCTCTTGCGTGAAAAAGGATTTCGAGCGTTATACCCCATCTCTCTCATGTATAACTTCTCAAAAGTTTCACATTCGATTCCGATTGATATCAATCCTTGTCCATCTCGTGGCCTTCTTGCGTACGGTCGTTGACCATTTCCTTGGTACGTACAGAGTGTTAATCCTAAGGTTGTGTGACATGGGAGGTACGGCTTCCCCAACTTATCCGAGGGGCAACCTAAGGGGATTGGAGTTATAAAAAAGGTACGCCTTCCCCAACTTATCCGAGAGGCAACCCAAGGGGTTTTGAGTCATAAAAAAAATTGTCGATCTTCAACACCTGGAGTTACCCATTCTACTTAACCAATCACTTGCTTGATCCAAACAGGTCCCTCCACTTGTGGTAGTACCCTCATGGCCATATGGTTATAATCCCCTCCCCAAAGTCACCATGTACAAACCTTACGACGGGTATGTTGATGTGGGCCTCACCAATGGGTCAGCTACATCGAGTTGACAAGCCTCCATGGCCTTGAGGATGAGGCCAGCATAAGGAGGGTGGAGTTGATTGGAGCCGATGTTATGAGCAAGGGGATTGATGCGAGCGAGTGTTACAAGACCCTTGCCATGTGATAGGCATGAGAATGGTCAAGATGGGTTAACTAGGAGGAGAAGCAACACCCGTTGATTAAGGGTGAATGGGATGTCAAGAAGGGGGGCAAAAGTTGTGCATGGGGTGAGACTTGTGGGTATGGTGTGGTGTGGTGCATTGTGGGTATGGGTTGTTGTGTGTGTTGGTCTTGTTGTCTACCAATCTCCCTTGTTTACACCCTACCAAAATATGATATGATTGGGTGTTGCTGTTGGTAGCTCACAAGTCGCAAGCAACCGCGAATAATCTAATCCGTGTTTTCCCTCCGTATAAATTTCTAATATGGACAGAGGACATGGGGTTCCCTGATGGGCCATGGCGGTGGTTGTCCTTTTCCATCACCACCATCACCACCGCCGCTAAATCCAAGCCTTTCCGTTTTTTTATCTTGAGAAGCGAAGTGGGTTTTCTATTCCTTGAATCATTAGTTGGGAGAGGTAGCATCTTTGCTGTTCTTTCCCCTCCTCCTCCGGATATCACCTCTTGTGGTGGGTACTGCTCTTGTTCTCTGTGGATTGGCTATGTGTGTGTGTTTTTTTTTGCTGTGTTTTGTTGTAAACGTTTGTTGCCTTCTTGGTTGAAGCTGGGGTTTTTGCCGAGATTTATGTGATGGGGGGATGTTGGGGATCCGATGGAGGTTGAGATTTCATGTGGGTCGTATTGAATTGATGGTTACTTGTGATAGCTTGTGTTGCTTTGTGTCGTATGGTTTGGAATTTGTGCTTGCAGTTATCACTTATCAGGTTACAATCTGGAGACAGGTATTGGGTCTTTGGGTAAATTAACATGATGTTCTTTCTTTTACATCTACTAGATGGTTGGTGCGTGAAAATTTAATGCTGGGTTTTCGTTGAGTTGGCTGAAAACTTGTGTGCAACATCGTTGTTCAACCATTTGGTGCTTCTGCTAAAAGTCTATTTTTAGTTTAGTGGGTTACTTGTGGTGCAGAGTTTAATCCATTTAGTTATTTGTGCTCTGAACTAATTCACTATTAGTTGTAACCTTCTTTTCAGGTTTCAGTTAAATGAACTGCAGTAATTAGAGGATGGGATCTGGAGATTGGTTTAACATAATCATCAGAAAGAAGAAAACAAAGCAGGACAGATCCAGGAAGGCAAAGGTAATTGCTTGTGATGTGAGCGATTCAATTAGTTGACCGAAATGGTCCAACGGCTCTTTTTGGAAGGAGAACACTCTTTAGAAGCTACTGGCAACTGTTATTTCTGAATGTATAGGATCCAGTTGTCCAGCAATCTAATGCATCAAGGCAGGACAGGAATTCCCCAAAATATTTAAGTAAGCTTTTGAATGGAGGTTGCAGTAAGAAGCACATGTTTTCAGACTTGCCAACTGAGGACGTTGCAGCCACACGAATCCAATCTGCATTCCGTGCCTTCAAGGTACTGACTGTGCATCTTTATTTTTGGGTATTATGACACATGCTTGCTCTGTAGCTGTACTAATTTTGTCAAGACACTTAGCACTGTCTTCTTGCTTTTACTGACATATGGTACTTTGCTTCTTTCTACTTTCTTCTCCATGATTACTGAGTTTAAAGCAATTCCTATAGAGAATGTTGAATATTTGGAAATAAGATTTTGCTCTTAAATGATGAGCAAAAAGTTAATTCCTTTTAAAGTAATTCCTTCTGGCTTGTTGAACTCGTTACTGCAGATTGGGTCAATTGTTGAGGGCCTTCTTCGATGGTGTTGTTGTCATTCATTCAAAGACATGGAGCAGTCTTTTAAGTTTGCTATGGAGATTTGCTACAAAGATGTGCTTTTTTTTCCTCTTGTTATTTTTATTCCCCCTGTTGTTGGGCATTTGTTCCCTTATTAAGGGGTGTTTTGAGTCCCCTTCTTCATGGGGGCACTGATTTTCCTCCCCTTCTTCCCCACCCTTTGAGGCTGCATCCCTTGCGATGGTTTTCATTTGCATTAATGGAGGATTTAATTTGCAAAAAAAGGGTGATTGTAGGTTTTATAAATTTATGATTCTACGATGTTAAGGATAAAACTAGGATTGCTTTAGTATTTGGTTTATAAATGTAGCTTGCAAAAGAAAGTATTGACTTGCTTCAATCTGAAAAACCCTAGCCTCTCTTATATAGAGAAGAGGGATGAAAAATTACATGAGTCCAATAGAAAAAATAAAAAATAACGAAGACATAAAAATAACATAAAAACATGACTTTGACATTTTCACTTAAATTGGAGTGTAGATACCCATCAAGCCCAATGTTAGACTATTAGAGGGCTATTATAGTCTTTTAAGTCATTTTAGGTTATGTTTGAGTCTATTGGTCTTAGGTTTGAGAGTCCTAGTCAATTTTATATTCATAGTTGGATTTCTTATGTAATTTTTGTGTCCCTACTCTCTATAAAAGAGAGATTAGGGTTTCCAATTTCAATGAGAGGCATTATTTTCTCCAACATAGTATCTGAGCGGGTTTAGGGTTTGGAAAACCTAACCCTAACTTTTTCTCTCTTTTCTTTCTTTTGGGTAGGGGCTAACCTTAATAGCATAAGAAAGGCCTCCACCGCTGCCAGCCTTTAGCTAACTAGAGGGCTCTAGTGGTTGGCCACCGATGTTGCTAGCATCAGCTACCCTTTTGCCAGTGTCGTCTACCCTTTGGCAGCCTCTAACAGGTGGCCATAGGCCTTTGCTGTTGTTACTACTACCATTGCTGCTGCTGCTGCTGTTGTTGTTGCCTCTGTTAGCTTCCTTCGGTCACTAGATGCTGAATTCGATGCTTCCTAGACCAGTTGGACCTCCGCTTCTTGGCTCTGATTTCGTCGGCCAAGACTTAGTCGTCGTTGCACTAAAAAAAGACCTCTTCCCCTATTCGGTGGTGTTGCCGGTTGCTACTTCAGCGCTGACAAAGCTTTGGTGACTGGTCTAACATGCTCCTGTTGTGGAGTTGCAAACGCCATTTGCTTGGATTACTCGGATTACCGATTTGAGTCTTTGGTGGCCTGCTGTTGTGGTTTCGAATCAGCTAGATGCTTCTTTTGTTATTCCAATCCTTCGTTGGATGAAAGTTGGACCTCAATTGAAGGCCACAACCTTCATTTATTGCTACTGTTATTGATTTTGATTCGGCTTTGCCCCTGAGGTCGTGATTTGCCCCTGTTTGGCCTCCATGGTTTGATCTCCCTGATTAAATCTTGACTAGGGAAGTTCTCCAGTCCTGCATGCATCATGTGCGCCTACTGTGTGCTTTTATTGTGCACCCAATTGATGATCTTCAACTACCCTGTGCATGATCCGAGTTCACTTCTTTATCTTCTGCATGCATGGTGCACACTATTGTTTGTGAGATCATGCATTCTTGCCTGATTTCTTGACTACCAGTCCTACTGTCCCCATGGCAGACTTGGTATCTTCGCTACTAACTACTTGGGATTGCTTCCCAAATTGCTTGAGATCGTATCTCACTTTTGCCTTCTACTGCTGCTACTACTTGGGATCGTCTCCTACTGCTTGTTAGCCTTTGCAGCTTACTACTATTGCCGGCCTGCTCCTCCAGCCAGATGTCCTGTGTAAGGGGGAGTTTTTTTGTTTTGTCCTTTGTAGCAAGTTAGGCTCAATTGCCATCTATGCTCCAACTTGAGTGGGAGTGTTGGAGTATTAGATGGTTATTATAGTCTTTTAAGTAATTTTAGGTTATGTTTGAGTCTATTTGTCTTAGGTTTGAGAGTCTATTAGTGGGTTTCTTATGTAATTTTTGCATCCCTATTCTCTATATAAGAGAGATTAGGTTCCTGATTTCAATGAGAGGCATTATTTTCTCCGTTACCCAACTTGTTGCACAAAAATGTGTCGCTTCCTTTGAAGAGCCTTTGTCAAAACATCGGCAAGTTGAACCTTAGTAGGTATTTGTGAAGTACTAATCTTTCCTTCCATCACTGCATTTCGTATAAAGTGACAGTCAACTTCAATATGCTTTGTCCAGTTATAGAAGATGGGTTTAGAAGTGATGTAGGTGGTTGACTTATTATCGTAGTACATAGGTACATGATGCTTCACCAAAATCCTAAGATTAGGCATGAATGATTTAATCCACATCACTTCATAGGCAGTATGAGCCATTGTTTTGTATTATGCCTCTTCATTGGAACAAACAACAACTGTTTGCTTCTTGCTATGCCAGGAGACTAGATTTCCTCCTAAAAATATAGCATGGCTAGTCGGAGATTTCCTATCTTCAACAAAACTAGCATCCTTTGCATCAGAGTAGGAACATAGTTCCAGGTGGCCATTCTTTCTATAGTAGAGTCATTTCCCAAGAGGCCCCTTTAGATATTTTAGAATAAGGCATAGATCATGTCAGTGACTATAGCATGGTTTATCCATATGCTAGCTCACTGCAAAACTGATGTCTGGATAGGTGATGGTCAGATATAACAACCTACCCACCATGTTCCTATATCTATGGACATCCTCAAGGGGAGGAGCATTAGCATCTCCATAGTTTCCTTTCTACTTAATAAGGACAACGGATGGTTTAATGCTAAGGAGTGCTGTATCCTTAAGAATCTCCAAAACACATTTTTGTTGAGAAAGTGTCTTGCCATGTTATCATTGACTGCCTCTGCTCCTAAAAGGTACTGTAGTTTAGCTTGGTCTTTTGTAACAAAGACCTTCTGTAGGAAATCCTTTGTCATCAACGTACATAGCTAGTACAATAGTGCCACCAATTGTTTTCCTGATAAAGATGGAGTGATAGAAGTGGAATGCCTAATGCCAATCTTCATCACTTCTGTACTCAATTTATCAAACCAAGCACGAGGGCTTTGCTTGAGATCATAGATGGGCTTCTTCAGTTTGCAGGCGTGCTCCCCTTCAACCTTATATCGAGGAGGTTTATACACTTCCTCAGTCAAATGCCTATAGAGGAAGGCATTCTTGATTTCCAGCTGAAATAAGGGCCAATCCTTGTTAATAGCAATAAAGAGGATAACATATATAGCATTAACCAGTGCTATAGGAGAGAATGTCTCAAGATAATCCATGCCATATGGACTTGATCTTGTGGATTGACTCGCCCGTGGTGAGCGACTTTTTACCCGATTTTGAAGGCGATTTGAAGCCGAAGGATGGACGGATGGCGGCAGGTGGCTCTCGCGCAAGTGCTAGGGTTTCCTGCCGTGAGGAGGATGGGTGGCAGGAGGTTCGACAGTGACGACGTGGAGGTGGCGGCAATGCCATCGGCTGACAGTTTGGTGCAAATGGAGATCCAGGAGTAAGGTTGACCAAAGATGGGAGGAAAGGCTGGATCATGTGTTTCTGATGCCTTGGATATGGCCACGTCGCGACGGCATGCCATGACCCCATCAGATGCCATCTTTGCAAGAAGACTATCCATTGAAGTTTTGCGTGCCCTAAGGACAACGGCTCTCATGGTTGATGTGGAGGAGGGCGTCAACGTCGAAGCCCTAGGTACCGCCCTCCCCTTGTGTTGCACTGGCCTATTGTGTGCACGTGGATCGTACGCACGATCACAACCCGCTTGAAAGGGTGTTGGTCGGATGCACCTTGACGAGGATTCGTTCGCTTGATGAGCTCCGTGGGGTCCTAAACAATGTTATTAAATCACCCACGTGGAGGCTAGGAAGGCTTTCTAGTAGAGAAATTTTCCTGTCGAAATTGGAGGAGGACGATGTGCATTGCCTTCTCTTCTCTATGTTGGATGTCTGGGGCGTAGCTGTATGGTGGAGGCATGTCTCCCCCTATGAGGAGGCTTTACAGGAGCGGCCCCCACCACGCATCTCCATCGATGTGGGGGTCCTTGGGTTGCTGCTACAATTGCGGTTGAAGGAGGTTCTCGTTAATCTCTTCCAAGGTTACGCCATCATCACTGCTTGCATCGACGTGGATGTGGCTTTGAAGGAGATTTCATGGAGGTAGGAGTCTCCCTCGAGGTCTTTGAAGGCGAGATGATCCCGAAGGCAGTCACCTTGCATTTTGGAGGTGGTGCATGGCTGATCAGGATGAGGAAGAAGGTACGCCTCAAGCCTTCTTATGTGGCCACCCTCAAAATCGAGATGCGGAGGACTTCTCTTTCGCAGGAGGATGGCCATCCAAGTATGTAACAAAGGGCGGGAGTAGGAGGTGGATCGGAGACGGTGGCAGTGGAGGTTGAACCAGTTCTTTTCCATGAAGGTCTAGCTACATAGTTGATGCTAGTCTCTAGTGAGACTCCGGTGTCGGGTCTATATTAGGGGACTACACGCGTGGTTTCTTTTGTGGCAAACCCGTATGGTGTTGAAGATGGGAAGGAGTCTTCACAGCCACAACAGGGGGAGATGGCTGTGGCGGTCCTATCGAAGGTTGAGTCAACTCATGGTGGTCGGTCCACTCCAAGAAGAGGACGACCACTAAAGAGTAGGTGATTGACTGATGGTTTTGTTGTAATGACTTCATGCAGGTACAATTGATGCAGTTGTAGGGATTTGGTGAGTGGTCATGCCATGACAATGGATGAAGAGATGTTGGCACAGATCCTCAAGGTTTGGAGGCATGCCAGATCTTCTACTGGGGGAGCAGGAGTTTCCCCATGACACGCATATTGTCATGGAACGTGCATGGACTTCGGGATGGGGAATGGAGGTCCACCTTGAGGAGATACCTTCTAAACTAGAGGGTAGGCTGCGCCTTCTTCCATGAGACACATATTGACAACAGTGACCCTAGGTTCTGGGGGCCCCTTGGTCGTCTCCCTGAGGAGGGTCTCCTCCTTAAGGAGTCTGCTGGACGCTATGGTGGGTGTGCTATTTGGTGGAGGATGCATCACCTTCGCTTGGAGGAGTCTCATATTGGAGAATTCATCGCGTCTGGCCGGTTTACTAGGACAGAGGACGGGGGGGTACATTCTATCTATCATGTGTGTATGGACCATGCATAACTAAGGATAGACCTCGTCTCTAGGAGGAGCTGAAACAAGTGGCTACCTTTGTTGATGGGGGACCTTAGTTGATTGGGGGTGATTTCAATGCCACCCTTAGCCATGACAATAGACCTGAAGGGAGGGGTGACTCCTCCACTTTGGGTTTCCAGGAGGTGGTTGTGGAGCTGGAGTTGGAGGACATCCCTACGTCAGGGGTTGCTTACACGTGGCTGAGTGGCAACAGGGCATGCTCTAGGTTGGACAGATTCCTCTGTAACGTCCACCTGGCAGAGACGCATTCAGCTTACGGGGGGGCCGAAACCTTTCTCTAATCACACTCCCATTCTCTGGGATAGTGGGGAGGGCTAAAGGAGGAGCTCCTACTGCAGATTTCAGAGGTCTTGGTTACAGGAGGAGGGCTTTAGGGATCTTGTGGCTCGGGAATGGGTGGCACGTCCTGCAGAGTCCACAACGATCAAGACCCTTGATGCTAGGCTACATCATCTCAGGCAGAGACTTCAGTAGTATAGGAGGCATGTTAAGGATGACAGGGAGCATCGCAGAGGTCAAACTTTGGAGGTTGTTGTTGTTTTAGACAAAGCGGAGGGACTCAACCCTCTTTCTACAGAGGATCATGAGGAGAGGCAGCAGTTGAGGGGGGTCATTTAGTAGGAGGACTACCTTAGGGAGGTGGATTGGTGTGAGAGGTCTCAACAACTATGGTTGAAAGAAGAGGGTGCCAATACCTGCTTCTTTGATGCCATGGCTCCATGAGACATGCCTACCACATCTTATAGTTGAGAGGAGGATAGAAGATTGGCCACATTGGAGGATATTAGATGAGAGGTGGATTCCTACGTCCATAGGATTACCGGGGCGATTCCTGAGGGGGAGTGAAGACTTGCTGCCATTGATATGCCCTCCTTAGTAGAGTGTGAGATGCTTACTAGGAAGATTGAAGAGGAAGAAGTTTTGGCGGCCATCAGGGGTTTGAAGGTTGAAGGATCCCCTGGACCGAATGACTTTCAAATCCTCTTTTACAGGGAGTTCTGGTCGGTAGTTAGGGCAGGCGTTCTTGTAGTGGTGGAGTTCCAGGCGGGGAACTCGAGCTTCGAGTGGCTGAACCACTCCTTCCTTTTTCTCCTCTCGAAGAAACCATGCACGGAATGTTTGGGAAACTATAGACCTATAGCTCTCTTAAATTCTATGTATTTGATCGTTGGAAAGGTGCTTGCCAATTGAATCAGGAAGGTATTGCCTGGTTTGATTAGCTCGGTACAATTTGCTTTCCTCAGGGCCCGTTCACTCCAGGGGTCCTTTGTGATGGCGTAGGGGATGGTTGTAGGATGGACTTGACGTCGCACAATGGCCTTCTTGTGGAAGGTTGACTTTTCTAAGGCCTATGACACAGTGTCTTGGGCCTACCTCTGGGAAGTCCTCAAACAGAGTGGTTTTTTGGAGACCCTGGTTCGCTGGGTCAGTCGTTGTGTAATGACAGCTTCTTTCTCCCCCTCCTTATCGGGAGGCCTACTGGCACGTGGATCTAGCCCCAGAAGGGGGTGCGACAGGGGTGCCTACTTGCACCTCTTTTCCATCCTAGTGGTTGACACACTTGCCAGGTTAACTTTTAGGGCTACCGATGCTGGTCTCATCAGAGGTTTTATTGTGGGGCCTGAGCATAGGACTCCTATGACCATCCCGTAGTATGCTGATGACAGTTTTCTTTGTTGAGGGGGAGGTGCCATAAGCACAGGTAGTTGGAGGATTGTTTAGATCTTTGGGGACATTACAGGCCTTCGTGTTAATAGGGCATAGTCTTCCTTGGTGTGCTTTCATTAGGATGATAGGGCCAGGACAACTATCTCAGAAGCGTTATAGACATCGCTCGCTTCCTTGCCGGTGCGTTATCTTGGTCTTCCGCTACAGGCCAAGAAGATGCATGCGGCAAACTGGGCTTTTCTTTTTGAGAAGCTCACTTCTAGGCTGATAGGTTGGAGTGGCAGGCTGTTGTCCAGAGGGGGAAGGTTGGTCCTCAACTCCGTTCTCTCTATCATACCTACTTTCTATTTCTCCCTGTTTCGCTCGGGGAAGGGGGTACTTAGGCGACTCGAGAAGATAAGGAGGTTCTTCTGGGGGGGTTCTATATAGGATGGTTGTTTCTTGCAACCGATGCGTTGGGCGACTATTTGTAAGCCTAGAAGGAGAGGTGGCCTAGGGATCCATAGGATGAAGGAAGCGACAGACTCATTGCTTTTGAAATAGGCCGTGTGGCTTCTACAGGGAGAGCAGGGTCTTTGGCAGGAATTGTTACGGGATTCCTATAGGACGCAGTTCCTCCTCTTGGTCGGTTGCAGAACCACAGGGGAGTCCCCTTTCTGTGGCTCTGTTGTGGACACCCTTCTAAAGCATTGGGAACATTTTTGCCCCCATCTTGGGGATGGCAGTCACTTTACTTTCTGGACTCATGACTGGTCGGGACAGGGGGCTCTACATGAGAGATTCCCCAGGGTGTTTACGTAGTCTACGCCAAGGGAGGCACAGGTTGCAGATTGCTGGGATAGACAGGAGGGTTCTTGGAGGGTGTCGGTGCTAGGAGGGAGGGGAATCATTCTTGGAGTCAGCAGGATGACCTTTACAGCAACTTGGAGCAGTTTTCCCTGGGAGATGGGTAGGACTGTTATTAATGGCGATATGGACGCTTTTCGGTTGCCAGAGCCTATGTGATGTTCTCACAGATGAAGATCCTTCGAACCCGCTAGATAGCACCTGTCGTCAAATTTGGGGCATCAAGGCTCCCCTCAAGGTGTGGCTTTTTCTTTGGCTTGCACGGCGAGGGGACTTGGTGACGGGCTCTTTTAGGAGGATGACTATAGGGGCACTGGAGCAGAGTTGCGAACTATACATGGGAGTTGAGGACAATGCGGAGCACCTTTTCTCACAGTGGCCTTTTACCCTTTGGATGTGGCGTGAGGTGGTGGGTACTCCCCCTCCACCGTCCTGGGATGACCTCTAGGTTATGCTGATGGATTGGAATGTGGAGAGGACTGTTGTGGTAGCTATTTTGTGGGCTATATGGTTGGCTCGGAATGGGCATGTTTTTAATAGTGAGTCTTTCATGTCTTTTGATATTGCCAAACGGGCTTGCTTGTGGGCTTCTTCTTGGGCCATGTAGCATTCTTTTGATATATAAATAAATCCTGGATGAGCTCCACCTTGGTGTCTTGTCCTTTCTTTCTTTTGAAAAAAATGATCCTACCATATGTCTGCATAAAGCCCTTTGCCACTAATCTAGCCTTGAACCGGTCAATGCCGGAATTTGCTTGGTATTTCATTATATATATCCACTTGTAGTCAACAATCTTGACCCTAAGTGGACATGGCACAAGCTTCCATGTGTCGTAAGTAGTAAGTGGCTCATCTGCATCCATTGCAACCATCCACTGTGGATCTTGAGAATCCTTACATAGTTACGTGGCACCATTGTATTGAGTAAGGCTAAAGAGAACCATTGTAGAAAGGGATCCAAATGTGTAGTGGAAGTATAATGGGAGATGGGATGTAGGGTGTAGGATCAGACCAATTTCCTTAGAGCAATAGGTGTGTCATCCACCCTACTTTGATTTTGCTCCAGTGGTGGTGTGGTAGGAGGCAAGTCAACTAGATTATCGTCTAGTAGAGAAGTGGGCAGCAGAACAGGAGGGGGCTCCTTATGACGTCTATGGTATATCTGCAGGCGGTGAGGTACAAGCTCGATGTTGCTTCCTTAGAGAAAATTGGAACCTTCTCGAAACATCAGCAGTAACAGGATATCAACGACTGGTTGAATCATAGCATCGATGTCTCTTTTGGGTGTGAGAATAGCTAATGAAGACACATTTCGTAGCTCATAGAGATAACTTGTCTTGTCCAAAGGCATGCACAAAGCAAGTACAACAAAAAACACGTAGAGGTAAGGCAAACGAGCGATTCACGTCAGGATGTAGTAGCTGAAAGGGAATCTCATGCAAGATAGAAGACGAGACCTGATTAATCAAATAAGTTGCAGTAAATACTGCATCTTCGTAAAATTGCTTTGGCACATTTATAAAGACCAGAAGAGTCTGAGCAATATCCAAGATGTGCCTAAGTTTCCTCTTAACAACTTTATTTTCCAAAGAGGTATATGCACACGTTGTTTAATACAAGGTGCCATTAGAGATAAAAAAGGACTGCAGCTCCTTTTGCATGAATTCTAAAGCGTTGTCACTATGAAAGATCTTTATGGATGATGAATATACATTCTTTACTTTGGCAAAAAATTGTTTAACCACAAGTAAGATCTCAGACTTGTCCTTTGTAAGGAACGCCCATGATGATTGACTATAATAGTTAATAAATACTGCAAAGTATTTGTGACTTGCCATGTTGCTCACATGAGAAGGTCCCTCCCCAATCGTTGCATTGTATCAAGTAGAAGGAAGATGATGTACTTTCTCAGCCCATGGAGGAAAAGTAGAGTGGTGCTGCTTGCCCAATCAACATGCTTCACAGTCAAATTTGGTAGATGGTGATAGATCAGGGAACATCTGATGTAGCTTTCTGAGGGATAGGTGGCCTAGGAAGATGGATGACAGAGTATAGGGTTAGTGGAGATAGAAGTAGCTCCAGAAAGTTATAGGGAATATCAAGGTAGTAGAGACCATTGTTCTTATATCCTTTACCGATGATTTGATGACTTTGTATATCCTGAAAGTAATTGTGAAGTCCATAAAAGATCCTACGACATTTTAGATCCTTACACAGTTTGTTGACAGGCAAGAGGCTCATGGGAAATTCTGGTGCATAATACACATCATATAATTGCAGGTGAGAAAAGAATCTCTAGTCTTACTGAAGGAACCCATCTAGCTTGCCTTGTCTCACAGAGAGAACTATTGTCACCACTTTTAAAAAAATCACCAGTGAGGTGGGTAGAAGCACTAGAATATATGTCCTAACTTCTAATGGTAGTAGATATCAGATTTGCCTGTATTCTAGTGACATCAGTGACATGGGTAGCATGGGCACTGGGAATATCCTTATCCATGGTAGTGCTACTAGTAGTAGGTGATTGAAGCAGTGATCTTACTCAACCTATCACATTTAACCCAACAAGGGAGAGCCACCCAAGGTAGTAGCAAGTAGAAAGTATAACCATGGTTGGAGATGATCCCAAGCAGTAGAAGTTGAAGAAAATGAATGATCTTATTTCACTAAGCCAACTCTATACTTCTTTATGTAAAGAGAGGTGGAGGGAAAATATAAAGGGAGTCTAATAAGAAAATAAAAATAGGAAATAACCCAACAATATAACCTAACACTTTCCCTCAAGCTGGAGCATATATATCAACATGCTCAGCTTGTTCCTGCACTTCTCAAACATTGGACATGATAGTGGCTTAGTGAACATATCTATAGTCTGTTATGAAGAAGCAAAGGCAAGTAGTACAAAGTAGACCCTGTTAGATTAGGCTCCTCATATAATGACAATCCACTTCTACATGCTTGGTCTGTTCATGGAACATGGAAGTGTTAGCAATGTAAGTGGCTACCCTGTTGTTACAATACATCTCCATAGGTTCTTCAAGAGTGACATGAAGGTCTCTCGACAGAGATTGTATCTAGATCATTTCAGCAGCTCTATGTGCCATGGCACGGTATTCTGACTCAGCATTAGAGCGTGACACCACACTCTGCTTCTTGCTCCTCCAAGACACCAAATTTCCTGCAACAAATGTATAGAAACCTGTAGTGGACCTCCTGTCCCCAATATTACTTGCATAATCTGCATCGTAGTAACCCATAGTCATAGGAACTTTCCTCTTAAACAGAAGACCTCGACCTAGAGCTTCTTTGATGTATCTCAATGCATCATTGCCTTCCAATGATCATCAATAGGTTTGTCCAGAAACTGACTCAACTTACCCATTGTAAGTCTAATATCCAGCATGGTGATGGTCAGATAAAGTAATTTCCCTACTAGCTGTCTGCAAGCTCTCTTATCCATCAACCTTGCTAAGTCATCAAATAAGTGAACCTTTGGATCCATAGGGATATTCGCACCCTTAAATCCAAGCATGCTAGCCTCCTAAAGAATGCCCAAGGCATATTACCTTTGAGACATGACAATACCCTGTTTACTTGTGGCGATTTCAATACCCAAGAAATACCTAAGTTTCCCAAGGTCATTCATAACAAACTGCCATACCAAATATTCCTTCACTTGAGATATACTAGCCACGTCATCCCCTGTGAGTATGAGATCATCAACATATACAAGTAAAGCCACAACACCACTACTAGTCTTCCTTACAAACAAGGAATGATCAGAAGAAGACCTCTGCAACCCAACAACTGACAATGCTTCTGATAAGTGCTTAAACCACGCTTTGGGGCTCTGCTTAAGGCCATAGATAACCTTACGTAGTCTGCTGTTATCGACGTTTTTGTGGGGGTTTAAAGGATGTCACGTTGTAGTATAACCGACAAATCGTCTAAACAAATATAAAGAATTTTATTACTCGAAGACCGGAGTATCCGAGGTCGAACATAGGGAGCAATCTCAGTACTTTGTAAAACCCAAGAATACAACTGTTAAATGCAAATATAATTGATTCAAAGAGTTTTAAAAAAAAGATTTAAAAAAAGTAGAATTAGACGTCTGATTTATGTATCAGACGTCTTAAATGTGATCTTTCTTTCTCTCTTCCTTCTTCTCCTTTCTGCTTCTGTATCTTTCCTTCTTCTGCTTTGCCTTTCTGATCTCTTTGCAATCTTCCCTTGTCCTTCTTCTCTGCGAAGACTTCTAATCTTTTCTGCTTTCCTTCTTCTCCTGCGAAGGCTTCTTTCTTCTTCTTCTGTCTTCTTCTTTGGCTTGCTTCAAGTCCTTCTCCTGCAGCGGCCAAGTCCTCCTGCGATCAACCTGCCTGCACAGGAGCAAAACCTAACCCTTCTCCCTCTACCCGCGCGTCTCTCTCTCTCAAGCAATTCACTCTGAGCTGCTCTCCCAGAGCCACAGGCATAATCGGGTTGGATCGTACCCGGGACCAGGCGCACCTCAAAGTGGTGTGATGCGCGAGGAGTGCGTAGGTCTAGGTCGGGTCGGATCCGCCAAGTCCGCGTGGTCAGGCCGCGGACGAGGCGGGTGGGGCCAGTGAGGGACCTCACCCCTGTGCTTACTGAGGCGATAAGAGTATATCACAAAAACAATTTATAGTGTACCTGAGGTTTGTAATCCCACGATGTGGGACTAAAGGTTTCGTCCTTCCCTCACGCGCGCCCGCAGACTCTCGTGTGCAATTGCCCACGCTGAAGGCCCTGCTGGTGCTCCTCGCTGAACTCAGTCACCTCGCGACACTTGCGAGAGTCTGCTGCACCTGCCGCCTGGGAAGCCTGACGCCTGCTGCTGCTCCAAGCTTCCTGTTGCTTCGGCTGTTAATGGCGGCCGGGGCGTTCACCTGAGATTCCACAGAACGGCCTATTGGCCCAATCAGAATAGCTGGAAACCTTCGCCGTAGCACGGCGAAGGCGGTGGGTGATGCTGCAGGTTGCCGGTCAGCCTAGGCGTGCGCGCCTAGGTCAACCTGTGGCTGGAGATGGTGGGTTGGTCGGGGGGTGCTTTAGAGGTCTGGAGTGGCAGTGATGGGGTGGAATGGGTTCCTGGTGGTGAGGCGAAGCTCACGAGGTGGTTGGCGAGCCGGGTGGGGGGTTGGAATGGTGGAAGCGGCTCGCCGGAGTGAGGTCGGAGGCGAGGAAGATGGAGGCGGTGAGGTACTGTCGAGGGGTAATCAAGTAAAATAGTTGGGGGAAAAAAGAGAGGAGAGGATGGAGAACGTATCTGTGATTGTCTGGAAGGAAGGAAGGCGGCGGAGAGGACGGCTCGTAACTGCCGTCGTCGGGGAAGAAAGACCCTGAGGGAGGAAGCGGCGACGAAGACGAGGTCAGAAGCGCGCGCGCGGGGTACAGCGCGACGCGGGAGGAAGCGGCGGAGAGGACGCTGCTGCTGGTATGGCAGCAGAGCGACGAGAAGGAGGGGAGGAGGTCGCCGGAGCTTGTGGGTCGTTTGGCCGGAGATGGAAGAGGGAGGAATTTGGAAGAGATCTCCGTCAAAATCAAGCTTGCCCCCTGCGGTAGGGTCTTGGGTGTCTTTTATAGGTGCTGGCCGCACCTACCAGCGCGTGAAGACCGCGCAATTAGGTCTGCCGACTCGCCGGAGTTGGAAGGAAGGTGGATACCCGAATCTCTCGTGTGTTCGCACGAGAGATTGGGTTCACACCAGCGAATGTAATTGGCTTTACAAGGAAGGGAATTCCTCAGAGAATCCTCCTTCCATTTCTGGGAGGGAATCTCTGAGGGATTAGAGAGCAATCTCTCTCGAAACTTCGTCGGAGCTCGGTTCTGCCCTAGCAATGGCGGCAGGACCGGTTTGCAAAGGAGGCGAAGAACCTAGGGGGCTCTCTGCAAAGGTATTCAAAAGATAGGGACCAATTTGTGATTTGGGTGTACTAAATTGCAAAGTAGGTCAAGATGACCTCTCCTTAGGTCCAAATTTTGGTACAAACCTAATTTGGACCTAAGGAATCCAATGGTGAAGTTGGATTTTAGGTTTGACCTCGTTTGACTGGACATTTTGCGTAAAAACCTAAATTAGATTAATTGAAGAGCTAGGACCCTAATCTAAGTCAAACTAGGTTCCAAAGGCCAAATTAAGTGTTCAAAATCCTAGAGGATGTTTTTCCATGATTTGTAGAGGGTTTACTTGCTTTTTGTTCTGACCGGAACCTTGTTAATTTAAGCGGGTCTGTTTTAGGGTTACCAAGTGTCATTTAGTTCCTAGATTGCACATGAACCCATTTCTGATTAACTCAACCCACTTTTTATCTTATTTGGACCATTTGACCTCTGCTTTGCTTCTGAGAAATCCCGTTTATGTACTGCAATGGTAAAATTGCAGTTTTAACCTTTATTTCATGTTTTCTTCTCAGAGCACTTGTTCCTTCAGTTAGGCCTTCTTCCAGGTTATGTAGGAGCTTTTATCTTCTTTATTGGGTCAAAATGAGCTAGTTATGGCTCATGATGAGGCTCTCATCATCTGCACATGCACGTCTCCTGAACCTTAAAGCCAGGAGGCTGCTGCATGTATATCTCCTTAATCACCATAGAGAAAAGCATTCTTGACGGCCAACTGGTGTAGTGACCATCCGTAGTGTGCAGCAACAGAGATAAGAATATAGATGGTAGAGAGACGAGCAATTGGTGAGAAAGTGTTAAAAAAATCTACCTTGTAGGTTTGAGTGAATCCTTTGGCCACGAGGCGAGCTTTATACTGATAAATAAATCCATCAGGGTTGTATTTTAAGGCAAAGACCCACTTAGCACCAATAAGATGCGCATTGGAGGGTAATGGAGTGAGCTCCCAGGTGCCTCTGTCGCGAAGGGTAGACATCTCCAGGGCAGACTTCCAGTGCGGATGCAGAAGAGCCTATTGATATGAAGTAGATGTCTTAGAGGTAAATACAACAGTTGTGAAGGCATGAAACTCAACACTAAGTGTGTCAGTGGAGACTGCACTCCTAGCTACACAGTACTGGGCACATGAGCGAGGAGCCTTACGAACCACAATAGGAACATCATCACTAGTACTAACAGTGACATGACTTGGAGAAACATCAATAGGAGAAGCATTGTCAGTGAGTTCAACACATACCTGATCGGGGGAGAACAAAGGTGGCTCAGTAGGAGCTGAGGAGGAGGGGGGTGGAGGCTTCTCTCTGTAAGTAATAGGTAGCCGATATGTAGTACTTTTAAATGTCTTCTCATCTTGTGGTACTATTTTGAATGTGCTCATAGGTGGCTTTGAAGAAGTAGAAGGCCTACTATTGCTAGGAAAATCATCCATGGATATATGAGGCACTGGCATAGGCACAATTGTCTCCACATCACGTAATTGATGAGCGGATGTGGAGAAATATGGAATGGACTCGTTGAATGTGACATCAACACTAACATAATGCTTCTGATGTATAGGATCAAAGCACCTATACCCCTTCTGAGTGCGACAGTAGCAAAGAAATACACACTTGATTGCTCTAGGTGCAAGCTTGTAACGACTAGGTCCAAGCAGATGCACAAAAGCAACATTACCAAATGTCCTCGGAGGCAGTAAAAAGAGATCTGCATCTGGATATAAAATTGTCCGTGGTACTTGCTCATGAATGATAGAGGATGGAAACCTGTTAATAAGATAACAGGCTGTAAGGACTACATCTCCTTAGTTGATGTGTGGTACACTATTCTAAATAAGTAGGGTACAAGCCATATCCAGAATGTGTTGGTGTTTGTGTTCTGCAACCCCATTCGGCTGTGATGTGTGGGGGCAGGAGGTCTGATGGACAATACCAAGAGAGCCATAAAACATTGCCAATTGCTTGGTGCAAAATTTCAATACATTTTTATTGGATGATGGAACTAATATCTAATTTGTTACATATCAAAAATAACCATGAGAGGCGAGAAAAATTATCGACAAGAAGCAAGTAATAACGATGACTCTGTCTATTCGCCACACGGCTAGGACCCCAAACATCACAATGGACTAAATCAAAACATGCTGAACTACTAGACTGCATAAACATTGAAAACTAGCTTTGTGGTACTTTCCCAACTGACATGCATCACATTGAAACTTTGTGGCAGGCGAGAGATGTAGGGTGATCCCGCATAGTTTGTCTAGTGATGGATGGCCTAGTCATCTATGCCACTGCAAGGCACTCCCAACAGGACTCATCTGACAAGTTGCAGCAACTGGACTCTGCACTAGCCGATATACACCCCCTTATGTTTGCCACCAATCATTCTCCTCGTCATGCGGTCGTGAAAAGGACATCAACAACATAAAAAATGACACGGCAGTTCACCTGCTTTATAATAGTACTAATGGTAAGCAACTACGTGGTCATGTCAAGTACATAATAAACATCTGAAAGATGCAAAATAGAAGTAACAGGTACCCCCCTTACCATAAATGGGGGCATGCCTTCCATCTGCTAGCTGGATTGAACGTCCCTGTGGAACATCCTGCATACCTCCAAAACACTGGAGATTCCTAGAAAGATGATCTGAAGTACCAGAATCTATCAACCAAGTACTACTCGTACTTGATGCTGAGGCATAAGCTGCTGTGCTTAAAGATTGAGCTTGGTCATGTGTCAACTGTGCTAGCTGTTGTACTATTGTATCATAGTTCGCCTCTGTAAGGGTAACTGGCTCAGTAGTGGTCGCTGGGGTAGAGGTCACAGTAATTTGGTTGGTAATAATAGGCCTTCCAAGCTTATTCTAGCACTTGGCTCAGCATGGCCAATGCTCTCATTGTAGGTGCATGTAGGTTCACTACGTGCACCATTACCATGCCCTCTACCTTTGCCACGAACAAATCCACCCGTTCACCACAGGTACTAATAGCTGCATGAGCAGAAGAGGTATTATCAGAGGCGACATTATGAGCAGACTAAACCTGTAGTCTGTTAAGGCTCCTGTAAATATCCTCAATAGTGGGAAGCTCTGATAAAGTAAGAATCTGAGAACGAGCAACAACATAATCATCATTCAGACTTACAAGGAACATGTAGGTAGAAAATTCCCTCCTGTGATCTTTGCACGTGGTAGATGTGCACATGGGTCTGACTCATGGACTCTTAGTTCAGATGACACAAATCATAATGTATCTGAAAAACTTAAGTAGAATTTAACTCATGAGCAAACCATCCCATGTTTATTTGGCTGACTTGTAGTACGTGATTTCATCTCTAATACGTGGAATCACACTGTTCAATATCTAGGCTCTTACCATTGCACCATCCCTATTTCAAGTGGCATATTTTCTTGTCCTTTACTCTGGTGGTGTCTTTGTGAGAACATGTTGCTTCTCATGTCCTCCCACAATCATTAGGAAGGTTTAAGACCAACGGAGATAATTAGTCTCATCCAGTTTAACAATAGGTGCGAAAAATGAACTTTTGTACGCACCACTTTCTCCACCTTGTCCTGAAGTAACCTTTGATACTGATGATGAAGCCATAATACACCCACAACAATAGCAACTTCACTAAATACTACTGAAGAAAGATCTGATTTTCAGCAACAAACAAGAGAACCGGGGAATACACACCCCTTAATCCTTACACATGTGGTTTAAAACTGTCAACACACCAAAGGAGAACACACCCCAAAAGATCATCAAAACAGGAGAATACACACCCCAAACTTAGTTAAAAAGTCTGAATTTATCATACCACAGCATTAAAGGTGCATCAACACATCTTCTGGAATATCCTTAGCTTTAGAAATCCATCAAACAAGAGTCAAGGACCTCCCTAGGACCTACATCAGATGGTGCTGGGTGGTGGCCCCCCTCCCCTGTCGTCGAATAGGAGGAGGCAGCAAGAAAGAGCGGGAGAAACAGGAGGAGGCGGCGGTGTCGCTTGGGCTGACCATTGGTGAAGGCGATAGTGTTGCCAACACTGTTGTTTGCTAGCGGTGTCGCATTGGCAAGGGTGGGGCTTGGTGGTAGGGTTAGGGTTTTCTTGAAGTGCCCTCAACTTGGCTCTAATACCAAGTTGAAGAAATTGAACGATCTTATTTCACTAAGCCAACCCTACACCTCTTTATATAGAGAGATGTGAGGAAAAAATATAAAGGGAGTCCAATAAAAAAAAAGGAAGAAAATAACCCAACAATATAACGTAATAGTAGATGAGAAGAAATCCTAGACGTATCCATCTTGATAGTAAGGTGTAAAGGTGAAATCAACCTGTTCAAATACCAACTTTCTAGAATAGCATCATCGGATTACCGTGAGTAGTTTAGGGTGACTACTGAATTGTTCTTGGTTTGAAAACAATCCAACGGTCCTTCCCCTATGACCAAATCACACTTAAGCATGCAAGATACGACTCATTCTTCCACGTCTAAGGCCAAACAGCTAATAGAGCGGCCCTTAGGTCATTACCAACACAAAAGAGAAGGCTAGAGTAGCGAGAAATTGTGCAACAATGTGCATTGCAAGAAATGCGGTGCCGCTTAGACCTTATTTTCACCAGTTCTTCCATTGACGATTGGTTGGTTGATGACTCTCCCAGGATGGGTTTTTTGGTGAGCCCTTGACCGATGGGTGGCTGGTGGGCAATTGGTAGGAGGTTGGATAGGCTCTTAGGGTTTCTCTGTTGTTGAAAATGCAAAAAAAGGTATTTTCTCTCCTTTTTTGTGGAAGAAGAAAAAAGGTAAGAGTCGCACTAGTCTAGAATTGCTACTTTGATACAATGTGGAAGAAAATAATGGCTTGCTTCATTATGAAAAACCCTAGCCTCTCTTATATAGAAAGGGATGAAAGATTACATAAGAGTTGCGGCGACTAGTCAGTCGGTGACCCTCCATCGTCGGAGGGGTCGTTGGTGGGCCCTCAATCGGTGTGTGGTTGTTGGGCGGTTGGTGGGAGGTTGGAGAGGCACTTAGGGTTTCTTTGTTCTTGAAAACCCAAAAAAATGCTATTTTCCCTCATTTTATTTGTGGAAGAAGAAAGAAGGCAAGAGAATCAAGGATGGTATAGCCATTGGTCTAGGATTGGTTCTCTGATATCACGTAGACAAAAGTAATGGCTTACTTCAATATGAAAAACCCTAGCATTTCTTATACAGAGAGGATGCATGAAAGATAGCATAGGAGTCCCATACGAAAAATGAAAAATGACGGGAAATCTAAAAATAACGTAAAATCATAGTGTTGAGTTGTAAGAGGGTATCTGTGATTTTCTTTATCTTTTGGGGGTACTTCTGTAATTTGCCCAATTCTCTTTTATATAAAAGAGGGTTAGGGTTTCATTTGATAATAATGCATTGTTTTTAATTCAACATGGTATCAGAGCAACGATCCTAGGTCGGTGCTTCGATATCCCACCAAAAAATCCACAACATGATTAGATCACCAACGTGGAGGTGATTCGATGGAAGGCCATGAAGATGCCGTCCCCATCACCACCACCGTTGGCCTGCTGTGCGTCAGCAGCACTGTTGTCGACCTGCTTCACGTTGGCAGCGCCGATGCAGGCTCGCTGATTGTTGGTTGCGTCGCCGCTGGTTAGATCGCTATCGGTAGGGCCGTCGGCTGGCGGTTGTGGTTGTCGATAGCAAGTGTTGTTGCTGTTGGTGGCTACCTCGCCTGTTGTGCTCGTGTTCGCCCTTGCGTGATGAGCCTTCTCTCACGCCTAGTCTTTTTTAGAAAATCAACTTCAGAATCTACTAGACTCATGTGTGCAGTCCAAGAGGTTGAGACAAAGAAAAGGAGGTACAACAATGTATGTGTGATAGACTCTGGAGCCTTAGTTCATATCGTTGAAGACTGAGGTCGTCTGAAGAACTCTGTGATCTCACAAGGACTTCGTGAAGTGTGGGTGGCTAATGGAAAAACCTCCCTTGTTACAACAGTTGAATGTGTAGATGCTACGCCCAAGTTGAAGATAGAGGTATATTACACTCCTGAATTTCCTATGAATCTTTTGTCGATGAGTAGGATTTGCAGAGATCGTGGATGCTGTGTGATTTCAAGAAACACTGTTACTTCCAAGATCGAAACACGGGAGAAATAGTTGGCAGTGGCATAGAGTGGTGACATGTATTATTTGGACACGCCCACGTTGTTTGTTGGGGCTGTGCCTATCTCTTGTGATCCTTTGCTTTGGCACTGTAGACTTGGGCATCCATCCATGAAGAAGATGCGCCAAATGTATCTAAAGTTACCAAATTCCTTGGCTCTGGATTGTGAAGACTGTCAGCTGGGGAAGCATTACAGGAGTAGCTACGCTGGGAGTGATGCTGGTGTTAATTCAATCCCTTTTTTCCTAGTACATTGTGATGTTTGGGGACTGTTTAGAGTTGTCTTTACTAGTGGACATGTATTTCGCAGCTATGGTCGATGACAACAGTAGACTTACATTGGTGTTTTTGATGCAGGCTCGCAGTGAGATTCCTACTATTGTTCAACATTTTCTATATGAGGTGCAGACACAGTATGGTACTATAGGTCTTTCGCAGTGATAATGCGTTAGAATTTATGCATAGTGAGTGGCTTTTCGATCCAAGGGGATCATTCACCAGACATCTTGTGCTCATGCTTCTTAGCAGAATGGGTTGCAGAGCGCAAGTTGCGACATTTACTTGATATTGCCAGGACATTGATGTCTTATATGAAAGTTCCTAGGCAATTTTGGGGTGATGCCATTCTCTCAGCAAGATATTTGATTAACCGGCAACCATTTTCTGTGCTTCAAGGTTAGATCCCTTACCAGATTATATATCCTATGTGCAAGACTTTTCCTGTGCCTCTGCGAGTTTTTGGGTGTGTATGCATTATTCAGAACTATGGTATTCAGGATAAGTTTGTCTCCTGTGCCACGAAGTGTGTCTTTCTTGGTTACTCTAGGACCTAAAAAGGCTTTAGGCATTATGATCTAGTTCACAGGAGGTATCTTGTTACTGTTGATGTGACATTCTTTGAGAATCTCCCCTGCTTCTCAGAAGAAGGGTCATCCATAGAGGCTGCTATATAGGAGACATAGGAAAATGATAGGAGACCGCAAGTACAGGATTTTGCTTGTGAGGAGCCAGCTCAGCTTGTTATTCCTTCAGGTAGGGATGAGTCAGATAGGGAGGAAGCTGTGCAGAGGAGATCTGACACCATGCTTCATCCTATTTCCCGTTACACTATAGTTTCTCATCTCCAGGAGGAGGACAGATAGTTTGCGTCTACTATTACCACTATAGTTCCCAGAGATTTTGTACAGGCCCTCCACAATTCGAAGTGGAAGGCAGCTATAGATGAAGAGGTGCATGCTCTCCAGACCAGGAGAACATGGGATATTGTTCCATGTCCTGAGGGTGCCACAGTTGTTGGTTGCAGATGGGTGTATATTATCAAGTATAGATCTGATGAGACAGTGGAGAGATATAAAGTTAGATTTGTTGTCAAGGGATTTACCCAGACATATGAGGTGGCTTACCTTGAGACTTTTTCACCTGTTGCATGCATTTCCTCCGTCGGGATTATCTTGTCTCTTGCTGTGATTAGAGAGTGGCCCTTGCATCAACTTGATATACAGAATGCATTTTTATATGGTGATCTGGCTAAGGAGGTGTATGTGAGACAATCACCAGGTTATGATAGTAAGGGGGAGCTTGTTTGTCGCTTACGGAAAGCCATTTATGGCCTGAAGCAGTTCCCACGAGCACAGTTTGAGAGGCTTAATCTAGAGATCAAGAAGCTAGGATTTCAGAGGTCTACCATTGACCATTCTATATTCATCAGACAGACTACGCATGGTGGGATATGGAGAGTGGTTATTTTGGCAGTATATGTTGATGATATGATCTTGATAAGTGATGATACTGATGGGATAGGAGAGACGAAAGCCTTTCTCCATCACCAAAGATTTAGGTTATCTTTGCTACTTTTTGGGGATAGAGGTTATTTGTTAGGATGATGGTTTATCCTTATCTCAGAGGCAGTATACTTTACAGATCTTAAAGGAGGCTGGGCTTCTTGGGTCCAAACCATCAGGGATATTAGCAGAGGCACTTGCTGGTCACAACTCAGATGAGATAGATCCCTTGTTTGAGGATGTTACCATGTACCGTAGTACTATTGGTCGTTTGTTATATTTGACTATTACACAACCAGACATCAGCTTTGCACATTAGCTTTGCAGGCAGTCGCACTAGTTAGTTTTCGTAGAGTCCCAGATACAGTCATTGGCATGATGTGTGTCTCATTTTGAGATACCTGAAGGGCACCCTAGGATGAGGTTTGTACTACAGTACGAATGACCCTCTTGATCTTGTGGCATATTCAGATGTAGTTTATGTGGGGGCAATTGAGGATAGACGATCTACATCAGGTTTTGCTATCTATCTGGGAGGAAATCTTGTTTCATGGAGGAACAAGAAACAGAGTGTGGTTGCTTGCTCTAGCATTGAGGCAGAATACAGATCTATGGCTCAGGCTACATGCAAACTCATATGGATGATTGGTTTCCTACGAGACTTAGGGGTACTAGTTGATACCCCTGTTCCACACTACTGTAATAATAAATATGTTACCTATATTACCTCTAATCTTGTATTTCATGAGAGGATGAAACATATAGAGGTTGATTGTCATTTTATATGGGATGCAGTTTTAGAAGGAAAAATAAGTACCTCTCATATATCTTTTGAGCTATAGATTGCTGATATCTTCATCAAACCCCTTAAGAAGAAGAGACATGTTTTCTGAGCAATAAGTTGGGCCTCATTGATATTTACGTCCCAACTTGAGGGAGAGTGTTGAGTTGTAAGGGGATTTCTGTGATTTTTTTTATCTTTAGGGGATACTTATGTAATTTTTTCAGTTCTCATTTATACAAAAGAGGGTTAGGTTTCATTTGATTCAACACAGCTTATATTTGAGATCTAAATGCAAATCTACATTGCTAGTTTTGTCAAATAAAACCTAGTTTGATACACAACAATCAAGTGGAAAAGCATCATAATACGCCAGAAAGCAATGCATAGTGAGCATAAGGAACACAACCAGCTGTAACGCAATTCAGAGGGATAAGCAGTCTTGAAATTTTCATAATGATCTAAATGAAGAAAACTAGCACAACTTGTTAGATATGAGCCCAATGGACACAAGTTGACCACTTAAAATATTGGATACATGAAGTTGTTTCTAATTTTTCTGATCCTTGTTTTGATTCAAGGACAAGGTCTTATATTGCAAGCTAAGGGTGCATTACATTTGTATCATTATAGTACAAAAAATATTTACCGAGTTCATGCCGTTGTCATTGGTACCTTTGCCAAAATGAGTATGCTATGGGTCATTTCTAAGGAGGCATGGGCCATTATAACTCATCCATGGTGTACATTGGGGCTTTGCCTTCGGTCTTTTCTTTTCTTTTATCCTTTTTTAAATGATTAGTATTAAGTGAAGGAAATCAGTGCAATGTGTGAACATAGAACATAGCAGTCATTATCTTTTTATACTCCACTAGGAGAAGTTCTCTTTTTAAAATTATGCCTTGCTACATAAAAAAAAGGTCATGAAACTGAATTTAGATTAAGCCACCTGCTTTAATGGGAGACATAATCCTAAACTAGCTATAGTTCAATGTGAATAACAATCTTTTCGATCTCCAATTTGAGTTGATTTATGGCTTTTGCAGGTGAGAAAGACCTTGCATGCTCTTAGAGGCAGAAACAGACTTGTCGCTCTGATGCAAAACCATTCGACAAAAAAACAGGTATCAACCACCCTGAGCACCATGCAACTGTGGAACAGAATACAGGCAGAGATATCAGCCCGCCGTCTTTCCATGGTAACTGAGGGTCGAATAAAACAAAGGAAACTTGAAACCCAAATGAAAGTTGAGGCGAAACTTCAAGATATTGAGGTAAGGATGAGTTGGTCCAACTTTTAGCATTGATATAGTGTAATTACAGGTGTTATGTAGTATGTATACAGTTTATTATCAGGTCATTTACAAGGTTCCTTGCTAACCAATTCACTTGATGAGGCGTTGGTCTGTATCTTAGTTTTTGAGATATGAGGTTATTGCTTTCATTTATTTCCCTCTTTTGTTGAGCTATAGAATATAATTTACATTTGACACTGTATTTCAATACTAATTGGTGAACTATGGAAATGCCAGAAACTTATATATATGGAACTTTTTTTGGATATGTTATATTAACCAATCATTTGACAACAAAACAGGGAGTGACATTTCTAACGTGAACCATTTTAATTATTATGAGTTGGGTCAATGATGTAGGAGAAAAATCATCGCAAGCCCTTCCGGATGATGTTCCAAAAGTTATTTTCTGTGGAGCCACGGAGTGTGCAAACTTCTCTACATCCTTATCCTTTGCAACACATCTGAAAGTTTCTGCAATCAAACTCTTGGGTTCTGTTTTAGGCTATAAATGACCTTCTTTAATTTGCACACACACTTCTCCTAAATCTCAAACCTAAGGGTTGCTGCATGTAAATCTCCTCCTGAAGATTACCGTAGAGAAAATCATTCTTCACATCAAGCTAGTGTAATTGCCAATCTTTGTGGGCAGCAATAGAGATGGGTATTCGAATAGTGGCAAGCCGTGCAACGGGAGAGAAAGTATCAAAGAAGTCCACCTTATATGTCTAAGTGAACCTCTTTACCACCAATCTAGTCTTATACCTTGAAATAGATCCATTAGGATTGTATTTCAAGGCAAAGACCCATCTGGAACCAACCAGTCGCGCCCCTGTAGGAAGAGAGGTGAGATCCCAAGTCTATCTACTTCGAAGTGTTGTCATGTCATCCTCTATGGCTTGACGCCACTTTGGATCAAGCATGGTTAGCTGGTAGGTAGACGGAATGGGTGAAGCTATAAGTGTTTGCCAGAACCTGCTAAACTGGGAACCAAGACCATCTGTAACCAAACTTCTTGCAACCTGATATCTGGACTCTCACGTGCGAGGTACCTTCTTAATAGCAATATGAAGATCAGATTCACTGGTATCTCTGACTGAGTCTCTACAGAGGGTACCCCACTAGTCTGATGATCTGCACTGTCAGGGGGATCAGGTCTAACAAGACGATCTCTGTCATCAGAGTCCATCTCAACTGCCTGTGGATCAGTCACTGGTGCTGGTAGAGGCCTCTGTAGTATTGCATGAGGTCTATTATATGTTTGCAGCAGACCATGTAATTTCTGGTAGTCATCTAAGAGGGTAGTAGACCCTGAAAAAGTTAGCGGAGGTGTGGACATTGGAATCGCCTCAAGTGGAACTGGAGGAATGGGCATAGGAGCAGCATTATCATGAACACTTGTTTGTCTAGTAATAGAAAAGTATGGTATCATCTCATGAAAAGTCATATCAGCGCTGATATAATGCCTGTGGTGGATGGGATCATAACATTGGTACCCCTTTTGACTCCTGGAGTACCTTAAGAATACACACTTAACAGTGCAAGGGGAAAGTTTGTCATGACCTGGTGTTGGCACATGAACAAATGCAACACATCCAAATGTCCTGGGGAACTTGTGAAAATGCTCGCCATCTGGATGTAACAGAAGAATCGGTATTTACTCGTGACGGACTAAACTCGACATCCTGTTAATGAGGTAGCACGCTGTCAAGGCAACATCCTTCTAGTATCTCTGTGGAACACTGTGGTGAATAAGTAGGGTGCGGGCAACCTCTACCAGGTGTCTATGCTTCCTCTCTGCAACCCCATTTTGTTGTGAAGTATGGGGATAAGTGGTCTGGTGAATAATCCCATAAGTCCTGTAAAACTCAGTAAGTCTAGCAGTATAGAACTCGAGGGCATTATCTGTCCATACAATCTTCACCGTGGCAGAATATTGAGTCCTGATCTCCAAGAGAAGAGTCTCTATGGTACGTCCAACACCTCCCTTGGCCTTTAGAAGGAACACCCAAGATACTCTGGTGAAATCATCAACTACTACAAGATAATACTGATGTCCTATCCTGTCTGGAACTCTACTTGGCTCCTAGGCATTCATATGGAGTAGCTCAAAAGTAGCTATTGATTCAGGAGAAATACTGGTAGGAAAGGAGGACTGATGATCCTTACCTGATTGGCATGCATCACACCGAAAAATCATGGCAGGCGAAATATGTGGAATCACCTTCCTAAGGCGATCCAAAGGTAGATGACCTAGACGAGTGTGCCACTGTAAGGCACTCCCACTATCATATCTGCTGGCTCCAGCGAAAGGCTCCTGGCCAAGGTGATAAAGACCATTCTTCGGTGTACCTCTGGCAATGGTCTTCCCAGTAAACTTATCCTGGATAGTGCATCCCATCTCATCGAAAATAACCCTGCAATGAAGATCCTTCGTGATCCTGCTCACAGACAACAGGCTCATTGGAAACTCTGGTACGTGTAGTGTTCTCGACAGCCGCAATGTAGGGGTCACAGAAACTTCCCCCTGGCCAACAACTGAAGCGTGCTTGCCATCAGCAACCTGTACCATTCTCCCTGGTACAACAGAACTGAGTGACCTGAAATAGGCCTGATCTCCACAAAGATGCTGTGAAGCACCAGAATCGACTAACCATTCTGCACCATAGTGACTCCTGTCATGCTCCTGCAGCATCAAACCTGCATACTCCATCCTCGTTATGGTAGCGGCATCCAATGCCATCTCTGAGCTAAATAACTTCAAAGCATGAATTCTAGATTTAAGAGACCCTAGAGATCATCTCAAGGATCACAATCCAGAAGCCTCAATCAAGTGTCTGGGACCAAGAAATCACCAAATAATCTGAAAATCCAACAGATTCAGATCTGCATAGTTGCTAAAAGGCTTCCTTGGATAGGCGTTAGCCTCACCTAAGTGTAAGAAACACCCAAGGAGGCCTTAAAGAAGTCTAGACTCCTTGCAACAAGAATATGACTATAGTCCCTAGATCAGGGCAATATGCCCCTCACGGATGCTGCACAGGGGTCCAAGATCACACTCACGGCTGCAACAGGTGGTTGTGCCATCGCTCCCCACCGGTCGCAGCTTTAGACGGCCGTCGCGATGCTGCTAGATGCTCGGCGGCGGCGCTAGCGTCTGCTGCAGAGCGCCACCAGCGACCGTTGGACCAGTAGCACCGTTGCTAGCTACTGTAGGAGGTCGTAGCACAGCCGCAACGTCACTATTTGGTCTATCGAACCTCGCCGGAGCACTGCTCGATGGTTCAGAGGCTTTCGCGCCACTGCAGCCCCATTGCAAGGGCTGAATCGGGCCTCAGGGGCATCGCCTCCAGCTGCTAGGGCTCTTGTGTGGGGCTAAATCAAGCCTCAGAGGCTGAATCGAGCCTCAGGGGCCTCGCTAGGGGTCGAAGGATCGTCGGAGACTGCTGCCGCCATCAAGGAAGGAGGAGATGAGAACGGGATTCGGTGTTAGGGTTTAGGAGGCCTTGAAGGGTGGGATACCTAGAGTCACGGTTTAGGACCGATGCTTTGATACCAAGTAGAAGAAAATGAATCATCCCAATTCATTGAAAGACCCCAATACCTCTTTATATATCCATAAAGAAATAATAAATGATAAAATGCTAGATAAATAGGAGTATCAACAGTAACTTTTGGGCTTCTGGTCATATGCTAATAAGCTTATATAATTTGTTATGTGTATCTATAATGAGAAATTTGTGAGTCTTAACCGAATTAGCTTTGAGTTTGTTGCAGTCCATTTAGGCCTTAGGAAGTTTTCTACTCTTCCTTTGAAGTTTCTCTCTAGTTCTTTACTGATACTCTCTGTTGTTACATTGTAACACTTTGAGGATAAGCTCCTATTAGTTGCATGGTGCCTACAAATGTCTGTAGAATTTGCATCCTAACACTGCTAGCTTCTAGAGTATTGGTGCTTGCATTGGAACAATATCCTCTTTCGTGAGAAAATTCTCTATCATTACTTGAGAGGGAAAATAATGTTGTAAATTACATGGAAAGTCAAATAAAACAAAAAATTGAAAAATCTCCCTCATCTCAGGTTTACATGTTAACACTCTCCCTCAAGTTGGGGCATATATATCTGTTAGCCCCAACTTATCATACAAAAATTCATGTCTTTTCTTTTTAAGAGCTTTGTTGAGTTTATTTGCAAACTGTAACTTTAAGGTAACATAGGGGGTACTAATCCGTCGATTCTGTTTTTCCATGACTTCATTCATGACGAAATGGCAATCAATTGATGTACTTCATCCGCTTGTGAAAAATAGAATTAGAGCCAATATAAGTTGCAAACTTATTATCACAATAGAGTGGAGTAGGTGTCTCAATCTTCACTTTCATCTTTTGTAGGAAACCTGCAATCTACATGATCTCGCATGCAGTATGGGCCATGACAAGGTACTCTACCTCTGCATTGGAGTAAATGACTACACTTTGCTTCTTATTTTGCTAGGAAACAAGATTACCTCTTAGGAACACAACATACCCTTGGGTAGAGTGTCGATTGTCAATAGATCCTGCATAGTTTGCATTTGAATAAGCCATGATGTCCATGGGCCTATTATCTTTGTAGTAGAGCTCTAGACGAGGACTACTCTTGAGGTATCTCATAATGAGACATACCTCATGCCAATGATTGTAGCGAGGAGCTTGCATATGCTGACCAGCTCTGCTAATTGCAAACTGATATTTGATCAAGTCATAGTTAAGTACGGTAGCCTCCCTACTAAGCTTTAATATTTGGTAACATCTTCGTATAGGGAATCATCCTTATCTGTGCTATGGAACTATTGTGCCTCAACAGGAATGCCAGATGGTTTAGCTCCAAGAAGACCGGCTTCCTTTAGTATTTATAATATGTACTGCCTCTATGACAAGGATAAATATGATCCCTGTCAAATGACCTCAATCCTAATAAAATATCACAGATTACCAAGATCCTTAGTCACAAAGGTGGACTGCTGAAACATCTTGGTCTGACTGATGCCTTCCTCATCATCACCTGTCAATACCATGTTATCCACATAAACTGCCAAGACCAAACTCTGTTAGAGGATATGTCGCCAGCCCTTCGAATAAAAATAGAATGATTTGAAGATGATCTCTAGAACCCAATCTTTTTGATCTCCGAACTAAGGCGCTCAAACCACGTCCTTGGGCTTTACTTTAGGTCATAGATGACCTTCCTCAGACGACAAACATGCTCCGCTTGCATGCCATATCTCGACGGTTGTCTCATATACACTTCTTTTGCCAGATCACCATATAAGAAAACATTTTTGATATCCAGTTGGTACAACGACCATCCTTGATTAACAACCACAGAGATAATGATTCTAATATACGAGATACGTGCCACTGGGGAAAAAGTCTCAATGTAGTAAATGCTATAGGTCTATGTGAAACTTTTGGCAACCAATTGAGCCTTGTACCTGTTAATAGTGCCATCCATTTGATATTTGATGGTGTAAACCTAACGACAATCCACCATTGTAGCATTGGGAGGACATGGCACCAGTTCCCATGTCTCCTTAGATTGAAGTGCTTGCATCTCCTCGTCCATGGCCGCATGCCATCGGGGATCCTGGAGGCCTAAGAGAAGTTTCTGGGAACAACTGTAGTAGTGATAGCTGAGGCATACTGTTTGGTCTCTCCTTCTAGATGAGAAGTTCCAATGTAATGAGATATTAGGTGCAGTGTGTATGATCAACTGGGCCTTCTCAAAGCAACAGGTCTCTCCTCATTAGATTTAGACTTATTTGGAACCACAAAAGTAGAAACAGAAGTGGAATCATGAACACGAGGGGCAGTAGGAACAGTAATCGGGTGCCGGTGATAGACTTGGGTCTTCCTAAGAGCCAACTCAATACTAGCACTCCTCGGAGTAGTAGGGTATCTTCTCAAAGAAGGTTACATCTGTGATCATTACATGCACTTGCGAAGTAGATTATAGCATCTGTAGCTCTTCTGGGCCCGTAAGTAGCCCAGAAAAATGCACTTTACTGCTCTTGGGGAGAACTTGTTCTGATTCCCATGCACCTAGACAAAGCACGTGCTCCCAAACACCTGCAATGGTAAAGCAAATGGTTTGTCATAGTTTAGATGTAGAAGCTGACAAGGAACACGCCCATGGAGCATTGGAGAAGGGACTTGGTTGATCAAATAGGCAATGGTAAGTATGGCATCACCTCAAAACTTACTTTCATATGTATTATCAATGTTCATGCAATATCAAGAAGGTCCCTTAGCTTATGCTCCACTACACTATTCTACTGAGACGTATGAGTGCAAGAAGTCTGGTGGATAATCCCATGAGCATTGAAGAACTCCTGCATCTCCATTTCAATAAATTCTAGAGTATTATCGCTTTGGAAAACTATAGTAGTAGAGTGTTGCGTTTGGACCTCTGCAAAGAATCTCCGAATAATCTTAGGAATTTTCGATCTGGCCTTCATCAAGAAGACCTAGGTGAGACGATTGTGATCATCAACAAATACTACATAGTACCTGTGTCCTTCAGTATTCGGTACTCTTGCTGGTCTCTACACAACGTAGTGAACCAAAGCGAACAAGGTCATATTCACCCCATCACGTCATCGTGGGTAGGTGCTCCTATGATGTTTCCCTAATTGGCAATCCTTGCACTCTAGTGACAACATGTCTAGCAACTCGGGATACATCTGACGCATCTTCTCAATTGATGGATGTCTCATCACCTGTGCCGTAGCCAAGGATCACTGGTAATTGATACACTACTAACAAGTGGTGTGGGTGCATGGAGATAGTAGAGGTGTCTCCAACAAGGGTGATTGGAGAGGTTGCCCCATTGGCCACTCAACTTCTTTGAGTACACATGGCTTAGAGGTACTCTTCAACTGCTCAGTGTTCCTAGTTAGATGAATTGATGCACCTGAATCAATGACCCAAGATTCGAATTGCTTGTTACTTCTATTGGATCTCTCGTGTACCGAAAGACCAAAACTACAACAATATGACTTTTGCCCTTTTTGGCAAAAAGAAATTGAGTTGCATGAGAGAAGGCTCATTATGCAAACAAACATGGAGTGAATGTATGCTTCAACTTCATGGCCAACAACCCTACTACCAACCTCTGTAGCGGTGGTAGCGCTGCTACTAGTTCCCGTGGTGGCACTGCTGTTGTTGGTCACAATAGCAACATTGCTGCTATTGATCATGGTAGTAGCGCTGCCATCCGGTGCTCCTTCGATCATCCTTTAGATTACCATGGATTTGGAGATTTAACTGACTTGATTGGTGGATATATGGTGGGATATTAAACCACCGATTTAAGATCGCTACTTTAATACCATGTGAGAGGGAAAATAATGTTTCTTATTGAGTCAATGATTCACCTAGTTCATGCACCGAGTAAGAGAATAAAATTGTAAGTCAACTCTCTATGGAGAAATCAGGTGCATAGTCGATTGAGTAGACCGACTACTCGACTGAGTAGTTGGGCCTACCGACTGTGCACTCGATTATGGGTTATTCAGTTGGTTAGGGGACCAATTAGGAGTAGTCAGCCGTCTACTTGGTCGACTCGATCGACTTTTACAATAGAGGTCAGGAATCATGAAAGAAATGTGCAATAAGGTGTAGTGTAGGTGTAATAGGTGCACGCAAAGAGTTGTGATACACCTAGTTCATGTACCACAATGAATTGAGGGATGAGAGTAGGCACACATGTTGCAATGGCGACGTAAGAACCAGGAATACAGGGGATGGAATCAATAACTAGTGCTTTGCAAGGACTAAACAGAGACCTAGCGGTGACAAGAGGCTAGCAATGATGGTTTGGTGAGGTAGGAATTGGATCCAAGTGATTTGAATCAGTAGCGGTGACAGATGGTGGTTGGATCACTGGTTAGAGCCCTGACGGCACTAGATCTAAGTAAGATTCGGTCATTGGCAGTGCCTAGATCACTTGGCCTAGGTGGATCAACACCTGGAGGGGTGGTATGGTAGTCGAAAAAGGTGGTTAGATGGTTGGGCAATGCTCAGATATCCCGATCTAAAGGTTGGACGGTAATGGCTGTGGGTTTGAAGAGAGTGCAAGAGACCCCGACACTTAAGTCACTAAGATTAAAGCTGGTGGTGTTAGATTTGGTCGATTTGGGTTGGCAGCATTGGTTAGGGTTTCGTTGTAGTCTCGGTGGTTCGAGGTTGAAGTTTGTGCTCCAAGATCTCTCTAGCATGAGATTTGATGCACGAACTATGAGATCCTCTAAAACAAGGATCGAGAAATTTTACGATAGAATTAGTGGGATATCGGAACGTCGATCAAGGATTGTTGCCATGATATCATGTTGGAGGAAAAGAAACGTGTTATTGGGAAACAAAACCCTAGCCTCTCTTATACAAAGCAGAGGGGATGGAAAAATTAGATGAAGAGTCCAATTGAAAATACAAAATAACAAAGAAAGACAATTATATAAGAAAACAAACATAAAGGGACTCTAACAATGTACTTGTGTAATGTTCTTATGCGTGATCGTCTCTTGCATGGTAGATCTATTTTACATGATATTAGAGCCTTCGATCTCAAGGATTTCTTCTTTCTAGGGATTCTTCCATGTTGAGGGATCCTACATATCGGTTAAAGCTTGGTGTGCATATTCCTTGGTGACCTCGTGGTTAAGAGATTTGATGGAGCGAGGTTCGATACTGTATAGGTGTCAATTGTATTGTAGAAGGGTTGGTTTTGGGTGGTGCTGATCGATAAAAGAAGCTAATCGGTTAATTTGAGAAGTCTCTGTTTGGAGTATGTGTGCAGTTTCAATCTGTTATATACCACCGTAGACAAGAGAGAAGGGTGATTAGGAAGCTTATCGGATATGTTGAATGCACATGCTATCCTATATTAAGATATGCTAATCTCTATTATTTGAGCTCAAGTTATAAATGCTTTCTATTGTCATTTGCATCTTTTGTTATTCTAGGATTGTAAGAGAAACACAGTTGAAATCTAAGTGGGTGGAAGTTATGCATGAAGAGATGAAGGCCTTGATTAAAAATCTTACATGAAGAGAGATGAAGGCCTTTATTGAAAATCTTACTTGGGGGGTTGTGGGTGCACCCAAGGATAAGCACCTTGTGGGATTAAGTGGTTTTACACATAATAAAATTCAGGTTAATGGATAGGTGAGAAGGTAACGGTAACATTGGTGGCATGAGGTTCCACTCAGAAGTATAGACTGCACTGGTAGTGTTAACATATAGGTTTTTTATGTTTTATATTTTTTCCTTGTATGGGCTTAACTATACTTTCACTTCTTGGTCTCTCTCTATATAAGAGAGCCTAGGGTTTTCTATATTGAATTGAATCATTTTAGCCAACTTGGTATCAGAGCAGCGGTCCTAGACCGGTGCCCTAAGTATCCCACCCAAGTAGGCCTCCAACCCATCCACCAAATCCTTCTTTTCTCTTCTTCCTCACTGGTGCTGGTTCCCTCTTAGCCGGTAGTAGCAGCACCAACTGCAGGAGCATCAGTCGCCCAGGTGTAGCAGTGCGAGGAGGAAAGGGGGGGGGCTTGCCGGTGTCGCCCAGCGCCTCCGATGGGTTGCTCGAGCCCAACGGGGCCGCCTAGCGCACTGCTCGAGCCCAACAGTGCCCCAGCATCGCTGGTGGGCTGCCCGATCCCGACGGCGCCATCCAGATCTGCTCCTTGTGGTTGCTCAACCATTGCTCGACCACCGCAAGTGCCCAGATGGTTCATTTGCTGTTGCCATTGATGGAATGCTGATTGCTGCTATTGCTTCAAGAAGTTTGAAGTGATGAGAGATTGAAGTGCACACACACACACACCAAGGTTGATAGCAATTGAATCAAGAGAGTAATCCATTTCCTTAGGAGAGTCATCCGCCACATTTTTCTCCAAATCTATTAGTGTTCGCCGAATGGTGGTATGACTTTCTCCAGATTTATGGATTTTTTTTGGGGTGTGTATTCCCCATATTGATGGTTGTGTGGGGTGTGTATTCCTCGCATTGTATGATCCTTGGGGTGTGTATTCTCCTTTTTCCTTGGATGTGATCTACTTGACACTTATGGCAGAATTTGTGAGTCTCGTACATAAGGAGCATTACAAGAGCCACCATGGAGTAGGGTGGCTGATCGACTCTGGTGCGTCATAGCATCTATGCGGTGATCAGACCTCTTTTCATTCGCTACAATCTGTTCCCCCAGGAAGGACTATACAGGTTGCTGACGGTAAGTACACCCCAGTTAGGGGTAAGGAGGAGGTGTCGACCCCCAGTTTGCAGTTATTTGGTGCATTGCACGTACTAGAATTTCTACTGAGTCTGTTGTCAGTGAGCAGAATTACAAAGGATCTCAACTGTAGAGTCATATTTGATGATGTCGGATGTGTTGTTCAGGACAAGCTCACTGGAAGGACTGTTGTCAGAGGTATGGAGGAGAATGGTATTTACCTTCTGGGACAGGAGCCATTTGCAGGGGTTACTCGATATGGTAGCGGGGGTGTTCTATAGTGGCACGTTCGTCTTGGCCACTTGTCTTTGGATCGCCTCAGGAGAGTGATACCACATTTCTCCAGCTGCTACCATACAGTGCGATGCTTGCCAATTGGGTAAGCACCATCGATCCTCTTTTCCAGTTAGCACATCTCCTGGATCTTTGACATTATTTCAGTTGCTCCATATGGATGTATGGGGACCGAGCATAGTCCCAGACCGGATGGGACACCGGTACTACCTGGTTGTCGTAGATGATTTCTCTAGAGCCACATGAGTGTTCTTGTTGAAAAGCAAGGCAGAGGTTGGAGGATGCATAGAGACCCTTCTTTTGGAGATTAGCACACAGTATTCAGCTACAGTGAAGATAGTGCAGACTGATAATGCTCTTGAGTTCTGCACTACCAGACTTAAGGAGGTCTATAGGACCTGTGGGATTGTCCACTAGACTACTTGTCCTCACACTTCACAGCAGAATGGGGTTGCAGAGAGGAAGCATAGGCACCTGTTAGATGTTGCTCGTACACTATTAATTCATCATAATGTACCGCAGAGATAATGGGGGGATGCAGTTCTAATAGCGACTTATCTCATCAACAGGATGCCTAACTCAGTTCTTCACGAGCAGATACTGGTTCTTCTGCATCCAGACGACGAGTTATTTCATGTGCCTCCCAGGTCCTTTGGATGTGTTGCATTCGTCTATGTGCCGTCACTTGGCCATGATAAGCTGGCTCCCCACGCTATCAAGTGTTTATTTTTGGGGTACTCTAGGGCACAGAAGGGGTACCGTTGCTATGATCCTTTGCAAAATAGACATTATGTTAATGCTGACATGACTTTTCATGAGGATACATCATATTTCTCAGTCACTAGACAGAGGAGCTCTTGTAATGATGCTGCCTTTCTTCCCTTACCTGTTTCGTGTACAGAGACTTAGGTGTCTACTTCTCAGTCCAGACCTCTACCTAATAAA
The DNA here is from genome assembly GCA_037157565.1 of Thalassia testudinum. Taxonomy (NCBI): domain Eukaryota; kingdom Viridiplantae; phylum Streptophyta; class Magnoliopsida; order Alismatales; family Hydrocharitaceae; genus Thalassia; species Thalassia testudinum. The sequence continues at coordinate 16,453,576 of JAZHRO010000026.1, read as the reverse complement.
CAGATGAGTTCTTTCTCCCGGGATGACTTTGAGAAATTGCACGAGCCATTGCATACCTATCACAGGCATCATACTACCTTTTAGAGGTCTCTTCTCTCACCAGCAGTTGATGGTTCACAGGTACTTGAGAGGGTACCTGATGCTAGCGACAGTTTGGTTAGACCTGACTTCCCAGACAGTGCAGATCACCACAGTGGCGAGGCTCCTTCTGCAGCAACTCAGTTAGAGGTACTAGATGATTCAGATCTCCCTGTTGCCATTAGGAGGGCACCGCGCACCTGTGAGTCCAGATACTGGGTCACAGGTAGCTTGGCTATCGATGGTCTTGCTCCTCAGTTTAGCAGCTTCTATTATGCCCTTATAGCATCACACATTCCATCTACCTACCAGCAGGCCATGCTTGATCCGAAGTGGCATCAAGCCATGGAGGATGAGATGGTAGCACTTCGAAGTAGATAAACTTGGGATCTCATCTCACTTCCTACTGGCGCATGACTGGTTGCCTCTCGATGGATCTTTGCCTTGAAATACAACTCTGATGGGTCTATTTCAAGGTATAAAGTCAGGCTAGTAGTAAAGGGGTTAACTCAGACATATGGGGTGGACTTCTTTGATACTTTCTCCCCTGTTGCGCGGCTTGCCACTGTCTGGATACTTATTTCTTTTGCTGCTCACAAAGACTGGCCGTTATACCAGTTGGACGTGAAGAACACCTTTCTTTATGATGATCTTCAGGAGGAGGTTTACATGCAACAGCCCCCGGGTTTCGAGGTTCAGGGGGAGTGTGTGTGCAGATTAAGAAAGGCAATCTATGGTTTGAAGCAAAGTCCTATGGCATGGTTTCAGAAGCTATCAGAGGTGCTCCACCAGATTGGTCTGAGTCGCTCTACTTCAGCTCACTCCTTATTTACTAGGAAGACTGACAAGGGGACTGTGTCACTCCTGGTATATGTTGATGATCTTATTATCACCGGAGATGACAGAGATGGGATAGATGAAGTTAAGAGAAACCTATTAGAGAAATTTGTCATGAAGGATTTGGGACAGTTGAGGTATTTCTTAGGCATTGAGGTTGCACGTGGCAGGGATGGAGTGATGCTCTTGCAGAGGAAGTATGCTCTTGATCTTCTTCAGGAGACTGGCATGTTAGTAGCTAAGGCTGCAAATATTCATATGGATCCCAAGGTCCATCTGTATGATGAGAAATCTGAGGTGGTTGACAGTAGAGCATACAGGCAGTAGGTGGGTAAGCTTCTTTACCTTACCATCACTCATCTACACTTGTTTCTGTCAGTTGGTAGGCTTAGCCAGTTTATGGATAAGCCAATTAGGCAGCACTGGGAGGCTGCAATGCAGGTGCTCAGGTATGTGAAGAAAGCACTTGGACGAGGATCTTTATTTCGTAAGGGAACGCCCATGGAGATTGTAGCATACTCTGACGCTGGTTATGCTGGCTGTGTTGGAGACAGAAAATCGACCACAGGTTTTTGCACCTTTGTTGCAGGCAACCTGGTTACCTGGAGGTGCAAGAAGCAAGCAGTTGTATCTAGATCCAGTGCGGAGTCAAAGTACAGGGCCATGGCCCAGACAACCACTGAGATGGTTTGGGTTAAGTCAGTTTTGTCAGATCTTCATGTTTCTTTGGATAGCTCTATGGAGATGTGGTGTGACAACAAAGCAGCGACCTACATTGCCAATGACCCTATGTTTCACGAGAGGACAAAGCATGTAGAGATTGACTGTCATTACACTCAAGATCTCATTCAGTGTGGAAGTTTACATACCACGAGTGTTACTTCTAAGGAGCAAGCTACAGATATCTTCACAAAGTCCTTGGCGAGATCTGCCTTTGGGGCGTGTTGTTTCAAGCGAAGCATGATAGATATTCATGCTCCAGCTTGAGGGGGAGTGTAAACATATAGTGTTTTTTATATTTTATATTTTTTCCTTGTATGGGCTTAACTGAACTTTCACTCGGTCTCTCTATATAAGAGAGCCTAGGGTTTTTTATATTGAATTGAATCATTTTAGCCAACTAGTAGCAATAAGGAATTCTGTATGTGTGATCTTGGCTCTTGCCACCTTGTTTGATTGGCCTTTAAATTAGCTGAATCTAAAAAATGTCTTTTTGAATGGAGACCTCAAGGAAGAATTGTATATGCATGTAACTCCCAAGTATGAATAGAGGGGCAAATGTTGCAACCTTAAAAAGGCCCTTCAATTTGAGAGGTTACATGTTGCAATGCAAAGATAGGGACAAATAGAGAAATGGTGATCATATGCTATTAGCAAGCACTGTGATGTGGGAGTCACCCTTGTATATGCTAATGATATGATTATTAGAGATGATACTGACGAAGAGATAAGCAAAGCTTTCCAAGATGTCTTAGATTAAAGTTTTGGGGAAGTTGAGGTATTTTGTGGGTATTGAAATTGCATGATCTTGTGACAATTTTTTTGTATTTTAAAGGAAATATATGCTAGATTTATCGAAAGAAATAGGAAAACTTGGTTATAGACCTACCGTTACTCCCACTAAAGCCAACCTCCATTTGAGCTTAAAGGGAGGGGCACTCGATGGCTTCTAGAAATATAGATATTGTAACATTTTGGGAAGTTCATTATCTTACATTCATGCGAGGACATTATGTATGCAGTAAATATGGTGAGCCAGTTTGTGCATGCAGTCACAGATTCACATGCTAATGTCATCAACAGGATTCTTTGCATTTTGAAAAGAAATCAAGGGAAAAAGGTCTTTTATTTGTCGAGGCAGATGAACTAAACACAGAAGGATATACAAATGTAAATTAGATTGGTTTGGTTGATGTCAAGAGGTATACCACTACCTATTCTATTTTCTAAGGGGAAAAAGCTAGTTATTTTTAGAAGCAGCAAGTAGTTGTGTATGCTAGATCGAGTGTAGAAGTAAGGTATAGAACATCACTAGGAGTAACTGAGACACTATAGGTAAAAATCATGCTTCTAATATTGGTGTTCCTACAAAGTTTCCTATGAGACTGTATTGTAATAACATGGTGGCAATCAACATGGCAAATAATTTAGTGTTGCATGATTGTATCAACAATCATGTGGAGTCATGTGGAGTTAGATTGTCATTTCATTAGAGACTAGATCATCATTTCATAAGGGAAAAGATTGATTCTGAGTTGAGTCTCCCTTGCAAAAAGTTTGAAGACCAAGTTGTAGATGCCTTCATTAAAAGCCTATCAACAATGAAGCATGAAGAAAATGAGGCACGATGTACATGCTTGATATCTATGTCCAACTTGAGGGGAAGTGCTGAATATTGTTTTAATCAGGTATATAGACCTCTAGATTGGGTTCACGTACGCCTTCCCTTATACAATGTAAACATCCCACTTTTGTTGTCTTTAGTGATGAAATCCTAGCCTTCAAGAGGGAGAGGAGGTTTGGGGTAGCTGTTCTTATGGTCTTCTCCCTTCCCTTCCATTGTGGAGGGTTTCCACGTAAACATTTGTGTGTTCGTGTAATATTCTTTCGTGTGATTGTTTTGTGTGTTAGATTCAACAATCATAATAAAGAGGATTTTACATAAATACTCTACTTAGGATTTCTATTTTGTTATGTTATTTTTACATTTTATATTGGACATGCATTGTAGTTTTCCCAAACCTCTACTTTATATATAGAGGTGTTGGGTCCCTTTTGATGAATAAGATTCATTATTTTCTCCTATTTACTGCTAGAGTAGCAATCCTAGATTGGCTCTTTGATATCCCACCTGCACATAACCTTTGTACCCCTTACCTAAACCCTAGTTCTTCACCGCCTGCTGCCCCAGCGGGCTATCGGTCTACAGTTGACCGCCGCCCAGGGGTTGTAGCCTAGGGTTGTCAGATCTTGGTGGGGTGCGCTGGGCATCCCCTAAGCCCTAGCGTACCCCAGTTCTCCGCATAGGGGGCGTCCTCGGTGCCTTGGACGTGTCTTTTCTGATCGTGGGAGTCCGGGATCTTCATGTCTAAGGTCTGATTCACCTTGGCTGATGCTTCATATGGTCTGAAAAATTAGTTAGATCATCATGTGGTTGTCTTTTTTGTCTTGATGGTGAGTCCTAGCACTTGGTGATCCAGTTTGTTTCCACTAGGCATAATGCCAATCTCAGGTGGAGCAGAGATGGTGTTGGATACCGCTACTATGACAGGAATGGTAGAGTGTGCAGGCATGAGGCTACAGGAGCATGACTGGAGCCACCATGGAGCAGGATGGTTAGTTGATTTTGGTGCCTCACAGTATCTGTGTGGGAATCAGACATATTTCCAGTCTCTTAAGTCTGTTGCACCGGGGAGAGTAGTACAGGTTGCTGATGGGAGGCGTGCACTTCTTGTTAGCCAGGGGGGAGTGTTTGTAACTCCCACATTGCTGCTGCCGAGAGCACTTCATGTACCTGAGTTTCCATTAAACTTATTGTCTGTGAGCAGGATGACGAAGGATTTTCATTACAGAGTTATTTTTTATGAGGCTGGATGTATTGTCCAAGGTAAGTTCACTGGGAAGACCATTGGTAGAGGTACAGAGGAGAATAATCTTCATCACCTTAGCCAGGAGTCTTTTGCAGGAGCCGGCAGATATGATGGTGGGAGTGCCTTACAGTGGCACATTTATCTTGGTCATCTGCCCCTAGATCGCTTTAGGAGGGTGATTCCCCATATTTCATTTGCCATCACTATTAGATGTGATGCTTGCCAATTAGGTAAGTATCATCGGTCTTCCTTTCCTGCAAGTACTTCTCGTGGATCAGTAGCTGCTTTTGAGTTACTCCATATGAATGTCTTGGGACTGAGTAGAGTTCTAGTCAAGATGGGACATTAGTATTATCTTGTTGGCCTTGATGATTCCATCAGAGTATTCTAGGTATTTCTTCTGAAGACCAAGGGAGATGTTGGATGTGTTATAGAGACTCTTCTCTTGGAGATCATGACTCAGTACTTTGCCCCAGTGAAGATTGTATGGACAGATAATGCCCTCGAGTTCTACACTACTAGACTTATTGAGTTCTACAAGATGCGTGGGATTATCCACCAGACCACTTGTCCCCATACCTCACAGCAGAATGGGGTTGCAGAGAGGAAGCACAAACACTTGTTAGAGATTGCCCGCACTCTTCTTATCCATCATAATGTTTCATAGAGATACTGGGGGGATGCTATTTTCATAGCATGCTACCTCATTAATAGGATGCCGAGTTCAGCCTGTCACGAGTAGATACTGATTCTTCTGTTACATCTAGATGGCAAGCTTTTTCACGTCTCCCAGGATTTTTGGGTGTGTTGCTTTTGTTCATGTGCCATCACCAGGTCGTGACAAGCTTACTCGCGTTGTTAAGTGTGTCTTCTTAGGGTACTTCAGGAGTTAGAAGGGGTACCGATGTTATGATTTCATCCATCACAGGCATTATGTTAGTGCTGATGTGACTTTTCATGAGATGACACTATATTTTTCAATTGTTGGATAGATGAGTGTTCATGATGATGCAACTCCCATGCCTTCTCCTCCTGCTCCACTTAAGGTTATTTTGATCTCCACACCTCAGTAGATTTCTTCGGGCTCCACCACCAGCTTGGATGACTACCAAAGGTTGCATGGTCCACTATGCTCGTATGGTAGATCTCATGCGACACTACAGAGGCCACCGCCTACAGCAGTGACTAATACTCCATAGGCTGTTGAGATGATTTCTGATGACAGTGATAGTCCAATTCGACTTGATCCCCCTGACAATGCTACAAAGATTGAGTTAAAGGTTACAGATGATTCTGACCTTCCTATTGCCATTAGGAAGGCACCTTGCACACATAAGTTCAGATATCATGTTGCAGGAAGTTTGGCTATCGATGGTCTTGGTTCTCAGTTTAATAGCTTCTGCCAGGCACTTATAGCATCGCACATTCTGTCTACCTACCAGTAGGTCATATTTGATCCAAAGTGGTGTCAAGCCATGGAAGATGAGATGACAGTGCTTCGAAGTAGACAGACTTGGAAGCTCACCCTGCTTCCTACAGGCGTGCGACTAGTTGGCTCCAAATGGGTCTTTGCCTTAAAATACAACCTTGATGGGTCTATTTCAAGGTATAAGGTCAGATTGATGGCAAAGGGATTCACTTAGATCTATGGGGTGAACTTCTTGGACACTTTCTCTCCCATTGCACGGCTTGCCGTTGTTCGGCTACTTTTTTTTTTTTGCGGCTCACAGAGATTGGCAGTTACACTAACTTGATGCGAAGAACACTTTTCTTTATGGCGATCTTTAGGAGGAGGTTTACATGTAGCAGCCCCCCGATTTTGAGGTTTAGGGGGAGAGTATGCGTAGACTCAGGAAGGCCATCTATGGTATGAAGCAAGAGCCTGAGAGCTTGGTTTCAGAAGCTCTCAGATGTGTTGCAGAAGATGAAGGTGTAGAGGTCTTCTTCAGATCATTCTCTGTTTGTCAGGAAAATGGAGAATGTAGCACTGCTGGTTTATGTAGATGACCTGCTTACCACTGGTAATGATAAGGCTGGGATAAAACATGTTAAGAAGTCTCTTGCACAATAGTTTGTTATGAAGGATCTGGGCTAGCTTAGGTACTTTCTGGGGATTGAGGTCTCTAAGAGTAGAGATGCAATTGTTCTTTCTCGACACAAGTATGCGTTGGATGTTCTTCAGGAGACAGGCATGCTGGGGTCCAAGTTAGCCAATATTTCTATGGACCCCAAGACACATCTTCATGATAAGGAGGTAGAGGTAACCGATAGCAGAGCATACATACAACTTGTGGGCAAGTTGTTGTACTTGATCATTACCAGACCTGATATTGCCTTGGCAGTAGGCAAGCTTAGTCAGTTTATGGAGAGACTGGCGAAGCTGTATTGGCAAGCAGCTATGTAGGTGCTGAGTACTTGAAGAAAGTACCAGGTCGTGGTATTCTTTTTCAAAGAGGTTTTCCCATTATAGTGGTAGGATATTCCGATGCTGCTTATGTTGGATGTGTGATTGATAGGAAATCCACCATTGCTTTCTGTACCTTTGTGATAGGTAATCTGGTTACGTGGAGGAGCAAGAAACAAGAGGCAGTTTCCCGCTCCAATGCAGAGTTAGAGTATAGGACGATGGTCTAGACTACTGTAGAGATGGTTTGGATACGATCTTTGCTGTATGATTTACATCGGGTGGCTACATACATAGTTAACAACCTGATGTTTTATGAGCGCACCAAACATATTGAGGTGAACTGCCACTACACCAGAGATCTCATACAGCATGGTTTGCTGTGCATCACTTGTGTTGCATTCGAGGATCAGACTGCTACTGTGTTCACGAAGCTTCTAGCTTGATCGACATTTGATTATTCCTGTTCCAAGCTGAGCATGATAGACATCTATACTCTAGCTTAAGGGAATATTGAGATACTCTACTTAGGATTTCTAATTTGTTATGTTATTTTTACATTTTATATTGGACATGCATTATAGTTTTCCCAAATGTCTACTCTATATATATAGATGATGGGTCCCTTTTGACGAATAAGATTAATTATTTTTTGGTATTGTTTATAATTAAACTTATACCTTGCCTTCCTAATATTTACATCTAAGCACTTGATTTAATGAAACATTAAATTATTTGTGTGTGCTCTTAATGAAGAATGTATGCTAAAAATTTAAAAACCTTTATGTGAAAAGGTCCTTATGCTAGTTTTATTTTTACATCCCCCTTTTCCCTCCCCTTTCTCTTTTGACCCTATGACATTCCTGGTGTCTTTCCCGACTTGCACGAAGGTTCCTATCTGGTTGCCATGTCCTTGCCTTTGATTGCATCCACCTACTTAATGAGGAACTCCCTCTTCCAACTTTTAGCCACCCCTACTCAACCACAACCTTGGCCATGCCATACTTGAGCTTGGCTTCATAGTCATCCCCCCTCCTACTCCTATTACCTCTTTCACCCCTCCCCTCCACCACCTGCTTCACCTCTGCGTACTTGGACATCTTCACCTTTAGCTCCCTCACCACCCATTCTAGTGCCAAACGTTGAGTGAGTTGCCCTTAAGGGGTTAAAGCTAGGATCTCCCGGAAAAGGTTGAGTGGCATCTTGCCACGATCGTGGGTGACCTTAGCATTGAGGTTGAGGGCCTTGATGGTGCTTGGGCAGGCATAGTTGACGACCATGTGGAAGGAGTGAGGCCACTGTTGTAGTAGTCGTGGAGGTCGAGGTCAGTGCCAAAGGAGGTAAGGGTGTAGATGGAGTCCTCGTAACTGAGGTTGGAGAAGAAGTGGAGGGTGGTGTGATTGTTGGTGTCGAGGATTATTAGGGTTACAAGAGGGGTCTTGGGAAAGGAAGGAGGAGAGGGAAGAGGGGTAGGGCTTCTTGCTAGTGGACTATTATGGGGGTCTCATAGTTGATGAGGACATCAGTTGTGATGTAGGAGGAAGGGACCAACCAGGAGGGATGACTGTCCTACTCAAGAAGGTAGGGTGGCCCACATCACATTGCACACTTCGACCATTTAAGGTACTTTGTGAATGAGGAACCATGCACTGCATGATGGATGTTGGCCATGGCCTTATCGTCGTAGAGGAGGTCAAGGGAGTCGAGGGAAGTGGACTTGGAAGAGATTGGAAGGAAGTGGAGGTAAGTAATGAGGGAGTGACTGCAGTCATGGTAGGAGGAGGGGGTGGGGAGGATGAGGACACCAGAGTAGAGGTGGTGGAGAAAGAGGTGTGGTGAAGGAAAGATCGAATTGCATGTGGACCTTCCAATGAGGGGTCGAAAGAGGAGCCATGGAGAAAGAGGGTGAAGGCAAGAGAGAAGATGGAGGAAAGGGAATGGAGGTGTTTGCACAAGGAAGGAGGACTTTTAATGTTTTCAAGTGCTTGTGTAAATATCAAGAAGATAGGGATATAAGATTTCAGGGCCTATAATGAATTGAATGTTTTAAGAAGTTGGGTGGTATTGGGAGGTAAAATTACTATCTTTAACTATCACTACCTTTTTTTTCCCCTTTTGAAGTCTATCCATTTTTATTTCACTTGTAAACTATGATATATCTGTATTGTAAGTTTCAGTCCACCATTGTATTTCCTTTGAAAAGTAAACAAGGATAATTCTGCCTACTTGTGTTCCCAACTCGTGGTGAAGATCCTTTTGAAGTCAGAATGATGCCTCCTAGCATCTTGAAACCCTATCTGCCACTTGGTAGATGCTGAACAATGCCGAGACTCATCACAAAAAAGAAAAGAAATGATAGGTCTTTCAAGTCAGAGAGATTTGGATAATTCAATGGAGATGATTATGGTGGCAGTGCCGAACTGGGAATTGGGGGTTGATTTAAGGGAGATGTTGATGGCTTCAGCGGAAGTGGCTCTCATGGAGAGTTTACCTAGATGATTGATAATGGTTTTCATTCTTTTTCCTGTGCTGGTAATGATTGGTCGTGATTAGCAATTGGTGGTGCCGAGAGTAGTTTTTGCCTAAAATGGTGAACATCAAGAAGTAGTTTATAAATGGTTGGATAAATCTACATGCCAATTGGTTATGATTAGATGCTGTCACATGGCATTATTGTTACACTGATGTAATGGCCATGTTGACCTCGACATCACCCATCAATTTGTCTTCATCTTGGCTATATGCCAGGGCCAGATTGAGGAAATCGTCCAATATTTGTAGCTATAAAAAATTGAAAGAGTTGATAAATGATGGCTTCTCCTTCAATGCAATTTGGGTTTGAGATGGAGTTAGAGAAGGGGGATCAAAAGATGAATAAACTAACTTTTCTTGCTCTACTGAAGAGTATGTGTTATGCTATCTTGGAAGTCAAGGAAGAAAAAAGAACAGACTTGTAAATGTTAGAGGGATCAAAAGATGAATGAACTATCTTTTCTCATTCTACTTTAGCATTCATGTTATGCTATCTCAGAGGTTAGGAAGGAAAAGGAAGTAAGGAACAGCTGTGGAGGGTTGGGTAGGATTTTCAACCCATTTTTCAACAAGTTCGCTCTTGGGGGGCCATTCAACATGGCGGTGAACAAGTTGTAGTTTATTTAGACTGAGTTTGTGCTTTGCACTATGTGAAGAATGAAGAAGCTACGTTAATTGCCATGTGACACAGTTGCCACGTGGACAGACCACGTGGTCCCATAGTTCACGAGAATAAAAGGCCGGTGGCATTAGTTTTGTTGTTGGCTTGTTGCCTAAGTCAGAAGTTTTTTATTGCAAATTTGAACTAGTCAAGTTGTTTAAGCTTTGATTGATTTGTTTCTATTTTTAGGCTAATTAGTTCTTTCCTTTTTTTAGTTGATTATAGTAGGAAAGCTTCTCTACTTATAAAGAGGATATTTTTTTTATTTTGACTTGAGCAATAATATTTTCATAACTTTCTACAACTCCTCTCTTCACCAAAACGTGCCCTCTCTTGCTCTCCTCTCTATTTTCATGCAAACAACAGCAGCAGTAGCGTGGCTTCTTGGCACACGCACAATAGTCTCTAGTATGGGGTATTCTGTGCTTAAGGCCTCCACACTTGTGCAATCCTCAACATGGTATCAGAGTTGGTTAACCCAAGACTCTAGGTACCACCACACGCGAGCAAGAGGAGGAGAATGAGTTCATGTGCACAACATGAACTATAGGGACTGCAACAACTTTGTTTCTCAGGCCATCTATCTTCAACGTGGAGTTCTCATAGTTGGAGGCATCCATGGCCAACAATGAAGTGCAAGTCTCATCCGGAGAAGGTAGGGTGGTAATACAAGGTACCACTATCAAGCTGCAAGTTGCGTCTAATTATATCCTATAGGCCTACACCTTCAAGGTTTTTGTTGGTGGCCAAGAGAAGCTCCATGTGCTTCTCGAAGAACCTCCTCAAAATCATGAAGGGGCTAAAGGGAAAACATGGGAGAAGTAGAATTATTTGGTCATTAATTGGCTTATGAATTCAGTTGAGTCCTCCATCTCTTTAAATATGCTCTAGAAAAACTCCACATATGAAATTTGGGGAGCTTTGGAGAAGCACTTTGCCAAAAAGATAAGTAATGCCAAGATCATTGATATTTACTCTCGTATATGGAGGGCGAATCAAGAGGATCTCCCCCTTGATAAGTATTACTCCAAGATGAAGTCACTTTTCGAGGAGCTTGGGATTTATGAGCCAGTTTGTTGCGACAAGCAAATTCACACATGGTCGGTGGCAAGCTACAAAGTTTCTCTTTGGACTTCATCCCCGCTACCAACCGACGCGATATCAAATACTGGCCCTTGTTGAGAAGCTCGAGGAAATTGAAGACAAATCAAGTACTCTTGTGGTGTCTGAGACCACGGCGTTGGCCACCACAGAGAGTGGCTTAATTCGTGGGAAAAGACAAGATCGAGGTTCAGGCCGTGTCTTCTCACCTTGCCAACATTGTTGATGTACAAACCACCCACCGGGAAAATGTTTGGATAAGTATGGGCATCCTCCATGTGGGGCTGCCAACGTTCCTCGTGAGAGTACTCTTACCTCAGTCGGTTTAGAGAAAATCCGGGCCATGCTTATGGAGAAGAATTCCATTGGAGCAATGGCATCGACTATTGAGGTTGTCAAAGAGACAATACTTCCAAGGGCACTTTTGGACTTGCTGTGGCTACCAAGACTTTAACCAAGAAGAATGATCAAGTGATCATGGAAGAAGAGGCATGGTGGGGCCTTTAGATGCTCACCAAAGTTCATCCAAGTCATCGTCCTCTCCCCAGCCTTGACTTGAGGGGGAGTGTGAAGAATGAAGAAGCCACGTGGATTGCCATGTGACACAGTTGCCACATGGACAGTCCACATGACCCCATAGTCCATGAGAATAAAAGATCGATGGCCTTAGTTTTGTTATAGGCTTGTTGCCTAAGTTAGAAGTTATTTGCTGCAAGTTTGAATAAGTCAAGTTATTTGAGATTTGATTGAGTTATTCCTATTTTTTAGTTAATTAGTTCTTTCTTTTTTAGTTGATTGTAGTAGGAAAGCCTCCCTATTTACAGAGAGGAAGTTTTTATTATTTCTTGGAGTTGTGCAATAATATTTTCTAAACTTTCTACAATTCTCTCCTCTCCATAATGTGCCATTTCTTTCTCTTTACTCTGTTTTCACGCAAACAACAGCAGCAACAGTAGCGTGGGTTCTTGGCACACGTACAACAGCCTCTAGTGTGGAATACTCCATGCTCTCACAATCCTCAACAATTGAAGAAAATGAATCTTCTTAGTTACTAAGCTGGCCCTATACCTCTTTATATAGCGAGAGATGAGGGAAAAAATATAACAAGAGTCCAACAAAATAAATAAAAGACAAAACAACCCTCAACATAGTGTAACACTCCTCAAGTTGGAGCATATATGTCGAGCATGCTCAGCTTGTTCCTACACTTCTCAAATATAGGGTTAGATAACGGCTTGGTAAACATATTTAAAGTTTGTTCTGATGAGGCAAGGCAAGCAGTATGGAGTAAATCCTGCTGAATAAGGCTCTTGGTATAGTGATAATCCACTTCCACATGTTTAGTCCTTTCATAGAACATGGGATTGTTAGCAATATAAGTTGCATCCCTGTTATCACAATACATTTCCATGGGCTCCTCAAGAATAACATGGTCTCGCAACAGAGACTGTATCCATATCATCTCTGTTGCTGTGTATGCCATATTGAGGTATTCTGATTCAGTACTCTAACGTGACACCGTACTTTGCTTCTTGTTGTGCCAGGTCATGAGATTCCCTACTACAAAGATACAAAAACCTGCAGTAGATTTTCTGTCCCCAACATCACCTGCATAGTTTGCATCTGAATAAGCAATAACAGTCATAGGAGCTTTTTCCTAGAACAAAAGCCCACGACTTGGACATTCTTTGATGTATCTCAACACCTGCATCACTGCTTGCCAATGATCAATAGTAGGTTTGTCTAAGAACTGACTTAGCTTACCTACTGTAAGACTAATATCTAACCTAGTGATGGTCAGATACAGTAGCTTCCCCACTAGCTGTCTATAAGCCTTCCATCCATCAACCTCGTGTCATCAAACAAATGAACCTTTGGATCTATAGGGATATTAGTACCCTTAGACCCAAGTATGCCTGCCTCCTGAAGAATGTCGAGAGCATATTTCTGCTAAGACATAGCAATAACCTACTTACCTATAGTGATCTCAATGCCAAGAAAATACCTGACTTGCCAAGATCTTTCATAACAAATTGGCGTGCTAAATACTCCCCTGAGAAATGCCAGCTGTGCCATCTCCTGTGAGTATAAGATCATCGACATACATAAGTAGAGCCACAACACCACCACCTATTTTCCTTACAAACAATGAATGATCAGATAAAGACCTCTGCAATCCAATAACAGCCAACGCCTCTAACAGACGCTGAAAATAGACTCGGGGGTTCTGCTTAAGGCCATAAATTACCTTTCATAGCTTGCAAATACACTCCCCCTGAACTTAAAAATCAGGAGGTTGCTGCATATATATCTTCTCCTGAAGGTCGCCATAAAGGAATGTATTTTTGACTTCTAGCTGGTGTAAAGACTATCCATAATGTGCTGCCGCAGAAATAAGTATACGGACGGTGGAGAGACGAGGAACTGGTGAGAAGTTGTCAAAGAAACCCACCCCGTAGATTTGGGTGAATCATTTGGCCATAAGACGAGCCTTATACTTAGAAATAAACCCATTATGGTTGTATTTCAAAGCAAAGATCCACTTAGCACCAACAAAGTGCACATTAGAGGGTAACAGACTAACGGAGTGAGCTCCTAGGTGCCTTTGTCATGGAGAGCAAACATCTCCTCCTCCATGGCATACTTTCAGTGTGGATTCAGGAGGGCCTGGTGGTATGAGGTAGGTATCTCAGAGCTAGAGACAATAGCTGTGAAGGCATGGAACCTAGTACTAAGGGAGTCAGTGGATAATGCACTCCCAGCTACATGGTACTGAGCATGGGAATGAGGAGTTTTCCGAATTGCAATCGGCATATCATCATCAACATCCATGGGTATAGGACCAGGGGAAACATCAGCAGGAGAAACACTATCAGATGTCTTAGCACGTACATGATCGGGGAAGGATGGTGGTGGCTCAGTAAGAGCTGGAGAGGAGGGAGTGGGTGTAATCTTCTCTCTGTAACTGATAGGTAGCTGATATGTAGTACACTTGAATGTCTCCTCATCTGGTGGTACTACTCAAAATGTTCTCATAGGCTGCTTTGAAGCATTAACATGCTTGCTACTACTACAAAATCATCCATGGAGAGTGGAGGCATAGGTATAGCAGTCTCCACATCACGTAACCGATGGGCGGATGTGGAGAAATATGGAATAGACTCGTGGAACGTGACATCCGTACTAACATAGTTCTTCCTATGTATGGGATTAAAGCACTTATATCCCTTCTGAATGCGATAAAAGCCAAGGAATACACACTTGACTACTTTGGGGAAAGTTTATCACGACTAGGTCCAAGCAGATGCACAAAGGCAACACAACCAAATGTCCTGGGAGGCACTAAAAATAGATCTGCATTAGGATACAACATTGTCCATGGTACTTGCTCGTGAATCACAGAAGTCTTTTAATAAGATAACAGGCTGTAAGCATTACATCTCCCCAGTAGATGTGAGGTACACTATTTTGAATAAACAATGCACGAGCCGTATCCAGAATGTGTCTATGTTTCCCTTCTGCAACCCCATTCTACTGTGACGTGTGGAGGCAGGAGGTCTGGTGCACAATACCAAGAGAGCCATAAAATCTTGCCAACTGTTTGGTGCAAAACTCTAAGGCATTATCTATTCTCAGTTTTAATACACATCAAACTGATTTTTCACAAAAGCCACAAACTCCTTATTTATTACACATCAAAAATAGCTATGACAAGTCAGAAAAATCGTCAACAAGAAGTAAATAATAACGATGGCTTTGTCTATCTACCACACAGCCAGGGCCCTAGACATTACAATGAATCAAATCAAAACATGCCGAATTGCTAGACTGCGTAGACAATGGAAAACTAGATCTGTGGTGCTTCCTTAATTGGAAGGCATCACACTAAATCTTTGTAGTTGGTGACAAATGTGGAATGGTTTGGCATAGTTTTTCTAAGGATGGGTGGCCTAGTTGTTTGTGCCACTGCAAGGCACTCCCAGTAGGACTCATTTGACAAGCTACAACAACTGGACTCTGTACTAGCTGGTACATACCTCCCTCATGTCCGCCACCAATTGTCCTCGTCATGTGGAACTGAAAGGTACATCCAACAACATAAAAAATAACACGGTAATTCAGTTGCTTTGTAATAATACAAATAGAAAGCAACTGCATAGTTATGTCAGGAACAGAATAACTATCTGAAAGATATAAAGTAGGAGTAACAGACACCCCACCTTTCCCACAAATGGAAGCATGCCTACCATCTGCAAGGGGGACTGAACGTCCTTGTGGAACATCCTGTAAACCTCCAAAATACTGGGGATTTCCAAATAGATGATCTGAAGCACCAGAATCTATCAACCATGTACTAATACCTGATGCTGAGGCATAAGCTGTTGTGCTTGAAGAGTAAGGCTGATCATGTTTCAACTGTGCTAGACGTTGTACCACTGCATCATAATCTACCTTTACAAGAGTAAGGGTCTTAGAAGAAGTCGTGGGGCAGGAGTCAAAGTAACTTAGTTGGCTACAGTAGGCCTTCCAAATTTATTCTAGTACTTGACCTTAACATGGCTAATCCTCCCACAGTAGGTGCATGTTGGCTTACTGCATGTACCATCACCATATCCTCTACCTCTGCTACGAAAAGATCCACTTTGTCCACTACGGGTGCTAATAGCTACATGGGTAGAAGAGGTATTAGTGGAGAGTACCTCATGAGTAGACTGAACCTGTAGCCTGTTAAGCCTCTTGTAAATCTCCTCAATAGGAGGAAGCTCAGATAAAGAATCTAAGATCGAGCGGCAGCATAATTATCACTTAGACCTGTAAGGAACATATGAGCAGAAAACTCCTTCCTGTGATCTCTGCACGTAATAGAAGTGCACATGGGTCTGCAAGCATTATATTTCTCCAAGAGGCCTTTCATAGTTGAGTAGTACTGTGGCAAACTTATGCACTTCGGCTTGAGGTGACATAAATCATAGTGTATCTGGAAAACTTGAGTTGAATTCAACTCATGTGAATAAGCAACCTTCAGGCCATCCCACTTCTCTTTGGCTGACTTATAATACATAATCTCATCTCCAATGCGAGGAATCACACTAATCAAAATCTAGGCTCTCACCATAGCATCATCTTTGTTCCAGGTTGCGTATTTCCTCATTTTTTGCTTTGGTGGTGCTTCCATGAGCACATGTTGCTTCTCATAACCTTCACCAGTAGCAAGAAAGGTTTGAGTCCAACCGGGGTAATTGGTCTCATCCAGCTTCACAATCGGAGCAAAAAATGGACTTTTGTACACACCACTTTCTACAACTTGTCCTGAAGAAACTTCTAACTCTGATGATGAAGCCATAATACACTCACAACATAAGAAACTTCTCAAAATATTACAAACCACAAAAAACACGATATCCGGGAAATACACACCTTGTAATCCGCACACATGCGGTCCAAAAATTCATCAATACTTCAAAGGGGAATACACACCTCAAAATACCATCAAAATAGGGAAATACACACCCCAAAATCACTCCAAAAGTTTGAAAATATCATACCACAATACTCATGATGCATCAATGCATCTCTCGGAAGACCCTTAACTTTAGAATTCTATCAACAACAAGCCAAGGACCTTCTTTGACCTTACAACGGGTGATATCAAGCAGTACTGCCCTCTCCTTGCTGCCGAACAAGACCCAACAGCAAGAGAGAGTGCCGGTGGTGGCCCGCTGCTGGTTGACGGTGGTGACGCTGCTGCTGGTCGACAATGACGAGGCTGGGTGATAGGATTAGGTTTTTTCTTGGTGGTGTTCTCAGATTGGTTCTGATACCATGTTGAAGAAAATAAATCTTCTTATTTACTAAGTTGGTCCTACACCTTTTTATATATAGAGGTGAGAGAAAAAAATATAACAAAAGTCTAACAATCCTCAACATAATGTAACATCAACACACTATATGCCCGGGAGCAGCATGAACATCTAGAGGTTGTCATGAAGGCATCGGGGTTAGAGAAGTTATTTATCTTTTAAAACATTGACAGAATTTTCTCCAAGTTTATTTGTAACTTGAAACTGGTTTATCGAGTGGTTCTGTTGTTAGAAGAATGTTTACTGGTTATTTGTCCACGATTTCCTCTTTATCTAAGCACTCAAATTCACTTTTTTCAGAATTCAGATTGCCTGTAGTCATGATCAGAATATCATGGAGAGGTGTAAAATTCCAGGATTTGTATTTAAATCTCATTCTTCTTTTTTCCAAATCAAAAACTTAAATCACTCAGAAGATTGACAAAAAATTCTGGTGTGGCACAATGTGTTAACAGCAAATTACGTGTAGTGCACTCTTGATATGATCTCTTGGGAATATGTAGCTTAATAAGCACACCATACCAATCCGAATTCATTTGCCCTTTCTACCAAACGACAAAGGCTTAACTGCCACTTCTAACATATAAGAGAGAAAATGGAGTTGATGTAAAATTGCAAAGCCTTGGTAGGGGTGTCCTACTAAATGATCACTCTAATGGCAAGTTGAATAAAGTGACTAGATGAGAGTGGTGAAATTTAACGTTCCCTGAGTTTGCAAATTTGACGTGCTTTTAGTGGCGCACAGGCTGACTGGTGTGGAGGATCAGAGACGATGGAGGACATTGTTGCTCGGATACATCACAGAGAAGAGGCTGCAGCGAGACGTGAACGTGCCCTTGCATATGCTTTTTCACATCAGGTTCTGTCAATCAATTCTGACCATCTCTGTATTCACGTAAACAATTAAAAGATTTACTTGCCATCATTGTTCTTTCTATCCTCACCAGTGGAGACCAAACTCTGGGCAAAGCCAAGAACACTTCATCTATGAACTGGGGAAATTCAATTGGGGCTGGAGCTGGATGGATCGTTGGATCGCTGCTTGTCCATGGGAAGCCAGAATCCCCATCCAATCCACTAACCCAAATAAAGCACAGATGAAATTGCCCAACAAAGGCACTAAGAAAACTATAAATCTATCTGCTAAAAATATCTCCGGTCCCATCAAGTCCACAGCTTCCAGCGCTAATGGATCTGCAAAGAGGACATCTAGTGCAGTAGTAGCTAAAAACTCAAAATCTGATGTGGACAACCTGTCTGTAAACAAACTGGAAGGCGAAGAATGGTCAAGAGTTGCATGAGACATGAAGCAAGTTTTTTAGCTAACTGAAGTTTGCCTTTGTTTGGTAGACATGCTCTTCTTTGTTACCAACAAGATGTATTCGTGGGGAAGGTATTGTTTTTCTAGTCCTGCCTCTTTCATTGTAGATATGAAAAATTTAATTTGAAGCGTGTGTAGTGTGTAAAATAACCAGGAAGATTCCATCCATTTCTTTGTTAAAGAAAATAGGAATAAAGATTGTGCCGTCTATTTTAATGTATGTAAATCCTGTCCTGTACCATGCGTGCCTTTGGATGGATAATCTGGAAAAGCTTTCCAGCTGGAGCTGATTGTAGATTGCTCGCGGTCAGAATCGATGTTGTTTGGATTTATCACTGCCTGCCTTGATATGTCTCCCAGGAACATACTGATATATTTTAAATCTTTATTGGACGAGACATGTACAATATTATAGTTTGTAATATAATATAATAATCATACTTCAAAAAGAACGAGTAACAGGTTAGAGACCAGAGAGATCGACACCCTTGCATGAGAACACCATGCGAATCTTTCTAATTGCATCCCTACTCCCACAGAACACATTTACCTTTATATTCCCACAAAGGTCTTGACCATTAAAGGCTATACCTCTAGTTCAATCCTCCATTAGATTTTAAGGAATATTTCCTAGGACGTAGGTTAGGAAACACAAAAGTTGACATAAAAGTTGATATAAATATGATCTCAACCTGCATCCTTTCCTTTTATTCAAAAAAAGTGTTATATATGGTGTGGTTCATCATTGTTGAAACCAACATCATTTTGGCATCGGTGTGAATCACTCAAAATACCTTCGAAATCACTTTGCATTGGTGTAAAATCATTTTACACGAGTGTAATCTTATTTTCCAACTGTGAAATCATTTTGCACATTTAAAATAATTTTGCACGAGTGTAAAGTAAGATTATATTGGTGTAATCTTACTTTGAATTACTTTGTACCGGTACAAAATTAAATTCTAAGTGTTTTTTCACGTATAAGAAGTGATTTTACACTTAAAAAGTGATTTTTCACTTTAGGGTTTAGGGTTTAGTCTTTAGGTGAAAATTTTCCTTTCAAGTGAAAAATTACTTTTTATACGTGAAATTAATTTTCATAAACATAAATCCTAAACTTTAAATCCTAAACTTATAGGTCAAAATAATTTTGCATGGGTGCAAAATCACTTTGGACAAGTGAAACTACCCTTGGAATAATTTATCACAGGTGCAAAATGAGATTGCACCGGTGCAAAGACATATTAGAATAATTTATCACTGGTGAAAGTAGTTTATCATAGATGTAAAGTTATTTATTACCTGTGCATTTTAGGTTAAAGTGGTGCAGTAATTTTTTTGAATGTGGTGGGATTCACTACGTAACAAACCTTACATTTTTTTGTTTCTTTACATTAAATATCAATTATCAAGTGGGTCTACGTTCTCAACATTATGTGAAATACGAAAATAACACCCGCATCACTTTTTACATCACAACCTACGTTTTTTTTATTTTTTAGCTATTTCCTAATGACCGTTAAAGCTAATAGTAAAGAACATAAAAAATTACATCGTAACACCTATTCTTGTTTTCTTTTTTTTTTTTGCCCTCTTCTTTATTCTTCCTTCTCTCTTCCTCTCCTTTTCCCCCTAAAGCTCATGTTGCACCTCTCTCATTGGAGGCCATGACAGCGGAGGTAAGAGGTGCAACGAGTGTGCTGGTGTGAACTTCGCAAAACGGTGACACGATGGCATGGCTAGGCACATGGCAACATGGCTGGGGACACATGAATCCAGGATGCGCTTGGTGGGGAGGGTTGAAGGGCCACGGAAGAAGGGTGGTGATTGGATTGGCGGTTGACAAGTAGAAAGAGGGCTCACCGGCTCACCTCCTTACAGCTTCTCCTTCCACGACAAATGCCCCTGCCTTCTTCTAACCTCTCATGGTCTCCCCTTTCCCACCCAAATCTAATGCCCCCCCCCCCACTCTCGATCGATGCCTTCCTACTCTAGATCCATGGCCGATCTACAAGTTGCTGGTGACGTGCCCACTTTCCCTCCGATGCTACCGCTAGAAGACTCGGCCTCTTGGAGCCATTGACGTCCTTTTAGGTTTGGTTGAAGGGCTGAGTTTCCATTTTTTGTTTTTTTTTGATATTTCTAGGCAATAGCAATGATATATGGCTAATATTAACCATAATTAGTATATTTTCCTATCACACACTAATGGAAGGGTACATGTAACAAATGGTACAAGTTTATAGGGGTATAAAAGTAAGTATGTGTTTTATGGGGATATAGATACAATAACAACCAAGTCTTTTCCCATACTAAGTGGGGTCAGCTATATGGATTCTTTGCCTCCACACAGATCGATTTTCAGCTATTTCAGAACTTAAATCAAAGTAATTGAGGTCATGCTTAATAATTTCCTTCCAACACTTATTTGGTCTTCTTCGCCTCCTCTTAGTGGGTTCAGCCTCCAACTTCTCGCATCTCCTAACTGGAGTATCTAGTGGCCTTCTTTGTAAATGTCCAAACCACCTTAGATGTACCTCTCTCATTTTATCCTCCATCGGTGTCACCCTAATATTTTTTTCTAATAATCTCATTTGAAATACATTCCTTTCTTATATGACCATACATCCATCTTAACATCTTTATTTCTACTACAAATATCTTCTGTACATGCCTATAGTTATAGGAATATAGATGTAATTGAAAAATATCTCAATGGCATGGATATGAAAATCCTTTTTTTCTTTTGTTGGGGTTGAGGGAGAAGGGAGACCCCATGTAAATTATATTATTAGAAATTACATAAAAGTATAGAGTTTTACGTTGTTCAGGTTACCAAAAACCCGACAGCTTAAAGATAATTAAAAGATCTAGGCATATAAACATAGTTAACATCAATAAATTTGTTGAACAAAAATATATGGACCTGTATCATCAATTCCACCTTCCATCATACATTAAGTCCCATTTGGTATGGAATTAACCTTACAATCCATGGCCTTTCTTGTTCGCTACATTGCACCCATCACCTTATGACTCTATTTCAAGCAAAAATGTATGTCAACCTAAAGGTTCATGCATCTCTCTTCAAATTAAATTACATCGATAATATTTAGTTATAGATTATTGATATTTAAATATTATTGTTAATTTTAAATATTATCGATGATTTTTATGTATTATCAGTAATGTTCAAACATCATGAGAGATATTTGATTTGAAATTAGATATCGATTTATAGCTAAACAACACCCGTTATTTTATGAACTTCCGTGCGAATTAACTACATTCCTTATTTCAAATCCCATTCTTGCTGACCAAACCTCTCCTTCTCCCTCTTGTTAGTATATTTTAGAAGTATCTTGTAATTAATTTAATCCATGAAGGTGTACATAAATATTTTCTATCTGACAATCCATCTATAAAGAACAGCAGAGGTTGCAACGGTTCTCTAACCACTTATTGCCACCCAAACATGGTATCAGATATTACTTCTCGCACTCTCCATTAGTCCCGTTGTGAGCGCTAGGTGATTGATTTGAATGGTTCCATCTTGGATCAAATCAGATCTATTTGTGATGCTTCTTCTTCCTCACTTCAAATCAAGGTGTTGTTTTTCTAGTTTTTGATTTGCTTTCTCTTCAGTGTTGTGGTGTTGCTTGTTGTGATCTATTTGATTCTTTGATCGCTCTTCTTTTGAGTGCATCTTGTTTTTTTGCAGGGTTTTTTCTGTTGTGATCTATCAGATTGCTATGCTTTTCGTGCACGCATTGTCTGTTTCAATGATTTGTTTCTGTTCTTGATATAAAGGAGTCAAGAACTAGCCGATCCACCTCTATTTTCATCTATGATTGCTGCTCTGGTTGATGCACCCCCTGCTACGATGCATCATAGTATCCCCTTTAAACTCAATTCTTTAAATTATATTCTCCGGAAGACCCAATTTATACCTAATTTGCATGCATATGATTTGATGGGAATGATTGATGGCTCGTCCTTTCCTAT
Source organism: Thalassia testudinum (assembly GCA_037157565.1). Taxonomy (NCBI): domain Eukaryota; kingdom Viridiplantae; phylum Streptophyta; class Magnoliopsida; order Alismatales; family Hydrocharitaceae; genus Thalassia; species Thalassia testudinum. The sequence continues at coordinate 16,431,186 of JAZHRO010000026.1, read as the reverse complement.
TCTTAAGCATGTTCCTGACTCCACCTCTAGACAATTAATTTTGAATGAGGATTACACTTTGTGGCATTGTAAGGACTAATTGTTTCTTAGTAAATTTCCTCAATCTCTAAGGAAATTTGTTCCCAACATCTTGATCTTACCTCTACATGTTTTGTTTGGGGATTTCTTGAAAGTTTTTTGCTACTCCGACAAAAGCATAGGTTTTCTAGTACAAACTTGAATTGGCGAGTCTAAAAGGAGATATGTCCATTACTGATTTTGTCAATAAAGCCAAGGCTCTTTCGATTGATCTTGTTGGTGGTGGCAAAGTTCTTGATAAAGATGATCTTATTCTAGCCATTTTAAATGGTTTAAGGCTTGAGTATGACCCTCTTGTCCCTACACTTATTAGTCATGCTGGTACCATTTCTTATGAAGATGCAGTTGGCCTACTTCTTTCTCATGAATAGAGGTTGTTGAGCCACCAACCTAAAATTGATTGTCATTAATCAAGCCTCTTTCATGCCTTCAAGAGGTGGTCATTGTGGCTCTCATTCTCATGGACAATTTTAGGCTAACATTGGTAGAGGACAATTTCAGTCTAACAAAGGGTCGAACAGACCTCTTTCTAGTCGTCCTCATAGACCTCAATCAGGAGGTCATTTTCCTTTTGCGGTTAGATTGCAATGTCAAATTTGTAGCCGATTGAATCACTCTATTGCTACTTATATTACCAATGATACCGGTATGCTCCTTACCCTTAGATTTAGTATTTTGAAACTTCTAGTTCTTCTCAACCTTGGTGCCTCGACTCTGGCGCTATGCATCATGTAACCCATTCCTTGAGTAATCTTGATATTGCTAATGAATACAATGGACTGGAGGAAATTAAATTCAGGAATGGAGAAGGTGAGCCCATTATGCATGTTGGTGACACTTCTTTTTCTATTGGCAATCACCAATTGTATCTTAATTATATACTTTAGGTGTATAAGCTTAAAAGAAATCTTTTGTTCATACAAAAACTAGCCGGAGATAATAATTGCTTTCTAGAGTTACATGCTGATTATTGCCTTGTTAAGGATACTACAAGTAGAGCAACAAATTCTCTAGGGCCACACAAGCAATGGGCTTTACCAACTTTGGCTCCCCAGGACATTGAAGCTCCCTGCTCAATAAAGTTCACACAGACCCGAGGTTGCTGCGCCTACTACTAGTTTTAAAAATAAAACACCCTTAACACTTTGGCATTCAAGGTTGGGGCACGCAAACATACCTTTAGCCAAAAAGATTCTACATTCCTATACTACTATTTTTGATGACATAAAAAATAAGCTTTGTGACATTTGTATGAAAAGCAAGGCCCATATGCTCACATTACATACTATTGGATCTATTAGTTCTATGCCTTTTGAAGTGGTTTTCTCTGATGTTTAGACAACTCCTATATTGGGATTTGATAATAGCAAATATTTTGTTGCATTCATCGATGGTTGTACAAAATTTGTGTGGCTCTTCCCTATTGTTCAAAAATTAAATGTGTATTGTATCTTTCTCCAATTTTATAAGCATGTATAAACATCGTTTGGAGTGTCCATTAAGGCATTACATTTTGATTGGGGTGGTGAGTTTCAGAAGTTGTACCCATGGCTACAACAACAAGGCATTGCTCATAGAGTCTCTGCTCCGTACACCCCTAAGCAAAATGGGTGTGCAGAGAGAAAATTGCCACTTATCAAAGGTTGCTTGGGCCTTATTATTTTTGGCTATGGTACCTCATTGTTTCAGTCCCTTAGCCTTTAAAATTGCTACTTACTTGATAAATTAACTTCTACTAATAGTACTAGGCAATATCCTTATCATCGTTTATATAAGTCTAAGCTAGATTATTCATTTCTTCAAATTTTTGGTTGTGCTTGTTTTCCATTGTTGAAGACATATGGCCAGCACAAATTAGACCCCCAATCATCCTTGCATATATTCTTGGGCTATGCTTCAATGCACAAAGCGTATGATGTTGGAACATTTATCATTGCATGTAATGTTAGATTCGATGAATCCTTTTTTCCTTTTGGGAATATGGTATAGAAGATGTCTTAAGATACCTTTTCTACTGTTCACCTTCTTGTTTCACATTACTTATGTCATGTCCATAATTCATCCTTCTCTTCTAGTGGTGCTGCAATGCGTGATCAACAAATGCTCTTCCATCTCATGATACGGCTGCACACCCCAATTTAGTAGTTGTTACTACTAGGTTATCTTTTGATGGTGTTGCTATTAGCTCTTCTCAAGATGCTGCCTCATCAAATGATGGGTTGCATTCTGCTTTGTTGCTCGTACACATGGGATGGTAACTCGCTCCATGCACGAAATAATCAAGAAGAAGGCCTATTGTTCTATTTTAAACCCATTACCCACTGCCTTACTTAATGTGACATGCTAGAACCTACTTGTTACTTAGAGACATCCAAGCACTCTTCCAGGAATGTAGCTATTGCTGATGAAATAAATGCCCTCTTATGCAACAAGACCTAGTCTTTAGTTCCTAGAACTTCAGTTATGAATGTTCTAGGTGATAGATGGGTCTAGAAGATAAAAACAAATAATGATGTCTCTATTGAGTGCTTAAAAGCCCGTTTAGTGGCAAAGGGTTACCATCAGTCTGCTGGACTTGATTTTTTTGATACATTTAGTCCAATGGTAAAGCAATCAACAGTTTGAGTTCTTCTATCCTTGGCTATTTCTAATGGCCGATTTATGCAATAGCTAGACATGCAAAATGCATTCTCACATGGTCATTTGGAGGAAGATGTTTACATGACTCAGGCATAAGGATTTGTCCACCCAGATTATCCAAATTTGTTTGCAAATTACACAAGTCACTTTATGGCCTTAGGCAGGCACTACATGCATGGTTCAAAGAATTATCTTCCTTCTTGCTTGGCCAAGGATTCTGTGGTTCCCATACTGATACATCATTGTTTATCTACAATAGTGGGGTCACTCAGACTTATTTTCTCATGTATGTTGATGACATTCTTGTCATCAAGTCCAGCCAACTAGCTTTACAAACCTTATTTAGCAATTGAGTGCTACTTTTCCTGTGTGTAATTTGCGGTTTCCCACTTTCTTTCTTGGGAATTGTAACGAACGCGTGCCCCAGACGTCTTTTAAGACGTCTGGGAGGTGGTCCAGACGTCTGACCAGACGTCTGGAAATCCATTAATTTCGACACGCTCGAGTCGTCTACACGCCTGAGCGTGCAGACCGGATATTCGCTTATTCCCTCTTTCCCTGCGGCTGCAGATGCCTGCCGCGTCCTCTCTCTCTCCTCCTCGCGCGGCCTTAAAAGGCCACGCGCTCCCTCCCGTCGTCTCCACCGTCTCCTCCCTCTTCTCCTTCAGCCAGTGAGCTTAAGCGCGAGCGCGAGGGCGGCAGCGGCGGCCGCAGTGAGCGCGGAGGAGGTGCTACGTGCGAGAGCAGAGCTCTGCCGCGAGGGCGACCTCGCCGGGGCTGCTAGGGCCGGCCGGCGGGGGGCGCGGAGCGACGCGGAGGGGGGGGACTGCTGTGGTCTGAGCAGCAGGCGCGCGAGGTGCGACGCGGGCGGCGTCGCGAGCGGAAGCCGGGTGGTGCCCTGTTCTGGAAAAATTTCCAGAATCGGACGTCTGGGTTGATAGACAGACGGCGAGGGCGACGTCTGGTAGATCTTCCAGTCGTCTGAAAGGTGAGTTTTCCGTCTTCTTCCTTCCTGTCGACTGACCGTACTGAGGGAGGGAGATGGGTGTGCGCAGGCTCGGTGATTCACCATCCAACGCGAATCAGACATCTGGCTGTTGTACCAGACGGCTGGAGTGACCTCCAAACGTCCGAGGTGACCATCGGACGTCTAGGAGCTAGGCCAGACGTCCCCGCAAACTTCTGGATGTCTGGGAAACCACGCTGAACAGGTAATTCTCTGATCCACTTTTTAAGACGTCCGGAAGAAGTTTCAGACATCTGATTTTGTACAGTGTCGTCGTTTTTGACCTGTTTAGGGCCCATTTGGGTTCCGTTTTCCGCGATTCAAGTTGCGTTCTTTTCAGAATTAATTCCTCTACCCGTCTATAGTAGCTATACACTATTTTGAGACACTCCTTGTGTTTGATCCTTGTGATAGGACCTCCTTCAATTGCAGTCTTGGGAGTCGCGGAGGCATGCGGGATTCCCGATCACGCCCCCATTACTCCCGTTGTACCTGGTAGAGTGGCTTTAAGTTATTAATAAAATCTGTTAAAGTTTGGAACCATAACTAGAACCTAGGACGTTGCATGAATCCTAGGAATGAGAAATATATGATAGCTCCTAGGTGTTGCATGAATCCTAGGGCTGGAAAACTAGATTGTATGATAGATCCTAGGATATGGCATGAATCCTAGGATGGGAAAAACTAGTGGAATGTATAATACTGCAGTCTTGGAAAATGGAAAGAGATATAAAACTGCCTGTAATTTGAATTAACAGCTGCCTGTTGTGAATAAATAACGTGGTTGAGAACATGGATTGTAAGAATGTGAAACTGGAAAGTGAAACCTGGATGTTTGAGTAAAAGGGATGGAACCCTACGGGGAAGTAGGAGTAGAACTCCTGGAAAGTGAATGGAATAGTATTGGAGAAGTGAGCTGGCCCTTGAGTACGGAGTACCAAGGAGAGCGACTGTCCCCCTGTTTAGTGCAGAGCGGAGCCAGCCGCCCCAGGGACCCGGGGTTAGGACTGGCCACTCTGTACCGACTTGCTGGCCCTCGCGTACATAGTACCGAAGAGAGCTACTAGTGTAGGGAGGTACTAGCTACCCCACGGGCCCCGGGGTTTTGCTAGCCTCCCACACCGACTTGTTAGGCCCGCTGGGGCAAACCAGGGTAGTCAGGCGAGGGTGCGCGGACTGTGGAGGGGCAAGGCCCCGGTTTGGTTACTGTGGAGGGGTTGGACCCCTATTACTGAGAGGGCTCTGCCCTGGACTGGTTCCGTGCTGTGCTTTGGGCACACCCGTTAACGGAAATGACTGACCGCATGCCAGTACGGGTTAGTTACCTGTGCATTTATCGCGCGTGCCGTAGTCACCGTTACGTCTGTCCGTGACCTTGGGGTGGTTGACTGAGGGTAGGATCACCACGGGGGACTCTCCCGGCCAGGAGAGCACCACGTGCTACTTCTACTTTTTGGAAAAGACTGCAATCAAGATCGTTCCCACGAGGAACATTCGAGATCAAGAAAAAGATCTGGGGAATAAATGAAATAGTGAGACAATTGAAAGATGTGAATAAAGAAAGTAATAGAACATAACAGCTACTGTACACTCTACTGTTGTCTTTAGTTTTAGTTGCCACTCTACTCAGCGTTTTGCTGACGTGTTACACTCGTTACCTTTTTCAGGACCAGGTGTTGAGCAGCCAGGGTCAGCGGCTGTAGAGGACGTTGGGCCGAGTAGGGTCCAGTAAAGTTACCACTGTCTTTTGTACCTCTTTGTTTCCGTTATAGTGAGTAGTTCTTGTTTCCGCTGTACTTTTATTTACCTGCAGTTCATGTTATATGATAAATGTTGTTCTACTGTTGTGGTGGTATATACTGTAGTAGTTTCTTTCCTTACTGCTGTACTTTCTTACTGTTAGTTATATTCATGCTGAATGTGGTTTATTTTACTGCTCTTTTGGTTACTTCCTCGTTGGACGACTAGGTCTTGGGATTAGTCGAGTCGGTCCAGTTCTCGTGTCTCGTAGGGACTCGGGAACCGGGTCGTTACAGGAATGAGCTTCACTGAACACCATAAGGTCTTTTTTTGTTGTAGGCGTAATATTGTTGATCTTTTGCTCAAGTTTAAGATGGATGGTGCAAAACCAACAAAAATGCCTATGGCCACTAAACTTCAATTAAAAAATGACTCCTTCCTTTGAGTCACCGCAACTATTTAGACAATTGGTGGGAAGTTTGCGATTTCTATCATTTACACGACTAGATATTATGTATGCCACTAATAGACTTTTACAATTCATGCATGCTCCTTCTCAGAAACATTTTGAAGCTACAAAAACGGTGTTGCAATACCTTAAAGGTTCTATTGACCTTGTCTTTTTTTACTCCAACAATTCCTCTCTTCATCTTTCTGGGTTTTGAGATCTCGTTGATCCTTAGCACAAATTTGATCTCCATCACGCCATATCGAATGACACCTGTTAAGCTAAGAGAGTTCAAGTGCCAATTGCAAGAGTTTCTAGAGGAGTTCATTAGGTCCAATGCCTCCCCTTGGGGAGTCCTTATGCTTTTCATAAAGAAGAAGGATGGCACTTTGAGGTTGTGTATCAATTATAGGTAATTGAACATGGTGACCATCAAGAATTGGTATCCACTACCATGGATTGATAGCTTGTTTGATTAGTTGCAAGGTGCGACAATATTGTTAAAGATCGATTTGCGATCTAGGTACCATCAGATGAAGATCAAGGGTTCAGATGTTTCTAAGACAGCTCTCAAGATGCATTATGGGCACTATGAGTTCTTGGGCATGCCCTTCGAATTAACAAGCGCCCTTGTAGCTTTCATGAACCTGATAAATAGGTTGTTCATTCTTTACTTAGATCAGTTTGTAGTGGTCTTCATAGACAAAGTTCTCATATATTCCCACGATGAGTCTCAGCACGAGCAACCTCTTCATATAGTTTTGTACACTCTAAGAAGTCACCGGTTGTGTGGAAAATTCAGTAAGTGTAAGTTTTGGCTAAGACAAGTTACCTTCTTGGAACATGGGATCTCTGTAGCAGGCATTTCAGTGAATCCTGCCAAGGTCTAGAGGGATTGGCCAGATATTATCGATGTTTTATATGGATATTTTTCATAGATTTCTCTGTCAATGATTCAATTGACTTGGAAGGACGTACTATTTTTCCGAACAGAGGAGTGTGAGGCCAACTTCTAGACACTGAAGGAGCAACTAACCATGGCTCCTGTACTTACTATACTAGATAGTGATGGTGGTTTCCTTGTGTATATATAGTTGCCTCACATTAGAGTTTGGGATGTGTTCTCATGCACTAGGGATATGTAGTTGGCTACGCATCTATCCATGCAAAAACCTCTCCATGTGTCCTCCCAACACTCACCTATAAAAGGACCTACCTCCCTCCATCCTCAAGGCACCTCTCCTCTTCCATCTTCTTCTACTCCCCTCCCTTAACCTCTCCACACCACCACCTTGGTGTGGCACTTCTCTTGGCAAGTGCAACTTCATCTGCAACCTCTCTCCGGTGCCTCTCTTCCTCGATGTCATCTCAAAGCTCCGGTGGCTTGGCAGTCTAGGATGGGCAATCACAAAATATAAAAATATGGATTTTTCATTGTAGTCACAAAATCTCATAATCAAATAAAATATATTTTTTTATTTTTCCTTAGATGATGAGTTTAGGGTTGTTCACTAGGAGGCAAGTGTCAGTCTTATTGGTTTCTTATTTATTTTATTTTTGTGTTTATTTATATATATTCACTTTTTAATATTTCAATAAGTCACAAAATAATAATATCAATGAGGGGGAGATAAGAACATAACACAAGAATAGCATTTTCTTCACTACCAAAGTTACTTACAAATAAAATTGAAACTACAAGAGAGGAGAAGAAAAAGATGTAGAGAGAGAAGAGGCTCCCAAGTAGACTCAATGCAGTTCAACTAATTAGAGCAAGTAGGTGATGATTAAATTCATTTGAAATGTGATTAAATGAAATGGGTTTGCTAAAAATTTAGATTGAAGGGAGGTATCCCTTTGGTTTTATTTTGTCAATCGCCCTGAGCTGGATCTGCTGGATGCCTTCTGTAGGGAAGGGGTGATGTTTCAGTTAAGTTGCATGCATGCTAAGACTATTTACTAGGCAAAACACATGTGGGAGATATGAAAACCCACTACTAGGCAACACACATGTGGAGATATGAAAACCCACTTATTAAAAGTACATAATTATTTATTTGCTTGCATTAAATTAGTGTTTCTAGGATGGAGCTGATGATGGAAGATTTTGGGAGGGGGGTGTACGTTTCTTGTGTGCTTTACCATTTCTCATAAGTTACCACCCATTTTCCATTTCTAAGTGGTCTGTGTAAGAGGTTGAGATCAAAATAATAATAATAATCTTTTATTCCTATTTTTCATGGAAAAAAAAATAAAAATTGACTCCTGACTCTTTAAATTAAGCTCCCAGAAGTTAGTTTATCTTGAAATTGTATCCATCTTTAATCAAGTTGAATTGAATTACTAATAACAAAATCTCACAAAATAAAAGATGCAATACTTTGAGATATTAAATAGAAGTAGAAAACTACTAGTTTCCAACTAAAAAGCTAGTAGGGATGTTCCACTACCATTGTCCCAAATTTAGCTCATCTATCATCTAACCTATCTTAGATCCATAGCCCATTGGATAACTCAGCTGGTGAGTAGGCTCATATCACTTAAGTGGGAACAATAGGTTCCCAGTTCAAGTCTCGACTAACCTAGAGTGATAGGTTTGCAGGCTATTTATCCCCCCCCCCACCTAGGATGAGCATTATCATATATCTTAAATCCATTCTCTAAAGAGCTAAAAAATCATAACATTAATTACGACATGCTCACCCATTCATTGGTTAAGTCATAGTTGGTTAGGGTAGCCAATATTTTATTGGGGATGGCCACCATAACCTTGAGTCCCAACCCTAATAAATAATGAAGAATAATGCTTGGCTTTACCCTGCAAATCCAAGAAAATAAAAGTAAACAAAATCCAATAAAAGCTTATGGAGAGTTGAAAGAGAGTGGAAACTAATTAAAGTTTTCAAAAAAACAAAATGCAATAAACAAAAAAATACACACACACATTTACATAAATACAATAATTTGTATGTATATTAGAGAATCACATTTTCCCTATTTCATGCCTCCATACAGTAATTTGTGTAATAAATGGTGATGTTCCTGAGATTGAGTTCTTCCTTGTTCTGAAACCATTCATTCTAAACTTACAACCATGTGGAAGAATGTTGTGTTAGAATCCCTTTCCTTTAGTCATGTCACCTTCCTTGCAGAACCCTCTTCAACAACCCTTCTTCCATCTCTAACACTACAAAGAGAACCCTACACACCTTTCTCTAGCACAATATCATCCAGCATCAAGCACTCGTGCTTCCCTCCTATCTAATCGTTGCTTCTAACCCCTATCCTGCCACCATTTTGACCACAGTAGTACCTAGGCACCATGCTTGCGACATCCACCACTTCCTCCTTTCACAGACTTCCCATGCATGCTTGAAGCGATTTTTCTCATATTCTAGCTATAGCAACAACTCCTCACAACAACAACAACCTTGGCAACCTTGGCCCTAGAATCTAGGCACTTCATGATCTCCACCTTAGCCTGTAAGGTTTCACAATCTGCAGAAGCCTTCCTTAATTAAGGGCAAATAAGTGACTCTTAGCAAAACCCTTAATGATATAATGAAGGACCTAACTCAACACTTGAATTTGGAGAAGCCTCCTATCCATTGAGTTCAATCCCAATGAATAGCAAGATTGAATTCAAAACTAGGATTCGAGACAACCGACACGTCATTTGAAGATTGCCCCAACACACTCCAAGCACTACAACAAAAAAGAATGCCCTTAAGTTCACCTGAGAGATTAGCTTCCAAGGTGCCCTATCCTTTGAAGACCCAATAAAATCTGTATATAACCCCTATTTGACTAATTTGCCTCCTACTATTGAGGTGTAAAACTTCAACTCATCCATGAGCCTCTCTACATGATAATACACCAAAGCACTTCTTAATGTAAAAGAAGAATATGTGAAACCATCTCTTATGACTATCACCACACCCTTAGTAAACACTTCCAAGGAACTAGCCTTCGATTGAACCCGTCCTACCAACTACGCATTGAACTATTGTGTGTTTGTCTTGATCAACTTTGCTTAAGGTAGTTCAACTTCCACCAAGCCTCCCAACACTACAACATGCCTTACTTTTGCCATCGGTTAAAAATCAACGGCAAATCTGAAATCACCGACGGAACTCAGCGACGCTGTTATTACCGTCGCTGTTTCATTTTGCCGTCGGTTAGAGGGCACATTCGACGTCAAAATAATGTTTAGCCATCAGACGGATTGGATATTTCGACGTCGTTTCAAAATCGACAAGAATTGTGTTTGCTGTTGGTTCTCTCATAAGTGATGGTATATGTAAGTCACTTTTTCTCGCCTTTACGCACCCTTTTTTTATTTTCACCGTCGTTTAAGTAACTTTACCGTCGCTTCAATAAGCGACGACAAAATTTTTTTTATCATCATTTATATTAAAATCGACGGGATAGATGTGACTGCAAAAAGATTTTTGCCATCGCTTATTCAAATTAGCGACGACAAATATGTGACAGTAAAAATATTTTTGTCGTCGCTTATCCTAAGAAGCGACGACATCAAATGGGAATTGTGATTCTTTCGAACCTTCTATGCCGACGGTTATTAGATAAGCGATGGCAAAAATATTACCATCACATATTTGAATAAGTGACGGCAAATGTATGAGTTTTTTTTTTAATTACCAAATGATGGAAACTACCTACTAAATCTTTTTAAAAGTCTTATTTTTATAGAAAAATAAGTAATGAAAATGAAGAGAAATTTATATTTCATAAATATAAAATCTAGTACATTAAAAGTTTGAAAATGAAATATTTACATAAAAAAGGTAACATGAAAAACATAAGAAAAGAAAATGGATAGAAGTCAAATGCAGCTGCCTCGATGCCACCAGCTCCACCTGCACCACCCATGGAGTCGTCGTCGCCTCGTCTGTAGATGTTGGGATCTGTTGAAGATGGATGCTCTGACTGACCCTTCTTCTGAAGAAGGGTTATAAGCGTCTGAAGCTTATCATCTATGGCATTCATCTTATTCTTCATCTCTACATCTCTCTTCTCCCTCCCTACCTCTCTCTTCTCCCTCTCCCCCTCTCGTCTCTGTAGTGTGTCAATCTTTTGATGCAGCTGATCGACAACACTTGATGAGACGACACCTTTCCTCCCATACCAGGTGGATAACGTGTATGCCCTCCCCGTACTACGAATGAAACCACCATGCTCAGGTGGCATCACTCTCCTAAATGCCTCCTCTGCATCCAAAGGCTGCTAGACGCTGTCGGAGGTCTCGTCAGTGGGAGGATGTACTAATTGTACCATTTGGTCTTAAATGTATTAAAAAATATTATAATAATATATATATACACAAAGTTATAAATTTTTTGAGTTTAGGAAACTTACATGTTTCTCCTGGTATGACTCATGAATTCACTTATGAGCACCCTCAATTGCAGCCTTACTGTGGGTGACCTCATAGATATCCATCCTAGTCATTTCCATCCCATCATGTGCAGTGGATTGAAAAAATAAAAATGATATAATTATATTAAAATAACTTAAAAATTAAGTAATATTTAATTGAAAAGTAATTTCAATACTTACATAACGACTCCTGACTGTCTCGATGCTCCTTCGACTCGAACAATGGTCTGTGGTTAAGCTTTAACCCTATTGGCCTTATTTTTTTTTGCTTGCTCCTGTAGACATATACAATAATATATTTTATAAATTTAAGATATATGAAATTAATAAAATAAATTTTAATCATTTACTAACCTTTGTCTTTGGATTCAACCAATGCTTACATGCCTTCTTCCAATTGTCAAGCATGACATCAGAAGGATAATTCTCCATTACCTCCTCAAATGAACTATAGTTTGAAAAAAACTAAATACCAAATATAAATTGTTAGAAATAATATATGAAATTATGTCTATAATAAAAATGTAAATGTTTAAAAAATATTACATTTCTTTTGGTCTCTATCCTCCAATCTTTGTGGATTTTGGTGGTGTGTTTAAGAATATATCGGGCAGCATTGGGGTTGGTACCTCAATCATAATTTGCTTATGTTAATTTTTTTTTAAAAAGATGTTAATCTAATTAATTTATAATAATTTTAAGATAAAGTTATAAAAGAAATAACTTTGATAAATGAAATTACCTCCAACTAATGGAGGAACTGCCTCATAAGCTCTGTAGGCACCTTCCTCTAGTTGAAGTAGCAAATGGACATAATGGACTTAATAATTGTGCTCACTCGATTGATGAAGCCCGGATAATTCTCCGCCTTCCCTGTGGTTCTAAGCCTAATCTTTATTTTCAGGCTCTCGGGGACATGCTGGAGGTCTAGATTCTTTGTCTTCCCCTGTCCTCTTCTTACTTTACCTGCATAAACATTAATCATATTCATTATATATTTCTAAAGTTATAATAAACTTTCAAATATATAAGTAATTTTAAACTTAAAGGTATATGAGTTCTTACCTCAACTTGTGCCCGTCGGTAAGTGATCTGCATGAACTGGGGACGTACTCCCCACCATCTCATCCTCCGCCTCTTGCCCCTCCTCCTCTCCTACCTCCTCTCCCTCCTCCTCATCTGATGCTTCATAATTTGGATCATCCTTTACTCGCTCTGGTAAGGTCTGACTTATTATTCTTCCACTCCTCTGAATTAGTAGGATGACGTATTCTTCCATCTTGAGATTTACAATCCTAGTGCCATGTCATCTATTGTGCAGTTTTAGTTGATATAAAAAGGTGTTGAAGCCTAAGTGTCAGTGGGAAGTAACGAAGAACCTTCTGAGGTTGTTTCCTCTTACTGTCATTTTTACCTTCCTTATATCTCTCAAGTCCACATTCGGGATAGTTACTCAAGTTTGCGAATTCATTTCTGAAAAGAATGTAGTCATTCGGACATGCATCGATCTTCTGATGGTCTAAACCAAGCTTACGAATCTGTTTCGTTGCCTCATATCATGAAGTCGAAAAACTATTAGGGTTATTCAAAAGCTTAGCAATAAATTGAAGTATTTCTGACATGAATTTAGCACTATCTCTATTCATAACCTTCAGTTGAATCATCTTCAACAAAAACAACTTTGACATTTTCGTAACACTGGGAGTAATAAGATCCTCAACTACCTTAACAGCATCATAGAACGGATCACAACTGAACGGATCTTCCTCATCTGTATTTATATCATCTTCTACTCTTATCTAGTTCAATATTCTTGTGTTTCTTCACCTCCGCTATCAATAATTTCCTCGTCGATCTCTTCGTCAACAGTGTTCTCATTGTTTATGACTTTCTCAGTTAACTCCTCTCCATGAGCTACCCAAGTAGTGTAATGCTACCACCACCCATTACAAATCAAGTGCTCAAGCAGAGTATTATAATCATGTAAGGAACCATTCAAATACCTTCTACATGGGTAGAAGATATTATCAAATTGACCTCCTCGCCTAAATATCTTCCTATCGTCATCAAAGGCCTAATCCAAGAATGAAATTACTCCATCCTTATATTTGGTGTAATCTGAACCCTGCAATCCAATCCAAGGTTTATCCATTGTAATCTAAAATTTAATGTAAACAAATCACTTATTAGTAAGGGAAACGACTGAATGATGTGTATCTTGATTAAGATTTTCACTTTATAGCCCATCTTCAAAAATTTGATCACAACTTAGATTTGCTTGTTACATGTAACCTTAGTGCGGTGAAATTTTAACATCATCTCCCCGCACTTCTCCAATATATCCCCCAATACTAACCTTAGCTAGATTTCCTTTAACACCCAATTAAGGGCACCACAGGAAACTAGATAAGATTAGTTGGTATACCAGAGAAGAGTAGGAAGATGCAACCGAAATTTCACCGCACAAGGTTACATATAACGAGCAAAATTAAGTTGTGATCAAATCTTTATGGACATTCTTTAGTTCGATACTTCACTGAACTAAAGTCGATCGAGTCTTATGGCATGCTACAAAGACAACACATCATGCATGTGAGGTATACATACACTTCCTGCATTGTCTGTATAACATGATCATAAGTCTCGACGAGTGAGTAATTTGGACACAATTTGACTTGAAGGACTTTTACCCTAGGGGTTAGAATACTTAATGTTTGGCCTCGCGTGCATATATCTTCTTTAGCAAGTGTGTTCATCTAAATAATAAGTAATTTGAACATTAAAGAAATTCAACAAAAAATTAAAAGATCATTTAATTAAATTAAAAATATTAAATGTATATATACCTCTAACTACTTAAGCCTCCGAGTGTACCCGACACTGATAACCTACAATTTCAAAATCAAAATTAATTAAATAGTAAATTATAATCTTAAATGTTAATAACAAATACATTCTCATTCTAAGGACTTGGTAAAAATTTACAGGTGATCATATATATCCTCTCCAAATGCACATCCATTTAGGTGAAATCGAATCACCAAATCCTTATCCTATGTGTGATTATTTGTTCTTTTGAGCAAACCTTTTCCCTATCCACAAACCCGATAGAGCTCAATAAAGAAGGGCTCCGGTCAATTTTCCTCCTAAGAATCATACTTGTAATTAGGTTGCAAGCTGTTTCCCTCATTTCTAGACCTGCAACTTGGGAGTCAAACCATGAAGGCCACGCTTAAATGGAAGACAAAAGGATAATTTAAGAATGATTTATCAACCATAGCACAACCCGAACCAACCCAACACAACCATATTCCTAAACCCTAACCCAAACCAAACGTGCAAACCATAGCCCAAGTCAAATCCTAAACCTTAAACCTTAACCCAAACCAACCGTCCAAACCCTAGCTCAACCCAACCACCCTATCCCACCCCAACTCAAACCCTAAAACCCTGGCCCAAGCACCACATACACAACTTAATACCAAACCTAAATAGCATATATTAAACCCAACTAAACCTAGGAATGAAATGTTCTAGGTCCACTGCCTAAATTCTAAACATTAGAATAATTTTCAAAAAAATGTGACAGAGTTTCCCCTTATATTTTGAAGTTTTCTATAAACCTGCATAGCAAAATAATACTTATCATAAAAGTAGGCACACCCTACATTAAATTTCATTTCAATTAAATAAGTGGGCACACCCCACATTCACAATAAATCATACATCCATTCAATGAAATTAACAATAATATGTGGGCACACCCCACATCTAACAAAAGCCTCAAATATCATTATAATAAATTAAAAACATTAAAATTATACCTCGAACGGCTATAACTTCCGAGAATGGTTGTCACCGATAACCTATAATTTCATAAATATAATTAATTAAATAACATATTATCATGTTATTCAAAAATTTAGAACTTATAGAATAGAGGTGACGATGATGGCAGTAATAGGATGAGGAGGGGGCTGCAGGATGAGGAGGTCGGCAGTAGGAGAAGGAGGAGCAGGGAAACAGGATGGGGAGGAGGAAGAGGAGGAGAGGGGTGGTATGATAGGGGGGAGGAGGGGGTTGGCAAGACGGGGAGGAGGTGGTCAGGAGGAGGAAGGGGAGGAACCAAGGAGGAGGAGGAGGGGGGCGGTAGGATAGGAAGGAGAAGGGGGTTGGCAGGACAGGGATGAGGAGGAGGAGTGGGGTGGTTAGGAGGAGGAGGGGGAGGAACCAAGGAGGAGGAGGGGGGCTCTATGGTTAGGAAGTGGAGGAGGATGGGGGGAGCCGAGGAGGAGGAGGGGATGGCCAGGAGGAGGATGGGGAGGAGCTGGGGAGGAGGAGGAGTGTGCCGGCGAGGCAGGGATGAGGAGGAGGAGAGGGTGCAGGCAGAGGAAGAGGAGGGGGAGGAATCGGGGAGGAGGGGTAGGAACTGGGGAGGAGGGGCAGGAACTGGGGAGGAGGGGGAGAGCTGAGGAGGACGACGGGGAGGGCGTGGATCGCAGGAGGATTGAGGAGAGGCGGTGGCAGCTATAGGAGGAGGACGAGGAGCAGGAGAGGTGGAGGGGGCGGGGTGGGGTAGGGGGCGCTAGTGGAAGCGGAGGAGGGGGAAGGGGCTGATCGTAGGAGGAGGAGGAGAGGCGATGGCTGGAGGGGGAGTACGAGGAGGAGGAGAGCCGGAGGGGGACAGGAGGACAATGGTCGAGGAGGAGGAGAGGTGGAGGGGGCAGGGAGGAGGAATGGAGGCGGAGGGTCTCCCCTACGATGGTGACGAGAGGCGATGAGCTACAGCAGGGAGGGTTTTGCGTTCGCTTTGGGGAAGACGAACAGCGATAGGAGGTCGGCGTCGCACGCGATAGATGAAGCGAGATACGCCATCGATTTAATCATTAACTGACGACAAAAGATGAATTAAATCCCCTCTTGATCGCATCCAAATTTTGGGTGCTAAATTTAGCCTACTTTGTCCCATCGCTTATTCCACTAACCAACAGCAAAAATCATTAATCTCACCCAAATTTTAGGCTCAAATTTTAAACATCTTTTAGTCATCGCTTATTAAACTAACCGACGGTAAAAATTTATTTGTCGTCGTTTTATGAACTAATGAAAAATATTAATGATAACTGCACGCCCAATCGCTTTTCTGCAATTGATGGTAGGTCGAGTACAGGCATTCGCAATCGGTTATTTGAATAAGCAACGGTAAAAATAATTTTGCTATCGGTTTTAATAACCGACAGCAAGTAACTAACGGCATATCTCATTCTTCTAGTAGTGTAATGTGAACCATAAATATTGTCCCTTTACCCATTCAACTTCTTGTAGGTTAGTTGGACTTAGATGTAGATGTGGTTGTAGCTCTTGGTTCTTTTGTAACTCCATAAAGCTTTAAATTAACATGGGCGTCAATTCCCACAAATGTTTCAAAGTTTCATGACTTAATCTTTACATAAATTTCCTATGAAACACAAAAGATGTAAATTAGAGAGACATCTCACATAGAGATAGAGTTTAACATGACTTCTTAAATACAAAACACATGCCAAAAGCTGAACAAGCAAGTAAAAATAGCTAACTCAAACTACTAACCATACAATTTCTGAAGACAAATTTCTTGGATTTCATTACACTCTTTAAGTAGACTTTTTGAAAACCAAATCCAATTTATTATATTCTTCACACATCTTCAAATTAACTCCTAAATGAACTAGCGTCTTAGAGATAAAGTTTACTCCAGACAAGGAATTTCCTTATCCAAATTAATTTCACATGATTTTTGTATAATGACATTGGTAAATTTCTAAATAGTTGAGAAAAAGTGTGAAGGATGTAAAAATAACAATGATAATTAAGCTGTAAAAAAACAACTTAAAATTAACATTTTGACAAGGATACAAATCAATTATAAAAAACAATGCCATTAGAAGCTATTAGTAAAAAAAAAGTCAATATACTCTATCAGAAAAAGTCAATACATCAAGTAAAACAAACATTCAAAAACATAATAGTTACAAAGCAAGTTTATTTGTAGAGGAAATTTAACAACCTTTCCAAATCAATAGAACTCCCAAGAAAAATTCCAGCTAAGATGGCATAAGCTACATGCTGAACGGGTTGTATAAGGCCTCCAATGTAGGACCCAAAATCTTGTTGCGCCATGTCAATAATCCATAGTTAAGTGCAGTTGCAGTAATGTTATTGCAATAGGATGATATTAGATTAAATATTATAATAGTTCCTTTAATTGTTTGTCTTGATGCTTTAAATTTTAATCAAGATATTTGCGAGTTTGTGTTAAGCTATTTGCAGGTATTTTCATCGATTATCTCATATAAATTCGTGTCAAGAAATGAAGCTAAGAAGGATCCAAATTGATGTGAGAAGAAGCCTCAAAATTAGTTTGGAGAGGACTTATTTATAACTTGAAGTTGACTTTTAAAGAGGTTGAAGTTAGCTCATGAAGAAGCCCTTGAAGATTCCTTAAAGAAGACCCTCCTTTCTTAGTCTTTTAGTTCCAAAGATATGTAATCAATGATGTAATCTTTTTATTTACTTTTTGCATCATAGATAATGTGTTAAAGAGCCCTAGAAAATAGTGTTAGTAAGCCCTTAGTCATTAGTGTACCTAGGGAACCAAAAATCTACCTTAAAAGCCTCCTAATATAGCTTACCCTTCACTAAGATGTCAATTGGCACTGCAATAGCTAACCAGCTTGTCCTGTTATGGCAAGTCAACCTGGCATCCCACCAATCGACTGGCTCTTCCATAGACAACCAACTAAGGGTTGACCTCCATCATTACCGTTGGCCCTCCAATGTTTAATTACTTTTGTCTTGGAAATCAAAGCATTTAATGAGCCTAATCATTTTTCCTAGTCACCCATGAAAAACCCATGCTTTGGTTGATCGGGGGTTGACCAACCATAGGATGAGGCACCGGCTGGTACTGTTAGGGCATCAACTAGTGGCTCTCTATTCCCAAGTCTAGGAACTTTTGTTCTGAGAGCACTTTAGTAGGACATCGATTAGGAGTCAACTTGCTAATACATAACTAGCCGACCCACAACCGTTTGACCATTGAAGACCCATTTCACCCCTTTGGATCATTATGAGGCATCGATTGAAATTATTTTTTGGTTTACCATTTGTGTTCTAGCATGCCGACTGGGTACCAACCGATCAGTACTGTCTAATTAGTCTGTCTTTTGTTTTGATTTCTGAATGTTGTCTTTCACCTAATTAAGACCATTAATGGCTATTTTAGGCTCCAATGCCTATCTAGTGTGTTTCTAAGCCCTCTATAAATATGCTAGGACACTCTTACACACTTAGTACAACACACAAGAACTCAATACCACCTAAGAATACACTCTAGCTCTTAGTTGCTCTCATTTTGGTTCTCATTACTCTCAAGTGCTTTGCTACTCTATTCTCTGAGCCAAGTTGCCTTGTGCTACAATTCCCTACTATCTTAGGGAACCGATGATCTCTATACTCCCCATCTTTACTTCATTATATTTTAAGGTCTCTATATGATTTTGCTACTTTTATTTTATTGTAGTTGGGTGTCCAGTTTGTGGATTCCCGCCTCTCTTGGAGGTCAAACTTACATAGGTTTTGATCATTGCGTTGTGTAATGAGGTTGTATCACCCTCGATTTCAAGTGATACGCTAGTGTAGTTGATCAACTAGGTTGGTTGTGAAATCCGAAGTTAAGAGGCTTAGGTGGTGATTTTTACCTGTGGGATTTCCACTTAAAATTTCTTGCGCATTTGTGGCTTGATATTATGCGATTGTTTTTATTTGTATCAAACTTTTATCCTACACTATTAACCCCCCTCTAGTGCAATTTCAAATAATTACTTGAGAAAGAAAGCATGGAAAAGGTAATTTATATAGCATGAAATAGGTAATTTTAAAATTAATAACGAAAGAGATAATAATGAAAGGATGCAATTGTATCTGCTATAGAATAGAGAACCTTTTTTATTGGGAGGGAGGTATGCGAAACAAATTTCTACCCCCAGAAACTTTAACTTATTTGACATGGGACCTACCTTGCAAAATACATAGATTCAAGGTAGAACTTTACCCATAAAACTGAATAATTGGACATTAATGGTGCTAGATCTAAAATTGGAAAAGCAAGCTACCCAAATATTGCCCCTTATTAGCTAGAGCATGTGTTGGAATGCTCAACTAGTTGGAGTTTCTAGACTGTACATGGATCCATCATCTACTTGTAGCATCTCCAAGACTTTAACAACATTACCAATCCACTTTAATTGTGGAAAGTAGGACTTCTGTAGTGAGTAGTACCATGGATGGAGCATCTCCATGTCTCTAAAACTACTAATCAATATCCATTGGACAAGTTTAAACCTTGATTTTGTTTTCATACTAAAAAAATATTCATGAAATACCACCTTTTGCCCTGGCTTTAGAAATTACATGTTATCCCTTACAATATATCATGCAAGATTGCCCTTAATTCAATGTCCAGCAGCATTAAAAAAAATGCCAAGTTGCTATTTTTCTTGAAAAGGTAAAAGATGGCTATCAAAGGAGTCCACAAACCAAAGACAATAAGGTTTGTCCCACTACATTTTCAACCCAATGCCTTTCTCCTTCGAAAACCACCCAGTTTTGCAAAAACCAAATGAACTATAACATAGCACAAGCCTTTATCCAACTGAGAGAATCTTCTTGCACACCATTGTGAAAAGATATCCAAAAGTCATCTACATCGGCAATATCTAAACTAGTTCTAGAGCACCTGTTCCTCACTTCTTTGCAAAATTGCATCTTAAAAAATGATGTGCAATATCTTCGTCTTGAATTTCTTATAACATGCAAGTAGTTTCCCCATTGTTGTTTCCTTATGTGATCTTACATGACATGCACCAGAAAATCTAACACTTAGATGTGTATTATTCTTTATAACACGACAATTAAAACTGCCATCAAAAAGCTAACCCATTTCTCCTTTATAATATAGCAGTCAAAATAGCTGCACAAAAGT
This sequence comes from Thalassia testudinum, assembly GCA_037157565.1. Classification (NCBI taxonomy): domain Eukaryota; kingdom Viridiplantae; phylum Streptophyta; class Magnoliopsida; order Alismatales; family Hydrocharitaceae; genus Thalassia; species Thalassia testudinum. The sequence continues at coordinate 16,410,852 of JAZHRO010000026.1, read as the reverse complement.
TAACATGTCAATTGTGTAAGAAATCTACCAACCATGCGAACAATATATTTTGTAGACCATTCTGCTGGAATCCATGTCAATGTTGCCTACTTCCTTCAGTCACCATAGTCTGTCTTCTGGTACGTGCCATAGTTGGCATCCTCTTCCCCTAGTCACTCGTGTCCTCCAACATACAATTACTATTCACTAGTGGACCTTCCATTCAACATGATGTTGACATTCTCCCATAAGCAATGGAAATTATAATATCTATGGAACAGATAATTATTAAACAAGCCAACTATGTTGAGCACAAAATGTGGACAGAATTTCAAACAAACTTTCTCTAGCCTCCTTCACCTCCATCTGATATTAGCTTACTCAATTCCCTGACTCCTAGCATGTACTCCTATTTGTCTCCTTGGACCTCCTTGGCATTGTTGGCCTTTCACTTTCATAGCACCTTGATCACATGGATAAGAGGGAAGAGTATACAAGATGCCATAGAATGTCACGTCATGCTACAACGTGAGATGGCTAAACAAGAATAAAGTCATGGTAAGTAGAAAATATACTGGTGAAGTCATGTATGTGATTCCCTACTTGGAGGGGGTGAGATATGCGTGACGTATAAAATGCGGAATTAAAAAGATAACAATATCACAAAATTAGCAATTGCATAATGTACAAAATTATTTTTAGGTGGAAACCTAAACCGGGTGAAAACCACCACGTAATCCTCTCGAGTTAGGATTTTCGGATCAATCTAGTCGATCAAATCCACTCTACGAACTACTTAAACGAGGGTAGTTCAACCTCAAGTACAACCATACTACAAGTACGAGGGTAGCGTTTCTCAACCCCTCCTCTTCACAAGGAGGATTTTGTCCTTCGATGGAGATGAGAATTCGCAAAGTGAATACTCAAACCAAAGAATAATAAAAGTACAACAATCCTATAGAGCCCCAATATTAAAACCTAGCTTCTATAGGAGTTAGGAAACTTCCCTTTGGTGGAAGTGCGTCGATGTGATGACGCAGGTGCGTGAACCACGCGGCAGTGCTTTGTCGCTCTCGTAATCGCAGAGGGAGAGCGGGTGCGCAACTGGATTCAAGCTCTCTAGATGTGGAACAAATACTTGGAGAGCTAAAGCTTCTTCTAGATGATCTTCTACTTCTTTTTGACATAAGAGATGTGAAAGTGTGTTGCTTGGTGTGTCTTGGTGTATCTTTCAAGCCAAGGGGTCCTAGGAAGGCTTTGAAAGGCCTTAGAAGGCTTTGGAAGGCCTGTCAATCATGATTTTGACAGGGTCATCAAACGTCTGGTCCGGGCATCAGACATCTGGAAAACCTATTTAAGATGTTTGGGAACTAAGTCAGATGTCTGATTCTAAGCGGGTTTCCTTCCTGACTTGAATCAGACCTAAACAGGATTCTAGTGTATGGCCATCAAACAACATATAGGACTTCTGGCACTAAGTCTGGACATTTGGAAATCTATCTGTTCTGCAGAAATGGATTCCCAAGGAAGGTAATGGCTAGAAAATCTCTCAATGGAGATTTTGGGTTAGTCGAAGCAAAATGGTCACAAATCAGATGTCTGGGGTCCTTTATGGACGTCTGATATAAGGATAACGGTCATTTTCCTCAATGTTTACATAGGCAGCCAACATTCCACTAATTGAACATCAGGTAAAGGCATCAAACGTCTCCTAAGACATCTGGACTAGGGTCTGGATGACGAATTCTAACAGACAGAACCTATTAAGTCTAGCCTAGATGTTTTAGACGTCTGATCAAACAGTCAGATGTCTTAAAAGTCACTATCAGACATTTGATTTCCAGATTGGACATCTGATAAGGTTGTCTGAACCCTATTTTGATTTTTTAAGTTCTCTACAGAAAACCTAAGTATCCTACGGTTTGTGCAAGTGTTCCTATGTTACGACCCCGGTTCCCGAATCCCTATAGGACATGAGACCGGATCGACTTCACTGATCCCAAGACCCAGTCGTCCAACGAGAAAGTAACCAAAAAGCAGTAAAATAAACCACATTCACCATGCTAGCAACTAACAGTAACAAAAGTACAGTAGTAAAGAAGTAAACTACTACAGAACACACCACCACAACAATAGGAAAGTAAATGAGTACAGGAATATAAAGTTCACAATGAAAGAGTACAGAAGTGTAATAAACTACTCACTACAACAGGAAACAGAGTACAATAGAAAGCTACAACTACTGGGCTCTACTGGGCCCATCACCCTCTGCAGCCGTAGGCTCTGGCTACTCAACACCTGGACCTAAAAAGGGTTATGAGTACGCGAAATCAGCGAATGCTGAGTAGAGTAGAAACCAACTAACTAAAATAGTAAAGGTGGACAAGTAGCTATTGTTTTTCAATTTCTTTCTTTCTTTAACTAATTATTCTTTTTTTCACCACTTGATTTACTTATCAGGTCTCTTTCTTGATTTCGAATGTTCCTCATGGGAACGATCTTGATTGCAGTCTTTTTCGAAGAGTAGAAGTTGCACGTGGTGGTCCCTTGGCCGGGAAAGTCCCCCATTGCGATCCTACACCCAGTCAACCACCCCAAGGTCACGGATAGACGTAACGGTGACTACGGCACGCGCAATAAGTGCATGGGTAGCTACCCCTCACTGGCACGCGGTTAGTCATTTCTGTTAGCGGGTGTGCCCAAAGCACAACACGGAACCAGTATAGGGCATAGCCCTCTCAGTAACAGGGGTCTAGCCCCTAAGAACCAAATAGGGGTCTCGCCCCTTCACAGTCCATGTACCATTGCCTGACTATCCTGGTTTGCCTAGTGGGCCTAACAAGTTGGTGTAAGGAGGCTAGCTGAACCCCGGGCCCCGTGGGGTGGCTAGCTCTCTCCCTACACTAGTAGCTCTCCCCGGTACAGTGTACACAAGGGCCACCAAGTCGGTGCAAAGTGGCCAAACCCACCCCGGGCCTCAACTCGAAAGGCGGCAAGCACCCCTCTACACTAAGAGGTAACGTGCGCTTCCCTTGGTACCACGTACTCATGGGCAAGCACACTTCCCAAAGCATTTTCCAGATCTATTCCATGTATTTCCAGGAGCTCAACTCCTATTCCCCCGTGGGGTTCATGCTCATATTCCTCAGGCCATTCCATATCAGGTTTCATCATTTCTATTTCTATTCTCAGGTTATACACATGCAACTGGTGATTCTATCATTCATATTTCTATATCTAGGTTATTCACAGGTAGTTCGTGTTTCCAACATTCACCTTTCCATTTCTAAGTTATATACATGCAGCTCATATTATGTCATTTCACGGTACGACAGGAAAGATACATTCAGCAGTTAACTAATACAAATATTACATATTTTGCAGGCAACTGTTATTTATTTACAGGCAATTGTTCTCATTCTATCTACTTATTCAAGACTGCAATTCATTCATTCAATACAGATATTCCAGTATTTCTAGTCCTAGGATTCATGCCATATCCTTGGATCTAATCATCCATTCCACACATGCATTCAAGTTTGTAATTAAACTAGGGGAAGCCACTCTACCAGTAAACCCAAGAGTAATGGGGGCTTGAACGACAAGCTCACGTGCCTCAGCAAGCCCTGAACCTGCAATGGAACAAGGTCCTATCATAAGGATCAAACACAAGAGACTACTCAGAATAGTATAAAAAGCATTCCAACAAGTAGAGGAAGACATACGGGAAACATCGGTATCTCAATTGTGGAAATCGGACCTCAAACGGACCTCAAACGAGTAAAAAATAGTAATTCTGACTCAAATCAGAAGTCTGGAACACCTTCCAGACGTCTTAAAAGAGTCCAGAGTCGTACCTCAAGTCCTGCGCCACTCCTCAGATGTCCAGGAACTCTGCTGGATCGTCTAGACCCAGTTCTAGATGTCCGACAACCTCTCTGGACGTCTGGAAACGCTTCCTGTCGTCTGGTGCCTCGCCCAGATGTCCGAACTGCATGGGAGGGCGTGTCCTGCGCCTTCCTGAAGCAAATCCTGCATGCGTCAACGAAAATCTTCTCAATAAGGCACGAAACAGCGCCTCGACGGAACGGCCTGCTTGGTCGTATCCATAAAGAAGATGTACTTCACGAAGCTTACCTCTCAATCGTTTGGAACCTCCTCCAGACGTCGTCGATCCAGACATCTGATTTTGGGAAAAACCCAGGACCAGAACCTGCCTTCGCCCCCTCGTGCCGCGCATGGCCTTGCCTCGCCCGCTCGCTTGTTGCTGCGGCTGCAGCAGTGTCGAGGAGGACCTCCCCGATGCACTCCTCTGCCCTGCGCACGTGCCGACAGGCTGTGAGCTCCTCGGCGAGTTCCCACGCGAGCTCGCAAGCCTTCTCTCCTCTCCTTCTCACGCTACTTCTCCTCTCCTTTCACGACGCTCCTCCTCTCTGCCGCTCTCACTTGGCTGCACTCGATGGAGGGTAGAGGAAGGGGTGGCTGGAAGTGGGGGCCGGTGTGAGGGAGAGGAGGGGGGTTATATAAGGGGTGGGGTTAAGGGTTGGGTCGGGCGAGAGGAGAGAGAAGGAGAAGAAAACGAGGGTCGTGTACTGTCTGCGCGCAGCACACGCGCAGATGCGAGCTCGTACACGAAAATTTCGATTTCCAGACATCTGGGAAGGTGTCCAGAAGTCTGACCCAAGTTCCAGACGTCATAAAGGGCTCAAACAGCACGGGTCTTAACATCCTAGGACTACTGTTAGGGTACTTTGAGGCTCTTTAATAAGAACCTAAGAAATAAAATAAAGAGCAACAAGAAAATAAAATATAAAGTACAATAGAAAGGAAATCTATCATATTCTTCATCTCCTTCCTTCAATCTTTCTCTCCTCGTGAAGCTCCTCCGCCTCTGTCAAACTCCTCCAATCCACCATGGATGCGAGCTCGAACTCCGTCTAAACACCTGTCTCCATTTGCAATTTGACCTGAAAACTAGGACTCAAAAGCAAATGTTAAATAACACGTGTTTTGTTATCATCAAAATAAATGATCATGGTGCTCTAGCACCAACAATCTTCCCCTTTTTGATGATGACAAAATCATAAATAATAATCCATAAACATTCTCCCCCTTTTTGACATTATCAAAAAGGTGTTATGATTTAAATTCTCCTAAACTCTCCCTTAAAACATGCTCTTCTAGTTTCTTAGGTTAAATTTCTTTTAATCAAGAGTAATGTTCTCCCCCTTTTTGTAATAACAAGATAGCTATATCTTTTTCTCCCCCTTTCTAAAGGAAATATAGCTAACTTAACACCTCTCCCTAAATAATTGACAATAAGCTCATTAATTTTAACTCCCCCTATCTATATGCTAATGATAAAAAGGATAGGGTTAAAGATTACCTCACCTACCATCGCCAATAGAATGCCTAAATGGAGGTGGATGCCAAATCGGATGGGTTCCCATCCATAGCTTGGAGGTCCGGGCATCGACGTCGGTCTCCAATCTGGCGGTCGACGTGCAATAGGTTCATCATTTGTTCGCCATCTCATCGGTCTTCTCATTTTCCTCCTTGGTCTACTCCTTGGTCCTCCCAACTCGAGTTGACCATCTTGAGCTTGTAGGTCCAGTCTTTTACGTTGATATCTTCTTTGAACCCTACAAAACAGGATTCCAATTCTTTCTTCTATATCCAAGTAAGTTTGGATCCGGATCTGTTAGCAGGCCTCCTTGACAGAGATCCTTTCTCAATCTTAGGACTATACAATTTATCTACCTTGTTGATTAAGTTGTTAGAATTTTCCCTAAGACATGCAATTTCCTCTTCTATAATGTGCATCTTAGTTTTTAAATCAGAAATTTCTATTTTTAAACTAGTATTTTCCTTAATCAACTTATTATTTTCAATGATTAGGTTATGATTTTCTAACAATAAGTCGTCATTTTTAGGACTAGTTTCCAGGTCCTTAAGTAGCTTCTCTAACCTATCATTTTTAGATTTTAACATGCTAAGTTTCTTTTTCATGCTTTTGTTTTCTACTTTTAATGATTGACTAGCATCAAATAGTTCATTAAAAGCTTCTTGTAAATCCGAGTTTACCTCATCGTCAGAGTCGCTTTTGCTGTCGCCTGTTGTCGCCATGAAGTCCATGCAGGCGATTTCTTCTTTAGGATTCCCTTCTTTTTCTTCCTCCGAGCTCAAGTCGTCCCAAGTTGTTTGGAACACCTTCTTCTTATACTTCTTTTCCTTCTCTTTCTTCTTCTCCTTCTTGAGAAGAGGGCACTCAAGTCGAAGATGACCCTTTTTGTTGCAGTTGTAGCAACATCTCAGGCTATCTTTTTCCTTCTTCCCTTTCTTTTCTTTCTTTGATTCCCTACAAAACTTGGAAATTTTTTTAAGTAAAAATTTAAAATCTTCGTCATTGAAACTTACCTCGCCATCTGAAGTGCTTTGAATGCGAGGGTTTTCTTCGATTTTGGCTCTGGTGTATCCTTCTTCTACTTTAGCTTTGTCTCATAGGCCATTAGATTGCCTAGGAGATCCTCCATGTTGAGCTCCTCTACCTCGTTCGCCTCCTCGATGGTGGTGATATTCTGTTCCCACTCTAATTCGAGAGAATGAAGAAGCTTCCCTTGAAGCTCCCCCTTGATGAAGGTCTTACCTAGAGCTTTTAAACTATTTACAATGAGAGTGAACCTAGTGTTCATTTCACTTAAAGATTCATTAGACTTCATTGAGAAAGACTCAAATTCTTGAGAAAGTAAATTGATTTTAGTAGTCTTTACCTTAGAAGTACCTTTATGAGTTACCTCGAGTGTGTGCTAGATCTCGTATGTAGTGGCGCATTGTGAGATTCTGTTGAACTCCTCTGGGCTGAGCGTGCAATGCAACGTGTTCATCATTTTCGCGTTGAGCGAGAGTTCCCGGATCTACTACTGCGAGTATCCTACGGCGGGTCTCTCCGGGATGTCGAAAGGGGTCTCGCATCGGGCCCATATTGTGAATTCATTGGCTTGAAGCCATATCTTCATCCGTAGCTTCCAGTATGGGTAGTTGTTCCTATCAAAGAATGGAGGACGGGTGGTGAACTGCCCCTCAAGAATCCTTGTCGCAGAGCTGTTTCCCTCCATGATCTTCTTGCTAGGCGTTACTCCAATCTTGCAAGAACCTGCTCTAATACCAATTGTGATTCCCTACTTGGAGGGGGTGAGATATGCGTGACGTATAAAATGCAGTATTAAAAAGATAACAATCTCACAAAATTAGCAATCGCACAATGTACACAATTATTTTTAGGTGGAAACCCAAACCGGGTGAAAACCACCACCTAACCCTCTCGAGTTAGGATTTCCCGATTGATCTAGTCGATCAAATCCACTATACGAACTACTTAAACGAGGGTTGTTCAATCTCAAGTACAACCACGCTACAAGTACGAGGGTAGCGTTCCTCAACCCCTCCTCTTCACAAGGAGGATTTTGTCCCTCGATGAAGACGAGAATTCACAAAGCAAATACTCAAACCAAAGAACAATAAAAGTACAACAATCCTATAGAGCTGCAAGTATTAAAACCTAGCTTCTATAGGAGTTAGGAAACTTCCCTTTGGTGGAAGTGCAAAGATGTGACGACGTGGGTGCGTGAACCACGCGGCGATGCTTCGTCGCTCTCGTAATCGCATAGGGAGAGTAGGTGCACAATTGGATTCAGGCTCTCTAGATGTGGAACAAATACTTGGAGAGCTAGAGCTTCTTCTAGATGATCTTCTACTTCTTTTTTACACAGGAGATGTGAAAGTGTGTTGCTTGGTGTGTCTTGGTGTATCTTTCAAGCCAAGGGGTCCTCCTCTATTTATAGAAGGCCTATGAAGGCTTTGGATGGCCTTAGAATGCTTCCATAGCCGTTGGGGTTGCACCCAAGGTAAAATAGGTCGTAATCATAATCAATCATGATTCTGACAAGGTCATTAGACGTCTGATCTAGGCATCAAACATCTGGAAACCCTGTTTAAGACGTATGGGAACTAAGTCAGACGTCTGATTATAAGCGGGTTTCCTTCCTGACTTGAATCAGACCTAAACAGGGTTCTAATGTATGGCCATCAAATGACATATTGGACTTCTAGCACTAGGTCTGGACGTCTGAAAACCTATCTATTTTGCGGAAATGGATTCCTAAGGAAGGTAACGGCTAGAAAATTTCTCAAGGGAGATTTTGGGTCAGTCGAGGCAAAACAGTCACAAATCAAATGTCTGAGGTCCTCTACGGACGTCTGATATAAGGATAACGGTCATTTTCCTCAATGTTTACATAGGCAGCCAACGTTTCACTAATTGGATGTCTGGCAAAGGCATCGGATGTCTCCTAAGACGTTTGGACTAGGGTCTGGACGACGGATTCTAACAGACAGAACCTATTAAGTCCAGCCTAGATGTTTTGGATGTCTGATCAAATAATCAAACATCTTAAAAGTCAGTATTAAACGTCTAATTTCCAGATTGGGCGTCTGATAAGGTTGTTTGAACCATATTTTGATTTTCTAAGTTCTCTACAGAAAACCTAAGTATCCTAGGGTTTGTGCAAATGTTCCTAGAACTACTGTTAAGGTACTTTGAGGCTCTTTAACAAGAATCTAAGAAATAAAATAAAGAGCAACAAAAGAAACAAAATATAAAGTACAATAGAAAGGAAATCTATCATATTCTTTATCTCCTTCCTTCTTTAAGCTTTCACTCCTCGCGAAGCTCCTTCACCTTTGTCAAGCTCCTCCAATCCGCCATGGATGCGAGCTCAAACTTCGTCTAAACACCTGTGTCCATTTGCAATTTGACTTGAAAACTAAGACTTAAAAGCAAATGTTAAAAACACATGTTTTGTTATCATCAAAATAAACGATCGTGGTACTCTAGCACCAACAATGTAGAGGTCCAATAAGGTTTTCCCTACACAACAATGTGTCTATTGATATCACAAATAATAACTTTTTATTTTTCAAGAAAGATATTTTTAAGCATTTTAAAGGAAACATAAAAGAAAAAAGGGGAAAACATTTCCTATGTGTTTTTATAAATGGCACCTCTCATCCCAACTGTAGTTTTTCCTACATTTGGGAATTGATACCAAATCTGTTTAAGCTTGACCACTGATGTACATATCTTTACCAAAAGGATGGGCAATATCACCATATGTCAGCTTAAGTTTCCAAACAATTAAAAACTTTTACTCATTCTATCATCATGGTTTAGGAGCCAACCTATAAAAGAGTGATGTAGAGTGATTCCTACATATGAACTTATTGTCCTAATCATCTCAAAATGTTCACCAAGTCAATGCTCATAATTCTAGCACATTATATGGATGAAAGCTTCACCAAAGGAAGAAAACTTACAACATATGAAATTGCAATGATCTTTGCCTTTGTCAAGCTCCAATCCTAGGATTTTACTCCAGCAATTATTCTGACAATACCATCAAAAGGGTACCAAAGAAATATGAATAAGTTGTCAACGACAAGCTAGCAGGATACTGCCACAAGATGGAAAAAAGAAAATTATAACAAAAATATATGGCATATAATTTCTATTAACCTATTAAAGTCATAAAGATACCAAACCAGATTTAGCTTGAATTAAACTCGTTAATCGCACTATAAGGAGTGGATACATGCTCAAATCAATCCCCAGAAGATATTCAAACAACCTTTTGGATAGTTCTTCATATTTGCTATTGATTAGTGTTCACTAAGAGAGACACATGCATACACACTCCTGATTATAACATGAATAAAATAAGTATACTATAAATGATGCATGATGAACTCTAAAAATGTTCAATTAATGACTTCGTTTCAACCTTATATGATAGTAGTAAAAGTGATGCTCTCAAAACTTCTTATATCTTCCTTTTTTACAGTATTAGATCAAGTGCAAAGTTCAAGACTATTCCTTGGTGCATGCCCATCTCATGCCTTTCCTTCTCTACCTCACACTAATTGCCCTTCTAATTAGTTTAATTTGCACCTACCTCTCTTCTTTTTTCTTGAAAGGGCACCTACCACTCAATTAATTGAAAGGTGCCAAACTACAAGGAGCTATTCACTACATGTTGGTGCAAATGCACTACGATCACTGATTTTGGTGATGACATGACAGTATTTAGAAATTGCAATTGAGTGTTGAGATTTCAAGGTAATGCAACCAGTTTGAAGGAGCTTAAGCTCAATTCCATAGAGGAATGGAGGAACTTAATGAGGAAAAAAGCATCAAGGAGCAAGTAGCTAGAGGAATGGATCTAAAGCTTGAAGATAGAGAAGAAAAATAGGATAGACTATTTTTTTATGTTCTATGTATTTGTTTTTTCTCTTTTCCTTTCCTTTGATAATTGTTATAGAACCCAAAATATAATAACTTAAGTCTTAGACACACTCACTTAACCTTCGAATACTTAGGCAAATCCTAGAATCAACTTAGAAAGCCAAAATAATAAACAATATGTTTTATTCAACATTTTATAACCTATGTTAAGTCATCTAGTCCTTGTCACAGATGTCCAACAACCAGTACCTGGAAACCAATTCTGTGGCATTACTATTCAGACATCCACACCTTATGACAAATGTCTGATACCATTCCCAAACATCGACTAGTAGATCGTTGTGATTTTAAGCCCAAATCTTTGTGTTAGACCAAATCATGATTTCTCAATTCACAAGAAATTTGATTTTTAGTAACACACCCTAAATAAGGCATCCACCAACTAGTCTAGATGTTTGGTCTAACCATTAGGGACAAGTACCCTATAGATGATTCAACACATCAGAACAAATTCCATGAACTTTTTCTCCAAATATTAGATGTTGATCATGTTTTCAGATGTTTTATATGTCCATTCCAGATGTCTGACCTCTTGACACATGTACCCTGCACAAAATCCAAACCAAATAAGGGTTTCGACCTTTCAAAATTAGACGTCCAATACACCCTGATCAGATGTTTGATCAAATTACTAGATGCCAGATAATGTGCTATTAGACATTAATTATTCTGCATACACATTGGATTTTGACCAAATCTTTTTGGATTTAATTCCAACGGCTAGGAAACCTCTCCTAAGCCTATTTGAGCCTTTCTAACACATCTATAAATAGTCTAGAGGGTCTTCTTTGTGAAAACACACATAGAAACAACTCTTTCCACCTTCTACTCATTTTGTGTGAGATCAAAGAATAGAAGCTCTGTCCTTGCTTTTAACTCTCTACACTCCACATCTGAGAGCATTGCAACATCGCACCTTCACACCAATTCACTTCTAAATTAGGAGAGTAACCTTACACCTATAAGAGCTTGGTTTAATCTTATATTTTGGGCATTGTAGGTTTTCTTGTATTTGATTTGTAGTTGGGTATTTGCATTGCAAATTACCATCTCCTTAGGAGATAAAATACTCGTCGTGGAAAAAATTGGGTTTGAGGTATCCTAGCCTCGATCTAAAGAAGTGTTGTTGTAATGAATGTTGTGCCACCCTTGGTTTAAAGTAGTACATTTAGTGGATTTGATTGACTAAGTCAATCGAAAAATCCTAAGTCCAAAGGCTTAGGTGGTAGTTTTTATCTAAGTTGGATTTTCACTTAAAAATACTTTTCTCATGTGGTGATTGCTGTTGCGATTGGATTTTATTTTGCAAGTATCTATCATTTTATTTGTCCTACATTTTATTTTTCCTGTACTATTCACCCTTCCCTTTAGTGCAACTTACATTGCATTGATGTTTGGTTAACATGGATGAAGTATAGCACCTTATTATCTTGTGAATATCCCACCCAAAAGTATATATTAATGTGTAAGTATATGCAAACAATCTTGCAAAAGACTAGATTCACTAGCCCTTGTTACGTTTACAACATAGGCCACTAAACATATATTTAGAGTGGTTAGATTTCATACAATAAGTAGTTGAAAATTTTGAAAAAAAATCAAGAAATTTTGCAGACTTAGAATTTGAAATTTAAGATAACAACACATTAGACCTTGGTTGTCAAAGAAATAGCAGTTTACCAAATTAAAAGTTCTTACCAAATTAAAGGATACCTAAAAGATCATTATCTTGAAGCATGCTATGGAAAAAGCTCCTACTTTGGAAAATAGTAATCCATAGAAACATGTCCACGTTGCATTGGAAATTTAGAACAAAATAATACGAGATACATATAATTGCTAGAGTGATGAGCAGTTTCACTTCTAAATCGCAAGGCAAGGTCATGAGTTTATTAAGAATATTTTTTAGTGGAATCATATAACAAAAGGCCCATAACATATTAGGACTACCTGATTAGTCACAAGAAACTATAACTCTAGAAATTGAAACTTGGAAAGTAAAAATAGGTAAATTTGACATTTGATAAACTTGTCCGTTGTTTCTAGATTAGCAAGAACAAAAACACAAATTACTAAAAATAAATTTACCTAAACCATTCAAACCGACTTGTTGGAAAAGGCTTAAAAGTGCTAAGAGCTACACCTCAAGCTAGTAGGGATTTATTTTGTATCCATCAATGTGTCTTCCCTCCTCCCCTCCCTACAGAGGAAAAGGGATAAAAAATCCTAGGTAATTGTGGAAATTAAGTTAAAGTGCATTCTCTTTGAGGCAACTTGTCACAGGAAGCATACCCAATTTGCAAGGACATGAACATGAACCTCGGGAAACAACTCGAGTAGGATAACCTGCATCTTAGAATAGGAACATAACTTACACTCCAAGCCAACTTCTATCAACTAAAGAACTCACATTATCCTAATCAATGAACAATGCCACTCTAGAAAGGACCTGATTTGGTATCAAACTCTCTATGGCATTTCATCGAATAGCTAGGAAGTACTCCACATGCAACAGAAGTAGTAATTAAAGCCACAACCACCAATCTCCTACCGAGTTCGCAAATAACAAGCCTAACTAACTTTCATTATTATAGATAATAATAGCAACAAAAACCTCAACCTTAACCCTCATTGAGTTCAAATCAGGATGAAACTGTGAGAATTCAGATCTAATTGCAAGAACAAGCAAGAGATTAATGGAAATAGATTGCAACAAGTGTGGTCAAGGGAGAGATCTAAGATCTAGTAACAGAGATAGAGATCTCAGATGGGAGCGAGAGAGGCGATAGAAGAGAGAGGAACAGAGAGGAGATAGGAAAAGAAGGAGACCAATGTGATATATAACGCATGGAAGAGAGAGATGTCGAGAAAGGTGATTTTCGGTGAGTGAGCATTAAGGAGGTGATATGGTGCCCTACGAGGAGGAATAGAGGTAGGGGGAAGGGAGGTTGCTGTGTGAGAAATTGTCGACAATGTAGGGGAGGTAATAGGGGATTTGGTGTGGCTGCATAGGGTCAGGGGTTGAGGGAGGGATCAGAAGGCTGGGGAGTGGGCATGGTGTGATGGTGGCTGCAAAGAAAAAAAGAAGTTTTCTTATGTGATCATCGATGTAGAAATCAAAATCACCATCATTTTGAGGAGAGCTATAATAATATATATCTAATGTTGCTATAATCCTTCTTTCAGTATAGGTAACATTTTTTGTAGTGTGTGCATGACATTTTTTTGGATCCTCAATCTTTCACTACTACAAAAAGCGTGATTTGCAATGGTTTATAGGTGATCGCTCTTTAATCGTCGTCAAGGGAAAGATTTAGCAATAGTTATGAAAGCAATCATTCCCTGAAGCTTCATCCCTCGTCCCACAACCAAACTTGTTGTTGGTGGGTCCTGGGATAAGTTTCAGCGACAGTTATTCAATTAACCGTGGCTAATGGTTGGGTTGGAGCGCACTCCTTTTTCTCGCGTTGGTGAAATATTGGCCAAATGGCAATTGTTAATTAGGAAACCGTTGCTAATTTCCATGAAAAAGTGAGCCCGTCTGAAATTTGATGGGGGGAAAGCAATTGAATTAGCGATGGTGCTTAGGGAGACGGTAGGAAATAAAACCGTCACTAGGCGTGCCCACTTATGACATTTAATGACGATTTTCTTGATAACCGTCCAAAAATAGAGATATTAGGGCACAATGCCAAGGGCCTTTCCCCTACTCTCCTCTTGTCACCAGCAGATAGTGTCGCCCCCCATCGCATTTGCATGTCTGCGACCCTTCTTCCTCCTCGCCCTATTGTCGATCTCGCTGTGTGGCAAGGTAGTATTCTACCCCCAACTACTAGTACCCTCCTCCCCGTCCCCTTCTGGCCCCTCCCCACCACCCCCTACTAACCTCCTCACCACCGCCTCCCCGTCGCCTTTGCCCTCCTACACCCCCTGCTACCCTCCTCCCCGTCGCTCCCCCCTTGGAGCCCCTCGTCCCTGCCCTTTCGCACAACCCATTTATTTTGTTAATATTTTTCTATTAATTTAATTGTAAATAATTTGAAGGAAAATATAATTGCAAATTAATTTTAGTTGTGAATTTGAATTCGTAAATGAAAATGTTGCCTATATAGTTTTTTAAAATTTAAATTTTCCTATAAATTATATTTTGGAAATTAAAATTTCCTGTGAAATGAATTTTGTAAAATTTACACGTAATTAATTCTATTTTTTTAGAGAAATGATTGTATTTAATAATTTGCCAGAAATGTTAGTTTTGTTTAGTTTTATCAATTGCATGTAATCGACAAATTTTAATTGTGGGGTGTGCCCACATTTTCTATTTTTTCATGTAATATTTATTATGTGAAATGTGGGGTGTCCCTACATATATAGTAGGTATATTGGATTATTTTTGCAGGATATGGGAAAAGTCTAAATTATAGGGGAAACTCTATCGAAATTTTTTCAACTTTGAGTTTAAGATTAGGGTTTATAGTACTTAGATTTATCATTTATGATTTCAAGTTTAGAGTTTAGGATCTTTGGACTAGTTTAGGATATTGATTTATGACATTTGGGTTCAAAGTCTAGGATATTTGATTTTGGGGTTTTCATATTAGAGTTAATAGTTATATGGTATATATATCATGTTTAGAGATTAGGCTATTGGGTTTAATGTTTTGATTTTACAGTTTAGGAATATGGCTTATGAGGTTTTTAAATTTAGAGTCATGAGTTTTAAGGATTTAAGTTTAAAGTTTAGGGTTATAGAATTTAGGTCTAGGGTATTGACTTTAAAGTTTAAGGTGTCGAGTCTTGGGTTTAGCTTTTAGTGTTTTTGGTTATCAATCTTTGATTTTTGATTTTGGGTTTTTTTATTTTAAATTTAATGTTCTAGTTTTAGGTTTGTAGCATTTTTAGGTTATGGTTTTTTATTAAGGGTTTAGGGTTTTAACTTATGAGTTTAGGTTAGGAGTTTAGCTAGTGTTTTGAGGTTATGATTTTCCTTTATTATACAAACGTAATTTTAATTTGATAAATGTTTTATAATAAAGTTTTAGAATATAAGATTTAGTCTCACACACTTGCATAAATTTAGAAGTACTTCATTACAAATAATAGGAATTCTGACCCTTAGGTTACAAGTTGTGGGAGAGATATAATTGTGCCCAAATACTCTCCCGTTAAGACTTATGATCATGTTATACTGGCAATGCAGTATGTATATATACTTCACTACATGCTCGATGCGTTATCTTTATAGCATGTGCTATAAGTGTTGATCGTCTTTAGTTCGGTGAAGTATCAGGCTAAAGAGGGTTTTTGAAGATTTAATCACAACTTAGGATTACTTGCTACATGTAACTAGAGTGTACAGAAATTTTGGTCGCATTTTCTTACACTTTTCTGGTATACCAGCTGATCTTAGCTCCATTCTTGAAGTGCCCTTAAGTAGAGACTATTGGGAATGTAGTTAAAGTTAGTCTTAAGAAGTATACTGGAGAAGTGAAGGAAGATGCTACTGAAGTTTCTCCACACACATGTAACAAGTAACATTGTGATCAAATATTTAAAGATGGCTTATCAAGTGAAAACCTTCTTGAAAATACAAATATTTTCCATATACTTTCTCCTAACTTAAGGGTAGTTTACTAAAAATTTTAGGTTATCATGGACAACTCTTGGACCAATCCGAGGAATTTAGTATACTAAATATAAAAGTGGAGTGATCTCATTCCTGAATTGGGCATTTCATGAAGATAGAAAACAATACAAACGTGGAGAATTTTTTGAGAAAATATTATATCCATGTAGGAAGTGTTTCAATGGATTTATCCAAGATAAGAAAACAGTTATAGAGCATGCGATTTATAATGGTTGGTGGCAGCATTATATGAAGTGGACTACACATGGAGAGAAACCAACATAGGATGACACATGGAATACAATTGAAGTGGATGAGTCCGATGATGATGAAGACAATGATAATCAAATCGATGAGATGCAGCATGAGATGAGAGACGTTGATCCTGATATTGCAAATGATGAGAAAGCATTCAATAGCTATAATCAGTTTTATGATGCAGTAGAGGCAGTTGAGGAGCCTATCGTGCCTGTAATTAGTTCCATGACGAGGCTGCTTTTTCTAATGAAATTATTTCATATGAAAGTTTTGAATAGAGCTACAATGAAATTGATGTCGGAGGTGCTCCAGTTTATATGGGAGTTGTTAAATAATCTCAATGGCATGTCAGATTCGTGGTATGAAGCAAAAGAATAAATACGAGTACATGGTATGAATTATGAGAAGATTCACTCATGTCCAATGACTATGTGTTATATAAAAATGAGTACGCTAACTTGACTTCCTTCCAGGAATGTGGTAAGGAAAGATATAAAGGAGAGAGGAAATAAGCCATAAAGGTTTTTCGTTATTTTCCATTGATTCCAAGGCTGCAACGGCTTTTTATTTCTTGTAGAATTGCAATGTTGATGACGTGCATCAGAAAAACAAGATGGCCTTATTCGCTATCCAACTGATTTAGAGGAGTGAAAAAATTTTGACAGCAAACATTTATATTTTGCAAAGGATTCACGTAATGTTAGATTGGGTCTTGCAAGTAATGAATTTAATTCCTTTAAGAACATGTACCCATCGTACTCTATTTAGCCAGTCGTGATGGTTACTTACACTTACTTCTCTAGCTCTGCATGCGATCCTCGTTTATGATGTTGACCTTCTTAATCCTAGGTCCCAAGCAACCAGGAAATACAATTGATGTCTACCTACAACCGTTAGTAGATGAAATGAAACAACTTTAGAACGACGGTATTCAGATGTTTGATGCAAATAAGAAAGAATTTTTTTAGATGTATGCAGCTTTTTTTTGGACCATAAATGACTTCCCAATGTATGCAAACCTTTCTGGATGGAGTATGAAAGGGAAGTTTGCCTGCCCAATATGTATGGATGATACATATCATTTGCATCTTCCTGAAAGTAAAAAATTTTCTTATTTAAGGCACCATAGATTTCTTCCCATTGAACACAAATGACGGAGTTCACAGTTTAAGGATAAATTAAACAGTAAAGCTTATCAATTTTTGAGCAGAAATCCGAGAAATAAGTTGAGCACAAATGATGTTCGGTTGTCAGGGTCTGAAGTGTTGGTGCTAGAGTACCACGATCGTTTATTTTGATGTTAACAAAATACTTGTTATTTAACATTTGCTTTTGAGTCCTAGTTTTTAGGTTAAATTGCAAATGGTGACAAGTGTGAAAGATGGAGTTCGAACTCGCATCCATGGCAGGTTGAAGGAGCTTGACGGAGAAGGAGCTTCGCGAGGAGCGAAAGCGTGAAGTCAGAAGAATATGATAGATGTCTTTTCTATCTTGTACTTTGTATCTCTTTGTTATTTGCTCTTTTATTTCTTAGATTATTTGTTAAAGAGCCCAAAGTAACAATACAATAGTACTAGGTACACTTGCACAACCCTAGGATACTTAGGCTTTTCATAGAGAACTTAGAAATCCAAGATAAGCATCAGACATCCTGATCTGACGTCCAATCTAGAAATCAAACGTCTGATCTTGACTTTTAAGACGTCTGACTGTTGACTCAGACGTCCGATAATTTAGGCTGGACTTAGTAGGTTCTATCTATTGATATCAGACGTCCAGTCCTTAGTTCAGACATCTCAGAAGACGTCTGATGGCTGTGCCAGACATCCAATTAGTGGAACATTGGCTAACAAAATAATCGTTGAGGAAAATGACCTTTAGGCTTATATCAGATGTCCGTAGAGGACCCCAGACGTCTGATATGTGACCGTTGAGCCTCGATTGAGCTAAAATCACTTGTCTTGGGGATTATAGCTATTAAGCATTCTTGGGAATCCATTCCTACACTTAATTAAGTTTCCAGACGTCCAGACCTAGTGCCATACGTCCTGTATGTCATCTGGTGGTTTTACACTAGAACCCTGTTTAGGCCTGAACGAAGTCAGTAAGGGAATCTGTCTAGAATTAGATGTCTGACTTAGTTTCCAAATGTCTTAAGAGTGACTTCCAGACGTTTGATATTTTTTCCGTCTAATGACCTTGTCAGAATCATTAATGATTCTGATTTCGGCCTATTCTGCCTTGGGATAATTCCCAACGGCTATGGAAGCCTTCCTAGGACCTCTATAAATAGAAGAGTACCCTAGCCTTGCAAAAATACACCAAGCAACATATTTTTCACATCTTTTGTATCCAAGAGAAGTAGAAGAAGCTCTAGCTCTCCAAGCATTCGTTCCATACCTGAGAGCTTTGTCCAGCTGTGACCCACTCTTACTCTGCGATTATGAGAGCGACGTAGTGCCTACGTGTGATTCATGCACCCGCATCGTCAAATCGACGCACTTCCACCTAAGGGAAGATCTTTTACCTATAGTAGCTAAATTTAAATACCTACTTCGTTGGCTCTATAGGATTGTTGTATTTTATCTTTGTTTATTGGTTGGGTATTCATATTGCGAATTCCCGTTTCCATCAAGGGACAAAATCCTTTTCGTGAAGAGGAGGGGTTTGAGGTACACTATCCTCATTCAAAGTAGTGTTGTTGTTTTGAGGTTCAGTCACCCTTGTTTAAGTAACTGGGTTAGTGGATTTGGTTGATTTTATCGATCGTGAACTCCTAACTCGAGAGGGTTAGGTGATGGTTTTTACCCTGTTTAGGTTTCCGCCTAAAAATCTCTTGTGCATTTTGTACGATTGTTCCTTTTGTGAGATTGCTTACATTATTTCCACATTTTATATTTTATCACGCAAATCTCACCCCCTCCCATAGGGATCTACACGAAGTGTTTTCGAAATTACATGATTCAGATTGAAAAGCCATGATTTAGATGTTTACATGTAAATTTTGTTCTTAGATTTAGTGGTCGATTCATTCACGAAGAAGAGTCATTTTTTTAAATTTGTTTGCTCTAAAACTTTAAACTATGAAATGTTAAACTATTGGAATGATCAAATTGTCAGCATACTCTGCAAAATGGAACAAATTTCTCCCCCAGCTTTCATTGACATCATAGTGCATCTAACGCTACATCTTGCAAATATATAGATGGATGCAATGTATCCAGTCGAGTGGTTTTTGAAGAAGCTCAAAGGTTACGTCTTAAATAAAGTGATGCCAGGGGAGTCAATTGTTGAGGGTTACCTTCTAGAAGAATACATAAATTTCTGTGTTATGTATAGGGAAAATATTGACAACAAATTCAATCTACTGAAGAGGAATTTCGATGGGGGATACAACGAAATTTATGATGATTCTCTATCAATTTTTGACACGAGGGGAAGGTTGATCTTCTGCACAGAGTACAAAATTATCAATTTAAAGAATTAATAGTTAGCTCACTTATATATCTTGAAATAAATTCCCGATGTCGATCCATTTTTCAATGAATTTAAACATTCTTCACCTCATTCTATCTAGGAGCTACAGTTCCTTGATTGGTTTAAGTAGCGTATTTATCAAATGAAAAATAATAATGACCTACATTGGTCGGATGATTTTGATGTAATATGTGAAACTTCGTTGAGTTATACACATTATCATTATAGGTACATAATTAATGGATTCGGATTCAGAATAAAGTCATTCGATGATGTCAAGGCTTCGCAACTGGATGGAGTCCTTTTGAGTTGTGATATTGGAATATGTTGTGATGGTTACTATAGCCAAATCATACAAATTATCGAGATGAGTTTCACATATGATCGCAGGATGGTTTTATTTAAGTGTGATTGGTTTGATATTTTCAAGAAAGAGATTGGTTTAAAAAAAGATAACAAACATTATTTTATTAGTTTAAATAAGAATCGTCAAATTCTTCAAACAACTGAACCATTCATACTACCCTATTAAGTATCACAAGTTTTCTATGTGCCTGATAATAGCAGGAATGGGTGGATCATATCCCTAAAAATCATGCCTCATGATTTTTTTGATAGAAGAAAGGATAGTGAACATTCTTTTCTTTCTGAAGCATATCAAGATTTTCTAGAAGAACCACGAATAGGTCTCAGTGTAATAAATATCAATATTGAAGGTATAATAACTTTTACTTTCTAATGAAGGTAACATCTTTTAGTTATCTTTTTAAAAATTTGTTATTTAAAATTTTCTCATTTATCATATAAATTTTGTAATATATGTTTAATTAATTTTTTTTATTCATGTCTAGCTGACAAGAGAAGACATCCATCTACACGAGGTTAGGGAGGAGTCATAGTCCCATCTCGATACCCACCCCGCACCTGTATCTACAGGCCAACTACTCTCCCATTATATCCAGACTCCCTTCCAGTATATCCAGTACATATCTCCACATATTTTATCCTAGGGTCGACACCTTCATAATAGGGGTAAGGCGCCAGTCTTTACTTCCCCACCACCTGACCTACATACCCATTATGTTGAGGTGAATTCTCAACATGAGACCCAGTAGGAGGAGTTTGTCGGATAGTGGAGGGGCGAGCGCGAGGCTAAGGAGGTAGAGTAGCCCTTCCAGTAGCCAGATACTGAGGTTGGCACGTCGCAGGAGCCTGCTACTCAAGCAGGCACGACACAGGAGCCTACTACTCAAGCAGGCGCCAATGGTGGTAAAATTTATAAGTAATTTTTTTTATAAGTTTATTTTATTTCCTTTCATATTTTATCTATTAAAATATGTTGTTTAATGTGCTTATCTACGAAGAACACGCAAGGTCTAACACAAAATGCGAACCTCGATAGGCTACCTGAGGGCACAAGGATTGCTGTAACGATTACTGTAGCTGGGGAAGCGAAAAACTACCCTAGGTTTACCAGCCGATTAGCCCTAATTGTTAAGACAATTGTGCCACTTTCTTATTTCGACTAGTGGAGGGACACAAAGGAGATGAAGTCCTCCATTATTCGGGAGTTACAGGTATAAATTTTAAAATTATTTTTTAAGATTTATATCAATTATAATTAATTTATATATTATTAAATACATGGTACTTTTAATTGGGATGAGAATCCTAATGCACCCAAGCCTATCCTATAGCATTCAGGCAAGTTACATCATGGATAGAGAGAGGAGATGAAGAATGCGATATGAAATTCTTTCAGATTCTCAATTTTTTTAATTATTTATATGAAATCAACTATTTTTAATAAAAATTTGTAAAACTATTTCAGTTTTTTAATAATAGGCTGTATGAGGAGGCATTGAGAAATGTGCCTCCTACGATTGTGTCTCCCATTTGGAGGGTAAATAAATAGTTTCGAATTTGATTATTAATTTCAGTTTATAATGACTAATAACATAATCTTTTAGTAATAAAAATTGTATTTCTTATAAGAGCAAATTAGGAAGAACAACGCCAATAAGGCCAAAGCTTCTCCCCAGACCCACTGCTTGGGTCGAATGAGTATTGACTCATTAAAAGATAGATATCTAAGTTTTTTAAATCAATATTTTATACTAAAATAAAGAAATTTAGTTGCATTAACAGAAGATGAAAATTTTACTTCACTTTCGGGCGGAGGCACACGAGGGTGTTGAGCTAGATCGAGTGAGAGTCTATGAGCAAACTTATAGTAAAGAAACACTCGACAACCCCTGTGCATGGATACATGACATACGGGGAGACACACGTAAGTAATTACAAGTTACTTACATTAATTTCAAAATAGATAAAAATTACCTACAAATAGATATATTTACAAAGTCGTATGATGGATTTGATCCATCCTCCTAAGGTCGTGGACGAGAATTGCGGGACCATTTCGCAAAGTCCTTCGACACCAGAGGAGGCCCTCAGGATCATGATGTCTCCAAAGAACGAAGGCTTCATTCGTAGTGGTGGGAGGAGTGTGACGATTTCCTCCTGGTATGGTAGGAAAGGATCCTTCTTGTCTACCCATGTCGACAGTCTCCGCATACAAATTGAGACATTATAGCATTGACATGTGGAGTGGGCGAAAAGGTTGGATGCGGTCACCTCACAGCTGTAGGCCAACACTCGGAGGATGGAGTGCCAAGAAGAGTTGTTTGAGCGACACAACAAGCAGTGGGAGGAGGTCTTGTCTTATCTTCGAGGATCTGGACTTGATCATTCGACGTTCCACATTCTGAGGCATGGCGATGACGATGATGAGGGTGGATCTGGGGTTGGTGGCATAGATGTCCCAACATAATGTTTATGTTTTCATATTTTTTTCCCTTTTGTTGTAATATTTGAATATCTCATATATATATATAAATTATTGTCTATATAATTTCTTCTGATTGAATATTTTGAACAACTTATTGTGTTTTGAACATCTTTTATTTCCTATGTGGTATTAATTCTCGTACAAGAAAAAAAGCAATTGCTTTAAAAAATATTAAACATTATTAGGGATAGCTATTATTTAAACTGTTGTTAATCATAATTGGGGATGGTTTCTAAATCATCGCCATGTGTCACTTAATCACTCGTTTATTTCTGGCACACGGTATTACATGTTATTTAGCGACCATTGTATGCACTTGGAGACAATTTTAAAACCATCACTTTTACGTGTTCAGGTTAGTTTCACAAAAAATTGTCACTAAAAATATGTAATTTTTTGAACAACGATGCTATCTTCAGCGACGGTCAATGGCGATGGTTTACAATTGTTGCTAACCGTGCCCATTGTTGTAGTGTTTACAAAAGAGTGAAAGGCTACAAAATTGGATGTACTAAGGCATATATAAGGCTGCAATGCTTGTGGAGGGAAAGGATACTTGGCCTCTTCTGAAAGAGATTTAGATGGGCAACTAGTATGGATTGTATCTTACGTAAGTCGAACACCCACGTAACGAAATGAAATAATGAACGCCGCTTGCAACGTCTACCAGACGCAGTCCTTTCGTTTTGCATGTTTATCGCAGAAAATAGAGAAATCGCATGATACAAAGGAAACCAAAAGCTTGCAGCTGGGGTGAAAATCATATCCAACCATGCAGTTTTTTTGTATAGGGAAGGATATGTTGCTGCACCATTGACGCAATCAAATGCTTACAGCAAATTATAAAGAAGCACACATGCGTCGGCCGATGGATGCAAATTATATGTTCTCCGGAAAATTAAGAAGATTGCGAGTCATGCCATCGAGGGAATTGCATTTTTTGGCAAAGGAGCTCTCAAAAACAAAGGGCAGCTAAAATCTACGTTTATCGTCATCAATTGCTTCCATACACATTGTTACTCCATCTTCCTCGAAAGTGATGAACTCTCCGCCCATCACGGGGAAGCTGTACCCATTTCCGGTAGTAATAACACAAAGGAAAAAGGCCACTTCCAAATCCGATATGTCATTGATTTCCAATCTCCATGGGTTGGAACATTAGCATCAGATTTCGTGAGAAAGAATCGCTAGTGGGCGGTCAAAACAAAAGAAGAAACTAACAGGAGCAATGGAAGTGTCTGAAACAAAGGCCATTAATTGCATTAATGCGTCACCAACCCAGCAACATGAACAACGACACGAAGAAGAAGAACACCACGGAGAGATCAAAGCAAAGAGGCAAACACACACATATATAGCCAGCCAATCTTGTCCTCGGTCGAAACCAAAGCAGCTCCGTTGCAACTCACTTGAGTACCTTAAGCAGTAAGATGAAGACATCCGAAACCGTGGTAGACCTGCAATAACACAGGAAGAGAGAGACCTCTCAAACCTAATTAATTAAATTAAGCACAAGTTATATATTCCCCCATAATGGCTTTAGAGAGTTGCGAGACTTTTGCTACACGTTGCGATCCCGTCACCGGGAAGGTGCCGACGGAAGACCGGAGATGCCATCGTGCTCCTCTTCGCCCCCGATCCGTGCTGGGATCTGGAAGCTTGCGAAGCTCCCGTCGACGGACCGGTCAGTTGGCAGACGATGCCCGATCCACGGCTGGGCTAAGGGCGAGTTACTGGACTGAAGGGGTCCCCTCTGTGCAAGGAAGGAGCTCTGCCCGAGGACATGGTGCATGGGAATTCTTGCTCCCACCTGTGGCGGCGGCTGGGACGGTGGCGGTGGCACGTTGTACGCATAACCACCGGTTCCGCCATTGTTGTCGCCGCCAATGCCCATGCCCATGCCCATGTTGCCCACGCAAGGAACCATCCTTTGGTTCTGCTCAAACAGTACCAGAGGAGCGGCGGAGCAGGAGAAGAGCGCCTGCTCGGCAGTGGAGCTCATGATGTGCTCGCTACGACGATGGTGGAGCGGAATTGCGGCGTTGTGGAACGACTGCAGCGAGAGACGGAGGTCCTCGCCGTGCGTGTAGTCAGCGGCACCGGAAGATCGCGCGGCAGCCACTGGAAAGAAGGAGGGTTTGAGCGTGTCGGCGGCGATGGCATCGGAGTCAAGCGAGGGGGGCAAGACGCTGGAGCTCCCGTGTTGCTCGCAGTCGGTGGGGGATGATGCGGCTGTTGTAGCAGGGACGGTTGGCCGCCAAGGTGGGAGCTCCGCGAGCTCGTCGATGGCGGCCTTGGCGTTCTTGATCAGCCAATCGACGGCCTTGCTGGGGCGGTCGTACCCGAGGCGGTCCTGCACGTCGTAGAACTGGATGGCGGTGTGCGCGGAGAGGCGCACCCGGCGGTCCCGCGGGCCCTTCGCGGTGCACACCTTGCTATGCCGGTCCTTCCTGCCGGTGGACCGCATGATGTGCCCGCCCTGCACTTCCACGATCTCCCCCGCGGCCCTCCGCCGCGAGAGCCCCGTGACTTGGCTCTGCAGGAGGAGCTGATCAGGATAGCTGTTTCGGTGGTGGTGGTGGCCCTTCCCCGTGCTCTTCGTGCTGTAATATTGGGCATGTTCTGGTGGATTTGCCGTCGGAATTGGGTGGATTAGATCCTTCTTCAACTTCCCCTCCTCCAGCTTTGTATGCAACTATATATATATAATATCTCTCTCTAACTATCTATCTTGTCATGTAGACACTACCGACCGGGAACTGCCCATGACATGACAACTCATATTCCACTACGAAATTCTTCACTGTAGCACTACAGTTGCAAACAGCACCTCGTACCGCCAACTGTAGGGAACGAAGGGATCAAACGCCCACCAGGAGATGAGGGTGGTTCGCTCTCCTACGTACAGAGACGTGGGGGAAGGCGAGGGAAAGAAGGGGTGAAGGGACTCCTGGGCTTCGCAAATTAACAAGGGGCACGCGGTGGTGGTGCCTGCCTGTGGGCTTCTTTTATATATAAGATGCAAAAGGGGGTTTATGGTGGGAGTGACACAGTCGTTGCTGTTGTGTGGTTGAGGGATCTACGGATATGGGGCCGCGGATGAAGCCGTGGGTAGAGGCAGATCTCCTCCCCGCTTGCTTCCTTGATTGCTTTGCTGTGCTTCACCTCTCTACCTACCCGGGATGGTGTGCTATATATGGGTAGCACAGGAGGTGGCGGTGACCCCCGTGTTACAACACACCGGCCATCGGTGGTATGCAGTAGAGTAGGGAGAGTAGTAGAGCCCCACCAGAAGAAGAAGAAGAAGAAGAAGAAGAAGAAGAAGAAGCAGCTTTCTCCTCTCCTCGATCCCAACAAGGCCTCACAGTTGTAACTCTCACCTCGCCGTTCTGATGTGCTCCCTTTCTCTGTCTACCTGTATCTATCTCTATCTGTATAATGGGGTCCTTTCTCTTCTGGAGAAGAGTGTTGATAGGCGTTCACGCAGCGTTTTGGATTTTTTCTCCTCTGCTTCTCTCTTTTATTTACTTTTGGAAAGCGACCACCACCACTGCCGCATCACCTCTTACCTCCTTTTTCTTGCAGTAACCTACTTAATAACGGTGCTTAGGGGGGATTTGGCTACTCACTAAGCTTGTTATTAGGAGTTGAAAAATTGTCGGCCACCTGTCTCTATCTGACACCCACAACGATGGAGGTCATGCTTTAAATGCATACCTTCTTGAGGTTCGTGTTATTATCATACATAATCTTTCAGAGATGTGAGCTCTAGAAGGAGTGCAAGGAGGATGGGATAAGCACGAAGGATGACGCTGTGCTGTCCAACATGATACCATCATGCATCGAATTCACGTCGAGGTGTACGAAAAGAGTGCAAGTAATATATTGGATGAGAGCAAGTAGGATTTCTAGAAAATTTTAAATTACGTTGAGATGAATATTTTTTTCGCTATTTTTTTTCGGGAGAGGTTGTTCTCTTGTTGATTCTAATGCAGTGATCATAATGAGGATGTAAAATATGTCACATGATTTGGCGGTAATTAGTATTTGATAACCACACCGTGCAAGACCATATGAAAAACATCATATATATACTGATGAAGTAGGGTAAGATCCAACTTGTAGAAAGGAATGAACATGCTGGTCATGCCCTCCTATTCTCTCTCTCTTTTTACTCCCTCTTGGAAGGGAAGGATGCATGTAATTGTATTACTATTCCTTCTAAACAGGGATATATTTAAGCACATAAAAAACAACATAACAGATTTGAATTAAGTCATGTTATAGCCGAAGTATAAGGTTGGGTTTGGTGGTAGGATAGGATGTAAAAGGGTAAGTCTTTTTTTTTTTGCTAAGAAAATGCTCAAAAGATATTTCTGATTTAGCAAATCAACAATGGCACCTAAGAGGGAGGTATTACACCAATTACCTACCAAAACACCCTTGTTACCTTTAGTAGCAAGGACATAAATTAAGTTAACATTACTCCATGGAACATGGGTTAAAAGATAACAAGATTACTACCCTATAACATACTGTCACTGCAACAAAATATACTTCTAATAATCATATTTTGATGATAAAATTTATTATGAGTGACTAAAAAAAAGTGGGTGACAGAGTAATGATGTCTCCATAAAAAAATCAATTTAATGGGATGGATAGGTTGTCTCTCAAATTTTGTCACCTATTTTCTAAATTTTAACATAAAATCAATTTGGGGCATGAGGGGGCTCGTTTCGTCCCGTGCGTGCACCTTTCCCATCTAGACGAATCACCACATTATCAACCCTTTGTTCCTTGTCATTTCATCTTCTACGATAATGAATCAAATAGGAAAACCTTGCTCCTTCGCATCCCCACATTGTTGCCCCCTCTACATCCCCCTCCTCCTCACCTTTGTTGCCCATGGCAGCACTTGAAGGACCTTAGCTACAAGCAGATCAACGTCATCCTTGATGAGGTGTTCTGTGATCCACCTATGCCACACCCTCGATGGCCTCATCCACACCTATGATAACGGTGCAAGGGATGTTGACCACAACTTTGATGCCCTTGGCCTCACTCTCGACCTCTCCTCCTCCTCCTCCCTCATGTCCGACCCCCCCACCCTCCTCGACTTCGTCATTGACGAGGCCCCCTCCAAATCCACCGTCACCGAAAGATGATCGACTTGAAATCTCGAGTTCACCAGAAGACTTAATTAAGCTACTAAAGTTCACAGATGTTTTGGGCTATCTCCATGATAAAGGAGTTGCACTTTTTTTTTTCAAAGAAACCAAGAGTCGATCTTATTCATCCCCCACTCTTTAGGGGCAAGCAAAAAGGCAAGAGAACTACACCTAAACCTGTCAAGTACATAAAAAAGATGACCACGACTCGTGGCCTATTACAGAACAGAGCAACAAAACAAAGCAAAAAAATCAAAATTCAACTACTAGGGATGATCCAGATAGCATAGTAAAGAAACACCTCAACATTAATATCCCAAAAAGATGTAAGGGAATTTGTTACAATCTGAATCTAGCCCCTCTGGGAACCCAGAAATGGCTCGCCTCGACTAACTCGAAGACCTAGTCATCCAAGGAGAAACTAAACCATATGTACGAAAACAACGCAAACCACACATGCAAGTAGCTAGAATAATTAAAGGAAACAACAAAAGTAACTGAAACTCAAAACGATAGTAAACATAATCCAAAACTAGCCATCACGTCATTAAAAGTTCACACATCGAGTCCAACATGAAATAGAAACACTCACTACAGTAGAGAAAGCTGGAAAAGAACTAGTCCTAGAAACTAAGGTTGGGCTTGACTGGACCTAGCACCCTCTGCAGCCGGTAATGCTAGCTGCTCGACTCCCTGACCTGTACATGATTATATATATAACGAGGAGTCAGCTTGCGCTGAGTAGAGTGACATATACAACAGTTATATCATTTATACAATAAAGAAAATCATAGATTTACATGTAATTACCCAATTATCTGAACGACAGTTAATTAACAATTAGTATTTTTCTAGCAAAGGTCCATAATGTCTCTCAATCTTCCTGTTCCCTAAGGGAACGTTCTTGATTGCAGTTTTCCAATGATGTATGACATACACGTAGCACCCTCCTGGCCAGGAGAGCACCCTGTGGTAGTCTTACACCCCTGGTCTATCACCCCGAGGTCATGGTCGCAATGTAACGGTGAGTATGGTACGTGCGATAAGGGCACGGGTAGCTACCCCGCACTGGCACGCGGTTAGTCATTTCTGTTAGTAGGTACGCCCAAAAGTGCAACACGAAACAGTACAGGGCCTTGCCCTCTCAGAATAGGAATCTCTCCCCTCCACAGTCCACGTACCCTCATTTGACTATCCCAATTTGCCCAGTGGGCCTAACAAGGGTTGGTGTAGGGGGGCCAGTTGATGAGTGGCCGATAACTTATGATTAGGTTTTGTTAAAGAAATAGTGTTGTAGTACAGCTAGTTATTGCCATCATTACAGATATTTTTTTACTCGGAAAATAAAGTTCTCCCGAGATCGAACTCAGGGAGCAAGTTGTATTCTAGAAGTACAGTATTTCTATTACAAAAATAAAGAGAGAGAGAGAGAATTTGTTGGCTTCTCCTTCTTCTTTCTCGTCTGTCTTCTTTTCTCTTCTCTTTTGCTCTTGAATCTTCTTTCTTTTGTTCTTCTTGTGTTCTTCTTCTTTCTGTCCGTCTCTTTCTTTTCCTTGCAGTCCTGTTCTCTTTTCTTCTCCTTCTTTGCCGTCAGAGCGTCGTCTGATTTCTCAATCAGACGACTTAAGTGGCTGCTGCTACAGTGCATCTTTTCTTCTTTCCTCTGTGGCTTTCTTCTTCTTCTTTTTCCTTCTCTTCTCTTGCGGGTCTGCTTCCTCTTCTTCACCTGCGCCTGCACACTCAAAGTTCGATCAGAGGGCAAAACCTACTCTACTGTCCCCCCGTGTCTCTATCTCAGAATTCGCTCTTAGGAAAGCTCTCCCACGGCAACCGGTTAATCGGGTACGCGGGTCACGCCCGGGTCTAGGCCCACCGTCGTGCGGTGGTGGGCGAGGAGTGCAGGTCGGGCTTATCGGGTCGGGCCAGGTCCGCGGGGCGTGAGCGCGAACGAGGCCGGGTAATCGGGCGGGTGAAGGGGACCTCACCCCGTGATCTGAGGCGAACAGCTTAAGGCACTTTTTGCCTTTAAGCGCCCGCTCGCCTCAGCGAGTTTCCGAGGTGGGACTAAATGTCCCACCCCAATTGGACGCTCGTGCAAAGGAGGCAGCGCACAATCAAGGCTCCACGCGAAGGCTTTGCCCCAACTGCAGCCTGGGACTTCTTTACGGAGATGCCCTGCACAGCCTGGGAGTCTGACCTGGGCGTGGCGCGCCTGGAGGAGCAGGTCGAAGAAGCTGCTTCACTCAGCAATGGCGGCGGCGGGCGAAGTACCTGCTCACAGAGAAACGGCCTCTCGGCCTAATCAGATACGCGGAGGACCTTCGTCGTAGCACGGCGAAGGTGGTCGGGGGGTCTGCAGGTGGCGGGGCGGAGCCTAAGGGCCACCCTAGGTCAAACTGCAGGTTGGGAGATGGGTTTGGTCGGTGGGTCTGCAGAGGGCGATTGGTGGGAAGTGGAAGGGCGGAGGTTGATCAGGGTGAGGAGGTGGAGGTTCTGTGAGGGTCGGCAAGCCGTGTGGGGTGCTGGAGTGACGGGAGCGGGTCGCCGGAGTTTGGCCGGAGATGGAGAAGGTGAGGGTGATTAGGCGCGGTCGAGGGGTAATTAGATAAAAATAGTAGGGGGAAAAGAGAGAGAGGAGGCAGGGAAGTAGTTCTAACCTAACTAAAGGGACGAAGGGGGCGAGGAGGCGGACGGCTGTACCTGCTGTCGTCGGAGAAGAAGGTGCCCAGTGGGGGAGGACGGCGGCGACGACGGGGCAGAGGCAGCGCGCGCTGGTATTGCGCGATGCGGAGGAAGATCAGGGAGGTGGCTCTGCTGCTGGTATTGCAGCAGAGCGACGAGGAGGAGGAGAAGAAACCGCCGGAGCAAGGGGGCATCTGTCGGAGTGGGAAGAGAGGAAGTGAGGGGGTATCTCCATCAGATCCGAGCTGAGGAGAACGGCAGAGCTTGTGGGGTTTTTATAGAGGTAGAGACAGAGAGGAGGGCAGAGGGAGGCGACGTGCCTCCCTCGCCGGAGGACGCCGGAGGAAGGAGACCCATACCGTTCGTGCGTTCGTACGGCCGGTATGGGTGGCTGCAGCACTCAGGGGGGTGCTCCTGTGACAGCTGACGACGCAGGGCACCCCCATTTGACTTGGCAGGCCCCCCCTTACCCTGCGCGGCGCCATGCTCCGCGCAAGGTCGCCGGAGCATGGTGCTGCACAGGTTTTGCAGGAGGGACCTAAATGTAAAGAACGAAGGAGAGTTAGGGGCCAAAATGTGAGGGTTCAAAAGTTGAGGGCCAGAAAGTAAATATATGAGGACCAAAGTGTAAAGTTGGTCAAGAAGGTTTCTTCTTAGGCTCAAGTTTTTATACATGACTAATTAGGACCTAAGGATTCGGATGGTTAATTTTATTTCTAGATTAAACCTTGTTTGACCGGTCAAATTACGCAAAAACCCAAATTAAGTTGTGAATTGGGCATGGTTCTCAATGTAGGTCAAAATGGGTTCCTAAGGC
Organism: Thalassia testudinum; assembly: GCA_037157565.1. Lineage (NCBI taxonomy): Eukaryota > Viridiplantae > Streptophyta > Magnoliopsida > Alismatales > Hydrocharitaceae > Thalassia > Thalassia testudinum. Next base: position 16,379,634 of record JAZHRO010000026.1, on the reverse strand, counting down.
CAAATTGAAGGTTCTAAACCCTAGAGATTATTTTTCTATGAATTTTAGAGGGTCTATTCCATTTTTACTTTGCCTCGAACCTCGTGAATTGAAGTGGGTTTATTTTAGGGTTACAGAATGTCATTTAATTCTTAAATTGCTCATGAACCCATTTCTGATTGATTCAACCCACTTTTTATCTTATTTAGATCATTTGACCTATGTTCGGTCTTTGAGAAATTCTGTTTATGTACTGCAATGGTGAAATTGCAGTTTTTAACCTTTATTTCATGTTTTCTTCTCAGAACACTTATTCCTCAATTAAGCCCTTTGCTAAGTTATGTAGGAGCTTTTATCCTTTGTATTAGGTCAAAATGAGCTAGTTATGGCTCATGATGAGCTTCTCATCACCAGTCCTAACCCTGGGCCCCGTGGAGCGGCTAGCTCCCCCTACACTAAGTACAATAGCTCTCCTCGGTACCGTGTACACGAGGGCCAGCTACTTTCCATCGACATTTATTCTGTACATGTGAGTTCCTCTTCTAGTTCCCCGTAAGGTTCTTGCATAGTAATTTCCTACTTCCATACAGTACACATGCCTCTATTTATATCATGATAAATTTAGGGTAAAACAAGCAGCTCATGGTTTCACAATTTGATAATTATCGCACCAAACAAACTAAACAGGATACAACATGTATTTCAGTTTAAGCCATGATTCAACGAATGTAGGCAAGCAGCTCGTATTTTAGCATATTCAGAAACAATACCACAATTTAACATTCACAACATGTATAATTATCTATTTTTCTATCTCAGCCATAGGTTTCCTTGTATATTCTAGGGTTCAACCAATTCGTTCTAAATAACATGCACTTTCATCATTTAATTCACAAGGAATAGTAAGGACCACTCTACTAAAGTAACCAAGAGGTGTGGGGGCACGAACGGCAGACCGCTTAGCCTCTGCAGGTCCCGTGCACACCACGAATGGTCGTCTAATTAACATGGATGGTCAGGCCAACCATTTCAATATTTCTCGAGACAGGAAAGAAAGTTCAAAAATAGCTAGAACAAGGCTCCATAACATGGGAATTTCTAATAAGAACCCAACGGTACCTTATTTATGAAAAATCAACTTCGTTTGGGCCCTGAACCGACCCAAAAATCCTTCCCAGTTCACTTGAATCGACCAAGCAGGTTGGTCAAGCTGGACCAGCCGCTTGGTGCCTAAATCCATCAAATTAGACTAAAATCAGACATCTAGGAGATGTCCCAGATGTCTTAAACGACAACAGAATACTCACCTTGAGTTTTGTGCTAATATCGGCTGTCTGGAACATTTCACGGCGGTCCTGGGGTCCTCCCAGACGTCTGTCAATGCACCCAGACATCTGGGACAGCTATCAGACGTCTGTAGATGCATCCAGATGTCTTAAAGCACCTGGAAAGCTGCGCTTCTGCCTCTTCCCAATGACTCTGCAGGCGCACACAGACTCGTACAGTCGCCCGCAGATAACACGTATGAAAAGGAAACAGGCGGACAAGTCCTTACCGTTTGAATCTGATTTATCGAACGTCTGGCGTTGGATCGCTAAGTCGGTGTTTAAAAAGTGCCGCGTTGTAATATAGTCAAAATAGCATTCAAACAAATACAATTTTATTACTCGAATAAGTCCGAGGTCGAACACAGGGAGCAAATTGGTATTCAGAAATCAAGATCACAATTCATAATTAAAAGAGATTGCAATAAAATGAGTGGCAATGTGCAAAAATATGGGAGTAAAATGGTGATGTAGATCACCAAATACTCCTACAATATCACCAAATAACTCAATGTATTTACAATGAAATGAAAGTGATGATCTGTCGTCTGATGAAGGAATTAGACGACTTAAAGTGTCTGATCCTTCTTCTTTGCTTCTTCTTCTTTTCTGCCTTTGCTTTCTCTTCAGCTTCTGTCTTTGGCCTTTTCTTCTTCTTCTTCCTTCTTCTTCTTTCTCTGTGAGAGCCTGCTCTTCTTCCTTCTCTTCTTCTTCTTCTGCCTTTGCCTTGGCCTCCACTTCTTCTTCAGAATTTGCTAAGTGTCGGCCAGAGATTCCTATAGCAAAACCCTCCCCCTACCCGCGTGACTCTCATCTTTTTATCTTTTAGGATCTGCTCTCCTAGAGCCACACAGGTATTTGAGTAATCGGGTCAGGTGCGTACTTGAGACCAGGCCCACTGGCGTGCGGTGGTGGGCGAGGAGTGTCGGTCGGGTCGGGTCAGCCAGGTCCACGGGTGAGGTGTCGCGAATGAGATCAGTATGGGTGAGTGGGACCTCACCTCGTGGTAACTGAGGCGATAAGGCTATGGAAACTTTTCAATTTATGCGGGTGCGGATGCTCCTTCGTTTCCGAGGTGGGACTATCCGCGCCCACTCTTCTCGCACGCCTGCAGCAGAGATTGAAGCATCCAATTGCAGCAGCTACGGAGACTCTCGACTACAATTGAAGTCCTGGGTGAGTGCATGAGGTAATTCTGCGCAACCTGAGACAACAGCACCTGGGACAGCAGCACCTAGAGCGGCTTCAAGCGAGCTTCAGGCTTGCTCGCTAATGGCGGATGGGTCTGGTACCTGAAATCAATAGAACAGCCTCGCAGCTACGCCAAATCGCTCAGGGAGGTTTGTCGGAGCACGGCGGATTTTCTGGGGGTGGTGGCATGGCATGTAGGTGCCTGTGAGTGCGCACCTAGGTCACACTGTGTGCGAGTGAGTGGGTGTGTTCGGGGGGTGATTTGGGTGAGTGGCGCGGTGAGCTAAGTAAGGAAAAGTGCTCGGTGAGGTATGGAGGACGTGTAGCGAGGGTCGATGAGTGTTTTGGTGGAGTGTAGAGGTGGGATGGCCTCGCCGGAGGTGGTGGCCGGAGATGGAGGTGATGAAGGTGAGAAGGGCGATAGTGGACGATTTTGAAAGATAAAGGGTGAAGAAGAAAGTAGAAGGAACAAGGAACTTACCTGGGAGGTCAAGGGATGAAGGGGGGAAGCAAGGGCGTCGGGTTTGGTATGGCCGATGCCGGAGACGAAGGTGGCTCAGGTGAGTTGGGAACAGCGAGGATGGAGGAGATGGTGTCTGCTGGTACAGCGAGACGCGGACAAAGGCAGGGAGGAGGAATCCACCGCAGGTATGGCGGTCGAACGATAAGAAGGAGCAGGGAAGATTGTCGGATGTCGAGGAGCCTACAGCCGTGAGAGGAAGAGAAGAATTGAGGGTATTCATGGTTGAATTCGAGCGTAAAGAAGTTAGGGAGATCTGGGCTTCTTTAAATAGAGCTCTGAAGGTCGGTTAAGGCTTGGGAAGCAAGCTTCTCAAGCTTGGAAGCTCGCCAAAAATGGAAACTGTTAGGATACTCGATTCTATCATGCATTCACATGAGAGATTGGGAGGGAATCAGATCTCAAAGATGGGTTCATACTAACGGGAATTTCTCAGAGGATCTCCCTTCCAATTTTGGAGGAGATTCTCTGAGCAATCAAGGAGATTTTCTCTGTCAAAGGTTGCTGGAGTAGGTTTCCTTCCCGATAATGGTGGAGGGACCTGCTTGTGAAGATGATGAGAAAGCTAGGGGGCTATTAGCAAGGGTTTTTGAAAGTTAGGGGTGGAAATGTAATCAGACAAGACCTTTTCGTAAACTAGGTCAAGACAAGTTCCCCTTGGGTCCAAATTTTGGTACAAACCTAATTTGGACCTAAGGAATCCAATGGTGAAGTTGGATTTTGGTTTTAACCATGTTTAACTGGGTAATTTATGCAAAAGCTTAAATTAGGGCAAATATCTGTCTGAGACACCATTTTAGGTCAAAATGGGTTCTAATGGCCAACTTGAAGGTGCTAAACCCTAGAGAATATTTTTTATGATTTTTAGAGGATTTAAGTGAATTTTATCCTGACCAAAACCTTGGTTAATTAAGTGGATCTGTTTTTAGGATTTCAAGAAGTCATTTAATTCACAGAACATGCACAAACCCTTTTCTGTCTAATACAACCCACTTGTTATCTTATTAAGACCATTTGACCTTTGTTTAGCCCTTGAGAAAACCCGTGGTTGTACTGCATTGGTAAAATTACAGTTTTACCCCTTATTTCTTGTGTTTCTCTGGGAAAGGTTATGCAATGAATTATAACCTTCAGTTGGTTATGTAGGAGCATTTATTCTCTTCATTGGATCAAAATGAGCTAGTTATGGCTCATGATGGTGTTCCCATCATACCCCCATGCCTAGCTTTTGCTAGTCCCTTAGCAAAATTTCAAGGTATTAACTTTAATTCTAGACCATGTAATCTTTTGATGCTTAAAAAACTATGATGTGTGCTTTCTTCTGTAGATTAGGTTAGAATGTCAATAGCAGGTCTAGAGGTACTCAAGTACCAACCAAGATTCAGACCTGACCAGCTCTAGCCTCAGTCTGCTGCGAAGGTTTTTAAGGCCCACAGGAACTATCCTATAGTTCGTTGAACTCTGTGGTTAAAGCATCCATGCTTGTAACATGTTTTAGCCTTGGTTCAGTTTGCAATGCATTTTTGTCAGAGAGAGACAAAGGAATTTTTCTTTGTGGCGAGTTTTCTCTCTCTTTTCTTTTTTTTTCTAGCTTTGGATTAGCTTCACAACACGGTCTGTATCGGATTCCTAGTCCCCATCATCAATCCTTGAAGGGTCCCTAGCAATCGATGCTTCGGGATAGCACCGCCCATGGCAACCCCCAGAACCCTGGCTTTCGAGATTTCGAGATAATCCCACCCATGACATTCTGTAGCTAAATCCAGACCCTAGCAATCGACATTTTGGGATAATACCACCCATGGCATTTAAATCAGCATAGGGTGCTTATATGCCCCCAGTAGGATATGTAGATATCCTAGGAGACAAGCACTGAGGAGATAATATGTTATTACGCATCTTCGAGGGGAATTTCCCGCCTTTCCATACCTTAAACTCGTCCAAATCAACTTGTGTTGATCAGCCGCTCCTAATCCAGGTGACTTTTTCAGAACGATTTAAATGCATTTGCGTGATTTTGATACTTAAGCGCACTGAACCAGACTGTATGTGGATTGGGGTGCTTAGGTTACTAAGTCCCACAAACCAGAGGTCAGTTAACGAGGTCGAATATTCCCTAAGCCTTAGACCTAATACTTAAGCTTCGCATTTTCCCCAACCTCTTGAGAAGTATCCAAATCTTAGTGGGTACTTGAATTTTTAAGCCTAGGATTACAGCCTAAGAGGCCTAAAATCAACGTTCCTACTAATCTCTTCTTTATTTCTTTCTTTTGATATGATCTAGATCTAAGTCAATTCCTTAATTTCTTACTAATGATTACCTATTTTTCTTTTCTTTCCACTTGTGCTCCTTTTGGACATTTTTATCTCCTCCCATTTTTCTCCTCAAAACTGATATGCCCTAAAAATTTTTTCTCTCATTTTTTGTTCTTTTTCAAGAATTTTTTTTTATTTTTTTGGCATTTTTTGGGATATGTGATTTTTTTGATGAAACCCTTCTTGTGAGATGATTTTCATGGTGTTTTGCACTTTAATACCCCCCCATGCCTACGATGTGCAATGTCCTCATTGTAAATTAAGTGGGTTCGAGTTCAGCTTAGATCATTCATTAAAATAGGTTTTGGGTGGGTGAATGGGTCGGGATGACTGTTGTGGATAATTTCAAGCTCAGGTACGTGTACGAGAGGTGGAGTCGGCTGTTATAATGGATGAACCCTAAAGTGCAATATGAGTTCAGCATAGGAATGTGTCAAGAAAGGTTTCGGGTTTTTCAAAATGATGGGTTGCCTCCCATTAAGGCCTGAGTTTTACGCCATCGGCTGGGTGCAATGAGCTCAGGGAGAATGGAGGGTAAAAGATGTCAGCTAAATTTGTATTGGCAAGTTCAATGAACGGTTTGAGTCTCTGACCATTCACGACAAAAGGTTCTGAATCGTGACTGAGTTAACTGATTTTGACTGCTCCATTTCAAAAGATTCGTTGGATGAGGCAAGGTCTGATCCATTTTGATCTGAGTTTTCTTGGGAACAGTTTGAGCTTGGCATCAAAGAGTAGGACTTTTAGACCAGGGTAAAAGATCTTTCTAAATATGTGCTTGTCGTGAAAGGCTTTAATTTGCTCTTTGTAAATTCGTGAGTTCTCATACGTGTCGTGGCGTAATTCATCGATCTCGCTCATTTGAAGCTTTCTGTGGGTTCCTGCCTTAAAAAGATCGAGATTGCAGTTTCGTACTGCCCAATAGTCTTTGTGCTCCAATTCGATGGGTAGTAACATACCTTCCTGTACACCAATCTGAAGGGAGACATTCCTAATTGGGTTTTCTGGGCAATCCTATAAGCCCACAAAGCTTCTGGAAGTCGGGATGACTAGTCTTTCCTGACAGGTCGAACAAGGATCTAGAGGATTTTCTTGATCTCCCGATTCGATAGCACAGCTAGACCGTTGGTTTGGGGGTGATAAGGAGTAGAGATTCAGTGTGACACCCCGTATTTGATCATCAGTGACCTGAACAGAGCATTAGTGAAATGGGTCCCTCCATCAGAGATTATAGCATGTGGAATCCCAAACCGAGAAAAGGTGTTATGATGAATGAATTTGATAACCACCTTATGATCATTGGTTCTAGTCAAAATGGCTTCAATCCATTTGGACACGTAGTCAACAACGAGTAGAATGTACTCGATGTCGTCTGAAATAGGAAAGGGTCTCATAAAATCAATCCCCCAAACATCGAAGATTTTGCATACGAGAATCGGTTGTAAGGGCATCATATCAAGGTGGCTCATGTTGCCTAAGGTCTGGCAACGAGTGCATGCCTTACAGTGATTGTATGCATCTTTGAAAGTCGTGGGCCAATAGAAGCCGCACTGGAGGACTTTTGCTTCAGTTTAATGACTAGAGAAGTGTCCACCGCATGCCTGGTCATGACAGGACAAGATGCCCTAAATTTCTGCTTCCGGGATACATCGTCGCATGATTTGATCAGCACCGATGCGGAATAGATACGGGTCTTCCCAAAAGTAGTACTTGGCATCGGAAAGCAATTTGTCCTTCTTGGCCTTCAACCAATCGGACAGGATATGATGTGATGCTAGGTAGTTTACTATATCAGCAAACCATGGAAGCTCTGTACTAAAAGTTAGGAGGTGCTCATGAGAAAAATGCTCCGTAATGGGCCCGGAAGGGTTGATAATGTCAGAAGGAAGGCAGGACAAGTGATCAGCTACCACATTCTATTTTCCCACCTTGTCGTGAATCTCGAGGTCAAACTCTTGCAATAGTAAGATCCAGTGGATTAGTCGAGGTTTCGCATCCTTCTCAAGGAGATGCCTCACAGCTGTGTGATCAGAGTAAATGATAACATGGGAACCCAGAAGATACGATCTGAATTTTTCTAGGGCAAATACTATGGCTAGCAGCTCTTTCTCAGTAACTGTGTAGTTATGCTGAGCCTCGTCAAGTGTCTTGCTAGCATAGTAGATTACCACGGGTTTCCCATCAATTTTCTGCCCAAGTACCGCTCCTACAGCGAAATTAGATGCATCGCACATGATCTCAAAGGGTTGAAACCAATCAGGGGATTATAGGATTGGAGCTTGGGTAACTCGATCACATAGGATTTCAAATGCTTGAGTGCATTCCTTGGAGATTTCAAACGGAACATCCTTAGATAATAGATTAGTCAGGGGGGCATGATTTTCGAGAAATTAGGAATGAATCGATGGTAAAAATCGATGTGCCCTAGGAAAGATCGAATGTCCTTGATTGAGCTAGGCATAGGGAGTTTGGAAATCAAATTTACCTTGGCTCGATCAACCTGGATGTCTTTTTCTGAGATGAGATGTCCCAGGACAATTCCTTCAGGCACCATGATGTGGCTCTTTTATCAGGAAAGAACCAGATTCAGGTCAATGCACCGCCCAAGGATCTGGACCAAGTGCAAGAGGTAATCATCAAATGATTCGCCAAACATTGAGAAGTCATCCATGAAGACTTCCAGATAATCACCTACCATATCTGAGAATATGGCAAGCATGCACTGCTAAAAAGTAGCGGGTGCATTATAGATACCGAAGGGCATCCTTCGGAATGCATACGTCCCGAAGGGGTAGGTGAAAGTGGTCTTCTCTTGGTCCTTAGGATGGATTGTCACCTGGTTATAATTGGAGTACCTATCCAGAAAGTAGAAGAATCTATTTCCTGCTAGTTTCTCGAGGATCTAATCAATAAACGGTAGTGGGAAATGATCCTTCTTTGTGGAAGTATTGAGTCTTCTGTAATCAATGCAGACTCTCCACGAATTTGCTACACGGGTCGGTATGATTTCTCTGGTCTTAGTTGTGATCACGATGAGTCCTGCCTTCTAAGGCACAACCTGGATTGGACTCACCCATTGACTACCGGAGATCAAGTAGATGATCCCAGCATCTAACCACTTGATGATCTCCTTTTTCATGACCTCCTGCAGATTAGGATTCAGATGTCTCTGCATTTCACGGGAAGGTCGTGTGCCCTCTTCGGTATACATGTGGTGTGTGCAGTAAGAGGGACTGATACCAGTCAAATCATCGAGAGTCCATCCAATTGCTCTTCAATATTACTGGAGAATAGAAATCAGATAGGATTCCTGATCAGATGTGAGTCTGGAGTTGATAATCATAGGAAACATCTGATTGGAACCCAAAAAGACGTACTTTAGATGTTTGGAAAGGGGCTTTAGTTCCAAGACAGGGTTATCAGCAACAGCGGGTGGTTCAGGGTGTGTGTCAGGAGCAAGGGAAGGAGTTATGGGTGTGTCTAGGTTAAGTTCGGACTCCTCTGATTGCGGGTTTTGATCCTCTTGTGGTTGATCAGAAGTAGTCATGTTTTCCTCAATATACTGATCGTCAACCACAGCTTCAATGTCACATTTCTGTTCTATAACTTCACAATTAATCCCTTGTTGGGCCTTAAAGATGTCAATCTTTAATGTTTGATTCTCAATTTTCAGTTCAATTTGGCCCTCCTCACAATTAATGTTGGCCCTAACAGTGGCCAGAAAGGGTCTCCCTAGTATGATTAGCGTGTTTTTCAGATTTTCTGGAGCATCCATATCCAAGACTACAAATTCCACCGGGAAATAGAAATCCCGAACCCTAACAATGACATCCTCAAGAACTCCTTTAGGGGACTTAATAGATCGGTCTGCCAACCGTAATGTCACCTTTGTTGGTTTAAGCTCAGATTCCTTAAGATGGTCAAGTAGGGATGTAGTTATTAGGTTTATGGAGGCTCCTAGATCCAATAAAGCTCTATCAAATTGGATATCACCAATTGCACAGGAAATCTGGGGAGTGTTTGGGTCTTTTGCCTTGGGTGGGAGTTTCCTCAAAATGACTGAGCTAGCTTGCTCTGACAATACAATTGGGCTCCCACTTTTGATTCGCGGCTTACACTTAGGTGTACACACATCTTTCAGAAATCGTGCATAAGCCGGTACGTGGTGAATCACATCCATCAAGGGGATGTTTATATGGACCTGTTCAAAGAGCTTGACCAGGTCTTCTTCAGGTGCCATGGGTTTGATTGTCCTCTTTCCCTTGGTCAAGGCCTTGGGAAATGTAACCTTGGATGGTTCCTCTAGAATAGGTCCAGGTTCTTGATCTGGGACAAGGGTATCCTGGATGACTATCCTAGGGTTTGGGTTACCACCAGGCTGTAGGTGGCTTGGGTAAGGTGGGTCTTGTGTTGCTTTGCCACTATGGGTTGTTACTGAATTCAGTCCTTCCTGGTTCGGGTTTGGTGTCGGTAAAATAGGTGGCTGCTACTGAAATCCCGAGTATGATCTCGAAGCTTCCATCCCGTCGGGTGATGGAGTAGAATGGGCTTGATAGATCATGTGTGCTTGGCCTGGATTTGGGTTCATAGTGCGCCTCTGATTCGGCACATTATTTGGATTCGGCAGAGGTTGCGAAGGGAGTGTGCCTAGTTGGCGGGAGTTTGACATTTGGGCGAGTTGATTGCAAACCTCTGTGATCTTGTCTTTGTGCTGTTTTTGCATCGCAGCATTCATCTTTTGAATGTCAGCCACAGTCTGAAGGATAAGAGTCATTTGATCTATCTGAGTTGGCCCAGATTGATAGGTGGGGTTGGGCCGAGGCTGAGGCGGCTGATATGGACGAGGATTTTGTGGACAGGGTTGATATGGTGGTCTTTGATTCTGATTGTTTCCTGCCCACATGAAATTAGGATGATTTCGCCATCCAGGGTTATAAGTATTAGAGAATGGGTCATCCTGGATGGCGTTGAGGTCCTCGCAGGTCTAAGGAACATCAAAAAAGTCAGAGTACGAGGATTCAGAGTTCCCTCAACTAGAGTAGGCAGGGTCAGAGTTTCCTCCGGCCCGAGAGTTAGACAGAGGTGGATATGAGTCCATCCGCTGAGAAGATCAGTTATAGATGTTATGCACAGCTTCCCTCCCAAAGGGCAGCTGTGCGAATGGGTTTTGCGTAGAGGTGGTTTGCTGCAGATGTCGAGTCAGCTCATCCACCTTCTTCTCAATGATAGAGACCTTGTCCAAACGACTGGCCATCAATTCCAAGTTGCTAGATGAGGACAGGCCCTGCGTCTCATGTGCTCCCCTTGGATTCGTCGATGCACGGGCATTCATCCGGTCGAATATGCCCATGGAGTCATTATTAATGGAGTTCTCGCACATATTCTTAAGAATCTCTCACACAGTTTCTTCGTGTTGACCCATGATATTTCCTCCACAAGTTGCATTAACGAATAAACAGATATCTTCACGGAGTCCCTGGTAAAAAGACTGGAGTTGTTCCCATTTAGGATCTCCGTGATGGGGGCACTTTCATATGAGATCTAGGAAACGATCCCATGCTTCGTGAAGTGGTTCTCCAGCCTACTATGTAAAGTGCGTGATCTGGTGTCGTAAAGCATTCGTCCGACCAACTAGGAAGAACTTTTTCAGAAACTCGAATTGTAGTTCAACCAATGTGTTGATTGGACGCGTTTGAGTCTGATACCAGTGAGCTACTTTGTCCATGAGAGAGAAGGAGAACATTTTCAAGAGAAGAATGTCTCGATTTTGGACATCTTACCCGAAGGTCTGGGCCAGATGCTTAAGCTGTTTAATGTACTAGAAAGGATCCTCGAAATTGAGCCCATGAAATTTTGGAATAGCATGAATCATGTTGGGCTTGAGTTCAGAATCAGGACCTCCAGTCGGGATTTGGACTCGAGGTTCGATCGCCACCGCAGCGGGATTGTAATAATCTCACATCATAGGATGCTACGGTGGGTTCACAAAGGCTTGGAATAAATCATTAAAGCACTGAAGTTGGTTCTCAAGGTTATTCTCTTCTTCTACGAGTTGTGCCATGATGAGGGACGAAGGAGAATTAGGTTCAGATGAATCAGAAGAGATGTTTATGTGATGGGGTTGCTGCACAAACATGGAAGTCGAGTCCTGGCCTCGAAGAGAGTGAATGACTAAAGGAGGCCTTAAGGATGGTCTTAAGGATCGTCTACCGAACATGCACCGATGGTCTGGATGAGAGTAGAATGTGATGGACCCAATCAAGATACCCAAAAATTTTGGATGACTATAGAGGTTTAGGGGGATGATACCCCTTACTCAAAAAGCTGTCCACATGAGATTACCTGGGCAGCGAGAGAGGGAGAGCCTCGCAAAGGCCTCTACATGGTAGAGCGCCCCCAGGGGTTACAGGGTTTCCCCCACCCGACCTCTCTTGCCACTAATGTTCCAAGTAGACCAGAATGGGAACTTGACCTCTTAAGTCTACCAATTTTAATTAAGAGCAAGGGTGCTTAGGATTTCACTTGAACTTTAAGATGTATTGAGTGCACAAGTAACCTAATTTCAAGATTGGTTGACCCAAGGTGGGTCAACTTCACCTATTTATCCTTTGAGAAGTTTTAGGTCCCTCTTTTAGGATTCAAGTGAAATTAAGAGCCCGATTTTTAGGATTTGCTTGAATAGATCAATTCAACCAAGGCTTAGGCATACATCATTTTGGAAAGTTGATTCTTTCTTATGTAAGTTTGTCTCTAAAACCCTAACTTGGAATCCTTAGTTGGCTTTAATTTTGGTCCAATTTAATTTGCCAAATGTGGTATCTAGGGCTCAAAAAAGAATGTGGTAGCCCTAGTTACCTTAAGTGGGTGCAAAAATCAGGTTTTGCTATTGAAATCAAATCAGGAAACTTGACGAATTATCTAAGAATGGAAAGCAAGTAGCCCTAATTGATTTTTTTCCTTTTAAACCTTTTCAGAATGAGGGGCTTAAGAGAGACCTGCCCCTGTTGTGTTTGATGTGTAGCTAACTTTCTTCAATGTATCTTCTCCCTGAAACAACCACAACAAAAGAGATATGGCAAGTTAGTATCTGTATCAGAAAGTGTAATCAAGAATTCTAAATTGCCCGTTGCTCCCCGGCAATGGCGCCAAAATGTTGAATCGCTAAGTCAGTGTTTAAAAAGTGTTGCATTGTAATATAGTCGAAATAACATTCAAACAAATATAATTTTATTACTCAAGAAAGTCCGAGGTCGAACATAGGGAGCAAATTGTTATTTAGAAATCAAGATCACAATTCAGAATTAAAAGAGATTGCAATAAAATTAGTGGCAATGTGCAAAAATATGGGAGTAAAATGGTGATGTAGATCACCAAATACTCCTACAATATCACCAAATAACTCAATGTATTTGCAATGAAATGAAAGTGGTGATCTATCGTTTGATGAAGGAATCAGATGACTTAAAGTGTCTAATCCTTCTTTTCTACCTTTGCTTTCTCTTCAGCTTCTGTCTTTGGCCTTTTCTTCTTCTTCTTCTTCCTTCTTCTTCTTTCTCTGTGAGAGCCTGCTCTTCTTCCTTCTCTTCTTCTTCTTCTGCCTTTGCCTTGGCCTCCTCTTCTTCTTCAGAATCTGCTAAGTGTTGACCAGAGATTCCTGTAGCAAAACCCTCCCCCTACCCGCGTGACTCTCCTCTCTTTCTCTCTTAGGATCTGCTCTCATAGAGCCACACAAGTATTCGAGTAATCGGGTCGGGTGCGTACCCGGGACCAGGCCCACCGGTGTGCGGTGGTGGGCGAGGAGTGTAGGTCGGGTCGGGTCAGCCAGGTCCGCTGGTGAGGTGTTGTGGACGAGACCGATACGGGTGAGTGGGACCTCACCTCGTGGTAATTGAGGCGATAAGGCTATGGCAACTTTTCAATTTATGCGGGTGCGGATACCCCTTCGTTTTCGAGGTGGGACTATCCGCTGCCACTCTTCTCGCGCGCCTGCAATGAAATGAAAGTGATGATCTATCATCTGATGAAGGAATCAGACAACTTAAAGTGTCTGATCCTTCTTTGCTTCTTCTTCTTTTCTGCCGTTGCTTTCTCTTCAGCTTCTGTCTTTGGCCTTTTCTTCTTCTTCTTTCTCTGCGAGAGCCTTCTCTTCTTCCTTCTCTTCTTCTTATGCCTTTGCCTTGGCCTCTTCTTCTTCAGAATCTACTAATTGTCGGCTGACGAGTCGATTTTCGCTTTTGAAAATGATGATTAAGAAGATTTATCATTGTATTTCTAAGTGGTGGAAAAATGACTAATCAAAACAATTAGAATTAAAATTAAACCATGCACAGGAGCACGGGTCATGTCCACAGGGTGGCAATGACTTATTTAAACTCGCAATTAGCTAGAAATCAAGTTCGCTAAAATATTTGTCAAATCAAACAATGCCTATGTTGCTCTGAATGTAACCTTAAATTTATGGAGAAGTCAAGGGTTGTTAACGTAATTTTCACATAAGAAAATTATCCATGTGCAAGGGTATGCCATGTACTTTTCACTTGCATGCATACTAAAATGTAATTCAAAATTAAATGTAATGCATATAGAGATGAATCAATAAGGCTTAACAATTCTCTAGAAGAATAAGCATAAAGCCATAAATTCACCATAATTTCATTAATCAAAGAAACCAAAAAAATGAATGTTGACAATGGCAATTCCCATAAATAGAAATTTACACAAAAACAGGGGATTATACCTCTCTCCTCCTTGCGCATGGGAGAGAGGCTCATTCAAGGAGCTACTCTGAGAAAAGGTCAGCCGGAGTGAGGCCTTCGTGGCGGTGGCAGCAGCACGTCGCGAGATGGCATAAGCCAGCTGGACGGAGGAGAGAAGCAATGACGATGGCAGCTATCGATGCTGCTCTTGCGTGTGAGACTTGAGGCAAGGAGCAGTGGCTGCAAGGAGTGCACGCTCTGCTATTGGAGGGCGCACGGTGGTTGCTGCAGGTAGAGGTGCAACAAGGGAGGCACGCACGGGCTGGAAGTGGGGCAGGCTCTATGCATAGGCGACGGTGCGGGAGGGCGTGCACTGAGCTGTTGGTGGGTGTGCGCCTACTGCGATGGAGGTGCAACACGCGTGGGTGGGCTACTGTGAGGGGCAGGCGCTCGTGGAGGGCACTGCTACAAAAGGTGAAATGCGCCGAGGGTGTTGGAGGGAGTGGCACTGCTTCAGGAGGTGACTACATGTGGTGGAGCTAAAGGGCAGTGGGCTGGAGGAGCGCGGGTGCGCGTGAGGTGAGTGCTGCAGGAGGTGAGGCACGTGGAGAGGGGTGTGCAGCAGCTGGGTTGCGCTGGAGGAGCACGGTTTAGAGAGGCCGGCTGTTGCTAGCCGCTTTGGCATGAAGGTGGTTTGCGGTGATGGTGGTGGTGGGTTCATTGAGGCCTATAAACAGAGTAACGAAGGTGATGATGAATAGTATCATGCAAAAGAAAATAAAAGAGAGAATAAAAAGAAAGAAGAAAGGAGTTCTTTTCGTGGCCGATGAGGCACATGCTCACAGTAAGTGGCCGAGCTCACCGGCTTGGAGTGGTGGCTTGTCACTCCGCCGGCCCATGCTGTGGTGAGGCTCGGCTGTGGAGACCACGGTGGTGGAGTGGAGTGCACAGTGGTGGAGTGGGGCGGTGTCTTCAGGAGCATGGCAGCCTCCATCTTTTCCTTATGCCAGTCAAGGAGACCAGATCCACTTCTGGCGCTCCTCCTTGACTAGGATCTTCAATGCGGCAGCTGGAGGAAGAAATGCAGTTGTTACTCTTAGAAGAAGAAAAATAAAATAATAATAAAATATTATGATTATTTATACACAAACCCTTAACTTTTATGTTAACTTAAAATAATGCATGCAATGCACCTAATTGGTTAACTAATTAAATGAATGCAATTCTAAGTTAATTCTAAATGCATTTAGATATGGATGCCACACATGAATAATGCACTTAAGCTAAAAATATGAATTAATTTGATTACATCCTAATTTATGCTATCTAAATGTTAAAATTAACTTAATGTCGAGGCACTTAAATACTTAAATAACCCACAAATATGGGCTAATCATCGGCCAGAGATCCCTGTAGCAAAACCCTCCCCCTACCCGCGCGGCTCTCCTCTCTTTCTCTCTTAGGATCCACTCTCCCAAAGCCACACAGGTATTCATGTAATCGGGTCGGGTGCGTACCTAGGACCAGGCCCACCGGCGTGCGATGGTGGGCGAGGAGTGCAGGTCGGGTCGGGTCAGCCAGGTTCGTGGGTGAGGTGTCGCAGACGAGATCGGTACGGGTGAGTGGGACCTCACCCCATGGTAACTGAGGCTATAAGGCCATGGCAACATTTCAATTTATGCGGGTGCGGATGCCCCTTCGTTTCTGAGGCGGGACTATCGCGCCCACTCTTCTCGCGCACCTACAACAGAGATTGAAGTGTCCAACTACAACAGCTGTGGAGGCTCTCGACTCCAATTGAAGTCCTGGGTGCATGTGTGAGGTAATTCCACACAGCCTGGGACAGCAGCACCTGGAGCAGCTTCAAGCTTGCTCGCTAATGGCAGATGGGTCTGGTACCTTAAATCAATAGAATAGCCTCGCAGCCACGTCAAATCGCTCAGGGAGGTTTGCCGGAGCACTACGGATGTTCTGGGGGTGGTGGCGTGGCGTGTAGCTACCTGTGAGTGCGCACCTAGGTCACACTGTGTGCGAGTGAGTGGGTGTGTTCGAGGGGTGATTTGGGTGAGTGGCGCAGTGAGTGAAGTAAGGGAAGTGCTCAGTGAGGTGTGGCAAAGGTGTAGCGTGGGTCGGCGAGTGTTTTGGTGGCGTGTGGAGGTGGGGGAGGTGGTGGCCGGAGATGGAGGTGATGGAGGTGCAAAGGGCGATAGTGGGCGATTTTGAAAGATAAAGGGCGGAGAAGAAAGTAGAGGGAACAAGGAACTTACCTGGGAGGTCAAGGGACAAAGAGGGGCAGCAAGGGCGTCGAGTCTGGTATGGCCAATGCCAGACACGAAGGCAGCTCCGGTGAGTTGGGAACGACGAGGACGAAGGAGGAGGTGGCGTCTGCTGGTATGGTGAGACGTGGACGAAGGCAGGGAGGAGGAATCCACTGCAGGTATGGCAGTCGAATGACGAGAAGGAGCAGGGAAGGTCGTCGGATGTCGAGGAGCCTTTGGCCGTGAGGGGAAGAGAAGAATTGAGGGTATTCGTGGTCGAATTCGAGCATAAAGAAGTCGAGGAGATTTGGGCTTCTTTAAATAGAGCTCTGAAGGTCGATTAAGGCTTGGAAAGCAAGCTTCCCAAGCTTGGAAGGTCGCCAGAGATCGAAACTGTTAGGATACCAGAATCTCTCATGCGTTTGCATGAGAGATTGGGAGGGAATCAGATCTCAAAGTTGGGTTCATACAGACGGGAATTTCTCAGAGGATCTCCCTTCCAATTTTGGAGGAGATTCTCTGAGCAATCAAGGAGATCTTCTCTGTCAAAGGTCGCCAGAGTAGGTTTCCTCCGCGATAATGGTGGAGGGACCTACTTGTGAAGACAATGAGAAAGCTAGGGGGCTGTTGTAAGGGTTTTTGAAAGTTAGGGGTAGAAATATAATCAGATAGGACCTTTTTGTAAACTAGGTCAGGACAAGTTCCCCTTGGATCCAAATTTTGGTACAAACCAAATTTAGACCTAAGGAATCGAATGGTGAAGTTGGATTTTGCTTTTGATCATGTTTGACTGGGTAATTTATGCAAAAACCTAAATTAGGGCAAATATCTATCTAAGACCCCATTTTAGGTCAAAATGAGTTCTAATGGCCAAATTGAAGGTGATAAACCCTCGAGAATATTTTTCTATGAACTTTCGAGGGTTTAAGTAAATTTTATCCTGACGAGGACCTTAGTTAATTAAGTGGGTCAGTTTTTAGGGTTTCAAGAAGTGATTTAATTCACAGAACATACTCAAACCCTTTTCTATCTAATCCAACCTACTTATTATCTTATTAAGACCATTTGACCTTTGTTTAGCCCTTGAGAAAATTCGTAGCTGTACTACATTAGTAAAATTACAGTTTTACCCCTTGTTTCTTGTGTTTCTCTCAGAAAGGTTATGCAATGAATTATAACCTTCAGTTGGTTATGTAGGAGCATTTATTCTCTTCATTGGGTCAAAATGAGCTACTTAGGGCTCATAATGGTGTTCCCATCATCTGGTGCTACCTCTGGACATCCGATCAGACGTTTGTTGAGAGATATAGACGTCTGATATGGAGAGAAGAATCTCCCTAGGTCCTTCGTGAGCTTTCCTCTCTCGCGAACAACAAGCCCTCTCCTGCACAGTGCACACCCCAAGTCATTCAACCTTACGTCTATCGGGCAAAAGGAAAATGTACTGAAAATGCACACAAGTCTCGAGCAAGGCATTACCTCAGGTTATGTGCAGTATCAGACGTCCAATGATAGTTCCAGACGTCCGATCAGACATCTGTTGGACTCCCCAAACGTTCGGTTCTGCGGAAAAATGACTCTGCAGAACCACTCATGAGCCTTTTCTCCTCGTGGAAGCCGCACCCTACACCAGGAGCTGCAACAGCAACGGTGCTCCTTAGCTTCCACGTGCGTCCTTCCTCCAAGCTTCTTCACCAGTTCGCCCAAGCCCCTCCTTGTGCACTCAACTCCCACAATGGGAGCTCCTTGCGCAACAAGGAGGTCATGGAGAGGAAAGGGGAGAAGGGGGGGTCACTAGTGGCACTGAGGAAGGAACGGGAGGGATGGGGGCTCGGGAAACAAGGTAGTGGGTTTAAATAGCGGGGGTTTTAGGGTTTTGGGGTGTGCGTGGGTGTGGGTAGGGCTAAGGAAATCGCACAAAATGCCCCACCTCATTCCCAAACTCCCACAAGTCCTTCCACCAAAAACCTAGGGGGTTAAAATTTGGGAAAAAACCCTCACAGTCTTTGGAAAAAGCCTACCGACCCTTGGGAAGGGTCATTTTAACATAACAAACTTAAAAGAAGTTTTGCTCTCGAAACTTTGGCTAAAACGGGATGCAAAGATAAATAAAGTGCATATAACAAACTTAAAGAGGATCAAACTAGGTCAGAAATAACGTACCCCCAAAAAGCTCCGGGTACCGTTCTCGCATCGCCGCCTCAGGCTCCCAAGTTGCCTCTTAGTGCCGCTGGTTTCTCCACAAGACCTTCACCAGTGGCACCTCCTTCCATCTCAGACTCCAGATGGCTCTGTCTAGTATCTATACGGGTCTCTCAAGATAGGTCAAGTCATCACCCACCTCGATGCTCTCATGGCTCAAAACATGGTTGGGATTGGCGATGTACTTCCTGAGGTTGGACACATGGAACACGTCGTGTACTCCAGAAAGCTGGGAAGGAAGGGCAAGTCGGTAAGCAATAGGTCCAACCCGCTCCAAGACCTTAAAAGGTCCCACAAACCTCGGTGTGAGCTTCCCTTTCACCCAAAATCACTGTAGGCCCTTCATGGGCGAAACACAAAGAAAGACATGATCCCCAACTTCGAACTATACCTATCTACGCTTCAGGTCAGTGTAGCTCTTCTATCTGCTCTTGATTGTGTGGAGTCATCTATGGATCTGCTCTATCACCTCCTGTCTCTGGCGGATCAGCCTAGGACCAACCTCCCATTTGGTCCCCACCTCAACCCAACTCAGGGGTGTCGTACACCTCCTCCCGTACAGGGCCTTGAACAGTGCCATGCCAATGCTCAAGTGGTAGCTATTGTTGTAGGCAAACTCTGCCAGCGGTAAATGCTCCTCCCAGGAGCCTCTCTAGTCCAACACGTAAGCGCGTAGAAGATCCTCCAGTGTCTGGATGGTGCGCTCCAACTGTCCGTCGGTCTGGGGGTGGTATGCGGTATTGAATCTCAAATGGTCCCCAAGGCGTGCTGAAACTCTGCCCATAAATGGGAAGTGCAACAAGTGTCTCTGTTTGAATAATCTCACGAGGGACTCCATGAAGGCGCACTACGTCTCTAATGTAGTGTTCGGCCAACTGTGTTGGTCCAAAAGTGACTCGAATCTGCAGAAACCGTGTCGTCTTCGTCAATCTATCCACTATCACCCAGACCACATCATGCCCTCTCTGTGTAACAGGAAATCCCACTACCAGATCCCTAGTGACACTCTCCCACTTCCACTCCAGCATGGGAAGTGGTTGTAGCGGCCATGCAGGCTTCTGGTGCTCGACCTTCACTTGTTGGCATACTAAACACTACTGCACAAACCTACCAACATTCCGCTTCATCCCCCTCCACCAAAAGTCGCGTCGCAGGTCATGGTACATTTTTGTGTTCCTAGGATGTATGGCGAATCTGGACCCGTGTTCCTCGGTCAGGAGCTCTCTCAACAGCTCCTCGTCTCTAGGAACGCACAAACGTTCCCTCATACATAGGACTCCATTAGCGAAAGTAAAGTCTCCTAGATCTCCTGTCAATGCTCTGTCTCGTAGTGCTCGTAGGTACGGATCAGCCATCTGTCCCTCAATGATATGGTCAAATAGCTTTGGTCGCATTTGCCTCAACACTGTCACAACCCCACAATACCCTCGCGGCTTCAGGGGTCGCCAACTACCCAACTCCTCCATGAGTCTTCAACTTTGTGCCTGTAAACTAGCCAAGTGGGCAGGTGCCTTCCGGCTCAAGGCGTCAGCCACCACATTAGCCTTCCCTGGGTGGTAGGAGATGCTGCAGTCGTAATCCTTCAAGAGCTCTAACCAACGTCTCTGTCTCATATTGAGCTCCTTCTGATCAAACAGGTACTTGAGGCTCTTATGGTCTGTGAAGATCTCAAAAGTCTCACCATACAGGTAGTGCCTCCATGTCTTCAGTGTGAAGACAACTGCTACCAACTCTAAGTCATGGGTGGGGTATGCTCATGGGGCTTTAGTTGCTGCAAAGCGTAAGCGACAACGTGGCCCCGCTGCATAAGCACACCTCCCAACCCCTGCAATGAAGCGTCGGTGTAAACCACAAATCTGCCACTGCTGTCTGGGATGGTGAGTACAGGAGTTGAAGTCAACCTCTCCTTCAACTCCTGAAAGCATGACTTACACTCATCCGTCCAGGTGAAAGGCACGTCCTTTCGAGTCAACTAGGTCATAGGACATGCGATCTGAGAGAAACCCTGGATGAAACGCTAGTAGTAACTTGCTAGTCCTAAAAAGCTGTGTATCTTTGTCACGGTACATGGCCTCTCCCTCCTAAGTATCGCCTCAACCTTGGCTGGATCCACAGCCAATCCATCTCCTGAAATCACGTGGTCCAAGAAGGTGACCTATCTCAATCAGAATTTGCACTTGTTGTACTTAGCGTACATCCTGCGCCATCTTAGAGTATCCAGAATCATATGTAAATGCTGCTCATGCTACGCCTGATCCCGAGAGTAAACAAGTACATCGTCAATGAATACCACCACAAACTGATCCAGGTATGGTCAAAAGACGCGGTTCATCAGGTCGATGAAAGTAGTGGGGGCGTTGGTCAACCCAAACGGCATAACCAGGAACTCGTAGTGACCATATCGCGTACGGAAAGCTATCTTGGAGACGTCCGTCTCCCTGACCCTCAACTGATGGTAACCCGACCTCAAGTCTATCTTGGAGAACACCATGGCGCCTCTCAGTTGGTCAAAGAGGTCGTCAATACGAGGTAGCAGGTACTTATTCTTGACAGTGACCCAGTTCACCTGTCTGTAGTCGATACAAAGCTGAAGGGCACCATCCTTCTTCACAAAAAGCACAGGGGCTCCCCACAGGGATGTACTGGGCCTTACGAAGTCCTTCTCCAACAGGTCCTGTAGCTGGGACTTGAGCTCTTGCAACTCAAGCAAGGCCATTTGGTACGGTGCCGTAGAGATGGGGTTGCTCCCCAATACCAGTGAGATCTCAAACTCGATCTCATGCTCAGGCGATAGTCCTAGTAACTCTTCTGGGAAGACGTTAGGGTACTCGCTGACCACCGGAACACTCTGCAAGTCAATCGCTGGGCTGGTCTCTACTACAACACAAGCTAAGAAACCCTCGCACCCCCAACTCAGTAGCTTCACTGCCTGAAGCGCAGAGATACACCTGAACCCTCCATCCACTGGCTGATCGTGGAATTCAAAGGGAAGCAACTCAGGTATGGAGAACAAAATCTTCCTCTCAAAGCAGTCCACCAGGGTGTGATAAGCAGACAGCCAGTCCATCCCAAGAATCACACCGAAATCCTCCATTTCGATCATAATCAGGTCAGCAGGAAGGCTGTGTCCCCCTATGGTGACCTTACAGTTTGAGTAAACCTCCTCAGCCACGAACAACTGCCCACCTAGGCCTCTAATCAAGAACGGATCCTCTAACAAAGTGTCTCCCGTCCCCAAACTAACAGCAAAGCTCGTGGAGACGAAAGAGTGTATGGCACCAGAATCAAAAAGTATGTAAACAAGTCTTCCGGAAACTGGAACCGTACCTCCCACCACAAAGCCTGAAGCTCTGGCATCTCTGTGAGTCAGAGCATTGACATGCCCCTCAGCTCTGGGTGCGGAAGATGCCACCATGCTATAGACTAGACGGGTAGTAGCTGGCCGATATCCTCCCTGTGGCTGCTGTCCTCCCCCACGAGCCTAGTATCCACGGCTGCCGGATCAGCCTCCAGTGCTCAAAACAGGGAGCATCTGGTGCGCTCCAGCCCTAGACAGGCAGTCCCTCCTATTGTGGCCTGTCTAGCCACACTGGTAGCAGAGAGGAGTGCATCCTCCTCCCTCGATCTATCCCTACTAGTATCTGGGTGGGGGTCTGATGCTGGCAGCCGACCCCTGCCTGGGGCCCCCAAAGGCCACTGGTGGCCCTACAGAGTGGGTCGACTCCCCCGCAGGCATCATGTGCCTCCTCTCCTAGTGGCCCTGAGAGTGGTTTGGCTAGTAGGGCCTCTTCCGCCCTCCTGCGTCAGTGTCTCGCATGGTCGGGTTGGTCTCTTCGTAGGTCATGGTTGCCTCGACCACGTGGGAGAAGGTAGGCAGCTTTAGGGGATTCACATACCCCCGAATAGCATGCTGGATGCCCTAAGTGAACATCCACAGGCGCTCCTCTGTAGCAGCTGCTGAAGGGCGAAACGCAACAGCTCCAGAAAACGCATACGATACGCGCTGACCGTCATTGCCTCCTGACGGAGAGTGTGGAACTCCTGCCTCCTCTGGTCCTGCTAGGTCTATGGAAAGTATTGCTCACAGAAGAGTACTACAAATCGGTCCCACGTCGGCTCTCCTCCCTCCTAGCCTTTAACCACTCTCCACCACCTGTGGGCTGCGCTCTCCAGCTGATACATGGCAAAGGCCATGCGGCACTCTGCAGGAGGGTGGAGTGTGTCGAATGTCTTCTCCATCTGCTCCAACCAGTCCTCGGCCTCAGACGGACTCTCCTCCCCCTTGAAGGAGGGGGGCTAAAGCTTTCGGAACAGAGCGAACAGGTATGCCTCCTGGCAGGGAGGACTCGTGCTCAGAAGTGTCTGAGGGTGGTGGGGGTGGTGGAGGGTCACCCCCTCCCCCTCTAGCTCGTCCAGCGCTACAACGGCTTCCTTGTCGCACAGGGGACTCTCCCTCCCCATCCTCAGGAGGAGGTGGCTGAGGAGGAGGCTGCTGGAATTCCTCCCAAACAATGTCGCAGATCAGCTGGGCAAGGTCCTGAGCCTAGATGCCCAAAAGGAGGGGTGGATTGGCCCCTATCCCAGGCCCTGCACGTCCGCCTTCGTGACCACGTCCACAGCCACGCCCACAACCGGCTCCACAAACTCCATGACGAGGCATCTCCTACACAGAGATGAAAGAGAAATGAACAGAGATTGTCAAAGATACAAGTTTGAAATAAGACTCAGATGCGTAATTCAAGAAGGTACGTTGTGATGGCTGTACTAGCTACACGCACATGTGTGGTTACTTTCAATCCATTAGGTTATCTCTCGGGATGACCTTGCTCTAATACCATCTTGTTACGACCCGAAATCGACCACTCTAGGAACCCAGAAATGACTCGCCTCGACTAATCCCAAGACCTAGTCGTCCAACGAGAAACTAAACCGTATGCACGAAAATAATACAAACCACTATGCAAGTAGCTAGAATAATTAAAGGAAATAGAAAAAGTAATTGAAGCTTAAAAAGACAGTAAACATAATCCAAAACTAGCCATCACGGCATTAAAAGTTTACACATCGAGTCCAACACGAAATAGAAACACTCACTATAGTAGAGAAAGTTGGAAAAGAACTACTCCTAGAAACTAAGGGTGGGCTCAACTGAGCCCAGCACCCTTTGCAGTCGGTGGTGCTAGCTGCTCGACTCCCTGACCTATACATGGTTATATATATAATGAGGAGTCAGCTTGCGCTGAGTGACATATACAACAATTATATCATTTACGCAATAAAGAAAACCACAGATTTACATGTAATTACCTAATTATCTGAACGACAGTTAATTAACAATTAGTGTTTTTCTAGTAAAGGTCCATAATGTCTCTCAATCTTCCTGTTCTCTAAGGGAACAATCTTGATTGCAGTTTTCCCACGATGTAGGACGTACACGTGGCACCCTCCTGGCCCGGAGCGCACCCCGTGGTAGTCCACCTGGTTTACCACCCCGAGGTCACGGTCGTAATGTAGCGGTGACTACGGCACGTGCGATAAGTGCACAGGTAGCTACCTCGCATTGGCACACAGTCAGTCGTTTCCACTAGTAGGTATGCCCAAAAGTATAACACGGAATAGTACAAGGCCTTATCCTCTCAGAATAGGGGTCTCGCCCCTCCACAGTCTGCGTACCCTCATCCGACTATCCCGATTTGCCCAGTGAGCCTAACAAGAGTTGGTGTAGGGGGGCCAGTCCTAACCTCGAGCCTCATGTGGCGGCTAGCTCCCCCCTACACTAAGTACGGTACCATGTACATGAAGGCCAGCTATTTTCCATCAACATTTATTTCGTACATGTGAGTTCCTCTTCTGGTTCCCTGTAGGGTTCTTGCATAGTAATTTCTCACTTCCATACAGTACACATGCCTCTATTTATATCATGATAAATTTAGGGTAAAACAGGCAGCTCATGGTTTCACAATTTGACAATTATCACATCAAACAAACTAAACAGGATACAACATGTATTTCAGCTCAAGCCATGATTCAACGAATGTAGACAGGCAGCTCGTAATTTAGCATATTCAGAAAAAATACCACAATTTAACATTCACGACATGTATAATTATCTATTTTTCTATCTCAACCCTAGGGTTCATTATACATCCTAGGGTTCAACCAATTCATTCTAAATAACATGCACTTTCATCATTTAATTCACAAGGAATAGTAAGGACCACTCTACCAGAGTAACCGGGAGGTGTGGGGGCACGAACGGCGGATCGCGTAGCCTCTGCGGGTCCCGTGCACACCATGGACGGGCATCTTATTAACACGGACGATCAGGCCAACCATTTCAATATTTCTTGAGACAGGAAAAAGAGTTCAAAAATAGCTAGAACAAAGCTCCATCACATGGGAATTTCTAATAGGAACCTGATGGTACCTTATTTATGAAAAATCAACTTCGTTTGGGCCCTGAACAAACCCTAAAACCCTTCCCAGTTCACTTGAACCGAACTAGGCAGGCTGGTCTAGCTGGACTAGCCGCCTGGTGCTTGAATCCATCAAATCAGACTAAAATCAGATGTCTGGGAGATGTCCCAGACGTCTTAAACGGCAACAGGATGCTCACCTTGCGTTCTTTGTTGATATCGGACATTTGGAACCCCTCACGGTCGTCCTAGGGTCCTCCTAGATGTCTGTCAAAGCACCCAGACATCTGGGGTAGCTATCAGACGTCTGTAGATGCATCCAGATGTCCTAAAGTGCCTGGAAAGTTGTGCCTGCACCTCTTCCCAATGACTCTACAGGCACACACAGACTCATACAGTCGCCTGTAGATAACACGTACGAAAAGAAAATAGGCGGACAGGTCCTTACCGTTTGAATCTACTTTATCGGATGTCTGGTGCTACCTTCGGACGTCCAGTCAAACGTCTGTTGAGAGATACAGACATCTGATATGTAGAGAAAAATCTCCCCAGGTCCTTTGCGAGCCTTCCCCTCTCATGAACAACAAGCCCTCTCCTACGCAGCACACACCCCAAGGAGTTCAGCCTTACATCTATTGGGCAAAAGGAAAACGTACTGAAAATGCACACAAGTCTCAAGCAAGGCATTACCTCAGGTTTTGTACAATATCAGATGTCCGGTGATAGTTTCGGACGTCCGATCAAACGTCTGTTGGACTCCCCAGAGTTCAGTTCTGCGAAAAAATGACTCCGCAGAGCCACTTGCGAGCCTTTTCTCCTCGTGAAAGCCACACCCTCCACCAGGAGTTGCAGCAATGGTGCTCCTCAGCTTCCACGCGCATCCTTCCTCCAAGCTTCGTCGCCAGCTCGCCCAAGCCCCTCCTTGCGCACTCAACTCCCACAGTAGTAACTCCTTGCATGCCAAGGAGGTCATGAAGAGGAAGGGGGAGAAGGGGGGTCACTGGTGGCACCGAGGAAGGAATGGGAGGGGTGGGGGTTCAGGAAACGAGGTAGCAGGTTTAAATAAAGGGGGTTTTAGGGTTTTGGGGTGTGCGTGAGTGTGGGTGGGGTCGGGGAAATTACACAAAATGCCCCACCTCATTCCCAAACTCCCACAAGTCCATCCGCCAAAAACCTAGGGGGTTAAAATTTGCGACAAAATCGTCACAGTCTGTGGAAAATGCTTACCGACCCTTGGGAAGGGTCATTTCATAATTGGATTCTAACTAACCAAAGTATCCCTTGCAAACGAGCAGGAAAATGTGTTGGATCATTGATTATATCCCAATCTTCATTGGCAACCTCATCAAGCTTCGATGCAAATGCATTGGCAGAAGGGGAGATATATGAAACAGAGTTGATGCATGGATGACTGGACTTTATCTGAGCAAAATCTTGACGAATAACCCATGGTAGGGGAACTTTAACATTCCACCAATATTGTAACAAAGTGGAATCTGACTCCAACTAAAGGGGAGCAAATCTCGAGGAATTGGAAAGTGCGTGAATGATGGTCCTGATAAGAGCTTTTTCCTTGGCCATGGGATTAGTCCTATAAGAAGCAGCTTTGATGAAATTCCCATTATAGTCACAGAGAACCCAAGCCATATTAACATTACAAATGTTGATGCGCACAACAACATGAACTTTATACCAAACCAAAGGCCAAACCCAAGTGACTGCGAAAAATGGAGGCCAAGTGCTCTGAATCCATTGGTAGAAATCAAATTTGTGCCAGGTGGAGTAAAGGTAGTGATCAACTTGTTGAAAACAAAATTGATCATTCCTCAACTTATTTCTAATCCACCACACATTAAACCAAATAAAGGCAATAAGACCTTTCAGCACACACCCTCTCCCATTTTTAGCACAGGATCTCATAATTTGGAAGAATCTATCGGGACTAATCGGATATATGAGACATTTGGCAAAGACCCAGTTAGAGACTTGATTAACAGGCTGACTATGAACAAAAATATGAAGAATGTTCTCCTCAACTGGTCTAGTGGGGCTACAAGCACATTTAGACGCTATAGGGAAGCCAAGACTAGAAATAAGATCATCAGCGAGGAGCTTACGGTGCAAGATCTTCCAAGTAGAGATTGTAATTCTAAGGGGAAGCCTAAGTCTCCATAAGTCCTTAAACATGGGGGTCTGAGAAATATTGCTGAATTAATCATGATAGGTAGATGCAACAAAGAAATTACTAGAGGAATTGGGGGTCCAAATTGGCTAATCTTTACAATTGTCGAAGGTGAGTTGAAATATTTGATCACAAATTTCCGAAGGTATATGAGCTAGGAGAGGTTGCTAAGAGTAATTGCTCATAAAATCCTTCACAGAAATAGGCGTCAAGAGAATGTCCTCAGGAAGGAATCCTTTTAATGGAGAATTCCTGACCCAAATGTCCAACCAGAAATCAATGGTGCCTTCATGGATCTCCCATCGAATCGAGGATTTAACCTTATTGTATGATTCCCAAAGGGTTCTAATCCTAGATGGGAGTTGAGTAGCTTGTTGATTAGGGGGGTCGTAAAGCTAATGCATGAGACTGGCATAGGGGGACTCATGAAAGAGGATATTCCATACTCGTTTCATTCTCAGAGCATTAACAAAAAGAGTGAGATCATGAGTTCCCAGCCCCCCAAGATTATAAGGTTTAACAATTTGCTTCCAAGATATCCAATGATGCCTAGGCCTGAATTAGAGTTACCTCAGAAGAAGTTGGCAAATATAGAGTCCAATTTTTTGCTTGTGGTTTTCAGGACTTCGATCACAGAGAGAATATGTATGGGAACCAATGATAGGACATGCTTGATGAGAAGGAGCCTTGCAACAAAGGAAAGAAGACCTGCTTTCCACCCAGCAAGCTTGGCTTGAATTTTCTCCACAATTGGGTAGAAGTAATTAACCTTGGCTTTACCAGGAAAGATAGGACATCCAAGGTAAACAAAAGGGAAGGTACCCAACTATATTCCAAGAGTTTGCAGGATGCGAGAAATTCTCCCAGAAGGAAGATGTTTGCCTATGTAGCAAAAATTCTTTTAAGAGGCTGATACATTGACTCAATGATTCTTGAAAAATCCCAAGAAATATAGCATGATTGGAGATAGTACAAGTATTCCCATTTAGGAAGAGCACAATATTATTAGCATATAGGAGTCCAATGCAAGGAGATGTTCCACGCTTCACAGAACAAGGAATGATTTTATTATAATGAACAAGCTCCTTAAGACCACGTATAAAAGGTTCTATAAAAATGTCAAAAAGTAGAGATGGGGGATCTCCTTGGCAGAGACCTCTAGAGACCTTGAAAAAAGGAGAGGAGGTTTTGTCCACAAGGATAGAGGACCCATCATGCTGAATAAATTCCTTGAGGGAGATGACCTTATCAGAAAAGCCAAATTTTTGGAGGATGTCATATAGGACAGTCCATTCAACACGATCATAAGCCTTCTAGAGATTAGGTTGGATAATAATATTGGAATAAAAAACTTTATGATCAATTCTCTGAGTAAGTTCAAAAGCAGTTTCAATATGATCCAACATAGACCTACCTTTGACAAAACCATCCTATTCAGGCAAGATCATCTTAGGCAGAAGTAAGGATAACCTGTTAGGCATAATTCCAGATCTGACTTTGTATAAGACATTACAGAGACTTATAGACAAAAATCAGTGAGGTCTTTCGTAGAGTTTTTCTTAGGGATCAAATGAAAGTGTTGTTAAAACTTCTAGGGCTTTGATGGGATCTAAAGAAATGTGAAATAGCCTGAACAAGGTTGTCATTGATAATGTCCCAAAAATTGAGGTAGAACTCAATTTTTAAAACCCTCTGGGCCAGGGGTGCAATTTTAAGGCATCTGAGAGAGAACATTGAATATTTCATTTTGATTAGGGACAAGAAGAAGGGCTTTGGAATCGTTGGAAGAGACAATACGAGGAATCGTACCAAGCAAAGGATTGTTGGTCTGGTAGTGATCTGAGGTGAGAAGGGCTTTAAAGTAATCTATTACTTTATTAGAGGTGACATCCCAAGAACCACTACCAATAGCATTGGTGAGGTTAGATTTGTTACGTTAACAGAGTAAAAGAAGCTATTATTAGCTTCCCCACTTTTGATCCAATCAACCTTGGCTTTTTGAAGAAGAAAGTCACTAACTTTGGCATTGGCATCATCCAATTGAATTGAAACTCACTGAGCTTAGCGGCGAGAGTGTCATCCCAGTGGAACATTAACTCTTTATCCGATTCCTCAAATCGAATCTCAAGGCCTTTAACTAAAGAATGAATGTCCCCAAAGATGCTTTTGTTCCAAGATTTAAGAGCCTGTTTGAGAGTATAAAGCTTACCATAGATTTTGGAAATGGGGTCTTGATTCTACTTGACATTAGTATTAGTTCAAACATTTTCCACCAAGTTGTGGAAGGAAGGATCCCTGAGCCACATGTTTTGAAAACGAAAAGGATGTGGCTGACAATTCATTTCGGTGATAGATTCAAAGACCATAGGTGCATGATCAGAATTCCTACAGGAAGCAAAGATAGCAGAAGAAAATAGATTCAAGGCCTCTGTAGTAAGAAGGATACGGTCAAGCTTCTGATAAATCCTAGAGCTACCCCAACGACCATTGCACCAAGAGAATTGAGACCCAGTAATAGGCATTTCCAAAAGAGCAAGAGAATGGATACAGGATCTAAATCGTTCAACTTGGGAGTCATTAAAGGGAGATCCTCCGCTTTTCTCAGTAGCATGAAGTATATAGTTGAAATCCCCGCCAATAACCCAAGAAAAGGGAGCCACAATAGAGGTGTCACGTAAATAATTCCAAAGAAAAGCGCATTGGTCAAAATCATAGGAAGCATATATGGCAGTGATTTTGAAAGACTTGTTATCCAACAAACATTGGACCGATATCGCCTGAGAAATGGAACGGAGGGGGGAAATTATAATGTCGTTCCTCCAAAGACACCAAATTTTGTGGGACTGAGGGAGAACCAAAGATGAATTAAAGGCAATGGGATTCATGATGGAATCAATCGCTAAGGCCTAGGCAAAAGTCTCTAGAAGAAAGATGATATTAATTCTATGTTGATGAATGAGGTTTTTAAGACGATTAACCGTAGGGTTATTAAGTATGCCCCTACAATTCCATATGAGACAATTCATAGAGATAGTGTTTTGTATAAGGATCTAGCCTTACTTCGACTCATTCTTCTCATATCCTCACCAAACAGACCTCCACAGACTCATCTAGCCATTACTGGAGAGTGTGCCTCATGTGCCATGTTATGGAGGAGTAAAGGTTCAGCATCATAAAAATCTAGCAAGCCTTGAGATTCAACTTCATATTGTGTTTTATTTAAATTTGCATCATTTCTCAATAAGAGTTCATCCCCATCCTCTTGAACCTCTGCAATCAAGGGTAGGTCTGGGTCAAGGGGAAGGGGAGGCGAAGGCATGGGTAGGTAGATTCCCTAATCTAGGGCATAGGCTTCCTTATGGGTACCTTTACATTCCACATAATCTAAGGAAGATCTTTTTTAGCGTTATTTAAACCATTAGACTCCCTAGCCAAGCCTTTTGAGAAAACATGGTTTTGTGACGCTTGGGTAGAGGAAGAAATCGGAATATACTCATAACAATCAGCTTGACAATTTTTGGGTTCATTTAGAATATCCATATTTCGAACAACCATAGCACTCAAATCACTGGTTCTGAAAACACGAGTAACTTTACGTAAAGGATCCTTAAAGTAATCAATCGTCGTTTGTAAAATCGAAGCATTAGAATGCAAAACCTGATCATGAATAAAAGTATCAAACATAGCAAAAGGATTGGAATTTTTCACCTTTGCGGGGGAGGAGAATCGTGGAATATGTCCAATGATCTCCTTCCCTGCGACAAAGAGGGCCCAGAAGAGCATTTGAGACACCAACTCAAGTGAACGCATCTCTTCTTCTTCCCCTCCAGAGGATCATAAGAACGGGGAAGGTTTGAGAAATTATATATGTCAGATTAGAGTGAATAGATTCTCCAACCCTATCCTCCGAAAGGGGAAGGTCCTCAACACGCGTATCAAATCCCAGCAGATGCTCCATCTGTTCCTCAGGATCTGCATCAACCTCTTTGCTTAGATGCAAGGAGGAACGAGTCTATAAAGAGCACAAAGGACAAGTAGATAGAGAATGGCCAAACTTCATGCACGAAGAACAAAATATAGGGATCTTTTCAAAAACCACATGCTGAGAAATTTCCTCATCACCATTGAAAATACAAACAGTATCTCGACGGGATTCCAACAAATCAATTTCCACGCAGACCCTAGGATACCTTGGCCTTAGGTCATGAATCATATGCCGATCCAAACAAATGGGGTTACCTAATTGATATGCGATGGAAATCAACACATCGGATGAAGAAGATGCAGATTGATACCTGGGAAACCAACCCAAACCAGAGCAGATGAGATCAGCGATTCAGTACAAAAAGAAGAGGTCCATTTAATAAACTGTAACTGAATCCCATCCCAAACAACAGACCCAGCAAAGTAAATCATAGAGAAATCAAGGTAGGTATCACACCTAACAAGCCAATGCCTAAAATCAAGGGGAGATAGACTGAAACCCAATCATAGATTAAAATGAGAGGCAAAAAGGTCCTTTAATCTTGCTGCCAAGGGTTTCAAACCCTACACCCGAACAATGAAAGGAGGGAAAACCCATGACTAAGATCATGAACCTCAGCAACTAAAAAGGAGGTACCCAGAACTCCATTCTTGATCACCAAACCAAAAGATTGCTTGAATGGGGAGTGGTCCATAGTGGAGGCAGAATGAGCCGAAGGGAAGGGATTTGACTAGGATGGCATCCTAGCAACAACCCCAAGAAAGGAAACAAGGAAGCCACGAAGCCAACTACACGGAAAAGAACTCATGAACACAAAACAGAAGAAGCTCAATGATAAGGACAATGAGGAGGGAGGATTAGACTGCCAGAAGCCGCTCGGGCAAGGTACTCCAAAAGGAGCACAAAGGTAGCACAAATCCAAACCTTAGTAGCGAAGAAGACAGCATGAAAGAACAAAACAAAAAATCAACACAAGAAACAAGGGTGAATCAACTAAACGAAAAAACCAAAGTGAAACCACAAGCAAACAGCGACAACAAAGCAAGCCCAGAGGTTGCTCTCTGCGATGCCCTACCATAGGCCATCACCTAGGAGAGGGGCTTTGCGGCCCTCCTCAAGGGGAGGGAGGAAATGAAGGCCTCACCAGGGGGAGAGGAGAGGTAGCACCAAGGAAAAAGGGAAAAGCAGAAGGAAAACAGGTAGGGAGGGGGAGGAAAAGGGGAGAGGGGGGATAAAGGAGGAGTTGCACTTTTTGTCATTGTGAATCTTTGGATTGTTGTTTGAGTAATTGCAACTTTTGTTCCCCTAATCATTTTAGCCAATGGATGAAGTAATGTCTTTGAATGCCATGTTGGATTAAAATCCAACATATGGACTTGTATATGTTAATTTATACATAGATATAATCAAACAACAATAAGTGACTGTCATCTTAAGCCCATAATTTAAAGTGATCAAATAAGTGTAATTGTTTTATATGGGCTAAAATGCAAAAGGATTAGTGTGGTGTATTAAACACATGTGCAGAGACCTATTTTGTGATTAACACTTCCTCGATGGGCGGAAGTGTAAATCACCCATGCAATTAGTGAGACTAATTGCATTTTTCTTAGGGGTTATGGTCCCCATCAGACCCACCAACCCTAATCTCTAATCACCCCCATCGTGACCTAGAGAAGAAGTGTGAGAGACCTCTAAGGAGGAGTATGGAGGATGGCTGGAGAAGAAGATCATCTTCTTCTAGCAAAGTCCATCAGAATCCAAGGTAGGATCTGTTGGAAGACCTCTAACTGCAATCCTTATTGATTTATCTCAAGGATGAGCACAGGTAAGTTCTCCTACAGGTAAAACTCAGTTTAAATGCATGTGCATGATGCTAGAAATCAAGGTAACCTAATGTGTTTACATACAAATGTCTTAAGCTTTAAACATTGATATGTTTCTTTTATATGATCATATATTTTGCCTAGATTAGATCACAAATTAACATGAGTCTTATAGCCCTTTTTGTATTCCTGCAAAAGTCAAAAATTCTTTTGTAACCGTTGTAAGTACCGGTACTCATGATGAGTACCGATACATATGCTATACTGTTCACAAACATTAAAGTGAACTGTAGCTAGCTTGTACCGGTACTCTTCATGAGTACCGGTCTCATGAGTACCGGTACATATGCTATACTGTTCACAAACATTAAAGTGAACTGTAGCTAGCTTGTACCGGTACCCTTCATGAGTACCGATACTACTAGCTCCGGATTGACTCCAGGACGTCTTAAGTCCAATACTGGTACTTACATGTACCGGTACTCATCATGAGTACCGGTACAAGTGAGTCCCAGATCAGGTTCTGGACTTGAAGTCACCAAGACCTGTAGCTTACAAGTACCGATACTCATCACAAGTACTGGTACTGGTAGGCTACAAGTGGTATTACCAGTACTCAACAAGTACCGATACTCCTCATAAATACCGGTACTCATTGAGATCAATTAGCTCCTAGAGGGATACCAGTACTCACTCAGTACCGATACTCATCATGAGTACCGATACATGGTGAGTACTAGATGAGTAGTCATTTGGACTTGAGTTCCAAACAGTAACTCATAGGTACCGGTACTTGGCATCAGTACTGGTACCCATTAAATATGGAACCCATGACAGTAAGTCATGGGTATCGGTTGTGGTCTACCAATACCGGTACCCAGTTAGTATGAAGTCCAATTGAGATATGATATTGTAATAGTCCACCCTAAGTCAGAGGTGGGTTAATTTCAGTTAAGCCCCTAAGGGTTTAAGGAATTATCACCCACAAGTGGTATCAGAGCTAACCCACTCTCTGCTTAGTAGAATTAAGTTTAGTCTAATTAATAAGGTACATTATTCTAGGGTAACCTAGTTGAAGCAGCATCTCGCCAAAGTGAGCTCTCCTATGAATACTAGGATTATCCGTGAATAATAAACGAATGGATGGGTGTTAGTAGGTGAGTGTGCACTGGCCCAAAGGAAAGTGCATACTTGTTGTACTTTCACTCATTTGCATGGGAATAATGGTGTGTTGGTTATTAGGTTTTTGGGTAGTCATCGAATCGGCCCAAAGGAAGGTTCATGACTAACTTGGATTTGAACCAATAGTCGTTACATACCATACCATGTCTTTAATTACAAGTCAACCTCTTGTCCAAAGATAAGACCCTTGATGGAGTTAACTAAGACATGTGATGACATTGTTAAGTTAATCAGGCACATTATGTTTTAAAGGAGCTAATTTCCTATTTATCTGCATTTATTTTTCAGAAATGTCTTATGCAAACATTACCGCCACCTTAAACTCCATTTCTATGTTGAGTGGATCCAATTTCTAGTCCTGGAAGGAAAACCTACTGATAGTCTTAGGGGTAATGGACCTTGATTTAGCGATTAGGGAAGACTCTCCTATCCTTATAAATACTAGTACTCTCGATCAAAAGAGAGGAAAGGAAAGGTGGGAGAGATCTAACCGAACCTCGATGATGATCATGAAGATAGCCATACCTGAGGCTTTTAGGAGCACTATGTACAGTGATATAGCCACTACCAAGGAATTTTTAGCTGAAATTGAAAAGAGATTTGCCAAGAATGAAAAGGTAGAAATAGATACACTCTTGGTTAATCTAATTTCAATGAAGTATAAGGGGAAGGGAAACATTAGAGAATATATTATGGAGATGTCCCATGTTGCTTCAAAATTGAAAGCACTTAAACTAGATCTTTCTGAAGATCTGTTAGTGCATTTGGTCTTAATATCTCTCCCTCCTGCATTTAACCAGTTCAAGGTGAGCTATAACTGCCAGAAAGAGACTTGGTCTCTGAATGAGCTCATTGCACTGTGTTCAAGAGGAGAGAATGAAGCAAGATAGGACAGAGAGTGCTAATGTTGCCACTTCCTCTAAAGGCAAAGGCAAGGCTAAAAAGAGAGTTACAGAAGCTGTAGATACAGCTTCACAAAAGAAGCAGAAGGGGATGGCTGCAAAGTCTTCCAAATCGGGATGCTTCTTTTGTGGAGCTGAGGGGCACCAGAAGTACTGTACCAACTACCACGCTTGGCATGTTAAGAAAGGTACGGCTCATAGTTTGGTTTATTCAAAAATAAATTTGGCTTCGGTACCTAGGTACACTTGGTGGATGGATTCGGGTGCTACCACTCACATAAGTGTGTCTATGCAGGATTGCTTAAGCTGCCAAAGGCCAACTAAAGCTGAGAAATTCATTTATGTCGAGGATGGGAAGGACATTGAAGTTCAAGCTATAGGACAGTTTAAATTATTGTTGAAAATCGGGTTGTTTTTGCAATTGAATGAAACATTTATTATACCATCTTTTAGATGTAATCTCATTTCTTTTTACGTTTTGGATAAGTGTGGTTTCACCTGCAGTTTGGTATGGAAAAGTTTCTTTGTTTTATGCTTCCAAATTAATGGGTACTGATTTTCTTTCATGTTTTGATAATTTATATCATCTTGAAACTATAACTTCATATAATGAGTCTTCCCTTTTGGATACTGTTTATCGCTCTGAAATGGACTTTTAAAATCCTCGCGTTGTAGTATAGATTGAATCAGTGCGAAAACATATAATATTTATTACTCGAACGAAATCTGAGGTCGAACACAGGGAGCAATTGGCAAAATAATTCTAAAGATCGCAATTCAAATGCAATATAAGAATTTCAAACAATAATGATATATAAATGAAATCTGATGTTAATAATGCAAAAAGATGAGAGGGTAAAATGGTGATTTGAATCACCAAATTACCCTACAATGTTGAGCTTAGCAAGCTACTCAAAGTAACAGATCAGATAAGCCAAGCACATCTCAATTTAACCAACAAAATCAAACTATCAGATATCAAACAACAAAATAGGCACTCAAACACCTTAATAGAGGCTTCTCTCGTCTTTTTTTCCTCTTCTCTTCTTCCTTAGCTTCAGAGACGACACAGCACAGGACTTAGCATGCCAGCAGAGGAAAAGGCCTCTCTCAGATCTCACAAGAGTCAAGAGGAGGGCAGCAAAGCAAAATGCCTCCCCTCTCCTCTCTTTTTCTCTTCTTCCTTTCTCAGACCCAGCAAACCAGACCAGACCTGAGTATCCGGGTAAATGGACCAAGCCCAGACTCGCAAGGCGTGAGCATGGGCGAGGGCACGTGCGAGGGGACCTCACCCCGTGTTACTGAGGAGATAAGGCTATAGCAGAAATTCCTTTTATTTCCGCGTGCTGCTTCCTCAGCTAACGATGTGGCACTAAAGGCAATGCCCTTCTACGCATGTGCTGCTGCAGTGATGAGATCTCCAATTGGAGTAGCAGCTGAGGATGATGCCTTCAATTGGTGACCTGGGACCCTTCCTGGAGATATTTCGCGACGCTTGGAAGGGTTACCTGGAGCTTCAGGTGCGGAAGAATGCTTCAAGCGAGCTTGAAGCTTACCTACTAATGGCTGCCGAAGCTCAACACCTGAAACAAGCAGAATGGGCTTTTGGCTCTGTCAGAAGCGTTCGGCAGGATCGTTGGGGAACGGCAAGTGTGGTGAGGGGTTCAACGTGGAGTGGGAGCTGCTGTGGTGGTTGGACAGAGTCGGGACCGGAGGTGCGGTGATGGGTTGTTTGGGGGCGAGTTTGGGTGATGAATCAGTGAAATATATAGAGGGCTTTTGGCCCTCAGGTTGAGGCGGTGGTCATGGGCTAGTTGGCGAGGGGGATGGACATGTGTAGAGGATGAAAACCCTAACCGGTGGTGTCACCAAAGTGTAGGAAGGTGACGACATTGAGGGAGAATCGATGGTTGTGCATATGTTGCAAGAGTGAGGGAATAGTGTAGAGAGGAAAAGGGAGAGGTAGAGGGACTTAAGGATGAGGTAGAGAGGTGGAGGGCTCCGATGTTGGTTGACCTGGGCCAAAGAAGGAGGTAGAGGCGGCGAGGCGGCGACGATGAGGTAGACGGAGATACACCCTCCCTTTGGCTGAGGAGGGTCATGAGGAAGAGAGGAGTCGGGTAAGCCGACCAATTTGGTCGTTGGATGGCAGAAGGAGGGTCGAAGAGGTCGCCGGAGCAAGGGTCTACGGTGGTCAAAGGTAGGTTTCTAGGGCCTTTTGACGTGCCAAGACTTGCTGAAAAGAAGCAGAATGCAACAGGGGTTCTTTTATAGGCCATAGGAAACCCTTCCAAGCTTGGAAAGAAGCTTCCAAGCTTGGAAGGTCATGCACATGTCGAATACCCGAACCTTTGAAAGGTTCGCATGATCTTTTGGGAAAGACGTAGAGCCCAAGGTGCAGCTCAAATGGAAGGTAACTTCCCAAGGAATCTTCACTTCAAATTTGGGAGAGATTGATTGAGAATTGAGCGAGAAATCCTCACTCGAAACTCAACGATGAAGGTTTAACCTTCCCAAAATGGTGTGAGGACCTGTTTGTGAGAAAGACGACAAAGCTGGGGGGCTAGTTGCAAGGAATTCAAAAAGCTAAGGGTCAGAGTGAGATAGAAAGAGTCTGACTAAATCAAAATGTAAACTTAGTCAAGATGATCTTAGATTGAGCTCAAATTTTGATACAAACCTAATTTGTATCCAAAGAATCCAATGGTGAAGTTGGATTTAGGTTTTGACCTAGTTTGACTAGGTAATTTATGCAAAAACCTAAATTAGAGCAAGTGTTTGTCTAGGACTCTATTTTGGGTTAAGATGGGTTCTGATGGTCAAATTGAAGGTACCACACCCTAGAGAATATTTTTCTATGAATTTTAGAGGATTTAGGTGAATTTTATCCTAACTAGAACCTCAGTTAATTAAGTGGGTTTATTTTTAGAATTTCAGAAGTCTTTTAATTCTCAAAACAAGCGAAAACTCTTTCTGCCTATTCTAACCCACTTGTTAGACTTTTAAGACCTTTTGACCCTTAATTACCCCCTAAAAAAGCCAGCGGTTGTACTGCATTCATGATATGATGGTAAAATTACAGTTTTAATCCTATTTTCTTATCTTTCCCTCAGAATGGGTTTGCAGTGACTTAGGGCACTCTGGCAGTTATGTAGGAGCATTTATTCCTTGATAATGAATAAATTGAGTTAGTTATGGCTCATGATGGTGTTCCCATCAGATACACGGGGAGTGAAAAGAAAATTAGATAATGAATCCTCAACTATATTATGGCACAAGAGATTAGGTCACATCTCCAAAAGGAAAATTGAGACACTTGTGTCAAATGGTATTTTGGACCCCTTAGACTTTTCTAATTTTGATCAGTGTATAGAGTTATTAAGGGGAAACAAACTAATGATAGGAAGTTTGAAGTCAATAGGTCAAATGGTGCCTTGGATGTGATTCATACGGACATATGTGGGCCATTTACTACGCCTGCGTGGAATGGCCAATAATTTTTTATCAAATTCGTAGATGACCACTCAAGATATGGCTTCATCTACCTAATTCATGAAAAGGCACAGTCACTGAACACGTTCAAAAATTATAAGGTCGAAGCTGAGAATCAACTCAACAGAAAGATTAAATCTATTAGATCTGACCGTGGTGGTGAATACTAAGATAGGCATGACGGATCAGGTGAACAATATCCAGGACCATTTGCCAGGTTCCTAGAGGAATGCAGTATCGTCCCTCAGTACACCATGCTGGGCTTGCCCACTATGAATGGTGTTGCTGAGAGACGAAACAGGATGCTTAAAGACATGGTAAGGAGTATGATTGCCCATTCTTCCTTACCAGATTTGCTCTGGGTAGAGGCTTTAAAGATTGCAGCTTATATTCTGAATAGAGTCCCAACTAAGACAACTAACAAAACCCCATATGAGCTATGGACTAGGTGGAAACCCAGTCTTAAGCACTTTCATGTGTGGGGATGTCCAGCGGAGGCTAGGCCTTATAGGCCAAATGAAAAGAAACTAGACACAAGGACTGTTAGTTGCTATTTTGTTGGGTATTCTGAGAGATGAAGAGGATATAAATTTTATGATCCCACAACTAAGGCAATTTTTGAGTCTGGTAATGCCAAGTTCTTTGAAAGTGTTGAACCTACCCAAGTTAACAAGGTTGAAGACTTTGTCTTTGAAGAGGAAAATGTAGTTATTCGTCCTGGAGTTACTCAGGTAGATGAGGAACATGTCTTTGACGTACCTCAAGATAACTCAAATGAAGATAATGACACAGTTTTAGCCCCT
The DNA here is from genome assembly GCA_037157565.1 of Thalassia testudinum. NCBI lineage: Eukaryota > Viridiplantae > Streptophyta > Magnoliopsida > Alismatales > Hydrocharitaceae > Thalassia > Thalassia testudinum. The sequence continues at coordinate 16,340,359 of JAZHRO010000026.1, read as the reverse complement.
GAAGAGCAGCCTCAGACACATACATAAAATGTGTCATTAAGGAGATCCACTAGAGAAAGGAGTGTCATTTCGGATGATTATATGGTATTCCTTCAAGAGCATGAGACGGACATTGGGGTAATGGAAGATGATCCTATCAGCTTCCATCAGGCAATGGAAAGTCCAAATCATGAAAAGTGGATTGAGGCTATGGAAGAAGAAATGAAGTCAATAAAAGACAATGACGTTTGGGATGTTGTTCCATTACCAAAAGGTGCGAAACCCGTTGGTTGCAAATGGATTTGTAAAGGCAAACAGGATTCGAAAGGAAAAGTGGAGAGATACAAAGCGCGTCTTGTCACTAAGGGTTTTACCCAAAAGGAAGGGATTGACTATAAGGAAACATTCTCTCCTATTTCTTCTAAGGATTCATTGAGGGTTATAATGGCACTTGTGACCCACTTTGATCTTAAATTGCATAGATGGATGTAAAGACTGCATGCCTTAATGGTGACATTAAGGAAATCATTTATATGTCTCAACCTGAACATTTTGTTAAGGGTGATCCAAAGAGTATAGTTTGTAAATTAAGGAAATCCATCTATGGACTCAAGCAGGCATCCAAATAATGGTATTTCAAATTTCATCAGGTGATTCTCTCGTTTAATTTTCAAGCGAATCTGGCTGATGAATGCATATATCATAAGTTCTGTGGTAGCAGGTTTATCTTCTTGGTCCTGTATGTTGATGATATTTTGTTTGCTACTAATGATATGAGTATCCACTTAGACACCAAAAAATTTTTTGCCAAACACTTTAACATGAAAGATATTGGAGATGCTTCATTTGTGTTAGGGATTGAAATATGTCGAGATTGTTCTCGTCATATTCTTGGTTTATCCCAAAGAAGCTATATAGATAAGGTACTCAAAAGGTATGGCATGCAAGATTGCAAGCCACTGGACACTCCTGTGGCTAAGGGAGACATGTTTAGTCTAAATCAGTGCCCCTTAAGTGATTTGGACAAAAGGGAGAAGCAAATAGTTCCTTATGCATCTGCTATTGGCAGTATAATGTATGCTCAAGTCTGTACTAGACTAGACTTGGCATACATTACAGGCATGTTGAGCAGATACCTAGCAAACCCAAGAAAATACCACTAGAGAGTAGCCAAGAGAGTACTGAGATATTTGCAGAAGACATGGGATTTTATGCTCACCTTCAGGAGGTCAGAAAAGCTTCAAGTCTCTGATTATACTGACTCAGATTTTGCTAGGTGCCAAGATAGCAGAAAGTCTACTTCAGGATATGTATTTCTGTTTGCCAATGGTGTCATCTCTTGGAAGAGTACAAAACAGTCTCTTATTGCATCTTCCACTATGGCAGCAAAATTCATAGCATGCTATAAGGCATCCAATCATGGAGTATGGCTGCAGAATTTTATATCGAGGTTGCACATAGTAGATGGCATTGACAGGCCACTATAATTATTTTGTGATAATCAGTCCGCAGTCATCTACTCCAATAACAACAGGAGCTCCTTCAAATCGAAGCACATTGAGATTAAATTCCTGGTTGTTAAAGAAAGGATACAGAATGGACAACTGTTTATAGAGCACATTGGTACAGACTCCATGGTTGCAGATCGATTACTAAAGGAATAATATCTAAGATGTTCCATGAACACGCAACTTCTATGGGTCTTATGTCCTTACAGAAATTTCAGCTTTAGTGGGAGTTTGTAAATTTTATAGTGCTCATTTTGTACTAGACAATTTCACTAATTCATTTATTCAGTAATTTAGTTATGTTAAAGTTTTGTAAAGCTTCATTTCTGTTATGAAATAAACAAAACTTAAAGTTTTCAGTTCAGTAATTGTGATTGTCCATTCTGAGAAGTAATTTGGTTTTGGTTTTGGAAGTGATCTCTATTCAAAGGGGACTAGTTGGGAATAGGCATGCATTGATCAAATTAGCATCTAATTTTCATGCTGTACAACCACACGTTTCTGGTTATCTTTTGCATTAGTGTACGTGGTCATTGTTGGTTTAGTTACTGGGAAGTAGCAAAAGCCGCCTTGGCTCTATTACTAGTGTAACTGGTAGATCGGATTGGTTTTAGATATGCATTAAAGATATGACAGCAAAGTTGAGCTCAAATTCAGTTTCATATGTTGTTTGATTAACAGGTTACACATATAGTCCAAGTAGGAGATTGTTGGATTAAAATCCAACATATGGACTTGTATATGTTAATTTATACATAGATATAATCAAATAACAATAAGTAGAGTGGCTGTCATCTTAAGCCCATAATTTAAAGTTATCAAATAAGTTTAATTGTTTTATATGGACTAAAATGCAAAAGGATTAATGTGGTGTATTAAACACATGTGCAGAGACCTATTTTGTGATTAACATTTCCTCGATGGGCAGAAGTGTAAATCACCCATGCAATTAGTGAGACTAATTGCATTTTTCTTAGGGGTTATGGTCCCCATCAGACCCACCAACCCTAATCTCTAATCACCCCCATCGTGACCTAGAGAAGAAGTGTGAGAGACCTCTAAGGAGGAGTAAGGAGGACAACTGGAGAAGAATATCATCTTCTTCTAGCAAAGTCCATCAGAATCCAGGGTGGGATCTGTTGGAAGACCTCTAACCGCAATCCTTATTGATTTATCTCAAGGATGAGCATAGGTATGTTCTCCTACAAGTAAAACTCAGTTTAAATGCATGTGCATGATGCTAGAAATCAAGGTAACCTAATGTGTTTACATACAAATGTCTTAAGCTTTAAACATTGATATGTTTCTTTTATACGATCATATATTTTGCCTAGATTAGATTACAAATTAACATGAGTCTAATAGCCCTTTTCATATTCCTGCAAAACTCAGAAATCCTTTTGTGATAGTTGTAAGTACCGGTACTCATGATGAGTACCGATACATATGTTATATTGTTCACAAACACTAAAGTGAACTGTAGCTAGCTTGTACCAGTACTCTTCATGAGTACCGGTACTGCTAGCTCCGGATCGACTCCAGGACATCTTAAGTCCAATACTGGTACTTACATGTATCGGTACTCACCATGAGTACCAGTACAAGCGAGTCCCAGATCAAGTTCTGGACTTGAAGTCACTAGAACCTGTAGCTTACAAGTACCAATACTCATCACAAGTACCGGTACTAGTAGGCTACAGGTCGTATTGCCAGTACTCAACAAGTACCAGTACTCCTCATGGGTACCCGTACTCATTGAGATTAATTAGTTCCTGGAGGGATACAAGTACTCACTGAGTACTGGTACTCATCATGAGTACTGATACATGGTGAGTACTAGATGAGTACTCATCTAGTCTTAAGTTCCAAATAGTAACTCATAGGTACCGGTACTTGGCATCAGTACCGGTACCCACTGAATATGGAACCCATGACAGTAAGTCATGGGTACCGGTAGTGGTCTACCAGTACCGATACCCAGTCAGTATGACGTCCAATTGAGACATGATATTGTAATAGTCCACCCTAAGTTAGAGGTGAGTTAATTTCAGTTAAGCCCCTAAGGGTTTAAGGAATTATCACCAACAAGCCATTCATAATCTTTTGTTTGGTTACTCTTAAAATGTTAAATCTTCTTTAGTTCCAAGGGATGTCTGATCTTATATATAACCTCCATGTTGGATTGAGGCATTTCTTTTTCAATGCCTCTTTGCAAGTCAAAAGCTAACAAACCAAGCTACTGCAGATGATTTAGTGGAACTCTCAAAGATTGGGAAACGCAATTTGGGCCAAGTTCTATATCCTCGTTCCTTCCCTTGTATAAATTCATTTTTTGACTTTGTGACACTAAACGTCTATCTTGACAAATGAAGGCATAGCATTTGGATTTGTTCATGGATGTTGACAACTCTCCACAATCCATTCTTGCATTTCGTGGAAATGAAAATGTTCATGCCTTGTTTGATTCGTGTTGAACTTTAGGTAATACAGCTGTTATTTTGAATAAGCAAAAGATAACTCAGATGATTTCAGCTCATAATTCTATTAAAAGATCAACACAAGATAGAGGTTGCCTTTTATTGTAAATGAAGAATGATACTTCTTGGCCTGTTTCAAGTCCTTCCTGAGTTCTGTGTCCAGCTCTGATGTACCAATTCTATATTCCCCAGTGCCTTTCAAGCATGCTTCCATATTTCCACCAGAAGTATATGCTTTTGTTTTCTATGCATAAGATTTGTTTTAGTCCTCAACAAATAGACTGATTTTGTTATTTACTTTTTCTAGGTAAGGTGCAAGGAGATGAAAAGAGCCAATTTTCTTTTAAGTGGCTCAGACACTAATGAAACAGAATCATTTTCTGATGCAGATGCTACCTCCATTTGCTATAATATTGAGATAAAGGATGGCATTCTCCCTCCTTAGGTTGTCTCTGGAATCTATGTTGCTATTGCATCTCGGTCCGCTAAGTTTGAAGCAACGTATTTACATGTCTGGTAATTTTATCTCCATAAGTTGTGTGTATGGCCTAAGAGATCTCTGTTGTTTTCTTAGCTTTATTTTGGAGCTGAAGTCAGCTAGCCTTAATGTTGCCCTTGACTCTCTTCACCAAAATCATGAAATGAAAAATGTCGATCCATCTGATTGCAGCACCAATTCTTTTGATATTGTTGAAACAATTGTTGTGCCACAATTACGATTTGTTTACCTAAGAAGTTTAAAGAACTGTGAAGGCTCTTATACTATTGGTGTTGGACAATTGTGAAGGGTGCATTTTTGGTATGAGCATCAAATAGAAATTTGTTCATCGTATGTTGAAGGTATATGGAAAAAACCTCGAGTTGAAACCTCTAGTTATGTCTTAGGGGAGGATGACATGGCCATCTAGGAGTTCTAGAAGGTGATCAACTTGAGACCTCGAGTTATGGCCTCCCTGAGGTCCCTCAAATCGAGCATCTACAAGAGGGAAGAAAGGAAGTAGTAAGCCTTTAATTGGATCTCTCTCTACTTATATCTCAATATTGTCAATTTTATTTATTTGATATTAGTAGGCAATACCAATCCCACTGGATGCAAATTGTGAAATACATTATGGTTGTAAAATCCTGAATCAAAGATAAGAACTCTTTGATTCGTTTTGGCTCGCATGACCTGAAATCTCCTAACTTTTACAAAGACATTTACATGTTAATTTTACAATTTATTTGATCAATTGTTGCTAGTGTTTAAACTCTTGATCTCAGTTGTGAAGGGCATTGCTTGAGGTCATTCTATGCCATCAAGGATGTTGAGACTGAGTCCCATTGTAAAACACTTGGTTTTACTCGAGCAGAAGTTGAGGTGGACATATCTGATCTTAGTTTAGTTTTTTTATCTGTGTAGTTGTCTGTCTTAGTTGAGGTGGACACCTGTATAGATTCTCATTATTTTTTTTTCCCCTTTTTTTTTCTTTTTCTTCTCTTTTCCCAGGCAACACCACATTTTTCATGCCACTATGCTAGTCATTTTATTTTATCAAGATGGAAAGTCAAAGGCATGAGGATGAGTTGAAAATCATTCCTCTAAGAAGGTCCAGGAGGCTGAGCAAGCCATCTTAAACAGGGTAATTTCTTCTTTTTCAATTATTGGGTGTGATGGCCTTTTTTTATTGCTTTATGGAATTGGGGTTCTTCAGTGCATCAAATCATGGTTCTTTGTTTTGTTCATCTTTACAAAGTAATTATTTCTAAGCCAATTATTGAGATATTCTTATCCTAATCCAATAGGCAAGTAGCCCTCAAACAGGCTCCCAACAAAGTGGAGGTAGCTTGAAATCAATCAAAGAAAAATCTAAAGAGCCTGAAAAGGATGGTAAAGAAGGGTCGACGTTAAAAACTACAGGACCTGGTGGGGAAATAATTGCAGGTATTGTTATGTATGTTTACATGTTTGGTTGACTCACTCAAAAGGTCCTTGCACTTTCATCTTGCTCTCCTTTGCTAAAATATTTTAGATTCTTACGTCCAAAAAATGTAGTAAATTCTTTTTCTTTCTCTAGGGTGGTTGCTCAAGAAAAGCACAAAAACTAACTAGTGGAGCAAGCAGTGGTTTGTCTTAAATGATAAGAGTGGAAAGGTCAGTAGAACATTTCTTCTCAAAGACTTCATATATGACATTTCTTACCAAAGGCCTCATAAAGTTTTCCTACTGGGACTGATATTTACTTCCAATTTAAAGTGGAAAATGATTGAATATCTTTGGAGGAGCATGTTGACTATGCTCATCTTATGTTTATTTAATCCCATAGTAAATAGTACCTATATATCTTTTTCCTCGTACATACATCTCTAGGTTAGTAGGTGGTGGTGCTATTGTTGTTGCTGCAGTAGCTAGCAATGGTGATGGCGATGTTGCTACTACTACTGCAGAAGAGCCAAAGAAGGAGGAGAAGGTTGAAGAGAATGAAGAGTCAAATGAGAATATTTGTGCTTCAGCCTATTTGATTAAGATGCAAGTTAAGTTTTGGTTAGTTCATATTATTTTCTAGGATTTTCTGCTTTCTATGAGTTTTTTTTTGTTAAAATTTTGATATCCACTTTCTGTGGAAAAGCACACCAAGATGAACTTTGAAACTTGCTAGATCCAATCACCCAAAACGTCCAAAAGTGGAATCCAAATGACCTTCATATTTTATGTTGTTCTTCCAATTAATCTAAGGTGCTAGCTTAGCTACAAAAGCTTGCCAGTGCTCTACATTTCTCACCTTAACATCATTCACTTGTAGTGGAGACAGTGGAAATAAATGATACAACACTATAGCTGTAGGTGGGACATTAGAAAACTGTAACTACGAGAAAGAATACCTAGAGCAGAACCAGACCAAGGTTGTATAGCATTGTCTATTACATACTCACGTTGTACTCCTGAGGTCGCCAAGAAGTCTTTTGGATGCAAAGCAAGACTTCTTTCTCTTTGGAGTTTGTCATCCTGATCTCCCAGTGCAAAGATCTTGTTAATGTCTCAACCTCAGTTATCGTCTCCACGTTGTCCCTCACAATCCTCTTTCCTTTGGGTCTAAGAATCCAGTCAACTTTGGCCAAAATTGATTGCAAAGAGCGCATCTTCTTAACCCTGGAGAAGAGATGGTCAGCATGTAGAAGATCATATGTCCTAAGGGTAGGTGTTGAATGACTCGCACCAATCATGATAAATCCTAAAAAGACCTCATTCATAAATAATTGGGAGCATATTTGCTAAATCAATCGAGACCACATTCATGACCGAGACTTTCATATCCCTCATTGCTGCATGAAATCCTCCATATATGGCTCTCATATCCATGACATTGCTCAATTTGGACCAGTAAATACCCATTCGAAAATCGGAGTATCCGAGGTCGAACACAGGGAGCAATCAGAATTTACTACTAATCTCAAATGCAATTGAACACTCTACTTTACTCAAAACTTTAATTCAAATATGAATGTATGAGGTTAAAAAGTAATTATGACAAAAGAGTAAAATTGGACGTCTAATCACAAGATCAGACGTCTTAAAAATGTTTTCCCTTTTTCTTTTGCTTTCTTTCTTCTACAGTCTTCACTTTGCCTTTCTTCTTCTTTCTCTGCAGTCTCTCTTCCTTTCTTCTTCTTTCTCTCTTCTGCGAAGACTTCTTCTTCTTCCTTGCCTTTGCTTCTTCTCTCTTCTCTCTTCTGTCTTCTTCTTCTTTCTCTTCTCTTTCTGCGAAGGCTTCTTTTCTCTTCTGTCTTCTTCTTCTCAACAGTCTCTACTTCTTCCTTAAGATCTACAGGTCTTCTACCTGCCTTGATCTTCTTCCTGCCTTTGCTCCTTTTCTTGCAGTCCTTTCTCTCTGCAGTCTATCTTTCTTCCTTCTCTTCTCTTCTTCGCTCAGCTTCTTCTCTTTGCGGCTAAGTCTCTCTTCTTCAACCAGCCTGCCTGCCCAGAGAGGTGGAAGCAAAACCTACCCTACCCCTCTACCCGCACGTCGCTCTCTTTCTGAAGTTCACTTAAGGACGCTCTCCCAGAGCCACGAGTAATCGGGTCGGATTTCGCACCCGGGACCAGGCGCACCGGCAAGTGGGTGACGCGCGAGGAGTGCTCAGGTTGGGTCGGGTCGGAGCCCACCAGATCTGCAAGGTGAAACCGCGGATGAGGCGAGCGTGGGATAAGGTGAGGGACCTCACCCCTGTGCGTTAGGAGGCAACGAGGCAATATCACAAAAATAATTTAAAGTATACCTGCGCTTCGCGTTTCGCCGATGTGGGACTATTACTTCTGCCCCACTCCCGCGCGCACTCGCAGAGCCTTCGTGCAATCGCCACAGCTGCTGACGTTGCAGCGCTCCTTACTGGACTTAGGTGCTTCGCACTACTATCCCGAATATGCTGCACCTGAAGATTGGAGAACCTGATGCCTAGAGCTACTGAAGCTTGGAGCTGCTCCAACCATCAATGGCAGCAGGGGCTGAAATCCTGTCAAACACAAAACAAGCCTCTCAGCTTAATTAGACCAGTTGGGCACCTTCGCCGTGGCACGGTGATGAGAACCTCATCATGAGCCATAACTAGCTCATTTTGACCCAATACAAAGGATAAAAGCTCCTACATATCTCAAGGAAAGGCTTAACTCAGAGAATTCTGAGTTTGAGAAGAAAACCAGTCATAAGGGGTAAAAGTGCAATTTTACCAGTATAAACTGCATGCAGGGTAATTCAGGGACCAAACACAGGTCAAAACAGCTTAATAAGAATAAAAGTGGGATGAGATGATCTAGCAAGGGCTACAGCACTTCCAAGGAACCAAATGATAATCTGTAACCCTAAAACAACCCACTTCAATTCACAAGGTTTGAGGCAAAGTAAAAATAGAATAAACCCTCTAAAATTCATAGAAAAATAATCTCTAGGGTTTAGAACCTTCAATTTGGCCTTTAGAACCCATTTTGACCTACATTGAGAACCATGCCCAATTAATAACTTAATTTGGGTTTTTGCGCAAATTGACCGGTCAAACAAGGTTTAATATGAAAATAAAATTCACCATCAGATTCCTTAGGTCCTAATTAGTCATGTATAAAAACTTGAGCCTAAGAAGAAACCTCCTTGACCGACTTCACACTTTGGTCCTCATATATTTACTCTTTGGCCCTCAACTTTTGAACCCTCGCATTTTGGCCCCTAGCTCTTTTTCGTTCTTTGCAATCAGGTCCCTCCTGCAAAACCCTGCCAGCACCATGCTCCGGCGACCTTGCGCGGAGCATGGCGCCGCGCAGGGTGAGGTGAGGGACCTGGCAAGTAAACCGGGGGTGCCCTGCGTCGTCAGCCGTCGCAGGAGCACCCCCCTGGTCATTGTAGCCCACCATACCGGCCGTGCGAACGCACGGACGGTATGGGTTCGTGTTCCGACCACTCTCCGGCGAGGGAGACACGCCGTCTCCCTCCGCCTTCCTCCCTGTTTGATCCCTATAAATACCCCCCGTCGCTCCACCGTTCTTCGCAGCTTGGATCTGACGGAGAAAACCCCCAACTTTCCTCTCCTCTCCCTCCGGCAGACGCCCACCAGCTCCGGCGGTTCTTCCTCCTCCTCCTCTTCGCTCTGCCGCAATACCAGCAGCAGAGACTTCTTCCCCTGCTCTTCCCGCGTCGCGCAATACCGGCGCGCGCTGCCTCTGCCCCGTCGTCACCGCCGTCCTCCCCCCACTGGGCATCGTCTTCTCCGGCGACAGTCGATACGACTGTCGCCCTGTCTCGGCCCCTTTCGTCTTCATAGCTAGGTCAGAACTCCTCCCCACCTCCCCCTCTTTCTTTTCCTCACTGTCTTTTATTTGATTAAACCCTCGACCGCTCCTGTTCACCCTCACCCTCTCCGCCTCCGACCACCCTCCGGCGAGCCGCTCCCATCACCTCAGCGACCCACACGGCTCGCCGACCACCGCAGAATCTCCGCCTCCTCACCCTGATCCTCTTCCGCCCCTCCACCTCCCACCAAACGCCCTCTGCAGATCCACCGAACACACCCACTTCTTCGCTCACAGTTTGACCTAGGACGACCTGTTGGCTCCATCACGCCCCCTGCAGACCCCCTGACCACCTTCGCCGTGCCACGGCGAAGGTCCCCCGCCTGTCTGATTTGGCCGAGAGGCCGTTCTTCTGTGACCAGGTGACTCGCCCGCCGTCGCCATTACTGAGCAGGCAGAGCTCCTTCACCTGCAGGTGCAGGCACGCCTTCGCCCAGGTTCGACTCCCAGGTTGCGCAGGGAGTCTCCGCAAAACGTCCCAGGTTCGCAGATGGGACGAAGGCCGCGCGGGAAGCCACGAACGCCCACTGCTCCCTCCGCGACGGGCGCTCAATTGGGGTGGGACATTTAGTCCCACCTCGGAACTTCTCGGAGGCGCGCGGACGCATAAAGGCAAAAAGTGCCTTATGCTGTCTGCCTCCTGACCACGGGGTGAGGTCCCTCTCACCCGACCCGGCCTCGTCCGTGACCACGCTCCGCGGACCTGGCCCGACCCGATTAAACCGACCTGCACTCCTCGCCCACCACCGCACGCCGGTGGGCCTGGACCCGGGCGTGACCCGAACCCGATTACCCGGTAGCTCTGGGAGAGCTTTCCCAAGAGTGGTTTCAGAGAGAAAGAGAGACGCGGGGGGGGGAGGGTAGAGTAGGTTTTGCCTCTTGACGAAAAACTCTGAAGTGTGCAGGCCAAAGAAGAAGAAGAAGACCCGCGGAAGACGAAGTGCAGGCGAAGAAGAAGGAGCTGCACTGTAGCAAATGCATAGTTAAGTCGTCTAAGCACCGGGTCAGACGACGGAAAGTCAGCAGCCAGAGCAGGAAAGAAGGCAGGCTGAAGAAGAAGGAAGAGCAACGGCCAAAGCAGAAGAAGAAGAGAGGTCAAGGCAGAAAACCAAAGAAGAAGAAGAACAAGGAGCTCTGAAGAAAGAAGAACATCACCAACGCAGGAACAGCAGGAAGAAGAAGAAGAAGAGCATCACCATTGCAGAAGAAGAATATCACCTCTGCTGAACGGAGAAAAGAAGGAGATCTAAAGAAAGAGAGAAAGAAGAGCATCCCCCTCTGCAGAACAAAGAGAAAACAACAAATTCTTTCCCTCTCTCTTTCTTTTTGTAAAAGAAACATGTATATCTCTAGAATACGACTTGCTCCCTGAGTTCGACCTCGGGAACTCTTTCATTTTCCGAGTAAAAAAAAATTTATATTTGAAATGTTGGTAATAACCGGCTTTACTACAACGTTATAACAAAACCCTCAAACCCGGTGAAAACCACGTTTCATTTTGGCGCCGTTGCCGGGGAGCAACGGCTATTCTAGAGCTACAGGAACTCAAGAAGACAAGCAACCACACAACCACTCCGAAGACAGGTAAATCTTTTCTCTCACTATTAACCCCTACACTCTAAAGAGGAAGAAAAGAAAAGAACAAGCAATATAGGGCTAACCTGTCTTCCATACTTAGTAACCATAAAAAGTTGCATGTTTTCAACTCATCAGTCCTGCACACTATTAAGGGTATTTAAGGGCTAACACATTCTTGCTTGAGCCCTAATTACCCAACAAAGGACTAACTGGACCAAGTAGAGCCAACCTAAGATTCAACATTAGGGTTTTAGAGACACACTACTTAAATCAAGAATGGAGAAAAACCCAATGAAGTGTGCCCAAACCCTTGTCTGAAAATACCTATTCAAAGAAAACCTAAAACAATTGGCTCTCTAAACACTTGAACCCTAAAAGACAAGACCTGAAAGCTCTCAAAGAAAACAAGAGGTAAAGTTGACCCCTTTGGGTTAACCAACCTTAAATTAGGTCACTCTTTGCACTTAAAAAGACTAAAGTTCAAGTGAAACCTTAAGCACCCTGATCTTAAAATTGGTAGACTTAAGAGGTCAAGATCCCCATTCTGGTCTACCTGGAACCGCAGTGACAAGAGAGGTCGGGTGGGGGAAACCCTGTAACCCGTGGGGATGCTCTACCGTGTAGGGGTCTTCGCGGGACTCTCCCTCTCTGGCTGCCCAGGTAATTCTCAGGTGGACGATCTTTCTGATCAAGGGGTTCATCTGCCCCGAACCTCTATAGTCACCCAACAATTTTTGGGTGTCTTGATTGGGTCCAGCACCTGCTTATCTCATCCAGCCCTTCAGTATTTTTCAGGAGGTCCTTGAAACCTCCTATAGAAATTCACTCTCCCCGAGGCTAAGCCTCGGCTCCTTTGTTTTTGCAGAAATCATTCACATAGCCCCTCTTTCCTCTGATTCTGAACAAAATCCCCTTCTTCCATCTTGATTCAAACTTTGATTCTATTCCACCACCTGATCCAATTATGCAGCCTAATTACCTAGCAAGACTACCATTCAAGAAACCTGAATATCGGAGATCTATGAAAGATAAAATGATCGAGGATGCCATAAAATTCTATGAAAAAGAAGAAAAAACCTCAACACCAATAGGAGATATTCAGGTTGATGTCCCAACAACCACATCCTTCATCATAAACTGTGCCCAAATTCTATTGACTGGAATTTCAAAAGGATCAACCCGAGACATGCTCATGACAGGATACATTGAGATGGAAAAATTACACCAATCTGAATACCTTCAATGCTTAACAAATCCTGTACTTTGGGAACAACACCAAGATGCCCTTATAAAACGGGTAGAAATGATGAAATCAGTAGAACAAATTATCAACCAGAAATACCCGTATAAACCAGAAACAGAGGATGAACCATCTTGGAACAGTATTAAGGAACAATTCAGTTTCCCAGATCTCGGGATTGAGGCACAAAGTGGTTGTAAAATTCCAACCCAAATAGAAGATAGCATTAAAATAGGTTGGGAAGTTGCAGGAGAACACAATGCTGAGCCAACCCTAGGCCGTAAATCACCAAGCTTAGAACTCCAAGACTCCTGCAATAACAAGATTAGAATTGAACCTCTGGAGGGTATAAATTCCGCCCCTTGTTTTGATAAGGTAACCCTCGAAGGTTATTCAGACTTAGGTTCTAATAATTCTACCCACATCCTAAGCCTAGAACCTAGATCTGAAACTTATTGGGAAGATTATGAGGCCCCTTATGAGAAAGATCAAATTTTTACAGAATATGATTCCGGGCCTTTATTTGATGAATGTCCTTTTCCAACACCCTCAGGAAATCTGATTGATTTTTCAGAAAACATGCCAATTTATGATACAGAAACTGAGGAGTTGGATGAGCAAGGTTTTAATGGGATCTATCCTACCAGCTTAGAGCTTGAACAGAACATCTTTTTGAGCCCAGAAGTGACATATAGGCTAGAACCCAGTCAGGCTGCTGATTCCACATCTGATGATTTGTGCTGTGGTGGAATTCATGATCATTTTCGCCAACTCTCCGACAATTTCAGATCTGACTATAATTGCGGAGAGATTCCCCTTCCTGAACACACCAGGCCTATCCACGACCTCAGTTCACATGACTCTGACTCTGAGGTCCTGATTCCCGAGATCACTGATAACACAGAATCATTCCTTTTCGATCCTCAGGAACCAAAAACAGAAAATGCCAAGAGTGATTGTAACCCAGAATCCAAATTTTTTCTCGAATCCGATTTCTTTCATCCTACAGACACTCTTCCGGCATTTGATAGTTACCCAGAGGACTCTCTACAGGAAACCACCTATCATCCGTCTCTAGAAGAGCCCTCGTACACAATGGCCACCTCAGCCGCACACACAGAACGGATCAAAACCTCTTCCCAACCTCAACCTGCAACCGGACTCAATTTCTATTCAGATTCACCTCTCACCAAGCCGATTGCATTTCCACATCGGGTTTCGAACATTGATCAGACTACATGCCATGCTCTATCATTCTCTGATCACCCCTGTAGGGTTCCTGCATCAACCACTGATTATCCTACGAGTCCCTACTCTGACCAGGCTGATTCGGCACAGCCAAACCCTGCGTTTACACTTCCACATCCATCTGAGCTTCATAATTTCTGGTGGGCTCCACACCTTTTTATCCACATCTATCAACCCACCAGATTGATTGGGTTTGGGCTGCATCATCAGCCTGTTGATCTGAATAAGCACCTGGTTGGCCCAACCAGGCTCTTAATCAAGGTGCTTGTCGTACAAAACTCCGCTGATTTGACCATCCCCTCTCCATCGCATTTCCCGCTTGGCTGAAGGCATCAAATTTAGCGCTCAACGGGAGGCAGCCCGTCATTCTCTTTGAAAACCTGAAACTTGTTCTGACAGCTTTTTGCACTTGAAGTTCACACTTTAGGACAGCCGACTCCAACTCAGATGTTTGCATCTGGGATTTGAAATCGTCCGCAAAAATTCAACCCGACCCATTCACTCATCCAAATTTCTGTTTTAAGGAATGAACTAAGACCCCCTAGGTTACAATGAGGACATTGCAAATCTTAGGCATGGGGGGGTATGAAAGTACAAAAACTTGTAAGAAAAGGTTTCAAACAAAAAAAAATTCACATATGCCAAAAACACCATAAAAATTAAAAAATTTTCGAAAAAGAATAAGAGGAAAAGAGGAGAAGAAAATTTTGTGAAGGAGAAAAGAAACAAAATGAAAAAGGAGCACAAAATTATAAGAAAAGTTGATAGTCATTAGTAAGGAACTAAGGAATTAACCTAAGTTCTAGACCTCATTCAAGAAAATAACTGAAAAGTGCACAATGAGATTAGTAAGAATGCAAACCTTAGGCATTCTTGAATAGACTCTTAGTACCCATTAAGATCTGGACACTCCTCAAGAGGTTGAGGAAAATGAAAAGCTGAAGTATTAGGTCTAAGGCTTAGGGAGTATTCGGCCTCGTTAACTAATTTTTGGTTTACGGGACTCAGTAACCTAAGCACCCTAATCTCACACACAGCCTGGTTCAGTAAGCGTAAAAATCAGAATCACGCAGAAGCGTTGCAAAAATCTGAAAAGAACACCTAGAATAGGAGCGGCCAATCAACACAAGTTGATTTGGACGAGTTCCCAGCGCAGAGAGGCGGGAAATCCCCTCGAAGATGCGTAACAAAATATCATCTCCTCGGTGCTTGTCTCTTAGGATATTTACATATCCTACGGGGGGCATGTAAGCACTCTGCTGGTTCAGATTCCATGGATGGCATTATCTCGAAGTGTCAATTGCCAGGGTCTGGATTCGGCCACGGAATACCATGGATGGGATTATCTCGAAATCTCAATAGCCAGGGTTCCGGGGGTTGCCATGGGCGGTGCTATCTCGAAGCATCGATCGCCAGAAACCCTTGAGGATTGATGATGGGAGCAAGGAATCTGATACAGACCGTGTTGAAAAGCCAATCCTAGGCTAGAACTAAAAAGAAAAAGAGAGAGAAAACTCTCCGAACAGAAAAACTTTCTATCTCTCTCTTACAAAACGCACTGCGAACTGAGCCAGGGCTAAAATCATTTCAAGCACGGGTGCTTTAACCACGAAGTCCAATAAACCTTAGGTTAGTTCTTGCGGGCCTTAAAAACCTTTGCTAAAAGACTGAGGCTAAGGCTAGACAGATTTGGATCTTGATTGGTACTAGAGTACCTTTTAGGCCTATGATCAGCATTCTAACCTAATCTATGAAGGCACTTATCTAAAACTATTGAAAACTTCATGGTCTAGAACAAGGGTTGAAACCTTAAGTTTTTGCTAAGGGACTAGCAAAAGCTAGGCATGGGGGTATGATGAGAACCTCATCATGAGCCATAACTAGCTCATTTTGACCCAATACAAAGGATAAAAGCTCCTACATATCTCAAGGAAAGGCTTAACTCAGAGAATTCTGAGTTTGAGAAGAAAACCAGTCATAAGGGGTAAAAGTGCAATTTTACCAGTATAAACTGCATGCAGGGTAATTCAGGGACCAAACACAGGTCAAAACAGCTTAATAAGAATAAAAGTGGGATGAGATGATCTAGCAAGGGCTACAGCACTTCCAAGGAACCAAATGATAATCTGTAACCCTAAAACAACCCACTTCAATTCACAAGGTTCGAGGCAAAGTAAAAATAGAATAAACCCTCTAAAATTCATAGAAAAATAATCTCTAGGGTTTAGAACCTTCAATTTGGCCTTTAGAACCCATTTTGACCTACATTGAGAACCATGCCCAATTAATAACTTAATTTGGGTTTTTGCGCAAATTGACCGGTCAAACAAGGTTTAATATGAAAATAAAATTCACCATCAGATTCCTTAGGTCCTAATTAGTCATGTATAAAAACTTGAGCCTAAGAAGAAACCTCCTTGACCGACTTCACACTTTGGTCCTCATATATTTACTCTTTGGCCCTCAACTTTTGAACCCTCGCATTTTGGCCCCTAGCTCTTTTTCGTTCTTTGCAATCAGGTCCCTCCTGCAAAACCCTGCCAGCACCATGCTCCGGCGACCTTGCGCGGAGCATGGCGCCGCGCAGGGTGAGGTGAGGGACCTGGCAAGTAAACCGGGGGTGCCCTGCGTCGTCAGCCGTCGCAGGAGCACCCCCCTGGTCATTGTAGCCCACCATACCGGCCGTGCGAACGCACGGACGGTATGGGTTCGTGTTCCGACCACTCTCCGGCGAGGGAGACACGCCGTCTCCCTCCGCCTTCCTCCCTGTTTGATCCCTATAAATACCCCCCGTCGCTCCACCGTTCTTCGCAGCTTGGATCTGACGGAGAAAACCCCCAACTTTCCTCTCCTCTCCCTCCGGCAGACGCCCACCAGCTCCGGCGGTTCTTCCTCCTCCTCCTCTTCGCTCTGCCGCAATACCAGCAGCAGAGACTTCTTCCCCTGCTCTTCCCGCGTCGCGCAATACCGGCGCGCGCTGCCTCTGCCCCGTCGTCACCGCCGTCCTCCCCCCACTGGGCATCGTCTTCTCCGGCGACAGTCGATATGACTGTCGCCCTGTCTCGGCCCCTTTCGTCTTCATAGCTAGGTCAGAACTCCTCCCCACCTCCCCCTCTTTCTTTTCCTCACTGTCTTTTATTTGATTAAACCCTCGACCGCTCCTGTTCACCCTCACCCTCTCCGCCTCCGACCACCCTCCGGCGAGCCGCTCCCATCACCTCAGCGACCCACACGGCTCGCCGACCACCGCAGAATCTCTGCCTCCTCACCCTGATCCTCTTCCGCCCCTCCACCTCCCACCAAACGCCCTCTGCAGATCCACCGAACACACCCACTTCTTCGCTCACAGTTTGACCTAGGACGACCTGTTGGCTCCATCACGCCCCCTGCAGACCCCCTGACCACCTTCGCCGTGCCACGGCGAAGGTCCCCCGCCTGTCTGATTTGGCCGAGAGGCCGTTCTTCTGTGACCAGGTGACTCGCCCGCCGTCGCCATTACTGAGCAGGCAGAGCTCCTTCACCTGCAGGTGCAGGCACGCCTTCGCCCAGGTTCGACTCCCAGGTTGCGCAGGGAGTCTCCGCAAAACGTCCCAGGTTCGCAGATGGGACGAAGGCCGCGCGGGAAGCCACGAACGCCCACTGCTCCCTCCGCAACGGGCGCTCAATTGGGGTGGGACATTTAGTCCCACCTCGGAACTTCTCGGAGGCGCGCGGACGCATAAAGGCAAAAAGTGCCTTATGCTGTCTGCCTCCTGACCACGGGGTGAGGTCCCTCTCACCCGACCCGGCCTCGTCCGTGACCACGCTCCGCGGACCTGGCCCGACCCGATTAAACCGACCTGCACTCCTCGCCCACCACCGCACGCCGATGGGCCTGGACCCGGGCGTGACCCGAACCCGATTACCCGGTAGCTCTGGGAGAGCTTTCCCAAGAGTGGTTTCAGAGAGAAAGAGAGACGCGGGGGGGGGAGGGTAGAGTAGGTTTTGCCTCTTGACGAAAAACTCTGAAGTGTGCAGGCCAAAGAAGAAGAAGAAGACCCGCGGAAGACGAAGTGCAGGAGAAGAAGAAGGAGCTGCACTGTAGCAAATGCATAGTTAAGTCGTCTAAGCACCGGGTCAGACGACGGAAAGTCAGCAGCCAGAGCAGGAAAGAAGGCAGGCTGAAGAAGAAGGAAGAGCAACGGCCAAAGCAGAAGAAGAAGAGAGGTCAAGGCAGAAAACCAAAGAAGAAGAAGAACAAGGAGCTCTGAAGAAAGAAGAACATCACCAACGCAGGAACAGCAGGAAGAAGAAGAAGAAGAGCATCACCATTGCAGAAGAAGAATATCACCTCTGCTGAACGGAGAAAAGAAGGAGATCTAAAGAAAGAGAGAAAGAAGAGCATCCCCCTCTGCAGAACAAAGAGAAAACAACAAATTCTTTCCCTCTCTCTTTCTTTTTGTAAAAGAAACATGTATATCTCTAGAATACGACTTGCTCCCTGAGTTCGACCTCGGGAACTCTTTCATTTTCCGAGTAAAAAAAAATTTATATTTGAAATGTTGGTAATAACCGGCTTTACTACAACGTTATAACAAAACCCTCAAACCCGGTGAAAACCACGTTTCACACGGCGAAGGTGGTGAGCCATGCGGCAGGCCGTGGGATGGCCTAGGCGTGTGTGCCTAGGTCAACCTATGGCCGGGGGTGTGGGTGTGTTCGGGGGACTGTGGTGGAGGCGTAAAGGGATGGTGGATGGGAGGAGGTTGTTCCTTGTGGTGAGGCGGAGCTTATGAGACGGTTGGCGAGCCGTGTGGAGGGGTGGAATGGTGGGGGCGGCTCGCCGGAGGTCGGTCGGAGGCGAGGAAGATGGAGGTGGTCAGTGACGGTCAAGGGGCAATTAAATGAAATAAAAGGGGGAAAAGAGAGAGGGGAAGATGGAGAATGTATTAAGCCTAACTACAGGGATGAAGGGGGACGGAGAGGCGGATAGCTGTACCTGCTGTCGCCGAAGAAGAAGCTACCCAGTGGAGGAGGACGGCGGCGACGACGGGGCTGAGGCGGCGTGCGCGGGTATTGCGCGACGCGGAGGAGAATCAGGGAGATGACTCTGCCACTGATTTTGTGGCAGAGTGAAGAGGGAGGGGAGGGGGGCTCACCGGAGCTCGCTGGGTACTTGGCCGGAGAAGAAAGAGAAGAATTTGAGGTGGAAGTCCGGCCAAGTCGAGCTAAAAATGGGCGGCCGGGTTTGGGGGTTCTTTTATAGGCACTGGGCCGTGCTTTCAGAGCGTGGAGGGCATGCCATACCTCCGCCGGCTCGCCGGAGAAGGAAAGAGGGTGGATACCCAAATCCCTCGTGCGTTCGCACGAGAGATTGGGTTCACACCAGGGATCAAGATTGGCCTTAGATGGAAGGGAATTCCTCAGAGAATCTCCCTTCCATTTCTGGGAGGGGATCTCTGAGGAATCAGCGAGTATTCCCTCTCCAATCCTCGTCGGAGAAGGATTCTGCCCCAATAATGGCGGAAGGACCTGATTGCAAGGTTGGCGAGGAAGTTAGGCGGCTCTCTGCGATGATTTTCAAAAGATAGGAACCAAATTATGATTTGGGTGTACTAAATTGCAAAGTAGGTCAAGATGACCTCCCTTTAGGTCCAAATTTTGGTACAAACCTAATTTTGACCTAAGGAATCCAATGGTGAAGTTGGATTTTAGGTTTGACCACGTTTGACTGGACATTTTGTGTAAAAACCCAAATTAGGTTAATTGAAGAGCTAGGACCCTAATCTAGGTCAAGCTGGGTTCCAAAGGCCAAATTAAGTGTTCTAAACCCTAGAGGATATTTTTACATAAATTTTAGAGGGTTTACTTGATTTTTATCCTGATCGAAACCTTGTTGATTTAAGCGGGTCTGTTTTAGGGTTACCAAATGTCATTTAATTCCTAGATTGCACATGAACCCATTTCTGATTGACTCAACCCACTTTTTATCTCATTTAGACCATTTGACCTATGTTTTGCCTCTGAGAAATCCCGTTTATGTATTGTAATGGTAAAATTACAATTTTAACCTTTATTTCATGTTTTCTTATCAGAGCACTTATTCCTTCATTTAGGCCTTCTACTAGGTTATGTAGGAGCTTTTATCTTCTTTATTGGGTCAAAATGAGCTAGTTATGGCTGATGATGAGGCTCTCATCATACCCCCATGCCTAGCTTTTGCTAATCCCTTAGCAAAATTTCAAGGTTTTAACTTCTGTTCTAGACCCTGAGTGTCTGTCAACAATCATGATAAGTGCTTCTCCTTTTCTTTTGTGATTAGGTAGGAATGCCGACAATAGGCCTAGAGGTATTCAAGTACCAACCAAAATCCGGACCTGACCCGCTTTAGCCTCGTCCTCCGCAAAGGTTTCTAAGGCCCACAGAAACTAACCTAGGGTTTGTTGGATTCCGTGGTTAAAACACCCGTGCTTGAGACATTCTTAGCCTAAGTTCAATTTGCAGTGCGTTTTTGTAAGAGAGAGATAGAAGATTTATTTATTTGGAGAGCTTTTCTCTCTCTTTTCTTTTTATTTCTAGCTTCGGATTAGCTTCTCAACACGGTCTGTATCGGATTCCTCATCCCCATCATCAATCCTCAAGGGTTCCTGGCTATCGATGCTTCGAGATAGCACTGCCCATGGCAACCCCCAGAACCCTGGCTTTCGAGATTTCGAGATAATCCCGCCCATGGCGTTCCATGGCCGAATTCAGACCTTGGCTATCGACATTTCGTGATAATGCCGCCCATGGTATCTGAACTAGCAGACTGCTTACATGCCTCCAGTAGGATATTTAAATATCCTAAGAGACAGGCACCGAGGAGACGATATGTTGTTACGCATCTTCGAGGGGAATTTCCCGCCTCTCCGCGCTAGGAACTCGTCCAAATCAACTTATGTTGATTGGCCGCTCCTAATCTAGGTGACTTTTTCGGAACATTAAACGCTTTTGTGTGATTTGGATGTTTATGCACACTGAACCAAACTGTGTGTGAATTTGGGGTGCTTAGGTTACCGAATCCCGTAAATCGGAGGTTAGTTAACGAGGTCGAATACTTCCTAAGCCTTAGACCTAATACCTAAGCTTCGCATTTTCCTCAACCTCTTGAGGATTATCCAGATTTTAGCAGATACGTGAATTTTTAAGCTAACAAATCTAGCCCAAGAGGCCTAAGACCAGCGTTCCCACTAATCTCTTGTTATGTCTCCTTAGCACTTTTCTTTTATTTCTTTTCTTGATCTGGTCTAGAACTTCAGTTAATTCCTTAATCTTTTACTAATGACTACCTCTTTTTCTTTTTCATTCTGTGCTCCTTTTAGTCATTTTTGCTCTTTTTCTCCTTATGAATATGTGGCTTACAAAATTTCCTCCCTCCATTTTTTTGTTCTTTTTCATAATTTTTCAATTTTTTTGTGTTTTTGACATATGCAAAAAATTTTTGTGTGTGAGACTCCTTCTGACTTTTTCTTGGTTCTGTATGTATGCACTTTATCACCCCCCCCATGCCTAAGTTTTGCAATGTCCTCATTGTAAACAGAGGGTGTGAAATAGTGTTGAGGTCAGGGGCTTAGAACAGGATACATTGGGCAGGTGAATGGGTCGAAAATGAATGATGCGGATGATTTCAAGCTTTGGTACGTGTACCAGAGGTGGGATCAACTGTCTAAGGCTGAACTCGAGGTGCAATGGATGTGGAGTACAAACGGATAATCAGACAGGTCTCTATTTTTGGGATGACGGGTTGCCTCCCGTTAAGTGCTAAATTTAATGCCTTCAGCCGAGCGGAAAATGGGGTGGAGAGGGAGTGGTCAAATCAGCGGAGTTTTGGAAAACAAGCACCTTAATTAAGAGCCTGGTTGGTCCAACCAGGTGCTTGTTAAGATTAGTGGGCTGATGATGTAGCCCAAACCCAATAAGTCTGGTGGGTTGATAGATGTAGATCAACAAATGTGGAACCCACCATATGCAATGAAGTTCTGATGGATATGGAAGTGAAAACTCGGGTTCAGGCTGAGTTGAGTCAGCCTGGTCAAAGTAGGGTTCCAAAAAATAATCAATGTAAGGTGTGGAATCCCAACAGGGGTGATCACAGAATGACGGCTCCTGTTTTTCGATCTGATCAATGCCCGATACCCGGTATAGATATGGAGTTGAATCATCTGCAAACGGCTCAGTAAGAGGTGAATTGGAATAGAAATTGAGTCCGGTTGCGAGTCGGGGTAGGGAACGGGTCTTGATTGGTTCTGTATATGTGGAGTAGGTGGCTTCAAAGAAAATTGGCTTGTTATAATCAGGAAGCAGATTTTCTCCGATGTTATGGTCAGATTCAAAATCGTCGGAGAGTTTGCGAAAATTAAAATTTGAATGAGATTCAAGATCATGAGTTCTACCATCATAGAATAAATCAGATGTTATAGATTCAGCAGCCTGACTGGGGTCTAGCCTAAATGTGAATTCTGAGCTTAAAAGGGTATCCCTATTTGGTAGAGGCTCAGGTTCAAAGTTAGTAGGGCAGACCCAATCGAAACCCCGCTCGTCCAACTCGACGGTTTCTGTGTCGTAGATTGGCATGACTTCCGAAAAATCGATTAGTTCCTCTGAGGATGTTGGCGAGGGATATTCATCAAATCGAGGCCCAAAATCATATTCTTCATTGAAAGATTGATCTTCTTCATATGGGGCCTTGAAATCTTCAAAATAGGTTTCAGATCTAGGTTCTAGGCTTAGGATGTGGGTCGAATTACTAGAATCTAGGTCCGAATAACCTTCGAGGGTCACCTTACCAGAATAAGGGATGGAATTTATACCCTCGAGAGGTTCAGTTCTACTCTCATTATTGCAGGAGTCTTGGGATTCTAAAATGGGCTCAACATGGTATTTTCCTGCATTTGGAGCTTCCTAACCTTCTTCAATATCAGGCACATTGTATTCTATTTGGGTTGGGAATCCACAACTATTTTGTGCCTCAAACCCGAGATCAGATTGATCCTCGATATTGTCCCAAGATAGTTCCTCCTCTGTTTGTGGTATATACGGGTATTTCTGGTCAATAATTTGTTTTACTAATCTCAGTATCTCTTCCCATTTTTCAAGACTATCTTGGTGTTGCTTCCAAATTCGAGGATTTGTCATACATTGAAGGTATTCAATATTGTGCAGTTTTTCTATCTCAATGTATGCAGTAATGATCAAGTCACGGGTTGATCCTTCTGTGGCTTCTGCTAATAGTACTTGGGCACAAGTTATGATAAAGGTTGTGGTTGTTGGGACATCAACCTGAATGTTTCCTAATGGTGTTGAGGTTTCTTCACTTTCATAAAATTTCATGGCATCCTCAATCATTTTATTTCTCATGGATCTCTGATATTCAAGTTTCTTGAATGGTGGTCCTAAGTGGTTTGGCTGCATATTTGGATCAGGTGGTGGAATCCAGATGTAGAATCAAAGTTTGAATCAAGATGTAGAATCAAGTAATGAAGCGATCAGATTTGAATCACGAGTCCCACTGAAAATGTGTATGTGTGCTCTAAAGAGAAAAGATGAGGGACTGGAGGTGTTTTTGACCCAATCAAGACACCCAAAGATGTTTGGATGACTATGGAGGTTCAGGGCGGATGGACCCCTGGATCAAAAGATCATCCACCTAAGAATTACCTGGGCAGCCAGAGAGGGAGAGTCCCGCAAAGACCCCTACACGGTAGAGCGTCCCCACGGGTTACAGGGTTTCCCCCACTCGACCTCTCTTGTCACTGAGATTCCAGGTAGACCAGAATGGGGACCTTGACCTCTTAAGTCTACCACTTTTATTTCACAGGTGCTTTAGGGTTCTCACTTGAACTTTAGATGTTTTGATATTGTGACCTAATTTAGAGGTTGGTTGACCCAAGGGGTCAACTTCACCTGACCTGTCCTATAGATGGCAGAATGATTCTAGGTTTGGAGCCTAGAGGTCACCCTGATTTGACTCCCAGGTTATTAGGTCCAAAATTTTAAGATTCAAGTGATTTTAGAATTCCTTTTTCTTTAGGGTTTGTCTTGTTTAGATCTCTTCAATCAAGGTCTTGGGTGACACACTGATGCGGGAAGGTTTATTTCCTTTTATGCAGGCATGTGTGACTAACACTCCAAGATCCTGCTGTAGAAACCTTAATTTGGTTCTACTTTCAATCCTTTTTTCTTTTTCACAAAAATTCTCTTTGGACTTTAAAAGCAAGAAATGTGTTGTCCACAGAGATTAAGCGTTATTTTTATTAGGCACATGAATTTGTGGGATAGAATCTAAAAAATCGCCCCAACTTCAAGGACATTTGAAAAAATTTTCGCAAAATTAGGAAACGTTTGCCTTAAAGATGGTGATTACTATATAAAGAAGGAAATTGATTCCTAAATTGATTTTCTTCCTTTTGTCCTTTCAGGATTAGGGGATGGTTTAAGGAAGAAAAGAAATTACCTGCCCTGGAGTGGTTGACTTGCGGGAGGGATTTTCTCGTGGAATACCTGCAAGATCAAAACAAAGCAAAGTAGGGCAAGTTAGTGTTTAATATGATAAAAAGAATGTAGAGACTAGTGATAAATTGCGCGTTGCTCCCCGGCAACGGTGCCAAAATGTTTATCGCGCTTGATCGGGTTTTAAAGAATGTCATGTTGTAGTATAGCCGAAAAAAGCGTTCAAAACAAATAAAGAGTTTTTATTACTTGAAAATCGGAGTATCCGAGGTCGAACACAGGGAGCAATCGGAATTTACTACTAATCTCAAATGCAATTGAACACTCTACTTTACTCAAAACTTTAATTCAAATATGAATGTATGCGGTTGTTCGCGACGCTTTTGTGCGGTTTCTTAAAAGATAATATCGCGTTGTAGTATAGCCGATAAAGCGTTCAAACAAATAGAGAATTTTATTACTCGAAAACCGGAGCATCCGAGGTCGAACACAAGGAGCAAATGGAATTTACTACTAATCAAAATGTAATTGAACACTCTAATTTACTCAAAATGTTAATTCAAATATGAATGTATGCGATTAAAAGTATATAGGACAAAAAATATGAAATTGGACGTCTGATCTGGTGATCAGACGTCTTAAAAGTATTTTCCCCTTTTTCTTCTTCTGATCTTGCTTTCTTTCTTCTTTCTCTTCTTTTCTTGCGAAGGCTTCTTCTTCCTGCCTTTGTATCTTTTCTCTTGTTTCTTCTCCTGCCTTGCCTTTCTTCCTTCTTCTTCCTCTTCTGATCTTTGCTGTCTTCACTTGACCTCTCTTTCGTTCTCTGCCTTGCTTCGGTCTCTTCCCTGGTCTCCTTCGCTCAGTTTCTTCTTCTGCTTCTTCTCTTCTCCTTGCAGCTAAGTCTCTCCACGCTCAGTCTGCCTGCACAGGAGCAAAACCTACCCCTTTCCCTCTACCCGCACGTCTCTCTCTCTCAGCAATTCACTCAGGGACGCTCTCCCAAAGCCACACCGATAATCAGGTCGGATCGTACCCGAGACCAGGCGCACCTGCAGGTGGTGTGATGCGCGAGGAGTGATGAGGTTTAGGTTGGGTCGGATCCCGCCAGATCCGTGAGATCAAGCCGCGGACGAGGCGGGTGTGAGGGCAGGTGAGGGACCTCACCCCTGTGCTTACGGAGGCGTTAAGGTAATATCACAAATTCAATTTATGGCGCAGCGGCGCCTCGTCTCTCCACGATGTGGGACTAAAGCCTCTACCCTGATTTCGCGCGTGCCCGAAGACTTGCGTGTCATCCCCACAGCTGCTGGCTCTGCTTGCACTCCCTTGTTTGACCAGGGCACTTAGCGACACTCGCACGACTACGCAACACCTGCAGCCTGGGAACCCTGACGCCTGGAGCTGCTACGGAGCTTCTTCAACTGTCGTCAATGGCGGCAGGAGTGTCGACACTGTCAGACACAAAACGAGCCTCTCGGCCCAATCAGACCAACTAGAGACCTTCGTCGTGGCACGGCGAAGGCGATGGACGGTCCTGCAGGCCGTGGGATGGCCTAGGCATGCGTGCCTAGGTCAACCTGTGGCCGGAGGTGTGGGGTTGGTCGGGGGGTTATTGTGGAGGTCTGGAGTGGCAGTGGAGGGGTGGAATGAGTTCCTGGTGGTGAGGCGGAGCTCACGAGAGGGTTGGCGAGCCGTGTGGAGGGGCGGAATGGTGTGGACGGCCCGCCGGAGGGCGATCGGAGGAGAGGACGATGAAGGTGGTTAGGCACTGTCGGAGGGTAATTGGATAAAATAGCAGGGGGAGAAAAGAGAGGGGACTGTGGAGAAGGTATTTGGCCTAACTACAGGGATGAAGGGGGACGGAGAGGCGAACAGCAGTACCTGCTGTCGCCAGAGAAGATGCTACCCAGTGGGGGAGAACGGCGACGACGACGATGCTGAGGCGGCGTGCGCGGGTATTGCGCGACGCGGAGGAGAATCAGGAAGATAACTCTGCCACTGGTTTTGTGGCAGAGCGAAGAGGGAGGGGAGGGGGGCTCGCCGGAGCTTGCTGAGAATTTTGGCCGGGCAGGAGGAGATGAATTGGAGGTGGAAACTCGGCTAAATCAAGCTGAAGATGAGCCGCCGGAGGTGTGGGTTCTTATATAGGCACTGGGACAGTCGTTCAAGGCGTGGAAGGCACGCAATCGTCTGAGGTCGGTCGCCGGAGATGGAAAGAGTTTAGATACCCAAATCCCTCGTGCATTCGCACGAGAGATTGGGTTCACACCAGGGATCAAGATTGGCCTCAGATGGAAGGGAATTCCTCAGAGAATCTCCCTTCCATTTCTGGGAGGGGATCTCTGAGGAATCAGAGAGGATTCCCTCTCAAATCCTCACCGGAGCAGGATTCTGCCCCAATAATGGCGGCAGGACCTGATTGCAAAGGTGGCGAGGAAGTTAGGGGGCTTTCTGTTTTGCTTTTCAAAAGATAGGGACCAAATTATGATTTGGGTGTACTAAATTGCAAAGTAGGTCAAGATGACCTCCCCTTAGGTCCAAATTTTGGCACAAACCTAATTTTGACCTAAGAAATCCAATGGTGAAGTTGGAGTTTGGGTTTGACCTCGTTTGACTGGACATTTTGCGTAAAAATCCAAATTACGTTAATTGATGAACTAGGACCCTAATCTAGGTCAAACTGGGTTCCAAAGGCCAAATTAAGTGTTCTAAACCCTAGGGGATATTTTTCCATGATTTTTAGAGGGTTTAATTGATTTTTATCCTGACCGGAACCTTGTTGAATTAAGCGGGTCTGTTTTAGGGTTACCACATGTCATTTACTTCCTAGATTGCACATGAACCCATTTCTGATTGACTCAACCCACTTTTTATCTCATTTAGACCTTTTGACCTGTGTTTTGCCTCTGATAAATCCCGTTTATGTACTGCAATGGTAAAATTACAGTTTTAACCTTTAATTCATGTTTTCTTCTCAGAGCACTTATTCCTTCAGTTAAGCCTTCTTCTAGGTTATGTAGGAGCTTTTATCTTCTTTATTGGGTCAAAATGAGCTAGTTATGGCTCATGATGAGGCTCTCATCATACCCCCATGCCTAGCTTTTGCTAGTCCCTTAGCAAAATTTCAATGTTTTAACTTCTGTTCTAGACCCTGAGTGTCTGTCAACAATGATAAGTGCTTCTCCTCTTGTGATTAGGTAGGAATGCCAATAATAGGCCTAGAGGTACTCAAGTACCAACCAAAATCCGGACTTGTTCTACTTTAGCCTCAGTCCTCCGCAAAGGTTTTTACGGCCCACAAAAACTAACCTAGGGTTTGTTGGACTCCGCGGTTAAAGCACCCGTGCTTGAGACATTTTTAGCCTAAGTTCAGTTTGCAGTGCATTTTTTTAAGAGAGAGATAGAAGATTTATTTGTTTGGAGAGCTTTTCTCTCTCTTTTCTTTTTATTTCTAGCTTCGGATTAGCTTCTCAACATGGTCTGTATCGGATTCCTCGTCCCCATCATCAATCCTCAAGGGTTCCTGGCTTTCGAGATTTCAAGATAATCCCGCCCATGGCAACCCCCAGAACCCTGGCTTTCGAGATTTTGAGATAATCCCGCCCATGGCGTTCCGTGGCCGAATTCAACCCCTGGCGATCGACATTTCGTGATAATGCCACCCATGGTATCTGAACCAGCAGAGTGCTTACCTGCCCCCAGTAGGATATTTAAATATCCTAAGAGACAAGCACCGAGGAGACGATATGTTGTTACGCATCTTCGAGGGGAATTTCCCGCCTCTCCGCGCTGGGAACTCGTCCAAATCAATTTGTGTTGATTGGCCGCCCCTAATCTAGGTGACTTTTGTAGAACATTAAACGCTTTTGCGTGATTTGGATGTTTATGCGCACTGAACCAGACTGTGTGAATTTGGGGTGCTTAGGTTACCGAATCCCGCAAATTGGAGGTTAGTTAGCGAGGTCGAATACTTCCTAAGCCTTAGACCTAATACTTAAGCTTCGCATTTTCCTCAACCTCCTGAGGATTATCTAGATTTTAACGGATATGTGAATTTTTTAAGCTAAAGATTCTAGCCCAAGAGGCCTAAGACCAGCGTTCCCGCTAATCCCTTGTTATGTTTCCTTAGCACTTTTTCTTTTGTTTCTTTTCTTGATCTGGTCTAGAACTTCAGTTAATTCCTTAATCTTTTACTAATGACTATTTCTTTTTCTTTTTCATTTTGTGCTCCTTTTGTCATTTTTGCTCTTTTTCTCCTCCTTATGAATATGTGGCTCACAAAATTTCCTCCCTCCCCCCATTTTTTGTTCTTTTTCATAATTTTTCAATTTTTTTGTGTTTTTGACATATGCAAATTTTTTTGTGTGTGAGAATCCTTCTGATTTTTTCTTGGTTCTGTATGTATGCACTTTATCACCCCCCATGCCTAAGTTTTTCAATGTCCTCATTGTAAACAGAGGGTGTGAATTAGTGTTGAGGTCAGGGGCTTAGAACAGGATATATCGGGTGGGTGAATGGGTCGTAAATGACTGATGCGGATGATTTCAAGCTCTGATACGTGTACCAGAGGTGGGATCAACTGTCTAAGGCTGCTCTCAAGGTGCAATAGACGTGGAGTCCAGATGGATAATCAAACGGGTCTCTGTGTTTGGGATGACGGGTTGCCTCCCGTTAAGCGCTAAATTTAATGCCTTCAGCCGAGCGGAAAATGGGGTGGAGAGGGAGTGGTCAAATCAATGGAATTTTGGAAAACAAGCACCTTAATTAAGAGCCTGGTTGGTCCAACCAGGTGCTTGTTAAGATCAACGGGCTGATGATGTAGCCCGAACCCAATAAGTCTGGTGGGTTGATAGATGTAGATCAGTAGATGCGGAACCCACCATATGCAGTGAAGTTCTGATGGATATGGAAGTGAAAACTCGGGTTCAGGCTGAGTCGAATCAGCCTGGTCAAAGTTGGGTTCCGAAAAATTATCCATGTAAGGTGTGGAATCCCTATAGGGGTGATCAAAGGATGGAGGCTCCTGATTTGTGATCTGATCAGTACCCGATACCCGGTCTAGATATGGAGTTGAATCATCTGCAAACGGCTCAATGAGAGGTGAATCGGAATAGAAATTGAGTCCGGTTGCAGGTCGGGGTGGGGAACGGGTTTTGATTGGTTCTGTATATGTGGAGCAGGTGGCTTCAAAGAAGATTGGCTTGTTATAATCAAGAAGCAGATTTTCTCCGATGTTATGTTCAGATTCGAAATCGTCGAAGAGTTTGCGAAAATCAAAATTTGAATGAGATTCTAGATCATGAGTTCCACCATAGAATAAATCATATGTTGTATATTCAGCAGCCTGACTGGGATCTAGCCTAAATGTTAATTCTCAGCTTAAAAGGGTATCCTTATCTGGTAGAGGCTTAGATTCTAAGCTAGTCGGGCAGACCCAATTGAAACCCTGCTCGCCCAACTCCTCGATTTCTGTGTCGTAGATTGGCATGACTTCCGAAAAATCGATTCATTCCTCTGAGGAGGTTGGCGAGGGATATTCATCAAATCGAGGCCCAAAATCATATTCTTCATTAAAAGATTGATTTTCTTCATCTGGGGCCTTGAAATCTTCAAAATATGTTTCAGATCTAGGTTCTAGGCTTAGGATGTGGGTTGAATTACTAGAATTTAGGTCTGAATAACCTTCGAGGGTCACCTTATCAGAATAAGGGACGGAATTTACACCCTCGAGAGGTTCAGTTCTACTCTCATACTTGCAAGGGTCTTGGGATTCTAAAATGGGTTCATCATGGTCTTTTCCTGCATTTGGAGTTTCCCAACCTTCTTCAATATCAGGTGCATTATACTCCATCTGGGTTGGGAATCCACAACCATTTTGTGCATCAACCCCGAGATCAGATTTATCCTCAATGTTGTCCCAAGATAGTTCATCCTCTGTTGGTGGTATGTACGGGTATTTCTGATCAATCACTTGTTTTATTAATCTCATTATCTCTTCCCGTTTTTCAAGACTATCTTGGTGTTGCTTCCAAAGTCGAGGATTTGTCATACATTGAAGGTATTCACTATTGTGCAATTTTTCTATCTCAATGTATTCAGTAATGAGCAAGTCACCGGTTGATCCTTTGTTGGCTTCTGCTAATAGTACTTGGGCACAAGTTATGACAAAGGTTGTGGTTGTTGGGACATCAACCTGAATGTTTCCTACTGCTGTTGAGGTTTCTTCATTTTCATAGAATCTCATGGCATCCTCAATCATTTTATCTCTCATGGATCTCTGATATTCAGGTTTCTTGAATGGTAGTCCTAGGTGGTTTGGCTGCATATTTGGATCAGGTGGTGGAATCAAGATGTAGAATCAGAGTTTGAATCAAGATGTGTTATGAAGCAATCAGATCTGGATAACGAGTCCCACTTGAAGATGTGTGTGTGTGCTCTAAAAAGAAAAGATGAGGGACTGGAGATGTTTTTGACCCAATCAAGACACCCAAAGATGTTTGGATGACTATGGAGGTTCGGGGCGGATGGACCCCTGGATCCGAAGATCATCCACCTGAGAATTACCTGGGCAGCCAGAGAGGGAGAGTCCCGCAAAGACCCCTGCACGGTAGAGCGTCCCTACGGGTTACAGGGTTTCCCGCACTCGACCTCTCTTGTCACTGAGATTCCAGGTAGACCAGAATGGAGACCTTGACCTCTTAAGTCTATCACTTTTTATTTCAAAGGTGCTTTTAGGGTTCTTACTTGAACTTTAGATGTTTTTGGTATTATGACCTAATTTAGAGGTTGGTTGACCCAAGGGGTCAACTTCACCTGACCTGTCCTATAGATGGCAGAATGATTCTAAGTTTGGAGCCTAGAGGTCATCCTGATTTGACTCCCAGGTTATTAGGTCCAAAAATTTTAAGATTCAAGTGATTTTAGAGCTCAATTTTAAGGTTTGTCTTATTTAGCTCTCTTCAATCAAGGGCTTGGGTAGCACACTGATGCGGGAGGGTTTATTTCCTTTTATACAGGCATGTGTGACTAGCGCTTCAAGACCCTAATGTGGAAACCCTAATTTGGTTCTATTTCCAATCCTCTTTTTCTTTTTCACAAAAGTTCTCTCTGGACTTATAAACAAGAAGTGTGTGGTCCGTCGAGATTAAGCGTTATTTCAATTAGGCACAAGAATTTATGGGATGGAATCTAAAAAAAATCACTCCAACTTCAAGAATATTTGCAGAAATTTTCGCAAAATCAGGAAATGTTTTGCCTTAGAGATGGTGATTACTATATAAAGAAGGAAATTGATTCCTAAATTGATTTTCTTCCTTTTGTCTTTCAAAGATTAGGGGATGATTAAGGAAGACAAGAAATTATCTGCCTTGGAGTGGTTGAC
This sequence comes from Thalassia testudinum, assembly GCA_037157565.1. NCBI lineage: Eukaryota > Viridiplantae > Streptophyta > Magnoliopsida > Alismatales > Hydrocharitaceae > Thalassia > Thalassia testudinum. Next base: position 16,308,666 of record JAZHRO010000026.1, on the reverse strand, counting down.
TTGCAGGAGAGATTTTCTCATGAAGTACCTGCAAGATCACATCAAAGCAAGGTAGGGCAAGTTAGTGTTCAATATGATAAAAAGAATGTAGAGACTAGTGGTAAATTGCGCGTTGCTCCCCGGCAACGGCACCAAAATGTTCGCGACGCTTTTGTGCGGTTTGTCAAAGATAATATCACGTTGTAGTATAGCCGACAAAGCGTTCAAACAAATAGAGAATTTTATTACTCGAAAATCGGAGCATCCGAGGTCGAACACAGGGAGCAAATGGAATTTACTACTAATCAAAATGTAATTGAACACTCTAATTTACTCAAAATGTTAATTCAAATATGAATGTATGCGATTAAAAGTAATTAGGATAAAAAATATGAAATTGGACGTCTGATCTGGTGATCAGACGTCTTAAAAGTATTTTCCCCTTTTTCTTCTTCTGATCTTGCTTTCTTTCTTCTTTCTCTTCTTTTCTTGCGAAGGCTTCTTCTTCCTGCCTTTGTATCTTTTCTCTTGTTTCTTCTCCTGCCTTGCCTTTCTTCCTTCTTCTTCCTCTTCTGATCTTTGCTGTCTTCACTTGACCTCTCTTTCGTTCTCTGCCTTGCTTCGGTCTCTTCCCTGGTCTCCTTCGCTCATCTTCTTCTCCTTCTTCTCTTCTCCTTGCGGCTAAGTCTCTCCACGCTCAGTCTGCCTACACAGGAGCAAAACCTACCCCTTTCCCTCTACCCGCACGTCTCTCTCTCTCAGCAATTCACTCAGGGACGCTCTCCCAGAGCCACACCGTTAATCGGGTCGGATCGTACCCAGGACCAGGCGCACCTGCAGGTGGTGTGATGAGCGAGGAGTGCTGAGGTTTAGGTCGGGTCGGATCCCGCCAGATCTGCGAGATCAAGCCGCGGACGAGGCGGGTGTGAGGGCAGGTGAGGGACCTCACCCCTGTGCTTACGGAGGCGTTAAGGTAATATCACAAATTCAATTTATGGCGCAGCGGCGCGTCATCTCTCCACGATGTGGGACTAAAGCCTCTGCCCTGATTTCGCGCGCGCCCGCAGACTTGCGTGTCATCCCCACAGCTACTGGCTCTGCTTGCGCTCCCTTGCTGGACTAGGGCACTTCGCGACACTCGCACGACTACGCACCTGCAGCCTGGGAACCCTGGCACCTAGAGCTGCTACGGAGCTTCTTCAACTGTCGTCCATGGCGGCAGGAGCGTCGACACTGTCAGACACAAAACGAGCCTCTCGACCCAATCAGACCAGCTAGAGACCTTCGCCGTGGCACGGCGAAGGCGGTGGATGGTCCTGCAGGCCGTGGGATGGCCTAGGCATGCGTGCCTAGGTCAACCTGTGGCCGGAGGTGTGGGGTTGGTCGGGGGGTTATTGTGGAGGTCTGGAGTGGCAGTGGAGGGGTGGAATGAGTTCCTGGTGGTGAGGCGGAGCTCACGAGAGGGTTGGCGAGCCGTGTGGAGGGGCGGAGTGGTGTGGGCGGCTCGCCGGAGGGCGGTCGGAGGAGAGGACGATGAAGGTGGTTAGGCACTGTCGGAGGGTAATTGGATAAAATAGCAGGGGGAGAAAAGAGAGGGGACTGTGGAGAAGGTATTTGGCCTAACTACAGGGATGAAGGGGGACGGAGAGGCGAACAGCAGTACCTGCTGTTGCCGGAGAAGATGCTGCCCAGTGGGGGAGAACGGCGGCGACGACGGGGCTGAGGCGGCGTGTGCGGGTATTACGCGACGCGGAGGAGAATCAGGAAGATAACTCTGCCACTGGTTTTGTGGCAGAGCGAAGAGGGAGGGGAGGGGGGCTCGCCGGAGCTTGCTGGGAATTTTGGCCGGGTAGGAGGAGATGAATTGGAGGTGGAAACTCGGCCAAATCAAGCTGAAGATGAGTGGCCGGAGGTGTGGGTTCTTATATAGGCACTGGGCCAGTAGTTGAAGGCGTGGAAGGCACGCAATCGTCTGAGGTCGGTCGCCGGAGATGGAAAGAGTTTAGATACCCAAATCCCTCGTGTGTTCGCACGAGAGATTGGGTTCACACCAGGGATCAAGATTGGCCTTAGATGGAAAGGAATTCCTCAGAGAATCTCCCTTCCATTTCTGGGAGGGGATCTCTGAGGAATCAGAGAGGATTCCCTCTCAAATCCTCGCCGGAGCAGGATTCTGCCCCAATAATGGCGGCAGGACCTGATTGCAAAGGTGGCGAGGAAGTTAGGGGGCTTTCTGTTATGCTTTTCAAAAGATAGGGACCAAATTATGATTCGGGTGTACTAAATTGCAAAGTAGGTCAAGATGACCTCCCCTTAGGTCCAAATTTTGGTAAAAATCTAATTTTGACATAAGGAATCCAATGGTGAAGTTGGATTTTAGGTTTGACCTCGTTTGACTGGACATTTTGCGTAAAAATCCAAATTACGTTAATTGATGAACTAGGACCCTAATCTAGGTCAAACTGGGTTCCAAAGGCCAAATTAAGTGTTCTAAACCCTAGGGGATATTTTTCCATGATTTTTAGAGGGTTTAATTGATTTTTATCCTGACCGTAACCTTGTTGAATTAAGCGGGTCTGTTTTAGGGTTACCACATGTCATTTACTTCCTAGATTGCACATGAACCCATTTCTAATTGACTCAACCCACTTTTTATCTCATTTGGACCTTTTGACTTGTGTTTTGCCTCTGATAAATCCCGTTTATGTACTGCAATGGTAAAATTACAGTTTTAACCTTTAATTCATGTTTTCTTCTCAGAGCACTTATTCCTTCAGTTAAGCCTTCTTCTAGGTTATGTAGGAGCTTTTATCTTCTTTATTGGGTCAAAATGAGCTAGTTATGGCTCATGATGAGGCTCTCATCAACGGTTGAAAAGTAATTATGACAAAAGAGTAAAATTGGACGTCTGATCACAAGATCAGACGTCTTAAAAATGTTTTCCCTTTTTCTTTTGCTTTCTTTCTTCTGCAGTCTTCACTTTGCCTTTCTTCTTTCTCTGCAATCTCTCTTCCTTTCTTCTTCTTTCTCTCTTCTGCAAAGACTTCTTCTTCTTCCTTGCCTTTGCTTCTTCTCTCTTCTGTCTTCTTCTTCTTTCTCTTCTCTTTCTGCGAAGGCTTCTTTTCTCTTCTGTCTCCTTCTCAACAGTCTCTACTTCTTCCTTTAGATCTACAGGTCTTCTGCCTGCCTTGATCTTCTTCCTACCTTTTCTCCTTTTCTTGCAGTCCTTTCTCTCTGCAGTCTATCTTTCTTCCTTCTCTTCTCTTCTTCGCTCAGCTTCTTCTCTTTGCGGCTAAGTCTCTCTTCTTCAACCAGCCTGCCTGCCCAGAGAAGTGGAAGCAAAACCTACCCTGCCCCTCTACCCGCACGTCGCTCTCTTTCTGAAGTTCACTCAAGGACGCTCTCCAAGAGCCACGAGTAATCGGGTCGGATTTCGCACCCGGGACCAGGCGCACCGGCAAGTGGGTGACGTGCGAGGAGTGCTCAGGTTGGGTCGGGTCAGAGCCCACCAGATCCGCGAGGTGAAACCGCGGACGAGGCGAGCGTGGGATAAGGTGAGGGACCTCACCCTTGTGCGTTCGGAGGCAACGAGGCAATATCACAAAAATAATTTAAAGTATACCTACGCTTCGCGTTTCGCCGATGTGGGATTATTACTTCTGCTCCGCTCCCGCGCGCACCCGCAGAGCCTTCGTGCAATCGCCACAGCTGCTGACGTTGCTGCGCTCCTTACTGGACTTAGGTGCTTCGCACTACTATCCCGAATATGCTGCACCTGAAGATTGGAGAACCTGATGCCTAGAGCTACTGAAGCTTGGAGCTGCTCCAACCATAAATGGCAGCAGGGGCTGAAATCCTGTCAAACACAAAACAAGCCTCTCAGCTTAATCAGACCAGTTGGGCACCTTCGCCGTGGCACGGCGAAGGTGGTGAGCCATGCGGTAGGCCGTGGGATGGCCTAGGCGTGGGTGCCTAGGTCAACCTATGGCCGGGGGTGTGGGTGTGTTCGGGGGACTGTGGTGGAGGCGTAGAGGGATGGTGGATGGGCGGAGGTTGTTCCTTGTGGTGAGGCGGAGCTTATGAGACGGTTGGCGAGCCGTGTGGAGGGGCGGAATGGTGGGGGCGGCTCGCCGGAGGTCGGTCGGAGGCGAGGAAGATGGAGGTGGTCAGCGACGGTCGAGGGGCAATTAAATGAAATAAAAGGGGGAAAAGAGAGAGGGGAAGATGGAGAATGTATTAAGCCTAACTACAGGGATGAAGGGGGACGGAGAGGCGGATAGCTGTACCTGCTGTCGTCGGAGAAGAAGCTACCCAGTGGAGGAGGACGGCGGTGACGACGGGGCTGAGGCGGCTTGCGTGGGTATTGCGCGACGCGGAGGAGAATCAGGGAGATGACTCTGCCACTGGTTTTGTGGCAGAGCGAAGAGGGAGGGGAGGGGGGCTCGCCGGAGTTCGCTGGGTACTTGGCCGGAGAAGAAAGAGAAGAATTTGAGGTGGAAGTCCGGCCAAGTCGAGCTAAAAATGAGCGGCCGGGTTTGGGGATTCTTTTATAGGCACTAGGCCGTGCTTTCAGAGCGTGGAGGGCACGCCATTACCTCCACCAGCTCGCCGAAGAAGGATAGAGGGTGGATACCCAAATCCCTCGTGCGTTCGCACGAGAGATTGGGTTCACACCAGGGATCAAGATTGGCCTTAGATGGAAGGGAATTCCTCAGAGAATCTCCCTTCCATTTCTGGGAGGGGATCTCTGAGGAATCAGAGAGTATTCCCTCTCTAATCCTCACCGAAGAGGGATTCTGCCCCAATAATGGCGGAAGGACCTGATTGCAAGGTTGGCGAGGAAGTTAGGGGGCTCTCTGCGATGATTTTCAAAAGATAGGGACCAAATTATGATTTGGGTGTACTAAATTGCAAAGTAGGTCAAGATGACCTCACCTTAGGTCCAAATTTTGGTACAAACCTAATTTGGACCTAAGGAATCCAATGGTGAAGTTGGATTTTAGGTTTGACCACGTTTGACTGGATATTTTGTGTAAAAACCCAAATTAGGTTAATTGAAGAGCTAGGACCCTAATCTAGGTCAAGCTGGGTTCCAAAGGCCAAATTAAGTGTTCTAAACCCTAGAGGAAATTTTTACATGAATTTTAGAGGATTTGCTTGATTTTTATCCAGACCGAAACCTTATTGATTTAAGAGGGTCTATTTTAGGGTTACCAAATGTCATTTAATTCCTAGATTGCACATGAACCCATTTCTGATTGACTCAACCCACTTTTTATCTCATTTTGACCATTTGACCTATGTTTTGCCTCTGAGAAATCCCGTTTATGTACTGTAATGGTAAAATTACAGTTTTAACCTTTATTTCATGTTTTCTTCTCAGAGCACTTATTCTTTCATTTAGGCCTTCTACTAGGTTATGTAGGAGCTTTTATCTTCTTTATTAGGTCAAAATGAGTTAGTTATGGATCACGATGAGGCTCTCATCAGAACTCTGTGCATGCAATCCTGAAGAAGAATATTCCAAGCAACATTTAGATCGTTAGACTTTTTGCACATAGGTGGACTATTCTCTACTCTTTGCTCATAGAATTCATTTGTAGATGGCTTCTTATATATTGCTATAACAACGTGATTCACTTCATCCTTTGTCATTGACACCATGTCCTAGCACATGGACTTCATCAATTCAGGCATGGCTACCATTAGAAAAAATGAAATCAATTTACATAGAATGATATTGGTATATGTCAACACAAACTTTTAGTGTATAGGATATAAGGACCTTAATGATAATGGTTGGTCTATAGGAAACCTTTTGTTTTTTTTGGGTTGATAGAGTATTTGCAAAAATGGTTGGTCTATTTTTCGGGATTATCTTGATTGATTAGCATTGGCTTTATACATTCTCGTAATGTGGTTTTGGTCGTACAGTTTGGGTAAGCACTTCACAGCAGATGAGGTCTTGCAGATGCTGGATTGCTTCTTCAATTTAGAAATCCTAGTAATAATAGAAAATGGTTGTTTAAGTTATTATTCCAGTTATCATTCTGCATTGGTATCTTATCATTCTGCTAGTTGTTTATTTGTTTAGATATGCAACACAATGCCTACAGATGCTCTTGTCCCTATCTAAGATTAGAGATTCCATACTTTAATTGAAATAATAAACAATAATATGCAACTATTGACGTGTTCTCGATCGTGTTTTAACAATTAATTACGTCGTAGTATAGGTGATCAAGCGTTGTCAACAAATAAAAGTTTTATTACTCGAAAACCTAAGTATCTGAGGTCGAACACAGGGAGCAATTGGAATTTATCACTAATCTCAAGAATGTAATTGAACACTTAATTACTCAAAACGTAATTCAAATATAAATGCATGGGTTTGAAAAGTAATTGTGGCCAAAAAGAAGAAATTGGACGTCTGATCATGGGATCAGACGTCTTAAAAATGTGTTTCCCTTCTCTTATTTTTCTTCTTCTAATTTTCTTCCTTTCTTCTTCTTTGAGCTTCTTCTTTCTTTTCTGCAGTGCCTTGCTTCTTTCTTCTTATTTTCTTCTGCAGTTACTTTCTCTCTACGGGTCTTCTTCTTCTTCCTTGGCTCTGCTTCCTTCTTCCTTGGTTCTATTTGCCTTCAGTTCCACTTCTTCTTCAGTTCTTCTTCTCTTTTTCCTTCGCCTCTTCCTTTTCTTCTCTTTTTCCTCTGCGAAGGCGTCCTTCCTTCTGCTTCTTCTCCTTAGAGGCTAAGTGTTGGCTTCTTCCTTCTTCCTTCCTTCCCTGCACAAACCACAGCAAAGCAAAACCTAACCCTCTACCTACACCCACGTGTCTCTCTCTCTGTGTGTAAACCACTCCTCAGCACGCTCTCCCAGAGCCGGGTAAACGGGTCGGATCCCACCCCCGTGTCCAGGTGCACCGGCGTGAGGGTGGTGCACGAGGAGTGCTCAGGGCAATGTCGGGCTGGGTCGCTAGATCCGTGTGGTGAAACCACGGACGAGGCAGTAAGATAGGCGATGGACCTCACCCCAAGTGCGTTCGGAGGCAACTGGCTGATATGACAAAATCAATATAAGTCACTCCAGCGCTTTGTAACTTCACGATGTGGGACTAATGTTCCACCTCTACTTCGCGCGCGCCCACAAGAGTCCATGCCTACAATTCCCTCAACTGTAGGCTCTGTTGGCGTAGCTTGCTGGGTCAACTATCTTCGCAAGACCTGCCCAAGTTCGTAGCACCTGGAATCTTGCAGTCCTGAGGCCTAGAGCAAGCGTGGAGCTTCTTCAAGTTGCCGTCAATGGCGGCCAGAGCTTGAGATCTGTCTGACACAAAAATTGCCTCGCGGCCTAATCAGATCACCAGGGGACCTTCGCCATGTCACGGTGAAGGTGAAGAGCTAGGTGGCAAGCCGCGGGGTGGCTTAAGCGTGCGTGCCTAGGTCACCCTGTGGCCGAATGGATGGGTGTGTTCGAGGGACTGTTGGGTATGTGTAGAGGGTCTATGGATGGGCGGAGGTTACTCAGTGAGGTGAGGCGGAGGTTATGTGATGGTCGGGGAGGCGTCTGGGGTTGCGGAGTGACGAGAGCGTCTCGCCGGAGGGTGGCCGGAGATGAGGAAGGTGATGGTGAACAGCGGCGGTCGAGGGATGTTTGATGAAATAAAATGAGGGAGATGAAAGAGGGGATAGAGAAGAATATTTTTAACCTAACTAAAGGGATGAAGGGGACGAGGAGGCGGCCAGCAGTACCTGCTGTCGCCGAAGAAGAAGACGTCCAGTGGGGGAAGACGGCGGCGACGACGGGGCTATGGCAGCGCGTGCGGGTGTTGCTCGACACAGAGGAGGATGAGGAGGACGGCTCTGCCACTGGTTTTGTGGCAGAGCGAAGAGGAAGAGGAGGGGGACTCACTGGACCCCTTGGTCGGAGAAGGAGATGAATTTGAGGAGGAATCCCAGCCAAGTCGAGCTGAGGAGGTGCGGCCGGAGTTGGGGTTTAATTTATAGGTGCTGGCCGTGCTTCTGGTGCGTGGAGGGCACGCCTTCAGTCGCCGACATCTCGCCGGAGATGGAAGGTAGTTAGATACCCAAATCTCTCGTGTGTTCACACGAGAGATTGGGTGCAAATCAGTGGTTGTGATTGGGCTCGGATGGAAGGGAATTCCTCAGAGAATCTCCCTTCCAATTCTGGGAGGGGATCTCTGAGGGATCAGAGAGTATTCCCTCTATAATCCTCGCCGGAGCAGGATCTCTCCCCAATAATGGTGGAGGGACCTGATTGTAAGATTGGCGAGAAAGCTAGGGGGGCTATGTGATGGTTTTCAAAAGATAGGGACCAAAATGTGATTGGGTGTACTAAATTGCAAAGTAGGTCAAGATGGCCTCCCCTTAGGTCCAAATTTTGGTAAAAACCTAATTTGGACCTAAAGAATCCAATGGTGAAGTTGGATTTTAGGTTTGACTACTTTTGACTGGATATTTTGCGTAAAAACCCAAATTAGGTCAATTGATGAGTTAGGACCCTAATCTAGGTCAAACTAAGTTCCAAAGGCCAACTTGAATGTTCTAAATCCTAGGGGATATTTTTTCATGATTTTTAGAGGGTTTACTTTATTTTTATCTTGACAGGAACCTTGTTGAATTAAGCGGGTCAATTTTAGGGTTACATGATGTCATTTAATTCCTGGATTGCACATGAACCCATTTCTGATTGAATCAACCCACTTTTTATCTCATTTAGACCATTTGACCTATGTTTTGCCTCTGAGAAATCCCGTTTATGTACTGCAATGGTAAAATTACAGTTTTAACCTTTATTTCATATTTTCTTCTCAAAACGCTTATTCCTCCAATTAAGCCCTCTTCTAGGTTATGTAGGAGCTTTTATTCTCTTTATTAGGTCAAAATGAGCTAGTTATGGCTCATGATGAGGCTCTCATCATACCCCCATGCCTAGCTTTTGCTAGTCCCTTAGCAAAATTTCAAGGTTTTAACTTCCATTCTAGACCCTAAGTATCTGTCATCAATTATGATAAGTGCTTTTCTTTTTCCTTTGTGATTAGGTCAGAATGCCGACAATAGGCCTAGAGGTACTCAAGTACCAACCAAAATCCGAACCTGACCCGCTTTAGCCTCAGTCCTCCGTAAAGGTTTTTAAGGCCCACAGAAACTAACCTAGGGTTTGTTGGACTCCGCGGTTAAAGCACCCGTGCTTGAGACATTTTTAGCCTAAGTTCAGTTTGCAGTGCATTTTTTTAAGAGAGAGATAGAAGATTTATTTGTTTGGAGAGCTTTTCTCTCTCTTTTCTTTTTATTTCTAGCTTCGGATTAGCTTCTCAACATGGTCTGTATCGGATTCCTCATCCCCATCATCAATCCTCAAGGGTTCCTGGCTTTCGAGATTTCGAGATAATCCCGCCCATGGCAACCCCCAGAACCCTGGCTTTCGATATTTCGAGATAATCCTGCCCATGGCGTTCCGTGGCTAAATTCAGACCCTGGCAATCGACATTTCGTGATAATGCCGCCCATGGTATCTGAACTAGCAGAGTGCTTACATGCCCCCAGTAGGATATTTAAATATCCTAAGAGACAAGCACCGAGGAGATGATATGTTGTTACGCATCTTCGAGGGGAATTTCCCGCCTCTCCACGCCGGGAACTCGTCCAAATCAACTTGTGTTGATCAGCCGCTCCTAATCTAGGTGACTTTTTCAAAACATTAAACGCTTTTGCATGATTTGGATATTTATGCGCACTGAACTAGACTGTGTGTGAATTTGGGGTGCTTAGGTTACCGAATCCCGCAAACCGAAGGTCAGTTAACGAGGCCGAATACTTCCTAAGCCTTAGACCTAATACTTAAGCTTAGCATTTTCCTCAACCTCTTAAGGATTATCCAAATTTTAGCGGATACATGAATTTTTAAGCTAAAGAATCTAGCCCAAGAGGCCTAAAATCAGTGTTCCCACTAATCTCTTATTATGTCTCCTTAGCACTTTTCTTTTATTTCCTTTCTTGATCTGGTCTAGAACTTCAGTTAATTCCTTAATCTTTTACTAATGACTATTTCTTTTTCATTTTTTGCTCCTTTTTGTCATTTTTGCTCTTTTTTTCCTCCTTATGATTATGTGGCTCACAAAATTTCCTCCCCCATTTTTTTGTTCTTTTTCATAATTTTTCAATTTTTTGTGTTTTTGACATATGTGAATTTTTTTTGTGTGAGAATCCTTCTGATTTTTTTCTTGGTTCTGTATGTATGCACTTTATCACCCCCACATGCCTAAGTTTTGCAATGTCCTCATTGTAAACAGAGGGTGTGAAATAGTGTTGAGGTCAGGGACTTAGAACATGATACATCGGATGGGTGAACGAGTCGGAAATGATTGATGCGGACGATTTCAAGCTCTGGTACGTGTACCAGAGGTAGGATCAACTGTCTAAGGCTAAACTCAAGGTGCAATGGACGTGGAGTACAGACGGATAATCAAACGGGTCTCTGTTTTTGGGATGACAGGTTGCCTCCCATTAAGCGTTAAATTCAATGCCTTCAGCCAAGTGGAAAATGGGGTGGAGAGGGAGTGGTCAAATCAGCGAAATTTTGTAAAACAAGCACCTTGATTAAGAGCCTGGTTGGTCCAACCAGGTGCTTGTTAAGATCAGTGGGCTGATGATACAGCCCAAACCCAATAAGTCTGGTGGGTTGATAGATGTAGATCAATAGATGCGGAACCCACCATATGCAGTGAAGTTCTGATAGATATGGAAGTGAAAACTCAGGTTTAGGCTGAGTCGAATCAGCCTGGTCAGAGTAGGGTTCCAAAAAATAATCAATGTAAGGTGTGGAATCCCTACAGGGGTGATCAAAGAATGTTGGCTCCTGTTTTTCGGTCTGATCAATGCCCGATACCCGATATAGATATGAAGTTGAATCATCTGCAAATGGCTTAGTGAGAGGTGAATTGGAATAGAAATTGAGTCTGGTTGCAGGTCGGGGTAGAGAATAGGTTTTGCTTGATTCTGTATATGCGGAGCAGGTGGCTTCAAAGAGAATTGGCTTGTTATAATCAGGAAGCAGATTTTCTCCGATGTTATGGTCAAATTCGAAATCGTCGGAGAGTTTGCGAAAATCAAAATCTGAATGAGATTCAAGATCATGAGTTCCACCATAGAGTAAATCATATGCTGTAGATTCAGCAGCCTGACTGGGGTCTAGCTTAGATGTTAACTCTAAGCTTAGAAAGGTGTCCCTATCTGGTAGAGGCTCAGGTTCTAAGCTAGTAGGGCAGACCCAATTGAAACCCCACTCGTCCAACTCCTTGATTTCTATATCGTAGATTGGCATGACTTCCGAAAAATCGATTAGTTCCTCTAAGGATGTTGGCGAGGGATATTCATCAAATAGAAACCCAAAATCATATTCTTCATTGAAAGATTGATCTTCCTCATATGGGGCCTTGACATCTTCAAAATAGATTTCAGATATAGGTTCTAGGATTAAGATGTGGGTTGAATCACTAGAATCTAGGTCTGAATAACCTTCGAGGGTCACCTTATCAAAATAAGGGACGGGATTTACACCCTCGAGAGGTTTAGTTCTACTCTCATTATTGCAGGAGTTTTGGGATTCTAGAATGGGCTTAACATGGTATTTTCTTGTATTTGGAGCTTCCCAAACTTCTTCAATATCAAGCACATTGTATTCTATCTGGGTTGGGAATCCACAACCATTTTGTGCTTCAAACCCAAGATCAGATTGATCCTCGATATTGTCCCAAGATGGTTCATCCTCTGTTTATGGTATATACAGGTACTTTTGGTCGATAATTTGTTTTACTAATCCCATTATCTCTTCCCATTTTTCAAGACTATCTTGGTGTTGCTTCCAAAGTCGAGGATTTTTCATACATTGAAGGTATTCAAGATTGTGCAATTTTTCTATCTCAATGTATCCTGTGATGAGCTAGTCACGGGTTGATCCTTTTGTGGCTTCTGCTAATAGTACTTGGGCACAAGTTATGATAAAGGTTGTGGTTGTTGGTACATCAACCTGAATGTTTCCTACTGGTGTTAAGGTTTCTTCTTTTTCATAGAATTTCATGGCATCCTCAATCATTTTATCTCTCATGGATCTCCAATATTCAGGTTTCTTGAATGGTAGCCCTAGGTGGTTTGGCTACATATTTGGATCAAGTGGTGGAATCAAGATGTAGAATCAGAGTTTGAATCAAGATGTAGAATCAAGTTATGAAGCGATCAGATCTGAATAATGAGTCCCACTGAAAATGTGTGTGTGTGCTCTAAAGAGAAAAGATGAGGGACTGGAGATGTTTTTGACCCAATCAAGACACCCAAAGACGTTTGGATGACTATGGAGGTTCGGGGCGGATGGTACCCTGAATCAGAAGATCGTCCACCTGAGAATTACCTGGGCAGCCAGAGAGGGAGAGTCCCACAAAGACCCCTACACAGTAGAGCATCCCCATGGGTTACAGGGTTTCCCCCACCTGACCTCTCTTGTCACTGAGATTCCAGGTAGACCAGAATGGGGACCTTGACCTCTTAAGTCTACCACTTTTATTTCAAAGGTGCTTTAGGGTGCTCACTTGAACTTTAGATGTTTTGATGTTGTGACCTAATTTGGAGGTTGGTTGACCCAAGGGGTCAACTTCACCTGACCTGTCCTATAGATGGCAGGATGATTCTAGGCTTGGGACCTAGTGATCACCCTGATTTGACTCCCAAGTTATTAGGTCCAAGATTTTAAGATTCAAGTGATTTTAGAGCTCAATTTTTCTTAGGGTTTGTCTTGTTTAGATCTCTTGAATCGAGGGCTTGGGTAGCACACTGATGTGAGAGGGTTTATTTCCTTTTATGCAGGCATGTGTGAGCTAGCACTTCAAGACCCTACTGTAGAAACCCTAATTTGGTTCTATTTCCAATCCTCTTTTTCTTTTTCTTTTTTTTTTGAAAAGGTTCTCTTTGGACTTAAAAGCAAGAAGTGTGTTGTCCGCAGAGATTAAACATGATTTCTATTAGGCACATGAATTTGTGGGATAAAATCTAAAAAATCGCTCCAACTTCAAGAAGATTTGAAAAATTTTCGCAAAATTACGAAATGTTTGCCGTAAAGATGGTGATTACTATAGAAAGAAGCCAATTGATTCCTAAATTAATTTTCTTCCTTTTGTCTTTCAAAGCTTAGGAGATAGTTTAAGGAAGAAAAGAAATTACCTGCCCTGGAGTGGCTGACTTGCGGGAGGGATTTTCTCGTGAAATACCTTCAAGATCACAACAAAGCAAAGTAGGGCAAGTTAGTGTGCAATATGATAAAAAGAATGTAAAAAGACTAGTGATAAATTGCACGTTGCTCCCCAGCAACAGCACCAAAATGTTGACGTGTTCTCGATCATGTTTTAATAGTTAATTACGTCGTAGTATAGGTGATCAAGCGTTGTCAACAAATAAAAGTTTTATTACTCGAAAACCTAAGTATCCGAGGTCGAACACAGGGAGCAATTGGAATTTATTACTAATCTCAAGAATGTAATTGAACACTTAATTACTCAAAATGTAATTCAAATATAAATGCATGAGTTTGAAAAGTAATTGTGGCCAAAAAGAAGAAATTGGACGTCTAATCATGGGATCAGACGTCTTAAAAATGTCTTTCCCTTCTCTTATTTTTCTTCTTCTGATTTTCTTCCTTTCTTCTTCTTTGAGCTTCTCCTTTCTTTTCTGTAGTGCCTTGCTTCTTTCTTCTTATTTTCTTCTGTAGTTACTTTCTCTCTACGGGTCTTCTTCTTCTTCCTTGGCTCTGCTTCCTTCTTCCTTGGTTCTTTTTGCCTTCAGTTCCTCTTCTTCTTCTGTTCTTCTTCTCTTTTTCCTTCGCCTCTTCCTTTTCTTCTCTTTTTCCTCTGCGAAGGCTTCCTTCCTTCTGCTTCTTCTCCTTAGTGGCTAAGTGTTGGCTTCTTCCTTCTTCCTTCCTTCCCTGCACAAACCACAGCAAAGCAAAACCTAACCCTCTACCTGCACCCACGCGTCTCTCTCTCTCTGTGTAAACCACTCTTCAGCATGCTCTCCCAGAGCCGGGTAAACGGGTCAGATCGCGCCCACGTGTCCAGGTGCACGGGTGTGAGGGTGGTGCACGAGGAGTGCTCAGGGTAGTGTCGGGTCAGGTCACCAGATCCGTGTGGTGAAACCACGGACGAGGCAGTAAGATAGGCGATGGACCTCTCCCCAAGTGCGTTCGGAGGCAATCGGCTGATATGACAAAATCAATATAAGTCACTCCAGTGCTTTGTAACTTCACGATGTGGGACTAATGTTCCACCTCTACTTCGCGCGCGCCCACAAGAGTCCATGCCTACAATTCCCTCAACTGCAGGCTCTGTTGGCGTAGCTTGCTGGGTCAACTATCTTCGCAAGACCTGCCCAAGTTCGCAGCACCCAGAATCTTGCAGTCCTGAGGCCTAGAGCAAGCGTGGAGCTTCTTCAAGTTGCCGTCAATGGCGGCCAGAGCTTGAGATCTGTCTGACACAAAAATTGCCTCGCGGCCTAATCAGATCACCAGGGGACCTTCGCCGTGTCACGGCGAAGGTGAAGAGCTAGGTGGCAGGCCGCGGGGTGGCCTAGGCGTGCGTGCCTAGGTCGCCCTGTGGCCGGATGGATGGGTGTGTTCGAGGGACTGTTGGGTATGTGTAGAGGGTCTATGGATGGGCGGAGGTTACTCAGTGAGGTGAGGTGGAGGTTATGTGATGGTCGGCGAGGCGTGTGGGGTTGCGGAGTGACGAGAGCGTCTCGCCGGAGGGTGGCCGGAGATGAGGAAGGTGATGGTGAACAGCGGTGGTCGAGGGATGTTTGATGAAATAAAATGAGGGAGATGAAAGAGGGGATAGAGAAGAATATTTTTGAATTAACTGAACGGACGAAGGGGACGAGGAGGCGGCCAGTAGTACCTGCTGTCGCCGGAGAGGAAGATGTCCAGTGGGGGAAGACGGCGGTGACGACGGGGCTATGGCAGCGTGCGCGACGCGGAGGAGGATGAGGAGGACGGCTCTGCCACTAGTTTCGTGGCAGAGCGAAGAGGAAGGGGAGGGGGCCTCGCTGGACCCCTTGGTCGGAGAAGGAGATGAATTTGAGGAGGAATCCCAGCCAAGTCGAGCTGTGGAGGTGCGGCCGGAGTTGGGGTTTAATTTATAGGTGCTGGCCGTGCTTCTGGTGTGTGGAGGGCACGCCTTCAGTCGCCGACATCTCGCCGGAGATGGAAGGTAGTTAGATACCCAAATCTCTCGTGCGTTCGTACGAGAGATTGGGTGCAAATCAGTGGTTGTGATCGGGCTCAGATGGAAGGGAATTCCTCAGAGAATCTCCCTTCCAATTCTGGGAGGGGATCTCTGAGGGATCAGAGAGTATTCCCTCTCTAATCCTCGCTAGAGCAGGATCTCACCCGAATAATGGCGGAGGGACCTGATTGTAAGATTGGCGAGAAAGCTAGGGGGGGCTATGTGATGGTTTTCAAAAGATAGGGACCAAAATGTGATTGGGTGTACTAAATTGCAAAGTAGGTTAAGATGACCTCCCCTTAGGTCCAAATTCTGGTACAAACCTAATTTGGACCTAAGGAATCCAATGGTGAAGTTGGATTTTAGGTTTGACCACGTTTGACTAGATATTTTGCGTAAAAACCCAAATTAGGTCAATTAATGAGCTAGGACCCTAATCTAGGTCAAACTAAGTTCCAAAGGCCAAATTGAATGTTCTAAACCCTAGGGGATACTTTTCCATGATTTTTAGAGGGTTTACTTGATTTTTATCTTGACCAGAACCTTGTTGAATTAAGCAAGTTTCTTTTAGGGTTACAAGATGTCATTTAATTCCTGGATTGCACATGAACCCATTTCTGATTGAATCAACCCACTTTTTATCTCATTTAAACCATTTGACATATGTTTTGCCTCTGAGAAATCCCGTTTATGTACTGCAATGGTAAAATTACAGTTTTAACCTTTATTTCAAGTTTTCTTCTCATAACACTTATTCCTCCAATTAAGCCCTCTTCTAGGTTATGTAGGAGCTTTTACTCTCTTTATTAGGTCAAAATGAGCTAGTTATGGCTCATGATAAGGCTCTCATCAGCAACCACCCTATGATTGTATTTTTGTTGCATTAACATTTAAATTTTAGCCTTTTATTGGAAATTAAAGGTGTGATACATTTCTAGACATGGCCATTTTCCCAGACATTTATAGATAATTTAGATTATTTAAATTTAGTGTCAAATTAAATAAAATGGAAGGGAAGCTTTTGCTATTGTCTTTTGAAATTCGTAAAGGTTAAAGTCCACTAAAACTATATATATTTTTAGCCTATACAAAGTGCAATTAACCCAGTGCTAAAGATGCTACGCTGTGCATTGAATTGCAATCTAGAATGTGACTATGATAGCTATTCTAGTTTTCTTCAACTAATTATTAAAGGTTTTTCCTTGCTTGTTTGAGTATCATACTTAGCTTTCTATTGAGTATCATGCAGTAAGAAGTGCACCACCTTTCAACCATATTATAACATTGTATTTCTGATAGAGAAAATGGATTTGATTCTACATTACAATTTCTAGCTTTTCTGAAATTCACTGTAATTCTAGCTGCTGCATCAGCATTCAATATATTTTCCACTGTTAGGTGGATTAGCTAACCTTTATTGTGTGTAATTTTCCTATAGGACTATCATTTCATACAGCTGAGAAATCCTTGGCCGAAGCCTTTTCACACTATGGCCAAGTCACTGAAGGTAATTATCTACTTGGTTGTTTGCCCCACATAACCCTAATATGCATTTGTGAAATGATCTTGTGAGATATAGATCTCACCATGATGTGATGTATGTTCATGGAAACTATAGATTGCATATAAGGATAATAAGCATTTAGCCATAAACTTTATAGCTTGCGTATATATATGGAGATGAAATACAATCTACGTTACATGTATGCCATTTGTACTTATCTAGATTGAATGCCACCATCTGTTAGAACTTGACCAACCCTATTAAGAAAATTAACCTTGACGAAGGTATTGTAATTTTTCGTCAGGATATATGCTTAAACAAATTGGTTTGGCTTTTATGAGTGTACTATTTTCCACAGATTTCAAGCACCTTGTGCATGCCTTATATTAAAGGGGATTCACTTTTCAAAGGATGCTCACAAGAGTTGATTCATCAGATAGTGTGTTCTCAAGCGGTAACACTCTTTTGCTAGTTTTTATCATCCTTATTATCTCTTTCTCTTTATTTTATTATTTCTTGGTGATCGTGGTTGGGTGTGCTAGCAATTTGCTTTTTTTTGAACTCGATGATTGTGAATGGTTATGGTGTTAACAAAACCATTTCAAAATCTAATGTGTTTATGAAGTATTACAGGTCAAAAGAATCTATGGATGCAAGCAACAAGATAACATATGAAGGAAGAAGACTAGAAGACTAAAGTTTTTGTTGTATTAATTGTATTTTAGAATCTTTGTATGTTTCTTAACGAGTAAAATATAATCTAGGAGTTAAAATCAAAGTAGAGATAATTAGGGTTCAGAATATCGTTCATTCACTCATTTTAAAACTCAAAATCGATTCTTTCAAAATAAAGTCATTTTGTGTAGGTTGGATATCTCTAAAAATTGACTTACATTTACAATATTTGGTACTTGTAGCAAGTACCGGCACTGATTATAAGTACTGATACATGCTAGGCACAGGTTTGGGCCTAAGTCCCAAACTGTGAACAACAAGTACCAGTACTCATCGTGAGTACCAGTACCAAGTGGTCACAGTTTGTGCACTTGGTTTTTTCCTTGACCTTACAAGTACCGGTACTAATCACTATTACCGGTACATGTAGGTCATTAGACCCAAATCTGTGAGTCACAAGTACCGGTACTCATCATGAGTATCGATACCTAGTGACTTAGTTGGGCTGACTGTAGGTAGTCAGTTCCGGTACTAAAAGTTTAGTACTGGTACCAACTAACCGCTGTGACCAATTTGAATGGCTATTTTGTAATTAAACATATCTCTAATCTTCCCAAATTGCCCCTAACGGCTAGTAATCATAGGGAAGGTGCTTAGTGGGTTATATAAGCACTCTTTGAGTGTCTTTTGCACATAACTAAGAAGCCAAAATTCTATCTTTGCCTTCACCTTCAATTCTCAATTTACTTGCTGCAAAAGAGTTTGTTTCGTTGCAATCCTCTCAAGGCCACTCTCCACTTGCAACAAGTCATCAAAAGCAATCGTGTTCCTCTTTGATAAATTCGTTTGTTTTACGCCTTAGTATTCTCGTTAAATTAATTTACATACTCATATTAAGCAATAGACTTGTTGGAAACTTAGGGATTAGTTGTAAGCTTTTATTTGCATTCTTTATTTCTTTTTAGTATCTTGTAATTGGGTTGAGGTAACCTGTTAATTACCTCAAGTTTTAGTAAATTGATTCCCTCTGGATTGAGGGAATTAGGTTAAAAATCCTAAGTCGAGAGACTTAGGTAGTGGAGTACCTAAGTGAGGGGAACCACTATATATCTTGTACATTTTGTGGTTTTCTTTGTCTTGCAATTTTTTTACCACACTATTCATCCCCCCCTTCTAGTGTGCTTGTGATTTACAGATCCTACATATGGTAGTGGGGTGTACCCATCAAATTGTATATATATATATTGAGCAGGTCATTTTACTATAGGTACATGTTTTGGAAAAAATACAATAAACAAGAAAAATTTTGCTAGATTTTTGATAGAAATCCATCCCTTGATAATATACAATATTCCTGAATCTGTCATCACATAATTAAATACGATGTAGTAGATGGTAAAAGAGGAGAATAGGTTGTCTTGTGATAGATATGGAATGGACACAAACTTCCATCGAGAAAAATGAAAACACCATAACAAATTCGATGTATACTTGTGAAATATTAATCTCAAATTACAAGTGGTTTTGTCCACCTTATTATCAAGTCTACCTATGCTCATTCAACTACCTCATTGTTGCTTCTATTCTCCCATAGTGGGTAAGTGGGTGGGGCAAGGGGGGTTCACTATTTTGATTTCTTTACCTTAGTGTTATGTGATTAAGTGCTAGGGGGAGAATCTTAATGAAGATTACTGAATAGGGGTAGAGATCTTAAGTTGAACCACCTTAAAAAATTGCATGTTAGCATCTTTAATTTGTTTGGCCTTTTGATAATTAAGCATCTTTGAATCAAAGTAGCATCTGGTTGGATTGGCTCTTCCAGCTTTGATACCTTTTGTTGTAGTTTTCATGTGGGTCACTTGAGCATGCGCACCTTAATTTTTCTATCTAAATGTGGTAAGACTTGAAATTAGTGCATATAGGGAATAAATAAATTAAATTATATGCATTTCAAATGATTTTGCATAGATAAAAAATAGTAAATTAAGTTAAACATGATATGGCAAGATTCAAAATAAAATAAAGAACAAAGAACATGCAATAGCACAAATAAACAAAATAAAGAAAGGTTAGAAGCTACTCTAATTGAAGCACCCATGAAAGACTTCTCTTAGAGAAGGTATCGCCCCCACAATGCCTGTGCATCAAGGTATAACGAACTTCTCCCAGGATACAACAATCCACCTCTAATATTCAGTGAACTCTAAACTTTGATGCCTCGAAAATCACTTCAAGAGAATAAAGTTGAGGCAATTTGATGGATCAATTTGCTGAATCACCAAATTTCAAATTGATCAACCAATTTGATTAGTTGATCAATCAAACATGCACCTTTCGTGGATCACTCTTAAACAACTTGTGAGATAATGATATATTTGATTCAAGATTGATCTACCAATCTTACGTCAAACAAATGCACCAAGAGAAAGAGAGATAAGAATGAGATAGAGGGAGGGAGAGTGGAGAGTTTCTCTACTCTTGTTCTGTGTCAAATGAGAGCACCCTCGTGGCTTTTACATAGAGCCCATGACTCGACATTTATGGAAATTCATGTTTATAGTCCCATTGATCGATCAAATCAATTGAACGATCAAACTTGACTTATTAGTCAACCAAACCAATTAATCGACCAAATTTGACCCATTGATCGATCAAAAATAGTTGATCGACCAATTTAACATTTTGATCATCCAATCAATGACAAATTAATGAGATTAAAAAACCATAACAAAAGAGTCTACGTTCCAAGTTCTAAATTCCAAATTGATTCCCACCTAAGCACGAGCCCAAGTTGAAGCTAGGTTGGGGTGAGGTAGGGCCCACACGCGCGTGCATGGCCCCTGATAAAGTTGTATTTATCATCATTCTTATACACATTTCATTTCTAGTTCCTAGGTATTTTGCACCCGCACTACAGTATTAAGCATGCATTAGGCATTCTTGCATTTTTAGGATCAATGCATAAATTAAATACTATTGGTGATGTTTTGCTTGACTTTTTATATTCTTAACTTGTCAGGGTATGCAAGATTCATCACCATTTGAACTCTAGTAGGCTAGAATGAAAGGAAAAAACCCTAAAACTAGAAGAAGGCTCCAAGCTATAGAAGCTCTCTCAACTCCATACTCCAACTTTTTTGAGCTTCACCCCAGCCCATTCTTAGCTCAACATAGCTCCAGTTAGCTCATCTAACCTTCAGCCAGCTCAACTCAACTATGCTTAGCTACTAGCTAGTTAAACTAGTTATTGAGTCCACAATCAGCTCACCTTAGCTCCTCTCAACCTCATACCAGCTCAAGACTGCTCAACCAAGCTCTACTTAGCTTCTACAACATAGAAAATTTTCAAAAAATTTTGAGGCAGTTTACAAATTCTTCAAAATATTTTTTTCAAAACTATCTATTCTGGGTTGACAACGACGCAGAAAAAAATCTCAAAAAAATATCAAATGATTTTGAAAATTTTCAAAAAAATAATTTCCAAAATCATTGGTTGATTTTCTTTCCAGTGGTGGTGTTGTTTGTCTTATTTAGACCACCACTTAAAAAGATAAAGAAAAATCTATTCATTTTCTTAGGAGTTGCAGACTTAGGATTCAAATTTCTATGGTTCTTTTTCTCTTTCTAGTCACACCAATACTTAAGGGAATTGGATTTCACTAACCAAAAAATTGATTGCAATTTATTTGTGTGACAAGAAACTTGTTGAAAAACTTAAAAAGAGAAAATCTTAGAAACAAACATAAAAATATCAAACCCTAAAATACTCATAAAAATCCTTTGTTTGCAAAAGGCACTTATTTTGGCATTAGGCATCACTTCTGCCCAATTTGCACACTAAAAAAACATTAATCAGGGCAACTACCCCAACAACGCCCATCATAAAACCTGTGCATGCACTCATCCTAAGCTTAATTAAAATTGGTAGCAACTTGAACCCTGAGGATTTCATCCAATTTTAGGCTTGATACACGTGTATTAAATCACTTGCAATAGGTTGTAACTTCTTAAATTAACTCGGTATATATCTCAATTGAGGGGCGATGGACCCGACATACGTGTTGCAATAAAAATGGTGTTTTAGATGTCGTTGTAGTATATTTGTCACATTGTAAACAGATGTCGCGTCATTTTTATTTAATTACAATTTTTACTAGTTAGTTTCCATGTCATTCGCTGGGAGTTATTAATATACATCACTCTCTATGTTCTAAAAATGTTCTTTTATTCCAAAAATGTTAATTTCATTTACAACATGAATCAATGAATCAATTAATGAATGAATTGATTAATTATATACAAAAGAATTAGTTAGTAACTACTACAATGCCTTAAACAAATTTACAAATAAACAGGCATTAAAAACTAGTTAATACTACACTATGTTAGTTATGTACACTACTCTAAATAATGCCTAAATATAGGCACAAAAATAGATACTAATATGTACTATACTAAGTTATATTAACCAATTAAAATCTTTAGTACATATGTTCTATATACAGTAACATATATATCTGTCAATAAAGACCTTAGTACAATATGTACAACTCATAAGGTAAAAGAATACATTTGCTAACATATATATACATTTACAGTGACATATAACTGTCACTAAAGCCTTAGTGTTATTTATATACATATGAGGCTCAAACAAGCATCTACTCTACCTATTTATACACACACAGATATATATACACTATCTATCGTATATGCTATATATACATATCTTATCTACTTTACTTATATACATATACTATTATGTTATACTATATATATATATATGGACATATACATACATGCACACACTACAACATACTTTACTTTAATCGATGACAAAGCTGAAATCACCAAAAGAACTCAACGACGCCGTTATTACCGTCACTGTTTCGTTTTGCCATCGGTTAAAAGGCACATCCGATGTAAAAATAATGTTTGACAATTGGATGGATTGAATATTTCGACGTTGATTCAAAACCGACGGTAATTGTATTTGCCATTGGTTGTCTCATAAACGATGACATATGTAAGTCACTTTTTCCCACCTTTATGTGCCCTTTCTTTATTTTCGCCCTCGTTTTTCTTAAAATTGACAGCATAGAGGTGACTGCAAAAAGATTTGTGCCATCGCTTATTCAAATAAGCGATGGCATAGATGTGACGCTAAAAATATTTTTGCCGTCACTTATCCTAATAAGCGACGGCATAAAAGGGGAATTGTGATTCTCTCGAACCTTCTATGCTATCTGTTACTAGGATAATCGACGGAAAAAATACTTCTAGCATCACATCTATGCCGTCGCTTATTTGAATAAGCGACGACAAATGTATGTGTTTTTTTTTTAATTACAAAATGATGGAAACTACCTACTAAACCTACTTAAAGACTTGTTTTTATAGAAAAACAAGTAATGAAAACGAAGAGAAATTTATATTTCATAAATATAAAATCTAGTACATAAAAAGTTTGAAAATGAAATATTTATATAAAAAAGGTAATATGAAAAACATAACAAAAGAAAATGAATAAAAATCAAAATGCAGTTGCCCCGATGCTAGTAGCTCCACTTGCACCTCCTATGGAGTCATCATCGTCTCGTTGTAGATGCTAGGATCTATTGAAGATGGATGCTCTGACTAACCCTTCTTTTGAAGAAGGGTTATAAGCATCTGAAGCTTGTCATCCATGGCATTTATCCTATTCTTCATCTCTACCTCTCTCTTCTCCTTCTCCTCCTCTTATCTATGTAGTGTGTCAATCTTTTGATGCAGCTGATCGACGACTCCATATGAGACGGCACCTTTCCTCCCATACCAAGTGGATAACGTGTATGCCCTCCCCGCATTACGAATGAAACCACCGTGTTCCGGTGGCATCACTTTCCTAAATGCCTCCTCTGGATCCAAAGGCTGCTAGACGTTACCGAAGGTCTTGTCAGTGGGAGGATGTACTAATTGTATCATTTGCTCTTAAATGTATTAAAAAATATTATTATAATATATAGATGCAAAGTTATAAATTTTTTGAGTTTAGGAAACTTACGTGTTTCTCTTGATATGACTCATGAATCCACTTTCGAGCACCCTCAGCTGCAACTTTATTGTGGGTGACCTTGTAGATATCCATCCTAGTCATTTCCATCCCATCATGTGTAGCAGACTAAAAGTATAAAAACAATACAATTATTTTAAAATAGTTTAAAAATTAAGTAACATTTAACTGAAAAGTAATTTCAATACTTACATAACGACGCTTGACCATCTCGATGCTCCTTCAACCCAAACAATGGGTCTGCGGTGGAGCTTTAGCCCTGTTGGCCTTATTTTTTTTTGCTTGCTCCTGTAGACATATATAATAATATTTTTTATGAATTTACGATATATGAAATTAATAAAATAATTTTTAATCATTTACTAACCTTAGTCTTCGAATCCAACCAATGCTCGCTTGCCTTCTTCCAATCATCAAGCATGACATCAAAAGAATAATTCTCCATTGCCTCCTACGGTGAACTGCAGTTTAAAAAAATTAAATACCAAATATAAATTATTAGAAATAATATATGAAATTATGTATATAATAAAAATGTAAATGTTTAAAAAATATTACATTTCTCTTGATCTCCATCCTCCAATCTCCGTGGATTTTGGCTGCGTGTTTAAGAATATAATGGGAGGCATTGGGGTCGTCACCCCAATCGTAATTTGCCTACTTTAATTTTTTTTAAAAAATTGTCAATCTTAATTTATAATAATTTTAAGATAAAGTTATAAAGGAAATAACTTTAATAAAGGAAATTACCTCCAACTGACGGAGGAATTACCTCTTAAGCTCTGTGGGCACCTTCCTCAAGTCGAAGTAGTAAATGGGTACAATGGACTTAACAATTGTGCTCACTCGACTGATAATGCTTGGGTAATTCTCTGCCTCCCCCGTGGTTCTAAGCTTGATCGTTATTGTTAAGCCCTCGGGGACATGCTGGAAGTCTAGATTCTTTGTCTTCCCCCTTCCTCTTCTATGTTTACCTACATAAACATTAATCATATTTATTATATATTTCTGAAGTTATAATAAACTTTAAAATATATAAGTAATTTATGACTTAAAGGTATATGAGTTCTTACCCAAACTTGTGCCTGTCGCTAAGTGATCCACGTGAACTGGGGACGTACTCCCCACCATCTCATCCTCCGCCTCCTCCCCCTCCTCCTCTCCCACCTCCTCCCTGTCCTCCTCATTTGATGCTCCATAATTTGGACCATCCTCTACTTGCTCTAGTAAGGTCTGAGCAATCTCCTTCCCCTTTCCCTTCCCCCCGCATGTAGTAATCGTGCAATTTCCCTTAACATACAAAACATGACTGGGGGTGAGCCTACTGCTGGGGGGTGGTTGAACATGCTGTCGGGTGGGTGGCTGAGCCTAAGGAGATGAATCAGGCTGGGTAGATGGCTGTGTCTCAAAAAGATCCTTTCTTTTGAGATTTTTCTTAAACAAATTTATCTGTAACAAGTATAAAATGTAATAATTAATACAGTTGAAAATCATTAATATATAAATCATCAATGAAAAAAGTTTTCCAAGCATAAAAAAAATATTTTGAACATGTGTGTGTGATTGGTTTAAGTTTAGGTATTTATAATGTATAGAAAATGCCAATTGTAGTTTATGTTTCTTAAATTTGAATATGAATTCGATATAACAAAAATGAAACAAAGTAAAGAAACTGTTACTAACCTTAGATGTCAATATCTACTGCATTTGAATCTATATGACCTTCCGTCAATTCTTGGTATGCTTTAGACTGTGTGTTAAAATGATTGCGTGGTATTGTTCTTATTGGTATAATCCATCCCCTTAGTAATTATCAGAGACATAGAAAACTTGTGCCGCTTGACATGCCAATGTGAATGGTTCATCAGACTAAAGAATTTGACGATTAGCATTTAAACTCAAGAAATTATGTTTCTTGTCAATTTTGAAACCAGTGTTCTCTTTAAAAACATCAAACCAATGATATTTAAATAAGACAACTCTGCGATCATATCTGAAGCTAATCTCCATTATTTTTTTTATTTTCCCATAATATCCATCTAGACCAGTGGAAAGATCTGAATCCACAACTCCAGTCTGTTGTGTAACCTTTCTATTATCAATTTCTTTTATTCTGAATCTGAGCCCATTTATTATATACCCAGAGTGGTAATATGCATAATGTAATGGTGAATCGGCAATTACATCAAACTCTGGTACCCATCGTGGGTCCTTATCCTCTTTCAATTGATTAACTCGGTCTTTAAACCAATCTAAGTAGCCAAATTCAGTTGTCCTTGAAAGAGGCAATTGTTCAAATTCCTCATAAAATGGATCAATTTCAAGAATTTATTTTAAAATATATACATGTGCGCAACGTCTGTCATTTTCTGAAATAGCCTTGTACTCTATATGAAGGATCGACTTTCCTTTGATATCAAAAATTAACAAATATTCTTCATCACTATCATTGTATTCCCCCTCATAATTCCTTTGAAGTTTCTTAAAGCAGTTGTCTGTTTCATTCATGTACATAGAGGTAAAATTTATACACTCCTTTACGAGATAGCCTTCTACAATTGATCCTTTCAACTTTACCTTGTTCAAAACATAATCTTTAAGCTTTTTCAAAAATCGCTCCACAGGATACATCCATCTGTACAAGAACACAACACATACACACCACACCTACTCCAACACTTAGTCGCTCACACGGCTTCACTTGGCACAAAGTTCTCTTCTTAAGACTTATTCATTGTAGGGCCTCTCTCTCTCTCAACCACTTGATTTTACTGTTCATTAACCCAAAATTTGAGTTTTTGATGAGCAAGCCAATCCTTTTCGTGGGATACGCAGCACCCCATTGGGGTGGGACCAAACAACTACTAGGGACCAGCCCTAGTCAATTAAGTGCATTTTTTTAATCCAATTTTAGGCCCAATACAATAGGCCCGCTATAGTGCAGGCCCCAGCCCAGCACTATACAAACGTATGCTCAAATGCTCAATACTAGATTAGAGAGGAGAGGCATGTAATGGGTATTGGTGCGCCGAGCGCAGATGACTAAAGCGCTTGGTGCACTAAAACCTTTTATACGCCCTCATGCAACTATGCATTTCTGATGTGGGACTTCAGCCGCTCCCAATTGAGCGTGGTGCTACGCTGCTCTGCGTGCTGATTGCGAGGATTCGGCCCTCGATTTGAGGGCCCGATTAAAGTTGAAATTATAATTAAATTGTATCATTATAAGCCCTTACATAGGGAAATAAGTTATTTAAGTATATATCAAAATTAGTTAAAGTTAGGGGTTTGTACATGTTAATTTAAGGGTAAATTCCTTAATTAAAGTACAAATTAGTTAATTAATCATGAAATTGACATTATACTGGTTAATTTATATAATAAATTATTTATTACACATTTTTAATGTATTTTAAAGACTTTATTTTAATTTATATACATTTAAATACACGTTTTAAATATATATACATATAAGTAATTTATAAATACTGTAATATATTACAAATACAATATGGATAGGTTGAATATACTTGAAATAATGCTATACAAGAGTACATGATAAATTACTTCAAAATTGACTTAATTTACTTATTTATTTTATTTAAGTTAATAATTTACCTAATTAACTTAATAACTAATTACCTACTATAATTACATAATTAAATTAATTTACAAGTATGGTACAGGATATATTAATTACTTAAATACGTGTGCACAATATTAAAGATGGTTATGGGTATATAAATAGGTATTTATAATTATTCAGGATAATTTACATTTAAGTTAATATTAATTATTGTATAATTATACAATAAAGTTATATATATAATAAATCATTCTAAATATTTAATTTAATATATAGAATACAAGTAAAAGTTAATTTTGCACATTATTCACATATTTTACAGTATATACATTTGTCTTAGTTTTAAATTATATTTACAAGTATATATACACTATACAAGGTACTTTTGGGCAGTTTTGGATATTTTCTGATTTTTATAGTTTTTATATATATAAGAGAGGTAGGGGATGAGAGAGGAAGGGTGAGATGACAGAGAAGAAGTTTCATTTTGGTGTTTTTTAGTTAGGTTCTTTTATTAAATTACAAAGTATATTGAACCGTCGACTGGTATGTTCTACCAAGCTTGGGTTCATAATACTTTGAAACTTGGTTAACATCTAGAAAAATATCTAATCTTACTCAATACAAGTTTATTTTATTTTTTTGTGATTTTTTTATGCATTTTATTTACTTACAAGTTAACCCCAGATGTGTCCTTAATGAATGTTTTAAAATGAACCGAAGGCCTCTAAAAGCATTCTAAGGGGTTGAAAGGTTGGTTAGGCATTCAAACATCTTCAACACATAACAAGAAAGATGTAGAAATATTTAAGCCTCATTTTCAATTCAATTTCCTTCAAAATGACAAATATGAAGTTAAATACATGAATATGCTGACAAAAGACTTTCAAATTGAATTTTCAAGTAATATCAGATGAGATTGAAGCTCAAACTTGTACATGAATGCTTATAAATGAAATTCTATCGAAACATTACAATGTCAGCCTATTTTACACATTAAACCCAGTTTGAATTTCTTCAAAACTCCACCCAATTTAGAGATATACTACTGCTAAATTTACAACAGATCAGCAACTACTGCAAGGTCAGTTCAGACCTTCAACCTGTTCAATCAGACCTTCTCAAGTCTTAGTTGAATCAAAACAAAGAATCTTCTCTTTTGAAAAATTTCATCTTCAAAAACCACCTGAAATCAGGTTTAATTCCCAAAGATGAATCCCAGATCAGACCAATCAAAGCAGCAATTGCTGCTGTTGAATTTGTCTAGATCAAAGCATCCAATCTAAAGAAATTCACTCTAAAGTTATGGAAACACTCTCAAAAAGTATGAAGTCTATTGAAATCCATTCACTTGTCCAAAGTGTAAATCCCTACTTGGAGGGGGTGAGATATGTGTGACGTATAAAATGCGGAACTAAAAAAGATAGTAATCTCACAAAATTAGTAATCGCACAACGTACACAATTATTTTTAGGTGAAAACCCAAATCAGGTGAAAACCACTACCTAACCCTCTCGAGTTAGGATTTCCTGATCTATCTAATCGATCAAATCCACTATACGAACTACTTAAACGAGAGTAGTTCAACCTCAATTACAACCACGCTACAAATACGAGGGCAGCGTTCCTCAACCCCTCCTCTTCACAAGGAGGATTTTGTCCCTCGATGGAGACGGAAATTCGTAGCGCGAATACCAAACCAAATAACAAAGTAAAAGATACAAGAATAGTCCTATAAAGCCAATAAAATAATTCTTAAACTAAGCTTCTATAGGTAAAGAAACTTCCCTTTACTTGGAAGTGAGTCGAATCAGTAACGCAGGTGCGTGAACCACGCAACCGCGCTTTGTCGCTCTCTTAATCGCGGAGGGAGAGCGGGTGCGCAAATTGGATGAGGCTCTCGGATGTGGAACTAGCCTTTTAGAGCAAGTGCTTCTTCTACTTCAATTTGACACAAAATGAGTGGAAATTTTTTTGCAGGGTGTATTTGTACAAGGCAAGGGTTCTCTATTTATAGAGGGCCTAGGATGGCTTTGGAAGGCCTTGGAAGGCTTCCATAGCTGTTGGGTGCAAATCCAAGGTAAATCAAGTCAGAATCAGGATCAATCATGACTCTGACAGGGTTATTAGACATCTGGTCCGGGCATCAGACGTCTGGAAAACCTATTAAGATGTCTAGGAACTAAGTTAGACGTTTAATTCTAAGCGAGTTTCCTTCCTGACTTGATCAGACCTAAACAGGGTTCTAGTGTATGGCCATCAGACGACATACAGGATGTCTGGCACTGGGTCTGGACGTCTGGAAACCTATTTGTTCTACGGAAACAGATTCCCAAGGAAGGTAATGGCTAGAAAATCTCTCAAAGGAGATTTTGGGTCAGTCAAGGCAAAACGATCACATATCAGACGTCTACGGTCCTTGATGTAAACACATTTACAATACTTAAGATGTCTATTTATGCATGTTCTTAAGCATAGGATTGCATTGCATGCTATAAATATTGCATAACATGCATCATCTTGCATTTAGAGTAGTTTGAATAAAATAGAGGTTAATTGTCTCCTTTTATGTTCATGGACAGGGCAAACTTTTTATCGGGGCGTCGGATCGAAGATCCAACCGTACAGATGTGATCAGGGCGACGATTGGAGTTCAACAACTCCAAGATCGCCCTAATCAGGCATCGTAGCATTAGATAGAGATCGGGGAACCTTAGAAGATCAAGGGCCAAGATGGTGTGAATCCACACTTCAAACGACAAATCCAACCGCACGAATGGATTCGGATCTACGATTGCAGCCTAACAACGCAAAAATCGACTCAATCCGACAACCGTGGCACCATCTACATCATCCAGAAGATGGACGGCCAAGATGGCACCACGTGGCGACATCTCAACCGTCCAACCGACCCTCAAGATCGTCGCTGCCTCTCCAAAGAAGATCCAGCACGCGATCTTCATCCGCGTGACTATTTGGACGGCGTAGCGCAGCGAGTCAGCTCCTTATCGCGAGGCACTGGTGCGGGATCGATTCCTCGCAAGCGGGCGAGCGGGCGCAGGAGAGCATCGGTTCGCGATCGAACAGTTGTGCACACCTGATAGCACCCATGTGCTATTGCACGCGCGGCGAGGACGCGGCATCGTATGCGGGTGGGCACACGTTGAGGAGGCAGGTGTAGTGCGACCTAAGCCGTCCGATCTCACGATCGGACGGCTGAGAATGGCTAGACGTGCGCATGCGTTGAGCAAGCGGGCAAGCGAGCGAGCGCGCATGCGTCGCCCACTATGCCCACGTTCAGACCTTTAGCGACGGTTTTATCCATCACTAAAGGTCCTGAATTAATGTTTTAAGAGTTGTAATGACCAAATTGCCCCCACTCCTTACAACTATAAAAGGAGACCCCCTCCACACGAAATTCTCATCCCGTCCTCTTCTCTCCCTCTCCAAAGCTCAAGAGAAGCTTGTCCTACACCCGGGATGCTTCTCGCGAGATAAAGTCAATTTTTCATCCCCCTTTCGAAAGTGGATCCCGTGACGACGACAACGTGCTGTCTCGTTCCCGTTCTTCCTGCTTCGCCATCCTTTGTCCTGCTTCATCCTCCTTCGTCCAGGCGTCATCCCGTCCGACTCGTCCTCCAAGAAACCGTTGAGGAGGATATTTCTCTCCCCATTCTTTTTACTACTTTCTAGAATAGATTTACTACTTTCTAGAGTAGATTTACTGCTTTCTAATGTAATCATTTTCCCGCTTTCTAGTGTAATGAACAACCGTTCTGATGATGAAATTCTATGTTTATTCTACATCTCATTTTGATTTTTGTTTGTAATATTCTCTCTCTCTTATTCTCTCTCTCTTTTCTATTTATTGTAAATAGTTAGATAATTCTAATCAATTGAATTATTTCGTGACAAATAAAAACAAACGTGTAGTTTTTAAATCAAACGTCCGCCTACCTGTGTTTGACCCGGAATTTCCATTTCGATATAAATTTTATTTGTTGAACACGAATTCTTCGCTTTCAAACTACAACGACAAGGTTTTCAAAACCAAGCACGTTAGCGTAGCAACCCGTAACGTTCAACATTTTGGTGCCGTTGCCGGGGAGGTGACGATCTTTGATTTTTCTTCACGTTTTCTAACTTACAAATCATTTACCTCACTTCTCTCCTTTCTTATTGTGATTGCAGGTACTCTTTCAAGACAAGCAAAAGTGGTAGATTGGAGAAAAGTGCTGTGGATGGTTTTGTAAGTTATCCCCCACCTCCCACCCATTAGATTTCATTTCACCACATAATAACACAAACATCAACCAACCTAGGTATTCTTATAAACTCTAAGGTTAGATTGTTTGTTGTTTGACACCCACACCTGCCCCAACCCCCACATTAAAAAAAGAAAAATAAAAAAAAAATCTCACAGAGGTACACAACCTCATCTGATTTTCAAACTCAACCGATAAACCGATCTTTAGAGCCGGTGCACACATCCAAACACATAATTGAGTAGAAATCAGATTAGGTAATCACTTCTGTGCCTAATTAAGTGATGCAACAGGCCAATTATTTGAGTTGATTGGACCATACCACTTCAATTAAAATCAACTCATTAAGTAGCTGCCACTTAGGTTCAACTATTAGGGATTTACCAGGCACTCCACATTCTTTTTAAGTTTCAAAGGAAAACATCTTCACCTGTGCTTTCAAAACCTGGTGTGCCAACAAAACTTGTTTGAAAATACCTAAACTTGAATCCTAAAAGCTACTAAGCAAGATTTGAACACTAAAATTCACCACATCAAAAATAATCTTGCTTGAAAACCACTGTTGTGCACGCACACACAAATCAATCAATCATTAAGGGCACAACCCATATAAAGGGCTCATCACATTCCAAAGCACATTCAAATCTAGCCCTAAATAAAACAGAGGAGACGTTGGCCTTAAGGATTCGACTCGCTCTTCAGAGCCCAGAATGAGATTATTTTCGACTAGTCTGTTTCTACTGTTCAATTTGATGTCTAGCTAAGGGAGCAGAATCAAACGATCGCGGCTGGGGGGTACACCATGAACTGGAGGCGCAAGCCGAAGGAAGAACCTTCTCCCCAGTCCCTCCTTCTAACTGGTTGGATTGAACAGACAGAAGTAGATCAAATCGTTCCTTTATCTCAAGACGGGTTTTGAGAGTCTGTAGGTCTGTAGGCTAACCCACTTAAGGACAGGTTTGATTGTTTGTATTGCAGGGCGCCTTTCTTCCTCCCGTCTCTCATAAATCCTTCCACATATTACAGGCATTCCTGCTCTTTCCCTCCTATTTTGAATTATCCTCAACATGACGATTATCCCGACTTGTACTGTAATCAACCATCAGTTAGTTGGGATAACTCGATTGGGGATACAGTTCTGGACCTCCGTGTTTAGGGTCTAACCCTGAACACTTTGATTGTGATTTCTATCCTTCTCAGAGCCACATTGATTATAGATCATCATCCTTTTATGAACAACCTAATACAATCTACAATCAAGAAGGATACACTAATCCTTACCCATACTCTGATTACACTGCCTTTAGGTCATCACCACCTTTTGAACAATCCGAAATAACCTATTATAAGGAAGGGTATAACGAATCTCAATTCGTTAATTCCCCTGCTTTGACCCCAAACCTGCCCAACTCTGAACTAACACATTTGGTTCAGGGTAACCAGGTTCAAGATAAGGTTCTGGCTAACTTGAGGAATATCATACAATCTTAGAAGTTCAGCCAATACCTTGCATTGAGAGATTGGAGCCCCTGATTGAAATGATTGATGATTGGAACAAGTCTTTGTTGGATTGGCTCCAGGAGGTTAAGGATAAGAACTCGAGTGAATTTCTACTTGGGAAATTAGCAAAATTGAGGATTAGATTTGTAGTCGCTTTGATTCAATCATGGGATGATTCCCAGGATAAACCCTCTTCAGGAAAGTCAATGTCAAAACCCGTTCAGGCACCCGTTGGGGGGACACGTGTTACGAGGCTGACCAGATTGAATTAGAGCAACCAATTAAGGAAGATCTGATTTCTTCACTTGAGATCCCTGAGCCAGGGTACGAGGAAACGTATGTCTCCATGGACCAGAAAGTGATAAATGATTTTGCGACATACATTAATACGGATCTTGATTTCCTTGATTCTGATGGTGAAGATTCAAGTTGCGAAGTCTCACGTGAGTTTACAGAACACGATTTTTGTGAGACGATTGGGCCTGAGGAATCTGAAAGATCATTTGATAGCCCAAGAACTAAGGAAACTGATCCTATTAGGGCACACATTACGGATCTAGAATCGCATTTTCTGGAGGATTCAATTCAATGCCCTGATTGTCAGTTACACCCCATTGAGCTTATCGATGATTATATTTCTGAGATAATTAGACCCAAGTCAATTTTGATTCAGCCACATCATTTAGACTTGGAGATTTCAGATGGGGTGACTAATATACAAGAGGTCCTGGAATTTGACATGCTGAATGAGGATGATAGGAACCGGGAAATTTTGATTTGGGAAGTAAGTTCTGGAGGAAGTACAAGACTGAGTCAAAGGGTGCCTATAAAGCTGAAACCTTCAAACCAGGACCCTTATGACATTTGTTTTGAGGATGTCAAACCCAAGCACACATTCAATGATTATCCTTTTGAGCTTGAATTCTCTGTAACCCGACCTTTTGGTCTTGGGTTGCATCCTCATAAATCGCAGGCCCGACCCCGCTTGCATATTGATTTTAGGTTTTGGGTAATTTTTATCCAGAACCTAAGATATTCTCGATTATAGGGTATGGGTCTACATCACAATCTGGTCCACATTTGTGGACATTTACTGACAAGTCAGAAGTTTCTTATGTTTATTCTGATTCTAACTTGCACCTGTGAATTCTTTATTTCTCTTCTTTGTATAGTGTGCCTAGCTAAAGGCACTAAATTCAGCATATATACAGTTCTTCTTAGTTTCTATCTTGGAGCAGACCTGACATTCACGCAATTCAGGTGCCTTTTACGCTATTCCACTCTGTTTTATGTCTTTTTAATACAATGAGGATATTGCATTAGATAGGCATGGGCGGTGGATATTCATCTCTGAATTTATTCGTCAGCTCTGTAGATTTGTTTTATTTTCTTTAAAAAAAAGAAAATAAAAAATAAATTTTTTTTTGTGGAATTAGGAAAGAGAACTTGGATTTAATAAAATTTTCAATCTTAGAAAATACTACATTATGATTTGAACACAAAGACCCTTCAAGTCTTTGGACTTAATCAGCCCGTGTATCCACTAAATTCTATTTTAATTCTATTTTAATTTGAGTAAATAAGTTTCGGTGATAAGTACACGACTTATCAACCCACCCTCTGATTTGAGGGAATTTTGAGACTTAAGCATCTACACACTATCTTGTCACTGACTCATTGTTCGGCGATTCTAATGGAAATTAGGTAGCTAATGAACCTTCTAGGGTGATATGCTGGCAAGTTATCATGGGTAACAGCCCATAGGTAGGTTGTCCAGAGCCTAGTCACTGGACCTTTCTCTTTTTTGCTGCCTTTAGGTAAATCTTAGACCAGGGAAGCCACATACTTAAAAAAAATAATTAAAAAAAAATCAAAAAGAAAAGGAGAAAAGAAAAAAAAAGAAATAAATCTCACTTCGCCACCAAGTATGGCTGACAAGTTGTCAATGGTAACAACTCACCGACCGGTTGTCCAGAACCTAGCTCAATAAATGCACTAAAAATTCCCAAAACACTTAGGAAGAAGCGGAGAAGTAGAATAAATCGGGGAGATATACACTGGATTCACCCTTGTGTTGACCCCGTAAAAAAAAAATAAAAGTAGGGAGAAAGCTACCGGTTGTAAAGATACACCTTTAGGCAGAATTCTTTTTTAGGTCACCTAGAGGCGTAGAAATTCGAAGTCCATTTTAATTGCCGGTCAACGAGTCTATCACATTCACAATAAGATGCTTAGAACTTAAGGTTCTCATCAAATCTTGGATGAGTTGAATGACCGTAGAAAGCCACTCTTAAACTCTAAAACTGAAAATTCAAAAAAAAAAAAAAGAAAAGAGCAGAAAGAGAAAAAGAAATTTTTCTTTGAATAAGGTGAGGGATTGAGGCGGTCTGCATTTTGGCAGATACTCGGGCACTCTTGTATCTTTGAAAGTTCAGATTCTAAGTAGACATTTTCTTAATAATTGAAAACAACTCATGCCCAAATAATCCAACCTAATTCTTTTATAAATAGCATATAGTTTTTGCTATGGACTTGCAAAAGATAGGCATGGGGGTATGATGTAAACACGTTTACACTACTTAAGATGTCTATTTATACATGTTCTTAAGCATAGGATTGCATTGCATGCTATAAATATTGCATAACATGCATCATCTTGCATTTAGAGTAGTTTGAATAAAATAGAGGTTAATTGTCCCCTTTTATGTTCATGGACAGGGCAAACTTTTTATCGGGGCCTCGGATCGAAGATCCAACCATACAGATGTGATCAGGGCGACGGTTGGAATTCAATGACTCCAAGATCGCCCTAATTAAGCATCTGTAGGGTTGGATCTTTGATCCGAGGCCCAATAAAAAGTTTGCCATGTCCATAAACATAAAAGAAGATAATTAACCTCTATTTTATTCAAACTACTCTAATCAATTGTAAATAGTTAGATAGTTCTAATCAATTGAATTATTTCATGACAGTCCTCTACGGACGTCTGATATAAGGATAACGGTCATTTTCCTCAACATTTACATAAGCAGCCAACGTTCCACTAATTTGACGTCTGGCAAAGGCATCAGACGTCTCCTAAGATGTTTGGACTAACGTCTGGATGACTGATTCTAACAAGCAAAACCTATTAAGTCCAGCCTAGATGTTATGGACATCTGATCAAACAGTCAGACGTCTTAAAAGTCACTATCCGACGTCTGATTTCCAGATTTGACATCTGATAAGGATGTTTGAATCCTATTTTAGTTTTCAATGTTCTCTACAGAAAACCTAAGTATCTTAGGATTTGTGCAAGTGTTCTTAGGACTACCGTTAGGGTACTTTGAGGCTCTCTAACAAGAATCTAAGAAATAAAGAGCAACAAAAGAAATAAAATATAAATTACAATAGAAAGGAAATCTATCCTATTCTTCATCTCGTTCCTTCTTCAAGCTTTTTCTCCTCGCGAAGCTCCTTCGCCTCTGTCAAGCTCCTCCAATCCACCATGGATGCGAGCTCGAACTGCATCTAAACACCTGTCTCCATTTGCAATTTAACCTGAAAACTAGGACTCAAAAGCAAATGCTAAAAGACACGTATTTTGTTATCATCAAAATAAATGATCGTGGTGCTCTAGCACCAACACAAAAAACTCTCAGAGCCCTAGCTTAGACCACTCTCCTTGTCATAGACAACAAAAGAAAGTAGATCAAACTAGATGTTCAAACCATTTGCACACGACATCAGAACCTTCATTTTGATTTTCTAAACCTCAATCAAACTCCAAATATCATATTACATTTCTTGTGAATTAGGAATCACTGTCACCCATTTGGGTGTTTTGAAGTAAGCTCACCAAGATGAGTTGCTCATCTAGGATACCTGCACACCATTGATTGGTGTTCAAGTATCCAAAGCGATGCTCTAAAGCCACTGCGGTCATAGTAGGAGCTTCAAAACCATGCGTCAGAAAAAAAGACTCAGCTCCTGCAACCTAAGACAAACCACCAAAAACAGTAGCTCGAGTTGACATTATGCATAAAACACACACTCAATTCAAATCCATCTCAAATAGTTCCATTTCATTGCCATAGGCTCATTTAAAGTATAAAAACATCAACTCACTCAATCAAACACAATGTAAATCAAATTGAATTGCTAATCTCCAAATCAAGCGTGGCAATCAAATCCATAGCGATTGAGTGAATCAATGCATTTAAAATAGAAGGGAGGGGTCTTGTGGACAGATGGATTGAATGTGAAACCCCCACAGTGGTTTTAGGTGCAAAGTCAAATTTAAGAGCCTGAGCATCAGATCTGACCTTGGCTGATGGATGGGTGAAAGATGAAGTAAATTGTAAAGGAAAAATCAGAAAGCGATCATGAAATGGTGGGGAAGAAGAGTGAACAAGTGAACGATAATGAATTCAACTTCTCTAATCGAAATTGATCAAAGGAGGTGGGGGATCATTACACTAATCTACTCTTAACTAAACTACCAAATCCGTGAGATTACTATCTAAGTCTACTCCTAGAAAATAATAAATCTACTCTATAAAAGCATTAAAAATCCTAGATAAGTGGAAGAATGGGATGCTTGGGCTACAGCTGGTCACTGCAGCAACGAAGAGGAATGAGGAGATCTCCAGCAAGTGAATGAGGTCCATGGATCCACAACAGGTTGCTGAGTGACGAACTTGAGGGAGAAGAACCACCTCTATCATAAACGGCCCTGATGAATGAGGAAGAAGAACTGGAGATGTGGGTGAGGCGATCGGCTCAAGGTGGTAGGGATTCGATGGCATCGCACGCGAGCTCAGGGGGTTGCTTAAGTAGGCTAAGGAGTGATTGTCATCACTGAGAGGTGAGATTAGATAGGTTTAGGGTAAACGGTGCCATGGGCTTGTGAGGATGGCGGGAAGGTTATGGAGGAAATCCAACCATTGGATTAGATTTGGATGAAATTACGATCCTCCACGCAAATGCGCACGTAGAATGGATTGAGATTGACCGCAGGATGATTGATGAGGAGAATCAATGGCTACTATAGCGTGAGTACATCGCAACTACAGTGAACCGGGTGCACCGCAAGTTTATTGGAGAATTTGCAAGGAATCTCTTATGGGTGAAACAATGGAAGAATTGCAAATAAACCCATAAGTGGCGAAGATTACTACAACGCAATCCTTGGAGTCTACAAGAATGTCCCTAGTAGCCTTTCAAAGAAGTCCTTGGAATGTTTTGTATGCATAAATGTAAGGGATGAAGGACCTATTTATAATGTCATGAATGCAAGGTCCTAATGATGTCAAAATGCAATAAAGTTTTTATTGAAGCTCAATTGAACATTTAGGAACATGATTTCACTTTCAATTTGAACTTTTGAATCAAAATATGTGTTCAATTTACAATTGGATCATCAAATTACATTTAGTAATAGAATATCTCATTTTGTGACCTGATTGTACATTTTTAACATCAATTGGATATTTTAGGTCATTTTCCATAATTCTCACACTTAACCCATTTTTTGTGTTAATTATGTAGTGTTTAACTTAGTTTTTAGCTTAACTTGATCATTTTAACTATGATGAGCCACACCTCATCAAGGGGCCATGCAAAACAGTCGAGTGCAAGTTTATACAAGCCCCTACTAACATTCCTGAGGTGTGCTTGGGCCCAATCCCTCCCTTAAGCAACTTGGCCAGGTTAACTAAGGGAAGGGTGGTTTATCATAAGTCTTTTGATATTCATGTAACCAAGTCTAGGTTTTTAAGGAGTCACCCTTAAGGTTTAGGTTTTGCTTGCTTATGTGCACACAAAATTCTCTTATCTATTTCCTTTCTCTCCTCCCTTGTTTCTTTCATAAATGTATGCTTGGGAACCAATCTCAAAAGCCGCACATGGAGGGACCAGTTGATTTTGCCCACCGCACAAGATCTAAATTTTCATCCTCTTTTTCTTCCTCTTCATAAACACAGGAAAACATGGAAAATACACAAAATAGGTCCAAAAACCCCTCCACCTCTCACTCACAACAACCCCCACAATAAATACCCACAACCTGACATCCATACCCCTAACTTACATTATGAGATGCCATCTAATGCTGAGCTGCCAAATCCTGAAAATGCAAATCCCCTGCTCATGATGGTTGAGCAACTTACTCAACTTCAGACAAATCAATAACATTGTTAGGACTGTGACTAACCTATCCAACCAGAGACAAAATCCACCCCTAGAGGAACCTACTATGCCTTTGAAGGATTTCTATGATTCTTTTATCTATCAAGAATGACTTGGGGTGGTGATACTTGAAGAGGACTTCAAGATTAAACCCATTGTCCTGAATTTGATTAAATATTTCCATGGCCTACAAAAGGAAGATCCTTTTAGCCATCTTGAGGAGCTAACTATCCTTGCCCAAACAACCTGCTCCTAGAATGTCCCGGAAGATCTTTGGTTGATGCGACTCTTTCACTTAACTCGTAAGGATAAGGCAACCTATTGGCTCAAGACAGTAGAGAGACCCAACACTACTTAGCCTCAACTAAAATGTGCATTTCTGAAAAAATACTTTCCTATAGGTCGTACCAACACCCTCCGCTAATCCATTACGACCTTTCAGCAAAAATAAGGTGAATCTTTACATGAAGCCTAGGAAAGGTTTCAGGAACTCTTGAGAAGTTGCTTGATAAGACGATTTTCGCTTTCGAATAATGTTATTAAGATGATTTGTCGTTGTACGATCAAAGTGGTGGAAAATCACTTAACAAAATAATTAAAATTAAAATTAAACCACTCACAGGAGAGCGGGTCATGTCCACAGGGA
Source organism: Thalassia testudinum (assembly GCA_037157565.1). Taxonomy (NCBI): domain Eukaryota; kingdom Viridiplantae; phylum Streptophyta; class Magnoliopsida; order Alismatales; family Hydrocharitaceae; genus Thalassia; species Thalassia testudinum. The sequence goes on along the minus strand of JAZHRO010000026.1, from coordinate 16,269,007 downwards.
GGCAATGACTTATTTAAACTCGCAATTAGGTAGAAATCAAGTTCGCTGAACTATTCGTCAAATCAAACAATGCCTATGTAGCTCTGAAAGTAAATCTTAAATTTATGAAGAAGTCAAGGGTGTTAATGTAATTTTTATGTAAGAAGATTATCCATGTGCAAGGGTATGCCATGTACTATTCACTTGCATGCATACTAAAATGTAATTCAAAATTAAATTCAATGCACATAGAGATGAATGACAAGGTTTAATAATTCTCTAGAAGCATGAGCATGAAGGCATAAATTCACCATAATAAAATAATGATAAATCAAAATTCATTTTTATGGAAATGGCATGAAATGTAAATATTAATGAGAGTGAAAATAGAGGATTCTACCTCTCTCCTCCTCACGCACGGGAGAGAGGTTTGTTTGAGGAACTCTTCTGGGAGTAGGTTAGTCGGAGCAAGGGCTTCGCAATAGTGAAGGCAGCAGGTTGCGAGACGGCCGGAGTCAACTGGAGAGAGGAGAGAAGCAGCGGCGGTGGAGGTTGCTGCTGCTAGCCGCGCTTGCTACAGGCACGAGGAGGGGTAGCACGTGAGCGGTGCAGGCGTTGCAGGCGTGAGGAGGCATGGGCACGTGGAGGGGCGAGCGCTTTGCAGGCCGCACAGGCGAGCGGGGTATGGTTGCCACGCGGCTGCAAGTGCTACAGGGGGCGACGCTGGAGGGGCTGAAGCGAGGGTGTGCAGGCGTTGGGGCGTGGGCACGTGGAGGTGAAGGTGCAGGTGTGCAAGTGCGAGGCATAGGCGCGCAGTGGGGTGCTGGCTGGAGGTGAAGGCGCGCGGTGGGGTGGGCGCGCTAGGCAAGGGCACTGAAGGTGAAGGTGCGCAGGGGTGCTGGCTGGAGGTGAAAGCGCGCGGTGGGGTGCTGGCTGGAGGTGAAGGCGCGCGGTGGGGTGGGCTCACGAGGTGAGGGTGTTGGAGGTGAAGGTGCGGGGGGGTGCTGGCTAGAGGTGCGCATAGTGGCTGACGTTGGCATGCGCACACTTGCTGCACTTGAGGCACGTGCGGTGGTGTGCTTGGCAGGGCTGAGGCACGGGGAGGAGAAGTTGCAACTCTGTGTGCTGCAGTGGGCGTGGCGAGGGTGCATGGGGCGTGCAGAAGCTATGATCTGCGTGTGGAAGGGAAGATGAAGCACGGTGATGCAGGGACTCTTAGTGGTGTGGGCTGTCACCCCACACGCCCACGGTGGTGGAGTCGCACTGTCGCGGTTGAGGCTGGTGGTGAGGAGTGGATGAGCAATGTAGCTCTCTACGTAGTGAGGAAATGGATGGTGGCCTCTCTTGAGCAGCAACCCTTTCTCCTCTTTTGTAGCCACAGCTACAAAGATTTGAAATTCAAAAGGCCACCGTCGAGTCAATGCTGATGCACAGGAGGAGGTGGAGACGAAGTAGTTACCTGAAAAGAGAAGAAAAAAAGAATAAAATAATTAGGATTATTTATACATAACTCCTTAACTTCTATGTTAATTAAAATAGTGTATGTAATGCACCTAATTAATTAACTAATCAAATGTATGCAACCCTAGGTTAATTCTAAATGCATGAATTATGCACTTAAACTAAAAATATGAATTAATTTATTTACTTCCTAATGTATGCTATCTAAATGTTAAAATTAGCTTAATGTCTAGACACTTAAATACTTAAATAGCCCACAAATATGGGCTAATCAAATACCCCCAGGCCTAGTTTTTGCCAGTCCCTAATAAATCCAAGCAAAAACCTAGCACTCCAAGTAGACTAACCAACCCAAACGGTCTTCCTTTAGAAACATGTTAAGTTTAAACTTTAGACCTAAGGTTCCCAAGTAGTTGCTAAGTTACAGATTAGGTCAGCTAAAGACAAGTTGCAGCCACAAGTTTCCCTGATTTCTAACTCTACACTAAGGTTTATTGATCCCTGAGATTAAAGCATCCATGCATGTGCATTGGTCTGAGTTATTTGAGGTTGGTATGAATGCTAACCTAGAAAGGAAAATATTTTTTTGTTCGATTCCACTAAGTCTAACCTTAGATCAGCTATCAACACGGTCTGTGTCAGATTCATTGTCCCCATCACCATACCTCGAAGGGTGTCTTGCTTTCGATGCTTCGAGATAGCACCACCCATAGCGACCCCAAGAACTCCTAGCAATCGACACTTTGAGATAGTATCGCCCATGGATTTCTTAAGCGAATTCAGGCCTATGGCAATCGGCACTTCTAGATAGGGCCGCCTATGGTACCTGAACCGCACAATGCGCTTACATGCCCCCAGTAGGATGGATATCCTAAGAGACAAGCACCGAGGAGGTAATATGTTATCATCGCATCCTCAAGGTGAGTATATACTCCACCTCTCCTGTGGCAGGAACTCTTCCAGTCAAATTGTGTTTTCAAGCCTATCCTAAGTCAAAACTAAGCAAACCAAATTTCTTTTAAGAAAGGAATTAAGGTGATTGGAAGAACTCGAATAGGTTATGCTAATATGGTGAAATTATCGTTGAAGTTAGTATAGTGGGTTAACCTAAATTGAGTCTAACCATCTTTCACAAAAATTTTTAACCTGGCCTACTTAATTTTATCTCGGTCACTTTTAGGCCCAGGGTCGACCTCAGGGAGGCGGGAATTAAAGGTGAAGAAGTTTCTACGCCTTTCATAAAACGTATCTCTTCCATGCATTTATTATGTTTTTGGTTTTTTTCTATTTAAGATTTTTTTTGTTGATAATATTGTCCTTGAGGCACACCCTCAAAATCAAGTTCTTGGCTTTGAGCCAAATTGTTCTTAGCTTTGAGCCAACTTAGGATTTCCAAAAAAAAACTGGTCCTACTATTCGCACAGCCGAGTACTTGCAAGACAAGAATTATCTTTTCTCTTTTACTCTCTTTTTTTTTATCTTTTTAATAACAGGAAATAAAAGAGAAATAAAAATAAGGTAGGTTGCTTATAGAGAAATAAATACAGTCTCTATATATATAGATATGTATATATTATATATAGGGGTGGAGGTGGAAGTGAAAATGGCGTGTAGCACAGTATCAAGTTGGCCCACGTCTAGTAAGACACAACCAACAAGACGAAGTGTTGCGTAGAGTGTGGGATGGATGTATGGGAGTGTGTGCGGAGGCGCTTGCTTTACATGGGTATCAGGAAATATCAGCAACTGGTACAGATATTCCCGTGATATAATGAGTGGCAGAGTGACTAGTGCAAGGGCGTATGGATACAGGAAGGTGATGTATATGCAAAGATATATATATATACGTATATATACAGATAGGGTTATAACTATATACTATATAGGTATATTTGTAGTTATGTATATATATAGATATGTAAATATAGATATATATGTATATATATATATATATATTTATAAATAGATATATATATATATTTATAACTATATAGATATATATATATATTGATATATGTATGTAGATATGTAGATGTGTATATGTATATAGATATATTCGTATAAGTATCTATGTATATAGACATATATAGATATATATATATGTATATATGTATATATATATATATATGTAGATATATATTTATGTATATATGTGAGTGGATATATAAATATATATGTGTGTAGACATGAGTTTATAAGGGTGTGTGTGTGTGTACAAGTGTGTGTGAGAGAGTACACATGAGTGTGTACAAGTGAGTGTGTGTGTGTGCGTACTGGCGGGTGACTGTGAGAGAGAGGGAGGAGTTTAAGTCGTCTGGCAGAAGCGTCCGCAGTCTGATCTCACAGGAGCGCGCACAGGCGCACAAGCGCCTCACGCGGGCGCTGGAGGGAACGCGCACGCTATCTTCGCGCGCAAGCGGGTGAAGGAGTGAAGCGCAGCGCACAGCGCTGCGGGCGGGAGCGGGCGTGGGTGCAGATGCAGGCGACCGGCTGGAGCGGGTTGCGAGTGAGGAGAGAGAGCACTGTGCCACCGGCTAAGTGAGAAACAAGCCGGTGGCTACAATGTTGCACTGAGAGGCGTGAACAGTGGCTACAGTGCCACGCGGGAGCGGGCGACCGGTAGCGTCTGTTCTGCATGCGCGGGTGCACTGGGAAGCGACTGCGCGAGCGAGGAGAGTTCGCGAACGTCTGCTGGCGTGCGCGCGGTGGCCTGCGCAGCTTCAGACGGCCATTGCTGTTGCTGGAGCTTCCGACCTTGAAGCTCCGGCAATGGCGGTGAGAGCTTCTAGTGATGAAAACAGAAGGTGAAACCACCACGCCCACCTACTCTCGAAGGAGCTGGGCGGCGGTGGAACTCATAGTGGTGGTCGTGGGACCACTGTTAGCTTTCTCCAGCCCGCAGTGTGTCTCTTTAGTGGAAAGAGATACTGCGTATAGAGAGGGAGAGGGGAGGAGGTTGGCCTGGAGGAAAGTGTCTGAGGGTGCTCTCTGTTCAAGCCCTCAGCGCACGGGAGAGGACAAGGCTTTTTAAAGAAGAAGGAGCTTGCCACAGCCATGCTGCTGGTGTTGCATGTCCAGCCATGCTGTTGGCAAAGGAGTGGCGCAAAGAGGCGCAAGCCCCATGCCATGCAGCCGCGCGAGGGAGAAGAATTCAAAGTCAAAAATAAAAAAAATGAAAATGGTGAATTTGCAATGCATCCTGATGAGAGCCTCATCATGAGCCATAACTAGCTCATTTTGACCCAATAAAGAAGATAAAAGCTCCTACATAACCTAAAAGAGGGCCTAAATAAAGGAATAAGTGCTCTGAGAAGAAAACATGAATTAAAGGGTAAAACTGCAATTTTACCATTGCAGTACATAAACGGAATTTCTCAAAGGCAAAAAATAGGTCAAATGGTCTAAATGAGATAAAAAGTTGGTTGAGTCAATCAGAAATGGGTTTATGTGCAATCTAGGAATTAAATGACATTTGGTAACCCTAAAACAGACCCGCTTAAATTAACAAGGTTTCGGTCAGGATAAAAATCAAGTAAACCCTCTAAAAATCATGGAAAATATCCTCTAGGATTTAGAACACTTAATTTGGCCTTTGGAACCCAGTTTGACCTAGATTAGGGTGCTAGCACATTAATTGACCTAATTTAGGTTTTTATGCAAAATGTCCAGTCAAACGAGGTCAAACCTAAAATCCAACTTCACCATTGGATTCCTTAGGTCCAAATTAGGTTTATACCAAAATTTGGACCTAAGGGGAGGTCATCTTGACCTACTTTGCAATTTAGTACACCCAAATCACAGCTTAGTCCCTATCTTTTGAAAATCATTGCAGAGAGCCCCCTAAGTTCCTCTCCACCTTTGCAATCAGGTCCTGCCGCCATTGTTAGGGCAGAACCGATCTCCGATGAGGTTTAGAGAGGGATTCCTCTCTAATCCCTCAGAGATTCCCTCCCAGAAATGGAAGGGAGATTCTCTGAGGAATTCCCTTCCTTCTAAAGCCAATCACAATCTCTGGTGTGAACCCAATCTCTCATGCGAACGCACGAGAGATTTGGGTATCCACCCTCTTTCCATCTCTGGCGAGCCGGCGGAGGTGATTGCGTGATCTCCACGCGCTAGAAGGTTTGGCCAACACCTTTAAAAGGATCCCCAGACCCGGCCGTAGATCCTCAGACTTGAATTGGCGAAGATTCCCCCAAACTTTCCTCTCTTCCATCTCCGGCCAAGAGACCCGCAAGGTCCGGCGACCTCCTCCCCTCCTTCTCGTCGCTCTGCTGCCATACCTGCAGCAGAGTCAACTCCGCCTCTTTCTCCCGCTGCGCAGTACCAGGCACGCATTCTCCTGACCTCGTCCTCGTCGCCGCTCCCTCCCTCAGGGTGCTTCTTCCCCGACGACGGCAGTTACGCGCCGTCCACTCTGCTGCCTCCCTTCCTTCCAGACCACTCCAGATACCTTCTCCATCTTCCTCTCTCTTTTTTCCCCCTGTTATTTTAGTCAATCGCCCCCCGACAGTGCCTGACCACCTCCATCTTCCTCGCCTCCGACCGACCTCCGGTGAGCTGCTCCCACCACTCCTCCCCTCCACACAGCCCGCCAACCATCTCGTAAGCTCTGCCTCACCACAAGGAACACTTTCCGCCCCTCCACTGCCACTCCACACCTCTGCAGTAGCCCCCCGAACAACCCCACACCTCCGGCCACAAGTTGACCTAGGCACGCACGCCTAGGCCGTCCTGCGGTCTGCAGCACCGTGCACCATCTTCGCCGTGCCACGGCGAAGGTGCCCAGCTAGTCTGATTAGGCCAATAGGCCGTGCTCGTGTTTGACAGGTTTCAGCTCCTGCTGCCATTGACGGTCGAAGCAGCTCCAGGTGCAGCAGCTCCAGGCGCAGCAGCTCCAGGCTCCAGGCGCAGCAGACTCGCGCAGGTGTTGCGAAGCGATCAGGGCCAGCATTGACGTTGCGAAGCTCCCGGCCTTGGCGATTGCACGAGGAATCCTCTGCGAGCGCGCGCGAAATTGGGGCGGGCCAGATAGTCCCACATCTGCTAAACACAACGCACAAGTACGCTTTAAGTTGAATTTGTGTTCTCTACTTTCTGCCTCCGAAAGCACAAGGGTAAGGTCCCTCACCTGACCCACGCCTGCCTCGTCCGCGGTTTCACCTCGCGGATCTGGCGGGATCTGACCCGACCCTATCCTAAGCACTCCTCGCGCATCACCCACCTGCCGGTGCGCCTGGTCCCGGGTGCGAAATCCGACCCGATTACCCGTGTGGCTCTGGGAGAGCGTCCTTGAGCGAATTGCAGAGAAAGAGAGAGACGTTTGGGTAGAGGGAAGGGGGTAGGTTTTGCATTGGCTGTGGTGTCCGCAGGAAAGAAGGAAGAGAGGAAGAAGCGAACACTTAGCCGCTGCAGCAAGGGAAAAGAAGAGAAGGAATAGGTGAAGGAAAGCAAAAAGAAGAACTGAAGAAATAGAAGAGCAGGAGCAAAAGAAGGAACTCTGAAGAAAGGAAGCTGAGCAAGGCAGAGATCTGAGGCAGGAAGAAGAAGTCTTCGCAGGAAAGGAAAGAAGAAGAGCCAACGAAGAAGAAGGCAGAAGAGAGAAAGAATACTACTTTTAAGACGTCTGATAAAGAAATCAGACGTCCAATTCTGTTTTGTTTTAGCAATTCTTTTTATAACTTTCTCTCTTTGAATCAATTGTTTTCATTTAAAAGTCGTACTCTTTGGTTTTAAAAGTACTAAGTTTGCTCCCTATGATCGATCTCGGAGACTCTAGTTTTTCGAGTAATAAAATTCTCTATATTTGTTTGAACGTTTTGTCGGTTATACTACAACGTGATATTCTCTTTAAAACCCGCACAAAAGCGTACGAACACAGCCCTTGATGAAGATGTTAATTAGATGGCCAATTATTTACTCTCCTCCTCTCTTTTAAAAGAAAAGCATGCATGTGTCTATGTACAAATGCCACTATTGCTACATAAGATGTAATGGTAGTACTGGGAAATAACACAAGATGGCATATTTATTGGTGTATTTTTACTGTGCAATCATACCCCCATGCCTATCTTTTGCTAGTCCCTAGCAAAACATTTTTTTTGTTTTATATTTAGAGATGATCTTAAGCTAAAGCTTGAAGCGACATGGGTGTGTTTATTTATTGGATATTGTAAGAACAACTTTCAGAGAAGACTACCAGTACTTTAAGTCTTACGTGACATAAACCATCTCTCGACTAACCTGGACTCTTGATATTTAAACCTTAGGTATGATTTCCAGGACTCAGAAGGTTTTTGCCGTACTCAAGAGCTCAAGAGATTATGGTTTGTGCATAGTGAAGGATCAATAATAACCAGATGAACATTAAGGCTCAAGCCCCAGGTTTCACAAATTTTTAAGTGCAGGTTGGTCCCAGTTTCAACTCATGTCTTCGGATTGACCCTTAAAAAGATGACGAAAAACTCAACCCTCATTTTTTTCTTTTGTGGCTCAAAGAATATATGGTAGAAACAAGGTATTTGTAATTTGCCCTGAAACACTTTGAGGGAGAAGGATTTACAGACATTTGCGAGATATACTAACTTATTTGCACAGTTTTTTTTTTTTTAAACAAGTGCCAGTATATCTCTTACAACTTTATTTGGAGGAGCACACTTTTTTGGTGGGAGAGTTTCTTTTTGGTGGAAAGAGTTTCTCCTAGACACAAGACTAAAGCCTAGGAAAAAAAGTCTACCTGTGCGCACAGGTAAGGACTCCTCCTTCCCTAATGAACACTAGGGTTGGATCTTATGTTCACCTGGTCTTTCTTGATATGTGTAGCGTGAACCAAGATTACTTAGGCTCTCAAGAAGAAGCAAACCAAGAAAGTGAGCTAGGAACTTCCATATCCAAAACAAGAAAGTCAACAGGAAAACAGAGACTGTTGACCCTAACCACCACGTCTTCCACCACACCCTTTGGTATTTTGACAGAATGATCAGCCAACTGTAACATGACAGGGGTGGGTTTCATATTTCCTAAGGCAAATTTCTCGAGCATGATGGTTGGTAGAAGATTGATGGAAGATCCTAGATCAAGCAGAGCACGGTTAAAATTGCAGCCTTGGATGCTACAAGAAATAAGCGGTGTGCCCAGATCTTTCTGCTTCGGTGGTAGATTTGACAGTATAGCACAACTCACATGTGACGAGAGAACCACCGGATTCTTTGTTTTCTTTGACTGTCACCTGGGTGTAGTGTAGTCTTTGAAAAATCGGGCAACAGTAGGTATGTGGTTGATAGCCTCTAACAGGGGTACCTTGATTTCAACATCCCTGAATAAATTACGCAGGTTATCAAAGGCCTGCGTATCCTTTTTCTTACCTCTTGGCTCCCTCAGTAGAGCCTCAGGGAATGGGACCGATTCTGGCACTAGTTTGGGTGTATCGTCCTCTCGCGAATGCGGTGCGCATCCCAAATGAGAGGGCAATGAAAAAGATGGGCCAGGATCAAGTCAAGGTGGATCGACGGTTTGCTTACCACTCCTCGTAGTAATCGCATTGGACGTCGCGGGTCCAGAGGGATCATAAGGCGAAGGAGGGTTCACAATTGGGATATAAGGGTAAGGTGCTGCTGCGGGATTAGCCTGGAATCCCGGAGGAATGCTCGGAGCCTACAGAATCTGATGAACCTGCGCCTGAGAAGGTCGTACCTGTGGTTGAGGACCACGGGGTACGAAATTTCACGGGTTGGGAACAGGTTGGGCTAGAAGAGTACCCTGAGATTGAGTCGCCATACGTAGTTGACTGGTCTCAGCATTCTGCTGTGCCAATTGGTACTGAAGAGAGGTCATGTTCTCTTCATGGCGCTTAGACATTTCCGTCATCATTCGCATCAGTTTATCAAGAGGACTTGATGCGTGTTCTGTTGGCGGTATGCAAGGACCCAATGACGGATTCGCCCCAGGATTAGACTGGGCCCTTGGGATGACGGGTGCGAACGGTCGCATTGGCCCACCCGCGGGGTTTTGGCACTGCAGGTTGCTGGACCATGCGAAGTTCGGATGATTTCGCCACCCTGGGTTATAAGTGGCAGAGAACGGGTTGTTCCCCAGGGTGCAAGCATCTTCTAAGCCAGAAGACGAGTCAGCATGTAAATATGCATCCGAGCACACGAAGGCTTGGTCCTCCATGTCAAAATACTGGCTTGCAGAAGCTAGATCCACATGACTTACCGAATTGCTCGGCGTGATGCTTAGTAAGGAAGATCTCACAGGGTTTTTGGGGATAAGCCTGGCGTTGGAAGGATTAGGATTGTGACGAAGTGGTGAGGTGGGGGTGTTTGCCATAGAATGGGCGAGATTGGCCAGAAGTTCGTCCAGCTTCTTGTGCACGACGAAGACTTCATCAAATTTTTGAGTGATAAGGCTAAGATCAGCGGATGAATGGGAGGGTCCCATGTCAACTTCGTGAACATTACGGGGCAGGTTGGTACGATTAAAGGCGACAATGGAGGCATTGTTCATTTAGTTTTCGCTCATGTTTTCAAATAATTCGAATGCTCCATTCTCGTCTTTATTCATGAAATTCCCTCCACAGGAAGCATCAACAATCTGCTTCAAAGCCTCATTTAGCCCATAATAAAAAATCTAGGCTATATGCCACTTAGGCCGTGGTGCGGACACTTTCGAAGGAGGTCATTATACCTCTCCCAGGCCTCATGAAATTGTTCACCATTTTGTTGCGTAAAGGAAGTTATAGCAAGGCGAAGCGCATTGGTTTGCCCGATTGGGAAGAATTTCTTGAGAAATGATGTTCGCATCTCTTCCCAAGAATGGATGGTTCTCCCAAGGGTGCATAACCATTGCGACGCTTTACCCCGCAACGAAAACGAGAACATTTTCATGAGGACAATTGACAACCTGATGTTTCTTGGTTTAACTGTTTCAGAAAATCGGGTTAGGTCTTCCAAATGGCGAAAAGGATCTTCACTTGCAAGACCATGGAAGTGAAAGTTAATCAGGCCAACTATATTGGGTTTCAATTCAAAATTGTCCCCGCCCATGGGGACCCGAATTTGTCCTATGGTCTCTGTAGCAGCGAGATTTTGATAAGAGTTAAGAGACCAAGGCTCCTCCCATTCGGGAGGGTTCTGCATTTCCTCCAATGTTTCCCTAATGGCTTCAATCTGTTCATTATACATTTCCATTTGGGCTTGGAGGTGAGTTATGGGGTCCATGGCTCCACCACCTGGTGGGATTTGAGGGCAGTTTCCTCCCTCGGGATTGGGGGGTGGGCGTGCAGCCATGTTTGTGAAGGAGGATGACGATTCGGTTTCTATCCTTCTAAAATTATCAGACAATTCAAACAATTCAGGGTTTTGTGACCTCCTCCCAAACATGCACTACTGCAGGAAGAATTGGGGAGATAAGAAGGGAAAAGGGGATGAGAGAAATGACGCCGCAAAGGTACACTTGATGACAAATCAAGGCAATCAAAATCCTAACCTCTACAATGTGCCATTAGACCTAAAGATCTAAGTTACCTACGATCACAACCTACGGAACCAAATGCGAGTACTACGGAACCACCGGGCTAGATTGAAAGGTCGTTTGCAACAATCTTAGACACTCGATAGCATGCGGAAACCCGCACCAGCACGTAGGCACTACATGCAGGTAGTTAGACCTCCAATCCTTAAAAAGGGTCAAGTTGCTACCAGTTTTAATTAGAGGCTTATGATCAAGTGCTTCAGGAATGTGAAGGGCGTTGTATACGGGTAATGCCCAAGTGCGTTGATTTTAAAAAGTGTGTAAACCAAGCATGCAACAGGGAAATCTCCCTGAATTGAAGTTTTAGTTGGTGAACAATTTTTAGAATTTCAGCCTTAAGTAGTATGGATTTTAAGATTTCGCTTAGTTATCAATTCAACCAATCTCCGAGTTTTGAGAAAATACAAGTTCTTCTATGCCCAATAAACCCTTCTTCAATATGAGTTGGTTAATGCATGCTAAAAATGCAATGGGCTTCCCTAGGTGGAAATTTCTATGTGTGGATGCACGAGTCAATTTTAGGTTAGTGTGAAAGGGAGCCAAAGCACTTCAATTAAAGTGCTCCCAATCACTAAAATGATGTTCCACACACAAGGCTCAATCACAAGATAATGTAAAGAGAATTAAAATTTTGGGGTTGAAATATTCGGGATCAAATCTTAGGCAGGTGAAAGGTCGTGGTGGGGTTGGAATCAATTCAATTCCAAGTCTCCCCACCAAAAAAATGTGATCCCGAATTGTGGATAAATGAGGCAAGGAGGGATGGCAATCAATCTATTTAATCTTGCCTCAAAGAATGCTTCACACGACGAAAGATTCAAGAATCAAGATTCTTGGATCTTCGCTATGCGAAGTTTGACGGGAAATCCCGGGGCGGTGGGGGTCATAGCAGACAATCAAGCAAGTGATTTTTAATCCACTTGCCCCAAGAAATCCCAAGAAGTGTTTTTAGGTTTTTTTTTTTAATTTAGGTGACAAGTTAACCTAAGTTGTTAGCAGAGGGAGAGACCCACCTTTTCAGCAACGTGGGCGAAGCTCCAGTGCGGTGTCGGCGACTTCACACTCTCGTTCCCACCTTGGATCTGCCCACGTCTCTGACTTCCTCTGCTTGCCTCCTCCTTGCAACTGGTTTACCTGCACACCAGCAAACAAAAACACCCGTGAAGAGAAGGGTGTGAGAAGAGAAAATCAAAGGAATGGAGTAGAAACTTACCTCAATGCGCACCTCCCCAGCAACGACGCTAGAAAAAGCGTGGTAGAACTCGAATAGGTTGTGTTAATATAGTGAAATTATCATTAAAGTTAGTATAGTGGGTTAACCTAAATCGAGTCTAACCATCTTTCAGAAAATTTTTTAACCTAGCCTACTTAATTTTATCTTGGTCACTTTTAGGCCCAAGGTCGATCTCAGGGAGGCGGGAATTAAAGGTGAAGAAGTTTCTACACCTTTCCTAAAACGTATCTCTTCCATGCATTTATTATGTTTTTGGTTTTTTTCTATTTAAGATTTTTTTTTGTTGATAATATTGTCCTTGAGGCACACCCTCAAAATCAAGTTCTTGGCTTTGAGCCAAATTGTTCTTGGCTTTGAGCCAACTTAGGGCTTCCAAAAAAAAACTGGTCCTACTATTCGTACGGCCGAGTACCTGCAAGACAAGAATTATCTTTTCTCTTTTACTCTCTTTTTTTTTATCTTTTAAATTGCAGGAAATAAAAGAGAAATAGAAACAAGGTAGGTTGCTTATAGAGAAATAAATACAGTCTCTATATATATAGATATGTATATATTATATATAGGGGTGGAGGTGGAAGTGAAAATAGCATGTAGCACAGTATCGAGTTGGTCCACATCTAGTAAGATGCAACCAACAAGACGAAGTGCTACATAGAGTGTGGGACGGATGTGTGGGAGTGTGTGCAGAGGCGCTTGCTTTACGCAGGTATCAGGGAATATCAGCAACTGGTGCAGATATTCCCGCGATATAATGCGTGGTGGAGTGACTAGTGCAAGGGCGTATGGATACAGGTAGGTGATGTGTACGTAAAGATATATATATATATAAATAGTTATATATATATATTTATTTATAACTATATAGATATATATATATAGTAATATATGTATATAGATATGTATATGTATACATGTATATAGATATATTTCTTTAAGTATCTATGTATAAAGAAATATATAGATATATATATGTATATATATATATATGTAGATATATATTTATGTATATATGTGAGTGGATATATAAATATATATGTGTGTAGACATGAGTTTATAAGGGGGTGTGTGTGTGTACAAGTGTGTGTGAGAGAGTACACGTGAGTGTGTACAAGTGAGTGTGTGTGTGCGCGTACTGGCAGGTGACTGCGAGAGAGAGGGAGGAGTTTAAGTCGTCTGGAGGAAGTGTCCGCCATCTGATCCCGCAGGAGCGCGCGCAGGCGCACAAGCGCTTTACACGGGCGCTGGAGGGAACACGCGCGCTGTCTTCGCGCGCAGGCGAGTGTGGGAGTAAAGTGCAACGCACTGCGTAGCACATCGCACAGCGCTGCGGGCGGGAGCTCGCACAAGTGCAGATGCGGGAGACCGGCTAGAGTAGGTTGCAGGCGAGAAGAGAGAGCGTTGTGCCACCGGCTAAGTGAGAAACAAGCCGGTGGCTACAGTGTCACGCTAAGAGGCGTGAACAGTGGCTATAATGCCGTGCGGGAGCGAGCGATCGGTAGCACCGGTTCTGCACGCACGGGCGCGCTGGGAAGTGTCTACTCGCGCGAGGAGAGTTCGCAGACGTCTGCTGGCATGCGCACGGTGGCCTGTGCGGCTTCTGGCAGCCGTTGCTGCTGCTGGAGCTTCCGACCTTGAAGCTCTGGCAATGGTGGTGAGAGCTTCTAGCAATGAAAACAGAAAGTGAAACCACCACTCCCACCTACTCTCGAAGGAGCTGGGCAGCGGTGGAACTCACAGTGGTGGTCATGGGACCACTGTGAGCTTTCTCCTGCCCGCAGTGTGTCTCTTCAGCGGGAAGAGATACTTCGTATAGAGAGGGAGAGGGGAGGAGGTTGGCCTGGAGGAAAGTGTCTGAAGGTGCTCTCTGTTCAGGCCCTCGACGCAAGGGAGAGGACAAGGCTTTTTAAAGAAGAAGGAGCCTGCCACAGCCATGCTGCTGGTGTTGCATGTCCAGCCATGCTGCTGGTAGAGGAGTGGCACGAGGAGGCGCAAGCCCCATGCCTTGTAGCCGTGCGAGGGAGAAGAATTCAAAGTCAAATAATAAAAAAAATGAAAATGGTGAATTTGCAATACAGCCCTTGATGAAGATGTTAATTAGATGGCCAATTATTTACTCTCCTCCCCTCTTTTAAAAGAAAAGCATGCATGTGTCTATGTACAAATGCCACTATTGCTACATAAGATGCAATGGTAGTGTTGGGAAATAACACAAGATGGCATATTTATTGGTGTAATTTTGCTGTGCAATCAGTGATCACTTACTTACACAAGACCAAGTGTGTGAAATTTGGATGCTTAGGTTATAAGGACCCGTAAACCATAAGGTAGAACAAGGCTCCAGGGACTACCCCACCTTTTAACTCTATCCCTAGCTTTCCTTCCTTAACCTCTTGAGGAATGGTCCGCAACTTAACTCCTACTTAAGTTTTTAAGTCCACAAAGGACCCTAATGATCTAAAGCTAGTAGCTCACTTAGCTTCTAAAGTTCGACCCTAGAATAAACTTAGTCTAACCTAGAGTTCTTATTTGCTTAAGAATGTAGGGTTTAGCCAGTTAAGCTCAAATTTTTTTTTAAATTATTTTTTTATTTTTTTAATGCAATATGCATGAATGAATGCAAAATGTAGACATGCTATAAATAGATGCCTCAGGTCCTCTCACCCATGCCTGGTTCAAACAATGTCCTCATTGGAAACAAAAGCAATTAAAGGAAGATAATACCTGAGGCGGAGAATGGTAGGAGCTAAGGCTCCTCAAAAGTGACCTCGTCAACCAGATGGCCATCCAAAGTAATGTATGGTTTTAACTGTTAACCATTGACGATAAAGGGAGTTGCTAAAGAGGAAGGGCCTTCAATCTCCACAGCTCCATGTGGAAACACTTTAGTGATTATGTAAGGCCCATCCCAATGAGATTTTAATTTTTCTGGAAAAAGCTTAAGTCTGGAATTGAAAAGCCAGACTTGTTGGTTGGGCTCAAAGGTCTTTCGAAGTATATACTTATCATGCAAGATCTTAGTTATCTCTCTATAAGCTTGAGAGGTGTCATAAGCATCATTCCTCAACTCCTCAAGCTCACTTAATTCCAGAAGTCGTGCCTTACCCGCCTTTTCTAAATCCATGTTAACACTTCGAATAGCCCAAAGTGCCCTATGTTCTAGCTCAATGGGTAAATGGCACTCTTTCCCATACACAATCCGAAAGGGAGAAGTACCCAAAGGGGTCTTATAGGCCGTTCAATATGCCCGCAAAGCATCATCGAGCTTTTGAGACCATTCTTTCCTATCAGGTCTAAAGGTCTTTTCTAAAATATTTTTTATCTCCTTACTCGACACTTCAACCTGGCCACTCGTCTGAGGATGGTAAGGGGTAGCAACCTTGTGAGTCACTCCCAGACTCCTGAAGCTGATTGAAGTGGTGGTTTCGGAAATGAGGTCCCCCATCACTTATAAAGGTCTTGAGGCAACTGAAACGAGATATGATATTGGCCTTCACAAATTTCAAAACCACAAAGTGGTCATTTGTGCACGTAGGAATGGCCTCTATCCATTTAGAGACATAATCAACTACCACCAAGATATATTCATAACCATGAGATGAAAGGAAGGGGCCCATAAAGTCAATTCCCCACACATCAAAAATTTCAACAGATTGAATAGGGTGTTGTGGCATTTCATTCCTCTTCCCAATCATTCCAGTCTGTTGACATCTAATATAGGCCTTAACAAAATTATGAGAATCCTTAAATAACGAAGGCCACCAAAAATCGAACTGAAGGCAATTTTTTTAGCGCCAAAGTATCCTCCATAATGAAGTTCATGACAAAAACTCAGCACACTTTGTTGTTCCTCTTCAGGTACACCTCTCAATACTTGGTCTTGTCCAATTCTAAATAATTCAGGCTCTTCCCAATGAAAGTATCTCGCTTGGGAAATGAATCTCTTTCTTTTCTGCTCATCCCAAGAGACAGGAGTTTCTCTAGTGACCAAGTAATTTACAGTATCAGCATACCAAGGTAAAGTTGGTGTTACCGCCATAAGGGTTTCATCGGAAAATGTCTCGCGAATATCTCCAAATAGAGAATCATTAAGTGGAAGGCAAGATAGGTGGTTAGCCACAACATTTTCTACTCCTTTCTTTTCATGTATCTCCAAGTCAAATTCTTGAAGGAGTAGGATCCACCTAATTAGATGTGGCTTAGAATCTTTCTTAGCAATGAGATGTTTCATTGCTGCATGATCAGTGAAAATAACCACCTTAGACCCAAGAAGATAAGATATAAACTTCTCCAGAGCAAAAACTACAGCAAGTAATTCTTTTTCAGTGACGGTGTAGTTTTGCTGCGGTTCAGTTAAAGTCTTGCTGGCATAATGCAGCACATGAGGTCTTCCCTCAACCCGTTGTCCAAGGACTGCTCCCACTACATAATTCAAAGCATCACACATCAACTCAAATGGGAGTGTCCAATCAGGAGCTCGGAGAATAGGCGCAAAGATCAAGGCCTCCTTCAAAGTTTGAAAGGCCTCGGCACACTTTGAATCAAAATTGAAGGAAGATTCCTTCGCCAACAAGTCACAAAGTGGCCTAGAAATTTTACTGAATTTTTTAATAAAGCGCCTATAAAAATCGGCATGGCCCAGAAAGGATCTAATCTGTTTAACATTCGTGGGCAATGGGAGTTTGGAAATAGAATTAATCTTGGCTTTATCTACTTCCAAACCTCGCTCAGACACAACATGCCCAAGTACAATTCCTTTCTGTACCATGAAATGACTTTTCTCCCAACTAAGGACTAAACCAATCTCCTTACATCTCTTCAACACATTCTCCTGGTGCAGGAGACACTGGTCAAAAGACGAGCCATAAATGGAGAAGTCATCCATAAACACTTCAACACACTCGTCAATCATGTCAGAAAAAATGGACATCATACACCGCTGGAAGGTTGCAAGGGCATTACATAATCCAAACGGCATACGCCTAAATGCAAAAGTACCGTAAGGACTCGTGAATGTCATCTTCTCCTGGTCATCAGGGAAGACTACAACCTGGTTGTACCTCGAATATCCATCGAGAAAGAAATAGTACTTATTTTCTACCAATTTCTCGAGAATTTGATCAATAAAAGGCAAGGGAAAATGATCCTTCTGGGTAGCGGTGTTCAGCTTGCGGTAATCAATATAGACCCTCCATCCAGTTAAGGGTCTAGTGACAACTTGTTCACCTTGGTCATTAAATTCCATAGTAAAGCCTACCTTCTTTGGCACCACACGAATAAGACTTACCCATTTACTATCTGCAATGGGATCTATGATCACAGCGTCCAACCACTTCAGGATTTTCTTTTTAACCACCTCCCTCATATTAGGGTTCAGACATCTCTGCATCTCCCTAAATGGCTTGATGGAAACATCAGTATAAATGTGGTGCATGCAAAGTGTAGAGTCTATACCCTTAATGTCAGCAATGCTCCAAGCAATAACTTCCTTGTGCCTAGATAAGCATTCAATCAGAGCTCCCTCCTATACCTCATATAGCACAACCGAAATGATAACGGGGAGCATATCATTGACACCCAAGAATACGTACTTGAGAGTGTCAGGGAGGGGTTTCAACTCAAGGTCGGGGGCTTGTATGGTTGAGGGTTTCATAATAGATGTCCCCAACTCAGGTAGCAGATCTACCTTAGGCAGAGATGATGGGGGAAGTGACTCAGCAGAAACACCCAGCAACTCCTCAAGTTCTAGTATATCCCCTTCACATTCCTCTAAGAGATGGGAATGATCATTTAGCATGACATGCTGAAGGGGGTCATCACATAACATTGCATGGGTTGCCTCCTCAATCAGGTCATCTATCACCTCAACTTGAAAACAATCCTCAAGTCTGGCTTGTTTGTAAGCATCAAACACATTAAGCCGGATTTTCCTGTTCCTAAAGCCCATTTTCAATGCCCCAGTATTGCAATTGATTGAAGCATGCGAAGTTGCAAGGAAGGGGCGACCCAAAATGATGGAGAGTTTGGTTGGCTTGTTGGTAGGGTCAGTGTCCAAAACTAAGAAGTCAACGGGAAATAAGAAATCCTCCACTGTTACGAGGACATCTTCCAAAATTTCCTGTGGTGTCTTAAGTGATCGATCAGCAACTTGAAGGATTACAGGACTAGGCTTCAGATTGCCTCCCCCAAGTTGTTCATACACGTAGCTCGGAAGGATGTTCACCCCCGCACCCAGATCAAGTAGAGCCTCATCAATCTGTAAGTCACCAATAACCACTGAGATGTATGGGGCTCCTAGGTCCTTAAGTTTTGGGGTGTGCCATGTTGCAATTGAGCTAACAGAATCAGGCAGGACAAATTTTGATTGGACCTGTTTCCTAGATTGCCGCTTTTTCGTGCACAGGTCCTTTGAGAAGTGGGCATAAGACAGAATCTGCCTGATAGCTTCAAGCAAAGGTAGGTTAATCTGCACTTGCTTGAAAGTTTCCATCATCTCATCCGTCTTATCTTTGGCTCCAAATGAGCCAGCAGAAGTCAACCCAGAGGTGGATAAGTGCTCTGGAAAGGGCACTCTCGATCACAGGGTGGAAGGGTTGTCATCTTGAGTAAGGGGTGGAACAAGGGCAACTTCTTCTGGTGAGGTGATTTCAAGCGAAGAAGATTTGGGCAAGTCTTCTCCGGTGGGGGTGAAAGTCGGAGTAGATGGTTTTTCAATGGGTGAGACTATAGGAGCATCGGGTTTGAAAATTTCTTTCCCACTCCTCAGAATAGTCACCGCCTGAGCATGCTCCCTAAAGACAATCCCTTTTCCTTTAGGATTCTCCTCAGCAGCACTAGGGAGCTTCCTAGTTTCCCTCTGTCTAACAACCTCAACAAGGTATCCTATTTGTGATTTCATCTCATGTATAGCCTTGTCATGAGATTAGATGATAGCACTTTGACTTTCTTGCATAGTTCTCAACATTGCTTTCAATTCATCCATCTCAGAGGTCTTAGGTTGGGCAAAGGTCTGAGGTTGGTTCATTTGATGGTTTTGAAAGGATTGCGGTTTATAATTCCCTGAATTTGAGACATTTCCTTGTCTCCATGAAAAGTTTAGGTGGTTCCTCCACTCCTCATTATAAGTGTTGGAAAAAGGGTCATTACGAGGTCTAGGACGAAACCCTTGAGCGGCATTCAGATCCGCTTGTACAAGCTCAGGAATTGCGAGGCCAAGTGGCAATACACAGTGGCGTGTGTATTTCCTTGGCAAATGGAGCATTCGGAACCTTGGGATGTGGAGGTGTTAGATACGAATTGGCTCAGGCTCGACATAAGCCTTTCCATGTTTTGATTCAATAATTGAATCTGATAGGCTAAATTCTGGGTTTCCCTTGCCTCATTCGCCTCCAACTTTCTTTGCATGAGAGTGGGTTTTCTATCCATGAAGGTAGAATTCAAGTGAATAGAATTCTCACTCAAAGTATCAAAAAGGTTCCAAGCTTCATCCTCAGTCTTAGATAGAAAGGTTCCTTCACAGGCACCATCCACAGTTTGCCTATGCAAATCATTAAGTTCGGTGTAAAACCTTTCAACCAATTCCCACTTAGGCACCTGGTGATGTGGGAAAAGTCTCAACAAGTCATTAAAGCGCTCCCATGCATCATGGAAAGCTTCCCCATCCTTTTGAACAAAACTCATAATTTCCCTCCTAAAGTGATTTGTTTTGCTCATGGGGAAGTACTTCTTCAAAAACTCCTTCTTCAGGGCATCCCAAGTGTTAATATCATCAAGGGTGTGATACCAATACTTGGCTTTGTCCTTAAAGGAGAAGGGAAAGAGGGTCCGCATTTGAGCGTCATCAGTAACGCCCTGCAGCTTCACCGTGGAACAGACCTCGGTGAATTCCTCTATATACCTATAAGGGTCTTCCCTAGTAGTACCATAGAAGGAGGGCAGCAAGGACATGGTACTGCTTTTGATCACATAAGGATTTTCCCCTCCAGATCTACGTAGTGCAGGGCCAGCTTAATTGGTTGGAATGAAATATTTCTTAAAGCTCCTTTGACCGGCCATTTCTACCCTTGGAAGGTTTCTTCTTAAGATTCTTTCAGGTTTAGGATCAAACACAAGTTGTCTCCTAAGAGAATGCCTACCAAGCATGCACTATAAACACAATTCAAAAGGACTTGTTCGATCTTTACAAATTTAGGCTTTTGACTTTAGTTCAAATTGTAGGTGACAAAGCAAGTTGCCCAATTAATTACGTGCCTATTCTTAACCTTCGAAATGCCTAAAAAGACCTAGTTGGAGCTTAGGTGTTCTTCCCTATATCTCAAATGGTAGAGCAAATCCAAAGACGGAAGATCGAGGGATGCAAGTAGGCCTAAGCCTTCCTTTGAAGCTGTGCTTTCGCGATACTTCTCAACTACCCCCAAAAATCCATGACAGGGTATCCCCTTCTTTGGATTTACAAAACCTTTGATCTCAAGTTCCAAACACTTCAGAATCCAATGGTAGGAGGGCTCTTGTCCTAGTAGTTCCAGACCTAGGAGTGTCTAAATGCATGCCATGGTGCAAAAGATATAAGTGTGCATACACCGCAAAAGATTTTGAATTTTGACTCGCACACCACGTTTGAAAATCAAGTCCTTGATTTTTAAATGTCCTTCCTTTAATTAGTCCTTTTTCAAAAATTAAATGTGACCACTTTATTAGATCGCTTCAAGACAGATTATGTGGTCTAAAATTTAAGCCAAATGCATTTGCATGACAGGTAGAAATGCAAAGTTAGAAGTGCATACCTGATTCCAGCATTCTTCATGCAATATGCAAGACAAGAATTAGATCTAGATGCTACTCATTCAGTCCTAAATGATTCGACCTAAGGCAGGAAGCTTCTAGCAGGTAGCTCATGTTTTTTTTTATTTATTTTTTAGCTACTTATGCACAAGCAAATTAAGGATAAACAACCCACAAAATAAATTAAAAACCTAGATCTAAAGAAAAGGGAACAGGCTCCCGAAAATCAGCCCCAATTACTACAAGGGCGAGAAAATAGAAATAAAGCTTGTGACAATGGAGAATCCCCTATGGAAGTGGGATCCAAGTCTCCTACGTCTTCCCCGCATGTAGGAGTCGCTTAAGGTCAACGTCGTCTCTTAGATGTGCCTGTCACCTCTCTCAAATTCCTCTCACAGAAAAGATAATAAATGGTCTGATCACTGTGCAACAAGAAATAATCAGAAATAAAAATTAGGTGAAATTATTACATCTATTGCCTCCCCAGCAACGGCGCCATTTGCTAAGATGGTTTTCGCTTTCGAATAATGTTATTAAGATGATTTGTCGTTGTAGGGTCAAAGTGGTGGAAAATCGCTTAACAAAATAATTAAAATTAAAATTAAACCACTCACAAGAGAGCGGATCCTATCCACAGGGAGGCAATGACTTATTTAAACTTGCAATTAGGTAGAAATCAAGTTCGCTGAACTATTCATCAAATCAAACAATGCCTATGTAGCTCTGAAAGTAAACCTCAAATTTATGGAGAAGTCAAAGGGTGTTAATGTAATTTTTACGTAAGAAGATTATCCATGTGCAAGGGTATGCAATGTACTATTCACTTGCATGCATGCTAAAATGTAATTCAAAATTAAATTCAATGAGCATAGAGATGAATGATAAGGTTTAACAATTCTCTAGAAGCATGAGCATGAAGACATAAATTCACCATAATGAAATAATGATAAATCAAAATTCATTTTTGTGGCAATGGCATGAAATGTAAATATTAATGAGAGTGAAAACAGAGGATTCTACCTCTCTCCTCCTCGCACACGAGAGAGAGGTTTGTACAAGGAACTCTTCTGAGAGTAGGTTGGTTGGAGCGAGGGCTTCACAACGGTGAAGGCGGTAGGTTGCGAGAAGGCCAAAGTCCGCCGGACAGAGGAGAGAAGCGGCAGCGGTGGAGGTTACTGCTGCAGGCACGAGGAGGCGTGGGCGCGTGGAGGGGCGGTTGCTCTGTAGGTCTCACGGGCACGTGGGTTTTGGTTGCCGCGTGACTGCAGGTGCTGCAGGGGGTGATGCTGGAGGCGCTGAAGCGGGGGCGTGGGCACGTGGAGGTGAAGGCGCGAGCGTGCAAGCGCAAGGCGCAAGCACGCGGTGGGGTGCTGGCTGGAGGTGAAGGCATGCGGTGGGGTGGGCATGCTAAGTGAGGGCGTTGGAGGTGAAGGTGAGCGGGGGTGCTGGCTGGAGGTGAAGGCACGTGGTGGGGTGGGCGCGCGAGGTGAGGGCGCTGGAGGTGAAGGTACGCGGGGGTGCTGGCTGGAGTTGCGCACGGTGGCTGAGGTGGGCGCGCTCACACTTGCTGTGATGGAGGCACGCGTAGTGGCACGCTTGGCAGGGCTGAGGCGCAGGGACGAGAAGTTGCAACTCTATGTGCTGCAGTGGGTGTGGCGAGGGTGCGTGGGGCGTGCAGAAGCTGTGATCTGCGTGTGGAAGGGAAGATGAAGCACGGTGATGCAGGGACTCTTGGCGGTGTGGGCTATCACCCCACACGCCCACGGTGGTGGAGTCGCACTGCCGCAGTTGAGGCTGGTGGTGAGGAGTGGATGAGCAACGTAGCTCTCTATGTAGTGAGGAAATGGATGGTGGCCTCTCTTGAACGGCAACCCTTTCTCCTCTTTTGTAGCCATATCTACAAAGATTTGAAATTCAAAAGGCCACCGTCGTGTCAATGCTGATGCGCAGGAGGAGGAGGCGGAGACGGGGCAGTTACCTGCAAAGGACAAGAAGACAAAAAGAATAAAATAATTAGGATTATTTATACATAACTCCTTAACTTCTTTGTTAATTAAAATAGTGCATGTAATGGACCTAATTAATTAACTAATCAAATGTATGCAACCCTAGGTTAATTCTAAATACTTGAATTATGCACTTAAGCTAAAAATATGAATTAATTTGTTTACATCCTAATGTATGCTATCTAAATGTTAAAATTAACTTGATATCTAGACACTTAAATACTTAAATAGTCCACAAATATGAGCTAATCACTGTCCACATCACAAGGTGTCACTATGGCAACTCATCTAAATCTACTTTCATGGACTTGAAGATCAACTTAGAAGATTTGTTGATGCTTCATGCGGCAAGAACTTCCTAAACAAGGATTCCAAGAGTGCCAACCAGTTATTTGAGATGATTGAAAACTCATTCAATCATTCTTCCATGAACACTTTTGATAGAAACACCAACCTGCAAATTGGTGTTCATGAGATAGGCACTCACACCTAATTTATCCCAGTGACTCAAGACAATATCCAAATGATTGCTCAAAGACTTGACCAAATGCAGATTCACCAGAAAAAAATTGAGGAAAGACCTAATTTTCAAAAACTGACTCCACCCCCAACCACACCTAGCCTCCTAAAATGAGAGAACTTGCATTAAGTTAGCACAATCCCTATTGAGAATAATTTTATCCCCACGATTGTACCAACATTGACTGGGACTTTTGATTATATGAATCCAAGTTCCTTCAACCCACTAGCTGAAAGCATTTCCGCCCTTCAGGAGCATTTTAGAAACCCTCCAACTCATACAATGCAAATTGGAGAAACCACCTAAGTTCCTCCTAAACAAATACCAATCAAGTTCCTTATCAAAAACAAAATAAATTTGGGATTTATGGGCAGAACTTAAACTCATACTAACTTGGACCATCTCAAGAAGATATCAATACCTAGGTAATGAAGACCTTACAATGAATGTAAAATCAAATGACAAAAGTAACCCGAGTTGTCACTAATTTACAAAATCAAATAAGGGTTACACCAGACCAAAGACCTACTAGGAACTTACCCTCATAGCCCATACCAAATCCCAGGGCGGGAATAACCATGGACAACCTCCCATTCACCCTATGCCTCAATACCTCCTGGGTTTCCACCAAAATCAGGCCCCCTGACCTCCTCCTAGAAATAATCACATCACAAATTCTGTAACTTTGAGGAGCAAAAAAACCACTCAAGATCCTGGGCCTTATCCAACACATGGAACCCACCCAAATAAAATGCAAGTTGACTGACTCTACACCCACCCTAACTCAAAAAAAAGACACAAAAGACTCACAAGGCAAAGACCCCATTCCCTTCCCTTAAGCTCTGAATCCCACCAACACCTAAAGAGAGAAGATTGAGCCCACAAATAAGGAACTCATGGATTTATTTAGGCAAGTTGAAATTAACATCCCCCTTCTGGATGCAATTAAATACATTCTTGGCTTTGCCAAATGCTTAAAGGATCTTTGTACTCCTTAAAGGTTGAGCAAGAATCTAGGAAGGGTGGTTCTTTCTGAGACAGTAAGCTCTGTGGTCCAGAGCAAGCTGCCTCATAAAAAGAAAGACCCAGGCACCCCACTGATTTATTTTGCCATTAATGACATGACCTTTAATCATGTCCTACTTGATTTAGGTGACTCTATCAACCTCATCCCCATTGTTTTATTTGAAAAATTTTAGTTCGGTAAGCTAAAGCCTTTTGAAGTAACCCTACATTGGCAAATCGATCTATTATTCAACTTAAGGGGATTGTGGAGGATGTGATCATTCAAGTTCAAAACAGTTTATTCCCTGTAGATTTTCTGGTCCTAGATGTTGAGGTACCAGAGGCCCTTAAAAATGCACCTATCATCCTTGGAAGACTTTTATTAACCACCGCAAAAGCCAATATTGATTACAACTCTAGAAAAATGGACATTACATGCAATGATTAGACAATTACTTTGGATATTTTTCAAGCTTCAAGGAGATTCCATGAGTCAGATTTCTTTGATGAAAAACTCTAAAACAGAACAATTGGTGGAAGAATCAATGCATATTGGGACCTATTTTACTTTGACCACTATTCTTAAGTTGGATTTCCTTAATGACTCAGATTCTGAAATAGAAAATTGGTTGAAGAAACAACGAACAAGTCACCAATGGTAACACCATGATGATCCATAACTACCTTTAATTATTCATAATCAAGTGACAAATGCTCCTACATAATCGCTTGAGAGCCATAATTCCATACAAACCCATTCGAAGAAGTAAACATTAAATTAGAATTAATTCTGCAATTTTAACATCACATCATGAATGTAGAGTAACCATGGGGTTTTCTAAGGGTTATTTGAAGGTCTAGTGAGCATTAAAATCCAATAAGAGGGTCCATACAGACATAAACAGGGTTTCACGCGATTCGAGAACCAATACATCACCTAAAACCTGAATTTCACACCCACTTGAATTAAAGAGATTTCGATCAGGATAAAATTCATATAAATCTCCTAAAATTCATATAAAAATATTCCTAGAGGTTTGGTACCCTTAGTATGACCATCTAAACCTATTTTGACCATGAATAGAGTCATAGACAAATTTCTACCCTAATTTGGATTTTTGCACAAATTTCTTAGTCAACTTAGTCAAAACTAAAATCTAAGTTCACCATCAGATTCCTTGAGTCCAAATTAGGTTTGTACCAAAATTTGAGCCTAATCAAAGTCCATCTTGACCTAATTTGCATTTCAGTCCATTAAAACTCTATTTCTCTCAATTAAGCCCCTAACTTTCGAATTAATTAAAAATAACCCCCTAAATTCTCATCATTTTCTTTAAAATAGTCCCTACCACCACTGATAGGAGGAACCCAAAGCACCGATCTTCAACTTGGGATTTCTCCCTGATTTCTCGACCAAATCCTTCCAAAATTGGAAGGAATGATCTTGAGAAAATCCCCAATCATCTGAACCACACCTTGGATTCTGATTCACACCACAGAGCTTGTGTAAACTCCTCAAGATCAGGGATCTTCTTCCCCAAAATTTTGAGCTCTTCGAGCTTATTTCCAAGCTTGGAAGCTACCCTTGGACCTTTAAACAGCTGCCCATAGCGAGGCCTTGCTTCTTAGCTCGATTTGGTCGTACTTCTTCAACAAATACTCTCTCTGACCACCTCCGCCGCAGCACCAGCAAATTCTCTCTCTTTGGCTTCTTTTCTCGCTGCCACATACCATAGGCAGTGAGATCGTCTTCATCTCCTTCCATTCCTCAACGGATAAATCAGGAGCGTCCAGATCTCCTTCCTCGCCGTACCTTCATCGGAGGACTTCTCTTCTCCGGCACCGGCCAGTCAAAGTTGGCGCCTCCCTCGCCCCTTTCATCCTTAATTAGGTTCTAAATCTCTCTCTCTCTCCGTAGTTTAGATTATGACCATTAGCTCCCTACTTCGACCGCCGAATCATCGCCTCCCCCATCATCTTCATTCACTCTGGACGTGCTCCGACGTGACCATCCACCCTCCAGACACCACCAAATGCCACACCAATAGCTCCGTTAGCTTCATCTCGCCTTCTTCATCAAAACCCCTCTCACTATTTCAACTTTCACACCTCCAAAACTCCCACCGAACAAACCCATCTCCGCTCGCCTTCCCTAACTCCAACAGACCTCCACACTCACGCACATGCCATAAGAACCCCACCATCACCTTCGCCATCACTGGGCAAAGCTTATGAGCTAATCTAATTGGGTCGAGAGGCTGTATGCAGGTTTTCAGGTCTCCATCGAAGCTCGTTGCCACCATCGTCCTCTCCAAAGTCATTTGTAGTGCTCCATTGAGTTCAAGGCTCAATTCCACCTCTAGGTGACGCAGATTACATCCGCGTATCTAGCTACAGCGTCAATTGAGTGGAAGAGCCCAGCAGCAGCACGTAATCCAAACATCTTCACTTGTTGCTACTTTGTGAAGAAGGCAGACAGCATAGTCCCACATCATGGGATTTCAATGTGCCAACAGCATATATTATGATTTTGTGATAGCAGCTTCCACCCAAGAACACGAGGGGTCGGGTCCCTCCCACGCACGCCCTCATGCACTCCTCGCCCGCTATCATGCCTGCGGATCTAGACCCTGTACAGAACCTATTTACAAGCCTATATACCCGAGTAGCCTCAAGTCTAAGAGAGAAGAAGAGAATTTGTGAGAAGAGGGGGGAGGGTTTTGCTTCACAGCTAAATGCCTCAAGATGCATGCTAAAGAAGAAGGCTTTAACACTTAGCCTCCACGAAGGTTGGGCTTATGCTGTAGAGGCTTTGAGAGGTCGTTGCCCTTATGTATT
The DNA here is from genome assembly GCA_037157565.1 of Thalassia testudinum. NCBI lineage: Eukaryota > Viridiplantae > Streptophyta > Magnoliopsida > Alismatales > Hydrocharitaceae > Thalassia > Thalassia testudinum. The sequence goes on along the minus strand of JAZHRO010000026.1, from coordinate 16,241,655 downwards.
TACTAAGGCTTAGTGCCCTAGCACTTAAGCCATCTGAGAAGAGTGCCTGTCATCTGATATTGATTCAAGGGTACTGTAGCCACATTTAAGTATCTAAGTTGATGTGGATTAATTGATTGAGAACATTCTTGATTTATTTGAATGATTTGAATAAGTTGGGATGTATGCTTAATTAAGAAGAATAATTGGTGATTCAAATCACCATTGTTTTATCTTCCTAATTCTTTTTGTCCCAAGGATCTTTTGAGATACTTTGATTATCAATCTGACAAATTTTATTCATTGCATATCTTTTATTCTGCTTAATTTACTGTGCTCATTTATTCTAAATTGATATTAGTATGTGGATTCCATATTTGCTCCTTGCAAACTATCCAGGACTCCAACTAATTTCATAAATCTCCTCATTTCGCGTTAACATTTTAGTGCCATTGACAAGGAGCAACGCGTAATTCACCATTAGTCTTATCTTTCTTGATTGAGTTGAGCACTAACTTACCCTATTTGCTTTGCTGGTCATTTTGCGAGGTACATCACGAAGAGATCTTCCATGCAATTAGCCACTCCAAGGGCAGGTAAACTCTCTTTTTCCCTAGTCAACCTCCTAATATTGGGAAAGAGAGAAGGAAACAAATCAATTAGGATTTACTTACCTTATTTTCTTAGTAATTATCATTCAAAATCAAAGTTTCCTGATTTGCAAACTTAATTTGATATCTGATTGAAGATTGAGAAGATTTGATTAGAGATTTCTCACCTTGATTTCCTATACCTACTAGGGATTTACGCTTAAATTTTAAACATCTTGGACTACTCACTTTCTTGATCGAGTCCAAGGTGTTACATTTGAAATCAAATTGGACTTGAAATAGAGCCAATTAGGGCTTCTACTTTAGGGTTTTGAAGTGTTAGTACACAGTTGCATTCATAAAAGGAAATTGACATTCCCGCATTTGTGTGCCACCCAAGCCCTTGTTTGAAAAGATCTATTTAAGTAAACCCTAAAAATCAAGCTCTAAATTCACTTGAATCCTAAAACTTTGGACCTAATAACCTGAGAGTCAATTCAGGGTGATTTTTGGGTTTAGGCCAGATTTCATCCTCCATCTTTAAGGCAGGTCAGATGAAGTTAGTCTACTTTGTGGGCCAATCAACCTCCAAATTAGGTCACAAATTGAATCAACTTCCAATCAAGTGAAATTCGAGGCACAACTTAGAACTAAAATTGGTAGATTTAAGGTCTCAATTCAAACATTCCGGTCTACTTGGAACCGCAATGACAAGGAAGGTTGGGTAGGGGAAACCCTATAACCCGTGAGGACGCTCTACCGTGTAGGGATCTTTACGGGGCTCTCCCCTCCTGGTTGCCCAAGTACTGATGATAACGTCATCATAAGCCATAACTAGCTTTAATTATCCAGAATCAACTAACAAATGCTCCTACATAATCGCCGAAAAGTCATAATTCACTAAATATCCATTCTGAGAAGAGTGAATTAAAATAGGGTTAATTCTACAATTTTAACAGCACATCATGAATGCAGATTAATCATGGGATTCCCCAGGGGTTAATATAAGTTCTAATGAGAATTAACGACTAATAAGTGGGCCCATGCAGATAGAAATGGATTTTTGCGCATTTTGAGAATTAACAGTAACCCGAAAACCTAATTTCAGACTCGCTTGAATAACAGAGGTTCTGGTCAAAATAAATTCCATCTAAACCTTTTAAAATTCATATAAAAATATTCCATAAGGTTTGGTAACCCTGGTTTGACCATTGGAACCCATTTTGACCTAGAATAGTCTTAGATGGAAAGTTGCCCAAATTTAGATTTCTGTGCAAATTGCCCATTCAAACTTGGTCAAAACCAAAATTCAAATTCACCATCATATTCCTTGGATCCAAATTATGTTTGTACAAAAATTTAGGCCCAATTAGAAATCATCTTAACCTAGTTTGCATTTTGGTCTAGTCTAACTCTTTCTCTTTCATAATGCCCCTAACTTTTGAAATATTTACAGAAAGGTCCCTAAGTTTCTCATCATTCTTTGCACATGGGTCCCTACCACCATTGGTGTGAACACACCAAGCTTTGTCGAGATTCGAGCAAGGATTTATCGCTTGATTCTCAATCAAACACTCCCAAAATTAAAAGGAAGATTTCTTAAGGAATTCCCTTCCAAATGGACTCGACCTTGGACCCTAACTCTCTCCCAATCTCCCATGCGAATGCATGGAAGATGTGGGTATCACTTGTGTGCGAATTGTCCAGAGCTTGAAAGCTCCTTTCCAAGCTTGGAACTCCCCTCTAAGGCCTATAAAAGAACCCACAATGCATTTTCATTTCTCCTTAGCTAGGTTTGGCCTCAAAAAACTCTCTTCCTTCCCTATCTCCGGCCTCCTCCGACCTAAGTTCTGAAGGCCTCCTTCTCTGTCTTCCTAAGGACGGCCAACAGCCAAATTAGCTTGTCTAACCTCTTCCTCACGTTCGTCCATGCCTCACCAACCATAGCGACGGTTGTCTTCCCCTTTCCTCGCCGCTGTCTCCCTCTACGGAGGGTTCTGTAATTTCCCTACTTGGAGGGGGTGAGATGTGCGTGACGTAATATAAAATGAGAAAATAAAATAGACAATCTCAAAAATAGCAATCACACAATTAGGCACAAGTATTTTTAGGTGGAAACCCAATGCGGGTGAAAACCACCACCTAACCCTCTCGAGTTAGGATTTTCCGATCGATCTAGTCGATCAAATCCACTATACGAACTACTTCAACGAGGGTAGTTCAACCTCAAGTACAACCACACTACAAGTGCAAGGGTAGCGTTCCTCAACCCCTCCTCTTCACAAGGAGGATTTTGTCCCTCGATGGAGACGAGAATTCACAAAGTGAATACTCAAACCAAAGAACAATAAAAGTACAAGAATCCTATTGAGCCACAAATATTAACACCTAGCTTCTATAAGAGTTAGGAAACTTCCCTTTGGTGGAAGTGCGTCGAAGAGACGACGCAGATGCGTGAACCACGCGGCGATACTTTGTAGCTCTCGTAGTCGCAGAGGGAGAGCAGGTGCGCAAATTGGATGAGGCAATTGAATGTGGAAACAAGCCTTTGAGAGCAAGTGCTTCTTCTACTTCAATTTAACACAAAATGAGTTGAAATACTCTTGCAAGGTGTGTGTATGAGTGGCAAGGGTTCTCCTCTATTTATAGAGGCCCTAGGAAGGCTTTGGAAGGCCTTGGAAGGCTTCCATAGCCGTTGGGTACAACCTCCAAGAGAATCAAGTCGGAATCAGGATCAATCATAACTCTGACAGGGTTATCAGACATCTGAAAAACCCATTTAAGACGTCTAGGAACAAAGTCAGATGTCTGATTTTAGGCGGGTTTCCTTCCTAACATGAATCAGATCGAAACAGGGTTCTAGTGTATGTCCATCAGACGATACATAGGACGTCTTGCATAAGGTCTGGACATCTGGAAACCTATTTGTTCTGCGGGAATAGATTCCCAAGAAGGGTAACGGCTACAAGATCTGCCAAATTCAATTTTGGGTCAGTTGAGGCAAAATGGTTACATATCAGACGTCTGGGATCATTTATAGACGTCTGATAACGTCTGATATAAGCTAACGGTCATATTCCTCAACGTCTGTGTGGACAGGCAACGTTCCACCAATTGGACGTCTGGCAAAGGCATCAGACGTCTCCTAAGACGTCTGGGCTAAGGTCTGGACGACTGATTCAAACGGACAGAACCTATTAAGTCCAGCCTAGATGTTATCGGACATCTGAGTCAACAGTCAAACATCTTAAAAGTCATTATCAGACGTCAGATTTTCAGATTAGACGTCTGATAAGGTTGTCTGAACCCTATTTTGGTTTTCTAAGTTCTCTACAAAAAACCTAAGTATCCTAGGGTTGTGCAAGTGTTCCTAGGACTACTGTTAGGGTTCTTTGAGGCTCCTTAACATAAGATCTAAGACAGAAATAAAGAGAAAAACAAAGAAACAAAATTACATAGTACAAAGGAAAGGAAATCTATCCTATTCTTCATCTCCTTCCTTCTTCAAGCTATCGCCCCTCGCAAAGCTCCTTTGTTTTCCATCACGCTCCTCTAATCCACCATGGATGCAAGCTCGAATTCTGTCTAAACACTTGTCTCTATTTGCAATTTGACCTGAAAACTAGAACTCAAATGCAAATGTTAAAAGATACGTGTTTTGTTATCATCAAAATGAATGATCGTGGTGTTCTAGCACTAACAGGTTCGTCTCCCCACGTCCGACCATCACTAGTTTTAACCTCTTCCTCTTCTCCTCCTTAACCTCTCTAGCCCCACTCCTTTCCCTTTCGACCACCGATACGCCCTCCACGCCACCATCTTACCCACGATCGGTCGAGCTCCAGCGAGGCCCCCACAACTCCACAAGCCACCGCTCGCCTCGCCATAACTCCCAAAACATCCATCGTGCCCTACTGACCAAAACCCCTTAAGAAATTGAGGGGATTGGTCTCTCCAACGCCCCACCAGACACGATCACCTTCACACCACCTTCTCGCCTCCGTTCGACCACCATACACACCTACTCATCATACCAACACCTCCACCGCACTCCATGTCCTCCGGCGATGCTTGTGAGCTGGTCTAATCGAGGCTACAAGCCCGTATTGTGATTCGCATGTCTTCGCCGTCGCCGCCACCTCGTCCGACCACGAATGCAGTCCTCAGGCTGCATTCACCCTCGAATCCTCACCCAGGCACTACGGTTAACTCCCAAGAAGTCATTCAGGTCCTCAATCAAAGGACCCAGCAACTGCAGCACACCCAATTGAGCAAAGCATGCACTGCAGCCTTTGCGTGAAGGAGCCATGAAGATAGTCCTACATGGTGGGATTCCAAAGCGGCAATAGCACATAAGTTTTTTTTGTGAACTAGCTTTATTTTGGCCTTCTCGAGTGTGTGTATTTTTTATTCAAAGGTATCATCTACCTCGAAACAGCCTTAGTCATCCAAAAATCTTTGGATACCTTGATTGGGTCCAATTCATATCCAGTCCCTTATCTATTCTTTAAAGCACATACACAAAAAAGGTCTCTAGGTTGTTAACCTAGGGGCCTAATTAGAGCTGATCTTCTTGGGGATTTCTGATTTGATCTAATCAATTCAATTTAAACCTAAATTTGATTCTACATCTTGATCTACCACCTGATTTGAAAATGCAACCTGACAATTTAGGAATAATATTTAGGAAACCTAAATCCCAAATGAGCATAAAAGAAAAGATGATCAAGGCTACTCTTAGACATCATGATGAGTATAACAAAACCTCAGATCCATTTAGGTACATTCAGGTTAATATACCAGAAACAACCCACATTATGAACCATGCTAGAATGATATTTACACAAATAATACACGGTTCAACCCGGGATGAGCTTTTATCATAATACAGTGAATTGTGGAGACTACACAGTACTGAGTATATACAATGTTTGTCAAATCTACAACTTTGGGAGATACACCAAGGTCTCATTGAGAAACAGGGGTATATGCCAAATACATTACAATAAGCCATTGATCAAAAATACCCATATCAACATTCAGAGATTGATGAGACATCTTGGCACAACATTGAGAATCAATATAATTTCTCAGAGACCAGGTTTGAAAGTAGAGGTTGTTGTGGGACCCCAACCCAAATGGAATCAAATTCAAATTTTGTGCAGATTGACATAACTGATCTTGATGTTGGTTGGGTGAATCCAGTTGCAGGTGTTCTTAATTCTGAACCAGCCTTAGAGAACCATGAAGCTGGTCCATCATACCTTGATTTTTCAAACACCTGTGATGAATTAGACTCAGAACCTCTCAAGGATGTAATTCCTGAACCTTAACCTATTAAGGTAATCCTCGAGAGTGATTCTAACATCCCAATAGAACCAAGTCTAGATTCTAGTGACCAAATTCCTACCTTCAACCTAGAATCTAGATCTGAACCTATTTGGGATGATCAAGAGACCCAATTATTGAGAATCAGATTTTAGATCTAGATCATGATTCAAGGCCTATGATCAGAAATGCAAATTGATTTTTCAGAAGTCACACCGATTTACGATATAGAAATAGAGGAGTTGGAAGAGTTGGGATTTGATTGGGTCTACCCTAGGAGCCAAGAACCTGAGCCTACGCCTAATAAGGACACCTCTTTGAGCTTGAAATTTGAGATTAGATTAGATCCAAATCAGGTTGTTGATTCTATGTATCATGATTTATCCTATGGTGGAAATCTCGATCTAGAATCAGGTTCAGAAATTGATTTTCGTAGATTCTCTGATGATTTCGAATCATGCTCTGATTTTGGAGAACCTTTGTTTCCTAATGATTACAGGCCAATCTACGACCTCAGCATCTATGTCCCCTTCTTTGATTCTGACTCTGAGGTCCCTAATCCTGAGATCATTAATTCAAAATCATGTTCCATTGAGTTTCAATCATTCTGTTATGATCTACAGGAATCAGAAACAGTAAGTGCCAAGAGTGTCTACAATCTAGAGTTCGAATCTTTCACTGACTCAGAATTCCATGATCCGATAAGCACTCTCCAGGCATTTACATTTGATTTGAATGAGCATCAAGAAGACTCTCTAGATGAACCTATCTTTGAATCATTTCTAGAAGAGCCCTTTCCACACCCAGATTTTGAAGCAACCACACCTTCCGATCCACATACAGAGCCTTCCAAAATTCGATCCCAACCCTGACCTATCACCAAAATCAATTTCTATTCTGATCCAGTTGCATATAATTCACCTCCATCTTTTGATCGGGAATCAGACATTGATCAAACCATTAATCACTTCTTATCCTTCTCTGATCTCACCTGTAGGGTTCCTACATCCTGAAACGACCCTTTCCAAGGGCCATTTTATTTTCTTTCAAACTTTAGGGGCCTTATCATAATTTCTACGCACCAAAAAGGTTCTCGTACATAATATTTTAATACTTGAGAGGTTTAATGCAAAATCCCCCATGCCCATACACCTCCCCCTGTGCCCATGCACCATCCCTCTCCCCATCCCCACGCCACCTTACCCCCCATCCCTCACCACCCATAAAACGCCCCTCCTCCATTTTGCTTTCCACCAGAGCAACCGAGTGAGGGAGAAGGAGAGGCAGAGCGGGGAGCAAGAGGAGATCGGAGGAGAGGACGAGGCCGTGCGTGCGGAGAGGTTGCAAAAGGAGACTGAGGGTGTTGCAAGAGCTGCTGCGGCTCCTGAAGCAAGAAGTAAGCTCGCAAGGAGGTTCTGCGGAGCCATTTTTCTGTAGATTCAAACATCTGCAACACTTTTCAGACGTCTTGAGTAACGTCTGGGACGGACTCAGGACGTCTGGAAAGCACGCAGAGTGTCGAGGTGCCATAGACGTTGCAAAGGTGTGTTGGCATGACGTTCGAGGCACTTTAGGACGTCTAGTAGTGTCGGTCATCTGAAGACACCCTTAGAAGGCTGTGAAGGGTTTTAGATGTTTGAAAAAGACGCAGAAAGCAAGGTGAGATCCCACGCTCGTTTAAGACGTCTAGGACTCTTCCCAGACGTCTGATTTTAGTCAAGATGCATGTTTTTGAGCCAGTTCAGGACCCAAACGGAGTCGGTTTTTTACAAAGTATCCTTTGTTTGCTTTCAAAATTCTCTATGTATTAATATAGTGTCTATACTATTTTGATCTCACTTGACATATTGGTCAACAATATAGATATCCAGTCCGTGGTGCACACAGGACTCGCGAAGATGTTGGGATCCACCGTTCAAGCCCCCATACCACCCGTATACCCTGGTAGAGTAGTCCTCTCTACTTCTGTGGTTTGAATTAGTAAAGTGCATGTTAAATTAGAAATATCTTCTTGAAACCTAGGTTATGAGATGAACCCTAGGACCAAGAATGTGAATGGTTTATATTTAGTGCATGAACCTCGCATGTTATAAACTCTGAGAATGAATGTTAAACTTTATACTGTGATAACTGGAATATTTAAATGATGAGGTGATCGCTTATCATGTTGATGATGGTTTATCCTGTTAATTTACGATCTACCTATTATATGAATTAGAATCAGTATGTGATAGAAATGAATGCCACGAAATGAAATAACATGAGTACCATGCATAACCATATGAGGAACTAGCAAAGAAACTCAAAGCATACTGAAATGGATATTTGATGTATGAGGAAACCGATTACCTACAGGTGTATTGGTTGACTATTCAAACTTGGGTATGGAAAGTGAGCTGGCCCTCGTGTACGTGGTACCGAAGAGAGCTACTGTCCCTTTAGTGTAGGGGGGAGCTAGCTGCCCCTTGGGTTAGGAACCGGGGTTAGGATTGGCCACCATACACTGACTCCTGTTAGGCCCACTAGGCAAACCGAGATAGCCGGGAGAGGGTACGTAGACTGTTGAGGGGTGAGGCCCCTGTTTGGTTCTATATTATATATTTCGGCATACCCATTAGCAGAAATGACTGACCACATGCCAGTGCGGGGTAGCTATCCATGCTCTTATCGCGCGTGCCATAGTCACTATTACGTCGCGGCCATGACCCCGAGGTGGTAAATTGGGTATAGGACTACCACGGGGTGCCCTCCCAACTAGGAGAGTGCCACATGTACATCCTGCATCGCGGGAAAACTGCATCAAAATTATTTTCTTAGAGAACAAGTGGATTAAGAAATGTTGTGGACACTTATTAGAAATCGAATCAGAAACACATAGATAATTTAAACGAAAATAGATAACAATACATAATTGGAAATTGTATAATTAGTTAGCTGCTTGTTCCTTTATGTTTAATTGCATGTAAATGACATATACACCACTCTACTCAGCGTTAGCTGACCACAGATATATGTAACCATGTTCAGGTCAGGAAGTTGAGCAGCCAACACCGCCGACTGTAGAGGGTGTTGGGCCCAGTCGAACCCACTAGTAGTTGTACTTGCTTCTTTTGTTAGTGAGTATTTTGGCTTAGGTTGAAAGCTATTATTGTTACGCTTTTGTTGGTTGTGATGGCTAGCTAGTGAACTGTACATTTATTTCTCGCCTGTGACATGTCGTTTCTGTTGAACTCTATTCCTGTTTTCCGTTGCCGACTTTTAAACAATTTTCTTAGTTACATTGCATGTGTGGTTGTGGAAATATTTATCCTTGCATTTGGTTGTTTCTCGTTAGATGACTAGGTCTTGGGATTAGTCGAGACGAGCCATTCCTGGGTTCCACGAGGGATCGGGATTGGGTCGTAACACATGCTCTACAGATCCATTTTCTTTTGAGGATCTTTACTCTGATCAAGCTGAGCCTATTTATCCAAACCTACAACTTTCATTTCCACATCTTTTTGAGCCACAAAGTATCCAGTACGTTCCACATCTACTGATTCACATCCATCAACCCACCAGACTGATAGGGTTTGGTCTGCATCATCAACCTGTTGATCTGAACAAGCACCTGGTTGGACTAACCAGGCTACTTATCAAGGTACTTATTCTACAAAATTCCTCTGATTTGACCATCCCTTCTTCTTGACCACTTTCTGCCCCGTTGAAGGCATTGAATTTAGCGATTAACGGGAGGAAACCCGTCATTCCAAAAATTCAAGACCCTTCTGATCATCTTTTGAGCTACACTCCTATTGCACTTTTGAGTTCAACTTTACAATAGCCAACTCTAGCTTTAATACTTATATCAAAGCTTGAAATCGTTCGCAATAGTCATCCCGACCCATTCACCCACCCTTTGACCCTGTTTTAAACTTTAAATCAAGCTGAATTTGTACCCTCCTAGTTTACAGTGAGGACATTGCAAAACTTAGGCATGGAGGGGTGTTAAAGTACAAACAGATGAAAATTCAATTCTCTGAAGGGTTCTCACACAAAAAAATAAATAAAATATTCAAAAACTAAAAAAATAATGGAGAAAGGGGAGGAAATTTTGTGAATTAATTGAAAATATTTCTTGAGGAGGAAAAGAGGAGGAAATTTAAATGTCAAAAAGGAGCAAAAATCAAGAAAAGAAAACGATAGTCATAGCAATTGATTATGGAATCTCTTAAGTTCTAGACCTAATCAAAAGAAAAACTAAGTCCTAAAGTGCTAAAGATAGGGAGCTTAGTAATGAGTGCTGATCTTAGGCCTCTTGGGCTTGTTTTAGAGCTTAAACATTCACATATTTTTTAAGATCCGGATTAATCTTCAAGAGGCTGAGGAAAGTACGAAGCTAATGTAGTAGGTCTAAGGCTTAAGGATTATTCGGCCCCGTTACCTACCCTTTGGTTTGCGGGACTTGGTAACCTAAGTATCCAAATTCACACACCAGTCTAGTTCAATGCGCTTAATAATGAAAACATGCTAAAAGTGTTCTATTCTGAAAAGCCATCTCGAAGATCTAGCTTAGGAGAGGCTCGATAACACAAGTTGATTTGACGAGTTCCTGACATGGAGATGTGGGAAATTTCCCTCGAAGATGCATAATAGCATATCATCTCCACGGTGCTTATCTCCTAGGATATCTAAATATCCTTCCGGGGACATGTAAGCACCTTGTGTTGGTTCAGGTGCCATGGGCAGGATTATCCCGAAATGTTGATTGCCAGGGCCTAAATATAACTATAAAACGTCATGAGCGGCAATATCTAAAAGTGTCAAATTCTAGGGTTCTGGGGGTTGCCATGGGCAGTGTTATCCCGAAGCATCGAAAGCCAAGGACCCTTCAAGGATTGATGGTGGGGACAAGGAATCCGATACAGACCGTGTTTAGGGCCAATTCGAGGTTGGATTTAGGGAAAAATAAATAGAAAAAGAGAGAAAATTCTCAAAATGAAAAATCATTCTCCATCTCTCCTTTACAAAAATGCACTGGCAAACTGAACTTGGACTTACTACATTCTATGCACAAGTGTTTTAACTGCTAGATTCAACGAACCTCTAGGCGATTTTTGCGGGCCTTAAAAACCCTCGTTGTAGACTCAAGCTGAAGCTGGTCAAGTCTGGATTTTGATTAATACTTGAGTACCTCTAGGCCTATTGTTGGCATTCTGATCTAATTTCTAAAGAGTGGCACGAATCAAGCATATGAACATCAAAGCATGGTCTAGAGATCTAATTCTTTCCATAAGATTTTGCCAGGAACTAGCAAAAGTTAAGCATAGGGGTATGATGGTAACACCATGATGAGCCATAACTAGCTTTAATTAGTCATAATCAAGTGGTAAATGCTCCTATATAATCTCCTGAGAGCCATAATTCCATACAAACCCATTTTGAAAAGAAAACATTAAATCAAGGTTAATTCTACAATTTTAACATCACATCATGAATGTAGAGTAACCATGGGATTTTCCATGGGTTATTTGAAGGTATAATGAGCATTAAAATCCAATAAGAGGTTCCATACAGATAGAAACAGGGTATCACACATTTCAAGAACCAATACAGCACCCAAAATCCTAATTTCACACCTGCTTGAATTAAAGAGGTTTCTGTCAAAAAAAATCCATATAAACCTTATAAAATTCATAGAAAAATATTCCTAAAGGTTTGGTACCCTTGGTGTAACCATCTGAATCTATTTTGAACTTGAAAAGAGTCACAGACAGATTTTTACCCTAATTTGGGTTTCTACGTAAATTACCTAGTCAGACTTGGTCAAAACGGGAATCCAACTTCACCATCAAATTCCTTGGGTCAAAATTATATTTTTACCAAAATTTAGACCCAATCAAAATCCATCTTCACCTAGTTTGCATTTCAATCCATTAAACATCTATTTCTCCCAATTAAGCCCCTAACTTTCAAAATAATCGCAAACAACCCCCTAGATTCTAGTCATTTTCTTCAAAATAGTCCCTACCACCATTGACATGAGGAACCCAAAGCATCGATCTTCAATTTGGGATTTCTCCCTGATTTCTGGACCAAATCCTTCCAAAATTGGAAGGAATGATCTTGAGAAAAACCCCAATCATCTGAACCACACCTTGGATTCTGATTCACACCACAGAGCTCGTGCAAACTCCTCAAGATCAAGGATCTTCTCCAAAATTTTGGGCTCCTCGAGCTTATTTCCAAGCTTGGAAGCTGCCCTTGGACCTTTAAAGGCCCCTCATAGCGAGGCCTTGCTCTTTATCTCGGTTTGGCCATAGTTCTTCAACAAATCCCTCTCTCCAGCCACCTCCACCGTAGCTCTGACAACTCCTCTCTCTCCGACTTCTTCACCCGCTACCACATACGATAGGCAGTGAGATCATCTTCATCTCCTTCTTCTGCTTATTGACAGACAAATCAGGAGCATCCAGATCTCCTTCCTCATCATTCCTTCACCAAAGGACTTCTCTCCGGCACCGGCCAATCAAAGCTGGCGCCTCGCTCGCCCCCTTCATCCTTAATTAGGTTCTAAATCTCTCTCTTCGTAGTTTAGATTAAGACCCTTGGCTCCCTACTTCAACCGTTGAATCATTGCCTCCCCCATCATCTTCTTCCGCTCCGGCCATGCTCTGACGTGGCCATCTGCCCTCCACACACCACTAAATGCCTCACCAACACCTCTGTTAGCTTCATCTCACCTTTGCCATCAAAACCCCTCTCGCTATTTCACCTTTCACACCCCCTAAACTCCCACTGAACAAACCCATCTCCACTCACCTTCCCCAACTTCAACAAACCTCCACATGCACGCACACGCCATAAGAACCCCACCATCACCTTTGCCATCTTTGGGCGAAGCTTATGAGCTAATCTAATTGGGTCGAGAGAACGTATGCATGTTTTCAGGTCTCCACCAAAGCTCGCTGCCACCGCCGTCTTCTCCGAAGTCATTTGTAATGCTTCGTTCATATCAAGGCTCAATTCCACCTCCAGGTGACGTGGATTACATTCGCGTTTCCAGCTGCAACATCAATTGAGTGGAAGAACCCAACGGCAGCATGCAATCCGAACATCTTCACTTGCTACTGCTTTGTGAAGAAGGCAGACAATATAGTCCCACATCGTGGGATTTCAATGTGCCAACAGTGTATATTATGATTTTGTGATAGCAGCTTTCCGCCCAAGAACACGAGGGGTTGGGTCCCTCCCACACATGCCCTCACGCCCTCCTCACCCGCGATCATGCCCGCGGATCTAGACCCTGTACGCGACCCATTTACATGCCTGTATACCCGATTAGCCTCAGGTCTGAGAGAGAAGAAGAGAATTTATGAGAGGAGGGGTGTTACGACCTGGTTCCCGAATCCCTACAGGACCCGAGACCGACTCAACTCGACTAATCCTAAGACCCAGTCATCCAACGAGAAAGTAACCAAAAAGCAAGAAAGTAAACCACATTCACTATGCTAAGCAACTAACAGTAAAAAGGTACAGCAATAAAGAAGTAAAAACTGCTACAATACATATCACCACCACAACAGTAGAAAGTAACAAGGTACCAGAACATAAAGTACAGAATGTAAAAGTACAAAACATAAAGGTACAAGAGTCTAACTCACTACTACAAAAAAGTACAACAGAAGAAGCTACAGCTACTAGGCTCTACTAGGCCCAGCACCCTCCATAGCCATAGACTCGGGATGCTCAACACCTGGACCTGAAAAGGGTTATGAGTACACAAAGTCAGCAAATGCTAAGTAGAGTGGCAACCAACTAAAGCAGTAAAGCTAACAGTTAACAGGAAAACTAGCTATTCCAATTTCTTTAGTTTACAATTTATTTCTTTCACCCATTGGTTTATATGTTTCCAAAACTCTTTCTTGATCTCGAATGTTCCTCATGGGAACGATCTTGATTGCAATCTTTTCCGAAGAGTAGAAGGCACACGTGGTGCTCTCCTGGCCGGGAGAGTCCCCTGTGGTGATCCTACACCCAGTCAACCACCCCAAGGTCACAGATAGACGTAACGGTGACTACGGCAAGCGTGATAAGCACACGGGTAGCTACCCCGCACTGGCATGCGGTCAGTCGTTTCCACTAACGGGCGCGCTCAAAGTACAGCACGGAACAGTATAGGACCTAGCCCTCTCAGTAATAGGGGTCTAGCCCCTAAGAACCAAATAGAGGTCACGCCCCTCCACAGTCCGTGCACCCTCGCCTGACTACCCCGGTTTGCCCAGTGGGCTTAACAAGTCGGTGTAGGGTGGCTAGCTGAACCCCGGGCCCCGTGGGGTGACTAGCTCTCTCCCTACACTAGTAGCTCTCCCCGGTACCGTGTACATGAGGGCCAAGAAGTCGGTACAGAGTGGCCAATCCTAACCCCGGGTCCCAACCCAACGGTGGCTAGCTCTGCTCTGCACTAAACAGGGGGACAATTGCTCTCCTTCGTACTCCATACTCAAGGGCCAGCTCACTTCCCCACTCACATTTCCAGATCCATTCCATTTATTTCCAGGAGCTCTACTCCTAATTCCCCGTAGGGTTCATGCTCATATTCCTCATGCCATTCCATACCAGGTTTCATCATTTCTATTTCCGTTCTCAGGTTATACACATGCAGCTGGTATTACTATCATTTACATTCCCATACTCAGGTTATATACAGGTGGCTCATATTTCCATCATTCACATTGCCATTCTTAAATCATATATATGCAGCTCGTATTATGTCATTTAACGTATACAACAGGAAAGTCACATGCAACAGTTAACTAGCACAAGTACTTCACATTTCACAGGCAGCTTTTATTCATTTACAGGCAGTTGTTAACATTCCCATCTACCCATTCACGACAATAATTCAATCATCCAATACAGACATTTCAAGTATTTCTCATCCTATGATTCATGCCATATCCTAGATTCTAATCATTCAATCCATACATGCATTCAGGTTTGTAATTAAATTAGGAGAAATCACTTTACCAGTCAACCCAGGAGTACTGGGGGCTTGAACGGTAGGCTCACATGCCTCAGCAAGCCCCGAACCCGCAACGGAACGAAGTCCTATAGCAAGGAACAATCACAATGGAACATTCAAAACAATATAGAAAGCCTTCTAACAAGTAGAGGAACTCAGAAGGAACACATCGGTATCTTATTTGCATAAAACGTACCTCAAACGGACCCTAAATGGGTCAAAAATAGGGTTTCTGACTCAAATCTGACGTCTGGAACAACTTCCAGACGTCTTAAAAGTGTCTAGTAACGTACCAAGTCTCTGCGTCAACCTCAAATGTCCAAGAACTCCTTTGAACCATCTGGACCCAGCTCTAGACGTCCGACCACCTCTCCAGACATCTACAAGTGCTTCCAGTCGTCTGGTAAGCTCCCCAGATGTCTGAAATGCGTGGGCGGGCGTGTCACACGCCTACCCAAAGCAAATCCTGCATGAAATCCACCAAATCTCCTCAAAAAGGCCAAGCTAAGAGAAGCTGCTGAGTGGCCTGCATGGCCGTATCTGCAAAGGGAACGTACCTTCGCAAGGCTCTCACCTCAGCCGCATGGAACCGCCTCCAGACGTCCGCTCCGTCGTCTGGAGGACACTCCAGACGTCCGATTCTGGGAAAATCCCAAAACCAGAACCTGCTTCCGCTCTCTCGCGTCGTGCGTGGCCGCGCCTCGCACCCCTCGCCTACAGCTCTAGTAGCAGCAGTGTCGGGGAGGACTCCCCCAACGCACTCCTCTTCATGCGCGTGCTGCTCCGACCATGTGCTCCCGGCGAGCTCCCACGTGAGCTCGCGAACTCATTCTCCTCCTCTCCTCACGCCGCTCCTCCTCAATGCCGCTCTCGCTCGCACTAGCTCTCTCGCAGGAGTGGAGAAGAAGAGAGGAAGATGGTTGGTGTGGGGAGAATGAGAGAGGGGGAAGGGGTTTATAAAGTTTAGGGTTTAGGTTTGCTGGAGGCAGGGAGAGAGAGAAGAAGGGAAGGAAAACGAGAGTACTGTCTGCGCGCAGCCTGCGGGCAGACGTGAGCTCGTACTCAAAATTTTTGATTTCCAGACATCTTAAAAGGCTCAAATAGCACGGGACTTAACAAGGGGGGAGGGTTTTGCTTCACGGATAAATGCCTCGAGATGCATGCTAAAGAAGAAGGCTTTACCACTTAGCCTCTAAGAAGGTTGGCCTTGTGCTGTAGAGGCCTTAAGAGGTCGTTGCCCTTGTGTATTTACTGAGGCTTAGTGCCCTAGCACTTAAGCCATCTGAGAAGAGTGCCTGTCGTCTGATATTGATTCAAGGGTACTGTAGCCACATTTAAGTATCTAAGTTGATGTGGTTTAATTGATTGAGAACATTCTTGATTTATTTGAATGATTTGAATAAGTTGGGATGTATGCTTAATTAAGAAGAATAATTGGTGATTCAAATCACCATTGTTTTATCTTTCTAATTCTTTTTGTCCCAAGGATCTTTTGAGATACATTGATTATCAATCTGATAAGTTTTATTCATTACATATCTTTTATTGTACTTAATTTACTGTGCTCATTTATTCTGAATTGATATTAGTGCATGGATTCCATATTTTCTCCTTACGAACGACCTCGAACTCCAACTAGATTCCAAGTTTTATAAATTTAATTGTTTGTGTGCGATTTGGGGAGTGTACTATGACAACCAATTCATAAATCTCCTCATTTCGCCTCAACAATCACATATGGGGACTTGTTTTGCCTCAGCTACTATTCCTAAGTTAGCACACCCTCCCACCATGACTTCACTAAACATACTAACCCCTAACCATCTTAACCTGACCCCTACATTGGACCTTACAACTAAACTCCCTGAGTCCGACCCGCAATTAGAGTTGAAACCCTTGTCGGATTCCTTAAACTATGATTTCTTGAACAATATTAGACTATGCCCCTGATTATCAGTTCTCATCTTTCTGGGGAATAAGAGGAAAAACTGCTCGAAGAGATCTCCAAGTTTCCAACTACCTCCATGACATTCCTGTGCCTTGATACACACTACGCCTAGCTAAAAAGGTGTAAAAGACTGGTTGGGAGTTAACCCAACATCCTTACTATTTCTCTTTTGCATGCATTTCAGGTTCTGCAAAAACCCCAATCCAAAGCCCAACTATCACCTTTCCAGGTGATATCCTTTACCCTTTCTTATGCATGAGGACATTGCATATCTTAAGCATGGGGGATGCTTTAATTCAAGTTGGAAATTTTATATTTTCAGAACCTAAAGTTTGACATTTTGCATACATTTTCCAAAAAAATAAAAAATTAAAAAATTAAAGGTACCACAGGTGATTTTGCACACATTTTCAAAAACTCAAGACTAGGGTTGTATTTGTTTCAACAAAACGTATCACAGGGGATTTAATCTTTATCAAACTAAAGGATAGATTCAACAATCTCTAGGTTAGACTTTTCAAGTCTAAACCAGACTTAAATGATTAGCATATACCTTAAGAACTTGATTTGTTCTGAAATAATCCCTATTCCAACACCTATGACTCGGGATGGAGGAACCATACAAACTTCCCTTGGAAACAACCTAAATCTTCTTCCCTCCAGAACCAACACTTCTAAAATCCTCAACTCAAACCCCAATCTTCTACTTTAGATGAAATGAAGGCGATGATTAAGACTATGCAAGAATCGAACCAAATGCTCCTTTAATCTCTCTCTAAGATTATAGTTGACATGCAATCCCAAATCGGACATTTAATTGATCCTGTGAGGAAAAGAGAGGATTGGAAATTACTTAGTTAGCTTGAGGAGAATCCAAAAGGGAAGAATGTGATCTTCAGGAAGCATGCCCATGCTATTACAGTGTCACGAAGTGGGAAGGAAATCCAAAAACCTAATGCTCCTCAATAATCCCCTTAATTCAAGACCCAAAATGAAGAGGAAGATATTGAACCTCGTAAGACTTATAAAGCTTCCCCCTCATCCAATAAACCTAAGGCCCCTTTCCCAAAGAGATTAGAGGATCCAAATAATATGAGGCCCTTTTGGGATAAACAAAAAGCTAAGATGGATTAAATTTTGGAGACATTCAAACAAGTTCAAATCAGCCTACCTCTCCTAGAAGCCCCGAACCAAATTCCATCCTATGCTAAGTTTCCTAAGGACTTGTGTATACAAAAGATACGATCTAAAAAACAAGTCCCAACCAAAGTTGTCCTGCCCAACCCCGTGAACTCGATAGTACAACATGGGACCCCACCCAAGCTTAAGGACCCAAGAACCCCAAGCATCTCTGTGATAATTGGTGATCAAAGAATAAATAAGTCACTCCTTAACTTGGGTGTGGGGGTGAATATATTACCAAGTTTCGTTTATGAATTACTTGGAGGAGGTGAGTTGAAACCTAGTCTTATGATCCTCTAGGTAGCTGACAGATCTTTAAAGAGACTAAGAGGTCTACTTGAGGATGTGCTAGTCAAGGTGGAAGAATTTTACTTCTCAATAGATTTCTTGATTTTGGATACAGACCTGTCTAATCAACCTTATAAACCCTCTATAATCTTAGATTGACCCTTCCTAGTTACTGCAAACGCCTCTATCCACTGTAAGTTCAGAGTTTTGAAAATGGGATTTGGTAACAAGAGGATATCGCTCAATGTTTTCAAGGATTATAAACAAGCTAATGATGAAGAATGTTCCCAGATTGATGTGATAGAGGAAAATACAAAGGACACCACTCCCAATATACTTCAAAGGGTTTCGTTGCAAAAGGTTAATTGATGGGAACACCATCATGAGTCCTAACTAACTCATTTTGACCCAATAAAGTCAATAAATGCTCCTACATAACCAACTAAAGGTCATAATTCATTGCATAACCATTCTGAGAGAAAAAATAAGAAATTAGGGTTAAAACTGTAATTTTACCAGCTTATCATGAATGCAGTACAACCACGGGTTTTCTCAAGGGCTGAATAAAGGTCAAATGGTCTTAATAAGATAATAAGTAGGTTAGATCAGATAGAAAAGGGTTTGTGCGTGTTCTGAGAATTAAATGACTTTTTGAAATCCTAAAAATAGAGTCGCTTAATTTACCAAGGTTCTGGTCAGGATAAAATTCACTTAAACCCTCTAAAAATCATAGAAAAATATTCTCTAGGGTTTAGCACCTTCAAATTGTCCATCAGAACCCATCTTGACTTAAAATGGAGTCTCAGACAGATATTTACCCTAATTTAGGTTTTTGCATAAATTACCTAATCAAACGTGGTCAAAACCAAAATCCAACTTCACCATTGAATTCCTTAGGTCCAAATTA
This sequence comes from Thalassia testudinum, assembly GCA_037157565.1. Taxonomy (NCBI): domain Eukaryota; kingdom Viridiplantae; phylum Streptophyta; class Magnoliopsida; order Alismatales; family Hydrocharitaceae; genus Thalassia; species Thalassia testudinum. The sequence continues at coordinate 16,222,429 of JAZHRO010000026.1, read as the reverse complement.
GGATTGTACCAAAATTTGGACCCAAGGAGAACTTGTCTTGACCTAGTTTACAAAAAGGTCCTATCTGCTTACATTCATACCCCTAACTTTCAAGAAACCCTTGCGTACAGCCCCTTAACTTATTCATCATCGTCACAATTAGGCCCCTCCACCATTATCCCGGAGGAAACCTACTCCGACGACCTTCAACTTGGATTTTCTCCCTGATTGATTGATAAATCCCTTCCAAAATTGGAAAGGAGATTCATCAAGTAATTCCCTCCAATCTAAGCCCATTCATATGCTCCAGATCTTCCCCAATCTCTCATGCGAACACATGAGAGATTTGGGTCTTAAGAAGTTTCCTTCTCCGGCGAGCAAGCTTCCCAAGCTCAAAACCCTCTCTGACGACCTATAAAAGACTCCCCAGGGTTCAATCGTTCTCCTCAACTTGAAATTGGGCTGGAACTCCCTCTCTTCCTCTCTCCTCTTCAGCCGCAAGTCTCCGCAAGCTCCGGCGGTCTCTCCCTAACTTCTTCGTTGTCACACCACCAAACCAGTGGCAGATTCACCTTCCTCACTGTCCTTCGCGTCGAACAATACCAGTCGTCGCTGTTCCTTCCCTGCCTTCGCCGCCGCCTCTCATACGGAGGTTCGTCTTCCCCACGTCTGGTAACCACACCAGCATGGGATCCCTCCCCCTTTTCGTCCTTAAAAGTAGGTTCTTAGGTTCCCTATCTCTCTTACTTTCTCCCCCTCTCTTTATTTCCCAAAATCGACCACCAATGCTACTGAACACCTGCATCTCCTCCATCTCCGATGACTCCTCCGGTGAGGTGTTCCCACTGCTATGCACCTCCATCCACCTCGCCGACCACCCTACAACCTCCACTGCACCTTCCTGCTCATTTCCTCTCACTCCATTTGCTCCATCATCCACCCGGACACCTTCCCGAACAGACCCACTCTCACTGACCATTCCCGTCACCGTTCGGCCACCACAACCACTCGTGCAACAAGCCACTGCCACCGTCACATTCGTTGTGCCACGCCAATCCTGCTGAGCGTTCTAACGTGGCCATAAGTCCCCTTTTCTTGATTTCAGGTAGCAAGCCAAGACCCGTCATTGACGTCGAGCTTCGAGCAAGCTTCAAGCTGCTCCAGGTCTTGCTATGCCCAGGGGATAGCTTCAGGCCATGCGTAATTGAGGCCTACATGTGTCCAAGTCCTCACGCAAAGGCATTAGTAGCCGCAACCCCGTCGAATTGACCAAGTGCCTTGCTACTATGCTGTGCGGAAGAAAGGTGGGACATTTAGTCCCACCTCGGATACAAAGAGTCACCTGCAGTCACATAAATTGAATAAGCGAATGGGGCTATTTGCCTCCAAACACTGAGGGTAAGGTCCTCCTACACCTTCACCCAGCCTCGTCCGCGACACCTCACCCACAGACCTGGTCGACCCGATAACCTGCCTGACCTGCACTCCTCGCTCACCACCACATGCCGGTGAGCCTGGACCCAGGTATGCGCTAGGTCCGATTACCCGACCGACTGTGGCTCTGGGAGAGCGAGACTGAAATAGAAAGAGAGAAAGAGAGAGGAGAGTTTCACGGGGGAAGGGGGATTTTTGCCCTAGGAAGTTTGGCTCCAACACTTAGCCAAAGTCAGAAGGCTGAAAAGCCTGAGAAGAATATAAGAGAAGAAGAAGAGGCAGCCCCGAGAAGAATAAGAAGAAGAAGAAGAGATGAAGGCCTGAAGAGAAGAAGAAAAGAGAAATCAAAGAAAGGAAGAATCAAAGAATAAGAGAAGAAGGAAGAAAGCATGCAGACAAAAGAAAAAGGAGTACTATAGCAAACATCATTTAAGACGTCTGATTGCAAAATCAGACATCTGAGTTCATACTCCCTCCTTTAGTAAATTTGAGTAATTATTCTATGTATTAGACTTATAATTGGCGATTCAAATCACCACTATTTTGTCGAAAGTTCTTTTTACTCTTCATATACTCATATTTTCTACATTGCAAATTAGCTTTTGAGTAATATTTTGTGTTCAAATTTCATTAATTGTTGAGATTAGCGTGCGAATTCCATTTGCTCCATGTATTCGATCTCGGAATTTTTTCGAGTAATAAAAATTGTATTTGTTTTCAAAGCGATTTCGACTATATTACAATACTTCATTTTAAACATCGATCTCTCCTTGTAAACATTAATGATTATTCTTATTACTTGCGACCTTGTGAAGAAGATATTCATGAGATTGAGGAGTTATTAGCAGTGAGATTTGAAGAATTGTCTACAAGTATGCAAGATTTTCATTGGGAGTTATATTCTGAATCATTTAAGTTGAAGGTCAAGAAATCATTGATAACCAATGATGATCAAAAAGGTCAAGTGGCTGAAATTTGAATGCATTGAAAGATTCTAAGCCTAACTTTACCACCAAGGAAAAACAATTTGAATTTGAAGAGTTTGCAAAATCTACAAAGAAGGATATTGAAGAGTTAGAATATTTGCTAGGAATGAGATCTGCACGAGCCTCTTACATTGAGAATGATTTTATGAATTCAGTTGTGATGACCCGAGTCCCGCCAACCAATGGAACCCAAGTCATCGGGTGCTAATATCAAGTAACAACAAAAACATGATTACAATCACCCAACACATAGTCATAGAACATCAATAACCAAACATCCATTCATAATGCATTAAATGAAATAAACTATTGACAATTAAAATAAATCCACCACAGAAAGTAGGGAAGTGACTAGTGCTCCAATACTAATGCAACCACAAAAAGATGGGAAGTAAAGAGTCTAGCAACAAAGCAAACTAGACGAGCCACAATGCTCAATACGGACCGTCTCCTATAACAGAGCTCGATTTTGCAGTAGAAAGACCAACAGCAGCCACTACACCTAGATGTTTAGCAATACCTGAGTATGGAACCCAAGAAAACATGTCAGTAAAAACTGAGTAGAGTAGAACAACAACAATTGAGTAACAATAATAATAAGGAGAGCAAGAGAAAAAAGGTATTGTATCATTAATTAATCCGTTTATTATTCATTACATATCTGATCCATTATATATGAAGCCCAAGTTATTATAGCCCACATCTCGTTAATCGACACCTCGGGGCACGAGGCAATCTTGTGTAACTTTCTGAGACGCAAGATAGGTATATGCCATCTTCTTGGCCAAGAAGGCGACTTATATCCATCAAGTCACCTTGATCTATCACCCTAGGGTCACTGTAGAAAGGGGTGGCAGCTATGTCGTGTGGCATAAACACGTGAAAGCACTATGCACGCTAAACTACAGATAACCAATGACCCACCCACCAGTTCAGAAATAACAACTCCTACCCTCAAGCCACGCATCTCACTATCCCAACTGGCTGTTAAGTCGAACCAAAGAGTCATAGGGAGGCCAGTTACTCCCTAAACCAACCCAATCGATCTGAAAGACCAAAGCTACAACCAAAATCTAGCGAGTAGCAGGACTAAAATCAGTTATCTAACCCATAAGTCCCAACTAATCTGTTGTATTGGTTAATAAAATATTTCCAAATAACTGAGTATTAGCATCACTTAATCCAACCAAAATCTCATCAATTACACTCATTGATTATGTTTATGCAAGGGTTCGCATCATTCAAATAATTAACTACTAATTAGTTAGTTTCAAATTTATGATAGTGGTCCCAAGTAACTTATCAATTAATGAGCACAACCATACTTATTTCACGTAAAACATAGTTTGTTTCATACATGCAATGATAAGATCACATTTAACATTCTTAATAATAATCATCCATGCATCATCAATTTATTTCATTTTAAAGTACCCAAAAATAGAAATAATACTCTCACAAGGGTTCCGAACTCAGCGAAGAAAGAAATGCATGCTAACCAACATGATATACAAGAAAGATCATGCGAAACAGATCCACAATACCCAGAAACGAATTGGGAACAAGAGAAGGGTAGGATACTCTACCTAATGTCATCAAAGTGTCACAGTGACTTGGAACTGTGCATAAAAGGTCATGGAACGCATGTCAGACCTTCCTCGTACTCCATGCACACACCAAAAAATGTTCCTAGACCAAACATGCCAAGAACAGGATTGAAAAATACCTTAAACAAGTTTCTAACTTTTCACGTCAGAAACAATAATCAAAAATGAAAATAAAGGGTACCAACATGTATTACACATTGATACGATTCCAACGGTACCTTATTTCTTGAATTATAAGGTCGGGAAGGCCTCAACCGCCTGAAAAAGTGTGAGGGGGTCCCTGAACTAAACCAGACCGACCGGTTGAAGCAAACTGTCGTTGGTCCACTAACGTGCCGTTGTGCGTGTGTTAAGGAGTGTCGTTATAGTCGCACTTGCAACGTCGGTTTTAAAATAATTAAACGGAGGTGAGTCCGAGTGTCGATCTCAAGGAGGCGTGGAAATCGGATTTTTGCTTATCACTTGTTGTCACGGAAAGTGTGGAGTTTTGCCTGCGAAAGATGCGGTTTTGAAAAGCGAGAGAGAGATAGAGGGAGGGAGAAGGTCTAGGGTTAGAAAGATCTTTGTTTTGATCATGCAACTTGAACAGAAATTAAAATGGCAATTGAACGAAAAATAACTTCATTAAACATGCACTTGTAGTTCATAACTTACAACATTAAATACATGCTTCAACAAAAGTAATAAAAAGCTTAAAAGAGAGAGAGAGTGTGTGTGTGTGTGGAGAGCGACGAGGCAGCCACGGCGGTGGAGGAGGCTCCGTCGGCGGCTCGTCGTCTCCGGCGATTACAAGAGTGCCTAAAGCTAGCTAAGAGAGGGGTGGAGTAGTTGCAAGGGGGAGTGGATGCCTTGAATGGTGGTTGGAGGGGGTTTAAATAGAGTTAAGGGCTTCCTAAAAGAAGAAGGGCCTTTAGTGACATCCAGAGCGTCGCTAAAACCACTCCCAAAAACATCGGTGAAGCCCTCCAGTCGCCGGTCAGCCGCCAGCCTCGTTTCTTCTCTTTGCACGATCCGTGGTTGTTGAACGAGAGCCGTCCGATCGAAGATCGGACGACTGAGAATCCTCCTCGGCTGCGCTGGGATCGCGCCTCGGGCACGCGTGTGCGCGTGCGTCTCCACCCGACGTACGCGCACGCGTGGATGCTCGTGAGCTGCGGTCGGGCCGCGTGGCAGGATCCTAGCCGCCCGCTGCTGATCGGGTGGCCCAATTTCTCCGCGCCCGTCGCCCGTCTTCAATTCCCACTCCGCGTGGCTCGAACCCGAGTCATCGTGGGTGCAGGCGTGCGCGCTCACCGTTGTGCCACGCCCGCGCTTTGTCGCAGCGACCGCGAGCGGGCGTGCGAATCTCGGCCATTCGATCGAAGATCGACGGCCGAGATTTGATCTCGGCTGGCTGAAGGCGCGACGAGCGTAGGGGCGAGGCTGACGTGGCGCAATCTGGGCCGTTGATCTCCAGATCAACGGTCAGAACTTCTTGGGCCCATTGTAGGAGCTTCGGATGTCGGATTTGGCCGATCTTGAGGCTATTAGACTCCGTTCATCGTTCTGAATCCATTCGTGCGGCCCGATTGCTCATCTAAGGCCTTCTTTGACAAATGCTTACACAAATGGCCATTAATGCAGTTTATAAGCAATCTTGGTACATGATACATGCAATGCTCCTATTCTACTTATGTTGTGTCTTTTATTCTAAAGATGGGTCATATTCAACATAATTATCACCCCCTTGTGTAGTGTTATCATACCCCCATGCTTACTCCTTGCTAGTCCCTAGCAAGGTTTACTCTAGCTTTTATTTCCTTTCAGAATTTAAGAAGTAATTGCCTAGACACTTCGTTACCTATCAATAAGAGGAAATATACGAAGATCTTAATCTACAAAGACTAAGCAGTGCCCGGGTGTCTGTCAAAATACGAATCACCCGAATCCTTGCTTTAATGTATATAACTATACATATGTATATGTATATATATTTTTTTTTTAGAATTTTTTTCAGAATTCAGTGTGTGTTGATAACTTTTTATGGCTACCCAACCCACCTAAAACTCGGTCAAAACCCTAAGTGCTAAGCATCTTGGTGTGAATGTTGTGATAGACTCACTTAACTGTAATTGAGACAGACTTCGGGTTTCTACGCCTCTAGGTGACCGGAAAAGAAAATAAATTTTTGCCTGAAGGTGTATTTGTTCGATAGGCAGCTTTCTCCCTACGTTTGTTTTAATTGGGGTCAACACAAGGATTTTTCCAGTGTATATCTCCCAGGCTTATACTACTTCCCCGCTTCTTCCTTATGTGTTTTGGCCTTTTTTGTGCAATTATTGAGCTGGGCTCTGGACAACCGACCAATGGGCTGTTACCTATGATCACTTGCCAGTCATACTTGTGCGGTGAAGTGTGGTTTATTTTTTTTTTCTTCCTCTTCCCTTTTTTTTATTTTTTTGTTTTTTTTTTTCGTAGGTGGCTTCCCTGATCGCAAATGTACCTAGAGGCAATGAAAAAGAAATGGCCTGTGGCTGGGTTCTGGACAACCTGCCAATGGGCTGTTACCCACGACAACTTGCCAGCCATACCACCTTAGAGAGTTCATTAACTACCCAATTTCTATCAAAATCTCCGAGAAGTGAGTCTGTGCAAAAATGTGTGCAGATGCTTAGACTCAAAGTTTTTCTGAGTTAGAGGGTGAGTTGATAAGTCGTATACTTATTACCTTATAGTAGGTGGATTAGAATAGCTTAAGGTTGCAAGGATTCGCCGCTAAATCCATATTTTAACGAACACCAGGGCTGATTAAGCCTGAAGGCCTGAAAAGTCTAAGTGTTTAAGTTCTTTTTGTATTATTTTCCACTATTGACAAGTTTCTAATGCCTGAGTTTTCTTCCTAAATTCATTTTTTTTTTTTAATTTAATTTATTTATTCATTCAGACTGATTAATTACGCTCAGGATTATGCAATTTACCACCCTCCCATGCTTAAGTTGGACAATGTCTCATTGGCAAGTACATGGATGCAAAAAGGGTTCAAAAAGATAGTACCTGAGTGACGTAAACTACCAGATCAGTCTGAATCCTCTGGGTTGCCTCCCAGGAAGCGCTGAGTTTAACGCCTCCAGCTGGGCGGTGCACAAACAAGAATGGCTTGGGTCAAGGAGGTCTGTACAAAATCAACCAGACCCAAAATCAGAAGTTTTGATCATGCGACTTAAAAAGAAATTAAAATGGAAATTGAACGGAAAATAACTTCATTAAACATGCACTTGTAGTTCATAACTTACAACATTAAATACATGCTTCAACAAAAGTAATAAAAAGCTTAAAAGAGAGAGAGAGAGAGTGTGTGTGTGTGGAGAGTGACGAGGCAGCCACGGCGGTGGAGGAGGCTCCGTCGGCGGCTCGTCGTCTCCGGCGATTACAAGAATGCCTAAAGCTAGCTAAGAGAGGAGTGGAGTAGTTGCAAGGGGGAGTGGATGCCTTGAATGGTGGTTGGAGGGGGTTTAAATAGAGTTAAGGGCTTCCTAAAAGAAGAAGGGGCTTTAGCAACATTCAGAGCGTCGCTAAAACCACTCCCAAAAACATCGGTGAAGCCCTCCAGCCGCCGATCAGTCGCCCGCCTCGTTTCTTCTCTTCGCGCAATCCGTGGCTGTTGAACGAGAGCCGTCCGATCAAAGATCGGATGGCTGAGAATTCTCCTCGGCTGCGCTGGGATTGCGCCTCGGGAGTGCATGTGCACGCGCGTCTCCGCCCGGCGTGTTCGTGCGTGTGGATGCTCGTGAGCTGCGTTCGTGCCACGTGGCAGGATCCCGGCCGCCCGCTGTTGATCGGGCAGCCCAATTTCTCCACTCCCGTCGCCCGTCTTCAATTCCCACTCCACGCGGCTCGAACCCGCGTCGCGTGGGTGCAGGCGTGCGCGCTCACCGTTGCGCCACGGCCGCGCTTTGTCGCGGCGACCGCGGGCGGGCGCGCGAATCTCGGTCGTTCGATCGAAGATCGACGGCCAAGATATGATCTCGGCTGGCTGAAGGCGCGGCGAGTGCGGGGCGGGGCTGACGTGGCCTAATCTGGGCCGTTGATCTCCAGATCAACATTCAGAACTTCTTGGGCCCATTGTAGGAGCTTCGGATGTCGGATTTTGCCGATCTTGAGTCCGTTGGACTCCGTTCGTTGTTCCGAATCCATCCGTGCGGTCCGATTGCTCATCTGAGGCCTTCTTTGACAAATGCTTACACAAATGGCCATTAATGCAGTTTATAAGCAATCTTGGTATGCTCCTATTCTACTTATGTTGTGCCTTTTATTCTAAAGATGGGCCATATTTAACATAATTATCACCCCCTTGTGTAGTGTTATCATCCACGCTCACCACACGTCGACAGCTGGTTCGCTTGCACAACTGCCCACAGATCACACTTGCTCTCATGCCATCTCTACCGCTCATGCCACAACGTATCACACATCCAATGCTCGTGTAGCGCGCCTTCATGCCCAAGTGCCTGCAAGCGCGCGCCCTCTACGACCCCCTGCATGTGACACATGGTGCCTATTCGCACCCCACTATCAGATAGAACAATGCTCAAGCACCGTTGCCGTTACTGCTACCTTTACAAGATTTGTGATGGGAATCCCAACGTAAATCCTAATCTTGCACAGGTCTCTAACTTTCTTAAAATATGGTTTTTCTTTATTTTCTCTCCTTTCTCTTCAAGTCTAAGTGACTATTGAAAGGAATGACGGCCCTAACATCTAAGGAAGATTTTTATAGACCCAACACAAGGATTAGGGTTAGGATTTGTGGGTAAAATACTAAAATTACCCCTTGGCTTGGTTCACCTTACATTTAGATCCTTATCAACTTATTTTGGACATAATTTGAGCTACACACCTTGAATTCGTGCGAAACAAGCATCGTTGGAATGAATGCAATGAGAGGAATCCAATGAAGCCATACATGGTACCCTTTTGATGAGTTTTCATTAAGGGTTGACCAAAAACACATGTTTCTTCACGTTTTATGAGATGTTCATACTCGTACCAAACCTAATGCATTCTTAGGGGTTTGAAATGACTCAAACCACTCCAAAATGACTTGGGACCCGAATGTTAGTGTGTTACATCAGTTGGGAATGATATTCATGAGATAGAGGCTTTGTTGAGTGTCACATATGAACAACTTCCCATTGAGTCTAAAATAGAACCCAAATCTTGCCATGAATTAATCGAGTTTGAAATCAAGGAACTTAAGGATGCTTTACTAAATGAAGCCACATTTGACATATTGCATGACGATCACAAAGATTAGATGAGGAGTGACTATAATGTGAATACAAATATCATCAAGATATCTATGAAAGATTCGAAATCATTACCCCAAACACCGAGTGAAGGGTCAAATTAGATACCTAAAATCACTGATGGATGGGGGGTGTGGAGACAAATTCATATCATGGTAGAATGGCATTTGTGGATTGACGATTGTAATCTCACCATTCAAAGAATAGATCTGACTAAAATCCTGACTGCTGGTAAGAATTCTCATTATCCTCAACATCCTAATTCTTAAGAGGTTGAGTTTAATTCTTTACTTATTAGACCTCTCGGGGTGGCCCATGAAGTTCATTTGCATTACTCTTTATTGGTGAGTGTTTGGCTTAGTTCTACATCATCAACTTGCCAATATTCTTGGCTACCTTTTATGTAAGCCTAATCTTTTTTGCTCATTTATATGGCTTACACTTGTATTCATTTAATATGATTGTCAAGATACTATCTATCTGAATACTGACATAAATGCAATGCTTATTGGAAAGCAACCAAACGTAGGCCAGTGACACAGAAGTAACCCAAGTGCTTTCTTTCCTTACTCCCTTTTGCTTCTCTTTACAATGAGGACATTACAACATTTAGGCAGGAGTGAGAGGAATCATTTTTGCATTAGTTGCATTAGGTTGGGTACAATAAGGTCAGGTTAAGTGGAATCAAGACCTTGTCTATTTGGACCAACTGGTGATGAGAAAAAATGGTACAGTAACCACGTTAACCTCTAGGGGGAACCACCATGCAGATTTTCCTAAGTCCCTTCCATCTGACAGACAAAGTAATTTGAGGATTGAGGAAATTTGATCCAACCCTAATTGTATCTGAATTATCGTTATTTTCATTAAAAAAAATCCCCAAAGTTGTAGGATTTGACAAAGGATGATGAGTTTAAGGTATTATGAGTAATTAACTTCGAGAATTATGTGAGATCATCTACCTAGACTCTTCAGGTCATTCGACTTAATCAACTCGACTATTTACTAAAATTTGAACTTCTCTCTAAGTCCTAGAGGAAATTGATTAGCCTGAGATATTAATTCAACAGCATGGGAAGTACTTGGCTTTCTTTCCATCCTAAGGAATTAATGGAATTGTGAAGTATGAGTATCTCACATTTGCACGTGTATTTTGAGATGGCTTGTGAGCATCCAAAGAATATAAGTCTTGAATCTCCATGTTCTCCTATTAAGGAAAAGCTTGAAAATTAATAGAGAGGAGTGTTGTCAAAGCTGCTCAAGAGTTAAAATGCGTCTCGTTGTAGTAAGGTCTCCTGAATAGCTCTTCAACAAATATAATTTATAACTCGAAAATTTAGAAATGAAGTCCGAGGTCGAACAAAGGGAGCAAATAGGAATTCACACACTAATTTCAATGAATACATAAATGAGCACAAGAAATTGAGAAAAATATAGATTTTCAGTAAATAATAATTTGTTATATTAAATATTCAATGAAGATCAATGTATCTAGAGACAAAAAGATACCTAGAACAAAATAATGGTGATTTAGATCACCAATTATTATCCTAAGCACATGTATATCAATTACTCAAGAATGTCAAATAAATGAACAGTACTCAGACGTCTGATCTGAGAATTAGATGACTTAACTGTCGCCTCTACAGTACTCTTCAAGCTTCTGTTCTTCTTCTCTTCTACTGCCTTTCTTTTTCTCTGATCTCAGCTTCCACTCCTTTTTCTTCCTTCCTTCCTCTTCTTCTTCCTTAGCTTTTCCTTTCTCGACCAAGTGTCAGGCCCTTTTTCTGAAGAGCAAAACCCACCCCTCCCCCACTCTCTCTTCTTTCTCTGCGTTCCTCCTCTCTCAGATATCTAAGTAATCGGGTATACGGGTATGCGTAATCGAGTCCAAGGCTGCATGCATGAATGTCGCAGCCAAGGAGTGAGAGCCTAGGCAGGTCGGGTTAAGTGCGGGTGTAAAGGGGACCTCACCCCCGTGTTTGGAGGTGATAAGACTACTTGACAAATTCACTTTATGCGCCTCTATTCGCTCCTAATCCCACGATGTGGGACTATCTTCAATCCCCTTCTCTCGCGCGCTGCTGCAATGAAGGTGTCCTTGATTGGAGTAGCAGCAGGTGGTGTAATCTCCAATTGACCACCTGGGAATGGTCCTAGGTTGATTCTGCACTGCCTAGAGGTGTCACTTGGGGCGTGTAAGACGTGGAGCTCGAAGAACACGACGACGTTGATAACAGCGGCGGACAACGACGGCGTATACCTGAAACTCAAGAATAAGGCCTCATGACCATATTAAAATAGCTCACGAGCATCGCCGGACGGTGTGGAAGATGATGGCGGTGTTTATGTGGTGTATGGCAGCATGTGGTGGCCTGACGGCCTCAGAGATGGTGGTGTAGCAGTGGGTTGGTCGACGGAGAGTTTGAGTGATCAAGAGGATGAAATAGGAGAGGGGTTTTGGTTGTGGGTGCATGGCGGAGCTCATGGGAGGGTCGGCGAGTTGTTTGGTGGATTGTGGAGGTCGGGTGGACTCGCCAAACAGGTAGTCGGAGCGGAGGACGAAGGTGGTTGGCGTTAGGTCAAGGGATTCTTTTTGGGTTTTTGATAGGCAAAACTAACCTAGAATCTAAGGGAACCTATCTAGCCTATTCTAATTGGATGGAATGGGAGGATGACCCCGGTTGTGGTATGGCCGGTGATTAACCCATATTTATGGGCTATTTAGGTATTTAGATGCCTAGACATTAAGTTAATTTTAACATGTATTTAGCATGCATTAGGATATAAACACATTAATTATAGATTTATTTCATGCATCGCATTTTTATGTAAATTAGCATGCATGGTTTTTATTTTAGTTTGCATTTAGTGGGAATTATACATAATACATGCAATTAGATATTTTATAAGGATTTGTCTATAAATAATCCACTGTTTATTATATTTCTCATCTTCTTTTTCACAGGAACAGCTCTGCCTCTCCTCCTCCAGCCATACCTCCTTAATGGTCGTGAGAAGCGGATCTGCTCCCGCCTCTCCATTTCAAATCCATGCAGACGGCTACAAGAGAGGGGGAGCTGCTACCGTGCTCGGGGAGACCCCACCTCGACTCCACCACTGTGAAGAGCTTCAAGCTTACCTCCATCACCACCACAGTGCATCTCCAAGGTCAAGCATCGCCACACCGTGGGCCGACGGGGTGACAGGCCGCCGCGCCAATTCGGCGAGCATGGCCATCATCGTGCACGTGCGTCTCCAACGGCCACACAACCATCACCGTGCAACCACCAAATCACCCTCCCTATCCACACACCACCAACACCAACTTCCTCTTCTTCTTCTTCTTTCTTTTCCTCCGTTTCTCTTCCACCAACAAACCCAACACCTTCAAACAAATCCACCAACCACTACCTCCTTCACCACCTGCACCACCACCCCGCGAGTGCCACACCTCTCCGTACAGCACATCTGCAGCCTCCGCCCGCAGCGCACAACTATCTCCACACGCTCACGCAGCAGCTGCAGTAGCACACGCATCCTCCTTGTGCTCTCCTCACCTCCAGCAGCACTGCGCTACCCCTCATCTCCGCACCATACCCGCAGTAGCAACACCCTGTGTGCCTCTTCGCGCAACAGCAGCGGCAACCACTCCAGCACGCGTGCATGCCCCTGCACCTCGTCGCCTCCAGCCACGTGTCAAGCCGCTTCACAACAGCAGCAGCACGGCCATCGCCGCCACCCCTCTCCGCTCTATCCCGCCGACTTCGGCCGCCATCCTCCGTGTCGCCACTACCGTCAGGTGCGGCCTGAGCGGGGTTACCTCCAACTGCAGCCTCGCCATCCAGCTCTTCTTCATCCTTGTGCACGCTCCATTTGAAGGCAATGCTCTGTTTTGCCTCCCATTTCTTATTACATTCATATGCCATTGCAAGCTTTGATTTTTTCTTTTATTAATTAAATATTATGGCACATTTAAGAGAACACCCTTAAATTTCAACGTAAATGCAATATCAGCATGATCATGTCTTATTATCCCAATTGAGAAGCAATTTTGATTCGGTTTCTTGACGAAATTTATCGTGAACATTTGTTTTTGACTCGTGCGAGTTTTAATAGGTCATTACCTCCCTGTGGATACGACCCGCTCTTCTGCAAGTAGTTTAATTTTAATTCAATATTTTGATTAGTCGATTTTCCATCACTTAAAAATACAATGACAAATCATCTTAATTATCATCTTCGAAAGCAAAAATCTACTCATCAAATGACACCGTTGCTGGGGAGGCAACGAGCCTGTTAAACTCGCATTCATTTATTTATTGATTCACACATTTTATTTGAGGCACATTTCAATTCAATTATCTATTCGGTGCGAGATACGTGTATTTGGAGACATCTTGTCGCACCAGCCTCAGAGATCAAGCGATCCTTGACATCGCCAATAAAGTCGCAACACTAGGAGAAAGAGCATCACACCTACCTCTGCAACGCCTTGGTGAACCTTGCTTCCACCACTAGAGGAGATATCTGGAGAACCACATCCTCATCTCATCCATTCAGCTGTAGATAAAATTTAGGTTTTAGAACTTTATTTTCTTACACATACATTTGGTTTGAGACCCTTGTTCTGGGGTACATTTTAAGGGCTTATTCCCCGACCTTCTTTTAGGCCTCTGCGTTGGCATTTTTGCGGGAGTTTGTTCCCATTTATTTACACTTAGTTTCTTATTTTCTTTCGTGGATTGATTTTATTTTTCTTGTTTGTGCATAACTAGGTTGGATATAAAACATAAAAAGAAAAACATCACGAACTACCTGCTAGAAGCTACATGCCTCTAGGTCGAACCATATAGGTGTGTATGACAGCATCTAGATTTCATTTTGCATTGCGTGCATCTTGCATGCTGATTGTTGGAGGGAAGGTACGTCCTCTTTCTTTGCATTCTATATTGGTCATGCATGTGCATCTAGATTTAATTGCAAGACCACCTAATTGAATCGAAAAGATCTAACAAGTTGTCACATATTTTTCTTGAAAAAGGACGTTAAGTTGAGGAACACTAAAAACCAAGTACTTGAGCTGAAAACTTGTCATGCATTTCAAAACTCAAACTCAAAATTTTACGGCGATTGCACACGTGTATGATTGTGCACCAAGACATGCATTTAGACATTGCTAAGTTTTTGAGTTGCTAGGTAAGAACCCTCCTACCGTTGGATTCTAAAGTGTTCAGAACTCAAGATCAAAGGTTTGGTAACTCCAAGGAGGGGGATACCCTGTCATAGATTTTTTAGAGTAGTTAAGAAGCACCGCGAAAGTAAAGCTTCAAAGGAAGGCTTAAGCCTACTTACATCCCTCTATCTTCCATCCTTAGAGTACTTTACCATTTGAACTTTAGGGAAGAGCACCTAATTCCAACTAGGTCTTTTTAGGTATTCCATAGGTCAACAATAGGTGCGTAAATTGATTGAACAAATTGATTTGTCACCTACAAGTGGACTTAAATCTCAAAAGCCTAACTGATTAAAGACCTAAAAAATCGTCTGATTTGTGTTTGAATTGAGAGGAATCTGATTATGGTGTGAGTTAGAATGGACCACGTTAAGTTTCATCCTTTGACATCTTGTCCACACCCTTACCCCCACTCTATGATCTTTGATCCCATACTCCGCCATGGTCCATCTTTTGATGGACAAAATGATAACCAGTGGGATCCTTTTTACTCCTATTATAGGAGTATTGGCCTAGTTAAGCCCCAAAGCAGTGAGCAGAACCTGGGGGTGGGATTTACCTTGCCCAAAATCGCATACAACATAGAAATGCCCAACCCACCCTCCCTAAATAATTATAATGGTTGGACAGAAACTCCTAGGAACTATAAGCCTGAGCCTGACTTCTCTCCTGATGGTAATGATGACCTCTCCTCTTTGAAGATAGAAATACAGAAAATGCAAGACAAAATGATCAAATTATTAGGAAAATCTTCAAGAGTAAGCCAACAAGAAAAAGAAGCCATTAGCCACCCAACCTACCCCATTGAGGATGAAGTGCACCTCTCTATGCTAGATGCATCTCCCGTGGGAGAGCTACCCCCTAAGTTGGAAGGGAATTTTGGGGATTATGTAAGGGAGAATAGCTACTTTTCGAGAACTGATTTTGAAACCTCCCCGCTAGATGACACTTCCTTGAGAGATCCACGCCTTAAGTGGCAAGAGGATATGTATGAAAGTAGCTATACATTAGATGAAAAAAAGTGGCAACCTGAGGAAGATGATGATCATGTTGAGTATCCACCTGAATTATATTGGAGTCAAAAGAAGGGAATGATGGTACCATTGGAATACCTCGACCCAGATGACAGTATTTTTGTGACATTTTATGAAGTGGGTCAAAGTCAAGTTGTTAATCCCACCCCCTCTTCTAATCACGAGATGGAACTCAAGCCCACCCTTAGGGAACCTAACCCTGAAGAAATTCACCTATTTGAGGAGTCTGATGATACAATTAGGAACATTTTACCCCAGATAGAGTGCCCTAAGGGATCTGCGAAAATGTTAGATGAATTTAAACCTTGGGTGAATGATGAATTGACGGTTGAGGACGATGAATTATGTAAGGAACCTGAACTTAGGATTTGGACTGACATTAAAGGTGATTATGTCTTATTTGAAGAATTAACTCCCAAAGATGTCACGAAGTTGATCAAATCAGGTTTCATTAGTACACCCATTGATAATACTCTTTCTCATGAAGATCAAATAATGGAAAATGTGGAAGCAACTTCTGAGATTTATGTGGATTCACATTTAGACTCCGGGGAGGATTTGAGTAAAGAACAAGAACCCGAGGATGACGTTGATAGGATAATCCCTAAATCTGTTGCTTCCAACCTGCCTTCATTTGATTCGGAGTCATCCTCTGATTCGCCTATGTCTGAAGGCAAAATTTTGACTCCATACCTTGAAATGATCACTGATGAACTGTAGGAAGATGCTTGTGATAGTATAAGGGATGCTAGGGATGCGATTGAGGAATTAGGAAGATTGTTAGGGATGGACACCGAGCTGATTAAACCCAACCTAGATCTTATGGTCATCCTGCAACCTCAAAACTTGGACACCTTAGACGATCCTTTGCTTAGAGATATGCTCACTTTTGTTCTGACTAAGGGGCTTAACAAACCAACATCTCTTATAATGGGATATCAGGTATGGATTGATGCTTTCTATGGTCAGTCCATCACCCTTGGGGTTTACCTCTGCACCATTCCTTCCCTTTCTCTTTTGAAGGATCCTTGTCATCCTCTCCCCAGCCCTTTGGTGGTTGTTATGCCAGTTTATCCATTAGAACCTCCTCTGGTGACCTGGGATGATTTCATTCCCATCCTGGTTGGGCGAGCATTTGCTATCGGGGTTCACCATCAGCTCACCAACATCCTAGGTTACCTAGAGCATTACTTTGCTCATTTTTAGGGCCTATTTCTATGATCCTTAAACCTGATTTGCAGGTTCTTTGGATACTTGGCTACTAACAAAGTACCGATAGCCCATCTCTGACCCAAGTAATATCCTTCTATGCAATGGGAACATTGCAGATTTTAGGCATGCAGGAGTGTACTTAGGGATATACATAGCATTTATACATAGTGCATTCATGCATTTAGTTAAAGCATTCTGCATTGCATACATTTGCATTGATTTTAAAAAAAAAGAGAGAGAAAAAAATTTTTTTAGTAGTGAGCTTAACTAGCTGGGCCCTACATTCTTAAGCATAAAACCAAAACTTTAGGTTAGACTAAGTTGACTCTAGGTGTCTGACTTTAGAAGTTAAGTTGAGCTATTAGCTTTAGACCATTAGGGTCCTTTGTGGACTTCAAAACTTAAGTAGGAGTTAAATTACGGACCATTCCTCAAGAGGTTGAGGAAGGAAAGCTAGGGATTGAGTTAAATGCTGGGTAGTACTTGGTGTCTTTTTCTACCTTTTGATTTGTGGGTCCTCGTAACCTAAGCATCCACATTTCACATACACTTGGTCTTGTATAAGTAATGATCACCTTAATTTATTAAAGAAAATTTGCTTCTCTTAATTCTGACTTAGAAAAAGCTTGAAAACACAATTTGATTGGACGAGTTCCCGCTGTAGGAGAGGTGGAGTATATACTCACCTTGAGGATGCGATGATAACAAGTCACCTCCTCGGTGCTTGTCTCTTAGGATATCTATCCTGCTGGGGGCATGTAAGCGCATTGTGCAATTCAAGTACCATAGGTGGCACTATCTCGAAGTGCCGATTTTTATAGGCCTGAATTTTCTTAAGAAATCCATGGGCAATACTATCTCAAAGTGTCGATTGCCAGGAGTTCTTGAGGTCGATATGGGCAATGCTATCTCAAAGCATCGAAAGCCAGGCACCCTTCGAGGTTCGGTGATGGGGATAATGAATCCGACACAACTCGTGTTGATAGCTAATCAAAGGTTAGACTTAGAGGAATCAAACAAAAATATATATATTAAAAAAAAATTGTTCTTACTCTCTTTCTAAGTTGGCAATCATACCAAACTCAAATAACTCAGACCAATGCACATGCACAGATGCTTTAATCTCTAGGATCAATAAACTCTAGGGTAGAGTTAGAAATCAACAAAACCTGTGCCTGCAACTCGTCCTTAGCCGACCTAGTTTGTAACTTAGCAACTACTTTGGAACCATTAGGTCTAAAGTCTTAACTTAACATGTTTCTAAAGGAAGATCGATTGGGTTGGCTAATTCACTTGGAGAGCTGAGTTATTACTTGAATTTGCTAGGGACTACCAAAATCTAGGCATTGATGCATTGATTAGCCCATATTTGTGGGTTATTTAGGTATTTAAATGCCTAGATATTAAGTTAATTTTAACATGTATTTAGCATGCATTAGGATATAAATACATTAATTATAGATTTGTTTCATGCATCGCATTTTTATGTAAATTAGCATGCATGGTTTTTATGTTAGTTTGCATTTAGTGGGAATTATACATAATACATGCAATTAGATATTTTATAAGGATTTGTCTATAAATAAGCCAATGTTTATTATATTTCTCATCTTCTTTTTCGTAGGAACGGCTCCGCCTCTCCTCCTCCAGCCATACCTCCTTAATGGCGTAAGAAGCGAATCTGCTCCCGCCTCTCCATTTCAAATCCATGCAGACGGCTACAAGAGAGGGGGAGCTGCTACCATGCTCGAGGAGACTCTGCTTCGACTCCACCACCGTGAAGAGCTTCGAGGTCACCTCCATCACCACCACTGTGCGTCTCCAAGGTCGAGCATCATCACACCGTGAGCTAGCGGGATGACAAACCGCCGCACCAATCCGACGAACTCGGCCATCACCGTGAGCGTGCGTCTCTGACAACCACACAACCATACTGTGCAACCACCAAATCACCTTCCCTGTCCATGCCCCACCAACACCATCTTCTTCTTCCTCTTCTTTCTTTTCCTCTGTTTCTCTTCCACCAACAAACCCAACACCTTCAAACATATCCACCAGCCGCTACCCCCTTCACCGCCTGCCTGACCACCCCGCACGCGCCACGCCTCTCAGCACAGCACATCCGTAACCTCTGCCTACAGCGCACGACCATTTCCTCCACGCGCTCACGCAGTAGCTACAGCTGCAGTAGCGCGTGCATCCTCCTTGCACTCTCCTCACCTACAGCAGCACTACGCTGCCCCTCATCTCCGCACCACACCCGCAATAGCAAGACCACGCGTGCCTCTTCGCATAGCAGCAGCAGCAGCCACCTCCAGCGTGTGTGCGTGCCCCTGCACCTCGCCACCAGCCCGCGCGTCGAGCCACTTCACAACAGCAGCAGCACGGCCACCACCACCACACCTCTCCGCTCCGTCCCGCCAGCTTCGGCCGCCATCCACCATGTCGCCACCACCATCGGGAACGGCCTGAGCAAGGTTACCTTTGACTGCAGCCTTGCCATCCAGCTCTTCTTCATCCATGCGCACGCTCCATTTGAAGGCAATGCTTTGTTTTTCCTCCCATTTCTTATTACATTCATATGCCATTGCAAGCTTTTGATTTTTTCTTTTATTAATTAAATATTATGGCACATTTAAGAGAACACCCTCAAATTTCAACATAAATGCAATATCAACATGATCATGTCTTATTATCCCAATTGAGAAGTGGTTTTGATTCAGATTCTTAACGAAATTTATCGTGAACATTTGTTTTTGACCCGTGCAAGTTTTAATAGATCATTGCCTCTCTGTAGATATAACCCGCTCTTCTATAAGTGATTTAATTTTAATTCAATATTTTGATTAGTCGATTTTCTACCACTTAGAAATACAACGACAAATCATCTTAATTATCATCTTCGAAAGTGAAAATCGACACGTCAACCAGTGCCGTGGAAGGTGAAGCCTCCGATAAGGGAGAACGGCGAGGAAGAGAGGGGAAGACAGACCTCGTTGGTATTGCGAGCGGTGAAAGAGTTTGAGGAAGGTAGACCGGCCGGCTATGGTCTATGATGACCGATGAAGAATGTAGACAAGAAGCTCGCTGGAGCTCACAGAGCTTTCAGCCAGAGAGAGGAGAAGATGGAGACACCGACCAAAACGAGCTAAGGAGCACGACCTTGCGACCTAGGTCCTTTTATAAGGCTTAGGTGAGCATTTCAAGCTTGGAATCTTCACGCACAAGGAAATCCTAAATTTCAAAGGATTTGCATGAGGAATTGAGTAAGAATTGGAGGCCAAGATGCAGCTCAGATTGTAGGGAAATCCTTCATGATTTTTCCTTCCAAATTTGGAAGAGTTTGGCCGTGAAATCAAGGAGTAATCCCTGATTGAAGGTCGCCAGTGAAGTGAGTTTAGGAGTTGAAGGTGATAGGGACCTGTTGGTGAAGAAGACAACAAAGCTAGGGGGCTATTTGCAAAGAATTTGAAAGTCAAGGGCCATTGTATGATAAAAAGAGTGTTTGGACTGAAATGCAAACTAGGTTAAGGTGATCTCTGATTTGGCCCAAATTTTGATACAAACCTAATTTGAACCCAAGGAATTTGATGGTGAAGTTGGATTTAGGTTTTGACCAAGTTTGACTAGATAATTTGCGCAGAAACCTAAATTAGGGTAATTGTCCAATTGAGACTCGGTTTTATATCAAAATGGATTCCAATGGTCAATGCAAAGGTACCAAACCTTAGGAAATACTTTTCTATGATTTTCAGAAGGTTTAGGTGAATTTTTTCCTAACCAGAACCTTAGTTAATTTAGCATGTCTGTTTTTAGGGTTTCAGATGTTCATTAATTCTCAAAATACGTGAAAACTCGTTTCTGTCTGCATGAACCCACTTATTAGGCATTTATGACTATTTGAGCTTTAATTAACCCCTGAGAAATCCTATGATTGCTCTACATTTAGAATATTCTTTTAAAACTACAGATTTACCCCTGTTTTCATGCTTATCTCTCAGAATGATTATGCGATGAATTAGAGCTCTTTGGCGGTTATGCAGGAGCATTTATCAATTGATTATGACCAAATAAAGCTAGATATGGCTGATGATGACGTTATCATCAAGAAGACCCACATTCTATGAAAAAATACTATCTCTTTAAATGCATGGATATCCAAATATCCATTGTAGCTCTTTGAAAGTGTGGATATCTAAATATGAACTATAGATGAGTCAGGTTCCTCTTATGGTATCATCTTGAGGCATCAGAGTGTAAGGTCTAGCCTAGAGGGTGCCTCTTACACTATTATCCCGAGACATTAGAGTGCAAGGCCCTCAATGTACCTCAATGTATAAAATAAAAGAAGAAAAGAACGAGACAAAGTCTTTTGTACTTAATAGAGAAAATTTGAAGTAGGAGACATGGAGTGATCGATATATATTAAGGAAAATGCCACTTGACAAATCAACCTCACATACACGAGTGCTTAGTTCTTTTCAAGACTATTCAAACGTGTGAGTGGATTGATGAGCCTTAGAATCTTGTGCTTGAGACCTAAGTCTAAAGCTTATTAGGATATAATGAAACAAAGTAGTTTGCATCTTGGTTAGTACTCCAATGCTACTGAGTCTCTGTAATGAGATTTCATGCATATTTTCTGTGGTTAGTGGTGACTAGTACCTTTTGACTTAAAAATCTAGACTCGAATTCCGCTACTATCCTTACTACATTTTGCTTGAAACTAGCAAAATTTACACATGCAGGTATGATTAACACATATTTATCTGTCTAAATCATGCTTAATTTATGTTAGTTTCATGGTAGTAATGAAATAAATTCACCTAGTTAGCTCATATTCTATATATTTCCATCAAGGTCATAATGTAGGCATTTTAGGTTATGGATGTGTTGTTGAGCCTATTTATAGATAAGGAAGTGATTCATGCTTAATTTTATTTTACAGGGATGAATCAGGACTGAGTGGATTGAAGTTAGAACAAGATGTAGTTAGTTTGAATCAGTTTGAAGTCAGAATGGAGCAATGATCTACAAAAACCTAATTTCTACATGTGTCTCCACGTCAAACCCTAACCTTAACCAAACCCTAGCCCTCCACCATACCCTCCACGTCCATATATGTGCCTCCACAAGAAAAACCACATGCAAAAATTTCCTAAGTTTATGTCGAATTGAATTAATCACACCAATCAATTATTCCATAAATTATTCCTTCCTAAAATTATGCCAATGTAAGCATGCCTCCATTTCTCCCATCATGTGTTCACAATGACATGGAGAACCACCATAAGAATAGACCCTCCACACAAATTGAAGACCATACCATCATGTTCAAGACACCTTTGGTCCAAAGAAATTCCATATTCCTAAAATCATATTCATACTTTTCAAACCTAGGAATCATATTCCCAATCCTATTCCTAATCCTATTTCCTACACCTATTTTCCATAATCCCAAAACCCTAACCTCTCCACCAAGAAAACCCCACATATGGACATCTCCTCCTCCTCCATAAATCCCTATGCACGACCATGCATGCACCCCTTGGAGGTCCTTAGCCTTCCATTGCCTCCATAGAGCAACCATCTTCCATCACCAAAATCGTAATACCCTAACACCCACCATAACCACCACCACCTACATCCCTTGGTTGTTGATGGTAATACTATCATGGGTCCTAATTAGCCACAATTAGTCAGATTCAATTGGTAAATGCTCCAACTTGATCATCTGAGAGTCACAATTCCACAATAATCTAAGTTAAGAAGAAGACGAGAAAATAAGGTTAATTCTGTTATTTTAAAAGTACATCACAACTGCATATTAATCACAAGGTTACTTAGGAGTTAGTTAATTAAAGGTCAATTGAGCACAAAAGACTAAAAAATGAGTTCACACTGACTAAATCAGGATTTCACGCATTTCGAGGAAGAAAACGGTACTAAAAATCCTAATTATCAACCCCACTTAAGTTCAAAAGGTTATGCTCAGGATAAAATCAATATAAACCTCCTAAAAATCATTGAAAAATATTCTAAGAGGTTTGGTATCTTCACTTTGATCATTTGAACCTATTTTGACCTTGAATAAAGTTTCATACGAGAATTTACCCTAATTTGGGCTTCTATGCAATTTTCCCATTCATATATGGTAAAAACTCAAACCCAAGTTCATCAATAGTTCAACACCAAAATTTTAGCCCAATCAGAGTCCATCTTGACCTAGTTTGCATTGTAGCCCCTAAAAACTTTGTTTCTCACATTTGCACTCCTAAGTTTTAAGTTTCTTACAAAGAGGCCCTTATCTTTGTCATCTTCTTTGCATCCAAGTCCCTACCTCCATTGAAGTGGGAACGCACCTTCAGGTTGAGATTCGAGAGAGAAACTCTCTCTCCAATCAACTCCAAATCCCTCCAAAATTTGAGGGATTATTGCTCAGGTGATGAGGAATCAAATCAACCCCATCTCAGAGATTGAAATTGATCTTAGAGCTCAGGCGAGCTCGAGGAAATTGAGGAACTTTTTCTTCCAAATCAGAGACCTAATCTAGAGAGTTTCTCCAATTGGAGCTTGTATTTGAGCTCTATATAAATGCCCCATCATTCCACGATCAAAACGAGCTAAGAATTAGTTGGAAAACACCTTTCTCTTCCTTCTCTGGCCAACTCCGTCTTCAACTCCGATGACTGTCTCCGCTCTCCTCCTCCGACCATCCAACCATCAAATTGGATGGCCCTTTATCTTCCTTTCTCTCTTCCACCTCTCGTCAATCCAAGCAGAGGTTCTCCCCATCTTCGACGTCACCGTTCTCCCTCACCGTTGCCTTCATCTTCCTCGCATCTGGTCGGCCAACGCCAGATGCCTGCATCCCTCCCTCACCCCCTAAGTCTACTTGATCTCTCCCTCTCTCTCCCTAGGTTATTAGCCCTTGGGACCTACTTTCGATCGCCATACCACGCTCTCCCACTTCGTCTTCTCCACCTCCGACCGTGACTCTTGCAAGTTTGTGTCACCGCTACACTGCACGAAACAATACACCACCACCACCCACACCTTCGTCTCACTTCCACAAGCAAAATCCCTAACTTAATTAGGAGCTTTGCTTCCTCCATCGCTCAGTCAGACAACCCATCATCCCATCAAACTCCACGTCGCTATCTAGCTACCTCAAACCCTCATGCATCAAATTGCCACCACCAACGTACTCCATGCACTCCAACAATCCTCGTGAATGTTTTAATTTGGGCTTTCAGCCCATATTCATGTTTCAGGGTTCTTTACCGGTGAGCTGCATTTCTCCGCCGTCGTCTACCACTGTTGGCTGCTCTCAAACCTCGCCTCCACCTCAAGCAGGAGCATAATACCTCTGCAAAGTTCTTCAGGCCTTCAATTAGTCACAGCAACAACGGCTGCAACTTCAATTAAAGCTCCAATCCACTGTAGCTTCACACAGAGAAGAGGGCACTCTCTAGTGCAACATCGTAGAAGGAAAAATCATAAATGCATATTTAACGCATTTGTCTCGTAGCTTTACTACCTCGACACAGGGGGTGAGGTCTCTGCTCACTCTCTCAGCCCCACTCCACGCCCGCAATCACATGCACGCAGGCCTGGTCACTGTTCTCGAACCGATTACCCAACCCGTATACTAACCTGATTCTGGAAAGAGAAAGAAAGAGAAAATCTGAGGAAGGGGGTGGTTTTGCACTATAGCACCTCGAGGTGCATGCCAACACTTAGGCAAATTCTGAGATCTAAAGGATGTTGTGCTTGGTGGTTAAGGCGCCCGATGTGTATGCTCGACGTCTGACATTGGTCCTTGTTACTGTGGACTTGTTGAGAACTTAGCTTACATGGCTAAGTGGTTGCAGGCCACTTATGAGAAATTGATTGGGAATTGTGGTTAATTGTAGGGCTTAATTGGTGGTTTCAACCACCATTTTTAGGCCTTGATTTATATTTTTTGTCCCTAACTCTTGAGACACATTATTGCTTTTAATTGACTATCATTTTAGTTATTTGATTCACTTGCATTATTATCTCTAATTATTGTGATTGGTGAATTGATTTGTTATAGTTGCTCCCTACAAATGACCTCGAAACTCACAATTTTTTGAGCATTATAAATTCAAATGTCATATCGATTTTTATTGCTATGCTACGATGCATTATTTTCCTAACTACGATGATTTTCGACTGCAACATTTTGGTGTCATTGCTGGGGATAACACACATTTCAGTCACTAATCACAATTTCTGATCTGATTCTGACTTGCTATATCTGATTTGCTATGTTGTTAGGGGTGAATCTGAAGATCGGCTGCATGAGCAACCACACCAAGGGTAGGTAATCTCATTCCCTTCTTTTTTAAACCCATCATCTATTGGAAATTTTGAAAAGGAAATCAATTAGGATCAACTTGCATTACTTACGTAGTAATCATCATTCAAGATGCCTGATTTGATTTGATTTGATTTGAGATCCTTATCCTGATACTTGCACCTATTAGGGACATAAAGTACCTTGGGATATTCACCTTCTTGATTGAGCCCAAGGTACCATCTTTTGAAAAGAATTGAACTTGGAAATAGAGCCAATCTAGGGTTCCCACATTAGGGTTCCAAGAGTACACACTTGCCTGATTTAAAGAAAATACATTTGCCCACATCATGTGCTACCCAAGCTTTGGTTGAATTGATCTAATCAAGTGGACCCTAAAATCAAGGTTCCAACAATCACTTGAATCATTAAAATTTGGGACCTAATAACTTGTTTGCAAACCAATTTAGGGTGATTAGGGTTCTTGAACCAACTCATCCTCAACTTTATAGTAGGTCAGGTGAAGTTGGTCCACTTTGTGGGCCAACCAAACCTCCAAATTAAGTCACAAATCAAATCAACTTCAAAGTTCAAGTGAAATTCAAGGCACAAGCAGGATTAAAATTGGTAGACCTAGGAGTCAAGCTCACACATTCCGGTCTACTTGGAATCTCAGTGACAAGGAAGGTCGAGTGGGGGAAACCCTGTAATCCGTGGGGATGCTCTACCATATAGAGGTCTTTGCAGGACTCTCCCTTCCTGGCTACCCAAGTAATTCTCAGGTGAGTGAGTTTCTGATCCAGAGGTAACATCTACCTAGAACCTCCTTAGTCATCCAAAAATTTTTTGAGTGCCTTGATTGGGTCCAATGCACATGTTGTCCCTCATCTGACTCCATAGTGCATGTACGAGAGGAGGTCCTTGAGACCAATCTTGAGGCCTCTGTTAGCAGTTCACTCTCTTCGGGGTCAAGCCTCAACCCAATTGTTTGTGTTTCCATCTGATCAGATCGACATCTCTTCATACACTTCCATATCCGAGCCCAACTCTCCATCATTTGCATCCATGGAGAATCAAGAAGAAGAACCCAAAGTTCAAAATCAATTGCAGCACCTCACTGATCTTTTTCATGCATTCATGAATCCCTCCTAACGTCTGCATATGCAAGATCACTACAATCCTGCAGCGGTGGCTATCGAACCCAGGGTGCAAATCTTGACTGGAGGACCTGACACTGAATTGAAGCCAAATCTGATTAATGCAATCCTCAAATTTCACGACTTGAATTTCAAAGATTCCTTCTAGCATATCAAACAGCTGAGACATCTGGCCTAGAACTTTAGACCACCTGTTCAAAATCGGAACATCCCGCTCGTGAAGATGTTCTCCTTCCCTCTTATGCATAAGGCTACCCATTGGTATCAAACTCTAACTCGTCCGATCAACACATGCGGGTAACTTTGAATTCCTGAAGAAATTCTTCCCAGTTGGTCACACCAATGCCTTGAGGCACCAAATCATGCATTTCACGTAGAATGCAAGAGAACCACTTCATAAAGCATAGGACTACTTTTTAGATCTCATACAGAAATGCCCCCATCACAAAGTTCCTAAATGGGAACAAGTCCAGTCTTTTTACCAGGGTCTCCGTGAGGATATCAGATTATTTGTCAATGCAACCTGTGGTAGCAACACCATGGGTTAGCATGAAGATGCCGTTTGGGAGATTCTCGAGAACGTGTGTGAGAACTCCATAAGCAATGAGTCTATGGGTGTGTTTAATCGAAGGACCACCACGTATTAACAAACACATGAGGGGCACACGAGACCCGAGACCTATCTGCGTTCGTCGATCTGGAATTGGTAGCCAGTCCCTTGGATAAGGCCTGCATTATAGAAAAGGTGGATGAATTGACTCGACATCTACAAAGAGTCACCTCTGCACAGCAGAACACGTATGCACAACTACCCTCAGGTAGGGAGGCCGTGCATAACATTTACCACCACCAATATCAGGGGATGGACACGTATCCATCCTCGTCTGAACCCAGTTTCAAAGGAAATTCTAGATCGTCCTACTCTAGTTGGGGAACTCTGAACCCATATACTCTGATTACTTTGTAATTCCTCAAACCTGTGAGGATCTCCACGCCATCCATAATGATCCATTCTCCAACATATACAACCCTGGATGGCACAATCATCTAAACTTCATGTGGTTGGGAAATAATCAAAACTCGAGACCTTAATTCCAACCTCGACCACAAGCTCCACGACCATATCGGCCCGCTCAGCCTAGGCCCAACCCAACTTACCAATCCAAGCTTACTAGGAAAGATCAAATGAACTTGATTTTGCAAGCCCTGGTTGACATCCAGAAAACTAATGCGACTATGCAGAAATAGCACAAGGAAGAGATCACAGAGGTTCGAAATCAACTCGCACAAATGGTTGGGACTCACCAACCTGGTGCACTACCTTCCTAACTGTTGAACGTGCGAGAGAATGAGGAGATTTAAATATGCGTTCGTTATAGTATCCTCTAAATCACTTATCAACAAATAAAATTAATTACTCAAATTGAAGTCCGAGGTCGAACACAGGGAGAAAATATGGAATTCACTCACTAATCTCAACAAATAATATAAATGAGCACAAATAATTACTCAAAACTAATATTCAATATAGCACATGAGTATGTGAAGGATCTAATGAGGCAAAATAATGGTGATTTGAATCACCAATTATTAGCTTAGATACACATATAATAATTACTTAATGATCTAAATAAATGAACAGTATCAACCACTTTAAATCCACGCAAGCTTTAGTGCATAGTGCACTCCCTATCAAACAGATCAAACAACAGAGCTCTCAATCAAATGGCTTAAGTGCTCAGAAGCTACAGTGTTCAATCAGTCTACTTCTATCTTGCCCTTTTCTTTCTCTTCTTCTAAAATCCTCCTCTTCTGCCTTGCCTCTTTTCTTCCTTCTTCTTCAGGCCTTCATCTTCAACATCCTCTTCTTCTTCACTTCACGCATAGGGGAAACAACTCTTCAAACGACTAAGTGTTAGCCAATGCACAGAAGAAAAAAACCCCCCTTCCCCCTCTCTCTCTCTTCCCTTTCTCTTTCTCAATGTCCAGTCATATGTTCGGGTAATCGGGCGTCAGGGATCCGCGTACCTGGGATCAGGGCTACTGGTCATGAATGGTAGCCGAGGTGTGGAGACGAGTTAGGCGGGTCGAGAAGTGTAAGTAAGGAGGACCTCACCCTTGTGTTAAGAGGTAATAAGGCTATGTGACTTATTCAGTTTATACCGCTGCAACTGCTCTTCCCTATCCGAGGTGGGACTAATCCCACATCTTTTCTCCTCGTACACGTGGCTGTGGATGAAGCCTCGTCCAATTGAGGTAGCTATTAAGGTTAAATCCTGCAATCAAAGGCCTAGGAAGATGTCTGGAACGACTCCGCGCAACCTGGAGGTGGATCCTAGGGCTTGCGTGGCCTGGAGCAAGCTTCAAGAGAGTTTGAACTCGCACGGTAATGGCGGCAATGGTTGGCAAACTTGAAACACAAAGTATGGCCTTGCGGCCTCGTCAGAGAAGCTCAGTAGGATCGCGAAGATGCAGCAAAGGCGTTGGTGGCGATGGCGTGCTACGACGAGGGTCGGAGATGGCTGGCGAAGGAGGAGGAGGTCTGGAATTGATGGATTGTTCGATGGGTGGTTAGGAGGGGCAATCGACCTAAGTTAAGGCTTTTGCTCCTGGGATCGAGGCAGAGGTGCAGGGCGTGGTGGCAAGGTAGATGGAAGGGTGTAGCGGCGAGGACGCCTCGCCGGATGAGCGGCCAGAGACAGAGAAAATGAGGGTGATTCACGATGTCGGGGGGTTGAAACAATAGTTAAGAGGGGGAGAATTAACCTAAGAGTCTAAGGGAACTAAACTACTCCTAAACTAATGGATGAAAGAGGGGAGATCGACTTGCCGAGGCTTGATTTATCAGGGTACGTCGGCGTCGGGGACAAAGGTGCACCGGTAGGGATAGGATGGCGAGAACAACGGAGGGAGAGGCGTCGGCTGGTACGGCATGACGCGGAGGAAGACGAGGAAGATGAATCCACCGCCGATATTGCAGGCAGACGACGAAGGAGGTCAAAAGAGGTCGCCAGAAGTCGAGGAGCTATTCAGCCAAAAAGGAGGGAGGAATTGAGGGTGATTCCAACCAAATTCGAGCATAGGGAGGACGGTCAAGCCAAGGGGATCTTTATATAGGCCCCAGGGAGTCGATTTAGCTTGAGAATCAAGCTTTGCAAGCTTGGAAAGCTCGCCGGAGTTGGAAACTCAAAAGATACCAGAATCTCTCATGCATTCGCATGAGAAATTGGGAAGGTGATGGAGATTTAAACTTGATCCATTAGAAAGAGAGCTTCTCAAGGAATCTCCCTTCCAATTTTGCAAGGGATTCATTGATCAAAGGAGTTCTCTTCAATCAAGGTCACCAGAGAAGGATTACTCCACGATATTGGCAGAGGGACCTATTTGTAAAGAGTGACGACAAAGATAGGAACCTGTTTGTAAGGAATTCAAAAGTTAGGGGAATGTGTGTGAGAGGAAAGACTCATACTATACCAAATTGTAAACTAGGTCAAGATGATCTCAGATTGGGCCCAAGTTTTGGTACAAACCTAATTTAGAACCAAGGAATCCAATGGTGAAGTTAGATTTAGGTTTTGACCAAATTTAACTGGGTAATTTATGCAAAAATCCAAATTAGGGCAATTGTCTGTCTAAGACTCTATTTTAGGTCAAATAGGGTTCCAATGGTCAAATCAAGCATACTAAACCCTACAGAATATTTTTATATGATTTGTAGAGGGTTTATGTGAATTTTACCCCAACCAAAACCTCAGTTAATCAAGCAGGTCTATTTTTAGGATTTCAGATGTCATTTAATTCTCGAAACGCGTAAAAACTCGTTTCTATCTGTACGGATCCACTTGTAAGACATTTAAGACCATTTGACTCTTAATTAACCCCTGATAAATCCTGTGATTGTTCTGCAGTTGAAATATGCTGTTAAAACTGTATTTTTGCCTTTGTTTTGCTGTATTTCCCTCAGAATGATTTTTCAATGAATTATGATTCCCTGGCAGTTATGTAAGAGTATTTATTCCTTAATTATGAGTAATTAAAGCTAGATGTGGCTGATGATAACGTTATCATCACCAACCTCTACCGCATCCAAATAATGTGCTGAACCGGAGGCGAGTTATGAACCCGAATTAGGGCTAAGCTCACTATGTCTATCAGGTCCCTTTTGCTCCATCACCCGACGAGATGGAAGCTTCCACATCGTATGCAGGATATCAGCAATAACCACCACTTTTACTGACTCCGAACCAAAACCAAGCTATCCTAAATGTTGTTACTACACGTAGTGGCAAATCAACTCAGGATCCACCTTATCCTAGCCACTCTAGCCCTGGTAGTTTAGAGCCTGCCCCAAGGATGGTCATCCAGGACACACCTATCCCAGATCTAGAGCATGAACTAATCCTAGAGGAACCTACAGAGGTTCCATTTCCAAAGGCCTTGAACAAAGGAAAAAGGAAACCCAAACCCGTAGCACTTGAGGAAGACTTGGTCAAGCTTTTTGAGCAATTCCAAATAAACATCCCCTTGATGGATGCAATCTGCCACATACCGACTTATGCTCGATTTCTAAAGGACTTATGTACACCAAAGCGTAAGCTGCAAAACAAAGACGGGCGTCCGATCGTATTGTCTGAGCAAGATAGCTCTATAATCTTGAGCAAGCTCCCACAGAAAGTAAAAGATCCTAGCACCCCTCTAATCTCCTGTAAGATCAGCAACCTAGAGTTTGATCAAACTTTATTGGATTTAGGAGCCTCCATAAATCTGATCCCCATATCCCTACTAGATCATGTTGAGGAAACCGAGCTCAAACCGACTAAGGTGACCCACAACTAGCTGCCAGATCAATTAAGTCACCAAAAAGAGTTCTCGAGAATGTTCTAGTTAGGATACGAGATTTCTACTTCCCAATGGACTTCATTGTATTAGACATGGATACTCCTGAAAATTTGAGAGATACACCGATCATCTTAGGGAGACCCTTCCTAGCCACAGCTAGGCTGAACATCAATTGCGAAGAGGACCAGATCGAGTTGAAATTCGAGAAGAAAACATTGAGGATCGATATCTTTAAGGCCTAGAAAGGAATAAACTGTAGGGAAATTGAAGAAGTTTGCGACATCAGTTCCTTAGTTAAGGATCCGATTACAGAGGAAAACCTGATTCTCCCAGAGCCGCAACCACAGGAAGATCCTGACCCACAGATTGAGAAGCCCAGGCCTGATCCAAATCTATCCTTAGCTTCCACCTTAACTTCTGAGGCCCATCCTGAACTCCCACCTGCTGCTTATAACCCTGTACTTGAATTGAAGCCCCTCCCAGATCATCTGAAGTACGTATTTTTGGGTTCAAATGAAATGTTTCTTGTGATTATCAACTCTCGACTCATAACTGATCAGGAAACAAAGTTGATTTCTATCCTTTAATAGCATCGAAGAGCCATTGGATGGACTCTAAATGACCTGACTGCAATAAGTTCCTCATATTGCACACATTGTATCTATACCGAAGAGGGCTCAGGGCCATCTCGAGAAATGCAGAGACGACTAAACCTAAATCTACAGGAGGTCGTGTAAAAGGAGATCATCAAGTGGCTCATGATTACACAGCAATCATGCAAACTAAAACACCTAAATTAAGCTAGATTCTAGCATAACTTAGGGACAATACATGCATAAGCATCGTAATTTACATAATGGTTAGTTTAATTAGCTGCATAGATAAAATCATCCTTTTATGTGCTTATGAGAGATGATTTTAATTACAGATGATTCGAAGCCGCGAATGGTAGATCAGACCGGACAAATCTGATCAGAACGATGACGAGAGTCCAACACTTCCGAAATCGTCTCGATCAGACAACCAGAGCATCGTGTGCAGTCCATAAAAGAATGGAGATCATGGAAGCAAAGGATAAAGATCCAACCTCACAGATGAATCTGGATCAATGATCGCAGTCCAATGGCGCAAAAATCAATCCGATCGGAGGTCTACATCACTAGATACAAGGAAAAGAAGATGGACGGCCATGATGGAGCCACGTGGCACCATCACAGCCACCCCCTCGTCACCGCTCCACCTCTAAAGGCCATTCCTCGTGCATTTTGGACCGTTGGATGGCCATCCAACGGCCACGATGCATCCACATAGCCCATCCAACTGCGCCTCATCAAAGGAAAGAAGATCTCGATCGTTGGATCTTCATCCAACGGCAGAAAATAAGCTACATTAAAACCTAAACGCAACAAAAAGTCGGAGTAGCACATTGGTTTGCGCCTTCACCACGAAGCAAAGGGCGCACGTTCGATCCGCGCCTTACGCAAAATTGAAGAACAGTTGCACGCGAGAGACATTGGGCTGTTACATGGAGATCAGAGGGCAAAGATCAAACCACGTGGCGCAATGAGATCGCTCCACGACCGAGCACACAATCCAATGCACATTTAACGCACGATCGCACGTGTTTCTACGCAACAAAAGAGGCGAGGCGCACTCGTTAAGCTATCCGATCGTAAGATCGAACAATTGACGTTGAGGCGCTCAGAGAAGGCAAGCGACGAACGGGAAAATTAAAGAGAACGCACGCAAGAGCAGCTAGAGCACTTGATCTTGATCCAACAATGCTGGGGGCGCCACGTGTCGGCCAAAGGTTAAATCTGAGCGTAGAAAAGGTTTTTGAAGGTGTTTTGAGGCCTAATTAGGTCAGTTGATCTCCCAATCGATGGATCTAATTAGCCAAGAGGTTGTTGCATGAGATAGAGGGCCAAAATACCCTTTTTGCCCTCCATAAAAATTATAAAAGAAGGCCAAAGCCCCCTTGGATGGATCATCTCTTCCATCAACTTCATATCAACTAGACATTTCTATTCCACCTTCCTCCAGGCCAAAGCTCTCCCTCTGCAACTCTGCTCCGACCTTTGTCCCGGCACTCTAGATCTGAGGTGCTGCTGCATCTCGTACAAGCATCCTACAAGCGGTAGCATCTCTCTGCCTCCTCTCTCTCTCTACTTTTTGCATAGCAATTTCTACTGTGAGAAACTCTTTATCAATGCAATGAAATTTGATCTTATGGATATCTGATGCCTCTTTATACATATATACATATATAAATACCTATTAGAACTAGTTTTATTGAAAAGCTTCTGTTAAAATCGAGATTGCCTCCTTGCGAACGACCCGATACTCACCGGTCTTTACAAATTTATTTGTCGATGCATTTCGTGCTATACTACAACTAATTCATCTTTTAAAATGTGATTTACACACCAAACAACTCGACACTGGAATCATCTACTTGATCTCTGACAGCTGCTGGGTGAGCCCCATCCAAGTTGTGCCTAAGAACGCAGGGCTTACCATGATCATGACCAAATCTGGAGAAACCATCCCGACTCGAATTGCAAGCTCGTGCAAAGTCTGCACAGACTATCGAAAATTGAAGGCCTCCACAAAGAAGGATCATTTCTCACTCCTGTTCATTGATCAGATTCTCGAGAAACAGGCAGGAAATCGATTTTTCCGTTTCCTGGATGGTACTCCAGATACAATCAAGTGGCAATCCATCCCAAAGATTAGAAAAATACCACATTTACCTATCCCTACGGTACGTACGCATTCTGTAGGATGCAATTTGGGCTTTTCAACATACCTGCCACCTTTTAGCAGTGCATGCTAGCCATATTCTCTGATATGGTAGGTAAATACCTTGAAGTCTTCATGGATGACTTCTCGATTTTCTGTGAATCTTTCGATGATTGCCTCCTACACTTGATCCAGATTCTTCGAAGGTGCATCGAAGCGAACCTGGTTCTCCCCTAAGAAAAGAGTTAATTTATGGTTCCTAAGGGCATCATGCTTGGACACCTTGTTGCTGAGAGAGGTATACAAGTTGACTAAGCTAA
The DNA here is from genome assembly GCA_037157565.1 of Thalassia testudinum. Taxonomy (NCBI): domain Eukaryota; kingdom Viridiplantae; phylum Streptophyta; class Magnoliopsida; order Alismatales; family Hydrocharitaceae; genus Thalassia; species Thalassia testudinum. The sequence continues at coordinate 16,188,275 of JAZHRO010000026.1, read as the reverse complement.
GGTGAATCTGATTTCCAAATTATCGGTGCCTTCCTCAGTCAAAGACATCATATCATTTTTGGGGCACGTTGATTTTTATCGCCGATTCATATCTGATTTTTCCAAAATTGTGCACCCCTTAACGAATCTTCTCTCAAAGGACACACCTTTCAAGATGACAGGTGAGTGCATTCACGCATTCGAAATCCTACGTGACTAAGTTACCCAAGCACTAATTTTACAATCCCCTGACTGGTCTCAACCCTTTGAGATCATGTGCGATGTGTCTGACTACGTAGTAGGAGTGGTGCTGGGATAGAAAATAGATGAGAAACTGGTGGTTATATATTACACCAACAAGACACTGGATGAGGCTTAATGTAATTACACAATTACGAAGAAAGAGTTGTTGGCTGTAGTATTTGATTTGGGGAAATTCATATCATACCTCCTGGGATCCCATGTCATCTACTCGAATCACACTGCGGTGAGGCACTTGCTTACGAAGAAGGATGTAAAACCTAGATTAATCCACTAGATCTTGCTGTTGTAAGAATTCGATCTCAAAATTCGCAACAAGACTGGAAAGCAGAATGTGGTAGCTGACCATTTATCTCACCTTCCTACTTCAATCATTGACCCGTCCGGACCTATCACCGAGCATTTTTCGAATGAGCATCTCTTGACCATTAATGGACTTCCCTAGTTCGCTAATATCGTGAATTATTTGGTTACAGGGAAAGTTCTACCTGATTGGGCGACCAGCCAGCGCGACAAGCTGATTTTCGATGCCAAGTATTATGTTTGGGAAGATCCATATCTATTTTACATCAGTAATGATCAAGTGATCCGAATATGCATTCCCGACAACAAGGTCAATGATGTCATCTCTTTCTGCCATAACTAGGACTGTGGTAGCCAATAACCACAGCAAAGATCCTCCAGTGTGGGTTCTTTTGATCCACAATGTTCAAAGATGCACAATCCTATTGTAGGGTATGTGCTCATTGTCAGACCCTCTGTAACATGGGCCTGCGCAATATCATGCCCTTGAATCCAATTAACGTGTGAGAGATCTTTGACATCTGGGGAATTGATTTTATGAGACCCTTTCTAGGATCTAACGGCTTCGAGTAAATCTTACTTACTGTTGACTACGTCTCGAAATGGATCGAAGCTGTCCCCACTAGAACGAATGATCATAAAGTTATTCTCCGATTCATTCAGGAAAACATCTTTTCCAGATTTGGCGTTCCTAAGGCCATCATCAGCGATGGCGGATCTCATTTCGCAAATGTGCACTTCTAGACCTTGATGAAAAAGTATGAGGTGTCGCACCGTATCTCAACTCCCTATCACCCCTAGACCAACGGATTGGCTAAGCTATCCAACCGGGAGACCAAGAAAACCTTCAGGTCACTGTTCGGCCTGATAGGAAAGATTGGTCCACCCGACTTCCAAAAGACTTATGGGCCTATAGGACCACCCATAAGACCCAGCTAGGAATGTCTCTCTTAAAGCTTGTATACGGGAAGGCATGCATGTTGGACAGTACGGAAGTGCAATCTAGATCTCATGAAGCTTTTTGGAACCCACCGCTAGTTGCAAATGAGCAAGATCGAGGAGTTACGCAATGATGCGTACGAGAACTCGCGTATTTACAAAGAGCAAGTTAAAACCTTCCATGATAGGCACATATCGCGAAAATCATTCCATCCTGGTCAAAAAGGACTCCTCTTTGATGCCAAGCGCAAACTCTTCATAGGGAAGCTAAGATCAAAATGGATCATACCCATTCTCGCCCGACGAATCTTTGGAAATGGAGCTGTCGAAATCAGTGAGTTCAACCAGGACTCAACCATTTGTTGTGAACAGTCAGAGACTCAAATCGTTCCTCGAACTCGCCGATTTGAATCTGGCTGCAATATCTTTTGATCTCCATTCTCCTTGAGCCACATTGCGCTTAGCTGATGGCATTAAAGTTAGTGCTTAACGGGAGGCAACCTGTCATTTTGAAAAACCTGAGGCCTTTCTAACTTATCTCTGAGCTGAAATCATATTGCACTTTAGGGTTTGTCTATTAGAACAGCTAACTCCACCTTTGATACTTGTATCAGATCTTGAAATCGTCCGCAACAATCATCCCAACTCGTTCTCCACCCACTAAACCTATTCTAATATACGATCTAAGCTGAACTCGAACCCACCTAATTTACAATGAGGACATTGCAAATCTTAAGCATGGGGGTGTTAAAGTGCACAACACTATGAAATTCGATTCATGGAGAGGTTTCAAAAAAAGAAAATGAGGAGAAAGGAGAGGAGAAAAGAGAAAATGGAGCAAACAAAAGAAAGGAAAAATGTAATAGCTCCTGTAATTGAGTATGGAACTTACCTAAGTTCTAGGATGGATCGGATGATGAATTAACACCTGAAAGGCTAAAACTTAGGAGATTAGTGATGGGTACCAACCTTAGGCCTCTTGAGCCTATTCTAGGGCTTAGACACTCACGTATCTGTTAAGATCTAGATTAATCCTCAAGAGGTTGAGGAAAGTGCGAAACTGATGTATTAAGTCTAAGGCTTAGGGATTATTCGACCATGTTGCTTGCCCTTTGGTTTGTGGAACTTGATAACCTAAGCACCCAAAAATCTCACACCAGTCTAGTTCAGTGCGCTTAATGAAGAAAAATGCCAAAAGTGTTCAGTTCTAAAAAGGTTTTCCCGAAGATCTGGCTTAGGAGCGGCTCAAAGACACGACTGAACGAGTTCCCGACGCGGAGAGGTGGAATGAAAAATACTCCCCTCAAGGATACATAATAACATATCATCTCCTCAGTGCTTATCTCCTAGGATATCTAAATATCCAATAGGGGGTATGTAAGCACCTTGTGCTGGTTCAAGTACCATATGTGGGATTATCCCAAAATGTCAATTGTCAGGGCCAAAATTTAGCTACAAAACGTCATAGGCAGCATTATCTCAAAGTGTCAAAAGCCAGGGTTCTGGGGTCACCATAAGCGGTGCTATCCTGAACCATCGAAAGCCAAGGACCATTCGAGGATTTATGGTGGGGACAAGGAATCCGATATAAATAGTGTTTAAGGCCAATCCGATGTTGGATTTAGAGGAATGTAAAAAGAAAAGAGAAAAAACTGTCAAAATAAATATATGTCTCCATCTCTCTTATTAAAAATATACTGGCAAACTGAACCTGGACTTGCTACAAATGCGCACGGGTGCTTTGACCACTAGGGTCAACGAACCTCTGGGCATTTTTTGCGGCTGGTCAGGTCTGGATCTTGGCTGGTACTTGAGTATTTCTAGGCCTATTATTGCTATTTTGATTTAATTTCTAGAGATGCGACTTAGTAAGGCATCTCAACGGTTAAAATCCGGGTTAGAGATCTGGTTTGGTTCATAGGATTTTGCTAAAGACTAGAAAAATCTAGGCATGAGGATATGATGGTAACACTATCATGGGTCCTAACTAGCCACAATTAATCAGATTCAATTGCTAAATGCTCCTACTTAATCATCTGAGGGTCAGAATTCTGCAATAATTTGAGTTGAGAAGAAGATAAGAAAATATGGTTAATTCTATTGTTTTAATAGCACATCACAAATGCAGATTAACCATAGGATTACTTAGGAGTTAATTAAAGTTTAATTAAGTATAAAAGACTAAAAAGTGGGTTTACACTTACTGAATCAGGACTTCACGCATTTCGAGGGTGAAAATAGCATTCAAAAACCCTGATTATAAACCCTACTTAAATTAAAAAGGTTCTAGTCAATATAAAATCAATCTAATCCTCCTAAAAATCATTGAAAAATATTCTAAGAGGTTTGGCACCTTCACTTTGACCATCTGAACCCATTTTGACCTAGAAAAGAGTTTCAGATGAGAATTTACCTTAATTTGAGCTTCTGTGAAATTTACCCATTCAAACATGGTCAAAAATCAAATCCAATTTCACCATTAGGTTCCTTGGATTCAAATTAGTTTACCACCAAAATTTAGGCCCAATTAGAGTCCATCTTGACTTAATTTACATTTTAGCTCCTAAAAACTCTATTTCTCACATTTGTACCCCTAAGTTTCAAGTTTCTTACAAATAGCCCCTTATCTTTGTCGTCTTCTTTGCATCTAAGTCCCTACCGCCATTGAAGTGGGAACGCACCTTCATGTTGAGATTCAAGAGAGAAAATCTCTCTCCAATCAACTCAAAATCCCTCCAAACTTGGAGGGATTGTTGCTCAGGCGATGAGGATCAAATCAACCCCATCTCAAAGATTGAAATTGATCCTAGAACTCAGGCAAGCTCGAGGAAATTGAGGAACTTTTTCTTCCAAATCAAAGACCTAATCGAGAGAGTTTCTCCAATTAGAGCTCGTATTTGAGCTCTATATAAATGTTCCATCATTCCACAGTCAAAACGAGCCAAGAATTAGTCTGAAAACACCTCTCTCTTCCTTCTCTGGCCAACTCTATCTTCGGCTCTAACAACTGCCTCTACTCTCCTCCTCCAGCCGTCCCATCATCAAATTGGACGACCATCTGTCTTCCTCTCTCTCTTCCGCCTCTCGCCGATCCCTGTAGAGGTTCTCTCTATCTTTGACATCGCCGTCGCCTTCATCTTCCTCAAGTCTGGCCGGTCAACGCCGAATGCCTCCGTCCCTCTCTCACCCCCTAAGTCTTCTCGATCTCTCCCTCTCTCTCCCTAGGTTACTAATTAGCCCTTAGGACCTACTTTCGACAACCATACCAAGCTCTCCCACTTCCTCTTCTCCACCTTCAGCCGTGACTCTGGCGAGTTCGTGCCGAGGCTACACCGCATGAAACGATATGCCACCACCACCCACACCTTCCTCTCACCTCCACATGCAAAAGCCCTAACCTAATTCGGAGCTTTGCTTTCTCCATTGCTCGGTCGAACAACCCATCATCCCACCGATCTCCACGTTGCCATCCAGCCACCTCACACCCTCATGCACCAAATTGCCACCACCAACATACTCCATGCACTCCAGCGATCCTCGTGAATGTTTTAATTTGGGCTTTTAGCCCATATTCGTGTTTCAGAGTTCTTTGTCGGCAAGCTGCATTTCTCCATCGTTGTCTGCCACCGTCAGCTGCTCTCAAACCTCCCTCCACCTCAAGCAGGAGCAGAATACCTCCACGAAGCTCTCCAGGCCTTCAATTGGTCACAGCAGCAACGGCTGCAACTTCAATTCGAGCTCCAATCCACTACAGCTTCACGAGGAGAAGAGGGCGCTCTCTAGTGCCACATCGTAGAAGGAAAAATCAGAAACACGTATTTAACGCATTTGTCCCGTAGCAATACTACCTCGACATAGGGGGTGAGGTCTCCGCTCACTCTCTCAGCCTTACTCCTCACCCGCGGTCACATGCATGCGGGCATGGTCACTATTCTCGACCCAATTTACCCGACCCATATATTGACCTGATTATGGAAAGATAGAGAAAGAGAAAATTTGAGGAAGGGGGTGGTTTTGCACTGTAGCACCTCGGGGTACATGCTAACAGTTAGGCAAATTCCGAGATTTGAAGGTTGCTGTGCTTGGTGGTTATGACATCTGATATGTATTCCTGACATCTGACATTGGTCCTGGTTACTGTGGACTTATTCAAAACTTAGCTTACGTGGCTAAGTGGTTGCAGGCTACTATTGACAAATTGATTGGGAATTGTGCTTAATTGTAGGGCTTAATTAGTGGTTTCAACCACCATTTTTAGGCCTTGATTTATATTTTTTGTCCCTAACTCTTCAGACACATTATTGCTTTTAATTGAGTATCATTTAGTTATTTGATTCACTTACATTATTTTCTCTAATTATTGTGACTGGTGAATTGATTCGTTACACTTTCTCCCTACGAGCAACCTTGGCTCACGATTTTTTGAGCATTATAAATTCAAATGTCGTATCGATTTTCGTCGTTATACCACGATCACTATTTTCCTAACTACGATGATTTTCGATTGCAATAGTTGTTCACCACCCCTACCCAACCACCATTAAGGTCATCCCCCTCTATCATCAACTCCACCATCATCTTCATTACCACTTCCTCCACACCACCACCATCACCAATGGTTTCATCTACATGCCATTGGAGGAGAAGCACTCGAAGGAAGACTTGCAATGAGGATTTGTGACACGAAGCTTCATGTGGAAATCTACGTCAAGTCTCGCCACCACCTTCGTCAACGAGACTAGCCATAAATCATCTCTCAAAGGGGTTCTTGGGTTCTCTCTACTCCTATTCTCTTCATCTTACCTGTAGAACTCTTGAATTATTGCAATAGGATGATTATATTTGTTTCCTTTGAGATTGCATGCTTTGCTTTGTTATCAATGAGTGGCTAATCTTCTTGCATATGGAGTTAGGGGGTAGGATTGATTCATGCTTTATTTGTGATGAGTTAATTACACTTGTTATGCTATGTCAAGAAACTAAGTTGTCATATGATAGTCCCAGCCTGGGACCATCGAGTCTGAATTGGATTATACCCTTAAAGAATAGGTACGGAATAGGACAAGCCTAAGAGAAGTGGCCATCCATATTTAACTCGTTAAATTATCCTTTTAACAATGATTCTATTTCCTTTAGCCCCATACGTACACATTGCCTTGAGAAAACCCATTTCGCATCCCGTTCGCTTTTCTATTTTCGCATTAGTTCAATAATTTGATTTCCAAATTCGTGCAGAAGTTTAGAGTGGTGTAAAAATTCTAATATTTTGCCTATAGGTAGTCGGTCTAGTGAGAAAACATTGTGTCAAATTTCAAGGCCTAATTCATCTCGAAAAAAAGATAAAATTTTCCCACTACTCTAGGATCAAACTAAAAAAGAAACATGAAAATTCTACTTTGTTAGATTTTAGAAAATTATTACAACTTCCAATTGCGTGAAATTACTTGAATTAGCTTTCTTACTGAGTCTAGTTTCTAAGATAAATTCACAATATTTTTTTGGGGCAAGTAGGTCTAGGTAAGTTGTGTCATTTGCAAGTAGGGTGAAAACAGTCCTTCTGCCCTACTTGCCAAATAAAAATCCAAAAAAATTGCAAAACACTACCAAAAATCATAGAAAAATTCCTAAACTTGTCTAATTGATCATAGAACACAACTACATAATCTCCCTATGGATTTGACCCAACTTACACTATTTAAAAATAATTAAGTCGATTTTTAATTTCAGTGTGCTATTCTTTGACTTGAGCACCGCACACACTAATATATATAGATACTATTGATGGTAACACCATCATCATCCATAACTAGCTTAATTTAGCTAACTTTCAAGGTTAAATTCATTTTACTAATCATTAAAATGGTATAATTCAACTTTGTCCTGATTAAGAGAAATAAATGAAAATTGAGTTAATTATGTTGTTTTAATGGGTATTTACAAATACAGATTAACTAAGGGGTGAACCAATAACTAATTAAAGGTCAAATGAACTCAAATTCCCAAGAAGTAGGCTTGTACTAACTGATTCAAGATTTTTCTGAGGACACTAAATAGAGGTTGATTAGATGGATTTTGCTCTTGCAAGAATTTAACCTCAAGTTACGTGATAAGGCAAGGAAACAGAATGTAGTTGCTAACCATTTATCTCATCTTCCTTCTTCAATCATTGACCCTTCCAGATCTATTACTGAGTATTTTCCAGATGAGCATCATTTGAGCATTGATGCTGGACTTCCCTGGTATGCCGATATGGTTAATTATTTGGCATCGAACCAAATCATGTTCGATTGACCAAAAGCCAAGAATGACAAATTGATTTCAAATGCCAAATATTATTTCTGGGAAGATCCATATATTTTCCACATCGATGCTGATTAAATAATCTGGAGGTGTATTCCTGATATTGAGGCCAATGATATAATCTCTTTTTACCATGACCAGACCTGCAGTAGCCATTTCTCTGGGCATAAAACCGCAACAAAAATCCTCCAGTGTGACTTTTATTGGCCCACACTATTTAAGGATGCGCACAATTATCACAGGGCATGTACTCATTGCCAAACCTTAGGCAACATGAGCAATCGCAATATGATGCCCTTGAACCTGATTCTCGTGTGTAAGATTTTTAACATATGGGAGATTGATTTCATGGGTCCATTCCCGAATTTGAATAGCTTCAAATATACCTTTCGGCCGTGGAGTACATATCCAAATGGATAGAAGTCGTTCCGACCCAAACTAATAATCATAAAGTAGTGATCAAATTTATTCATGATCACATCTTTTCCCAGTTCTGTGTCCCGCGAGAAATTATCTTTGATCGGGGGATCCATTTCGTGAATGTGCACTTCCAGTCCCTGTTAAAGAAATATGGGGTGTTGCACCGAATTTCGACTCCATAGCATCCCCAAACTAATGGACTAGCTAAGCTCTCCAATCAGGAGATTAAGATTTTTCAAGTCACTGTCCAACCTAACAGAAAAGATTGGTCAAACCGACTTCTAGAAGCATTATGGGCTGACGTGCGAAAGACGTGTTTGTTTAAAAGGATCGTTATAGTTCGTGCTCGCAGCATCAGTTTTAAAAGAAGAAATGGACGTGAGTCTGAGTGTTAATCACAGGGAGGCGTAAAAATCGGATTTTCTTTGTCACTTTATGTCACGGAGATAACAAGTTTTTGCTTGCAAGAGGACGTGGTAGAAAAACGAGTGAGAGAGAAAAAGAGTGAGAGAGAGAGAGGGAATAGGGTTAGAGCCTTTTAAATCATAGCCATTACTCAAAGTAACATCAACACTATATTAAACATGCAATTCAAGTTTTACAAATACACTAATAGCTAAATGCTTGAATAAAAAGGAAGTAAAGCTAGATTAAAAGGGAAATAAAGAGACAGAAAGGGGAGATGGCGAGGTGGCCACGACGGTGGAGGGAGGCTTCGTTAGTGGCTCATCGACTCCGATAACTACAAGAGAGGCTAAAGGGGGCTAGGAGGGTATTACAACACTTGCAAGGTGAATTGAATGCCTACCATGGGTGGTTGGAAGGGGTTTAAATACGGAGAAGGTCTTTCCAAATGAAGAAGGGGTTTTAGTGACATCCGAGATGTCGCTAAAACCCTTCCCAAAATGTCGGTGAAGCACCCTGCCTAGCGGTCACTCACGCACGTTGTTCCTCCTCTTCACGCACGATCCGTGTGCACGCATTGTAGGTCACCTGATCGAAGATCGGACGGCTGAGATCTTCACGAAGGGCGTGCTTGGATTGGGCCTCAAGCCCGCGTTGCTGCACGTCATCTCCCGCGTTCGGCCAAACGCGCTGATTGCGCCACGTGGCACCGCCTTGGCCGCTCGATGGTGATCGGGTGGTCCAATTTGGTCGCGCAGTCAATTTCTCCGCCTAATCCACTACGGGCGCTTCGAACGCGCGCCTTGAGGGCGTGTTGCAGGGGCACAACCGCTGCGCTGCCCTCGCAAATGGTCGCGCAGAGAGGATGTAGAGCAGCCGCTGCCAACCGTTGGATGGGGATCCAACGGTCGGATCCTCGTGTGAGGTCGGGCACGTAGACGCGGAGAGGGCGGACGATCGTGCTTTTTAGCCATCCGATAGGAGATTGGACGGCTTAAAGTGGTGCTGCGTGATGAAGGGCATGGGGGCAGCTCCACGTGGTGCGCTGTGGGTCATTGATCTGATGATCAACGACCAGAACTTCTCAGGCTGATAGAGGGAGCTCCGGATGTCGAATTTGGCTGATTTTGAATCTGTTGGACTCCGTTCGTCGCTCTGAATCCATCCGTGTGGTCCAATCGCTCATCTAAGGCCTATTTTGACATGCACTTGTATACAGGACCATTAATAATATACTATAAGTAATATTGATGTGCGATGTATGCAATGCTCCCATTCCTGTGTCTTTTGTGCATTCTACCCTTAAGACTGACCCCTTTTGGCAGAATTAACATTATAAAATGTAATGTTATCATACCCCATGCTTACATCTTGCTAGTCCCTAGCAAGGTTTATTCTAGCCATTATTTCAAGTCAGAATTCAAGAAGTAATCACTTGGCATTTCGTCACTTGTCAATAGGAGGAAATATACTAAAATCCTGATCTACAAAGACTAAGCAGTGTCCAGGTGTCTGCTAAAATATGAATCACCTGAATCATTGCTTTAAGGCATGTATATATATATATTTTTTATCTTTTCTTACTTTTAGATTTTTGGAGTTAAGAGTGTGTTGGTAACTTTTACGGCTACCCAACCCACCCAAAACTCAAAAAAAACTCTAAGTGCTAAGCATCTTAGTGTAAAAATCATGATAGACTCACTCAACGGTAATTTAGACAGATTTCGAGTTTCTATGCCCCTAGGTGACCGGAAAATGAAGTGTTTTTCCTGAAGGTGTATTTGTTCGATCGATAGCTTTCTCCCTACGTTTGTTTTACTTGGGGTTAACACAAGGATTTTTCCAGTGTATATCTCCCCGGCTTGCTCTACTTTCCTGCTTCTTCCTTAAGTGTTTTGGTTCTTTTTGTGCATTTACTGAGCTGGGTTCTGGACAACCGACAAATGGGTTGTTACCTACGATCACTTGCCAGCCATACTCGTGCGGTAAAGTGTGGTTTATTCTGTTCTCTTTTTTTTTCTTCTCTCCTTTTTTTTTTTCTTGGTAAGTGGCTTCCCTGATCTCAAATTTACCTCGAGGCAATAAAGAGAAGGTGGTCCCATGACTGGGCTTTGGATAACCTGTCAATGGGTTGTTACCCATGACAACTTGCTAGCCATACCACCCTAGAAAGTTCATTAGCTACCCAATTTCTGTCAGAATCTCCAAGGAGTGAGTCTGTGCAAAAAATGTATGCAGATGCTTAGACTAAAAGTTCTTCTGAGTTAGAGGGTGAGTTGATAAGTCGTATACTTATCACCTTATTTAGTTGGTGGATTAGAATAGATTAAGGTTGTAAGGATTTGAAGCTAAATCCATATTTTAACGGATACCAAGGCTGATTAAGCCTGAAGACCTGAAAAGTCTAAGTGTTCAAGTTCTTTACGTATTATTTCCCACTATTGACAAATTTCTAATGCCTAAGTTTTTCTTCCTAAATTTAATTTTTTTTTAATTTTATTTTATTCTATTCAGACTGATTAAATGAACTCAGAATCATGCAATTTACCACCCCCCCATGCTTAAGCTAGACAATGTCCTCATTGACAAATACATGGATGCACAGGGGTCAAAAAGATATTACCTGAGTGAAGTAAAGTACCAAACCAGTCTGAATCTTCTGGGTTGCCTCCCAGGAAGCGCTAAGTTTAACGCCTCTAGCTGGGCAGTGCTTCGTGTCATCCCTCAATGAGGGTGACAACCCCCTTCGAGGGAACCTGGGTGAGGAAGTGTTTCAATCTCTGGCCATTGACTGTGAAAGTGTGCCCAGTATTCGAATCAGCGATTTCAACTGCCCTATTGGAGTAGGGCTTGACCACCCTAAATGGTCCTGTCCACTTGGACCTGAGTTTCCCTGGAAAAGGTTTTAGACGGGCATCAAAAAGCCAAACTTGTTGATTAGGCTCGAAGGTTTTTCTATGGATGAGTCAGTCGTGGACGGCTTTCATTTTCTCCTTGTATAGCCGACTATTCTCAAAAGCGTCCCGACAAATTTCCTTGAGCTCGGAGAGTTGGAGCGTCCTCTGCGCACCAGCTAACTGGGGATTCATGTTACAATGCTTGACGGCCCAATAAGCCCGGTGTTCCAACTCGACAAGAAGGTGGCAAGCTTTGCCAAAGACCAGGCGATAAGGCGACATGCCGATCGAGGTCTTGAAAGTGGTCTGGTATGCCCACAGGGCATCATCCAGTCGTGCAGACCAATCCTTCCTGTCAGGTCTCACAGTCTTCTGCAGAATATTCTTGATCTGCCTGTTTGAGACCTCAATCTACCCATTTGTTTGCGGATGATATGGGGTAGCAATGCGGTGGTTAACCCCGTATTTTCTGAGTAGGGTACGAAATTGGGTGTGGATTAAATGACTTCCACCATCACTGATCATGGCCTTTGGTATTCCAAACTGAGAAAAGATGCTCTACTTAACAAACTCCATGACAGCCTTATGATCTCATCGACGGGTGACGACGGCTTCAATCCATTTGGAGACAGTCTACAGAGACTGAGATGTACTCAAAGCCGTTGGATGGTGGGAAGGGGCCCATAAAATCAATACCCCAAACGTCGAAGATCTCGACAATCAAAATGGGCTGGAGGGGCATCATATCTTTTCTGGTCATGGTCCCCAGCGTCTGGCAGCAAGAGCAAGTCTTAGCAAAATTGTGTGCATCCTTAAATAAGGAAGGCCAGTAAAATCCGGACTGCAGAACCTTTGCAGCCGTTTTCTTTCCTGAGAAGTGGCCACCACAAGCTTGGTCGTGACAAAAAGATAGCACACTCTGAACTTCGTCCTCAGGGATACACCTCCTGATGATCTGGTTGGCACAGAGGTGAAACAGCATGAGATCATCCCAGAAATAATGCTTTGCCTCAGCCAAGAACTTGTTCTGTTGCTGTCTGGACCATCTGTGCGGGGTCTGACCTACAACTGGGTAGTTGACATAGTCAGCATACCAAGGTAGCTTCTTGTCTTGCATAGCCAGAATGTGTTCATCGGGAAAGGTGTCGGATAAAGGCAAGGAGGGCCCAATGTGGTCTGGGTGAAGTCTGGATAGGTGGTCAGCCACCACATTCTTTGATCCAGCTTTGTCGTAGATTTCTAAGTCAAATTCCTGCAAGAGCAGGATCCATCTGATGAGCCTGGGCTTCGCATCCTTTTTAGCCAACAGGTGCCGAATGGCTGGATGGTCCGTATAGATGGTCACGTAAGATCCCAAAAGGTAAGATCGAAACTTTTCAAGTCCAAAAACTACAGCGACCAGTTCTTTCTCTGGGACCGTATAATTTCGTTGGGCCTCGTCCAATGTCTTGCTCGTGTAATAGTTCACCATGAGTTTCTTGTCTTGTCTTTGTCCCAAGACGACGCCTATGTCAAAATCTGATGCATCACACATGATCTCAAAGTCCTGGGACCAATCCGGGGGCTAAAGTACAGGTGCTGAGGAGACTAAGTCCCGGAGGGTGTGGTAAGCTCGGATGCAATCAGAGGTCATGTGGAATAGGGCGTCATTGGCCAGAAGATCGGTCAAGGGTTTGGAAAGCTTGGAGAAGTCTTTGACGAACCTTCGGTAGAAGCCAACATATCCAAGGAACGAACGAATCTGTCGGACCGAGCTAGGCGAAGGAAGTTTGGAAATCAAATCAACTTTAGCCCGATCTAATTCAATGCCCCTATGTGATACGATGTGACCGAGGATGATTCCTTCTTGAACCATGAAATGGCTCCTTTCCCAACTTAACACCAAATTAACCTCAATACATTGTTTCAGGATTTTCTCCAAGTTGCTCAAACAATGGTCGAATGAATTCCCAAATACAGAGAAATCATCCATAAAGACCTCCAAGTATTCACCTACCATTTCTGAAAAAACGGCTAGCATGCAACACTGAAAGGTAGCAGGTGAGTTGCATAACCCGAACGGCATATGACGGAATGCAAACGTGCCGTACGGGCATGTGAATGTGGCCTTCTTTTGATCTTCAGGAGCAATTGCGACTTGCTTATATCCTAAATATCCATCCAGGAAGCAAAAATACTTTTGCCCTGCTAATCTTTCAAGAATCTGGTCGATGAATGGCAGGGGGAAATGATCCTTCTTGGTTGCTTCATTGAGTTTCCTGTAATCAATACACACCCGCCATGCAGTGGTGGTGCGGGTGGGGATGGATTCGCCACGCTCATTGGTGACAACGGTGAGCCCGACTTTCTTTGGAACCACTTGAGTGGGGCTCACCTAGGGGCTATCGGAGATGGGATAGATGATGTCGGCATCAAGCCACTTGATAATTTCCTTCTTAACGACCTCCCGCATATTTGGGTTTAACCGTCTCAGCATCTGGTGGGAGGGTCGTGCCCCATCTTCTAGGTAGATCTTGTGGGTACAATAGGTGAGGCTAATTCCTCTCAAATCTGAAATAGTCCAGCCAATGGCAGCCCTATGTTCTGATAGGGTTGCTGTCAATCTAAGTTCCTGATCTTTAGTTAGGTTGGCATTGATAATTACAGGAAAGGTCTGGTCAGGTCCTAGGAAGACATACTTGAGATTCTCAGGTAGCAGCTTTAGTTCAGGTGTAGGTGGAACAATGTTTGATGGAAAGGGGAAAGGCGGGAGTTGATCAACATCAATTTCCTCGAATGGTGTTGGTTGATGGTGTTCAGCCTTACAGAGGTCCATGGGCATAGATGGTGATGGGTCAAAACAGTTGTTACAGGATTGGTAGTCCGAGACAGAACTAAGGGTGAGGCATTCCTCGACCAAAGGTTCCACGGGATCATGTTCCTCGATACAGTTGCAATCAAAAGACTTGGTCTCCCAGAAGATATCCAATTGCATTTTCTTGTCTCCAAAGGCGATTTCCATGCATCCTGTGTCACAATCAATGTTTGCCTTAGCCGTAGCTAAGAAGGGTCTGCCTAGGATGATGGGTGTGTTCTATAGATGTTCAGGGACTTCCATGTCGAGCACCAAAAAGTCGACCGAAAAATAGAAGTCCTTGACCCGCACAATTACGTCCTCGACAACCCCCTTTGGGGTTTTCACAGATCTATCAGCCAATTAGATGGTAACAGGTCTGGGTGTCAACTCCCCGAATTCAAATTGGTGGTATAGGGTTGTCAGAATCAGATTGATGGAAGCACCTAAGTCCAGGAGCGCTCTATCAAATGTCATGTCCCCGATATTGCAGGATATCAGGGGTGCTCCTGGGTCAGTTCGCTTGAGCGGAAGGTGGCTTGATATCACGAAACTTGCTTGCTCTGAGAGCACAACCTTCCTAGGTGCTTGAGGTCTTGGCTTACGTCTTGGTGTACAGGCATCCTTTAGGAACTTGGCGTAAGCCGAAATGTGCTTGACAGCTTTGAGGAGTGGAATATTAATCAGAACCTGCTTAAAGATCTCCAAAAGCTCCTCAGTTTCCACAACACTTTTCTTCTTCTTCATTGTCCCCAAGGCCTCGGGATATGGTGTCAGAATGTGGATAGGATTTATTTCTGGGTCCTTGGGTTTTTCTCGTGCTTCTTCTGAGTCAGGTGTTCCGGAAGGTGAAGTCTCAGGAAGAGTTGGCCATTTGGGATCCAGGGTTTTGGTGCCGCTTCTCAAGGTTACCGCATTTGTAGATACATTGGGACCATGGGTTGATCCTTGAAAAGATGAGGACGAAGAAGCACCAAACCCAGGGGGTGTTTTTGGGGCTGGCTGGACCATGTGAGCCTGCCCAGGATTGCCTTGGAACCCTTGCAAATTGGGGCCTCTATTAATCATGTTTCGTAGGTTCGGTTGTGGCTAGGAAGGTAGGGATCCTTATTGTTTGCAGTCCAACAACTGGCTTAACTATCCCTTTACTAAAGCCATTTCTTCCTAATGTTTTTGGTTCATTTCAGCCATCTTTATTAGGGTGTCAATTTGGTTTTGTGGGGGAGGGGCCGCCCTATTCAGATTATATGGGGGTCTAACTGGTGGTCCTTGCTGATAGGGGGGCAAGTTTGGCTGTTGGTTTGGCCTGGGCTGGTTCTGGAATTGAGGTGGCTTTTGGCTTGTCCAACCAAAGTTTGGGTGATTACGCCAGCCGGTGTTGTAAGTGTTGGAGAAAGGGTCAGGTTTAGCAAAACCTTGGATAGCCTATACATCTTCAAGGACAGCAGATGTCGAGGGGGAGTGAAAAGAGTAATCAAGGGTTGAGGGAGCAAAGGTCCCTCCCTGGAACGTTGTCAGGGGTTATTCCAGGTTCATTTGGCTTAAGGCCTGGACTAGGTCAACATTGTGAGCTCCCTTTGCTAGGGAGAAGGTCTGTAACGGGTTCCTGGCCTGGTTCAGTAGCTCATCTATCTTTTTATCCACCAATTCCACTCGATCCAATTTCTTAGCAATGATATCCATGTCAACCATTCCAGAATTTGCTTGTACCTCATAAATCCCACCACGGGGTTGCCTGGATCAGCTAAACTGGGTCATGGATGCATTGTTGAGAAAATTTTTGCTCATAGATTCAAAGAGCTCAAATGAGCTCTCATCGTCTTTGTTTAGGAAGTTTCCCCCTGCATGAGGCATCGACGAAGTTCCGTAGGTTGCTATCCAAACCGTGGTAGAAGATCTGGGCCAATTGCCACTTTGGTACTTCGTGGTGCAAGCATTTCCTCAATAGTTCATTAAATCTTTTCCATGCCGCATGGAACTGTTCCCTGCCCTAGAGTGTAAAGGTAGTAATGGCTCGTCTGAGGGCATTGGTTTTTCCTATGAGGAAGAATTTCTTTAAGAATGCATGCCTCAATTCTTCCCAGGTGGTGATGGGTCTACCCAGGGTTCTAAGCCAGTGAGATGCTTTGTCTCTCAGTGAGAAGGGGAACATCTTAATCAAAACAATGTCAAGGCTAATATTCCTAGGCTTCACATCCGAGCGATCCAGTGAAGATCCTCTAGGTGTTGGAAGGGGTCCTCATTTGAGCTTCCATGGAAGTGGCTCTGAATTAGACTTAGGACATTTGGTTTCAGCTCAAAATCATCTCCCCCTTCGGGGATCCTAAGGTGCGGCTGGACTCGAATAGAGAAAGGATTATAGAAGTCGCGGAGGGGTCTAGGTTGGTCCGGGAATGGTGGTGGGTCAAGTGGCGGTTGCCCTTGTGGGCCTTGGAAAGGTGGTGGTGGTTGCCCCTGTGGGTTCTGCAACCGGTGTATGGCTTGCATGATGGTGTGGATTTGTTGCTGTTGAAACTGGTGGTTTGCGTTAATCTGGACCTAGATGATGGCCACTATGTCTGGTGGGGGTTGGTCCTCAACCTCATCTACTCTAGGTTCAGCCATGTCTCTAGCAGAATCAGGTTGCCTGGATTCCCGTCCCAAAATAAACAACCCGGGATGAAGTGATCGTCTCCCGTGCATACACTAGAGAAGAACAGGAAGGGATGCGGAGAGCGACAGATGCGAGAAGTGTGTGTGTACAATCAAGCAAACAAGCCTAGTCCTTTTGATGTATTCCTTAGGGGGCCTAGACATCTCCAAAGGGGTGATTAAGTCCGTAAGCACTAGACTTCCCTTCCCAAAGCTAATCTGGCTAGGTTGATTACGAGGGGATTGTAGGGAAGGTTCTTCCTTTGGCTTGCGCCACCGGTTCCATAGACCCCACAACCACAGTCGTTTAACACTTCCTCGCAGCCTAGTCACCAGATTCTACTAAGGGAATGAAAGCCAAGTGCCCAGCGAATAAAACCACGCCTCTCAAGACTTAACCCAGTCCTACCTAAGGCACGTCTACTCTGTTTTAAAAGAGCTAGGATAGTGCTTGTGCTAGGGTTATGTAATGAGGCGATGATTGACGTGGTACCTCTTAGTTTTCCAATTCCAATGTGTGTGCTCCTAGCAAAACATGATTTTCAAGCAATGATTTTTTTAAGATGTGTCTTTTAATATTTTGTCCTTACTTTTGTGTCTTCTAGAGTTGACGTGTCTTAATATTTTCAGACAAGTTTCAGGTGGACACACCAAGTTTTGCACACAATTGGTGAGAGTAGATTTCCTTTGATGAAGAGGCTTTAAAACCCTAAAGTGCTCATCCTAGTGTTCATGCAACTGCTATTAGATGAGTTGATTTTTAGGATTGAGTGGTGCGGCCCATGTCGATTCAAGGTGGCTTCACAAACACCACTCAAAAAGAAAGAACACTCCAAGAAGCTTAGGTCATTAAGAAAGCTAGAGTGTATTTTTTTTGTTGGGTGATGTATTAAGGATGTGGATCAGGCAATCATGCACCATGCCAGTTTTTTTTCGATTTTATAATTTTTTTAGATTTTTTTAGGCAAGCAAACAACCACGGGTGAAGAAATACTCATAACCAGTCCTTGTTGTGCTCACTCCATCTCTACCGTCATGAGTTGCACTACTTCGCTGTCCAAGCGCCGAATTCCTGTAACCATCAAGTAAAAGGGAAATTGCGTTAAATGATGTGAGCATAGATGTAAAATAAAAGTGAAAAAATAAATCCGTTGCCTCCCCAGTAACGGTGCCAAAAACTGATGTGCGAAAGACATGTTTGTTTAAAAGGATCATTATAGTTCGTGCTCGTAGTGTCAGTTTTAAAAGAAGAAACCGACGTGAGTCCGAGTGTCGATCACAGGGAGGCATAAAAATTGGATTTTCTTTGTCACTTTATGTCACGGAGATAACGAGTTTTTGCTTGCAAGAGGACGTGGTAGAAAAACGAGTAAGAGAAAGAAAAAGAGAGAGAGAGAGAGGGAATAGGGTTAAAGTCTTTTAAATCATAGCCATTGCTTAAAATAACATCAACACTATATTAAACAAGCAATTCAAGTTTTACAAATACACTAATAGCTAAATGCTTGAATAAAAAGGAAGTAAAGCTAGATTAAAAGGGAAATAAAGAGACAGAGAGGGGAGACGGCGAGGAGGCCACGACGATGGAGGGAGGCTCCGTCGGTGGCTCGTCGACTCCGATGACTACAAGAGAGGCAAAAGGGGGCTAGGAGGGTGTTACAACACTTGCAAGGTGAATTGAATGCCTTCCATGGGTGGTTGGAAGGGGTTTAAATATGGAGAAGGTCTTTCTAAATGAAGAAGGGGTTTTAGCAACATCTGGGACGTCGCTAAAACCCTTCCCAAAATGTCGGTGAAGCACCCTGCCTAGCGGTCGCTCGCACGCATTGTTCCTCCTCTTCACGCGTGATCCGTGTGTGCGCATTGTAGGCCGTCCGATCAAAGATCGGACAACTGAGATCTTCGCGAAGGGTGTGCTTGGATCGCTCCTCGAGCGCGCATTGCTACAGTCATCGCCCTCATTCGACCGAACGCGCCTGATTGTGCCGTGTGGCGCTGCCGCGGCCACTCGATGGTGATCGGGTAGTCCAATTTGGTCGCGCAATCAATTTCTCCGCCTAATCCACTGCGGGCGCTTCGAACGTGTGCCTTGAGGGTGTGTTGCGAGGGCGCGACCGCTACACTGCCCTCGCAAATGGCAGAGTGGAGAGGATTTGGAGCGACCGTTGCCAACCATTGGATAGGGATCCAACGGTCGGATCTTCCTGTGAGGTCGAGCGCATAGACGCGGAGAGCGTAAGCGATCGTGCTTTTCAGCTGTCCAATCAGAGATCGGACTACTTAAAGTGGTGCTGCGCGATGAAGGGCGTGAGGGTAGCTCCATGTGGTGCGCTGTGGGTCGTTGATCTAATGATCAACGACCAGAACTTCTCAGGCTGATAGAGGGAGCTCCGGATGTCGGATTTGGTTGATTTTGAATCCGTTGGACTCCGTTCGTCACTCTGAATCCATCCATGCGGTCCGATCGCTCATCTGAGGCCTGTTTTGACATACACTTGTACACATGGCCATTAATAATGTACTATAAGTAATATTGATGTGCGATGTATGCAATGCTCCCATTCCTGTGTCTTCTGTGCATTTTACCCTTAAGACTGACCCCTTTTGGCAGAATTAACATTGCAAAATGTAGTGTTATCATGGGGCTATAGGACTGCCCATAAAACCTAACTAGGGATGTCTCCGTTCATATTAGCTTATGGGAAGGCATGTCACCTTCGTTTAGAAATGGAGCATAAGGCTTACTGGGTAGTACGGAAATATAATTTAGATCACAGGAAAGCTAGAATCCACCGCCATTTGTAGATGAGTGAGATTAATGAACTACACAATGACGCGTATGAGAACTCGCGTATCTACAAAAATTAGATTAAGGCTCCTCATGACAAGCACATTTCACGAAAGACTTTCTATCCTAGTTAAAATGTGCTTTTTTATGCCTGACTTAAGCTTTTCCTGGGCAAACTAAGATTGAAGTGGACCAAACCCTTTCTAATCCAGAGGATCTTCAGAAACGGAGTCATTGAAATCAGTGAACTTAGTCAAGATTCGAATCCTTTTGTCGTAAATGGTCAAAGACTGAAATCCTTCCTTGAGCTGACCGATTCGAACTTGGTTGAAGAATCTTTTGATCTCCATTCCTCTTAAGCCACATTGCACCCAGCTGATTGTAGTAAACTTAGCATTTTACGGGAGGCAACCCATCATTTGAAAAATCCGAGACCTTTCTTATCCTTCTTGGACAACATTCCTATTGCACTTTAGGGTTCATACTTTAGAACAGACGACTCCACCTCCAATATTCGTATTAGAGCTTGAAATCATCCACAACAATCATTTCCGACCTGGCCACCCACCTTTATAAACTTGTTCCAAAATTATGAACTAAGCTGAATTCGAACCCATCTTATTTGCAATGAGGGCATTGTAAAACTTAGGCATAGGGAGGTATTAAAGTGCAAATGATTGAAAATTCAATTTCTTTGATGGGTTTCATGATATATATGTGTACAAAAAAAAACTAATGAAAGGAGAGGAAATCTTTTGAATCGAATTGCAAATCTTTAATAACGAAGAAAAGGAAGAAGAATGTGTTGAAATGTTTAATTTGTCAGTCTTGGGTCAATTTCTAAGTTGTTTATGCTCTAGTCTAGTATCAAGACACCCATATCCTCAACCTTAGATTTTTCAGGCCAAATATGCTTAATTAAGCGTGGCTTAATTTGCCCTATAGAGAAAAGTTAGAAAATCTGATCTCTTGGACTACGGGGTACAAGTGTTTAAATCGATTTCTTTGTCACTTTTGGTTTAGGAGTTTGAAGAACCGAAACACAACCTCACATGTACAGATTGAGTTTTAGGACCCGAGTAGAGAGTTAATAAAACATTAGACTTAGGTAGAGTTAGAAAATAACTCTTTTATAGTAGTCAGCCCATAGAGGATGGAGAGCTACTTCCTTAATAAGGTGTACACTTTAATTTTTATTTTGGTGAGGCTTATATACATAAGTCTTAGTAAGCAATGTACTTATCCTCACAACCTCAAAAGACTCACAAAAAGCCTCACAGACTTGCACTACAAAGGAAAAAAAAAGAGAAAAATTGAACAAAAATGGTGCTAGAATTTTTATTTCTCTTTTACAGGGAGAGATACCCTAAGGTTGACCTAGTTGGAAGCTAAAAAGCTACCAATTTCATGTGGAAGCAACCAACTGAGTCCAATAGGTTATTAATTTTGACACTTATGACCTTTAACTCAATTGAACTTCACTGCATGTGTTCCAACCCTGATAACAACCGAAATTAGGATTGAAACTAAAACCAACCTAGATCGTATACCCTTATGTTTAAAAATCAAGAGTCAGGTGAAATTAAAATAGGGAGCCGTTAAATCTTAGTGTCTCAAGGAACTGGGTTGTCTAAGGTACTAGGCATAAGAGCACTATTTTCTGTCTGACCAAGATTCACAAATTAAAATCTTTTCCTAATTGAGCTGAATGACAAAAATACCCTTGAGCTGAACCCTTGAGCTGAGAATTTTGAGACTAGCAAATGTTAGGCATGGAGGTATGATGGTAATACCATCACCATCCATAAATATCTTAATTTAGCTAAATTCCAAGTTTAAATTCATCTAACTAATCATTAAAAGGGTATAATTCAACTTCAGCTTGATTAAGAGAAATAAATGAAAATTGAGTTAATTCTACTGTTTTAACAGGTATTTACAAATGCAGATAACTAAGAGGTGAACCTATACCTAATTAAAGGTCAAATGAACTCAAATTCCCAAGAAGGCTTGTATTGACTGATTCAGCATTTTTCTGAGAATTAAAGGTTAATTCATGAATAAAAACCCTCATCACAGCCTCACCTTAATTAAAAGGGTTTTGGTGGAAATAAATGTAATCTAAATCTTCTAAAAATCATCGAAAAATATTTTATGAGGTTTGGGACATTCAATTTTACAAAATGAACTTATTTTAACCAAAAATAGAGACTAAGGCGGGAAATTGATACATTTTGGGTTAAAGTACAAATTGACCAATCAAACTTCATCAAAATCCAAAATTTATGTTACCATTAGATTTTATGGGTACAAATTAGGTTGCCCACAAATTTTGAGCTCAGTCAAATTCCATCTTGACCAAGTTTGCAATTTACTCCATTAGGTTTTGATTTTTACAAAAACCCCCCTAAGTTTCAAATTTTCATGCATCAAGGTCCCTGGTTGACGTCAGCCATCTTCTTTAGGCAAGTCGAGCAGCAACTTCTTGTTTCCATCTTCATTTCAATGCAAATCTTCCAGCGAGCCTTGACGAGGCAAATTTTGATCAAATCCTACCAAAATTGGTGGGATTGATTGCCGGATTGTGACGAATCCAACAAGCTAGATCTCGAGTCCTATTTTGGCATGAATCCTATCCAATTCAGCCGAGAATCATGAGGCTAAAACCCAACAAATTGACAATCAAATCACGCGAATTTGGGTTTAATTGAAGTGTGGTTCGCATCTATATAAAGCCTTAATCATTCCCATGCACAACTTGTGCTCAATTCGACTAGAATTCCACTTCTTCATCTTCATGCCATCGCCATTGACGTACCTTGGAGTAGCTCTGCCATGCCTCGTCACCCTTTTCCATGTACAATAAGTAGAGGGTTTTCTCTCCCATCGTCCCACGAAGCTCCACACAGGGCTTCATGCCTTGATTCCCCCTCTCCACTCCGACTTCATCATCTTCTTCCTCCTCCTTGTCTCTTCATCAGGTAACTCTCCTCCTTTCATCAAATTAGGTTAGGGCTTCTCTTCCCCATCCCTCCGATTATATTTTTGGAGCTCTATAGCTCCGTTCATTGCCTTTATCGTCTCCTCTGACTACCTGCCATTGATGATCACAACCACCTTCATCGCCACATCACCTCCATCACCCCCATGACCAATTAACTTGGAAAAAAGCTTCCGCTCACGTTTGCCAAGCTTTTGACCAAGTCAATTGCATCGGCCATCGCCTCCATACCATCCACCATTGACGCCATTGAAGCTCCTTCAAGCTTCTTCGCCACCACACTCCACTC
Organism: Thalassia testudinum; assembly: GCA_037157565.1. Taxonomy (NCBI): domain Eukaryota; kingdom Viridiplantae; phylum Streptophyta; class Magnoliopsida; order Alismatales; family Hydrocharitaceae; genus Thalassia; species Thalassia testudinum. The sequence continues at coordinate 16,165,229 of JAZHRO010000026.1, read as the reverse complement.
CACCTTGAGCCCAATAACCTTAGGACTTTGCTCCGACGTACTTCGCTAAAGCTTTTGATGTGTTTAATTGGGGTCAAAAGACTTGTTTTCATGTTCGCCGATCTTCGCTAGACGCACCTTCTTCTCCGGCATGAGTAGAGCCATTCAATGACTTGATCGGAGGGATTCACTCACGAGCAGTTGATCGTTCAATTCTCAATATAGTTAATTAAGTTTATTAGACTTAATTAATCATGTAAAGAATAGACTTAGGTTAACTTGATTGGTTAAATTGTCGTCTTTAATTGTAGTATAGGGTCAAGCAAACCTACATTTTAGATTTAAATTCTTTTAACAGATTGAGTCCAAGTCGTTCAGTTGAAATCATTTAAACTTAATCAACTCATCATTTTTATTATAAGTTAACAGTTAACTAATATATTTATTAATTAGATCAATAATTATGATATGTGTTAAGCTCATGAACAATTGCATACAAAATTGAAACTCTAAAACATGGCAATTATTCCATTATAACAGAAATGTACATAAATGATTTACATTGAATAACAAGAAATGAAAAATTATTACAAATGTTGTTTACAAAGTAGAGGCATAAAAGAGAAAATGACATTATATAACACATGCCTCTATTACAAGTAAAACTAAAATCACTTAATCTCTCTTTTAACTCAACCTTCTCTCTCATCCAACGTCTCTTATGATTACCACACACTTCTCACACCCTTAGCACTTAATCATTTTTATGCACTTTTCTTCTTCTTAATTCTCTCAGACACTTAGTCATTTTCACCCCTTCCTCTTCACTCTTCCCTCCCACACTTAACCATTTAAGCCCTTAAAACTCTCTTCTTCCACAGTTGACCAAAAATTGGTTTACTGGGAGAACCGGGTTCGTTCATGGGATACATAGCACCCATATGGGTGGGACCAGGCCATTACTAGAACCCAATTCTAGTTCATTTAGTGTATATTTTAGTGTATTATTGGGAACAATATTGAGCCATATTCGACCCACGTCCACGCTCACACCCACCCGGGCACATACGCATACGCACGTGCGCTCACGCACACACACACATGTACGTGCACAGCACGCGCTCAAGAGATGCGCTCTGCACTAACAACCGAAGCCCCTTCTCACGGAATTGCTTTTGTTCATCCACGGATGTCCATTAACTCCCGATGTGGAACAAGTCCAGCCGCTTCGTCAAAAAGGCGTCCTTGACCGGTGGACTTCGGATGATGATTCTTCTCAGCTCAGTGGACCAAATCGATCATACAATAGCTCGATTGAAAATGTGTAGCTCCTCTATCAAAAGGACCAATCAATTTGACGATTGGATCGAATTTAATGAATGTAATCACTGTGTGAACATGACCTTCTTGCCATGCTTGTTTTCGACTGCAGATGGATAAATTCAAATCTATTAACCTGCAGATCAGGTCAATCCTCTCAATTAAGGATTCAAAAAGTTTAAAAGAGCATTTCTCACTTAAAGAAGGGCAAGAAAAAGAGTTTCAAGCTATTTTAGAAGCTCAAAAGCTTGTCAACTTTCATGCTCAATGTACAAAACACTGATCTCAGAGTAAATCAATCCATCAGGTAGGCTAGGTTATCAGGAAAAAATCTGGATCAATTCAGAAGGTGATTAATAACTGATCTGGGTAGAAATTAGCATCAAAACTCAACAAAAACATAATGAACTGCTTTGGGTTCCATAAAAGACCCAAATTGTGCAGGACTAAGAATCTAACTAATTCCTCAATGACTATCATTCAAATCTATTTTAATTAATTAACAATCAAATCAGAAGCTCAAATCATTCAATCCACCCTAATTTAAAACTCCAAAACATCAAGAACATCTTAAAATTGACCATCTGGACTCAAAAATTGACTTTTAAACAAAGGCTTCATGAATTCAATTAAACTGTCCTGAAAGACTAAATTCAACTTAGGGAATTCATTACACACATCAAAATAGTGTTTTGAGCTCTCTAACGATGGTTTCAGGGTTCGCCTCCTGGACTTAGATAGTGAGTTGTTTGACAGGAAGAACCATGGCAACTCAGACCTAATTTGAACCTAGAATAGATTTTAGATGATCTTCTTAAGCTTATCGATCTAATTCTTGGTTCTAAACCTCAAGAATCTCCAACTCCGCTAGAGTTGGAGAAGACGAAGATCAACAGTAGGATACCAACATCAAAACTCAATTCCCTGATTATCAAGAGTCAATCTGGAGCTTCATGTGAAGTTTCGATGGCTGATGTACATGCTTTGACTCGTCGAAGCTCACCTGAGCTCTAGTGATGGCTGAAATATGTAATCGGAGATCAAATCTCCATGAAACAGACTAAGAGTAGCCTTAAAAGCTTCCTAAGGTTGTAACGAACCTCAAGAACTCAACAATCAATGCAATTGATTACGAGACATAAGAATGATTCAAGAAATACAGTAAAAACAAATCTTGAGTTCGCATGAATTCAAGAATTGCCCTCTCACGTAATTGAGTGAGGGGAAATGATCAGAAAGTTGGCACGATAGCATATGTGTGTATAACTAGGTGAATAAACTCCTTTTGAGCTGCCATTGACAGCGAGCTCAAGAGGTTGACATGAAATTAGTCATTTCTGTGATGAGGTGTAATAGATCTAATTAAGAACAAAAATGGGGCCCTGATGTGATGAATTAGTGGTGGAGAGCCCCAATTGTGTGTGGATTAAGCCGAAGACCTCCACCATAGATAGCGGAGGTCCTTAGGTGGATGTGGAGTGGATTAGGCAATTAGATGATAGATTCATACAATTGAATGTATAGAAGTAATTGTGAGAAAGTGTAGAAAGTGATCTGTGTATTCAAAAGACAAAAGAGAGCTCCGAACAAGCCATCGAACAAGCCAAAGGCTTGCCAAAGTTGGGGAAGACGGTATGCAATCAGCATGTAAACTATGCTAAACTATCAATCTAACTACGCTATACTAGTCTAGACTAAGAAGTAAGCTATCTTCGAGTTACCTAGACAAAGGAGATGAGATGAACTTCGTCAAAGCTCAAACGGAGGAAGAAATCAAAGGGAGAGATCAGAGGACTCTCCGGCGAGAAATTGAAGCGAGGAGGAAAGTAGATGGCGCACTCCAAGCCCTGTCACGACCGCTGGAGAGGAAGAGGAGATGAGGCAGACAAGCTTCACCGCTGGAGAAGCTCTAATAGGGGGGTGAGAGGTCACCGGAGGCAAGGGAGAAATAGCCTATCATTGATTTAGTTTGGAGAAGAGCGCTTGGGAATCAACAGCACAAATCAAAGGTAGGGAGGTCTATTTATAGCTGGAGGTGGTGATAGAGGGGCTTGTACTTGGATGATTAGGTGTCTCAGTAGGTCGTAACCACTAGCGTTGTCTCCGACACCGGTGAAGTTAAACACCTAGGTTAAGTAAGATTCCAATGAAAATCGGACTGTAGGATAGATTGGCAAAGGTGAGCGGAACTTGGATGCAAGCTTCGAAGGTAGAATGACGATGGATGGGCGATCGGAAGATATGGACACCGAACATCATGGGCCATCCAACATTGAAGAAGAAGAGGAAGGAGACCAGCGTGTAGGGACCTAAACGAAAATAGTGAAAGCCCTAAATGATATAAAAGGACTCGATTGAAAGGATAGTTAAGGACTTAAACGTAAATAGTGAGTTTTAAGGGTTATTTTAATTAATTTATTTTAAGAAGAAGAGAAATCCTAAGTCCCACCTCATTAAGAAGAAATCCTCCAACCAGCCATTCAAAGGATCATTGTCCATATATGTTGCTCAGAAACAAGGGGTCGGGTCCCTATATGCAAGCGCACAAGCCCGCCTACACACATGGGCCGAGCTGATTGACTTGGATCCGTGAAGGGAAAGGCCCATTGACCTAAAGTTTGGGCCGAGGAGAAGGGGGTCGATTTTGCAAAGTAGCACAACAAGATTTGTGCTAAGTTTGGGCTTAGGCTTAAGTGTTCTATAGTTTGATTAAAAATAATTTTTTGTCTTAGTCATTTGTCTATTCTTTTGAGTTTGATTATATCTGACTTTGATAGAATATTAATTTTTGCATCAAACACCTGTGTTTCATATTCTAGAAAATTGATTAGTGGTATTTGTGGATCTTCTTGCTCCCTAAGACGACCTTGGATTTCTCTAATTTTGAGTTATAAATTTGAATGTTTATTTCACTCCAGTCGCTATATTACCATCAAGTACCCATCTTTTGTGCTTTAGTTCATTTGTGTTATTCTATATTCAAGTGTTACTGAGCAACCAGGTACAGTAGTTATGTTTGAAGCAACAGGTATGAGACCTAGCTCGATGCTAGGAGACGGTATGTGATAATTAGTGCAATTTCTTAGTCATTTAGGCTCTTTCATTCTACTATGTAGTTGATTAGATTTTCTTTCAGTATTCTGGTAATTGTACTCGTAGTATTAAGATTATATTTATTTCAATTTTCAAGACTTGTAGGCTCTATTTTTTTTACTGGTCAGCATTTTATCTCTATTTAAATTAATGGTCTATGAACAATTTATTTGCCTATTGATGTTTTATGATAATGTGTTGAGAGCCTACAATCTTATATTAAGGTTGAAAATTTGTACCCGACTGCTTAGATCTTATCGGGTTCACTTTATTTAAGGGACTCGAGTTGCCACACTACTCATTATATTTTTACTGCATTTATTATAATTAAAGATTGAACCTCTCATTTGAAGGGAGAGAAGAAAATCGTATAGATCCCTTATAGGATCCCAAAATTACACATGAACCCATTCCCCTTAAGCCTATGTTTGTGGAACCCATCCAAAAAAAAAATTCTCTTTGCACTAAAAGCATATTAAAGAATCAACAAATCACCTTTTCTTAAATCTAGTTGATCAAGAAAAAATCAAGAAAGGTTCTTTTTTATTCCAAATTGAAGAATCCAATGAAGATGTGAAAGATTTTTGCAAATCTGTTCAAGTGTCATAGGCATTTTTTTCACTCAAAGGTTATACAAATTGTAGAAAGAAAGGAGATCATATTTAATTGCTAGAAATAATGCTATTAGCGAAGTATGCACTCAATGATAAAGTATTTATTGATCACCCTTTAACAAGTTTGGACTTGATTAGTGGCCAGGTTAAATGTTAACTAGGTCAAACTCCTTGATTTAGGGGTTAAGTTTCACCTTTATTGCCACAAAAGAATGTTCCTATACCTTCTCCTACAAGACACGCATTTCTATCCTTCAAAAAGATATTATCATAATAATGTTTGCCATCATCCAAGTGTAATTAAGTTGTAACGACACCCATTATCAACAAATCATCTTAATTACTCTGAAAGTATTCTTTCTGAGTATTAATCAATCATGTATCATATATTTCTCGGTGAATGTCCTGCACACTCTTTGTTGCATTTGTCCTCCATAGAGCTATTAACATTTTTCCTCTATAGAAAAGAGAACATTCGGACATCCTATGTGTCAAAGGATGACCTTCAAGATGACTACCATTACTTAATAAAGGCTACTATCCAGCACTAAATGTCATGAGTTCTTGCTATTTTCTTATTAGGTAAAAGCTATCCAAGAAATCCTTAGTCCTAGAGATGACTCAACATCCAAAATAATATTCTCGACTCATAAAGAGATGGGAAAACCATCACTAATCGATGTTTAGATCTAGAGCTAACTTTCCAAAAGCCATTGCAACTCCATTTGCCTACCTAACAATAAGAAAATACACCATATTAGTTAATTAGTGCTTAATATGATGACATAGCCTATCTTCCATCCATGGTAGAGTAGTTTCTTCTTACCACAAATAGAAGAATAGCGCATCACCAATTTTAGAAAGGAAAAATAGAAGAAAACCCTCACATAGTAATAAACCATCTCTCGTAGCTCGAATGGTGGAGACAATGATGATACTAGCAAACTAGAGCCAATAGCAACATCCAACATGGCACCACTGTGATTATGAAAAGCCTAGTGAAATCCCATTCATTTGTGATCTCCTAAGCATGTGATTATTCAATTTGAAGCCAATCGAAGGTGGAGACTACCTAACTATGATCTCCACCAATCAATGCCTCAACTAAAAGGAAAGCCAAATAGACCAATTAAAGTGCACCAAGTTGGGAGAGCCATATATATATATATATATATATAAAGGACATATCCTCTGCGTATAGTGCTCATAAATGGTTAAATAAACATGCATGCACTAACAATCATTGGATATGGATCCTAAATCTCAAACAAAAACCACTCACGTTAGGATATCTAGTTCTAGTGGCAATTACAAAGGATGCTTTCCATCTATTATCGATAGAAAATACATCAAAATCGCTCAACTTCCATATAAAAAAAATAAAATAATGGAATGTTCGAATGATTGCCATGATAAAAATAGTGGTTATTAAAAGCATTCCCTATAAGGAATATGCTAATGTGTAGTATTACAAAAAAAAAAAGAGTTGATTGTAACAGGAATAGAAGAGATTTAAGAGTTAATCATTATTACGATCCGGTTCCCGAATCCCTACAGGACACGAGACTGGCTCAACTGGACTAATCCCAAGACCCAATCGTCCAATAAGAAATAACCAAAAAGCAAGAAAGTAAACCACATTCAACATGCTAAGTAACTAGTAGTAAAAGAGTACAAACAGTAAAGGAAATAAAAGCTGCTCACAGTACATATCACCAGTACAACAGTAAAGTAGAACAAAGTACAGAACAGAAATGATAACAACAGTCTAAACTCACTAGCAAAAGGAAGTACAACAAAAATAGGAACTACTGCTGGGCTCGACTGGGCCCAGCACCCTCTGCAACTAGTGACTCGAGTTGCTCAACTCCTGGACCTGTAAAGGAGTACGAGTAAAACGAAGTCAACGAACGCTGAGTAGAGTGATAACCAAACTCACTAAATTAGTAAAGGTTAACAAGCAAATTTATCCTTTCCAATTATTTTATGATAAGTCATTTATTTTCACCCATTGGTTTACTTTCAGATCTCTTTCTTAATCTCGTATGTTCCTCGTGGGAACGATCTCGATTGTAGTCTTTTCTGAAGAGTAGAAGGCACACGTGGTGCTCTCCTGGTCGAGAGAGTCCCCCATGGTAATCCTACACCCAGTCAACCACCCCGAGGTCACAGACAGATGTAGCGGTGACTACGGCACGCACGATAAGCGTACAGGTAGCTACCCCGCACTGGCACGCGATCAGTCTTTCTGCTAGCAGGTATGCCCAAAGTACAGCACGGAACAGTATAGGGCCTAGCCCTTTCAGTAACAAGGGTCTAGCCCCTCAAAACCAAACAAAGGTCTCGCCCCTCCACAGTCCGCGCACCCTCGTCTAACTACCCCAGTTTGCCTAGTGAGCTTAACAAGTCGGTGTAGGGTGACTAGCTGAACCCTGGGTCCCGTGGGGTGGCTAGCTCTCTCCCTACACTAGTAGCTCTCCCTGGTACAGTGTACACGAGGGCCAAGGAAGTCAATGTAGAGTGGTCAATCCTAACCCCGGGTCCTAACCCAAGGGCGATTAGCTCCGCTCTACACTGAACAGGAGATAGTCGCTCTCCTTGATACCACGTACTAAAGGGCCAGCACACTTCCCACTCACATTTCCAGATCCATTCCATTTATCCACAGGAGCTCTACTCATAATTTTCCGTAGGGTTCATGCCCGTATTCACCATGTTATTCCATACCAGGTTTCATCATTCACATTTCCATTCTCATATTATACACATGCAGCTCGTATTTCCATCATTTAACATATACAACAAGTAATGTCACAGGTAACTGTTTAACTAGCACAGGCATTTCATATTTCACAAACAGCTCTTATTTATTAACAGGAAGTTGTTTACATTTCTATTCATTCATTTAAAACTGCAATCTCAACACGCATTCAAACAGTACAAGTACTTCTCGTCCTAAGATTCATGTCACATCCTAAGTTTCTAGTTATCCAACTTCACATATGCATTTATGATTCATAATTAAAACAGGGGAAACCACTCTACCAGACAATCCGGGAGTACTGGAGGCTCGAACGGCAGGTTCACGTGCCTCTGCAGGCCCCGAACACGCAACAGATCAAAGTCCTATGCCAAGGGACATACCACAACGGAATGTTCAGAACAGTATAAAAGGCCTTCTAACATGTAAAGGAACTCACAAGGAAACTGTAGATATCTCGTTTGCGTAAAACGGATCTCAAGTGGACCCTAAACGAGTCGAAAACGGGACTATAGACCTAAATCAGACGTCTGGTACAAGGTCCAGACATCTTAAAAGTAACCAGAGTCTCACCTCAAGTTCCTGCATCGACTTCAGATGTCTAAAACCCCTACTTGACCGTATGGACCCAACTCCAGACGTCCAACCTCTCCTCCAGTCGTTTGGGAGTACTTCCGGTCGTTTGGTAAGTTGTCCAGACGTCCAAAACGTGTGAGAGGGCGTGCCCCACGCCTTCCCGAAGCTATCCCTGCACGCGACAGACCATATCTTCTATATTTAGCCACGTAGATCGTAGCTGCGGTGCAGCCTGCATGGCCGTAACCGCAAGAGGAACATACCTTCGCGAAATTCTGCTTTCAAACATCCAGTGTCGTCACCAGACGTCCAACCCATCGTCTGGATGACACGTCAGACGTCTGATTCTAGGAAAAATCCAAAACTAGACCGTCCTCCTGCTCCCTTCACCACGCGCGGCTGCGGCCTCTCCTCCTCGCCTGCAGCTCCAGCTGCAGCAAAGTATCGGAGATGTCTCCCCCGACGCACTCCTCCCGCACGCACCGCTCCAGCCGTGTGTCCTCCGGCAAGCTCCCACGAGCTCGCGAGCTCAAGCTCTTCCTCCTCTCTTCACGTCGCCTCTCCTCCTCGTCGCTTGCTCTCGCGCCCTCTCTCGCGCTCGCCCCTCTCGCTGCAGTGGAGAGGAAGGAAGGTGGCTGTGGTGGAGTGAGGAAGAGAGGAAGGGGGGGAGAGGGGTTATATAGAGAGTGCACTAGGGTTCTGGTGGAGGAGAGAAGAGAGAGAGAGAGAGAGAGAAAAGAGCGCAACTGTCTGCGTGCAGCCAGCGTGCAGACGTGAAGTTACGTACAAAATTTTCAATTTCTAGACGTATGGGAAGGGGTCCAGACATCTAACTGACAGTTCAGATGTCTTAAAAGGCACAGAACAGAACGGGTCTTTACAATCATGGGGATGAGCAGACTACAGGTATGTACGTTCCACTACAAAATCTTATAATTACAAAACTGATGTGTTGTAACAAACAAAGCATGCATTTGTAATAACTAAATAAGTATTTTGTAATAGAAACATGTATATGTTGTAACAAGTGTGAAAACATGAAATATGTAAATAAAAATTATGATACAAAAATTACATTACATGCATAATTGTAATAAAAAACTATATTACAAAGCTATGTTGCATGCACATTTGTAATACAAAATTTTATTGTACGCTTCACTTATAAAATTACAATACAAAATATTACATGCACACTGTTAATACAGATTGCGCTATACACTTCGATTATGAAATTTGTAATACAAATATGTGTTGTACACTTTAATTACAAAAATTGTAATACAAAATTATGTTATATGCACACTTATAATACAAAATTATGCTATACACTTCGGTTATAAAATTGTAATACAAAATTAGGTTACATGTACATTTGAAATACAAAATTGTATTATATACTTTGGTTACGAAAATTGTAATACAAAATTAATTTTTATACACATTTGTAATACAAATTGGTCTATATATTTCTGCTATAAAAATTGTATTATCAAATTGTGTTACATGAATACTTATAATACAAAAATCTATTATACATTTCAGTTATGAAATTTGTAATACAAAATGTGTTACATGCATATTTCTAATACAAAAATGAGGTTGCACTTTGGTTGTGAAAATTATAATGCAAAAATTGCATTGCATAGACACTTGTAATAGAAAAATGCGAAGAATTTAATGCTACATAAAAATGAAAACAAATAATGACAAACAAACAAAATAATAAAAATTGAAAATGATAAACCAAGATGATTGTGAGTTTTCATAAATAAATATAATAATACTGATGGGTATAATTTCATATATATCATAATGATTTCGGAAACCACTAAATCAATAGGTGCAATGGTATTATCAAGAGAAAGCATGATCAGCCAGATGAAATTAAGTGTTTTTCAATGGATTTGTGAGCAGTATGCCTATATGTGTGTGTATGAAAATTATATATCCAATGATCACTATGCTCATTATTATCCAAAAAAATACTTCTTAAATGATTGTCGGATGATGTTTTTTTCAATGCTCATTGTTAGATGATTATAGGATGATGTTTTTGTTTCATAAGACCACCCATGTTTTATATATGAAAATCAACAATCATATTACTTATGTTATTTATAGATATTACATATCTAGTCTTGCTGTCCAGTCATTGCTTTTGTGATTTCCTTCGTATTACAAAGCTTTGTTACAATTATTAATATTGTAATACAATGTACTCTTCATGTTGCATTGCAAATAATATGCTATAGTAATGACACATTTTTTGTATTATAACTTTTTATATCCAAAATTACCAATGATATTACTAACTCTACCCTTTTCATGCATGCTACAGTTGTCTTACACATTGTATTATTACATTTCATCATTTATGGAATGTAAATACTTCATTGTCATTGACTACCCTTTCCTTTTATTATTAATTGTTTTACTAATATCAAAACCCACTAAGTGCCATTACTAACCAATCCTGACATATGGAATGTATGAAAGATTTTCATTTGAATGATTTGTATTACATTTTTTTTTGGTAACTGTCATATTTAAGGTGATTTACAAGATCACTTTTTCTATTGTAAATGATTTTAATTACAATCATGTGAACTTCATCCAAGGGATCATACCTGGTGCTCATTTAATCCTTTTTAAGCATTGCGGTCATTAGATAGGACCCCTATATTTATTTATTTATTTAAGGTAAGACTTAAATCCTTGTTTTTGGTTAAGAGTTCACCTAATCATTTAAGTGGGTAAATATATTATGCATCTATACATATATAGTCTACATTTGCTTGAGCGATATCCATGGGGACACCTATAGGACAAAGAAGATTATCAATTTTTCCATTCAATCACAAATAATGTTATCCCACACACATTACATCACCATTAATAACTATCAAAATATACCCATTTTAACACAATATATTCGTTAATATATTTTCACTACATGATGTTAGGCATCACACTCTCGTATGATAATATTAAAATATTAATTAAGTACCATGGTTTTGGAAATTGATCTAGATGAAGCCATCTTATCCTCGCGCATCACTAAATGACGCATGCCAACAAATTATCGGCAGCTCTACTTTGGTACGCTTTGTGAAGTCGCCATAATTAGGAATTTGGATGATCTTGCAATCTCGCGATAACAAGAGGTTGAAACCAGAATCTACCCGCGGAATGGACGGTTGTTTGACGATGAACGATGGAATCCAATCAAAGCCACAACTTGGCTAGTTGATGGTTGTCCTTCAGAGTGACAAAAATATCCCTCCAACTGTAAGATTTGAAGCCCACTTCCCTCAACCTGGCTGCAAGATTTGATGGTTACCATGATTCTAGGGTGTTGTTTGGTAAAGAAAATGATTAAGAGGAATAAAAAATTTAAGTAGAAGGAATGGAGAAATTAAGAATTTTATTTCACTTGAATGTTTAATTGGATTTGTTCTCTTATTAAAAGAATTAGTAAGTTTTATTCTACATGGAGTATTTGTTTGGTGAAATAAATTAGTGAAATAAGAAGAAAATTAATTGATAAAAAGAAACAAATAAAATTAATAGGTAGAATTAGATAATTTCATCAAAAAAGTAAAATTACCTAATTTCAAAATTACACCCCTAACTTCGAAATCACACAATTCCAAATTAAGAGATGCCAACCATAAAATTAGGTACAAAATTAACGTTTAGTTCTCATATCAAACACCTCCTGTAAACACCTATGGCCTTCCACCCCCATCTGGATCCCGACTAAGGGAGATGATTTTCCTACGTAGCAGCACTAGGTGCTACAATAACAAGGTTTATCTCAATCCTCTCTTCCCCATGTCACATCCGTCAAACCTCTATTAATCATTTATCCCATCTACCATCTCTCACTTATCCACCAAATCCTTCTCCCACTTTAAAATCAAATAAAATAATATTACAACCTATCTACAACGTCTACTCTCTACTCTCAAATTAAAGAAAATAATACTACTTCTCACAACACATAAATTCACCTGCCAAATCCGTTCTACTTAAACTCATCCCCTAATCAAACACTCTCCTATTAAATTTTAACCAATATGTTTCCTTATCTCCTAATCCAATCGACCTTAGGAACTAATTGGCGTCCTATATGGCAGGAGACTCAGTAATTAAGTAAGAAATTTATAGCAATATCATTGATAGCATACATAGTTAATAATATTCCAATAGAGATCCTTTGTATGAGCAGTCCTCGACGGGGCGCAGCCGGTGAAGTGTCTGTTACATATGACTCAAGTCGAGCGTTCGCCCCTCGATCTCTTTACTGGTTTACTCATATCAGCAGAGGCCACTTGTTTCACGTTTGGAAGCGTTTACCGTGGAGTCCTTTTCCATCGTATACACCGACTCCTCTCTCTCTCTCTCTCTCTCTCTCTCTCCATATATATATATATATATATATATATATCTGTGTGTGTGTGTGTGTGTGGGAAGTGGCAGGCACTGAAGCACAAGTAGCATGCAGCAGCAAGGCGCAGCTATATCTGTGCATGCAGAAGGTAGGACCCGCAGGGTCTATTATTTGAGTTGGATCAAGCTGCTCTGCTGATTCACATCCAACACCACGCCTCTCTCTCTCTCCGTACGTGGATCTTTCCATCCTTTCATGCTAACACATTTTAGGATCTCGATGGACCAGGCCGAGCTTGGGACATGGAAGGTATTTGCACTTCTGAAAAGTATGAAATGGGATTTTGGTGGTTAAAAAGAAAGCTGGAAAAATTAAACTTAAAGAGAGTCCGAATTCCCGTTGATCAATTTTTTATATGTTGGTGTTTAACGAATAAAACAAATAGAGAATACAAACGGTATACTAGTGCTTGCATCAAAAGGACATTAGATATAATTTAAGCTTAAGGTATTATAATCACCATGCTTGGAGATCTTATTTTGGGATTCTGTGGTCTCCTTTTGAGATTCGGGAGTGGATTTGCTTTATTCATCTTGCTGTCCTTGTGCTAAATTGGGCTCCTCGTCATGGCTTTTAGTTTAACTTCCCTTCTCTTTGGGACGGCCGTGGCTACTTTGGGTTCTGGACCATTCGGGGCACTTCAGGTTAAAGTTTGTTGTTGTGGAAGCACTACGATAAAATAGAATTTTAATGTGATACATAAAATGTCACCACAAAATTAAATCAATTTTTAAATATGGATAAATAGTTATCAAAATTTGATCACCTGTTCTCCAAACTTTAAAAAACATTTCATACTCGCTTACCTGATCTCTTATGTTTGGATTTTCCCCACGGCTCTCCACTGCATTGAATCTTTCCCAAACCCTCTCTATCCCGCTGCAAGTTCCTCCAATGCTATCACCTCTATTCGCCAAGTTCCCCCCTCATCACTCCTCTCTCCTGTGAGTTCCTTCCATCCCGCCGCCTCTCTCCCACGAGCTCCTCCCATGCAAGCACCTCCCATGTCACCACCTCTAGCTCGCCAACATGAGGGTTTGGAGGAGGGTGCCCCAAACCCTCCTCACCATCGCTGTAACCTCCACCTTCGATCTTGTCCCCCACATCACTGTCACATTACCTCCCCCAGACCTCACATCCTCCTCTAATCTCCACCTCAAGGTACATTGCGGATCTCCTTCTCATCGCTGATCTCGTGCCTCAACGATCAACGAGAAGGTCCTGAACGAGTGCCTCAATGAGATCTCCAACACGTTCCTCCACTCCGACATTCGATTCAAGTTGGTCCACGACATCCAGACCAACATCAAGTGCATCGTCAACCTCAACGACCTTGCCACCAGCCACAACAAGCGCTACATCATCCAACAGGTAATTATCACTGCATTACACACGATTTAAGTGTAATTATGGGTTCCTATCTTAGAATATGCACTAGTTGTTGTCATCATCGCACCATAACCATATTTACGGTGATGGTAGAGACTTCCTCCATCTCTTTTCTTATCCTCCCCGTTCTCTTCCTCTCTAGTTTTCTATTTACATGCGATGCCTTTCTCTTGGGTTATCTCAGTATCATTTTAGGGGCAACTTCGACAATCTTTAATGCTTAAACATGAAGATCTTATTTATCTATGAAGTACTATTTAGTGGTTTGTCTTTCTTGTGTACAAACGACATGGTTCTGTGTGTATGCAGCCCTATTCACGAAAAAGGATGGATTTTGTTTCTACTGGATAACTGGAACGGCTGTGACACCCTTTAGATATGGCAAAATGATAGAGAATGCATGCCAAATGGATGCCTCTTTCTTTTTGGTAAAAATATGGTAGTTGCAAGGCTAATATGTCTTTGAGAAGGGATAAATGGGAATGAATAATGTAGTATTAACCCAAATGGATTGAGAAAGGAAGAGAGGGTGAGAACATGGGAGCATCTCTGCAAGGGGAGTGTGGTTTTGCAAAGTGAAAAGTGCCAAGATGTGCACGGAAATGAAGAATTAGAAACAAGGGAGAAAAGACCTAATACTCCCAAAGGTTAAAAATAGATGATGATGGAATCGCAATGTATGGACTTTGGTTCCTTTGGCAAAGATCAACCGTCAATGTCTTTTTTTTTCTGATGTTTTTATTTATGTAATGTTGAAATAAAATGAAAGAGAGAGGAGATGTGAAATTTCATGCAACTTATTTGCTTAGTTCCCCCTAAAAAAAATTGCTTACTTATCAAAATCTAGAAATTAACCTTTATAATTTGGAAACTTTAAACAGTACCTTGTAGGTGGTAGTTTTTCATGTACATTGTTGTTTCAGCAACTTGTAGCTTCAGATATGATAATTTTTCAATTAATCACTTCAGCAGCTTTGAAAACATTATTTAACCTTAGGGAATGTTAGCTTTGTTAATACCTTTATTTTGATATAACAAAATTATATTTTTATTGTGGATTAGCCATTACAGGTTAAGTCAAATTATAACATGGAAGCATCATCATCAACATTTATCAAATACATCAAGGTCGAAGAGGACTTGAAGACTTTTTAATTTTATTGAATCTAGAATTACATACGGAACCTTAATAAGAAAACAAATGTAGCCCACAACGGGTAGTTTAGCTAGTAAGGCCTTTATACCACTATTGGGGAAATGGGGTTGCCGGTTCGAGTTTTGCCAACGCTGAATTTACCCAGAGGCCATGGAGTTGGGGCGCTTGCAGTCTCCCGGGAACTACCTTGCAAGAGGGAACCTTATCATCAAAAAAAAAAAAAACAAATGTAAGTTTTCATTTTTCACAAATATCGTTCTCTTTTGAACTTATGTCAATCCTATTGTTGATTAACCAACCTTTCTTTTTGATCGACCAACTTATTATCTTAATCGATCAAATATCTCGAACACTTGTATTCTCTTTTTATTGATCAACCCATTTGATTTAATCGATCAAATATATTCCAATGGTCGAATTTCTTTTGAAATCTTAGAGTCGATCAAATAATCCTTTTAATCGATCAACCTTGAATCGATCAATACTTTATTTTAATCGACCAAAGATAATTTTGATCAACCAAACACTTATTTTATTCGATTAAAGCCGTGTTTCCAGAATTGTCAAAAAACACCTATAAATAAGACCTTCGACCCCCTTCTTCAAAACACACACCTCAAGAGCTTTCAAAGAGAAAAACATGCCTACTCTCTAGTGCTTTCGCGCCTCTGCGCCTGCAACTATTGCGATTCAAAGCACACTCCCTTGCAATTCAAGAAAGCTCATTTTGTTTTTAAATATTGCTACAGTTTCATAGGAAATATTGTTATATTCTTATATTCTGTTGTTCTTGATTTGGGAATCCAAGTTATATTGAAAGTCTCATTGTTCTTCTCTTAGTCGGGTGTAAGAGAAGATGTTTGTAAAATGATGTGTCACCCTCGTTCAAGTGATATGTGATAGTGGATTTGACTAACATCAACTAGTCAAGAAAATTCTAAGCTGGAATGCTTAGGTAGTGGTTTTCACCCGGAAGGGTTTCCACTTTAAAATTAGGTGTAATTTTTCTTGTTTATGCTTATACATTTTTTATTTGTGGTGAATTTTTTTTAGTTCTATTTTAAATAAATATTACACTATTCACCTCCCTCTAATGTATACTTGATCCTTTAGGCTCCGCTCTCACTCACAAGCTTTAGATACATCAAATTTTCAATCAAGGCCATCCTAAATTTATGGCTAAACTGAAATGGCTACTACTGCCCATTGTCAGATTTATCTCCATTTTGAAGTTGCTGTTGTTGCCCATTAGTACCACTACTAGAAGAATCAAAGTTGTCCCCATTCTTGATCCATAAAACATTTGGAAGAGATTTAGACAAATCAATCTCAACTAACATTCTCGAAAACCCAAGCCATACTAGATCAAATATGTTCGTATCAAGGCCAATAAAATTCCCACATTAGCAATGGATTGCATAGACCTCTATTGCACAAATGCAAATTCAAGTATGGCAAACCAACCCAAATTGGATATGTGGAAGATCTTTTGTTAGGTCTAAAAAATGGTGTCCTAATAATTGAGACCCTCTTACCATCAATAATGCAACCATCCTTTGAAAAGGCTCAAACAATATCATTATCATCTACCAATCTAATTAGAACATGTCTTGAATCAATAGGTCCAAGAGAGAACTCCTTTCAATCCCCAATTTGCTTTGATTTCATTATAAATTTTAGTCAAATCTGACTTGATAGTAGAAAAACAAAGAACCAAGCATTTCTCAAAGGCTTTTCCATCAACTCAATTTCTTTCTTTTAGAATTCAATAAAAATATACCATCCTTCAAAGTAGCTACCTTAACCGTAATAGCTGGCCATAAATCAAAGGGGTTTATGACACCCTTTGTAAGTTTGTAACAACAACAAAAGAATGCCCAACTCCAACCATAACAAAGATAACAAATTCTCCGCTCCAAAAATGATAATGAGACAACTATCAGAAGTTGAATCCCAAATGTAGCTAATCAAGCCAACTTCCCCAACAAACTTTATTAATGCAAAAATGTGAAACATATGGGCCAAATCTGCAAACAAAAATCTGATAGTACCTCACACAGTGCCTCAAGGATCATATTAGCATCTCCTACCGCCCCCCTCACTACATCAACTTCAGATTTTGCTATTACAAAATTCCATAACCCACCTGGACAATGTACTACATTATGTCATAGAAATTTTGAGATGTGGAAGTACTTATAAGATAATAACAAATATATTTTTTAGAAGACTACCAAGGGTAGTCACCTTGTCTAAGCAACAAAATGAATTTATCGCATATTTGAAATGTTCTTTTTTTCTTTTTGGTAGGGTTGGTAAGTCCTAGAGAAGTTTCACTAGGAAAAGAAAAATTTATCATCCAATCTTATCTTGAAGAAAAAATAGTAAAAATTATGCAAGAATCAACTTTCCCACTAACCTCTATGAACTTGACAAGCTACTGGGCAAACATGGGCTTCTCAATGTCATAATTGTAGAAGTCATACATGATTGGAGAAAAGAAGTCAAGATACGACAGCTGAAAGGGAGAAAGGGACCCTTTTAATGCTACAAATTATGTAGATCAAAAAGCATATTAAGGACTTATAAGATTGAATATGATTAGAAAAGCTAAGCCAGTAAAGGCCCTTTGATGATATCATAGCATAAAGAACAAAATCTGAAAATGCAATTAATTCCAATGAGAGAAGAAATTAACACAAATTAAAAGATAAGTACCAAAGCTACCAAGAGTAGTGATGCAACCATCATGTTTATGTTCCGCCATTCTTTCAGATACATTGGCTTTCTCTATATACATATTCAAATTGTTTATTGAATTTTTCCAAAAGAGTTGACATTTGGGTATTTTTTGTTACAAGCTTATATCCTTAACACCGGTCTCCATCATATCTCATTTTCTGATAATGTAAAATAATAGATTTTCTGATATGATGGTGATTTGCTATGATTGTAGGATGCATTATTCTTTTCTTAATCACTCAAATTCTCTTTGCTTTGCTGGTTTGAGTTGCTTTTCTGATATGATGGTGATTTGATTTGCTTTACTGGGCAATTCAAGGTACTATCAAGTACCATATATGATAGTGTCGCACAAGGTACTCTATGTTTCCAGCTCGAACAAACACAGAGTTTGTTCAAGTCTTCTCCCATTCACACCTTAAGATGCATGTCTGGGAACGTGGTGTAGGGGCAACTCTAGCCTGTGGGATTGGAGCTTGCGCGGTTGTCGTTGCGACAGTTCTTGAGGATCAATTTGAAAGGAAGTGCAAAGTTTATTTGCCTGGCGACCCATTAGAGATTGAGTGGAATGAAGAGCATAATCATGTTTACATGGCAGGGTCTATTGAGGCAGTTTTAAGTGGAATAATTCACCTATAGTCTATCTATGAAAAAGGGCAATCCTAAAATCCAAGGCCTTGTCCACTGGTGATGTGTTGACCTACAGATGCTGAAGTATGAAGTGTTCATCAGCATAGAGTTGGAAGTCATTTGCCTAGGTTAAGGTATTTATTTTCATGATAACAGATGGACAATCTTGATTAATTTATACTAAAGCTGGCAACATGATTTTAGTTGCATTATATTAACTTGTTCCTAGAGGAACTTGTAGTTGCGGAAGGTATTTTCTATGATTGTTCGTCACTTTTTGTTGTGAAATAATTTGGATAGGTTTCTGATGCTTTTACATCATGTGCTTGCGGTGGTGGGGAAAGCAACAACTGGAATTTATTTTGCATACATGGACAAGAAATTTGGTTACAACATATAATTTTCTAGATTGCCAAGTGCTATAATCTAATGAAATAAAAAGGTTTGTAAAAAAAAAGTACCATAGATGATAGACCCTTAAATGTTTATTATGGTATTGCCCATTTTTGGAACTGTGTCAAAATTTGTATTAGAGGATTGACAATCCGGTGATGATGAAGCAATGGCATTGGATGAAACATTTTGTACAACCCTTGAATATGTATTGCCTCCAACTGGTGGTTCAGGTATGGAAATTGGCCGCTTGGCGATGCTATTAAAAGATTCACAAAATATGAAGGTATGTGGTAGTCTTTTCCTTACGTTAATTACCTAACACTGAACTTTTTTTGTTGCATCTTTTTTCGTTGAGTTTTATGTCATGTGTTGAAGGTTGAATTGGGTTCTCAAGTTAGAGCCCTCAAACAAATGCTTATTGAAATTTTAGAGGATCCACATGAAATTCGTCAAATATGCATAATGAGATGGCATTGTACTCTGCGGAGAGGAAGCAATGACATGGCCTACTCAATTATATTTGAAAAGTGCAACGTGGAAGGTGCTGATTATTTCCAAATTCCTCATTTTGTATGCATTGTCCCCCATTTGTCTAAAAGACCACTTAAGTTCTTAAGGCATTGCATAAAAGTGAAAATAGATATTTTTCCTCTGGGACAGCACAAGAACAAAAAGATATGGACCTTCATTTAACTACACAATACTATGCAACTGTACATTTTGTTGCAAGAAAATATTATAACCATACAAACAGTATCTGATAATTTTTCAATTTTTTTTTAATTCTCTCTTTTGTTGTGTTGAGTAGCAAGATATTGGATGGATGCACATTCACATGTGGAATATCTCTAGAGGTTGCTAGATCAGTAATTATATGCGTTTTCGAGACCTTGAATTTGAAGTTGTACTTATTGCTTTTCAATTTTCATTTGCATTTACAAAAGAGGAAGAACAAATTGACACTTCTGGAAAACTATTTGTAAAGGTACGACTTAATGTTTTGATGCTCTTAGGGCTTTGACTTAATTACTATTTAGAGCTTTTTTTCCTTGTACATCTACCCCTCATAGGAATAGAAAATATGGGTCATTGTGGCAAAATTCCTTCATTTCATTGTAACAATTATCTTCAAGAAGTTATTTGAAAAGTAATAGTCCTATAATGCTAATAAGATATGCATATGTCAACACCACCTTAAATGACAACATTCTCTAATGCCATGCCCATTTTCCCAAATGCCATATACCAAATTTGGAGTAAGGTCCTCATGAGGCCATTTACATTGCTAGATTTGTAACTCTTTTTAAATACAAAATTCCCTCATTTAAAAGCCAATTTGAAAAGAAAAAACTCCAATGGCCATATATCAAAAGTAGAATCTACTTGATTGGCTGGGTTCCATGTACTAGGAAAGTAAAATTTACTTTTTGGCTAGAACAATGACTTCTAGTCAACTTAGTTGGGATGAGACAAAACCAAGCAAGCTTAATCAAGAGAACTTCTCTTAAAGTTATTAACCAATTTGCATTTAATTTCTTATATTATTCCATACTATTGAATGTTTATCAACACCCACTATGTGCTTGCAACTAAAATAAACCAAATTCATTGACACAATGACGAGCTGGAAAAGTTGCAAGTAGCAAAGTCCGTTAAGCTGATGTGAGAACTATTCGTACAAGCTCCTTGCCACAGTGGATGCAGTCAATAGTTAACAACTTGCTTGTTTCAGTTGATACACCATCTACTAGTAATTTGGGAATAAAAGCTAGAGTTTACGGAACACCGATGGTCTTGCACCAAATAGGCTTAGATTGGAATAGTTTAAACTTATATTGTAAAGAGGAAAAAAAGCAAGAGTTGAGTGCTCTTTTGTATTATGTTGTAATTTTTTTATTGTTCTTTTTGTAATTTCTTCACAATATTGTAATAAGTACTTTATATTTTCATTGTAATAAAAATGGTGAATAAAAGCTAGAGTTTACGGAGCACCGATGGTCTTGCACCAAATAGGCTTAGATTGGAATAGTTTAAACTTCTATTGTGAAGAGGAAAAAAAGCAAGAGTTGAGTGCTCTTTTGTATTATGTTGTAATTTTTTTATTGTTCTTTTTTGTAATTTCTTCACAATATTGTAATAAGTACTTTGTACTTTCATTGTAATAAAAATGATGTCTTATGTCATTGATCACTTTTGTCAAGCTATCCATGTTATATGTATTATTAAAATTAAGAACATTTTAATGTGTTATCTTAATAATTTACATTCACAATTACATAATCCTTAAAAAATTATGAGGGGTACTTATTTTTGTTTCTACAACTTGTAGAGATAGAGATTGTGACTAATTTTCTATCACAATAGCTTTATGGATGGAAAATCTATCCCCAAAATTTTTAGTGATGCTCATTTAGGGAACGGACTTTTGCGGATGGATTTTCCATCACCCATCCTAAAATATGTCCCAATAGCCTTCAATTCTTTCATCAAAGGCCGTTACTACAACTATATTTTGTTGTAGTGGGGGGTTGGTCACGTTCTACCTTAACCCCCCTGGCAGCAAGCCCTTGCCATGACCTTAGCCTAACTACGCCATTTCTCCTTTAGGTGCGGATACCATTGTCCCCTCTCTATTTTTGGTGGTGCAATTCCTCCCCTCTTCCTTAGGAGGCGCATGCATGCATTCCCACCATGCTTAAATTTAAACTTCTCATTGAATCTCTTAATTTTATTCACAAGTTGGTTAACAGACACTAAGATGGAAAAAATTAGGACAAACTTGGGCTACCAAAGCTAACACACTTACAATTGGGGCCAACTCTAAGGAAAAGCACTTGCCATTGGTTGGTTACTAGAAGTATCTCTAAAACACCAAAGTCAAAATATGGCCTTCCAAGTCAATTTTGAATTCATAGATGCCATCGAAGGGTATGGTGATGCTATGTACACAAAAAGGAAGAGACTCATCAAATGATAGAATCAAATAGAGTTTTAACACATTAGCCTTCATCCAAGAACAATATCCATATAAACATAAATCCATGGATCCACCGGATCAAAAAAGAATCAAAATGGATCAATATCTTTCTCAAAACAAACAAAAAGGAAAACAAAGATGAAACATAAATCATGGATCAACCAAGCCCTCTTGGGGCCTTGCTTTAGAGAGAGGAATCTGATTAAGAAATCTTCATATATCACATTTATAAGGTTATACACAAAACTTACTACATATAGACACAAAAAGTTCCATCAAAATTCATACTTTACGTCATTTTCATATCCAAAATCATAAGGATTCTAACTTCTTGGCATAAACTCTTAATAACACAATATGTCTTCCCAAGCCTATAAAGTTAGAGAGCACAAATGGAACCTTCAATAAATTTGATGCAACCTCAAGCACCAAAATGGTTTTCTATTCGTATTGTGTGTTGCAACTATAATTTTGAGATACCTAACTAAAGGATAACCTATGCCAAGTAAGTTCAATTCGAAGTGTCTAAAGATTAAGCTAGATGCTTGAATTCAATTGATTGTGGTCGGATGTAAGTATAATCTTGTAATGAGATCACAACAATGTATGATCGAGAATTTGATCTATGATGCTTGGATTGTATTGTAACATTTCTCAAAGAATGAGATTTGGCTTTATTCGAATAATGATATTTTCTTACTATTGGCTAATGCATTAACAAAAAGAAGATTGAAGTCAAAACATGAAGATTATTTGTTAAAATTCCTCTTTCTTACTAACATAAATCTTTCAAGCCTTACTTCCTAATTCCTGATAATAGGAATTGCAAAAATTAAGTAGAATTATTTCATTATGATCATATTATATATCATTATCATTTTTCCATATCTATCTTTTCTTCAATCGTACAAGACTAAGTAAGCTCTGTAGCTTCACTTAATACCTTGTTCTTTTTTCATTAATTTTCATAAATTGATGGAAGATTTAAAATTAATTCCTTGGAGAATTAGGTAGAGGTCTTTCATAGCATCGTCTCGGTTGGAATCTAGTTAAATATTTAGCATTCTTTTGACTTTATTATGTTTTCTCGATCTTCACCGATCAAATAAGGTGAAAACAAGAGGAGCTTCCACCAAGAATATAGCAAAACTCCAAGAGGTATTTGCTCATAAAACCAAATGTAGGGGCCATCTCCTTCGCCACCTCCTCACCCTCGCTTCCAAGGACCTTCTTTGATGATTAGATCACCAACTCCTCATAATCCCCGTTCAGATTCTCCTATTATTGAGGATGCCACCTCTGGAGATTCTCTTCCCCCTCCTTAAATAGCGAAAATATCCTATCAACAGACAACTAATGGGAGATTGGTGATAGAACTTCAACAACCTTCAGCCTCTATTTAGCCATAGCAGAATCAAGAGGTTGAGAATCTCAAAGCCATAGTAAAGACGCAAAGAAAGAATATTGATAAAATGATGGCCAAATTGGCTTCCTACTTGTGGGGGAACTCCACTTCAAGCAAGTAATGCAAATTCATAATTTTGATTAGCAAAAGCAATCAAGTTCTAATTCTTCTAACCAAAAGGAAAGAATAAGGAAATGGAATAAAAGAGTCATTTTCATACATTTATGGATTTCAAGATGCTAAAGAAGCCAAGTGACTCACAAGTCACATTGTCCAAACAAAGAAAGATGACTTTTTCTTTAAAAGTCAAGCCTTCCATTAAGAATGATGATGGAGAAATGTTCCCTTTCATACCCAGGAGGTCAAGGACTGGGAAGAAAGCTATGAGTTTTCAAGTATTCAAGGCAATAACTCTTGATCCTAAAAAGTTATCTGAGAAAGAGATGCAAGCAATATTGGTTGGGAAAAGTCTTTCAAACCAATTAAAAAAGACTTCGGCCTTAAGAAAACCTATAGATAAAAACTCGAACGCCCAACAATGATTGGAAGTTGGCTTTGATAAATGAGAATTTAGATGATTATTCTAAAGTATACTTCTGGGAGCAACTTATGTTCCCCTCTAACTCAATTGATGCTTTAGTGCAAGGGCAGGTGTAGTGGGTTTTGTAATTGGTGATAAGGCAGCCAAATTCTATGTAGAAACAAAAGCATGATCTACAATGGCAAAACATTTTACTGCCCAGATTCTAGCAATACCATGGCTAGAGAAGTTCAAGATGTCAAAAATCTCGACGTATAATGGATCAACGAACCTTTATCATCATATAAGGAGATATCAAAATTTGATGGCCTACTTTGGGCACTTAGATGTAATTTTATGCAAGGCTTTCCTGAGTACTTTAGTTGGTCAACCCAATGATCAGTTTGTTAACCTAACATAGAATTCAATTGCAAGTTTTGATGAATTGGAGAAAGAGTTCCTAGGTTGGTTTGAGATTCAGAACAAAAATACCTAAGGATAAAAGGCTACTGGATACTATCATCCAAAGATAAAAGGAAGAGCTTACGAGCATATCTATAGAGATTTAGAGAGTTAGTGAAGACCTCAGTGGTATGTCTGTGGGTGCATGAATTGTCGGTAGGATCTATTAGGTCTACACTAGAGGGAGGGTAAATAGTGTACCTAAGGCAAAATATAAATTTAAAAATAAATCATTCACCGCAAATAAGATAGATCACGCTGAACATCCTCAGGATATATACACATCTAAAATCAATATCTTCGAGGGCGATCATGGGGCGATAGGTAGGAGGAACCGTGATGCTTAGGGATGGACTACATGGAGATCTAGGGCATGGAGACGGAAGGAAAGGAGAGGTTTCATGACCAATGGTAGATGGGAGGCAGGTATGAGGAGGACAGACAGCGGGAGATCATGGGACAACAGGGAGATTGTCTGCTTCAAATGCCGACATCGTGGTCGTATGGCAGTTGTATGTCGCTTCCCCATTATGTGCCTTACGTGTGGAGGACATGGCCATAAGCAGGACTCGTGTAAGGCAAATGGTGAGCAGATGAAGGGTCGGACTAACATGTGCACTGGAGGTTCGAATTTTAGGGCACAGCCGCCACCACCGCCGCCTCCTACATACAAGGGTCATATGATCGATGTTGAAGTTCCTATGACAGAGGACATAAGAACAACAAAACTGGTGCTAAGAGGGGCTCTGATCCGTGAGGTAATGAATGGCAACCCATCCTTAGAGAATCTCCAAAAACTGGTAAGTTCGTTATCCCCATCGACCGACTGTTGGAAAATCGTTTTTCTATCCCCCACACGATTTGTACTTTTTGGCTTAGGGATGATGGATGTCGAACGTCTGCGCTTTCAGTCGAGTTCCTTTGAAGGATTGATGGTGATATGGAGATTAGTCTGTCCTTTTGATGGAACTTTGCCGGAGAGGCCGCCCCAGAGGTTAGGCTCTAGATCGAGGAGACTAGAAATTAAAGGTCTGCCGCTATATTTGAGATCAAGAGAGGTGGTGGCGACCATAATTTCTGGGTTTGGTATATTGGCAAAAGATGCAGATGTTGGTTTGATTGAGGGTGATGGTCGGGTCCTTAGTGTTATGGTGGATGTCTTCAAAGCAGGTTCGAACCCTGATAGATTGATCCTGCGGTGCGGGGGTAGCTCTTGGTTGCTGATCTTGAGATTCATAGTAGGAGATAATGCTGTGAAGAAGGGGTAGGATAAGACATCTAATATGCAAGTTGCTGAAGAGACGAACGCACATGTACCGAGCAGGCTTTCCCCAGATGAGGCACCGGCAACCAAAAAACGTAAGGACCACCACCTTGGGAAAATGGGGGAGATGATGGATGAGGAGCAGGTGGAATCAGTCAGGAATGAGGCATTGACGCCTGCGATTGAGGTAGCAGGTGATCCACAGTCAACAACTGATAAAACTGAGGTACAAGTTCTAAAAGAGATCTCGAATAATTCCTTGAGGACCCAGTCGAATTTAAAAGATGTGGAAGGCCTAAAATTCAGTACTGGACCTACTACCAAGGTTGGTGTGGCCAGATCACCCTACAGGCTCAGACAGAGGAGGCTGAAATCAGACCTGATCTTGGATGAAAATACAGTAGCCGCGATTATGCAGGTTAGTAAAAGCAAAACCAAAAGAGGGAGGGGTCTCAAAAGGAAAGATGAGAGTCCTTACGTGGAATGTGTGTGGGTTGCGCGACAAGAGCCGGAGGGCTTCTCTGATGAGATACTTGAGAGAGTGGGAGATCGAATGTGCGATATTACAAGAAACCCACATTGAGAATGAATTTGATAGGGTATGGAATGATATGAAGGCTACGAGGGCAAATGAGTGTGTGATGCTTAATGCACATGGCAGGTCTAGGGGCATTGTTATATGGTGGAAAAGGGCTTGGTTACATTTGCTGGAAGTACACAAAGCTCACCACCTGGTGACCTCTAAATTCCAAAGAAATCAGGGGCAAGATGACATCTATATTATCGGTGTGTATGGTCCATGCATTGCCTCGATGAGACAGGAACTTTGGGATGATTAGGCTGCAGCTGCAAAACTCGTGCAAGGGGAAGCGTGGCTAGTAGGAGGGGACTTCAACTGTGTACTAACAGGGAATGATAGGCCGAATGAGGTCATGGACAGCACTTCTATTGGTTTTCAGCTGGTGATCCAATCTCTTGGTTTGAATGAATATCCATCCTCAGGAGCTGAATTTACTAGGCGAAATGGCAATGGCCTTATATCGAAGATTGACAGATTCTTTGGGAATGCTACTATCCTCGATAGGTTCCAACTCTCTACTATTGCTGGACTGGATCGCCCCTTCTCAGACCATACTCCTTTGGTCTGGGACAGTGGGGAAGAGGTCCAAACAAGCTCCTACTTCAAGCTTAGAAGATCATGGCTGAGAGAGCCTGGTTTTCGTGAGATGATTGGCTCGTGGTGGAAAACCAAACAGATGGAGGGCTCAACTACCATCAGGCTTGCTTCCAAGCTAGCTGCTCTGCGCACAGTCTTGAAAGAGTATGGAGCTACAGTGTCTGCACTAAGGTAGCAGAGGCGTTTAGTGGCTCTGAATAAAATCCAAATCTTGGATTCTAAGGAGGCAGCAGGCCCATTATCTGATGAGGATCTTGCAGCCAGAAGAACGTGGCAAGGTGTGGCAGTAGGGGAGGACCTGAAGCAGGAGATGGACTGGAGGGAGAGGTCTAGACAGTTATGGCTTAAGGAGGGGGACGCCAACACAAAATTCTTTCACCTCGCAACCAGCTCTCATAGACGAGTAAACTTTATTTCATCCATCCTCAAAGATGGGCAAAGATTGTCATCTATGCAAGAAATTAGAGCAGAGGCTATCAGGTATTACAGGGACTCATCACGGGCAGCAGAGAGAGGTGGCTGGAGGATGGCTGCGAGTGATGCACCTAGAGTCTCAGATGATCAGGCTTCCAAGCTGACGGCTACTATCACTGAAAAGGAAACTATAGATGCCATAAAAGAATTAAACAATGAGGGCTCCCCCAGACCGGATGGTATTCAAGTTTTCTTCTAGAAAGAAATGTGGAGTGTGGTTGGCAATGAGGTGATGGATGTTATAAGAGAGTTTGATAGGGGTAATGCAGGTTTTGACAAGATCAATAAATCCTCTCTTTCTGTTGCCAAAGACACAGGGGACTAAGAAATTTTCAGATTTTAGACCGATCGCTCTATCGAATTCCATTTACTTAGTGGTGAGTAAGATACTGGCTAATAGATTGAGGATTGTTTTACAGCACTTGATCCACCCTGTACAATCTGCCTTTCTACCCAACAGATCCCTTCAGGAATCGTTCATTATGGCTCAAGAAATGGTGTGTGGGTAGCATAGAAGGAAATGCAAAGCATTTATGTGGAAAGTGGATTTCCAAAAGGCCTATGATTCGATCTCATGGCCTTACATCTGGAAAGTATTCAAAAGGAGGTTTCCCTCCCATTTGGATCCAGTGGATGAAGCGGTGTATTATAACTACTTCCTTCTCCCCACTGATCAATGGGAAACCATGTGGAGCTTGAATTCAACCCCAATGTGGGGTTAGACAAGGATGCCCATTAGCCCCTTTGATTTTTAACCTTGCAGTTGACGGGCTTGCTAGATATGCATGTAAATTGACAGAAGCTGGTGTTATAAGAGGTTATTCCCTATCCAATAGGAGGGCTATGGCCCCTATTTTACAATACGCAAACGACACGGTCTTCTTTGTGAAGGGGACAACTGCTGCAGCCCATGCTCTAGGACACATGGTGAATCTTCGAAGACATATCAGGTCTGAAATTAAATAGGGAGAAATCTATATTGATCTGCTTTGGCCTGAATGAACAGGAGCAAGAAACACTGTCAGCTACATTGGGAACACCTCGCTCAAAACTGCCAATTAAATACCTGGGACTACCACTGCGGTGCTCGAAACTGAGGAAGAGTGATTGGAATATTCTTTTTGACAAGATTTCTATCAAGTTGGAAGGATGGAGCAGCAAATTTCTATCAAAAGGTGAAAGACTGATCCTTCTAAATTCAATTATTACTTCTATCCCGGTGTTCTACTTCTCTATCTTCAAAGCCCCGAAATATATTTGGAAACGTGTAGATGTAATGAAAAAGAAATTCTTTTGGAAAGGGGCTCGACATGAGGGGAGATTCATGCAGCCTATGAAGTGGGATCAAATATGCCAACCAAAGGAAGCGGGTGGATTGGGGCCAAGGCTCTTAAAGAATTCAATGAGGCCCTTTTGATTAAATGGGCGATCAAGATTTTTGATGGCAAAGAAGAACTATGGACTAAACTTATTAAAGACTATTATGGCTGCTCAAATAGTATGCTGAAGAGGCTATTCCCAGCCAAACCATCCCCTTTTTGGAGATCGGTCATTCTAGCTATCAAAAGCAACTGGCATTTGATGCAACCCAAGCTTGGAGATGGCCATGAATTTAGCTTATGGAATGAACATTGGTCACCGCTAGGTATTTTGACAGACTCCTATCCAAGAGCATACTTAGCTGCTATAGATAAAGATGCCTCTGTCAGTAGTTTATGGTCTGAATCTGGCATCTGCTTGACGTTTGATGAGTCTGAAACCAGCAGAGAGGGTACCCAACAGTGGGAGGAAAGGCAAAGCCTGATCTCAGATTTGCAGAAGTTCAGTCCAAGGCATGGCGTGGAAGACACATATAGTTGGAATGGCAGATACACTGCCCAGCAGGCATATGAAAGAATTATCAAATCTAGCAGGAGTATGGAAAGTGACCTAGTCGACAAGAAAATATGGCTATTGAAGATCCCACTGAAAGTGTAAATCTTTTTATGGTTGTGCAGGAGGGAAGGCTTGATCACGGGAGATTTTAGACACAAAAGAAAGGGGACAACATTAAATGATTGTTATCTATGCGAGTTGCACACTGACAGTTTATCCCACATATTTTCTTCATGTCTGGGCACTGATATGATATGAAGAAAAATATGTCAGGAACCTCTACCTACATGGGAGTCCTTATGGCAGAGGTTTGCAACACCTGGAAGGCCATATATGCGTATGGTTGCGACCTTGTGGTGTGTTTGGAGGGCGAGAAATGAGAAGTTATTTCAGGAGAGACCTGTTTGTTGTGAGCAAATTGTAAATGAGTGATGGTCCCTCATACATAGATGAAGATCCAATGTGTAGTTCTCCATTGTTCTTTTTATATAGTATGAAATAAAATGCCCTCCGGATTGCTATCGTAGCACGATAGCTTTCCTCGCAGTTTCAAAAAAATAAGATAGATCATGCTAGACTTTTAGAGTGGAAACTCTTTCAGGTAAAATCCAGCTTAGAATTTCATGACTAGTCGACGCTAGTCAAATCCACTATCGTACCACTTAAACGAGGGTAGCACAATCTCTTACAATACATTCTCTTTTACACCTAAATAAGAGAAGAACAGGACTCCCAATAACTTGCATCCCAACTCAAAGTAACGGGAATATAAAATAATATATCCTATGGAACCTCAGAAAAATATGTAAACTGTGGATTTTGAGGTCATAGAAAGACATGCTTTAGAAAGCACTGAAAATAGGTGCAGAGGTGCAAAAGCACGAGAGATAGAGCATGTTTTTCCATTCAGAAGCTCTAAGAGCTGTGTTTTGAATTGAGGACTAAGGGATCCTATTTATAGGCATTTTCAGGCTTGTTTAGAAAGTGTGCAAAGACGACATTGGTTAATCAAAATTATACATTGAGCGATCAAAATGAATTTTAGTAGATTCAAACAATATTTTGAACGATTATAGGTTGATTAATTAATATAGGAATTCGATCAACTTGAAGCAAAATTTTAGGATTTTACCGTTAGAGAATTTTGATCGATTAAAAATATAGGTTTAGTTAATCAATAGTTTTTAGTCAATCAAGGTAAGTTTATTGGTCGATCAACAGTATTGAAACTTAGAATTTGACCTAAGTTTGTTATCTATCGAAGGTCGAAACAAAATGGTTGATATTTTTTTGAGGTTCCTTACACATTTTTAGACTCAATAAAGATAAAATAACTCTAAGACAAATAAAGGTCTTCTTGAAACCAGTATTTCTTGGCACATAATCATTTCTTCAAGAATCCATCTTAATATAACCTGAAATGATTAGTCTACAATAAAATATAATTTTGTTACAACAAAACAAGGGTATCACATTCTCCCCTTTTTGATGATAAGAAAATTATAATTATATATGCGTGAAAATGCAAATTTATAACACATGTAGCTTCTATAATTAAAAGATTAAATGCATATAGAATAATTTTCTCCCCCTTTGTTATTAACAAAAGTTCAATATAAATTTAATTAAGTTAAAACATCAGCTCCCCCTTTCTAAATGTTGAATGTAATTCATAAGATGCTGCTTGCAGAAATAAATAGACAATTTAATTGGATAACAATCTAATCAACATCATCAATGTTCAGTATATGAAATAGAAAGCTACAGATATAGGCAGAAATAAAAAGTAGTAATGGTAAAACCACATAATAAAATGTACTACTGACTAAGGTATAGAAAGAAATCTAAAAGAAATTAAGAAAAGCCTCCAAATCTGATGGGAACTCGACATCCATGCTGAAATCATCAATAGGATGACTGGAGGACTCGATCCAGCAGATGACGCCAGTGGAGCATGAAAGTGAAGTCGACATCCCATGTGAGGAGAAAGTTGGCTCAACTCAAGAGGGGTGGTGCAAGACGAAGTTGTGACCATGCTAGTTTACCATTGTCAAGGAGGTGCTGAGGCTAATGTTGTAGCTGAAGTAGTCTAACCATGCTGCTGAGGAGGTACTGTTGTTGCTGCTAGTCGTCTGGATCTGGGAGGCCACTGGTCGAGGAACTATAAAATGTGGATCTACTCTCTCAGCTGATTGAAAAACTAACCTTGGAGACTCAAGTAGTTGGATACTTGAGCCCCATGCTCCATCATCATTGTCGTAGTCTCTCTCTGTCTATGCATCATGAGAGAGATGCCATCTGTCACATCCTATATGCCCAAAGAGCCGTGCCTGGTGAATTGTCTGTCAAGATACGGCCACTTGCGATCGAAGAAGGATGGAATAGGTCTCACTGGTGGGGGGTAGTAGGCAAAAAAATGCTGGTATGAGGTATAAGATGGTGGAGCAGTAGAAGGTCCAGCCTAAGATAGTGGAGGCTAGGAAGAGGAGGTAGGAGCTGCCTAAGGGGGAGGAGGATCCTGTCAACCTTACCTTTCCTGTTCCATCTTGGAGTAGGCGAACTCTCCAAAGATACTGACCCCGATGATAAATTGCTTATAATTAATATCCATTGGCACACTAAAATGATTGAATATATGAGAGAGAAGGGTGCCAAAGGGAAAAATGTTGGTGGATTTCCTCTATGAAAGTAAGGATGAAATGGTTCCAATTAAACGCCTTATTTTGCATGAAGGTGTAGAGGGCCACAAGCATAGGATCGAGACAGTTTTCAAAAGAGGTTAACTTAGACATGAAGTTTCATAAAAAGATGAGGTTAAGTAACTACGAAAGAGGATGGAAATAAGGTGACTTAGTGGGCTTGCCCAAGTCATAAAATTCAGGAGTCATCAACATCTCCCGAATGGTGTCCAAGGTGGTATCGTAGTGGAGCTCAAGATACGTAGGACCAAAGGAGGGATATCCAAGAACCTACATCAACACATTGGCATTGACCAACACCTCAATGCCGTAGACATTGCAAGTAAGCTGTATATCAAAACCTTCATTAATGTTGCGAAGATTTGCATAAAAATTTGATAAGCCATAGGGTCAATGCCCTTAATGCGACTACTTCTAGTGCCCACATAAAAGTTTCGATCAAAGAGACACAATTTTGTGAAAAACGAGCTTGTCTCTAAGCCTAGGAAATACGCACTCAAAGTAATCGAGGTCGATGGGTCGACCAACATGAAGTGAAAACATTGAGTAAAGAGAGAAATTACACCTCACGTCATCATTAATAAAGTAGCGATCAAAAGTGTCATCGCAAGGA
Source organism: Thalassia testudinum (assembly GCA_037157565.1). Lineage (NCBI taxonomy): Eukaryota > Viridiplantae > Streptophyta > Magnoliopsida > Alismatales > Hydrocharitaceae > Thalassia > Thalassia testudinum. The sequence goes on along the minus strand of JAZHRO010000026.1, from coordinate 16,132,651 downwards.
GTGGACGAAGAACCACAACGAGTCCGTTTTGGGGCTATTTTGCAGGTTTTGTACAAGTTTAGTTTTTGATCGATCAAAAAGGCTGCTTGATCAATCAGCAAGGAAAGACAGATCGATTAAAACTAGAACAAAGCAATACTGGAAACACAATGTTTTGGTCGATCAAAGATTTTATTTAGTCAATCAAAAACACGAATTTGCAAAAAAAAAAAAAAAAAGTATGCCTGAGGAATCAAAATGATGAACAAAATAAGATTCCAAGCATGGAATGATGAAGAATGGCAAGATCAACAAAAATCCAAGTAAACAAGGTTGAGTGGATTAAAAAAAAACAACAATATACACACATTAAAACAAGATATAATCTGTTGATCGGGCTATCGAGGGATTTTAAGGAATAATCATCGTAGCAAAGCCTCAATCGCTCGAAAACAATTAAATTTATAACTCATATTCTAAAATGAAGTCTGAGGTCAATCTCAGGAAACAAATATGGAATTCATAACACTAATCTCTAATTGAAATGAACGAGCACAATGAACAGATGCTATAGAATATATTCAATGAATCAAATACTCGGTAAAATGACGCTTTCCAAGGACCGTTCAAGGTTTTCCATAAGGTTAGGGGCATAAACGTAATTTTTTATCCCTTAAGTTTGGATGTGTGGGCCTTGTGGGAACAAGAAAGGTTAGCGGGGGAATTTCCACAATTTTTCCCCTCTCTCTCTTTTCCCACTCACTCATGCACACACACCGCCCCTCTCCTCCCCAAAACCCTAACCTTCCTCTACTTAAACCCCACCACCCTCTCCATCTCCACACCCTTCACACCACCACCTCCATCTCCTTTCCTTGCTACCAACGAGCCACCATGCCCTTCCCGTCCCCTTGCAGCCGCAAAGAGGAAGGAGAAGGGTGGAGAGTGGAGGAGCGGGAGAGAGGGAGAGGGAGAGCGAGGGAGAGAGGGAGAGTGAGGGAGTGGGGGAGAAGAGAGAGCTCGAGGAGCTCGAGAGTGCGCAGCCGGAGGAGCTCGAGCAGGAGAGCTCGCACGCAAGGAGCGCCCTCGCTGTGGGCGCAACAGCGAGCGCCCAGAGTTGCAAGGGGAGGAGCCACGGCCAGAGCAGCCATGGGAGCTCGGAGGAGCTCGTGCGGGAGGAGACGAGGACGCGCACAAGGAGGAGCTCATGGAAAAGAGCTTCTCGACCTCCTACAGCTGCTGAGGTCGCTGCTGCAGCCGCTACGGGTGAAACTCCACGAGAAGAAGAGCGTCGCAAGGAGTTTTAGGTACTGGATTTTTCCAGTATCAAACATCTAGAGCATCTGCTAGACGTCTGGAGCAGTAGCAAACATCCAGAACTAAAGCCGGACGTCTGAAAATATGCAGAGTGCCGCAGTATGCATCCTGTACCTGCATGCATGTGCATATGTGAGGTACATTAGCACTGCGTGTCATCGTTTTAAGATTTCGAACGCATGCGCAAGTATAGATCTTAGAAAAGCACGCAAGCATGCTCTTCGAGGTGCTTTAAGACATCTAAATGTCTCCACAAACGTCTAATAGACCTATCCGACATCCAGGTGCACCGATAGACGTCTGGAAAAACCCAGGACGACTGTAAAGGGATTCCAGATGTCCACCAACAACGCAGGAAAGCAAGGTGAGGTTCTGAGATCATTTAAGACGTCTGGGTCTAGTCCTAGACGTCTGATTTTAGACAGCATGCATATTTTTGACCCGTTTAAGGCCCAAACGAGGTCGGATTTATGGAAACGAAATACCATTATTTTCTGCTCAAGTTTCTCTACATGATAGCGTCGATTATATCTATTTTGAACTCGTCTGATGTGACTTAGTCACTGGTATAGGTCTCCAGCCTGTAGCATGTTCGAGGCCCGCGAAGACTACAGGACCTGCGGTTCCAGCCCCCATTCCTCCCGTGTTTCCCGGTAGAGTGGTCTACTTTAATATTAAGATAAATAAAGTACATGTTTAGAATAACTTGATTGAACCCTAGGATGTGAAATGAACCCTAAGGTAGAAGCAAATGAATATTGCTTGATCTACATTGTTTACTTTGAGATACATGTTAAACCCTAATTACTAGCAAGTGTATTAATTACCTAACGTAATGCTTTCTCAGTTATTAAAACACAAGCTGCCTGTTATAAAAATGAAACCCGGGATGTGAACAGTGAGATCTGAATGTTGAGAAATGGAATGAAAGGAATACAAGCATGAACCCTACGGGGAATTAGGAAAAGAACTCTTGTATACGGAACGAACCTTGTAGGTAAATGGGAAGTGAGCAGACCCTTGTGTACACAATACCAAGGAGAACAACTGTCCCTTTAAAGTAGAGAAGAGCGTACTACCCTTTGGGTTGAGACCCGGGGTGGGTTTGACTACTCTACGTCGACTCCTGCTTGGCCTCGCATACCTAGTACCAAGGTGAGCTACTTAGTGTAGGGAGAGAGCTAGCCACCCCATGGGACCTGAGGTTAGGACTAACCACCCTACATCGACTCTTGTTAGGCCTACTGGGCAAACCAGAATAGTCGGACGAAGATACGCAGACTGTGGAGGGACGAGACCCCTGTTCTGAGAGGGCAAGACCTTGTGCTATTCCGTGCTGTACTTTTAGGCATATTCGCTAGCAAAAACGACTGACCGCGTGCTAGTGGGGGCTAGCTACCCATGCGCTTATCGTGTGTGCCGTAATCATCGCTACATCGCGACCGTGACCTCGAGGTAGTTGATTGGGTGTAGGACTACCACGAGGGACTCCCAGTCAGGAGAGCACCACATGTACATCCTACATCACGGGAAAAACTACAATCAAGATCGTTCCCTTGAGGGACAATCAAGATCAAGAAATACTTTCTTAAGAGAATCAACAAATCAGAACTACTTAGTTGAGCTAAATGGAATTGAATAATTAATTAATTGCCTGTCTTATGTTAATTGCATATAAATGGCTTAACCACCACTCTACTCATCGTTAGCAGACTACGGATTTTATAACCTTATTCAGGTCAGGGAGTTGAACAGCCAGCATACCGGCTGCAAAGGGAGTTGGGCCTAGTCGAGCCCAGCCTTAGTAGTTGTTCCCTTTCTTTTGTTTCCAAACTTCTGTTGTAGCGAGTACTCTAGCATGTATTATTGTTTCTGTTACATTTTTGCTTTACTTTTTGCTATTGTAGTTGTGATAGCATGTAATATTGTAAGACATTTCGCTCTGTTTCCTTTACTGTCTACTTATTTATTTTCTGCCTAGTTACATTGCATGTGTAGTTGTGAAATATTTTCTGCTTCTGGTTATTTCTCGTTGGACAACTAGGTCTTGGGATTAGTCGAGGCGAGCTGATCTCAAGTCCAGTAGGAATCTGGAATCGGGTCATAACACTCAGAAATATATTCAATGAGAAGCAAAAGTATCTCAAACACTCATTGGGATAAAAAGAAATCAAGACAAAAGAATGGTGATTTAAATCGCCAATTATTCTAGTTTATTTAAGCATATATCCCAACCATTCAATGTAGTCAAATAAGTCAACAGTGTTCACAGTACTCAGCATGAGACGTTGGTTTCCTTCCTCTGATGGCTTAACTGTCACAAGCAAAAGGCTAAGGCTCTCTAAGAGCCTTTCTTCTTTCATGCCTCTCTCTCTCTCTCTTCAAGCCTCTTCTTCTTTCTTCTTCTTCTTGAATACCTTCCTTCTTCACAAGGCTTCCCTTTTTCATAGCACAAAGGAACCCCTTCCTTCAGCGGCTAAGTGTGGCACAGGGCCAAGCCTTCAAGAGCAAAACCCTCCCCCTCTCTCTCACACAAATCATCTTTCTTTTCCTCTCAAAGACCTAGGCTTAATCGGGTAACCAGTTGGGTATTGGGTCTAGAACAGTGTCCAAGCCTACGGCCGTAAGTCGCAAGAGAGGAGTGAGTAGGTGGGTAGTCGGGTAGGCGGGTGTGCATGGGGATGAGGGACCCGACCCCTCGTGTGCTAGGCGATAAGGCCTTAGCACGAAATCGTATTATACCACTCAAGTAGTTCCTCATCCACCGATATGGGACTAAATACCATACATCTCCTTCACACACAGCAATAGAGAGGCTTCTCTAATTGGACGATTGCAGCAAGTAGGCATCTCAACTGAAGTTCTGGAAGGATGCCTGGAAGAGTTTCGCGAGACCTAGGGGTAGTAATTTGGTTGAAGACTGTCAGAGCACTACGTGAGCAATCGACGAAGGCGAAGGCAGCGGTGGAGGACGGCGACTACCTGAAACACGAGATAAAGCCTCACGGCCACGTCAAAAGCATTCAAGAGGATCGCCAAGTGATGGTAAGGGTGGTGGTGGTGTTTGTGTGACAAATTAGGGGGTGGGGTGGCCGGACGAACTTAGGGGAGGTGGTCGACGATGGGTGTGTTCGATGAAGGTGTTAAGTGCACGAAAGCCCAAATTAAGTTGGGGCTTTTGATATGTGAAGCACGATGATGCTTATGGGAGTCGTGGTGAGGTGAGCGGTATGGTGTAGCGGGCTCATGACCTCATCGGAGCTCGATCGAAGCGGAAGAAGACGAAGGGGGAGAGGCGTGGTCGTCGGTCGATTTAGGAAAAGAAAGAGATAGATAGAACCTAGGGTGAAAGAGAGAGAGAGAGAGAGAGAGAGAGAGAGAATGAACTTAATTATGGACAATGGGGAAGAACCAAAGCCGACGCCAAAGAAGGAGAATACTACAGTGGACGAACAGCAACGAAGAAAGGGTGAAAGACACCAGGGCTTTGGTTGGTCACCGTCGGAGGAAGATGAGTAAGATTGCTGCACTTCCAATTTGGCCGTTGGAGGCATAGATGAGGGAGATCGAGATGGCCGCCAAAGCGTAGGTCGGAATCGACCGTAGGAGAGAAGGAAGACTTGTTCTGGCCTTAAACCTAGCTAAGGAAGAGCGAATTCTTGTCATGGGTCCTTTTATAGGCCTAAGAGAGGAGTTCCAAGCTTGGAAAGAAGCTTTCAAGTTTCGAGAGTTTCGCACATATAGGATACCCACATCTTCCATGCATTCGCATGAGAGATTGGAAAAGAATCAAGATCCATGGCTGGATTCATTTGGAAGGGAATTCCTCAAGGAATCTCCCTTTCAATTTTGGGAGAGTTTGATTGAGAATCGAGCGAAAAATCCTCGCTCGAATCTCGACGGAGCTTAATGTGTTCACACCAATGGCGGTAGGAACCCATTTGCAAAGAATGATGAGAAAGTTAGGGACCTGATTGCAAGGATTTCAAAAGTTAGGGGCGTATATAAGAGAGAAAGAGTCTGACTAGAATAAAATGCAAACTAGGTCAAGATGAACTCTAATTGGACTCAAACTTTGATACAAATCTAATTTGGACCTAAGGAATCTGATGGTGAAGTTGAATTTAAATTTTGACCAAATTTGATTGTGCAATTTATGCGAAAACCTAAATTAGAGTAAAATTGTGTCTGACTTTATTTAAGATCAAAATAGGTTCAGATGGTCAAATCAATGATACAAAATCTCATGGAATATTTTTCTATTAATTTTAGAAGATTTAGATGAATTTTATCTTAACCAAAATCTCTGTTATTTAAGTGGGTCTGAAATTAGTATTTTGGGTTACTGTTAATTCTCAAAATGCGTGAAACCTATTTCTGTCTATGTGGACCCTCTTATTAGACTTTAATGCTCATTAGACCTTATACTAACCCTTGGAAAATCCCATGATTATTATGCATTCATGATATAATGTTAAAACTGTAGAATTAATCCTAATTTAATGTCCTCTTCTCAGAATGGATATTCAGTGAGTTGACTCTCAGGCGATTATGTAAGAGCATTTGTCAATTGATTAATTAAAGCTAGTTATGACTCATGATGATGTTATCATCATAATCTCTTAAGATAAAATAGAGATGAGATAAGAGAGAGGATGGTTAGTAAGATCGACAAGGGTCAATCTAGAGGTTGGCAGCGAAAGGGAGGTAGCCGACGAAGAGGATGGCCAGATGGAGGCGTGCAGCGAGGAGAACAATCTCCAAGTGGGGCCTTGGTCGACCAAGGCGTGGTAGACGTTGGCGGCAGATGTGGAAGGGTGTTGGTCAATGGTGGTTGGGTTTTAGGGGAAGGCTTGGTTGATGGTGGTGGTGTGGAGCCAACATTGGGGAGTTTTAGTGGAAATGGATGGTTTATTTTGTCAAGAGTTGGGGTTATTTCTTGGTTAATGGTAACAAAATGATGGTAAAAGAAATTGTTTTTATAGAGTTTAGACCAACCAAATTAGGTAGTAGGGCTGGTGATTAGAATGAAATTTGCAATTAAATCTCAGCAAGGTAATTTCGGCCAGATTTCGATCAAAATTTTGATTTTGGTTGACCAAATTCAAATTTGATGGATCATAGGAGAAGTTTGATCAATAAATTTGAATTTTCGGTAGAGAGAAATTTCATACCCAAACATTGATCGATAAAAAAATGTAGTTGATCAATCAAAAGATGTTAATCAATCAAGTTGACCATTTTAATCAACCAACAGCAACCAAGATAGAAAATTAAGGTGAAATTAAATCTCATTTAGTCTTGTGAGGCCTAGTTCTCTTCTAGTAGTGATAAATCAATCTTTTGCTAATGATTTGGTGAAGATATCAACTAGTTGTCTTTCAACCTCAACAAATTCTAAAGTTATTTCCTTTTTAAGGACATAGTTGTCTTTCAACCTCAACAAATTCTAAAGTTATTTCCTTTTTAAGGACATAATCTCTTAAAAAATAGTATATGATATCTATATGCTTAGTTCTCGAGTGTTATATTGGATTTTTGGACAGGTTAATAACACTAACGTTGTCACAAAGTATCTTACTGTTTTAAAAGCTAAGTCCAAAATCCTTAACTGTTTTCTTCATCCACAAAATCTACAAATACGCTAAGGAAGCAGGGATGTATTCAACTTCAGTTGTGGATAGCAAAATACAATTTTGTTTCTTGCTGACCCAAGAGAGTAGTGAATTTTCGAGAAACTGACAAGTTCCACTAGTGCTCTTGCAATATGTCTGGCTACTCGCATAGTCAACATCACAGTAGGAGTAAGTCACGTGTGATTGACTTGGGATAGAATAGACCAAGATCTACGATGTTTTGTAGGTATCACTACAACATACTTCACGACGGCAAAGCTCTTTTAAACGACGCCACTAAGTGACGCCGTTAGTAGCGTCGTTGTTTCTTTTTCCCGTCGATTACAAGGAATATCTGACGTCGAATTATTATTCGACCAACGAACGGATTGGATATTTTGCCATTGTTTGATAACCGATAAGAATTTTATTTCCCATAACTTAAAAAATAAGCGACGACATTTGTATGTCACTTTTTCCCACATTAACACACCCTTTCTTAAGTTTCACTGTCGTTTGAATGAATACACCGCCACTTATATAAGAGACAACAAAAATATTTTTGCCGTCACTATCCCAAATAAGCGACGGCATATACCTTTTGGGGAAGACTAAACTTACGTTTTTTTGTCATCGTTTTTTCAAATAAGTGACAGTAAATATACAATATTCGCTAACAAAATTAACCTTTAATGCCATCATTTTTTCGGAAAACCTGCAGCTAATGTAGGGTTTTTTTTTAAATGTGAAAACTATGGGAGATACCCACTAAACCTACTTAAAAGAATACTTTTATACAAAAATAACTAATGAAAATGAAGAGAAGTTTATATTTCATAAATATAAAGTCTAGTACAAAAAAAGTTTAACCATGAAATATTTATATAAAAAGGGAACATGAAAATATAACAGAAGGAAACGAATAACAATCAAAATACCGCTACCTCGATGCCACCAACTCCACCTAGATCGCCCATGTCGTCGTCTCGTCTGTAGATGTTAGGATCTGATAAAGACGAATGCTCTGATTAACCCTTCTTCAAAAGAAGGATTAGAAGTCTCTCGATCTTATCATCCGTCCTACTCATTTATGACATGGCATCCATCTGATTCTTCATCTCCTTCTCTCGTCTCTGTAGTGTGTCGATTTTTTGATGCAGCCGATCGACAACACTAGATGAGACAGCACATTTCCTCTCATATTAGTTGAACAAGGTATATGCCCTCCCCATACTACGAACAAAATCACCGTGATCCGGTGGCATCACTCTTATAACTCTGGATCCAAAAGCTACTGAATGCTATCAAAGGTCTCGTCAGTGGGGGGATGCACCAAGTGTACCATTTGCTCATAAATATATTCAAAAATATTATTATAATATATATATACAAAGTTATAAATTATTTGAGTTTAGGAAATTTAAGTCTCCTGACATGTCTCATGAATCTACTTACGAGCACCCTCAATTATAGCCTTACTGTGGGTGACCTTGTAGATATCCATCCTACTCATCTCCCTCCCATCATGTGTAGCGGACTGAAAATATGAAATTTGTGACGACCCAGGTCCCGTCAACCAACGGAACCTAAGCTGTCGTGTGCTAACACTAGCACAAACACCCACAAGATAGCAGTCACCCATCACATAATCATAAAATATAAACATATCTAACAAACAATTCATATTGCAAAATTTAAAATAACACAAATTGAATACTAACCGGAAGATTTACCGTAGTATATAAGTCCAAAGAAATGTACAATGGAAATCTCCTTGCGAACTGTCAAGCACACCTGAGTACAGAACCCAAAATACATCAATAAAACTGAGTAGAATAAAAAAAACATCAGAGTGCAACAGTAACCAAACACAAGAGAGAATGGGTACTATTAATTCATTTATTAAACATCTCGTTATCCGATTATGTTTCATCTATTAAAAGCCTAATTTATTATAGTTCACAAATTATCAATCGACATCTCAGGGCACGAGACGATTTCATGTAACTTCTTGCAACGTAAGATCGATATAAGCCACCCTCCTAATTGAGATCACTTATACCCATGAGTCGCTACTTGCCATCACCCTGAGGTAATTATGGAAAGGGGTGGCGACTACATCGTATGGTATGAATACGTACACGTGCTATGTACACTGAGCCACAGACAGTCAATGACCCACCTACTGGCTGAAAGAACTACTCCAAACCTCGAGCCCTGCGAATCCGCTATCTCAGTTGGCCGCTAAGCCTAACCAAAGAATCGTTGAGAGGCCAACAACTCCCTAAACCAGCCCCTGAACCTGGTCTATAAATACCTAAAGCTATGGTCGAAAACCCAACAAGTAGCCGGGCTGAAAACTAGTTATTTATTCATTTTATTTTTCCTGACATATCTGTCATACTGGTTGTTTAATCATTTTTAGATAACTACATCTTTCATTTTCATCCATTCAACCATCCTTAAAAATTTCACATTATTAATTCCAAAATTAACAATTTTTTCATAGTATCTTCCAACTTATCTGTTCCCCAGAATTTCTCAATTTCTGATCAGGGTTCAAATCAATTTATTATTTAAACATTTAGATGAGGCCAGTTTTACTCAAAATAGAAATTCATCTCTCACATGCGATGTTAAGATCATATTCAACAAACTTAATTATTTTATAATTTATTTCATGAAAATTATCAAATAATGTCATTGACTTCTTCTAATCCGGCAGTTAACAATATTACTCTGATTATTCGCATTCCAAGTCAACTTGATTTTCATCAATATATTTAGTATTTCAGTACCCAAAGCAACAAGAAATACACAAATGGATCCGATCACATAAAGAGGTAAGAACGCATACTAAATGGCGCAATACGCGAAGAAAATCACTATGTAAATAAATTATACGAAAAATGAGATAGACTACTCTACCTAATATCACCGAAGGGTCACAGTGACTCCAAACCATACATATAGGACCTGGGGCAGTATCCACTCCTGTCTCGAAACCCATGCATGCATCAGGGCCAGACCTGATTCGAATAGACCAAAAATAAGGCTGGAAACACCTAATTAAATTTATAATTTTTTAATAAAGATAAAGAACTCAAAAGTGAAAATAAATTATACCAACACGTAGTACGCATCGATACGATTCCAATGATACCTTATTTGTCGAAATCCGAGGTTGGAAGACCTCGAACCAGTCGAAACAACGTGAAGGGGTCCAGAGCCAAACCAGACTACCTTCGCACGAACCGCTCGATGCGCCACGCGTCGCACCTAGATTCGCTCGCACCCGCACCCGCGGATCACGCCTGCCCACGCCGCAACCACTGATCGCGCCACGCGTCGTCATCCACTCGCACCGCACCGCACCGCTCGCCCACGCGAGTTCATGCGTGCCCATTGTGCAACACGTGGCGCGCATTCGCACCCCGCCACCAGATCAACGGCACCCAACCACCGCTAATGATAATTTCGGTGGGAAGCCCAGATTTTTTGCTATTGCGAAAAGGTCCCCAAACAAAAAATTTTTAATTTTAAAAGGAAAATCCAAGATCTTCCTCCTCTTTTCCTTTCTTAATTAAGAGGCTTAGAGGTTAATGACGACCCAAGGACCCAAGGGAGTCTTTTTATGGGCCTTAGAGGTAGTTGGGATTAGGATTAGTGGGGTGAAATACCTAAAATACCCCTAGGGTTAGGTCCGCATTACATTTAAGTCCTTTTCAACTTATTTTGACCATAACTTGAGCTATACACCTCGGAATTACACGAAACAAGCTTCGTCGGAAAGCTTGCAACAAGAGGAATCTAATGGTACCACATATGACACCCTTTTACCAACTTTAGACCAAAGGTTGACTCGAAATACACATTTTTTGCCAATTTAAAGATGTGCTAACACCAACATGAAACCACAACCGGGTTTCCAGGTCTAAATTAACCCGAACCACCTTGAAATGACTCAGAGTTCAGATTTTGAGACGTTATAAAAATGATACAATTATATTTAAAAACTTATAAATTAAGTAATATTCAAGTGCGAAATAGTTATAATACTTGCGTAACGGCTCCTAACCGTCTCGATTCTCCTTCGACCCAAGCAATGGGTTTGTAGTGAAACTTTAGCCCTATTGACCCTATTTTTCCTTACTTACTCCTGTAATAAAAGCATATATATGTATAAATTAATACACAATAATATTTTTTATGAATTTACAATATAAGAAATTAATAGAAACATTTTTAATTGATTACTAACCTTCATTTTGGGATCTAGCCAATGCCCACATGTCTTCTTCCAATGTTTAGGCATAACATCGAGAGAACAATTCTCCATTGCCTTTCAAGTGAACTGCAATTCGAGAAAAACTAAATGCCAAATATAAAATGTTAGAAATAATATATGAAATTATGCACATAATAAAAATATAAATGTTTAAAAATTGTTACCGTTCTCTTGCACTCCATCCTCCAATTTTTGTGGAGTTTGGCGACGTCTTAAGGATATATCGGGAGGCATTAGAGTCACTACCCTAATCGTAACTCATCTACATTTATTTTTAAAAATTATATATCAATCTCACTTAATAATTTTAAGATAAAGTTATAAAAGAAATATTTAAAATACATGAAATTACCTCCAATTGTCAGAAGAGCTGCCTCGTTAACTCTACAGGCACCTTCCTCCAATCGAAGTAGCAAATGGATACAATGGACTTAACCATTGTGCCACTCGACCGATGAAGCTCAAGTAATTCTCCGCCTCCCTTATGGTTCTAAGTATGATCATTATTCTCAGGCCCTCGGGGACACGCTGAAGGCTAAATTCTTTACCTTCTCTCATCCTCTTCTTACTTTACCTACATAAGCATTAATCATATTTATTATATATTTTTGAAGTTATAATAAACTTTAAAATATAGAAGAAATTTACTTCTTAAAGGTACAAGAGTTCTTACCAACACTTATTTCCACCGCTAAGGGGTCCACATGAACTGAGGATGTACTCCCCACCATCTTATCCTCCCCCTCCTCTCCCTCCACGTCATGGTTCTCATCTTCGTCCTCCTCATCTAATGCTTCATAATATGAATCATTCTCTACTCGTTATGGCAAAATAGGAGCAATCTCCTTCCCTTTCCCTTCCCCTCCGCATATAGTAAACGTGCCAGGTCCCTGAGTCGTACGAAACATGACTGCAGGGGAACCTAGTGCCTGGGGGGTGGCAAAGGCTGAGAAAACGACTCGAGCTCGGTGAATGACTGTCTCGGGGGACCCTTTTTTTGTTTTCTCTTAAACCCCTTCACCTATAATAAGAAATAAATGTAATAATTAATACAGTTGAAAATCATTAATATATCAATCATTAATGAAAAAAATTTGACGAATATTAAAAAAAATTTAAAAATTTCGACAGAATTTTCTCTTAAATTTAGAGATTTTTCTATAAACTTACGTATTAAAATGAAACCTGCATATAGAAATTGCTGTTACAAAGAAATGTTGGGTAATCCAACTTATACAAAGTAAACTAAATGAAATATAACATGAAACTAGATGATAAGCTCGCCAACTCAAGTAAATAGAAGGCTAAAACCTTTTACAATTGGACATTTTACATACACACACATACATACTCATACACACACAACCTCCATTTTCATCCTACCATCCACGCCACTCCACCATCATCTCCATCACCAACTCATGGCCAACACCTCCACCTTCACTTCCACCATCACATAGTCGTGCCCTTCACCATCACTCCACCACCATCTCATAATTCACAGCCAGCCACTTCACCTCTCAACTCCACGACCATCAACACCTTCTCATCTTAGCTATGCCACTACCACACCCATTCTACCTCCATTACACACCCAACACCTCTCATCTCCACCACACTCTCTACCACCATTTACAACCACCTCCTTATCCCTCCATTTCACCACTACCAACACCTCCCTATCCACTATCATCCACGACTACCCACTCCACTCCTCAACCTATCCACCATCTCCACAACCTTCCTTGCCCATAACTCCCATATCCACCTTGGCTGGTCATTCATCAACACTTTCATTTAGCTATCCTCTTCATCCCCATATCCACCTCTATCTAAGGCTACAATCACCAACACAACATCCGCCCTAATTCTCTTAAGATTACAAATTTTATATAAACCTACATAGCACACAAGTGAGTACACCACACATTCATTCAAATAAAACAAAAAAAGCAAACAAGTGGGTACACCCAACATCCAAAATGAAGCACACAAGTGGACACACCCCACATCCATTCAATGAAATAAAAAATAATATGTAGGCACACCCCACATCTAGCAAAAACTTATAATATCATTTAATTAAATTAAAAACATTGAAATTATACCTCTAACTACAATAGCCTCTAAATATACCCGTCACCGATAACATGTAATAAATAAATTGAATATGAATCCCTATTTGACTCTTGAGTACTACAGTAGCCTAACTACCAAATATCTAACGTTCGGGTTATACAACTTTTTTGCATAAGTAAAATAAAAATGAAACAAAATAAAGAAATTATTGCTAACCTTAGATATCCACATTTATTGCATTTAAATCTATATGACCTTCTGTTAATTCCTATTATGCTTCAAACTACGTGTCAAAATTATTACGCGGTACTATTTTTATTGGTATAACTCATCCCCTTTAGCAATCATCAGAGATATAGAAAACTTGTGCCGCCTGATATACCAATATAAACGATTCATCAGACTGAATAATTTGACGATTACGATTTAAACTTAAGAAATTATGTTTCTTTTTAATTTTGAAACTGTTGCCCTCTTTAAAAATATCAAACAATGACATTTAAATAAGCCAAATCTGAAATCATATCTGCAGCAACAAAAAAGATTTAAGGTGAAGGTTATTTAACATCACCATAAATGAAATAAGCATCGCCATAAGTTTTTGTAGACATTAAAAAAATGTCACCATAAACATCCCCTTAAGTGTGCCGTCTTAAATTTATATCGACGTCAAAAATAAACATTACCTATAATACTTAAGGTGACGTTTAATTGTCTCTTTAAAGTCCCACCACATAACCGAACCTATGCAAACATCCTCTTAGATATCTTTCAACAATGTTAAAACATCACCAAAGAATAACTACAAAAACGTTTAAGCGTCACCATATCTTCCGTAAAATAACGTTTAAACGTCACATTAAGTAATTTCAAAGATGTTTAAACGTCGCTTTAACTTTTCCGTAAGTTTCTACAAAATCTTTAGCAACATTTAAACATCTCCTTATGTATCATATTGAAATGTTTAAACGTTACTTTAGATTACTTTTAAAAACGCTTGAACATCTCAAATAACTTTTAACAATATTTTAGCGTCCTCTTACATATTCTATATTAACATTTAAATGTTATCTTATGCATCTTTTGAAGGCATTTAAACGCTATTTTACATCCTTTTTAGTGACGTTAAAACGTCACCTCATTTATCCTACTATGATGTTTAAGCATCATTTTAGGTAATGTTCACGGATGCTTAAACGTCATCTTATGTAACTTTTGATAACATTTAAGCATCCTCTTATTTATTCTATATTAACATTTAAATGTTACCTTACGTAGCTTTTGAAGACATTTAAACATTATGTTATATCCCTTTTAGTGACATTAAAATGTCACCTTAGTTATCATATTATGACATTTAAGTGTTATTTTAGGTAACTTTCACCGACGCTTAAACGTCACTTTATGTAATTTTTAATATTTAAACGTTCTCTTATAAATTTTATATTGACGATTAAATGTTACCTTATATACCTTCTAAAGACATTTAAACGTTATGTTATATCCATTTTAATAACTTTAAAATATCACCTTATTTATCCTACTATGACGTTTAAGTATCATTTTAGGTAACTTTCACCGACGCTTAAACGTCACTTTATGTAATTTTTAATATTTAAACGTTCTCTTATAAATTTTATATTGACGATTAAATGTTACCTTATATACCTTCTAAAGACATTTAAACGTTAAGTTATATCCATTTTAATAACTTTAAAATATCACCTTATTTATCCTACTATGACGTTTAAGTATCATTTTAGGTAATTTTCACTAACGTTTAAACATCAACTTATGTAATTTTTAATAACATTTAAACGTCCTCTTATGTATTATATATTGACGTTTAAATGTTACCTTAGATAGCTTTTAAAAACACTTAAACGTCATGTTATATCCCTTTCAGTAACGTTAAAACATCAACTTAATTATCATATTATGACATTTAAGCATCATTTTAGGTAACTTTCAACGACACTTAAATATCACCATATGTAACTTTTAAAAACATTTAAATGTCTTCTTATATATTTTATATTGATGTTTAAATGTTACATACATTATGTACCTATTTAAATGTCATATTATATCTCTTTTAATGATGTTAAAATGTGACCTTAATTTAATGATGTTAAAAATGTGCGACCACTATGACGTTTAAATGTTAATTTATATTATTTTAAATGACAATTAAATAACTCCTAATACATTTTATTATAATATTTAAATATTACTTTAACTTACTTTAAAAGAAACTTAAACATCATCTTAGAACCTATAAAATGTCCTTCATTTTCCATTAATACTATTTATATTTAATAAATACGTTTACAACTATAATCACACCACTTATAAAAAAATACTTTTCTTAATAAAATCACACCTAATATTTGTAACACTACATATGGGATGTTGATGCATGAAGTGCAACAATAATAACAGAGAGAGAGGAGTTTTCTATCTTATGCGTGCTGGGAAAGGGGAGGGAGATTTGTTCCCTCAAAGATTTTCATCTAACTTACATCTTGAAAGTTAGAAACAAAGCCCTACAACTAATATGAACCCCAACCAGAAATTTGCAGGCTGAGTGGGATTTTTGTTATATGCTTCAGGATGAATTCCATCCAGCAATAGCTAGTGAATAGTCATGTTAGTGCTTAAAATGTATGCATCGTTATTCTTGTAATGCTAGAAAAATGGTAGGACATTTCCAAAAAAACCCCTACTTGATATATTTTAATTTCCATTTTATTTGATGTACTAAATTAATACGTGCATTTGCATTTTTCACATAGAATTTGAGCTTCTTCCGCCTTTGGATGATTTCCTTTAGTCTGAATTTCTTTGGATGGCTCTGACATTTACTTTTAACTACCAAGAGAGTATTTAACATATCTACATAAGTTGCTAATTGCATCATATTGTTCAATTTCTAATCAAATTTCATTCAGTAATAATTTGACTCGAATGAAACAATTGAATATGAATCGTGTATCTAACAAACTGACTTTTTATTTTGTGGGATTCGAATCAATAATACATACATACTATATAGACACATTACTTTTCATTTAGAAACCCAAGCCCCAATTTGACGTATAACCAAAAAAGATGTAAAGTCAAATTCCTCTCCCAAGCACCCTACTCCAACCTGAGTCCTCACCCAAAGTCTTAATCCCCATTCCCATTGCTCACGCAAGTCTCCAACATCCCACCAAGCCTACACAACTCCCATCCACCATCAATTAAACCCTAACTTTCATTGTTGCCCATTTTCTGCTGTAAAGATCTATTTTGTCCTTAATCTTTTAAGACGTCTGGATTATCGATCAGACGTCTGGATACCTTCTCAGATGTCTGAAAATTGAAATTTTTTGGTACAAGCTTCGCGTCTACGCGCGGGCTGCATGCAGACAGTATCCTCTTTTTTTCTCCCCTTCTTCTCTCTTCCCTCCACCGAACCCTAACGAGCCTTATAAAAGGCCCCTCTTCCCCTCTCATTCTCCCCACCCCATGGCCACCTTCTTCACTTCCTCTCCACCGCAATGAGAGGAGCGAGCGCGAGAGAGAACGCGAGAGCGACGACAAGGAGGAGAGGCGACGTGAGGAGAGGAGCTTGAACTCGCGAGTTCGTGTGGGAGCTCATCGGAGGGCACACGGCCGGAGCGACGCGTGCGGAAGGAAAACATCGGGGGAGTCGTCCCCAACACTGCTGTAGCCGGAGCTGCAGGCAAGGAGGCGAGCCGCGACTGCACGAGGCAAAAGCGAGCAAGAGCAGGTTCTTGTTCTACGTTTCTCCCATAATCAAACGTCTGGAGTGACGTCCAAACGATGGAGTGGATGTCTGGAGACAACTCCAGACGTCTGAAGACAGATCTTCACGAAGGTACATTCCCTTTGCAGATACGGCCATGCAGGCCACTCCACAGGTACGCTTTACGTGGCTAATTTGATGAGATTTTGCTGTCACATGTAGGGATTGCTTCGGGAAGGCGCGGGACACGCCCTCCCACGCGTTTCAGGCGCCTGGGCAGCTTACCAGACGGCTGGAAGCACTCCCAGACGTCTGGAGAGGAGGTCGAACGTCTGGAGTTGGGTCCAGACGGTCCAGAAGAGGTCCTGGACGTCTGAGGTCGACGCAGAGCCTGAGATGCATTTCTGGACACTTTTAAGACGTCTAGACATTGTGCCAGAAGTCTGATTTGAGTCTGTAACCCTATTTTTGACCCGTTTAAGATCTGTTTAAGGTCTGTTTTACGCAAACAAGATATCGGTGTTTTCCTTGTGAGTTCCTCTACTTATTAGAAGGCTTTCTACTGTTTTAAATGTTCCATTGTGATTGTCCCTTGTTATAGGACTTCATTCCATTGCGGGTTCGGGACTTGCTGAGGCACGTGAGCCTACCGTTCAAATCCCTAATACTCCTGGGTTAACTGATAGAATGGCTTCCCCTTAATTTAATTATAAACCTGAATACATGTGTGGAATGAATGAGTAGAACCTAGGATATGACATGAATCCTAGGACGAGAAGTACTTGAAATGTCTATATGCATGATTGAATTGCAGTCTTGAATGAGTAGATAGAAATGTTAACTGCCTGTTAATGAACAAGAGCTACCTGTGAAATATAAATTACATGTGCTAGTTAAACAGTTACATGTAACCTTACCTGTTGTATACGTTAAATGCTCGAATACGAGCTGCATGTGTATAACCTGAAA
The DNA here is from genome assembly GCA_037157565.1 of Thalassia testudinum. Classification (NCBI taxonomy): domain Eukaryota; kingdom Viridiplantae; phylum Streptophyta; class Magnoliopsida; order Alismatales; family Hydrocharitaceae; genus Thalassia; species Thalassia testudinum. Next base: position 16,114,650 of record JAZHRO010000026.1, on the reverse strand, counting down.
ATGGAAACGTGAATAATAGAAATACGAACTGCATGTGTATAACTTGATAATGGAATTGTAAATGATGAAACCTGGTATGGAATGACATGAGAAGTATCAGCACGAACCCTACGGGGAATTAGTAGAGCTCCTAGAAATAAATGGAATGGATCTGGGAATGTAAGTAGGAAAGTGTGCTGGCCATTAAGTACGTAGTACCAAAAAGAGCTACTGTCCCCTGTTTAGTGTAGAGCGGAGCTAGCCACCCTTGAATTGGGACCCGGAGTTAGAATTGGCCACACTGCACCGACTTCTTGGCCCTCACGTACACTGTACCGAGGAGAGCTACTACTGTAGGGAGAGAGCTAACCACCCCACGGAACCCTAGGTTCAGCTAGCCACCCTACACCAACTTGTTAGACCCACTAGGCAAACTAGGGTAGTCATGCGAGCGTGCGCGAACTGTGGAGAGACGAGACCCATGTTTGGTTCTTAAGGGTAGACCCTTGTTACTGAGAGGGCTAGACCCTATACTGTTCCGTGCTGTACTTTAAGCACACCCGTTAGCTGAAACGACTGACCACGTGCCAGTGCGAGGTAGCTACCTGTGCGTTTATCGCGCATGCCGTGATCACCGTTACGTCTGTCCGTGACATTGGGGTTGTTGACTGGGTATAGGATCATCACGGGGGACTCTCCCGACCAGAAAAGCACCACGTGTGTCTTCTACTCTTCGGAAAATACTGCAATCAATATTGTTCCCACGAGTAACATTCGAGATCAAGAAAGAGATTTGAAACTATATAAACCAATGGGTAGAAATGAATAACTTTCAAATTAAAGAATTAGAATAGCTAGTTTACCTGTCAGCTTTGCTACTTTAGTTAGTTGGTTGCCACTCTACTCAGCGTTCGCTGACTGTGTTTACTCATAACCCTTTTCAGGTCCAGGTGTTGAGCAGCTCGAGTCTCCAGCTGCAGAGGGTGCTGGGCCCAGTAGAGCCCAGTAGTAGTGATTTTCTTTTGTAGTACTTTCTGTTGTAGTGAATTCAGACTCTTGTACTTTTACGTTCTGTATCTTTACTTTTCTATACCTTTACGTTCCTATACCTTGTTACTGTTCTACTGTTGTAGTGATATGTACTGTAGCAGCCTTTACTTTCTTTACTGGTGTACTCTTTAACTGTTAGTTGATTAACATAGTAAAAGTGGTTTACTTTCCTACCTTTTTGTTATTTCTTTTTTGACGACTGGGTCTTTGGATTAGTCGAGTCGAGACGGTCTCGGATCCTGTAGGGATTCGGAAACTGGGTCGTAACAAGATGGTATCAGAGTAAGGTCATTCCGATAAATGAACCAACTAGCTTAAGAATAACCAATTCACGTGCATGTAACTAGAGTAACCACCACAACGTACCTTTTGACATCTATTCTAAGGTTCTTTTGCTGAGTGTCCGTTAGAATTAACGTCTTTTTATTCTGTTTTTCGCGTCTCCTTGCAGGAGATGCCTCGACGTGGAGTCCTTGAGGCAGGCCGCGGACGCGGCCATGAACGAGGTCGGAGGGGCAGAGGTGCTTGACCCGAGGTTTCAGTGGACCAACCACTTCTTCTAGGCGTTCAAGCCCAGGACCTCGCTCAATTGATACGGGAGATAGTACCAGAGGAGCTCCACCCGCCTCCACGACTGCCTCTCCTTAGGGACGTGGAGGGGGAGTCCTCTGTGTGACCGCGAGACCGACGTAGAGCTGGACGTGGGGGAGGGGGTGGTCCTCCACTGGCCCCACCGCACTCTGACACTTCCGAGCACGAGCCCTCCCTATCTGGAGGCATGCCCATTTCCCCACTACAGCGACACTACGAGCTTTTCAGACAGTTTCTAAAACTGAAGCCCCCCTCCTTCAAGGGGGGTAAGGACCCGACTGAGGCGGAAGACTGGTTGGAGCAGATCGAGAAGGTGTTTGACACCCTTCGTCCCCTTGCGGAGTGCCCATGCCCTTTACCACGTACCAGCTGGAGAGTGCTGCACACAGGTGGTGGAGGACAGTCAGAGGTCAGGAGAGAGCAGAGCCAACATGAGACCAGTTTGTGACCCTCTTCTGCGAGCAGTACTTTCCGCAAACGTGGCAGGATCAGAGGAGACAGAAGTTCCACACTCTCCGCCAGGGGACGATGACTGTTGGCGCGTATCGTACACGTTTTCTAGAGCTGTCACGTTTCACTGCGATAGCAATGGCTACTGAGGATGAGCGCCTGTGGAGGTTCACTAAGGGACTCCGGCCTGCCATTCGAAGGTATGTCAAACCCCTGAAGTTGCCCACGTTCTCGAAAGTGGTGGAGGTAGCTATGATGTATGAGACCAACCCGGCCGCACGAGACACTGACAGCGAATAGAAGAGACCCTACGAGCCAAAGTACTCACAAGGCCGACGAGAAAGGAGGCACGCGACGCCCGCAGGAGAGCCGTCTCGCTTTGCGGGGCCATCAGTGACCTTTAGGGGCCCCCGACAAGGGCCAGCTACCAGCACTGGACCCCCGCTCAGCCGTCAGCAGGGACCTACCGAGGGCGGGAGTCAAGTTCCCCTCTGCTACCAATGTGACCAGCCGGGCTACATCAGGAGGGACTGCCCATCTAGGACTGGAGCGAAGCAGATACTCCCAACACCGAACACTATAGGCCAAGCAAATGGCCATGTTTCGCAGGCGCGTGGGGGAGGACAACAATCGCGGGGAGAATACCGACTAGCAGCTACCTGTCTGACGTAGAGTGTGGCTGCTTCTTCTGCACCGAGAGCTGAGGGACGTATCAATGCCCTGACATAGAGACGCCAAAGCATCAGGTTCAGTGGTGGCAGGTATGGTTACAGTTTCCGGCAGATTAGTTTACGTACTTTTTTATTCCGACGCCACGCACTCGTTTGTTGCTGCAAGTTTTGCCGTCAGTTTGGGACAGAATTGTGTGTTGTTAGAGGATCCTTTTGTGATCAGAGGTACGAGTGGTCAGCTGTTTGTAGCTGAGGCTTCACAGACTGTGAGGTCAATGTTGGGGAACACAGCCTCCCCGCTGACCTGATTGTGATACCAATTGAGGATTTTGACGTGATTCTGGAGATGGATTGGTTGTCCACTTACCACGCTTTAGTGGACTGTTTTAAGAAGATCGTCTTCTCCACACCAAAGATGCCTTCTTTTGAGTTTCACGGATAGCCGGGGGACGGAAGCTTTAGGTGCATTTCTGCACTTCGAGTGGTGAGACTTTTGGGCCAAGGGTGTAAGGGCTTTCTGGCCTGTGTAGTGGTAGAGCCCAACCCTATGGCAAACTTTCAAAGCATCCCGGTGGTCAGAGAGTACCCTGACGTGTTTCCAGAGGAGTTGTCAGGACTACCGCCTAAGCGTGAGATCGAGTTTGAGATCTCATTGATACCGGGGACCAGTCCCATTTCTACAGCACCTTACAGGATAGCACCACTTGAGTTGAGAGAGCTCAAGTCGCAATTACAGGACCTATTAGAGAAGGCTTTGTGAGACCCAGTGCGTCTCCGTGAGGAGCCCCGGTGTTATTTGTGAATAAGGATGGTACCCTACGCCTTTCTGTGAACTACAGACAGCTGAATAGGGTCACCATCAAGAACAGGTATCCGCTACCAAAGATTGATTTGTTTGACCAGTTGCGAGGTGTTACGGTATTCTCCAAGATAGATTTGAGATCTGGCTACCACCAGTTGAGGATCAGGGAGACCGACATCTCCAAGACAGCTTTCCGCACCCGGTACGAACACTACGAGTGTTTGGTCATGCCATTTGGGCTGACCAACGCCCCCGCTGCCTTCATGGATTTGATGAACCGGGTGTTTAGACCGTATCTGGATCAGTTTATGGTGGTATGTATTAATGATGTGCTCATTTACTCGGAGGATCAGGCGATGTCAAATACAGCAAGTACGAGTTTTGGTTGAGGCAGGTGACCTTCTTAGGTCATGTGATTTCAGGAGATGGCTTGGCTGTGGATCCAGTCAAGGTAGAGGCAGTTCTCATGTGGGACAGAGATCCGCAGTTTCTTGAGACTAGTAGGTTACTACCGATGGTTTATCAGGGGTTCTTGCAGATTACGCGTCGTATGACCCAGTTGACCCAGAATGACGTGTCCTTTGCTTGAATAGACGCTTGTGAGGCATGTTTTCAAGAGTTGAAGGAGATGTTGACTCCAGCTCCTGTGCTTATCATCTTAGACAGCAGTGACGGTTTCGTTGTCTACACAGATGCTTCGTTACAGGGGTTAAGGGGTGTGCTCATGTAGCGGGGTCACGTCGCTTACGCTTCACAGCAACTGAAGCTCCATGAGCATAACTACCCTACCCATGACTTAGAGCTGGCAGCTGTCATCTTCGCGCTGAAGACATGGAGGCACTACCTGTACGGTGAGACTTTTGAGATATTCATGGATCATAAGAGCCCCAGGTACTTGTTTGATCAGGAGCTTAACATGAGACAGAGACATTGGTTAGAGCTCCTGAAAGACTATGACTACAGCATCTTCTACCATCCGGGGAAGACCAACATGGTGGCCAACGCCTTGAGCCGGAAGGCGCCCACCCACTTGGCCAGCTTACAGGCACAGAGTTGGAGACTTATGGAGGAGTTGGGCAATTGGCGACCCCTAGAGTTACAAAGGCATTGTGGGGCAGTGACAGTGACATGACAGACGAGACCAGAGCTGATAGACCATATCATTACAGGACAAATGACAGATCCGTACCTGCAGTCATTGTGAGACAGGGTACTATAAGGGGACCCAGGAGACTTCTCCTTTACAGACGAGGTGCTACGTATGAGGGGACGTTTGTACATTCCCAGGGACGAGGAGTTGTTAAGAGAGATCCTGACTGAGGCACACGAGTCCAGGTTCACCATACATCCCGGGAACACGAAAATATATCATGATCTGAGACGTAACTTTTAGTGGAAGGGGATGAAGCGGCATGTAGGTGAGTTTGTACAGCAATGTTTAGTATGCCAGCAGATGAAGGCCGAGCATCAAAGGCCTGCGGGGTCGTTGCAGCCAATTTCCGTGCCAGAGTGGAAGTAGGAGAGCATCACCATGGACTTAGTAGTCGGATTGCCCGTTACCCATCGAGGACACAACGCAGTCTGGGTGATTGTAGACAGATTGACGAAGACGGCACGTTTCTTGCCAATCCGAGTCACCTTGGGACCAGCGCAGTTGGCAGGGAGATATTCGTGACGTGGTACGTCTGCATGGAGTTTCGCGTGAGATCGTATCCGACCGAGATACCCGTTTTACTTCCCAATTTTGGACTGAGTTTCAATAGGCTTTGGGGATACGGTTGAGGTTCAGTACGACGTACCACCCCCAAACAAACGGATAGTCAGAGCGCACGATACACACTTGATGACCTTTTACGCGCCTGTGTACTGGACTAAAGGGGTTCTTGGGCGGAGCACTTACCCCTAGCAGAGTTTACATATAATAACAGCTATCACTCGAGCATCGACATGACACCCTACGAGGCTTTATACGGACGGAGGTGTACTGCGCCCTTGAGTTGGGTTGAGGTGGGGACCAAGTAGGAGGTTAGCCCCTGACTGATCCGACAAATTCAGGAAGTGGTAGAGCAGATTCACAGACGACTTCACACTGTCAGGAGCAGACAGAAGAGTTATGCCGATCGAAAACGCAGAGAGGTGCAGTTTGAGGTTGGGAATCACGTCTTTCTTCGCGTTTTGCCCATGAAGGGCCTACAGCATTTTGGGGTGAAAGGGAAACTCGCACCGAGGTTTGTAGGACCCTTTGAGGTACTGGAGTGGGTAAGACCCATTCTTACATGCTTGCCCTTCCTCTGCAGCTTTCTGGTGTGCACGACGTGTTCCACGTGTCCAACCTCAGGAAGTATGTCGCCAATCCCAGTCACGTTCTGAGCCACGAGAGCGTCGAGGTGGGTGACGACCTGACCTACCCCGAGCGACCAGTACAGATACCAGACAAAGCCATTCGGAGTTTAAGACGGAAGCAAGTACCCCCGATGGTCTTGTGGAGAAGCCAGAGATACGAAGAGGCTACCTGGGAGCTTGAGGCAGCGATGTGAGAGCGATACTCGGAGATTTTTGAGAGTACGTCTTCTCGGACCGACTTCAGTCCTCTTAGTTTGTTATGCGAATATATTTCTTTTCCGCACCCTAAATAGCTTAAGTTTCGGGGACGAAACTTCCTTTAAGTTTGTTATGATGTAAGACCCATTCTGTCCTGAGCCTTTCAAGACTCTAGGCTGTCGGTCAGACGTCTGATCAGACGTCTGGCACCTTCCCAGACATCTAAAAATTGAAATTTTTTTGTACGAGCTTCGCGTCTGCGCACGGGCTACGCGCAGATAGTACCCTCTTTTTTTCTCCCCTTCTCTCTTCCCTCCACCGAACCCTAACGAGCGCTATAAAAGGCCCCTCTTCCCCTCTCGTTCTCCCCGTCCCACAGCCACCTTCTTCACTTCCTCTCCACCGCAGTAAGAGGAGCGAGCGCGAGAGCGACGAGGAGAGGCGGTGTGAGGAGAGGAGCTTGAACTCGCAAGCTCATGTGGGAGCTCGCCAGAGGGCGTATGGCCAGAGCGACGCGTGCGGAAGGAGAGCATCGGGGGAGTCGTCCCCGACACTGCTGCAACCGTAGCTACAAGCGAGGAGGCGAGCCGCGACTGCGCGCAGCGAGAGCAAGCAGGAGCAGGTTTTGGTTCTGGGTTTTTCCCAGAATCAGACATCTGGAGTAGCGTTCAGATGACAGAGTGGACGTCTGGAGGCGACTCCAGACGTCTGAATACAGATCTTCGCGAAGGTACGTTCCCTTTGCGAATACGGCCATGCAGGTTGCTCCGCAGCTATGCTTTGCGTGGCTAATTTTAAGAGATTTTTGCTGTCGCGTGCAAGGATTACTTCGGGAAGGCGCGGGATACGCCCTCTCACGCGTTTCAAACGTTTAGACAGCTTACAAGACAGCTGGAAGCACTCCCAGATGTCCGGAGGGGAGGTCGGACGTCTGAAGCTGGGTCCAGACAGTTCAGAAGAGGTCCTGGACGTCTGAGGCTGACGCAGAGCCTAAGGTGCATTTCTAGACACTTTTAAGACATCTGAACATTGTACCAGAAGTCTGATTTGAGTCTATAACCCTATTTTTGACGCGTTTAAGGCCAATTTTACGCAAACAAGATATCGGTGTTTTCCTTGTGAGTTCCTCTACTTGTTAGAAAGCTTTCTATACTGTTTTGAATATTCTATTGTGATTGTTCCTTGTTATAAGATTTCGTTCCATTGCGGGTTCGAGACTTGCTAAGGTATGTGAATCTGCCGTTCGAGCCCCCAATACTCCTGAGTTGACTGGTAGAGTGGTTTTCCCCTAATTTAATTATAAACCTGAATGCATATGTGGAATGAATGAAAACCTAGGATATGACATGAATCCTAAGATGATAAGTACTTGAAATGCCTGTATGCGTGATTGAATTGCAGTCTTGAATGAGTAGATAGAAATGTTAACAACTACCTGTTAATGAACAAGAGCTACCTGTGAAATATGAATTACCTATGTTAGTTAAATAATTACATGTAACCTTACCTGTTGTATATGTTAAATGCTAGAATACGAGCTGCATGTGTATAACCTGATAATGGAAACGTGAATGATAGAAATACGAGCTGCATGTGTATAACCTAAGAATGGAAATGTGAATGATGAAACATTGTATGAAATGACATGAGAAGTATCAACACGAACCCTACGGGGAATTAGTAGAGCTCCTAGAAATAAATGGAATGAATCTAGGAATGTGAGTAGGAAAGTGTGCTAGCCCTTAGTACGTAATACCAAGGAGAGCGACTGTCCCATGTTTAGTGTAGGCGAAGCTAGCCACCCTTGAATTGGGACCCGAGATTAGGATTGGCCACTCTGCACCAACTTCTTGACCCTCGTGTACAGTGTACCGGGGAGAACTACTAGTGTAGGGAGAGAGCTAGCCACCCCCAAGGACCCAAGGTTCAGCTAGTTACCCTATACCGATTTATTAGACCCATTAGGCAAACCAGGATAGTCAGGCGATGGTACGCGGTCTATAAAGGGACGAGACCCCTATTTGGTTCTCGGGGCTAAACCCCTGTTATTGAGAGGGTTAAGCCCTATACTGTTCCATGTTGTACTTTGAATGCACCCGTTAGCGAAAATGACTGACCGCATGCCCGTACGGGGTAGCTACTCGTGCGCTTATCGCGCATGCCGTAGTCACCGTTACATCTGTCCGTGACCTTGGGGTTGTTGACTGAGTGTAGGATCACCACGAAGACTCTCCCGACTAAGAGAACACCACGTGTGCCTTCTACTCTTCGGAAAATATTGCAATCAAAATCGTTCCCACGAGAAACATTCGAGATCAAGAAAGACATTTGAAAATATATAAATCAATGAGTGGAAAGAAATAACTTACAAATTAAAGAATTGGAATAGTTAGTTTACCTGTTAGCTTTACTGTTTTAATTAGTTTGTTGCCACTCTACTCAACGTTAACTGACTGTATTTACTCATAACCCTTTTCAGGTCCACGTGTTGAGCAGCCTAAGTCTCCAGCCGCAAAAGGTGCTGGACCCAGTAGAACCCAATAGCAGTAGTTTTGTTTTGTAGTACTTTCCGTTGTAGTGAGTTCAGACTCTTGTACTTTTACGTTCTGTACCTTTACTTTTTTGTACATTTACGTTCCTGTACTTTATTACTGTTCTACTGTTGTGTTTGTGATATGTACTGTAGCAGCATTTACTTTCTTTACTGATGTACTCTTTTATTGTTAATTGCTTAACATAGTAAATGTGATTTGCTTTCCCACTTTTTAGTTATTTCTTGTTGGACGACTGGATCTTGAGATTAATCGAATCGAGCCGATCTCGAATCCTGTAAGAATTCGAAAATCAGATCGTAACACCTGCTCTCATCGCCCTTATGATGTGAATCCCTCCCCTCTCATTCCCCACTCAAACCTGCCCACTCAAGTGCTCATTCTCACTGTCATCACATAAGATCTAGAGGTCCAAGAAATTAACTTGCTGAATATTTTTATTTGTAATCTATATAGAAGGAAAAATCCTTAATCAAATTTACAAAGATTACTTAACAAATTAAGCAATAATCAACACATCTTATGCAATTATGTGTCAATTATAAATATTTATATACTTAACAAATGAAATATGAATCATGTTTTCAAATTCAAATCTAATTCAAATTTGCATTTTCTTATTGAATTGAATCTAAATTTAGGTGGATTTGATGAAATTACATTTCAATAGCACCCCTAACATCCACCATCAATATAGTGATATGAAATTTTGACATTGATAAGTTCAATGAAAATCTACCGTGATGAATCCAACTTTCCTGCAAAAGCTAACAACAAAGTGATCTTCTCAGATCCTGTAGGGCCCAATAATAAGATCATAATCGATATTATTCACTAGTAACAAAATATGAACTTGAAAATTTTGACTTTGGGAAAACCAAGTTTTCTACTTTCAGAGCATTTTCTGTATTAGAATTCTTGAACTTAAAAATAGAGCTAGACTTCAAGATACAAAAATTTTCTACAACCCCCAAGTCAAATGTCCTTTCAATATATCATCTTTTGCTTGAAATCATAATTAGGATCTCACTCGAAAGCACACCCTCACACTCTCAATAAAAATGTGGAACTAATAAAGATTTAGTCATTCCTTTCACACTTGAAAGGTTTGATAATGCCATTAAGTTCATGGAGGATTGATACACGCACTTTTTTGCTAGGAACTATGTGAAAACAACTTAATACTGCCTGCCAGGAATCAGAAATCAGAAAGAGCAATGAATACATAGGAATCAAAAGTTGAAGTCCTACCTGTCATTCCGCTCAGCCCGGTAGGGTGTCCCTCACCAAGAGAAGGGTCCCCCGAACCTTCCTCATCGCCCTCCATCCTGAGTCCCTCTGCCATAGGTGACTACTAATGTTGCTAAGTTGGTGGAGTTGTTCATGAGTTTCTCAAGACTTGATTCCTTTTTCCTTTTGGTCCATATGAGAAATGCCATAGATATATTCATAACTCACAAGATATATGGAAGGCTTTATGGCCATTTTGTTTGTTGGGTAGGTTACGCTCATGAATTTTCATGAAATTTTATGAAATGGCACTTGATAATCAAGTCCATCTTGGCTATCCATTCTTAGCACAAATGCAATCAGGCGACATCAGATATGGTATGATTAGATTTAAATGCACATTAGAATATTCATATCAAACACTAACTTAATCAATGGTGTTGGATAGAAATTGTAGAAGTGGCCGATATACAATGCCCTTGATCACTTGAACGATAAAAGCTAGGAAATACTTTATGATACCCTCCGAAAATGAGCATGGGGTGAATTTGTGCATCAAAGTCCTTTCTATCAGCTCTAACCTATGTCCAGTCCAATATCTACAGAATTTAAACAAAAGCCACAAGGGAAACCAATGTTTTCTCTATTGGATGATAAAGAAGGTTTAGTCATGCATTTCATCTAAAGTGGAACTAAGCATTTTGAATAAGGACATACAATTGCATTTCATCTAAATTTCAGCTGCTTATTTGCTAGAGAGAAAGTATTGATAAATTCGTAATGCTCAGATTGAAACAATTGTCAATAATCAAGGAAAATTTCAATGCTATGTTAAGAAAATTACACTGAATATCTTTTAAAGTATATCAAAGCACCAAACTTAAGCACCTAGAAAATCACAAAGTTGCATGATGAGAGAGGCAAAAGCAGATGCATAATAGAATGAATCATACAGATATATTGTTTTGACATAGTACATGCTTAGAACAATATACATATAGATCTTTTTCAAAAGAAAAAATACATATAGACCAAACAGATAAAGTATTTGATCTGACAACACAAGAATAATAAATTTATGATGTGAAATTTTTTCTTAGAGAAGGATGAATGACTATTCATGATGCCTGAGTTATATATTTATGCCTGATATATAATCATCTAGTTATAAGTTCCACAAGAATAAAGAATTGCTCAGAACCATTTGCACTTCAAAATAAGCGATAGATTCAAAATTGATAAATAAGATGATGTATCGTTGTCATTATGGGAGCAACTTCTTTTTCCATAACCTCTCTGACTTTTTTCCTCACTGCTTTTTCTTTAGAGTTCAATAAGTCATCAAACTGATATTAATCCCATGCTGAAATGGAGCAAGCAGTACCAAAATCATGGTCTAAAGCCCAAAGGTGGACAACAAAATGGCTGGTTATGTTATACTCTACCTTCCAAAAAAACAAAATGACAGGCAAATTAGATTTTTCAGGCCAGACGATGTATGGCAATTATCCCAAAGGTGACAGCTATTTAATTCATTCAAATTCAATATAGTAGCAAGAGTAGTGTCCATCTACTGCCATCTTGATACGAAGATAGTAACTATGAATCACAACAGGCAATTTAGAGATATGAAAATACTGACATTCGAACTAACAATAGGCAAATTATCCATAGTTCACATCAGAAAAATGCCGAACTTGATGTGTCAAGTTAGAAGCGGATTGGAATATGTCAACAGACATATTCCATCCTTACTGCATTGATTTTCAATTCCATCAATATATGAACAACATACAAGAAATAGCAGAATAGTGGATAACACTGATTCTACGAAGCCTACCTTTCACCTCGAGAAAGAAATTTCAACATCCACCCATCCAACCCCTACTTAAGTCTCTCCAACAATAACAAACCAATCCCGAGAGCAAAGTTGTTTGGCTGCCAAAGGAAAACCCCGAGTAGGTGATAGCAAGCATACCTACTAGTGTGCTCAAGATATTAACAGAAAACTCCATCTCCTTGGATTCCATTAAAAAAGGAGCAAGAATGAATTTTGCATGGTTGACCAACAGACCATAGGAATCACGAGACTAACAAACAACCAGCATCATTCATGGAATCCTATACACCACATTCAATGAAAAAACTACCATTTACAAATTGCATAATAGATCCCACAGTCTACTACTAAAATAAGGGGGAACCTAAAACAAAGTCCTGCACCACAAGCCTGGAAAGTGGCTGGCTACAAGTGCATCTATTGCAATGATGAACAATAATAGTCCCAATGAGCATCCTCGACTTACTTCCTATTGAGGTTGTTTTGTTAAATACCCATCAACAGACAGGATGCCCACTAACCAAGACCTAGATGCAACACCATCCAACCTATCCAGCAATATGGAAAGCCCTTTGATCCAAGAAATTGCCACAAATACAAATCAGAAAAATTGCCAAAAAGATGAGAGTCGATTGAAAAAATAGAAGACACCCTCAAAGTGCTCAATTGCTCTTGCAAGTTGCTAGAGTGTGACCTTTAGCTACCCAGGGACTCCATCACAGCATTCTTTTCCTTCTACAATCTTGTCATGGCTTCATTGTTAGTTGTGGCATCACTTTGCAGTCTATTGTTGTACTGCTGCAAGCTGGTATCGTAGTCTGATGCGAAGGATGCATGATTTGTTAAAATTAGGGTTTAAGTCGTTGCAATATGCAATTTCGCAATTGCTTTTAAAATTTGTAAAACCTAGATAGTGAGGTATCTAGGGTCGTCCAAAGATACAAGTTTACACTTTAAAAACTCTCACTTGAAAATGGGAAATCAACTTTTCTTTTTAGGTTTTTAAATATAATATTTTTTTGTATTTTGAAGTAATGGGCAAATACGAGATTTTGAGCAGGAAAACAACTACACCTAAATTATTATTGCTAACACTAAAGTGACAAGATAATCCCCTCTCTAAGCTCACCCTAGGTACATGGAGACCTGGGATAATTAGAGAGAGGGAGTAAAAAAGTGCCAGAAAAGACAATAAAGATGCATAAAATTTAAGAAAGGCAACTTAATATAAGAAGAAACTTATTTTAAAGGAATGTTTGTAGAGGAATGCTTCTACTACAAAATTAAAAATAAAGAAACTAGTAAAACAAGATCCTCATGATGATGGTGGTGAAGAGGAGGGAGAGGCTTCTTGCTCCAAGCTCAGTTGCTCCTGGGCTTAAAAGAAACTCTCCTTGTTTTCCTTCCTTGAATAGCTCCACCAAAATGGTATCCTCCTTAGCAAGCCCTAAGGGGGGAGTGCCTTTGCTCCTCCAAAGGTGGGTTATCTCCAACCACAATCTCCTTCTAGGGTGGCATGCACCACCCTCAAGACCTCCTCCCAAGGTCTTCCTTGCCAGGCTACTCCTCTGGCTGGTGGTGGCACAAGAGAGAAGGAAAGAGGGGAAGGCACCAAAGGGACAGAGTATCCCCTTAATCTTCTTCTTCTCCTTTTTCTCTTGGCCGTGAATATAGTGGGATATAGGTGGAGAATATCAAGCCAAAAGATGGGGATTAATGGTGGTAGGTAGGGGGTATATATAGGAATGGTGATGGGGGTGTAAGTGTAGGTGAGCTGTAGGGCTAGGATGGGCTTATGAGGGTGGTTAGATGATCCTAGGACTAGGGTTATTTGGCACCAAGGGAGGTGTGTAGGTGGTCGTTATGTTGGTGGAGAGGCATCATTAATGGCGCCAACTATATCAGGGTTAAGGTGTTGGTGGTTGGGTTGGAGAATGGAAGGCAAGGATGAAGTTGTGAAGTAGATGGAGGGTGGATGTGTGGTTGTAAGCTGGCGCCAACTTAGATGTTGGTTAGGTGGGTTTTTGGCGCCAACTATAAGAGGGTTAGGATGGGATTTGTGGGTTAAGGGTTGTCGCCAAAAATGGGTGGTGGTGATGGTGTTATGAGGGTAGGTGTAAGGTGGAGATTAGGGTAGATGTTGGCGCCAATTTGTAGGGGTGTATGTAGGGTATTTTGGCACCAACTAGGGGTGGTTAGGAGGTTGTTATGGTGGTGGAAGGATGCTTAGAGCTAGTGCCAACTTAGGTTTCTAGAAGGGGTGTAGGTGGATGGTTAGGATGGCTTGTAGGGGTAGGTGTATGGTGGTGACGGAGGGGTTTTTGGAGGAAAAAGGTGGTGCCAAGTATAAGGTGGTTATGGGGGTTTTGGCGCAACCTTTATGGTAGCTTTTGAAGGTGGTGGTGTGAAGGGATGTGGGGTTGGTGGTTGGCGCCAAAAAGGGAAGGGAGTGGAGGTGTTTGTTTAGGTGGAGCTAGTAGTTAAGTTGAGGTGGAGCTAGGTTAGGATTTTAGGTAGGAGGTGGACATTAGGAGCTAAGGTGTAGCTAAGCTAAGCTAGCTAAGCTAGCTTAGCTAGTAGTTGAGTAGAGGAGGAGGTGGAATGGAGCTAGGGTTTAGGGAAGAGGAGCTGAGGAAAAAATGTCTGGACCTGAACTGCAGTTGGTAGTTGCTAAAGGGAGTTGCAAGGAGCTACTCTAGCTAACTTAGCTTGCTAGTTCTTTGCTAGCTGCTAAGCCAAGCTAAAGTAAGCTGCCTTCTGTTGAAATATGCTAAGATGAGCTAGATCTAATTTTCCTGGGGAGGGCCTAGCTAACTGGAGTAGCTAAGGTAGCTTAGTTCAACTAAGTTGAACTAAGTGAAGTCCCCGAGAGCTGGACTTAAGCTGGCCTAAGCTGTATAAAGTCATCTTCAGCTGACTTGAGTTGAGTGGAGCTAGAAGTTGCTAGTCCTGAACTGAGATGGACTCTAGTCAACTTAATTAAGCTAGCTAAAGCTTCCAGTGAACTGAATGGAGCTAAGGTGAGCTAGACTCAACTAAGTTGAGCAAGGTCTGAGCTGACTTGAGCAAGGATAAGCTAAGATGAGTTTCCCTAAGCTACCATTCAGCTAAGATGAGTTGAATGGAGCATAATGGAGCTAACCCTAGTGCTCAACTCACTTCGATCGTATTATAAAATCGTCACGTCGTAGTATAGTGATCAAAACAAATCAAGCATTTAAATTTATAATACTTGAATTAAAGAAGAAAATCTGATGTTGTCTCTGGGAAAAATTAATGCGCAATTACCACTATTTAAATGCCATAGAATTAAACTCAGAAATTAAATGCAGAAAGTTTAGCTTTCAATTATGGCCATTCTAGTTTAATAAAGTTAAAAGAACAAGCACTAGGACCATTGAATTTCAAATAACAAAGATGCAATCAACCAATATGTAATTATGTAAATAATTCATTGAGAAATTAATTTTGCACTCTAATTTCAATAATTGCATATTAATTGATATAGCACTAAATAATTCAATAATACCTATCAGATGAGATAATGTAATAAAAACTCTAAATGCTCAATAATCAAGATAAATCAGATAATATTCTAAAGATACCGCACATTAGTTCCTGGAAATAAAAAATATATTGACTATCTTGATTTTTGGTCCCTACGAATTTACAATTGGGTCCCTCTACCTTGCAAGTAGGTCCCTAGGATTTCCTTTTCTTTCAGATAGGTCCCTGCTCTCCTTCCTCTTCTTCCTCCTTGCGTTGACAGCAGAAGGCGTGGAGGAGGTTGTCAGCAAGGTTCACTAGAGAAGCAGTAGCGCCTCGCTGAAAATAAGCTCCAATGAGAGATCCTCGTCGGCGAAGGGCAGAGGAGAGTCGGCGTGGCATCGCCGACTTGATGGCGGCGATGGATCGTCAATCGAACGAGCGAGAAAGGCAGACGCTGGCAGAGGAAACGACGAATCCGACGGTGGTCGATGAAGCTCCTCGAGGCACGACGAGGCTTGTTGGAGCTCATAAATCGCTCCTTATGCCACCACGGAGCTTCTCACGAAGCTTAGAGGTTTACGGGTGGCCGGAGCATGACCGGCGTCGTTGGGGTTGATGGGTTCAATGGTGGCAGACATCTTAGCGATGGAAGCATCGAAACTCTTGACCAAGAGGGTAGGAACGTTCGCCGTGGAGCACTGGAGGTGTTAGCGGTGACGATTCGTTGCGAGGAGGTCGAGGATGGGTCGGCGGACGCGAAGAGGTGGCAGTGGCGACACGCATCCGGTGGGCGATTGGCGGCATCGAAACCCAAATTAGCTGAGGGGTTCTGACGCTCTCATCGAGGGGAAACTTGTGGGGTGGTCAACGAAGTGGAAGGCGGCTAGAGGCGGTGAGGCGTGGTCACCGGAGTTGTCGCCAGAGTCTTGCTGCCCGCGAGGAAGACGGAGGAGGATGGATGCGTACGGCAGTGGATCTTAAACCTAAAAAGGAGGAAACTACCCTATAGAGAGAGAAGATAAAAGAGTACCTGAGAGGAGAGGAGGCCGAAGCGTAAGGGAGGTCGCCAGCGTGCTTACCAGACTTGAAGGAGGCCGCGTTGGATTTTGGAGCAAAGAAGAGGTGGATGAACCGCTTCCTTTGATGGGGAGAACGACGACATAGGGAGACGAAGCCCTCAACCAATTTCAACGGAGGAGCGGCGGAGGGATGTTAGAAAGCTCCAAATTCGATGTTAATGGCGGCGTTCGCGGCAGGGTTGGAGGTGGAAGGTGGAGAAGATGCTGGCGGAGGCATAAATGCAAAGAAATTGAAAGTTGAGGGGGCACTTGTAAGGAAATCAGAAATTAAGGATCAAAATGCAAAGTTGACCAAGATGAAGTCCAAATAAACCCAAATTTTTATGGTAGCCTAATTTAGGTATAAGGAAGTTGATGGTGGCTTTAATTTTGGATTTTGATGTCATTTGTATGATCAATTTATATTTACACCCAAATTATACCAAATACCCACCTCTGATTCTGTTTTAAGTTAAAACGAATTTCAATTGTCAAATTAAAGATGCCAAATCTTATAAAATATTTTTAATTGATTTTTAGAAGATTTAGACTACATTTATTTCCATTGGAACTGTTTTAATTGAAATTAGGTTGAAATTAGGATTTTAATTAAAATTAAACATTTAATTTGAATGTAAATCCTGAATTACTCAATACCAACCCACTTTTGTGATATTTAAGCTCAATTGACCTTTAATTAATCATAAGTTCACCCTCCAGCTATTCCGCATTCATAATTGTTCATTAAAACTGCAGAATTAACCCCTTTTTTCCATTAATTCCTCTTTCTTCAGTCATGATTTAGTTATACCCTTTTAATATGTTAATTAGGTGAATTTAACCTTATAACTTAGCCAAATTAAGTTAGATATAGTGAATGATAGCAATGCCATTACCTAGTTCAAGTGAGCTATTATCCAGCTATGATGAGCTTGATTTGGCTGAGTCCCAGCTGGAATGAGCTTCCTCTTCACCAGTTGCCTTCATGAGTGCTAGGATTTTATGGATCTATTTATTTGTTTGCCCCTAACACTCAAATAAACATATTAAATATACAATAAAATATGCAATACATGCCTAACCTAATTGATGCCTAAATACAATCAAAAACTCGTTTGCGAAGTTAAAATTCTAAGAGCTAGGTTTATTTTGGGGCATAAGAATAATGATAAACTAGCGTTTATCATAGTATTGCAACCTCTTGTTGATATCTTTTTTTTTGAAAAGGCTCTTGTTGATATCTTGAAGCAATTTTATTTGCAAGATCAAACTATTACCACTTCCAACTCACAAAAAACAAGAACACAAAACTCAAATGCTAACAAACCAACTCAAATAGAGAATCTTCTTAAAAGGATGTTGCTAGTTGCGCCAGGTCTCTGGTTTCCTTGGGCCTCGCAGTGGTGCCACTAGCCTTGCTCTCCTGCAATGGCATTGAGCTTTGCAATAAAGTTAATACTTTATAGATATATTGCTTAGCATCTAAGTGAAAACTTACCAAACATAGTAGAGAAATCCACTTTGTGATGCTTAACATCAATTGATGCTTAACTTAGCATACAATTTGAACATAATAATAAGATTAAAAAAGTCAAAAGGCTACCATAAATTATTAGTAAGCATCTAGTCAAAGAAGATAATTGAATGTGTAAGTACATAAATCTAGAAGAAGTTGGCTACAATAAAATGCATATATCCAAAACTTATTTTACGGTTTCAGCCAATTTTAAGGACCCCCATAACTTGTTCCTTGGAAACCAGAGAAAGAAGTGGAACAAGCGCAAAAGGGATCCGATTCATTTGATGGACTGAAGCATGTTAAGCCACTCGTTTAAGACATCCAACTTAGATTCACAACTATAAAAATTTAGACCAACCGCCATTGTTGGCATAATAACAAAGCTTCTAGTGATCAATGCCTTCGATCGTTATACAGAAATTCAGAAAACTTCCCGTGATAAACTGACCAGCATAGGTATTAGTTATGGTGCTACTCTGCCCAGCCACTAGTAGTCTAGTTTCCTGTAAAGAATAGGAAATATTCCACAACCATATTTCTTTTGTAGAGACTTGCCAGCATATTTAGTTCCAGAGAACTCCTTGGCGAAAATATAGTGGTGACAAACAAGTTGATTATAAATGAGACAATAAAAGCAATTGTTGATTCAATGGAATGGTACTTTAAAACTTCCTGAACCTCACTCTTTCTACTAGCATCAATCTTTCTCGATTATAATAGAGCAGAATACAAAAAGACGTTATGGGGCATGATTACACAGCCTACAACCCCCACAGCCTGATGAATCATTTTTTAGCTCGGTCTAGGAATCAAAAGTCCTTCCAAGGATAAGCAAAAGGATCAATAACATTCCAACAGAAAAATAGTAGGTATATACAGGTTCACCAGCAAGTCATTCCATCAACAACTCTACTCTAAAAGCTTTCTATTTTGTAAAAACAAATTACCTTTAACCATCACCACCATGGCCACCAACTTCCAAAGAAGATCAAGGTTTCATTTTTTAACACAAGCCTGTGAATTTACAAAGCAACATGAATTTGCCCTTGTATAATATGATGTATAACAAGTACAAATCTATAATCGCAAGAACATTAATTCATTGTAAGCAAGGAAAGAAGAATAAAGGCACCTCTTTTCCAACTTATCAGAGGTTCTCCATCTGGATGGAGCTCTTGAGCGGCACATAATCCTCGAGGTACCCACCAAGATGGGATCACAGAGTGCAGCCCTATTGATCACCTATCGGTGGAAGCTTTTACACATGTAGTAGAACACGATCTGTAGCAGCAACCCAACAAGGTTAACCACCACCAACGCCGCCACGAGCAACCCCTCAACAACCACCCTCGCAAAAACATTGAATTTGTCCCTGACGACGAGTACATGGAAGGCAACAGAGACGACCTCGTAGGAAAAGAGGTAGGCGAGGATGAAGCAGACAGCCATGGAGGTACGTTTGCGCAAAAGGTCGTGGCTTTTGCTCATGGTGGCTAGGTCTGTGAGGGGCTCAAGGGTGGTGACGATGGAGGCAAGGTGCCAGAGGGCGGAGATGTAGACCTTGGCGGCAAGGAAGGAAGAGAGGACGAGGAGGAGGAGTAGGAGGAAGAAAGGGGAGTGGGAGAAGGAGAGGAGGAGGATGGCGAGGGAGAAGGTGAGGTTGTAGGAGGCCATCAGGGCGGCGACCCAAAGGAAGGTGTAGAGGAGGCAAGAGAAAACAGGGGGGATGGCAGAGGGGACGAAGGAGAAGGAGAAGGCTTGTTGGAGTAGAGGGAGGTGATGGAGAAGACGACGGCAGCGGTAGCGGCGAAGAGGAGGGCCAAATCAGGAACATTACTGCTGGAGTCTTCTTGTTGGTGGAGGAGGGCAAGGAGGACGATGGAGGAGGGCGGTCGGGTGGCATTCGTGAGGGGTGAAGGGTTTTCTTTAGCAAAGTAGGAAATGTGTGGGAAGAAGGGAGTTTTTTTTTTTTTTTTTTTTTTTTTTAAACGACGTCTCAATGTGTGGGAGGTGGTTGCTATTATTTTTTTTTTAAATAATCTTTAGTTACGGAGTTCCTCTGTGATCAGAATTACGACCACTCTCTGGTGTCGAGTCAGAGATGGCTGGACATAGTCTGTTATCACACGCCACCACACACCTATGTGCGTATGGGCAAGTCCGGGGAATCGTACCCGACACCACGCACAGGGAGGATGTTATGGGGACAGGCGGCACCAGCTATGCTGCCCTATTAACCCGCACGATTATGTTTTTAAGTTGTACTTAGGTCCCATTTGTCTCGGGTTATCCCCTTTCAAAGGATTACAAAAGTAAGTTAAAGGAATTATTTAGGAAGTTAAATAATACAACTTATTTTATTCTATCAATCAACATCAACATCAAATTATCTTATTACATCACATCAACATCAATATACAATAAAATATATCTATTTCAATATCATATACACATTAAAATATATTTATTATATTACATCAACCCACTCACACCTCTAAAATAATATTAAAAAATTATCCACAAACATCACATTACACTACCAATCATTTTGTCCCACTACTTATTCTTATACCACCAACCAAACACTCCTCAAGTTATCCCTGTAGTACTTTATCCCGATATAAGTCTTATAATCCTGCCAAACGCAACCTTAGTGTTTATTTTAACAAGTTCAATGATGAGACGTTGATATAAGAGGAGTCCATCCGGCTGCTGCCATTTTGGTTACGTTAATTAATATATTAACGTCGTTAAAATTAATGACATTAGGTAAAATTAAATGTCATATTAAGTGATTTTTGTTGTAGTGATGCAAAGTGGATCTCCACAATTTCTTTGATTTCACCATAGCATCCATCTGGATCGGTAGAAAGATCTGAATCAACAACTCCGACTTGTTGTGTAACTTTTCTATCGTCAATTTCTTTTATTATGAATCTAAACCCATTTATTATATACCCAGAATGTTAATGTGCATAATATAATAGTGTATCAATAATTACATCAAAATCTGGTATCCATCGTGAGTCATTATCCTCTTTCAAACGATTAACTCGATATTTAAACCAATCTAAGAAGTCAAATTCGAATGTCCTTGAAAGATGTAATCATTTGAATTCCTTGTAGAATTGATCAATTTCAAGAATTTATTTTAAAATATATAGATGTGTCTAACGTCTGTCATTTTCTGAAATTGCCTTGTACTCTGTATGAAAAATCGACCTTCCTCTAATACAAAAAATTGATAAACATTCTTCATCATTGTCATTATATTCTCCCTCATAGTTCATTTGAAGTTTATTAAAGCGATTGTCTGTTTCATTCATGTATATGGAGGTAAAATTTAGACACTCCTCCATGAGATAATCTTCTACAATTGAACCTTCCAGCTTTACCTTGCTCGAAACATAATCTTTAAGCTTTTTCAAAAATCGCTCTACAGGATACATGCATCTAAATTGTATAGGTCCATCGATTCTTGCTTCATTTGCAATATGCAATGTGAGATGAACCATTACATTAAAGACTGGGGGAAGAATTTGTTCCATCTTACAAAGAATAATGACTATTTGTTTATCCTAGCGATCCAACGTATCATTTTATAGCGTCTTCCAATAAGCAACTTTGAAAAATCTGCTCATCTCTGTAAATGAATCAACAACTGGCTCAGGCAATATCCCTTATATCGTCACTGGAAATAATACTTACATATAAACGTGGGAGTCATGACTTTTCAAGCCAAATGTCATTTTTTGCGCTTCATTCACACAACGAGAAAGCTGCGACGAAAAACCATCTGGAACCTGAATTTTCTTTAAGAAGGAGAACAGTCTACTCTTCTGGTCCTGATTCAAGCTGTAAATAGCAAGTGTGAAGTAGCCATCCACTTCATTAATATGCAGCTCCGGGCATATCACCAAACTCTTCATGTCTTTTCTTGTTTTTACTGTGTCCTTTAAATCATCGGTTAGATTTAATATGTCTAAAATGTAATCCATCACATTCTTTTCGATGTGCATAACATCTAAATTATGATGTATTGTAAGATCTTTCCAGTATAGCAGCTCTATAAAGAAAATGATTTTCTTTCGAAACCCAGAATTTCTTAAGGCCATCTAATCTTGTTTGAATTGTCGACCTAACCGTATCTCACACATTTCTTGTAATCTTTCCATTATAACCTGACCTAGTAACCTGATAGAATCTGTTGGTAGTGGAAAACTACGCGATCAGAGTTGGATTTGAAACCCCATCGTTGTAGTTCTATTTGCAAAGGAATCCGTCAACAGATAAAATTTTACTGAAATTCGTAAAGAAATTCTGAGTCGAACACAGGGAGGCTACGTCGATCTAAACTCTGTGATTATATTTTTTTGATATTTTTGTTTAAAAGCGAGATAATCACAATGGAACTGATATTAACACTAAGGGAGAGAGAGAGAGAATAATCACTTGATTTATGAATAATGTTTTTGATGAACCGTGTTTTCAGGCCGTACTTAGACCAGTTTGTGGTGGTGTTCATCAACGACGTACTCATTTACTCGCAGGATCAGGCGCAGCATGGACAACATTTACGCATGATCCTGGATACCTTGAGGTAACACAGGTTGTATGCCAAGTACAGCAAGTGCGAGTTTTGGTTGAGACAGGTGACTTTCTTGGGCCACGTGATTTCAGGAGATGGATTAGCGATGGATCCAGCCAAGGTAGAGGTCGTACTCAGGTGGGAGGGACCATGCACAGTGACAGAGATACACTGCTTTTTGGGATTGGCAGGTTACTACCGGCGATTTATCAGAGGATTCTCTCAGATCACGCGTCCTATGACCCAGCTGACCCGAAAGGACGTGCCCTTTGCATGGACAAATGAGTGTAAGGCATGTTTTCAAGAGTTGAAGGAGAGACTGACTTTAGCTCCTGTACTTACCATCCCAGACAACAGTGGCGGTTTCGTGGTTTACACCAACACTTCGTTGCAGGGGTTAGGGGTGGCTCATGCAGCGGGGTCACGTTGTCGCTTACGCTTCGCAGCAACTGAAGCCCCATGAGCACAGCTACCCTACCCATGACTTAGAGCTGGTAGCAATTGTCTTCGCGCTGAAGACATGGAGGCACTACCTTTACGGTGAGACTTTCGAGATCTTCACAAATCATAAGAGTCTCAGGTACTTGTTTGACCAGAAGGAGCTTAACATGAGACAGAGACGTTGGTTAGAGCTCCTGAAGGACTACGACTGCAACATCTCCTACCACCCAGGGAAGGCCAATGTGGTGGCCGACGCCTTGAGCCAGAAGACGCCCGCCTACTTGGCCAACTTACAGGCACAGAGTTGAAAACTCATGGAGGAGTTGGGTAGTTGGCGACCCCGGGAGTCATAGGAGTACTGTGGGGCAGTGACAGTGATGCGGCAGTAACGACCAGAGCTGATAGATCGCATCATCGCAGGGCAGATGGCCAATCCGTACTTACAAACGCTATGAAACAGGGTGTTGACAGGGGACCCAAGAGACTTTTCCTACTCAGACGAGATCCTGCGTATGAGGGGACGTCTGTGCATTCCTAGGGATGAGGAGTTGTTGAGAGAGCTTCTGACTGAGGCGCACAGGTCCAGGTTCACCATACATCCCAAGAACACAAAGATGTACCATGATTTGCGATGCGACTTCTAGTGGAGAGGGATGAAGTGGGATGTTGGCGAGTTTGTTTAGCAGTGTTTAGTATGCTAGCAAGTGAAGGCCAACCACCAGAAACCTACAGGGCCATTGCAGCAACTTCCTGTGCTAGAGTGGAAGTGGGAGAGCATCACCATGGACTTGGTGGTGGGTCTACCAGCTACCCAGCAGGAACACGATGCAATCTGGGTGATAGTAGGCAAGTTGACGAAGACGACGCATTTCCTGTCGATCCGAGTCACCTTTGGACCAACACAGTTAGCAGAGAGATACATCAGAGATGTGGTGCACCTGCACGGAGTTCCACGTGAGATTGTATCCGACAGGGATACTCGTTTTACTTCCCAGTTCTGGGCTGAGTTTCAGCAGGTCTTGGGGACACGTTTGAGGTTCAATACCACCTACCACCCCCAGAAGGACGGACAGTCAGAGCGCAGCATACAAACCCTTGAGGACCTTCTGTGCGCCTGTGTGCTAGACTGAAGAGGCTCCTAGGAGGAGCATTTACCCCTGGCAGAGTTTGCATACAATAACAGTAACCACTCGAGCATCGGCATGGCACCTTACAAAGCTCTGTATGGACGGAGGTGTACTGCACCCTTGAGTTGGGTCGAGGTGGGGACCGAGTGGGAGGTTGGTCACAGGCTAATCCGGTAGAGTCAGGAGGTAATAGAGTAGATTCAAAGACGACTTTGCACTGTCAGGAGTAGGCAGAAAGCTACGCTGATCGGAAGAGCAGAGGGGTGCAATTTGAGGTTGGGGATCACGTCTTTCTCAGTGTTTCGCCCATGAAGGGCTTGCAGCGTTTTGGGGTGAAGGGGAAGCTTGTGCCGAGGTTTGTGGGGCCCTTTGAGGTCCTAGAGTGGGTAGGACCCATTGCTTACCGGCTTGCCCTTCCCAACTTTCTGGAGTGCACGACGTGTTCCACGTGTCCAACCTCAAGAAGTACGTCGCCGATCCCAGTCACGTTCTGAGCCATGAGAGCATCAAGGTGGGGGACAACCTGACCTATCCCAAGAGGCCAGTACAAATAGTAGACAGAGCCGTCCGGAGTCTGAGACAGAAGTAGGTACCACAGGTGAAGGTTTTATGGAGAAGCCAGCGGTACGAGGAGGCGACCTAGGAACCTGAGGCAGCGATGCGAGAGTAGTACCCGGAGATTTTTGAGGATACGTCTCTTCGGACCTACTTCGATCCTATTTAGGTTGTTATGCGTTTTTACGTTCTTTTTCCCGCACCCTAGTTAGCTCAAGTTTCAAGGACGAAACTTCCTTTAAGTTTGTTATGATGAAATGACCCGTTGCCTTTTTAGTCGGATAAAACATCTGGAGTTTTAGTCAGACGTCTGTCCAAACGTCTGGACACATGCCCAGACATCTGAAAGTGGGATTTTTTATACGTCCCTTTACGCTCTGCGCGTGGGCGGTGTGCAGAAGCTTCTCTCTCTCTCTGCACCCTCACCCCCTTACCCTAAACCCATCCTATTTAAACCCCCCTTCTCTTCTTCACACCACCCACCACTCAAGCCACTGCCACCTCCACCTTCTCCTTGCGACGGCCACTCCCTCCAGCCTCCCGTCTCTACTGCAGCCGTGGCAAGGAAGGAGAGGAGCCGCCGAGGGAGAACAGGGAAGAGTGAGAGCAAGAGAGTGCGAGGGAGTGAGAGCGGGGGAGGAGGATGACAGCCACAGGAGCTCGGTGGAGCTCGAGGAGGAGTTCGTGGGAGAGAGGACGCCGGCGGGGAGCTTCTCAAGCTTTTGTAGCTGCTGGAGCTATCGCTGCGAACAACGCGCGAGCGAAACGAGTTACGCGGAAGAGTTTCGATACTGGAAGTTTCTAGTATCAGACTTCTGGAGTATCGTGTAGATGGCTGGCGGGGCACCAGGACGTCCGAAGTTGAAATCAAACATTTGAAAGCATAATATTGGCAGGTACGTACCTTCTTGCGCTATTTGCCGCCATGCAGATCGTAGCGTAGGAGGTGTTGGGCTAAAAATGGAGTATGTGCTCTGCACGCAGGCACAGAGTGTCAGGAAGGAGTGGGGTGCGTACTTCAAGGTGATTTTGGATGTCCGACCGCATCGCCAGACATTCAACGGCCCTTCCAAACGACTGGAAGGAGGGTGAGACGTCTGGAGCAGCCCCCAGACGGTCACAGAAGGAGTATGGACGTCTGAAATAACTACAAGAAGTGCAAGGTGAGATCTTACGTCTTTTAAGACGTCTGGGACTGATTTTGGGTAGTAACCGTGTTTTTAGGTCGTTTAGGGCCCAAACGGAATCGGATTTCCGCAAACGAAGTACCGTTGTTTTCCACTCAAGTTTCTCTACGTGTCGTGTTGAGTATCTACTATTTTGAGCTCGTCTAATGTAAATTAGTCTCTGGTACAGGTTACCAACCGGTGGTGTGTTCGGGACCTGCGGAGACGACGAGATCTGCGACACAGGCCCCCATTCCTCCCGTGATACCCGAGAGAGTCGTTTAATTTAGTTGTTAATATTTAAATAAGAATGTACTTATTTGGAATAATCAGATCGAACTCTACGATGTGGAATGAACCATAGGGTAGAAATGTATGAGTCTATTTTGAGTTGTTCTGTTTACTTGATGCATGTTTAAAATAAATTGCTACCAAATGGTATTAGTGTAATTATGAGATGCATGTTAGAATACGAGTTGCCTGTATGTGAATGAATTATGAGATGCATGTTAAAATACGAGTTGCCTATATGTAAATAAGAAAGTGAATGGTGAAACCACAATTTGCATGTAAATGATTGAGAATTAAATTGTGAAAACACAAGCTGCCTATATATGGATGAGGAACGAATTATGAAACATGAGATCTGAATGTGGATAAATGAGATGAATAATGAGCATGAACCCTACGGAAAATTAGGAGTAGAACTCCTATGTATGAAAGGAAATCTGGAATGTAGACAGGAAGTGAGCTGGCCCTTATATACACGGTACCAAGGAGAGAAACTGTCCCTTTTAGTGTAGAGGGTAGTCAGCCAGCTCTTGGGTTGAGACCCGGGGTAGGATTAGACACTCTACATCGACTTTTGTTGGCCCTTGCGTACGTGGTAACGAGGTGAGCTACTAGTGTAGGGAGGGAGCTAGCCACCCCACAGGGCCCGGGGTTAAGCTAACCACCCTACACTACTTTGCTAGGCTCGCTGGGCAAACTGAGGTAGTCGGACGAGGGTACGTAGACTGCGGAGGGGCAAGACCTCTATTTTGAGAGGGCAAGGTCCTATACCGTTCCGTGTTGTACTTTGGGCGTACCGCTAGCGGAAACGACTGACCGCATGTCAGTGCGAGGTAACTACCCGTGCACTTATCACGCGTGCCGTAGTCACTGCGACGTCTCGACAATGACCTTGGGGTGGTTGACTAGGTGTAGGACTACTGCAGGGGACTCTCCTAGCTAGGAGACCACCACGTGTACCTTCTACTCCACGGAAAAGATTGCAATCAAGATCGTTCCCATGAGGAACATGCAAGATCAAGAAATACTTGGATACTTTGAGAAATAGATGAACCAGAAATACATAAATGAGATAAGTAGAAATGAGAATAAAACCTGCTTGTTTTTACTTTACTTGCACATAAATAATGTAAACATCACTCTACTCAGCGTTCGCTGACTCCGTCTTTTCGTAACCCTGTTCAGGACCAGGAGTTGAGCAGCCTGAGTTTCCGACTGTAGAGGGAGCTGGGCCCAGCCGAGCCCAACCGTAGTAGTTTTCTTTCTAGCCCTTTGTTACTGCTGTAGTTGTGAGTATTGGACTTTAAAATTTCTGTTCTCGTTACTTTCTGTTTTCTATTGTTGTGTGGTGGCATGTACTATATTTTGAGACAGTTGTTCTACTTTCCTTTACTGCTTTGTTCTTTCCTTTTGCTTAGTTATATTGCATGTGTGAATGTGGTTTATTTTCTTGCTTTTGGTTATTTCTCGTTGGATGACTAGGTCTTGGGATTAGTCGAGGCGAGCCGTTCTCGGGTTCTGTAGGGACCCGGGAACCGGTGATGAGAATCTCATCATGAACCCTAACTAGCACATTTTGACATAAGAAATAGAACAAAAAACTCCTACATAACCCAAGGGAAGGCCTAAATCAGGAAATTGTTGAGCAGAGAATAAAACATTATACAAGAGGTAAAACTGTAATTTTACCATTGTAGTACATAAATGGGATTCTAAGGGTCTAGACACAAGTCAAATGGACTTAATAAGAGAAAAAGTGGGATGGCTTGGTCAGAAAAAGATTATGACAAAATCTGGGAATTAAATGACATTCTGTAACCCTAAAACAAATCCACTTTAATTCACGAAGTTTCAGGCAAGATAAAAATCAATTAAACCCTCTAAAATTCATAAAAAAATATATCCCCTAGGGTTTAGAACCTTCAATTTGTCCATTGGAACCTACCTTGACCTAGATTGAGAACCATACCCAATTTTTGACCTAATTTGGGTTTTTGTGCAAAATATCCAATCAAACATGATCAAACCTAAAATCCAACTTCACCATTGGATTCCTTAGGTCCAAATTAGGTTTATAACAAAATTTGGACCTAAGGGAAGGTCGCCTTGACCCACTTTACAAAATGGTCCTCAACAATTACTTTTCGACTCTTAGCTTTTTGAAACCTTGCAAGGACCCCCCTACCTTTCTTGTCATCTTCTTCAATCGGGTCCCTCTGCCACCCGCCTGCGCAGGCCACACCTCCGGCGACTTTGCGCAGAGGATGACGCCGCGCATGCAAGGGGAGCCGGCCCCATATTTGAAAGGGAGACTCCTTGCGTTGTCCCCTGCCGCATGGGCCAGCTCTCATGCCCTGTCGGCCATTATACCTCTCATGCAAACGCTCGAGAGGTATGGGTCTCGCTCCGGCCATACCTCCGGCGAGGTATTCCCGTCTCCGGCCATACCTCCGGCGAGGTATTCCCGTCTCCTCCTTGCGACTCTCCCTGCTAATGCCTATTTAAGGAGCGGCACCCTCTACCGCATCCTTCAAGCCTGATTTGGCTGAAGAAATCCTCCCAATTTCGTCTCCTCCTCCTCCGGCCATCCGCCCGCAGACTCCAGCGATTCTCCTCCTCTCTCGTCGCTCTGCCACCATACCAGTGGCAGAGTCATCTCCGCCGTCTTTCGCCGTGCCTCGCCGCTCCAGCAGGCGCCCTCCTATCCCTCTTCCTCATCGCCGTATCTTCCCCTGGGCACCTTCATCTCCGACAACGGCAGCACAGTCGCTCGCCACCTCCGCCTCCCCCCTTCGTTCAGAGACCCACAGATAAGCTCTCCTTACTATTCCTTTTATTTCCCCTCTATCAATTGATTATTTCGACTCATCGACAGCTCTATCCACCACCATCGTTCCCACCTCCGACCAGACCACCGGCAAGGTGTTCCCGCTGCTCCATGCCTCCATCCACCTCGCCAACCACCCTATGACCTCCGCAACACCTCACCGACCATTTTCCTTTACTCCAATCTCTCCACCACACGTTCCACACTCCCACCGACCTAACCCATTTTCACAGCCACAGAGAGACCTAGGCACGCATGCCTAGGCTACCCCGTGGCCAACTGACCCCCTATTCACCTTCGCCGTGATACGGCGAAGGTTTTCCCATTGTTTGACAGGGCCGCAAGGCCGTTCTTGTGTCATGCAGATCCGAGCCTCTGTCCGCCATTAACGAGCAAGCAAGCTTGCTTGTTCCCAAGCTCCAGGCCGCGTACTTCAGGTTTCAGGCTTCCAGGCGACGCGCGTTGAGTGGGCAAGTGCATCCAGCCTGAGAACAGGCCTTGCGCGACTCACAGCTGCTCCAATTGGGTGGAGCTCACCTCCTGCGGGCGCCAGCAGAAGTGGGTGGGACATTTAGTCCCACCTCGTAAACGCAGGAGCGCGGTGGACAGCATAAATTGAAAAGGTGACTAAGGCTTATCGCCTCAGTCACATGGGGTGAGGTCCCTCTCACCCGCTCACCCGGCCTCGTCCGCGACCACCCCCCGCAGACCTATCCCGACTCGATTACCCAACCTGTGCACACCTCGCGCACCACCCACGCCGATGCGCCTGTTCCCGGGCGTGTCACCCGACCCGCATACCCAAATAGGCTCTGGGAGAGCGAACCTCAGAGTGAAATAGAGAGAGAGAGAGAAATGTGGGAAGGGGAGGGGTTAGGTTTTACCTAACCGTATGCCTGTGTGCAGGGAGCAAGAGCAGAAGCAAGGAAGGCGCGGTTGAGCACTTAGCCCCGAAAGCAGCTACAGCCAGAGAGAAAAGGAAGGAGGAGGAGGCAGCTGCGGAAGAACTCAAAGGCAGGAGCAGCAAAGAAGGAGGTGCACTGTAGCCACAGAGGAGCTGAGGTAGAAGAAGAAGGAAGAAGAAAGGCTTGAAAGTGTAAAGAAAGAGAAGGAAGATAGAAATCAAAGGCGCAGCGGAGAAAGAGAAGAAAAGAAGAAGAAGAAGGCAGAGACAGAAGGGAAAAGAAGAGAAAAAGAAGAAGCCAAGAAGAAGAAGAAGAAGAAGAAGCAGCAGCGGTAGCACAGCTGAAATGAAGGAGAGCACAAGAACTGTAGCAAGTGGCCATTTAAGGCGTCTGATCCTTGGAATCAGACGTCTGAAAATAGAGAAAAAGGAGGACGAAAGAAGAAAGAGAAAAGAAAATAGAAGAGACATTTTTATTTCTCTATTTAAACTTTTTGTAAAACAGTATATTGTAAATTGTGATTGGCTACGCTTCTAGAATCAAGTTTGCTCCCTGAGTTCGACCTCGGAGAATTTTTGTATTCGAGTAATAAAATATAATCAAACCAGTGCAGTTTTACACAAAAAGATCGACACCGACCGGGTCGTAACAGTTTGCAAGTTGTCCAGCGAGGTTTTCATTTGCTGGAGCACAGATCCTTGCATCACTTTCATCTGACGGTTCAAATCGGCTTGTCCTACAGGTTGACGGGCATTCCAAGCTGGCTGATTAACCTAATTTGGGGGCAGCTGAGTAAAAACATGACCCTGACTCATTGGTCTTTGCAGAGCATAGTTGCTGCGTCGGAATTAGGTCTGCAGTCCTAGGTTTTTCCAGGAGAAGTTAGGGTGGTTCCTCCAACTCGGATTATAAGCATTGGAGTAAGGGTTGGACCTAACATTCTCCTGTACAACATAGACATCCCCATAGGGTGAGGACGGAGAGAAAGAAAGGGAGGGATCAGAGAAATTGGGATCAAAGGCCATAGTTTGGAACCTGTGGGGTTTCGAACAATGATGGCTCATAGGTTGGGCAGCATCTAGTTGATTCACGAACTCCTGTCTAGAAGGAGCTCGCGAAGAATGGAATCCCAAATTCTAGGATTAAGTGGATCGAGAGTTGTTTGCAGAGTTTTCCGCCATCCACTCCTCCATCCTTTTTGTAACCAAGTCCACCTTATCTAGTTTATTATAAATCAGTTCCATATTGAATGAATAAGAGTCATGGACCTCATTAACATTCGATCTGGTTTGTTAGGACCGGTTAAAAGTATCCATGGAGGCATGATTGATTGAATTTTCATTCATTTCCTCAAACAAATCGTGCGTGCTATCTGCGTCTTTGTTGAGGAAATTGCCTCTGCAAGAAGCGTTCACGTGATTTCTGAGTTGCTCAGTCAACCCGTGGTAAAAGATCTGCACGAGCTGCCATTTTGGCACCTCATGGTGTGGACACTTCCGCAATAAGTGCTGGAATCACTCCCAAGCAACATGAAACTGCTCCCCCGACTGCTGGGTGAAGGTAGTAATCGCCCGTCTCAGAGCATTATTACGTCCTACAGGAAAGAATTTCTTCAGGAAAGCAAATTTTAGATCATTCCATGTTGCGATAGGCCTTCCTATGATCCTGTACCAATGAGCGACTTTATCCCTAAGAGAGTGGGGAAAGAGCCTCATGATCATCTGCTCTTCATTCACGTTTTGCACCTTGGTAGTATGGACCAAAGTGGTAAGTCCTCCAAATGCTGAAACGGGTCTTCAGAGCCAAGCCCATGGAAATGTTTAATCAGGCTTAACACTTAGGGCTTGATTTCTACATCTCCAGTAGGAATCTGGACGTCGGGATGTTCCCCGTAATTTGAAGGATCATAAAAATCCTTCAAAGGCTGATCGCCCTGCATTCTTTGGAACCATTCTTGCATTCTCTACATTTGTTCCAGTTGCCTTTGAAACATCTTCTGTGGATTATGAGGCAGAGGAGGTTGTTGATCGTTCATGGGATTAATTTGGCCAAAATCCAATCTACACCTCCTAGAATACACTAATGGTCCTTCCAATCGGGGATTCAATGACCTCCTTCCAAGCATAAACTAGGAAGAGGTCAGAAGGACTGGGGATGAGAACCCTGCAGCATAACAAAACAAGTCTGTCCTTAAGTGGGGTAGCCTAAGGATCTACAGGCTCTCAGAATCCGTCTTAAGATTATAGATGATTTACTCTACTTGCGTCCAATCAATCCAACCAGTTAGAAGGAGGAACTGGGGAGAAGGTTCTTCTTTTGGCTTGCACCTTCGGTTCCTAGTGTACCCCCTAGTCGCAGTCGTTTGACGCTACTCTCCTAGCTAGACATCAGATTGATTGGTACAAGTAGGTTAATCGTAAACAATCTCAGACTGGGCTCCGAAGAGTGAATTAGTCCTTAAGGCTAACATCTACTTGATTTTATTTAGGCCTAGGATTGTAGTGCTTATGGAATGTGGTGGGTCCTTAAGAGGAGTTGTGCCCTTAATGATCGATTGAATATGTGTGAGTGCGTGCACAACCAGGGTTTTCAAGCAAGATTATTTGGATGAATGGATTTTAAGGTTCAAATCTTGCTTAAGTAGCTTTTAGGGTTTTGAATTAGGTTAATTCAATCAAGTGTCGAGGCAATCCAGAAGTTCAAACACAGGTGAAGATCTTTTCCTTTTGAAATCAAAAAGTAAAGTGGAGTGTCTAGTATTGACCTAAATTGTAAACCCTATAGGGAAGCTACTTGATAAGTTGATTTTAAGTTAAGTGGTGCGGCCCAAACAACTAAAACAATTGGCCAAAATTACATCACTGAGTTAGGCACACAAGATGATTAACCTAGACTGATTTCTACTCTTTTATATGTTGATTTGCGTGTACCAGTTCTAGAGATCAGAATCCCAGTTGAATAGATAAAAATCAATTAGGTTATGTGCCTTGAATGTGGGTGTATGTAGTGTGTATGTTTATTTATCCCACAAGAAGTATCTTTTTGTCATTTTATTTTTTACGAGGGTGAGATGAATGTGGGTGAAAATCCAAGCAGCCAAACTAACCCTAGGATTTATACAAATACTTAGGTTAATTGGGGTTTGAATTAATGTTGTGAAATGAAATCTATGGAGGGAAAAGAATGGGGAACACTTACAGTTATCTTCAACTGCACTTTACTCCGATCTATTGCTTGAAGATTCCCTGTTGAGATACCCACAAAACAATAGATGAGAAATAAAGCAAGTTAGAAAATAATAAAGTGCGTGAAATGCGGAAAGGAAATCAAGAATCGTTGCCTCGTCGGCAACGACACTAAAATGTTGGTAGTAGAAAACTACGCGATCGGAGTTGGATTTGAAAACTCGTCGTTGTAGTTCGAGTTGCGAAGTAATCCGTCAACAGATAAAATTTTACCGAAATTCATAAAGAAATTTCGGGTCAAACATAGAGAGGTTACATCGAGCTAAAATCCGCGATTATATTTTTTTGGTATTTTTTTTTTAAGTGAGATAATCACAATGGAGCTGATATTAACACTAAGGGAGAGAGAGAGAGAACAATCACTTGATTTATGAATAATGTTTTTATAGCTAAAAAGTGGGAAATGATTACAACTAGAAAGTAGGAAATGATTACAACTAGAAAGTGGGAAATTCTATTCTAGAAAGCGATAAAAAGAAGGGAGAGAGATGTTATCCTCCTCGATGATTGCTTGGAGGACAAACCGGACCGGGCAACGCCTGGAAGACAGAGGATGGGGCGGGAAGAAGGACGAAGCAAGAAGAAGCAGGAACGAGGCAGAACGTTTTCATCATCGTAAGATCCACTTCCGGAACAGGGGCGAGAAAACTTTGGATTTAGCTCTAAAGGAGCATCCCAGGTGTGGGATAAGCTTTTCTAGAGCTTTGGAGAGGGAGAAAGGTGAAGGAAGGGATAAATGAAATGTGGGGGGCGTAGGCCTTTTTATAGGTGCAGTGGTTAAGGGAAAAAAGGTCATTTTAATTTCAAAACAATAAATTAGAGGGTCTTTAGTGACAAATTTATTTGTCAGTAAAGCTCGATCATGGCTGAAGTGCGCACGCCTCCTCGCCTCCTTGCACCCAACGCTCATCCACGTTCTCGCAAGATCAGCCGTCCAATCACAAGATCAGACGACTTAAAACGCTCCTTATCAGCGCCTCTTCGTCAGCTCAACACACAAGCACGCCCTTCTCAACCGTCCGATCTCGCATCCAACGGCTTAGAATGCATCGCGCGCCCCTGCGTCTGATCGGGCGTTTGCATCTGTGTAGGATCACGCGTGCATGAACCGTGCGCATCTGTTTCGCCACGTCTCCCGCTCCTCGCCCACATGATCTGCATCAAACGGCTGAATTGAATGCACCCCACACTTTCACCTCAATTTGAGGCTTGTGGGGACTCGATCCCATGGCCTCTGCTTCACGAGCACGCCCACGACTAATGCGCTATGGCCACTTTGTCTCATTTAGGAATTAGGCACGCGTGATCGTGGCCTTTGGATCAAGATCCAATGGCCCAGATCGTCCGTGCCTTTGCCTTTAGAAGTGCAGCTGCGGGTCCTTGCAAATTTGGCCAGGCCGATTTAAGCGGCCGAGATGGCACCACATGGCACCATCTTGGTCGTCCATCTTTTGTGACTTGTAAAAGGTGTCACGGATGTCGGATTGGACCGATTTCGCGTTGTTAGGCTATGATCATCGATCCGAACCTATCCGTGTGGTCGAATTTGTCATCTGAAGTGCAGATTGACACCATCTTGGCCCTTTATATCTGATCTTCCTCGAATTATATCTAATGCTACGGAAGTCCGATCGAGGTGATCTTGGAGTTGTTGAATTGAAATCGTCCCTGATCAGATCCGTACGATTGGATCTTTGATTTGAGTCCCCGATTAAAAGTCGCCCTATCCTTAGCCACCAAAAAGAAGAAATTACTATACAATTTGTACAATTTTACCTAAATGCATGATGATGCATGTTATGCAATATTTACAATGCATGACACTAATATTATACTAAGAAGATACATTAATAGACATTTTTGGCTATTCTGATGTATGCACATCAGAATCTGTACTAAGTTTATTCTTTGGATTTTTCTTTGAATACTGACATGTCCTACCATCAAATTTACCCATAAACTATGACGTTCACCATCTATGTTCAATAGGTAGAAATCTGTGATGCCCTAGGTAACATAACTTCTTACTTTTTGGCAGTCATAGATGATGAGTGTCTTCCATACAAACTGAGCAAGCAAGCTTTCCTTTAGTGCTCCAACTTGACAAATTTGCCTACGTCGAAAAGTCATTTATGGTCCACAACAATGCTGCATGCATATTATAGAATTCTCTCTTTTCTGCATCATATGTCTTCACGTCGGTGTACCACAACTATTTTAGTTCATCGATTAATGGCTGGAGATAAACATCTATTGCATTTCCTGGTTGTTTTGGACTGGGGATGAATAGGGTTACTATCGTGGATGACGATCTCATACACATGCAGGGAGGTAAGTTATAAGTGACCATTACCACCACTGGCCATATAGAGTACGACAGGTACATACTCTTAAATAGATTGAATCCATCCCTTGCAAGACTTAACCGTATGTTCCTTGCTTCTAAAGTGAATGAATTATTTCTTTCGTCAAATCTCTTCCACTCCTCTGAATCAGTAGGATGATATATTATTCCATCTTGAGATTTAGAATCCCGATGCCATGTCATCCACCATGCAGTTTTAGTTGATATAAAAAGGCATTGAAGCCTAGGTGTTAATGGGAAGTAACGAAGAACCTTTTGAGGTTATTTTCTCTTACTTTCATTTTTACATCCCTTATATCTCTCATGTATACATTCGGGCAGTTACTCAAGTTTGAAAATTCATTTCTAAAAATAATGTAGTCATTCGGACATGCATTGATCTTCTGATAGTCCAAACCAAGCTTGTGAATCTGTTTCCTTGCCTTGTACCATGAAGTCGGAAAACCATTAGGGTTATTCAACAGCTTAGCAATAAATCGAAGTATTTCAACATGAATTTAGTACTAGCTCTGTTTATAACCTTCAATTGAAACATCTTCAATAGAAACGACAACTTAAACATTCTCGTAACAACAGGAGCAATAGGATCCTCAGTCACCTTAATAACACCATTGAACGGATCACAACTGAACAGATCTTCCTCATCTGTGTTTATATCATCTCCTGCTCTCATCTCGTTCAGCATTTCTTATATTTTTTCACCTACATTATCAGCAATTTCCTCATCAATCTCTTCATCAACAGGGTTTTCATTGTTTATGACTTCCTCAATAAACTCCTCTCCATGAGCTAGCCAAGTGGTGTAATGCTGCCACCACCCATTATAAATCAAGTGCTCGAGCACAGTGTTACAGTCATGCAAAGAACCATTCAAACATCTTCTGCATGAGCAGAAGATATTATCGAGTTGGTCTCCTTACCTAAATATCTTCCTGTTGTCATCAAAGACCCAATCCAAGAATGAAATTACTCCATCTTTATATCTGGTGTAATCTGAATCCCGCAATCTAATCCAAGATTTGTCCATTATAACCTAAAATTTAATGTAAACAAACCACTTATTAGGAAATGAAAGGACTGAATGATGTGTATCTTGATTAAGATTTTCACTTTATAGCTCATCCTCAAAGATTTGATCACAACTTAGGTTTGCTCGTTACATATAATCTTTGTGTGATGAAATTTTGGCAGCATCTCCCCACACTTCTCCAGTATATCCCCTAATACTAACCTTAGCTAGATATCCTTTAACACCTAGTTAAGGGTACCGCAGGAAACTATATAAGATTAGTTGGTATGCCGGAGAAGAGCAAGAAGAAGCAACTGAAATTTCACCACACATGGTTACATGTAATAAGCAACCCTAAGTTGTGATTAAATCTTCAAGGACCTTCTTTAGTTCAGTACTTCACCGAACTAAAGTCGATCGAGTCTTATGGTATGCTACAAAGACAACACATCATGCATGTAAGTAAGGTATACATACATTTCTTGCATTATCCGTATAACATGATCATAAGTATCGATGGGCAAGTAATTTGACACAATTTGACTCAGAGGACTTTTACCCTAGGGGTTAGAATATCTAATATTTGGCCTTGCATGCATATATCTTCTTTAGCAAGTCGTGTATCTAAAATAATACACATAATTGCAAAGAAATTGACATTAAATATAAACAATCATTTGATAAGAAATAAAATTATTTTCATTGAATACTAAAAAAAAATATACAAAAATATTATTTTATCACACCATGATTCAAATAAGCTCTATAAAGCTTCAAATTTCGACCTGAGCTTAAAGAAGCTCAACTACAAGCCATATGATCCTAAATAGAATATAAATTGCTAACAGACATAGGTAACTTCAGAACTTCATAGAATCTATTCTAACAAATTCCTTTCATCTTAAAGATCATTTCACGTCCATTAGAAGTGAGATAAGAAGCTCTAAGGTTCATTGTAGCTTCAGGTTGACTAGCATTAGACTAAAAATTGACTTTAAGATCTTCAGTAGTTCCAATCAAATTAATGACCTAGATAGACCTTCTATGATCTTAAGAACTCATTAAACTCAAAAAGAAGAGAGATTGATCACTGGAACACAATGTTCCAAGTCCGCCACAGACGTGCTACGAACGCGTTTATTTAAAAGGGTCGTTGTAGTTTGCATTCGCAACGTCGGTTTTAAATGAAGAAACAGATGTGACTTTGAGTATCGAATACAAGGAGGCATGAAAATCAGATTTTTCTTGTCACTTAGTGTTACGCAAATGGCATGTCTTCACTTGCGAGAAAACGTAGGAGAAAAGCGAGTGAGAGAGAGAAAGAGTAGGGTTAGAGTCTTTTAAGTCATGGCATTCACTTAGATCAAAATGGAAAACAACATTAATACTATATTTAACATGTAACTCGAGTTTTACAAATACAACAATAGCTAACTGCTTAAACAAAAGTAAAGTAAAGCTAGAGTAAAGGGAGGGAAAGAGAGAGAGAGGGGAGACGGCGAGGCGGCCGCGGTGGTGGAAGAAGGCTCCATCGGTGGCTCATCGACTCCGTTGATTACAAGAGATGCTAAGGGAAGCTAGGAGGGAGATACAATACTTGCTAAGTGAATTCAATGCCTCTCATGGGTGGTTGGAAGGGGTTTAAATAGGAAGAAGGGCTTTCCAAATGAAGAAGGGGTTTTAGCGACGTCCGGGACGTCGCTAAAACCCTTCCCAAAACATTAGTGAAGGCCATTGCCCACCAGTAATCCGTGCATGCCCGTGCTTCTTCTTCGCGATCCGCGTGCGCCTGTTGTGCACCGTCCGATCAAAGATCGAACGGTTGAGCTTCGCCATTGAGCGCGTTTGTGGATCGCTCGCTGAGAATGCGCACCTCGCACGTCATCGCGAGCGTATGCGTTGGATGCGCTTGAGTGTGCCACATCGCCTGCTTTCGAGCCACTCGATCGCAAATCAACGACCGTAATCGCGCGCCTCTTGCCCGTGTAGCGGGGGCGCGACAACTGCGCTGTCCTCTGCAGTTGGTCACATTCTTCGATCATCCTCAGCCGCTGCCGACTGTTGGATGGAGATCCAACGGTCAGATCTTCGTGTGCGCGCGCTCGTGGGTTGCTGCTGAGGAGCTTAGGTGCGCAGGCGAGGATGGTTTCCAGCCGTCTAATCGGAGTATCGGACGGCTTAAAGTGATGCACGGTGAGGAGCAGCGAGGGGCATGCTCAGATGTCGCCACGTGGCGACTTTATGGCCGATGATCATCAGATCAACGGTCAAAACTTCTTGGGCCAATTGTGGAATCTCCGGATGTCGGATTTTGTTGATTTTGAGTTCGTTGGATTCCGTTCATCGTTTTGAATCCATTTGTGCGGTCTGATTGCTCATAAGAGGCCTGTTTTGACATGCACTTGTACAAATGGCCATTAATAATGCACTATAAGCAATCTCGATGTGCGATGCATGCAATGCTCCCATGCCTATTTATGATGTGTTATCTTTGCATTTTACCCTGACGACCGACCCCATTTGGTAGAATTATCATCGTAAAATGTAGTGTTATCATACCCCCATGCTTACTCCTTGCTAGTCCCTAGCAAGGTTCATTCTAGCCATTATTCTCAGTCAGAATTCAGGAAGTGATTACTTAGACATTTTGTTACTTATCAACAGAAGGAAATATACTAAGATCCTAATCTATAAAGACTAAACAGTGTCCGTGTGTCTACCAAAATATGAATCGCCTGAATCCTCGCCTTAAGGCATATATATTTTTTCTTTTTCATCTTTTCTCATTTTAGATTTTTGGAGTTGAGAGTGTATTGGTAACTTTTTATGGCTACCCAACCCACCCAAAAGTCGGAAAAGACTCTAAGTGCTAAGCATCTTGGTGTGGAGATCGTGATAGACTCACTCAACGGTAATTTAGATAGACTTCAAGTCTGTACACCCCTAGGTGACCGGGAAAGCAAGTGTTTTGCCTAAAGGTGTTTCTGTCTGATCAGTAGCTTTCTCCCTACTTTTATTTTACTTGGGGTCAACACAAGGATTTTTCCAGTGTATATCTCCTCGTCTTGCTCTACTTCCCTGCTTCTTCCTTAAGTGTTTTGGGTCTTTTTGTGCATTTAATGAGCTAGGTTCTGGACAATCGACCAATGGGATGTCACCCACGATCACTTGCTAGCCATACTCGTGCGGTGAAGTGTGGCTTATTTTATTTTTTTCCTTCTCTTTTTTTTTTTTTTTTTTTAGTAGGTGGCTTCCCTGATCTCAAATTTACGTAGAGGCAATAAAAAGAAGGTGGTCCTGTGGCTGGGCTCTGGATAACTGGCCAATGGGCTGTTACCCACGACAACTTGCCAGTCATACCACCCTAGAAGGTTCATTAGCTGCCTAATTTCTGTCAGAATCTCCAAGGAGTGAGTCAGTGCAAAAATGTGTGCAGATGCTTAGACTAAAAGTCCCTCTGACTTAGAGGGTGAGTTGATAAGTCGTATACTTATCCCCTTATTTTATTGGTGGATTAGAATAAATTAAGGTTGCAAGAATTTGAAGCTAAATCCATATTTTAACAGACACCATGGCTGATTAAGCCTGAAGGCCTGAAAAGTCTAAGTGTTCATGTTCTTTTCGTATTATTTCCCACTGTTGATAAGTTCCTAATGACTAAGGTTTTTCTTCCTAAATTCAATATATATTTTTTAATTTTATTTTATTTTATTTAGATTGATTAAATGAACTCAAAATCATACAAATTACCACCCCCTATGCTTAAGTTGGACAATGTCCTCATTGACAAATATATGGATGCAACAGGGGTTCAGAAAGATATTACCTGAGTGAAGTAAAATACCTGATCAGTCTGAATCTTCTGGGTTGCCTCCCAGAAAGCGCTGACTTTAATGCCTCCAGCTGGGCGGTGCTTCGTGTCATCCCTCAAGGAGGGTGACAACCTCCTTTG
This sequence comes from Thalassia testudinum, assembly GCA_037157565.1. Taxonomy (NCBI): domain Eukaryota; kingdom Viridiplantae; phylum Streptophyta; class Magnoliopsida; order Alismatales; family Hydrocharitaceae; genus Thalassia; species Thalassia testudinum. Next base: position 16,074,407 of record JAZHRO010000026.1, on the reverse strand, counting down.
GGGGAACCTGGGCGAGGAAGTGTTTCAATCTCTGACCATTGACTGTGAAAGTATGCCTAGTGTTCGGATCTGCGATTTCAACCGCCCCATTGGAGTAGGGCTTGACTACCCTAAATGGTCCTGTCCACTTGGACTTGAGCTTCCCGGGAAAGAGTTTTAGTCAGGCGTCAAAAAGCCAGACTTGCTGGTTAGGCTCGAAGGTCTTTCTATGGATGAATCGGTCGTGGACGGCTTTCATTTTCTCCTTGTACAGTCAACTATTCTCAAAAGCGTCCCGACGAATCTACTCAAGCTCGAAGAGTTGGAGCGTCCTCTATGCACCGGCTAATTGAGAATCCATGTTACATTGCTTAACGGCCCAGTAAGCCCGATGTTCCAACTTGACAGAAAATTGGCAAGCTTTGCCAAAGACCAAGCGATAAGGCGACATGCCTTTCGGGGTCTTGAAGTGGTCCGGTATGCCCATAGGGCATCATCTAGTCGTTTGGACTAGTCCTTCCTATCAGGTCTCACAGTCTTCTGTAAAATGTTCTTGATCTGCCTATTTGAGACCTCGGTCTGCCCATTCATTTGCAGATGATATGGGGTGGCAATGCGGTGGGTAACCCCGTATTTTCTGAGTAGGGCACGGAATTGGGTGTGGATAAAATGACTTCCACCATCACTGATCATGGCCTTCGGTATTCTAAACCGAGAAAAGATGTTATGCTTAACAAAGTCCATGACAGCCTTATGATCGCATCAGCGGGTAACGATGGCTTCAATCCATTTGGAGACAGTCTACAGAGACTAAGATGTACTCAAAGCTATCAGATGGTGGAAAGGGGCCCATAAAATCAATACCTTAAACGTCGAAGATCTCGACGATCAAAATGGGCTAGAGGGGCATCATGTCTTTTCTGGTCATGGTCCCTAGAGTCTGGCAGCGAGAGCAAGTCTTAGCAAAGTTGTGTGCATCCTTAAATAAGGAAGGCCAGTAAAACCTAGACTGTAGAACCTTTGCAGCCGTTTTCTTTCATGAGAAGTGGCCACCACAAGCTTGGTCGTGACAAAAGGATAGCACACTCTGAACTTCATCCTCCAGGATACACCTCCTGATGATCTGGTCGGCATAGAGGCGAAACAGCATGGGATCATCCCAGAAATAGTGCTTGGCTTCAGCCAAGAACTTATCCCGTTGCTGTCTAGACCAGCTGTGTGGGGTCTGTCCTACAACTAAGTAGTTGACATAGTCGGCATACCAAGGTAGTTTCCTGTCTTGCACAGTCAGAATTTGCTCATCGGGAAAGGTGTCAAATAAGGGCAAGGAAGGCTCAATGTGGTCTGGGTGGAGTCTGGATAGGTGATCAACCACAACATTCTTTGACCCAGCATTGTTGCGAATTTCCAGGTCAAATTCCTGCAAGAGTAGGATCCATCTGATGAGCCAGAGTTTCGCATCCTTTTTAGCCAATAAATGCCGGATGGCCGAGTGGTCTGTATAGATGGTCACTTAGGATCCCAGAAGGTAAGATCGGAACTTTTCGAGTCCAAAAACTACGGCGAGCAACTCTTTCTCTGTGACCATATAATTCTATTGGGCCTCGTTCAATGTTTTTCTCGCGTAGTAGATCACCACGGGTTTCTTGTCTTGTCTCTGTCCCAGGACTGTGCCTATGGCAAAGTCTGATGCATCACACATGATCTCAAAATCCTGGGACCAGTCTGGTGGCTGAAGTACGGGTGCTGTGGAGACTAAGCCCCTGAGGGTGTGGTAAGCCTGATGCAATCAGAGGTCACGTGGAATAGGGCGTCATTGGCCAGAAGGTCAGTCAAGGGTTTGGAGAGCTTGGAGAAGTCTTTGATGAACCTTCGGTAAAAGCCAACGTGTCCAAGGAACGAGCGGATTTGCCGAACCGAGCTAGGTGGGGGAGGTTTGGAAATCAAATCAACTTTAGCTCAATCCACCTCAATGCCCCTATGTCATACGATGTGACCGAGGACGATTCCTTCTTGAACCATAAAATGGCTCTTTTCCCAACTTAACACCAAATTAACCTCGATAGATCATTTCAGGATTTCCTCCAAGTTGCTTAAACAATGATCGAATGAATTCCCAAACACTGAGAAATCATCCATAATGACCTCCAGGTATTCACCCACCATCTCTGAAAAGATGGCTAGCATGCAATGCTGAAAGGTAGCGGGTGCGTTGCATAACCCGAACGACATATGACAGAATGCAAACGTGTTGTACGAGAAAGTAAATGTGGTCTTCTCTTGATCTTCACGAGAAATTGTGACTTGGTTATATCCTGAATATCCATCCAGGAAGCAAAAATACTTATGCCCTGCCAAACGCTCAAGAATCTGGTCGATGAATGGCAGGGGGAAATGATCTTTCTTGGTCGCCTCATTGAGCTTCTTGTAATCAATACACACCCGCCATGCGGTGGTGGTGTAGGTGGGGATGGATTCGCCCCGCTCATTGGTGACAACGGTGAGCCTGACTTTCTTTGAAACCACTTGAGTGGGGCTCACCTAAGGGCTATCGTAGATGGGATAGATGATGTCGGCGTCAAGCCATTTGATAATTCCCTTCTTAACGACCTCCCGCATATTTGGGTTTAACCGTCTCTTCATCTGACGGGAGTGTCACGCCCCATCTTCTAGGTAAATCTTGTGGGTAAAATAGGTGGGGCTAATTCCTCTCAAGTCTGAAATAGTCCAGCCAATGGCAGCCCTATGTTCTGATAGGGTCGCAGTCAACCTAAGCTCCTGATCCTTGGTTAGGTTGGCGTTAATAATCACTGAGAAGGTTTGGTCAGGTCCCAGGAAGACATACTTTAGATTTTCAGGTAGCGGCTTTAGTTCAGGTGTGGGTGGAACAATGTTTGATGGAAAGGGAAAAGGTGGGAGTTGATCAACATCAATCTCTTCGAACGATGCTGGTTGATGGTAATCAACCCTACAAAGGTCTGTGTGCACAGATGGTGACGGGTCAGAGCAGTCGTCACAAGATTAGGTCTGGTAGTCTGAGACAGAACTAAGGGTAAGGCATTCCTCGACCAAAGGTTCCACGGGATCATGTTCCTTGAGATAATCGCAATCGAAAGACTTGGTCGCCCGGAAGATATCCAACTGCATCTTCCTGTCTCCGAAGGTGATTTCCATATATCTTGTGTCACAATCGATGTTTGCCTTAGCCGTGGCTAAGAAAGATCTGCCTAGGATGATGGGTGTGTTTTGCAGTTGTTCTGGGACTTCCATGTCGAGCACCAAGAAGTTGACCGGGAAATAGAAGTCCTTGAGCCGAACAATCACATCCTCGACAACCCCCTTTGGGGTCTTGACATATCTATCGGCCAACTGGATGGTCACAAGTGTGGGCGTCAATTCTCCGAATCCAAATTAGTGGTACAAGGTCGTCGAAATCAGATTGATGGAAGCACCTAAGTCCAGGAGCGCTCTATCAAATGTCATGTCCCTGATATTGCAGGATATTAGGGGTGCTCCTGGGTCAGTTTGTTTGAGCGGAAGGTTGCTTGATATCATGGAACTTGCTTGCTCTGAGAGCACAACCTTCCTAGGTGCTTGAGGTCTTTGGTGTACAGGCATCCTTCAGAAACTTGGCATAAGCCGAAATGTGCTTGACGGCTTCGAGGAGCGGAATATTAATCTGAACCTGCTTAAAGATCTCCAAAAGCTCCTCATTCTCCATAACACTTTTCTTTTTCTTGATTGTCTCCAAAGCCTCGGGATATGGTGTCTGAATGTGAACAGGGTCTATTTCTGGGTCCTTGGGTTTTTTCTGCGCCTCTTCAGAGTTGGGCATTTTAAGGGGTGAAGTCACGGGAGGATTCAACCATTTGGGATCCTGGGTTTTGGTGCTGCTTCTCAAGGTTACTGCATTTGCAGAGGCATTGAGACCATGGGTTGATCCTTGAGAAGACGAGGAAGAAGAAGCACCAAACACAGGGGGTGTTTGTGGGGCTAGCTGGACCATGTGGGCCTACCCAAGATTGCCTTGGAACCCTTGCAAATGGGGGCCTCTGTTAATCCTATTTTGCGGGTTCGGTTGTGGCTGAGAAGGCAGGGATCCTTGTTGTTTACAGTCCAACAGCTGGCTTAGCTGTCCCTTCACTAAAGCCATTTCCTCCTGGTGTTTTTGGTTCATTTCAGCCATCATTTTTATCAGGGTGTCCATCTGGTTTTGTGGGGGAGGAGCCACCCTATTCGGATTATAGGGGGGTCTAACCGGTGGTCCTTGCTGATAGGAGGGCGGGTTTGGCTACTGGTTTGACCTAGGCTGGTTCTGAAATTGAGGTGGTTTTTGGTTTGTCCAAGCAAAGTTTGGGTGATTATGCCAGCCGATGTTGTAGGTGTTGGAGAAAGGGTCAGGTTTGGAATAACCTTGGATAGCCTGGACATCTTCAAAGATAGCTGGTGTCGAGGGGGAGGGAAGAGAGTAATCAAGGGTTGAGGGAGCAAAGGTCCCTCCCTGGAACATGGTCAGGGGTTGTTCCAGGTTCATCTGGCTTAGTGGCTGGACCAGGTCAACATTGTGAGCTCTCTTTGCTAGGGAGAGGGTCTGTAATGGGTTCCTGATCTGGTTCAGTAGTTCATCTATCTTTTTATCTACCAATTCCACTCGATCAAATTTCTTAGCAATGATATCCATGTCAACCGTTCCAGAATTTGCTTGTACCTCATAGATCCCACCACGAGGTTGATTGGATCGACAAAACTGAGTCATGGAGGCATTGTTGAGCGAATTTTCACTCATAGACTCAAAGAGCTCAAATGCGCTCTCCTTGTCTTTGTTCAAGAAGTTTCCCCCACATGAGGCATCAACGTAGTTCTGAAGGTTGCTGTCTAGACCGTGGTAGAAGATTTGGGCCAATTGCCACCTTGGTACTTCATGGTGTGGGCATTTCCTCAATAGTTCATTAAATCTCTCCCACGCCTCATGGAACTGTTCCTCGCCCTGGAGTGTAAAGGTGGTGATGGCTCTTCTAAGGGCATTGGTTTTTCCTATGGGAAATAATTTCTTTAAGAATGCATGCCTCATTTCTTTCCAAGTGGCGATGGGTCTTCCTAGGGTTCTAAGCCAGTGAGACGCTTTATCTCTCAGTGAGAAGGAGAACATCTTAATCAAAACAATGTCTACGCTAATGTTCCTGGATTTTATAGTCTGGGCGATCCTGTCAAGATCCTCTAGGTGCTAGAAGGGGTCCTCATTTGAGCTTCCATGGAAGTGGCTCTGAATTAGGCTCAGGACATTTGGTTTTAGCTCAAAATCATCTCCTCCTTCGTGGATCCTAAGGTGTGGTTCAATCTGAATCGCTAAAGGATTGTATAAGTCGCGGAGGGGCCTAGGTTGGTCCTGGAATGGTGGTGGATTAAGTGGTGGTTATGCTTGCGGTTCCTGGAAAGGTGGTGGTGGTCGCCCCTGTGGGTTCTACAACCGATGTATGGTTTGCATGATAGTATGGATCTGTTGCTGCTGAAGCTGGTGGTTTGCATTGATCTGGGCCTGGATGATGGCCATCGTATCTGGTGGAGGTTGGTCTTCAACCTCATCTACTCTAGGTTCGGCCATGTCTCTAATAAGATCAAGTCTCCTGGATTCCCGTCCCAAAACAAACAATTCAGGATGAAGTGATCATCTCCCGTGCATACACTAGAGATGAACAGGAGGGGATGCGGAGAGCAACAGATGTGAGAAGTGTGTGTGCACAACCAAGTAAGCAAGCCTAGTCCTTATAGTGTATATTCCTTAGGGAACCTAGAAATCTCCAAAGGAGCGATCAAGTCCATAGGCACAGGATTGCCCTTCCCAAAGCTAATCTGACCAGGTTGATTACGAGGGGATTGTAGGGAAGGTTCTTCCTTTGGCTTGCACCGCCGGTTCCATAGGCCCCACAACCGCGGTTGTTTGACACTTCCCCGCAGCCTAGTCACCAGATTCTACTAAGGGAATGAAGGCCAAGCGCCCAGCAAACAAAACCACACCTCTTGAGACTTAACCCAGTCCTCCCTAGGGCACGTCTACTCTGTTTTAATGGGGCTAGGACAGTGCTTGTATTTGGGTCATGCGATGAGGCGTTGATTGGAGTGGTGCCTCTTAGTTCTCCAATTCAAGTGTGTGTGCTCCTATCAAAACATGATTTTCAAGCAAGGATTTTAAGATGTGGTATCTTTTAATGTTTGTCCTTACTTTTGTGTCTTTTAGGGTTGACCTGTCTTAATGTTTTCAATCAAGTTTCAAGCGGACACGCTAAGTTTTGCACACAATTGGTGAGAGTAGATTTCCTTTAATGTGAAGAGGCTCTAAAACGCTAATGTGCTCATCCTAGTGTTTATGCAATTTCTACCAGATGAGTTGATTTTAGGGGTGAGTGGTGCGGCCCATGTCAATTCACGGTGGCTTTGCAAACACCACTCAAAAAGAAATAAAAAACACTCTAAAAAGATTAGGTCTTTAAGAATGTTAGAGTGTATATTTTTTTGTTGGGTGATGAGTTAAGGATGAAGATTAGGCAATCATTCACCACGCCAATTTTTTTTTATTTTAATTTTTTTTTAGGTAAGCAAACAACCATGGGTAGAGAACTACTCACAATCGGTCCTTGCTGCGCTTGTTCCAACTCCACCGCCATGAGTTGTGCTCCTTCGTCGTCCAAGTGCAGAGTTCTCGCAACCATCAAGTAGAAGGAGAAAATGCATTAGATGATGTGAGCATGGATGCAAAATGGAAGTGACAGAATAAATTCGTTGCCCCTCCGACAACGGTGCTAAAAACTGACATGCTACGGATGCGTTTGTTTAAAAGGGTCATTGTAGTTTGCGTTCGCAACGTCGATTTTAAATGAAGAAACATACATGAGTCCGAGTATCGAACACAGGGAGGTGTGAAAATTAGATTTTTCTTGTCACTTAGTGTCACGGAAATAGCGGGTTTTCGCTTGCAAGAAAACGCAGGAGAAAACGAGTGAGAAAGAGAAAGAGAGAGAGAGTAGGGTTAGAATCTTTTAAGCCATGGCATTCACTTAGATCAAAATGGAAAACAACATCAATACTATATTTAACATGCAACTCGAGTTTTACAAATATAACAATAGCTAAATGCTTAAACAAAAGTAAAGTAAAGCTAGAGTAAAGGGAGGGAAAGAGAGAGAGAGGGGAGACGACGAGGCGACCACGGTGGTGGAAGAAGGCTCTATCAGCGGCTTGTCGACTCCGTTGATTACAAGAGATGCTAAGGGAAGCTACGAGGGAGATACAACACTTACTAAGTGAATTCAATGCCTCTCATGGGTGGTTGGAAGGGGTTTAAATAGGAAGAAGGGCTTTCCAAATGAAGAAGGGGTTTTAGCGACACCTGGGACGTCGCTAAAACCCTTCCCAAAACGTCGGTGAAGGCACCTGCCCACCGGTCATCCGCGCACGCCCGTGCTTCTTCTTCGCGATCCGCGTGCGCCTGCTGTGCATCGTCAGATCAAAGATCGAACGGTTGAGCTTTGCTGTTAAGCACGCTTGTGGATCGCTCGTTGAGAACGCACACCCCGCGCATCATCGCGGGCATATGCATCGGATGTGCAGGAGTGTGCCACATCGCCTGCTTTCGAGCTGCTTGATCGCAAATCAACGGCCGTAATCGCATGCCTCGAATGCTTTGGAATTGAAGTGCGGCAGGCGCCTCGAACGCGCGTGTAGCGAGGGCGCGACCGCTACGCTGTCCTTCGTAGTTGGTCGCATTCTTCGATCGTCCTCAGCCGCTGCCGACAGTTGGATGGAGATCCAACGGTTAGATCTTCATGTGCGTGTGCTCGTGGGTTGCTGCTGAGGAATTAGGTGCGCGAGCGAGGATGCTTTCCACCTGTCCGATCAGAGGATCAGACTGCTTAAAGTGATGCGCGGTGAGGAGCAGCAAGGGCCGCGCTTGGATGTTGCCACGTGGCATCTTTATGGCCGTTGATCATCATATCAACGGTCGGAACTTCTTGGACCAATTGTGGAAGCTTCGGATGTCGAATTTGGTTGATTTTGAGTCCGTTAGACTCCATTCGTCATTTTGAATCCATCCGTGTGGTCCGATTGCTCATCTAAGGCCTGTTTTGACATGCACTTGTACAAATGGCCATTAATAATGCACTATAAGCAATCTCGATGTACGATGTATGCAATGCTCCCATGCCTATTTGTGATGTGTTATCTGTGTATTTTACCCTTAAGACCAACCCCATTTGAAAGAATTATCATCGTAAAATGTAGTGTTATCAGCCACCTAAATCCTAAACCCTAAAACTTCAAACCGTACTAAACATTAAAATAATTTTTAAAAAAATTTGACAGAGCCTCCCCTTATATTTTGAAGTTCTCTATAAACCTGCATAGCAAAATAATAGTCACCATAAAAGTGGGCACACCCCACATTTAATTTCATTTCAATTAAACAAGTGGTCACATCTCACATTCAAAATAAAGCATACAAGTGAGCACACCCCACATTCATTTAATAAAATTAACAACACTATGTAAACACACCCCACATCTAATAAAAAGTTACATTATCATTTAAATAAATTAAAAACATTAAAATTATACCTCTAAATAGTACAGCCTCTAAGAATGCCCATCAACGATAACCTATAATTTCAAAAATAGAATCAATTAAATTAGTTTATCAAGCATGACGAAAATTAAATTAAGTAGAAGGGTTTAGAAGGTTAGCAAACCTTCTACATCCTCTAGAAGGGATGTAGCAATGGCACCTTCTTCTTTAATCTTTCTCTTCTTGGATACAAATATGGTGGAAGTAGTATCTCTAGGTGTGTTTTTATTAGGAAGGGTACTCCTCTATTTATAGAGGTCCTAAGAAGGGTTTAGAAGGTTTAGGAAACCTCTTATAGCCGTTAGGAACAAGTCTCAAAAGATTAGGACAAAATCTCAACGAAATCAGGGTCATAATGAGTTTGACAGAGTTATCAGATGTCTAATTATATTATCAGACGTCCGGTACTTCATTTGATTGGATTTCTAGATGTCTGATGCTAAAGGGTTTGTGTTCCTGGATTGATTTGGATCTAGACCGACGTCTAACTAGAATTCTTGAGACGTTTGGTCAAGTTATCAGACGTCTAATCAAAGCGAGTTAGGTTCTTGGAATTGGATCAGATCTAAACAAGGATCTAGTGTATATGAGTCTGACGACAAATGAGATGTTTGACATAAGGTCTAGACATCTGGTCTGAAGATTCTCTGCGGGAATTGATTTCCCGAGAAGCTAATGGCTATGAGGTCTAACAGGTTAAGATTCGGGTCAGATCTAGTGTAATATCTCTTTATCAGACGTCTGGTCATGTCTATGGATGTTTGATAATACTATTAATATAGTCAAAAGGTGATCATCGAAGATTCTTCTCTAACAGGCCAACGGTCATATTTCTGGATGTCTGGCAAGGTCATCAAATGTCTTCTAAGACGTTTGTACCAAGGGCTGGATGTCTAACTGGAAAGGCACAGATAATAGGTTTTTAGCCTAGGTCATTGGACGTTTGAGCAAAAGGTCAGATGTCTTAAAGTCAATTATCAAACGTCTGATGTCCATATTGAACGTCTAATTGGACTGTTTGAAGCCTATTTTGATTTTCTAAGTTTTCAATGAAATGCCTAAGTGTTTGTCTAAGTGTCCTAGTGATGTCTAAGGTTTCTTAGGACTAAAGTGTTACTCTGTAGGTTCTTTAACATGTATCTAAGAAAAAAATAGAGTAAACAAATACAATTACAAAATACATTAAATTTCTATCTTATTCTTCTTGTCTTCAAGCTCTCATTCCAAGTGAAGCTTCATCTCCTCTTCTTCCTCCATCAAGCTTCTTCAATCCGCTATGGATGCGAGCTTGAACTTCTTCACACTTGCTTCCATTTGCATTATTCCTGAAACTTATAAACTCAAATGTAAATGTTAAATGACAAATGTTTTGTTATCATCAAAATCAACGATCGTGGTGCTCTTGCACCAACAATTTTGTTAATTGCATCCCTACTTTTTCTAACAATCAAACTAAACCTAGAAAATGAAAAAAAAAAGTTACTACATTTTACTCCTATTTTAAATATGGAAATCAAACTTAGCAACAACAAGACTTTAAATTATGATTTCAATATATGATAGTTTGAAAATTGGATAATTTATGAAGTTAATTTACTTGTTGCTTTCTTTTTTGAGAGATCTCATAATTTTAGAAATCATTTAATAATTTGATTTGAATGTTTCGTAAGATTGTGTGCATTTTTGTTTTCTTTTTGATTTAGTGGTATCATTTAGAAATAAATCTTGAACATTTTGATTTATAATAAATTAATGGATTTTAAAATAATATAATTTATGAAAGTAATTTAGTTAATTGTATCCTTATTTTTTCTAATAATCCAACCAAACCTAGAAAATGAAAAGATAAATTATTATATCTTACTACATTTTAGACATCACATAGTAATATGATTTGAATGTTTGATTAGATAATGTGAATTTCTATTACGTTTTTGATTTGGTTGTGTCATTTAAAGATTAATCTTGAACATTTTGCTTAATAATATATTAGTTAATTTTATAATCACATAATTTATGAAAGTAATTTCATGATTATATCATTTTTTACTTAACGTGTTGTAAAGAACCTTACATTATACCCTATGGGATATCTATAAGTTTACCTCATCTCAAGAACAATATAACCTTAGTGTGTTTGCAAGTGGCAAGTTAATTTGCTATAGCAAATAAAGATGTTTAGGTAGATGCAACCAAATAGATTCGTACTTCTGATCACTATAGCTTTGCCTCTTAATTAAATTAAATCATTTTAAGGTTAGGTTCATTTCGTTTGATCGATTAAGCAGATATGGCTGACAACCTTGTGGGAGTTAGGTTTTATTGGAGCAATAGAGTAATATCTTCTTATTGTAGTATTGATTATGATGATGAATGTTTGAAGATTAATATATCGATTAGTGGTCATACATCATTTGAGGACTTGCTATCTAATGTGCTTTGTATTACAGGATATTATGAAGTGAATTACAAGCTTTATCTAAAATGCAAATGGAAAATAGAAGATGGAAGATCCTTTCCATATGATATTGAGAATGAACAATCCACGCAAATGATGCTCAAATTATTTGGTAGCATCCAAAGTGCCATTGACCTATTTATCATGGCTAATCCAATACAAGGTGAATAATCGTAAGAGTTATCAAATGTTACTCATATTTTATAAAATTTATGATCTAAGATTATTATTTATCAACACCATTATTTATATTGTAGGGATATTCAACAAATATTTTCTCAATATAATTATGAATCTATGTCTTCATTTTCGAACCAATGCTACAAAAGTGACCTATAGTCTTTGTCTTATGGAGTGTTGGCTTCGCCGCAATATAATCCAATTTCATCAACTACATATATATAAAAAAAAACATCGTAATCTAGAAGAAGCAAAAGATGAGAAACCCCCAAATATTGATCTTAAAATTGAAGCTCACGAGAGTGATGAAAATGAAGTAGATCATGGCATATTGAATATTATGAATGCCATTGCTAATGAGGGGCCTCATGAAACTTTTGTAAAAGACAACAAAGATGTGGAAATATAACAATGATGATGATGTTATTGGTGATGTGGAAGGTAATCCCATTGATGTAGCACCTTATTTGCTTAATGATGATGATTGGATAATAAATCAAATGGTAGATTAAGTTGAGATCTCATTTTTCCCTAAACAACAAGAAAATGATGACACTACTGCTATGGATTAGATGATAAGATGGAAAATCAAAGAAAATTTACAACAAGACTTGAGAAAGTAGAATATCCGCAAAGGAGTGTAATACAAGAATATTGCATCCAAGAAAAAAATACTAACCATCAGGTGAGTCGATAATAACTAAGAATGACATTTACATGCATCTCTATGTAAGAGTTTTGGTGATTGGACAATTACTAAGTACGGAGAGGATTATGGTTGTACCACTAACACTTTAGGAGATTGTAGACAATGCAATGCAAAGTTCATACTTCACTGTACATTATCACATTTCATGGCAAATCTTAACTTATCTCCTAAACAAATACAAGTTGTAATTAATACAAACAATAAGGTGAAGATAGACTATGATAAGGCATGCTATGCTCAGAAGAAGGCTCTAGAACACGTATGTCGTAATGTCTAGGAATCCTTCTTAAATTTAAAATGCTTTATGAGGGAGATGGTTTGAAGGAATTCGGATATTGTTTACCATTTAATCAATGTACCTTCATTAATCTCACTAGGCAAATGGGAGTTTTAATTACTTAATTACATGCCAAAAACTTTTCGCCCAATTAGTTATTAGATTTGTGGTTACCGTTTCTTTTTATTACTTAATTTGTTTAGGATTAACACAATATCATTAATTAATGCATACTTGCAATTTTTTTATATTTTTAATTACTTAATTACATATTTGTTTTCTCCCAAATCTCATAAAGCTCCTCTCTTGAGTATGAGCTTAGCTAGAAAGGACAGCCTCACATCTCTAATCTGGATTGTTGTGATGTTACACAAGTCAATCTAAAATCAATCTTCCTTGAAATTAATTGATATTTTTCTAGTTTAATAATAGTTTTCTTTTGTATGACAAGGAATCCTCTTTCGAGGCAAACCCCAGGTGACTATAGGAACCAATGTTTTAAAAATCGAACCAGTTATTGAATCGGTTAGGTGCTAGTTTTGTTTCTTAGTGGTTCAACCAGCAGTTTGTATCGATTGAACCGATGATAATGTCAGCATGATATCAGCATGTTAAAAAATTGAAAAAAATCGAACTGCAGGACCTTTGAATTAGTTTATATTAGTTCAACTAAGTCCAACCTGGTTGAACCGATGTTCAATAAAAAAATTATTGAAGATATGTAGTAAGAAAAGTTATTTTTCAACTATAATTATACTAAAATTGACATGTTTTTATCAAATACTAAACAAAAAATAAAAGGTATAGTCGAAATTGAGAGTTTAACCTTGAAAAACATATAGCTCTTTGAATATTTCTTTCAAGTTCTAAAGTTATATGCATTTTCCTTTTTTTATTTTTTTGGCTCTTAAGAGAATGATCAAACCGGGTGGTTGGTTTAACCAAACTGGCCAGTTTGACCCGATTTTGACTGGTTTATATCGATTTTGACTTTTATTGCCCGAACCAGTCGATCCAACCAGTAAAGCACTAGTTTTCGATTGAACTGGTTGAACTAGTCGATTCGATTCAGTTTTTAAAACATTGGTAGGAACCACTGCTTGCCCACAGCCACCAGGTAGATCTTGGGCTCAAACTCGCTACCCATGGTTCCCTATTTGACAGGTATAGGTGTACCAGTCACTAGCTAAGACACCGAGGTGGTGTAGTTTAACAATAGTTGCTTTTATTACAAGTGAGATTTCTAGAGCACATGATCATGATGAACTAAGTACTTGCTACACGAACTGAGTTAGTTGAACAACAATTAAAGCTTACTAATTTTCAAGCCACATCGCATTTGCCAAGGCCACAGATTGACCATGCACTTATGCATGCCATGGTCAAGCATTGACATCTAGAGATGTGTACATGCCATCTACCAAAAGGAGAAGTAATCATTACACTTAAAGATGTGGCAATTTTGACCGTCCTCCATGTAGATGGTCCATCAATCACAAGTGTTGTATAATATGGAGATTGGAGGAAAAAATGTATCAAGTTGCTTGAAGAAGATCCACTTCAAGATCCAAGAAATATTTAAGTTCAAAAGGGTTGAGTATAAAGTTATTGAGATCAACATTTGCTACTCAACTCAAAATGGTACAAACTGAGAATGATGCAATCAAATATGCAAGGGTTTTGATATTAATTTACTTAGGAGCAAGTATCCTTCTAGATTCAACCAAAAATAGTGTTCCAACTAGGTAAGATAATAACATTGATTATATTTGCATATATTTTTACATTGGTCTATTAATCACAAATTAAATTTTTAGATATATACTTATTATTGTTGGAGGACCTTGGAGTATGTAGACAATTAGCCTAGGGTGTTGTTGCACTTGCATAGTTATACTACCAACTTGATGAAACAAAACAATGTTCAACAAGTAATGTTTACGCATTTTTCACAATGTATATCAATTTGTGTTTATAAATGTCCTAAAATAAATATATATTATATCATTCTTAAATTATGTTTGTAGTTATGGGTTTGGAAGCATCTACATATTGGGAGACCACGAGAGATGGTACACTTCCCTCAAGCACCGGTGAATATATTGCAACATCAGGCGTATGGTATGAATAAAAAATTTAATATGTTAATGACTTATATAAGATTATTTTGATTTTTTAGGTTCATTCTACATGGACTTCATAACATGATAAAGTGATATAACAAGTGGAGTAAGAGTAAGGAATTTCATGAAAACATAAGCACAACTAATCATATACACTATTAAAATGAGTTGCATCATCAACGAGGCTATCAAATAAGTGTTAATTATAGTGATCACAATCAACTTGTAACTTTATATTTTGCATTAGATATAATTATAAATTTTCTTATTGATATAGGTGATACAGGATTAATACACTGACGGGAGGATGTTGTTTCTTCATCCCATATGCTTATGTGCTTAATTTGCTAAAACATAGTTGTCATGCATGTACCTGATTGTGTGATGGTACAATTTGGAATGAAGCAATACATACCTCAACCTATGGCTCAAATATGATATGTCAAGGAACATGTTAAATGTGTTGCAAGGTAGGCAACTTATCACCGAGGCTACATCCAATAGTGGACTCAAAGGTTAGAGAGAGATATTGAAGAATACAGTTTGCCATGTACATTTTTGGATATCAAAGCCACATATATATAATAGTATTGGTGGAAGACAAGATGTGGACACAACAACAAATGCCAAATCCTTAGGTTGCATATGAACCGCAAGGATTAGTCAAGAGAGACTTGGTAACATAAATACCTTTTTTCAAAGTTAATCAAACTTTGATTTTGTTACTCTGAATATAAATGGTTTATTTTGATTATGTTCGGTGAATATCATGTTTACAACTGAAGAACAACTAAGTAGATGGTCAAACACATCGTTTGCAATCGGAAGTGGGAGAAAAAGTGATGGAGGAATTGCTTGAGCAACTAAGGAAGAATATAGTTGAGCATAACTTTCAGGATATGTGAGACCATACAGGTGCTAATGAAGATGTAAATGATACTGCAGCCAACGAGGATGTAAGGCTATCAATCACTTAAGATACAACATAACTAGATTGGCACACCGGTTTTAGTACATTTGGCCCAAGTCCAACACAATACAGCTAGCCTCCATCATATGTATTCAACCATAACTAAAGCCAATGTTTTCAAGGAGAATCTTCACAATAGGCACTTGTAGTAGTACAATATACACAACCTCCAACATCATTACCTCATACTCGTCTTGGACATTACTTTAGAGAAGGATTGTTTTTGCAGTAAGTACATATGCTATGTCTCTCTTCATATAAGAGTCAATCATCTAGTTTAATGGGGTCTACTTTTTAGTCCAATTAAAAACCCATACTTATCAAGATGTTCTAAATCAGGTCCGCTTATACCGCTAGTATGGTTGGCACCTCCATTTCAATCGATACCCCCATTTCAACTAGCAAGACAGACACAATTATAAGAAGTTGACTACCAAATAGAATGAGAAGAATGTGATTATAGTACTAATGACGAGGGTTACATACCTAAAAGAAGAAATGTTTGTGGCTAAGGTATTACTAGTAGTAGATCAATTTATGTAGATAGAGATGATCTTGGTAGAGAACAAGAAAGAGCAGCACAAGGAGAATCTTTAAGGGGAAGATTGGCTATTGGTGGATGTTATGACCCGAACCCGGCTCCACGTGGAACCCAGATCGGATCACCTCAACTAACCCATGACCCAAGAAATATACCAAAACGTAAATCATTCCATGCATGCAACATAGCTAGAATATTAATTAATAAACAGAAAGTTGAATGGTAGACTGTAATCATAAACAACATCACAAGAGAGTAACAAAGTTCTCAACATAGCCATCACAACCATAATGGAAAGACAGAAAATAGAACTACTAGTCTCAGGCATAGATACTCACAGCAACGGAAGGAAAATAAGTCACGCTACAACAGAAATGGAAAGGGAAAACCCACTAAGGTGGGGCTTGACTAGGCCCAGTGATAAACACACATAAATTCATGATAAAATGTTTATTTATGATAGTTCCTAACCTAGCATTGCATTCCATAAGTATAAATAGTGCATAACATGCATTACATTACATTTAGGATAATTTGTGTATATGGTTTAGTAATTCCGACATTTTATGGCCAGGAGGCAATGCGACATCTTTATAGGCTTTGGATGAAGAATCCAATTGTACGGATGGATCAGGAGCGACAATCACAGTTCGACAACGTGGAAATCACCTCGATTCGAGCACTGTGGCATCCTCTGCAAGTAAGGAAAGGTAAACGATCCAGATAGTGCCACGTGGTACCATCTGGAGAGCCCAAGGCTGCCTGGCATCCCTCCAAGGGCTTCTCAACGAGCGAATTCAACCATTGGATGAAAATCCAACGGCTAAGAGACCCCCTTCACCACGTGCTCACGACTCACCTTTGTGACATAAACATAGGCTTGGTGCATTAGTTGAAGCACTGGCCTCCAAGGGAGGGGCGCGGGTTCGAGACCTGCAGAGCACTCCCAATTCATCAATTTGGCACACCAGCGCGGACCCACGTGCATGCCAGCACGCACTAGCGCGCATCAGCGGGGCATGAGTGTGATTCATGCGCGTGATGGAGAGCCAGCAGAGCACACGTGTGAACGAGCGTGAGTTGGCTACAACGATGCTTGAGCTGGACCTATAGCAACGTCCTGAGGGTCGCTAATTACCTTGTGATTATTTTTAACCCCCTCCCATCCACTATTTAATGACCTACACACCTTCCCTTTAAGCTTCATCTCTACCTTTGCTGCACCCACCTACTCTAGAGCTGTAGAAGCCCATCAAAGCTCCCAAGAGCTCATTCCTAAGCTCCAAAGGTCCCTTATTAGTATAGCGATCCCTTACCCCACTAAATATCCATCATCCCTCTCACCACCTTCATAAGGAGCCTTGGAGCCGTCCTTCTACCTCCATTCCGGTAGAAGATCACCTCATGCTCCTCATCTCCATTCCGAAGCCTTGGTGAAGCATTCCTCTATTTAGCGTTCTCCTACATCTCACCTCCATCGTCCAGCACCTCACTCTCTTTGTTTAAGCTACCGCCAAGCGTTGTCGTCTTGTCGAACAGCTGATTTGGGAGATTTATTCTCACCCCTATCTCTTTTATATTTTCTTAGCATATTTTAATAAACATTTGCATCACATTATGATATATCAAATTTGTACTTTCCACTTGTGAAGTTATCTTGCTTGTCTCTTTATTACAAAAACACAAAAAAAAAATATCAATGCCCTAAAAATACAAAAAAGAAACAACACAAAGTGTGGATTTCAATGAAAACAAATGTTGCCTCCCTGTGTTCGACCCGAGACTCCCTTGGAGTTTCGGTAAAATTGTATTTGACAACGTCTTTTACGACTACAGCACGAGTTTCTCGAAACCCTTATTTTTCTTTGCCAAAACCCGTTCATCATCTTGGCATCGTTGCCAGGGAGGCAACGGAATTTGCTTTCTTGTCTTCTGTGTTTCCTTGCATTTACTTATTAGTAACCTCGCTTGTCTCTGATTTACTGTCTTGTAGGTACCCTAGCAAGCAGATCCAAGTGCGATAGACCTGAGTAAAGTGTAGGTAGAGTAATTTGTAAGTGCCCCCCACATTCCCCCCCACTAGTTTCATTTTGCCACATCAATAACCAAGACCTAATCTACTTAGGTGTTTGGATAAACCCTAGGATAGAATTTGTTTGTTTTGTTTGTCACCTCCACTCATCTCATCCTCGCATATTATAAAAAACAAAAAAACAAAAAGATACTTCTTGTGGGACAAATCAACATACACACTACATACACCGACATTTGAGGCTCATAACCTAACTTGATTTTTATCTACTCAACTGAGATTCCGACTTGTGGAACCAGTACACCAATTCAACACATAAAGGAGTAAAAATCATACTAGGTTAATCACCTTTTTGTGTGCCCTAATCAGTGGTGCATTTGGGCCAGTTGATTGAATTGTTTGGGCCGTACCACCTAATCTAAAAGGAAGTCATTTTGTACCTGCCCTATAGGATTCAATAATTAGGTCAAGCCAGGCACTCCATATTTTTCTTGATTTATAAAGGAAAATACTTGAACTCGTGATTTCAAACTTAGTTTGCCTCCTGGAAACTTGGTTGAATATACCTAATATTTGAACCCTAAAAGGTACTAAGCAAGATTCGAACCCGAAAACTCACTTCATTATCAATAATCTTGCTTGAAAACTTTCTGGTTGTGCACATACACACGTTTTTAATGAATCATTAAGGGCACAACCCATTAAGAGCCCATCACATTCCGAAAGCACTAAATATCTCAAGCCTAACTAAAATTGATTAGATGTTGGCCATAAGGAGCGATTCGCTCTTCGAGGCCCAGATTGAGATTGTTCACGATTAACCTGCTTATACTAGTCAATCTGATGTCTAGCTAGGGAAGTAGCGTCAAACGACCGCAGTTGAGGGGTACACTAGGAATCGGAGGCGCAAGCCAAAGGAAGAACCTTCTCCTCAGTCTCTCCTTCTAACTAGTTAGATTGGTTGGATACAAGTAGAGTAAATCGTCTATAATCTTAAGACAGATTCTAAGAGTCTGTAGACCTTTAGGCTACCCAACCTAAGGACATGCTTGTATTTTTTTTGTTGTTGCAGGGTTCCTTCTCTTCCCCATCCTTCCGACTTCCTTCCAGTGTATGTTTGGAATGAGGTCATTGAACCCTCGTCTACAAGGACCTTTAGACCATTCCCGGAGGTGGAGGTTGAGTTATAGCCAAGCAGATCCCATGGCTGATCAACAACCACCTACCCCACCCCCAAACCAGCAGGAGCTGATTTAGAGGCAGTTGCAAGAATTGCAGTAGATGCAGCAATGGTCTCAACGGATGTATGGTCAGGGCACTCAGCCCTTGAAGGATTTCTATGATTCTTCAAACTATGGGGAACATCCTGGTGTCATGATTCCCACCGGAGACGTAAAAATCAAGCCCCAAGTCTTAAGTTTGATTAAGCATTTCCATGGGCTTGGCTCGGAGGACCCATTCCAGCACTTGGAGGATCTGACCACTTTGGTTTAGACCACTAAAGCGAGGAATGTGAACGAAGAGCAAATGATCATGAGGCTCTTCCCCCACTCTTTCAGGGATAAGGCCGCACATTGGTACTAGACCATTGGAAGGCCGATAGAAACATGGGCTACTCTTAAGTCAGCTTTCCTGAAGAAATTCTTCCCAATCGGACGGACTAATGCCTTGCGACAGGCAATTACCACTTTTGCCTAGCGGCCGGGGGAACCATTTCATAGTGCTTAGGAGCGATTCCAGGAACTTTTGAGGAAGTGTCCACACCACGAGGTGCCGAAGTGGCAACTCGTGCAGATATTCTATCACAGGTTGGTCGAACAACTCCATAATCACATGGACGCCTCCTGTGGAGGTAATTTCCTTAACAGGGATGCGGATAGCGCATATGACTTGTTTGAGGAAATGAGCGAGAATTCAATTAATCACGCCTCCATGGATGCCTTCAACCGGTCCCAACAACCTAGGTCAAATGCTAATGAGATCTAGGATTCTCATTCATTTGACATGGAATTGATTTGTAACAAGCTTGATAAGATGGACTTGGTTGTTAAAAGAATGGAAGAATGGATGTCTGGGAATTCAGGAAACACATCTACACCCACTCAATCCCAGAATTCGGGATTCCATTCCTCACGAGCTCCCACAAGGTGGGAGTTCGTGAACCAACTTGAATCGGCTCAACTTATGAGGTAGGATTTCTCGGAACCTTATGGGCTCCATACTAGGGCCTTTGATCCCAGTTTTTCTAATCCTTCCTTCTCTCCATCCTCACCCTATGAGGATGCGTATACAATACAAGAGAATGCTAGGTCCAACCCATATTCCAACACTTATAACTCAGGTTGGAGGAACCACCCTAACTTCTCTTGGAGAAGTCAGGGGAAATAGACCCAAACACGACCCAACAACTATGCACCTCAGAGACCTATGGGTCAGGGTTAGGTATACACCCAGTTGCCCTTGAGACCGATTACTCAACCACCTTAGAATGTCCAAAAATATGTAGGGCAGCCTGATTTAAACTGGCAGATAGCAGAAAGGCAAGGGTCCATGCTTCAGCTTATGTAGCAAATGAAGACATCATTGGACAACTTGCAATCTGAGTTTATTACTAACACCCGACAACTCGGATCTCTACCATCCCAACCCGTTCCCAACCTACGCAATGTGCAAAATCAGGGTAATAGAGCCCAAGGGTATGGAAATCAAAGGGACCCACACGCACATGCTCAGTTGGTTAAGCAGGATCCCTCCTCTTCTTCTTCTAGATACATGACCAATCAAGGCCCTCCAATCTTCACTAACCCACCTCAAGACCCGAACCCATGTGCCTCTGCAAACTCTATCACCTTGATAAGTGGAAAGCAGACCCAGGACCCTGAATTACATTCTAGAAGCCAAAACCTGGGGAGCTCGAGAGAGAAAAGGAGAAGATGGAAGAAGACAATATGGCCTAGGGATCGAAAATTGAAGACACCACCCACATCCCATTCCCTGAAGCCTTGTTGAAAACTAGAAAGAAGAAAACCTTAGAGAGCAACAAGGAGCTCCTTAATTTATTTAAGAGTGTAAAGATCAATATTCCGCTCCTCGATGCTATTAAGCACAACCCGGCTTACGCTAAATTTTTGAAAGATCTATGTACCCAAAAGCATAAGTCGAGAGAACCCATTCTGAGGAAGGTGATTCTCTCTGAGCAGGCGAGTTCTGTTATCCTGCATAACCTTCCTCAAAAGAAGAAAGATCCAGGTGCCCCCTTGATTTCATGCGTCATTGGGGAGTACACTTTTGATAGGGTACTGGTGGATCTAGGTGCATCCATCAACTCAATCCCCACCTCGCTTTATGAGAGGTTTGGGTTAAGCAAACTTAGGCCAACCTCAGTGACGCTACAATTAGTAGACCGTTCGGTCACCACACCGAAGGGCGTTATTGAGGATGTAATCGTCAAGGTCAAGGACTTCTATTTTCTTATAGATTTTCTGGTTCTTGACATGGATGTACCTAACGATTTGAGGAACACACCCATCATTCTGGGGCGCCCATTCCTAACTACCGCCAAGGCCAACATAAATTATGAGAGCAATAGTATGGAAATCGCCTTTAGGGATAGGAAGCTAACTCTTGATATTTTCAAGGCGATAAAAAGATTTGAAGATTATGGATTCATTGAGGAGCTCGAGGATCAAGATTTTAATGTTGAGACTTGTATGATGATCAGTGTACTTGAGGATTCCACCAGCCATAGTAAGCCCAACCCATATCCCTCTGTGGTAGACCTGCTACACCCTGAAGAGGCTATTGATTTTGTTCATTCCCAGCCTCTTCCTCTGGATCGGCCTGATAAATCTTCATCAGCATCGTCCCTTCGCTCTGTACTAAACCCACCTCAGCTAAAATTGAAACCATTGCCTAAAAAATTGAAATATGAGTTCTTAGGACCTAAGAATACGCTCCCTGTGATTATTGGTGCTGATTTTGACTAAGGAGCAAGAAGTGAGATTAATTAAGTTCCTTGAGAAAAATAAAGAGACAATTGGTTGGACCATCCACGACCTTAGGGGGATCGAGCCATCTTACTGTAATCACAGTATTTTTTATGGAAGATGGATCCCGCCCTTCTCACGAAATGCAAAGGAGATTAAACCCGAATATGCGAGAAGTGGTCAAAAAGGGTATAATCAAGTGGCTCAATGCTGGAATTATTTACCCGATCTCAGATAGTTCGTGGGTTAGCCCTATTCAAATTGTACCCAAAAAGGCAGGAATAACCGTTACGACTAACGAGAAAGGGGAATCCTTTACCACCCGTTCAGCTTCTGCTTGGAGAGTTTGTATTGACTATAGGAAGCTGAACACAGCCACCAAAAAGGACCATTTCTGCCCTTGTCATTCATTGATCAAATCCTAGAAAGGTTAGCTGGGCAGAAGTACTTTGCTTCTTGGATGGTTATTCGGGATATAACCAAGTCCCTATCCATCCCGAAGATCAGGAAAAGACAACTTTCACATGTCCCTACGAAACCTTTGCATTCTATAGAATGCCATTCGGGCTTTGTAATGCACTTGCGACTTTTCAAAGGTGCATGCTGGCCATCTTTTCAGACATGGTGGGAGATTGTCTTGAGGTGTTCATGGATGATTTCTCTGTTTTCGGAGATTCCTTCGAGTCATGCCTAGCCAACTTGGAATTGATCCTCCAGAGATGCATCAAGACACAACTGGTCCTTAGTTGGGAGAAGAGCCACTTCATGACCTGAGAAGGCATTGTCTTGGGTCATGTGGTTTCTAATCAGGGTATTCAAGTTGATAAGGCTAAGGTGGATGCTATCTCTAGACTCCCTCCACCCACATCCGTAAAATAGATCCGCTCTTTCCTTGGGCATGTGGGTTTCTATAGAAGATTCATCAAGGACATTTCGAAGGTTGCTCGACCCTTGAGTAACCTTCTAGCTAAAGACACACTGTTTGAGTTTGATGAATCATGCCATAAGGCATTTGATTTATTAAAAATGGCAGTCACCTGTGTCTCGGTGTTGCAACCACCGGTCTGGACAGCCCCATTTGAGATAATGGAGGACGCATCTGATTATGTAGTCGGGGCTGTCTTAGGTCAGAAAATCGAGAAAAAGTCATCCACAATCTACTACGCTAGCAAGACTTTGGAGGAGGCCTAGAGGAATTACACTGTTACTGGAAAAGAGTTGCTAGCCATAGTTTTTGATTTAGAAAAATTTAGGGCTTATCTTTTAGGATCTCATGTTATCATTTACACTAACCACTCGGCCTTGAAACATCTCTTGGCCAAAAAGGATGCCACGCCTCAACTTATTCGCTGGATTCTGTTACTTCAAGAATTTGATCTTCAAATCAGGGACAAAGCTGGGGCACAAAATGTAGTGGCGGATCACCTATCGAGAATCCTAATTGATTCTCCTCATCCGAATATCCCTATCTCTAAAACTTTTCCGAATGAGGCTATCCTTATAGTCTCGAGTATCTGAACCCCCTAGTTTGGGAATATCATCAATTATTTAGCCGTTGGTCAAATCCCCCAGAATTGGCCCAAACAACAATGGGATAGACTTATGTCTGAGGCCAAATATTATTTTTGGGATGATACCGAGCTGTATCGTATCGGCACCGATTAGATTATTCGCCGATGCATCCCGAAAAATGAGTTCCATAGTATACTTGAGTTTTGCCATGCATCTACGTGTGGTGGACATTTTTCCGGGAAAAAGACGACGGACAAAATTTTGCAATCCTGATTCTATTGGTCGTCGTTATTTAAGGATGCCCAGGAATTCTCAAGGTCGTGCGCCCGATGTCAGACACTCAGGAACATGGCCAAGAGAGACATGATGCCCCTAAACCTAATACTTTTCATCGAAATTTTCAACATTTGGGGCATTGACTTCATGGGACCCTTCCCTCCTTCATTTGGACACCAGTATATTCTGGTCACTGTTGATTACATGTCCAAATGGATTGAGGCAATCCCCACCCGGACCAATGACCACAAAGTGGTCATTGATTTTATGAAGAGAAATATCTTCAGTCGATTCAGGATTTCTTGGGCAATTATCAATGATGGTGGCACACATTTCACTCATGCCCAGTTTCGGAATTTACTAGGAAAATACGGGATAAATCATCGGATTTCCACACCCTATCACCTACAGATGAACGGACAGGCCGAGGTCTCCAATCAGGAGATCAAAAACATTTTGCAAAAAATCGTAAGGCCTGATAGGAAGGATTGGACCCAAAAGCTAGATGATGCTCTTTGGGCCTACCATACGGCATACGAAATGCTTATCAGTATGTCTCCGTTCCGTCTGGTGTTTGGTAAGGCGTGTCACTTACCTGTAGAGTTAGAACATCGGGCATTTTGGGCCATCAAGAAATGTAATTTTAGCCTAGAGTTGGCCAGGAAGACTAGAAAATTCCAACTATCTGAGTTGGAGGAGCTTAGAAATGATGCCTATGAAAATGCCAGAATCTATAAGGCAAGGACTAAAGCTCTTCATGATCAAATGATTTCACGTAAGAGCTTTGAGCTAAACCAGAAGGTCTGGCTTTTCGATTCTCGACTGAAGCTGTTCCTTGGTAAGCTTAGGTCTAAGTGGAGCAGCCCGTTCGTTATTGTGTGGATTTTTCCTAAGGGGGCCATTGAAATCTCTGACCCAAAGACGGGTAATTCCTTTAAGGTCAATGGGTAACATCTCAAACCCTTTGTTGACCATGTGCTCCCTGAACCCGTCTTGGACAAGGTTGCTCTCACCTTGCCCTAACCACCACTGGCCGAACATTACCTAGCTAAAGGCACTAAACTCAGCACGTGTAAAGGCTATTTTGAGCTAACCGAAATTTCACAAAAACCAGGTGCTATTCTCCCAATTTTGTCTCCTTCATGCTTTCATTTTAACAATGAGGACATTGCATTAGCTAAGCATGAGGGTGAATATCTTATGAAATAATCTTTTTGTTAGCCGTAACAGTAATGTCCTGCTATTTTATTAAAAAAAAAAAGTAGGAGAAGAGAACTTAGGCATTACGAGTTGCAAACTTTAGGAATTGATACTTTGGGACTTGAATACTTAGACTCTCAGGTCTTTGAGCTTAATTAGCTTGAGTGTCCACTCAAATGTGTCTTAGTCTCGAGTCCTCGCCAAATAATTTTATTACACAACTTATCAACTCGCCCTCTGATTTGAGGAGACTATAAGTCTAAGCATCTGTACACTATTTACACTGACTCACTTTTCGACGGTTTCTTCGGAAATTGGGCAGCTAATGAACTTTCTAGGGTAGTATGGTTGGCAAGTTGTCGTGGGTAACAGCCCATTGGCCGGTTGTCCAGAGCCCAGTTACATGACCATACTCATTCTACTGCTTTTAGGTAAATCTTAGATCAGGGAAGCCACCTACTTAGAAAAAGAAAAAAATGATGCTCAAAATTTTTTTTAAACAAAGAAGAAAAATAGAAAAAGGAGTAAAATAAAAATATAAAAATAAACCACGCTTCACCACACGAGTATTGCTGGCAAGTTGCTGTGGGTAACAACCCATTGGTCAGTTTTCCAGAGCCCAACTCACAAAAAATGCACAAATAATTCCCAAAACACTTAAGGAAGGGGCAGGGAAATAGAATAACCAGGGAGATATACACTGGGTTCGCCCTTGTGTTGACCCCATAAATTTTTTTTTTTAAAAGTAGGGAGAAAGCAACCACTCGGAAAGATAAACCTTTAAGTAGAAACTTTTAAGGTCACCTAGGGTCGTAGAAACATGAAGTCCATCTTAACGGCCACCTAGTGAGTCTTTCACTCTTTTCACAAGATGCTTAGCACTTAGAGTCCTTTTTGAGTCTTGGGTGGGTTGGGTAACCGTAAAAAGTTATTCCGAAACTCTCAAACTCAAAAAAAAAAGTTTAAAAAGAAGAAAAAGTAAAAAATTGTATCTTCTTTTTTTTCAAATAAGGCGAGGGCTTGGGTGGTCTGCATTCTGGCAGACACCCGGGCACTGTCAAGTTTTTGTAACTAGGTCTTGGGTTGAAATTTTCTAAAGCAATCAACAAATCTTGCCTAAGTAATCAAATCCTGATTCTACTTTTATACATAGCATTTAAGCTAATTTTGCTAGGTACTAGCAAAAGATAAGCATGGGGGTATGATAAACACACATAAATTCATAATAAAATGCTTATTTATGATAGTTCCTAAGCCTAACATTGCATTCCATAAGTATAACTAGTGCATAACATGCATGACATTGCATTTAGGATAATTTGTGTATATTGTTTAGTAATTCCGACATTTTATGGCCAGGAGGCAATGCGACACCTTTACGGACTTTGGATGAAGAATCCAACTGTACGGATGGATCCGGAGCGACGATCGCAGCCCAACAACGTAGAAATCACCTCGATCCGAGCACCGTGGCATCTTCTGCAAGTGAGGAAAGGTAGACGATTCAGATAGTGCCATGTGGCACCATCTGGAGAGCCTAAGGCTACCTGGCATCCCTCCAAGAGCTTCTCAATGAGCGATCTCAACCATTGGATGAAAATCCAACGGCTGAGAGACCCCCTTCACTGCGCACTCATGAGTCACCTTTGCGACATAAACGTGGGCTTGGCGCATTGGTTGAAGCATCGGCCCCCAAGGGAGGGGCGCGGGTTCGAGACCCGCAGAGCCCCCCCAATTCGTCAATTTGGCACACCAGGGCATGCGCCAGTGCACGCCAGCGTGTACCCACGTACACCAGCGCACATCAACGAGGCATGAGCGTGATTCACGCACATGATGGAGAGCCAGCGGAGTGCGTGCGTGAACGAGCGTGAGTTGGCTACAGCGACACTTGAGCTGAACCTATAGCAACATCCTAGAGGTCGTTAATTACCCTGTGACCATTTTTAGCCCCCCTCTCATCCACTATTTAAAGACCTACACACCTTCCCTTCGAGCTTCATCTCTACCTTTGCTATACCCACCTACTCTAGAGCTCTAGAAGCCCATCAAAGCTCCCATGAGCTCATTCCTAAGCTCCAAAGGTCCCCTATTAGTATAGCGATCCCTTACCCCACCAAATATTCGTCATCCCTCTCATCACCTTCATAGGGAGCCTTGGAGACGTCCTCCTACCTCCATTCCGGTAAAAGATCACCTCACTCTCCTCATCCCCATTCTGAAGCCTTGGTGAAGCATTCCTCTACCCAGCCAAAAACTGACGCGGTTCGAACGCGTTTGTTTAAGAATGTTGTTGTAGCTTGCGTTACCACGTTAGTTTTGAATAAAGAAATGGACATGAGTGCGAGTGTCGAACACAAGGAGGCATGAAAATCAGGTTTCCTGCCACTTCGTTGTCACGGAAATGGCGGGTTTTGCTTGCGAGAAAACGCGAGAGAAGAGAAACAAGTGAGGGGGAGAGAGAGAGTAGGGTTAGAATCTTTTGATCATGTCATTCATGCAACTCACGATAAGGAAAAAGCTTGGTAAAAAAAAAAAAGAGCGATCATAGCTAGAAAAGAAACATCTTCATTTAACATGCAACTTAAGTTTTTGTAAATACAACATAGACAAATGTTTAAGCTAAAGTAAAGTAATGCTAAGATAGAGAGAGAGAAAGGAGATGGCAAGGCAGCCACAGCGGTTGAGGAGGGCTCCGTCGGCGGCTCGTCGACTTCGGCGATTACAAAAGGGTGCTAAGAGTGGCTAGGAGTAGGGTAGAAGACTTTCAAGGGAATTGAATGCTTTACATGGGTAGTTGGAAGGGGTTTATATAGGAGGAAGGGCTTTCTAAATAAAGCAGGGGCTTTAGCAACGTCCGGGATGTCGCTAAACCCATGCTAAAACTGTCGATGTAGCCTCCTTGCCCATCGATCCTCTGCGCACGCTGTGCTTCCTCCTCTTCGCAATCCAAGTGCGCACCTTGAGGACCGTCTGATCGAAGATCGGACGATCAAGATCATGCGCTGAGTGCGCTTCGGATCGCGCCTCATGAGCGCTGCTTCGCGATCTCGTATCTGCGGCTACCACGTAGCTGCAATCCCAGCAGTTCGCGTGCGCATCGACGGTTGAATTCCAATTGCGTTTGTCTTCGCCCCAGATTGCTGCTTTGATGTGTTTTGAACCCTCGCCTCTCAGCGTGAGGTCGAGGTGTGGACCGCTGTGCCGAGAGGACGATCTCCGTTTTCCTACTGCTCACCGTTAGATGGAGAGCCAACGGTCAGATCTTTGTTTGGATGCTCGACTCTGGTGGATGCTGCGAAGGGTGCGTAGCTCTCAGTCGTCCGATCGAAGATTTGTCTCTACGATGATGGAAGAGGTGGGGCGGTGGCCTGGATGCGCCGATCGGGTGCCACGTGGCGCACTGTGGACCATTGATCATCAGATCAACGACCAAAACTTCTTGAGCCAATTGCGGGAGCTCCGGATGTCGAATTGGGTCGATTTTGAGTCCGTTGGACTCCATTCGTCATTCTGAATCCATCCGTGTGGTCCGATTGCTCATCTGAGTCCTGTTTTGACATGAACTTGTACAAATGTCTATTAACATTAAATTATAAGCAATCTTGATGTGCGATGCATGGCATGCTCCCATGCCCATTTACGATGTATTTTTTGTGCATATTATCCTTAAGATAAATTCCGATTGGCAGAATTATCACCATAAAATGTAGTGTTATCATCCTCTTGCATCTCACCTCCGTCATGCAGCACCTCACCCTCTTCATCCAAGCTACCGCCAAGCGCCGTCGTCTTGCCGAACAGCCAATTCGGGAGATTTATTCTCACCCCTATCTCTTTTATCTTTTCTTAGCATATTTTAATAAACATTTGCATCACATTATGATATATCAAATTTGTACTTTCCACTTGTGAAGTTATCTTGCTTGTCTCTTTATTACAAAAACACAAAAAAATATCAATGCCCTAAAAATACCAAAAAGAAACAACACAAAGTGCGGATTTCAACGAAAACAAATGTCGCCTTTTTATGTTCGACTTGGGACTCCCTTGAAGTTTCGATAAAATTGTATTTGATAACGTGTTTTGCAACTACAGCGATAGGTTTCTCGAAACCCTGATTTCTCTGCGTCAAAACCTATTCATCACCCAGCACCCTTTGCAGCCGAGGGTATTGGCTGCTCCCATTCCTGACCTGAACACAAGTGGTAGTCGTTAGCAAAAAGCTAAGTAGAGTGGCAAGCATAACATCAAATAATGCAATTCAATTTAAAGGCAGTAAACAATTCAGGCAATTGTAAACGTTTCACACAATCCCATATTTTGTTTTCATTTCTAGGTACTAACTATTTAATGTTTCAAATATTCTAACAAAGGGTCTCGTTATCTCATGGTTCACATGTTCCCTAGAGGAATGATCATGCTGTAGCTTTCCCCGCGATACAGAATGTGCACGCGATACTCTCCTAGAAAAGAGAACATCCCGCATTTGTCCTACACCTAGTCTACCACCCCAAGGTCACGGTTGCGATGTAGCGGTGACTATGACATACGCGATAGATGCACGGGAAGCTACCCTGCACTGGCACGCGGTCAATCCTTTCCGCTAACGGGTACGCTCTAAGTCGTATAGCACAGAACAAAACAGGGGCCACACCCCTCACTAGTCTATGTACCCTTGCTCGACTATCCTGGTTGGCTCCGTGGGCCTAACAGGAGTTGGTGTAGGGAGGTCATTCCTACCCTAGGTTCCAACCTAAGGGAAGGCTAGCTCTCTCCCTACACAAGAGGTAAATAACTCTCCTTAGTACATGCGTACACGAGGGCCAGCTCGCCCCCATAGTAAAGTCCAAAACAACAGTTGTGCCTCACATTAGGCGAAAACAATCCATCACTATCAGAGTTTCATACCATGACCGATAAGTTATTCTCTAATTGTCACTAAGAGTATACAGAATCCCTTAAATTATGTTCAAGCATTTGAGACTTCATGCATCACAAGTCATAATTAGCATTTAGCGTGGAATAGATAATTAGTTGCATCATCATAAAACCTT
This sequence comes from Thalassia testudinum, assembly GCA_037157565.1. Taxonomy (NCBI): domain Eukaryota; kingdom Viridiplantae; phylum Streptophyta; class Magnoliopsida; order Alismatales; family Hydrocharitaceae; genus Thalassia; species Thalassia testudinum. The sequence continues at coordinate 16,044,490 of JAZHRO010000026.1, read as the reverse complement.
ATTCCCAATCATTAGGGTTAATCATTTCTTTACGTCAAACATTAATTAATCACGCATGTAACTCAAGTGCAGAATTTATCCTTTTTAAACTTAGGGCATGCATGTATGTGAATACTCTTGTAAGTCTAAGCAAATGTCTATTTCATTCCTTAGGTACATTCAAAAAAATCTAGGTACTTGATTAATTCATTACTTGTAGCACTCATTTAATGAAAACTAAACACACTAGAATGGGGAGGACCACTCTACCTAGGGGAACGGGAGATATGGGGGCACGAGCGACTGATCCCGGCTCCTTCGCAAGCCCTGCACATACCATGAACTTAGGGCCTACACCAATTCAATGGTCAAACGGAGCATTAAACACGTTGATCGACATTTTAGTATGCTAAAACAGCTCAAAACAATGTAGAAAATGATTCCAAAATGTGGTAAAACTCAAGAGCTTTCTAACGGTACCTTACTTGTGAGATTTGGAGACCGAACAGGCCTCGGAAAGGTCTTGGTTCACTTGAACCGAACCAAGTGGGCTTGGTCTGGCTGGACCGGCCGCCTGTCTGCAGGCGGGGGTGCACCTCTCACCGCTATCAGACATCTGGAGTACGTCCCGGACGTCTTAAACTCACACAAAAGCCCTCTTGGCACCTTCGTCCCTCCCCCGACGTCTGGTACTCGCTCCTGTCATCCGTGTGCTCTCTGGACGTTTGCATGACCTCCCGAACATCTAATATGCACCTCGAAATTCGCCCGCACGTCGCTCCTCAGGTGAGTTTGCCTCGAACGCCTCACAACCCATGCGCAGCAGTCCCCGTGACCTTGCGCCACCGCTGCTAATGCACACGTCACGTTTGCCTCACTGCAAGTGCCCACACCAGCTTCGCAATGCATGGCATGGCCCTTCTCTCTCTTCCCACGTGCAGCACCTCTCGTGGAAACTCCCGCTCATGCACCTCACGCAACGCGCTTGCCGCACCTCGCACGCTCTTACCTACTGTGTCGCTCTCCCTCGCACACCACGCCCGCATGCTTTGCCTGATGTGCCCAATGTCTCTCTCTCCCCCTTTCTCACTGGGGAAGAAGCGTCATCGAAGTTGGAAATGAGGAAAAGGGGAAAAGGAGAGGGTGCGGCTATCGAGGAAGGGGGTTTTATGGGGTAGGGTTTTAGGGCCGTTCGAGGTGAGTTTTTGGTCTCGTGGGCCCATAAAAACTACAGTTCTACCACCGCATTTCCTCCCACTTCATGTGAAAAAATTCAAAAACCACCCCAAGGAAAAAAAAAAAGCATTTCCCTCGATGGTCCCAAGTCATTTCAGTGGATGAGGAGAAGATGTAGGGAAATTATTAGACAGGTAACCATTATTGTAACTATTATTGTCATCAATGTTATAACTATTGTTATTCGACCACATTTGTGATCATAATTGTGATTAATTATATGTATTGTGTATCATAAATATTTTCAATGATAATTTTATTATGTTTAAGTAAATGGAATCATTTACCATGGTCATTGTTCATTAATTTCCTATTTGCACGATTAGAGATTGAGGGATATCAGTGGGTGGGGCCAAGCCCTTGCCAGAGTTGAAAAGGGGGCTTTGATTCCAAGGACATTTAAGTCAAAATAGATATCTTCATATGAACAAGATATTTTTGGTTTACAAGTTGTACATATGGGAAAATTAAAAAGAATATAATTGAACGACCTTAATCATACAACTAACCTACTCTAAAGCTACGTAATAGTGAGCAATTACTTATTAATTTAAAATTTTATAACAATAGGTTTAAGAAGAAAGTTTGGTAAAAAAATATTGACAAAATATGGGATGTATTTACATAAAAAGTTCAAAAAAATCATGAGTAATATAATGAAAAGGAGGTCGGTAGAAAAATATGTTTTGCAATGTAACAATGGAGATCACGTCACATGGCCCCATCATGCATGCATTCCCTCCACCGAGGTGAAACTTACAAGGGGAATGTCTCGATGCATTTAAAATATCACTGATGATATTTGTCATTGTTATGTGAAAGGTCATGTATCCCTCACAATGCATGTGGTGCAGTGCACTATTCAACAAACATTAAGAAATCATTAATGATTTTCACCTACAACTAAAAATCATTGGTTATATTTGATTTAGAGCTAAAAATCATTTATGATATTTAGTTTCGAGTTAAAAACTACTGGTAATGTTTGGTTTGGATACAAAAATCATCGGTGATATTTGGTTTTTGAGAGATGAGTGACAACGTAGGACCCACTAAGCCCATGATTTAAGGAGAACATCGACTACATGTCTTTTTTACAACGCATTTAGCAAAGCACGTTGCAAAATATGTTTTTGTACATTTATGCTAATGAAAAAGTAATGGGTGCTAGGGGATGTGGACATTGTTGAGAAAGGTCACTAAATGATTCAATGATCTTACCCAGTAGCTCGACAACCATTGCCCCATGTCTCATTAGCCTCCCGTAGGAAGCAGCATTGGGCCACTGATAGTGTGAGAAATGGAAAATGCAAAAGATTACTCAATGATCAGATGACCTTATAAGTCATTAGGTCATCCAGTGACTATGTGATCAATTTTCCAAATATTATGGATTTTTGTCCACTTTTCCAATTTAACTAACTACAATGCCTCTATTTAAAAAAAAAAGGTCCGGAGTTGTAGCAAAGCATGGGTAGCAATTACTAATCAACATATTACCAGTTTTGAGCCCGCACTTTGTTGCGGGAGTACAAAAGTCACAATTATATCAGAACTTTATTATTAAGAAAAACTATTGCAATATGAGTGAGAGAGAGATCCCATGTCGAGAAAAAAAAAATGAACAGTGGCATGACTAATATGCACAACACATGTTTAACGGTTCTTTATATCTGTTACGAATGCGCGGCTTTAGACGTTTTTAAGACGTCTTGGAGGTGTCCCAGACGTCTGACCAGACGTGTGGAACCCCTTCCAGACATCTGACCAGACGTCTGGAACCCCTTCCAGACGTCTGGGATTCGGTTATTTTCGACACGCGTGTTTCGTCTGCGTGCCTGAGCGCACAGACCTGCGAGCGTCTCTCTCTCTCTCTTTCCCTCTCCCTCCTACACCCTCTGTCCCGCTCTCTCTCTCCTCCTCGCGCGGCCTTAAAAGGCCACGCCCTCCCCCTCACTCCCGTCACCTCCGCCCCCTTTCCTCTTCTCCTTCCAGCCGGTGCGCGAGAGCGAGCGCGAGTGAGCAGCGGCAGCGACAGCCGAGGTGGGCGTGAGAGGAGGTGCTGCGTGTGGGAAGAGGCGCTCGGCCGTGAGGGCGAGCTCGCCGGGGCTGCTAGGGCCGGCCGCGCGGGGGAAGCAGCAGACGTGGGGTGACGCGAGAGGCCTGCTGCAGCTCGAGCAGCAGGTGGACGAGGCGCGGCGCGGCCGTACGTCGCGGGCAGAGGGCGAGTCGTGCTCTGATTCTGGAAAATTTTCCAGAATCAGACGTCTGGGCTTCCAGCCAGACGACGGGGACGACGTTTGGAGGACTGTACAGACGTCTGAAAGGTGAGGTATTTCCGTCTTCCTTCCTTTTCTTCGACTGACCGTACTAAGAGAGAGAGGAAATGGGTAAGCGCAGGTTCTGATTCGCCACCCAACACGAATCAGACGTCTGGCTGCAGTGCCAGACGACTGGAGCGACTTCCAGACGTCTGGGGTGACCATCGGACGTCTGGGAACTAGGCCAGACACCCCCACAGGCTTCTGGACGTCTGAGAGACCACGCAGAGCAAGGTAACCCCTGATCCACTTTTTAAGACGTCTGGAATAAGTTCCAGACGTCTGATTTTGCACTGTTTCGTCGTTTTCGACCTGTTTAGGGCCCGTTCGGGTTCCGTTTTCCGCGTTTCGAGTTGCGTTCTTTTCGGAATTAAATCCTCTACCCGTCTACAGTAGCTATATACTGTTTTGAGAAACTCCTTGTGATTGATCCTTGTGATAGGACCCCGTTCCGTTGCAGTCTCGGGGGTTGCGGAAGCACGCGGGATTCCTGACCACGCCCCCAGTACTCCTGTTGTAACCGGTAGAGTGGCTTTTAAGTTTACTAGTATAACCTGTTAAATTATGGAACCATAAATAGAACCTAGGACATTGCATGAATCCTAGGAATGAGAAATAGATTGAATGGTAGATCCTAGGGTGTTGCATGAATCCTAGGGCTGGAAAACTAGATTGTATGATAGATCCTAGGATATGGCATGAATCCTAGGACGGGAAAACCAGTGGAATGTATGAATACTGCAGTCTTGGAAAATGTGGAAAGGAAATAATAGCTGCCTGTGAATTGAATTAACAGCTGCCTGTTATGAATAAATAAACGTGATTGAGAACATGGATTGTATGAACGTGAAACTGGAAAGGTGAAACCTGAATGTGCTGAGATAAAAGAGCTGGAACCCTACGGGGAATTAGGAGTAGAACTCCTGGAAGGTGAATGGAATAGAATTGGGGAAGTGAGCTGGCCCTTGAGTACGGAGTACCAAGGAGAGCGACTGTCCCCCTGTTTAGTGCAGAGCGGAGCCAGCCGCCCCAGGGACCCGGGGTTAGGACTGGCCACTTTGTACCGACTTGCTGGCCCTCGTGTACGTAGTACCGAGGAGAGCTACTAGTGTAGGGAGGTACTAGCTACCCCACGGGCCCCGGGGTTCTACTAGCCTCCTACACCGACTTGTTAGGCCCACTGAGCAAATCAGGGTAGTCAGGTGAGGGTGCGCGAACTGTGGAGGGGCAAGGCCCCTGTTTGGTTACTGTGGAGGGGTTGGACCCCTGTTACTAAGAGGGCTCTGCCCTGTACTGGTTCCGTGCTGTGCTTTGGGCGCACCCGTTAACGGAAACGACTGACCGCGTGCTAGTGCGGGTTAGCTACCTGTACGTTTATCGCGCGTGCCGTAGTCACCGTTACGCCTGTCCGTGACCTTGGGGTGGTTGACTGAGAGTAGGATCACCACGGGGGACTCTCCCGGCCAGGAGAGCACCACGTGCTACTTCTACTGTTCGGAAAAGACTGCAATCAAGGTCGTTCCCACGAGGAACATTCGAGATCAAGTGAAGGATCTGAGAAATAGATAAATTTTGAGACAATAGAAAGACGTAAATAAAGGAAGAAAGAAAATTAAAACAGCTACTATACACTTTACTGTTTCTTTAATTTAGTTGCCACTCTACTCAGCGTTTTGCTGACGTGTTACACTCGTTATTTTTCAGGATCAGGTGTTGAGCAGCCAGGGTCAGCGGCTGCAGAGGACGCTGGGCCGAGTAGGGTCCAGTAGAGTTACCACTATTCTCTTGTACCACTTTTTTTAGTTCCACTGTAGTGAGTAGTTCTTGTTTCCGCTGTATTTTTCTTTACTCGCAGTTCATATTATGTTATGAATGTTGTTATACTGTTGTGGTGGAATATACTGTAGTGGTTTCTTTCCTTACTGCTGTATTTTCTTACTGTTAGTTATATTCATGCTGAATGTGGTTTATTTTACTGCTCTTTTGGTTACTTCCTCGTTGGACGACCAGGTCTTGGGATTAGTCGAGTCGGTCCGGTTCTTGTGTCTCATAGGGACTCGGGAATCGGGTCGTTACAATATCGTATGTAAGACGTCCTCACTCAATTAATTAATACATCAATGTATTTTAATTTTTAATCGATGTATTTTGATTTTTCATCAAAACATACAAGCTGAGAAGCAAAATACATCAGTTGAAATAAGTAAGAGTCCCTACCTAACAAAATACACCGGTGCATTTTTATTTTCAACCGTTGTGCTTTCGCTTTCTATCGGAACACTCCAGTTTAAAATCAAAATACACCGGTGCATTTTAGTTCTCCACCAAAACATATCGGTTGAAAATCAAAATACACTGATTGAAAAGTAAATAAACGTCCCAACTCAAAGAAATACACCGATGCATTTTTATTTTCAACCAGTGTGTTTGAAATCAAAACACACAGCACGTTGCAAAATTCATTGTCCGGTGTATTTTGATTTCAAATCGGTGTCTTAAATTGGATTTATACGTGCTGATTTTATATATGTATTATTTTATACTCTTGTAGAAACATACTCAATATTGGTATCTAATGAAAGAGCACAAGATAATGAGGTCAATGGTGAAAATGAAATTCAAAATGGACATACGTAGTAAACGGTGTGTAAGAAAAATGAAATAAAAGAAACATAAAAAAAAGAAGAGATGAGAGAGAGAGAGAATCACAGAGAGAGTAAAAGAAGAGAATGAACATAAGTAAAAAAAATTAAACAATACCTAAACTAATAGCTACAGTAGCATATCAATAATTAGTTATACTTAAAAGTATGTATTATTTTATACCCTTACAAAAAGATACTTAATATTAGTTTCCAATGAAAAAATACAAGATAAGGATATCAATGACAAAGATGAAATTCAAAGCAAACGTACGTGGTAAATAATGTACAAGGAAAATGAAATAAAAGAAAAATAAAAGAGAGAAGAGATGAGAGAGAGAGTGGAAAAAAAGAGAAAAAGAAAACACACTGTAGCTAAAGTAATATCTACAGTAACATATCAACGATCAATTATACTTAAAACTATGTATTATTTCATATTCTGATAGAAACATATATAATATTTGTTTCTAATGAAAGATCACAAAACGAGGAGGTCGATGGAGAAGAAATTCGAAACGGACGTACGTGATAAACGGTGTTCAAGTAAAATAAAATAAAAAAAGAGACGAGAGAGAGAGCCATAGAGATAGAGAGAAGTTATACTTAAAAATGTGTATTATTTAATACTATTGTAGAAATATACTTAATATTGATTTTTAATAAAAAAACACAAGATGAGGAGGTTGATGGTGAAGAAAGAATTCGAAACGGACGTATGTGGTAACAGTGTGCAAGTAAAATGAAATAAAAAAAATAAAACAAAGAGATGAGAGAGAGCTGTGCTGAACAAAAGTAAAAAAAAAAGAACAATAGCTAAATTAATAGCTACAGGAACGTATCGACGCCTAGTTATACTAATTTTTTGATTCTTCGTTTTCCCACAGTAAACGAAAGTTAAAAAATCGATTGAAAAAACAACAAAACAACGATCGGAAATCATAGTACACCGCATATTGTAAAATATATTATCTGGTGTATTTTGATTTTCAATTGGTGTCTTATATTATGTTTACACTACATCGTTTTGTATATATATTATTTTATATTCTCGTAGAAACATACTTAATATTGGTCTCTAAGGGAGAGGACAAGAAGAGGAGACGAAATTCAAATCGGGCATATGTGCTAAATAATGTGAAAAAAAAAATGAAATAAAGAAAAAAAAGAAATGAGAGAGGAGAGCACATCGATTTAAAAGAAAAGAATAATATACCTAACTAATATCTACAGTAACGAGACAACACCCCTTCATTATTATTAGTTTTGAGTCTGTTTCTTGGTGCGAGAGCACAAAGTCAGTGACAAATAAAAATATAAAAATGCCTCACCACTTTCCAACACCGCAGCAAATGAAAGTTAGAAAAAAAAGAATAGTTTGGTGAACGTAGTGCCAATTTCACGCAACAAACAAAAGTTTTAAGAAAAGAAGTAAATGAACACTTAGTGCGTTTTAATTTTCAACTGATGTAAATCGATGCATTTTGATTTTTCATGCATTTTAATTTTCCATCGATGTTAATCGATATATTTTGATTTTCTATGTTAAAAATAAAAACGTATTAATTAAAAATATTCAACTGATATGCTCTGATTCCTCGCTTTCCAATAATAAACGAAAGTTAAGAATTCGTTTGGAAAAAAATTTGATCGAAAATCAGAATACATCGCATGTTGCAACATATATTATTTGGTATATTTTTATTTTCAATTAATGTCTTAGTTTATGTTTACACTATCTCATTTTGTATATGTATTATTTTATACTCTTGCAGAAACACATTCAATATTAGTCTCTAATAGAAGATCACAAGATAAGGAAGCTGATGATGAAGATGGAATTCAAATTGGATGGATGTGCTAAATAATGTATAAAAAAAATGAAATAAAAGAAAAAAAGGAAAATAAAATGAGAGAGAGAGAATCATTTGATTAAAAAAGAAAAAGAACAATGACTTAAACATTGTCCATGTTAACGGGAGACATGGAATAGCAAAAGATGGCTAGATAGTGGAGATAAAATTTGAATTGGAACGTACTTGTTAAATAAAATATAAGAAAAATAAAATGAGAGTAAAAATAAAAAATAAAATTCTAGAGGGAGGGGAGCCATTCGATTAAAAAAAAATAAACGACTTCGTATATATAAAAGATTATTATTATATATTATATATATAAAAGATGCTGAGGAGGCGCCTGGGCTGGGCAGGTGTTGTAAACCCGTGTCGCAGAGGAGCATCATCCTTCCTTCCATGAAGGCCGCCACCCCCAGCTCTCTCTCCAACTCTCCACGGACAACCCGCCGCCTCGCCACCCTCATCCACCACCTACGCAACCACACCTCTTTCGAAGACAAGGAGGAGGGGAAGAAGGAGAAGGGTGTTAGTGCCTCCTCCAAAGTGGGTCTTCCTCCGCACTTACGAAGGGCCGCCGTCCTCACATGCCTCTTCGAGGGCCTTGCCGGCGATCTCCGCGTCATACTCACCAAGCGCTCCCCACGCCTCTCGACCCACTCCGGTTCGCTCGCCAAGACCCTACCCCCGCTTTTCCCCTCGTTGTTGTTGTTTTTTTTTCTTTTTTTTTTCTCTTTTCCCTCTCGTGTTGTGTACCTGATAGACGCGGCGGGGCCTTGGTGTTGTGGAAGGGGAGGTGTCGTTGCCGGGGGGTAAGGCCGAGGAGGGCGATGCGGACGACAGCGCCACGGCGCTGAGGGAGGCGCGGGAGGAGATCGGGTTGGAGTCCTCTCTGGTGACCGTTGTCAAAGTCCACGACCCCATCGTGTCCAAGGTATAATATTACTATTGCATTGGACTGGGATTGCCTTTTAGTCGCGTTCCTTTGAATAAAGTTGGCGAGTCTTTATTTTGTTTATTTATTGATCTCTGTGAACACTGCTAATGAAATATTTGGGTCCTGTCTGGTTGCTCCATGGAAGCATATTCTCAGATTGATTTCCTAAAAGATTACCCAATTAAAGCGTAAAAGATACTGAAGCACAAGTGCTTGGCTATCTCTAACTTAGTCCTGCTAGCTACCTTTTGTGCTGGATAAAATCTATCTACTGTTATCACCATTTTGAATCCTAACCACGTGCTGGTAATAGTCCTCTTCCTCGTCGTAGGCATCTTTGATAACCTCACTACAAGCATCACTTCACTTAGGCACCGTTTGGTTGTAGGAAGTGGAAAAGTGGAATCAGTGGAGGACTTGAGGGATGAGAGGAATCATGGAAGAATTAGAGGCCTTTTGTGTCTAGAGAATTAAGCATCCTTTCAAGTAATTAAAGATCACATCATGGAATGTTATTCCAGAATTAATACAGCCAAATGCAGAGTTGAAACCTTGATTCTGATTCTCAATCGGTGCCTTAAACAAATACGATGTTAATAAGCATTTGTACACATGTTTCATAAATAAGTGTGAATGGACAAAAATCTGAAGATGCCTTGGATGGATTTGACTGCCATGTTTTTGTTTATGTGGAGAATTGGACCTTGTGTCATGCTGTTTTTTGCATTTGACTTTAGAATATGATGCTAAATAGTTTCACCATAACTCTGTAGGATAATATATGTAGGTGAACATCTTTCTATTTTTTGTTTCCTTCAATGCACTAAGATGCAATTCTTAAAGTAGTAAAGAATTCATAGATGATGTATTATATCTTGCAATTTCACTTTTAACTAAATTCTATACAAGAATTTTTTTCAGAGTCAAGGTAGAGTTGAAATCCCAAGGCTCCTTTCAATCAACATGTGAACTAATAAAGTGGAATAATTGTTATTGGAGGGGACTCCTCTATTCATGGTTTATGGGGGAGACCAATATTGAATAGCACTACATAATTGGAATATGCATAGAAGGAAAGAGTCAAAATTCGAAAATAAAAATTGTCTCAATGGAAAAAAATGAATTAATTACTCCACTCCCCCTTAGGCTAGAGAATACATGTCAAGCATTCCTAGCTTCATACATAGTTATAAGCAACGATTTCGAGGAAGAGACTTGGCAAATATGTCAGCAACTAGTATTTCTATGAAGTGGATGGAGTCATTGCCATTCCTTATGCGACAAAGTCATAGATGAAATGGCAATCTACTTTGATGTGCTTAGTTCTTTCATTTTCATGGAAGAGGAGTATATATGGTATACGTACCTACTCCCTTTTCAAAAAATATGTACCTCTCGTTTGTTCCAATGCATTGGCATATGGAGTTTGACGTCCACCGCAGATCAATCGAGAAAGAGTAGACTCACATTAGCTCGCATGCTGTATGAGCTATGGCTTTATACTTTTCCTTTAAACTGGGTCTTGACACAAGTATTTATTTTTTTACTCTTCTAAGACATAAGGTTTCCTTCAAAGAAATTGCTATAATTAGTAGTAGATCTTGTGTTTTTAGAGAACTCACATACTCTGCATTAAAATAAGAGAACAAGTCTAGATGGCCATTCCTTTTAAATTGCGGACCCCTACTGGACACTTCCTCCAATACTTCATAATATAATGAACTACATGCCAATGACTATGTCATGGTTAGTGGTTACTAGTTAACCTGATTGACTATGAAATTGATTCTTAATCAGGGAGACTCTATCTTCTTAAAAGTGCTTCTGTAGTGCTTAGAATCACCGTAGGATCATTAGTTTCACAAAAGTAGTTGGTACCTATAAAAACTTATCTTCTCAAAAATCTCTGGTGCATAATTTCATTGGGACATAAATAAGTCCTTTAAATTTCAAGCTATTACTACCCAAAGAAATAACATTGCTTGCCCAGACCTTTGGTCACAATTATTTCTTCAAGAAATAATTTGGTCTCCTTGATCTCTATGTTATCACTAGTAAGGATACATCATCAACATATTATAAGCAACTCGCTACACCTAATGAGAATAGAGTGGTCTAAGGTGGACAAATGCAAATCTGATGCCTCCACTCAACCTATCAAATCATGCTTGTGGGCTCTATTGCAAGTTTCAACCCATAAATGCCTTTCTTCAACCAACAGATTATATTTTTCTCAACCACATAGCTAGGTGGTTGGGACATATATACCTCAAACAAATCATTATGAAGAAAGGCTTTTTTAACGTCTAGTTGGTATAAATGACAATCTTTTTTATTACCATAAATCAAATAATCACCATAAAGCTAAGACATGCTACATGGAAGAAATATTCAAGTAGTCTATATCATGGGTTTGATTAAAGCCTTTAACTAAACAACAATACAGATATGAGTTAATTGATGGTATAAATAAACTATCTACAATCAACCACCTTAGCAAGATCCAAGTTGTGAAACCAAGGTTTTTTCCACCTTTTCCCACTGCCTTGCATGTTGCAAAGCCTAGTGGATGTTTAATGGAAGAGGCGTACCATGGATAGTGATTAAAGAATCTTGCAACGTAGGTCTAAGGCAATCAACAAATGTAAAGTTGAAGACATAAGGTAAAAATGCAATACTCGATTCTCTTGCAATGTGCAATGATAATTTTAGGGTTGTTTATTTAACTGGAGGATGGAGCATTTGAAGCATATTTTGGTGGTGGCATTGGGATAGACGTGCTATCAATTTGTTAGGAACAACCATCGGCAATGAACCTCTATAGTTTGTCTACCTTTTCTTCTGTGGATCGGTACTAACGGTGGAATCCTCCAATTCAATAATAGTAGTATTCCTAAGAAAATAGGGCATTTGCTTAAAGAATGTTTTATCAACACTGACATGTAATGTCAACTAACAAGATCAATGGGTTATAGAATAATTCAAGAAAATACATTTCATTGCTTGATATTATAATTTGTTGGCCACTTTAAATTGGTGAACAGATCAAACACATCTAAAAACTTAGAGAAGCTGAGCAAATGGATCAAATTTTGGTTGCATCACATGGAAGGGAATCTGTAGAGAAAGGAACTTGATTGATAGTTAGTAGCAATAAGCCTATCTTTTATCACTCTACTTTCTTTTTAATATGGAAAGTGATTGATAAACCAAATGCTTTAAGGTGTCATTTTCTTTGGAAAGGTGCATGAGAAGACAACATAGAGGTCACCTTAGTTTCTTGGAATGAAGTTTGTTTGCCTATGTCGATGGGGGGGGGGGTTGGAGTTTTGGACTTGAAAGTAATGAATCAGGCTCTATTAACTAAGCGGGTGACCTGGGTTATGGGGGCTAATGGTTGTATTGTCACCTTAATCCTTGAAGCTTGTTATGGCAAGAAGATGAATTAGGATGAAAGAATACAACTGGGAGAGTCACACTCTGCTTGTCAAAAGGGTTTAATATAGGTTATGCGTCATGTATACTCCTATTTCTATCCACAAATAGGGAATGGAGTGGACTTTGCCTTTGGCTTGACAATTGGTCTAATAAAGGGATTTTGGTAGACTTGTTCCTTCATCTTTAAGCCCGATCTAATAGCTTACATATTGATGACTGTTGGGACTCTTGTGCTAGTGCTCGGACATTAATATTTCAGAGAAATCTATCAGATTAGAGGTTGGATGATTTTTTGAGGATGCAAGCCATCATATCATCGTTGAGGTTGAGGAAGGTTGTTCTCTTGGCAATGGGAAGTTTTTAGTCAAAGCCACTTGCAAGTGGTTGTCATCCAAAATGCAGCTGGTTGATCATGTCTGCTCCAGATATTGTTGACTCATTTGGAAGACCAAGATGCCTTTACTTTTAAAAAAAAAAAATAAAAAGACCAAGATGCCTTTGGAAGTTAAGTTTTTTACTTGGTTACTACACCAAAAGAGGATTATGACGAAGGAATACATGTTGGGAATTGTGCCACAATTCAATTATACTTGTTCTCTATGCAGCGTAGGGCAAGAAGGTTGTGATCGACTATTTTTCTCGCCCTTGCAGGCTTGAAGTGTGGGCTCAATTTAGTGGTCAATGGCTAGCCAACATTTCCTGGGATGATCGTTGGCGAACATTTGGGAGTTGTGGATTTTGGACAAGAAGAGATCAGACAACCCTTTTGCCATCCTTTAGGCATTGTGGCTTCACCACAATGATGTTATTTTTAGAGGGGAAAACCCCATGTGTGAATAGCATCTATTGTGATATTTTCTTTTTCAAGGGCTTTTGGTCTAATTTGTAAATGCCTTTGCATGTGGCCCCTCCTTTTTAATAGGACCACGTTTAGAAAGGTTTAAGGTCATGCAAAAGTTTACGCATCCTTTAAAAGGTGGATATCATTGGTGATATTTGGTTATACTGTGCTAGTGACGTTAGTATAGAATAAAGATCACATCAGCAGTCAGTGCTCGCGTGGTAGAGTCTAGTTGCCCTATTGTTGGGCATGTGGAGTTTAGGTTTTGGTGTAGTGTTTCCTAGTTTGTTTTGTGCCACATGTCGCAAGTTTTGTTAAAAGATATTTTAGTTTCTTAGTTGTCAAGCTAAAGAGTTTTAGGAAAGTCTAAATTAAGATTAGGATTTGGTGACTTGATTTGTTTCTTGTTTTGCAAGTTTGTTATGATGATTGCCTCTCTAAAAAAAGAGGGCAATGCATCAAGTTTATTCTTGAGTTTGCAATAATATTTTCTAGTCTTCTATAACTTCCTCCTTTCTCTCCATCATAGCCATTAGCCCTCTCTTTCCTTTTCTCCATGCACCATCATTAAAAGGAAGGGTCCTCTCTACGAGTTTCAAATCTTCACATGGTATCAGAGCGGGTCATTCAGGCCCCTTGATCCTACGCATTGAGTAGAGAAGAGAAAAGGAGATCCACGTAAGATCACGTGGAGTTACCTCTGTGTGTGTGGAATATGTGGAGAAGATCTATGAAAGATTATGTGGAGTTGCCTCCGTGTGTGTGGAACATGTGGAGTTGTCTTGGAGTTAAAGCACCGTGCTAACTCTATTACAACAGGGTGACCTTATACGCACCCAGAATCCTAAGTGACTCGGTGGGCTTGTAGGAGCAACTACACCAAGGGGTTGAGGGGGCATGTGGAACCCTCTAGCATGTCGGGAAATGTCAAGATTCTAGTGTTTGGCTCTTGGGTGTAGAAGAAGAAGTACAAAGACCTTCCTCAACCACCACGTTGAAGACAACAATGGCAGACATAGAGGCTTAAGATAAACTCCGTATATTTTTTGAAAAGGCAAATACAAAGAAGTGGGAGGAGAAATATTCAAAGGAAAAGTGATTCTTCATAGAACAATCTATCATAGTCAATGTACTTCATTGATGGGATCCTCTAATCCAATTTTTTATTCTCTTCCAAAAGGGGAGATTTTCTTAGAGAAAAGGCATCCATAATGAAGCTTCGGATCGCGCACCTTTCTACCATGAAGTTCTGAAGGCAAGTCTTCACCCTTTCCGGTTTCGACTTATGGGGCTATGTTAGCATGGAATAATAAAGGCTATGTCAGAAGTCAGTGGCCACATGGTAATGTCACGTGGTAGAGTCTAGTTGGCCCACTGTTGGGTGCGTGGGGTTTAGGTTTTGGTGTAGTATTTCTTAGTTTGTTTTGTGCCACATGTGGCAAGTTTTGTTCAAAGATATTTTGGTTTTTTAGTTGTCAAGTTAGAGAGTTTTAGGAAAGTCCAAATTAGCATTAGAATTTGGTGACTTTGTTTATTTCTTATTTTGCAAGTTTGTTATGGTGATCGCCTCTCTATAAAAGGAGGGCAATGCACTAAGCTTATTCTTGAGTTTACAATAATATTGTCTAGTCTTCTACAACTCCCTCTTTTCTGTCGACCATAGCTGCCGACCCTCTCCTTTTCTCTCCATGTGCCATCATCAAGAGGAAGAAGGGCCTTCTCCATGAGTTCCAAATCTTAAAAAATGATATTAAAAAATTGTGGAGAGAAAAAATGATGTTATATATTTTTTTGGAAACCCTATACCTCTCTATATAGGGAGAGGTTATGGAACTATTACAGACAAGTCCTTTGGAAAGTAAGAAAATAAAATAGACTATCAAAAAATGAGAGAAAAATGCTCCTCTCTACACCCCACTCAAGCTAAAGCATAGATATCTATTATACTCAGCTTGGAACAACATTGATCAAATGACATGCAGGGAAATGCCCTGGTGAAGATGTCAGCCTTTGGTCTCTAGAAGCCATGTGGGAAGTGTAAATAAACCCTTTTTGGATCATGTCGTGAGTGCAATGACACTCTACTTTCATGTGTTTTATTTTTTCATGGAAGATTAGATTGTTAACAATGAAAAAGGCTACTTTATTATCACACTTCATCTCCATGAGGCCAGAGATTGGAACCTATAGATCCATGAGAACTGATCTAATCCACATAAGCGTAGATGTAGTTTGAGCCATAGCTCTATTATCTGATTTTGCACTCACCTGACTACCACAGTCTGCTTCTTACTCCTCCTTGTAACTTTATTACCCCAATAAACATGCAAAAATTATTGCCAGACTTCCTATCTTTTGGACATCCAACATTGTCGAATCCATATAGGCCACCTCAATTCCAAGGAAATAATGAAGTGGTCCTAAGTCCTTTGTAACAAAGTGCTTGACTAGAAATTCCTTGGTAATTGATATGCCATCTTCGTAATCTCCTATCAGTATAATATTGTCTAGATACACAAGCATCACTATTACTCCTTTTTCAGTCCTTTTTATGAATAAAGAGTGGTCGACAGAAGATCTCTTGAAGCCAACCCTCTCAATTATATCCGAAAGTTTTTGAGACCATGCTTTTGGACTTTACTTGAGTCCATAAATTGCCTTATACAACTTGCGAACCTTGGAACACTCTCCCTTAGCCTCAAATTCCAGAGGTTGCTGCATGTAAACTTCTTCCTTTAGATCATCGTAGAGGAATGTATTCTTGACGTCAACCTAATGGAGAGACCAGTTGCAGTGAACAATCGAAATAAGTATGCGAACTGTAGAAAGTCAAGCAACTGGAGAAACGGTATTAAAGTAGTCAATCCCATTTATCTAAGTGTATCCCTTTGCTACCAGACAAGCTTTATTTCTCAACTGACCCATTTAGGCAACATTTGATAGTAAACACCCATTTGCATCGTACCATCGTTGCATCATTTAGAAGCTGAACAAGGCTCCAAGTCCCACGAGAGTCTAATGCAGCAATCTCTTCTTGCATGGGCTGTCATCACTTTGGATTACAAAGTGCCTTTTGATGGGTAGTAGGTGTCTGAATAGTAAAGAGAGTGGTAACAAACTATTGGTACCAAGGAGTGAGACTTGTCATAGACATGTACTTGGACATCAGATGCAAAGTACATGACCTAATATTCTGCAAGTCAATAGGAAAATCAAAATTGTCTTCCCTTGGATCATTTGTTTAACTAGGCTTAGGCTCGGAGTCTTTGGCTGCTAGTCTCAAGTTGCTGAGGTATATTAGAGCCTCCATAAGTAGCAAGAATTTGGGTCTCCATATTAGCAGGCACATGACTCTCTTTAAGAGTAGATGACACTAGCTCTATAGGAGCTCCTGGAAGAAGTGGTTCTTCCTGCTGAATCTGATGATGAGAATAGATCATCTTGAACCTACTCCTTGAGTGATCCATAAGAGAAGGTGATTGCTCTCTAAATCTGCTCTTTGGTGGACTCTTAGGTGACTGCCTCTATGGTTCATCCAAGTGTATAGGAATCAAAATGACTGTCTCACCCTTGGGTGTTAGAGTGGTAATGTGTGAGCTATACATAGAATAATAAGGAATGGATTCTATGAAAGTGAAATTTGCACTCACATAGTAGCATCGACCAATAGGATTATAACATATTCAACCAGTGAGTGCTTGAATACCCAATAAAGACACACTTAATTGCTCGAGGAGCTAACTTATCCCTGTTGGATCCATAGAAATGCACAAATGCTACACACCCAAATATCTTAGGCAAAACCTCAAAGAGCTTACGATATGGAAATAGAATCTATAAGCTATCTGCTCATCAATAATAGTAGATGTCCACACTATTCTGCTGTGACGTTTAAGGACACCTTATCTGATGAATAATCCTGCATTCAAGTGCAAAACTCTAGGGTATTATTATATTAAATGATCTTTACATTGACTCCAAATTGGTTCTTTATCTCCACTAGAAAGGTTTTGATCGTATCACCTGCTTTTGACTTGGATTTCAATACTGCTTTTGACACTGCCTTAAATACTGCCTTGTAATTCAACTTCGTAATTTTACTGATAGAGAGTAGACTTAAAGAGAAATTGGGAGCAAGAACATTCTCCAATCGTTTGTGTGGGGCTAGTTGTACCTTTCCTTGACCAGTAATTAGAGAATGCCTTCCATTAGCTACCAATATGGTTCTCCCTGATTAGGTTGGTCTAAGCTTGGAAAATCATCTAGTGTCACCACATATATACCAAGATGCACCCGAGTTAACTAGCCAATCTGTGTCTGCCTTAGAGTGACATGCAATGTCAATCTGGGATGTATTACACTACTTGAGTCTTTAGATCATTATATCATACTGGATCCGAGGAATGACAACTGTCTCATGCACCAACTCTGGTAGAGCAAAGGTTCGATACTTGGCCAAAGAATGCTTATACACCATGGGACATAGGATGTCTCTGGCTCCCCTCTCCAAATCCACGTCCATTCATGGATGGTGATCTACCTCTGCTCATCCCTTGAGAGGTTGTTAGAGCACCCATATTTCCTTAAGATTTTGCTAGCCTTCCCAACTACTTCGATTTGGTAAAAGTATATTTCTTACCAAGTCTTCCGACAACAAAATTGGTTCCATCAACCACCATAACTAGGCTGATGATAGGGTTTCGAACTCCCCTTAGTTCCCTTTGCTTGTATTAGGTGAGTCGATGATCCCAAATGCCATACTCTTCATAATCGGAAGCCCACAATGAACAACCAACTCACAGCAAGGTGGGGAACTACTTCCCCAACCACATCGGTGCCTTCAACCAACAATAAAACAACTTCCATGGTGTATTGCATACTTTTGAGGAGCAACAGACCTCTAGATGGCACTGCAGGAGGTTGTACCAAGTTGTTGAAGACTTCCAAACACCCTACGTGCCTCCATTAGTGCTACGAAGAGAGAAATGAAGCACTGGTGGTGCTCTACAAAGGACTATTGGCCCTCCGATTGTGCTCTATAGGAGCTGGCGGGGCTTTGATGAGGTATGGTGGTGCACATGGAGCAAGCGACGCTCCATAGTTGAGATCAACCTCTGATGGCCCTTAAGCACCATAGCTGCTTTCCACCAGACCTACCGTTGCTGTTGGTGAGCCTTCTTGTTGCTGCTACTCTTGTAAGGGGTCACCGAAGGGTGGTGACTCTAGTGAGTGGTCGATGGTGAGGGGTTACCGGTGAGGGATATTACCATTGGGAGATGGCCTTTTAGGGTTTTACCCTAGGCACTGCCCTTAAGAGGGCACAATGGAGATTCCTCTTCTTTCCTTAGGGTTTGGCACAAATCCCAAGATAAAGAAGAGATTCAATTTATTTGGTGGAAGAAAGATGGTGAGGATTAAGAAGGTACAAAGGCCAACCTACAACTGTTGCTTTGATATCATGTGGAGAGAAAAAAATGATATATTTTTTTATGGAAACCCTAGACCTCTCTCTATATATAGGGAGAGGTTAGGGAACTATTACAAACAAGTCCTTTAAAAAGTAAGAAAATAAAATAGACTATCGAAAAACAAGAGAAAAGTGCTCATTGCTCTCTACAAAAAATCATTGGTTATATTGGTTATATTCAAGGACGTCTCCAACAAAAGTTGTAAGCTAGGATCCTCCCCAGAGCCTTAACCTCTTCCGATTAAGGTGCCTCAACCTCCACCAGCGGCACACCCCTCAACAACAAAGGCAAGGAAGGAGTAGTAGCCACCCTCCTCGATAGCCCACCTCGCACGCAAGTTTCCCTGCGATGGCCAACTCTACCACAACGAAGACACTTAACTGGATCCCTACAATCCTTCACTATATGCCCTCTTTCATGACACTTGAAGCATAGAGCCTCAAATGCTGAACTCCTCTGAGCTCATTGTTTAGAAACCGAGGACCACCCCTGATCCTCCCTTCCATCCCTAAGCTCTCCGCCCCTCTACTCCGGACCTCTTGGCATTCCTCCCAGAATTGTTTCGGGAAATTGGAGATCACTTAGTTGAATTTGTTATTAGTTCATTTGCACTCAAAAATGATATTCAACAACAATTTGTTTTGTAACAATTTATTCGATAATGCTTCAACAAAAATGTTTTCTTAAAGTTCAGGTGTACTATAAGCTTTAAGAGGACATTAAAAAGAACCTAATTTCAAGTAAAAAACTAAGCAATAAGATCAAAATTATTAAAATATAAAATCATAAACATAAAATAAGAGATACCTTTTTAGGAACTCATGCTACATTGCTAGTTTGCTACATTATGTTCATATATATGTATATCTATGTGTGTATTTTTAGATTCAAACTTTTATCGAATGAATATACATAATGTTTACATTCGGTTCGTTGAGCTAATGAACCTAATTTCAATATTCATATTCAGTTTGTTTTTTTTTCAAATGAACTTTTTTTTAATATTTTTTCAAACGAATTTGAGCTGAATTTGAACCATTCAACACAATTAACAACCCTAATTACAACTACAACTTGCTTTTCACTTCATGCTACAAATTTTCTTCCAGATACACATAGTACCTTGAAGCAGTGTTCTGAATGCCCATGTTGTGCCCACGATGTGTTGGCAATAAGGTCATTTTCAGATGTGAGGCCATATCGACATACATGTGATGTCGAAATGTAAGAGTGTCATCGATATTGTGTCAAATATCAAAATAATATGTTGATGATATCGGCGAAATGGATGATACTAGGTACGATTCTTAGGCTATTATCATATTTTAAGGTTGACATAGGCAACTTAATAATCCATTTCTACCCATTACTGATGTCGCATGCCTGTTGGAGTAATAAGAACTCTTGTAAGTATTTTCTCTTTCTATTTGTTAGATCTTTAAGGTAATTTAGCTTTTCCAAAGTTAAATAATATTTGTTTCTTATTCTCTAAACTAGATTTAAACTACAATTAGTAGATTTACATCCTATTGTGGGTTTTAATGATTACATTTGCATATCCATGAGTTTTTGATAAAATGATTAGTTTTATGATTATTTGATCTACATATTTTATAGAGTTAGATTGTTAGATCATAGGATTAAATGTTTAAATATTTTTTTATAGGAGTAATGTTAAAGTGTTTTTCAAGCTTTTCTAATACAATTATATGATTTCAATACAATCATAATCATTCTAATAACAATGATCAAGATGTTGTCGGCATGTCGGCAAAATTGAGGTTTTGGGCGGAGGACCATATCAACATGAAAGGTGTATTGTAATACAAGGGTGTTAGCGGTATGTTGACAATTTTAACGACATTGATTATTTTGATATATTAGTCGACACAACCGTTTCAGGGCATGCTACTGCCTGCTAGCTATTGCTTTGCTCTTGCATGTAGGTGTAGTTGTTTCCTGCTGCTGATCAGAGTGTAGGTTCGGTTACTTTGATGATGGTGGCACTGTGGCTTGCGTCTCACAAGGAAGAGGAAGGAGAGGTGTTCGGTCTCTATTGGGTCACACGGAGGAGAGGGGAGAAGATTCAAGGTAGAGGGTCTGTTGGTGGTGGAGTAAGGGGGTGGGTTACAATGGGGAAGATGATGTGAGGAGAGGAGAGGAAAAAAGATGAAAAGATGCCATTTTGTCAGCTTGCGTCAGTATGCTTGCGGCATGCCCTCGGCTAGCCTCCGAAATGAACTATTTTCAGGACATTGAAATCATTGAAATATGGCGTCGAAATACAGGTGTTTTCACAGCATGCTTCGGGCATGCCTTCGAAATGTGCACCTAGAAATTTATCGAAATGTCGAAATCGACATTTAGAACCTTGCCTTGAGTAGATTGTCTATTGTTGCTAGAGCCATCCCAATTGGCATTAGTACATGCCTTAATTTTTACCTCATTACCTTTGGTGTAGAGAATCTCCTTCCGTAGACTTTTCTTCAAGTTGGCCAATATTTTATACATAGCCCTTATGTGAATAACAATAGGTGTATGCATGAATTGGCTTACTATATTGACATAATATGTGATATCTAGTCTCATGAGAGCTAGATATGTTACTTTTTCCCCTAATCTTTGCTATTTGTGCTTCTGGTTATCATCAAGAAGGATCTTTACCCTTTAGGCTTAGCTTGTGGTTTGTTTTAATGGATGTTGCAACTCGTTGATACCACATATTCCCTCTCTTTCAATGTCAAGTATGTATTTGCATTGACACGTAACCAACTCATTTTGGATCTTGTCATTTCTATCCTTGGAAAGTGTTTGAGCTTTTCAAATCCTTGACTTCCAATTCGTCTGGGAGTGTGGTCTTAAAATTGTTGATTTCACCCTCAGCATCTCCTGTAACAATCATAGTGTCCCCATGCAGTAAGAGTTACTCCTTTCTTAGTTCGTCTAATAAATGTGGTACGATCAAAATTGGCTTGCATGAAGCCTAATTCCTTCATGGTAATCCTCAATCTTCCAAAGCAAGCTTAGAGTGTTTTAGGCTACATAAACACTTTTTCAACGTGTACTTGCCTTTCTGCTCATATCCAGGTGGCATTTGCATGAACTCTTCTTCCAAATTTCTACTCAGGAATGCACTCTTTACATTTAATTGGTGTAGCTTCTACAAGTATTTAACAACAAAGGCCGTAATAATCCTGACTGAGTTCATCTTTGGCTACAGGAGCAAAGGTCTCATAATAATATATCGTCTACTTGTAAGTGAGTCCCATTTTACAACCGGTTTCTCCTTATACCTATCCATTAATGGTAGATACCCATTTGAATCCTATGATATATGTATCCTTGGGAATGTATTCGGTACATTCCAAGTCTTCTTTGCAGTAGTTGTCTTTTTTTCTTATTCTTTTGTTGAAAAAGTTTACGAGAGCTGTCATTTCCCCTTTCAATAAAAAAAGAGACCTCTCATTTCTTAATGTGTTCAATTTTGGATCAAGTTGTACCTCAGCTACAGACCTAAATAGATGCCATAGCAAGAGATGAAAAAAACATTTATCATGTGTATTGAACAGGGAAGAAGTTAGATATCTCTCGATAAGATGCTTTGTACACTCACAAAGTCCCTTTTGAAGTGAAATAGCACCATCATCATCCGGGACGATAGCTTCACCATCTTTCTATAATATCAGTTTCTACAACTTCAATATCAAAGATAGAAAGTTCAGTATTCAAACTTCTTCTGCATATGACAAACCTGACCTTGGTGAAGAATGAGAGTTGAAGAACATGAAATTTCATAATTACTAAGTCATCCCTACCCCTTTTTATATAGAGAGGTGAGGGAAAAATTACAACATAACTCCAATAGTAAAATAAAAGGACAAAACGCTCCTCAAAACATAACGTAACACTCCCCTTCAAATTGGAACATATATATCAACCATGCTCAGTTTGTTTTTACACTTCTCAAACATAGGATACGATAACAGCTTAGTAAATATGTCCGTAGTTTGGTCTGAAGAGGCAAGGTAAGCAGTACAAAGCAAACCATGTTAAGTTAAGCTTCTAGTGTAATGGCAATTCACTTCCACATGTTTGATTCTCTCTTAGAACATGGAATTGTTAGCAATGTATGTTGCAGCCCGATTGTCACAATACATCTTCATTAGCTCTTGAATAGTAACATTAAGATTTTGCAACAAAGGTCTTATCCGTATCATCTCAACTGCAGTATGTTCCTTGGCACGGTACTCAAATTCAGCATTGGAGTGTAAAACTACATTATTTCTTGCTCCTTTAGGTCATCAGATTTCCAGCTACAAAGGCACATAAGCTTGTAGTAGATCTCCTGTCTCCAACATTGCCTGCATAATCTGCATCTGAGTAGGTAACAATAGACATAAGAGCCTTCTTCTGGAACAGAATGCCCCTACTTGGACATCCTTTAATGTACCTCAACACCTGCATTATAGCTTGCTAATGGTCATCGGTAGGTTTGTCTAAAAACTGACTTAGCTTACCTACTGCAAGATTGACATCTGGCTTAGTGATGGTCAGATACAAAAGTTTCCCCACCAGTTGTCTATAGGCCTTCTTGCCCTTCAACTTCACAGCATCATCAAAGAGGGAACCTTAGGACTCATAGGGATATTGGCATCGTTGGATCCAAGCATGCCAATCTCTTAGAAAATGTCAAAAGCATACTTTCTTTGTGACAACAATTCCTTACTTGTGGCAATCTCAATGCCAAGAAAATATCTGAGTTTCCCAAGGTCCTTTATGACAAACTGGTGTGTCAAATAATCCTTCACCTGAGAAATACCAGTTGTATTATCACCTGTGAGTATATGGTCATCCACATACATAAGTAGAGCCACGGTACCACCATTAGTCTTCACAAATAGTGAGTGAT
Source organism: Thalassia testudinum (assembly GCA_037157565.1). Taxonomy (NCBI): domain Eukaryota; kingdom Viridiplantae; phylum Streptophyta; class Magnoliopsida; order Alismatales; family Hydrocharitaceae; genus Thalassia; species Thalassia testudinum. The sequence continues at coordinate 16,020,866 of JAZHRO010000026.1, read as the reverse complement.
CAAACAAGGACCTCTGCATCCCAACAATAGACAAGGCCTCAGACAGGTACTGAAACTAGGCTCGAGGGTTTTATTTAAGACCATAAATGACCTTACAAAGTCTGCAAACACTCCCCCATACCTCAAAATTAGGAGGCTGCTGTCTATATATTTCCTGTAAATTATCATAAAGGAACACATTTTTGACATCCAGTTAGTGTAGGTTCCATCCATAGTGAGCTGCAACAAATATAAGTATACGGACTACGGAGAGGCGAGCAACCAGTGAAAATGTGTTAAAAAAATCTACCCTATAGGTCTAAGTGAATCCTTTGACAATGAGGTGAGTCTTATATCGAGAAATAGACCCATTTGGGTTGTATTTCAAGGTAAAGACCCACTTAGTACCAACATAGTGCGCTTCAGGGGGTTAAGGTAGTAAGCTCCCAGGTGCCTCTATCACAGAGAGTAGACATCTCCTCTTCCATAGCAGTCTTCCAGTGTGGATGTAGTAGAGCATACTGGTAGGAATTGGGTATCTCAGTGGTAGGAACTGGGTATCTCAACAATATAAACTGTAGCAGCGAATGCATGAAACTCAGTACTCAGAGAATTAGCAGAAATGACACTCCCAGTAAGATGATACTGGGTACATGACCGTGGAGCTTTTCGGAAAGCAATAGGAATATCATCATCCGTAGACATGGAGAACCTAGAGACACATCAGCAGAAGTGCTGTTAGTAGCCTCAACACATACTTGAGTGGGGGAGGACAGTGGTGGCTCAGTAGGAACTGAGGAGGGGGGGTGCATCTTCTCTCTATAGTTGATAGGAAGCTGATATGTGGTACCCTTGAAAGTCTTGTCATCTGGTGGTACCACTCTGAATGTGCTTACAAGTTGTTCTGTAGTAGGTACATTACCACTATGAGAAGAATCAGCATTGCTCCGAGAGATCCTCCATGGCTACGGAAGGCACAGGCATTGGCATTGCTATTTCCACATCCTTTAACTGATGGCCTGAAGTAGAAAAGTACGAAATAGACTCATGAAATGTCACATCCGTACTAAAATAGTGCTTTTGATATATATGATCAAGATACCTATATCCCTTATGAGTGCGTGAGTAACCAATAAATACACACTTAACCGCCCTAGGGGCCAATTTATCATGACCAGGCCCAAGGAGGTGCACAAATGCCACACAGTCAAATGTCTTTGGCAGCACCAGAAACAACTCTAAATCAGGATACAAAATATTCCATGGAATCTACTCATGAAATACAGAGTAAGGGAGCCTATTAATGAGATAACAAGCAGTGAGTATAGCATCTCCCCAGTAAGTATGTAAGACACTATTTTGGATAAGCAAGGCTCTAGCTGTATCCAGAATATAATGATGTTTCCGTTTTGCAACCCTAGTCTGCTGTGACGTATGGGGGTAGGACGTCTAATGTATAATACCAAGTGACCTATAGAAGGAAGCTAAGCTATTTGTGCAATAGTCCAAGGCATTATCAGTTCTGATCGTCTTAATGCAAACACTAAACTAAGTTTTCAGAAAAGCTACAAAATGCTAAATAATGGATCCAACCTTTGATTTATTACACATAAAAAATATACATGATAAACCAGAGAAGTCATCAACAAATAACAAGTAATAACAATGATTCCGTCAGTTTACCACACGGATAGGATCCCAGACATCATAATGCAACAAATCAAAACAAGCTAAACTATTGGAGTGTATAGAAGCTGGAAAATTGGCTCTTTGATGCTTCCCCGGTTGACAGTCATCCCACTGAATCTTCATGACAAGTGAGAGATGTGGGATGATTCGGCATAGTTTGTCCAGTGAAGGATGACCTAGTCATCTATGCCACTGTAAGGCACTCCCCGCAGTAGTACCTATCTGACACGTTGCAACAATTGGACTCTGCACTATCCGGTATACACCCCCTCCTTATGTCCACCACTAGTCATCCTCCTTATCTTGCGGTCTTGAAATGTACATCCAATCGCATAAAAAATGGCACAACAATTCAGTTGCTTAGTGATAGAACAAAGAGCAACTGCATTGCCATGTCAGGTGCATAATAAACATTAGAGATGTGCATATAGAAGTAACTGACAACCCCCCTTACCACAGATGGGGGCATGCCTACCATCTACTAGTTGTACTGAGTAATCCTGCGACACCTCATGCATTTCCCCAAAACACTGGGAATTCCTTGACAAATGATCTGAAGCACCAGAATCAATCAATCATGAACTATTCATATCTGATGCAGAGGCATAAGCTATAGTGCCTAAAGACTGAGGCTGATCATGAGTCAACTGAGCTAGGTGCTATACTACCGCATTATAATTCGCCTTAGCAAGAGTCACTGCATCAATAGACATGGCTAGTGAAGCAGTCACAAAAAATTGGTTGGCAACAACAGGCTCCAAATTTATTCCAGCACTTGGCCTTAACATGGCCAATTCTCCCACAGTAGAAGCTCTTTAATGGGAGGAAGCACAGAAAGTGTCAACATCTGTGAACGTGTAGTAGAATAATCATCATTAAGCCCTACTAGAAATATATGAGCTAAGAACTCCTTCCTCTGATCCCTGCACATGGGTGATGTGCACATGAGCCTTCCTGCATTGTACTTTTCCAAGAGTTCATAGTGGAATAATATTGTGAGAGACTCATGGACTCTTGCTTCAAATGACAAAAGTCATAGTGAATCTGGAAGACCTGGGTGGAGTTGAGTTTATGAGAATATACATCCTTCAGATTGTCTCAAATCTGTTTAGCAGTTTGTAGTACATGACTTCATCTCCAATGCGAGGTATCATATTGTTTAATATCCAGGTCCATATCATAGCATCATTTTTGTTTCAGGTTGCATATTTCCCTGTTTTCTGCTCTGGTGCTGCCTCGGTAAGGACATGTCGCTACTCATGTCCTTCCACAGTGACAAAAAATGTCTAAGACCAATGGGGGTAATTGGTCTCATCAAGCTTTACAATTGGTGTAAAGAACATATTTTTATAGACCACACTCTCTCCGGTCTGTTCTGATGTCACTTTGATCTCTAACGATGATGATGCCATAGTGAAATTACACCACAAACACCTTCAAACACGTATCTGATTTATGATAAAATAGGGGAATACACGCCCCAAAAATCCGTGCACATGCGATTCCAATATTCGTCAACAAGTTAAGGAGAATACACATCCCAAAAAATACATCAACAAGGGGAATACACACTCCAAACAATAATCAAAACACTAATTTGATCATACCATCAAGGAAGAATTTTCAAACACCTTCCGGAAAGTCCTAGACCTTAGCAAAACACCATACCTAAGGTCAAAGACCTTCTGAAGAGGATGATGGGCAGATTAGCCCCTCCCCCTATCGCCCAATAGGGAGAGGGACAACCACGCGACAACGCTGCCCTCTCCTTTCTCTCGAGAAGATGATGTCGACGGTGGTGGAGATCGGCTGTGCGAGCGGCGACAATGACGTTGGCAGTGGCTGGCTGTTGCTCGCATTGTTGGCGCTGGTAGCGGCGGTCGGTTGTTGCTGTGTTGCTGGCAGCAATCGACTGCTGCTAGCGGCGACCGGCTATTGCTGGTGGTGCTGGCGGTCGCTGGTTGGCTATCGTTGGCACTGTGGTGGCCGGCGGCGGCGACGACAGCAGGTGGGTGGGGCTTAAGGTAGGGTTAAGGTTTAGTTGGGTGCTGTCCCCAACTTGACTCTGATACCAAGTTGAAGAAAATGAAACTTGATAATTACTAAGTCATCCCAACACCTCTTTATATAGAGAGGTGAGGGAAAATAAAAGGACAAAAAGCTTGTAACAATGAGGCTTAGGATTGGTGTTGGATGAACTAGGACTTCAATGATCGGATTTCTAGGTTGTCTTTCTTGTAAACTTGGGCAAATTGGCCTTTCTACCATGTCTTCTTTTGCCATATCATCTTTTGCTCTCTTTGTTTGTTTCACAACTTCCACCTTACCAAGAAAAAAACTCAACATTACCCTCTATTAAAGCTTTAAATTCCTCTTCACCATGTTCAGCATTCTCCCCCTGAAAAGGACCTTTAGGTAGAAAGTAAGCTTCCTTTTCATGATGCGAAGAATAAAGATGCCACATGGCAAGTTAGTTGGTCCTAAGGGGTGTCGGCCGTAAGGGATCAAGTAGGTTTTGCTTGGAGTCTAAGTTTGGTCTTTTTAGTTTGGTATTTTTCCCTTTAAGTAAGCAGTTCAGAAGATTTGATCTTTTTTATTTTTACGAGATTTGATTAAATTTAGTTCCCTGCGGTTAGGTTAAGAATTGCTTTATTTAAATAGAGAGAACCTACGCAATTTCTTTCTTTGAGTTGAATAAAATTATTCTCAACATATCTCTCTCAACACTTTTCCTTTCTCAATGCCATCTCTCTCCCTCTCTCTCACTGTTCACATGTGCCAACAGTCCACTTGTGGACTGTTTATGCATGACCAACATGCCAAGGAATCCTCCACACCCGTGCTAGTCTTCACACTTGAAAATTCACACCTCTTACAACGCACAACTTCCCTGTAATCAAACACTTGTACCCCTTCTGTTTGGGGAGTTCTCTAGAAAAATTGCACAAACAGCTCAAGGATCAAGCTCTAATTTGTTGGGTTGTAAAAAGTGAACAAAATAAAGACATCCAAAAACTTATGAGGAAGAGTAGAAGGTGCTTTATCTGGTGATAATGAGATAGGAATCCCCTTCCCCTCCCTCCAAACCTCAACAATGAATTCTTGTAGGTATCCTATTGATCAAGTAGGCATCCGTTAATACTTTCCCCAAAATTTTTTTGTTCCTCTTTCTGAAGAATCGAAAGTGAATGAATAACCTCCAGTAGATGGCAGCTCTTTCTTTCCACCACCCCCTTCAGCTATTATTTGTACGTAGAAAATATCTCACAAATGATCCTTTTGGATTCAACCAACTGCATAATGTCCAGATATTCTCTAACATTGTTGGAGCAGAAGACATTGACAACAAGTTTGATTAGATTTTTGCCACTGTAATGTAAGTTTGCACCATATGAAATATGCCAGACTGATTTTTCCTCAAATACAAAAAGTGCATCTGGAATAGTTATCAAAAGAAGCCCATAGAATACTAACTACCTAATGAAGACACAGGAGATGAACCCCAAATATTAGAATGTACTAAAGCAAATGAACTTATTATTGCAAGATTCATAAGAAGAAGCACAGTGGTGCTTAAAGAGTTCACAAGCTTGACAGTTTTCAATAAATTTATTCCTAAAATCATATGGGCAAATAATTTTCTCAACAAGGAAAATACATAAGAGACCAAGATATCTATGACACAATTGAACTTGTTTTAGTCCAGCCTTATTTTGTCCTTATAGCTGTAAAACCGCTTGTAGACTTGTAGTGCCTGAGCAATGCATCTTGGCAACTTATTGACGTCGTCACACGCCAAACTGATCCCAATCTTGTTTACTAGCAATAGGTCTTGTAAGGCAAACTAATTCCAATAGAAAATCAGTCAATAGTTCAATTCCTTTGTAATCTTACTACAAGGACAAAACTCTTTTCCACATTAAGTAGAGTTGGCCACATGAATTCTTTGCATCCACTTAGATATATTTTGAGCTATTTTTGGGCTTAAATCAAAGTAATTGAGATCATACTTGATAGTTTTCTTCCACTACTTCTTTGGTTATACTTGATGGTTTTCTTCCAATACTTCTTTGGTTGTGTTGACCCTTGAGGAAGGCTCAACATCTAACTTCTCACCTTTCTTGAATGTGGCCTTAACTAGACTGCTCTACAAATTTTCAAACCACCTTAAATGTGTCTCTCATTTTCTTTATCAGTGCCACTGCAATCTTCTTCTTGATTATCTCATTAGGAATGTGATCCTTCTATAGCCACACTTCCACTTTAGTACCTTCATTTTTGCTATAGAAATCTTTCTACGTGCCTACAATTGACAATTTGATACTCATAACCATACAACATGGTAGGTCTTGTACTTACTCTTTAATACTTTCCTTTGACCTTGAAAGAAACTCTCTTGTTCACATAGAATACCAAATGCCACTCGCCATTTCACCTGGCAACAATGCCTTTTCCCATAGAAGTAGGGTTGGCTCATGGATTTTTGGCTCCACTTAAATCTATTTTGACTTTTTTGCCATTTATGGGCTTAAATTAAAGTGATCAAGTTTCCTTTCAGCATTCTTTGCCCTTCCCTACTCCCTCCTATGAGGTTTAGCATCCAACATTTCACATCTACTGATTGGGGCATTATGTACCTTCTCTGAAAATGTCCAAAACACCTCAATTGTCTCTTATTTTATCCTTTATAGGTGCCATTGTGCCACCTTATCTTTTTAATTTTCACCTGCCCTCCCCTTGCCAGTTCACCTCCTTTCTTTCTCACCTCTGATCACCTCTTCTACCCCCCACTCTTCAACCTTCTAGCACCTCCTCCACCTCCTCTCTCTAACCACCACCTTTGCCTCCCAGGGGTGGAGGAGGTGGTCGGAGGTTGGAGAGTAGGGGTAGAGGAGGTGGTCGGAGGTGAGGAGGGAGGAGAATTGTGTGTGTGTGTGTGTGTGTGTGGGGGGGGGGGGTGTGTGAAAATTTAAAAATAAAATTTGAGGACTAGAAAAAATTTTGAAAATTAAAAAATATTTTTTTATTATATTTTAGTCCAAAATCATTAAATTTAATGGTTATGGCTAACGGAGTGACAAATACGAAAACGGCACTACTTTTTCAATGGTATATTTGTAAATATAGTGAATTGAGTGGCATTTAGGTAATTTCAAAAAATCCTAATGGCATTCACGTAAAAATCCCTTTTAGTTATGGGATCAATAGCACCACTATAATAATCCAGTTATCATTCAGAGAGGAAACAACCCTTCATACCACTTGAAGAGATAAGGCATGATCGATGGAAAATAATACCTGAAACTCCCTAATATGGTCTGAAATGAGGTCATGGAGAGTAAGGTTTCCTCCTTCAACAGTCTTTTGAGAACCCATCAGAAGCGACAATGGCTGTAGTTTTCTTGCCTTGGGATTCACTCGCATCTTGTCAAGACTTTCCTTCCGATGCCTCATCTTTGGATGTAGTTCCTAAGAGTATTCCATTGTATAACCTGATAATGCATACACTCACACACATTCTTTTTACAAACTATGAGTGAGGACTTCGAGCTGAAAGAGTTACTACTCAAGAAGACTAAATGCTCCAATGATTGTTGCTCTTCTGCAATGACTCCCGACTCGTCATCCATAACACCCTGTTTGGTCTCTTCATCTTCAACTTGAAAATAAACTTCCTTAATGCTTGGGATCGGGATAGTGTAGTTGATATTCTCGAACTCTTGACAGACCATCAAGAAATATGAATATGTAGGTCTTGTATACTCTACTTTAGTATAACTTCTGATCTGCTGGGCAATTCCAAGTCTCCTCATCATATAACTCCAAGTCCTCCCATTTGCATTTAAGGAGTCGATAGTACTCAGTGATGGATATATTTCCCTGCTGATGACTTCATGTTTGTTTTGTCGACTAGTAAATATGGACCTCTCTTTTCATTCGTCTAAACATGCTTGAGGACAACCTACACATCGTGAACTGTTTTCTTCCAAAGGATAAGAGGTTAAGGATCCATGGACATGGAATTCACAATCTAGGTTTTGACATGACTATCCTCGATATACCACACATTCCAAGATGCATCTATCTAGCTTGACCCTTTTCTGTTGTATCTCACACGTCTGTGGCCTGTTATGGCTATCTCAGCAGCTGTTGACCATAACAGGTAATTTGACCTGTTAAGGTTCGACATGGTAATTTTCACCATATATTCTTCTGCAAGTTTGTAAGCCTCACCTTGGATTTGTCTCCCTATGGTTTCGATGCAGCAGCCATCTTAGAATACAACTTCAAGGCCCAACTTTATAATATTGATGCAAACAATTTCAGTGAAGCAAATGTGGCCCAAAGCAATCCCTGTGATCTCGTGCAATGCATGCATGGTATCTAATTATAGGACAAGCTTCTATTTCTTTTTTCACAAGTCTTTCATTCCTCAATAGCTAAGAAAGAAATCTTTATCTTAGGGGGGCCTTTGCCTTCTATGGGTGGCAAGGGTGAAGTATGTTGCTATCTTTTCCCTCCCACTGAAGTTGTCCACAAACAATGGTATGCCAACATGATAAAAAAACAGGTGTCTTTCTAGACCTCCCTATCAACAGCTCTAAGCTAAGAAGAAGCAATGCTTTATAGTGTCCTAAAATTGTAACTCCACCCATTGATTAGACAAAGCCATAAGTACAGGTGTCCAAACTCTCGGTGAATCACCAAAGCTAGAGGCCCAATATTCACTAACTCTATCTTCAAAATAAAATGGCAGAACAAGCGGCCTCGGAAACAGTTCTCAAGTCACTCCTTTGACTAACCAAGTATCATGGAAGAAAGAAATCTCAGAATCATCACTAAGCCTAGTGCAAAGGAAAAGAGATCGCAGATGGTATTAGCATCATCAAACCTTTCCAAAAGGAAGAGGCACCTCTGACAGGCTCCATTACAGGCTCCAATTCAGGCTGCTACAGAAACATAGTAACAAACTCTTATCATCCTCTTTGATCAGACAAGGCTGCTACAATTGTCCAAATTCCAGGTGCATCATCATATCTAGAGTCCCAATAATCACAGCCCTTCCTTCAAAATCAAAGGCCAACAAACACAACCTTAGAAATCACTCTGAGGCACTCTTTTGATCAACCAATCATCGTGCTTGTAACAAAACTCAGAACCATAACTAAGACTAGTGTGTGTAGTGGAAAAGGATCGCAAATAGCATCACCTTCATTAGACCTTTCCGAAAGGTAGATGCACCACTAATAGGCTCCATTTCCTCCTCTCATTTCAGTTTATTGCCACAGGCATAGATGATAGTGGATAACAGGTGCCTGTTATCCCCCACCATTCTTATGATCCACTTTGCCGATGGACTTGATTTGTTGTCCTTAAATCAAACACTCTTATACCCCCTTTCCAAAGTAGGATGATGGATTTCTTTCGAAGCCACCAATGTGATAACTCCTTCCTCTTCAATCAGCATAAAAAAAAAATCTGTCTTGTACCATCTAGCCTGTCCTCAACTTTCCTTGGAAAGGAAAAAAACTAACACATATAATAATGGTATATCAAAAAAAAAAAAAATCATCTTTGAGAAGATTCAATCCCCTCTTCTTAGAGTGAGGTTGAGACCCTCCAAAATTTTCTTCACCTGTTCTACCACAAGCAAACAGTATGCAATCTTTAAAGCCTTTTCAGGGAGACAGGTAAGCCTAAATTGTTTTGTTATACAATACATATTTGTAGTCTTGAGTGATGATCAACTTCTTCCTAGCCATCCGAAAGGGCACAAGGGAAGATTCATTCCCCTTGATGCCAAAGCTCAAGATATTGGCAAATAGGAAAAGGAGAATGGAGACACTCCATTGAACGAGGCTTTTCTCCTTCACATCCGACTCACTCGTCTTCATCCTCTACATCTATAGACTCAGACCTCATCCTTAAAACTTGGATGATGATTAGCTTCAGCAAGAGTAGTTTAGGACATGATTTTCATGTTGTCCTGTTTCCTTTTCATCAAGTTTAGGACATTTCCTTTGACAAACATAGATACTCTCTTTAGATCTTGCTATTCTAGTATCAAAAACCTATTGTAGTTAATCTAGTTCTTTAATCTAGTTGTGATTTTGTCTCAAAGGTTTTGCATTTTTTGAAAGGCTGTTTTTGAGTTTTTCTATTTCTTCATCATCATTTAACATGGCCATGTTATCAATATTGAGTGGCAGAAATATGGCTTCCTTTCTTCTCCACTTCAAGGATTGATATATCGACGATATATCGCTGATATATCGATATCACCGGTCAGCACATATCGATATCAACCTTAATATCTTTTTTTCATGATATGGGTGATATATCGCCGATATATCGGAGATATATCGCCGATATCATGGATTTTTGTTGAACTTTAGAGTTGTACATGTTAGGGTTCTTGCTTCCTTATAGTCCATCAAATATGTCAACTTTAGAGCTATACATTCTCTGTCGACAATTCAGTCATTGCACTTTATTTTATTTATTGAAAAATAGGAAGAATATTTTAAAACGTCGGTGAGAAATATATTAGCATCTTCAAACCTCTATAAAAAGATACATAAAACTAAGCACTTTGATAATCCATGGGGGTATTGAAAGGACTATCTTGTCATCTTCCTTTGATTAAAAAATGTCATCCATGATGGTTCTTCTCTCTCCCCCACAACAACCTAGGGTTGACAGGCTTACTTGTTTCAGCATGGCTTATCTAAGTATTTGCCAAGATTTGACATATCGCGATATATTGATGATATATTGCTGATATATCGCATATCGACGTGTTGGGTGGTATCAATACCACCCAAAGTGTATTTTTCCCAGATATCGGCGATATATCGTCGATATGGGGATATGTCGCCAATATATCACCGGTTGGGTGGGAACTGGGAAAAATGGTGCTGTGGCGTTGTTGAAATGGGACGGCTGTGCGGGAGGTTGGAAACGGTAGGGCAGGACTCGGCAGGAGACGTGAGATTGAAAATGGGTAGACACAGACACAGACATAGACACACATGCAGGACTAGACTGGTGCTGTTCGGAACCCACATGGACACACGCATGCACACGCACGCACGCATACACGTTTTTTAGCCATTCCTTTATGATATATTAGTTATAAAAATGTTAATTTGACATTTTTTATATTTTATGGCATTCTGAGTAATTTCCAAAAAATTCACTGATATCAGCGATATATCCCTGATATATCCCATTTTTGACTTGTCGATACGATATCGATATCGATATTTAAAACCTTGCTCCACTTCACAAACTCATTATTTCCATCATTATCCTGCTTATATTCTTGATTCATAGTGGCAACTAAGAATCTTTTAAATTGATCATGTAGAGATTACCAGAGATTATACAAAGCTCCCTCAAGCTTGTAACACTTACAATTCTACTCATATATCAGAGGCATTTGCATGTAGTTGTCTTCATGGAGTCAATCTTTCAAAAGTCATTCTTCATATCCAACTGATACAACTTCTAGGACTGAACCATAGAATCAAAATAACATGGTGAGATTTTAGCTCTTATATTATTGCAAAGTTATTGGTTGACCTGTTGGCCACTTAATTCATTGACTACCAATAGGATGAGGGAGGGGCGATGGGAGTCTTTCGTGGGGGGAGAGGGGTAGGCGAGGGGGTTGGTTCTCACTCTCGTCATCTCTATGACGTGGTATGCTACAAGTGTCGAGGGAGGGGTCACTTCACTAGGGACTGTTGCGACCCTGTGGTTTGTCTCCTCTGCCATGGATGGGGGCATTATCGGAGGTCATGCCCCAAGAGAGGAGACGTCAGTGAAGGAGCTCTTTAGGGATTAAGGCTACCTCCTCTACCTTATGAGCCCCCGTGCTCGGAGGTGGAGATCCCTTGGTCGTCAGAGGTGAGGGAGATGGACTCTCGCTTGAAGTCATCCTTGGTAGGAGTATTTATTGGTGGCTCGCTAAAGGTGAATGAGGTATGATCGTTTCTATCGCGTATTGGGCTTTCGTCTCTTAATTGGAAGGTTGCGGTGTTATCTAAGAAGAAAGTTGTTGTTTTTGGGTTGAAGGAATCATATGTTAATCTTCTTAAGTTTGAGGAGACACGTTTTGGTGATGTGTATTAGATGGAGTTCTCTGGGTATTGACGAAGGTGCTACTGATGAGAGAATTCCTTTGCATCTTGTTACATTTCGTATATTTGGAATTCCTCTTAGATTAAGAACTATGGGAATTGTGATGTCGCTGAGCTCATCATTTTCCTGAGTTCTGAGGTACCTTGGTGTCCGTCTTCAAGAAGGTGATGCAACCTCCATTATTGTCGAAGGTGAACTGCAAGTCGAGAAATCTTTGCCAAGCAAGGAGTTGAATAAAATAAATCAAACGGAAGAAAAAATGATATCAAGCATAAACAATAATAACATTTAGGTTTACGTGGAAACCCTACTCATGAAGAGCGGGGAGAAAACCACGGGAGAAGTACCCTATGGGCATGTTTTCTCTATATTTCTTCTCAAAGAATAATTGAGGGAGTGCACGCCTATTTATAGCCATCACACACATGCAAAGTGCCACAGTTTCCAATGTGATACTAAACGATCGCTTAATTCTCTCAACACTCCCCCTCAAGCTAGAGCATGAAATGCTCAGCTTGTAACACAAAGAAACCCATTCTACACAAGTGGCAACATAGACTGGAGCTGCTGAAGGAATTGTTGCTGTCTTTGAAGATCTGGTATTGATGGCTACCCGTTTAGTATCCCTGAAATTGGGTCTTCCTCTGAAGGCCTCGAAGTTGCATCTCCCACATAGAAATTGACTGAGGCCTTCCTTTGAGGACCTCGAAAATGGAGCTCCATTCTCTGGAAACCTCGAAACTTTGGACCTCCTAGGGTTTGGTTTCTCATGTGAAGATCAACTACTAAACAAGTCCGTAGCGGTATTCGATGTCACCTCAACTGTTGGAGGATGCTATTGTGCTTTGGGACTGCAACAATGGGACTATCAAACGAGGGTGACTACAATAAGCTCTCACACTCCCCCTTTCTCCCATACTTGTATGAGAGAAGGCAATAACAACGAGAAGAAAATAGAACCTGAAAAGCTAGAGAAAACTTCATCTCTTCTCTTAAACATAAGCCTCATCATTTTTTTTTATCTTCCCTGTTTTGAAATTTTCTTCTACTCGATTTTTTACCTCATCTTTTTCTTTCTTCCATTCTTTTTTTACTATTCTCCACCTTTCTCTTTTCCCCTTTCCTTTCTCTTCATTTCATCATTTTTTTTTAAAAATTCGGTCTCTCCTCAGGGTTCGAAGAACCCAACAACACAGCGGCACGTCACCTTTGGCCTCGTCCACTCCCAATTGTTAATGCATTGCCACCCTTGCATCCTCACCGCCGGTGCATACAACCCCTTGTCTCCTCCCTCCGACGACGAGGTTCACGCCGCCACTGCCTACGTTGAGTGGGGCTCCTTCCAGGTCCTCGGCCATGGCGTCGCCGAGGGGCTCCTTGACGCCGCTAGCCTCACCTTCTTTTGCGGCGCCACGCTCAAGGAGGTGTAGGTATGCGTGCGACCCCTGTGTCATCTCGTGAGGTCGCTAGGGTTCGGTCGTGGTTGAGCCACCTTCGTTGCCTATTGGCATTTTGTGGTCTCCTTTACGATCCCACCTTTGTGACCATGCTTGCATAAGTTGTGAGATCGACATCGCTCGATCGACGTCGCTCGACTGCCTCCTTGTCGCTGTCGTCCTCGGCCTTACCCTAGGAGGCCACTGACGTAGACGCTATTACCGCCGATCGCTGTCAATGCCTTCAGCGAGATCATGTCGGTTGCAATTGCAGCCATCACTTCTGCCACCACAGTGACCAACTCTGCCGCATGCGCCCACGCTTGGTCCATGCGGGCCCTCTCATTGATCACCTTGCTCCTGCTGGACTCCCTTACGCCGAGCCACCAAAGATCTCGCACGATTTCTCGCCGAGATCAAGTCTGTCATGGCCCTTGCACGAACTCCTCAAGATCTCTGGGAAGATCGCCTTCTAGATTATGATCTCCATCAAGGAGATCCTCATTGTTGGAAGAGAACTCCAAGTATAAGAATGATAAAACATGATAATCAAATAAACATGATACCCTAAGAATCGACTTGCTCTGATACTAAGTTGAATAAAATAAATCAAACGGAAGCAAAAATGATATCAAGCACAAACAATAATAACACTTGGGTTTACGTGGAAACCCCACTCACGAGGAGCTGGGAGAAAACCACGGGAGAAGCATCCTATGGGCATGTTTTCTCTGTATTTCTTCTCACAGAATAATTCAGGGAGTATACGTCTATTTATAGGCCATCACATACACACAAAGTGTCATAGTTTCCAATGTGACACTAAACAACCACTTAATTCTCTTAACACAAGGAGATTTTATGTTTTGGAGGATGTGCCTGCGTGGTCTCATTCAAGGAGATTAATGTGTGAGACTTGGCAGGCAGCAACATATGCGTAGAAGATGGTTGGTGGCGGAGGTGGTGGCGCTACAGGAGCATCTCCGATGCAGGGTGGTGGATCTGTAGTGAGGCATTGGGTCTGGAGATCAGTTTCCAAACAGGTCTGCCAACCTGGCATTTTTTGGAATTCGAATCTTGGTGACGTAGTTGGCCTCCCTAATTTTGGGGTTGATGGTTTTCCACTTTTGGAAAACAGTCCTAAAATGGTGGCTGAGGTGGCAAGAAATATTATTGGCTCTAAACAAGCGGCTTTCTGATCCGTTTACGGATCCGGACGTGGTGAGTTTAACTTTTTGGGCAATAATCATTTTGAACCTTTCATTTTTAAGGTTTGTGTTCGGCTTTGCTATTGGTGGTGATGTACAGATCTTGGCCAAAGTAGCAGGTTAATGCGATGAGACACCTCAGGAACTGATCTGTAGCCTTGGGCAGACACGTTCTTAACTGAGGAAGAAAGAAGCTGTGGCCCAGACCAAGAAACATTTTGGTCAGGAGAATGTTCTCGGTTCTTCACAGGTGGTTGCTGGATCCATTAATGGGTCCGGGTCTGGTGAGTTTGGATCCAAAACATCTTCTACACATTATACAATGGACTGTAGCTGTCAGAATGGCGTGTCGGTTGCTATTGCATGTGATTTCTTGTAGGAGATGCCGAACCCTGTTACTTTTGGGTCAATTTTTAAGAGCACTGAATGTGGAGAATTTCAACAGCCCGATCAGGTCAAGCTTAATGTGGATGGGTTGAATGGAATGAGACAATAGTAGGTTAGAGGACTAGATATGACCTTTGATGTTTGTGGCGATGGACAAACAATGGAGAAGCAACTAAACAAGGGGAAGAGCATTTTGAATAAGGTCCTCATCGAGCAGTTTCAGTCAAGCATGTTCTTGACTGTGGTAGGGTGGAGGAGGTTAATGGACGGTTTGCAAATGTGATTGGTGTTAAGAAGGTTCACAGGAGAAGGGCAAGGGTGACTCCTGATGGTTAGGGTATTCTCTTTGAATGCTTGCGATCTCCATGATGAGCGGAGATTGATTTTGAGGTGATACATGGTTGAGTGGAGAGTTGACATTGCTTTGTTGTAGGAAACTCACGTGGATAGTTTAAATCCACAAATGAAGACAGTTTATGTGGCGATCAGTTTACAGACTGTCTTGAGGTGAAAGCAAAAGGGAGGTCTGGGGGCCTTATCTTGATGTCGCATAATGATTCTTTTGAGTTGAATTCTTTGCTGGTCGGGAGGGTGATGACCGTAGTATTTACTAGGAAAGTAGATAGTCTGTCTATGTCTATCTCATGTACGTATGGTCCATGCGACGACACTTTCAGGGCACAATTTTAGGAGGAGGTTGGTCACGCCTCTCCTTTGGTGGATGAAATGCCATGGCTAATTGGTGGACATTTCAATGCAACTTTATCTTTTGATAGACCAGATGGAAGATGTAATAGATCTACGTTTGAATTCCAACACCTTCTTCAGGAACTTGAGTTAATGGATCTGCCTATATTTATGGCTCGGTATACTGGAAGAAATGAGTGGTGCCGCTTCTTGCATTAATAGATTTATTTGTAATCCAACGTTGGTTGAGTCTTTTCATGGGGCAAAGGGGGTAGTATGTAATAGAACATTTACGAATCGTACACCTCTGATCTAGTGTAGTAATAAGGGAGCGACATTTTCAACATATTGTAAATTTCACAAATTCTGGTTACGGGAGCCTAGTTTCAGGGAGTTGATCCATGATAAGTGGTCTTCAACTCCGGCATCCACATTAACTACACGCACTTTGGCTTGTAAGATTCGTGCTATCTGGGAGACAATGATTGAGTTTAAGAGGGATCTTGTGGCACGCTGAGAAGCAAGGAGGAATGAGACTATGCAGAAGATCTCTTCATTGTATGAAAAAGACGAATTTCACCTTTGTACAATGTTGCTAGGAGCATAGGAAAATGTAGGCGGTTATGGATGAGGATCAGAAGAGAGAGATGAATTGGAGGCAAAAGTCTAAACAATTGACTTAAAGAGGGAGATGCAAACACCAAATTTTTTTATTTGGCGGCTAGCTCCACAAAAGATCAAATATGATAAATGTATTGAGGATTGCTGACACCATGATTAATCAGACGAACCAGATTTGTGATGCTTTTCAGTCCCATTTTCATGAGTTCACTCGGAGACAACTGGTTGGGGAGTGGCGGTTGGGTACTTTGGACATGGAGCAAATAAATGAGGATGTGAAGGGGGAACTTCTTAGAGAGATAAGTGGAGATGAGCTTACCAGAGCTCTTCATGGGTTGAAGGCGGAGGGCTCTCTTGGATCTAATGGGTTGCAAATTGTCTTATATAAAGAGATGTGGGAAGTGGTTGGCCTTAATGTTTTGGCTATGATTCATGAATTCTTTATGGGTAACGAAGGTTTTGAGAGGCTGGATCACTTTTACCTTTTCTTCTACCAAAGAAACCTGGAGTGATGAGTTTAGATCAATCACCCTTTCCAATTCCATATACTTGGTGGTGGTTAGGATCTTGGTGAGCAAATTGCATTCAATTATGCCCAATATTTTTTCCCCAGTTTAGTCGACATTTATGAAGGATAGATCATTGCAGGATTCTTTTGTGATTGCAGAGGAGATGTTAGCTTCATGGAAGAGAAGAGGGGTACTAGCTTTCTAGTGGAAAGTTGATTTTTCCAAGATGTATGATTTCGTCTTTTGGACATATCTTTGGGAAATTCTTAAGAGAAGAGTCTTCCCGGAACTGTGGATTCAATTAATGAAAATGTGTGTTACTACCTCTTCCTCTTTTGTTTTGGTTAATGGCCATTCAAATGTCTCCAGGATCCAGCCGCAACGAGGAGTGAGATAGGAGTGTCCATTAACCCTACTATTGTTTGATATCACCGTGGACACTTGCTTCTTTGGCCTTTAAGGCTTACAGAGGTAATCTTTCTTCTGGCTTTACAAGTCAAAAGGATGGATCTCTCCTTACTCTATTGCAATACGCAGATGACACAACATTCTTCATTGAGGGAGGTAGGATGGAAGCAGCTCATGCATCATCCCTGGTAAGGATTTTTGCGGTAATTTCTGGCTTGAAGATTAATAGGAGAAAATCTCTATTTGTTCCTTTTGCTATCTCTGCTGCTGTTGTGGAGGAAATATCTAATGTTTTAAAGACACCGGTAGCTTATTTGCTAGTCAAATATTTAGGCCTTCCTTTATGGGCAAGAGATTAGTGGCCTCAGATTGGAATGCTATGATGAAGCAGGTCATGAATAGACTCTCTTATTGGAGTGGAAGGTTACTTTCTAGAGGGGGTCAACTGGTTTTGCTTAAATCAGTTTTATCTTCAATACCAATGTTCTATTTTTCAGTCTTTCAACCCCAAAGAAAATTTGAAAAAATGGGAAGTGCTTAGAAAAAGAGTTTTTTGGAAGGGTGCGGACCTTGAGGGTTGATTCATGCAATTGGTGCCATGGAATGAGGTGTGTCGACCCAAAAAGGAGGGTGGCTTGTGTGTACGGCATCTGGATGCCTTCAACAAGGTGCTTCTATTGAAGTCGGTGATAAGAATGGTTTCTGAGGAGAGTTCTTTGGTAATGGCACTGTTGAATGATTCCTACGGCACGAATATGAATATACTTGAAAGGGTGATGTCTAGAAGATGTGCTTCCTCCTTTTAGTTTGCTATTCAGCCAATCATGCAGGAGTTTGCAAGCAATTTCAGCCTCATGTTGGGAAATGGGGCCAATTTCAAATTCCGGTTGAATGATTAGAGTGAGTCGGACATTTTTTCAGACCAATTTTCATGTGTTTTTCAGCTGGTGAATGATGAGAATGTTACAGTAGTGGACGTGTGGGATGATCGGTTGAAAACGTGGAATATCTTACTACTTCCAGGCCTTTTGGAGTCCACTTTTGCTGAATTTCAGCAGCTGTTGCAGTCCATTTCAGATCTCAGTCCTGTTGCAAATGGAGTTGATAGATTCTTATGGAAAGATGGGACATTCTCTATTAACAAGGGCTACAGCAAAATGGTCTGCATCAGCTCTGATTTGGATGAGATGAGATCGGATTCTTAAATTATTTGGAAGGGCAGATTGCCTGTGAAGATTAAAATTTTTCTGTGGCTTCTTAGAAGAGAGCGAATAGTCACGAAATGCTTGAGGAAAAAGTGGATTGATGATGGGGATGCTGTGTGCCCTTTCTGCCTAGGCCTTCATGCTGAGGAAGATGTGCTACATCTCTTCTTTTCCTGTAGTTTTTCTAGAGAGATTTGGCAGCATTTTGACATCTGAACAGTGGAGTGCACTGATGTGGGTAGTTTGTGGAGTTCTTTTAGAAGGCATTTTGATCTTGATATGGCTGGTTGGATTAGAGCTTTGGCCATTCTATGGTGCATTTGTCTTCAGTGGAACGGCAAGATTTTAAAAAATGAGGTGTTGGGTGGAGAATGTTGTGAGGGATATATCTTTCTTGTCCGATTTTTGGCTCAATAATTTGGAAGTCCGTTCCATTTGCTTTAATACAATGCTTTGGATGATTACCGATTTGCAGTAATCTTCCTTTCCTTTAAAAAGAAAAAACTTATTGCAAAGTTATTGAGATACTTAATGCCATATTACTGAGTGATCCTTTTTCAACAAGTTGCTTCTTATATCTGTCAAATATTCCATCAGCATAATATTTGAATCGTATATGCACTTTGAATCAACAATATGAGTACTTTTAGGAGGGTCCACAACACCCCTTGTTTGATTTCTTACAAATGCTTTCATTTCTTCTTGCATGGCTTGCATTTAGTTTGGCTCAAGTTGTGCTTTTGTAATTTGCATGGGAATAGAAGACATGACAAGTGACGATAAGAAGCATTTCATTTGAATTGAGAAGAGCTCCTCCAAGTATCAACATATAGAAGGGCAGGTTCACTCTAACTGCTTTGCCAAGGGCAATAGGAGCATCATTATCGCTTGCATCAATAGGTCCAATGTCAAAAAGCATATGAATAAACTTGATGTCTGAAGCTTACACGAAGGGGCCATATTGGGAATATAATCTAAATCTGGATAACTTGGAGAGACAGGGTGCTGATGGTATAAAAATTATGGTTGTTTTTCACATGTATAGGATCTCAAATCTTCTAGTCATCATTTTCATCCTTCTTGTCCTTTTCTTGCATGTTACTGACATAATGGACATCATCCTTAAAATATTCCAAAATCCTCTTCATAACTATCTGAAGTATCCTCTTTATTCATATCTCATACTCTGAAAAGCATATTCTTAAGAGAAATATGACTTAACAAAAGTAACATCTTCATTGCATGTTTCTTCCAATTAGCATGCTTGTACTCATTTTGAGTAGATATGTGATGAACTTAGGATCATGCTTTGATTGGCCTGGTTCAATACGTAGATATAAAGCTTACAAAAACTTTTGTCAGAAGAGCAAATTGTGGTTAATCAAATGGAAGACAAGACATAGGAGTGTTACCCCTAAGTATGTAAGGTGCTATTCTATTGATAGGAACTTCTAAGAATTTTATTTTTCAGTGTCTCCCATGTGAAGCAAAAGAAAATGTGTCATGTCCAACAAATGTCAATTTTTCCTTTCAACATCACCATTCCAATGAGTGCAGCTGCGGAGTCCTACCTACGATGATTATTAAGCAACAGCAACATTTGTCCCATGCATATGAGGGTGACCATTTTTCTGACCATCTACCCTGAGCATTTCTTTTTTCTGGATGGTCGTCATTACTGGGATTGACCAAATGGCTAGTCTTCTATAATGGTTATGCTTTCTGTGATTCTTTCTACATTTTTGCATTAAGTGCTGCTAACAAATGCAGAACATCTGAAGTTTCTGTCTCCTTAACTAGTCTCACCACCTTTCTGGTTCTTGGAAAGTCATCTTTGTTCTTCAGCTTCAACCTGAACGTAAACCACATCAACACAGAATTTAGACTTGCTCAGAATTTGACTTTTGATATTTTTAAGCTCTTGATTTACTCTTCCCAAGAAGATGAAGACGGTTCCAGCAGGATGCACCTCAGATGTCTAAGAGAACGCAGCTTTCAAGCATATGAGAGTTGATGCTAGCATAACTTTCTCGTTAGTTGTTCCCACTTATGGTCATGTAGCAGCCGTATAACTTTATTCTAGTGCAAAGTATATTTATTACCAATTGGGAAGACTTGCTTTTCTTAAGACCAAGTTGGTAAAATGACAAAAATAATTTGCCCTTTAAATTCATAACAGTTTTTAGGCCACAGTTCTCACCATGGGAATCACTATGCAGCTAGTTAAGGTGTTTGACATCTGACTTTCATGCTTGCTCTGTGAATCTCTGTTTTGTAGCGGTTCCCTTTCAGAATAGTTCCCGTCATTGGGATACTTGCTGATAGGCAATCATTCAAACCTGTCATAAATGCTGATGAGGTTTAGTCTATATTTGATGCACCATTGGAGATGTTCTTAAAGGTTATTTCCATTCTATTCTTTCTGTTCAAACTCCATTTTCGTCAATGAATTTTGTCGCTTATGTTGTCTGAACTGAGACTAATGCAGAATGAGAATAGAATATCTAAGAAAGGGAGTGGAAGGGAACTAAGTATCTAGTGCATTACTTCACATATGAATCAAATAGTGAAAAATACACAATCTGGGGCTTGACAGCTGCAATCTTGATTCGAGTCGCATCAATCATTTACCAGTGGCCACCCTCATTCGTAGAGCAACTACTTGTATAATTATGTAGCTAGAGCATCAGATGGTAAGTACTTTTTTCTTTATAGGCTAATTTTAGAAGTTTAAGTTGAGTAGTGAAGCCTTTCACTATACCGATTGTTACCGTTTTCCTGCTATTGACAAATTCAGGAGCCATATGGAGGATCCATTGATGCTTGTGACTACATCATGGTAGTTACACAATATTTCCAGCATGTCAATAGTACAGAAGATGTTGTAAAGCTTAATTGTTTTGTTGTTCAATCTTGAAATGTAAATCCCATCCTTAAGATTGCGATATACTACCCATATGATTCAGATGTGTATAATAATTCAATTCAAACACAAGGCAAACTATGTGAGAAGAAAATAGGGCAGTTGTTATGTGTGCGTCTACATAGCTGAAGAATTCTTGTTGGGAGTTCATTCATGTCTAAAGCAATTCATGTAAAAGTGTATGTGATGGGGGATACACCCCTTGGGCTACAATTTGGTAACTTTTAGATGGGTTAACTTTACGAAGGATTTGGTAGAAAGTGTGTAGATTGATGGTGGAATAAGCAAACGACTGATATGATAGGTGAATCCATGTATTGTAAGTAAAGGATTGGAAATTTTATTTTATATTTTGTCGATTAACTTTACTATCTTTTAAGTTTGTAGTGGAACAAATAGCAAATTACAAATACTGAACGAATTGATGTCTTATAAGTATGGAAGTGTGGGTAGTCTGGGTTATAGTCTTTTTTTATCCCTTTGCATGTATGTGTGATGTTATTTGTTTGTTATAAGTTGTAATATATTGGAAACCTTAAACCACTTAATCTCCCATTTTAATCCATGTTCTTTGTAGCTTAAAATTTGCTTGACATACGATAACCCACCACGTAGTCCATTGCAAAAATAGAAAAAATGTATATGTTGGGACTTGGTCAATAAAATTCAATGCATGCCAAGTATAAGTTCATCGTGTTTAGTGTATATTACTGCATTGTTTGCATTTGTGTATATGCTTTATCTTCTAAGTAATAATTTAATTGGTGATATAATAACTTAGTTATATTTACTAGGTTAAACCTATGCCAATATCAAATACTAAAGGATGTCATACAAGCTAATCATATGTACTTACTAAAAAAGCTTAAAAAATTTGTTAGAAGCCAAACGCTTAAATGAGTAAATTATAAATACTCTCTGGATGTCAGCAGTTAATTAAAGTTGTTAAATAAAAGAACTTGGAACTTCAGTCTCCTTTGATGACTTCAATTTTTATTGTAGGAATTAATTATGGGTGCATTCCTTGTGGGTGGTAAATGTTTGACTTTCCCAAGTGAGGATGATTAAGGTTGCTCCTCTCTCTATGCCCCCATAAAGATAAAAATGCTCTATCAGGGCATGGATCTCATTGATCTTCCAATATGCTATTAAAGTAGCTCATCATATCATTAATTCTATTAAGGATTCCACTGCTATCATCATTACACCCCTCTTTCTTCTCCCTTTTTTTGCTAGTCAAACTATATTGTGCAATCAAACATTTCTTCATCATTGATCAATGATTCCATGTGCTTTCTTTAGAGCAAAGATAAAAAAATGCTAAGTTACTCATCTAGATTAGTACAAAAAAGTTACAATTGTAAAGGATTAGGCAACAAAATTTAACCAACAGAATAAGTGGCTACCCAGGTCAAAACTAACCAAGATAATATAGCAAAAAGATCCAAAAAAGGAGATTTAAGCCCTGAAGCAACATCTAAAGACAATTCCTACAAGGAAGATAACCTTAGAAAGCTACAACCATGATTTAACGCATGAGACAAGTTAAAATAGTTGATGACCACAGAACCCTAATGCTTGGAGAGGGAGAGGTCAACCACCTTACTTGAAAGCCTTGCAAACACATTAAAATTCTCCAAGAATCTAATAGCAATTGGTGTTTAAGTTTACTTAAGATGGTTGAGGTTATTTGCCACAAGGTAGTCGTTAAAATAAATAGTAGCCGTATTCTTCATAAAATAATGATTAGTTTCAATGCTTGAAAAGATGCGTAGGAATCCAAATGAATCACAGTACGGTAGCCAACGATGCCAACTGAATAAAGGGAAAGTTTAAAGAAGTATTGGATATGCTTGATTGAAAAAAGGCATCAAGTAAAGGTATCGACCAAAAACTGTGGCTAGAAAAGAAGCAAGCCATAAAGGGTAAAGGGAAAATATGCAAAGATATGATCGTTTGATTCCCCTGATTGCTTGGAAAGATAGAAGAAATTTGCTACATGGAAGTCCCTTGTAGGTTTTCTTGTATATAGGATTTCATGTGTGCTGCCAACCAGATGAAATAAGTTGTTTTAAGAGAAACAATTTTCCCCCGATACTCTTGGTTAGTGTATCTCTAGTCCATCTATTTTGCAGAGAGATTTTTACATAAATATCATCAAAAGCTTTCAAAATTACTTAATTGCCATAAAAAAAAATCCACTTTTACATAAATTCTACAAAATTTTCACTCCATTTGCATAAATGCCAATTTCTCATGTCCATCTTTGTGTCGCTCAAGATGAAATCTAGATCATTCATTCTGTTGGAGTTACATGCACTTAGCGAGTCATTTAGTTGTGTAATTAGCACATGAATTGGATATGTCATCTCCATTCATCTAAATAAATAAAATTTTGATCCTATTTCTATATTAAGTATGTCAAAATGAACCAATTGATGTTTGTTAGGTGTGAATTGGGTCAACGTAACTCAAAAATGAATAAACACAACTTTAGTCAAATATGGTCAACCTGTGGGCAATAGTTGTTCGTAATATATCATATATGATACCATTGGATTCCTCTCATTATAAGTTTTCTAACGGTTCATATTTTGCGAAAATTCAAGTTGTGTAACAAAAGTTATGTACAAAACACATTTAATAGAGATGTAGGCACATATGAACAAAAATTGGAAGTTCGGGGGGTTATTCTTATCAAATCTAGGTTTTTAGTCATTTTAGAGTTGATCACATCATTTCAAATCCATCGATATCCATCAGGTCAGGTCAGAATGTCTTAAATAACATAAAAAAGACATGTTTCCAGTCAACCTTCGATTAAACCTTTTCAAATGGAGGTTATGTATGATATCATTGGATTCTTTTCATCACAAGCTTTCCAACAATACTTGGTTCATACAAACATGATAATGTAGCTCAAATTATGTAAAAACAAGGTGAATAGGATGAAGACATGTTTAAACTTGCACTTAGGGGTATTTTAGTCAAATTAGGCATCCTGATACCCTTCCCATGTCCCTGGTACTATTTAAGACCTAATTAGAGTTTTGGGTCATTTTTCTCTTAAAGTTGCACACAAGTCAAGGGAGAGAAGAAGAAAGAAGAAGAGAGGAGAGAGAAGCATCCATGCATGGGGGCACATGGGCTGCTACACGCAGCTTGCGTAGTGCACGAGCGTGCATGCAAGCATGCGTAGCGCAACATGCACAAGGCACTGGGCGACACACGCGTGAGAGCACGCATAGCATGTGTACATGAGTGCATGGATGGGGGGTCGGGTTCTAGTTTGAGTTGTTTGTGTATTTTGGACAGTTTGGAGCCTTCCTAACGTTCATTTTTCGTAAATAAGGTACCGTTAAAATTGTTTCGATGCATACTGTGTTAATGAGTCTCTTTTTCCTTTTTGGATGTTTTACATGTTAAAATTTGGGTGTTCTAACGTGTTCGAAACCTTAGTTCTTGTTCTAGGGAATTCACTCAGAGCGTGTAAGGGCTTCAAAGAGCACCTCCCCCGCATCCTTGGACTTTGGGCGCACATTTTAAAGTCACCGTAACCCCTCAATGACATTAAGTAGAGTAGTCTCACCTTTTACGTCATATGACACCTATTAATTGTATTAAATAATTCTATGTTCAATTAAGTGTCTTGTGCTTATATGCTACCCCCCTTTCGTTTCTCGAGTATGGGAGTCCTATCCTAAGTATTAATGGTCCATTTTGAGTACTTGCATAACCAATCAGATGCTTGTAACTGCTTGAGAATGAATAGAACTTTACAAGTTTACTAAATATTTGTTGACTTGATGGATTCATAAGCATGAACTCATGATTATGAAAATTAAGAGTTGAACGGTAAGTATGGTCATTAAATAAATTGGTTGGTGATGTACATTAATATTCAAAAATACATGAATTCATTTGAATGATCGATAGGTTCAAAGTTGATGAAATGAATGAGAATATATTTATTATATTTATAGCATGGTGAATGAGTTGCTACGGTGGATGGATGGTAAACATGGAAACTCGTGAGATCAGTTAAACATTTCGTCCCACGCTTAGTATCAATGGCATGACCAGGTATAGGGTACTTAAAGGTAGAGACTGATTCAGGGAGTGGGTTAGCCTCCGTGCGACTTTTTTGTTAGGTTGTTTGTCCAACTAGGTGGTGAAGTAGCACCCCGCATGCATATTACACAAGCTCATAGTCACCTAATCAAGAGAGTGTCTCATATCGACCTCGCTATTTGGGATATTACAACAGTATCTCCTCATGCCTTCCAAGGAAATAGATTGTGAATTGGTGATGATCAAAAGAGTGAGAAGGTACAGATAATTCAGATTTTGAGTAATAAATAAATAATTCAAGAATTAATATTAAAAGTATCCATTCTTCTTGGTTCTGGTATTTTTTCCTATAGTTCTTATTGGTATTATGCCTTTATTTGCTACTCTACTTAGCTTTTGCTAAATTTCTTGTTTGGACTTCGTACTTAGGTTTTAGTGAGCAACAACCAAATCTCACGACTTCAAGAGGCTAATTTGAGTTCTACATCATAGTCGATTGGTAGGACCTTTGATTGGTGATAGTTGGCTCTTTTTTTTATGTTATATTCAGTATTATTTTCTTCAGACACGTTCTTTTTTCTTTTGTATAATGGTTATGGATGATAATTGGTGTTAGATGTTTATTCTAGTTTAGATTCTTTTTTCTTTAATATGCTTTATATATATGCGATGTTGTGCGCTATGCATGTATTTTGTTTTATGTTTATATGTTGGATGGCTGAGATCTTGAGAAATTTTGGAAAATCAACTTGGATCCTTGCTAGGGTGGAGGTTTAGGTTGTAACAGTTATACAATAGTTTGATCAAATAAGTGAGGATAGTGGATCGACTATTTGAAATGGTTCTAAATAATGGATACAAGATATGGATCTATATGTGATCACTATCATTAACTCAATGATTTAATCATGGTTCTCAGTCTTATAAGGGATGACACCTTTGAGGTTATTCATATAAGACTAACACTTAATTGAACTCTTGATGAAAGGAATTCTATGAGAAATGGAGATTTTGGAATTATCATGTGAGCATGGTTAAGAAGTTGATCAATGGAACTAATATCGTGAAAATTCTCTTTCAAACACTATCCATAGAGAAAGAGACACATGTCGTTATACTTGAGACAAGAATCTATCTGTATTTTGGCTATGTAGATTTAATAACCTGATGGGTAAGGTTTCACAAAGTGTGAGGCTAATATATTAAGAAGCCGATTTGCATTGTAAAAATCCAAAATTTGATTCCTTTGATATCTACTCTAAGTTGGCAATTACACGTGTAATTAGCGGTACTGAGGTATATGTCATATTGAAAATGCCAACAAAGAGGCAATTGGATTGAATGAGCAAGTTGAATTAAACTACATGGGTGTATGTACTTAGTTAACCCATGAATTAAACTAGACACAAGGTAATTGACCTTGTGTATAGCCAATCGAGGATGATAATTTGATAATGATGTAGATGGGAATAGGACAAATTGATAAGGATAAGGATAAGAATATGGATGAGAATGAGAATAATGATAAGGATAAGCATGAGTGGGTAAGAATGAGGATGGCATCAAATAAAGATGAGAATTGGATAGGGATGAGGATGAGATAGGATAAGAACAAGGATAAGGTGGAATCAAGTATAACTAGGGGTTTAAGGAAGGAGTTATGGGAAACATATTTGATTATTGCTATTCAAGAAGTTAGAGAGTAAAAATAGAAAGGAGAGAGGAATTTGAGAGCAAAGGAACGAAGGACCCTTGCTTGTTGGAAATGTAGGTAAAAGAAGGTAGGGACTTTTTTTTATCTTTAGTATTATTTTTTTTATTATCTCATGGAAATATGAATAGAATAATCACTTCAAACATGTTCGAACTAGCGATGGCTAAGGGTTGGATATCATGATTGTCTTGTCTATGACTTATAAGGAGATCGATTACCAAGCATGGACCCAAAAACGGATAATTCTCAATACTGATGGTGGGTTGAGGACCACAACCAAGACTCTTGGAAGCGCTATTGAGGCAATAATTTGATTGATGCCTACAAGTACTGTAGATGATTTTGGCCACCTAAGGGGGGGAAATTGATCTAAAGGACTTCTCTTAAGATGGATGTGGATAAGAATATCAAGATATTCGGTATTCTTGGTGAATACCTGTGATTTATTGCTCTAAAAGGGAGCTAAACATTCCAGGTGTGCATTATCTCCCATCACTGGTGATTGTGAAAGGGTTAAGGATGATACTCAAATGATCTTAAGTGGAATGACTTTCTAGGTATCTCACGTAATAGGCAAGGGATAGTTCTCAAAAGGCCAGACTTTTCTTATGGAAAGTTAGTAATGCTTTCTCGATGAGGGAAAGACCCAACAAGCAATGAACTGAAAGTACAAGGGAAGTAGATAAAATCCAAGATGAACCATAACACTACCTTATCTCTTGATAATACACTAGAATTATGTCCCTATTAAGCCAATTGGCTCATCCCTACCTTGTGACCTAATTTTAGGAAATGATATCAAGATTACCAACCTCCCAAGGAGCACAAGAACATATGTTATGGCAGTGAGGTGGCCAACTACTCTAGGGTCAAGGTAGATTAGCATAGAAGGTGATTGGTTGTACTTTTGGATTATAACTTGTGTTGTAAATATAATATTTTGGAACTTGTTATATATTGATTTCAAACTTGCTACCTTATCTTTTATAGATTTTCCCATGCTCTCCTTTTGTGTACTTTTGTGCCATGCTCATTTATGAAAAGTATCTAAATTACAAAAGCAACCATGAAAGCCCTAGTTATCAATGAAAGATTGGATCCACACTTGTGAACCAAGAGCTCATTACTGATGAATGGTTATGAGGCAGGACATGCATAGTCCATTACATGATATAGATGTCTTCTTAAAATGGGGTTCATACAGCTCCAATAGTTGGAGTGGAGTTGTAAGCTCTATCATTATGGCTTTGGAGGTCCAATTCTATTAGTGCTTGTTTCAATAGATGGATCAAAATAGGAATGAACTAGATGAACTTGGAGAAGTTACCAATATGTCTTTCATTCAAAGCATAATATTAATATACACAAATAAGTTTTTAAAAGGATGACAATGGGATGAGATCCTAAATCTTGAATTGTTCATGTGTGTCTCCATGTACTTAGCACATATGAGATATGCGATATATTTGAGGGGTTGGTTGACATGGGGATTAGCACGAGAATTAGTATATATGTAATGGAGTTAAGTTTTTTAGCATTTATATAAATATGGATTTCTTGTTCCATTTAAGTAAATTTAAATGTTCTTCATGGCATTTATATAAAAACTCATTTGCAAAATCCTATAAGTGTTGTTGTGAAAATAAAATGTTTGTTGCACGAAGGGAGAGTATAATGGCATCATGGTGTTGTTGAAAAGGTATGTTTTCTAAAACATTAAGAAAAAAAACTTTTGCGTACGCTTGTTGATATCTATTCTTTAACACTTATATTTGAATGCCCAAGTTGGGTTAATGTGGTGATAATAATTGCAACTAACCTAACTTGCTACTTGGCTGACTTGGCACATTACTATAGCCTTTCACTGCCACTTGACCATGGTTGAGCACTTGGTTAAGTTATTGATATTGCTTCCTTCATTAGTTGACTGTGCTTGTTAACCTAATTATGAAGTTAGGCAAATGAATTCTAGGTTATGCTACATATAAAATAGGAAGAGTTAATTTCACTTCAAGGGATAAATGTATCCCCTCTCTATGGTCAGATAAGTTTACATTGGTTGGAATTTTAAACTCACTATCTCCAAATAGAAGATATAAATGCATATTTGCTATTAACAATCATCACGATGAAACTTATATGCATATTTTTCTCCAATTGTGATTTTATAACTTCATTGTTAAACACATTTTACCCTAATAATCATTTGAGGCTTTTACCGGCATACGAATTCCAATTCACCCCTTTAGCAGATACGCTTAGAAGAATTCTGCTCCACTGATTGAGGCCCTGGTCAGTAGAGGACTCGACTCAAATAATAAATCAAACAATCGCACAAAGAATCAGAGACACAAGAGATTGATGACCCAGTTCCACCTAAAGAGGTGTATGCCTGGGGGGAGGGCGATGCTCTCAAGATTCAACTATGTTGGACGATAGTACAATTACTCCTTATTCTCTTTCTCTCTCTCTGAGTGCGTGAGGCACTAACCTTAAGCTTGCTCTTTCATATTTATAATACAAGAACAGCTTTCATAACAACTTATTGTTCCACAATGGACTTCGCGATTTCCCTGGCTTCTTCTTTTACTTGGCTATAAATAGCATTTACGTGGTTAAATAGTGCAGGTTGTTAGTGTCGACATGAATATAATCGCTACCTCTTCAGCTTTGATCAACCGGGTCCTTAGACAGATCGCCAAACCCTGGAATCGGGTTGCATTCGCTAGGACCCGACAGGAGGCTATGGTCCTTGGATTGGGTCGAATTTGGTGAAACCTTGGCCAGCTAGATCCGCTAGGATCCTCCTTGATGTTGGATGATCGGGTAACCGGATTTACCGAGTCATCGGGAAATCGGACCCCTTGGGTTTTGTGCGAAGTTTTAATCCTGAGAGTATTTTTTGTCCCTCATCATATGCTCTCACTCTCTAGATAGCATATAATGCTGAGAGAATAGTAAATATATTAAAACTTTACATGGATGGGCCCCCCAATGATATACCGGCTGGTTTCTATGAGAGGTAATCATTCGTTATGAGGCATATTGTTTAATTCCAGGCAGGCAAGGTGACGTGTCTTTGTGCGTGTGTGTTAAGAGGTGTTGTTATAGTCGCACTTGATACGTCGGTTTTAAAATAAGTAAACGGAGGTGAGTCCGAGTGTCGATCTCAGGGAGGCATGAAAATCGGATTTTTGCTTGTCACTTGTTGTCACGGAAAAGGCGGAGTTTTGCTTGCGAAAGATGTGATTTTGAAAAGCGAGAGAGAGATAGAGAGAGTTTAGGGTTAGAAAGGTCTTGGTTTTGATCATGCAACTTGAACAGAAATTAAAATGACAATTGAATGAAAAATAACTTCATTAATCATGCATTCGTAGTTCATAACTTACAACATTAAATACATGCTTCAACAAAAGTAATGGAAAGCTTGAGAGAGAGAGAGAGAGAGAGAGAGAGAGAGAGAGAGAGAGAGAGAGAGTGGAGGGCAACGAGGCAGCCACGGAGGTGGAGGAGGTTCCGTCGGCGACTCGTCGTCTCCGGCGATTACAAGAGTGCCTAAAGCTAGCTAAGAGAGGAGTGGAGTAGTTGCAAGGGGGAGTGAATGCATTGAATGGTGGTAGAAGGGGGTTTAAATAGAGTTAAGGGCTTCCTAAAAGAAGAATGGGCTTTAGCGACATCTGGAGCGTCGCTAAAACTGCTTCCACAAACGTCGGTGAAGCCCTCCTGCCGCCGGTCAGCTGCCCGCCTCGGTCTTCCTCTTCGCACGATCTGTGGCTGCTGAACGAGAGCCGTCCGATCGAAGATCGGACGGCTGAAAGCCTTCTTCGCCCGCGCTGAGATCGCCCCACGCGCGTGTGCGCGTGGGCGCTCGTGGGCTGTCGTCGTGCCGCGTGGCAAGATCCTGGCCGCCCGCTGCTGATCGGGCGGCCTAATTTTTCCGTGCCTTCCGCTCGCCTTCAAAATCCGCTTCGCGTGGCTCGAACGCGCGTCGCGGCGATACGGGCATGCGCGCTAACCGTTGCGCCACGCCCGTGCTTTGTCGCGGCGACCGCGGGCGAGCGCATGGATCTCGGCCGTTCGATCGAAGATCGACGGCCGAGATTTGTCCTTGGACGGCTGAAGATGTGCGTGCGGTGGGGGCGGGCTGACGTGGTGCTCTCTGGGCCGTTGATCTCCAGATCAACGGTCAGAATTTCTTGGGCCCATTGTGGGAGCTCTGGATGTCGGATTTAGCCGATCTTGAGTCCGTTGGACTCTGTTCGTCGTTCTGAATCCATCCGTGTGGTCCGATTGCTCATCTGAGGCCTGCTTTGACAAATGCTTACACAAATGACCATTAATACAGTTTATAAGCAATCTTGGTACTTGATGCATGCAATGCTCCTATTCTACTTATGTTGTACCTTTTATTCTAAAGATGGGCCATATTCAACATAATTATTACCCCCTTGTGTGGTGTTATCATACCCCCATGCTTACTCCTTGCTAGTCCCTAGCAAGGTTTATTCTAGCCTTTATTTCCTTGGAGAATTCAAGAAGTAATTGCTTAGGCACTTCATTACTTGTCAATAAGAGGAAATATATGAAGATCTTAATCTACAAAGACTAAGCAGCGCCCGGGTGTCTGCCAAAATACGAATCGCCCGAATCCTTGCTTTAATGTATATATAGCTATACATATGTATATATATTTTTTAGAATTTTTTTCGGAATTCAGTGTGGGTTGGTAACTTTTTACGGCTACCCAACCCACCCAAAACTCGGTTAAAACCCTGAGTGCTAAGCATCTTGGTGTGAATGTTGTGATAGACTCACTTAATGGTAATTGAAACAGACTTCGAGTTTGTACGCCTCTAGGTGACCGAAAAAGAAAATAAATTTTCCCTTGAAGGTGTATTTGTTCGATTGGTAGCTTTCTTCCTATGTTCGTTTTATTTGGGGTCAACACAAGGATTTTCCAGTGTATATCTCCCCGGCTTGTACTACTTCCCCGCTTGTTCCTTAGGTGTTTTGGTCTTTTTTGTGCAATTATTAAGCTGGGTTTTGGACAATTGACTAATGGGCTGTTACCCACGATCACTTGCCAGCCATACTTGTGCAGTGAAGTGTGGTTTATTTTCTTTTCTTCTTCTTTCCCTTTTTTTTTTTTTCGTAGGTGGCTTCCCTGATTTCAAATGTACCTAGAGGCAGCGAAAAAGAAATGGCCTGTGGCTGGGTTCTGGATAACCTACCAATGGGTTGTTACTCACGATAATTTGCCAGCCATACCACCCTGGAGAGTTCATTAGCTACCCAATTTCTGTCAAAATCTCCGAGAAGTGAGTCTGTGCAAAAATGTGTGCAGATGCTTAGACTCAAAGTTTTCCTGAGTTAGAGGGTGAGTTGATAAGTCGTATACTTATTACCTTATTTAGTAGGTGGATTAGAATAGCTTAAAGTTGCAAGGATTCACCGCTAAATCCATATTTTAACGGACACCAGGGCTGATTAAGCCTGAAGGCCTGAAAAGTCTAAGTGTTTAAGTTCTTTTTGTATTATTTCCCACTATTGACAAGTTTCTAATGCCTAAGTTTTCCTCCTAAATTCAATTTTTTTTTTAATTCATTTATTCATTCAGACTGATTAATTAAGTCAGGATTATGCAATTTACCATCCCCCCCATGCTTAAGTTGGACAATGTCCTCATTGGCAGATACATGGATGCACAAGGGTTCAAAAAATAGTACCTGAGTGACGTAAACTGCCAGATCAGTCTGAATCCTCTGGGTTGCCTCCTAGGAAGCGCTGAGTTTAACGCCTCCAGCTGGGCGGTGCTTGGTGTCAGCCCTCGACGAGGGTGACACTTTCCTTGGGGGGTACCTGGGCTAGGAAATGCTTCAATCTTTGACCATTGACTGTAAAGGTGTGGCCGGTGTTAAGATCCGCGATTTCAACTGCCCCATTAGAATAGGGCTTGACCACCCGAAATGGTCCTGTCCATTTGGACCTAAGTTTCCCTGGGAAGAGTTTCAGGCGTGCATCAAACAGCCAGACTTGTTGGTTCGGCTCAAAGGTTTTTCTATAAATGAGTCGGTCGTGGACGGCTTTCATTTTCTCCTTATATAGCCTACTATTATCAAAGGCGTCCCGATGAATTTCTTCGAGCTCAGATAATTGAAGCGTCCTTTGCACACTGGCTAACTGGGGATCCATGTTACATTGCTTGATAGCCCAGTAAGCCCGGTGTTCCAATTCGACAGGGAGATGGCAAGCTTTGCCAAAGACCAAGCGATAAGGAGACATGCCTATTGGGGTCTTAAAAGCGATCCTGTATGCCCACAGGGCATCATCAAGTCGTATGGACCAGTCTTTCCTGTCAGGTCTCACAGTCTTCTGTAAAATGTTCTTGATTTGTTTATTGGAGACCTCAGTCTGCCCATTTGTTTGTGGATGATATGGGGTGGCAATGCGGTGGTTTACCCCGTATTTTCTAAGTAGGGCATGGAATTGGGAATGGATAAAATGGCTTCCACCATCACTGATCATGGCCTTGGGTATTCCAAATCGGGAAAAGATGTTCTTCTTCACAAAGTCCATGACAGTCTTGTGATCTCATCGTCGGGTGGCGACGGCTTCAATCCATTTGGAAACATAGTCTACTGAGACTAGGATGTACTCGAAGCCGTTGGATGGTGGAAATGGGCCCATAAAATCGATACCCCAAACGTCGAAGATTTCGACAATCAAAATGGGCTGAAGGGGCATCATATCTTTCTTGGTCATGGTCCCCAGTGTTTGGCATTGTGAGCAAGTCTTGGCAAAGATGTGTGCATCCTTAAATAGGGACGGCCAATAAAATCCAGACTGCAAAACTTTTGCAGCTGTTTTCTTGCCAGAGAAGTGGCCGCCACATGCTTGGTCATGACAAAAGGAAAGCACACTTTGAACTTCATCTTCAGGGATACACCTTCTGATGATCTGATTAGCATGGAGGCGAAACAGCATGGGATCATCCTAGAAATAGTGCTTGGCCTCAGCCAAGAACCTGTCCCGTTGCTGTCTAGACCAGCTGTGCGGGGTTTGTCCTATAACCAGGTAATTAACGTAGTCGGCATACCATGGCATTTTCTTGTCTTGCACGACTAGGATGTGTTCATCAGGGAAGGTATCAGATAGAGGTAGGGAGGGTCCAATGTGGTCTGGATGAAGTCTCGACAAGTGGTCAGCCACCACATTTTTCGATCCGGCCTTGTCTCGGATTTCCAGGTCAAATTCCTGCAAAAGCAGGATCCATCTGATGAGCCTGGGCTTTGCGTCCTTTTTGGCCAACAGGTGCCGGATGGCTGAATGGTCAGTGTAAATAGTCACGTGGGATCCCAGCAAGTATGAGAGAAATTTTTCAAGTCCAAATACTACAGCGAGTAACTCTTTTTCTATGACGGTATAATTACGTTGGGCCTCGTCCAACGTT
This sequence comes from Thalassia testudinum, assembly GCA_037157565.1. NCBI lineage: Eukaryota > Viridiplantae > Streptophyta > Magnoliopsida > Alismatales > Hydrocharitaceae > Thalassia > Thalassia testudinum. The sequence goes on along the minus strand of JAZHRO010000026.1, from coordinate 15,986,433 downwards.
TTGCTCGCATAGTAGATCACCACGGGCTTCTTATCTTGCCTTTGTCCTAGGACAGCGCCTATGGCAAAATCTGATGCATCACACATAATCTCAAAGTCCTGGGACCAGTCTGGGGGTTGAAGTACAGGTGCAGAGGAGACTAAATCCCGGAGGGTGTGATAAGCCTGGATGCAATCAGGAGACATGTGGAATGTGGCGTCGTTGGCTAGAAGGTCGGTCAAGGGTTTTGAAAGCTTGGAAAAGTCTTTGATGAACCTTCGGTAGAAGCCAACATGTCCTAGGAAGGAGCGAATCTGCCGGACCGAACTAGGTGGAGGAAGTTTGGAAATTAAATCAACCTTAGCTCGATCTACGTCGATACCCCTATGCGAGACGATGTGACCGAGGACAATTCCTTCTTGAACCATAAAATGACTCTTTTCCCAACTTAACACCAAGTTAACCTCGATACATCGTTTCAGGATTTTCTCCAAGTTGCTTAGATAATGGTCGAATGAATTCCCGAATACAGAGAAATCGTCTATAAAGACCTCCAAGTATTCACCCACCATTTCTGAAAAAATGGCTAGCATGCAACGCTGGAAGGTCGCAGGTGCGTTGCATAACCCGAACAGCATTCGACGGAATGCAAATGTGCCATACGGGCAAGTGAATGTGGTCTTTTCCTAATCTTCTGGAGCAATTGCGACTTGGTTATATCCTGAATATCCATCCAGGAAGCAAAAATACTTCTGCCTTGCCAATCTTTCAAGGATTTGGTCAATGAATGGCAAGGGGAAGTGGTCCTTCTTAGTGGCTTCATTAAGCTTCCTATAATCAATACACACCCGCCATGCGGTAGTGGTGCGGGTGGAGATGGATTCGCCATGATCATTGGTGACAACGGTGAGCCCAGCTTTCTTTGGAACCACTTGAGTGGGGCTCACCCAGGGGCTATCGGAGATAGGGTAAATGATGTCAGCTTCAAGCCACTTGATAATTTCCTTTTTAATGACCTCCCACATGTTTGGGTTTAAACGTCTCTGCATCTGGCGGGAAGGTCTGGCCCCGTCTTCCAGGTAAATCTTGTGGGTGCAATAGGTGGGTTAATTCCTCTTAAATCTGAAATGGTCCAACCAATGGCGGCCCGATGTTCTGAAAGGGTCGCAGTCAACCTGAGTTCCTGATCCTTGGTTAGATGAGAATTAATAATCACTGGGAAGGTCTAGTTAGGTCCCAAGAAGACGTACTTGAGATTCTCGGGCAATGGTTTAAGTTCGGGTGCGGGTGGGACCACAGTCGATGGGAAGGGAAAGGGCGGTAGTTGATCAACATCGATCTCTTCAAATGGTGTCATGTGATGATACTCAGCCTTACAGAGGTCCACGGGTAATGATGGTGACGGGTCGGAACTACGGGTTTGGTGGTCTGAGACAGAACTGAGGGTGAGGCATTCCTCGATTAAAGTTTCTACGGGATCATGTTCCTCAACGTAATCGCAATCAAAAGACTTTGTCGCCCGGAAGATATCCAATTGCATTTTCCTGTCCCCAAAGGCGATTTCCATACATCCTGTGTCTCAATCAATGTTTACTTTAGCCATAGCTAAGAAAGGTCTGCCTAAAATTATGGGTGCATTCTGTAATTTTTCAGGGACTTCCATGTCGAGCACCAAAAAGTCGACCGGGAAATAGAAGTCCTTGACCCGTACAATTACGTCCTCGACAACCCCCTTCGGGGTTTTCACAGATTTATCAGCCAGCTGGATGGTGACAGGGGTTGGTGTCAGCTCCCCAAAACCAAATTGGTGGTACAGGGTTGTTGGAATTAGATTGATAGAAGCACCTAGGTCCAGGAGCGCTCTATCAAATGTCATGTCCCTGATATTGCAGGAAATCAGGGGCGCTCCTGAGTCAGTTCGCTTGAGTGGAAGGTTGCTTGATATCACGGAACTTGCTTGCTCAGAAAGTACAACCTTCCCAGGTGCTTGCGGTCTCGACTTACGCTTGGATGTACAGGCATCCTTTAAGAACTTGGCGTAAGTAGGGATGTGTTTAACGGCTTCTAGGCGCGGAATATTAATCTGTACTTGCTTAAAAATTTCCAACAGCTCAGTTTCCACAGTATTCTTCTTTTTCTTGATTGTCTCCAAGGCCTCAGGGTAGGGTGTCTGAATGTGGATTGGTTCCATGTCTGGGTCCTTGGTTGGTGCCTCTTTTGAGTCGGGTATTTCAACAGGTAAAGTCTCGGGGGGGGGGGGGGGCGGGGGTCGGCCATTTGGGATCCTGGGTTTTGGTGCCGCTTCTCAAGGTCACCGCATTCGCAGAGGCATTGGGGCCATGGGGTGATCCTTGAGGAGACGAGGACGAAGAAGCGCCAAACCCAGGAGGTGTTTGCGGGGCTTGCTGGACCATGTGAGCCTGCCCGGCGTTGCTTTGGAACCCTTGTGAATTGGGGCCTCTGTTAATTATATTTCGCGGGTTCGGTTGTGGTTGGGAAGGTAGGGATCCTTGTTGTTTACAGTCCAAGAGTTGGCTTAACTGTCCCTTTACTAAGGCCATTTCCTCCTGATGTTTCTGGTTCATGTCAGCAATCATCTTTATTAAGGTATCCATTTGGTTTTGTGGGGGAGGGGCCGCCCTATTCTGGTTATATTGGGGTCTAACTGGTGGTCCTTGCTGATAGGGGGGCAAGTGTGGCTGTTGGTTTGGCCTGGGCTGGTTTTGGAATTGCGGTGGTTTCTGGTTTGTCCAACCAAAGTTGAGGTGGTTACGCCAGCCGGTGTTGTAAGTGTTGGAGAAAGGGTCAGGTTTCGCATAACCTTGGACAGCTTGCACATCTTCTAGGATAGCCGATGTTGATGAAGAGGGAAGGGAGTAATCAAGGGTCGAGGGAGCAAAGGTCTCTCCCTGGAACGTGGTCAGGGGTTGTTTCAGGTTCAGTTGGGTGAAGGGCTGGGCCAGGTCAACATTATGTGCTCCCTTTGCTAGGAAGAAAGTCTGCAAGGGGTTCCTGGTCTGATTTAGTAGCTCATCAATCTTTTTGTCTACCAATTCCACTCGATCCAACTTTTTGGCAATGATGTCCATGTCAACCATTCCAGAATTTGCATGTACCTCATAAATCCCGCCACGGGGTTGACTGGACCTGTTAAACTGGTTCATGGAGGCATTGTTGAGAGAATTCTCTCTCATAGACTCAAAGAGCTCAAACGTGCTCTCCTCATCTTTGTTTAGGAAGTTTTCCCCGCATGAGGCATCGACGAAGTTCCGTAGGTTGCTGTCTAGACCGTGGTAAAAGATCTGGGCCAATTGCCACCTTGGGACTTCGTGGTGTGGGCATTTCCTCAAAAGTTCATTAAATCTTTCCCACACCTCATGAAATTGTTCCCCACCCTGGAGTGTGAAGGTAGTGATAGCTCTTCTGAGGGCATTGGTCTTTCCTATGAGGAAGAATTTCTTTAAAAATGCATACCTCAGTTCTTCCCAGGTGGTGATGGGTCTACCTAGGGTTCTAAGCCAATGAGAAGCCTTGTCTCTTAATGAGAAAGGGAACATCTTGATTAGAACAATGTCAAGGCTATTGTTCCTAGGTTTCACCGTTCGTGCTATGCGGCCAAGATCCTCTAGGTGCTGAAAGGGGTCCTCATTTGAGCTTCCATGAAAGTGGCTCTGGATCAGACTTAAGACATTCGGTTTTAGCTCAAAATCATCTCCCCCCTCGGGGATCCTAAGGTGTGGCTCGACTCTAATAGCAGAGGGATTATAGAAATCACAGAGGGGTCTTGGCTGGTCCTGAAATGGTGGTAAATCAAGTGGTGGTTGCCTTGGTATGTCGTGGAAAGGTGGTGGTTGTTCTTGCGGGTTCTGTAACCGTTGTATGGCTTGCATGATGGTGTGGATTTGTTGTTGCTGAAGCCGATGGTTAGATTGATTTGAGCTTGGATGATGGCCATAGCGTCTGGTGGGGGTTGATCTTCAGCCTCATCTACCCTAGGTTCAGCCATGTTTTCAACAAAATTACGTCGCCTAGATTCCTGCCCCAAAACACACAATTTGGGATGCAGTGAACGCCTCCCGTGCATACACTAGAGGAGAACAGGAGGGGATGCGGAGGGCGACAGATGCGAGAAATGTGTTTCAATTAAGCACCCAAGCCTAGTCCTTATGGTGTATTCCTCAGGAGACCTAGAAATCTCACAAAGGGTGATTAAGTCCGTAAGCACTGGACTCCCCTTCCCAAGGATAATCTGGCCAGGTTGATTACGAGGGGATTGCAGGGAAGGTTCTTCCTTTGGCTTGCGCCTCCGGTTCCATAGACCCCACAACCGCGGTCGTTTGACACTGCCCCGCAGCCTAGTCACCAGATTCTACCAAGGAAATGAAAGCCAAGTGCCTAGCGAACAAAACCTCGCCTTTTGAGACTTAACTCAGTCCTGCCTAGGGCACGTCTACTCAGTTTTAAAGGGTTAGGATAGTGCTTGTGCTTAGGGTGATGTGATGAGGCGTTGATTGGGGTGGTGCCTCTTAATTTTGCACTTTCAAAGTGTGTGCTTCTAGCAAAACATGATTTTCAAGTAAGGATTTGTTAAGATGTGGTGTCTTTTAGTGTTTCATCCTTACTTTAGTACTTTTTAGGGTTGACGTGTCTTAATGTTTTCAAACAAGTTTCAGTGGGCACGTCAAGTTCTGCACACAACTTGGTGAAAGTAGATTTCCTTTTCTTTTGTAGAGGCTCTAAAATCCTAGTGTACTCATCCTGATAATCATGCAGCTTCTATTAGATGAGTCAGTTTTAGGGTTGAGTGGTGCGGCCCAGGTCAATTCACGGTGGCTTCGCAAACACCACTCAAGAAAAAGAAAAGAACACTCCAAGAATTTATTCAGAATGTTAGAGTGTACATTTTTTTGTGGGGTGATGTGTTAAGGATGTGGGTCAAGTAATCATACACTACGCCAATTTTTTTCAATTTTTACAATTTTTTTTAGCTTTTTCACTCAAGCAAACAATGAGAGATGATTAGCCCATAGTTGTGGGCTATTTAAGTATTTAAATGCCTAAACATTAGGATAATTCTAACATTTATTTAGCATAAATTAGGATGTAAATAAATTAATTCATATTTTTAATTTAATTACATAATCAATGCATTGCATTCATATTTTAAGTGCATTTAGAATTATCTTAGAATGCCATTCATCTAATTAGTTAACTAATTAAGTACATTGTTTTAGTTAACATAAAACTTGAGGGTTTGTATATAAATAATCATAATATTTTAATAATATCCTTTATTCTTCTTCTTCTCAGCAACGGCTCGGCTGCCGCTGCAACGCCTCCAGCCTCACTAAAAGTGCATTCATGGATCGGTGGAGAAGGTGGATCTGCTCCTGCCTCTCCATTCAAATTTGTGTAGGCCACTACAAAAGGAGGAGAGAGGATGCTGAGCGAGGCAGGCCTCCGCCACCAACCCACCACTGTGCAGAGAAAACTTCTCTCTTCCACTCCATACCGTCGGCCTCTACTGTGGCGGCGAGTCTCCACCACCGTGGGCGTGTGGTGTGACAGGCTACACCGCCATCCGGAGCTCATCCGCATCACTGTGAGCACCTTAGCGTGCATCTCCCTCGCCGTCGTCGCCAACCACCACCACCGCAACAACCGTCAGCCACCCTTTCAGTAACTTAAGACGTTTGGGAAATTTCCCGGACGTATGAAGTTACCCGCTCACTTCCACCACACACGTCTGAAGTCGCCTGCAGACCCTCTCCTGCGCCTGTAGAACCTTCAGCTCAACCCGCGCCCATCAACCTTTAGCTCAACCGCGCCTGCACCCTCCAACCACGCACGCCCTCCTCAACCGCGCCTGCACCCTCCAACCGCGCCCATCTCCACGCTCTCACCGGCTGCAGCCCTCTCCATGCGCCTGCAGACCCGCGCACAGCTGCAGACCAGCCCAACCACGCCTGCGCTTGCAGAACCGCCTGCAGCATCCTCTTCCCCGCGCCTGCAGACCAGCGCCCGCCCTTCCCTGCGCCTACACTCCGGTGCCCACGCCAGCCGCAGCAGCGCCCACGCCAACAGCAGCAGCCACCCCCGCAGCAGCAGTGCGCGAGCAGATCTCACGCTAACAGCAGCGCAAGCTCATCGGCTGCAGCACCTCCCCCGGAGCTCGTCCGGCCACCTCCGGCCGTCGCGCGACTCGCCGCCACCACCGATTCGAAGCTCTTGGTCCAAGGGACCTCCTTCGAGCTTCCCGTGCCCGGCCATCCGCTCCTCGTCACGTAAGACAAAGGGGAAAAATTCCCCTGTTTTGCTACAGTAAACCATCAATTAGAAATTACATTTTCTGCCATTGCCACTTTTTAATGATATTTTATTGATTCTGCATTGCGGAAAATATCCTCTAGTTTCTCATAATTGCCATTTCAGCATTGTTTCTTGCTTAAACCTTAATCTAAAGGCAATCTTGGCTTGATTCTTGTCCAAACTAATTACGAACGAACATTTTTAATTGGTGCGAATTTTAATACGTCATTGCCTCGCTTTGGATACGACCCGCTCCTCTGCGAGTGGTTATTTCTTGTTAAATATTGATTAGTCGATTTTTCCATCACATTAAACTACAAACGACTTTAAAGCGAAAGATCGACCAGTCAAATGGCGCCGTTGCCAGGGAGGCAACAGACGCAATAATTTCGCCTAATTTTATTTTGATTATTTGTCAATTGCACAGAGATTTGACCATTTATTATTTTCTTTTCTGTGCGAGCAATTTTGTGTAAGAATCAGCCTGTGTGAGAGGTGACCCTTGACATCGCCAGACGAGAAGTGGACGAGCAATTTTGAAAGGAGGAGAAGGATGAGGATGCGACGGACACCTTTGTATTTAGTCGCTAGTTTAATTAGAGTGGAATTAAAACTGTAGACTTAATTTTTCATTGCAGTTAGTTTGAAACCCTTGTTCTGGGGCGTATTTTGAGGGGTTTGTTCCCCGATTTTGTTTTGGGCCCGTGTTGGGTAACTTTTGGGAGCCTGTTCCCTTTTCTTTAGATTTAGGTTTATTTTTTTATATTTATTATTACTTTTATTTGCTTGTGCATAAGTAGTTCTAAAAAAAAATAGAAAAAGAAAAAAACGAGCTGCCTGCCCTAGGACGAACCATTTAGGTCTGTATGAGCAGCCTCTAGATTTACTTTTCTGCATTGCGTGCATTTTTGCATCGAAGATCGCTGGAGGCAAGGTATGTATTCTCTTACTTTGCATCCTAGTTTTGATCACGCATTGCATTTAGGATTTAATGCAAAGACCACAAAGTTTGTCTTGAAGCGATCTAATAAGTGGTCACATATATTCGAAAAAAAAGACTAATTAAAGGAGGGACATCTAAAAATCAAGGACTTGATTGTAAAAATTGGTGTGCGATTCAAAATTCAAAATCATTTTGCGGTGAATGCACACTTATATCTGTTGCACCATAGCACTCATTTAGACACTCCTAAGTTTTGAAACGACTAGGACAAGAGCCCTCCTATCGTTGGATTCTGAAGTGTTCAGAACTGGAAATCAAAGGTTTTGTAAATCCAAAGAGGGGGATACCCTGTCACGGATTTTTGGGGGTAGTTGAGGAGCACCGCGAAAGCACAGCTTCAAAGGAAGGCTTAGGCCTACTTGCATCCCTCGATCTTCCGTCTTTGGATTTACTTGACCATTTGAGATTTAGGGAAGAATACCTAAGTTCCAACTAGGTCTTTTTAGGCATTTCGAAGGTTGACAATAGGTGCGTAATTGATTGGGAAACTTGTTTTGTCACCTACAATTTGAACTAAATTCAAAAGCCTAAAATCTGTAAAGACCAAACAAGTCCGTTTGAATTGTGTTTGTAGTGCATGCTTGGTAGGCGTTCTCTTAGGAGACAACTTGTATTTGATCCTAAACCTGAAAGAATCCTAAGAAAAGACCTCCCAAGGGTAGAAATGGCCGGTCAAAGGAGCCTTAAGGAATATTTCATCCCAACCAACTAAGCTGGCCCAGCACTACGTAGACCTGGAGGGGACAATCCATATGAGATCAAAAGTAGTACCATATCCTTGCTACCCTCCTTCTATGGTACTACTAGGGAAGACCCTTACAGGCATATCGAGGAATTCACTGAGGTCTGTTCCACGGTGAAGCTGCAGGGCGTTAGTGATGACGCTCAAATGCGGACCCTCTTTCCCTTCTCCCTAAAGGACAAAGCCAAGTATTGGTATCACACCCTTGATAATATAAATACTTGGGATGCCCTGAAGAAGGAGTTTTTGAAGAAGTACTTCCCCATGAGCAAAACAAATCACTTTAGGAGGGAAATTCTGAGTTTTGCTCAAAAGGATGGGGAAGCATTCCATGATGCGTGGGAGCGCTTTAACGATTTGCTGAGACTTTGCCCACATCACCAGGTGCCTAAATGGCAACTGGTTGAAAGGTTCTACACCGGACTTAATGATTCGCATAGGCAAACTGTGGATGGTGCCTGTGCAGGAACCTTTCTATCTAAGACTGAGGATGAAGCTTGGAACTTATTTGATACTTTGAGTGAGAATTCTATTCACTTGAATTCTGCCTACATGGATAGAAAGCCCACTCTCATGCAAAGAAAGTTGGAGGCGAATGAAGCAAGGGACACCCAGAATTTAGCCTATCAAATTCAATTACTGAATCAAAACATGGAAAGACTTATGTCGAACCCGAGTTCATTCGTACCTAACACCTCCACATCCCAAGCTTCCGAATGCGTAATTTGTCAAGGAAATGCACACGCCACTGTGGATTGCCACTTGGCCTCCCAATTCCCTGAGCTTGTACAAGCGGATTTGAATGCCGCTCAAGGGTTCCGTCCAAGACCTCGTAATGATCCTTTCTCCAACACTTATAATGAGGGATGGAGGAACCACCCAAACTTTTCATGGAGACAAGGAAATGTCTCAAATTCAGGGAATTACAAACCACAATCCTTTCAAAACCATCAAATGAACCAACCTCAGACCTTTGCCCAACCTAAAACCTCTGAGATGGATGAATTGAAGGTGATGTTGAAAACTATGCAAGAAAGTCAAAGTGCCATCATCCAATCTCATGACAAGGCTATACATGAGATGAAATCACAAATTGGACACCTTGTTGAGGCCGTTAGACAGAGGGGGACTGGGAAGTTTCCTAGTGCTGCTGGGGAAAATCCTAAAGGAAAAGGGATTATCTTTAGGGAGCATGCTCAGGCGGTGACTATTCTGAGGAGTGGGAAAGAAATTTCCAAACCCGATGCTCCTATAGTCTCACCCCCTAAAAAACCATCCACCCCGACTTTCACCCCCACTGGAGAAGATTTGCCCAAATCTTCTCCACTTGAAATCACCTCACCGGAAGAAGTTGCCCCCGTTCCACCCCTTACTCGACATGACAACCCTTCCACCCAGAGATCGAGAGTGCCTTTTCCAGAGCGCTTATCCACCTCTGGGCAGACTTCTGCTGGCTCATCTGGAGCCAAAGATAAGACGGATGAGATTATGGAAACTTTCAAGCAAGTGCAGATTAACCTACCTTTGCTTGAAGCTATCAGGCAGATTCCGTCTTATGCCCGCTTCTTAAAGGACTTGTGCACAAAAAAGCGGTAATCTAGAAAATAGGTCCAATCTAAAGTTGTCCTGCCTGATTCTGTTAGCTCAATTGTTCAACATGGCACACCCCCGAAAATTAAGGACCCAGGAGCCCCATACATCTCTGTAGTTATTGGTGACTTACAAATTGATGAGGCTCTACTTGATCTGGGTGCGGGGGTGAACATCCTTCCGAGCTACGTGTATGAACAACTTGGGGGAGGCAATCTGAAGCCTAGCCCTGTAATCCTTCAAGTTGCTGATCGATCACTTAAGACACCACGGGGAATTTTGGAAGATGTCCTCGTAAGAGTGGAGGATTTCTTCTTTTCCGTTGACTTCTTAGTTTTGGACACTGACTCTACCAACAAGCCAACTAAACCCTCCATCATTTTGGGCCACCCCTTCCTTGCAACTTCCCATGCTTCAATTAATTGCAATCCTGGGGCATTGAAAATGGGCTTTGGGAACAGGAAAATCCGGCTTAATGTGTTTGATGCTTACAAACAAGCTGGACTTGAGGATTGTTCTCAAGTTGAGGTGATAGATGACCTGATTGAAGAGGCAACTCCTGCAATGTTAGGTGATGACCCCCTTCAGCATGTCATGCTAAATGAGCATTCCCATCTCTCGGAGGAATGTGAAGGGGATATACTAGAACTAGAGGAATTGCTAGGAGTTTCTGCTGAGTCTCTTCCCCCATCATTTCCACCGAAGGCAGATTTGCTACCTGAGATGGGGACATCTATTTTGAAACCCTCAACCATACAAGCCCCCAACCTTGAGTTGAAACTCCTCCCTGACACTCTCAAGTATGTTTTCCTAGGTGCCAATGATACGCTCCCCGTTATCATTTCGGCTGTGCTGTCTGAGGCACAGGAGGGAGACTTGATTGAATGCCTGTCTAGGCACAAGGAAGCTATTGCTTGGAGCATTGCTGACATTAAGGGTATAGACTCTACACTCTGCATGCACCACATTTATACTGATGATTCCATCAAGCCTTTTAGGGACATGCAGAGACGTCTGAACCCTAATATGAGGGAGGTTGTAAAAAAGGAAATCCTGAAGTGGTTGGACGCTGGGATCATATATCCCATTGCTGATAGTAAATGGGTCAGTCCCATTCATGTGGTGCCAAAGAAGGCAGGCTTTACTGTGGGACTCAACGACCAAGGTGAACAAGTTGTCACTAGACCCTCAACTGGATGGAGGGTCTGTATTGATTACCGCAAGCTGAACACCGCTACCCAGAAGGATCACTTTCCTTTTCCTTTTATTGATCAAATTCTCGAAAAATTGGCAGGGAATAAGTATTATTGCTTTCTCAATGGATATTCTGGGTACAATCAGGTGGCAGTCTTTCCTGATGACCAGGAAAAGACGACATTCACGAGTCCTTACGGTACTTTTGCATTCAGGCGTATGCCGTTTGGATTATGTAATGCCCCTGCAACTTTCCAGCAGTGTATGATGTCTATCTTTTCGGACATGATTGACGAGTGTGTTGAAGTATTTATGGATGACTTCTCTATTTATGGCTCGTCTTTCGACCAGTGTCTCCTGCACTTGGAGAATGTGTTGAAACGATGTAAGGAGATTGGTTTAGTCCTCAGCTGGGAGAAAAGTCACTTCATGGTACAGAAAGGAATTGTACTTGGGCATGTTGTATCCGAGCAAGGTTTGGAAGTAGATAAAGCCAAGATTGATTCTATTTCCAAACTTCCATTGCCTATGAATGTCAAACAGATTAGATCCTTTTTGGGCCATGCTGGCTTTTACAGGCGCTTTATTAAAAATTTTAGTAAGATTTTTAGGCCACTTTGTGACTTATTGGCGAAGGAATCTTCCTTCAGTTTTGATTCAAAGTGTGCCGAGGCCTTTCAAACTCTAAAGGAGGCCTTGATCTCTACGCCTGTTCTCCAAGCTCCTGATTGGACACTCCCATTTGAGCTTATGTGTGATGCTTCGGATTATGCAGTGGGAGCAGTTCTTGGACAAAGGGTTGAGGGAAGACCTCATGTGCTACATTATGCAAGCAAGACTTTAACTTAACCTCAGCAAAACTACACCGTCACTGAAAGAGAATTACTTGCTGTAGTTTTTACTCTGGAGAAGTTTAGGTCTTATTTACTTGGGTCTAAGGTGGTTATTTGTACTGATCATGCAGCAATGAAACATCTCATTGCTAAGAAAGATTCTAAGCCACGTCTGATTAGGTGGATCTTACTCCTTCAAGAATTTGACTTGGAAATACGTGAAAAGAAAGGAGTAGAAAATGTTGTGGCTGACCACCTGTCTCGCCTTCCTCTTAATGACTCTATTTCTGAAGACATTCGCGAGACATTTCACGATGAAACTCTGATGGCGATAACATCAACTTTACCTTGGTATGCAGACATTGTAAATTACTTGGTCACTGGACAAACTCTTGGCTCTTGGGATGAGCAGAAAAGAAAGAGATTCATTTCTCAAGCAAGATATTTTCATTGGGAAGAGCCAGAATTATTCAGAATTGGACAAGACTAAGTATTGAGACGTTGTGTACCTGAAGAGGAACAACAAAGTGTGCTGACTTTTTGGCATGAACTTCATTGTGGAGGACACTTTGGTGCTAAGAAAACTGCTTTTAAGGTTCTCCAGTCCGATTTTTGGTGGCCTTCCTTATTTAAGGATTCTCATAATTTTGTTAAGGCCTGTATTAGATGTCAACGGACTGGAACGATTGGGAAGAAGAATGAAATGCCTCAACATCCTATTCAACCTGTTGAAATTTTTGATGTGTGGGGAATTGACTTTATGGGCCCCTTCCCGTCGTCCCATGGTTTTGAATATATCTTGGTGGCAGTTGATTATGTCTCTAAATGGATAGAGGCCATTCCTACGCACACAAATGACCACTCTGTGGTTTTGAAATTTGTGAAGGCCAATATCATATCCCGTTTCGGCTGTCCCAAGACTACTATAAGTGATGGGGGACCTCATTTCCGAAACCACCACTTCAATCGGTTAATTAAGAGTTTGGGAGTAACTCACAAGGTTGCTACCCCTTACCACCCTCAGACAAGTGGCCAGGTTGAAGTATCAAATAGGGAGATAAAAAATATTTTGGAAAAGACCATTAGACCTGATAGGAAAGATTGGTCCCAAAAGTTCGATGATGCTTTGTGGGCTTATCGAACGGCCTATAAGACCCCTTTGGGTACTTCTCCCTTTCGGATTGTGTATGGAAAAGCGTGCCATTTACCTGTTGAGTTGGAACATAAAGCACTTTGGGCTATTCGAAGTGTTAACATGGATTTAGAGAAGGCAGGTAAGGCACAATTTCTAGAATTAAGTGAGCTTGAGGAGCTGAGGAATGATGCTTATGACACCTCTCAAGCTTATAAAGAAAGAACTAAGGTCTTGCATGACAAGTTTATTCTTCTAAAGACCTTTGAACCCAACCAACAAGTCTGGCTTTTCAATTCCAGACTTAAGCTTTTTCCTGGGAAATTAAAATCTCGTTGGGATGGGCCTTACATAATCACCAAAGTATTCCCCCATGGAGCTGTGGAGATCAAAAATCCTTCCTCTTCAGCAACTCCCTTTATCGTCAACGGTCAACGGTTAAAACCGTACATAACTTTAGATGGCCATCTGGTTGACGAAGTCACTCTTGAGGAGCCTTAGCTCCTACCTTTCTCCGCCTCAGGTAATATCTTCCTTTAGCTATTTTTTTTGTTTTCAATGAGGGCATTGTTTGAACCAGGCATGGGGGAGAGGACCTGAGGCATTTTTTTTATAGCATATATATATAAAAAAAAAAAGATTTTGAGCTTAACTGGCTAGATCTTGCAGTCTTAAGCAAATCAGAACTCTAGGGTAGACTAAGTTAATTCTAGGGTCAAACTTTAGAAGCTAAATGAGCTACTAGCTTTAGACCTTTAGGGTCCTTTGTGGACTTAAAAACTTAAGTAGGAGTTAAGTTGCGGACCATTCCTCAAGAGGTTGAGGAAGGGAAGTTAGGGTTTGAGTTAAAAGGTGGGGTAGTACCTGGAGTCTTATTCTACCTTTTGGTTTATGGGTCCTTGTAACCCAAGCATTCAAATTTCACACACTTGGTCTGGTAATCAACTTAATTTCTGTCTTTCTGAAAAGAGATCTGGTTCTCTTAGTTTTGACTTAAGAGAGGCTCGAAAACACATTTTGATTGAAAGAGTTCCCGCCGCAGGAGAGGTCGAGTATATACTCACCTTGAGGATGCGATGATAACATATTACCTCCTTGGCGCTTGTCTCTTAGGATATCCATCCTACTGGGAGCATGTAAGCGCATTGCGCGGTTCAGGTACCATGGGTGGCCCTATCATGAAGTGCCGATTGCCATAGGCCTGAATTCGCTTAGGAAATCCATGGGCGATACTATCTCGAAGTGTCGATTGCCAGGAGTTCTTGGGGTCGTTATGGGCGGTGCTATCTCGAAGCATCGAAAGCCAGGCACCCTTCGAGGTATGGTAATGGGGACAATGAATCCGACACAGACCGTGTTAGCTTATCTGAGGTTAGACTTAGAAGAATAATAAAAAAAAAGAGTAAATAAAAAAAAAATCCTTTAACTCAAATAACTTAGACCAATACATAGGCATGGATGCTTTAATTTCAGGGATCATTAAACTTTAGGGTAGCGTCAGAAATCAGGGAAACTTGTACCTGCAACTTGTCTTGAGCCAACCTAGTCTGTAACATAGCAACTACTTAGGAACATTGGGTCTAGAGCCTGAACTTAATATGCTTTTGAAGGAAGACTAAGTGAGTTAACTAGTCTACTTAGAGTGGTAGGTTTCGCTTAATTTTGCTAGGGACTAGCAAAAACTAGGCATGGGGGTATTTGATTAGCCCATAGTTGTGTGCTATTTAAGTATTTAAATGCCTAAACATTAGGATAATTCTAACATTTATTTAGCATGAATTAGGATGTAAATAGATTAATTCATATTTTTAATTTAATTACATAATCCATGCATTGCATTTATATTTTAAGTGCATTTAGAATTAGCTTAGAATGCCATTCATCTAATTAGCTAACTAATTAAGTACATTGTTTTAGTTAACATAAAACTTGAGGGTTTGTATATAAATAACCATAATATTTTAATAATATCCTTTATTCTTCTTCTTCTTAGCAACGGCTCGGCTGCCGCTGCAACGCCTCCGGCCTCACTAAAAGCGCATTCATGGATCTGCGGAGAAGGTGGATCTGCTCCTGCCTCTCCATTCAAATTTGTGCAGGCCACTACAAAAGGAGGAGAGAGGATGCTGAGCGAGGAAGGCCTCCGCCACCGACCCACCACTGTGCAGAGAAAACTTCTCTCTTCCACTCCATACCGTCGGCCTCTACTGTGGCGGCGAGTCTCCACCACCGTGGGCGTGTGGTGTGACAGGCCACACCGCCATCCGGAGCTCGTCCGCATCACTGTGAGCACCTTAGCGTGCATCTCCCTCGCCGTCGTCGCCAACCACCACCACCGCAACAACCGTCAGCCACCCTTTCAGTAACTTAAGACGTTCGGGAAATTTCCCAGACGTCTGAAGTTACCTGCTCACTTCCACCGCACACGTATGAAGTCGCCTGTAGACCCTCTCCCGCGCCTGCAGAACCTTCAGCTCAACCTGCGCCCATCAACCTTCAGCTCAACCGTGCTTGCACCCTCCAGCCACGCACGCCCTCCTCAACCGCGCCTACACCCTCCAACCGCGCCCATCTCCACGCGCTCACCGGCTGCAGCCCTCTCCATGCGGCTGCAGACCCGCGCACAGCTGCAGACCAGCCCAACCACGCCCGCGCTTGCAGAACCGCCTGCAGCATCCTCTTCCCCACGCCTGCATACCAGCGCCCGCCCTTCCCCGCGCCTGCGCTCCCGTGCCCACGCCAGCCGCAGCAGCGCCCACGCCAACAGCAGCAGCCACCCCCGCAGCAGCAGCGCGCAAGCAGATCTCACGCCAACAGCCGCGCAAGCTCACCGGCTGCAGCACCTCCGCCGGAGCTCGTCCGGCCACCTCCGATCGCCGCGCGACTCGCCACCGATTCGAAGCTCTTGGTCCAAGGGACCTCCTCCGAGCTTCCTGTGCCCGGCCATCCGCTCCTCGTCGCGCAAGACAAAGGGGAAAAATTCCCCTGTTTTGCTACAGTAAACCATCAATTAGAAATTACATTTTCTGCCATTGCCACTTTTTAATGATATTTTATTGATTCTGCATTGCGGAAAATATCCTCTAGTTTCTCATAATTGCCATTTCAGCATTGTTTCTTGCTTAAACCTTAATCTAAAGGCAATCTTGGCTTGATTCTTGTCCAAACTAACTACGAACGAACGCTTTTAATTGGTGCAAATTTTAATACGCCATTACCTCCCTGTGGATACGACTCGCTCCTCTGCGAGTGGTTATTTCTTGTTAAATATTGATTAGTCGATTTTTCCACCACATTAAACTACAAACGACTTTAAAGCGAAAGATCGACCAGTCAAGAGCCAGGTTACTTACTATTGGTCCTCGAGGCGCCTACTCCCTTGCTACCATCATGGAATGCGTCGCTTCGCCGTCCATGCGCCGAATTCCTGCAACCGTCAAGTAAAAAGGAAAAATAGGGCATTAGAAAATGTGAGAATGAGTGTGGAATGGAGGTGATAAAACAAATTCGTTGCCTCCCCGGCAATGGCGCCAAAAACTGACATGTCTTTGTGCGTGTGTGTTAAGAGGTGTCGTTATAGTCGCACTTGATACGTCGATTTTAAAATAAGTAAACGGAGGTGAGTCCGAGTGTCGGTCTCAGGGAGGCATGAAAATTAGATTTTTGCTTCTCACTTGTTGTCACGGAAAAGGCGGAGTTTTGCTTGCGAATGATGCGATTTTGAAAAGCGAGAGAGAGATAGAGAGAGTTTAGGGTTAGAAAGCTCTTGGTTTTGATCATGCAACTTGAACAGAAATTAAAATGGCAATTAAATGAAAAATAACTTCATTAATCATGCATTCGTAGTTCATAACTTACAACATTAAATACATGCTTCAACAAAAGTAATGGAAAGCTTGAGAGAGAGAGAGAGAGAGAGAGAAAGAGAGTGGAGGGCAACGAGGCAGCCACGGAGGTGGAGGAGGTTCCGTCGGCGGCTCGTCGTCTCTGGCGATTACAAGAGTGCCTAAAGCTAGCTAAGAGAGGAGTGGAGTAGTTGCAAGGGGGAGTGAATGCATTGAATGGTGGTAGAAGGGGGTTTAAATAGAGTTAAGGGCTTCCTAAAAGAAGAATGGGCTTTAGCGACATCCGGAGCGTCACTAAAATCGCTTCCACAAACGTCTGTGAAGCCCTCCTGCCGCCGGTAAGCTGCCCGCCTCGGTCTTCCTCTTCGTGAGATCTGTGGCCATTGAACGAGAGCCGTCCGATCTTCGCCTTCTTCGCCCGCGCTGAGATCGCGCCTTGGGTGCACGTGCACGCGCGGGTTTCCACCCGGCGTGCGCGCGCATGGGCTGTCGTCGCGCCGCGTGGCGAGATCCTGGCCGCCCGCTACTGATCGGGCGACCCAATTTTTCCACGCCTTCCGCTCGCCTTCAAAATCCGCTCCGTGCGGCTCGAACGCGCGTCGCGGCGATACGGGCGTGCGCGCTAACCGTTGCACCACGCTCGTGGGCGAGCGCGCGGATCTCAGCCTTTCGATCGAAGATCGACGGTCGAGATTTGTCCTTGGCCGGCTGAAGATGTGTGTGTGGTGGGGGTGGGTTGATGTGGCGCTCTCTGTGCCGTTGATCTCTAGATCAACGGTCAGAATTTCTTGGGCGCATTGTGGGAGCTCCGGATGTCGGATTTGGTCGATCTTGAGTCCGTTGGACTCCGTTCGTCGTTCTGAATCCATCCGTGTGGTCCGATTGCTCATCTGAGGCCTGCTTTGACAAATGCTTACACAAATGGCCATTAATACAGTTTATAAGCAATCTTGGTACTTGGCACATGCAATGCTCCTATTCTACCTATGTTGTGCCTTTTATTCTAATGATGGGCCATATTCAACATAATTATTACCCCCTTGTGTGGTGTTATCACAAGGCACCTTTACTAACGTGGTATATGACCACTATTCATTGAGGGGAATGTAGGCATTGTGCCACCTGAGTTCCTGTCGGCCTTAAGAGGCCACTGTTCATTAAGAGAAACGTAGGCATGTTGCCGCCTGAGTTCCTATCGGCCTTAAGAGGCCAACAACTCAAGTATAAGTGCGACGTAAGCGTTGCCTTCTGCGAATGGTGGCCAATCACTGCGGGAATTGATTTTTTCGTTTTGTGTGACAAGACTGGCATTAATTGTCATAGTCATGAGGTGTATTTACCTCAAATATTGTAACAGACAATGATGTGACTGTTGTAATCACGACGAAACGATACGCGCGTAGGGACATTTAATACCTGTAATAATGGCGATCCTTAGTTGGATCGACATCTTTACCCCTTGAAGGGGGGGTATAAATAAGGGTGGTAGGGGTAGTAAATGCTTCACCCTACCCCATTTACTATGAGTCCCTTGCGCTAGAGAGCTTTTGCAAACCCTGTAGCACTAGAGCCACCACTAATGGAGGAGTAAGGCCACCAGGGTTGCCTCTGCTTTTTGCGAAGAAGATGTTAAGCCTTGTAGGAAAAGGTGAGTCCACCTCTTCCTCATCAGGGAAATCGCCTGAGAGGAGGTGATTGAATGATTTTAGTTTAGACTTTCGTAGTAAGTTAGCCATCTAGGAGTTTTTGCCAGCTCATGAGCTTGGCCATGTTCGTTTCCAACAGACGGGTTCTATGACCCGCCTGTGTTCTGACAATGGGCAGGATTTTTTTTTATCATTTGTGAGTATGCCATAGAGAATGGCCTTCGTGTGCTGTTAAATCCATTTTCGACCTCCTTCTTCTCGCATTACCGGGTCACTCCCTCCTAGCTTAGCCTTAACTGTTGGCCTGTTTTGAATGCTTTTACTATCATTTGTTTTCACCTGGGAATCCACCCTGAGGTGGGGCTGTTCCGCCTCCTTTTTGCACTAATGCCGCTTAAGGTTAAGAAGAGGAGGCCATCGTGTGGAACCTATACTCTTTACAGTCGGTGGACAAAGTATAAGATGACTAACCTGCTGGATAGTCTGAAGGGGCAAGATCACCATTTTTTCTTTCTCCACAATGTGGAGAAATTAGAGGTTGCTAACACATGGCAAGGTCTGCCAGAGAAAGACCTCCCTCCTAGTGTGCACGAATTTGACTCAGTTGTCTCTAATGATGTCGAAAAACTAATGAACTTTGGGTCTACAGCCCAGTCGGAATTGAGGCAGGCAGATGTGTTGGCAATGCTGTCATGGGTGGTTGATTCTTATCTCACTCCATGTAAGTTGGGGGCTGGTTGCTTTAGATAACTTATCTCCTCAAAAATCTAAGTAATGTTTATCTTTTTCTTTCCCCAGCTTTTGGCCGGTTTACCCATCCAGATACTCTAAAGTGGCAACCCGGCAATTCATCCCACAGTGGATCGAGGTGGGGGGAGGTAGAGGAGACCCTCATAGCAGGATGAGGGAAAGCAGATCTTCCCGTCCCAAGGAGGGAAAAAGGAAGGAGTCAACAGGCAGTGGCTCGAAGGAAGTCCCCCTTAAGCACGTGAAGAGGGGGATCGCCATGGCTTCCCTGGTACTAGAGGCAATAGCACCTGGCTCCTCATGTTCTAGAGGGGTTAAAATAATGGATGCCCCCACAGCTCTGCCTTGACCGTTTGTCCCGCCTGAGCATATCATTCTGAGCGACTCCCCACGTCAAACTCTTAGCGAGGTGGCTGAGAGGGGAAGTTCTGGGCTACCCATCCCTCCAACTGGTCCTCTGAGCGCTTTTGCGAAGTGGTGCAGGAGGCGGTGACGTTGGGAGGTTTTTTGGGTGAGAACATTTTTGAGCGACCACACTATAGGCGGAGCGCGACAGGAGCATGAATGCTGGTGGACTCCAATGGTCGAGGGGGTTTTGGGGT
Organism: Thalassia testudinum; assembly: GCA_037157565.1. Lineage (NCBI taxonomy): Eukaryota > Viridiplantae > Streptophyta > Magnoliopsida > Alismatales > Hydrocharitaceae > Thalassia > Thalassia testudinum. Next base: position 15,966,811 of record JAZHRO010000026.1, on the reverse strand, counting down.
TACAGGCTAGACGTTTGGGGCAGTGAGAGGGTCGATGCTAGAAGGGACCCATGGTGGCAGTATGTCTGGCTAGGAAACCTCAGCTCAAGCAGGCTCTTCTAGCAATGCCCCTGTGTTGGAGAGGCAGGTGCTGCGACACTTGCAGGATACCCCAACTTGGGGTACCCCTCTTCAAGGAGGAACGAACTTCAAACACATCTTCTTATATTGCATGCGTGCGGTAAGCTCTTCTCCTCACCGTTTTTATGATTTCTTGTCTGTAGGATACTAAATTTCTAATTCGAGTAATTCACTTTTGATAGGTTGACAATCTCGAGTCTTCTTTTATTTCTAGGGTCCGTCTGATATTGCCAACTCTTGTATCTCTTATGAGGTGGCTGATATGGCCGCGAAATGGGCAGTGATCGCTAGGGTGGAGCAAAGGAACTTTGTCCGCTAGCTTGAAGAAGCTCCTGCCGCCCATAAGAAGGCAGAAAAAGTTGCTGAGGACGTTACCAAAAAACTCTAGCTGCAGCAACAAGTGATTGGCTAAGCATCCCTTCTGCAAAAAGAGCTGAAGGAGGCTTGCCTGTGGCTGAGGGGAGCCGGATCCCTGGCTGGGAAACTTAAAGACAGTCTTATAACTATTCACAAGAGAGATCTTGTGAAGTTGCGCGACTTAAACGATTAGCTACAATCTTCCTATAACAATGTGCTCTAATTGAAGGAAGATGTGCAAGTATTGAAGGCCTCCCATTCCTTAGCGATGGAAGGGTATGAGGCGACTTTGGAAGAGGAGCACCTTCGCCTAAGCGCAACCATGGATGACCTTGCGAACCCGAAGGTGGCTGATGAAAAGGCGGAGACAGATGTAAAAGGCTTAAGGGAAGACCTCACCAAGGCCTACTATCTCACTACGGAAAGGGCCAAAAGGGTCCTGGAACTGGAGTATGCTTCTACAATGGAGATGGATCTGGAGACAGTGATGGAGTTTTTTTGCCTCCGATCCGTCTATAGAGGAGAGCCGGGATCTCATCTCGAAGGAGGCCGGTAAGTACACGCGGGCGGCAGTACAGGTGTTCGTCGCGCTGAATCGGTATTTAAAAGTATTGCGTTGTAGTACACCGAAAAAGCGATCAAAACGGATATAATTTTATTACTCGAAAAGATTTCTGAGGTCGAACACAGGGTGCAAATTGGTATTTAGAAATCAAGATCACAATTTAAACTTGAAAGAAATTGTAATAGTAGCAGTATCAGAGTGCAAAAATATGGGAGTAAAATGGTGATGTAGATCACCAGATACTCCTACAATATCACTAAATGATTCAATATATAAATATGCAATGAGGCTAAAATCTGTCGTCTGATTTTTTAATCAGACGACTTAAAGTGTTTGATTGCTTCTCTCTTTCTCTCCCTCTGTCTTCTCCTTCCTTCTTCTTCTTCTTTGGCTTCTGTTTGAATTCTGATCCTTCTCTTTCTCTTCTCTGTCTCTCTCTGCCTTTGCGAGCCCTCTTCTTCTTTCTCTTCTTTCTTTGTCTTTGGCCTTCTCTTCCTTTAGATCTGCCTTTTGCCTTTGCTTCTTCTTCTTCTCCCTTCTTTCTTTGGCTTCCTCCTGCCTTGGCCCTGAGCTGTGCTGGCCTTCTCTTCTTCTTCTTCCCTTCTTCCTTCAGCCTTGATCTTTCTCTGAATTCGACTAAGTGTCAAAGGTAAACTCCTCAGAGCAAAACCCCCCTTCCCCTGCGTATCTCTCTTCTCTCTTTCTCTCTTTTCTATGTCAGAGCCGCTCTCCCAGAGCCTTTAACCGGTCAGGTAATTGGACCTAACGGAGACCTGGGTCCAGGCTCACCGGCGTGTGTGGTGAGCGAGGAGTGAATAGGTTGGGTAGTCGGGTCGTGGCCAGGTTTGCGGGCTATATTGCGGACGAGTCCGTGAGAGGGGGGGAGGAGGATCTCACCCTCAGTGTTGGAGGCGATAAGCCTCGAACACTTTTTCCCTTTATGCGTACGTAGGCAGCCTTCCACTTCCGAGGTGGGACTAAATATCCCACCTCCCTTCGCACGTCTTCCGCAGAGCGTGCTTGGCCAAATTGAAGGGCTGCAGCTGCTGGAGCCTTTGCGCAAGGGCTTGGACGCGTGTGCGAGAGGATTCCGCACAGCCTGGGGTGATCTCCTGGAGTAGAGCAAAGTCTGGAGCGGCTCGAAGCTTGCTTCAAGCTCAGTAACAATGGCGGAAGGCGTCCTGAACTTGAAATCAATAGCACGGCCTCGCGGGGACATCAAATCGCTCGGGGAGCGTCACCGGACCACGGCAGATGTGATGGGGGTGTCGGCGTGGCTCGGGGGTGCGTGTGCGAGCGTGCCTAGGGCACACTGTGTGCGAAGGTGTGGGTATGTTCGAGGGAGTGTTTGGGTGGTTGATGGAGTGATTGGAGTGAGGAGATAAAATCAGGGAGTCGAGGCAGAGGTCGTAGGGTGGTCAGCGGACGTATCGCCAGAGGTGGAGAAGGTGATGGTGGTTAATGGCGTCGGTGGGTCATTTGGGAAATAAAGAGGGGGAAAGAAAGTGAGAGAGAGAGAGAGAGGGTCTAAAAACCTACTTCTAAGGGAGGAAAGGGGAAGGGGATCCATGCCGGTATGGCTACCGACTGTGGGGAAGACGAAGCTCTGTAGATGAGGCGGCGGCGAAGACGGGGCAGAGGCGACGTCGGCCGGTGTTGCACGACACGGAGGATGGAGAGGAAGACAACTCGACCACTGGTATTGTGGTTGGGCGATGAGTGAGTGAGGGAGAAACCGCCGGAGCTTGCGGAGATTGTGGCCGGAGAGGGAGAGAGGAATATAGGGAGAACCGACCCAAATTCAAGCTTGCGGAGATTAGAGAGGTCTGGGCTCCCTTAAATAGAGCTCTGAAGGTCATTTAGGGGTTGGGAAGCAAGCTTCCCAAGTAAGGAAAGCTCGCCGGAGTTGGAAGCCGTTAGGATACCCATATCTCTCACGTGTTCACATGAGAGATTGGGAAAGAATTAGGGATCAAATGAGGGTTCAGACGAGAGAGAACTTCTCAGAGAATCTTTCTTCCAATTTTAGAAGAGATTTTCCGAGCAATTAGGGAGAACTCTCCTTCCAAAGTTTGCTGGACTAGGATTCCTCCGCTATAATGGTGGAGGGACCGGATTGCAAAAATGATGAAGAAGCTAGGGGGCTATTTGTAAGGGTTTTTGAAAGTTAGGGGTAGAAATGTAATCAGGTTGGACCTTTTTGCAAACTAGGTCAAGGAAAACTTATCTTGGGTCTAAATTTTGGTAAAAACCTAATTTAAACCTAAGGAATCTAATGGTGAAGTTGGATTTTGGTTTTACCAAGTTTGACGCAGAAATTTATGCAAAAACCCAATTTAGGGTAGATATCTGTTTGAGACCCCATTCTAGGTTAAGATGGGTTCTAATGGCCAAATTGAAGGGTCTAAACCCTAGAGAATATTTTTATATGATTTTTAGAGGGTTTAGGTGAATTTTATCCTGACCAGAACCTTGGTTAATCAAGTGGGTCTGTTTTAGGGTTTCAAGAAGTCATTTAATTCACAAGATACACATAAACCCTTTTCTGTCTGATCCAACCCTTTTATAATCTTTTTAAAACCATTTGACCTTTGATTAGCCCTTGAGAAAATCCGTTGTTGCACTACATTGGTAAAATTACAGTTTTACCCCTAGTTTCTTATTTTTCTCAGAAAGGTTATGCAGTGAATTAGGACATTCAGTTGGTTATGTAAGAGCATTTATTCTCTTAATTGGGTCAAAATGAGCTAGTTAGGGCTCATGATGGTGTTCCCATCATACCCCCATGCCTAGCTTTTTCTAGTTCCTTAGCAAAATTTTTAGGCTTTAACTTTGATTCTATACCATGTAATCTTTTTGATGCTCAAAATTGTCATGTGTGCTTTCTTCTGTAGATTAGGTTAGAATGCCGATAGTAGGTCTAGAGGTACTCAGGTATTAACCAAGATCTGGACCTGCCCAGCTCTAGCCTCAATTTGCTGCGAAGGTTTTTAAGGCCCACAGGAACTATCCTAAGGTTCGTTGGACTCCGTGGTTAAAGCACCCGTGCTTGTAACATATTTTAGTCTCAGTTCAATTTGTAGTGCATTTTTGTAAGAGAGAGACAGAGGAATTTTCTTTGTTTGGAGAGTTTTCTCTCTCTTTTCTTTTTATTTGTACCTTTAGATTAGCTTCACAACATGGTTTGTATCGGATTCCTAGTCCCCATCATCAATCTTCGAAGGGTCCCTGGTAATCGATGCTTCGTGATGGCACCACCCATGGCAACCCCTAGAACCCTGGCTTCCGAGATTTCGAGATAATCCCTCCCATGGCATTCTATAGCTAAATCCAGACCCTGGCGATCGACATTTCATGATATCTTAGGAGACAAGCACAGAGGAGATGATATGTTATTGTGCATCTTTGAGGAAAATTTCCTGCCTCTCAGCACCGGGAACTCGTCCAAATCAACTTGTGTTGATCGGCCGCTTATAATATAGGCAACTTTTTCAGAACAACTTAAACGCATTTGCATGATTTTGATACTTATGCACACTGAACTAGACTATGTGTGGATTGGGGTGCTTAGGTTACCGAGTCCCGCAAACTAGAGGTCAGTTAACAAGGCCGAATACTCCCTAAGCCTTAGACCTAATACTTAAGCTTTGCATTTTCCCCAACCTCTTGAGGATTATCCAGATCTTAGTGGATACTTAAATTTTTAAGCCTAAGAGTATAGCCCAAGAGGCCTAAAATTTGCATTCCTACTAATCTCTTCTGTGTTTCGTTAGCACTTTTTGCTTTTATTTTCTTTTTCTTAATATGGTCTAGAAATCAGTTAATCCCTTAATTTCTTACTAATGACTATCTCTTTTCTTTTTCTTTTCAACTTGTGCTCCTTTTTGACAGTTTTCACTTTTCCCCTTTTTTTTTTCTCAAGATTTGTATAGCCTCAAAATTTTCTCTCATCTCATTTTTTGTTCTTTTTCAAGGATTTTTTTGCATTTTTTTGGTATTTTTGGAATATGTCATTTTTTTGATGAAACCTTTTCTTGTGAGATTATTTTCACGACGTTTTGCACTTTCATACCCCCTGTGCCTACGATTTGCAATGTCCCTATTGTAAATTAGGTGGGTTCAAGTTCAACTTAGATCATTGATTAGAACAGGTTCTGGGTGGATGAACAGGTTGAGGTGATTGTTGCGGATGATTTCAAGCTCGGGTACGGGTACCTGAGGTGGGGTCGACTGTTCTAATTGATGAACCCTAAAGTGCAATATGAATTCAACATAGGAATGTCAAGAAAGGTTTCGGGTTTTTCAACAATGACGGGTTGCCTCCCGTTAAGCGTTGAGTTTTACGTCATCGGCTGGGCGCAATGAGCTCAGGGAGAATGGAGGGTAAAGGATGTCTCAACCAAATTTGCATCGGTAAGGTCAATGAACGGTTTAAGTCTCTGATCGTTCATGATGAAAGGTTCTGAATTGTGGCTGAGTGGACTGATCTCGATGGCTCCATTTCCAAAGATTCGTCGGACGAGGTAAGGTCCGATCCATTTTGAGCTTAGTTTTCCTGGGAACAGTTTGGGATTGACATCAAAGAGTAGGACTTTTTGACTGGGGTGAAAGATCTTTCTGGATATGTACTTGTCATGAAAGGGCTTAACTTGCTCTTTGTAAATTCGTGAGTTCTCATACGAGTCGTGGCGTAATTCGTCGATCTCGCTCATTTGAAGCTTTCTGTGGGTTCCTGCCTTAGAAAGATCTAGATTGCAGGTTCGTACTGCCCAATAGGCTTTGTGCTCCAATTCGACAGGGAGGTGATATGCCTTCTTGTACACCAATCTGAAGGGCGACATACCTAATTAGGTTTTGTGGGTGGTCTTATAAGCTCACAAAGCTTATGGAAGTCGGGATGACCAGTCTTTCCTATCAGGCCGAATAATAACCTGGAGGATTTTTTTGATCTCCTGATTTGATAGCTTAGCTAGACCATTAGTTTGGGGGTGATAAGGAGTATAGATTCGGTGTGATACTACGTATTTGGTTATCAGTGACTTGAACTGATCATTAGTGAAATGGTTCCCTCCATCATAGATTATAGCACGTGGAATCCCGAACTGTGAAAAGATATTCTGATGAATGAATTTGATAACCACCTTATGATCATTGGTTTGGGTCGGAATGGCTTCAATCCATTTGGACACGTATTCAATAGTGAGTAGAATGTACTCGAAGTCATCCGAAATAGGAAAAGCTCCCATAAAATCAATCCCCTAGACATCGAAGTTTTTGCATATGGGAATCTGTTGTAAGGGCATCATATCACGGTGGCTCATGTTGCTTAAGGTCTGGCAACGAGTGCATGCCTTATAGTGATTGTATGCGTCTTTGAAAATCGTGGGCCAATAGAAGCCGTACTAGAGGACTTTCGTTGCAATTTTATGACCTGAGAAGTGTTCATTGCACGCCTGGTCATGGCAGAAGGACAAGATGTCCTGAATTTCTGCTTCTGAGACACATCGTCGAATGATTTGATGTGCACTGATGTGGAAGAGATACGGGTCTTCCCAGAAGTAATATATGGCATCGGAAAGCAATTTATCCTTCTTGGCCTTTGGCCAATTGGACGGGATCTAATGTGATGCCAGGTAGTTTACTAGATTAGCAAACCATGGAAGCCCTGTACTAATAGTCAGGAGATGCTCATCCGGAAAATATTCCGTAATGGGTTCGGAAGGGTCGATAATGTCATAAGGAAGGCAGGACAAGTGATCTGCTACTACGTTCTATTTTCCCAACTTGTCGCGAATCTCGAGGTCAAATTCTTGCAACAGCAAGATCCAGCGGATTAGTTGAGGTTTCGTGCCCTTCTTCGCAAGGTGATGTCTTACAGCTGTGTGATTAGAGTAAATGATAACATGGGAACCCAGAAGATATGATCTGAACTTTTCCAGGGCAATACTACGGTTAGCAGCTCTTTCTCAGTAACTATGTAGTTACGCTGAGTCTCGTCAAGTGTCTTGCTAGCGTAGTAGATGACCACGGGTTTCCAGTCAATTTTCTGCCCAAGTACCGCTCCTACAGTTAAATCATATGCGTTGCATATGATCTCAAAGGGTTGAGACCAATCAGGGGACTGTAGGATCGGAGCTTGGGTGACTCGATCACATAGGATTTCAAATGCTTGAGTGCATTCCTTGGAGATTTTGAAAGGAACATCCTTAGATAGTAGAGTAGTCAGGGGGCGCGTGATTTTTGAGAAACTAGGAATGAATCAACGGTAAAAATCGATGTGCCTCAAGAAAGATCGGATGTCCTTGATCGATCTAGGCATAAGGAGTTTAGAAATCAGATTCACCTTGGCTCGATCGACCTGGATGCCTTTTTCTGATATGAGATGTCCCAGGACAATTCCTTCAGGTACCATGAAATGGCTCTTTTCCCAGGAAAGAACCAGAGTCACGTCAATGCACTGCCTGAGGATCTGGACCAACTGCAGGAGGCAATCGTCAAATGATTTGCCAAACATTGAAAAGTCATTCATGAAGACTTCCAGATAATCACCTACCATATATAAGAATATGGCAAGCATGCACCACTGAAAAGTAGCGAGTGCATTGCAGATAGCGAACGGCATCCTTCGGAACGCATACGTCCTGAAGGGGTAGGTGAAAGTGGTCTTTTCTTGGTCCTCAGGATGGATTGCCACCTGGTTATAACTGGAGTACCTGTCCAAAAAGCAGAAGAACCTATTTCCTGCTAGTTTCTTGAGGATCTAATCAATAAACGGTAGTGGGAAATGATCATTCTTTGTGGAGGTATTGAGTCTTCTGTAATCAATGCAGACTCTCCACGAATTTGCCACATGGGTCGATATGATTTCTCCGGTTTCAGTCGTGATCACGGTGAGTCCTGCCTTCTTAGGCACAACCTGGATTGGACTCACCCACCGACTGTTGGAGATTGGTAGATGATCCCAGCATTTAACCACTTGATGATCCTTTTCACGACCTCCTGTAGATTAGGATTCAGATATCTCTGCATTTCACGGGAAGGTTGTGTGCCCTCTTCAGTATAGATGTAGTGTGTGTAGTAAGAGGGGTTGATGCCAGTCAAATCATCGAGAGTCCATCCAATGGCTCTTCAATGTTGCTGGAGAACATCAATCAGACGGGATTCCTGATCAGGTGTGAGTTTGGAGTTGATAATCACAAGAAACATCTGATTGGAACCCAAAAAGACATACTTTAGATGATCGGGAAGAGGCTTGAGTTCCAAGTTAGGGTTATCAGCAGCCGCGGGTGGTTCTGGGTGTGTGTCAGGAGCAAAGGAGGGAGTTATGGGTGTGTCTAGGTCAAGTTCAGGCTCCTCTGATTGTGGGTTTTGATCCTCTTATGGTTGATAAGAAGTAGTCAGGTTTTCCTCAATATACGGATCGTCAACCACAGCCTTGATGTCACATATCTGTTTTATAACACCGCAATTAATCCTTTGTTGGGCCTTAAAGATGTTAATCTTTAATGTTTGGTTCCCAAATTTCAGTTCAATTTGGCCCTCCTCACAATTTATGTTGGCCTTAGCAGTGGCCAAAAAGGGTCTCCCTAGTATAATTGGTGCATTCCTCAGATTTTCTGGAGCATCCATATCCAAGATTACGAAGCCCATTGGGAAATAGAAATCCCAAACCCTTACAATGACATCCTCAAGAATTCCTTTAGGTGACTTAATAGATCGATCTGCCAACTGCAATGTCACCTCTGTCTGTTTGAGCTTAGATTACTCAAGATGGTCAAGTAGGGATGTAGGTATTAGGTTTATGGAAGCTCTTAGATCCAATAAAGCTCTATCAAATTGGATATCACCAATTGTGCAGGAAATCAGGGGAGTACCTGGGTCTTTTGCCTTTGGTGGGAGTTTGCTCAAAATTACAGAGCTAGCTTGCTTTGACAATACGATTGGGCTCCCACTTTTGGTTCGCGGCTTATGCTTAGGTGTACACACGTTTTTCAGGAATCGTGCGTAAGCCAGTACGTGGTGAATCACATCCATCAAGGGGATGTTTATATGGACCTGTTCAAGGAGCTTGACCATGTCCTCCTCAGGTGCCACGAGTTTAGTTATCCTCTTTCCTTTGGTCAAGGCCTCAGAAAATGGAACCTTGGCTGGTTCCTCTAGAATAGGTCCAGGTTCTTGATCAGGGACACGGGTATCCTGGATATATCCTAGGGCTTGGGTTAGCACTACCAGGCTGAAAGTGGCTTGGGTGAGGTGGGTCTTGTGTTAGTTTGCCACTACGGGTTGTAATTGAATTTAGTCTTGCTTGGTTCTGGTTCGGTGTTGGTAAAATAGGTGGCTGCTGCTGAAATCCCGAGTATGATGTTGAAGCTTCCAACCCGTCGGGCGATGGAGCAGAAGGGGCCTGATAAATCATGTGGGCTTGCCCCAAATTTGGGTTCATAATGTGCCTTTGGTTCGGCACGTTATTCGGATTCGGTAGAGGTTGCGAAGGGAGTGTGCCAGGTTGGTGGGAATTCGCCATCTGGGTGAGTTGATTGTGAACCTCTGTGATCTTGTCTTTGTGTTATTTTTGCATAGCCGCATTCGTCTTTTGAGGGTCATTTGATCTGTCTGAGTTGACCCAGATTGATAGGTAGGGTTGGGCTGAGGCTGAGGTAGTTGATATGGACGAGGAGCTTGTGGACAGGGTTGATATGGTGGTCTCTGATTCTGATTATTTTCCGTACACAGGAAATTGGGATGATTCTGCCATCCAGGGTTATAGGTATTAGAGAATGGGTCTTTCTGGATGGCATTGAGGTCCTTGCAGGTTTGAGGAACCTCAGAAAAGTTAGAGTACGAAGGTTCAGAGTTTCCCCAACTAGAGTAGGCAGAATCGGAGTTTCCTTCGGTCCTAGAGTCAAATGGGGGTGGATACGGGTGCATCCCTTGAGAAGATCGGTGATAGATGTTATGCACAGCTTCCCTCCTAGAGGGCGGCTGTGTGAACGGGTTTTGCATAGAGGTGGCTCGCTGCAGATGTTGAGTTAGCTCATCCACCTTCTCAATGATAGAGGCCTTGTCCAAACGACTGGCCATCAATTCCAAGTCGACAGATGCGGATAGGCCCTGCGTCTCATGTGCCCCCATTGGATTCGACGATGCGTGGGCATTCGTCTGGTCGGATAAGCCCATGGAGTCATTATTGATGGAGTGCTCGCACATATTCTCGAGAATCTCCCACACAGTGTCTTCGTGTTGACCCATGATATTTCCTCCGCAAGTTGCATTGACGAATAAATAGATATCTTCACGGAGTCCTTGGTAAAAAGACTGGACTTATTCCCATTTAGGAACTCCGTGATGGGGGCACTTCCGCATGAGATCCAGGAAACGATCCCATGCCTCGTAAAGTGGTTCTCTAGGCTATTGTGTGAAGTGTGTGATCTGGTGTCGTAAAGCATTCGTCTGACCAATTGGGAAGAACATTTTCAGAAACTCGGATTGTAGTTCAACTCATGTGTTGATTGGATGCATTTGAGTCTGATACTAGTGAGCTACTTTGTCCATGAGAGAGAAGGAGAACATCTTCATGAGAAGAATATCCCGATTTTGGACATCTGACCTGAAGGACTGGGCCAGATGCTTGAGCTATTTGATGTGCTGGAAAGGATCCTCGGAATTGTGCCCATGAAACTTTGGAATAGCATGAATCATGTTGGGCTTGAGTTCAGAATTAGGACTTCTAGCCGGGATTTGGACTCGAGGTTCGATCGCCACCGCAATGGGATTGTAATGATCTTGCATCATAGGACGCTGCGGTGGATTCACAAAGGCTTGGAATAAATCATTAAGGCGCTGAAGTTGGTTCTCAAGGTTATTCTCTTCTTTTGCAGGTTGTTGATGCGAAATTTGGCATGATTCGTAAATGCGGGTTTTGAAGTTGTTGTAACAAGCCAAATCGCAAACGCTTTTAAAATTTATAACCTAGATAGTAGGGTATCTAGGGTCGTCCAAGGAGGTAAGTTTGCAATTCAATTCTCTTACTTTTAAAGGAAACTCAATCTTTCTTTTTGGTATTTTAAATATATAATTTTTTTAATTTTTGAAATAATGATGGCAAAATGCGAATTGTTGACGAAAAAGTAACTAACACATATAATCACTAAGCTAAAACCTAAGAGACAATTATGACCCCTCCCTAAGCTCAATCTAGGCAAGTGGAGGCCTAGAGTAATTAAGAAGTGGAAGTGAAAAAGTGCTAGAACAAAGACAAGCAATTGCAAATAGAAATTGAAAAGAAGGTAATTAATTTAGTAGAATTTGTGTTCTTTTTACAAAAACATGTAGAGGAATGCTTCTACTAGAAATGGAAAATATAAAAGCAATAAACAGAAATCCTCTTGCAGAATCTGGTGAAGAAGAGAGTCTTCTTGCTCCAAGCCTAGTTGCTCCTTGGCTTGAAAAGAAGGTCTCCTTCTTCTCCTTGAATGCTCCTTCAAGGTGGATGCTCTCCACCTCAATTCTTTCCTCCAAGGGTGGGCGTGCACCACCCTCAAGCTCTCCTCCCAGGTGGCATGGACCACCTTCAAGACCTCCTCTAAAGGTCTTCCTTGCCTGGCTTCTCCTTTGGCTGGCGTGGGCATAAGAGAGAAGGGAAGAGGGGAAGGAACCAAGGGGACATCATATCCCCTTAATCTTCTTCTTCTTCTTCTCTCTTGGGCGTGAGCTTTAGGTAGAGTATGAGAGGTATTTTGCTAGCCAAGGATGGGTTGTAAGGTGGTGGGTGTTGGTCTTTTTATAGGGTAGGATGAGGGGGTTAAGGTGGCTCTTGAGATGGATGCTAAGATGGGAGAATGGAGGTGGTTAGGTGATCCTAGGGCTAAGGAGAGTTGGCACCAAGTAGGGGGGTGTGAAGGTGGTGGTTATGGTGGTGAAGGGCCACCTAAAGGTGGTGCTAACCATGGAGAGGTGCCTTGGTTTTGGCGCCACCATGAAGGCTTCTAGAAGGGGGTTTAGGTGGATGGCTAGGATAGGTCGTAGGGTATGTGTAGGGCCATGATATGGGGGTGTTTTGGCGCCAAAAGGGAGGGCTTCTAGAAGGGTATTTTGGCACCAAAACAAGGTGTCTTTTGGGTGTAGTTGAGGGGCTAGGAGGTGCCCATCTTGGCACCAAAATAGAGTAGAGTTTAGGTAGCTTAGGTGGACTAGGTAAGCTTAGTTGGTGGAGCTAGCTAGGGTTAAGTTGAAGGTGAAGGATGGCCAAGGAGCTGGATGTTAGCTAAGCTAAGCTAAGCTACCTTAGCTAGCTATGGAGTAGAGGAGTATGCATATGGAGCTTAGGATTTGAGGAGAGGAGCTGGATATGCAGAGTCTGGAGCTAAATTAGAGCTGGCAGCTACTAAAGAGGTCAACATGGGGCTACTTTAGCTGGCTTAGCTTGCTAGTTCTTTGCTAGCTACTAAGCCAGGCTAAAGTGAGCCGACTTCTGTTGAATGGGGCTGAGGTGAGCTGGGTCTGATGCTCTCGGGGAGGATTGAGCTGGTTGAGATAGCTAAGGTAGCTTAGCTAAAATATCTTGAGCTAAACTGAGTCCCCAGGAGCTGGACTTGAGCTTCCTGAGCTGGGATAAATTCATCTTCAGCTGGCTAGAGTTGAGTGGAGCTGGATGTAATTGGACTTGAGCTGGGGTGAACTCCAGTCAACTCAGTTGAGCTAGCTAGAGCTCCCTGTGGACTAGTGGGAGCTGAGATGAGCTAGACTCAGCTAAGTTGAGCTGGATCTAAGCTGACGTGAGCTAGGGTGAGCTAAGATGAGCTCTCTTGAACTGCCATTCAGCTGAGATGAGCTGAATGGAGTTAGGATGAGCTAACCCTAGTCCAAGTGAGCTGGATTCCAGCTGTGGTGACCTGGATCAAGCTGAGTTCTAGCTAATCAGAGCTTCTTCTTCACCAGTTGCCTTCTTGAGTGCTAGGGTTTTAGGGATCTGTATATCTGTTCATCCCTAACACTCACAAAAACACATTAAAAAGACAAGAAAAAATGCAAATCCTTCCTTGCTCCAAGCCTAGTAGCTCCGAGGCTTGAAAAGAGTCCAACTCCTTCCTTGCTATGCTCCTCCAAGATGGTGTCCTCCAAGGTGGAAGCTACCACCTTCAATTCTCCTCCTCCAAGGGTGGACGTCCACTGTAGGTCCTTCTCCTTTGCCTGGCCGTCCTCCTTTAAGTAGAATGGCTCTCCACCTTGGCGTGGCACAAGTTGAAGAGAGTGGGGAGAAGAAGGCACCAAAGGGGCGGGTGATGTGCCCCCTTAAACTTCTTCTCTACTCCTTCTTCTTGGCCATAGGTGTAGGTGGGTATAGGTAGAATAAAACACTAATGGAGGATGGGAATTATGTGGTGGTAGGGTAGGGTATTTATAGGATGGGAAGGGGGTGGTTATGGTCTTTTTTTGGAGGGAAATGAAGGGGTGCTTGGATATTTTTGGAGGGAAAAATGGGAGGGAAATGAAGAGGTGCCTTGGTTTTCCCTCCAAAAATTCCTTCTAGAAGGTATTGATTTTGGAGGGAAAAAATGGAGGGTGGAGATGGGTTTTGATGGTAGATGTATGGTGGTGATGGAAGGGATAGTTGGCACCAAAATAAAGTAGGAGTAGGTGGTCTTTTTGCTGGAGCTTAGGTAGTAGGGTAGTAGGTTTTGGTGCCTTGGAGGTGGACTAGCTAAGCTAAGAAGCTTAGCTAGCTTAGCTAGTAGGGAGTAGGGTTGGAGGCATTTGGAGCTAGGGTTTTCAGGGAGAAGAGCTGGAGGTAGTCATCTTGAGCTACGTTGGAGCTGGTGGTTGCTGAAGAGAGCTGCAAAGAGCTATCTTAGCTGGGATAAATTCATCTTCAGCTGGCTGGAGTTGAGTGGAGCTGGATGTAGCTGGACTTGAGCTGGGGTGAACTCGAGTCAACTTAGCTGAGCTAGCTAGAGCTCCTTGTGGACTAGTGGGAGCTGAGATGAGCTAGACTCAGCTAAGTTGAGCTGGATCTGAGCTGACCTGAGCTAGGGTGAGCTAAGATGAGCTCTCTTGAGCTGCCATTCAACTGAGATGAGCTGAATGGAGTTAGAATGAGCTAACCTTAGTCCAGGTGAGCTGGATTCCAACTGTGGTGAGCTGGATCAAGCTGAGTTCCAGTTAGTCTGAGCTTCTTCTTCACCAGTTGCCTTCTTGAGTGCTAGGATTTTAGGGATCTATATATCTGTTCATCCATAACACTCACAAAAATACATTAAAAAATTAAGAAAAAATGCAATGCATTCCTAACCTAGTTAATGCCTAAATGTAGCCCAAAAATTTATTTGCGGAGCAAAATCCTAAGAGCTAGGTTTGTTTTAATGGATAAGAATGATGATAAACTAGCGTTTATCAGTTGTGCCATGATGATGGTAGAAGGAGAATTGGGTTCAGATGAATTAGAGGAGATGTTTATGTGATGGGGTTGCTGCACAAACACGGAAGTCGAGGCTTGGTCTCAACGGGAGTGAATAACTAAAGGAGGCCTCAAGGATGGTCTTAAGGACCTCCTATCGAGCATGCACTGATGGTCTAGATGAGAGTAGAATGTGATGGACCCAATCAAGACACACATAAACTTTGGATGACTATGGAGGTTTGGGGCGGATGATACCCCTTAGTTAGAAAGCTGTCCACCTGAGAAATACCTGGGCAGCCAGAGAAGGAGAGTCCTGCAAAGACCCCTACACGGTAGAGCACCCCCACGGGTTACAGGATTTCCCCCACCTGACCTCTCTTGTCACTGATGTTCCGGGTAGACTAGAATGGGGACTTGACCTCTTAAGTCTACCAGTTTTATTAAAGAGCAAGGGTGCTGAAGATTTCACTTGAACTTTAAATGTATTGAGTGCAAAAAGTGACCTAATTTCAAGGTTGGTTGACCCAACAAGGTGGGTCAACTTCACCTATTTTTCCTTTGAGAAGTTTTAGG
This sequence comes from Thalassia testudinum, assembly GCA_037157565.1. Lineage (NCBI taxonomy): Eukaryota > Viridiplantae > Streptophyta > Magnoliopsida > Alismatales > Hydrocharitaceae > Thalassia > Thalassia testudinum. The sequence goes on along the minus strand of JAZHRO010000026.1, from coordinate 15,951,800 downwards.
TCCCTTCTTTTAGGATTCAAGTGAGATTAAGAGCCTGAATTTTAGGATTTGCTTGAATAAATCACTTTAACCAAGGCTTAGGCACACATCATTTTGGAGAGTTGATTCTTGGTTATGAAGGTGTGTCTCTAAAACTCTAAATTGAAATCCTTAATTGGCTCTACTTTTGGTCCAATTTAATTTGCCAAATATGGTATCTAGAGCTCAAACAAGAATGTAGTAGCCCTAGTTACCTTAAATGAGTGCACAAATCAGTTTTGTTGAAATCAAATCAGGCAACTTGATGAATTGGCTAAGAATGTAAAGCAAGTCGTCCTAATTGATTTTATCCTCTTTTCCTTTTCAGAATGATGGGCCTAAGAGAGAAAGTGATCAGAAATTACCAGCCCCTGGTGTGTTTGATGTGCAGCTGTCTTTCTTTGAATCTTCTCCTTGAAACAACCACAACAGAAAGAGATATATCAAGTTAGTACCAAATCAGGAATTGTAATCAAGAATTATAAATTGCTCGTTGCTCCCCGGCAACAACGCCAAAATGTTTGTTGCGTTGAATCGGTATTTAGAAGTATTGCTTTGTAGTACACCGAAAAAGCGATCAAAACAGATATAATTTTATTACTCGAAAAGATTTCTGAGGTCGAACACAGGGTGCAAATTGGTATTTAGAAATCAAGATCACAATTTAAACTTGAAAGAAATTGTAATAGTAGCAGTATCATAGTGCAAAAATATGGGAGTAAAATGGTGATGTAGATCACCAGATACTCCTACAATATCACCAAATGATTTAATATATAAATATGCAATGAGGCTAAAATCTGTCGTCTGATTCTTTAATCAGACGACTTAAAGTGTTTGATTGCTTCTCTCTTTCTTTACCGCTGTCTTCTCCTTTGTTTGTAAGGATTCTTGAAATATACGGGTAGAAATATAATCAGGTTGGACCTTTTTGCAAACTAGGTCAAGGAAAAGTTATCTTGGGTCTAATTTTTGGTACAAACCTAATTTGAACCTAAGGATTCTATTGGTGAAGTTGGATTTTGGGTTTGACCACGTTTGATTGGGAAATTTATTCAAAAACACAATTTAGGGCAGATATCTGTCTAAGACCCCATTCTAGGTCAAGATGGGTTCAAATGGTCAAATTGAAAGTTATAAACCCTAGAGAATATTTTTATATGATTTTTAGAGGATTTAGGTGAATTTTATTCTACCCAGAACCTTGGTTAATTAAGTAGATCTGTTTTAGGGTTTGAAGAAGTCATTTAATTCACAGGATACACACAAACCTTTTTCTGTCTGATCTAATCCACTTATAATCTTGTTAAGACCATTTGACCTTTGATTAACCCTTAAGAAAATCTGTTGTTGCACTGCATTGGTAAAATTACAGTTTTATCCCTAGTTTCTTATTTTTCTCTCATAAAGGTTATGCAGTGAATTATGACCTTCAGTTGGTTATGTAGGAGCATTTATTCTCTCAATTGGGTCAAAATGAGCTAGTTAGGGCTCATGATGGTGTTCCCATCAACATGCTCTTCTAGAAGGTAAACAAACTACTACGGAAGAATTGTGTGGTTGGTTTATAGACCAACTCATATCCAAATTTGACCGCCAAAATGGTTTAATTAAGAACAAGGCTCTAACCCAGTCACCTGAAGACTAGCCGGGAAGCCCGGTGCCAAAAAAGGAGGCAGAAAAATCTGGCCTGCCTGAAGGCCAACTGGGAAGCCCAGCCCCAGAAGAGGAGGCGGACAAATTTGACCCTACAGAAGCCTTTGAGCAGCCTTCTCTTCTAGTAAGCCGCTCTTATGAAGCCTCATCACCTCCTTCGACTCCCTTGGTTGATCTCCCCAAAGACTTTGAGTAAAGCATGCTATGATTGTTGCTGTCGGTGTTCCTATTTTTCCCCCTTTCTTGACTCTTCTTTTTTTTATAGGCCATTTGACGGGAATGGCCTTAATGGAGAAAGTGAAACACTCAATCAAGATAAATGAAATAAAAACACTTTTTCTCTTCTTTTCTTCCTTTTTTTTACACATGATACAATCTTAGGTTACTCGCATGCCAAGTTTGGGAAATTGACTTGCTGCTTAGGGTTTATAACTTGTAAAAGTCGCCTGGATTGTCTTTACAAATTTCGTATGATCCTCCAATGGGGTGTCCAACTTTCCGCCTGAGTTACTTGGGATGGAGACTTCACTCTTTTGCAGAACCAGATCTCCTTTAGAGAACTTCCGCTTATGGATTCGCTTGTTGTAGGCGGCTGTGGTTGCCTCCTTGTGTCATAGCGCCAACTCTGATGCCTTCTCCTGCATCTCTTCCATCAAGTCTAAGGCCAGGTGGACCTAATCATCATTAGTGTCAGGGTCGTACAACTGTGAGCAATATGTAGGAAGGACCATCTCTATACGTAGCTGAGCTTCCATGCCATGCACCAGGTTGAAAGATGTGTAAACTGTGGAAGTCTTTTGGCAAGTCTTGTAGCCCCACGATACGTTCGATGGTTCTTCAGCCTATTTCCCCTTTGAAGAATCTAGCTGTCACTTTAATGCCGAGATGATGGTACGGTTGGTTACCTTCGCCTGTCCATTTGCTTAGGAGTGTGCCACAGAAGTGAATCATAGGTGGATATCTCAGCTTGTACAAAATTCCTCAAACTTTTTGCAGGTGAACTGGATACCATCGTCAGTGACAATAGTTTGTGGTATTTCGTATCGAGCTATAATGTGTTTCCTTATAAAGGACACAACCCTGTTGCCTGCTGGGCTAGCCATGACTTTAGCTTCTATCCATTTGGAGAAATAATCTACTGCTACCAAGATGAAACATTTTTGAGCCTGCACTGGTGGAAAAGGGTGATGAAATCCATCCCCCATTTTGCAAAAGGAATGGGTGACATAATGGGCACCAACTTTCCAGGCGGCAAATGGTGTAACGAAGCGAATCGCTAGCACTTATTACATTTACGCACAAACTCCTTACAGAGTTGCTTCATCTGGGGCCAGAAATATCTTGCCTGAAACAACCGGGCTAAGAGCGCTTTGTACCCTGCATGATTACCACATATACCCCCATGGGCTTCTTGAAGAGCGTGTGATGCCTCTTCTTGTAAGGCAACGCAGCAAGGGAGTGGAGTATCCCCTCTTATACAATTGTCTGCCTACCAGGGTATACCTGGATGCCTTAAGGTGGAATGGATTAGGCCTGATGCATACTTGAATAGGTCTTATTAATATGGTGATATTATCGTTGAAATTAGTATAGCGAGTTAACTTAAATCGAGTCTAAACCAGTTTCACACAAAATTTTTAACCTGGCCTACTTGATTTTATCTTGGTCACTTTTAGGCCCAGGGTCGATCTCAGGGAGGCAGGGATTAGGAGATCAAGGAGTTTCTATGCCTTTCCTAAAATATATCTCTTCCTTGCGTTTATTATGTTTTTTGGTTTTTCTACTTTTAAGATCTTTTTTTGTGATAATGTTGTTCTTGAGGCACACCCTCAAAAATGAAGTCCTTGGCCTTAAGCCAAATGGTCCTTGGCTTGAAGCGAACTTAGGGTTCCAAAATTGATCTTGTTACTCACAAGATCGAGCACTTGCAAGACAAGAATTATCTTTTCTCTTTTATACTTTTTTTTTTGATCTTTTTAATAGTAAGAAATAAAAGACAAATGAAAGCAGAATAAATTGCCAGGAAAGAAATGAAAAGAAATACTTAGCTTAGTATATATATATAGGGGTAGAGGTGGAAATGGAGATAGAATGTAGCACGGTGTCAATTTGGTCCACGTCTAGTAAGACGCAACCAACAAGACTAAATGCCGCGTGGAGTGTGGAGTGGGTGTGTGTGAGTGTGGGTGGAAGCGCTTTCTTTGCGCTGGTATCGGAAAATATTGGCAACTAGTGCGAATATTCCCGCGATACGATACGCGGTGAAGGGGTGAGTGCACGGGTATGTGGGTAGTAGATGTGAGGTGAATGTGTGCATGGGAGAATGTGGATATGTGGATATATAAGTATATACGAGTAGCTATAACTATATATATATAGGAATATATATTTATTTAAACATATATATACATATATTTATGTATATATAGATGTTTAAGGGTAAGAGTGTGAGTATGTATATATATATGTATACGTGTAGGTGGGTGAGTGTCTGTGAGTGCATGTGTGTCAGGGTGGGTGTGTGTGCGGGAGGAGGGTTGGCTGTGCAGGTGCTGAAGGAGCTCACGTAGCGCACAAGGTTTGCGTGTAGAGCCACAACGCACAAGGGCTGCGTGCTGGGTGGGTGATAAGTTAAGACGTTTGGATTTAGCGGTCGTCGTCTAGGCACGCAAGCCCACGGGCGCAGAGGTGATGGTGAATGCGTGCGCGCAGAGAGGGTGAGACATAGCGCACAAGGGCTATGTAGCACTAAGGGACGTGTGGGCGCGTGGGCGCGGCGACCGGCTAGAGGTGGTAATGCAGAGGAGAGCGTAGAGCCATCGATTAAGTGAGAAACAAGCCGGTGGCTACAGTGTCGCACAAACTGTGATGAACAGTGCGCTACAGTGTAGGGAGGCACTAGCCGAGCTTCAGAGCTTGAAGCTCTACAACAATGGCGACGAGGGTGATGAAACGAAAAAAAAAAACCAAGGGAAACCACCACGCCCACCTGCTCACGAAGGAGCTGGGCGGTGGTGGAGCTCACAGTGGGGTCTTGAGACCACTGTGAACTTCTCCTGCTCACAGTGTGCCTCTTCTCAACTTGTAAGAAGAGGAACTATGTATGGAGAGGGAGAGGTGAAGAGAGTGGCCGGCGGGTGTGTGTGGTGTTGTGTGCGTTGTTTGAGGGTCGATATGGGTGTGTCTGCGGGTGAGGCCAGCTGCCGCAGAAGGGGAGGGTGCATGGACTTTTATAGGAGTGCACGCCTCTTGCCATGCTGTAGCAAGGTAGGGTGCATGGAGACGTGCGCAGCAGCCATGGAATAAGAAATGAAAATGATGAAATTGCAATGCAACACACAATGAAGATGTTAATTATAGAAGATGATTGAATGGCCATTTATTCTCACTCTCTTCCCTTCTTTATAAATGCATGTAAGTGTAGAATCTTACGAGAGGGGGTGAGATATGCGTGACATATAAAATATGAAATAAAAAGATAACAGTCTCACAAAATGAGCAATCTCACAAAGTACACAAGTATTTTTAGGTGGAAACCCAAATTGGGTGAAAACCACTACCTAACCCTCTCGAGTTAGGATTTCCCGATCGATCTAGTCGATCAAATCCACTATACGAACTACTTAAACAAGGGTAGTTCAACCTCAATTACAACCACGCTATAAGTACGAGGGTAGTGTTCCTCAACCCCTCTTCTTCACAAGATGGATTTTGTCTCACGAAGTAGATGGGAATTCGCAACGTGAATATCCAATCAATAACAAAGACGGGAATTCGCAACGCGAATATCCAATCAATAACAAAGAAAGATTACAAAACAACCTATAAAGCCAACAAAGATTAACCTAGCTACTAAAGGTAAAGTTACTTCCCTTTGCTTGGAAGTGCGTTGGCTTGATGCGGGTGCGTGAACTACGCGGTGGCGCTTGGTCGCTCTCGTAATCTTGAAGGGAGAGTGGGTGTGCAAACGAAGATGAAGCTCTCAGGTGTGGAATAAAAGCTTGGAGAGCTAGAACTTCTTCTAGATGATCTTCTACTTCTTTTTGACACAAGAGATGTGGAAATGGTATTCAAGGTGTGTCTTGGTGTGTCTTTGCAAGGCAAGGGTCCTCCTCTATTTATAGAGGGCCTAGGAAGGCTTTGGAAGCCCTTAGAAAGCTTCCATAGCCGTTGGGGTTGAACCCAAGGCAAAACAGGCTGTAATCAGAATCAATCATGATTTTGACAGGGTCATCAGACGTTTGGTCCAGGTATCAGACGTCTGGAAAACCTGTTTAAGACGTCTAGGAACTAAGTTAGATGTCTAATTCTAGGTGGGAATCCTTCCTGACTTGGTACAGACCTAAACAGGGTTTTAGTGCATGGCCATCAGACGACATATAGGATGTCTAGCCGTAGGTCTGGACAACTGAAAACCTATTATACTGCGAAAATGGATTCCCAAGATAGGTTAACGGCTAGAAAATGTTACAAAGGAGATTTTGGGTCAGTCGAGGCAAAACGGTTACAAATCAGACGTCTGGGGTCCTCTACGGACGTCTGATATAAGCTTAACTGTCATTTCCCTCAATGTTTGTATAGGAAGCCAACATTCTACTAATTGGACGTCTGGCACAAACATCAGACGTCTTCTAAGACGTCTGGACTAAGGTCTGGACGTTTGATTTCATTAGACAGAAGCTACAAAGTCCAGACTAAGGTATTGGATGTCTGAGTCAACATTCAGACGTCTTAAAAGTCATTATTAGATGTCTGATTTTTAGATTAGACGTTTGATTAGGTTGTTAGAATCATATTTTGATTTTCTAAGTTCTATACAAAAAACCTAAGTATCCTAGGATTGTGAAGGTGTTCCTAGGACTACTTTAAGGGTTCTTTGAGGCTCTTTAACATAAGATCTAAGAAAGAAATAAAGAGCAAAACAAAGAAACAAAATTACATAGAATAAGATAAAAGGAAATCTATCCTATTCTTGTCTTCACGCTTCTTCAGGCTATCGCTCCTCTCGAAGCTCCTCTATTCTCCGTTGAGCTCCTCCAATCCATCATGGATGCGAGCTTGAACTCCATCTAAACACGTCTCCATTTGCAATTGACCTGAAATCTAAGACTTCAAGTGTAAATGTTAAATAACACGTGTTTTGTTATCATAAAAATAAACAATCGTGGTGTTTTAGCACCAACAATCTCCCCCTTTTTGATGATGACAAAATCATAAATAATAATCCATAAAATTCTCCCCCTTTTTGACATTATCAAAGAGGTATTATAAATTTTAATTTTCCTAAACTTCCCCTTAAAACATGCTCTTCTAGTTTTTGGGTTGAATTTCTTTTAACAAGAATAATGTTCTCCTCCTTTTTGTAATAACAAGATAACTATATCTTTTTCTCCCTCTTTCTAAAGGAAATAACGCTAACTTATTTATGAAACTCTCCCTCAAAGATTGACAAGTAGCCCATAAATTTTAACTCCCCCTATCTATATGCTAATGATAAAAAAATAGGGTTAGAGATTACCTCACCTACCATGGCCAATAGAATGGCCCAAATGGAGGTGGATACCAAATTGGATGGGGTTCCCATTTGTAGCTTGAAGGTTCGGGCATTGGCGCTGATCTCCAATCTTGCGGTTGACATACGACGAGTTGGTTGGTTATTCTTCATCGCATCAGTCTCCTCTTTTTCTTCCTCCTTGGTCTACTCCTTGGTCCTCCCAATTTGAGTTGACCATCTTTCAGCTTGTAGGCCCAGTCCTTTGTGTTGTAATCTTTATAACCTACAAAACAGGATTCTAAATCCTTCTTTGGTATCCAAATCAATTTGGATCCAGATCTGTTAGTGGGTCTCCTTGACGGAGATCCTTTCTCAATCTTAGTGCAAGATAAGGTTTCTACTTTATTGATCAAATTATTTGATTTTTCCCTAAAACATGCAATTTCTTTTTCTATAATATGCATCTTGATTTTTAAACTAGAAACTTCTAATTTTAAATTAGTATTCTCTTCAATCAATTTGCTATTTTCAATGATTAGATTGTGATTTTCTAATGACAAATCATCATCTTTAGGGCTAGAACTACTTTCTAGGTCCTTAAGTTTTATTTCTAACCTATCATTTTTAGATTTAAGAAAACTAAAATTCTTTTTAATATTTTTATTTTCTACCTTAAGTGATTTACGAAGTTCAAATAATTCATCAAATGCATCTTGTAAATCAAAATTTACCTCATTGTCGGAGTCTCTTTCGCTGTCGCCCGTTGTCACCATGAAACCCATGCAGGCGGTTTCGTTCTTCTTTTCGGGATTTTTGTTTAGAGCACCGAATCGGTATTAAGAATGTCACGTTGTAGCATAGTCGAAAAAGTGTTCAAAACAAATATAATTTTATTACTCAAATTTTAAAGTCCGTTGTTGAACACAGGAAGAAAATGGAATTCGTGCACTAATGCAAATTGAACACATAATACTACTCAAAGTCTAATTAGGAATGTAAAGCAAGAGTATATGGAGCATAAAAAGAATTGTAGCTAAAAATAATGGAGAGCTTATGAAAGGTTATGTGCTACAGTACTTTGCTCTAATTTTTCCTTCTTCTTCTTTCTCTTCTCTTTAGCTTCTTCCTTCTTTGTTCTTTGGCTTCTTCCTTTCTTTGCTTAAGCCTGCGGTCCTTCTTCTCTGGCCCTTTTCTTCCTTTGCTTTTTCTTCTAACTTTCTTCCTTCTTTTCTTTCTCTGCCTTCTGCTTCTTCTTCTTTAGCTTCTTCCTTTGCCTTGCGAACCTTAGCTTCTTCCTTCTTCTTTGGCCCTTCTCCTTCCTTCTTCTTCTTCCTTCCTTGGCTTCTTCTTTAGCCTTCTCTTCCTTAGCTTCTTCCTTCTTTCTTTTTCACTGCCTGACCTTTTCCGCTTCTCTGTATTTGGCTAGGTGTGGAGCGAAGCTTTCCAAGGCAAAACCCCCCTTCCCCTGCGTAGCATTCCTCTCTTTCTCTCTTCTCTATTTCGGTTCGCTCTCCCAGAGCCACATCCGGTTCGGGTGAACGGACCTAACGGAGACCCGGGTCCAGACTCACCGGCGTGGGTGGTGAGAGAGGAGTGAGTCGGTCGGGTAAACGGGTCGTGGCCAGGTCCACGTGGGCAGTGCCGCAGACGAGGCTGTGAGAAGGGGAGAGAGGGACCTCACCCTGTGAGTTGGAGGCGACAAACCTATGGCATAAATTCCTTTTACGCAGCCACGCTCGCTTGTCCAGTTCTGAGGTGGGACAAAATGTCCCACCTCCCCTGCGCGCGCTGCAGTAGCAGGTGTCCTCTTCAATTCGCAAAGCTGCAAGGGCTTGTGGCTCCAATTGGGAACCTGCGTGCGCTCATGCCTCAAGTTCGCGCCACCTGGGCCTCTCGCCTGGAGCAGCAGCAGTTGGAGCACAGCACGCGAGCTTCAAGCTCCTTCATCCATGGTGGCTAGCGTGCCTGAACTTGAAATCGTGAGAATGGCCTTGCAGCCACGTCAAAATGTCTAAGGAGATTTGCCGAGACACGGCGAGTGTACTGCGGTGGTTGGCGTGGCGTGGGGATAGTTGTGGTGGCGTGTCTAGGGTTCTCTGTGGCTGTGTGAGTGGGTGTGTTCGGGGGAGCTTTTGGGTGGTCGACGGAGAGATTGGAGTAGTGGGAGATGATCAGTGAGGTGTTACGGAGGTCATTGGGTGGTTGCCGAGGTGGATGGAGGTGGGGAGAGATGGGGGCACCTTGCTGGAGGGTTCGCCGGAGGTGGAGAAGGTGATGGTGATCAGTGTCGTTGAGGGGTGTTTTTGAGAAATAAAGAGAGGGAACGGGAGTAGAAGAGAGAGAGGGTCTATTACCTACCTCTAAAGGACGAAAGGGATAGGGGAGACTCAGGGCTGGTACAGCCGACGTCGGAGACGAAGATCTCCATAGATGAGTGACGTGGTGAAAGACGCATATGTTTAAAAGAGTCGTTATAGCTTGCGCTCGAACGTTGACTTTAAATGAAGAAATGGACGTGAGTCCGAGTGTCGATCTTAGAGAGGTGTGAAAATCGGATTTTTCTTGTCACATGATGTCACGGAAATAATGGGTTTTTGCTTGTGAGCAGTCGTGGGTGAAAAGCGAGTGAGAGAGAGAGAAAGAGAGAGAGAGAATAGGGTTAGGATTCTTTTCATTCACAGCATGCAACTTAAACATAAAAGAGGGCAAGTAATTGAATAGGAAACAACTTCATTTGACATGCAACTTTAGTTTTATAATTACAACACTAGATAAATGTTTAAACACATGTAAAGTAAAGCTTAAGATAAAGAGGGAAAGGGAGAGAGAAGACGGTGAGGCAGCCACGGCAGTGGAGAGGGGCTTCGTTGGCGGCTCGTCTACTCGGGCGATTACAAAGAGGGCTAATGGTGGCTAGGAGTGGGGTAGAGCACTTGCAAGTGGATTGAATGCCTTCCATGGGTGGTTGGATGGAGTTTATATAGGCAAAAGGGCTTTCTAATTCAAGCATGGCCTTTAGCGACATCCGGGACGTTGCTAAACCCATACCAAATCTGTCGGTGTAGCCCCCTTCGCCTGCTGGTCGCTTACGCGTGCGCGTGCTTCTTCGCACACAATCCGTGTGCGTGGCTTGAGGGCCGTTCGATCGCGGATCGGACGGTCGATGTCGCTCGTGGTGTGCACCCATGGATCATGCCCACGCCCCTCGCGTCATCGTGGGCGTGAGAGTTGGACGCGCGAGATCGCGCTGTGTCGCTTGCTGCCTGCCGCTTGATCACACATCAACAGCTAAAATCACGCACACGCGTTGTTCCTCGAATTTGTGCTGCAACTGACGCCTCGAACCCGCGTCTCGCTGTGCGGGGGTGAGGTGCACACCGCTGCGCTGTGCCTGCTGCTTTGTCGCGGAGACGCGCTGTGGTCGCTGTGTGGATGGTCGTTGGATGAAGATCCAACGGTCGGGGGCTGCTGCTGTTGCGGTTGAGAGGCGCGTGGATGCGTGGTTCCCTGCCGTCCGATGTGCAATCGGATGGCTTAAAATGATGCCGCGCGATTAAGGCAGTTGCGGCCGCAACATGGCTGACACGTGGCGACCCCATGGCCATTGATCATCTGATCAACGGTCGGAACTTCTTGGGCCAATAATGGGAGCTCCAGATGTTGGATTTAGCTGATTTCGAGTCTGTTGGACTCCGTTCGTCATTCTAAATCCATCCGTGCGGTCCGATTGCTCATCTGAGGCATGTTTTGACAAGTACTTATACAAATGGCCATTAATACTATTCTATAAGCAATCTTGATGTGTGATGCATGCAATGCTCCCATTCCTATTTATGATGTGTTATCTGTGCATTTTGCTCTTAGGATAAACCCCAATTGATAGATTTATCACCCCAAGATGCAGTGTTATCATACCCCCATGCTTACTCCTTCCTAGTCCCTAGCAAGGTTTATTCTAGCCTTTATTTCCTGGTAGAATTTAAGAAGTAATTACTTGGACACTTCGTCACTTGTCAATAGCAGGAAATATACTAAGATCTTAATCTACAAAGACTAAGCAGCGCCCAGGTGTTTGCCAAAATATGAATCGCTTGAATCCTTGCTTTAATGTATGTGTATATATATATATTTCTTATTTTTAGATTTTTTTGGAGTTAAGAGTGTGTTGGTAACTTTTTACAGCTACACAACCCACCCAAAACTCGGACAAAACTCTAAGTGCTAAGCATCTTGGTGTGAAGATTGTGATAGACTCACTCAATGGTAATTTAGGCAGACTTCGGATTTCTATGCCCCTAGGTGACCGGAAGAGGAAGTGTTTTGCCTGAAGGTGTATTTGTTCGATTGGTAGCTTTTTCCCTACGTTTGTTTTACTTGGGGTCAACACAAGGATTTTTCCAGTGTATATCTCCCCAGCTTGCTCTACTTCCCTGCTTCTTCCTTAAGTGTTTTGGTTCTTTTTGTGCATTTATTGAGCTGGGCTTTGGACAACCGACCAATGGACTGTTACCCACGATCACTTGCCAGCCATACTCGTGCGGTCAAGTGTGGTTTATTTTGTTGTTGTTCTTCTTCTTCTTCTCTCTCTCTCTTTTTTCTATTTGGTAGGTGGCTTCCCTGATCTCAAATTTACCTAAAGGCAATAAAGAGGAGGTGGTCCCGTGGCTGGGCTCTAGACAACCTACCAATTGGCTGTTACCCACGACAACTTCCCAGCTATACCACCCTAGAGAGTTCATTAGCTACCCAATTTCTGTCAGAATCTCCGAGGAGTGAGTCTGTGCAAAAATGTGTGCAGATGCTTAGACTAAAAATCATTCTGAGTTAGAGGGTGAGTTGATAAGTCTCATACTTATCACCTTATTTAGTTAGTGGATTAGAGTAGCTTAAGGTTGCAAGGATTTGCAGCTAAATCCATATTTTAATGGACACCAGGTCTGATTAAGCCTGAAGGTCTGCAAAGTCTAAGTGTTCAAGTTCTTTCCGTATTATTTTCCACTATTGACAAATTTCTAATGCCTAAGTTTTTCTTCCTAAATTCAATTTCTTTTTTAAATTTTATTCTATTCAGATTGATTAAATGAGCTCAGGATCATGCAATTTACCACCCCCCCATGCTTAAGTTGGACGATGTCCTCATTGACAAATACATAGATGCAACAGGGGTTCGAAAAGATATTACCTGAGTGACGTAGAATACCTGATCAATCTGAATCTTCTGGGTTGTCTCCCAGAAAGCGCTGAGTTTAACGCCTCCAACTGGGCGGTACTTCGTGTCATCCCTCAATGAGGGTGACAATCTCCTTTGGGGGAACCTGGGCTAGGAAGTGTTTTAATCTCTGGCCATTGACTGTGAAAGTGTGCCCAATATTCGGGTCAGCGATTTCAACCACCCCATTGGAGTGGGGCTTGACCACCCTAAATGGTCTTGTCCACTTGGACCTAAGCTTCCCTGGAAGGAGTTTCAAACGGGCATCAAAAAGGCAAACTTGTTGGTTAGGCTCAAAGGTCTTTCTATGGATGAGTCGGTTGTGGACGGCTTTCATTTTCTCCTTATACAGCCGACTGTTTTCAAAGGCATCTCGACGAATTTCTTCGAGCTCAGAGAGTTGGAGCATCCTCTGCGCACTGGCTAACTGGGAATCCATGTTACACTGTTTGACGACCCCATAAGCCCAGTGTTCCAACTCGAAAGGAAGGTGGCAAGCTTTGCCAAAGACCAGGAGATAAGGCGACATGCTGATCGGGGTCTTGAAAGCGGTCCTATATGCCCACAGGGCATCATCCAATCGTGCGGACCAATCCTTCCTGTCAGGTCTCACAGCCTTCTATAGAATGTTCTTGATTTGTCTATTTGAGACCTCGGTCTGCCCATTTGTTTGCGGATGATATGGGGTAGCAATGCGGTGATTAACCTTGTATTTTCTAAGTAGGGCATGGAATTGGGAGTGAATAAAATGACTTCCACCATCACTGATCATGGCCTTTGGTATTCCAAATCAGGAAAAGATGTTCTGCTTAACAAAGTCCATGACAGTCTTATGATCGCATCGGCGGGTGGCATTGGCTTCAATCCATTTAGAGACATAGTCTACCGAGACTAGGATGTACTCAGGTCGTTGGATGGTGGGAAGGGGCCCATAAAATCAATATCCCAAACGTCGAAGATCTCGACAATCAAAATGGGCTGGAGGGGCATCATATCTTTTCTGGTCATGGTCCCCAGTGTTTGGTAGCGAGAGCAAGTCTTGGAAAAGTTGTGTGCATCCTTAAATAAGGAAGGCCAGTAAAATCCGGATTGCAGAACCTTCGTAGCTGTTTTCTTTCCTGAGAAGTAGCCACCACAAGCTTGGTCATGACAAAAAGATAGCACACTTTGAACTTCGTCCTCAGGGATTCACCTCCTGATGATCTGGTCGGTACAGAGGCGAAACAGCATGGGATCATCCCATAAATAGTGCTTGGCCTCGGGCAAGAACTTGTCCTGTTGCTGTCTGGACCAGCTGTGCGGGGTCTGTCCTACAACCAGGTAGTTGACATAGTCAGCATACCAAGGCAGTTTCTTGTCTTGCATAGCCAAAATGTGTTCATTGGGAAAGGTGTCGGATAAAGGAAGGGAGGGTCCAATGTGATTTGGGTGAAGTTCAGATAAGTGGTCAGCCATCACATTCTTTAATCCGGCTTGATCGCGGATTTCCAAGTCAAATTCCTACAAGAGCAGGATCCATTTGATGAGCCTGGGCTTTGCGTCCTTTATAGCCAATAGGTGCCGGATGGATGAATTGTCAGTATAGATGGTCACGTGGGATCACAGTAGGTAAGATCGGATCTTCTCAAGTCCGAAAACTACAGCGAGCAATTCTTTCTCTGTGTCCGTATAATTTCGTTGGGCCTCGTCCAACGTCTTGCTCGCGTAGTAGATCACCACGAGTTTCTTATCTTGTCTTTGTCTCAGAACAACGCCTATGGTAAAATCTGATGCTTCACACATAATCTCAAAATCTTGAGTCCAACCTGGGGTTGAAGTACAGGTGTTGTGGAAACTAAGTCCCGGAGGATGTGGTAAGCCTTGATGCAATTAGAGGTCATGTGGAATAAGGCGTCGTTGGCCAGAAGGTCGGTTAAGGGTTTGGAAAGCTTGGAGAAGTCTTTGATGAACCTTCGGTAGAAGCCAACATGTCCCAGGAATGAACGGATCTGCCAGACCAAGCTAGGCGGAGGAAGTTTGGAAATCAAATCAACTTTGGCCTGATCCACCTCAATGCCCTTATGCGATACGATGTGACCGAGGACGATTCCTTCTTGAACCATAAAATGGCTATTTTCTCAACTTAACACCAAATTAACCTCGATACATCGTTTCAGGATTTTTTCCAATTTGCTCAAACAATGGTCGAATGAATTCCCAAATATAGAGAAATCATTCATAAAGACCTCCAAGTATTGACCCACTATTTCTGAGAAACTGGCTAGCATGCAACGTTGAAAGGTAGAAGGTGCGTTGCATAACCCGAACGGCATACGACGGAATGCAAACGTGCCGTGTGGGCAGGTGAATGTAGTCTTCTCTTGATCTTCAGGAGCAATTGCGACTTGGTTATACCCTGAATATCCATCTAGGAAGCAAAAATATTTTTGCCCTGCCAATCTTTCAAGGATCTGGTCAATGAATGGCAAGGGGAAATGATCTTTCTTGGTTGCTTCATTGAGTTTTCTATAATCAATGCATACTCGCCATGCGATAGTGGTGTGGGTAGGGATGGATTTGCCATGTTCATTGGTGACAACGGTGAGTCCAGCTTTCTTTGGAACCACTTGAGTGGTGCTCACCCAGGGGTTGTCAGAGATGGGATAGATGATGTTGGCATCAAGCCACTTGATAATTTTTTTCTTAACGACTTCCCGCATATTTGGGTTTAACTGTCTCTGCATCTGGCGGGAGGGTCGTGCCCCATCTTCCAAATAAATCTTATGAGTACAATAGGCGGGGCTAATTCCTCTTAAGTCTGAAATGGTCCATCCAATGGCGACCCGATGTTCCGAAAGGGTCGCGGTCAACCTAAGTTCCTGATCCTTGGTTAGATGAGAGTTAATAATCACAGGGAAGGTCTGGTCTGGTCCCAAGAAGACATACTTGAGATTCTCAAGTAGTGGCTTTAGTTCGGGTGCGGGTGGAACAACAGTTGAAGGAAAAGGGAAAGGCAGGAGTTGATCATCATCAATCTCCTCAAATGGTGTTGTTTGATGGTAATCTGCCCTACAGAGATCCATGGGCTGCGATGGTGACGGGTCAGAACAGTCGTTACAGGATTGGTGGTCCGAGACAAAACTAAGGGTAAGGCATTCCTCGACCAAAGGTTCCACGGGATCATATTCCTCGACATAGTCGCAATCAAAAGACTTGGTCGCTCGAAAGATATCCAACTGCATTTTCTTGTCTCCGAAGGCGATTTCCATACATCCCGTGTCACAATCGATGTTTGCCTTAGCCGTAGCTAAGAAGGGTCTGCCTAAGATTATGGGTGCATTCTATAGTTTTTTAGGGACTTCCATGTCGAGAAGCAAGAAGTCAACCAGAAAATAGAAGTCCTTGACTCGCACATCACATCCTCGACAACCCCCTTTGGGGTCTTTACAGATTTATCAGCTAACTGGATGGTGACAGGTGTGGGTGTCAACTCTCCGAAACCAAATTGGTGGTACAGGGTTGTCGGAATCAGATTGATGGAAGCACCTAAGTCCAAGAGCGCTCTATCAGTTGTCATGTCCCCGATATTGTAGGATATCAGGGGTGCTCCTGGGTCAGTTCGTTTGAGCGGAAGGTTGCTTGATATTATGGAATTTGCCTGCTCGGAGAGCACAACCTTCCTAGGTGCTTGAGGTCTTGGCTTATGTTTGGGTGTACAGGCATCCTTTAGAAACTTGGCGTAAGTCGGGATGTGCTTGACGGCTTCGAGGAGTGGAATATTAATCTGAACCTGCTTAAAGATCTCCAAAGCTCCTCAGTCTCCACAACACTTTTCTTCTTCTTGATTGTCTCCAAGGCCTTGGGGTAGGGTGTCTGAACATGGATAGGATCTATTTCTGGGTCCTTAGGTTTTTCCAGTGCCTCTTCTGAGTCTGGTGTTTCAGACGGTGAGGTCTCAAGAAGAGTCGGCCATTTGGGATCCTGGGTTTTGGTGCTGCTTCTCAAGGTTACTGCATTCGCAGAGGCATTGGGACCATGGATTGATCCTTGAGAAGATGAGGACGAAGAAGCACCGAACCCAGGGGGTGTTTGTGGGGTCGGCTGGACCATGTGAGCTTGCCCGGGATTGCCCTGGAACCCTTGCGAGTTGGGGCCTCTGTTAATCATGTTTCGCGGGTTCGGTTGTGGTTGGGAAGGTAGGGATCCTTGTTGTTTATAGTCCAATAGTTGGCTTAACTGTCCCTTTACTAAAGCCATTTCCTCTTGATGTTTCTGGTTCATTTCAGCCATCATCTTTATCAGGGTGTCCATTTGATTTTGCGGGCAAGAGGCCGCCCTATTCGGATTATATGGGGGTCTAACTGGTGGTCCTTGCTGATAAGGGGGCAAGTTTGGCTGCTGGTTTGGCCTAGGCTGGTTCTAGAATTTTGGCGGTTTCTGGTTTGTCCAACCAAAATTAGGGTGATTACACTAGCTAGTGTTAGGTTTAGCATAGCCTTGGACATCCTGTACATCTTCAAGGATAGCAAATGTCGATGGGGAGGGAAGAGAGTAATCATGGGTTGAGGGAGCAAAAGTCCCTCCCTGGAACGTGGTCAGGGGTTGTTCCAGGTTCAGGTGGCTTAAGGGCTGGATCAGGTCAACATTGTGAGCTCCCTTTGCTAGGGAGAAGGTCTGCAATAGGTTCCTGGTCTGGTTCAATAACTCATCTATCTTTTATCCACCAATTCCACTCGATCTAATTTCTTGGCAATGATATCCATGTCAACCATTCCAGAATTTTCTTGTACCTCATAAATCCCTCCACGGGGTTGGCTGGATCGGCTAAACTGGGTCATAGAGGCATTGTTTAGTGAATTTTCTCTCATAGACTCAAAGAGTTCAAACGCGCTCTCCTTGTCTTTATTCAGGAAGTTCCCCCCGCATGAGGCATCGACGAAGTTCCGTAGGTTGCTGTCCAGACCGTGGTAGAAGATCTGGATCAATTGCCACCTTGGTACTTCGTGGTGTGGGCATTTCCTCAAGAGTTCATTAAATCTTTCCCATGCCTCGTGGAACTATTCCCCACCTGGAGTGTAAAGGTAGTAATGGCTCTTCTGAAGGCATTGGACTTTCCTATGGGGAAGAATTTCTTTAAGAATGCATGACTCAGTTCTTCCCAGGTGGTGATGGTCTACCTAGGGTTCTAAGCCAGTGAGATGCCTTGTCTCTCAGTGAGAAGGGGAACATCTTAATCAAAACAATGTCAAGGCTAATGTTCCTAGGTTTCACAGTCCGGACTATCCGGTCAAGGTCCTCTAGGTGCTGGAAGGGATCTTCATTTGAGCTTCCATGGAAGTGACTCTGAATCAGACTCAGGACATTTGGTTTTAGCTCAAAATCATCTCCCCCTTCAGGGATCCTAAGGTGCGGCTCGACTCGAATAGCGGAAGGATTGTAGAAGTCATGGAGGGGCCTAGGTTGGTCCTGGAATGGTGGTAGATCAGGTGGTGGTTGGTCTTGTGGTCCTTGGAAAGGTGGTGGTTGTAAGTTTTCCGGCCCTACCAGGAGGGGTGACGTAATAATTGCGGAAATAAAATAAACAATCTCACAAAAAGACAATCACACGAGTACATAATAATTTATAGGTGGAAACCCAAACCGGGTGAAAACCACCACCTAACCCTCTCGAGTTAGGATTTTTCGATCAACGAAGTTGATCAAAATCCACTAAACCGAATCACTTTAAACGAGGGTGATTCAAC
Source organism: Thalassia testudinum (assembly GCA_037157565.1). Classification (NCBI taxonomy): domain Eukaryota; kingdom Viridiplantae; phylum Streptophyta; class Magnoliopsida; order Alismatales; family Hydrocharitaceae; genus Thalassia; species Thalassia testudinum. The sequence goes on along the minus strand of JAZHRO010000026.1, from coordinate 15,933,700 downwards.
CTCAATACAACCACGCTACTTAAACGAGGGTAGCGTACCTCAACCCCTTCTCTTCAAGAGAAGGATTTTGTCTCGCGCAGGAGACAGGAATTCGCAAAGCGAATACCCAACTAAATAATAAAGATAAAAGAAATAACAAGTCCTATAGAGCCAACAAAATAATTATAAACCTAGGTTTTATAGGAATTAGGAAACTCCCCTTTGCAAGGAGTGCGTCGAGTTGATGACGCGTTGCGTGAGCCACGTGACGGCGCAACTTCGCTCTCGTGAACTGCGGCGGGAGAGCGGGTGCGCAACAGCTTGATGCTCTTAAGAGAATGGAGCTTGAGCTTGGAGAGCAAGAGCTATCTAGGACACAAGAGAGTGGAAAGTGTATTACAAAGTGTTTCTTGTGTATCTTGCTCTCTCTAGGTGTTTCTTAGTGTTAATTTGTGTTGCAAAGGTTCCCCTCTATTTATAGAGGCCTTAGGGAGGCTTTGGAAGGCTTAGGAAATGTTCTATAGCCGTTGGGAACAAAGCCCAAGAGAATCAGCCCGAAATCAGGAATAATCATTGCTCTGACAGGCTTATCAGACGTCTAATTCTGGAATCAAACGTATGGAAGTTCACTTTAACACATCTGATTCCAAGGTCAGACGTCTGAATTTGGGCGGGTCTCTTCCTGACATGGATCAGATCTAAACAGGGTTCTAGCGCAAGTCCATCAGACGACATATAGGACGTCTAGCACTATGTCTGGATGTCTGGAAACCTACTTTTTCTGTGGGAATGGATTTCCAAACGTTGCAACGGCTAGAAAATCTCTGAGAAGAGATTTTGGGTCAGCCGAGGCAAAACGGTCAATTATCAGACGTCTGAACAGTCCTATGGACGTCTGATAAGGCTCTAATGGTCATATTCTTGAGTGTCTGCTAAGCCAGCCAACGGTCCACTAATTGGACGTTTGGCAAAGTCATCAGACGTCTCCTAAGACGTCTGGTCTAAGGTTTGGACGTCTGATTTCATCAGACAGAACTAACTATGTCCAGCTTAATAGTTATCAGACGTCTGAAACAACAGTCAGACGTCTTAAAATACTTTATCAGACGTCTGATTTGGGAATTAGACGTCTGGAAATGCTGTTTGAGCCCTATATTGGTTTTCTAAGTATTCTACAGAAAACCTAAGTATCCTAGGGTTTTGCCGGTGTTCCTAGGACTACTGTTAGGGTACTTTGAGGCTCTTTAACATAATATTCTAAGGAAAATAAAAAGAGCAAGAAAATAAAGACAAGAGATACAAGAAATGATTAAAAAGAATCTATCCTATTCTTCTTGTCTTCTATCTTCAATCTGTCGCTCCACGCGAACCTCCTCTGTTTTCCGTCAAGCTCCTCCAATCCGTCCTGGATGCGAGCTCGAACTCCGTTTAAGCACGTCTACATTTGCAATTGACCTGAAATCTAGGACTCAAATTGCAAATGTTAAATAACACGTGTTTTATTATCATCAAAATAAATGATCGTGGTACTCTAGTACCAACAGTGGTGGTTGCCTTTGTGGGTTCTGCAACCGGTGTATGGCTTGCATGATAGTGTGGATCTGTTGCTGCTGAAGCTGGTGATTTGCGTTAATCTGGAGTTGGATGATGGCCATTGTATCTGGTGGGGGTTGGTCCTCATCCTCATCTATCTTAGGTTCAACCATGTTTCTAGCAGAATCAGGTCGCCTGGATTCCAATCCCAAAACAAACAACTCGGGATGCAGTGAGCATCTCCCGTGCATACACTAGAGAAGAACAGGAGGGGATGCGGAGAGCGACAGATGCGAGAAGTGTGTGTACAACCAAGCAAACAAGCCTAGTCCTTATAGTGTATTCCTTAGGGGACCTAGAAATCTCCAAAAGGGTGATCAAGTCCGTAAGCACTGGACTCCCCTTCCCCAAGCTAATTTGGTCAGGTTGATTACGAGGGGATTGCAGGGAAGGTTCTTCCTTTGGCTTGCACCGCCGGTTCCATAGACCCCACAACTGTGGTCGTTTGACACTACCCCGCAGCCTAGTCACCAGATTCTACTAAGGGAATGAAAGCCAAGTGCTCAGCGAACAAAACCCCGCCTCTCGAGACTTAACCCAGTCCTGCCTAGGGCACGTCTACTCTGTTTTAAAAGGACTAGGATAGTGCTTGTGCTAGGGTTATGTGATGAGGCGTTGATTGGGGTAGTGCCTCTTAGTTTTCCAATTTCAGTGTGTGTGCTTCTATCAAAACATGATTTTCAAGTAAGGATTTTTAAGATGTGGTGTCTTTTAATGTTTCATCCTTACTTTTGTGTCTTTTAGGATTGACATGTCTTAATGTTTTCAAACAAGTTTCAGTGGGCACGTCAAGTTTTGCACATAATTTGGTTAAAATAGATTTCCTTTTGTTGTGTAGAGGCTCTAAAATCCTAATGTACTCATCCTAGTGATCATGCAGCTTCTATTAGATGAGTTGATTTTAGGGTTGAGTGGTACGACCCATGTCAATTCAAGGTGGCTTCGCAAACACCACTAAAAAAGAAAGAACACTCCAAGAATCTTAGATTATTCAGAATGTTAGAGTATTTTTTTTTTGTTGGGTGATGTGTTAAGGATGTGGATTAGGCAATCATGCACCACGCCAATTTTTTTTTTAGTTTTACAATTTTTTAGATTTTTAAGCAAGCAAACAACCATGGGTGAAGAAATACTCACGACCGGTCCTTGTTGCGCTTACTCCCTCGTTATCGTCACGAGTTGCACTGCTTCGCTGTCCAAGCGCCGAATTCCTACAACCATCAAGTAGAAGGAGATAAGGCGTTAGATGATGTGAGTATGGATGTAAAATGGAAGTAACAAAATAAATTCGTTGCCTCCCCGACAATGACGCCAAAAACTGACGTGGCGAAAGACGCGTATGTTTAAAAGAGTCATTATAGCTTGCGCTCGCAACGTCGATTTTAAATGAAGAAATGGACGTGAGTTCGAGTGTCGATGTCAGGGAGGCGTGAAAATTGGATTTTTCTTGTCACTTAATGTCACGGAAATAACAAGTTTTTGCTCGCGAGAAGTCATGGGTGAAAAGCGAGTGAGAGAGAGAGAATAGGTTAGGATTCTTTTCATTCATTGCATGAAACTTAAACATAAAAGAGGGCAAGTAATTGAATAGGAAATAACTTCATTTGACACACAACTTTAGTTTTATAATTACAAAACTAGATAAATGTTTAAACACAAGTAAAGTAAAGCTTAAGATAAAGAGGGAAAGAGAGAGAGAAGACGGCGAGGCAGCCACGGCGGTGGAGAGGGGCTCCGTCGGTGGCTCGTCGGCTCTGGCGATTACAAAGAGGGCTAATGGTGGCTAGGAGTGGGGTAGAGCACTTGCAAATGGATTGAATGCCTTCCATGGGTGGTTGGATGGAGTTTATATAGGCAAAAGGGATTTCTAATTCAAGTATGGGCTTTAGAGACGTCCATAATGTCGCTAAACCCATACCAAATCCGTCGGTGTAGCCCCCTTCACTCGCTGGTCGCTTGCACGCACGCGTGCTTCTTCGCGCACAATCCGTGTGCGTGGCTTGAGGGCCATCCGATCACGGATCGGACGATTGATGTCACTCATGGTGCGCACACATGAATCGCACCCACGCCCCTCGCATCATCGCATGCGTGAGCATTGGACGTGCGAGATCGCGCCGCGTCGCTCGCTGCCTGCCGCTTGATCACACATCAACAGCTGAAATCACGCGCACGCGTTCTTCCTCGAATTTGCGCTGCGGCCGGCACCTCGAATCCACATCTCGCTGTGCGGGGGTGAGGCGCGCACTGCTGCGCTGTGCCTACTGCTTTGTCAAGGAGACGCATTGCGGTCGCTGCGCGGATGGCCGTTGGATGAAGATCCAACGGTCGGGGGTTGCTGTTGCTGTGGCTGAGAGGTGCGCGGATGCGTGGTTCCCAGTCGTCCGATGCGCGATCGGACGGCTTAAAATTACGTCGCGCGATGAAGGCAATTGCGGCCACAGCACGGTTGACACGTGGCGGCCCCATGGCCGTTGATCATCAGATCAATGGTCAGAACTTCTTGGGCCAATAATGGGAGCTCCGAATGTCGGATTTAGTTGATTTTGAGTTCGTTGGACTCCGTTCGTCGTTCTGAATCCATTCGTGCGGTCCGTTCGCTCATCTGAGGCCTGTTTTGACAAGTACTTATACAAATGGCCATTAATACTATTCTATAAGCAATCTTGATGTTTGATGCATGCAATGCTCCCATTCCTATTTATGATGTGTTATCTGTGCATTTTGATCTTAAGATAAACCGTAATTGACAGATTTATCACCCCAAGATGCGGTGTTATCAATGAGGCGGCGGTGAAGAGGAGGGCAGAGGCAGCGTCGGCTAATGTTGCGCGACGTGGACGATTGAGAGGAAGATAACCCAACCACTGGTATTGTGGTTGGGTGATGAATGAGTGAGGGAAGAACCGCTGGAGCTTGTGGAGGTGTTGCGTCCGGTGAGAGAGGGAAGAATTGAGGGGGAATCGACCCAATTTCAAGCTGAGGAGACGTGGTTGAACCTAGGGGTCTTAAATAGGCCTCTGGGGAAGGATTTGTGCTTGGAAGCCAAGCTTCCAAGCAAGGTATGATGGCCGGAGATGGAAGCTTCAAAACAACCCAAATCTCTCATGCGTTCGCATGAGAGATTGGGTACAAATTAGGGCTCAGTGATGGGTTCAGACTGGAGGAGAATACTTTGAGAATCTCCCTTCCAATTTTGGGAGGGATTCTCTGAGCAATCAAGGAGAATCCTCCTTCTAAAGTTCGTCGGAGTAGGATTTTTTCCGCTATAATGGCGGAGGGACCTATTTGCAAGGACGATGAAGAAGCTAGGGGGCCAAATGCAAGGGTTTTCGAAAGATAGGGGCAGAAATGTAATCAGGTTGAACTTATTTGCAAAGCGGGTAAAGATGAGTTCCCCCTAGGTCCAAAATTTGGCACAAACCTAATTTGGACCTAAGAAATCCAATGGTGAAGTTAGATTTTGGGTTTGACCACGTTTTACTGGATAATTTATGCAAAAATCTAATTTATGGCAAATATTTGTCTGAGACTCCATTTTAGGTCAAAATGGATTCCAATGGCCAAATTGAAAGTTCTAAACCTCAGAGAATATTTTTCTATGATTTTTAGAGGGTTTAGGTGAATTTTATCCTGCCCAGAACCTTGGTTAATCAAGTGGGTCTGTTTTAGGGTTTCAAAAAGTCATTTAATTCCCAGGGTTCACACAAACCCTTTTCTGTGTGATCCAACCTATTTTTTATCTTGTTAAGACCTTTTGACCTGTGTTTAGCCCTTGAGAAAATCCATTGTTGTACTGCAATGGTAAAATTATGATTTTATCCTTTGTTTCTTGCTTTTCTCTTAGAAAGGTTATTTAGTGAATTAGGACCTCCAGTTGGTTATGTCAGAGCTTTTGTTCTCTTCATTGGGTCAAAATGAGCTACTTAGGGCTCATGATGGTGTTCCCATCATACCCTCATGCCTAGCTTTTGCTAGTCCCTTAGCAAATTTTAAGGTTTTAACTTTGATTCTAGACCATGAGTTCCTTTGATGTTCAGAAACTATGATGTGTGCTTTTTTTTTCTGTAGATTAGGTTAGAATGCTAATAGTAGGCCTAAAGGTACTCAGGTACTAGCCAAGATCCGGACTTGACCAGCTCTACCCTCAGTCTGTCGCAAAGGTTTTTAAGGCCTATAGGAACTATTCTAAGGTTCGTTGAACTCCGTGGTTAAAGCACTTGTGCTTGTAACATATTTTAGCCTCAGTTCAGATTGCAGTGCGTTTTTGTAAGAGAGAGACAGAGGGATTTTCTTTGTTTGGAGAATTTTCTCTCTCTTTTCTTTTTATTTCTAGCTTTGGATTGGCTTCGCAACACGATCTGTATCGGATTCCTAGTCCCATCATCAATCTTCGAAGGGTCTTTGGCAATCGATGCTTCATGATAGCATCGCCCATGGCAACCCCCAGAACCCTGGCTTTCGAGATTTCGAGATAATCCTGTCCATGATGTTCTGTAGCTAAATCCAGACCTTGACAATCGACATTTCATAATAATGCCACTCATGGCATCTGAACCAGCACAGGGTGCTTACATGCCCCCGGTAGGATATGTAAATATTCTAGGAGACAAGCACCGAGGAGACTATATGTTATTGTGCATCTTCGAGGGGAATTTTCCATCCTCTCCGCGTTGGGAACTCGTCCAAATCAACTTGTGTTGATTGGCTGCTCTTAATCTAGGCGACATTTTCAGAACAATTTAAATGCATTTACGTGATTTTGATACTTATGTGCACTGAATCAGATTGTGTGTGGATTAAGGTTCTTAGGTTGCCGAGTCCCACAAACCGGAGGTCAGTTAATAAGGATGAATACTCCCTAAGCCTTAGACCTAATACTTTAGCTTCGCATTTTCCCCAACCTCTTGAGAACTATCCAGATCTTAACGGATACTTGAATTTTTAAGCCTAGGAGTATAGCCTAAGAGGCCAAAGATCAGTGTTCCTACTAATCTCTTCTGTGTTTCATTATCACTTTTTTTCTTTTCATTTTCTTTTTTTTGATATGGTCTAGAACTTAGTTAATCCCTTAATTTTTTACTAATGACTAGCTCTTTTCTTTTCAATTTGTGCTCTTTTTTGACAATTTTCACTTTTCCTCTTTTTCTCCACAAGATTTGTATGGCCTCAATTTTTCTCTCCCCTCATAAATTTTTTTTGTTCTTTTTCAAGAATTTTTTCATTTTTTTGGCATTTTTGTGATATGTGATTTTTTTGTGAGAACCCTTCCAAACTTTGATTTTTGTATGTTTGCACTTTTACCACCCCCTCATGCCTAGGTTTTGTAATGTCCTCATTGTAAATGGAGGGTGTGAAATAGGTTTGGATTTTAGGAAATAGAACAGGTTTTATCGGGTGGGCGAACCGGTCGGGAATGACTATTGCGGACGATTTCAAGCTCTGGCACATGTACCAAAGGTGGGATCGACTGTTCTAAGATCGAACTCAGGGTGCAATAGACGTGAAGTACATAAAAATAATAAGAAGGATCTCAGGTTTTTGGAATGATAGGTTGCCTCCCGTTAAGCGCTAAATTCAATGCCTTCTACCGAGCGGGAAATGGTATGGAGAGGGAGTGGTTAAATCAGCTGAATTTTGTAGAACAAGCACCTTGATCAAGAGCCAGGTTGGTCCAACCAGGTGCCTATTCAGGTCAACAGGCTGATGATGCAGCCTAAACCCAATCAGTCTAGTGAGTTGATAAGTGTAGATCAAGAGATGTGGAACCCACCATATACTATGGAGCTCGGAATGATACGAAAGTGTGAATCTAGGGTTTGGCTGAGTCGAATCAGCCTGGTCAGCGTAGGGATCCTTAAAATAATCAGTGGATGATGCGGAAACCCTACAGGAGTGATTAGAGAATGATGGAGCATGATTTGCAGTCTGATCAATGTCCAAGACTTGACAAAATGGTGGAGGAAAATCATCTGCAATCGCCTCAGTAAGAGGGGAATCAGAATAGAAATTGAGTCCGGTTGCGGGTTGGGGTTGAAAACGGGTTTGGATGGGCTCTGTATATGTAGAGGAGGTGGCATCAATAAGAATTGTGTGTGAGGGCTTCTCTAAAAAGGAATTAAAGGTAGGTTCTTTTAGAGAGTCCTCGTAGTAGCCATCAAATTCAAAAGTGAATGCCTGAAGAGTGTTTATAGGATGAAGAAAATCTAGGTCAAGAAAAGATTCGAATTTTGGGCTGTAGTCACTCTTGGCACTTTCTGATTTTGATTCCTGAGGATCAAAAAGAAATGATTCCGTTTCAATGGAACCTAATTTTAAGTTAGTGATCTTGGGATCAGGGACCTCAGAGTCGGAGTCGAAGAATGAATCATGTGAGATGAGGTCGTAGATTGGCTTGTAGTTGTCAGGAAACAATGGTTCTCCGAAATCATGGTAAGATTCGAAATAGTCGGGGAAATTGCGAGATTTAATTTCCGTATTGGATTCGAGATCAGAGGTTCCACCACAGAATAAATCACAAGATGTAGATTTAGCAACCTGACTTGGATCTAGCCTATCTGTAGATTCTGAGCTTAAAAAGGTGTCCTTATAGGGTCTGGGCTTAGGTTTTTGGCTTGTGAGGAAGACCCAATCAAAACGCCACTCTTCCAACTCTTCGGTTTCTGTATCGTAGATTGGCGTGACTTCCAAAAAATCAATCTGTATCTCTGAGGATGTTGGAGAGGGACATTCATCAAATAAAGGTCCAGAATCATAATCCCAATTCAAACTTTGATCGTCATCATACGGGACCTTGTAATTATCCCAATCAATTTCTGATCCAGATTCTAGACTGAGGGCGTTGGTTGAATTACTAGAATCTAGGTCAGAATTGCCTTTGAGGGTCACCTTATTAGAATAAGGGGTGAGATTTACACCCTTGAGAGGTTCTGTTTTAATCTCATCATTACAGGAGTCTTGGAATTCTATGCTTGGTGAGCCAGGATTTTGGTTTTCTAAGGCTGGCTCAAAATTGTGTTCTCCTACAATTAGGACTTCCCAACCTAATTCAAGATTAGCCATATTATATCCCGTCTGAACAACCTTGTGCCTCAAACCCGGAATTTGGGAAGTCATGTTGATCCTCAATATTAGTCCAAGATGTTTCATTAACTGTTTGGGGCATGTACGGGTATTTTTGATCGATAACTTATTTCAACAATCTCATCATTTCTTCCCATTTTTCAAGATCATTTTGGTGTTGTTTCCAAAGTACAAGATTTGTCATGCATTGGAGGTATTCAAAGTTATGCGATTTTTCTATCTCAATGTATCTTGTTATGATAATGTCTCGGGTTGATCCCTTTGTTGGTTCTGTTGATAACAATTGGGCATAGTTTATGATGAAGGTTGTTGTTGTTGGTATACTAACCTGAATGTCTTCTACTGGTTTTGAGGTTTTACTTAATCTCATAAAATTCAAGGGCATCCTCAATCATTCTATCTCTCATGGATCTTTGTGATTCAAGTTTCTTTAATGGTATTCCTAAGTAACCAGGATGCATTTTTGAATCAGATGGTGGAATCAAAATTCAGGTTTGGATCGAAGTGATTTGATTTGAAAGAGAATCCTACTGAAAATATGTGTGTGTGCTCTAAAGAGAAGGGATGAGTGATTGCGTAGCAATCATAGGTCATAATTGACCTAAATTAGGCTAAGACTTAGGATAAGTTAGGGTCATTCATGCATGCAAATGCATTATTTGCATCTTTACTGCTTTCCTTTAGTTATGCATAAAATAATGTTATAATGTGCTGATTAAGTGCATTATGTCGATTGCAGGGAATAAGCTGATCAGGAGTTGGATCTGAAGCAGGATCAGGAATAACAGGAGTTGTAGCAGAGCTGGAGCAAAAGGCCTAGTTTAGATGTAGGAATAATAATGTAAGGGGGTTAAGAGTTTGCTATTCTATTAAGTAGGAATAAAGCAGTAAAATGTGAAGAGCTTAGGTCCATCCTAGCCCTAGGATAGCCTAGAGACTTTCCCAAGCCTTAGCCATCCTTAGATTAGGTCACAACACCCTAGGAAGCCCTAAAACCCTAGTTCCAACCCTTCTCTGGACGTCCATATAAGTTTTAAGATATCCAGGACCCTTAGCTAATTCCCGCACACTTCAAACCCACTTCTGCAGTGTTATTGGACGTCCAAACACTTTGTCAGACGTCTAATTTCTGCAGAATACCCAAAACAGAACTCGAAATCCTTCCTGACTCTGATTGGACTTCCAGACAACAAGTCTGGACTTCTGATTTTTGAGTATAAGACATCTGATTCTATTATTAGATGTCTGATACTGCTCTCCAATTCCTGTTTTGAGATTTAAGCCTTGATCTTGGATCTCTAGGTCCCTAAACCCAATTCCAACCCCATAGGAACATAAATTAAGGTGCCCTAACCCTAGTACATCACCTCTAGACCTCCCTAAGGACCTAATTAAGTCATCACTAAACCTAATTGACTTGGATCTTAGTCAATTCCATCAGCCTATTCAGTTGGACTCATTGAGTCCAATTGAGCCCTGATCTCAGCATACACTGTCCAATTGGATTCAGTGAGAGTCCAATTGACCTAGACCTGACTTAATTGAGTTGTTTTACTCTCAATTAAGTTTCCACACACCCAATTAAATTTGTGTTAAGTTTAATTGCACTTTACCTTAGTGAATTAGGGTTTATAACCTTAATTTGAGACCAACCTTGACCTAAACCTACTAGAACCCAACCTAATCAACCTAGCCACCTAAGTTTCGACCCACACACACCCACACACACCACCCACATGAAAATATCCAGCCTAGAGTTCTCTAGAACTCTCTACCATGTGTGGTTTCCTTGGTTGCCAAAAATAGCAACCAAGAGCCATTCAATTTTTAGATCCACATTTGGTGGATCTAAAAACCACCATCCACTCTCTCTCTCTCACTCTCCCACGAGCTCCCACCATAGGCCTCTCTAGAGAATTCCATAATTCTCTAGAGAGCTTCCCTTAGGTCTATAAAAAGATCCTTTGGGTGGCCATTTGCACCCATTCACTTCCTTGGCATCCATTCCACTTAGAATAGCCACTTCCATCTCCACTCCACCTCCACGAGTTGAGCACCACCATGGAGGCCACCATCTCCACGCCAGGTAGTTGGATCAGCTCCCCAACCTCTCTCCAAGGGTCGGCCTAAGTTCCATTGGCCACCCCTCCTTCTTCTCTCAACCACTCAAAGGCCATCGGGGACCACCCCTGAATGCCCTTCCATTTTGCTAGATTTAGATTATGCTCTTCGTATATTTACTGCTTAGTAGTGTAGTCTTACTTCTCCCCCAATGATGCATGCGAAATCCCCCCGTCGATTCTTGTATGCGATCATTTTTTGGTAGCTAGATTTAATTTTCAAGCATTTATGTACAAGCTTTCCTTTAGATTTCTTATGCAACAACTCCCAAATGAATGAATGAAAACACATTTTTATATATATATATATATCTATCTGTTTGAAATCACCATGAGCTTAATGATTGCTATTATCTTTTGCATGATTAATGTTGCCTGTTTCTAACTCTTAATATTCTCGCAACTAAGCATGTCGTACGAAAATACGTAATAATCACGAACCGGCATGCGATTTTAAACAAAGTAGAGCGGTAAAAAGATCGATTTCAAAAGTAAAAGCAACGCCTCCCAGAGACGAACGACCGGGACTCAAGTCTCGTTATCTTTAGAAATCAATTTTTGACGAACGTTTTTGCGCGACTATCTACGATTTCTGACGACTTCCAAATGCGCGAAAATGGCTTTTTGTCAATGAGGGGCTGGATGCGATGTTGACCCAATCAAGGCACCCAAAGATTTTTGGATGACTATAGAGGTTCGAGGCGGATGATACCCCTTGATCAGAAAGTCGTTTACCTGTGAATTACCTGGGCAGCTAGTGAGGGAGAGTCTCGCAAAGACCCCTACACGGTAGAGTGCCCCCATGGGTTACAGGGTTTCCCCCACTTGACCTCTCTTGTCACTGAGGGTCTAGGTTGACCAGAATAGATAACTTGACCTCTTAAGTCTACCAGTTTTATATCCTAATTTGTGCCTTTTAATTTCATTTGAATTAGCAGTTGTTTTGATTTGTGACTTAATTTGGAGGTTGGTTGGCCTATTAATATAGTCCAACTTCACCTGACTTGCCCTAAAGATGGCAGAATGACTCTAGGTCAAGACCTAGAAATCACCTTGATTTGACTCCCAGGTTATTAGGTCCAAGTATTTTAGGGTTCAAGTGAGTTTAGAGCCTATTTTTAGGGATTTTCTTGATTAGATCTTTTCAATCAAGGGCTTTGGTAGCACATAAATGCGGGCGGGTTTGTTTCCTTTTGTGTAGGCAAGTGTGAACTAGCACTCCAAAACCTTAATGTAGAAACCCTAATTGGATTTATTTTCCAGTCCTCTTTGATTTTAAAAAATGTTCTTCCTTGGACTTCAAACAAGAAGTGCGTAGTCCAAGAAGATTTAGAAATTAAGCGTAATCCCTAATAGGCACAACAAATTTTGGGGTAGGATATGTAAATAGAATCGCTTTAACTTCAATAAGATTTGCAACAGTTTTGCAAATTAGGACACTTTACCTTTGAAATGATAATTACCATGAAAAAGAAGGCAGTTGATTCCTAATTGATTGTTTCCCTTTTATCTTCCCAATATTAGGAGGTTGTTTAGGGAAGAATAGAGGAGTTACCTGCCTTGGAGTGGTTGATTTGCGCGGGAGATCGCCTCATGAAGTACCTCGCAAAATCACAATAAAGCAAATAGGACAAGTTAGTGCTCAAATATAATCAAATAATGCAGACAATAGTGGTGAATTGCTCGTTTCTCCCCGGCAACGGCGCCAAAATGTTTATGCGCCAAAATGTCACTGATGCAGAGAGAGGGTCTAATACCTACCTCTAAAGGACGAAAGGAACAGGGGAGACATCGAGGTTGGTACGGCTGACGCTGGAGACGAAGATCTCCGTAGATGAGGCGGTGGCGAAGACGAGGGCAGAGGCGGCGTCGACCGGTGTTGCGCGACGCGGACGATTGAGAGGAAGAGAACCCAACCACTGGTATTGTGGTTGGGCGATGAATGAGTGAGGGAAGAATCGCTGGAGCTTGCAGAGGTGTTGCGGCCGGCGAGAGAGGGAAGAATTGAGGGGGAACTCGCCCAATTTCAAGCTGAGGAGACACGGTTGAACCTGGGGCATCTTAAATAGGCCTCTGGGGAAGGATTTGTGCTTGGAAGCCAAGCTTCCAAGCAAGGTATGATGGCCGGAGATGGAAGCTTCAAAAAGACCCAAATCTCTCATGCGTTCGCATGAGGGATTGGGTACAAATTAGGGCTTAGTGATGGGTTCAGACTAGAGGAGAATACTTAGAGAATCTCCCTTCCAATTTTGGGAAGGATTCTCTGAGCAGTCAAGGAGAATCCTCCTTCTAAAGTTCGCTGGAGTAGGATTTCCTCTGCTATAATGATGAAGGGACCTATTTGCAAGGATGATGAAGCTAGGGGGCTAAATGCAAGGATTTTTGAAAGATAAGGGTAAAAATGTAATCAGGTTGGACTTATTTGCAAAGTGGGTCAAGATGAGTTCCCCTTAGGTCCAAATTTTGGTACAAACCTAATTTGGACCTAAGGAATCTAATGGTGAAGTTAGATTTTGGGTTTGACCACGTTTTACTGGATAATTTATGCAAAAATCTAATTTATGGCAAATATTTGTCTGAGACCCCATTTTAGGTCAAAATGGATTCCAATGGCCAAATTGAAAGTTCTAAACCTCAGAGAATATTTTTCTATGATTTTTAGAGGGTTTAGGTGAATTTTATCCTTCCCAGAACCTTGGTTAATCAAGTGGGTCTGTTTTAGGGTTTCAAAAAGTCATTTAATTCCCAGGGTTCACACAAACCCTTTTCTGTGTGATCCAACCTATTTTTTATCTTGTTAAGACCTTTTGACCTTTGTTTAGTCCTTGAGAAAATTCGTTTTTGTTCTGAAATGTTAAAATTACAGTTTTATCCCTTGTTTCTTTCTTTTCTCTCAGAAAGGTTATTTAGTGAATTAGGACCTCCAGTTGGTTATGTATGAGCTTTTGTTCTCCTCATTAGGTCAAAATGAGCTAGTTTGAGCTCATGATGATGTTCCCATCAATTTTCTTCTTCTTCCTCCGAGCTTGAGTCGTCCCAAGTCGCTTGGAATGCCTTCTTATACTTCTCCTTCTCCTTCTTCTTCTCCTTCTTGAGAAGAGGGCACTTAGGTCGAAGATGACCCTTTTTGTTGCAGTTGTAGCAACGTCTCGGGCTATCTTTTTATTTCTTCTCCTTTTCTTTTTTTGATTCCCTACAAAACTTGAAAATTTTTTTAAGTAAAAATTTAAAATCTTCGTCATCGGAACTTGCTATCTGACATGGCTCTGAATGCGAGGGTCTTCTTCGACTTTGGCTCTGGTGTATACTTCTTCTTCTGCTTTAACTTTGTCTCGTAGACCATCAGATTGCCTAAGAGATCCTCCATGTTGAGCTCCTCTACCTCGTTCGCCTCTTCGATGGCAGTGACCTTCTGTTCCCACTCCGGTCTAAGAGAACAAAGAAGCTTCCCTTGAAGCTCCCCCTTAATGAAGGTCTTCCCTAAAGCTTTCCAATTATTTACTATTAGTGTGAACTTAGTGTTCATCTCACTCAAAGTTTCGTTAGTTTTCATAGAAAATGATTCAAATTCTTGTGAAAGTAAATTAATTTTAGAAGACTTTATCTTAGAGGTACCCTCGTGAGTTACCTTAAGTGTGTGCCAGATCTCGTATGCGGTGGTGCATTGCAAGATTCTGTTAAACTCCTCCGGGCTAAGCACGCAATACTGCGCGTTCATCGTCTTCGCGTTGAGAGAGAGATCATGGATTTATTGTTACGAGTAGCCTCCTGTGAGTTTCTCTGGGATGTCAAATGGCATCTCGCATCTGATCCAAATCGTGAAGTTGTTGGCTTAAAGCCACGTCTTCATCCGCAGCTTTTAGTAGGGGTAGTTACTCCCATCGAAGAAAGGTGAACGGGTGGTGGATTGCCCCTCGAAAATCCTGATTGTTGAACTGCTTCCCTTCATGATCTTCTTGTTTGGTTGTTACGCCAAATAAGCAAGAACCTGCTCTGATACCAATTGTAAAATCCTATGGGAGGGGGTGAGATATGTGTGACGTATAAAATGAGGAATAAAAAGATAACAATCTCACAAAGTACACAAATATTTTTAGGTGGACACCCAAACTAGGTGAAAACCACCACCTAATCCTCTCGAGTTAGGATTTCCCGATTGATCTAGTCGATCAAATTCACTATATGAACTACTTAAACAAGGGTAGTTCAACCTCAATTACAACCACGCTACAAGTACGAGGGTAGCGTTCCTCAACCCCTCCTCTTCATAAGGAGGATTTTTTCTCACGAAGGAGACGAGAATTCACAACGCGAATACCCAACCAATAATAAAGAACGATTACAAAACAACCTATAGTGCCAATAAAGATTAACCTAGCTACTATAGATAAAGTTACTTCCCTTTGCTTGGAAGTGCGTCGGCTTGACGCGGGTGTGTGAACCACGCTACGGCGCTTGGTTGCTCTCAGAATCTCGGAGAGAGGGCGGGTGTGCAAACAAAGATGAGGCTCTTAGGTGTGGAACAAAATCTTGGAGAGCTAGAACTTCTTCTAGATGATCTTCTACTTCTTTTTGACACAAGAGATGTGGAAATGGTATTCAAGGTGTGTCTTTGCGAGGCAAGGGTCCTCCTCTATTTATAGAGGGCCTAGGAAGGCCTTGGAAGCCCTTAGAAAGCTTCCATAGCAGTTGGGGTTGAACCCAAGGCAAAACAGGCCGTAATCAGAATCAATCATGATTCTGACAGGGTCATCAGACATCTGGAAAACCTGTTTAAGATGTCTGGGAACTAAGTCAGATGACTAATTCTAAGCGAGAATCATTCCTGACTTGGTACAGACCTAAACAGGGTTTTAGTGCATGGCCATCAGACAACATATAGAACGTCTGGCCTTAGGTCTGGACGTTTGAAAACCTATTGTACTGCGGAAATGGATTCTCAAGATAGGTTAACAGTTAGAAAATCTTATGAAGGATATTTTGGGTCAGTCGAGGTAAAACGGTCACAAATAAGACATTTGGGGTCCTCTACGGAAGTCTGATATAAGCCTAACGGTCATTTCCCTCAATGTTTGTATAGGAAGCCAACGCTCCACTAATTGGACGTCTGGCACAAACATCAGACGTCTGGACTAAGGTCAGGACGCCTGATTTCATCAGACAGAAGCTACAAAGTCCAGCCTAAGGTATTGGACGTCTGAGTCAACAGTCAGACATCTTAAAAGTCACTATCAGACGTCTGATTTTCAGATTAGACATCTGATTAAGCTGTCAGAACCTTATTTTGATTTTCTAAGTTCTCTACAGAAAACCTAAGCATCCTAGGGTTGTGCAGGTGTTCCTAGGACTACTTTAAGGGTTCTTTAAAGCTCTTTAACATAAGATCTAAGAAAGAAATAAAGAGCAAAACAAAGAAACAAAATTACATAGAATAAGATAAAAAGAAATTTATCCTATTCTTGTCTTCATGCTTCTTCAGGCTATCGCTTCTCGTGAAGCTCCTCTATTCTCCATCAAGCTCCTCCAATCCGTCATGGATGCGAGCTCGAACTCCGTCTAAACATGTCTCCACAATTAACCTGAAATCTAAAACTTCAAGTGCAAATGTTAAATAACACGTGTTTTGTTATCATCAAAATAAACGATTGTGGTGTTCTAGCACCAACAGCAAGCACATATTTACAAATCCAAGTATGGCTACATAAGATGCATGGGTAATGCTAGGAAATAATATAAGATGGCATATTTATTGGCATAACTTAATGTGTAATCATACCCCCATGCCTATCTTTTGCTTGTCCCTAGCAAAACAATTGTATCGTGTTTAGAAATGATCTTAAGCTGAAGATTTTTTCTGAAGCAACATTAATGTGTTTATCAGTTGGATATTGTGAGAACCAATTGCAGAGGAGACTACCGGTACTCAAGTCTTACATGATATAGACCATCTCTCGACCAACCTAGACTCTTGATATTTAAACCTCAAGTACGATTTCCAGGACTCAGAGGGTTTTGCCGTACTCGAGAGTTAGGAGATTATGGTTTGTGCACAGTGAAGGATTAAGACCGACCTGGTGAACATTAAGGCTCAAGCCTAGGGTTTCACGAATTTTTAAGTATAGGTTGGTCCCAACTTCAGCTCATGTCTTCGGATTAACCCTCAAAAAGATGATGAAAAAACTCAACCCCACTTTAATTACTTAAAGAATATACGTTAGAATAGGGTATTTGTAACGTGTCTTGAAGATTTTACAGGCATTTAGAAGATATACTGACTTATTCGTAAGATTTATTTTTTTATTTTTTGAAACAAGTGTCAGTATATCTCCTACAACTTTATTTAGAAGGGCACACTTATTTGGTGGGTGAGTACTTTTTTGGTGGAAAGAGTTTCTCCTAAATACAAGACTAAAGACTGGGATAAAAAGTCTACCTACGTGCACAGGTAAGGACTCCACCTTCCCTAATGAACACTAGGGTTGAATCTTATGTTCACCTGGTCTTTCTCGATATGTGTAGTGTGAACCAAGATTACTTCGACTCTCAAGTAAAGGCAAACCAATGAATCCTGTACTGGTGACTCAGGTACAAGAATACGTCCTAAGTTAGGAGAGATTCTGATATATCTTATCAGTGCTTAAGTGAATTAAGCCAAGCTTAAGCGAATCAAGCTTCTGTGGCCTGGAAAGTCTTCAAAACAGAGGTTGAATATCCATAAACACTTATTCTATTTTTGTTTTAGCTTTCAGATCATTGCTAAACACTTTACACACATTTTTTTTTTAGGCTATGTACATATTTATAGATGGATATGTATAGTGAATGTAGAAGCTGCATAATACCCATATAATACCCAGATCCTATGGATGCCTATCCACCCCCCCATGTCAAATGTTGCTATGTCCTCATATGCATGTAGGGTTAAGCAAGGTCCAAGAGTCTTGGTACGAGAGCAGAGGTGTGAGGTATATAGCAGGGTGGTAGGGTGGGTGGATGGTGGGTGGTGAAGTGAAAAGTGAAGAAGTGCGAAGTGAAGTGAAATGGAATGTGTAGGCGAAAGTGGAGTGTTGCTGAGGTGCCTCCCAATGAGCGTTGAATTTAATGTCCCCAGCTGGACTCAGAGTGAGGCACGAAGTCAGTTACCCTCCAGTAGGGCAACTGTTTCACCAACGGGGGTAGATTCATGACTAAGATAGGGTTTTAACTGCTGCCCATTGACTGTAAATTTATGCCCAGATCTGGGATCTTCAATTTTGACGGCCCCGTTGGAAAATGGTCTTGAGAACAAGTAGGGACCAGTCCATTTGAACTTTAATTTCCCAGGAAAGAATATGAGTCGGGCATTGTAAAGCCAGACTTGCTGAGATGGCTCAAATTCCTTCCGCCGAATGCGGCTGTCGTGAAAGGCCTTAGTGCGTTGTTTGAAAGTTAAGGCAAAATCATAGGCCTCATGACGGAGCTCTTCTAGCTCCTGAAGTTGGAGTTTTCTTTCTCGACCACATAGTTCTGGATCGAGGTTACATTGGCGAACAACCCAATAAGCGTGGTGCTCCAGCTTAACGGGCAAATGACAAGGCTTTCCATAAACAATTCTATAAGGAGACATACAAAGGGGAGCCTTAAAGGCGATCCGATATGCCCAAAGTGCGTCAATCAGCTTGTCGGACCAATCTGTATGGTCAGGCCGAACAATTTTCTGGAGAATATGCTTGATTTGCCGGTTCAACACCTTAGCCTGGCCGTTCGTCTGAGGATGATATGGAGATGCGATACGATGGTGGACTTCATATTTCCTCAGAAGTGCCCGAGAAAAAGCATGGGTAAAATGACTTCCTCCATCAGAGATAATGGCTCTAGGGATCCCAAAGCACGCAAAAATGTGATCTTTGACAAATCAAGTAGATATGACATGGTCAGCATGGCGCATGGGAATAGCCTCGATCCATTTTGAAACATAGTCAACAGCAACGAGGATGTACTCAAAGCCGTTGGAAGGAGGAAAGGGACCCATGAAATCGATTCCCCATATGTCAAAGATTTCAACAGCTAGGATGAGTTGCAAGGGCATCATGTCACGATGTGACATTAACCCTAGCGACTGGCATCTAGTAGAATGTTTAGCATAATTGTGTGCATCCTGGTGAAGGGAGGGCCAAAAGAAACCGCACTGCAACAACTTGGCTGCAGTTTTTCTCCCAGAGAAATGGCCTCCGTAGGTCTGATTGTGACAGAAGGATAGCACACTAGGGACCTCGTTGTCAGGAATACAGCAACGGATGATCTGATCAACACCTACTCGAAAAAGTAGTGGATTATCCCAGAAATAGTACTTTGCTTCTGTGATGAGATGCTTGCACTAGTTTTTAGGCCAGTCACGTGGAAAGGAGCCAGAAGCAAGGTAATTGGCAACGTCGGCATACCAAGGTCCACTTACCATATTAATTGCTAGTAGGTGTTCATCGGGAAAAGCCTCATTAATCGGTAGGGTAAGTCCAATGTGGTCAGGGTCCAGTCTCGAGAGATGATCAGCAACAACATTCTGAGCTCCGGCCTTATCGCGGATCTCAAGGTCAAATTCTTGGAGCAAAAGGATCCAACGAATTAGTCTAGACTTGGCATCCTTCTTATGCATGAGATGACAAATGGTCGTGTGATTAATGAATACAGTAACATGCGAGCCTAGAAGGTAAGAGCGGAATTTCTCTAGCCCAAAGATGACTGCTAGTAGTTCTTTCTCAGTAGTCATATAATTACGCTGGGCCTCATCCAGTGTCTTACTGGAGTAGTACACCACGAAGGGGTGTTTATTGCATCTTTGTCCCAGGATGGCTTCAATTGCAAGGTTGGAAGCGTCACACATGAGTTTAAAGTCGAGGGACTAATCAGGTGGCTGGAGAACAGGGGCCGTGGTGACAGCATCACGCAATTGTGTGAATGATCGCATACAGTTAGGGCCCATATCAAAGGGTAGGTCGGTCGATAGGAGATGAGTTAAAGATATAGAAATCTTGGAGAAGTCTTTGATGAATCTCCTATAGAAATCGACGTGTCCTAAGAAGGAGCGGATTTGCTAGACAAAGCTAGGCACCGGTAGATCAGCAATCACATCAAGCTTAGCTCTGTCCACCTCGATACCTCTATTGGAGATGATGTGACCGAGAATAATCCCCTCGTGTACCATAGAATGACTTTTCTCCCAAGAAAGCACGAGATTCACATCAATACATCTCCAAAGGATGCGGGATAGGTTGGCTAGACAATCTTCAAATGAAGGTCTGAAGATCGAAAAGTCGTTCATGAAGACCTCAAGAAAGTCACCCACCATATCATGAAATATCGCCAGCATACTTCTCTGGAAAGTTGCTGGTGCATTACAAAGTCCGAATGGCATCCTTTTAAATGCGAAGGTGCCAAAGGGGCAGGTGAAGGTGGTTTTCTGTTGGTCTCGAGGGTCAATAGTCACCTGGTTTTATCCAGAGAATCCATTCAGGAAACAGAAAAATTTATTTCCTGCTAACCGCTCAAGGATTTGGTCAATAAAAGGTAGCGGGAAATGGTCTTCTTTGTTGTAGCATTTAGTTTCCTATAATCTGCACACACTCTCCCAGATGTAGGAGTGCGTGCAGGGATGGCTTCGCCCCTGTTATTGATACGGATGGTGAGTCCAACCTTTTTGGGCACGACATGAATCGGGCTCACCCAGGGACTGTCTGATTGGGTAGATTATACTTGCATCTAGCCACTTAATGATTTCCTTTTTAACGACTTCCTGCATTTTAGGGTTGAGACGTCGTTGCATCTCGTGGGAAGGTCGAGCCTCCTCCTCCGTATATATACGGTGAATGCAGTAGGAGGGGTTAATGCCAGTTAAGTCAGGTAAGGACCATCCAATAGCTGCCTTGTGTTCCATGAGGACCTTCATTAGCTTGCACTCTTGCTCCTTGGTTAGTTTTGAACCAATAATTACGGGGAGCGCTTCATTTGGCCCAGAAAAGCATATTTAAGCGTGTCAGGCAGCGCTTTCAGCTCAGGAGTGGATGGTGAAAGATTTGGCATTTCTTAGGACGAGAGTGTCCCAAAAGGATTGGTAAAAAGAAGGGCAGGGGAAAGAGGTTGTGATGTAAACACATTTACACTACTTAAAAATGTATATTTATGTATGTTCTTAAGCATTGGATTGCATTTCATGATATAAATATTGCATAACATGCATCATCTTGCATTTAGAGTAGTTTGAATAAAATGGAGGTTAATTGTCTCCTTTTATGTGCTTGGACAGGGAAAACATTTTATCGGGGCCTCGGATCAAAGATCCTACCGTATGGATGTGATCAGGGCGACGATTGGAGTTCAACGACTCCAAGATCGCCCTAATCAGACATCCGTAGCATCAAATAGTGACCGGGGAATCCTAGAAGATCAAGGGCTAGGATAGTGAAAATCCGCACTTTAGATAACGAATCCGATCGCACAGATGAATTCGGATCGACGATCGCAGCCCAACGACGCAAAAATCAAGTCAATCCGACATCTGTGGCACCATCTACAACTTCCAGAAGATGGACGGCCAAGATGGCGCCACGTGGCGCCATCTCGACCGCCCAAACAGCCGCACGCATTCCACAAAGGCCTCGGACCCTCTCGCTCTCTGCCATTGGATCTTGATCCAACGGTTGTGGTCGACCGCACCTAAAAGCGTCCACTCGACCATTTGCGCCCCAAATTGCAGCGGTCGAGAGCGCTTTCGCGAGCGGCGGGCGCGGGTTCGAGCCGCGGCGAGGGGCTGGAAGGCGAGGGCAATTGAGGCGCGTGGAGCGTCAGATGGAGATTGGACGGTCGTGCGCGCCTGATAGTGTTCACGTGCGATTGAACGCGCGGCGTGAACGCGCGATCGCACGCGCCAGGCGGGCTCACAACGAGCGGGCGGAGACGCATCTTAAGCGTCCGATCTCGCGATCGGGCGGCTGAGAATCGACGAACGTGTGCAAGTGTTGCGCGCGCGGGCAGCTGAGCGGGCGCGCGTGGGCGCGGAAGCTACGCCCACGTTGGGGGCTTTAGCGACGGTTTTATCCATCACTAAAGACCCCTCATTTATTGTTTTGAAGTTGTAATGTCCATTTTGCCCCCACTACTTGCAGCTATAAAAGGAGACCCCCTCCATACGAAATTTTCACCCCTTCCTTCTCCTCTCTACCCCTCCAAAGCTCAAGAGAAGCTTGTCCCACACCCGGGATGCTTCTCGCGAGATAAAGTCCAATTTTCGTTCCCCTTCGGAAGTGGATCCCGCGACGACGACGGTGTGTTGCTTTGTTCCCATTCTTCTGCTTCGTCCTTCTTCGTCCTGCTTTGTTCCCCTTCGTCCGGGCGTCATCCCGTCCAGCTCATCCTCTAAGTAACCGTCGAGGAGGATTTCTCTCTCCCTATTCTTTTACTGCTTTCTAGTGTAGTTTTGTTCGTCCTCCAAGTAATCGTCGAGGATGACATTTCTCCCTCCATTCTTTTAATGCTTTCTAGAGTAAATTTATCGCTTTCTAGAGTAATTATTTTATGCTTTGTAGTTGTATGAGTGAAATGAACAATCTCCTTAATGAAAAATTCCTTGTTTATTCTACATCTCATTTTGATTTCTTTGTGTAATATTCTCTTTCTCTCTTACTCTCTCTCTCTCTTCTATTTATTGTAAATAATTAGATAGTATTAAATTAAATTATTCTGTGACAAATAAAAAGAAACGCGTAGTTTTTAAATCAAACGTCCGCCTCCTTGTGTTCGACCCGGAATTTTAATTTCGGTATAAATTTTATTTGTTGAATACGAATTCTTCGCTTTCGAACTACAACGATAGATTTTCCAAAACCGAATAAGTTAGCGTAGCGATTCGTAAACGTTCAACATTTTGGCGCCGTTGCCGGGGAGGCAACGATTTCCGATCTTTTCTTCGCATTTCTTGCACTTTATGTTGTTTTCTAACTAGCTTTCTCTTGTGTCTATTGTTTTGCTGAGACCTCCATTAAGAAATCAACAAGCGGTAGACTGGAGTAAAGTGTAGTTGAAGACAACTGTAAGTGCTCCCCCATTCTTACCCCCTCCATAGATTTCATTCGCCACATTAAATCCAAATCCCAATTAACCTAGGTGTTTGCATAAATCCTAGGAATAGTTTGGTTGTTTGGATTTTCACTCGCATTCATTCCACCCTCATTCATAAAAAAATAGCAAAAAGATAATCTTGTGAGGTAATTTCCAACAAACACACAACACACACCCACATTCAAGGCACTTGATCAACTTTATTTGTTTTCTACTCAACCGGATTCTGATATGTGGAACCGATACACAAAAAGCAACACATAACAGAGTAGAAATCATTCTAGGTTAACCATTTTTGAGTGCCTAACTTAGTGGTGCATTTGTGGCCAATTGTTTGAGTTGTTTGGGTCGCACCACTTTATTTAAAACCAACTCATCAAGTAGCTCCTCCTTAGGGTTTTCAATCTAGGTATATTCCAGGCGCTCCACTTTCTTTCTGATTTTAAAGGAAAATAATTTTCACCCGTATTTTACAACTTGGTTTGCCTAGAAACTTGATTGCAATTCACCTAATTTGAAACCCTAAAAGCTACTTAAGCAAGATTTGAACATTAAAATTCACGCATTATCAATAATCTTGCTTGAAAACCCTGGTTGTGCACGCACTTACACAAATGTCAATCAATCATTAAGGGCACAACCCATTGTAAGGGCCCATCACATTCCATAAGCACCACAATCCCAGGCCTTAATAAAATTGAGTAGACGTTGGCCTTAAGGTTTGATTCGCTCTTCAGGGCCTAGTCTGAGTTTGTTTTTGATTAACCTACTTGTACTGATTAATCTGATATCTAGCTAGGGGAGTAGCGTCAAACGACCGCGGCTGGGGGGTACACTAGGAACCAGAGGCGAAAGCCAAAGGAAGAACCTTCTCCCTAGTCCCTCCTTCTAACTGGTTGGATTAAACAGACGCAAGTAGAGTAAATCACTTACAGTTTTAAGGCTGGTTTTGGGAGTCAGTAGATCCTTAGGCTACCCCACTTAAGGACAGCCTTATTTTGTTGTGCTGCAGGGTCCCTATCCCCAGTCCTTCCGACCTTCTCCTAGTTTATGCTGGGAAGACGGTCATTGAATCCCCGATTGGAAGGACTGTTAGAACATTCTAGGAGGCGCAAGTTAGATTTTGGTCAATTTGATATCGTGGCCGAACAACAGCCTCCTCTGCTTGAAAATCCACAGGAAGAATTTCGAAGGCAGCTGGAACAAATGCAGAGAATGCAGGAATGGTTTCAGAGAATGCAGGGCGCTCAGCCCTTGAAGGATTTTTATGATCTTTCAAATTATGGGGAACGTCCCGACGTCCAGATTCCAGCCGGTGATGTAGAAATCAAGCCCCAGGTGTTAAGCCTGATTAAACATTATCATGGGCTTGGCTCCGAAGATCTGTTTCAGCACTTGGAAGATTTGACCACTTTGGTCCAGACCACCAAGGCTCGAAACGTTAACGAGGAGCAAATGATCATGAGGCTCTTCCCCCACTCTCTTAGGGATAAAGCTGCGCATTGGTATAGGACAATGGGAAAACCAATTACAACTTGGAATGAGTTGAAATCGGGCTTTCTGAAGAAATTCTTCCCAGTTGGTCGTACCAATGCTTTGAGACGGGCAATCACTACCTTTACCCAGCGGCTGGGGGAGCAGTTTTATGTGGCCTAGGAGCGATTCCAGGACTTATTGCGGAGGTTTCCACACCACGAGGTACCGAAATGGCAATTCATGCAGATCTTCTATCATGGGTTGAATGAGCAACTCAGAAACCATGTGGATGCTTCTTGCGGAGGCAATTTTCTCAATAAAGATGCAGATAGTGCACATGATTTATTTGAGGAAATGAGTGAGAATTCAATTAATCATGCCTCCGTGGATACTTTTAAACGGTCCCAGCAACCCAGATCAAATGTCAATGAAGTCCATGACTCTCATTCATTTGATATGGAATTGATTTGTAATAAACTTAATAAGGTGGACTTGGTTGCTAAAAGAATGGAAGAATGGATGGCTGGCAATTCTGTTAACAACCCTCAATCCACTCAATCCCAAAATTCGGGATTCCATTCCTCACGAGCTCCTTCTGGATGGGAGTTCGTGAATCAACTCGATGCGACTCAACCTATGAGTCGGCATTTTTCGGAACCCCATGAGTTCCCAATTGGGGCCTTTAATCCCAGTTTTTTTGATCCTTCCCTTTCTTTCTCTCCATCCTCACCCTATGAGGATGTCTGTGCTGTACAAGAGAATGTTAGATCCAACCCCTACTCGAATGCCTATAATCCAGGTTGGAGAAACCACCCTAACTTCTCTTGGAAAAATCCGGGGAAACAGACCCAATTCCGACCCGGCAACTATGCTCCGCAACGACCAATGGGTCAGGGTTAAGTATATACTCAGTTGCCTCCAAATCAGGTCAATTAGCCAGCTTGGAATGCCCGTCAACCCGTAGGGCAGGCTGATTTGAACCATCAAATGGTAGAGATGCAAGGATCTATGCTCCATCTCATGCAGCAAATGAAAAACTCACTGGACAACTTGCAATCCGGGCTCATTGCTAACTCTCGTCAACCCGGATCTCTACCATCCTAACCCGTACCCAACCCGCGAAACATTATGAATTCGGGCAATCAAGCCCAAGGGTACGGAAATCAGAGGGACCCGCACGCACATGCTCAGGTGGTTGAGCAGGGTTCCTCATCTTCTTCTTCTGCAAATCAACAATTCACGGTCAATCAAGCCCCTCCAATCTTTCCTAATCCTCCCCAAGACCCAAATTCTTACGCTTCTGCAAATTCTGTAACATTAAGGAGTGGTAAGAAGACTCAGGATCCACAACCACACTATTCTGATCTTTTGAATCCTGAAGAATCTGAGGAGAGAGAGGAGAATTCTAGAGGAGAAATCAAGGCTCAGGAACCTGATTCCAAAGATCTAACTCATGTTCCTTTTCCTGAAGCCTTAACCAAAGCAAAGAAGAAGTCTGTTGATAGTAATGAGGAGCTTCTGAATTTATTTAAGAATGTTGAGATCAATATCCCGCTCCTTGATGCTATCAAGCACATACCGGCTTACGCAAGATTTTTAAAGGAATTATGTACACAAAAGTGTAAGTCGAGAGAATTTATTCCGAGGAAGGTGGTACTCTCCGAGCAGGCTAGTTTTGTTATCCTACACTACCTCCCTCAGAAAAAGAGAGATCCTGGTGCTCCTTTGATTTCTTGCTTTATCGGAGATTACACATTTGATAGAGCACTTTTGGATCTCTGTGCATCCAGCAACCTAATTCCGACTTCTCTTTATGAGAAGTTTGGGTTAGGTGAACTTCGGCCAACTTCAGTAACGCTACAGTTAGCAGACCGTTCGGTCATAAACCCGCGAGGCGTTATTGAAGATGTTATAGTTAAGGTCAAGGATTTCTATTTTCCTGTAGATTTCCTTGTCCTTGACATGGATGTACCAGATAATCTGAGGAACACGCCCATCATTCTGGGGCATCCGTTCTTGGCTACCGCAAAGGCCAACATTAATTGTGAAAGCGGTAGAATGGAAATCGCCTTTGGGGACCAACGAATGAAATTGGATATTTTTAAGGCGATCAACAAATTTGAGGATTGTGGATTTATTGAGGAACTTGATGAGGATAATGTTAATATTGAAACTTGTTTGACAGTTTCTTCAATTGAAAGTTCCTCTTTGGTTGATGAATTTGATCCGCAACCCTCTGACCTGACATCTTCGAAAGAGGTTACTGATTTTGTTCACTCAAAACCTCTTCCTCTTGTTGAATCTTCAACATCTACCCTACCATAAATCATCACCCCACCCCAGCTTGAATTGAAACCATTGCCCGAGAATTTAAAATATCAATTTTTAGGACCTCAGAATACGCTCCCTGTGATTATTAGTGCTAAATTGACAAAGGAGCAAGAAATTAAATTGATTAAGGTCCTAAAGGAATATAAGGAGGCAATTGGTTGGACCATTCATGACCTCAGGGGGATCGAGCCATCTTACTGTAATCATAGAATATTTTTGGAAGATGGATCCCGCCCTTCTCGCCAGATGCAGAGGAGATTGAATCCAAATATGCGAGAAGTGGTCAAAAAGGAAATCATCAAGTGGCTCGATGCAGGAATTATTTATCCAATCTCTGATAGTCCCTGGGTAAGTCCCATTCAGATTGTTCCAAAGAAAGCCGGGATTACCGTTGTGACTAATGAGAGAGGAGAATCTATCACAACTTGTTCAGCTTCCTCTTGGAGAGTTTGTATTGATTACAGGAAGCTGAACACAGCCACTAAAAAGGATCATTTTCCCCTGCCCTTCATTGATCAAATCTTGGAAAAATTAGCCGGGCAGAAGTACTTCTGTTTTCTTGATGGCTACTCGGGATACAACCAAGTTCCTATCCATCCCGAGGATCAGGAAAAAACTACTTTCACTTGTCCCTACGGAACCTTTGCTTTTCGTAAGATGCCTTTTGGGTTATGCAATGCACCTACGACTTTTCAAAGGTGTATGCTAGCTATATTCTCCGACATGGTGGGAGAGTTTATGGAAGCCTTCATGGATGATTTCTCTGTTTTCGGAGAATCATTTGACTCTTGTTTGGCTAATTTAGAAATGATTCTTAAGCGATGTATTAAGACACGACTGGTCCTTAGCTGGGAAAAGAGTCATTTCATGACCCAAGAGGGCATCGTTTTGGGTCATGTAATCTCTGAACAGGGAATTGAAATGGACAAAGTTAAGGTTGATGCTATCGCTAAACTTCCTCCTCCCACATCTGTTAAACAAATCAGATCATTTCTTGGCCATGTGGGATTTTATCGAAGATTCATCAAGGATTTCTCGAAGGTTGCTCGTCCTTTGAGAAATCTTCTTGCCAAAGAAACGCCGTTTGTTTTTGACGAATCATGCCGAAAGGCATTTGATTTTCTGAAAACGGCAGTCACCTGCGCTCCAATTTTGCAACCACCAATTTGGACAGCCCCTTTTGAGATCATGACCGACGCTTCTGATTACGCGGTCGGGGCTGTCCTGGGTCAGAAAATTGATCGAAAGCCCTTCGTCATTTACTACTCTAGTAAAACTCTGGATGATGCCCGGAGGAATTACACTGTTACTGAGAAGGAATTACTAGCTGTAATATTTGCTTTGGAAAAATTCAGGGCTTATCTCTTAGGGTCTTATGTTATCGTTTATACCAACCACTCGGCCTTGAGACATCTCTTGGCTAAAAAGGATGCTAAACCCCAGCTTATTCGTTGGATTCTTCTTCAAGAATTTGATCTTGAAATTAAGGATAAAATTGGGGTACAAAATGAGGTGGCAGATCATTTGTCGAGACTCCTAGGTGATTCTTCTTATCCGGACATTCCAATTGCTGGCACTTCTTCGGGCGAAACCATTCTTACAGTTTTAGGTGTCCACACCCCATGGTTTGCTGACATTGTTAACTATTTGGTCGTTGGTCAAATCCCCTAGGATTGGACCAAGCAACAACGGGATAGACTCAAATCTGAGGCCAAATACTACTTTTGGGAGGACCCTGAACTGTATCGCATTGGCTCTGATCAGATTATTCGCCGATGCATACCAGAGAATGAATTCAACAGTATACTCGAGTTCTGCCATGCATCTGGGTGTGGTGGACATTTCTCCGGGAGAAAGACGGCTGCAAAAATCTTGCAATCTGGCTTCTATTGGCCGTCTTTATTCAAGGATGCCCAGGACTTCTCAAGGTCATGTTCTCGATGTCAGTCACTTGGGAACATAACTAAGAGAGACATGATGCCCCTAAACCCTATTCTTCCTGTAGAAATTTTTGATGTTTGGCGCATCGATTTCATGGGACCCTTTATCCCTTCATTTGGATATCAGTACATTCTTGTTGCTGTTGATTATGTGTCCAAATGGATTGAGGCGATTCCTACCCGAACCAACGACCATAAGGTGGTCATTAATTTTGTCAAGAACAATATCTTCAGTAGGTTCGGGATTTCGAGGGCTATCATCAGTGATGGTGGCACTCATTTTACTAATGGCCAATTCCAGAATTTATTGGCCAAATACGGGGTTAATCATCGTATTTCCACACCTTACCATCCCCAGACGAATGGACAAGCCGAGATCTCCAATCGAGAGATCAAGAACATTCTGCAAAAAACGGTTAGGCCTGATCGCAAAGATTGGATTCAAAAGCTTGAGGACGCTCTTCGGGCCTACCGTACAGCGTATAAAACGCCCATCGGCATGTCTCCATTCTGTTTGGTGTATGGAAAGGCGTGCCATCTACCTATAGAGAATGAACACAGGGCATTCTGGGCAATCAAACAATGCAATTTAGATCTGAATCTAGCTGGGAAGACCAGGAAACTCCAACTATCTGAGTTGGAGGAGCTTAGAAATGATGCTTATGAGAATGCCAAGATCTACAAGGCTCGGACCAAAGCTCTACATGATCAATTGATTTCCCACAAGAGCTTTGAGCCAAACCAAAAGGTCTGGTTATTCGATTCTAAACTTAAACTCTTTCCTGGCAAACTTAGATCTAAATGGAATGGCCCATTTATAATTGATCAGATTTTTTCAAATGGTGCTATTCAGATTTCTGACCCAAAGACGGGTAACACCTTTAAAGTCAACGGTCAACGTTTGAAGCCTGTTGTTGACCGTAATCTTCCAGAACACGTCTCAAACTCTATTGCTCTAGCCATTTTGTGACTTCTTTGGCTAGACTTCGCCTAGCTGACGGTATTAAACTCAGTAGTTGTACATATGACACAAGGCTGATACGAGCTTCATATCCAGGTGATATCTTTCATATTCTACCCTTTCTTTCATGTCTCTTTTTCAATGAGGACATTGCATCAGCTAGGCATAGGCGGGTAGATTCATTTTTGAATTATTTGGTCAGCTTTGTGAAATCTATACAAATTATTTTTCTCTTCTTATTTAAAAAAAAAAAATTAGGAGGGATTAATTGGACATTAGAACTTTTCAATCCTAAGAAATTTTACATTAGGATCTGAACACAAAGACCCTTCAGGTCTTTGGACTTAATTAGCCTGTGTATCCACTAAAATGTGGATTTATCTTTGAGTCCTCACCATCTTAATTCTATTATAATTGGAATAAATAAGTTTGGGTGATAAGAGCATGACTTATCAACCTACCCTCTGATTTGAGGGAATTTCTGAGTTTTAAGCATCTACACACTTTCTTTGCACTGACTCGTTGTTCGACGATTCTAACGGAATTTGGGTAGCTAATGAACCTTCTAGGGTGATATGACTGGCAAGTTATCGTGGGTAATAGCTCATAGGTAGGTTGTCCAGAGCCCAGTCACTGGACCTTTCTCTTTTTCCTGCCCTTAGGTAAATCTTAGACCAGGGAAGCCACCTACTTTAAAAAAACAAAAATCAAAAAGAAAGGGATAAAAAAAAATAAATAAGCCACACTTCGCCGCACGAGTATGGCTGGCAAGTTGTCGGTGGTAACAGCTTATCGACCGGTTGTCCAGAACCCAGCTCAGAGAATGCACTAAAAAATCCCAAATTAGTTAGGAAGAAGCGGAGAAGTAGAATAAACCGAGGAGATATACATTGGATTCACCCTTGTGTTGACCCCGTAATAAAAAAAAAAAAGTAGGGAGAAAGCTACCGGTTGTAAAGATACACCTTTAGGCAGAATTCTTTTTGAGGTCACCTAGAGGCGTAGAAATCCGAAATCCGTTTTAATTGCCGGTCAATGAGTCTATCACTATCACAATAAGATGCTTAAAACTTAGGGTTCTCATCAAATCTTGGGTGAGTTGAATAGCCGTAGAAAGCCACTCTTAAACGTTAAAATTTGAAAATCCAAAAAAATTAGAAAAGAGTAAAAAGAGAAAAAGAAAATTTTCTTTGAATAAGGCGACGACTTGAGGCGGTTTGCATTTTGGCTGATACCCGGGCACTGTTGTGTCTTTGAAAATTCAGTTCCTAAGTAGACAATTTCTTAATGATTGAAAATAACTTAGGTCCAAATAATCCAACCTAATTCTTTTATAAATAGCATATAGCTTTTGCTAGGGACTAGCAAAAGATAGGCATGGGGGTATGATGTAAACACATTTACACTACTTAAAAT
Source organism: Thalassia testudinum (assembly GCA_037157565.1). Classification (NCBI taxonomy): domain Eukaryota; kingdom Viridiplantae; phylum Streptophyta; class Magnoliopsida; order Alismatales; family Hydrocharitaceae; genus Thalassia; species Thalassia testudinum. Next base: position 15,902,711 of record JAZHRO010000026.1, on the reverse strand, counting down.
GTCTATTTATGCATGTTCTTAAGCATAGGATTGCATTTCATGATATAAATATTGCATAACATGCATCATCTTGCATTTAGAGTAGTTTGAATAAAATGGAGGTTAATTCTCCTTTCATGTGCTTGGACAGGGCAAACATTTTATCGGAGCCTCGGATCAAAGATCCAACCATATGGATGTGATCAGGGTGACGATTGGAGTTCAATGACTCCAAGATGGCCTTAATCAGACATCCGTAGCATCAGATAGTGACCGGGGAACCCTAGAAGATCAAGGGCCAGGATGGTGAAAATCCGCACTTCAGATGACAAATCCGACTGCACGGATGAATTTGGATTGACGATCGCAGCCCAACGATGCAAAAATCAAGTCAATCCGACCTCCGTGGCACCATTTACTACTTCCAGAAGTTGGACGGCCAAGATGGCGCCACGTGGCGCCATCTCGACCGCCCAAACGGCCGCACGCATTCCACAAAGGCCCGCACCCTCTCGCTCTTTGCCGTTGGATCTCGATCCAACGGCTGTGGTCGACCGTGTCTAAAAGCGTCCTCTCGACCATCCGTGCCCCATAGCACAGCGGTCAAGCGCGCTTTCGCGAGCGGCGAGCGCGGGTTCGAGCCGCAGCGAGGGGCTGGAAGGCGCGGGCAATTGAGGCGCGTGGAGCGTCAGATGGAGATTGGACGGTCGTGCGCGCCCGATAGCGTTCACGCTTGATTGAACGCGCGACGTGAACGCGCTATCGCACGGGCCAAGCGGGCGCACAACGAGCGGGCGGAGACGCATCTTAAGCGTCCGATCTCGCGATCGGACGACTGAGAATCGACGAACGTGCGCAAGCGTTGCGCGCGCGGGCAGCTGAGTGGGTGCACGTGGGTGCGGAAGCTACGCCCACGTTGGGGGCTTTAGCGACGGTTTTATCCGTCACTAAAGACCCCTCATTTATTGTTTTGAAGTTGTAATGTCCATTTTGCTCCCACTCCTTGCAACTTTAAAAGGAGACCCCCTCCATACGAAATTTTCATCCCTTCCTTCTCCTCTCTACCCCTCCAAAGCTCAGGAGAAGCTTGTCCCACACCCGGGATGCTTCTCGCGAGATAAAGTCCAATTTTTGTTCCCCTTCGGAAGTGGATCCCGCGACGACGACGGTGTGTTGCTTTGTTCCCATTCTTCTGCTTCGTCCTTCTTCGTCCTGCTTTGTTCCCCTTCGTCCGGGCGTCATCTCGTCCAGCTCATCCTCTAAGTAACCGTCGAGGAGGATTTCTCTCTCCCTATTCTTTTACTGCTTTCTAGTATAGATTTACTGCTTTCTAGTGTAGTTTTGTTCGTCCTCCAAGTAATCGTCGAGGATGACATTTCTCCCTCCATTCTTTTAATGCTTTCTAGAGTAAATTTATCGCTTTCTAGAGTAATTATTTTATGCTTTGTAGTTGTATGAGTGAAATGAACAATCTCCTTAATGAAAAATTCCTTGTTTATTCTACATCTCATTTTGATTTCTCTGTGTAATATTCTCTTTCTCTCTTACTCTCTTTCTCTCTCTTCTATTTATTGTAAATAATTAGATAGTTTTAAATTGAATTATTCTGTGACAAATAAAAGGAAACGCGTAGTTTTTAAATCAAACGTCCGCCTCCCTGTGTTCGACCCTGAATTTTAATTTCGGTATAAATTTTATTTGTTGAATACGAATTCTTCGCTTTTGAACTACAACGACAGGTTTTCCAAAACCGAACATGTTAGCGTAGCGATTCGTAAACGTTCAACAGGTTGTCCCTCAGATTGGACAAGAAAGGAGAGCCCCAGTGATAAGCATTTGGGCTCAAGGTCCCAGTGTGGAGTCGCAATTCTTCCTGATTTGGTGGGACAGAAAGGGCAATCTGATCTTCAAGAGGGTGAACCGGCAGTGAGTAGCCCGGATATGACTCAGATTCCGAGTTGTGGGAAGTAGAGAAAACCTCGTCAGATGTCTGGTCAGGAGAAGGTATAGGTAAGGGGAGGGATGGGGAAGCGTCATAATAAACATCTGTAAGGCAATGGTCAGTGTTTAGGGGCAATCCACAGCAGTCAGAATAGGTCCTTATTAGTCTGATACATGCGCTAATGGCCATGTCCTCGTCAGATGTGTCATCCTCGATGCAATCGCAATCAAAGTTCTTGGTGACCTTGAAAATGTTTAGCTTGAGTTTCTCAGAGCCAACGGCAATCTCAATGCAACTCGACTCACAATCGATATGGGCGCAGGCTGTTGCCAAGAAAGGTCGACCAAGGATAATCGGACAATCAGAAAGTGAGCTAAAAACTTCCATATCCAAAACAAGATAGTCCACAGGAAAACAGAGACTGTTGACCCTAACCACCACGTCTTCTATCACACCTTTTAGGATTCTGATAGAACGATCTGCCAACTGTAATGTGACAGGGGTGGGTTTCAAATTTCTTAAGGCAAATTTCTCAAGCATGATGGTTGGTATGAGATTGATGGAAGATCCTAGATCAGGCAGAGCACGGTTAAAATTGCAGCCTTGGATGCTACATGAAATAAGCGGTGTGCCCGAATCTTTCTGCTTTGGTGGTACATTTGATAGTATAGCACAACTTGCATGAGGCGAGAGGACCACCGGGTTCTTTGTTTTCTTTGATTGTCACCTGGGTGTAGTGTAGTCTTTGAAGAATCGAGCGACAGTGGGTATATGGTCGATAGGCTCCAACAGGGGTACTTTGATCTCAACATCCCTGAATAAATTACGCAATTTATCAAAGGCCTACGTATTCTTTTTCTTGCCTTTTGGCTCCCTCAGTAGAGCCTCAGGGAATGGGATCGATTCTGGCACCAGTTTGGGCGTATCGTCCTCACGAGAATGCAGTGCGCATCCCGAATGAGAGGGTGATGAAGAAGATGGGCCAGGGTCAGGTCGAGGCGGATTGACGGTTTGCTTACCACTCCTCATAGTAATCACATTGGACGTCGCAAGTCTAGTGGGATCATAAGGAGGAGGAGGGTTCACAATAGGGACATAAGGGTGATGTGCTGCTGCGAGATTAGCCTGGAATCCCGGTGGCATGCTCGGAGCTTGCAGAATCTGATGATCCTGCCCCTGAGAAGGTCATACCTGTGGTTGCGGACCATGGGGTACAAAATTTTGCAGGTTAGGGACCGGTTGGGCTAGAAGAGTGCCTTGAGATCAAGTCGTCATGCGTAGTTGACTGATCTCAGCATTCTGCTACGCCAATTGGTCCTGAAGAGAGGTCATATTTTCTTCATGGCGCTTGGACATTTCCGTCATCATTCACATTAATTTATCAAGAGGACTTGATGCGTGTTCTGTTTGAGGTATGAAAGGACCTGATGGCGGATTTGCCATAGGATTATACTAGGTCCTTGGGATGACGGGTGCGGATGGTCGCATTGGTCCACCCACAGGGTTTTGGTGCTGCAGGTTACTGGACCATGCGAAGTTAGGATGATTTCGCCACCCTGGGTTATAAGTAGCAGAGAACGGGTTGTTCCCCAGGGTACAAGCGTCTTCTAAGCCTGAAGACAAGTCCGCATGTGTATGTGCATCCGAGCACACGAAGGGTTGGTCCTTTGTGTCAAAATACCGGCTCGCAGAAGCTAGGTTCACATTGCTTATCGAATCACTGGGTGTGATACTCGGTAAGGACGATCTCACAGGATTCTTGGGAATAAGCCTGGCAGTGGAAGGATTAAGGTTATGACAGAGTGATGGTGTAGAGCTATTTGCCATAGAGCGGGTGGGGTTGGCCAGAAGCTCGTCTAGCTTTTTGTGCATGACAGAGACTTCATCCAATTTTTGTGCAATTAAGTTGAGATCTGTGGATGAATGGGAGGGTCCAGTGTCAACTTCGTGAACATTGTGGGGCATGCTGGTATGATTAAAGGCGACAATGGAGGCATTGTTCATTGAGTTTTCACTCATGCTCTCAAATAATTCAAATGCTCCATTCTCGTCTTTATTCATAAAGTTTCCTCCACAGGAAGCATCGGCAATCTGTTGCAAAGTCTCATTTAGCCCATAATAGAAGATTTGGGCTATATGCCACTTTGGAAGACTTTGGTGTGGGCAATTCCTTAGGAGGTCATTATACCTCTCCCAAGCCTCATGAAATTGCTCACCATTTTGTTGTACGAATGAAGTTATAGCTTAGCGAAGTGCATTGGTTCGTCCGATTGATAAGAATTTCTTGAGAAATGTTGTTCGTATCTCTTCCCAAGAGTGGATGGGTCTCCCAAAGGTATGCAACCATTGCGACGCTTTATCCCTCAACGAAAATGGAAACATTTTCGTGAGGACTATTGATAATTCGATGTTTCTTGGTTTAACAGTTTCAGCTAATTGGGTTAAGTCTTCCAAATGAAGAAAGGGATCTTCACTTGCAAGACCATGGAAGTGGAAGTTAATTAGGCCAATGACATAAGATTTTAAATCAAAATCATCCCCGCCCATGGGTACCCGAATTTGCCCAATGGTCTCTGTAGCAACGGGATTTTGATAAGAACTAAGAGACCTGGGTTCCTCCCTTTCAGGGGGAGGGCGATTCATTTCCTCCAATGTTTCCCTTATAGCCTTGATTTATTCATTATACAGTGCCATTTGGGCTTGGAGGCGGGTTATGGGGTCTACGACTCCACCACCACCTGGTGGGATTTGAGGGGGGTGATTTCCTCCCTCAGGATTTGGGGGTGGGCGTGCAGCCATGTTTGTGGAGGAGGATGACGATTCACCAGTTTCTACCCTTCTAGAATTATCAGACAATTCAAACAATTCAGGATTTTGTGACCTCCTCCCAAACATGCACTACCATAGGAAGAATTGGGGAGATGAGAAGGGAAAGGGGATGAGAGAAACAACGTCGTAAGGGTACACTTGATGACAAATCAAAGCAATCAATTTCCTAACCTCTACAATGTGCCCTTAGACTTAAAGATCTAAGTTACCTACTATCATAACCTACGGAACTGAATGGGAGCACCGCGGAAGCACTGGGCCAGATTGAAAGGTCGTTTGCCCCAGTCTTAGACACCTGATAGCATGCGGGTGAAATTCCCTACCAGGAGGGGGTGATGTAATAATTACGGAAATAAATATAAACAATCTCACAAAATAGACAATCACACGAGTACACAAGTATTTTTAGGTGGAAACCCAAACCGGGTGAAAACCACCACCTAACCCTCTCGAGTCAGGATTTTCCGATCAACCACGTTGATCAAAAACCACTAAATGAATCACTTTAAACGAGGGTGATTCAACCTCAAATACAACCACGCTACAAGTGCGAGGGTAGCGTTCCTCAACCCCTTCTCTTCACGAGAAGGATTTTGTCCCTCGAAGGAGATGGGAATTCGCAAAGCGAATACCCAACCAAATAACAAAGATAAAAGAACAATAATCCTATAGAGCCAACAAAGTAATTTTAAACCTAGCTTCTATAGGAATTAGGAAACTCCCCTTTGAAAGGAGTGCGTCGAGTTGATGACGCGGTGCGTGAGCCACGTGACGGCGCAACTTCGCTCTCGTGAACTACGGCGGGAGAGCGGGTGCGCGAAGCTTGATGCTCTCAAGATGATGGAACTTGAGCTTGGAGAGCAAGAGAGTCTTTTTGGACACAAAAGAGTGTGAAAGTGTGTAGTTAGGTGTCTCTTGGTGTGTCTTTGGTGTATCTTTGTGTGGCAAAGGCTCCTCTCTATTTATAGAGGCCTTAGGAAGGCTTTGGAAGGCTTAGAAAAGCTTCCATAACCGTTGGGTACAAAGCCCAAGTGAATCAGCCCGAAATAAGGAACAATCATTGCACTGACAGGCTTATCAGACGTCTAATTCTGGCATCAGACGTTTGGAAGTTCACTTTAAAACGTCTGAAAATAAGGTCAGACGTCTGGTTTTGGGCGGGTCTCTTCCTGACTTGAATCAGATCTAAACAGGGTTTTTGTGCAAGTCCATCAGACGACATATAGGACGTCTGGCACTATGTCTGGACGTCTGGAAACCTACCTTTTCGTGGGAATGGATTTCCAAACGTTGCAACGGCTAGAAAATCTCTGAGAAGAGATTTTGGGGTCAGTCGAGGCAAAACGGTTAATTATCAGACGTCTGGAAAGGCCTAAGGACGTCTGATAAGGCTCTAACGGTCATATCCTTGAGTGTATGCTGAGAGAGCCAACGGTCCACTAATTGGACGTCTGGCAAAGTCATCAGATGTCTCCTAAGACGTCTGGTCTAAGGTCTAGATGTCTTGATTTCATCAGACAGAACTAACTTGTCCAACCTAAATGTTATTAGACGTCTGAATCAACAGTCAGACGTCTTAAAACACTTTATCAGACGTCTGCTTTGGGAATTAGACGTCTGGAAACTCTGTTTGAACCCTACATTGGTTTTCTAAGTTCTCTATAGAAAACTTAAGTATCCTAGGGTTGTGCCAGTGTTCCTAGGACTACTGTTAGGGTACTTTGAGGCTCTTTAACATGAATCTAAGTAAAAAAATAAAGAGCAACAAAAATAACGATAAATGTACATGAAAGGAATAAAATGGAATTCTATCCTATTCTTCTTGTCCTTCCATCTTCAATCTATCGCTCCTCGCGAATCTCCTTTGTTCTCCATCAAGCTCCTCCAATCCGTCCTGGATGCGAGCTCGAACTCCGTTAAGCGTGTCTCCAATTGTAATTTGCCTGAAATCTAAGACTCCAAGTGCAAATGTTAAATGACGCGTGTTTTGTTATCATCAAAATAAATGATCGTGGTGCTTTAGCACCAACAGCGGGAACCCACACCAGCATGTAGGCACTACACGTAGGTAGTTAGACCTCAAATCCTTAAGAGGGGTCAAGGTGGTACTAGTTTTAATTTAGAGGCTTAGGATCAAGTGCTCAAGGAATGTGAAGGGCTTTGTATACGGGTAATGCCCAAGTGCGTCGATTTTAAGAGTGTGTAAATCAAGTATGCAACGGGAAAATCTCCCTAAATTGAAGTTTTAGATGGTGAATGGCTTTTAGAATTTCAACCTTAAGTAGTATGGATTTTATGATTCCACTGAATAACCAATTCAACCAATCTCCGAGTTTTCAGAAAATACAAGTTCTTAATGCCCAACAAACCCTTCTTCAATGTGAATTAGTTAATGCATGCTAAAAATGCAATGGGCTTCCTTAGATGGAAATTTCTAAGTGTGGATGCATGAGTCTATTTTAATTCAATGTGAAAGGGAGCTAAAACACTTCAATTCAAGTGCTCCCAATCACCAAAATGATAATCCACACAAGGCTCAACCACCAAATGATGTAAAGAAAATGAAACTGTTGGGGTTGAAATATTCGGGATCGAATCTAAGGAAAATGTAAAGTCGTGATGGGGTTGGAATCAACTAAATTTCAAGTCTCCCCACCAAATATGTGATCCCGAAATGCTAATAAATGAGGCAAGGAACGATGGCAATCAATCAATTTTTATTTTGCCTCTAAGAAGACTTCACACAACGAAAAAGGCAAGAATCAAGATTCTTGGATTTTTGCTATGCGATGTTTGCGGGAAATCAAGGGGCGGTAGGGGTGATAGCAAACAATCAACAAGTGGGTTTTAGTCCACTTGCCCCAAGAAATTCCCAAGAAGTGTTTTTAGGTTTTTGGAATGTTTAGATTTCTCTCTCTCTTTGTTTTTTTTTAAGGTGACAAGATGACCTAGGTTACTAAGAGGAAGGCACCTACCTCCTCAGCAATGTGGGCAAAGCTCCAGTGTGGTGTCGGCGACTTCACGCTCACGCACCCGCCTTGGATTTGCTCACGTCTCTGACCTCCTCTACCTGTCTCCTCCTTGCAACAGGTACACCTGCACACAAGCAAACAAAACACCCGTGAAGAGAAGGGTGGGAGAAGAGAAAATCAAAGGAAGAGAGTAGGAACTTACTCCAAATAGTGCCTTCCCAGCAACGGCGCTAGAAAAAGCGTGATGCATACTTGAATAGGTCTTATTAATATGGTGATATTTTTGTTAAAATTAGTATAGTGAGTTAACTTAAATCGAATCTACACCAGTTTCACACAAAATTTTTAACTTGGCCTACTTGATTTTATCTTGGTCACTTTTAGGCCCATGATCGATCTCAGAGAGGCAGGGTTTAGGAGATCAAGGAGTTTCTATGCCTTTCCTAAAACGTATCTCTTCCTTGCGTTTATTATGTTTTTTGGTTTTTCTACTTTTAAGATTTTTTTTTTGTAATAATGTTGTTCTTGAGGTACACCCTTAAAAATGAAGTCCTTGGCCTTGAGCCAAATAGTCCTTGGCTTGAAGTCAACTTAGGGTTCCAAAATCTATCTTGTTACTCACAAGATCGAGTACCTACAAGACAAGAATTATCTTTTCTCTTTTATACTTTTTTTTTGGTCTTTTTAATGGCAAGAAATAAAAGACATGAAAATAGAATAAATTGCCAGGAAAGAAATGAAAAGAAATACTTAGCTTAGTGTATATATATATATATATAGGGGTGGAGGTGGAAATGGAGATGGAATGTAGTACGGTGTCAAGTTGGTCTACGTCTAGCAAGACGCAACCAACAAGACTAAGTGCCGCGGTGAGTGGGTGTGTGTGTGGGTGGAAGTGCTTACTTTGCGTGGGTATCGGGAAATATTGGCAACTAGTGCGAATATTCCCGTGATACGATGCACAGTGGAGGGGTGAGTGCACTGGTATGTGGGTAGTAGATGTGAGGTGAATGTGCATACGAGAGAATGTGGATATATAAGTATATATGCGTAGCTATAACTATATAGATATGTATAGGAATATATATATATTTATATATATATATTTATGTATATATAGATATTTAAGGGTGGGAGTGTGTGAGTATGTATGTATATATATATATATCCGTGTAGGTGTGTGAGTGTCTGTGAGTGCGTGTGTGTGTGTGCGTGCGGGAGGAGGGTCAGCTGTGCAGGCGCTGAAGGAGCATGCATAGTGCACAAGGTCTGCATGTAGAGCCACAATGCACAAGGGCTGTGTGCTGGGAGGGTGATGAGTTAAGATGTTTGGAGTCAGCGGTCGTCGTCTGGGTGCGCAGGCGCGCGAGCGCAGGGGTGATGGTGAACGCGTGTGCTCGCGGAGAGGGTGAGACGCAGCACACAAGGGCTGCACAGCGTTGAGGTACGTGTGGGTGTGCAGGCGCGTGGGTGCGGCGATCGGTTGGAGGCGATAGCGTAGAGGAGAGAGAGCGCAGAGCCACCAGCTAAGTGAGAAACGAGCCGGTGGCTACAGTGTCATGCAGACTGTGATGACCAGTGCGCTACAGTGTAGTGCGGGGAGAAGTGATCGGCTGAGGTGGGGTGGTGCGTGGACGGTGCTGTGGAGCACGCGTGCGCGGAAAGAGAGCCCGAGTGATCTACTCGTGCACGCGGTGGCACTTGGGGGTGCGTGGAGGCGCAGGCCGAGCTTCAGAGCTTGAAGCTCTGCAACAATGGCGACGAGGGTGATGAAACGAAAAGAAAAAACAAAACCAAGGGAAACCACCATGCCCACCTGCTGACAAAGGAGCTGGGCGGTGGTGGAGCTCACAGTGGGGTCTTGAGACCACTGTGAACTTCTCCTGCACACAGTGTGCCTCTTCTCAACTTGTGAGAAGAGGAACTGTGTATGGAGAGGGAGAGGTGAAGAGAGTGGCCGACGGGTGTGTGTGGTGTTGTGTGTGTTGTCTGAGGGTCAATATGGGTGTGTCTGCGGGTGTGGCCGGCTGCCACAGCAGGGGAGGGTGCATGGACTTTTATAGAATGAGTGCACGCCTCTCGCCATGATGCAACAGGGTAGGGTGCATCGAGACGTGCACAACAGCCGTGGAATAAGAAAATGAAAATGGTGAAATTGCAATGCAACACACATTGAAGATGTTAATTATAGAAGAGGATTGAATGGTCATTTATTCTCACTCTCTTCCCCTCTTTATAAATGCATGCAAGTACATATTTACAAATGCAAGTATGGTTACATAAGATGCATGGGTAATGCTAGGAAATAACATAAGATGGCATATTTATTGGTGTAACTTACTGTGCAATCAGGGCCGTGGTTTGTTTGGGAGTAACTCTCCAGTGTTCAAGTATTTGATGATAGGAGTTATCCAGGATGTGAACTGCTATATCACAAACATTTTAGGAGCGAGTACCGTTGGCTCCGTTAATGTTTAAAGGCATATGTCTTCTTCTTGATCAAGTGGGATTGTTGATGCCAAACTGGATAAAGCATCTACCAGGGGGTTGTCGGATCGAGGTACCCGACTGACCGAGATGATCTTAAAATCCTACAACTCCTCCTTGACTTTGTCAGCATATAACATCATGTTCAGATCCCTAGCTTGGTATTCACCGTTAACTTGATTAGCAACCAACTAAGAGTCCGTATACATTTCCAATGATGAAGCGCCCCTTGACTTAGCCACTCTGATGCTGGCTAACATAGCCACGTATTCTGCCACGTTGTTGGAGGCAGGAAAAATAAGTTTGATGGCATATTTGTGAGTGATGTCATCTGGGGCGATTAAGGCTATACCTACCCCAGACTCGGTAGCCATGGAAGAGCCATCCACATACAGCTTCCAAGGCAAAAAAAGGGAAGCATCCAGATTTGTGCATTCTACCACGAAATCCGCTAGAACTTGACCTTTGATTAACATCCTTGATTGGTATTGGATGTCAAATTATGCTAGCTCAATGGCCCATTTTATTTGTCATGCAAACCCTGTGGGTTTATGTAACATTCGGTGCAGAGGGTAGTCAGATAAGACTACTATTGAATGGGCTTGGAAATATGGACGTAGCTTTCAGCGAAAGCCACCAATGTTATCCCAAAATTTTCAATCATCGTATATTTAGCTTCTATGCCTTGATAGGTCTTGCTAATGAAATATACTGATCGTTGCCTTTTTGCGCATTCACTAAATAAAACGGCACTGACGGCGAACATGGATGTCTCTAGGTAAAGGAATAAAGATTCCTCGGTCATAAGAGCCGTCAGAATGGGAGGACTTTTAAGAACCTCCTTTACCTCCTCTAAAGCCTTTTGGCAGTGAGGAGTTCAATGGGCGGCTGTGTAACCTTTGCCCTTTTTTATACACTTAAATAATGGAAGACATCTGTCGGAAGATCGAGGCAAGAATCGACCTAAAGAGGCAATCTTGCTAACTAGTGACTGTATTCCTTTTAGAGTGTTTGGCGGTTTTAGAGCCATGATTGCTTGAATCTTATCGGGATTGGCTTGTATTCCACGATTAGAAACCAAAAACCCTAAAAAGTTCCCCACAGAAACGCCAAGAATGCATTTGTCAGGATTCAAGCAGAGGCGGGTGTCCCTTAAGACACGAAACACCTCATCTAGATTCTCCAAATGTTGAGGGAAATTTAACCCCTTCACCAACATATCATCGACATACACCTCAAATGATTTTCCGATTAAATGGGCAAAAATCATGTTTACAAGACACTGGTAAGTTGCTTCAGCATTTTTTAAACCAAAGGCATGACTCTATACTGAAATAGACCCTTATCTGTTACGAATGAAGTATTAGGTCTATTTGCTGGAGCAAGACTTATCTGGTGGTATCCACTGTAGGCATCCAAGGAAGATATGTGAGACTAACTGTTGCACGAGTCCACAAGTGCATTGACTCTAGGTAGGGGGAATTCATCCTTATGGCAAGTTTCGTTCAGGTTTATGAAATCGAAGCACATCCGCCATTTTCCATTCGCCTTCTTTACCATGACTACATTGGATAGCCATGCTGGATACAGGGATTTCTCAATGAATCTGGCTGATGAGTCCATTTTAATGGATTATTGTTATGCCTAAGTACTTCAATTCTAACATAGTATGTTTGTTAATAATCATTAATTGAGTTTTTATCTATTTTATTGCATTCTATAACTTAGTATGTAATTATTTTATGTTTTGTTGTTGTAGGCATGATGTTGGAAAAGAACAAGGAGGGGGGGATAAATTTCCCCCAACAAACGCCTCAACACCTTCCTCATCCTCCAGCCAGCCTCAACACCTCCCTCACAAATATCTAATCTATGGCCGTCCTCCCTCAACAAATGAAGCCATATTTAGAAAAGGATTTTAAAAATCCCTTAAAGGGCGGAAGAGAGGAGTTAAGAGGAGGCGGAGCAAAGGAGAGGGGGTCGCTTCTTCTCCCCCCCCCTGAGGGGATATTCTTCTTCTCCACCGTGGAGAGGGTGGACACTGTGAACCAAGCGTGCATTGTGCACACCATTGCTCTCCTGCCCAAGCGCATCACAGGTGCACCCCCTCCAGCGCCCTTGTGTGCCACCTTCCACCGCCATCACGCTATTGCACCAAGCACCATCGCCCTCCTGCCCAATCGCACCGCAGGCAACCCCACACTGCGCCCTTCCAACCTACACCACACCGCGCCATCGCCTTCCACCGCAAGCGCCCTTGCGTGCCCTCAGCACTCGTGCAGGCCCACCGGTGCCTACACCAAGCCCTCGCCTGCCCGTACTTACGCCCTCTGCAGGCGCAGGCCCACCGCGCACTACATCGCCCCCTCCTGTGCCCTTGCGCACCATCCTTCAGCAGCACCAGCGCCCGCACCTGCACTGCAGACCGCACCGTGCCTCCATCTTCTCGCACGCAGCAGCTCATGCCTGTGCCTCTCCATCTTCTTCCTCCTCCGCTTCTCTACAGTAGCAGTGCGAGCCTCCAGCGTCCTTGCCTCCACGAACAGCAGGCAACCAGCGCACCTCCAACCTGCCCAACAGCCTGCCTTACGCAACCAACACGACGCCAACTCGCGCGTGCATGCGACAGCAGCAGCACGTGTCAGTCCCCTACAGTAAGCTCTGTCGGCGTCAAGCTCTCCGGCTGACCGCCACCCACCATCTCCGGCCGTGCTTCCCCCACCGTCGCGATCACCTCTCTCCCACGCACCACCGGTGGGCCTCGGTCGGTCGGCCACCAAGCCTTCACGCACGCAAAGAGGAGAGAGGAAATTTCCTCTGTTTTTGGTGACATTAAAATTTATCGTTTGTGCCATTGCCAAAAACCCTATTGCAATATTTAGTTGATTATTATATTTGAGTGAAATTGCATGCATGCCCTTACGTGTTATAGTATTTCTTTCATGCACTTAACTCTTCAATGGTGATGTTGATAAATGCATAAAATCACATCCATACAATCACATGACCTAAAAGAGAAAGCCACATGTCTTGAAATATGACTGTTACATGCCATTTCAAGTTATTTCATGAAAGGAAAATTACATTCATACCCCTGCATTTCTAAATTATTACGTGTTCCTTCTTTTCGCCTTGTTTCGCATCAGATTTGAACACGGATTGCGCACATGATTGAATAAGTACAGAGGAAAAATATTTTGTGAACTTATTAATCTATTCCTCCCTGTGGATACGACATCCTTTTCGTGGTTTAAATTCATATCTATGTTAATCTTTGATTGAGAGATTTCCACCACATTAATTACAACGACATATCCTTCTATTGCTATCATAAATAAGCGAAACTCTCTCTGTCACTGGCTTCTAGATGTTTTTTGACTTCTACCTCAGCTACTTGCCATTGCTCCGTTGATTTGTGCCTATAGGATTGTTTCACTGGCTGAGCATCTGTCTGAATATTGAGACGATGCTGAATCAGACACAGGTCAACTCCCAGCAGGTCATTGGCGGACCAAGCGAATATATCTGCATTGGCTCTTATCAAGGGCAACAGCTCTTGGACTTCAGAGGGATCAAGGTTCGCTCTGACTCTAATGAGTTTGGCTATGTCGTCAGGATACAACTGTATAGCTATAGCTGAAGAGCCCAGTTGAAGTTTTGACGCCACTGGAAGATTAACCAAGTTCGTCTCTTGATAAATTGCCTGGAGTTGGCTCCTTTTTCTTCCCCATTTTTGTGACTTTGGGGGCCTTGGCGCTGTGGATCGCTCCAATTCAATCCGTAGGAGCTCGCACCCGGTAGACTTATGCACTATTCCCACTCGAAGAGATTGGAAGAGCATAAATTGGAAATATGAGGGAATCACCGGAAAGCATGGGTCGTTAGACAACCAATGATGCTATCAAATGCCGCCACCAACCCAGCCATGATGAATGTGGTCGTATGATTCATATGCTTATCCCCATCACAAATAGAGATGGGTAAGCTTATTTCTCCTTTTGGCATCACATTATGATTCCCAAACACTACCACCGAATGTGTTGATGAGGAAAGGTGTTTTTTATACATGAACCTTAGTAGTGTTTTCCAGAATAAGACATCTACTGCACTGCCTTCAACCACAAGGAACCTAGGCTGGAGTTGTCCCGCCAACAGGAGAGTCACCAGGAGTGGATTCGTGTTTTTGCTTGGTTCAGCAATGTGGAGAACAGCTTCAAGGCCACCTTCTTGATAGAGCCTCTCTCACCCCATTAAAGGGTAGTGATGAGCTTTGGATGCATTTGTTTAAGAATGTCATTATAGTTCGCGTTCACTGCGTCGATTTTAAATAAAGAAACAGACGTGAGTCTGAGTGTCGAACATAGGGAGGCGTGAAAATTGGGTTTTTCTGTCACTTAGTGTCACAGAAATGGTAGGTTTTGCTTGTGAGAAAACACAGGAGAAAAGCAAGTAAGGGAGAGAAAGAGAGAGAGTAGGGTTAGAGTCCTTTTGTTCACGGCATGCAACTTAAACACCAAAAGAGAGCGAATAACTAGATAAGAAACATTATCATTTAACATGCACTTGAGTTTTACAAATACAACACTAACTAAATGCTTAAGCACAAGTAAAGCTAAGATAAAGAGAGAGAGAGAGAAAGAAGACGGTGAGGTGGCCACGGTGATGGAGGAGGGCTCCGTCGGCAGCTCGTTGGCTTCGGTGATTACAAAAGAGTGCTAAGGGTGGCTAGGAGTGGGGTAGAACACTTGTAAGGGTACTGAATGCCCTCTTTGGCAGTTGGAGGGGGTTTATATAGGAAAAATGGCATTCTAAATGAGGTAGGGGCTTTAGCGACGTCCGGGACGCTGCTAAAATCCTTCCTGAAATGTCAGTGAAGCCCCTCTGCCCGCCGGTCCCTTGCGCGCGTGTTCTTCTCCTTCTCGGAGATCCATGTGCGGCTGTTGAGGGCCGTCCGATTGTAGATCAAACGGTTGAGATCGTGTGCTGAGCGCACTTCAGATCGCACCTTATGAGCGTTGTGCGCACACGTCAACATGCGCGTCTGGCGTGGATGCATCTGTGGGCGCCGCGTAGCTGTGATCTCTACCATCCACGCGCACATTGACGGCTCAATTTCGCCGCGCGTGCCTTCGCCTCAGATTTGCTGCGCGGTGCATTTCGACCCTGCGTCGGGTGTGCGCGGGCGTGTCGGTCGACTGTTGCGCTGTTACAGTGGATTTTTGCGGAGAGGACAAACTGGCGCGGTGCTGGAGACCGTTGGATGAAGATCCAACGGTCGTGATCTGCTGCAGGTTCGTGGGTGCTGCGGATGTGCGGGCGAGGCTCGTGCGCTCTCAGCCGCTTGATCCGCCAATCGAATGGTCAAAACTTCTTGGGCCATTTATGGGAGCTCCGGATGTCAGATTTGGTCGATTTTGAGTTTATTGGACTCTGTTCGTCGTTTTGAATCTATCCGTGTGGTCCAATTGCTCATCTGAGGGTTGTTTTGACATGAACTTGTGCAAATGGCCATTAATATTGGTTTATAAGTAATCTTAACATGCGATGCATGCAATGCTCCCATGCTCATTCATGATGTGCTATTTGTGCATATTATCTTTAAGATAAACCCTGATTAGCAGAAATATTACCCCAAAATGTAGTGTTATCATGTAGGAAACGCGTTGTGAGACATCCCCTTGGTAGGAGCAGTTTGTTGACTTGGAGCAGCGTTGACTTTGAAAATGACCTTGACCTCCACACTCGTTGACTCAGGCGGCGGGAAGTGAGTGTTTTGGGGTAGCGCTACCTTCACCGCTAGGACTTGTCGATGATATTTTGTAGAGGGAAGCCATGGAGATACTGTTTTCTCAATTTGATGGGCTACAGACTAATCCGGCTCCTGGTCAGCCAAGAAGACCATATTTACCCCCCTAAGCTATTGAAGCTTCTTCTTATGATATTCCTCCAGACCTTTCATGGGTCTCTTGCCCTTATCTTATCCTTCATTTCGTTTAACAAAATGGGCCAAGTTCCCAAGCTGGATCTGAGATTCAATTTGGTCACATAGATCTCGACAGTCTTCTGTAACATGTCCTTGGGCTCGGTGATACTTGCAGTAAGGACTTGAGTCAGCCTTTTTCTTGAGAGGCTTTGGTGGGAGTAGTAGGCCCTTATCGATAGACCACATCTTAGCCAACACGTCCACCTGATTCACGATGAGGGGACTGTATTTTCAAAGAAGTCCCACCTGGGCTGGCGAGTCCATTGTTCCGACTATTGTTAGATCTTTCACCCCTTTGATCCTGGAAGTTTGTTTTCCGTTTGTTGAAGCGACTGCCTCCATGAATGGATATAAAGGTCGGTTCTCTCGAGATTCTCTTTTCATCAGCGGAACAGAGATCGTCTCCATATTCATCCACCAACCAGCTAGGGGAGCAAAATGAATCATCCTGTTCCGCAAAGCTCATAGCTCGGTCCCATAATTCCACCATGTCTTTAGGCGGAAAATTGCCAATATCATACCAAAACCTGTAGTTAGGAGACCTGACTTGAAGTATTGGATGGTAATGGCGTCGTGGGGCCTTTTGCATTTGAAATATTGAGCCTTAAACTGATCTAGATATGACTGAAAAGACTCAATTTTTCGCTGTCGGATCTCCAATAGTCCTTCCTGGTTATCTCTAACTCACTGTTGTCCTGTAAAATACTGGCATAATTTATCCGTCAATTCTTGGAAGTAAGTAATTTGTCCTGTTAGCAGCTCATTGAACCATTTGTGAGACATGCCAGAAAGATACGATGGGAACACCCGACAGAGCACCCCGTCTGGACAACCATGAACAAGCATCATCTGGTGGTTAGCTCCCCACAAAGCTGTTGGGGTCCGCCGTTCCATCATAGTGTCATGTTGGGCTGCTTAAATTTTTCTGGCAAAGGTGCCGTCATTACCTCTTTCGTGAAAGGGTAGGTAGTAACATAAGCCCATAGGCATATACCACTCATTGCCCGGGTGACCTGACGGACAATCTCAGGCAACGAGTCTCCTCCACTAATTACCATGAGTGTGGGCCCTGGACTGTTCCCCTCACTCTCGCAAAGGTGGAGGGGGAGCTTCAAGTGGACAAGGAGGAGCCTCCCCTTTCTAACTACTAAGCTATGTTTTAGCTTTTTGAGTTGTTCGCACAGATGGGCGTTCTCCTCCTCTACCATGCGACACCATTTTAATTGGTCGTCGGTGGGACTAGAATTCTAGGGCTCTTTCAGCTAAACCTTTTGATTTCCTTGATCATTTTGATTACAAGGCATTGATCCACAATTAATTGTTGTTCAGTCTTTAGAGTTGCCAGTTTGGCTTCATATTCCTCCTCCTTCGCCTATATTTCAAGGAGAGAATCCCCTTGAGGATTCTCAGGGTGAGAGGGCTTAAGTTGCCGACTGGGTTGTGCAGCCTTCTCCTTGCTAGGCCCGATGTCCAGATGGTGTCCCTTGGACACTGAATTGCTGGACTCAGCGAAGGTAAACTTCTTGGGGTTGGCGTAGGAGGAATTACGTGTTGTGGGAGCCATTGCTCAAATCTGGAGGCAGGAAACAATATCAAGCGATAGTCATTTTCCACAGATGACGCCAATTGATCGAGGCCTTGGTCAACAGGGGACTCAACTCAAAGAATAAATTAAATAATTGCAGAAAGAATCAGAGACACGAGGGATTGATGACCCAGTTCTACCCAAATGGGTGTAGGTCTAGAGGGAGGACGATGCTCTCAAGATTCTACTATGTTGAATGATAGTATAATTACTCTTGTTCTCTCTCTCTCTCTGACTGGGTGAGGCCCTAACCTCAAGCTCTCTCTTTCATATTATAATACAAGAACAATTTTCATAGCAACTTCTTGTTCCACAATGGACTTCACGGTTTCCCCGACTTCTTCCGTTACTTGGCCATAAATAGTATTTACGTGGTTAAATAGCACGAGCCATTAGTGCTGACATGGATATAACTGTCGCTTCCTCAACTCGATTAACTAGGTCCTTGGGCAGGTCGCCAAACCTTGGAATCGGGTCGAATTCGCTAGAACCTGACAGGAGGCTACAGTCCTTGGATTGGGTCAGATCCGGTGAAACCCTAGCCAGCCAAATCTGTCAGGATCTGCTTGGATGTCGGATAATCAGGTGGCTAGATTTACCTAGTCATCAGGAACCCAAATCCCTAGGATTTTGTGTGAAGTTTTAATGCCGAGAATATTTTTTGTCTCTTGTCATCCACTAATAGAGTTTTCTACACCATGTTACTACGATTCCTTCAAAAGAAATGCTATCGAAGAATATTCACAAACACCATCACAAATAATTTGCATTTACCTCAAAAGGTTTTAAGACACTTCAATAACTATATTATAGCAAATAATTTGATGCATTTGGGTTCTCAAGTTCGCTACTTTTGCAAGATTGTCTAATAAAAAGGCTTTGAGAAATAATCTTACACTCACCATTTGAGGGTTCTTTTTTGACAATTAATCATGGTTGCACTGATATGTAAAATTTTTATCTTCTTTCTTTTTTTCTCTTACCGTGATTGTTTAAGGACATTTTATTTTAAACCATCCAAAGGTTTGCTTTGATGTCACCAACAAATTTCCTTCTCAAAGCTTTGCTCATGGCAACTTGGGATTACTAAAAAATATATATTATCGTCAACGAACGCGTTGGCCACTTCTAGCCCTCTCGTTGTCCACAAAGAGAAAAGAGGTCGCACAACCTCACAAGTGGGCCCATAGGTCATGAGGGACAATTGTGGACGTGTTCGTTGGGAAAAGTACATAAACAAGTGAGTAGCACCAATTCAATATAATCGACTCTTTAATCTATAACTACTGTGATTTCCCCCCACACTTCACTGCCACACCGATGAGAGGAATAAAAACAAAGAGAAGAAGAGATGTAAGAATTTAAAAATATATAACACACCTAGTGGGTGAGGCATACATATATGAATATTAAATTTAAAAATAAATATATAAACTTAATCAAATTTATCTTATTTATATCCTTATATCTAATATAATTAATATATAATATAAAATACTTCATACAAAGTTTATTTACAAATTAAAAATTATCTTACTTATAAAATAAATATATAAATATATAAATAAATAAAGAATATCTGTCATATATATATATATATATATATATATATATATATATATATATATATATAACGTAATTAAATCTACTTTTGTAATATATTAAAATTATTTGTCAAAAAAATCACATAAAAAATATAATTTATATTTTAAGATTATTGTTAAAAAGGAAATAATTATTAAGATTAAGGAGTGCATGTCGATTTTTTTTTTCTTTCATTTTAATTTAATGGGAAAAAAAATATAAAAGCAAACAACAAACATGTGACCAAGTTATATTTTAAGGTTATGATTAAATAGAAAATAATTATTAGGATTACGCGGTGGATGTCAGATTATTTTCTTTTCATCCTTAACGAGAAAAAAAGAACATGAGTGAGAGAACAAAATAAAGAGTGCAGTGTTACATGTAGAGAGAGAGAGCATATACGTGGTACCAACGCGGTGGGAAAAGGTTGGGGTTCTCCCGTGGGTTTACTTGGAAATAGATTAGTAAAAAAAAAAAAACTATGTGATCAAGTGAGAGGGAGGGTGGGAGGGGAGATCGGGGGAGAGGCGTGGGAGGGCAGGGAAGCGGGAGCGCAGGAGGGCTTGACAGGTGGCAGGTAAAATCCAGCTATAGCATAGAAGTATAGATATATCCCAATTCGACCAAAACCAAGGATGGAAAGCGCAAAACTCCCCGTGACCACCCTGTCCGACCCAATTATGTAACCAAGGCATCACACCCACGACGGTAGCAGATAACCCCAAAATCCATCGAGAGTAGGAGTAGGAGGAGGAGGAGGAGGAGGAGGAGGAGCAGAGCGCAAGGAACACCAAAAATCTACCCACGAAGGAGCACGCAAGAGGAGATCGTGGGGGATCGAGATCATCAGATAAGCAGATTGATAGATAGATAGAGGGAGCGAGGGTATAGAGTATAGGGATGTGCTGCGAGTGCGACTGCGAGTGCCGGCCACTGGGTTGGCTCCTCGGCCTCCCCTTCGCCTTCCTCTCCCTCATCCTCTCCGCCATCGGCATCGTCATCTGGATCGTCGGGTACCATAGTAATCCATACCATTTATTTATTTATTTCTCTACCTATCTCTCTAATTCTCGTAAGAAAGAAAAAAAAAAAGTTAAATAAATTTTAGAAGGAAAGAGATGGTACGTTAGATTTTGGATGCCTCGGTTACCTTTTTTTTTTTCCTCTTTGTGATGGTTATATTTCAGGTTGCTGCTGTCGTGCATATGCCCATGCTGCCTGTGCGTAACTCTGCTGGTGGAGGCGGCGATAGAGCTCATCAAGGCCCCCATCCACGTCATGGAATGGTTCACGTCCAAGATCCCCTGCTAGCTAATTGCCAATAAAAGATTATCACTCCTCCTCCTCCTCCTCCTGTGTAATTACTATCATCATTTGCTCGCTGTCGCCGGCGTCCTTCCGATTGTGCGTTTTTCTGTGGTTATTTATGGGTGTGTTGATTTCCTTGGGATTATTGGTTTCGGGTTATTATTGATTAGGCAGAGAGGAAATCTTCTTCTGGATTGTTCTATTTCTAGTTCAGTGCTTTCCTGCTTCCCTTTATTTTATAATAATATACTTTCCGTATATTATTTTAAAGCTCATATCCTGCGTTCCTTTGGGGCTAGTTTATGATGCACGTTCCAAAGTCAGATTAGCATGTGGAAAGTCCCTTTTTTTTTATTATCTTTGGTATTTACTTTGCACCATCGTCGATGAACTTTGAGAGGATAAAAAAAAAAACCCGATTTGCTGTTGTATGTTTCCCTAAGCCGTCTTTAAATTCTTTGTATGCAGTAAACTTGGTTCTTGTCCTAAGAGAAATTGCCTTTCCGGTATGAAGATAGGCATGAGCATCGAGAGCAATCTGATCTTAAAGGAACTTTCAAGACTTGGTTTGCTTAAGAGGTTAAACCTTGTAAACAAAGTTTAACACCCATTTATTTGATGGATTAACACCATCATTTGAAGCCATCTATGTTGCGATGATAGGAGATTCTTGTAGTCTTAGCATAATCGTTCCTACCATTGGTTTATGATTGGATCCATGGAAATGAGTTTTATCGATTTTGTGATAGACAAAAGGGTCGATTGGAAATTGTAAGCAAATAAGATTTTACTCTCAGAGCTCATTATCAAGTCTCTAAAAAATAGAGAGATCAATACGATATTATTTATTTTCGGGCCTTCAGATCCTATTAAATCCTTTTTTTAAATAAGGAGTTAACTAAATATGTTCTGGGATTTTAGTTAATTAATTTAAATCTCATGATTATTGGTCTCATTTCTTTGTAATGATCTTTCCCGTGCATGTTACCCAATGCACACCTTGCACGTTTCGTTGCCTTTGCTTTGGTTTGAAAAGATCACGGTGTCATCATCAAATCACTTTTCAATGTCTGGTTATTGCATAATTATTCACCTCTTTGATGGAGGTCATATGTTAGAACTCTTAGTTGGGGAATTACCTAGCGGAGGGTAATCCATCTAATGATGGGTTGGAGATGAAATACGCCTGATAATAGTTGGGGGTTAATCCTCTTGCTAATGGAGGTAAGCAAGCTTGCCTTATTAAATGAGGTGATTCATCCACCTGGTCAGGTGAAGTTCCCTTTACATCTTAGGGATAAGTCTTTAGGCTTAAAGAATGTTGTGGACCTCTTCCAATCTGATAGATGAGAAGAATCTTTTTTCTATCATCAATTATCTTTGCACTCTTAGTTCTGTTTACGCACTCTTAATTTTGTTTGACTGTCTAAGTGAGTAGTCTTTTTTAGGCTATCTCCCCTATAGTTGGCCTCTACACATCATTAAGCGGGCAACTACTTTATTAAGGGATAGAACACGACAGTGGTTCTATTAGTCTCATAGGCATGAAGGCTAATGCCTTTTATGTTTATTGTAACGTCTCAAAATCCAGGTTTTGAGTTATTTCAAAGTAGTTTGGGTCAATTTGAATCCAGAAACTCGGTTGTGGTTCGGTGATTGTGTCAGCACCTCCTTAAATTGCTAAGAAATGCGTATTTTAAGTCAACCCCTAATCAAAAGTTGTTAAAAGGGTTTCATGTATGAGACTATTGGATTCCTTTCGTTGCAAGCTTTCCAGCGACGCTTGCTTTATATGAATCTGAGGTGTATAGCCAAAGTTATGGTCAAAACAAGTCAAAAAAGATTTAAATATAAGGTGATCCAACCATAGGGATATTTTAGATATTTCACTCCACTACTCCTAATCCCAACCGAATTTGGGCTTATAAAAAGATCCCCTTGGGTCTTTGGGTCAACATTAGCTTTTAAACCCACTAAAATCTTAAGAGAGAAAGGAGAGAAGGAATTTGGCTTTTCAATTTGAAATATTAATTCAAAAGTCTAGGGACCTAAGTGCAATTCTGAGAAGTCCAGGCTTCCCATCAAAATTTTCTTGTTTTCAAGTGGTGGCGCTTGCAGCGTGCTACAATTGGTTGACGCGTGGTGGTGGTAGGCTCGTGGGGGCGATGCGTGTCGTGTGCGCAGTGAGCACAGGAGAGCAAGCGCAGGCGCACGTAGGAAGTCGACAATTGCCAACGCGTGGCGTGCATCCAACGGCTGCGAGCTTAGGTAGGCGTGATCCATAGGCGCGCGTGTGAGTGAACTGGGGCACGACGCGTGTCACGCGTGGGCCCGATTGATCAGTTGACTAATCTAGGTTAACCGGTTTGGTTCAGGACCCCCTTACGTTGTTTCGAGGCCTTCCCGACCTCAAATTTCAACAAATAAGGTATCGTTGGAATCGTATCAATGTGTACTACGCGTTGGCATTATTTATTTTCATTTTTGAGTATGTTATCCTTAGTGAAAAATAAAAAATGTGATTAGATGTCCCTAACCTTGTTGTTGGTCCATTTGAATCAAGTCTTGCCCCCGACACATGCACGGATTTCGAGGTGGGCATGGAGATTGCCCCTAGGTTTTGTACATACGATTTAGAGTCACTGTGACCCTCCAATGATGCTAAGTAGAGTAGTTACCCCTCCTCTCGATTTCGTCTGGTTTTCGGGTGCCTGTGGACCCATCGGGTGTAATTTCTTGCATATACTTCTTGATTAGCATTTGCCTTTCTTCTTGCTAAGTTTGGAATCCCTCTGGTACTTTCCCTACTTCATGGACACTTTAGAGGAAAATTAATATGTTTTTATGCAAAATAGTAAAGGTTAATGACCACACATACTCCTTTCATTGCATGCATAAAATGAACCTCAATTTTTGTGAAATAAGTTTCGCGATGTTCACTAATTGATAAATAATAGGGGACCACTGTCATAAATTGAAACTACTTGTAAACGGATAAGTTGGAGGATAATGTGAATATCTGTTAATCGTGGAATTGTTAAGGATAGCTTAATTTGATGAAACTAAAAGATACAGTTATCTAAAATGAAGCAGTACAATGGATTTGTTGGGAATTAAAGGAATAAGATAACAGGTTTTAGCCTCGCTACTCGCAGGAGTTTGGTTGTAGCTTTGGTCTTTTAGGCCAGTTTCATGGGCTGGTTTAGGGAGTTGCTGACCTCCCTATGATTCTTTGGTTAGGCTTAGCGACCAACTGGGATAGTGGGATGCAGGGCTCGAGATTTGGTTCTTTCTTTGCCAGAGGGTGGGTTATTAGCTATTTATGGTTCAACGTACGTAGTGTTTGTACGTGTTCACGCTACACGACGTAGCAACCACCCATTTCCGCAACGACTCCAGGGTGATGGAGTGTGGTGACTCGATGGGCATAGGTGGTCTTCTCGGCTAGGAAGATGGCTTATACCGATCTTACACCATAGGAAGTTACATGAAATCGGCTTGTGCCTCGAGACGTTGACTTACAGATTGTGAATTATAAGAGCATGGGCAAGGTACATGAACGGAATTAGATAAGAAATAAATTATAAATGGATGAACCATTGAAATGGTGCCCCTCTTCCTGTACTATTTTTATTGTTGTAACTTGTCTAGTTGTTTTACTCTATTTATGTTGTTGGCTATGTTATATTTTATGATTATGTGTTAGGTGACTGCAATCTTGTGGGTGAGTTGTGTTGGTTGTTAGCATACAGCATCCTGGGTTTCGTCGCTTGGCGGGACTTGGGTCGTCACATTTATCTTGAGAGTTTAATTTTGCTTTCCTAGGCTATTATACTGCCTTCTGTGGGGTGGCAGTATTCCTGCCAGATTTGGGTAGGTGGTGGTCAGCCATCGGTTTGCATGATCGACTCACCATGGTAGTACGCATATGGCATGTTTTTTGTCATTAGTTCATCATTTTGTCATCATTACAAATGACGTGTCATGTCCTTACTGGTGGGGAGTGGATAACTCTGATACCGGCACTAACTGTTGATGCGACTGCTTTGGGTGGGAAAATCACACCTTTTCACCTGCCCCCTTGATATAAATGGGGGGTGGACAAGCAGTTAATTCTATTTTTATGGAGTGTTTAACTTGCGCTGGGCAATTTTAACTCTCCACCCATCAGACTAACCTCAGTTGAATTGTCTAGATTAACCGATTAGCCACCTCAACTGCCTCACCTAATGTCTGTCGGATAACCAACTAAAGAAAGATGACGAGACTCGCTGGAAAAGGCGAGGGTCCCTCAACCTTTGATAGACTTTTAGAAGAAACTCTTACTTTGTGTACGTCTAGTTCGGTAATGAAGAGTAGGTTGGGAATTAAGCAGTTACTTGAAGATCACAACTTTGGTGATGTAAAGTTCGATGTCCGGGGTGATGATCTCCAATTGTGTTCACTCAAGAGACCTGATTCCTTTGTAATGTGTAAATATGACGTAAACCACAAGTTAAGGATCCTGCTTAACCCGTTTATAGTCTCCTTGTTGTATTATAACTTAGCATCGTCTCAACTATTGGCTAGTGCTACACACCTTTATAGTTTTGTATTTCTACTTAGGCATGCATTTGCGGATGGGGGTTTTCCATCTTCCTTTTGGGCTATTGCCCTTGAAGGTGAAGAAAGGGAAGCCTGCATTTGGGATATACACCTTTTAGTGTTGGCACAGTAAATATACGATCATGGACTTACTAGATGGTTTGAAGGGGTTGAACCACCATTTTTTCATGGTTCATAATGGGGAACCTTTAATGGTCCCCAATTTATGGTAAGGACCACCTACCAAAGATTTGCCTTCCATTCCTGAGGAGTTGAATCCCTTGGCTCGACGAGATATGGAAGAGATAATTAAGTTTGGGGACATCTCTTGATCCAACTTGAGACGCGAGGAGGTGTGGAAGTTGTTCTCCTAGGCAACAAACTCCAATTTGATGCTGTGTAAGCAGAAATGCATCTATTTTGCATGATGAGGTTGGCTAATTTTGACTTTCTTTCTCTTTGTGGCCTTTCGAGCATTCTCGAAGCTAAATCCTCCTAAGTATAGGAGGGGCTAGAAGGAGGAGGGTCCATTTGAGGTGGTTAGCCACCCTAAGAAATGGAGAAAAGTAGAAGCCTCCTACCCTCGGAAAATAGCGGTGGCCCCATCTAAATCTGCTAGCAGGGACTCATGTGGAAGTACCCTATCACCACCCTGCTTAGCACCCCAAGTAAAGGAAGCTCTAGTTGCACGTAGCAACAAGGTAGCTAATGCTTTGTTGCAGCTGGAGAAGGAGACCTGCTAAGAAGTAGGTGAAGAGTGTTACTGCAACCTCTCATTAATAAATGCTTTGATGATTTTACAAAATGACTTAATTAGATAAAATTATCATGGTTGTTTTCAAATTGACCAAAAGTTGCAGGAACAAAAGTTAGCTTTCAAGGAAAAGCATCAAGATTTGATTGTATGCTCTTAGGTCTTAAGATTCTTTGTATTAATTTCAAGTGTTGTAATCTTATCTTTGTTGAGTCTAGATGAGTTGTAAAGAGCTCCATTAATACCTAGATAACTCACAATCACTCAACACTTAGGAAAAACCCATAGATCCCAATCCTAACTTAGTTCCAAACCAAGCCCCTCAATCAAACGTCCAACACTTGTATTAGACATTTGATGTTTCATTTTAAGACGTCTAACGAGTTATTTTGACATCCAATACCCAAATACACTCTCTTCACAAGTCCTATATCATGCACACTAGACGTCTAATCTTTATCCTAGACATCTAAAACCACCTAAAGACTGTAATTCCCCACTAGGAGGGGGTGACGTAATAATTGCGGAAATAAATATAAACAATCTAAAAAATAGACAATCACACAAGTACACAAGTATTTTTAGGTGGAAAGCCAAACTGGGTGAAAACCACCACCTAACCCTCTCGAGTTAGGATTTTCCGATCAACCAAGTTGATCAAAATCTACTAAGCGAATCACTTTAAACGAGGGTGATTCAACCTCAAATACAACCACGCTACAAGTGTGAGGGTAGCGTTCCTCAACCCCTTCTCTTCACGAGAAGGATTTTGTCCCTCGAAGGAGACGGGAATTCGCAAAGCGAATACCCAACCAAATAACAAAGATAAAACAAGTAATCCTATAGAGCTAACAAAGTAATATTTAACCTAAGCTTCTATAGGAAATAGGGTGCTTCCCTTTGAAAGGAGTGCGTCGACGACGCGGATGCGTGTGCCACGCGACGGCGCAACGTCGCTCTCGTGAACAACGGCGGGAGAGCGGGTGTGCAACAGCTTAATACTCTCAAGAGAATGGAGCTTGAGCTTGGAGAGCAAGAGCTAGCTAGGACACAAGAGAGTGGAAAGTGTATTACAAAGTGTTTCTTGTGTATCTTGGTGTTTCTAGGTGTATTTTTGTGTTACAAAGGTTCCCCTCTATTTATAGAGGCCTTAGGAAGGCTTTGGAAGGCTTAGGAAATGTTCTATAGCCGTTGGGTGCAAAGCCCAAGAGAATCAGCCCAAAATCAGGAACAATCATTGTTCTGACAGGCTTATCAGACGTCTAATTATGGCATCAGACGTCTAGAAGTTCACTTTAAGACGTCTGATTCCAAGGTCAGACGTCTGATTTTGGGCGGGTTCCTTCCTGACTTGAATCAGATCTAAACAGGGTTCTTGTGCAAGTCCATCAGACGACATATAGGACGTCTGGCACTATGTCTGGACGTCTGGAAACCTACTTTTTCGTGGGAATGGATTTCCAAACGTTGCAACAGCTAGAAAATTTCTGAGAAGAGATTTTGGGTCAGCCGAGGAAAAACGGTCAATTATCAGACGTCTGGAAAGTCCTATGGACGTCTGATAAGGCTCTAACGGTCACATTCTTTACTGTTCGCTAAGCCAGCCAATGGTCCACTAATTGGACGTCTGGCGAAGTCATCAGACGTCTCCTAAGACGTCTGGTCTAAGGTCTGGACGTCTGATTTCATGAGACAGAACTAACTATGTCCAGCCTAATAGTTATCAGACGTCTGAATCAACAGTCAGACGTCTTAAAACACTTTATCAGACGTCTGATTTGGGAATTAGACGTCTGGAAACTCTGTTTGAACCCTATATTGGTTTTCTAAGTACTCTACAGAAAACCTAAGTATCCTAGGGTTGTGCCGGTGTTCCTAGGACTACTGTTAGGGTACTTTGAGGCTCTTTAACATAATTTTCTAGGGAAATAAAGAGCAAGAAAATAATGACAAATGTACATGAAAGGAATAAAAAGAATTCTATCCTATTCTTCTTGTCCTTCCATCTTCAATCTATCACTCCTCGCGAATCTTCTCTGTTCTCCGTCAAGCTCCTCCAATCTGTCCTGGATGCGAGCTTGAATTTCGTCTAATCACGTATCCATTTGCAATTGGCCTGAAATCTAAGACTTCAAGTGCAAATGTTAAATAACACGTGTTTTGTTATCATCAAAATAAATGATCGTGGTGTTCTAGCACCAACAAAGACATCTGAACACAGTCTCATACGTGCAATATTAGACTGTTAGGTTTAAATTAGATCCAAATCAAATAAGGTCAGAACAAATCCCTCTCGAAAACCTTAAGAAACTATCACCTAATAATTTATTATTATTTCCAGACGTTTAATAAAGAGATGTTAAATGAAATTTGTTACGACCCAATCCCAGCTCTCTACAGAAATCGAGACCGGTTCACCTCGACTAGCTCCTAAGACCTAGTCATCCAACGAGAAATAACCAAAAGCAGAAAATATTCCACAACCACACATGCAACGTAACTAAGCAGAAACAACTACGAGACAATAAAGGAAACAGAACGAAAAATCTCATAATATTACATGCCATCACAACTACAACAACGGAAAGTAGAACAAAAACGTGACAGAGCAGTAATACATATATCAAAGTACTCACTACTACAACAGAAAGAAAATTTTGGAACAGAGAAGCGACAACAGCTAAGGCTGGGCTCGATTGGGCCCAGCTCCCTCTGCAGCCGATGGTGCTAGCTACTCAACTCCCTGACTTGAACAAGGTTATATAATCCGTGGTCAGCTAACGCTGAGTAGAGTGGTAGTTAAGCCATTTACATGCAATTTAACATAAAGAAACAAGCAACCAATTAACATGCATTTGTCGGTTATGTATAATCATCCATTTGCACTTATCTTATTTATGCATTTCTGGGTTGAGTGCGCTAATCAAGATCTATACTTTGCTTAATCTTCTTGTTCCCTAAGGGAACAATCTCACTTACAGTTTTCCCGTAATGCAGGATATACATGTGGCACTCTCTTGGCAGAGAGAGTCCCCGTGGTAGTTCTACACCCGACCTATCACCCCGAGGTCACGGTCGCGACGTAGCAGTGGCTACAGCACACGCGATAAGCTCACGGGTAGCTACCCCGCACTAGCACGCGGTCAATCGTTTCCCCTAACGGGTACGCCTAAACATACAACATGGAACAGAGCAGGGCCTCGCCCTCTCAAAATAGAACAGGGGTCTCGCCCCTCACAGTTCGCGTACCCTCGTCTG
The DNA here is from genome assembly GCA_037157565.1 of Thalassia testudinum. NCBI lineage: Eukaryota > Viridiplantae > Streptophyta > Magnoliopsida > Alismatales > Hydrocharitaceae > Thalassia > Thalassia testudinum. The sequence continues at coordinate 15,873,443 of JAZHRO010000026.1, read as the reverse complement.
ACTATCCCGGTTTGCCCAGTGGGCTTAATAAGAGTCGGTGTAGGGTGGTCAGTCCTAACCTCGGGCGCCGTGGGCGGCTGGCTCCCCCCTACACTAAGGCGGTCATAGCTCTCCTCGATACCATGTACGTAAGTGCCACCTTTCCACATGCAAGGTATAATGGCTCCCCTTGGTGCTACCTATGTAAGATAGTCGCTCTCCTTGGTACCACGTACACAAGGGACAGCTCACTTCCCGTCTACATACGGGATTCTTTTTGTTTATAGTCTTTTCCTAGTTCCCCGAAGAATTCATGCACTGTATTCATTTCATTTCGTTTCTCAATATTCAGATCTCATTGTCCAATCCCGTTTTTCACTTATATAACAGGCAACTCGTGTTTTAGTAACTGAAAAAGCATCATATTAGGTATCTATTTGCTTGCTAACAATTAAGGTTTAACATGCATATCAATGTAAATAGTGTGACTCAAGTCACATTCATACATTTCTGCCCTATGGTTTATCGCACATCCTAGAGTTCAATCAAATTATTCTAAGCATGCACTTTACTTATTTAAATCTTTAGTATTAAAGTAAACCACTCTATCGGAAAACACGAGAGGAATGGGGGCTAGAACAGCAGATTCTGTCGTCTCCGCAGGCCCCGAACATGCTACAGGCTGGAGACCTATACCAGTGACACATTAGATGAGTTCAGAACAGTATATAACTGTTACCAATACGTAGAAAAACTTGAACGGAAAATAACGGTACTTCGTTTGCATAAACCCGACTCCGTTTGGGCCTCGAACAGGCCAAAAACGTGCATACAGACTGAAATTAAACGTTTGGTACTAGACCTAGACGCCTTAAACGACGTCAGTAAGTCACCTTGTGTTCCTGCATTGCTGGCGGACATCTGGAACCCCTTTCTGTCATCCTGGAGTTTTTTCAGACATCTGTCGGTTCGTCCGGATGTTCGATATGACTATCCGACGTCTGTGGAGACGTCCAGACATCCTAAAGCACCTCGAATAGCGTGCTTACGTACCTTTCCAAGGCTTGTACCTATGCATGTAAACACAGTTAAGAAACTATGACAGCTAACACCTAACGTACTTCATGTATGCATGTGCATGAGCGTAAAGAACTCATACCTTGGCACTCCGGGTGATTTCAGACATCCAGCTGTAGCTCCGAACGTCCTGCTGCTGCTCCAGACGTCTGATACTAGAAAAAATCCAATACATAGAAACTCCTCGCGACGCTCGTCTTCTCGCGGGCCTTCACCCTTAGCACAACAGCAGTTGCTTCAACAGCTACAGGAGGTTGAGAGGCTCTTCTCCACGAGCTCCTCCTCCTCGTGCGCGTCCTCTCGAGCTCCCGCGGGTGCTCGCGACTCCTCCGGCTGCGCCTCCTCCCTCTCGTACAAGCTCCCTTGAGCAAGCTCTCTCCTCTCTCATGCCCTCGCTCTTGAGCTCCTCCGAGCTCGCATTCCCTGCCGTGGCTCCCCTCTTCCGCACAAGCCCCTCCGAGCTCCCGTGGCTCCTCTCTCCCATATAAGCTCCCCCAGAGCTCCCCTCTGACCGCGCTCCTCTCTCCCTCACCCACACTCCCCCTCCCTCCTCCTTCGAGCTTTGCCTTGAGCTCTCCTCCGCGTAGCTGTAGAGGGGCGGCGAAAGAGTGGTCGCCGACAGTTGTTGAGAGCGGAAAACTACGCGATTGAAGTTGGATTTAAAAAACCTGTCGTTGTAATTCGATTTGCGAAGAAATCCGTTAACAGATAAATTTTACCAAAATTCGTAAAGAAATTCTGCGTTGAACACAGGGAGGCTACGTTGATCTTAAATTTGTGATTATATTTTTTTGTATTTTTGTTTGAAAATGAGATAATTACATTGAAATTGATATAACAATAATAGAGAGAGAATAATCACTTGATATAATGATAATGTTTTTACAACTAGAAAGCGGGAAATTCTATTCTAGAAAGAGATTAAAAAGAAGGGAGAGAGATGTCATCCTTCTCGACGAATGCTTGGAGGATGAGTCGGATGGAGCGATGCCTGAAAGATGGAGGGCGAAGCAGGAAGAAGGAGGACGAAGCAGGAAGAAGCAGGAACGAGGCAGCATGTCATCGTTGTCGTGGGATCCACTTCCGGAACGGGAGTGAGAAAACTTGGCTTTGGCTCTAGAGTAGCATCCCGGGTGTGGGACAAGCTTCTTTTGAGCTTTAGAGAGGGAGAGAGGTGAAGGAAGGGATGAGAATTTCGTAGGGTAGGGGTCTCCTTTTATAGTTGTAAGGATAGGGGGCAATTTGGTCATTACATAGTTAAAAGCATTAAAATCAGGTCTTTAGTGACGGATTTATCCGTCACTAAAGGTCTGATCGTGGGCGACATGCACGTGCCTCGCGTGCCTCTTCCTCCCCTGTGCCTTAACGCCAAGTACACGTTCAATGGATCTCAGCCGTCTGATTGCGAGATCGGCCGGTTCAGATCGCTTCTCACCCACTTCAGCTGCGCACGCTTGTGCATGCGATCGGGCGTGAGGTGGTGCGTTTGATCGTGCGTGCGCACGATTGGGTGATCTGGGCCATTCGCAGCTGATCGCATGGTTGAGATTAAATGCGCGCGTGCCTCTGATCGTGAGTCGAACCCGCGCCTCACGATTGCGCAAGGGCACTCGACCACTGCGCTACGACCGCTTCTTCGTCGCATTTACATTTTAAGCACGCACACTCGTGGCCGTTGGATCAAGATCCAATGGCTTAGATCTCACCTTGCCTGCGCCTTCAGAGGATTAGAAGCGGTGCTGCAGCCAATTTGGGCAGCTGTGATGGTGCCACGTTGCGCCATCATGGCCGTCCATCTTCTGTGACATGTAGAAGATGTCACAGATGTCGGATTGAGCCGATTTGCACACCGTTAAGGTGCGATCATTTGAATTGTCATTTGCACTCGGATTTGTCATTTGAATTGTGGTTTGGAACCATCTTAGCCCTTGATCTCTAGGCTTCCTCGGATTATATCTACTGCTACGGATGTCCTATCAGGGCCATCTTGGAGTCATTGAACTCCAATCGTCCCCCTGATCAGATCCGTACGGTTGAATCTTAGATCTGAGCCTCGATTAAAAGTTGCCCTGTCCCTGGCCATAAAAAGAGACAATTACTATACAATTTATACAATTTGACCTAAATGCATGATTATGCATGTTATGCAATATTTACAATGCATGATGCTAATATGACACTAAGAACATGCATTAATAGACATTTTTAGCTATTTAGATATATGCACATCAACAGTAGTGGAGGAGATGGAGGTGGTGGTGGTGGTGATGATGGAGAGGGTGGCGTGGGGTTTTATAAGGAGAGGGGTGGAGTCAGGGTTTGAGGAGGAAAGGGGTGGTAAGTGTGTGTGTGTGTGGTGTGGGAGGAGAGAGAGGGAAAGTTGTGAAACCTCCCTTGCTAAACCTCTCTTCTTCTCGCAAAGCCCAAACACCCAACTCAAGGGGTCAAAATTTTCGCTCACGCCCTTAATTTTTCGGAAAAACTCCGAACGATCCTTGGAAAGGGTCATTTCAACATAACAAACTTAAAGGAAGTTTCGTCCCTGAAACTTGAGCTAGGTAAGGTGCGGAAATAACGTAAAAGCGCATAACAAAATTAAAGAGGACTAAAGTAGGTCAGAAGAGACGTACCCTCAAAAAGCTCCGAGTAGTGCTCTCACATTGCTGCCTTGGGCTCCCAAGTCGCCTCCTCGTATTGCTGGCTTCTCCATAGGACCTTCACCAGTGGTACCTTCTTCCGTCTAAGACTCCGGACGACTCTATCTAGTATCTGCATTGACCTCTCGAGGTAGGTCAAGTTGCCTCCCACCTCGATGCTCACGTGGCTTAGAATGTGGCAGGGATCGGCGACGTACTTCTTGAGGTTGGTCACATGGACATGTCGCACACTCCAGAGAGCTGGGGAGGATGGGCAAGCCGGTGAGCAATGGGTCCTACCCGCTCCAAGACCTTAAAGGGCCCCACAAACTTCGGTGCAAGCTTCCCTTTCACCCCCAAAACGCTGCAAGCCCTTCATGGGTGAAGCATGGTGGAAGACGTGATCCCCAACCTCTAACTACACCTCCCTGCGCTTCCTATCGGCGTACGGAGTCGTCTGTGAACCTGCTCTATCACCTCCCTGACTCTGATGGATCAGTCTGGGACCAACCTCCCACTTGGTCCCCACCTCGACCCAACTTAGGGGTGCGGTACACTTCCTCCCGTATAGAGCCTTGTACGGTGCCATGGTAGATTTTATTGTATGCAAACTCCGCTAAGGGCAAATGCTCCTCCCATGAGCCTCTCCAATCTAGTATATAGGCGCGTAGGAGGTCCTCGAGTGTCTATAGGGTGCGCTCTGACTGCCAGTCAGTCTAGGGGTGGTAGGCGGTACTGAACCTCAGACGTGTCCCCAATGCTTGCTGAAACTCAACCCCGAACTGGGAAGTGAAGCGAGTATACCTGTCGAATACGATCTCGCGAGAGACTCCATGCAGACGCACCACATCTCTGAGGTACCGCTCTATTAGCTGTGCTGGCCTAAAGGTGACTTGGATCGGCAGAAACCGCGTTGTCTTCTTCAACTTGTCTACTATTACCCAAACTGCGTCGTGTCCTCACTGTGTAATCGGCAGGCCCACCACCAATTCCATGGTGATACTCTCCCACTTCCATGTTGGCACAAGAAGTGGCTATAATGGCCTTACGGGCCTCTGGTGCTCGGCCTTCACCTGTTGGCATACTAAGCATTGCTGGACGAACTCACCAACATCTCGCTTCATTCCCCTCCACCAGAAGTTGCGTCACAGATCGTGGTACATCTTGTGTTCCCGGGTGATGAGAACCTCATCATGAGCCCTAAGTAGCTCATTTTGACTTGAGAAAGTGAACAAAAGCTCCTACATAACCTAAAAGAAGGCCTAATTCAAGGGATTACTGTTCTGGGAAGAAAATATGAAATAAAGGGTAAAACTATAATTTTACCATTGCAGTACATCAACAAAATTTATCAAGGGATAAACATAGGTCAATTTGACTTAATAAGAGGAAAATTGGGATGGTTCAGTTAAAAAAGGGTTATTGTGAGATTTAAGAATTAAATGACATTTTGTAACCCTAAAACAAATCCACTTAATTTTACAAGGTTCTGGTCAGGATAAAAATCAACTAAATCCTCTAAAATTCATGGAAAAATATCCCCTAGGGTTTATAACCTTCAATTTGGCCTTTGGAACCTATTTTGACCTAGATAGGGGTCCTAGCTCAGTATTTGACCTAATTTGGGTTTTTGTGTAAAATGTCCAATCAAACGTGGTCAAACCTAAAATCTAACTCCACCATTGGATTCCTTAGGTCCAAATTAGATTTGTACCAAAATTTAGGCTTAAGGGAAGGTCATCATGACCTACTTTGCAAAATAATCTACCCAATTACATCTTGACCCCTAGCTTTTGAAAATCCTTGCACAGACCCCCCTTTCTTCCTCGCCACTCTTTGCATTCGGGTCCCTCTACCATCACAGCGGAGGAATTCTACCCCGGTGAGGATTTGAGGAGGATTTCTCCACGAATCCTCAGAGCTCCCAGATTTGGAAGGGAGATTCTCTGAGGAATTCCCTACCGTCTGAACGTGATCCCAAGATCGGATTTGCAACCAATCTGTCGTGTGAATGCTCGAGAGGATTGGGATCATTTGCACCTTCCATATCCGACGAGATATTTGCGCTTGGAAGCTTGCCTTCCAAGCACAAGGACCTCAGCTAGTGGCTATAAAAGGACCCTCGGTCCTTGATGCATCTTCCAAGCTTGTTTTGGCCGTGGATACCCCCTTAATTTCTTCCTCCCTCGTCTCCGGCCAACTGCCCGCAAGCTTTGACGATCCCTCCTCCCTCTTCTCTTCGCTCTACCACCATACCAATGGCAGAGTTATCTCCGCCTTGCTCCTCCGTGTCGCGTCGTACCTGCACGAGCCTCTCTGGCCCCTTCCTCATCGTCGTCATCCTCACCGCAGGGCCTTCTTCTCTGACGACGGCACCTACGCGCCGCTCGTCCTCCGCCTTTCCCCCTTCGTCCAACTACCCTCACTAAGTTCCCCTCTCTCTACCCTTCAATTTCCCCCACTTAATTTTAGAAAACTCCCATCGACTGCCACCAATCACCTCCGTCTCCCTCATCTCCGGCAGACCACCGATGAGGCGTAACCGTCGCTTCACACCTCCACATGCCTTGCCAGCCACCTCAGAACCTTCGCCATCACTCACTGATCATCTTTCGCCCTTTAACTGACCTCCACACATGCCCTAAACCCTCACCTGACACACGCACTTCCACGGTCACAGTCTGACCTAGGCATGCATGCCTAGGCCGTTCTGCACTACTCCAACCCCTGCCTCACCTTCGCCGTGACATGGTGAAGCTCCCTAAGGCATTTGACAGGGCCGCGAGGCCGTGTTTGTGTGTTTCAGGTGTGAGCCTCCGTCGCCATTAGCGATGACTCAAAGGATCTTGCAAGGTCACTCCAGGCCCCAGTGCTCCAGGCTCCCAGGTCCAGAAGGCGCGGGTTGGTCTCGCGCATGCACACTGCCAGGCAATTGGCTTAGCGAAGCACCCAGCTGCAGCAATTGAAGGAAAGCCTCCTGTGGGCGCGCAAGCAGAAGTGGGTGGGACTTTAGTCCTACCTCGGAAGTTCTCAACATAGGTAAGTGCTTTAAATTGTTTTTGTGTTTTTATCTTGTCGCCTCAAGTAACATGGGGTGAGGTCCCTCGCCCACTCCACCTGCCTCGTCCGCGACCACACCTACGAGGACTTGGTTGACCCGTTTACCCTGCACTCCTCGCGCACCACCCACGCCTGTGCACCGGGACTCGGGCGCACATAACCCGACCTGATTACCCGGCTGGCTCTAAGAAAGCGAAGAGATGAATAGAGAGAGAGCGACGCGGGGGAGGGTAGGGGTAGGTTTTGCTCTGTGCTGTGTAGAGAAAGAAGGAGAAGGAAGGGGAAGCTGCGGAAGAAGCTAAGGGCAAAGGCTGGAGAAAGAAGGACTTGGAGGCAGAAGAGAGACTTGAAGGTAGAAGTCAGAAGCAACTAAGGAAGAAAGAAGAAGAACTTGAAGGCAGAAGTCAAGGAAAGAGGAAGAAGCACTGTAGCAACAGAGGAGAGCTAAGGAAGAAGCTGAAGGAGGAATCAAGAACAGAAGAAGAAGAAGAAAAGTAGAGAAGGCAAGACAAAGCAAGCCCGCAGAGGAAAGGAAGAAAGCTAAGGAAAGGGGAAAGTCAGAGAAAGAAAGATAGAAGAAGAAGAGCAACCGCAAAGAAAAGAAAGAAGATATCAGAGAGAGAAAGAAGAACTCAGAAGAGAAAGGAGAAGAAGAAAGAAGAGAGAACATTTTGCCTCTTTATTCTCTCTTTAGCTTTCATATACATTGAATTGCATTGATATTATTGTTGAACATCATCTTTTGAATAATTTGAGATTGTGATCTTAGTTTTTAAAGACCAATTTCCTCCCTGTGTTCGACCTCGGATACTTAGGTTTTCGAGTAATAAATTTCTTATTTGTTTTCAAGGCGATTTCATTTATACTGCAACGTACATCTTTTTAAAATCGATTTCGCCCCGTTAACACCAAGATGTATGGTGAACCTAGACCCATGCGCCTCAGTCAGGAGCTCTCTCAACGACTCCTCGTCTCTAGGAATGCATAGGCATCCTTTATGTGTAGTATCTCATCAGAGAAGGAAAAGTCTCTTGGGTCCCCTGTCAACACCCTGTCTCGTAGTGTCTGTAAGTATGGATCGACCATCTGCCCTGTAATGATGCGATCTATCAGCTCTGGTCGTGCTTGCCGTGTCACTGTCACTGCCCCGTAGTACCCCCGTGACTCCCGGGGTCGCCAACTGCCCACCTCCTCCATGAGTCTCCAACTTTGTACCTGCAAGCTGGCCAAGTGGGTGAGCGCCTTCCAGCTCAAGGCGTCGGCCACCACATTGGCCTTCCCTTGGTGGTAGGAGATGCTGCAATAGTAGTCCTTCAGGAGCTCTAACCAACGTCTCTATCTCATGTTGAGCTCCTTTTGGTCAAACTAGTACCTGAGGCTTTTGTGATCTGTGAAGATCTCGAATGTCTCATCGTAACAGCGCGAAGACAAGTGCCGCCAGCTCTAAGTCATGGGTGGGGTAGTTATGCTAGTGGGGCTTCCGTTGCTGCGAAGCATAAGTAGCAACGTGACCCCACTGCACGAGGACTTCCTAGGAGGTCACCCAACCTAGTACTACCCTTGCCCAAACACACTTAACCTTGGAGATTTATTTGGATTTGGTGAATTTATGCTGGTATGATGGCACCACGCTCCAATTGAGTATCTCTGTCACTGTGTGTAGCCTCTCTCACTTGAGTACGGCCTCGACCTTGGCTAGATCCACAGCCAATTCGTCTCCTGAAATCATGTGTCCCAAGAAGGTCAGTCTAAACGACATGACCAAGAACTTGTAGTGCCTGTACTGAGCACGGATGGCAGTCTTGGAGACGTCGGTCTTCCTGACCCGCAACTGATGGTAACCTGACCTTAGATCTATCTTGGAGAACACTGTGACGTCTCTCAACTAGTCGAAGAGATCATCGATACGAGGCAGCGGATACCTGTTCTTGACGGTGACTTGATTTAGCTGTCTGTAGTCAACACAAGGCCGCAGGGTATGTTTGTGGCGTAGATCGCGTAGAAAATTAACACGTTGTAGTATATCATGAAATACGTCTCGAGCAAATAAATTAACGAAACTTGGTGAGTTCCGGTCGATCACAGGGAGGTAGAAAGCACTTTTGATTTCATACACTTGTTCTCAATATGATTACTAAAGAAGAGAATCAATCAATCACAAGATTCACATTATAAAGAGATTGAATTTGATATATATAATAGAATGAAAACATGAAAGTAAACAACTACTAATATAACAGAACGAGGGCACCACAAGTAGTTCATAGTGGCCTTTTGGAGAGGTTGGGAAGAGTAGCAACAATTCGTCAGGGTGGCCCAACGGATGCTTCAGATGGAGGTGCAGAGACGGATGTAGAGAAGACGGGAAGAAGAAGAAAGAATGGTTGGAGAAGGAGGAAGAAGAGAATATGAGAAGTACCTTCAAGGGGGGCCCTTTGGCCTCTTTTGATAGCTTTAGTGGAGGGTAAATAAGGCATTTGGCTCTTTAAATCCGTGCAAATGTCTTGGATTAATCAGATCCATTAATCGGGAGATTAATGGCCCTGATTAAGCCTTCCAAATCCATCTTTTATCCCCGATTGAATCTGGTGCTGCCATGTGGTAGCCTGTGCGCCTTCGGATGCAGATCGCACGACTCTGGTCCGCACATCCGCAGCTTCGCCGCTCGCCGCTTTTGAGCACCCAAACCTCAATCGTTTGATTGTAAGATCGGACGGCTTAAATGTGCGCTCCATCGCCTCTTGAAAATTCTAAAGCGTGCTCTCGCACATTTCTGCATGCATCATTGCACGCGTTTGCATCTAATGCCTCCGCACCCGCCACGCGTCCTCTGCCGAGCCGCTCGATGGAGATCTGATGGTTGAATTCCCTCTGCGATCATCGCTTCTCCTAATTCCACACCGGGCGCGCTTCGATCCCGCGTCGCTCGGTGTTTGTTAGGCATTGTCTCCGCTACACTACTTACGCAGATGGTTGCGCCTTCTATTTCCTATGCAGCTGCTTTCGACTGTTGGATGGGAATCCAACAGTCGAAATTCCTTCTGTGCGTGATGAGGTGGCTGGGAGTGGCGATGTGGCTTCATCGCAACCGTTGGATGACGATCCAATGGCCCACGTTTCTTCTTTCCAAATTGGAGCGTGGTGAGGGGTGGCTACGATGGCACCACGTGGTGCCATCGTGGTCATCCATCTTCTTCTTCTTGTATCTGATGACGTAGGGCTCCAACTAAGTTGATTTTTGCACCGTTGGACTGCGAACGTTGATCCGGATCCATCCGCGTAGTTGGATTTGTCATCTGAGTTCTGAATAGTCTTCAATTTCCCCTTGGCTCTTGCTTCTTCTGCGGACTCCCTAGGGTGCTACGGGAGTTTGATTGGTGCACTCTTGGATGCGCTGGACTCCCATCGTTATTTCGAATAGATCCATAAGGTTGGATCGCTCATCTGTAGCCCTGGATTACTTGCAATTCATAATACCTCTCAAATAGCACATTATTATGTATAAAACATATAACTCATCTAAGATGCAAAGTACGATGTATATGCATGCAGAATGCCCATGTTAAGCTAGGTTCTACCTTAATTCAGGCAAATTAGGGTTTATGATTGATGTGCAATCATACCCCAATGCCTAAATCTTGCTAGTCCCTAGCAAGTGCAAGACTAAATGTATTGTATCCAGAGTTTACTAAAGGTTTATTTCTTTTTGTTTCATCTAGAATTTCAGAATCCAGATAACCATGAATATATAATGTTATAGCTTCTGCAATGGATCCAGGCGAAGAGTCGATACACATTTAAAGTTTGTACTTGACCCCTAGTAAAATTCTATTGGGATAGGCAGACCTCTTCTCTTGGGGATATAAACTATGTTCTGATTTTAGCCCCGACTTTTGGCTTAGGTGGCAGATGTCTGAGTTAACTGGATTTGTATTTGGTGGCTCACTCTCTTCTGGTGCTACATGGAGATTAGTATTTCAAAATCTAGATTATTAGATTATTGAATAACTTAACTTAGAGAAGGGCTAGAAAACTGTTACAACCTGATTCCCGGATCCCTACAAGATCCGAGATCGGCTCGCCTTGACTAATCCCAAGACCCAGTCGTCCAACAAGAAATAATCAAAAGCAGGAAAGTAAACCACATTCACATATGCAATATAACTAAGCAGAAAAAACGTACAAGCAGTAAAGGAAAATAAATCTGTTGTTTCAGTACATACCACCACAACAACAATAACAACGAAAAGCGGAAGTAAATAGTAGAAACAGAACAGTAACTAAAAGTCCATTACTTACTACAATAGTAGAGAAAAGAAAAGGAAGTGCTGAAGAAACTACGGCTGGGCTCGACTGGGTCCAGCACCCTCCGCAGTCGGAAGCTCAGGCTGTTCAACTCCTGGTCCTGAATAGTATTATGAAAAGACAGAGTTAGCGAACGCTGAGTAGAGTGATATATATATTATCTAAAAACAGTAAAAGCAACAGGTTTAATTCTCATTTCTATTTAACTATTATATATATATTTCCATTTCACCCATTTCTCTCAAGCATCCAGATATTCTTGATCTTGCATGTCCCTCGTGGGAATGATCCTGATTGCAGTCTTTTCCATAGAGTAGAAAGTACACGTGGTGCTCTCCTGGCTGGGAGAGTCCCCCGTGGTAGTCCTACATCCAGTCAACCACCCCGAGGTCACTGTCAAGACATAGCGGTGATTACGGCACGCGTGATAAGCGCACAGGTAGCTACGCCACACTGATATGCAGTCAGTCATTTCCACTAGCAGGTAAGCCCAAAGTACAGCACGAAACAGTATAGGGCCTTGCCCTCTCATAACAGGGGTCTCGACCCTCCATAGTCTGCGCACCCTCGTCTAACTACCTCAGTTTGCCCAGAGGGCCTAACAAGTTGGTGTAGGGTGGCTAGCTAAACCCCAAGCCCCGTGGGGTGGGTAGCTCTCTCCCTACACTAGTAGCTTGCCTCGGTACCACGTACACGAGGGCCAACAGGAGTTGGTGTAGAGTGGCCAATCCTAACCTCGGGTCTCAACCCAAGGGAGGCTAGCTCCGCTCTACACAAAAAAGGGGACAGTTGCTCTCCTTGGTACCACGTACTCAAGGGCTAGCACACTTCTCGTGTACATTCCAGGTTTTCGTCTATCCACAGGAGTTCTACTCCTAATTCCCCGTAGGGTTATGCTCATGTTCATCTCATTTATTCCGATCCAGATTTCACCTTTCACAATTCATTTCTCATCCATATACAGGCAGCTTGTGTTTCCATAATTCGATACATGCAACTAGTGATTTCACCGGTAATTGTTCATTAATTACAGGCAGCTTATATTCCAACAGGCAACTCACAATTATAATACAGGCAATTGCTAGCAGTTTATCTTAATCATGCATGCAAGTACATACAGCACAAACGGTTCATTCATTTCTCTACCCTAGGGTTCATGCCACATCCTAGGGTTCCATTCGGCTATTTCCACAAGTACATTCTTATTTAAATATTATTAATGAAATTAAACCACTCTACCAAGCAACACGGGAGTAATGAGGGCTCAAATTGCAGACCCAGGCGTCTCTGCAAGCCCCAAACATGCAGTAGGTTGAAACCCTATACCAAGGAATACATCACAAAAGGAGAGTTCAGAATAGTATACAAAAGACTAGTACGTAGAGGAACTCGTGAGGAAAGTACAGGTATTTTGTTTGCGTAAAATGGACCCTGATCTGACCCCAAACGGGTCAAAAACATACCTACTGTTCAAAATCATATGTCTAGGAATAATCCCAGACGTCTTGAAAGGCGTCAGATCTTTCCTTAAGTCTCTGCGGTATCCACAGACATCCAGACCTTCTCTGCGATCGTCTGAAGGTGGTTCCAGATGTCGGACAATGCCTTTGGTCATCTGGACGCACCTTCGGACGCCAGGTGATGTGTTCAGACGTCCAAAAGCGTGTGGGAAAGCATTCCGCGCTCCTTCCCAAGGCTTCACCTGTGTACGAAATCGCAAGAGTGGTCAGCTGACAAATACCCCTGCGGTGTGATATGCATGGCACAGGGAGATACGTACCTTGCGATAAATGTGCTTTCAGACGTCTAGCCTTAGCTCCAAACGTCTAGGTATCCCACCAGTCGTCTGGACTCCACTCCAGACGTCTGATACTGCAAAACTTCCAGTACCAGAAACTCCTCCCAGCTCTCTTTGCTCGTCCGCCTCGCACCGCAGCAGCTCCAGCTGCTGTAGAGGGCTGGGAGGCCGCCTCCCCGAGCCCTCTCCTCCTCCTGCACGCGCTCGTGGTGGCCGTGCGAGCTTCGCCAAGCTTCCATCGAAGCTCCACCGATCTAGACCTCCTCCTCCTCCCGTGCTCTCCCCCTTCCTCCCTCTTGCTCTCCCTCGCTCACCCCCTCTTGCCACTCCCGCACAGCACAGAAGGTGGTGGTGGCTAGTGTGTGGAGTGGAGAGGAGATAGGAGGGGGGTTTAAATAGGAGATGTGGGGTTTAGGGTTTGAGGAAGAATGAGGAAGGGAGAGAGAAGAGGAAGGTTCTGCGCGTCGCCCGCGTGCAAAGTGTAGTGTGCAGTACAAAAATTTCATTTTCAGATGTCTGGGAACAGGTCCAGACGTCTGATTGAGACTCCAAACGTCTTAAAAGACTAAAAGTGTAACGGGTCATTACAAAAACTGGGCTCTCTTTAATCTTTTGGACTTTTTCTTTTCTCTCTCTCACTCTTTCTCTGTCTTTTTCTTTTTCTTCCTGAGCTCACATCTTACTAGATTTGCAACTGTATTTGGTGGTCTTACATGGCATTACACTTTAATTAAGTTCTAATAACCCTACAACTAAGGCAGACTCCTCAGCCCGTATTCAGGCAGTCAGAAATACAGAAAAATAGGTTAAGGCTGTATTTGGTGGTTTGTTGGGGATGGTAGGTGTTTTTACCTCAAAACATTTTGACTTACATAACTCAAACTTCTTAACATAACATTTTTTTTTTACAAGCAAATATCTCTTTTGTATGCTTTTTCTTCTTGTTTTTTTTTTCAATATATATACTGGCATAATGCCGTTACCAACATAACATAACGCAACAATTCGACACGACATACATACTTTTATTCATGAGGCATTATTTGGGATTTTTGGGGATGACCAAGAGGATCTCAGGTGGCTTATTTGGTGGAAGTGCCTACTCTTGGCACCGGGTAGGGAATGGATAGGATGATGTATTTCTGACCGTGACGTCAGTACCCTCCTTCAACCGAGGATTCCGTAGAGGATGGTTGTGACCATCCACCTCAGTCCTAGTTTTATCAGAACCCGTTCTCTGTGTTTTTGCCTTATTTGGTGGCTCTCGTATGGAATTTCTCATAGATTTAGTATGCAAGAACTGAGAGCGAAAACTATACCCATCTTCGAGTGTCATTATTCAATTATTAGATATTAAAGATTCTTTACCCTAGCCTTAGAGCACTAGTAGACTCTCTATTCTCATCTCACATATGTTTTGGTGGATCTACTAGAAGATGGTTCACCTGACTCCCTGATTGCTGTCCAAGGGTTCCGGAGAAGCGATGCTTCTTCTCGACAAACTAAAGATGTCCATCAGTTTTCACAGTGGATCCATTGCAAATTCTACATGCAAGTATGAAATTATACTAGATTCTAAGTCTAGGAATCTACTAAAGAATAATTCTCTAATAAAACCTCTTGATAAAACGATCTAATCCCCCAGTTGTTGGCAGAAAATTTTTAGTTTTTATGGACTACCCCCCCATGCCTAAGTGTTTGCATGTCCTCATGCAAGAATAAAAGAAATAAGGCAGGGTGTATGTGGATAGAAATCACCTGAAACTACTTCTGAGTTGTCATTCAGCTCATGCCATCACTGCAATGCCATACATAATATGCAAAACAATATGCAAAACATTATGCGAAAATGAAATATGATATGTATATATGGTATGTATATATGTTTTCGTGCTGAGTTTAACGCCTCCAGCTGGGCAACTTATTGGTCACATGTCCTCAAGAAGATATATCATTTCATCAGCAGGAGGAGGTTCTTGGGTAAAGAATGGTTTGAGGTGCTAGCCATTAACCATTAAAATGTGCCCAGATTTCGGGTCTCTAATTTGGACCGCCCCATTAGGATATGGGTGGACCACCAGAAAAGGCCCAGTCTACTTGGCTTGAGCTTTCCTGCAAAGAATTTGAGTTGGGAGTCAAACAACCAAACCTGCTGGTTGGGTGTGAACTCCTTCCTCCGGATGTGTCAATCATGGAAAGCTTTTGTCTTGTCCTTGTATATTTTTGCATTCTCATATGCTTCCCGCCTAATCTCCTCTAACTCACTGAGCTAGAGCTTTCTTTCATAACCTCCGGCCTCGAGGTTAAAATTACACTTCTGCACCACCCAAAAGGCACGGTCCTTCAGCTCCATAGGAAGGTGACAAGCCTTTCCATGCACCATGTTGTATGGCAACATTCCGAGCGGGGCCTTGTACGCGATTCGATATGCCCATAGTACATCAATCAACCGATTAGACTTATCCTTCCTATCAGGTCTAACCATCTTTTGAAGGATAAGCTTGATTTGATGGTTTGATACTTCAGCCTGCCCATTGGTATATGGGTGATATGGGGTAGCAATGCGGTGCTGTACCCCGTATTTCTTCAATAATGACATGAAATGGGCATGGATGAAGTGGCTTCCCCCATCGCTTATCAGGGCTCAGGGAACTCCGAATCTCGCAAAAATAAATTCTCGGACGAAGGATATAACAGTCTTATGATCAGCTTGTTTTACTGGGATAGCTTCTACCCACTTTGAGACATAGTCTATTACAAGGAGTATGTACTCAAAGCCATGCGAGTTCTGGAAGGGGCCCATAAAGTCAATGCCCCAAACGTCAAACACTTCTACGACCAGAATGGATTGGAGAGGCATCATATCTCTCCAGGTCATAGAATCGACTACCTGGCATCGCTTATAGCACTTGGCAAACTCGTGTGTATCTCTGAAAATGGTCGACCAGAAAAATCCTGACTGCAAAATCTTTGCAGCGGTCTTTCGGCCTAAGAAATGACCCCCACAGGCATCGCTGTGGTAGAAGGATAGCACACTAGAGATTTTCGAATCAGGGACTCATCTACGGATGATCTGATCAGCTCCAATGCGAAAGAGCAATGGGTCATCCCAAAAATAGAATTTAGCCTCTGATATGAATTTGAGCTTTTGATCCTTGGATAATCCTGTAGGTAGCTTGCCGGTGACAAGATAGTTTGCTATATCAGCATATCATGAAAACTAAATAGAGTTGATAGATAAGAAAGACTCATCCGGAAATCGGTCTGATATCGGCAGGGAGTACAGAATGTAGTCTGGGTTTAGCCGAGACAAGTGATCCACCACAACATTATGTGCTCCGGCTTTGTCGCGGATTTCGACATCAAACTCCTGCAAAAGAAGGATCCATTTGATAAGGCGAGGTTTGGTATCCTTCTTTGCCAACAAATGTCGGAGGGCGGAATGGTCAATGTAGATGATAACTTTGGACCCGAGTAAGTATGACCGAAATTTCTCCAACCCGAATACCACTGCTAGCAATTCCTTTTCAGTGATTGTATAGTTATGCTGAGCCTCATTCAAGGTTTTGCTAGCGTAATATATTATGAATGGATGGCGCTCCCGACGCTGGCCAAGAACTACTCCGGCAGTGAAGTTAGAGGCATCACAATCATCTCGAAGTTGAGAGACCAGTCGGGAGGTTGGAGAATAGGTGCACTTGAGACAGTGCTTTGTAAGGTCTCGAAAGCGCTGAGACATGAGGAGTCAAAATCAAAGGGTGTGTTGGTTACCAGAAGATTTGTTAATGGACGAGCAATTTTTGAGAAATCTCGAATGAATCTTCGATAAAATACGACATGCCCTAAGAATGATCTGATTTGCCTAACCGAGCTAGGCGGAGGTAATCGCGAAATGATTTCAGACTTAGCTCAGTCGACCTTGAGTCCATTAGAGGAGATCCTGTGACCTAGTATGATGCCATCCCTCACCATAAAATGGCTTTTCTCCCATGAAAGTACTAGGTTAACCTCTATACATCTCCTCAGAATCTTTGTGAGGTTATCGAGACAAGACGAGAAATCATCTCCAAACACGAAAAAGTCATCCATGAACACTTCTACACAGTCCTCGATCATGTATGAAAAGATGGCCATCGTGCATCGCTGAAAAGTAGTTGGTGCGTTGTAGAGGCCGAAAGGCATCTGCTTAAAAGCGAATGTTCCAAAGGGACACGTAAAAGTCATCTTGTCTTGATCTTCCAGGTTGATTGCAACTTGATTGTACCCGGAGTATCCATCCAAAAAGCAGAAGAAACTACGCTCAGCTAGCCGTTCTAGAATTTGATCAATAAAGGGTAAAGGAAAATGATCCTTTTTGGTAGCCGAGTTTAGCTTCCTGTAGTCAATGTAGACCCGCCAAGAAGTTGTGGTGCGGGTCGGGATGGATTCGCTCAATTCATTTCTGATTACGGTGAGTCTCGTCTTTTTGGGCACTATCTGAATGGGACTCACCCATTGGCTGTTGGAAATTGAATAGATAATGTCAGTGTCTACCCATTTAATGATCTCCTTTTTGACAACCTCCAACATATTTGGATTTAGGTGTCTTTGAGGTTGTCTCGATGGTCTCACCCCTTCATCAGTGTAAATATGGTGAGTGCAATATGAGGGGGCGAATTTCGTGGAGATCAGCAATGCCCCACCCAATAGCAGCACTATGTGCTTACAGAACGGAGATCAACTGGTGTTCCTAATCCATAGTCAAGTGAGCATTGATAATCACAGGATATGTCTCACTTTCTCCCAGAAACATGTACTTGAGCGAATCAGGTAAGGGCTGTAACTCTAGTAGCGGAGGGTGGGGAGGGGGTTTGTGCAGGGGAGGAGAGGAAGCAACAACGGAAATTTGCTGATCCTGACTAATGACGAATCCGCCTACAGTGGTCATGTAATCCTGTCTTAAGATATCTGTGTTTGATAGGACAGGATAGTCAGGATCAGGGGTGTTAAGAGTAGATGAACACCCATGACAACCTCGTGTGGATCACGATCATAGACTCTTGATAGTGAGGATGAATGTGCGATTGGGTCGTTGCAGAGGAGCCCAATGTTCCCATAGAAAGCTAAATCTTCATCTTCACTATCCTCCTTGATCAAATCGCAATCAAAGTTCTTTGATGCTCTGAAAATGTCTAGTCTAAGTTTTTCGTTTCCCAGGTCTATCTCCATGCACCCCGATGTACAATCGATGTTTGCACAGGCGGTTGTCAAAAATGGGCGACCTAAAATAATCGGTGCATCACAGAGATTAGGAGGAACCTCCATATCAAGAACAAAAAAGTCCGCTGGAAAATAGAATCCTTGGACTTTTACGAGCACATTTTCGACCACCCCCCCTCGGTGTTTCTACAGATCGATCAGCCAACTGTATGGTAACCAAGGTGGGCTTTAACTCCCCAAATCGAAATCGATCAAATACTGCGGTGGAAGTTAGGTTGATTGACGACCCTAAATCGAGATGGGCCCTATCAAAAGGGAAATCATGCAAAAAGCAGGAAATCAGTGGTGTGCCCGTGTCCTTCTTTTTGGGCGGTAAGTCAGCTAAAATAGCTACGCTGTCTTCCTCAGATAATACCTCTTGTTGTCCGATCCTCTGCTGCCGCTTCGGAGTATAGTAGTCTTTAAAGAACCTAGCAACAGCTGGGATGTGATCTATTGCTTCGAGGAGAGGGACCTGAATGTGAACTTCCTTAAACATAGACTTTAGGTCCTCGAAATTCCACGTGTCCTTTTTCCGTGCTGAATCTCATGTTAGGGCCGTGGGAAAAGGGACAGGAATTTCAGGGTCTAGGGGTTTCTTTCCTTTATCGAATGAAGATGGCTTGTGAGAGGAAGAGGGTTGTGGGCCATCTCGTGGTAAAATGCAGGAAAAATTATTACGCGCTTGCCTAGGTAGCGGGTCCTGTGTAGTCTTTCCTCTCCTTAAGGTGACAGCTTTTGCATCGGCGTGCTGTCCATGCAAGGGTAGAGGAGCGGGTTGGTCTGGATACACAGGGCTTGGCAACAGAGGTGGCTGACTGAGCCTATAACTAGGTGGTGCGGGAGCTGCTTGCATCACAGCGTGTGCCCACCCCTGTGGTGCTTGGAATCTAGGTGAGGCACCCTGATTCTGCACATATCTCAGGTTTAGGACAGATTGGGAGGGCAAAGCTCCCAATGATCTATGCTCCTACATCATCTGATTTTGCGTGTTCTGTATGCTCTGTATTTGGTCAGCCATTGCGTTCATTATTTGGAGGTTGTCATGAGTAGATTTTCAAATTGATGCCTGCAATTCCTCCTTTAGTGACTCCAAAGGGTTGGCCCACTTTGGAGGGTAGTTGGTAGCATGGTGCAGCAGCTGATAAATTAAGCATGTCTGTTGCTGTTGAGACGGGAATGGCTGCTGCCTAGGATACGTGTTCTGCGCATTCTCATATTGTTTGGTCTGGTAGTGTGGAGCTTGACTCGGTCTCTGTGGGTTACCAGACCAGGTGAAATTAGGATGTTGGCGCCAACCAGGGTTATATGTTTCAGAATACGGGTTGTTACACCCGTATCCCTGAATGGCATTAACATCTTCGTAAGCCGAAGACGTCTCAAATGCAAATTCATCAAAAGAATATGCACTTGTATCGTCATGTGGTGCGTAACCTTGATTGTACGGTGCCATATCCATATTGTTCACTGGTTCCTGATATGCAGGATCCCGTGAAGATGGAGAGCAAACATCCTGAGTAAATGGATATGTACGAGAAGGGGGGGCTTGGGATGCTTGAGAGGAGTAAGATGGAGCAGTGCTGCCAGAGGATCCAGATCTCACTCGCATTAATTCATTGAGCTTCTTATCGAGCAGATCCACCTTATCCAGCTTTTTGGTGATAATGTCCATGTCGGCTCGGGCAGACTCGACTTGAGCTTCGTGGACATTAACTCATTGCTGTCCAAGTCACTGGAACTAGTTCATTGAGGCGGCGTTCATCAAGTTCTCTGCTAAGGACTCGAACATTTCAAATGCACTATTCTTGTCCTTCGTGAGAAAATTCCCACCGCTAGATGCATTGGCCAGGTACCGATGTGTGTCATCCAGCCCATGGTAAAATACTTGAGCGAGGTGCCATTTCGGTACACCATGGTGTGGGCACTTCTGATGATGTTTTGATGGTTGTTGGTAATGGTGAATAATTATTGTTATGATCATGTCGTTGTAGTATAGGGTGTATAATATAACATTAAGGATGTCGTATAGTGGTGAGTATGGGTGAGTACCAGTCATTACAACCATTATTATCATTTGCTTATTTATCTAATTTTTACTGGTTTTGTTCCAGGTCGTTCTCTGGGAGGCAATTTATTGAACTTAATTCGGTCACTCTTTGATTATCTCCAAAATTGTCTTCTTATTCAAAAAGAAACTTTACATTTAAAGAATGAATGAATGTTTTATTTACCTAGTTGCTAAGGAGTGCTTGCAAAAAATACTAACTATGAACAAGCATCAAACAATCTATTATTATACTCTAAACTATGTATTTACAAGTTATACTATTAACACTAATATGTTAGTTCATACTACATTAGGATACCATAGTGTAAAAACTTAACTTACTAGTCATTTATTTATAGTGACATATATATCAGTTTTAGTGACAGATATAAACGTCGCTAAATCTCAGAAAACACTATATACAACCTAAAGAAGCAAACTGAGGTCTTTAGCGACATTTATAGTGTCGTTTTATTCTGTTAGTAATTATGTGGGTTTACTTATACGTATGTGTATATTACTTATTCTACTGCTGTATGTACAGTAAGTCTTTCTGTTCGTGTGTTCCTTCTCTTAAGTCGTCTGTCCTTTCAATTTCTTCTGTGTGGTATTTCAGAGGCTGCGGTGGAGAGTCCTTAGTGTAAAATATGTTTAATTAGCGGGTGCGCTTTTCGAGGGATACACAGCACCCTACGGGTGGGACCAGACCTCTACTAAGCGCGCCCTAATCTCAGATTAGGTGCTTAATTACGTTTTCGTATCAGCGCAGGGCCTCAGCCCAACGCCGGACATACTCGCACGCTCGGGCTCCCAGCCCCACACATTCAGTATCATCACATATCAGAGTTCAGCACAAATCGGGTTATCGGATCAGACAGAACAGGTGGTGTTTCGGGCGCCCGGCGCCATGACGACTGATTAAGCTATTGCATAAATTATATTTATATGCTGCGTTTGGTTTGCAGCCCACGATGTGGCGCTATTCCAGCGCCACATCGTGCGCTGGAAATCAGACGCAGCTGCGTCTGTGCGCGTTTTTGGCCCTCGATTTGGGGGCCATAAATTATAAAAAAAATAAAATCAAATATGGTAAATAAAATATTTACATAATACTACATAATTGATTAATTAATTTTGAATTTTAAATATATTTACTATATAAATAAATTCGCTAAACTAGGCTGATTATACAGGTTGATTTAGGTGATTAAATAGTTAATTACTTATAAAATAATTAGTAAATGGTCTAATTGACCTTAAACAGTTTTAACTTACATACTTAAGTATTTAATACATATTTTTATTGTATTTTTACGAATTTATTTATGTTTTATTTAGGCTAAAATAGCAATTCTGTGTAGTTTATAATTAAAAATAAGTTACAGTAAGTTATACTAGGTATAATTATACTTTGACTAACTTAAATTACTTAATATATATATATATTCCCAAGTTTATAGATTTATTTACTTGATTATTGCTCTAACTTATTAACTTAGCTACTAAATCAGTAAATATAAATCTGTACATACATATATACATAAATCAGTAAATACATACATACTAGATTAGTATATATACATATTTTTACATAGATTACATATGTATACGAATTTCTGTACAGGTTTTATACATATTTACAGTATAACTATGAATCTAACTGATATGCTATAGTTATAGTTATAATACTATGAATGGGTATATTTACAGTTTTAAAATAAGTCTATGCCATTAGGCTTTTGTATAAAGTTAGGGAATTAGAGTTGATTGAGTTTTTATTTGAGTTTAGACAGCAGCCGCAGCTACTGTCAGAGGAGATGGAGAAGAGAAGAATGTGCTGTTTTAGTGTTGGTTTTAGTTGCTGTTCAGGGTGAGTTTTTGTAGCAGCAGCAGTGGCTTAAGCCACTGTCAAATGGCTAACTGCTGCTGAAGTTAGTCCACTTGGAGAAAGGGGAACAAAAAAAAATTCACAGATGAAAGGGGAATTTGGAGGAGAAGAGAATTTGGAGATGGAGGGAAATGTAGCTGCAAGTTGCAGCATGTTGCTGTATAACTGGGAACAAGATTAAATTCAAAACAAACTAAACATTGAAGAGATGAAATCCAAATCTGAAAGGGGTTTAAATCTCACGAAAATCTCATGTAAATTCAGCTCAAATACTCATTAGGAAAAACCTTATCAGAAGCATCCTTTCAGATCAACATTCAAATGGCATTGAGTTAGTCTTCCTAATGCCATTGACAACATGAAGGAAGACTTAGCTCGATCAATTAAAACCAAAGAAACACAATCCCAGTTTCTTGCAACCTTAAGGAGTATGGAAAACTCCTTAGGTTAGAGAATCACCATACAGAAATGATCATCAACACAAATAGTGGATGGCAGTTCTGAAATAGCAAAAAGAGACTAAGAATGCATTAAGGAAATTTAATGGAAGCTGGCGAATGCATTCAAAACAAAGTATAAACAGAATCATGAAAGGCTCTTCTGATTGGTTCTCTGTCACCAGAGAACTTCTCAGAGTCCTTGCCCACAATGAAAACCAAAAATCCCTTCAATTTGTCAGATCTGTCAAAACATTTCAGAGAGTAAAAATCCTTTAAAATCCAAATCAAAAGTGCTCTGACAAACTGAGGCAATCCATTTAAAACAGAGGGGCTTTTATGAAACAAATGGAATGAGTGAGAAGCCCCAAATGGTGCTTGTGACGCCACTTTCAGATCTGAGGCAGTGCGCCATCAGATCTGAAATTGGGTCAGGATGTGTGGGTGATTGGTGAAAAATTCGTCGTTAAAAGGAAAAAACAAGAATCAGAATCTGGATGATGGGAAAAACAAAACATGAAGAGGGAGATAAATTGAACAATGAACAGATGATTCTTCCCCTCTGATCTGGACTGATCAGAGGAGGTGAGGGAGGGGATCTAATACTAATTCTACTCCTAAGACTAATCTAACTACAGCTAACATTAAACACTAACAATTAAAACTAAATCTATTCTAAACTACTGCAAACTAAATCTAACACTACTTGTGCAGAATTAAAAACTAAACTAAAAGGAAGAATGGGACCTATGGGTCCTTAGCCGGCGGCTAAGGAGGAAGAAAGGAGGAGGGTGACTCCAGCGGAGGGAAGAGTCTGCTAGTGAGACTCCAGGGTCGTCCTCAGGTGCTACGAGGTCCTTAGCGACGAGGAGGGTCGAGAGCAGGCGATGATTCCACAGCCGGTGGCTGTGAAATCAGGGTCTAGATGAGGAGGAGAGACTGGAGTGGAAGAATTGATCGCTAAGAGATGTAGGAGGGAGCGATCCTTTGCGCGCGACACCACTGAGGTGCTTAAATAGCAGCTCAGTGACTGAGATCACCGCAAGGGTGAGGTTAATCAAAATTAGGCCGGCGGTGAGGATGAGATGGGTAGAGCACGCGGCGAGTCAAGAGAGAGATCTGACCGTCAGATAAGATCTGGGAAGAGAGGTGAACGCACGCACCGAATCGCGCGAAGGTTCCATTTGATTCCAGCCGCAGATCGAGATCAAAAGTGCGATGGACGGTCGAGAATGGCTGTGTTCTTCGCGCGCTACAGTGCGCGTGAAGAACACAGGCTTCTCTCTGAAATGAGGGAAAACTTGCAGGAAGACCCTTAAACGAAGGGGTAGAAGAATAGCGTGCAGGTCCAAAAGTGAGAAGAACTATAACTGGAAGGGCCTTGCAGTCATACAGAAGGGTCCCTGCGGCTTGCAAAAAGGTCCAAGAAGGAGTTTTGAAGGGTAGAAATGTAATGCATGAAGGACCTAATTGTAATCTATTTATTTCTAAGCCTAAATGATGTCCAATTGCTTTCAAATTTTTACATGTGCTTAATTGAACATTTAAGACATTGATTTTACTTCTGATTTATCTTTTCAAACTTGTTTATGTGTTCAATTGATGCATGGATCATCATTTGTTCTTTAGTTTTCAGAATATCTCATTTTTGTGACCTAATTAGGAGGTTTTAACACACATTAAAAGTTTTAGGTCTTTTCTTTAATTCCCACACTTAACCCTTTTTATGTGTTAATTTGATATTATTTTGCTTAGTGTCTAGCTTAATTTCGGCCTTTTAGCTATGATGAGTAGCCACTCATCAACTTCCTGAGAAGATCGTGGAATCTGTCCCAGGCGTCATGTAGCTTCTCCCCTCAGCCTTGAGCAAAGGTCGTGATTGCATGCCTCATGTCATTTGTTCAATCGATCAGGAAGAACTTTTGGAGGAATTCGCGACGTAAATCCTCCTAGGTTCCAATTGACCTCCCGATGGTCTTGAACCAATAAGCAACTTTATCCTTGAGAGTAAAAGGGAAAAGCTTCATGAGAACAATTCCAATATCTATATTCCTAGGTCGAACTGAATCTGCAATCCGACTCAAGTCTTCGAGGTGCTGGAAGGGATCCTCATTCGAGTTTCCATGGAAATGAGTCTGAATCAGACTAATGATATTCGTCCTTAACTCAAATGCATCTCCGTTTGCGGGAATTCGGACCTGAGGTACTATGATTATTGCCGCTGGAACATAGAAGTCCCACAGTTGTTCTCCACATGGTGGATGCTGCATCCTGTTGAGTGTCGTGAGAATCCGATCGATGCTCTACTCATATTTTTGTTTCATTTCCTCGACCTTAGCTTCCAGATGAGCCATTAGGTCCTGATTCTCAGGGTCCTAACAAACTCAAGGACCTAGATTAGCCATCTCAGCTAATCGAGTGGAAGAAGGTTGAGAAGAGAGGTCGGGCGAAAATTGCCTTTGCCGCCTTGGGGTTCGCTCCCAAGGTCTCGCAAGTTCAGGTCTTAACGACTTTCTTCCTTGCATACACCAACTCAAAGGGTTGGTGCAGCCAAGCAGAACAAGGCTAAGGCCTTGTTAATCAGAGTGGTCCTTTAGATCAGATGACCATATTTTTCGTTTAAGTTTGTGTTATTAAAAATTCGACGAGAGACCAACTGTAAGGAATTCCCACCTCTCATGCTAACCCGACCAGTCTGGTTATAAGGGGACTACAAGGAAGGTTCTTCCTTTGGCTTTCGCCTTCGATTTCATTACCCCGCAGCCATGGTCGTTAGACACTACCCTGTAGGCTTAATCACCAGGTTTTGCAAGAGAGGTTGGAACTACCCAGTAGTTTCAAGCCAAATGCAAGTTATTTGATGTATTTTCATGAATTCTTAACCTGTTTCTCCAATGTAGTAGATGGTGGGTGATCCACAAGGTGACTCGCCTCACCAACTAACTTTCGGGCTCGTCGGAGTCTAAGTTAGTTTATGTGGTCCCATTGACTATGCACTTCTAAGTTCTTTTTCAAATTGAAGACCACAATTCAAAAGTATACTCTAAGGCAAGAAGATTTTTTTTTCAATAAGCTTTTCAGAGATTATTTTTTGGAATTTTTTTTTCTATTTCCAATAAGTAGTTATGAATTTTTAGCTAACCAAGGGTCAAATTTGGGATTTAGACCCCGTGTTGGTTTTTCTATTGGAAACTATATCAAATATACTCCAAAAATTTTGTAAAAATATGATATTGAAAGCTAATTTGATTGTCTTTCACACCTCACAAGTTTTGAATAAATCTGATTTGTATGTTAGTCAAAATTGATTTCTAAACTTCATAAAAGTTCTATTTTCAATCAATCTGACCAGTATGTACTCCTCAAATTTCTAAAAATTCCGCAGAAGGAATTTCTTTTTGGGAAAGGTGGCGTTGGAAAGATAATTTGAAGATCTAGTTCCAATCCAAATTTCAGGATTTTTAGAGCATTAGAAACACAGCTATTAAATTTTAAATATGACACTTACCTTTTGGCCGAATTTCTAATAGGAATGTGTGCACCTAATTTTCGCAGTGTCCGCTTTTCCTCATTCTCCACTTTGTGTTGTTCCTGCACACAAAAATATTATATTAAAGATAAAATCAAAAGTTGCCTTGTCTCCTCGGCAACGGTGCCAATTTTTTCGCGGTGTAGATCGCGTAGAAAATTAACACGTTGTAGTATAGCGCAAAATACGTCTCGAGCAAATAAATTAACGAAACTTGGTGAGTTTTGGTCGATCACAGGGAGGTAGAAAGCACTTTTGATTTCATACACTTGTTCTCAATATGATTACTAAAGAATAGAATCAATCAATCACAAGATTCACATTATAAAGAGATTGAATTTGATATATATAATAGAATGAAAACATGAAAGTAAACAACTACTAATATAACAGAACGAGGGCACCACGGGTAGTTCATGGTGGCCTTTTGGAGAGGTCGGGAAGAGTAGCAACAATTCATCAGGGTGGCCCAATGGATGCTTCAGACGGAGGTGCAGAGACGGATGTAGAGAAGACGGGAAGAAGAAGAAAGAATGGTTGGAGAAGGAGGAAGAAGAAGAGAATATGAGAAGTGCCTTCAAGGGGGGTCCTTTGGCCTCTTTTTATAGCTTTATTGGAGGGTAAATAAGGCATTTGGCTCCTTAAATCCGTCCAAATGCCTTGGATTAATTAGATTCGTTGATCGGGAGATCAACGGCCCTGATTAAGCCTTCCAAATCCTTCTTTTATCCCCGGTTGAATCTGGTGCTGCCACGTGGCAACCTATGCACCTTCGAATGTAGATCGCGCGGCTCTCGCTCACCCGTGCTCGCCCGCACATCCGTGCCTTCGCCGCTCGCCTCTTTTGAGCGCCTAAACCTTATGATTGGATGGCTTAAACGTGCATTGCATTGCCTCTTGAAAATCCTAAAGTGCGCTCTCGCGTGTTTCCGCACGTGTCGTCGTGAGCGTTTGCATCCAACGCCTTCGCGCCTGCCACACGTCCACTACTGAGCCGCTCGATGGAGATTTGACGGCTGAATTCCCTCTGTGATTGCCGCTTCTCCTATTTCCACACCGGGTGCACTTCGATCCTGCGTCGCCCGGTGTTTGTTAGGCATCGTCTTCGCTGCGCTATGCGCGTGGATGGTCTCACCTTCTATTTCCTGTGCGGATTCTTTCTGCCATTGGATGGGAATCCGATGGTCGAAAATCCTCCTGTGTGTGATGAGGTGATTAGGGGTGGCGACGTGGCTTCATTGCGACCATTGGATGACGATCCAACGGCCCGCAGTTCTTCTTTCCAAATTGAAGCATGGTGCGGGGTGGCTACGATGGCGCCAAGTGACGCCATCGAGGCTATCCATCTTCTTCTTGTATCTGATGACGTAGGCCTCCGATTAAGTTGATTTCTGCACCATTAGACTGCGAACATTGATCCAGATCCATCCGCATGGTTGGATTTGTCATCTAAGGTCTGGATATTCTTCAATTTCCCTTTGGCTCCTGCTTCTTTTGTGGACTTCCTAGGGTGCTATGGGAGTCTGATTGATGCACTCTTGGATGTGTTGGACTCTCATTGTTATTCTGAACAGATCCATAAGGTTGGATTGCTCATCTGTAGCCCTGGATTACCTGCAATTAATAATATCTCTTAAATAGCACATTATTATGTATAAAACATATATCTCATTTAAGATGTAAAGTACGATGTGTATGCATGCAGAATTCCCATGTTAAGCTAGGTTCTACTTTAATTCTGGCGAATTAGGGTTTATGATTGCTTCACAATCAGGGTACCGTCCTTCTGTAAATAATACAGGGGCTCCCCACAGGATGCAATGGGCCTCATAAAGCCCTCCTCCAACAGGTCCTATAACCGAGACTTGAGCTCTCGTAGCTCAAGTGGGGCCATCCTGTACGGTGCAGTAGAAATAGGGTTGGTCCTCAGGACTAGTGAGATCTTAAATTCAATCTCACGCTCAGGTGGTAGGCCTGGCAGCTCCTCTAGGAAGACGTCGAGGTGCTCGCAAACCACCGGGATACTCTGAAAGTCGGCCACGAGGCTAGGTGATGAGAACCTCATCATGAGTCCTAACTAGCTCATTTTGACCTAAGAAAAAGAATAAGAGCTCCTACATAACCTAAGAAGGGCCTAATTCAAGGAAGAAATGCTCTGAGAAGAAAACATGAAATAAAGGGTAAAACTGTAATTTTACTATTGCAATGCATCAATGGGATTTCTCAAAGATTAAACATAGGTCAAATGGTCTGAAGAAGATAAAAAGTGAGTTCGTTCAATCAGAAATGGGTTCATGTGCAGTTTAGGAATTAAATAACATCATGTAACCCTAAAACAGACCTGCTTAATTCAACAAGGTTCTGGTCAGGATAAAAATCAAATAAATGCTCTACAATTCATATAAAAATATCCCCTAGGATTTAGAACATTCAAATTGGCCTTTGGAACCTATTTTGACCTAGATTGGGATCCTAGCTCATTATTTGACCTGATTTGGGTTTTGTGTAAAATCTCCAGTCAAACGTTGTCAAACCTAAAATCCAACTTCACTATTGAATTTTTTAGGTCCAAATTAGGTTTGTACCAAAATTTGGACCTAAGGGGATGTCATTTTGACCTACTTTGCAAAACAGTACACCCAATTACATTTTGACCCCTAGCTTTTGAAATTCATTATGTAGACCCCCCTAACTTCCTTGACACCCTTACAATTAGGTCCCTTCGCCATTAAAGCGGAGGAGTCCTACTTCGGCAAGGAGTTGAAGGAGATTGCTCCCTGATTCCTTAGAGATCTCCTCCCAGATTTGGAAGGGAGATTCTCTGAGGAATTCCCTTCCATCTAAGCATGATTTTAGGATCTGATTTGCATCGAATCTCTCGTGCGAACACACGAGAGATGTGGGTGTCTCCCTGAATCCTACTCTGGCGAGGACTCTTGCACTTGGAAGCTTGTCTTCCAAGCACAAGAGCCCCTTCCAGTGCCTATAAAAGGACCACCATCTCCGGCCGCTCCCATTCAGCTTGACTTGGTCGGAGAACCACCCCCAATTCTTCCCTTCTCCTCCAGTCAGGTGTCCAGCAGGCTTCGGCGACCTTTCTTCATCCTTCTCGTCACTCTACCATAATACCAGTGGTAGAGCCATCTTCGTCTCCTTCCTCCACGTCACGCAATACCCGCGCGCGTGCCTCCAGCCCCATCGTCGTTGCTGTTCTCCCTCATCTAGATGCTTCTTCTTCGACGACGGTAGGTATAGCCAACCACCTTCCTATCCCCCCTTCATCCATTAAATTAGGTCAAAATACTTCCTCTCTCTCTCCTCTTCATTTCCCCTCTCTTAATTTTCACTTTTGACCCCTCGACGCTGCAAACCACCTCCATCTTCTCCATCTCCAGCCGACCACTGGCGAAGGCGCTTCCACCATTGCACACCTCCACACGCCTTGCCAGACCCCTCATCACCTCTTCCATCATCCATTGAGCATTTTCCACCCCTTCATTGACCACCATCACTTCCCTAAACGCCCACCGACCTAACCCATCTTCACGGCCACAGAGCGACCTAGGCATGCACGCCTAGGCCGCCCCGCGGCCACCCACCCACCGCCTCACCTTCGTCGTGACACGGTGAAGCTTCCCATGTGCTCTGATGAGGTTGCAAGGCTGCATTCGTGAATTTCAGGTCGACCCCCCTTTTCGCCATTGAAGCAGAAGCAAGCTTGTTTGCAAGCTTCGCTCTAGGTTGCGTGGCCCAGGCAGAGGAGTCCCAAAAGGCGCGGGTTGGTCTCGCGCATACATCTGCCCAGACAATTGGCCTTGCAGGAGAACCCAGCAGCGGCAATTAGGCGAAGTCTTCCTACGGGTGCAAGCGAAGCGGGTGGAAACTTTAGCGCGCGGTAAGTGCTTTAAATTGTTTTTGTGTTTTTATCTTATCGCCTCAAGTACATGGGGTGAGGTCCCTCGCCCACACGCACATGCCTCGTCTGCGACCTATGCCCTCGCGGACTTGGGAACCTGAGCACGCGAAACCTGACCCTATTACCTGGCTTGGATCTGGGAGAGCGAACCCAAGAGAGAGACAGAGAGAGCGATGCGGGGGAGGGTAGGGGTTGGTTTTGCTCTGTGCTGTGCAAGGAAAGAAGGAGAAGGAAGGGGAGGCTACGGAGGAAGCTAATGGCAGAGGATGAAGAAAGGACTTGGAGGCAGAAGAGAGACTTGAAGGCAGAAGTCAGAAGCGGCTAAGGAAGGAAGAAGAAGGAAGGACTTGGAAGTAGAAACTGAAGAAGACAAAGAAGAGAAAGCAGAAGCTGAAGAAAGCCAAGGGCAGAAGAATCAGAGGCTAAAGAAAGAAGAAGGTGTGGCCAAGAAGAGAAGGAAACTAAAGGAAAGAAATGAAAGAAGAGAGAAGCCAAGAAGATAAAGAAGAAAAAGAAGAAAGGAAGACAGAAGAAGAGTAGCCGCAAAGAAAAGAAAGAGGACATCAGAGAGAGAAAGAAGAAAGAAGAGAAAACATTCAATTTCTTTTTGCATCTTTATTCTTATCTTTAGCTTTCATATACATTGAATTTCATTGATATTATTGTTGAACATCATCTTTTGAGTAATTTGAGATTGTGATCTTAGTTTTTAAAGACCAATTTGCTCCATGTGTTCGACCTTGGATACTTAAGTTTTCGAGTAACAAAATCTTATTTGTTTTCAACGCTTGATCAACTATACTACAACGCGATTGACTTACTCATTTAATAAACCATGACCAAGCGTTATAACATATTGACATCGTTGCCGGGGAGCAACGTGCAATTTATCACTAGTCTCTACATTATTTTTTCTTATATTTGAGCACTAACTTGCCCTATTTGTTTTGTTGTGATCTTGCATGGTATTCCACGAGAAGATCTCCTGTGCAAGGCAACCACTCCAGGGCAGGTAATCCTTCTTCTTCCCTAAAATCCATCTCCTAATCCTTGAAAGACAAAAAGAAACCAAATTAGGAATCAACTGCCATCTTTTATAGTAATTACCATCTTTAAGGCAAAGATTTCCTGATTTTGTGAAAATTTTTCAAAAACATATTGAAGTAGAAGCGATTTTTAGAGCCAACCCCACAAATTCCTGTGCCAAGTAGAAATCACGCTTAATCTCCGTAGACAACACACTTCTTGTTTTGAAGTCCAAAGAGAATTTTTTTTGAAAAGAAAAGACAATTGGAAGTAGAACCAAATTAGGGTTTCTACAGTAGGGTTTTGGAGTGCTAGTCACACATGCTTGCATAAAAAGAAAATAAACCCCTCTCGCATCAGTGTGCTACCCAAGCCCTTGATTGAAGAGACCTAAATAAGACAAACCCTAAAAATTGAGCGCTAAAATCACTTGAATCTTAAAATCTTGGACCTAATAACCTGGGAGTCACATCAGGGTGATTTCTAGGTCTTGACCTAGAATCATTCTGCCATCTTTAGGGTAGGTTAGGTGAAGTTGACCCTTTGGGTCAACTAACCTCCAAATTAAGTCACAAAATCAAAACATCTAAAGTTCAAGTGAAAACCCTAAAGCACCTTTGATCTTAAAAGTGGTAGACTTAAGAGGTCAAGGTCCCCATTCTGGTCTACCTAGAATCTCAGTGACAAGAGAGGTCGGGCGGGGGAAACCCTGTAACCCGTGGGGACGCTCTACCATGTAGGGGTCTTTGTAGGACTCTCCCTGTCTGGCTGCCTAGGTAATTCTCAGGTGGACGACCTTCTGATCCAGGGGTATCATCCACCCTGAACCTCCATAGTCATCCAAACATCTTTGGGTGCCTTGATTAGGTCTAGTCCCGCATCTCTTCTCTTTAGAGCACACACATAAAATTTCAGTGGGGCTCTCTATTCAGATAGACTCACTTCACAACTTGATCTTGATCCAAATTCTGATTCTACATCAAAATTCTGATTCCACCATTTGATCCAAACGTGAAGCCAAATTACTTAGGACAACCTTTCAAAAAACCTGAATCACAGCGATCCATGAGAGGTAGGATGGTTGAGGATGCCCTTGAATTCTATGAAATTGAATATAAACCCTCAACACCAATAAAAGACATTCAGGTTGATGTCGCAACAACCACAACCTTCATTATAAACTATGCCCAAATTCTATTGACAGAAGCCACCAACGGATCAACCCGAGATATTCTCATAACAGGATACATTGAGATAGAAAAATTACACAATTTTGAATACCTCCAATGCATAACAAATCCTGTACTTTGGGAACAACACCAAGAAGATCTTGAAAAATTGGAGGAAATAATGAGATTATTGAAACAAATTATCGACCAGAAATGCCCATATATACCACAAACATAGGATGAACCATCTTGGAACAATATCGAGGATCAATCTGATTTCCTAGATCTCAGGTTTGAGGCACAAAGTGGTTGTGAATGCCCAACCCAGATAGAATACAACATGCCTGATAGTGAATTAGGTTGGGAAATTGCAGGAGAACATAATGTTGAGCCAAACTTAGACCATAGAACACTAAGCACAAAATTCCAAGACTCCTGCAATAATGAGAATAGAACTGAACCACTCGAGGGTGTAAATTCCGCCCCTTATTCTGATAAGGTGACCTTCAAAGGTTATTCGGACCTAGATTCTAGTGATTTAACCCACATCCCAAGCCGAGAATCTAGATCTGAAACCTATTGGGAAGATTACGAGGCCCCATATGAAGAAGATCAAATTTTCAATGAAGAATATGATTTTGGGCCTCTATTTGATGAATACCCCTCTCCAACATCATCAGGAAATCAAATCGATTTTTCGGAAGTCATGCCAATTTACGATACAGAAACCGAGGAGTTGGACAAGTAGGGTTTCAATTGGGTTTGTCCTACCAGCTTAGAACACGAGCCTAAACCAAATATGGACACCTTTTTGAGCTCAGAATTGACATATAAGCTAGACCCCAATCAGGCTGCTGAATCCACATCATGTGATTTATTCTATGGTGGAACTCATGATCTCGAATCACAGTCAGAACTTGATTTTCGCAAAAGTTACTATGAGGTCTCTCTACATGAAACCACCTGTCACTTCTTTCTAGAAGAGCCCTCATATGCAATTCTCATTGAAGCCACCTCTTCCACACATACAGAACCGATCAGAACCCGTTTTCAACCTTGACCCGCAACCGGACTCAATTTCTATTCTGATTCTCCTCTCACTAAGCCGTTTGCAAATGATTCAACTCCACACATACACCGGGTATCAAACATTGATTAGACTGAAAAATATGATCCATCATTCTCTTATCACCCCCGTAGGGTTTCCGCACCATTCACTGATTACTTCACGGAGCCCTACTTCGACCAGGCTGATTCGACTCAGCCTAAACCCGAGTTTACACTTCCACATCCATCCGAGCTCTATTGCATTTGGTAGGTTCCACATCTGTTGATCTACATCTATTAACCCACCAGACTGATTGGGTTTGGGCTGCATCATCAGCCTGTTGCTCTTAACAAGCACCTGGTTGGACCAACCAGGCTCTTAATCAAGGTGCTTGTCTTACAAAATTCCACGGATTTGACCACTCCCTCTCCATCCCATTTTCCGCTTGGCTGAAGGCGTTGAATTTAGCACTTAATGGGAGGCAGCCCATCATTCCAAAAACAGAGATCCGTCTGATTATCCATCTGTACTCCACGTCTATTGCACCTTGAGTTCAGCCTTAGATTGTCGATCCCACCTCTGGTACACGTACCAGAGCTTGAAATCGTTCGCATCAGTCATTCCTGACCCATTTGCCCACTCGATGTATCCTGTTCTAAGTCCTTGAACCCAACACTATTTCATACCCTCCATTTACAATGAGGACATTGCAAAACTTAGGCATGGGGGGTGGTAAAGTGCATACATACAAAACCAAGAAAAATCAGAAGGATTATCACAAAAAATTCACATATGTCAGAAATACCAAAAAAAAAAGAAAATTATGAAAAAGAACAAAAAAATGAAGGAGGGAGGAAAATTTTGAAGCGACATGAACATGAGGAGGAAAAAAGCAAAATGACAAAAAAGAAGCATAAAATGAAAAAGAAAAAGAGATAGTCATTAGTAAGAGATTAAGGAATTAACCAAAGTTCTAGACCTCATCAAGTAAAAAGGAAAAATGAAAAAGAAAAGTGCTAATGAGACACAAAAAGTGATTAGTAGGAACAGTGATCTTAGGCCTTTTGGGCTAAACTCTTAAGCTTAAAAATTCAAGTATCCGCTAAGATCTAGATAATCCTCAAGAGGTTGGGGAAAATGCGAAGCTTAAGTATTAGGTCTAAGGCTTAGGGAGTATTCGATCACGTTAATTGACCTTTGGTTTGCGGGACTCGATAACCTAAGCATCCCAACCCACACACAGTCTGGTTCAGTATGCATAACTATCAAAATCACGCAAAAGCATTTTAGCATTATGAAAAAAGTTGCCTAGATTAGGAGCGACCGATCAACACAAGTTGAGTTGGACGAGTTCCCGGCGTGGAGAGGCGGGAAATTCCCCTCGAAGATGGGTAACAACATATCATCTCCTCGGTGCTTGTCTCCTAGGATATTTAAATATCCTATCGGGGGCACGTAAGCACTCTGCTAGTTCAGATACCATGAACGGCATTATCATGAAATGTTGATTGCCAGAG
The DNA here is from genome assembly GCA_037157565.1 of Thalassia testudinum. Classification (NCBI taxonomy): domain Eukaryota; kingdom Viridiplantae; phylum Streptophyta; class Magnoliopsida; order Alismatales; family Hydrocharitaceae; genus Thalassia; species Thalassia testudinum. Next base: position 15,838,773 of record JAZHRO010000026.1, on the reverse strand, counting down.
TCTGGATTCGGCCACGGAACACCATGGGCAGGATTATCTCGAAATCTCGAAAGCCAGGGTTCTAGGGGTTGCCATGGGCGGTGCTATCACAAAGCATCGATTACTAGGGACCTTTGAGGATTGATGATGGGGACGAGGAATCCAATACAGACCGTGTTGAGAAGCTAATCCAAAGCTAGAAATAACAAGAAAAGAGAGAGAAAACTCTCCAAACAAGTAAATCCTTTGTCTCTCTCTTACAAAAATGTACTGCAAACTGAACCAAGGCTAAAATATGTCTCAAGCATGGGTGCTTTAACTACGGAGTCCAACGAACCCTAGGATAGTTCCTGCGGGCCTTAAAAACCTTCGTGGAGGATCGAGGCTAGAGCTAGTCAGGTCTGGATCATGGTTGGTACTTGACACCTCTAGGCCTATTATCAGCATTCTGATCTAGTCATAAAAGAAAAAAAGAAAAGCACTTATCATAACTGATGAAAGAGACTCAGGGTCTAGAACAGAAGTTAAAACCTTGAAATTTTACTAAGGGACTAGCAAAAGCTAGGCATGGGGGTATGATGAGAACCTCATCATGAGCCCTAACTATCTCATTTTGACTTAAGAAAGAGAATAAGAGCTCCTACATAACCTAAAGAAGGTCCTAATTCAAGGAAGAAATGCTCTGAGAAGAAAACATGAAATAAAGGGTAAAACTGTAATTTTACCATTGCAGTGCATCAATGGGATTTCTCAGAGACTAAACATAGGTCAAATGGTCTGAAGAAGATAAAACGTGAGTTCAATCAGAAATGGGTTCATGTGCAGTCTAGGAATTAAATGACATCTTGTAACCTTAAAATAGACCTGCTTAATTCAACAAGGTTCTGGTCAAGACAAAAATCAACTAAACCCTCTAAAATTCATGGAAAAATATCTTCTAGGGTTTAGAACATTCAAATTGTCCTTTGAAACCTATTTTGACCTAAATTGGGGTCCTAGCTCATTATTTAACCTAATTTGGATTTTTGTGTAAAATGTCAAGTCAAACATGGTCAAACCTAAAATTCAACTTCACCATTGGATTCCTTAAGTCAAAATTTGGACCTAAGGGGAGGTCATCTTGACTTACTTTGCAAAACAGTACACCCAATTACATTTTGACCCCTAGCTTTTGAAATTCATTATGTACACCCAATTACATTAAAGCGGAGGAGTCCTACTTCGGCAAGGAGTTGAAGGGGATTGCTCCCTGATTCCTTAGAGATCTCCTCCCAGATTTGGAAGGGAGATTCTCTGAGGAATTCCCTTCCATCTAAGCATGATTTTAGGATCTGATTTGCATCGAATCTCTCGTGCGAACACACGAGAGATGTGGGTGTCTCCCTGAATCCTACTTTGGCGAGGACTCTTGCGCTTGGAAGCTTGTCTTCCAAGCACAAGAGCCCCTTCCAGTGCCTATAAAAGGACGACCACCTCCGGCCGCTCCCATTCAGCTTGACTTGGTTGGAGAACCACCCCCAATTCTTCCCTTCTCCTCCGGTCAGGTGTCCAGAAGGCTCCAGCAACCTTTCTTCCTCCTTCTCGTTGCTCTGCCGCAATACCAATGGTAGAGCCATCTTCGTCTCCTTCCTTCACGTCATGCAATACCCGCGCACACGCTTCCAGCCCTATCGTTGTCACCGTTCTCCCTCATCTGGACGCTTCTTCTCTGGTGGCGGCAAGTACAGCCAACCGCCTTTTTATCCCCCCTTCATCCATTAAATTAGGTCAAAACACTTCCTCTCTCTCTCCTCTTCATTTCCCCTCTCTTAATTTTCACTTTCGACCCCTTGATGCCGCAGACCACCTCCATCTTCACCATCTCCAGTCGACCACTGGCGAAGGCGCTTCCACCACTCCGCACCTCCACATTCCACGTCAGACCACTCATCACCTCCGCTATCATCCACTGAGCATTTTCCACCCCTTCACTGACCACCATCGCTTCCCTAAACATCCACCGACCTAACCCATCTTTACGGCCACAGAGCGACCTAGGCACGCATGCCTAGGCTGCCTCGCGGCCAGCCACCCACTGCCTCACCTTCGCCATGACATGGCGAAGCTTCCCATGTGCTCTAATGAGGGTTCAAGGCCGTATTCGTGAATTTCAGGTCGACCCCCCTTTCCGCCATTGAAGTAGAAGCAAGCTTGCTTGCAAGCTTCGCTCCAGGTCACGTGCCCTAGGCAGAGGAGTCCCAGAAGGCGCGGGTTTGTCTCGCGCATACATCTGTCTAGACAATTGGCCTTGAAGGAGAACCCAACAGCGGCAATTAGGCGAAGTCTTCCTGCGGGCGCGAGTGAAGCGGGTGGGACTTTTAGTCCCGCCTTGGAAACTTTAGCGCGCGGTAAGTGCTTTAAATTATTTTTGTGTTTTTATCTTATCGCCTCAAGTACGCGGGGTGAGGTCCCTCACCCACACACACATGCCTCGTCCACGACCTATGCCCTCGTGGACCTAGCTAACCGACCTGATTAACCTCTCACTCCTCGCGCATAACCCACGCCGGTGCGCCTGGACCCAGGCACGTGAAATTCGACCCGATTACCCGACCTGCCTCTAGGAGAGCGAACCTAAGAGAGAGACAGAGAGAGCAATGCGGGGGAGGGTAGGGGTAGGTTTTGCTCTGTGTTGTGCAGGGAAAGAAGGAGAAGGAAGGGGTGGTTGCGGAAGATGCTAAGGGCAGAGGCTGAAGAAAGGACTTGGAGGCAGAAGAGAGTCTTGAAGGCAGAAGTCAGAAGCGGCTAAGGAAGGAAGAAGAAGGAAGGACTTGGAAGCAGAAACTGAAGAAGACAAAGAAGAGAAAGCAGAAGCTGAAGAAAGCTAAGGGTAGAAGAAGCAGAGGCTGAAGAAAGAAGGAAGGTGTGGCCAAGCAGAGAAGGAAACTAAAGGAAAGAAATGAAAGAAGAGACAGAAGCCAAGAAGACAAAGAAGAAAAAGAAGAAAGGAAGACAGAAGAAGAAGAGTAGCCGCAAAGAAAAGAAAGAGGACATCAGAGAGAGAAAGAAGAACTCAGAGAAGGAAGAGAAAGGAGAAGAAGAAAGAAGAGAAAACATTCGATTTCTTTTTTCATCTTTATTCTTCTCTTTAGCTTTCATATACATTGAATTTCATTGATATTATTGTTCAACATCATCTTTTGAGTAATTTGAGATTGTAATCTTAGTTTTTAAAGACCAATTTGCTCCCTGTGTTCGACCTTGGATACTTATGTTTTCGAGTAATAAATTTCTTATTTGTTTTCAAGGCGATTTCACTTATACTGCAACGTACGTCTTTTCAAAACCAATTTCGCCCTGTTAACACTAGGCTCTGCTACAACGCAAGCTAAGAAGCCCTCATGCCCCTAGCTTAAAAGCTTTGTTGCCAGAAGCGTGATGATGCACCTGAAAACTCCGTCTACTGGCTGACTGTGAAACTCAAAGGGAGGCAACTCCGATATGGAGAAGACGATCTTCCTCCTAAAATAGTCCAACAGGGCATGATAGGCGGACAACTAGTTAATCCCTATGCTCACGCCAAAGTCCTCCATCGGGATCACGATCAGGTCGGCGGAAAGACTGTGTCCTTCTATAGCGACCTCGTGGTCTATGAAGACCTCCTCTACGACAAACCACTGTCCACCAGGGCCTCTAATCAAGAACAGATCCCCTAACAAAGTGCTTTTCAATCCCAAATTAACGGTAAACTTTGTGGAACAAAGAAGTACGTGGTGCAAGAAATAAGAAATATGTAAACCAATCGGCCAGAAACTGTAACCATACCTGTTACCACAGAACCTGAAGCCTTGGCATCTCTTTGAGTTGGGGCATTGATACGCCCCTTAGCCTTGGGTGCAGAAGAAATGGCCATGCCTGGGGCCAGGTGATTGTACCGCAAAAATACACCTGCAATTGTGCCGTCTTGTGCTATTTCCTAGCATTACCAGTGCATATTAGGTATCCATAGTCGCATTTGTAAAAATACACGCATGCATGCATTTAATTGAAAGGGGAGGAGATTGAATAAAATGGCCTTGTAATTGACAAATTCTTCAAGTGCTGCCTCGCAAAATTTCCATCTTCATTTTTTATTTCTTTTTGATTTTTGACTTTCTTCTCCGCAGCTGCATGGCATGGCTGGACCTTCCTCCTCGCGCCATGCTCTGCAACAGCTCTCCCTGCCAGCCGCATGCAAGCCTCTCCCTGTCAGCCATGCAGAGCCATGCACAGCCAGGGCATGGTTGTGCATGCTTTCTTCCTCTTTAAAAAGAGCACGGCTTCTTCTTTGCAAGAGATCCTGGTCCACGAAAAAAAACCCACACAGCAGCTCTTCCCTCCCAGGCCGTCTCCTCCCCTCTCCCTCCATACGTAGCCTCTCCTCCTCTGAGGAGCCACGCTGCGGGCAGGAGCACCTCACAGTGGTGCACAACCACCACTGTGAGTCCACCACTGCCCAGCTCATCAGAGAGCCGGTGGGCGTGGTGGTTCTCTCTCTGTTTCGCCAATTCAGCCATTAGAGTAGGAGCTTCAAGCTTTGAAGCTCAAGCTCCGCACAGCAGCAGCAGCAAGGCCCTCCAGCGCACGCCTACAGGCCGCCCTCGCCTCCAGCGCATGCCTGCAGGCGCCCTCGCCTCCCGCTTCTTCGCGCCGCACTCACCTTTCCGCCCGCAACCAGCCAGCGCACCCCTTCCACGTGCGTGCCAGCTCGCGCATCTACTCCCTACACTCACGGAACCGGGTACGTCTAGTCACGTGGCTCGCCCCGGCACTGTAGCCACTGTTCACGCGTTTCAGCGGAACACTGTGGCTACAGTGCGGTGACCGGTAAGTTTCTCATTTAACCGGTCACCCAACACACCGCAACCGCCGCTAGCCCGTGCCCGCATCTTGCCCCGAGTCCGCTTCAGCGTCCGCCCGTGCGTCTGCGTGCGCCCGCCTCTGCCAGCGCCTGCACGCGCCCGCGTGTTCATCTGCTCACAGCGCCTACCTTCGCCCTCTCCCTTCGCCTCTCCGCGCAGAGCTGTGCGCTGCAGTCCTCTCCCCGTGCCCACTCCCTCCAGTGCGCGCCTCTTTACGCGCATACGTGCCTGCGCGTGCACGTGAAGCATCAGACGACGCCCCACTGCTGCAGATGGCTTAACCCACCTTTCCTTCCTCAGCAGACACTCTCCCACTCTCTCTCTCTCTCTCTCACAGCACTCTCTCACACTCTCTGCGCACACACACTCTCACTTATACATTATTATATATATATGTATATATACTAATATTTAGTTATATAAATACTACTATATATATAGATATAAGTATATATATATATGTATACATATATTTATATACATATATATATATACTTATATCTATATATATAGTAGTATTTATATAACTAAATATTAGTATATATACATATATATATATCTATATACTTATATATATATATATACATATATATTTACATATATACATATACTTATATACGTATAAATATATATATATACACATATCTATCTACATATATCTATATAGGTATATTACTATATATATATATACCTATATATATATATATACATATATACATATATATACACATATAACTACATATATACCTGTATATTTATAACCATATATACATATATATATATATATATATATATTTTTTTTTTTTTACATCACTTATCATACGTTGTATCACGGGAATATCTGCACCAGTTGCTGATATTCCCCGATACATGCATACAGAAAGCGTGTTTGCACTCATCTTCCACCATCCACCTTACACTCCATGCGACACTTCGTCCTGTTGGTTGCATCTTCCTAGATGACAACCGACTCGACACCGTGCTACACACCATCTCTGCCTCCACCCTCACCCCTTTATACATATATAATATATACATATATATATATACACACTATATTTACTTTATTTCTGTTTCTTCTTCATGCCAGTAAAAAGATAAAAAAAAATATATAAAAGAGAAAAGATAATCCTTGACTTGCAAGCACTCAGTCTTGCAAATAGCAAGACCAGTTTTGGAACCCTAATTTGTCTCGAAGCCAAGAACCTGATTTTGAGGGTGTGCCTCAAGGACAAGAATTATTAGAAAAAAATATTAAATAGAAAAACACCAAAAACATAATAAACGAATGGAAGAGATTCATTGTAGGAAAGGCGTAGAAACTCATTCACTTCTAATCCCACTTCCCTGAGTTCGACCCTGGGCCTAAAAGTGACCAAGATAAAATCAAGTAGGCCAGGTAAAAAATTTTGTAAAGAGATGGTTAGGCTCGATTTAGGTTAACCACTATACACATTTCAACGATAAAATCACCATATTAACACAACCTATCCAGGTCTACACCACCAGGCGGGTGGCAGCTGGTCGATACCCTACTCGTGGCTGGTAACTGCGGTCGCCAGATTGACCTCCAGTACTTGGTGCTGGGAGCATCTGGCATTCCCTATCCTAAAGGGGCAGTCCCTTCTCAAGTGGCCTGGCTAGCCACATTGGTAGCAGAGAGGGACATGGCCTCCTCCCTCAGTCTGTCCCTGTGTGACTGAGCAAGGGTATGATGCTGACAGCTGGCCCCTGTTTGGGGCCCCCAAAGGCCACTGGTGAACCCATAGAGTGGAACGGTTCCCCCGCAGGCACCATGTGCTTCCTCTCCTGGCAACCCTGCGAGTGTTCTAGCTGGTAGGGCCTCCTCTGATCTCCCCTGACTCGCCTAGCGCTACGGTGACTCTGCCGTCCCACGGGAGGCTCCCCCTCCGCACCCTCGGAAGGGACATGAGGGGGCGGCGGAGTCGGCGGGAGTTGAAATTCTTCTCGTATGACCTCTTGAATCAACTAGACGAGGTCCCGAGCCTGGACACTCAGAAGGAGAGGCAAGGCAGCACTGGTCCCAATCCTGACACGTCTGCCCCTGCACCTATGACGAGGCATCTCCTACAAGGAGATAAAAGAGAAAGAACAGGGACTATCAACAATACCAGGTTACATGAGGAAATTCAACTCGGAAGCGAAGATCAAAGTGAAATGTTGTGGTGGCTATTCTAGTTACATGCACGTGAGTGGTTACTTTCAAACCATTTGGTTCATTTCCTGGGACGACCTTGCTTTGATACCATCTTGTTACGACTCGATCCTGGCTCCCTAAAGAAGTCGGGACCGGCCTGCCTCGACTAGCTCTCAAAACCCAATCGTCCAATGAGAAATAACCAAAAGCAGAAAATATTCCACAACACATATAACGTAACTATGTAGAAACAATTAAGAGACAATAAAGGAAATAGAACGAAAAGTCTCACAATATTACATGCCATTACAACTACAATAGTGGAAAGTAGAACAGAAACATAACAGAGCAGTAATACATATATCAAAGTACTCACTACTACAATAGAAAGAAAATTCTGGAATAGAGAAGCGACAATAGCTAAGGCTGGGCTCGACTGGGATTAGCCCCTCTACAGCTGGTGGTGTTGGTTGCTCCCCTCCCAGACCTGAACAAGGTTATATAATCCGTGGTTAGCTAACGTTGAGTAGAGTGGTGGTTAAGTCATTTACATGCAATTTAACATAAAGAAACAAGCAACCAGTCAACATGCATTTGTCGGTTATGTATTATCAATTATTTGCACTTATCTTATTTATGCGATTCTGGGTCGAGTGCGCTAATCAGGATCCATACTTTGCTTAATCTTCTTCTTCCGTAAGGGAACGATCTAACTTGCAGTTTTCCCATGATGCAGGATGTACACATGGCACTCTCTTGGCCGAGAGAGTCCCCTGTGGTAGTCCTACACCCGACCTACCACCCTGAGGTCACGGTCGCGACGTAGCGGTGACTACAGCACGCACGATAAGTGCACGGGTAGCTACCTCACACTAGCACGCGATCAGTCATTTCTGCTAGCGGGCACTCCCAAACATACAACACGAAATAGAGCAGGGCCTCGCTCTCTTAGAACAGAATAGGGGTCTCGCCCCTCACAGTCTGCGTACCCTCGCCCGACTATCCCAATTTGCCTAGTGGGCCTAACAAGAGTCGATGTAAGGTGGCCAGTCCTAACCCTGGGACCCGTGGGGCGGCTGGCTCCCCCCTACACTATGGTGGTTGTAGCTCTCCTCGGTACCACGTATGTGAGTGCCACCTTTCTTTCCACACGCAAGGGACAGTGGCTCCCCTTGGTACTACGTACGTAAGATAGTCGCTCTCCTTGGTACGACGTACACAAGGGCCAGCTCACTTCCCGCCTACATACATGATTCTTTCCTTTTACAGTTCTTTTCCTAGTTCCCTGTAGGGTTCATGCACTGTATTTATTTCATTTCATTTCTCAATATTCAGATCTCATTGTCCACATCCCATTTTTCATTTATATAACAGGCAGCTCATGTTTCAGTAACTGGAAAAGCATCACATCAAGTATTTATTCACTTGCTAGCAATTAAGGTTTAACATGCATGTTAATGTAAACAATGCAGCTCAGGTCACATTCATACATTTCTGCCCTAGGGTTCATTGCACATCCTAGAGTTCAATCAAATTATTCTAAGATGTACTTTACTTATTTAAATCTTTAGTATTAAAGTAAACCACTCTACCGGAAAATACGGGAGGAATGGGGGCTAGAACCGTAGATCCTATCGTCTCCACGGGCCCCGAACACTCTACAGGCTGGAGACCTATACAAGTGACACATCAGATGAGTTTAGAACAGTATATAACTATTACCAATACGTAGAAAAACTCAAACGGAAAACAACGGTAGTTCGTTTGCGTAAACCCGACTCTGTTTGGGCCCCGAACGGGCCAAAAACGTGCATACAGACTGAAATCAAACGTCTGGGACTAGGCCCAGACGTCTTAGACGATATCAGTAACTTACCTTGCGTTCCTGCTATTGACAAGGAGAAATCAGGTTTTAAAATAACACATTGTAATATAGTTGAAATCGCTTTGAAAACAAATAAATTTTATTACTCGAAGTTTTAAGTCCGAGGTAGAACATAGGGAGAAAATTAGGGTTTAGAAATCAAGAGCACAACTTGAGAAATTGAATATAATATGCAATAGAAACTAGAGTTATAGTCCAAAAATGTAAGCACAGAAGAATAAAGAAATCAATGTATGAAAGCAAGCACAAAAATTGGACAAATCAGATGTCTTAAAATATGGCTGCTACAGTGCTGTGCTTTTCTTCCTTCTTCTCTTTTCTGATCTCTATCTCTGGCTGCTCACTTTCTTCTTCTTTTCTTCTCAGTTCTTTTCGTGCCTTAGCCTTTCTCTGCCTTTGATTCCTTCAGCTGCTTCTTTTTCTCTTTCTTTCTTTGGCGACTCCTTCCTTTCTTCTTCCTTTACTCCTTCCTTCACTTTTTTTTCTCTTCAGCTCCTGCCTCTTCAACTCTTTCTTCTTTGGCCTTGTCTTCTCCTTCCTTAGCATCCTCTTCTCCTTTCCCTACAAGAGCAAAACCTACCCCTACTCGTGCGTGCTCTCTTCTCCTCTCTCTCTTAGGTTCGCTCTCTCAGAGCAACTGTATCGAGTAATCAAGTCGGGTACGCGCTCGGGACCAGGCCCACCGGCGTGCAATGGTGGGTGAGGTGTGCTAGGTCAGGTAAACGGTTCACGCCAGGTCCGCGGAGGTCAGGTCACAGATGAGGCGGGTGAAGGTGAGTGGGACCTCACCCCATGGTTAAGAGGCGATAAAGCCTATGCACGTTTGCAATTTATTCAGCTGCAGGCGGTCAAGAGTTTCCGAGGTGGGACTATCTTCCCACCTCCCTTCGTGTGCGTCCACAGTAGGGAACTTCGCTTGATTGCAGCTGATGCTTCGACCTTCAGTGCCAATTGGCTACCTGGATCTGTGTGCGGAAGTATTCCGCGTCACTTGGGACTGTTGGCCTGGAGTGGGCAGACCTAGAGAGAGCTCGTAAGCAAGCTTCTCACTTGCGTCAATGGTGGCGACCCTCCGAACCTGTAATCACGCAAACGTCCTCGCGGCCACGTCAGAAAGCTCGGGAGGCTTCGCCGAGGCACGACGAGTTACTGTGTGGGTCGACGTGGCATGGGGTTGCCGGAGTGCACGTGCCTAGGGAACCCTGTGTGCGTGTGAGTGGGTGTGTTTGGGGGCCCTTGTAGGTGAGTGATAGCGTGTATGGAGTGAGGGTTTATGTTCAGTGAAGTGTTGCAGAGCTTATGGGATGGTTGGCGAGGTGGATGGAGGTGTAGAGTGATGGGGACGCCTTGCTGGAGGTCTGGCCAGAGCTGGAAGGGGTGATGGTGGTGGAGTGAGTCGAAGGGTGTTTTCAAGAAATAAAGAGGGAAAAAGGATTAGAAGGGAAAAGGGAACTGATTGCACAGCAATCATAGGTCTTAATTGACCTAAATTAAGCTTGGACTCAGCATAAGTTAGGGTAATTCATGCATGAATAAGCATTATCTGCATCTTTACTGCTTTCTTTTAGCTATGCATAAAATAATGCTATAATGTGCTAATTAAGTGCATTATGTCAATTACAGGTAATAAGCTGGATCTGAAGCTGGATCAAGAATAATTGGTGTTGCAGCAGAGCTGGAGCAGAAGACTTAAATTAGATATAGTAGATAATAATGTAAGGGAGTTAAGGTATACTACTCTATTAACTAGGAATAAAGCAGTGAAATGTGAAGAACTTAGGTCCATCCTAGCCCTAGGATAGCCTAGAGACTTCTCTAAGCCTTAGCCACCCTTAGATTAGGTCACCGCACCCTAGGAATCCTTAAAACCCTAATTCGAACCTTTATCTAGACGTCCAGATGAATTATAGTACGTTCAGAACCCTTAGCCAACCCCCGCACACCTTAAACCCACTTCTACAGTGTCATTGGACGTCCAGACACTTGGTTAGACGTCCAATTTCTGCAGAATACCCAAGACAGAACCTTGAATCCTTCCTGACTCTGATTGGACGTCCAAACAACAAGTCTGGACTTCTGATTTTTTAGTATAAGACGTTTGATTCCAGTTTTGGACGTCTTGAACTGTTCTCTAGTTCCTGTTTTGAGATTCAAGCCTTGATCTTGGTTCTCTAGCTCCCTAAACTCAATTCTAACCCCATAGGAACCTAAATTAAGGTACCCTAACCTTAGTACATCACCTCTAGACCTCCTTAAGGACCTAATTAGGTCCTCACTAAACCCAATTGACTTAGATCATAGTCGGTTACCATTACCTAAGTCAATTGGACTCATAGGGTCCAATTGAGCTTAGATCTCAACCCACACAAGTCCAATTGGACTCAGTGAGAGCTCAATTGACCTAAGCCCAACCTAATTGAGTTATTTCACTTCAATTAGGTTCACACTCATTCAATTAAACTTGTGTTAAGTTCAATTGCAATTCCTCCTTAGCAATTAGGGTTTGCAACCCTAATTTAAGGCCTACACCTACCTAAACCCCTTAGGACCTAACCTAGACCACTTAGCCACATAGGGCACGGCCACACACTCACACACTCACACCCATCTAGAGTTCTCTAGAACTCCCTTCAAAGTGGCGCCACTCTTGGTTGCCAAATTTAGCAACCAAGAGCCATTCAATTCTTAGATCCACTTTTTATGGATCTAAGAACTACCTCTCTCTCATCATGGCCGGCCACTTATGGGGCTCTCTCTAGAAGGTTCCACACTTCTCTAGAGAGACTCCCTTAGGTCTATAAAAATACCTAAGGGGTGGCCATTTGCACCCATCCCATTCTTGGCATTCATTCATCCATCTATGTTAGCTACCCTCACATCCATTCCACCTCCACGAGGAGCACCACCATGGAAGCCACCATCTCCATGCCAAGATGCTGGATCATCTCCCCAACCTCTCTCCAAGAGCTGGCCTAAGCACCATTGGCCGCCCCTCCTCCTCTCAGCCACTCAAAGGCCATCGGAGCCCACCTCTGAATGCCCTTCTTTTCTGCTAGATTAGTAGCTTAACTCTTCATAGTTTTACTGCTTTCATTTACTGCTTAGTAGTGTAGCTCTTATTCTTCCCCAATGATGCATGCAAAATCCCCCCATAGATTCCTGTATGCAATCATTTTCTGTTAGCTAGATTTGTGTTTTTCAAGCTTTCCTCCAAATTCCATGTTGCAAACATCCTCCTGAATGAATGAATAAAAGATATATTTTTTATATACATATCTCTATGTTGAAAATCACCATGAGCTTATTGGTTGCAATCTATTTCATGTGATTCAAGTTGCCTGCTTTTCATTTATATATATATATATATATATTGCATCAAGCATGTCAGTTCTGGCAAATATAGAAGATTTAACTATAAATGCATTTTCCGTAAACAGCCACCACATAACTAGAATTGTGCGCACCGAAACTCATACTTTCACTTTCATTATCTATCTAACACACGGGCATGTAATCAAAGTTCACAATAGAAGTGGCAAAACTCTAATCCGAAGATTGGAAATCGACGTATGATTCTAAATAAGTAGAGCGATAAAAGATTGATTTCAGATTTGAACAAACGCCTCCCAGAGATGAACGACCGGGACTCAAAGTCTCGTTATCTTTTTATAAATATTTTTGTTTGATCGTATTGCGCACTATATTACGACACATTTCTTATCAAAATGCGCTCTACGACTCACAAACAAATGGTGCCGTTGCCGGGGAGGCAATGTCATTTTTTTTATTTCGATATTTTAAACTATCACTAACAAATCTTCCTCTACTTTGTTTTTGGATGTGCAGGACAACACAGGAAAAATGGGATCTGCGCACACAATGAGCATGGAAAGAGATTTCCAGGTGCACATCACACCCTCTTTAGGCTAGGTTTTCTTTTGAACCTTAGGATTAGATTTGCTTCTAGAAATTTCTTTTGAAAAAAGAATATATATTTATTTTCGTGAAAAAGAAGAAAATAAAAAAATCAGAAAAATATCTAGGTAGTTAGATTAGGTTCCTTCTTGAATCCTAGGTTAGTTTGGAAAAGCAAAAAAAAATATATATATATATATATATATATTTGAAAATCCTAAAAAAAATATTTCTTGAAAAAAAAAATTTCAAAAAGTTTTTGAAAAAAAAAATATTTTTGGTGGAAAGTTTGGATTTCAAACTCAAACACCTTTCAAAAGCTTCTCCACCATCCTCTGATTTTCGGCTAGGGTTCAAGGTTTGCTTTAAAAATTTGACTTCTGAAAAAATAGTGAACAAAAAATTATGAAATTTGAGATAGAATTTCATTTTTAAACCATCTTTCAAACGCCACTATTCATTTGGAAAAATTGTAAGTATAAAATTTTTAAAAATTCGTGAAGTGCAAGGGGGTCAGATTGATCCAGATTCCAAATTTTTCAAAATTCAAAAAGCAATTTGGAGCAATCCGCGAATTTGTTTTGACTAAAAGTGGTGGGTTTTGAAAGCTGATCTCATTGGCTTTATTTTCCATATTTGTCTTGAATTTTTGAAAGTCATTTGATACTTTTTCAAATCAAAAAACCGACCAAGGGTCAAAATTCCAGATCTAACCCCTTGACATTCAAAAATATCTAAAAATTCGATTGAAATAGTAAAAATTACAAAAAAATATTTTATGAAAAGATAATTGAAAGAGGAATCTACTCGCCAAATTTCAAGTTAATTGGATTCTAATTTTTTCAGATAACTAATTGTATTTTTTGTGGTCTGCTGAAGAAGAAAAAAAAAACAAAAGAACAAAACCCTAGAATTGCATGAACCCTAGGTTACACCCTTAGGGTTACAATTTAGAGATCACATTTGGGCTAACCTATACTTAGTCAAGTCTTGTACTTAGTTGGTGAGCTTGATCACCTTGTGGGCCACTCACCAAAAACCCCAATTGAAGAAAAACGGGCTAAAAATCAAGTCTAGAGCACGAAATAAACTCGAATTCGTTGTCGTACTACTGGGTGCTTTCAACCTCTTGGCTGGGTTAGCCGAGAGGCGGGAATCACTTTCAGTTGGTTGTACAACAAATTTTCTTCAGGAATTAGAACTTAAAACGAAAAATCTGGTCATCTGATTCATAAGGACCATCTGATTGATAGGGTCCTAGCCTTGTCTGATTTGGCTACACCAACCCTGGGGTTGGGTGGTGTATGCAAGGAAGGAGGTCACTTAGACCTCAATTGGTTTGACCTTGGGAGCCACTCCCAAGGAGGTGGGTCACCTCGTCGGGACCATCTTCTTCCCCTACTTCTTCTACTCTCGTAGCCACAATGGCTAATCCTGGGCCAGGACCTAGACCGGGTCAGGATATTGATAATCTGGACCCGATGTCTCGTCTGGAAGCTCAGGTGGTTGAATCTAAGGAGCGGCATCAGCAGAGCATGGACCGCATTTTGACGGCGCTTGATAGAATGCAGCATCCACCGCGAGGAGAACAACCGCAGGATTTCTATGATCCAGCCGCACCAATTATTGCACCCTTAGTCAGGATTCCTGCAGGCAGAGACACATTTGAGCTCAAACCGAATGTGATCAGTTTGATCAACACTCACTTCTATTTAAACTCAAGTGAAGATCCGTTCCAGCACCTAGAGGACCTGAGTCGACTTGTAGAAACGATTCAACCCAGGAACATTGATCTTGGGAGTGTTCTAATGAAGCTTTTCCCATTTTCTTTGAGGGACAAAGCTTCATACTGGTTCAAGACCATTGGGAAGCCAATTGGAACTTGGCCAGAATTACGACGTGAATTCCTGCAAAAGTTCTTCCCAATCAATCGAACAAATGCAGTGAGGCGTGCAATCATGACTTTCTCCCAAGGAGCTGGGGAGAAGTTGCATGAAGCCTGGGACCGATTTCACGACCTTCTCCGGAAATGCCCGCCCCATGGTATACCCAGATGGCACCTAGCTCAAATCTTTTACCATGGGTTGGGTGACACGCATCGGTATCTGGCCGATTCATCTAGTGGCAGGAATTTCCTCTCAAAAGACGAGAACAACGCATTTGAGTTGTTCGAATCTTTGGTAAAGAACTCGATGAATGCCGCATCCATGAACCAGTTCCAGCGGCCTGGTCAGCAGTGGGGTGGTGTCCATGAGGCTCACACCGAGTTTATTCGAGTCGACATGGATATCATCATCAAGCAGCTGGATAGAATAAACATGATTGAGAAAAAGATTGACCAAATTTGTCAGGGTCAATCTGACATGAACTCTGCCACTCCAAGACCCTCCTATGCACCCCAAGCCCCTCCTGCTCGAGTTAATCTACTCACTCGGGATGCATCTTCTCCTTATTTACGAGATCCCGCATATCAGGATCCCGTAAACAATCCAGATCTGGCACCATACGATTAGGGTTACACACCACCCGCAGATTATAATACGTATCTCCTTGATGGATATACGTCTCAGACATCTTCAGCCTACGAGGACATCTGTGCTGTCCAAGGATACGGGCGTAATAACCCGTATTCAGAGACGTATAACCCTGGTTGGCGCCAGCATCCAAACTTCTCTTGGTCTGGTAATTCACAGAGACCACATCAAGATCCACACTACCAAACCAGGCAATATGGGAATGCGCAAAACACATACCCTAGGTAGCAGCCATTCTCGTCTCAACAGCAGCAACCCCGTTCTATATACCAACCGCTGCACCAAGCTGCCAATCACCCTCCGAAGCAGGCTGACCCTTTGGAGGCATTGAAAGAGGAGCTGCAAGAATCGATGAGGAAATCTACATAGGATAGCTTGCAGATAATGAAGGCAATGGCTGACCAGATACAAACTATACAGAACATGCAAAACTAGTTGTTGCAGGAGCATAGGACTCAGGGAGCCTTGCCCTCCTAACCCGTCTCGAACCCTCGATATGTGCAGAACCAAGGCGCCCCGCCTAGGTTTCAGGCACCATAGGGCAGGCACATGCCATATTACAGGCGCCTCCTGCACCACCTGGTTATGCTCAAGGCCAGCTGCCTTTGATGCAGAACCTCGCATACTTTACCCCTTCCGCTCCCCCACCACCTCATGGACCGCAAGTCGATGCAAATGCTGTCTCATTAAGGAGTGGAAGGAAGCCATTCGACCCTCCACATAGGCAGGCAGGTCCTGGTTTTTCTCACCCTTCACCGCAGGCGAGTTCGACTCCATCTCAGGAGCCACCTGTGGTAGATAAGGGTAAGAGGCCACTTGACCCTGAGATTACCGTCCCTTTTCCTGACGCTCTGACATGGAATGTAGTACGGAAAAAGGACATGCGGAATTTTGAGGACCTGAAGTCAATGTTCAAGGAAGTACATATTCAGGTCCCCCTCCTCGAAGCAATTGATCACATCCTCGCTGTCACTAGGTTCTTCAAGGATTATTGTACCTCGAAGCGTCAGCCTAGAATTGGACAACAGGCGATACTGTCAAAAGAAGCTAGTACCATGATTCTAGCCGACTTGCCACCAAAAAAGAAAGACCTTGGTACCCCACTCATATCCTGCTTCTTGTAGGATTCTCCATTTGATCGGGCCCTTCTAGATTTGGGTTCGTCCATCAACCTAACTCCCACTGCCGTATTTGATCGATTTCGATTTGGGGAGTTAAAGCCCACCTCGGCCACAATTCAGCTGGCTGATAGATCAGTAAAAACACCAAGGGGGGTGGTTGCGAACGTGATTGTAAAAGTCCGCGGATTCTGCTTTCCCGCAAACTTTTTCGTTCTCGATATGAGATGCACCAATTATTTTGGGCTGCCCATTTCTAGTGACAGCCCGAGCGAACATTGATTGTGCATTCAGGTGTATGGAGATAGCCATAGGTAATGAGCGACTTCGACTTGACATATTCAGGGCATCAAGGAATTTTGACTGCGATCGCATAGAGGAGGATGGTGAAGACGAAGATGCAGCATACTGTGGTAACATTGGGCTCCTTTGTGACGACCCAATGTCTCATTCGTCTGCATTATCAGGGTTCTTGGACCTTGATCCACACAGGACTGAGACCACTACACTGCACATATCTCCCCGAGGATCTGACTATTTAGGGTGTGCTTCTGACCACAGCAACCCCTGAATCTAGCTATCCTGATCCGCACACTACTGAATCGCCCCTGTTGTTGCAAGAAGACGTGACCACAGCTAACGGGTTGCCCGTTAACGTAGTCACAACTGATTATTTGATAGGAAGCGAATCAGTGGGAATCCACGTGCATACGGATCAACAGATTCCCACCCTCGAGTTTGCTCCTCCCACTCCCATTCTTGACTCTGACCCACCTGTGATTGAATCGAAGCCCTTACCTGACTCACTTAAGTATGTGTTCTTGGGTGAAAGTGAGACATACCCAGTCATTATTAATGCCCACTTAACCCAAGAACAGGAGCATCAATTGATTTCTACGCTACAAGACCATAGGGCTGCTATAGGGTGGAGTATTGCTGATCTCCGCGGTATTCGCCCCTTGTATTGCACTCATCACATTTACACGGATGAGGGGGTGAAACCTTTGAGACAACCTAAGATGGCTTAACCCGAATATGCTAGAGGTTGTTAAGAAGGAGATCGTCAAATGGCTGGATGCAGGTATTGTATACCCAATCTCTGACAGCTAGTGGGTGAGTCCGATCCAGATAGTGCCCAAGAAAGCAGGACTCACCGTTGTGAAAAACGATAAGGGCGAACCCATCCCGACCCACACTGCGACATCTTGGCGGGTCTGTACTATAGGAGACTGAACATGGCTACCCAGAAGGATCACTTTCCTTTGCCTTTCATTGATCAGATCTTGGAATGGTTAGCCGAACATAGTTTCTTTTGCTTTCTGGATGGATACTTCGAGTATAATCAAGTAGCGATTAGCCCAGAGGATTAAGACAAGACTACATTCACATGCCCCTTTAGAACATTTGCTTTCAACCGATTGCCCTTTGGCCCCTGCAACGCACCAGCAACATTTCAGCGTTGTATGATGACCATCTTCTCTGACATGATCGGGGACTATGTGGGGGTATTCATGGATGACTTCTCCATTTTCGGAGATGATTTCTCATCTTGTCTTGATAACCTCACCAAGATCCTAAAACGATGTATTGAGGTAAACCTAATACTATCCTAGGAGAAAAGCCATTTCATGGTGAGGGATGGCATAGTACTAGGACACAGGATCTCTAAAAAATGGACTCGAGGTCGATCGAGCTAAATCAGAGATTATTTCCCACTTACCACCACCTAGCTTAGTCAAGCAGATCATATCATTCTTGGGTCACGTCAGCTTCTATTGGAGATTTATGCGCACGACCTTTGACGAATCCCCTTGTTGCCGATGTCCCATTTGAATTTGACACCTCGTGTCTCAGCGCCTTCGAGACTTTACAAAGTGCTGTCTCTGATTCCACGATTCTCCAACAACTCGACTGGTCGCTTGATTTTGAGATGATGTGTGTCGCTTCTGACTTTGTCGTCGATGTTGTTTTAGGCTAGCCTCGGGAAAAATAACCTTTTGTCATATACTATGCTAGCAAGACGCTGAATAAGGCTCAGTGCAATTATATCGTCACAAAAAAAGAACTGCTAGCAGTAGTATTCGGGTTGGAGAAATTCAAATCGTATTTATTAGGGTCCAAATTCATCATCTTCACTGACCACTCCGCCCTCTGGCATTTGTTGGCAAAGAAGGATGCCAAACCTCGGCTCATTAGATGGATCCTTTTATTGCAAGAACTTGATATTGAAATCCATGACAAAGCCGGAAAATAGAATGTTGTGGTGGATCACCTATCCAGACTGGACCCAGGCCACATTCCTTATTCCTTGCCTATCCACGAGCAATTTTCGGATGAATCTCTTTTGGCAGTTCACTCTGTTGAGTTCCCCTGGTACGCGGATATCGCGAACTATCTTACTGCAGGCAAGATTCCCACGAACCTATCCAAGGACCAGAAACTCAAATTTACTGCAGAGGCCCAATTCTACCTCTGGGATGACCCATTGCTCTTCCGCGTTGGAGAAAATCAGATTATTCGAAGATTCATCCCAGATTCTGAGATCCCCAGTGTGTTATCTTTTTGCTACAATGATGCTTGTGGTGGTCATTTCTCGTGATGGAAAACCATTGCAAAAATTTTGCAGTCAGGATTTTTCTGGCCAACTATTTTCAGAGATACACAGAATACGCCCAACATTGCAAACAATGCCAGTCAGTCGGTTCTATGACCAGGAGAGACATGATTGCACTCCAGCCCATCATTGTTGTAGAAGTGTTCGACGTCTGGGGCATCGATTTTATGGGCCCTTTTCCGAACTCGCATGGCTTCGAGTATATATTACTAGTTGTTGACTATGTCTCGAAGTGGGTCGAGGCCATCCCGACGAGATGGGCTGATCATAAGACCGTCATTTCTTTCGAACGGCAATACATCTTCGCGAGATTTGGAGTACCCCGCGCTCTGATTAGCGATGGGGGAAGCCACTTCATCCATTCCCATTTCAGGTCATTATTAAACAAATACAGGGTACATCACCATATAGCCACCCTGTACCACCCGCAGATCAATGGGCAGGCTGAAGTGTCTAACTGTCAGATCATGCTGATTCTCCAAAAGACGGTTAGACTAGACAGGAAGGACTAGTTCGATCAAGTGTCTAACCGTTGCAAACATCCTCTTGAATGAACAAATAAAAGATATATTTTTTATATACATATCTCTATGTTGAAAATCACCATGAACTTATTGGTTGTAATCTATTTCGTGTGATTTAAGTTGCTTGCTTTTCATCTATATATATATTGCAACAAGCATGTCAGTTCCGACAAATATAGAAGATTTAACTATAAATGCATTTTTCGTAAATAGCCACCACATAACTAGAATTGTGCGCACCAAAACTCATACTTTCACTTTCGTTATCTATCTAACACACGTGCATGCAATCAGAGTTCACAATAGAAGTGGCAAAACTCTAATCCGAAGATTGGAAACTGGCGTGCGATTCTAAATAAGTAGAGTGATAAAAGATCGATTTCAGATTTGAACAAACGCCTCCCAGAGACGAACGATTGAGACTCAAAGTCTCGTTATCTTTTTATAAATATTTTTTTTGATCGTATTGCGTACTATACTATGATGCTTTTCCTATCAAAACGCGCTCTACGACTCACAAACAGGAACTTATCTGGGCATAAAGAGATGAAGGGGGAGGCAGAGATGGCAGTCGGCTCGTATTGCCATCGCCAAAGATGAAGCACTCAGTGGGGGGAGGACGTCAACGATGAAGGGGTTGCAGAGGCATCGGCAGGTGCAGCGTGACATGGACGAACAGGAGGAAGAGGACCCTGCCACTGGTATTGTGGCTAGGCGATGAGGGAGAGAGAGGGAAGCCGGAGCATGCTGAGCCACTGGCCGGAGGAGGAAGAGACGAATTTGAGGGATTTTTCGACCAATGTCAAGCTTGGGAGATGCGAGGTGGCTTGGGTTTGCTTATATAGGCCCTGGAGGATGGATTTGTGCTTGGAAGCCAAACTTCCAAGCATGGCAAGCTCGCCAAAGATGGAAACTTGGAGGAGACCCGAATCTCATGCATTCGCATGAGAGATTGGGTACAAAACAGAGCCTCAAATTGGGTTCATACTGGAGGAGATTTCTCAAAGAATCTCCCTTTCAATTTTGAAAGGGATTATCTAAGAGATCAGTGAGACCTTGCCCTCGAAATCTCATCGGAGTCCTAATTGCAAAGAACGAAGGAGAAGCTAGGGGGTTTCTACAGAGGTTTTCAAAAGATAGGGGTAGAAATGCAATTGGGTTGGACCTATTTGCAAAGTGGGTCAAGATGAATTCCTCTTAGGTCCAAATTTTGCTAGAAACCTAATTTGGGCATAAGGAATCCAATGGTGAAGTTGGATTTTGGGTTTGAACATGTTTGACTAGGTAATTTATGCAAAAACCCAATTTAGGGTAAATATTTTACTGAGACCCCAATTTAGGTCAAAATAGGTTCCAAGGGTCAAATTGAAGGTTCTAAGCCCTAGAGAATATTTTTATATGATTTTTAGAGGGTTTAGGTGAATTTTATCCTAACCAAAACCTTGTTAAATCAAGTGGGTCTACTGTAGGGTTATAAGAAGTCATTTAATTCCCAGAATTCACATGAACCCTTTTCTGTTTAAACCAACCCACTTTTTATCTTGTTAAGACCATTTGACCTGTGTTTAGCCCATGAGAAAACCCATTTTTGTCTGCAATGGTAAAATTACAGTTTTACCCCCTGTTTCTTGCTTTTATCTCAGAATGGTTATTCATGGAATTAGGACCTCCAGTTAGTTATGTAGGGGCTTTTGTTCTCTTTTCTGGGTCAAAATGAGCTAGTTAGGACTCATGATGGTGTTTCCATCATACCCCCATGCCTAGCTTTTGCTAGTCCCTTAGCAAAATTTTAAGGTTTTAGCTTCTATTCTAGACCATGAGTTCCTTGATGTTCAAAGATTATGATGAGTGTTTTTTTCTTTTTGATTAGGTTAGAATGCTAATAGTAGGCTTAGAGGTACTCAAGTACCAGCCAAGATCTGGACCTGACCAGCTCTAGCCTCAGTCTGCCGTGAAGGTTTTTAAGGCCCACAGAAACTATCCTAAAGTTCGTTGGACTCCGCGGTTAAAGTACCCGTTCTTGTAACATACAGATTGGCTTCTCAACATAGTCTGTATCGGATTCCTAGTTCCCATCATCAATCCTTGGAGGTCCCTAGCAATTGATGCTTCGTGATAGCACCACCCATGGCAACCCCCAGAACCCTGGCTTTCGAGATTTCGAGATAATCTCGCCCATGGTGTTCTGTAGCTAAATTCAAACCCTGGCAATCGACATTTCATGATAATGCCGCCCATGGCATCTGAACCAACATGAGGTTCTTACATGCCCCTAATAGGATATGTAAATATCCTAGGAGACAAGCACCGAGGAGACGATATGTTATTGTGCATCTTCGAGGGGAATTTCCCACCTCTCCGTGCTGGGAACTCGTCCATATCAACTTGTGTTGATCGGCTGCTCCTAATCTAGGCAACTTTTTCAGAACACTTAAACACTTCTGCATGATTTTGATAATTATGCGCACTGAACCAGACTGTGTGTGGATTGGGGTTCTTAGGTTACCGAGCCCGCAAACCAAAGGTCAGTTAACAAGGCCGAATACTCCCTAAGCCTTAGACAAAATACTTAAGCTTCGCATTTTCCCCAACCTCTTAAGGACTATCCAGATCTTAGCGGATACTTGAATTTTTAAGCCTAGAAGTCTAGCCCAAGAGGCCAAAGATCAGCATTCCTACTAATCTCTTTTGTGTCTCATTAGCACTTTTTTTCCTTTTATTCTCTTTTTCTTGATATGGTCTAGAACTTAGTTAATCCCTTAATTTCTTACTAATGGCTATCTCTTCTTTTTTCTTTTCATTTTATGCTCCTTTTTTGACATTTTTCACTTTTCCCCTTTGTCTCCTCATGATTTGTGTGGCCTCAAAATTTTCTCTCCCCTCAGAATTTTTTTATTCTTTTTCAAGATTTTTTCATTTTTTTGGTGTTTTTGTGATATGTGATTTTTTTGTTGAAACCTTTTCTTGTGAGATGAGTTTTCATGGTGTTTTGCACTTTCATACCCCCTTATGCCTACGATTTGCAATGTCCCCATTGTAAATTAGGTGGGTTTGTGTTCAGCTTAGATCATTCATTAGAACAGGTTTTGGGTGGGTGAATGGTCGATGTGACTGTTGCGAACTATTTTAAAACTCGGGTACGGGTACCTGAGGTGGGGTCGACTGTTCTAATGGAAGAACCCTAAAGTGCAATATGAATTCAGCATAGGAATGTCAAGAAGGGTTTCGGGTTTTTCAAAAATGACGGGTTGCCTCCCGTTACGCGCTAAGTTTTACGCCATTGGCTGGGTGCAACGAGCTCAGGGAGAATAGAGGGTAAAGGATATCTCAGCCAAATTTGTATCGGTCAAGTCAATGAATGGTTTGAGTCTCTGACTGTTCACGACGAAAGGTTCTGAATCGTGGCTGAGTGGACTGATGTCGATGGCTCCATTTCCAAAGATTCATTGGACGAGGTTGGGTCGATCCATTTTGATCATAGTTTTCCTGGGACCAGTTTAAGCTTGGCATCAAAGAGTAGGACTTTTTGACCAGGATGAAAGATCTTTCTGGATATGTGCTTGTTATGAAAAGCCTTAACCCGCTCTTTGTAAATTCGCGAGTTCTCATACCCGTCGTGGCGTAATTCATCGATCTCGCTCATTTGAAGCTTTTTGTGGGTTCCTTCCTTAGAAAGATCTAGGTTGCAGTTACGTACTACCCAATAGGCTTTGTGCTCCAATTCTACTGGGAGGTGACATGCCGTCCCGTACACCAATCTGAAGGGAGACATACCTAATTGGATTTTGTGGGTGGTCCTATAAGCCCACAAAACTTCCGGAAGTCGGGATGACTAGTCCTTCCTGTCAAGTTGAACAGTAACCTGGAGGATTTTCTTGATCTCCTGATTTGATAGCTCAGTTAGACCATTAGTTTGGAGGTGGTATGGAGTAGAGATTCGGTGCGACACCCTGTATTTGGTCATCAGTGACCTGAATTGAGCGTTAGTGAAATGGGTCCCTCCATCAGAGATTATAGCACGTGGAATCCCGAATCATGAAAAGATGTTATGATGAATGAATTTGATAACCACTTTATGATTGTTGGTTCGGGTCGGAAAGGCTTCAATCCATTTGGACACGTAGTCAACAGCGAGTGGAATGTACTCGAAGCCATCCAAAATAGGAAAGGGTCCCATAAAATCAATCCCCCACACGTTGAAGATTTCACATACAAGAATCGGTTGTAAGGGCATTATATCACGATGGCTCATGTTGCCTAAGGTCTGGCAACGAGTGCACGCCCTACAGTGATTGTATGCATCTTTGAAAATCATGGGCCAATAGAAGCCACACTGGATGACTTTCGCTGTGATTTTATGACCTGAGAAATGTCCACTTCATTCCTGGTCATAGTAGAAGGACAATATGTCCTAAATTTCCGCTTCCGCGACACATCGTCGAATGATCTCATCAGCACCGATGCAGAAAAGATACAGGTCTTCCCAAAAGTAATACTTGGCATCGGAAAGCAATTTGTTCTTCTTGGCCTTCGGCCAATTGGATGAAATCTAATGTGATGCCAAATAGTTTACTATATCAGCAAACCATGGAAGCCCTATATTGATAGTCAGGAGGTGCTCATCAGGAAAATGTTTCGAGATGGGTCCGGAAGGATCGATGATCTCAGAAGGAAGGTGGGACAATTGATCAGCTACCACGTTCTATTTTCTAGCTTTATCGCGAATGTCGAGGTCAAACTCTTGCAACAACAAGATCCAGCAGATTAATCGAGGTTTCGCATCCTTCTTTGCAAGGAGATGCCTTACAGTTGTGTGATCCGAGTAAATGATAACACGGTAACCCAGGTGATAAGATCTGAATTTTTTTAGGGAAAATACTACGGCTAGTAGCTCTTTCTCAGTAACTGTGTAGTTACGCTGAGCCTCGTCAAGTGTCTTGCTAGCATGGTAGATGATCACGGGTTTCCCGTCAATTTTCTGCCCAAGTACCGCTCCTACAGCGAAATCAGATGCATCGCACATGATCTCAAAGGGTTGAGAGCAATTAGAGGATTGTACAATCGGAGCTTGGGTAACTCGATCACGGAGGATTTCAAATGCCTGAGTGCATTCCTTGGAGATTTTGAAAGGTACATCCTTAGAAAGCAGAGTGGTCAGGGGGCGCGCGATCTTTGAGAAATCAGGAATGAATTAACGGTAAAAACCAACATGCCCTAGAAAAGATCGGATGTCCTTGATCGAGCTAGGCATATGGAGTTTGGAAATTAAGTTCACCTTGGCTCAATAGACTTGGTTGCCTTTTTCTAATATGAGATGTCCCAGGACAATTCCTTCAGGCACCATAAAATGGCTCTTTTCCCAGGAAAGAACCAGATTCACGTCAATGCACCACCTGGGGATTTGGACCACGTGCAGGAGGCAATCGTTAAATGATTCTCCGAATACTGAAAAGTCATCCATGAAGACTTCCAAATAATCACCTACCATATCTGAGAATATGGGTAGCATGCACCGCTGAAAAGTTGCGGCTGCATTGCAAAGATCGAACGGCATCCTTCGAAACGCGTACGTCTCGAAGGGGCAAGTGAAAGTGGTCTTTTCTTGGTCCTCAGGATGGATTGCTACCTAGTTATATCCGGAGTACCCGTCCAAAAACCAGAAGAACCTATTTCCCGCTAGTTTCTTGAGGATCTAATCAATAAACAGTAGTGGGAAATGATCCTTCTTCGTGGAGGAATTGAGTCTTCTGTAATCAATGCAGGCTCTCCACGAGTTTGCCACACGGGTCGGTATGATTTCTTCGATTTCAGTTGTGATCACGGTGAGTCCTGCCTTCTTAGGCACAATCTGGATTGGACTCACCCACTGATTGTCGGAGATCGGGTAGATGATCCCTGCATCTAATCACTTGATGATGTCATTTTTCACGACCTCCTGTAAATTATGATTCAAATGTCTCTGCATTTCACGGGAAGGTCGTGTGCCCTCTTCAATGTAGATATGGTGTGTGCAGTAAGAGGGGTTGGTACCAGTCAAATTATCGAGAGTTCATCCAATAGCTCTACGATGTTCCTAGAGAATAGTAATCAGACGGGATTCTTGGTTAGGTGTGAGTCTGGAGTTGATAATCACAGGAAACGTCTGATTAGAACCCAAAAAGACGTACTTTAGATGGTCGGGAAGAGGCTTGAGTTCAAGAATAGGGTTATCAGCAATAGCGAGCAATTCAGGGTGTGTGTCAGGAGCAATGGAAGGAGTTATGGTTGTATCTAAGTCAAATTCGAACTCCTCTGATTACGGGTTTTGATCCTCTTGTGGTTGATCGGAAGTAATCAGGTTATCCTCAATATACGGTTCATCAATCAAAGCCTTGATATCACATATCTATTCTATAACATCACAATCAATCCCTTGTTGGGCCTTAAAGATGTCAATCTTCAGTGTTTGGTTCCCGAATTTCAATTCAATTTGGCCCTCCTCACAATTTATATTGGCCCTAGCAGTGGCCAGAAAGGGTCTCCCTAGTATAATTGGTGTATCCCTTAGGTTTTCTGGAGCATCCATATCCAAGACTACAAAATCCACCGGGAAATATAAATCCCGTACCCTAACGATGACAACCTCAAGAACTCCTTTCGGTGACTTAATAGATCGGTCAGCCAACTGCAATGTCACCTCTATCGGTTTAAGCTCAGATTCCTCAAGGTGGTCAAGGTGGGATGTAGGTATTAGGTTTATGGAGGCTCCTAGATCTAATAAAGCTTTATCAAATTGGGTATCACCAATGGTACAGGAAATCAGGGGAGTACCTGGGTCTTTTGCCTTAGGTGGGAGTTTGTTCAAAATTACAGAGCTGGTTTTCTCTGATAGTACGATCGGACTGCCACTTTTGGTTCGCGGCTTACGCTTGGGTGTACACACATTTTTCAGAAATCATGCGTAAGCTGGTACGTGGTGGATTGCATCCATCAAGGGAATGTTTATATGGACCTGTTCAAAGAGCTTGACCAGATCCTCCTGATGGAAACACCATCATGAGCCCTAACTAGCTCATTTTGACTTAGAAAAGAGAACAAAAGCTCCTACATAACCAACTAGAGGTTCTAACTCAATGAATAACCCTTTTGAAAGAAAAGTAAGAGACAAGGGGTAAAACTATAATCTTACCATTGCAGTGCAACAACGGGATTCCTTATGGGCTAAACACAGGTCAAATGGTCTTAACAAGATAAAAAATGGGCTGGTTCAAACAAAAAAGGGTTCATGTGAATTCTGGGAATTAAATGACTTCTTGTAACCCTAAAATAGACCCACTTAATTTAACAAGGTTTTGGTTAGGATAAAATTCACCTAAACCCTCTAAAATTCATGAAAAAATATTCTCTATGGTTTAGAACCCTCAATTTGGCCCTTGGAACCTATTTTGACCTAAATTGGGGTCTTAATCAAATATTTACCCTAAATTAGGTTTTTACGTAAATTTCCTAGTCAAACGTGGTCAAACCTAAAATCCAACTTCACCATTGGATTCTTTAGGTCCAAATTAGGTTTGTACCAAAATTTGGACCTAAGGAGAATTCATCTTGACCTACTTTGCAAATAGGTCCAGCCCAATTACATTTCTACCCCTATCTTTTGAAAACCTCTGCAGAAACCCCCCTAACTTCCTCATCATTCTTTGCAATTAGGTCCCTTCTCCATTATAGCGGAGGGAATCCTACTCCGGCAAGATTTCAAAGGCAAGAACTCTCTGATCTCTCAGAGAATTCCCTTCAAAATTGAAAGAGAAATTCTCTGAGAAATCTCCTCCAATGTAAACCCCTTGATGAGACCTAATTCCTACCCAATCTCTCATGCGAACGCATGAGAGATTTGGGTCTCTCTTAGTTTCCATCTCTGGCGACATTACCGTGCTTGGAAGCTTGGCTTCCAAGCACAAACTCAACCTCTATGGCCTATATAAGAAACCCTAAATCATTCTGCACCTCCTCAGCTTGGATTTGGGTCGGTCCACCCCACTTTCTTCTCTCCTCGCCGGCCACAACTTCTCCACAAGCTCTGGCGGCTCCGTCCTCTCTCTCTTGTCGCCCAACCACAATACCAGTGGTTGGGTTACCTTCCTCTCAATCATCTGCGTCGGCCGCACCAGCCCAGACGCTGCCTCTACCCCTGTCATCGCCGCCGCCTCACCTACGAAGAGCTTCATCTCCGACGATGGAAACACGAGTCAGCCGCCATCCCTGCCTCCCTTCGTCCTTAGACTAGGTCAAATAATTCCTCTCTCCCTCCTCTTCCTGTTCCCCCTCTCTATTTCTTGAAATTATCCCTCGATGCTACAAATCACCACCACCTTCATCTCCGGCCACACTCCGGCAAGGCATCCCCGCCGCTCCGCACCTTCATCCACCTCACCAACCACTCCATAAGCATCGCCACACCTCACTGAATGTAACCCCTCACCTCACTCACTGCACCACACACCCAAATTGCCCCCAGAATGCACCCATACACACAGCCATAAGTTGCCCTAGATCCGCCACCACAACCACCCACACGTCGCGTCAACCCCCACAACATGTTCGCCGTGTCTTGGCGAAGCCTCCTGAGCCTTCTGACGAGGTCGCAAAGCTATTTGCATGACTGCAGGTACAGGAGCCTCGCTGTCATTGAAGCAAGCAAGCAACTAGCTTGCAAGCTTGTTCCAGGTCATCCCACCCCAGGCTACGAGTCCC
Source organism: Thalassia testudinum (assembly GCA_037157565.1). Classification (NCBI taxonomy): domain Eukaryota; kingdom Viridiplantae; phylum Streptophyta; class Magnoliopsida; order Alismatales; family Hydrocharitaceae; genus Thalassia; species Thalassia testudinum. The sequence continues at coordinate 15,810,433 of JAZHRO010000026.1, read as the reverse complement.
AGGGCATGCGAACTCTCCTCGTGCACAGCTTCAGCCAGGCACTTGGCACTGAAGGCTATAGTAGCAGCCGTAATTGGATCCGCCATTTGCTGCGAACGCGTGCAACAGGAAAATGGGACATTTAATCCCACCTCAGAAGTGAGTAAGCAGCCATTGTGATATAAATTATAAAAGTGACAGAGGCTTATCGCCTCCTGACCATGGGGTGAGGTCCCACTCGCCCTCGCTGCCTCGTCCGTGACCCACTTCCTGCGAACCTGGTCCTAACTTGTATACTCGACCAACCTGCACTCCTCACCCACCACGCACGTCGGTGGGCCTGGTCCCGGGTGTGCATACCCGAGCCGATTACCCAAGAAGGCTTTGGGAGAGCGAGCCTAAGATAGAAAGAAGAAGAGAGATCGTGGGGGCAGGTAGGGGTAGGTTTTGCTCTCGTAGGCAGGAGAAGAAGAAGAAGCCAAGGAAGGAGAGGGCGGTAGTCAGAGAAGCAAAGGAAGGAGAAGGCAAGGCTAAAGAGGAGGAAGCTGAAGAAGAGCTGAAGGCTGAAGAGGAAGAGTTGAAGGCAGAAGAGAAGGAAAGAAAGGAGAAGAAGAAGAAGCCAAGAAGAAAGAGAAGTTGTTAGAGATAGAAAGAGAAGGAGAAGAAGCTAAAGATAGAAAGGCAAAGGCACGAGAATAGAAGAAATCAGAGAAGAAAAGAAGAAGGAAGGAGATAAGAGACAAAGATCAGAGACAGAAAAAGAAGAGAAATAGCAATGTAGCATCTATACATTTAAGACGTTTGATTCACAAATCAGATGTCCCTTTTCTTTTGTGCTTGTCTTCATATATTGACTTCTTGATTCTCTTGTGCTTACATTTCTTGCATTATAACTCTGATTTTTCATTGCTTATTATATTCAATTTCTCAAAGTTGTGCTCTTGATTTTTAAACCCCAATTTGCTCCCTGTGTTCGACCTCAGATTTACAATTTCAAGTAATAAAATTTATTTATTTTCGAGCGCTTTCAACTATACTACGACACATTGATTTTAACATTGATCTCGCCTCATTAAACACCTCCTCAGGAGCCACGGGTTTGTTTATCCTCTTTCCTTGGTCAAGGCTTCAGGAAATGGAACCTTGGATGGTTCCTCTAGAATAGGTCCAGGTTCTTGATCTGGGACAAGGGTATCCTAGATAACTATCCTAGGGCTTAGGTTACTACCAGGCTGAAAGTGGCTTAGATGAGGTGGGTCTTATGTTGCTTTGCCACTACGGGTTGTTACAGAATTCAGTCCTGCCTGGTTTTGGTTCAGAGTTGGTAAAATAGGTGGTTGCTGCTAAAATCCCACATACGATGTCGAAGCTTCCATCCCATCGGGTGATGGCACAGAAGGGGCCTGATAAATCATGTGGGCTTAGCTTGGATTTGGGTTCATAACGTGCCTCGGTTCAGCACGTTATTTGGATTCGGCAGAGGTTGCGAAGGGAGTGTGCCAGGTTGGCGGGAATTCGCCATCTGGGTGAGTTGATTTCGTACCTTTGTGATCTCGTCCTTGTGTTGTTTTTGCATAGCCGCATTCGTCTTCTGAATGTCAGCCAGAGTCTAAAGGATAAGAGTCATTTGATCTGTTTAGGTTAACCTAGATTGATAGGTGGGGTTGGGCCGAGGCTGAGGCGGCTGATATGGATGAGGAGCTTGTGGATGGGGTTGATATGGTGGTCTTTGATTCTGATTATTTCCCGTCCATAGGAAGTTGGGATGATTCCGCCATCCAGGGTTATAGGTATTAGAGAATGGGTCATTCTGGATGGCGTTGAGGTCCTCTCAGGCCTGATGAACCTCAGGAAAGTCAGAGTACGAGGGCTCAAAGTTCCCCCAACTAGAGTAGGTCAGATCAAAGTTTCCTCCGATCCTAGAGTCAGACGGGCTTGGATATAGGTCCATCCCCTGAGAAGATCGGTGATAGATGTTATGCACAGCTTCCCTCCTAGAAGGCAGCTGTGCAAATGGGTTTTGCGCAGAGGTGGCTTGCTGTAGATGTCGAGTCAGCTCATCCACCTTCTTCTCGATGATAGAGACCTTGTCCAACCGACTGGCCATCAGTTCCAAGTTGACAGAGGTGGACAGGACCTGCATCTCATGTGCTCCCCTTAGATTCGTCGATGCGCAGGCAATCGTCTGGTCGAATAAGCCCATGGAGTCATTATTGATGGAGTTCTCGCACATATTCTCGAGAATCTCCCACACAGTGTCTTCGTGTTGACCCATGATATTTCCTCCGTAGGTTGCATTGACGAATAAGCGGATATCTTCACGGAGTCCCTGGTAAAAAGACTGGACTTGTTACCATTTAGGAACTCCGTGATGGGGCACTTTCGCATGAGATCCAGGAAATGGTCCCATGCTTCATGAAGAGGTTCTCCAGTTTACTGGGTGAAGTGTGTGATCTGGTGTCATAAGGCATTCGTCCGACCAACTGGGAAGAACTTTTTTAAGAATTTAGATTGCAGTTCAACCCATGTGTTGATTGGACGCGTTTGAGTCTGATACCAGTGAGCTGCCTTGTCCATGAGAGAGAAGGAAAATATCTTCATAAGAAGAATATCCCAATTTTGGACATCTGACCCAAACGTCTGGGCTAGATGTTTGAGTTGTTTGATGTGTTGGAAGGGATCCTCGGAATTAAGCCCATGAAACTTTGGAATAGCATGAATCATGTTAGGCTTGAGTTCAGAATCAGGACCTCCAGTCGGGATTTGGACTTGAGGTTCGATCGCAACCATAGCGGGATTGTAGTGATCTTGCGTCATAGGACGCTGTGGCAGGTTTACAAAGGCTTGGAATAAATCATTTAGGCGCTGGAGTTGGTTCTCAAGATTGTTCTCTTCTTCTACTGGTTGTGCCATGATGATGAAAGGAGAATTGGGTTCTGATGAATCAGAGGAGATGTCTATGTGGTGGGGTTGCTGCACAAACACGGATGTCGAGGCTTGGCCTCGACGGGAGTGAATCACTAAAGGATGTCTTAAGGATGGTCTTGAGGACCTCCTACCGAACTTTCATCGATGGTTTGGACGAGAGTAGCATGTGCTGGACCCAATCAAGACACCCAAAAGTTTGGATGACTACAGAGGTTCGGGGCGGATGATACCCCTTAGTCAGAAAGTCATCCACCTGAGAAATACTTGGGCAGCCAGAGAGGGAGAGTCCAGCAAAGACCCCTACACGATAGAGCATCCCCACGAGTTACAGGGTTTCCCCCATCCGACCTCTCTTGTCACTGATGTTTCAGGTAGACCAGAATGGGGACTTTGACCTCTTAAGTCTACCAATTTTATTTAAGATCAAAGGTTCTTAAGATTTCACTTGAACTTTAGATGTATTGAGTGCAAAGGTGACCTAATTTCAAGGTTGGTTGACCCAACAAGGGGGTCAACTTCACCTATTTGTCTTTTGAGAAGTTTTAGGTCCTTTCTTTTAGGATTTAAGTGAAATTAAGAGCCTGAACTTTTAGGGTTTTCTTGAATAAGTCTTTTCAACCAAGGCTTAGGCACACCTCTTTTTGGATAGTTGATTCTTGCTTAGGAAGATGTGTCTCTAAAACCCTAAATTGGAATCCTTAATTTGGCTCTAATTTTGGTCCAATTTAGTTGCCAAAAATATGGTATTTAGGGCTCAATCAAGAAGGTGGTAGCCCTAGTTACCTTAAATGGATGCACAAATCAGTATTTGTTGTTGAAATCAAATCAGGTAACTTTGGTGACTTAGCTAAAGATGGAAAGCAGGTAGCCCTAATTGATTTTATCTTGTCTTTCCTTTGTAGAATGAGGGGGTTAAGAGAAAGGACTAATCAGAGATTACCTGCCCCGGGTGTGTTTGCCATGCAGCCGTCTTCCTTTGAATCTTCTCCCGTGAAACCATCACAGCAAAAGAGATATATCAAGTTAGTACCAAATCATAAATTGCAATCAAGATTTCTAAATTGCTCGTTGCTCCCGGCAATGACGCCAAAATGTTGACAAGGCGAAATCGGGTTTTAAAATAACGCGTTGTAATATAGTTGAAATCGCTTTGAAAACAAATAGATTTTATTACTCGAAATTTTAAGTCCGAGGTTGAACATAGGGAGCAAATTAGGGTTTAGAAATCAAGAGCACAACTTGAGAAATTGAATATAATATGCAATAGAAACTGGAGTTATAATGCAAAAATGTAAGCACAGAAAAATAAAGAAATCAATGTATGAAGGCAAGCACAAAAATTGGACAAATCAGATGTCCTAAAATATGGCTGCTACAGTGCTGTGCTTTTCTTCCTTCTTCTCTTTGCTGATCTCTGTCTCTGGCTGCTCACTTTCTTCTTCTTTTCTTCTCTGTTCTTTTCATGCCTTAGCCTTTCTCTACCTTTGATTCCTTCAGTTGCTTCTCTTTCTTTTTCTTTCTTTCTTTCTCTAGCGGCTCCTTCCTTTCTTCTGCCTTCAGTCCTTCCTTCTCTTTTTCTTCTCTTTAGCTCCTGCCTCTTCAACTCTTTCCTCTTTGGCCTTGTCTTCTCCTTCCTTAGCGTCCTCTGGCTTTAGCTTCTTCCTCTTCGGCCTTGTCTTCTCCTTCCTTGGCTTCCTCTTCTTCTCCTTTCCCTGCAAGAGAAAAACCTACCCCTACCCACGCGCGCTCTCTTCTCCTCTTTCTATCTTAGGTTCGCTCTCCTAGAGCCACCGTCTCGGGTACTTGGGTTGGGTATGCACCCAGGACTAGGCCCACCGACGTGCGGTGGTGGGCAAGGTGTGCTAGGTCGGGTAAACGGGTCACGCCAGGTTTGCGGAGGTTGGGTCACGGACGAGGCAGGTGAAGGTGACTGGGACCTCACCCCGTGGTTAGAAGGTGATAAAGCTTATGCACTTTTGCAATTTATTCAACTACGAGCAGTCAAGAGTTTCTAAGGTGGGACTATCTTCCCACCTCCCTTCGCGTGCGTCCGCAGTAGGGAACTTCGCTTGATTGCAGTTGATGCTTCGACCTTCAGTGCCAATTGGCTACCTAGAGCTGTGCGCAGAAGTATTCCGCACCACCTGGGACTGTTGGCCTGGAGCGGGCAGACCTGGAGAGAGCTCGCAAGCAAGCTTCTTGCTTGCGTCAATGGCGGCGACCCTCCGAACCTGTAATCACGCAAACGGCCTCGCAGCCACGTCAGAAAGCTCGGGAGGCTTCACTGAGGCACGACGAGTGTACTGCGGGGGTCAGCATGGTGTGGGGTTGCCGGAGTGCGCGTGCCTAGGGCGCCCTGTGTGTGTGTGAGTGGGTGTGTTCGGGGGCCCTTGTAGGTGAGTGATAGCGTGTATGGAGTGAGGGTTTATGTTCAGTCAAGTGTTGCGGAGGTTATGGGATGGTTGGCGAGGTGGATGGAGGTGCAGAGCGACGGGGATGCCTCACCGGAGGTCTGGCCAGAGTTGGAAGGGGTGATGGTGGTGGAGTGCGTCGAAGGGTGATTTCAGGAAATAAAGAGGGAAAAGGGATTAAAAGGGAAAAGGGAACTTATTTGGGCGTAAAGAGATGAAGGGGGAGGCAGAGATGGCAGCTAGCTCGTATTGCCGTCGCCGAAGACGAAGCGCTCAGTGGGGGGAGGATGGCTACGACGAAGGGGCAGCAGAGGTGTCGGTGGGTGCGACGAGACGTGGACGAATAGGAGGAAGAGGACCCTACTACTGGTATTGTGGCTAGGCGACGAGGGAGAGAGAGGAAAGTCGTCGAAGCATGTTGAGCCACTGGCCGGAGGAGGAAGAGACGAATTTGAGGGATTTTCCAGCCAATGTCAAGCTTGGGAGATGTAGTGTGGCTTGGGTTTGCTTATATAGGCCCTGGAGGATGGATTTGTGCTTGGAAGCCAAGCTTCCAAGCAGGGCAAGCTCGTCAGAGATGGCAACTTGGAGGAGACCCGAATTTCTCATGCATTCACATGAGAGATTGGGTACCAAACAGAGCCTCAAATTGGGTTCATACTGGAGGAGATTTCATAGAGAATCTCCCTTTCAATTTTGAAGGGGATTCTCTGAGAGATCAGGGAGACCTTGCCCTCGAAATCTTACCGAAGTAGGATTCCCTCTGCTATAATGGTGGAGGGACCTAATTGCAAAGAATGAAAGAGAAGCTAGGGGGTTTCTACAGAGGTTTTCAAAAGATAGGGGTAGAAATGCAACTGGGTTGGACCTATTTGCAAAGTGGGTCAAGATGAATTCCTCTTAGGTCCAAATTTTGGTAAAAACCTAATTTGGACCTAAGGAATCTAATGGTGAAGTTGGATCTTGGGTTTGACCATGTTTGACTAGGCAATTTATGGAAAAACCTAATTTTGGGCAAATATTTGACCGAGATCCCAATTTAGGTCAAAATAGGTTCCAAGGGCCAAATTGAAGGTTCTAAACCCTAGAGAATATTTTTATATGATTTTTAGAGGGTTTACGTGAATTTTATCCTGACTAGAACCTTGTTAAATCAAGTGGGTCTGTTGTAGGGTTACAAGAAGTCATTTAATTCCCAGAATTCACATGAACCCTTTTCTGTTTGAACCAACCCACTTTTTATCTTGTTAAGACCATTTGACCTGTATTTAGCCCATGAGAAAACCCATTGTTGTACTGCAACGGTAAAATTACAGTTTTACCCCATGTTTCTTGCTTTTACCTCAAAATGGTTATTCATGGAATTAAGACCTCCAATTGGTTATGTATAAGCTTTTGTTCTCTTTTCTAGGTCAAAATGAGCTAGTTAGGGCTCATGATAGTGTTTCTATCACCTGCATTGCTAGTAAACATCTGGAACCCCTTTTCAATCATCCTGGGGTCTTTTTAGACGTCTGTCGGTTAGTCCGGATGTCCGATATGACTATCCGATGTCTATGGAGGCATCCAGATGTCCTAAACCAGCTTGAAGAGCATGCTTATGTGCCGTTCCAAGGCCTGTACCTACGCATGCAAACATAGTTCAGAAACTGCGATAGCTAACACCTAACGTACTTCACATACACATGTGTATGAGCATACATAACTCATACCTCAGCACTCTGGGTGATTTCAGACGTCCGGCTACAGCTCCGAACGTTCTGCTGCTACTCCAGACATCTGATACTGGAAAAAATCTAGTACACAGAAATTGCTCGCGGCACTCATCTTCTCGCAGGCCTCCGCTCGCAACACAGCAGCAGTTGCTCCAATAGCTGTAGGAGGTCAAGAGGCTCTTATCCACGAGCTCCTCCTCCTCGTGCGTGTCCTCTTGAGCTCCTGCGGGTGCTCGAGGCTCCTCAGGCCGCGCCTCCTCCCTCTTGTATGAGCTCCCTCGAGAGAGCTCTCTCCTCTCTCACGCCCTTGCTCTTGAGCTCCTCCGAGCTCGTGTCCCCGACCGCGGCTCCCCACTTCCGCACAAGCCCCTCTGAGCCCCCCCCAAGCTCCCCTCCGATCGTGCTCCTCTCTCCCTCGCCCGCACTCCCCTTCCCTCCTCCTCCGAGCTCCGCCTTGAGCTCTCCTCCGTGTGGCTGTAGAGGGGTGGGGAAAGAGTGGCCGCCGGCAGTAGTGGAGGAGATGGAGGAGGTGGTGGTGGTGGTGATGATGGAGAGGGTGGCGTGGGGTTTATAAGGAGAGGGGTGGAGTCATGGTTTGATGAGGAAAGGGGTGGTGAGTGTGTGTGTGTGTGTGTGTGAGTGTGTGTGTGTGGTGTGGGAGGAGAGAGAGAGAGGGAAATTTGTGGAGTCTCCCCAGCTAAACCTCTCTTCTTCCCACAAGGCCCACACACCCAACTCAAGGGGTCAAAATTTTTGCTCACGCCCCAAATTTTCCAGAAAAACTCTAAACGGTCCTTGGAAAGGGTCATTTCAAAATCTGACCTAAATCTTGATTTATTGGACATAATCATCTCCCTTAGCTTTTCGGAAAATCATTTCTCGAGATAATCATTACCATCAGGCATCCATTAATCCCTTCAGACGTCTATAAGACGTCTGACAGTTAGGTAGAAGAAACAAGCATAAGATCCAATGGATTGGGAAGAGTTTCAGGAGCCTTCCCTTCCATTTCTAGACGTCTAATACACCCTCTTTAGTTGTCCAATCCATGAAACCATGCATGTACCCTGCAAAAAGTCCAACTGAAATTAGTAACAACCCTCTCTAATATTAGACGACTAGCCTTATAACCAGACATCTTATACAGTGGCATCAAATGTTTGACATTATAGACATACGTCCAATAATGCTATCAGACCTAATTATTGTCCTAATCTCAATGGGATTTTGTCCAAATTCTCTTGAATTTGATTTCAACAGCTAGGACAGCTCTCCTAAGCCTTCTTGAACCTTCTCTTGAGCTCTATACATAGAATTGAGCATCCCTTGGCCTAAGACACACCAATAGAGATTCAAACCAAGCTTACCACTCAAAATTGCCTCAAGAGACAGTAGTCCAAGCTCTATTGTACACTACACTCTTGGGCATTCTTCCCTGCTATGTTAATTCTCCGCTCTTCTCTTCTCATTAGGGGGTTTTTTCCTGTAGTAGCTACCTTAAATTTCTATCTTATTGGGAGTTCTATAACTTGTGTTTATTTCTATTTATTTGTTAGGCTATTGTACTAGGGTATCCGGTCTGTTGGGTCCCCTTATCTTCTTAGTGGAAGGGTAAAGTCTCTATTTAAGAATCGGAGGTGAGATTGTACTTAAGGAACATCACCCTCATTCAAAGTGGTGTGGTTAGTGCTTAGTTGATCACTTGGAGATTGGGAAATTGTAGGTTGGGTTGACTTAAGTAGTGGTTTTTACCCAGTTGGAATTTCCACCAGAAAATCCTTGTATTCCTTGTGTGATTGTCATTTGCAAATTCTTATTTACTTATAATTACTGTAATTACACCATTCACCCCCCCTCTAGTGTATTTTCAATTGGTATCATAGCGAGGTTTTCGCACTTGTTGGAGTCACTTCCTTATGAAGATCTGAATGGAGGGAAAAGTCGTTGCTACCAACTAGACCAAAGGATAATCCACCACTCAACCATCGCTCTTTGAAGGTATGAACTACTCTTATTGGAAACTAAGAATGAAAATGTGGTTGCAGGCGAATGATTATGTGCTTTAGGAGAAGGCGGAAACTCAATATGTGATCCCCAAGCAGCCCGCAACGAGATACTTGGTGTACCAAATCTGACAACTCAACCTCAATGCAAAAGCCATGAATGCTTTGTATTGTGCTTTGAGTCTGAAGGAGTTCAATCGGATTAGCCAATGCTCCACCGCATAAGAAATATGGAGGACACTTGAGGTAACCCACGAAGGCACTTTTAAAGTTAACACTTACAAAATTAACCTTTTGTTGTAGGAGTTCAAAACCTTTTCTATGAGAGAAAATGAGAAGCTAGGAAAAATGTATACCCGATTCACATTAATTGTAAACAATCTCAAACACTTAGGAAAAGCTTTTGTTCAAGGGGAGCTACAATCTAAGCTCTTGTACTCCCTTGCACCGGAGTGCGAGCAAAAGGTGACCGCTATTGAAGAAGGACATCAAGTAGAAGAATTAAACATGGATGATCTCCTTGAAAACCTTATAGCCTATGAGACTAAGATGGAACAAAGAAGGAAGTCCATCACTTCTAAGCCTAAAAAGAGAAACATGGCATTCAAAGTCGCATCCAATAGCGAGGTAAGCTCCGATGATAAAGATTTTGTGTTGCTTGCTAAAAAATTAAAAAGGTTTCTTAGGAATAGAAATGACATTAAGGGAAGAAGAAAGGAAGAAGAACCTCTTCTTTGCTACAATTGCAATAAGAGGGGCTACGTGAGGAAGGAGTGTCCCTTGTTAAAAAAAGATGAGGACAAGAAGAAAAGGTGATAGAGCACAAGGAATCCTCGAAGCCAAAATCATTTAAGAAGAAAGCATTCCAAGCCACTTGGGATGCTCTAGCTCAAAAGAAGAGGAGGAAGACAATTCTACTGAGGAAAATGCTTACTTGAGTCATGTGGCAACCAAAGACGAAACTGAATATGGATTCGACTCCGAACAAGAAGCCAAGCAAAAAAAAGGTATCCTCTTGTACTTTTGAGGAATTACAAGAAGCTTTCGAATGTTTATTTTCAAACTTTAAGGAATAAAAACTAAAAATAAGCTCTTGAAATTCGAAAACAAAGAAGCTATTGACCCTTCTAAGCTCTTAAAGGAAAAGAATCTAGCTCTTACTAATGAAGTTAATGATCTCACAATGAAAGTAGGTAACCTCATTATGGAAAATGAGTTTATGTTGGTGCAAAGGCACCACAATCGTTTATTTTAATGATAATAAAATACTTGTTATTTAACATTTGCAATTTGAGTTTATAGGTTTTAGGAAAATTACAAATGAATACAAGTGTGAAGGAGCTCAAGCTCAAGTCCATGGTAGATTGGAGGAGCTTGTTGGAGGAGAAGAAGCTTCACGTGAAGTGAGAGCTTGAAGAAGATGAAGAATATGATAGAAATTCTTTCTATTTCTTCTATGTACTTGTTTTTTGTTCTTTGTTTTTCATTTTCTTAGATCATTTGTTAAAGAGCCTCAAAGTAACGAAATGGTAGTCCTAGGAACACTTACTCAACTCTAGGATACTTAGACATCTCGTAGAGAACTTAAAAAACCAAAAATAGGTTTCAGGCAGCCTAATCAGACATCCAATCTGGACATCAGATGTTTGATCTTAGACCTTAAGACGTCTGACTGTTTGATCAGACGTCTAAACACTTAGGTTGGACTTAGTGCTTTCTGTTTGTTGATTTTAGACAACCAACCCTTAGTCCAGACGTCTTAGAAGACGTTTGAGGACCTTGCCAGACGTCCAACAAGAGGATCGTTGGCTTGAGAAATCTAATCATTGAGGATTAACTCTTAAGATGATTCACACTCACTTTCAGACGTCCGTAGTGTATCCCAGACATCTGATAAGTAGACATTAGGCTAAGATTTGACCCTAATTACTTGTTCAGACCTTATAGCCATTTATGCCTTGGGAAATCCATTCTCGCAATGATTTATGTTTCTAGACGTCCAGACCTTGTGCCAGACGTCCGATCTGTCGTCTATGCAACTAAGCTTAGAGCCTTGTTTTGATCTTGACAAAACAGGAAGGAAACCCATTTAGAATTAGATGTCTGATTAGTTTTCCAGATGTCTCGAAACACTTCTTTAGACATGCGTCTTGATCTAACCCACTTTAGATCTTCTACCCTTTTAGATCAGACGACCAATCCCTAAATCAAACGATGGCCCAGACGTCTGATAACCCTGTAGAATCATTAATGACCTTGATTTCGACCTAATTTGCCTTGGGAAAATTCCCAACGGTTAGAAGCGACTTCTAAACCCTTAGTAGGGCCTCTATAAATAGATGAGGACCCTTCCTTTTGAAGACACACCAAGCAATACTACTTTCTACCACTTTTGTGTCCAATTGATCTTGAGAAGTGATCTTACTCTCCAACCCTTTGTCCACACTCTTGAGAGCATCTTCCCAGCTACACACCCGCTCTCCCGTCCTCACATTTGAGAGCGTCGTTTGTGCCCTAGCATGGTTCACGCACTCCGCATCAATAGCCAACGTACTTCCATCAAAGGGAAGTTTTTATTGCCTATAGTAGTTAGCTTTAAATACTTTATGACTCTATAGAATTTTGTATTATTATCTTTGGTTGGGTATTCACCTTGCGAATTCCCATCTCTCTCGCGAGACAAAATACTCCTCGTGAAGAGGGGGGGTTTGAGGTACGTTACCCTCGTTTAAGTAATATGGTTGTAAGAGGTTGTACTACCTTCGTTGAAGTAGTACGTTAGTGGATTTGATTGACTAGGTTGATTGGAAAACCCTAAGTCGAGAGGCTTATGTTTAAGCGATAGATCAGTGGTCTAAAATTGTCGCGTTGTGGTATAGTCAAAATAGCGCTCAAACAAATAAATTTTATTATTTGAAAAGGTTCTGAGGTCGAACACAAGGAGCAATATGGAATTTAAAGCTCAAGATCACAATTTAAATCAAGAATAAAGATTGTAAATAATGTCAGGATCAATATGCCAAAAAGTATGAAGTAAAATGGTGACTTGAATCACTAATTACTCCTCACAAATAACACTTAAATCAAGTCTCAAATATATACAATTAAAGTATCAGACGTCTTAAGTAGCCCTGTGCTACAGTGCTAAGGTTTTTCTTCTTCTTCTTCTTCTTCTCTATTTCTTCTTGTGCTCCTCTTCTTCTTTGTTGTGCGAGTCCTCTTTTTCTTCTTCCTTATTTCTTCTTCCTCTTTCTTTCTTCCTCTGCTGCTCAAACTTTTTCTGTTTCTTCTTCGCACAAAGGGGGAAACTTCTTGAATTGGCTAAGTGTCAGCCAATTCTCTCTGTTGAAAAACCCTCCCCCTACCTTGCGCGATCTCTCCTTCTCTTTCTCTCTTAGGCTCCACCCTCCCAGGGCCTCTCAATGAGTAACCGGGTAATCGGATAGGCGCAAACCCAGGTCTAGGGCTGCAGGTGCGGTCGCAGCCGAGGAGTGAAGGGCTTAGGTGGGTTAGGCACACCAAGTCCACGAGGTCAGGTGTCACGGCCGAGGCACAGGTGTGCGTGGGTGAGAGGGACCTCACGCCGTGTTTAGAGGTGATAAGCCTAAGAGACCTTTTCAATTTATGGGATAGCGAGCGCCCATCAGCTTTTGAGGATGGACTATCCCACCTCCTTTCCTCTGCGTGCAGCTGCAACTGGTGCTCCTTGTGATTACGATCAAAGGTGCAGTCAAAGAGCCAAATTGGCTCCTGGGTTATGATCCTGGAATTGATTCGCAGCGCTTGGGACTTTGCCTGGGGTCTGCAGATGCTGAAGTGAGCTTCGAGCTTCGCTCAAAGCTTCGGTAATGGTGACAGAGACCTGGGTACCTGAAAGCACAAAAACAGGCTAAAAGCCCTAGTTAAAATAGTTCATGAGCTTCGCTAGTCCATGGCGGATGCATAGGGGATGGTCTTGTGGTTCATCGAGTGTGGTGGGCTACAAGGTCAGAGGAGGACCGCGACGATGGGTGTGTTAGGTGGAGCGTTGGAGAGGCTAATAGCCTCGAATACCAGAGGGCTTTTGCTCTCTGGGACATGGTGGAGGTGTAGGAATGAATGGTGGCTGGGTTGGTGGAGCATAGTGGCCGTGTAAGCTCGTCGAAGGTACGCCAGTGAGGTGGAAGATGGACGGTGGGGCGAGTCGGCAGTCAAAACGGAGTGGCAAGTGTTTGAAATCGAAGAGTGGAAGATGAGGAGTCGTTTAGGAGAGGTGGCAGACGACGGGGAGTGGAGTTGGTGCCAGTTGAGGTATGGCGACGCCGGAGACAAAGCTGCTCTAATAAGGGGTGGACGGTGAGGATGAAGGGGATAGGGACACCGGCTGGTGCTGCTCAACACGGAAGAATGCAAGGAAGGAGAATCTGCTGCTGGTATTGCGGTCAGACGACGAGGGGAAGCAAGGAGGTTCATCGAAGATTGAATAGCAATTCGGCCGGAGGAGGAGAGAAGAATTTGAGGGTTACTTTGGTCAGATTCAAGCTTGGGGAGTTCGGCCTAGCCTAGGCTTTCTTTTATAGGCCATCAGAGGGCGGTTAGAGCTTGGGAAGCAAGCTTCAGAAGCTTGGAAAGCTCATCGGATTGGGAAATCCCTTGAGACCCAAATCTCTCATGCGTTCACATGAGAGATTGGGTAGGTTTTAGGGCTTAGGATCGGGTTCAAAAGGAAGGAAATTTCTTGACGAAGTTCCCTTTCAAATTTGAAAGGGATTTGTCAAGAAATTAGGGAGTTCTTTACATTTTAAGGTCGCCGAAGCAAGTAAGAATAGGTTTAATGGCAGAAGGGACCTTTTTGTGAGAATGATGATAAAGTTAGGGGCTTTTTTGAAAAGATTTTGAAATTTAAGGGCATAAATGTAATCAAACAGGACTAAGTTGCAAACTAGGTCAAGACAAACTCATCTTAAGTCCAAATTTTGGTACAAACTTAATTTGGACCTGAGGAATCCAATGGTGAAGTTGGATTTTGGTTTTGACCATGTTTGGTGAGGTAATTTATGCAAAACCTCAAATTAGGGCAAATGTCTGTCTATAACTCTATTCTGGGTCAAAAAGGATTCTGATGGTCAAATTGAAAGTTCCAAACCCTAGATAATATTTTTCTATGAATTTTAGAGGGTTTAGGTGAATTTTATCTTGACCAGAACCTCAATTAATTAAGCGGATCTGTTTTTACGGTTTCAAAAGGTCATTTAATTCTCAGAACACGTGCAAACCCTTTTTTGATTGTTTTAACCCACTTGTTAACTTTCTAAGACCATTTGACCTTCATTCAACCCCTGAGAAAACCTGTGGTTGTACTGCATTCACGATATGTTGGTAAAATTGCAGTTTTAACCCTAGTTTCTTATTTTTCCCTCAAAATGATTATGTAGTGACTTATGACTCTCTTGAAATTATGTAGGAGCATTTAATGACTTAATTGGGTCAAAATGAGATAGTTATGGCTCATGATAGTGTTCCCATCAGCTTAGGTGGTGATTTTTACCCGAATTTGGGTTTCCACCTAAAAATTATTATGTACTTATGTGATTGCTATTTTTGTGAGATTGTTATTTTATTTCTGCATTTTATTTCATATCGCGTAAATCTCACCCCCTCTGTCAAAACCTTTAGTTATTGATCTCACAATGAAATTAGGTAACCTCATTATGGAAAATGAGTTGTTAACAAAGGACTTGAACACAACTATGAATGACAAAAGCTTCCTTGATAGAGAAGAATTATTAAATAAAATACATGTCCTAGAGAAATCCAATTCTTTTCATAAAGATGAAAATGGTTTGCTTAGATTTGAAATTAGAGGACTTGAAGATCAGATTGAGAAAATGAAATTAGAAATATTTCATCTTAGAGAAAAATCAAATCAACTTTTTGAGGACCTAACCAAATTTGCCAAAGGAAACGCTAATCTAGATATTCTTAATTATCAAAAGTCTTCCTCTAGTAAATATGGATTAGACTACTATAAGGCTGGTAATACTAGACAATATTGTATTGGATAACTGTATTGTACAAGACAATATCATTTATCGTACTAGATAGTTTTTTCCCCTTTATACAAGAAATACTTGTCCATTTTATATAAGTTCATCTTAAAATGCTATGCACTTCATACTATCTATGTGATAATTTGTAATTCTCTAATGCAATGTAATCTTAATGTAATTCTCTAATTAGAAGTGCGGCAGAAGAGAAAACCCAACAAAATCCCTTTAACCATCCTTAGACATGTTCTTGGACATTTGTATACTATGGACCGTTTATGTATCGTACCGATTTCTCCCATCTTTATTATCTATCATGACTTACTATAATTTTCCTAGTAACATATACCTTATGATTTATCTTGTTATGTTTATACCTTGCTTTTGTTGAAGTAAAAAATGTTGCTTACCTCTTCAGAAAAGTGGAATTAGTGACGGAGGAAGTAGATTCATTGAAGAGAAATTTGGATAGGCAGATGTTGCACTATAAAACTCGTATGCGGGAAGCTAAGGAAAGACTTGTTAGAAAAAGTAGTATGTTAACTATTATCTGTAAACTAGGAGCTCATGGTAGACATATATGTGAACTTTCTAGCCTACACCTCTCTTTAAATAAATATGATATGTGTCTTTCCCTTGTTGCCAATAAAGTCACATTTCACATTAGCATCTGTCTGGATTTTTTAGCATTGGTTTGACCTGTATGTCAACCCATAAAACCCACTATTGAAACATTTTGGCATGGATGTTAACTTTGCTGCGGATACTCTTGAGGGTAATCAAGGCATTTATTTAGAAATGTAGAATACTCTAATTGCAACTCTCAACTTAATTGTCTAGTTTAGCACAAGAAGCAACATTTATTTCTGATTCTATTTGTCGTTAGTATATGTTATGATCAAGGAACATATCCTTATTTGAATTGAGATTAAAGATGTGACTCAAACTCTAGTAAATTTCCCAAGTCAAGATCAAGAGCAAATGTCATATCAAAATGACAATGCTTGTTTTACCCCCTTTTAGCACTCTATCTGTTTCATTTGAAATTGGACTAAGGTGAGACTCATAAACCATTTTCATTTTCAAGAAATTTTGATTTTTAGTCATCAGTCGTCTGGCCATCAATCAAGATGACCATATTTTGAATTTAAATGCAATTATATATCATTTATCAGACATCTGCAACATAGTCCAAACGCCAAATTACTGTTATAACTCGAATGTCTGATACCGTAGATCAGTCAACAACTTGGTTTATGGTCCAATATTCAGTACCTCTTGGAGGTGAAGTCTAGACGTCTGATATCCTAGATCAAATGCTTGATACTCATTCATCGGACGTCTGATCAAAAAATCAGATGTTGACCTGAAACTTGGACAGAACTTAGTGTCTTCTTGGAATCCACCTCCAAATGTTTGACCCAACCATCGATCAGACGTCTGATTACTGCAAAAATTAAGTTCTGTCTTTCCTGATTTGGGAGATTCTTGTCATAAGTATATCCATCTTCAAGGGGACTTGTCTAGACTCCTTGGGACCCTCTTAAAACCCTTTGCCCTAACCTCTTAAATCCCTAAATTTAAAGATTCAAACACCCATCTCGACGACCAACCCTCCCCCGACACTTACCCTAACTTCTAATTAGATGACTGACGACACCTCTCGATGGTTGACAGTTGTCGCCGCCATCTCCATTATGTCAAGAGGAACCTTCTCCTTCATGGTATTACTCTCATTCCCCTTCCCTATTTCGATTTGGCAAATGTTTTCAAAAGCCCTCTTCTGGGTTCTTGTGTGGCTTTGAGTTTCCTTGTCATTTCTCTCTTGATTTCTCCTTGTTGGACATGGATTTGAAAAGCCATATTTTATAGGTCTTGAGATCGGGTGCTCCCTTCAATGGTTTTCGACCATCTCACTGCCATCGAGTGTGTTTCCCTGATTCTATGGGTTCATGAATGATAGTAATATATTTGTGCCCTTCATGGACATCAGTGGTGATCAATGATGATGTTTGTTCTCTTCATGATCAGGTTTGTCCATGAGTTGTTCCATGGTGTTTTGAATGTGTTCATGACAAGGGTACTACCCAAATCGTGCTTTAAATCATTCTTTCAGAAGTCTTGAATGTGTTCTCTATGATGATGCAAAATGTAGTGATGCTCAGTGGCCCTAGTCATATTAGCCTTAGTTATATTGATCGTTGTGTTGCGTTTAGGGGCTGTAACGACCCGATTCCCGAGTCCCTACGAGACACGAGAACCGGACCGACTCGACTAATACCAAGACCTAGTCGTCCAACGAGGAAATAACCAAAAGAGCAGTAAAATAAATCACATTCAGCATGAATATAACTAACAGTAAGAAAATACAGCAGTAAGAAAAGAAATCACTACAGTATATACCACCACAACAGTAGAACAACACTCGTAACATAATATGAACTGCAGGTAAGGAAAGGTACAGCGGAAACAAGAACTACTCACTACAGTGGAACAAAAAGAGGTACAAGAGAACAGTGGTAACACTACTGGACCCTACTCGGCCCAGCATCCTCTGCAGTCGCTGACCCTGGCTGCTCCACACCTGGTCCTGAAAGGTAACGAGTGTAACACGTCAGCAAAACGCTGAGTAGAGTGGCAACTAAAACTAAAGAAAACAGTAGGGTGTACAGTAGCTGTTATGTTTTGTTACTTTCTTTATTTACGTCTTTCAATTTTCTCACGATTTCATTTATTTCTCAGATCCTTTACTTGATCTCGAATGTTCCTCGTGGGAACGATCTTGATTGCAGTCTTTTCCAAGAAGTAGAAGTAGCACGTGGTGCTCTCCTGGCTGAGAGAGTCCCCTGCAGTGATCCTACTCTCAGTCAACCACCCCAAGGTCATGGACAGACGTAACGGTGACTACGGCACGCACGATAAACGCACAGGTAGCTAACCCGCACTGGCATGCGGTCAGTCGTTTCCGTTAACGGGTGCGCCCAAAGCACAGTACGGAACCAGTCCAGGGAAGAGCCCTCTCAGTAACAGGGGTCCGACCCCTCCACAGTAACCAAACAGGGGCCTTGCCCCTCCACAGTCCGCGCACCCTCACCTGACTACCCTGGTTTGCCCCAGTGGGCCTAACAAGTCGGTGTAGGAGGCTAGCAGAACCTCGGGGCCCTTGGGGTAGCTAGTACCTCCCTACACTAGTAGCTCTCCTCGGTACTACGTACACAAGGGCCAGCAAGTCGGTACAGAGTGGCCAGTCCTAACCCCGGGTCCCTAGGACGGCTAGCTCCGCTCTGCACTAAACAGGGGGACAGTCGCTCTCCTTGGTACTCCGTACTCAAGGGCCAGCTCACTTCCCCAATTCTATTCCATTCACTTTCCAGGAGTTCTACTCCTAATTCCCCGTAGGGTTCCAGCTCTTTAACTCAGCGCATTCCGGTTTCACCTTTCCAGTTTCACGTTCATACATCCCATATTCTTACTCATGTTCATTTATTCATAACAGGCAGCTGTTTAAACGAATTTACAGGCAGCTATTATTTCCTTTCCACATTTTCCAAGACCGCAGTATTCATATATTCCACTAGTTTTCCCGTCCTAGGATTCATGCCGTATCCTAGGATCTATCATACAATCTAGTTTTCCAGCCCTAGGATTCATGCAACACCTAGGATCTATCATTCGATCTATTTCTCATTCCTAGGATTCATGCAATGTCCTAGGTTCTATTTATGGTTCCATAATTTAACAGATTATACTTAAAAGCCACTCTACCGGTTACAACAGGTGAACTGGGGGCGTGGTCGGGAATCCCACGTGCCTCCGCAACCCCCGGGATTGCAACGGAATGGGGTCCTATCACAAGAATCAAACACAAGGAGTGTCTCAAAACAGTGTATAGCTACTGTAGAAGGGTAGAGGATTTAATTCCGAAAAGGATGCAACTCGAAACGCGGAAAACGGAACCCGAACGGGCCCTAAACGGGTCGAAAACGACGAAACAGTGCAAAATCAGACGTCTGGAACTTCTTCCAGACGTCTTAAAAAGTGGATCAGGAATTACCTTGCTTTGCGTGGGCTCTCAGACGTCCAGAAGCTTGCGGGGGCGTCTGGCCTAGTTCCCAGACGTCCGATAGTCACCCCGGACGTCTGGATGTCGCTCCCGTCGTCTGGTACTACAGGCAGACGTCTGATTCGCGTTGGATGGCGAATCACCGAACCTGCGCGTACCCATCTCTCTCTCTCTCAGTACGGTCAGTCGAAAGGAAGGAAGGAAGACGGAAAAACTCACCTTTCAGACGTCTGGATAGTCTTCCAGACGTCTCCCCCGCCGTCTGGCTATAAGCCCAGATGTCTGATTCTGGAAAAGTTTCCAGAACCAGGGCACGACTCGCCCTCCTCTCGCGACGCCCGGCCGCGTCGCGCCTCGTGCACCTGCTGCTCGAGCCGCAGCAGTCCCCCCTCGCGTCTCTCCGCGCCTGCTACGCCCCCCCGCCGGCCGGCCCTAGCAGCCCCAGCGAGCTCGCCCTCACTGCCGAGCGCCTCTCCCACGCGCAGCACCTCCTCCCACGCTCACCGCGGCTGTCGCTGCCGCTGCACCCTCGCGCTCGCTCTTGCGCACTGGCTGGAAGGAGAAGAGGAAGGAGATGAAGGTGACGGAAGTGAGGGAGAGGGCGTGGCCTTTTAAGGCCGCGCGAGGAGGAGAGAGAGAGCGCGACAGAGGGCGCAGGAGGGAGAGGGAAAAAGAGAGAGAGGGAATTTCCGCAGAGCGCGCAAACGAAAGAATCGTGCCAAAATAACCGATTTCCAGATGTCTGGAAATGATCCCAAACGTCTAGTACGACGTCTGGAGGTGATTCCAGACGTCTGGTCCGACGTCTGGGCCACCTCCCAGACGTCTTAAAAGACATCTGGAGCACGCGTTCATAACAATATTACAAACTCAAAGGAAGTTTCGTCCCCGAAACTTGTGCTAACTAGGGTGCGGAAAAGATGTCAAAATAACCATAACAAACTCAAAGAGGATCGAAGCCGGTCCAAAAAGATGTACCCGCGAAAAGCTCCGGGTACCGCTCCCTCATTGCCGCTTCAGGCTCCCAGGTAGCCTCCTCGTACCATTGGCTCCTCCACAAAACCTTTACCAGGGGTACTTGCTTTCGTCTCAAACTGCGGACGGCTCGGTCTAGAATCTGCACTGGCCGCTCGAGGTAGGTCAAGTCGTCGGCCACCTCGACGCTCTCGTGACTCAGTACGTGACAGGAATCGGCTACGTACTTCCTGAGGTTGGACACGTGGAACACGTCGTGCACACCAGAAAACTGCGGGGGAAGGGTAAGTCTGTAAGCAACGGGTCCAACCCACTCCAGGACCTCAAAGGGCCCCACGAACCTCGGTGCGAGCTTCCCTCTCACCCCAAACCGTTGTAGGCCCTTCATGGGCGAAACACGAAGGAAGACGTGGTCCCCAACCTCAAACTGCACCTCTCTGTGTCTCCGATCCGCGTAGCTCTTCTGTCAGCTCCTGACAGTGCGGAGTCGCCTGTGGATCTGCTCGACTACCTCCTGACTCTGCCGGATCAACCTGGGGCCAACCTCCCACTTGGTCCCCACCTCAACCCAACTCAAGGGTGCCATACACCTCCGTCCGTACAGAGCCTCGTAGGGAGCCATGCCGATGCTTGAGTGATAACTGTTGTTGTATGCAAACTCCGCCAGGGGCAGGTGCTCCTCCCAAGAGCCCCTCCAGTCTAGTACACAGGCACGCAAAAGGTCCTCAAGTGTCTGTATCATGCGCTCAGACTGTCCGTCCGTCTGGGGGCGGTAAGCCGTACTAAACCTCAACCGCGTCCTCAGGGCCTGCTGAAACTTAGCCCAAAACTGGGACGTAAAGCGGGTATCCCGGTCGGATACGATCTCCCGCGGAACTCCGTGTAGTCGTACCACATCACGGATATACCTCTCTTCCAACTGTGCTGGTCCCAAAGTGACTCGGATCGGCAAGAATCGTGCCGTCTTCGTCAGTCTATCCACTATTACCCAGACTACGTCGTGTCCTCGCTGGGTAACAGGTAAGCCCACCACTAAGTCCATGGTGATGCTCTCTCACTTCCACTCTGGCACTGGAAGCGGCTGTAGCGGCCCTGCAGGCCTCTGATGCTTAGCTTTCACCTACTGGCACACTAAGCACTGCTGCACGAACTCACCCACATCCCGCTTCATCCCCCTCCACCAAAACTCGCGTCTCAAGTCGTGGTACATCTTCGTGTTTCCGGGATGTATGGTGAATCTGGAACCGTGTGCCTCAGTCAGGAGCTCTCTCAACAGCTCCTCGTCTCTGGGAACGCACAACCGTCCCCTCAGGCGCAGCACCTGGTCTGTGAAGGAGAAGTCCCCTGGGTCTCCCGACAGTACTCTGTCGCGCAAGGACTGCAAGTACGGATCGGCCATCTGTCCTGTGATGATGCGGTCTATCAGCTCTGGCCTAGTCTGTCGTGTCACAGTCACTGCCCCACAGTACCCCCATAACTCTAGCGGTCGCCAACTGCCCACCTCCTCCAAAAGGCTCCAACTCTGTAACCGTAGACTGGCCAAGTGTGCAGGTGCCTTACGGCTCAAGGCGTCAGCCACCACATTGGCCTTCCCCGGGTGATAGGAGATGCTGCAGTCGTAGTCCTTCAGGAGCTCCAACCAACGTCTCTGTCTCATGTTGAGCTCCTTCGGATAAAAAAGGATCTGAGGCTCTTGTGATCTGTGAAAATCTCGAAGGTCTCGCCGTACAAGTAGTGCCTCCAGGTCTTCAGCGCGAAGACAACAGCTGCCAACTCTAGGTCGTGGGTAGGGTAGGTATGCTCATGGGGCTTCAGTTGCCTCGAAGCGTAAGCGACAACGTGACCCCTCTGCATGAGCACACCTCCTAAGCCCTACAAGGAGGCGTCCGTGTACACAACGAACTCGCCACTACTATCAAGGATGGTGAGCACGGGAACCGAGGTCAACCTCTCCTTCAACTCCAGAAAACACACCTCACAGGCATCTGTCCAAGTGAAGGGCACGTCCTTCCGGGTCAACTGTGTCATAGGACGCGCAATCTGTGAAAATCCTCTGATGAATCGTCTGTAGTAGCCTACCAGTCCCAGGAAACTGCGAATCTCAGTGACTGAACGCGATCTCTCCCACCTGAGTACTGCCTCGACCTTGGCTGGGTCCACCGCCAAGCCGTCTCCAGAGATCACATGACCTAAGAAGGTCATCTCCCTCAACCAGAACTCGCACTTGCTGTATTTGGCATACAGCCTACGTCGTCTCAGAGTGTCCAGAACCATCCGCAAGTGCTGTCCGTGCTGCGTCTGATCTCTAGAATAGATGAGTACATCATCTATGAAAACCACCACGAACTGGTCCAAGTACGGTCTAAACACCCGGTTCATCAGGTCCATGAAAGCAGCGGGGGCATTGGTCAGCCCAAACGGCATGACCAAAAACTCGTAGTGTCCATACCGGGTGCGGAAAGCTGTCTTGGAGACGTCGGTCTCCCTGATCCTCAACTGGTGGTATCCAGACCTCAAGTCGATCTTGGAAAACACCATGGCACCCCGCAACTGGTCAAATAAGTCGTCGATCCTCGGTAGCGGATATCTGTTCTTGATGGTGACCCTATTCAGCTGTCGGTAGTCCACACAAAGGCGTAAGGTCCCATCCTTCTTCTTCACAAATAGTACCGGGTCTCCCCAGGGAGACGCACTGGGCCTCACGAAACCTTTCTCCAAAAGGTCCTGCAACTGGGACTTGAGCTCTCGCAGCTCAAGCGATGCCATCCTGTCTGACGGGTGGAGATGGGGCTGGTCCCTGGTACTGTGAGATCTCAAACTCGATCTCACGCTCGGGCGGTAGACCTGGTAACTCGTCTGGAAACACATCGGGGTACTCTCTGACCACCGGGATGCTCTGGAAGTCTGCCACAAGGCTGGGCTCTGCCACCACACAAGCTAGGAAGCCCTCACACCCCTGGCTCAAAAGCCTCACCGCCCGAAGTGCCGAAATGCACCTGAAACCTCCGTCCACTGGCTATTCGTGAAACTCGAAAGAAGGCAACTCCGGAATGGAGAAGACGATCTTCCTCTCAAAACAGTCCACCAAGGCGTGGTAAGCGGATAGCCAATCCATCCCCAGAATCACTCCAAAGTCCTCCATCTGTATCATAATCAGGTTAGCTGCCAGGCTATGTCCCCCGAAGCTGACCTTGCAATCCGTGTACACCTCCTTAGCTACAAACAGCTGACCACTTGGACCTCTGATTACGAACGGATTCTCTAACAGTGTATAATCCTGGTCCAAACTAACTGTGAAACTGGCTGCGACAAACGAGTGCGTAGCGTCGGAATCGAAAAGCGTGTAAACGAGTCTGCCAGAAATTGAAACCGTACCTGCTACCACCGATCCCGAAGCTCTAGCGTCCCTGTATGTCAGGGCGTTGATACGCCCCTCAACTCTAGGTGCAGACGAAGCAGCCACACTCTGCGTCGGACGGGTAGGTGCTGGCCGGTACCCTCCTCGCGACTGCTGTCCTCCACCTTGCGCCTGGGAACCGCGGCCTCCTGCGCGCCCTCCAGTGCTCTGCACGGGAAGTATCTGCTGACCCCCTGCCCTAGACGGGCATTCCCTCCTGATGTGGCCCGACTGGCCACACTAGTAACAGAGGGGAACGCGACTCCCGCCCTCAGTGGGTCCTTGCTGTCGACTAGGCGGGGGTCCGGTGCTGGCGACTGGCCCCTGTCGAGGGCCCCCAAAGGCCACTGATGGCTTTGCAAAACGTGACGGCTCTCCTGCGGACGCCACGTGTCTCCTCTCTCGTCGGCCCTGAGAAAAGTCTGGCTGGAAGGGCCTCTTCTGCCCGCCATCAGTGTCTCGCGCGGACGGGTTGGTCTCCTCGTAAGTCATAGCTGCCTCTACCACCCTCGAAAACGTAGGCAGCTTCAGGGGTTTGACATACCCCCGGATTGCAGGCCGGAGCCCCTCGGTGAACCTCCAAAGGCGCTCCTCTTCAGTGGCTACCGTTGTCACTGCAAAGCGGGACAACTCCAAGAAACACGTGCGATACGCGCTCACAGTCATCGTCCCTTGGCGGAGAGTGTGGAACTCCCGCCTCCTCTGGTCCTGCCACGTCTGGGGAAAGTACTGCTCGCAGAAGAGGGTGACGAACTGGTCCACGTCGGCTCGTCCCTCTCCTGTCCCCGGACCGCCCTCCACCACCTGTTTGCCGCACTCTCCAGCTGGTACGTGGCAAAGGCCACGCGGCACTCCACCGGGGGGCGAAGGGTGTCGAAGATCTTCTCCAGCTGCTCAAGCCAGTCCTCTGCCTCGGTCGAGTCCTCATCCCCCTTGAAGAAGGGGGGCTTCAGCTTCCGGAACTGCCCGAAAAGCTCGAAGTGGCGCTGTAGGGGAGGTGCTGGTGCACCTCCAGGCGAAGGTGCCTCGTGCACGGAAGTGTCTGAGGAAGGTGGGGGCGGCAGCGGCCCATCCCCTCCCCCGTGTCCAGCGCCGCATCCGTCGTGTAGTCCCACGGAGGACTCCCCCTCTGCAGCCCCAGGAGGAGGTGCTCGGGGCGGTGGGTGGAGCTCCTCTCGTACAATGTCCCGTATCAGCCGGGCGAGGTCCTGGGCCTGGATGCCCGGGAGTGGTGGCTGGTCCACCGAGACGTCAACAACGGCATGTCCACCTCGCCGACCTCGTCCTCGGCCGCGCCCACGGCCAGTCTCGCCAGTCCCGCGACGAGGCATCTCTTGCAAGGAGACGCGAAACAAAACGAAAAACGTCAAAATAGACGGTACCTAACGAAACGTCTAAGAGCTCATGTCAAGAGATATGTTGTGGTGGCTACTCTAGTTATAGACATGTGAATTGGTTATTTTCCAGTCAGTTGATTCACTTCTCGGGATGACCTTTCTCTGATACCATCTTGTAACGACCCGATTCCCGAGTCCCTACGAGACACGAGAACCAGACTGACTCGACTAATCCCAAGACCTAGTCGTCCAACGAGGAAGTAACCAAAAGAGCAGTAAAATAAACCACATTCAGCATGAATATAACTAACAGTAAGAAAATACAGCAGTAAGAAAAGAAATCACTACAGTATATACCACCACAACAGTAGAACAACATTCGTAACATAATATGAACTGCAGGTAAGGAAAGGTACAGCAGAAACAAGAACTACTCACTACAGTGGAACAAAAAGAGGTACAAGAGAACAGTGGTAACTCTACTGGACCCTACTCGGCCCAGCGTCCTCTGCAGCCGCTGACCCTGGCTACTCCACACCTGGTCCTGAAAGGTAACGAGTGTAACACGTCAATAAAACGCTGAGTAGAGTGGCAACTAAAACTAAAGAAAATAGTAGGGTGTATAGTAGCTGTTATGTTCTGTTACTTTCTTTATTTACGTCTTTCAATTTTCTCACGATTTCATTTATTTCTCAGATCCTTTACTTGATCTCGAATGTTCCTCGTGGGAACGATCTTGATTGCAGCCTTTTCCAAGAAGTAGAAGTAGCACGTGGTGCTCTCCTGGCCGGGAGAGTCCTCCGCGGTGATCCTACTCTCAGTCAACCACCCCAAGGTCACGGACAGATGTAACGGTGACTACGGCACGCTCGATAAACGCACAGGTAGCTAACCCGCACTGGCACGCGGTCAGTCGTTTCCGTTAACGGGTGTGCCCAAAGCACAGCACGGAACCAGTCCAAGGCGGAGCCCTCTCAGTAACAGGGGTCCGACCCCTCCACAGTAACCAAATAGGGGCCTTGCCCCTCCACAGTCCGCGCACCCTCGCCTGACTACCCTGGTTTGCCCCAGTGGACCTAACAAGTCGGTGTAGGAGGCTAGCAGAACCTCGGGGCCCTTGGGGTAGCTAGTACCTCCCTACACTAGTAGCTCTCCTCGGTACTACGTACACGAGGGCCAGCAAGTCGGTACAGAGTGGCCAGTCCTAACCCCGGGTCCCTGGGGCGGCTAGCTCCCTCTGCACTAAACAGGGGGACAGTCGCTCTCCTTGGTACTCCGTACTCAAGGGCCAGCTCACTTCCCCAATTCTATTCCATTCACTTTCCAGGAGTTCTACTCCTAATTCCCCGTAGGGTTCCAGCTCTTTAACTCAACGCATTCCGGTTTCACCTTTCCAGTTTCACGTTCATACATCCCATATTCTTACTCATGTTCATTTATTCATAACAGGCAGCTGTTTAAACGAATTTACAGGCAGCTATTATTTCCTTTCCACATTTTCCAAGGCTGCAGTATTCATATATTCCACTAGTTTTCCCGTCCTAGGATCCATGCCGTATCCTAGGATCTATCATACAATCTAGTTTTCCAGCCCTAGGATTCATGCAACACCTAGGATCTATCATTCGATCTATTTCTCATTCCTAGGATTCATGCAATGTCCTAGGTTCTATTTATGGTTCCATAATTTAACAGATTATACTTAAAAGCCACTCTACCGATTACAACAGGCGAACTGGGGCGTGGTCGGGAATCCCGCGTGCCTCCGCAACCCCCGGGACTGCAACGGAACGAGGTCCTATCACAAGAATAAAACACAAGGAGTGTCTCAAAACAGTGTATAGCTACTGTAGAAGGGTAGAGGATTTAATTTCGAAAAGGACGCAACTCGAAACGCAGAAAACGGAACCCGAACGGGCCCTAAACGGGTCGAAAACGACGAAACAGTGCAAAATCAGACGTCTGGAACTTCTTCCAGACGTCTTAAAAAGTGGATTAGGAATTACCTTGCTCTGCGTGGGCTCTCAGACGTCCAGAAGCCTGCGGGGGCGTCTGGCCTAGTTACTAGACGTCCGATGGTCACCCCGGACGTCTGGATGTCGCTCTTGTCGTCTGGTACTACAGGGAGACGTCTGATTCGCGTTGGATGGCGAATCACCGAACCTGCGTGTACCCATCTCTCTCTCTCTCAGTACGGTCAGTCGAAAGGAAGGAAGGAAGACAGAAAAACTCACCTTTCAGACGTCTGGACAGTCTTCCAGACGTCTCCCCCGCCGTCTGGCTATAAGCCCAAACGTCTGATTCTGGAAAAGTTTCCAGAACCAGGGCGCGACTCGCCCTCCGCTCGCGACGCCCGGCCGCGCCGCGCCTCGTCCGCCTGCTACTCGAGCTGCAGCAGTCCCCCCCCCGCGTTGCTCCGCGTCGGCTGCGCCCCCCGCCGGCCGGCCCTAGCAGCCCCGGCGAGCTCGCCCTCATAGCTGAGCGCCTCTCCCACGCGCAGCACCTCCTCCCACGCTCACCACGGCTGTCGCTGCCGCTGCACCCTCGCGCTCGCTCTCGTGCACTGGCTGGAAGGACAAGAGGAAGGAGACGGAGGTGACGGGAGTGAGGGAGAGGGCGTGGCCTTTTAAGGCCGCGCGAGGAGGAGAGAGAGCGCGACAGAGGGCGCAGGAGGGAGAGGGAAAAAGAGAGAGAGGGAATTTCCGCAGGTCTGCGCGCTCAGGCGCGCAGACGAAAGAATCGTGCCAAAATAACCGATTTCCAGACATCTGGAAATGATCCCAGACGTCTGATCCGACGTTTGGAGGTGATTCCAGACGTCTGGTCCGACATCTGGGCCACCTCCCAGACGTCTTAAAAGACGTCTAGAGCACGCGTTCATAACAGGGGCCTTAATAATGTTGGCCTTAGTACCATTAAATGATGTGATGTTGTTTTATTAATTTGTTTTGTAGGTTTCCCTATCTCTTAAACCCACCCAAACCCTCCCCAGATCTTAAACCTACCCACAATGCCTCCTCGAAGAAAATCCATTGAGGCCTCCTCCTCCCAAAATTGATCCTCTTTTTTAGCCAACCAACTAATTAGCCAGGCTGCTCGAGATAAATTTCATCACTACGTGAATTCTCGTGTGAAATCCCCCCAACACATTGTTTGATCGAGCATCGAATTCATCAACCTTAAACAAATCCTTGAATGCATCCATCTACACAAGTACTTTAACCAGGCATTTCACCTCGGTATGGGGTGCGACATATATCCGAACCTTATCTATCTCTTCTATGCCATTATCATTGAAGACTATGAGGAGGACCTTCTCAAACTCCATTCTCAAGTTCTTGGAGTTAAGATTACTGTCACTTCTAACCTGATTTTCAAGCACCTCGAACTCTCAAATGAAGGGGGCTATTTCAACGATAACTTGACCACCTACCTTCTGAGGAAATAAATCGAGAATTAGTCCTTCTCGAAAAATATGAGCCCAATCTTGGCACGCTTCCATGCAAAATACTTCACCCTTGCCCTCGCGTCCCATCCCACATCTTTGGATGGGACCTCTTAAACAAATCCGATGATTTTAACTATATATCCTAGAACTACAAAGCCCTTTTATTCGCCACCATTCGTAATATCCCCTTTAACTGCTATCACCTCATTGTTCAAGTAATGAACGAGGATCATTCAACGTCACTTCCTTTTGGCTCTCTCCTCTCACGCATCTTCCATCATTACCTTACCCAGGTTGCTAATCAAGCCATTGAGAAAAAGATAGAACCCTATAATCAGGCAACTACCGCAAAAATGAGAGTGCTTCTCATTGAGAGGCCCTGTAAGGAACTAGAAGAAGAGCTTCCTCCATAGTCTAATCCTTATGCCCCTCACTTATTATAAATAGAGGGCCCACCTTCATACTTTGACATGAGTTAGGATTCCATCGACCAATGCTCGGATCCTACTCTCGTGGTTGGCCTCTCCCTTTCTCTATATTGCCAGGAGGAGATATATTGGCACCTCGGCTATCTCTGATCCAACATGTAGCAGATGCACGAGGATTTTCATGAAATGTAAATGGGCCAAGGACCTCCGTACGAGGAGATATATTCATAAATCTAAATTAATGTTTTATTAATCAATTAATCAATTGTTAAACTATAATCATTAGTAAATAATTGCAGGCATTTGATTCATTACTTCAGTATCCAGAATGGACAATATATTAATCAATTGGACCCAATACTCAGTAAAAGGAATACCAACAAGATTAAGTATGATGACTAACATGATTCCTACTGAAGCATTCACCATAAGTCCCAACATAAAGAAAGGCTACTCTACCTAGGGTCACTAGAGAGGCACGGTGACTCCAAAAGGACAGATCAGAGGCTCTTGGTGTCCCTTGAGCCTCCTCAAAACCTGCACACATTTTGGGGTTGTGCCCTAGAACTTTGATGACAAGTTATGGATTCAACAAATTACTAAAAGACAATTTTAAATTTGCTATGTTGGTACCATGGTCAAAAGATAGTTTTAAGGGCACAAGAGTGTATATTACGAAAATACAAATCCAATTGTACCTTATTTGCTCAATTCTAAGGTTGGGAAAACCTTGAACCAGCTAGAAAAGGCAAGGGGGTCCTTGGACCAACCCTGAATTGGCCATGGATTATTGGTTGGTCTGGACCGGCCACCCTTTCCATGTGTGTTGCCTTGCCTTGCGTACTATGTGAGCTCTCACGCACCCATGCTTGCTTACACCTACACTACTCTCTATGCGCAGCCAGTGCCCTCTCTCTCCTTTCTTCTTTTCTCCTTCTTTCTTCTCTCTCTTCTCCCTTAAGATGTGTGAGTTAGGGGTGCAAATGATACTCCCAAACCCTAATTAGGGTTTAAAATAGGCTTAGGGATGCATATTAGGGTTAGGAGTGGCTAAATTTGACGAATATAGCCCATGGTGTAGGTTTAATCACGCCTTACTCCAATTCGTCTTATTTTTGACGTAACTTGAGATATACACATTGGATTCCTATGAAATAAGTATCATTGGAAAACTTATGACGAGAGAAATTCAATGACACGATGCATTATCTCCTTCTGAAAATGTTTGATGGAGGGTTGAATAAAAACGTGCATTTTCGCATTCTGCAATTATTTTTGACGTAACTTGAGATATACACATTGGATTCCTACGAAATAAGTATTGTTAGAAAGCTTACAGTGAGAGGAATCCAATGATACCATGCATTATCTTCTTTTGAAAAGGTTTGATCGAGGGTTGGCAAAAAACATGCATTTTCACATTTTACGAGGCATTCTGACTTAACCCCAGTGGGTACTAATGAATCTGAAACGATGTGATCGACTTTAAAATAACTTGGAACTTGAACTTCAACAAAAATAACCCCCTGGACCCCTGATTTTGGTTCACATGCACCCATGTCCTTGTTAGATATGTTTCATGTGTAACTTTTGCTACATAACTTGGATTTTCATGAAATAGAAAACTCTAGAAAGCTTATAATAAGAGGAATCCAAATGTACCATATATGACACCTCATGAGAAAATTTTACCTAAGGGTTTACCTAGTTCAACCAAAACTTACGTTTCTTCATTTTAGGCTATGTTGACTGATGGGAACACCATCATGAGCCATAACTAGCTCAATTTGG
This sequence comes from Thalassia testudinum, assembly GCA_037157565.1. NCBI lineage: Eukaryota > Viridiplantae > Streptophyta > Magnoliopsida > Alismatales > Hydrocharitaceae > Thalassia > Thalassia testudinum. The sequence goes on along the minus strand of JAZHRO010000026.1, from coordinate 15,779,932 downwards.
TCTTATAAAGTCAATAAAAGCTCTTACATATCAGTCAAAAGGTCTCTAGAGCAGGAAGAGTTGTTCTGAGAAGAAAAGTTGAAAATAGGATTATTTCTATAATTTTACCATCTTATCACAAATACAGAATAACCACAGGGTATGCCAGGGGTTTATAAAAGGTCATTTAGTCATTAAAGTCTAATAATTGGGTTCATGCAGATAGAAATGGGTTTTCATGCATTTCAAGAATTAATTGACATCTGAAACCCTAAAAATAGACCCGCTTAATTAACTGAGCTTATGGTTAAGATAAAATTCACATAAACCCTCTAAAATTCATAGAAAAATATTCTCTAGGGTTTGGCATCCTTGAATTGACCATCAGAACCCATTTTGACCCAAAACAAAGTCACAGATATACTATTGCCCTAATTTGGGTTTTTGCATAAATTGCCTATACAAACTAGGTCAAAACCAAAATCCAACTTCACCATTGGATTCCTTATATCCAAATTAGGTTTATATCAAAATTTGGACCCAATCAGAGATTGCCTTAACCTAGTTTGTAATTTAGTCCAAGTCTGACTCTTTTTATCCCAAATAACCCCTCATCTTTTGAATTCCTTACAAAATCCTCCTATCTTTGTCGTCACTCTTTGCAAAAAGGTTTTTCCACCATTATAGATTAGGAATCCTACCGTGGCGAGCTTTGATTGGCAAGAACGTAATGATTACTTGACGAATCCCTCTCAAAATTGAAAGGGAGATTCGTCAGGTAATTGCCTTCAAATCAAAACTATTCGTGGGCTCCAATTTTTTCCCAATCTCTCATGTGAATGCATGAGAGATGTGGGTATCCTTCTCTGGCAAGCCTACCAAGCTTGGAAGCTTGGTCTCCAAGCCTTAAAACCACTTCCAATGACTTATAAAGGAGTAGACGCTAGAACCCGAGCTCCTTAGCTAGGTTTTGGGCCAAAAACCTCTTCAAATCTCCGACCTCCTTCGACCTATGCTCCAGCAGACCTTTTCGACCTCCCTCCTCCATGCCTCCAATGGCCAAATTGGAAGCACAGCAACCTTCCCCATCATCCTCCGCTCCTCGCCAGTCATAGCAAGTGCCATCTTCCCCTCTCTTCGTCACCGTCCCCCTCACAGAGGGTTCATCTTCCCCACGCCCGGCAATCACATCGTGTGGGAATCTCCCTTATTTTGTCCCTAATTTAGGTCCACTCTCCCTCTCTTCTTTTTAGGTTCTATCTATCCCTTTTTCCCTTTATTTCGACCACCGTTCACGCCATTTGCCCTCCATCTTCCCTACATCTGGTCGAGCTCCGGCGAGGCCTCCACTACTCCACAAGCCACCGTTCACCTCCCCACAAATCCCATAAGCACCGCCATGCTCCACTGACCAAAACCCCTCAAGAAATTGAGGGGATTGGTCCCTCACTCGCCTCACCGGACACGATCACCTCCGCACCACCTTCTTCCCTTTGTCTGGCCACCACACACCCCAATTCACCATAAAACCACCGCTACTACACTAGCCATGGTCCGACGATGCTTACGAGCTATTCTAATGTGGCCGTGAGGCCGTATTTGTGATTCTCAGGTTTCGCCATCTTTCGCTGTCACTGTCGCTTCGCTCGACCGCGTTCACAGTCCTCCAACTGTGATTCTTCCCCGATTCATGTTCCAGGTGCTGCAGAATAGTCCCAGGAGTCTTCCTGGGCAGTTGATCGAAGGACCCAGTTGCTGCCTCGTGAAAATTGGACAAAGACCCCACTTCCATGCATAAGGAAAAGAGATGTGGGATTAGTCCCACATCGTAAAGGGACGAGCTTCCAAAGGTGCATATATTTATTTTCTGATATGGCCTTATCACCTCAGTAAGCACGGGGTGAGGTCCCCTCGCACGTGCCCACATACGCTCTTGCCCGCGACCACGCCACGCAGGTCTGGGCTCTGAACCGTTTACTCGTATACCCGGATCCAATTAGAGAAGAGAAAGAAAGGGAAAGGAAGAGGAAAGAAGAGAGAGGGGAGGGGGGTTTTGCTCTGCTGCCCTCCTCTCGACACTTAGTGATTTCTGAGGGAGGCCTTTGCCTCCGCTGGTGTTGGTGTTGAGCTCTGTGTTGATATAGGTCTGGGCTCTGCTGCCTTCCCTTGAGCTTAAGGAGGCAGGAGAAGAAAAGAGAAAGGGAAGGAAGGGGAAGGGTGCCCTCTTAGCACTGTAGCAGTTGGACGGTTAAGCTGTCTAGTTGAGAGTCCCATTGTCTGATCTCTGAAGGGAGTGCACTGTGCACTTATCCTACATGGATTTAAGTTGATTGATATTGTTGAGATATTTGATATTATTGTAATTAGGGTAATTTGTGATTCAAATCACCATTTTACTCTAATCTTTTTGCTCTATCCACATTGGTTCTTATATACATATTATTTGGGTTTAGAAATTTCATCATATATTGCTAGCCTGTGATAGAATTGCAATTTTTGAGATTTATTGCAACACTTTCTCCCTGCGTTCGACTTCGGATTTCTTTCGAGCTATAAATTGTATTTGTTGACGGGATATTTTCGGCTATATTACAACGAAGTGATTTTAAAACCCCAATTCAGTGCGTTGAACATTTTGGCGCCATTTCCGGGGAGCAACATGCAATTTAATCTCTTGATTGCAATATCTGATTTGATACTAATTTGCTCTATCTATTTTGTTGTGATCTGTGCAGGGAATTTAGTCAAGGAGTAAGATCAACCATACAACAACCACTCCAAGGGCAGGTAAACTCATTTTCTATCCTCATTAAGCCCTTGATTCGGAAAAGCTGAAAAAAAAAGAAAGAAAAAAACAATTAGGATCAACCTGCATTCTATTCTTAAAATCAATCATCACAAGTTGCCTGATTTGATTTGATTTGACTCTTTGAGTAGACAAACCCTAACCATAACTCTTACACCTACTTAGGGTTTAAGGTATCTAGGGCTATCACCTTCTTGCTTGAGCCCAAGGTACCGCATTTGGAATCAATTAATTGGACCAATTAGAGTAAACTAGGGTTTCCATCTCAGGGTTTCAGAGATGCACTTGCCTAAAAAAGAATCAACCTTTCCAAACAATGTGTGCCTAAGCCTTGATTGAATCTACCTAATCAAGCAAACCCTAAAATTAGGTCCTAAATCCACTTGAATCTTAAAAAGTTAGAACTTAATAAGCTCAAAGGACAAACAGGTGAAGTTGGCCCGCCTTGTGGGGTCAACCAATCTTCAAATTAGGTCACCTTGCACAAAAGTATCTTAAAGGTCAAGTAGAATCATAAGCACCTTGCTCTTAACTTAAAATTTGTAGACTTAAGAGGTTAAGTCACCATTCTGGTCTACTTGGACCCTCAGTGACAAGGTTGGGTGGGGGAAACCCTATAACTCATGGGGACGCTCTACCGTGTAGGGGTCTTTGTGGGACTCTCCCTTCCTGGTTGCCCAGGTAATTCGTAGGTGGTTGATTTTCTGATCAAGGGGTATCATCCGTCCCGAACCTCTATAGTCATCCAAAAATCTTTGGGTGCCTCGGTTGGGTCCGTCTGACATTCTATCTCTCATCTTCTCCATCAGTGTATGATGGGAACACCATCATGAACCATAACTAGCTCAATTTGATCTAATTAAGTCAATAAAAGCTCCTACATACCCATCAGAACGTCTTATGGACACAAAATATTGAATTGAGAAGAAAATAAGATTATAGGGTTATTTATGCAAATTTACCATTCTATCACAAAAATAGAATATCCATGGGTTCTCCCAGGGGTGGAACAAAGGTCAAATGATCTTAAGAGTCTAATAAGTGGGTTAGAACAGACAGAGAAGGGTTTTCATGCGTTATAGGAATTAATGGACATCTGAAATCCTAAAAACAGACCCGCTTAATCTACTGAGATTTTGGTAAGGATAAAATTTACCTAAACCCTCTAAAAATCATATAAAAATATTCTCTATGGATCGGTACCTTCAATTTGACCTTTGGAACCCATCTTGACCTAAAATACATTCTTAGACAGATATTTACCCTAATTTAACTAATTATGCAAATTACCCAGTCAAACTAAGTCAAAACCAAAATCCAACTTCACCATTGGATTCCTTAGGTCCAAATTAGGTTTGTGCCAAAATTTGGGCCCAATCTGAGATTGTTTCAACCTAGTTTGCACTTTGGTCCAATCCTTTATTCCACATGGATCTTAGCTTTTGAATTTCTTACACAAAGGTCCCTATCTTTATCATCATTTTCTTCAAAAAGTTCCTTGCCACCATGAATCATAATCTTACAACTCCTGCGACCTTAATATGGCATGTTCTCTTTGATTCCTTAACGAATCCCTCTTAGATTTGAAAAGGAAGTTCGTTAAGGAATTCCTTTTTAAACCAAATCCTAAGCATTAAAACCTTCTCAATCTCTCATGCGAACGCATGAGAGATTCGGGTATATCTCCAATTTCTATCTTCGGTGAGCTTTCCTCTTCCCAAGCCCAAAACACCATCCAAAGGCCTATATAAGGACCCCCAGATCAGATCGAAGTTCCCAAGCTCAATTTTGGCTGGAAACTTCCCATAATTCCTCCTTCCTCTTCCGACCGAAAGGCTCCTCGAGCTTCGGCGACCTCCTCCATCTTCATTCTTCGTTTGTTCGCAATACCGGCAACGGATTTGCCTCCCTCAGCTTCCTCTGCGTCGCGCAATACCGATTGACATTCCTATCTCCTTCGTCCTCATCGTCAACCCCCACCGGAGTCACCTTCGTCTCCGGTGCCGACCATACCACAACAGGCGCCAACTATGATCCTCGTCATTCACTACCTATCGCTATCGACTCCTCGGCATCTCCACGTCATGACAGCACCTCCAACACTTCATTTCAACCGCTGTTATGCCTCCAACCATCTTCACCTTCTTCCGCTCCAACCACATCTCCGGCGAAGTGCCTCCACCATTCCACACATCCATTCGCTTCACCATCGACTCCAAAAGCTTCGCTGTGTCCCAAAGAGCAGAAGCCCTCTGGTTATTGAGGCTATTGGCCTCTATTACGACCCGATCCTAGATCCCTACCTGACCCAAGACCGGCCCGCCTCGACTAATCTCAAGACCTAGTCATCCAACGTGAAATAACCAAAAGCAGGAAATAAATCACAACCACACATGAAATGCAACTGAGCAGGAATAAATAAGAGACAGTAAAGGAAATAGAGCGAAAAGGTCTATCAAAGTTACAGGCCATCCCAACTACGACAGAGAAAAGTACAGTTAAAAGTACTGAAACAGTATTACATAGAACAAAAAAAAATACTGACTTCTACAACAGGAGCTAAGGAAAAACAGTAAGAACGCAACTAAGGCTGGGCTCGACTGAGCCCAGCTCCCTCTGCAGCCGGTGGTGCCGGCTGCTCAACTCCCTGACCTGAACAAGGTTATAAAATTTCTAGAGTCAACGAACGCTGAGTAGAGTGGTAATTTAGCCATTTACATGTAATTAAAGCAATTAATTAATTTATGCAATTAAACAACTATCCATTTTCATTTAGTTCAACCAAGTACTGTTAATTTGTTGTTCCTTTATTTACTTAAACATTTCTTGATCTGGCCTGTTCCTCACGGGAACAATCTTGATTGCAGTCTTTTCCATGATGTAGGAGGTACACGTGGTGCTTTCCTGACCGGGAGAGTCCCCCATGGTAATCCTACACCCAGTCAACCACCCCGAGGTCACGGTCGCGTCGTAGCAGTGACTACGACACGCATGATAAGCGCGCAGGTAGCTATCCTGCATTGGTATGCGGTCAGTCGTTTCCACAAACGAGTACGCCTAAAGGTACAACACGGAACAGTATAGGGCCTTGCCTTCTCAAAACAGGGGTCTCGCCCCTCAGAACAGAACAGGGGTCTCTCCCCTCCATAGTTCACGTACCCTCGTCCGACTATCTCGCTTTGCCCAGTAGGCCTAACGAGAGTCGGTGTAGGGTGGCTAGTTCTAACCCCGAGCCCCCTAGGGCGGCTAGCTCCCTCCCTACACTAAGTACCTCACCTCAGTACCATGTACACGAGGGCCAAATAGAGTCGGTGTAGAGTATCTAGGCCTGACCCTGGGGCTCATCCCAACGGGCGGCTAGTACCCCTCTACACTAAAGGAACAGTGGTTCTCCTTGGTACCTCGTACACAAGGGCCAACTCACTTCCCGTCTATAGGAGCTCTCCTCCTAATTCCCCGTAGGGTTCATGCTAATATTCCCATTGTTTCACATTCTAGTCTTTCAGATTTCTATATTTACATTACCGGTTTCATTCTTAAAACAGGCAGCTGGTGATTTTCTACTGACAAGACATCATACCAAGTAACCAGTACATTTGCCAGTATTTAAAGCTTTTACAGGCATCTCAAGTAACAGTATAGCTCGAACCACCTGTTTCTGCCCAAGGGTTCATTCTCATCCTAGGGTTCTACATGTTTCTCAAGTATCCAATATAGCTCAACCATTGGTTTCTACCCTAGGGTTCATTCTCATCCTAGGGTTCTACATGTTTCTCAAGTATACAGTATAGCTTAACCATCTGTTTCTACCCTAAGGTTCATTCTCATCCTAGGATTCATTCAAGTTATTCTAAATATGCAGTTCATTTATTGAAATCATAATATTAATGTAAACCATTCTACCGGCAAATACGGGAGGAACGGGGGCTCGGATCGTAGATCACGCCGCCTTCGTAGCTCCCGCGTACTCGACTGGCTGGAGACCTGTACAATTGACCAACCACATCAAATGAGTCCAAAACTGTATAAAAGTGACACTAACTCGTAGAGAAAATTAAGCGAAAAACAACGGTACTTCGTTTACGGAAATCTGATTCCGTTTGGGCCTTAAATGGGCCAAAAACACTCACACTATCTAAAATCAGACGTCCGAGTCTAATCCCAAATGTCTTAAAAGACGTCAACACTTACCCTGGGTTCCCTGTAGCTATCTCGAATGTCCAGACCCCTCCATGATCATCTAAGTGAATTTTAGACGTCGGACTCTTCTTCTGATCGTCTGGAGGTACGGTCAGACGTCTGGTGATGTGTCCAGACATCCAAAAGTGCCTCGAAGGGCACACCTTGCGCCTTTCCAACGGTATACCCCCTGCGTACGTCCGTACAGCCCTTTAGAAAAGGCCGGACAAACTCTGCGGTGAGGCCTGCATGGCCGTAACCGCACAAAAGCACATACCTTAGCACTACGCATGCTTTCAGATGTCCGGCTTCAGCTCTGGATGTCCTTCTGCTACTCTAGATGTCTGGGAGATGCTCCAAACATTTGATACTGGAAAAATATCCAGTACACAGAACTTCTCCCGCGAGCTGCCTCCTTCGTGAGCGCGCCCACAGGAGCTGCAGCTGTGCCTCCAGCAGCTGCAGGAGGACAAGGGGCCTGCTTGCAATCTCCTCCTCGCCCACGCCCTCGACTCCTCCCGCACAAGCTTCTCTGAGATCCCGTGGCTCCCTCGTGAGCTCCTCCCATGCTCTCGCTCCCCTCTCCTCCTCCTCAGTGTCCCGTCTCTCTCTCTCTCTCTCTTTGTCCTCTCCTCTCATCGTGCTGGAGGGAAGGGAGGAAGGTGGAGGATGGAAGTGGTGGCTGGTGGAGATGGATGGAGTGGCGTAGGGAAGTTGGGGTTTAAATAGAAGAGGTCTAGGGTTTGGGGTGAGGAGAGAGAGAGGTGAGTGCACGTGCAGCACGCACACGGAAAAGAAAGAAGGTACGGTTCTACTTTCAGATGTCCAACACTCCATCCAGACGTCTGGACAAACGTCTTAAACAACCCAAAAAGGCAGTGGGTCATTTCAACCTCTCTTCAGGGCCACCAAACAAACCCACCTTCGCCGACCTATCCCGTCACCGTCCGGCCACCACAGGCCATCATCCTCCACGAAACCACCATCAGCACATTCACCATCACCTCACGACCCTCCTAAGTTGGTTTAATGTGGCCATAAGGCCATTTGTTTGATTTCAGGTCCTCAAGACCCCACGTCATTGTTGAAGCTTCTTCACGAAGCTCCAGGTCTTTTTCGTGAAATATTCGCCTAGGAAGGAAGTCCCAGGCACAACGGAATTCTTTCAGGATCACAACCCAAGGACCAATTTGGCCCTTTGACCGAGCCTTTGACTGCAATTGAACGAAGCAGCAGCTACAGCTGCACGCAGAAGAAGCCCGATGGCATAGTCCCACGTCGGTTGCTGAAGAGCACCCGCAATCGAATAAATTGATTTTCTGTCATAGGCTTATCGTCTCAACTAACACAGGGGGTAAGGTCCCCGTTCACCCAACACCTGTGCCTTGCCCGTGACCCATCATCCGCAGGCTTGGCACATTCGATTACCCGCCTAATCTAAGCACTCTCGCTCACCATCCACTACCGGTGAGCCTGGTCCCAGATGCGAGTGTGCCTGTTAACCCAATTACCCGGACGGTGGCCTTGGGAAGGCGAGGAAGAGAAAACCCAACGAGAGAGGAAGGAAAGAGCGCGTGAGGGCAAGGGGTTTTGCTCTATGGTTCAACGGCTGATATTTAGCCATTTGAAGAAAGAATCCTTCCCCTTGTGTGTGAAGAGAAGGACGAAGAAGAGCAGCAGAGAAGAGGAGGAAGCAGTCACAGAGAAGAGGAAGAGGAGAGAAGGCACAGAAGAAGAAGGGCTGAAGCACACAGAAGAAGCAATACCTCTAAGATTCAGCAAAAATGCACTGTGCACTTATCCTATGTGGCATTTAATTGATTAACATTGTTGAAATATTTGATTTAATTATGAAGGATAATTGGTGATTCAAATCACCATTTTACCCCATTCTTTTTGCACTATTTGACATACGCTTTAATTCATATATTATTATTGCTTGAAATTTTGTCATAAATTGCTTATATATTTGTGCTGAATTGCAATCTTGAGAATCATTTTTGCAAATTGCTCCCTGTGTTTGACCTCGGACTTCTATTCGAGTAAAAAATTCTATTTGTTTTCAAGAAATTTCTGCCTATACCACGTCATAGCTTTTATAACCTCGATTTCGCTCGTTAACATTTTGGCGCCATTGCTGGGGAGCAACATGCAACTTTGATCTCTTGATTGCAAGATCTAATTTGGTACTAACTTACTCTATCTCTTTTGATTGTGATCTATTTCAGGGACTCATTAGAGGAAGATCAGCCGCACATTAGCCACTCCAGGGCAGATAAACTCCATCCACCCTCTTCTAAGCCCCTGAGTCTGAAAAGCTAAAAAAGAAAAAAAATGAATTACGGCTACTTGCATTCTATTCTTAGATTAATCACCAAGTTGCCTGATTTGATATATTCTGATTAAGAGAACACCCAACCCTGATTGTGCACCTACTTAGATTTTTAAAGGTATCTAGGGCTATCACCTTCTTGCTTGAGCCCTAGGTACCACATTTGGACAAATTAGATTGGACCAATCAGAGCCAATTAGGGTTTCCAGTTTTAGGTTTTAGAGACACTTGCTTAATCAAGAATTAACCTTCCCAAACAGTGTGTGCTTAAGTCTTGATTGAATTGATCTATTCAAGCAAACCCTAAAATCAGGCTCTTAATCTCATTTGAATACTAAAAGAAGGACCTAAATTTCTCAAAGGACAAAACAGGTGAAGTTGACCCACCTTGTTGGGTTAACCAATCTTCAAATTAGGTCACTTTGCACAAAAATATCTTAAAGTTCAAGTGAAATCATAAGCACATTTGCTCTTAACTTAAAATTGGTAGACTTAAGAGGTCAAGTCCCCATTCTGGTCTACCTGGACCCTTGGTGACAAGAGAGATCGGGTGGGGGAAACCCTGTAACTCGTTGGGGCACTTTACTATGTAGGGGTCTTCGTGGGACTCTCCCTCTCTGGCTGCCTAGGTAATTCTTAGGTGGACAGCTTTCTGACTAGGGGGTATCATCTGCCCCAAACCTCTATAGTCATCCAAAAGTTTTGGGTGTCTTGATTGGGTCCATCACCTGCTATCCCTCATCTATTCCATCGGTGCATGTTTGAGAAGAGGTCCTTAAGACCATCCTTGAGTCCTCCATTAGCTATTCACTCTCGTCGAGGTCGAACCTTAACTTCCGTGTTTGTGCAACAACCTAACCACATTGAGATATCCTCTGATTCAAAACCTACTTCCCCTTCATTAGCTATGGATCACCAAGAAGAACAACCTACCCTTGAGCAACAATTCCATGATTTTCAAAATTGAATCAATGCCATCATCAACCCATCGCCACGTCCTCAAATGTGAGATCACTATAATCCTACAACGGTGGAGATCGAACCTCGAATCAACATTCCCGCGGGAGGACCCGAGGTGGATCTCAAGCCTAGCATGCTTCATATGACCTTAAAATTTCATGGCTTGAACTCCGAGAATCCTTTTCAGCACATCAAAAACCCAAAACATCTGGCCCACACTTTTGGGGTAGATGTGCTGAATTAGGACAGATTACTCTTAAAGCTTTTCTCATTCTCTTTGGCTGATAAAGCTACTCACTGGTTTCAAACTCAACCACACATGATCAACACATGGCGAGAACTTCAAACTGCCTTCCAGCAAAAATTCTACCCCATTGGTTGTACAAATCTATGTGACACCAAATCACACACTTCTCCCAAGGAGCGGGAGAATCTCTACACTAGGCATGGGATCGTTTCCTGAATCTCATGCGTAAGTGCCCCCATCACGGAGTTCCGAAGTGGGAACAAATCCAATCCTTTTACCACAGACTCTATGAAGACATCAAGCTCTTTGTCAATGCAACCTGTGGTGGTAGCATCATGGATCAACATGAGTACACGATCTGGGAAATTCTTGAGAACATGTGCGAGAACTCCCTGAACAATGAGTCATTGGGTGCGTATGATCGGACGTCCACCCACGCATTAACAAATAATCGGGGGGTACACGAATCCCAAGGCCTATCCACATTCGTTGATCTGGAGTTGGTAGCCAGTCAATTGGATAAGGACTCCATTATCGAGAAGAAGGTGGACGACATCACTCGTCATCTACACAAATCCACCTTTGCACCTCAAAGCACATACGTGCACCCACCCACAAGAAGGGAGGCTGCGCATAACATCTACCACTCCCTAGGGATGGATGCATATCCACTCCCGTCTTATTATGGCTTCGGAGGAAACTCCGAGTCAGCCCACCTCAATTGAGGGAACTCTGAACCTCCATACCCTGATTATCTCGGAGCTCCTCAGACCTGCGAGGATCTCCACGCCATCCAGAATAATCCTTTCTCCAACACCTACAACCATGGATGGTAGAATCATCCAAATTTTGTGTGGTCGGGAAATAACCCAAATCTAAGATCCCAATTCCCACTCCGACCACAAAACCAGCGACCATATCAACCCACTCAACCAAGGCTTAATCAAAATTTCCAATCTGGACCGCCTAAAGAAGATCAGACATCTTTGATTCTCCAGACCTTGGTTGACATGCGAAAACAACACAAAGAAGAGATTTCTGAGTTACGAAATCAAATGGCCCAGCTGGCAAGTGCTCGCCGGCCTAGTGCACTTCCTTCTCAGCCTCTTCCAAACCCAAATGACGTGCTGAACCAAAGGCGTGTTATGAATCCAAATTAGGGCCAAGCTCACTTTGTTTATCAGGCCCCTTCTACTCCATCACCTGACGGGATGGATGCTTCAACTTCATACTCGAGATTTCAGTAGCAAACACCTATTTTGCCTAACCCAAACCAAAACCAGGCAGGATTAAATTCTGTCACCACCCATAGTGGCAAAGCAACACAAGACCCACCTTTTCCTAGCCACAACATGCCTGAGACTATAAAACCTAACCGTAGATTGGTCATCCAGGACACACCCATCCCTGATAAAGAGCCTGAGCCAATTCTAGAGGAACTATCTAGGGTTCCATTTCCTAAGGCCTTAACCAAGGGAAAAATGACAACCAAACCTGTGGCACCTGACGAGGACCTGGTCAAGCTCTTTGAGCAAGTCCATCTAAACATCCCCTTGATGGATGCGATTCGCCACGTACTGGCTTACGCACAATTCTTGAAAGACGTGTGTACACCCAAACGTAAGTCGCTAACCAAAGGTGGGAACCCAATTGTACTGTCGGAGCAAGCTAGCTCCATCATCTTGAGTAAACTCCCGCCTAAGGCAAAAGATCCAGGCACCCCTCTAATCTCCTGTGCTATCGGTGATATACAGGTTGACCGAGGCTTATTGGACCTAGGACCTTCTATCAATTTTATACCCACATCCCTACTAGACCACTTTAAGGAATCTGAGCTTAAACCAACAGAGATGAGTTTGCAATTAGCCGATCTATCTATTAAGTCACCAAAAAGAATTCTTGAGGATGTCATAGTTAGGGTACACGATTTCTATTTTCTCATGGATTTCATCGTCTTAGACATGGATGCTCCTGAGAACTTGAAGAATACACCGATCATATTAGGGAGACCCTTTCTGGCCACTGCCAGGGCCAATATTAATTGTGACCAGGGCCAAATTGAGTTAAAATGTGGGAGCAAGACACTGAAGATCGACATCTTTGAGGCCCAACAAGGAATTAATTGTGAGGTAATAGAACAAATTTGCGATATCAAGGCCGTGGTTGATGACCCATGTATCGAGGAAAACCTGATTATTTTTAATCAACCACAAGAAGATCAAAACCCGCAATTAGAGAAGCCTGAACCTAACCTAAACACACCCATAGCTCCTTCCTTTGCTCCCGAAACCCACCCTAAACCACCTGTTGCTGCTGATAATCCTGTTATCGAATTGAAACCGCTCCCTGACTGTCTCAAATACGTCTTTTTGGGTCCCAATCAAACGTTTCCTGTGATTATTAACTCCTGACTCACATCTAATTAGGAAACACGCCTGATTACTATCCTCTAGCAGCATCGAAGAGCCATTGGATGGACTCTCGATGATCTGACTGGCATTAGCCCCTCATACTGCACACATCACATCTATACTGAAGAGGGCTCACGACCATCCCATGAAATGTAGAGACACTTAAATCCAAATCTGCAGGATGTCGTGAAAAAAGAGATCATTAAGTGGTTAGATGCAGGGATCATCTACCCGATCTCCGACAGTTGGTAGGTGAGTCCAATCCAAGTTGTGCCTAAGAAGGTAGGACTCACTATGATCATGACTGAAATCGGAGAAACCATACCGACCCGTATAGCGAACTCGTGGAGAGTCTGCATTGATTATAGAAGACTCAATTCCTTCACAAAGAAGGATCATTTTCCACTACCGTTCATTGATCAAATACTCGAGAACCTAGCAGGAAATCAATTCTTCTATTTTTTGGATGGGTACTCTGGTTATAACCAGGTCGCAATCCATCCTGAGGATCAAGAGAAGACCACCTACACCTGCCCCTTCGGGACTTACGCATTCTGGAGGATGCCATTCGGTCTATGCAATGCACCCGCTACTTTTCAGCGGTTCATGCTTGCCATATTCTCAGATATGATAGGTGAATACCTTGAGGTCTTCAAGGATGACTTCTCGGTATTTGGAGAATCTTTTGATGATTGCCTCCTGCACTTGGTCCAAATCCTCAGGTGGTGCATCGACGTGAATCTGGTTCTTTCCTGGGAAAAGAGACACTTCATGGTACCTAAGGGAATTGTCCTGGGACATCTCATCTCTAAAAAAGGCATCCAAGTTGATTGAGCCAAGGTGAATCTGATTTCCAAGCTCCCTATGCCTAGCTCAATTAAGGACATCCATTCAATCCTGGGGCACGTCGATTTTTACTGTCGATTCATTCTTGATTTCTCAAAAATCGTGTGCTCCCTGACTAATGATGAGCCCATGTTTGTGGGCTATTTAGGTATTTCAATGCCTAGAGATTAAGTTATTTTTAACATTTATTTAGCATGCATCAGGATGTAAATAGATTTGCCTAATTATTCATTTATTTGCATATCTTATGCATTGCATTCATACCTAGAATTCATTTAGAATAGCATGCATTAGAATAGTTAATCTTTTAGGTTGCATTACATGCAGTATTTTATTTCACATTTCTGTTAAGGGCTTATAAATAAATAACCCTCATTTAATTTCTTTATTTTACCTCCAATGGATGAATGCAGGAGAGTTACGCCTGCTATAATGCACAAGCGACAATCGTGGATCCCTCTTCCCACGATCTGCGTCGCTTCACCTCTTCTTCAACCAACGTCCACCTGCGGCCGCACTCCTCTTGCAGCATAAAAGAAGAGTCTGCTCCACCATCACCGAGAGGCCACCATCCCCTACCCACCACTGCGCAGAGATCAAATTCTCCTCCACACCACCATCGTCAGCCTCAACCGTGTGCACAAGTCCACACCACCGCAGGCAAGTGAGGTGACAGACCGCCGCGCCATCAATGGTTTATGCAGCTTACCGTGAGCGTGCGCCTGAAGGCCACGCAGTTATCACCAGCCACCACCGCCAGCAACCATCCACACTCATATAAGACGTATGGGAAAGTTCCCAGACGTCTGACCTCCCAACAGTATCTTCTTCCACTTTTCTTTTTTCCCCTTGTTACACCTCCGTCCAGCCATACACACCACCGCCACCGCCTCACCGGCCCTCAACGCATGCACGCACAGGCGCACCCCCCGCTGCGCCTCCGCATGCACAGCAACAGCGAGCAGCCACACCCCAGCCAGCCCTCCAGCGCACGCAGCCTCCTCGCCTCCTGCACCTTCGTGCTGCACCCCCTGCGTGCAGTAGCTTCCCCATGCGTCCATGCTGCTTGTAGCGTGCAGCAGCAGCTGCATTCTCCACGCACGCAACCCTCACAACCACGTGCTCAGCAGCCTCCGCGTCGCACCACCTGCGCAGCACGTCCTCTCCATGCATACCTTTCCTCTGCCAGCTAGCAGCAACAACACTTACGATTGAGCTCAGCAGCTTCCGCGCATGCCCACACGGCCTGCGCACTCCCTCATCGACCCCAGCAACACGCGTGCGTGATGCTGCACCTCCTCGCATGCGCGCCTTCACAAGCGCAACACCAGCAGCAGCAACAGAGCTGTAGCCACCGCTATCCACCATCACTCCTCTCCTCACCGCCGCTACCTCTGGCTACTGTTGGCCATGAGACCACCACCGCCGAATAGCCCTTGGCCCACTCGACCTCTGGCTGCAGCCTCACCGTTGGCATTGGTCTCCTCCTCGCGCACGGACAAGGGGAAGCCATTCCCCTTTTTTGCTACAGTAGCATAGGTATTAGTTATTACATCCATTGCCATTTCCAATCCAGCATTTTTCATTAAATGGAATAGATATATTGTGTGATTTTATGCAAGTACCCCTCCTCTTTCCCTTTATACTAGAATCTTTGTTATAACTCTAATTTAGAAGGATTTCAATTATAAGTTTGGGGGAAATCTTTGATAAATAATTGTTAGCGACTTTTCCGAGTTTGAAATTGGCTCGTGCCTCCCTGTGGACATGATCTACTCTCTTGAGTGGTTCATTTTCAATTTAATACTTTGATTAGTCGATTTTCCACCACTTCAAAATACGAAAAATCATCTTAATCATCTCTTTCAAAAGCGAAAATCGACACGTCAAATGGCGTCGTTGTCGGGGAGGCTACAGGCTTAATTAACTCGTAATTATTCTTTGTTCATGTTGATTTAAATTGAGGCATATTTAACTTGTTTTATCTAATTTGGTGCGAGGTACATATATTACATACGAATTGTCGTATCGACCTCAGCAACGCCATGGTGGACCTTGTTTCCACCACTTGGAGGAGGGACTAAGCTTCGCATCTTAGTGGACCTTGCGGCCACCTCCAAGATAATCACAAGAGCTTGTGGGCCTTAACCCCACACTCATAGAGATGCATGGAGGACCATCTAGGAGGAGTCTTCCTTTTAGAATTTTGATTCCTCATTTTAGAATAGACTCTCTAGGTTTAGTTTAGTTGCTTGTTTTCTCACCCTTGTACTCTGGGGCCAGTTTTAGAGGTTTGTTCTCCGATTTTGTTTTAGGTTGTGTTGGGTAATATTTGAGAGTTTGTTCCCTTTTTCTTTAGATTTAGGTTTTTACTTTCTTTTATGGATTGATTTTATTTTTTTTCTTTATTGTGCATAAGTAGCCAAAAAAAAAAACACGAGTTGCCTGCTAGAAGCTGCCTACCCTTAGGACGAACCATTCAGGTCTGTATGAGCAGCCTCTAGATTTATTTCTTTGCATTGCATGCATTTTCGCATCGTTGATTGCTGGAAGCAAGGTACGCATTCTCTTACTTTGCATCCATAGTTTAATCACGCATTTGCATTTGGACTTAATTCCAAGATCACATAAGTTGTTTTGAAATGACTTAACAAGTGGTCACATTTTCTGAAAAAGGACTAATTAAAGGAGGAACATATAAAACCCAAGGAGTTGATTTGAGACATTGTGCTGTAGTTCAAAAATTCAAACTTTTATGATGAATGCACACGTACATGACTGTGCACTAAAGCACGCAATTAGACACTTCTAGGTTTTGAGCTACTAGGAAGGAACTCTCCTACCATTGGATACCAAAGTGCTCGAAACTTAAGTTCAAAAGTTTTGTAACTCCAAGGAGGGGGATACCCTGTCACGGATTTTTAAGGGTAGTTAAGAAGGATCGTGAAAGCACAGCTTCAAAGGAAGGCTTAGGCCTACTTGCATCCCTCGATCTTCCGTCCTTGGAGTACTTTACTAGTTGAACTTTAGGATAGAGCACCTAAGTTCCAATTAGGTCTTTATTAAAGCATTTCATAGGTCGACAATAGGCACATAATTGATTAGGTAATTTGTATTGTCACCTACAACTGGACTAAAATCTCAAAGGCCTTAATTGATTAAAGACATAAAAGTCCTTTTGAATTGTGCTTGTTTATGTATGGTTGGTAGGCGATCTCTGAGGAGACAACTTGTGTTTAATTCAGAACCTGAAAGAATCCTTAGGAGAGCCAACCAAGAGAGAAGAGAGATGGCTGAGGAAAGAGAAAATCGAATTGTGGAGAACCAACGATCTCTGAGAGATTATTTTATCCCTACCAACCAACCTAGCCATACAATGAGAAGACTTGGGGGGAACAATCCATATGAAATCAAGAGTAGTACCATATCTCTGTTGCCCTTATTCTATGGTACTTCTAGGGATGACCCCTACAGGCATCTGGAGGAACTCACCGAGGTCTGTTCCACAGTGAGATTGCAGGGTGTTACTGATGACACCCAAATGCAAACCCTCTTTCCTTTCTCCCTCAAGGCTAAGGCGAAGCATTGGTATCACACTCTACATGGTAGAGTGGATACTTGGGATGCCTTGAAGGGAGAGTTTTTGAAAAAATACTTCCCTATGAGCAAGACTAATCACTATAGGAGGGAAATCATAGGTTTTGCTCAACAAAATGGAGAACAATTTCATGATGCATGGGAGCGCTTCAAAGATTTGTTACGCTCATGTCCCCATCATCAAGTGCCAAGATGGCAACTTGTAGAAACGTTCTACCCTAGATTAAATGACAAGCACAAGCAAACAGTGGATGGTGCCTGTGCAGGAACCTTTCTTACAAAAACTAAAGATGAGGCTTGGGATCTTTTTGAGACATTGAGTGAGAATTCTATCCACCTAAATTCTACCTATTTGGATAGGAAACCCACTCTTATGCAGTGAAAGATTGAGGCAAATGAGGCTAGGGATACCCAGAATTTGGCCTTCCAGATTCAATTGTTGAACCAAAACATGGAAAGGCTTATGACAAACCCTAGCCAACTTAAGCCAAATGCCTCTGCTTCCCAAGCTTTTGAATGCTCCATTTGCAAAGGCAATACGCACGCTATTGTGGATTGTCATTTGGCCTCCCAATTCTCTGACCTTGTACAGGCGAACCTAAATGCCACCCAAGGGTTCCGACCCAAACCTCATAACGACCCTTTTCCAACACTTATAACGAGGGATGGAGGAACCACCCCAATTTTTCATGGAGATAGGGGAATGTCTCTAATTCAGGGAATTACAAACCCCAACCCTTTTAGACTCAACAGTATAATCAACCTCCTATGCCCTCCCAACCATCTAAGACTTCTGAGATGGATGAGCTTAAAACCATGTTGAAAGCCATGCAGGAGAATCAAAGCATGATCATCCAATCTCATGACAAGGCAAACAATGAGATGAAATCACAAATTGGACACCTTGTTGAGGCCATGAGTAAAAGGGAGACTGGGAAGCTTCCCAGTTCATTTGAGGAGAACCCTAAAGGGAAAGGGATTATATTTAGGGAGCAAGCCCAAGCGGTGACTATTCTGAGGAGTGGGAAAGAAATTTCCCAACCTGATACTCCTATAGTCCCACCTTCTGAAAAACCATCCACCCCGACTTTCGACCCCACCGAAGAAGAGCAGCCCAACTCTTCTATGCTTGAAATCACCTCACAGGAAGAGGTTGTCTCCGTTCCCCCACTTACCCTACATGACAACCCTTTCACCTAGAGACCAAGAGTGCCCTTTCTAGACTGCTTATCTGACTCTAGGCAGACTTCTGCTGGCTCATATGGAGCCAAAGATAGGACAGACGAAATCATGGAGACTTTCAAACAAGTGCAAATTAACCTGCCTTTGCTTGAAGCAATCAGGCAAATTTCGTCCTATGCTCACTTTCTAAAGGGCCTGTGCACGAAAAAGTAACAATCAATGAAATAGGTCCAATCAAAAGTTATCCTACCTGATTCTGTTAGCTCAATTATACAACATGGGACACCCACGAAACTTGAGGACCTAAGAGCCCCATACATCTCGGTGGTCGTTGGCGACCTACATATAGAGGAGGCTCTGCTTGATCTGAGTGCAGGGGTAAACATCCTTCCAAGCTATGTATATGAACAACTTGGAGGAGGTAATATGAAGCCTTCCCCTGTAATCCTCCAAGTTGCAGACCATTCTTTGAAGACACTACGGGGCCTGCTGGAAGATGTCCTTGTGAGAGTGGAGGATTTCTTCTTCCCCGTTGACTTTCTAGTACTGGACATTAACCCTACCAACAAACCAACCAAGCCCTCCATCATCTTAGGCTGCCCTTTTCTTGCGACTTCTAATGCTTCAATTAATTGTCACACTGGGGTGTTAAAAATGGGCTGTGGGAACAAGAAAATTTGGCTGAATGTGTTTGATGCTCATAAACAAGTTGGATTTGAGGATTGTTCCCAAGTTGAGGTGGTAGATGATTTGATTGAAGAGACAACTCCTGCAATTTTATGTGATGACCCCCTTCAGCATGTCATGCTTAATGAGCATTCCCATCTCTTAGAGGAATGTGAAGGAGATGTGCTAGAACTTGAGGAATTGCTTGGTGTTTCTATTGAGTCTCCCTCCCCATCATGTCTGCCTAAGGTAGATCTGCTACCTAAGATGGGGACTTCTATTTTGAAACCCTCAACCATGTAAGCCCCCGACCTTGAACTGAAACCCCTCCCAGAGTCTCTCAAGTATGTATTCCTTGGGTCAAATGATACGCTCCCTGTAATCATCTCATCTGCACTATCTGAAGTGCAAGAGGGAGCCTTGTTAGATTGTTTATCAAGGCACAAGGAAGCCATAGCTTGGACGATTGCTGATATTAGGGGTATAGACTCTATGCTCTGCATGCATCACATTTATACTGATGATTCCATCAAACCCTTTTGAGACATGCAGAGACATCTTAACCCCAGCACGAGGGAGGTGGTTAAAAAGGAGATTCTGAAGTGGTTGGATGCTGGGATCATTTATCCCATCGCAGATAGCAAATGGGTTAGTCCAATCCATGTGGTGCTAAAGAAGGCAGGCTTCACGGTTGAAACAAATGACCAGGGTGAACAAGTGGTGACCAGACCCTCAACTGGTTGGAGGGTCTACATTGACTACCGCAAACTGAACAACGCTACCCAGAAGGACCACTTTCCCTTGCCCTTTATTGATTAGATCCTAGAGAGATTGGCAGGGAACAAGTATTTCTGCTTTTTAGATGGATATTCTGGGTACAACCAGGTTGCTATCTTCCCTGATGACCAGGATAAGACAACTTTCACTAGTCCTTACGGCACTTTTGTGTTCAAGCATATGCCATTTGGATTATGTAATGCACCAGCAACTTTCTAGCGGAGTATGATGTCCATTTTCTCGAACATGATTGACAAGTGCGTCGAGGTTTTTATGGATGACTTCTCCATTTACGACTCATCTTTCGACCAGTGTCTCCTGCACTTAGAGAATGTGCTGAAGAGATGTAAGGAGACTGGTTTAGTCCTCAACTGGGAGAAAAGCCACTTCATGATACAGAAAGGCATTGTACTTGGGCATGTTGTGTCTAAAAGGGGCTTAGAAGTAGATAAGGCCAAAGTTGATTCTATTTGCAAACTCCCATTGCCTACAAATGTCAAACAGATTAGATCCTTTCTGGGCTATGCAGGCTTTTATAGGCGATTCATTAAGAATTTCAGCAAAATTTCTAGGCCACTTTGCGACTTATTGGCAAAGGAATCTTCCTTCGATTTTGATTCAAAGTGTGCCGAGGCCTTTCATATGCTAAAGGAGGCCTTGATCTCTGCGTCCATTCTCCAGGCTCCTGATTGGACACTCCCATTTGAGCTGATGTGTGATGCTTCGGATTATGCAGTGGGAGCCATTCTTGGATAGAGGGTTGAGGGCCGAGGTCGAACACAAGGAGCAATTGGAATTTATTATTAATCACAAGAATGTAATTAAACACTCAAAACTTAATTCAAATATAAATGCATGAGTTTAAAAAGTAATTGTGGCAAAAAGAAGAAATTGGACGTCTGATCATGGGATCAGATGTCTTAAAAATGTGTTTCCCTTCTCTTATTTTTCTTCTTCTGATTGTCTTCCTTTCTTCTTCTTTGAGCTTCTTCTTTCTTTTTTGCAATGCTTCTTTTCTTCTTATTTTCTTCTGCCTTGCTTCTTTCTTCTCCTACAGTATTTTTCTCCTTACAGGTCTTCTTCTTCTTCCTTAGCTCTGCTTCCTTCAGTTCCTCTTCTTCTTCTTCTTCAGTTCTGTCTTTCCATTCTTCCTTGGCAGAGCCTCCTTCTTTCTCTCTTCCTCTGCTTGCAGCGGCTAAGTGTTGGCTTCTTCCTTCCTTCCTTGCACAAACCACAGCAAAGAAAAACCTAACCCTCTACCCGCACGTCTCTCTCTCTCTGTGTAAACCACTCTCAACACGCTCTCCCAGAGCAGGGTAAACGGGTCGGATCGCGCGCCTGGGACCAGGCGCATCGGCGTGAGGGTGATGCGCGAGGTGTGCTTAGGACAGGGTCGGGTCGGGTCGCCAGATCCGTGTGGTGAAATCACGGACGACGCAGTGAGATAGGTGAGGGACCTCACCCCAAGTGCGTTCAGAGGCAACCAGCATATGTGACAAAAACATTATAAACCACGCCAGTGCTTTGTAAGTTACCGATGTGGGACTAATACCCATTGCCTTCTCTCGCGCGCTCGCAGCAGACCATGCCTTCAATTCCCTCAACTGCAGGCTCTGTTAGCGTCGCTTGCTGGGTCAACTATCTTCGCAAGACCTGCCCAAGTTCACAGCACCTGGAGTCTTGCAGTCCTGAGGCCTGGAGCAAGCGTGGAGCTTCTTTAAGTTGCCGTCGATGGTGGTCAGAGCTTGAGATCTGTCAGACACGAAAAGAGACTCGTGGCCTAATCAAATCACCGGGGGACCTTCGCCGTGTCACGGCGAAGGTGAAACGCTAGATGGCAGGCCACGGGGTGGCCTGGGCGTGCGTGCCTAGGTCATCCTGTGGCCGGATGGATGGGTGTATTCAGGGGACCGTTGGGTAGGTGTAGAGGGGCTATGGATGGGCGGAGGTTACTCGGTGAGGTGAGGCGGAGGTTATGTGATGGTCGGCGAGGCATGTGGGGCTGCGGAGAGACGGGAGCGTCTCACCGGAGGGTGGCTGGAGATGAGGAAGGTGATGGTGAACAGCGGCGGTCAAGGGATATTTGATGAAATAAAATTAGGGATATGAAAGAGGGGGTAGAGAAGAAGAGTTTTAACCTAACTAAAGGGACGAAGGGGACGAGGAGGCGGATGGCAGTACCTGCTGTCACCGGAGAAGAAGACGTCTAGTGGAGGAAGACGGCGGTGACGACGGGGCTAGGGCAGCGAGCACGGGCGTTGCGCGACGCGGAGGAGGATGTGGAAGATGGCTCTGCCATTGGTTTTGTGGCAGAGCGACAAGGAAGAGGAGGGGGGCTCGTCGGAGCCTGCTGGACCCCTTGGCCGGAGAAGAAGGAGATGAATTTGAGGTGGAATCCCGGCCAAGTCGAGCTGAGGAGGTTCGGCCGAAGTTGGGGTTTAATTTATAGGTGCTGGCCGTGCGTCTGGTGCGTGGAGGGCACACCTTCTGTCACCGACGTCTCACCGGAGATGGAAGGTAATTAGATACCCAAATCTCTCGTGCGATCGCACGAGAGATTGGGTGCAAATCAGTGGTTGTGATCAGGCTCAGATGGAAGGGGATTCCTCAGAGAATCTCCCTTCCAATTCTGGGAGGAGATCTCTGAGGGATCTGAGAGTATTCCTACTCTAATCCTTGCCGGAGAAGGATTCTTCCCAAATAATGGTGGAAGGACCTGATTGTAAGATTGGCGAGAAAGCTAGGGAGATTTATGTGATGGTTTTCAAAAGATAGGGACCAAAATGTGATTGGGTGTACTAAATTGCAAAGTAGGTCAAGATGACCTCTCCTTAGGTCCAAATTTTGGTACAAACCTAATTTGGACCTAAGGAATCCAATGGTGAAGTTGGATTTTAGGTTTGACCACGTTTGACTTGACATTTTGCATAAAAACCCAAATTAGGTCAATTGATGAGCTAGGACCCTAATCTAGGTCAAACTAGGTTCCAAGGCCAATTTGAATGTTCTAAGCCCTAGGGGATATTTTTCCATGAATTTTAGAGGGTTTACTTGATTTTTATCCTGACCGAAACCTTGTTGAATTAAGCGGGTCTGTTTTAGGGTTACCAAATGTCATTTAATTCCTGGATTGTACATGAACCCATTTCTGATTGAATCAACCCACTTTTTATCTCATTTAGACCATTTGACCTATGCTCTGTCTCTGAGAAATCCTGTTTATGTACTGCAATGGTTAAATTGCAGTTTTAACCTTTATTTCATGTTTTCTTCTCAGAACACTTATTTCTTTAATTAAGCCCTCTTCTAGGTTATGTAGGAGCTTTTATTCTCTTTATTAGGTCAAAATGAGCTAGTTATGGCTCATGATGAGGCTCTCATCATACCCCCATGCCTAGCTTTTGCTAGTCCCTTAGCAAAATTTCAAGGTTTTAACTTCTATTCTAGACCCTGAGTATCTGTCATCAATTATGATAAGTGCTTCTCTTTTTCTTTTGTGATTAGGTCAGAATGCCGACAATAGGATTTGAGGTACTCAATTACCAACCAAAATCCAGACCTGACCCGCTTTAGCCTTAGTCCTCCGCAAAGGTTTTTAAGGCCCACAGAAACTAACCTAGGGTTTGTTGGACTCCGCGGTTAAAGCACCCGTGCTTGAGACATTTTTAGCCTAGGTTCAGTTTGCAGTGTGTTTTTGTAAGAGAGAGATAGAAGATTTATTTGTTTGGAGAGCTTTTCTCTCTCTTTTCTTTTTATTTCTAGCCTCGGATTAGCTTCTCAACACGGTCTATATCGGATTCCTCGTCCCCATCATCAATCCTCAAGGGTCCTTGGCTATCGAGATTTCGAGATAATCCCGCCCATGGCAACCCCCAGAACCCTGGCTTTTGAGATTTCGAGATAATCCTGCCCATGGCGTTCCGTGGCCGAATTCAGACCCTGGCGATCGACATTTCGTGATAATGCCGCACATGGTATCTGAACCAGCAAAGTGCTTACATGCCCCCAGTAGGATATTTAAATATCCTAAGAGACAAGCACCGAAGAGATGATATGTTGTTACGCATCTTCAAGGGGAATTTCCCGCCTCTCCGCGCCGGGAACTCGTCTAAATCAACTTGTGTTGATCGGCCGCTCCTAATCTAGGTGACTTTTTCAGAACATTAAACGC
Organism: Thalassia testudinum; assembly: GCA_037157565.1. Lineage (NCBI taxonomy): Eukaryota > Viridiplantae > Streptophyta > Magnoliopsida > Alismatales > Hydrocharitaceae > Thalassia > Thalassia testudinum. The sequence goes on along the minus strand of JAZHRO010000026.1, from coordinate 15,755,779 downwards.
TTTTGCGTGATTTTGATATTTAGGCGCACTGAACCAAACTGTGTGTGAATTTGGGGTGCTCAGGTTACCGAATCCTACAAACCGGAGGTCAGTTAACGAGGCCGAATACTTCCTAAGCCTTAGACCTAATAATTAAGCTTCGCATTTTCCCTAACCTCTTGAGGATTATCCAGATTTTAGCGGATACGTGAATTTTTAAGCTAAAGAATCTAGCCCAAGAGGCTTAAGACCAGCGTTCCTACTAATATCTTGTTATGTCTCCTTAGCACTTTTCTTTTCATTTTTCTCTTTTCTTGGTCTGGTCTAGAACTTCAGTTAATCCCTTAATCTCTTACTAATGACTACCTCTTTTTTCTTTTTCATTTTATGCTCCTTTTGTCATTTTTGCTCTTTTTCTCCTCCTTATAATTATGTGGCTCACAAAACTTCCTCCCTCCCCCATTTTCTTGTTATTTTTCATAATTTTTCAATTTTTTGTGTTTTTGACATATGTGACTTTTTTTTGTGAGATTCCTTCTGACTTTTTCTTGGTTCTGTATGTATGCACTTTATCACCCCCCCATGCCTAAGTTTTGCAATGTCCTCATTGTAAACAGAGGGTGTGAAATAGTGTTGAGGTCAGGGACTTAGAACAGGATACATCGGGTGGGTGAAAGGGTCGGAAATGACTGATGCGAACGATTTCAAGCTCTGGTACGTGTACCAGAAGTGGGATCAACTGTCTAAGGCTAAACTCAAGGTGCAATGGACGTGGAGTACAGACGGATAATTAGACGGGTCTCTATTTTTGGGATGACGGGTTACCTCCCGTTAAGCGCTAAATTCAATGCCTTTAGCCGAGCGGAAAATGGGGTGGAGAGGGAGTGGTCAAATCAGCGGAATTTGTAAAACAAGCACCTTGATTAAGAGCCTGGTTGGTCCAACCAGGTGCTTGTTAAGATCAGTAGGCTGATGATGCAGCCCAAACCCAATAAGTCTGGTGGGTTGATAGATGTAGATCAACAGATGCGGAACCCACCTTATGCAATGTGATTCAGATGGATATGGAAGTGAAAACTCAGGTTTAGGCTGAGTCGAATCAGCCTGGTCAGAGTAGGGTTCCGAAAAATAATTAGTGTATGGTGTGGAAACCCTACAGGGGTGATCAAGGAGTGATGGCTCCTGATTTTCGGTCTAATCAATACCCGATACCTGGTATAGATATGGAGTTAAATCATCTACAAACGGCTCAGTGAGAGGTGAATCGGAATAGAAATTGAGTCCGGTTGCGAGTCGGGGTAGAGAACGGGTTTTGATTGGTTCTATATATGTGGAGCAGGTGGCTTCAAAGAGAATTGGCTTGTTATAATCAGGAAGCAGATTTTCGCTGATGTTATTGTCAGATTCGAAATCGTCGAAGAGTTTGCGAAAATTGAAATCTGAAAGAGATTCAAGATCATGAGTTCCACTACAGAATAAATCATATGTTGTAGATTCAGCAGCCTGACTAGGGTCTAGCCTGGATGTTAATTCTAAGCTTAAAAAGGTGTCCCTATCTGGTGGAGGCTCAGGTTCTAAGCTAGTAAGGCAGACCCAATTGAAACCCCACTCGTCCAACTCCTCAGTTTCTGTATGGTAAATTGGCATGACTTCCGAAAAATCGATTAGTTCCTTTGAGGATGTTGGCGAGGGATATTCATCAAATAAAGGCCCGAAATCATATTCTTCATTAAAAGATGGATCTTCCTCATATGGGGCCTTGAAATCTTCAAAATAGGTTTCAGATCTAGATTTTGAGCTTAGGATGTGGGTTGAATTACTAGAATCTAGGTCTGAATATCCTCCGAGGGTCACCTTATCAAAATCAGGGATGGAATTTACACCCTCGAGAGGTTCAGCTCTACTCTCATACTTGCAAGAGTTTTGGGATTCTAGAATGGGCTCAACATGGTGTTTTCCTGCATTTGGAGCTTCCCAACCTTCTTCAATATCAGGCACATTGTATTCTATCTGGGTTAGGAATCCACAACCATTTTGTGCCTCAAACCCAAGATCAGATTGATCCTCGATGTTGTCCCAAGATGGTTCATCCTCTGTTTGTGGTATATACGGGTACTTCTGGTCAATAATTTGTTTTACTAATCTCATTATATCTTCTCATTTTTCAGGACTATCTTGGTGTTGCTTCCAAAGTCGAGGATTTGTCATACATTGAAGGTATTCAAGATTGTGCAATTTTTCTATCTCAATGTATCCAGTAATGAGCAAGTCACGGGTTGATCCTTTTGTGGCTTCTACTAATAGTACTTGGGCACAAGTTATGATAAAGGTTGTGGTTGTTGGGACATCAACCTGAATGTTTCCTACTGGTGTTGAGGTTTCTTCTTTTTCATAGAATTTCAGGGCATCCTCAATCATTTTATCTCTCATGGATCTCCGATATTCAAGTTTCTTGAATGGTAGTCCTAGGTGGTTTGGCTGCATATTTGAATCAGGTGGTGGAATTAAGATGTAGAATCAGAGTTTGAATCAAGATGTAGAATCAAGTTATGAAGCGATCAGATCTGAATAACGAGTCCCACTGAAAATGTGTGTGTGTTCTAAAGAGAAAAGATGAGGGACTGGAGATGTTTTTGACCCAATCAAGACACCCAAAGATGTTTGGATGACTATGAAGGTTCGGGGCGGATGGTACCCCTGGATCAGAAGATCGTCCCCCTGAGAATTACCTGGGCAGCCAGAGAGGGAGAGTCCCGCAAAGACCCCTACACGGTAGAGTGTCCCCACGGGTTACAGGGTTTCCCCCACCCGACCTATCTTGTCACTGAGATTCCAGGTAGACCAGAATGGGGACCTTGACCTCTTAAGTCTACCACTTTTATTTCAAAGGTGCTTTAGGGTTCTCACTTGAACTTTTAGATGTTTTGATGTTGTGACCTAATTTAGAGGTTGGTTGACCCAAGGGGTCAACTTCACCTGACCTGTCCTATAGATGGCAGAATGATTCTAGGTTTGGGACCTAGTGATCACCTTGATTTGACTCCCAGGTTATTAGGTCCAAAAATTTTAAGATTCAAGTGATTTTAGAGCTCAATTTTTCTTATGGTTTGTCTTGTTTAGATCTCTTCACTCAAGGGCTTAGGTAGCACACTGATGCGGGAGGGTTTATTTCCTTTTATGCAGGCATGTGTGACTAGCACTTCAAGACCCTACTGTAGAAACCCTAATTTGGTTCTATTTCCAATCCTCTTTTTCACAAAAATTCTCTTTGGACTTAAAAGCAAGAAGTGTGTTGTCCGCCGAGATTAAGCGTGATTTCTATTAGGCACATAAATTTGTAGGATAGAATCTAAAAAATCGCTCCAACTTCAATAAGATTTGAAAAATTTTCGCAAAATTAGGAAACGTTTGCCTTAAAGATGGTGATTACTATAGAAAGAAGGCAATTGATTCCTAACTTAATTTTCTTCCTTTTGTCTTTCAAAGCCTAGGGGATAGTTTAAGGAAGAAAAGAAATTACCTGCCCTGGAGTGGTTGACTTGCGGGAGGGATTTTCTCGTGAAATACCTGCAAGATCACAACAAAGCAAAGTAGGGCAAGTTAGTATTTAATATGATAAAAAGAATATAGAGACTAGTGATAAATTGCGTGTTGCTCCCCGGCAACGGTGACAAAAATGTTGATGTGAAACTCGATCGTGTTTTAACAATTAACTACGTCGTAGTATAGGTGATCAAGCGTCGTCAACAAATAAAAATTTTATTACTCGAAAATCTAAGTATCCGAGGTCGAACACAAGGAGCAATTGGAATTTATTATTAATCACAAGAATGTAATTGAACACTCAAAACTTAATTCAAATATAAATGCATGAGTTTGAAAAGTAATTGTGGCAAAAAGAAGAAATTGGACGTCTGATCATGGGATCAGATGTCTTAAAAATGTGTTTCCCTTCTCTTATTTTTCTTCTTCTGATTGTCTTCCTTTCTTCTTCTTTGAGCTTCTTTCTTTTCTGCAGTGCTTCTTTTCTTCTTATTTTCTTCTGCCTTGCTTCTTTCGTCTCCTACAGTATTTTTCTCCTTACAGGTCTTCTTCTTCTTCCTTAGCTCTGCTTCCTTCAGTTCCTCTTCTTCTTCTTCAGTTCTGTCTTGCCTTTCTTCCTTGGCAGAGCCTCCTTCTTTCTCTCTTCCTCTGCTTGCAGCGGCTAAGTGTTGGCTTCTTCCTTCCTTCCCTGCACAAACCACAGCAAAGCAAAACCTAACCCTCTACCCGCACGTCTCTCTCTCTCTGTGTGTAAACCACTCTCAACACGCTCTCTCAGAGCCGGATAAACGGGTCGGATCGCGCGCCCGGGACCAGGAGCACCGGCGTGAGATTGATGTGCGAGGTGTGCTCAGGACAGGGTCGGGTCGGGTCGCCAGATCCGTGTGGTGAAATCACGGATGAGGCAGTGAGATAGGTGAGGAACCTCACCCCAAGTGCGTTCGGAGGCAACCGGCATATGTGACAAAAACATTATAAACCACACCAGCGCTTTGTAAGTTACCGATGTAGGACTAATACCCATTGCCTTCTCTCGCGTGCTCGCAGCAGACCATGCCTTCAATTCCCTCAACTGCAGGCTCTGTTGGCGTCGCTTGCTGGGTCAACTATCTTCGCAAGACCTGCCCAAGTTCACAGCACCTAGAGTCTTGCAGTCCTGAGGCCTGGAGCAAGCGTGGAGCTTCTTCAAGTTGTCGTCGATGGCGGCCGAAGCTTGAGATCTGTCAGACACGAAAAGAGCCTCGCGGCCTAATCAAATCACCGGGGGACCTTCGTCGTGTCACGGCGAAGGTGAAACGCTAGGTGGCAGGCCACAGGGTGGCCTAGGCGTGTGTGCCTAGGTCGTCCTGTGGTCGGATGGATGGGTGTGTTCGGGGGACCGTTGGGTAGGTGTAGAGGCACTATGGACGGGCGGAGGTTATTCAGTGTGGTGAGGTGGAGGTTATGTGATGGTCGGCGAGGCGTGTGGGGCTGCAGAACGACGGGAGCATCTCACCGGAGGGTGGTCGGAGATGAGGAAGGTGATGGTGAACAGCGGCGGTCGAGGGATGTTTGATGAAATAAAATGAGGGATATGAAAGAGGGGATAGAGAAGAAGAGTTTTAACCTAACTAAAGGGACGAAGGGGACGAGGAGGAGGACGGCAGTACCTGCTGTTGCCGAAGAAGATGTCTAGTGGAGGAAGACGGCGACGACGACGGGGCTAGGGCAGCACGTGCGGGTGTTGCGCGACGCGAAGGAGGATGAGGAAGACGGCTCTGCCACTGGTTTTGTGGCAGAGCGACAAGGAAGAGGAGGGGGGTTCATCGGAGCTCGCTGGACCCCTTGGCTGAAGAAGAAGGAGATGAATTTGAGGTGGAATCCCGGCCAAGTGGAGCTGAGGAGGTTCGGCCGAAGTTGGGGTTTAATTTATAGGTGCTGCCCGTGCGTCTGGTGTGTGGAGGGCACACCTTCTGTCACCGACGTCTCGCCGGAGATGGAAGGTAATTAGATACCCAAATCTCTCGTGCGTTCGCACGAGAGATTGGGTGAAAATCAGTGGTTGTGATCGGGCTCAGATGGAAGGGGATTCCTCAGAGAATCTCCCTTCCAATTCTGGGAGGAGATCTCTGAGGGATCTGAGAGTATTCCTACTCTAATCCTCGCCGGAGAAGGATTCTTCCCAAATAATGGTGGAAGGACCTGATTGTAAGATTGGCGAGAAAGCTAGGGAGATTTATGTGATGGTTTTCAAAAGATAGGGACCAAAATGTGATTGGGTGTACTAAATTGCAAAGTAGGTCAAGATGACCTCTCCTTAGGTCCAAATTTTGGTACAAACCTAATTTGGACCTAAGGAATCCAATGGTGAAGTTGGATTTTAGGTTTGACCACGTTTGACTTGACATTTTGCATAAAAACCCAAATTAGGTCAATTGATGAGCTAGGACCCTAATCTAGGTCAAACTAGGTTCCAAGGCCAATTTGAATGTTCTAAGCCCTAGGGGATATTTTTACATGAATTTTAGAGGGTTTACTTGATTTTTATCCTGACCGAAACCTTGTTGAATTAAGCGGGTCTATTTTAGGGTTACTAAATGTCATTTGATTCCTGGATTGCACATGAACCTATTTCTGATTGAATCAACCCACTTTTTATCTCATTTAGACCATTTGACCTATGCTCTGTCTCTGAGAAATCCTGTTTATGTACTGCAATGGTTAAATTGCAGTTTTAACCTTTATTTCATGTTTTCTTCTCAGAACACTTATTTCTTTAATTAAGCCCTCTTCTAGGTTATGTAGGAGCTTTTATTCTCTTTATTAGGTCAAAATGAGCTAGTTATGGCTCATGATGAGGCTCTCATCAAGTATATACTCACCTTGAGGATGCGATGATAACATGTCACCTTCTCGGCGCTTGTCTCTTAGGATATCCATCTTACTGGGGGCATGTAAGCTCATTGTGCGGTTCAAGTACCATGGGCGGCCCTATGTCGAAGTGCCGATTGCCACAAGCCTGAATTCGCTTTAGAAATCCATGGGCGATACTATCTCGAAGTGTCGATCGCCAGGAGTTCTTAGGGTCTCTATGGGCGGTGTTATCTCGAAACATCGAAAGCCAGGCACTCTTCGAGGTACGATGATGGGGACAATGGATCCGACATAGACCGTGTTGATAGCTGATCCAAGGTTAAACTTAGAGGAATCAAACAAAAGAATATTTATATATATATATATAAAATCCTCTTTCTAGGTTGGCAATCATACCAACCTCAAATAAATCAGACCATTACACATGCACGGATGCTTTAATCTCTTGGACCAATAAACCCTAGGGTAGAGTTAGAAATCAGGGAAACCTACGCCTGCAACACATCCTTAGCTGACCTAGTTTGTAACTTAGCAACTACTTGGGAACCTTAGGTCTAAAGTTCAAACTTAACATGTTTCTAAAGGAAGACTGATTGGGTTGGCTAGTCCACTTGAAGAGCTAGGTTATTGCTTGAATTTGCTAGGGCCTAGCAAAAACTAGGCATGGGGGCATTTGATGAGACCATATTTGTGGGCTATTTAGGTATTTCAATGCCTAGAGATTAAGTTATTTTTAACATTTATTTAGCATGCATCAGGATATAAATAAATTAGTCTAATTATTCATTTTTTTTCATATCTTATGCATTGCATTCATACCTAGACTTCATTTAGAATAGCATGCATTAGAATAGTTAATCTTTTAGGTTGCATTACATGCATTATTTTATTTCACATTTCTTTTAAGGGCTTATAAATAAATAACCCTCATTTAATTTCTTTATTTTATCTCCAACGGATGCATACAGGAGAGTTGCGTCGGCTATAATACACCAGCGACAATCGTGGATCGCTGTTCCCACAATCTGCGTTGCTTCACCTCTTCAACCAACGTCCGCCTACGGGCACACTCCTCTTGCAGCATAAAAGAAGAGTCCGCTCCACCATCACCGAGAGGCCACCATCCCCGACCCACCACTGCGCAGAGATCAAATTCTCCTCCACATCACCACCGTCGGCCTCAACCGTGTGCACAAGTCCACACCACTGGAGGCAAGCGGGGTGACAGACCGCTGCGCCATTAGTGGCTTGTGCAGCTTACCATGAGTGTGTGCTTGAAGGCCACGCAGTTATCATGAGCCACCACCACCAACAACCACCGCCAGCATCCATCCACACTCATTTAAGACGTCTGGGAAAGCTCCCAGACGTCTGACCTCCCAACAGTATCTTCTTCTTCTTTTCTTTTTTTTCCCTTGTTACACCTCCATCGAGCTATACACACCACCGCCACCTCCTCATCGGCCCTCAACGCACAGGCACACCCCCTCGCTGCACCTTTGCGTGCACAGCAGCAGTGAGCAGCCACACCCCGACTAGCCCTCCAGCGCACGTAGCCTCCTCGCCTCCTGCACCTCCGCACTGCACCCCCTGCACGTAGCAGCTTCCCTGCACGTCTATGTGGCTTGCAGCGTGCAGCAGCAGCTGCTGCATTCTCCAAGCATGCCACCCTCTCTGCCAGGTGCTCAGCAGCCTCCATGTGCCCACCACCTGCGCAGCGCATCTGATGAGTCCATTTTAATGGACTATTGTTACTCCTAAGAAATTCAATTCTAACATTGTTTGTTTGTTAATAATAACATTAGGTCATTAAATGATTGCATATGTCATTATTTAAGTTTACATTTATTCTATTGCTTATTATGTAATTATTTTATATGTCATGTAGGTCCCACAACAGCACACTCATCTTCTCCACTTAATCTACTCCATCAGGCTAATAATCGAGAAGAAGTGGGAGGAGGATCAATTGTGGAAAAGAACAGGGGGTGAAAAGATATTTTCCCCCTACAAATATCTCAACCTACGACCGCCCTCCTTCAATAGAACCCAACAGCGTTGGCCATGTTTAGTAAGGGATTTTGAAAATCCCTTGACTCGCGGGGGGAGAGGAGATAAAGAGAGAGAGGCGAAGGGGCTTAAGGGGGGAGACCATATTGAAGTACTGCGTGCACTGTGCGCACACCTTCCACCACCTATCCACTGCGCACCTTGCCACAAGCGCCTTCACCAAGTCCTCGCCAGCCACCCACCGTGTGCAAGAGGCAGCCAAGCACCCTTGTAAGCCTGCATCCATGTGCCATCGCCTGCCTGCATCCGCGTGCCCTGCAGGCACCCATGCACCCTGCAGGCGCTGCACCAGCCTCCACCACCCTTGCACGCCCTACACCCGCGCCCTCACCGCGCCAAGCAGCCTCCAGCTTCCACCGCAAGCGTGCACTGCCTTCACCATTCCACTGCACGCTTGCAGGCAGCCAAGCGTCCTTGCAAGCCTGCAGTCGTGCCCCATCACCCGCGCTACTGCCATAGCTGCGCCCTCCACCCCTTGCCCAGCCCAGTCTGCACCCATGCCCTCACCGCGCCATGACCCATCGCCCTTGCATGCCCTGCACCCACGCCAGCATCCAACCTTGCAGGCGCGCCTCGCCAGCGCCCGCAGGTAGCCAGCCAACCCCACAGGCGACCCACACCACCAGCCACTCCTGTGCGCACCCTAGCACGTCCTTGAGCGTGTGAGCCCAGTGTGTATCTGTGCGGGCTGCAACAGCTGCTCTTCCTTCTCTCCACGCGTGGCCATCCTCCTCCAACAGAGCCAACAGGCCGGCGGCTGTTCTCCACCGTCCGACTGCCGTCGGCCACCTCCGGCCACCGCATCACCACCATCGCGAAGCATGCATCGAGGTGCACCACCCCATCGACTCTTGCCGCCAACTGTGCACGACCATCCAAGCGATGAAGTGAGTGGAGAAATCCTCTGTTTTCACCTCAATTAAAATTTACATTTCATACCATTGCCATTAGATATTATTATTTTATTCAAGCCACATTGCATGGATGCACTTATAATTTCTTGAATTTACTTCACTTGAGTTATGTGCATCATTCTACATTGAAATTCAAATCAGATTTCCATGCAAGTTAAATTTACATGATATGCCATTACACATGCATCATATACATATTTTTGGGAGCTTAATTCCTGACGTGAAAATTGTACAAATAACCTTGAACTTTTAAGGAAATTGCAAGCTCCATTTAAAATAGCATATTCCTTGCATTGAAGTCGCAAAAGTGTCTGCGAATAGCATCATCCTCTACTCGTGAATTTATTGGTCTATTCCTCCCTATGGATGCGACATTTTTATTGTGGTAAAATTTGATATTTATTTTTAATTGAGAGGTTCTCCACCACATAAAACACGACATATCATTCTATTACTATCATAAATAAGCGAGAATCTCTTCATCAGCGTCCTCTCCATGTACGCCTTTCCTCCGCCAGCCCGTAGCAGCAGCACCTGCAGCCGAGCTCAGCAGCTTCCACGCGTGCTCGCACCTCCTGGGCACGCCCTCGTCGATCCTAGCAGCGCGTGTGCGTGTAGCTACACTTCCTCACGTGCGTGCCTTCACAAGCGCAACACTAGCAGCAGCAACAGAGCTGTAGCCACTGCCATCTGCTGCCGCTCCTCTCCTCACCGCCGCCACCTCTGGCCACTGTTGGCCACGAGACCACCACCGCCGAATAGCCCTTGGCCCACTCGACCTCTAGCTACAGCCTCGTTGCCGGCCTTGGTCTCCTCCTCGCACACAAACAAGGGGAAGCCATTCCCCTGTTTTGCTACAATAGCATAGGTATTAGTTATTGCATCCATTTCCAGTGCCAATCCAACATTTTTCATTAAATGGAATAGATATATTGTGTGATTTTATGCAAGTACCCCTCCTCTTTCCCTTTATACTAGAATCTTTGTTATACTCTAATTTAGAAGGATTTCAATTATAAGTTTGGGGGAAATCTTTGATAAACAATTGTTAGCGACTTTTACAAGTTTGAAATAGGCCCGTGCCTCCTTGTGGACATGACTCTCTCACTCGAGTAGTTCATTTTCAATTTAATACTTTTATTAGTCGATTTTCCACCACTTTAAAATACAACGACAATTCATCTTAATCATCTTATTGAAAAGCAAAAATCGACACGTCAAGTAATTTTCTCTCCAAGGATGTCCCCTTCAAAATTACCGAGGAGTGCACTCAAGCGTTTGAGATCCTACATGATCAAGTTACCCAAGCACCTATCCTACAGTCCCCTGATTGGTCTCAACCCTTTAAGATCATGTGTGATGCATCTGATTATGCTGTGGGTGTAGTACTTGGGCATAAAATAGACGGGAAACCCATGGTCATCTACTATGCTAGCAAGACACTTGACGAGGCTCAGCATAACCACATAGTTACTGAGAAAGAGCCGCTAACCGTAGTATTTGCCCTGGAGAAATTCAAATTGTATCTTTTGGGCTCCTATGTTATCATATACTCGGATCACACTACAGTAAGGCACCTCCTCGCAAAGAAAGATGCGAAACCTTGATTAATCCGTTGGATCTTGCTATTGCAAGAATTCGATCTTGAAATTCGCGATAAAGCGAGAAAGCACAATGTGGTAGTTGACCACTTATCCCGCCTTCCTTCTGACATTATTGACCCTTCCGGACCCATCGCCAAGCACTTTCCTGACTATAGTGCGGGACTTCCTTGGTTTGCTGATTTGGTGAACTACTTGGTGTCACATCAGATCCCGTCTAATTGGTCGAAGGCTAAGAAAGACAAATTGCTTTCCGATGCCAAGTACTACATTTGGGAAGACCCGTACCTCTTCCGCATTGCTATTGATTAGATCATCAGATAGTGTGTACCGGAAGTGGAAATTTAGGACATTTTGTTCTTCGACCATGATCAGGCCTACGGAGGACACTTCTTCGGACATAAAACTGTAGCAAAAGTCCTCCAGTGTGGCTTTTACTGGCCCACGATTTTCAAAGACGCATACGATCACTGTAAGGCATGCACTTGTTGCTAGACCTTGGGCAACATGAGCCATCGCAATATGATGCCTTTACAGTCGATTCTCATATGCGAAATCTTCGATATCTGGGGGATTGATTTCATGGGACCCTTCCCTATCTTGGACGGCTTCGAGTACATTCTTCTCGCAATTGACTATGTGTCCAAATGGATCGAAGCCATCCCAACCCGAACTAACGGTCATAAAGTGACAATCAAATTCATTCATTAGAACATCTTTTCACGGTTCGGTATCCCACGTGCCATTATCTATGATGGAAGGACTCATTTCACAAATGCTTAGTTCAAATCATTGATGACCAAATACGGGGTGTCGCACCGAATCTCTACTCTGTATCACCCCCAAACCAATGGTCTAGCTGAGCTATCTGACGAGTCGACTTTTCTCTTTGCATTATAGTATTTAAGTGGTAGAAAAATCGACTAATAAAAAATAATAATAACCACTCATAGAAGAGCAGGTTGTGTCCACAGGGAGGTAATTATGCAATAAATTCTTAATTATTCTATATTCTTTCGGATAAGTGCGAAATCCCTATTCAAATCTGACATAAAATGTGAAGGAAGGTAGATTCACAATAACTTAAAAAGATAAGGGTATATGTGCAGTTTTCCCTCACTGAAATCTTCAATAAATTTATGATGATTTTTTGCAATTTTCACATGACATGTACTAAAGAAAATTAGTGCTTAGGTTAAGCCCAAAATCAATCTTGAAATAGGTGAATATCATGAATGTGCAATTATCAGAGAATATGAGTGTGCATGCGAAATTTTGCCACAATATAATAATAATAAATAAAAATCAAATTTTGTAGCAATGGCAGTGAATGTAAATATTAATTGAATTCAAAATAGAGCATTTGCTCTCTCTCCTCCTCGCGAGAGAGAGAGAGCACCAGCGGTCGTTGGAGAGGCTAGGGAGGTCGGTGAGGATGAGGGCTCTCTGATGGAGGATGCGGCATCGACAGAGGTGGCCGATGGTGGCTGGCCGGCGGAGGGGAAGACATCGGCGAAGGCTTCCTGTTGTAGCCGCTTGCTGCAGATGGTGCGTGGTGCAGGCTGGTGCGGTGCAGCGCCTGCAGGCGTTGAAGGCACTGGCGGGCTTGCGGGGTGAAGGCCGGTGCTGGAAGGTGGGCACGCGTCTACGGAGAGGGCGTGCCTATGGGGAGGCACTGGCGCAGGTGAGGCAGTCTGCAGATGCACCTGCAGGATGAAGGCACTTGGTGCTGGAAGGTGCAGGCACGCAGTGAGATTTGAAGGTTGAGGCACGCGCGGGCGAGAGGATGCACGCCTGTAGGGAGGTGGAAGGCGCTGGAGGGTCTGCAGTGCTGCGCTAGGGCGCGGCTGCAGGCGTGCACTACAGGGAGGTGCGAGTGGGGCGTTTGTGGGCACGCTTACAGGGGCGCTTGGTGGCTTGGCGGTGTAGATGGCAGCGAGCACCTGTGGGTGCTGGAGAAGGGAGTGCTTGCGGGCACTTGCAGGTAGTGCGGTGTGGCTACAGGTGGTGGTGAAGGCGCGCAGTGCCTTTAGGCGCTGCTGGAGGGAGGTGATGTGAGGGAGAGGCAGTGTAGATGGCAGCAAGCACCTGCGAGCACTGGAGAAGGGAGTTGTAGATCCACAGTGCATGCTGGAGAAGATGGTGTAAGTTCTTCTCTTCCTGGATGATCTCTTCTCTCCCTAGATCGGCCTCTTCTTTTTAACTTCTCCTCGTTTGCGCCTGCAAGAGTTAAGGGATTTGAAAATCCCTTAACTATTTCTCGCTGGCAGCTGTTGAGGGTTCCCGGAGGATGGGGAAAAGAATAGCCGCCGGTTATTTGAAAAAGGGTAATTTATCCTCATTCTTTTGCCAATTATTTTTCCTGCACATAAAAAGAACATATTAAGTTATAGAATAGATGTAAACCTAAATCATGATGCATACAAACATTCTATAACTTAATATAGTTATTAACAAACCTAAAAGATATAATTAAAGTTACTTAGGCGTATATTAGTCATTAAAATGGACTCATCAAATACCCCCATGCCTAAGATTTGCTAGTCCTTAGCAAAAATGAAAAATAATAGAAGTAATCAGAAGATTTCTTCTTTTCTTACTTCAAAACTTTAGAAATCTAGACAAATGTGAAGTGCTGATAGCCTAGGTAACAGATCCAAGTGAAAGAGCCAATTCGCATTGGAAGTTCGTACTTCACCCTTGGTAAATATTGCGTCGGGATAGGCAACTACTTCCCTCAGGGATAAAGTAGAGGATAATCTGTAATTTGACCCCAGCGTTTGGCTTAGGTAGGAGATATCGAGTTGCATGGATTTGTATTTGGTGGCACACACTCCTCTGGTGCTACCTATTGTCTAGTACTGCAGACTGTAGATCTCTAGATTATTAGACAAGTCAACTCTAAGCGACGCTACACAACTGTGCTCTCTTGATGTTCCTGGGTACTCCCTCTTTTCTTTCTTTCTGAGATCACAAATCTCGTCAAATTTAGAAATTGTACTTACCATTTGGTGGCCTCACATGGCATCTACACTTCAATTAAAGTCCTAATAACTCTACAACTAAGTTAGAGCCCTCAACCAGTATTCAGGCGATCAGAAATACTAGAAGGTAGGTATGAGTCATATTTGGTGGAATACGATAGGTGTTCTGTTGCCTCAGAAACAGTGTTACATCATAAACTTTGACTTTTTTTTTTAATATAACTATTTCTTCTTTTTGTTCTTTCTATTTCTTCTTCTTCTCCTTTTCTCTCTCCTTTTTTTTTATTTCTTCTTGTTTTTGTTTCTTTTTCAATCAACACAACACGATACGGACTTTTATTTACGAGGCATTATTAGGGATGATGATAGTCAAGAGGAAGTTGTGTGGCTTATTTGGTGGAAGTGCCTATTCTTGGCACCGGGAAGGAATGGATAGGACAGACGTATTTCTGACCTTTGACATTATTACCCTCTTTCAGTCGAGGACTCTATGAAGGACGGTCGTAACCATCCACCATAGTTATAGCTTTAATAAGACTCAATCTCTGTGTATCTGCCTTATTTGGTGACTTTGAGGAATTCACACAAAATACACACACAGGAACAGAGAGTGAAAACTACGCTTAACTCTGAAGTATCATCATCTAATTATCCAAAACTTAAGAGTCCTTGCATTAGACTTAGCGCACCAGTAATCTCTCTACTTTCTTCTCACAAATATGAGGTGGATCTACTGGAAGATAGTATGCCTAACTCCCTATGAACTGTTCAAGGGTTCAATGGACTACAAATGCTTATTGGTTTTCCTCAAGGATCCATTACCAAGTCTACGTGCACGTGAAATAAATGTACTGGATTCTAAACTTAAGAAATAATTCCGGAAGACAAACTTCCAATAACAAAGGTATTTTACTAGGGACTAACCCAATCAGCTCAAGAAAAGAAATTTTTTTTATATAATAAATATGTAAATATGTATGCAAATATTTATAAATGCTATAAACAGTCTCAGGTTATACCCCCCCCATGCCGAAGACTGACAATGTCCTCATTGGAAAAATACAGACATAGAAGAATATCACCTGAGGAGGATAGTGGGAGGAGCTAAGGCTCCTCAAGCTGAAGTGCGTCCAAAACCTGGCCATCTGAAAGAGTAATATATGGTTTAAGTCGCTGGCCATTTACTTTAAAGCTCGCACCTAAAATAGGGTTCTTGATCTCTACAGCTCCATGAGAGAAAGTATTGATAACAACGTATGGCCCATCTCAGCGAGACTTGAGCTTTCCAAGAAATAATTTAAGTCTAAAATAGAAAAGCCAGACCCACTGGTTGGGCTCAAAAGTCTTTCTAATGATGTGCTTGTCATGGAAGACTTTTGTACGTTGCTTGTAAGCTTGAGAAGTTTCATAAGCTTCATTACGAAGCTCCTCAAGCTCACTTAATTTTAACATACGTGCTTTTCCCGCTTTATCCAGATTCAAGTTAACTTTTTTAATAGCCCAATAAGTTTTATGTTGGATTCCAACGGGAAGGTGGCACACTTTTCCGTAGACAAGACGGAAAGGAGACATGCCCAAGAGAGACTTATACGCAGTTCTATAGGCCCAAAGAGCATCATTTAGTTTTTTAGACCAATCCTTCCGATCAGGCCAAACAGTTTTTTTCTAAAATTCGCTTAATCTCCCTATTAGACACTTCAACTTGTCCACTTGTTTAGGGATGATAAGGTGTGGCTATCATGTGGTTGACTTCCAAATTTTGGAGTAGTCTTGTGTAGTGTACATTCTTAAAGTGAGGTCCTCCATCACTTATGATCATCTTTGGGCACCCATATCGAGAAATGATATTAGCCTTAACAAAGCCCAAGACCACGGAATGGTCATTGGTTCGTGTGGGGATGGCTTCTATCCATTTTGATACATAGTCAATAGCCACAAGGATGTATTCATATCCGAAGGACACAGGAAAGGGACCCATGAAGTCAATGCCCCAAATATCAAAGATTTCAACAGGGAGGATAGGTTATTAGGGCATCTCATCCCTTTTTCCAATGGTTCCCATCTGCTGGCAACGTAGACATGCGCCCACATAGGTATGTGCATCTCGGAATAATGTGGGCCACCAAAAACCAGACTGAAGAACCTTATGGGCAGTCTTCTTCCAACTAAAATGTCCCCCACAGTGGAGGTCATGGCAGAAACTCAGAACACTTCTTTATTCTTCATCAGGGACGCAACGGCGAAACAGCTGGTCAGGGCCTATTCTAAAAAGCTTGGGTTCCTCCCAGTGATAAAATTTAGCGTTGGCGAGAAACCTATCTCGCTTCTACTTGTCCCAAGTACTAGGGGTGATGCCCGTGACCAGATAGTTCACTATGTCAGCGAACCAAGGAGTTTTAGCTTCCACAGCCATTAGAGACTCATCAGGGAAAGTCTCTTGAATACCGCCAGCAGGATTTGATGCCTCAATAGGGATCCTAGACAAATGGTCTGCTATCACATTCCCAACTCCTTTCTTGTCTTTCATTTCCAGGTCAAATTCTTGGAGTAGCAGAATCCAACAAATTAGGCAAGGTTTGGTGTCCTTTTTAGCCAGAAGTTGCTTAAGGGCTGAATGATCAGTGAATACCACAACCTTGGATCCCAAAATATAAGACCGAAACTTTTCCAAAGCAAATACTACAGCAAGTAATTCCTTTTTAGTGACCGTGTAGTTTTGCTGAGGATCCGTAAGGGTCTTGCTGGCATAATGTAGCACATGAGGTTTGTGATAACACCACACAAGGGGGTAATAATTATGTTGAATATGACCCATCTTTAGAATAAAAGGCACAACATAAGTAGAATAGGAGCATTGCATGCATCATGTACCAAGATTGCTTATAAACTGTATTAATGGCCATTTGTGTAAGCATTTGTCAAAGCAGGCCTCAGATGAGCAATCGGACCGCACGAATGGATTCAGAACGACGAACGAAGTCCAACGGGCTCAAGATCGGCCAAATCCGACATCCGGAGCTCCTACAATGGGCTCAAGAAGTTTTGACCGTTGATCTGGAGATCAACGGCCCAGATTGTGCCACGTCAGCCCCGCCCCCACCGCATGCGCGTCTTCAGCCTGCTGAGGACAAATCTCGGCCGTTGATCTTCGATCGAACCGTCGAGATCCTCGTGCCCGCCTGCGGCTGTCGCGACAAAAGCGCAGGCGTGGCGCAACGATTAGCGCACACGCCCGCATCCACACGACGCGCATTCGAGCCGCGCGGGGTGGAATTTGAAGGCGAGAGAAAGGCGCGGAGAAATTGGGTCGCCCGATTAGCAGCGGGTGGCCAAGATCTCGCCACGCGGTGCGACCACATCTCTCGAGCGCCCACGCGCGCGCGCACGCCGGGCGGAGATGCGTGCGCACACGCGCGCCCAAGGCGCGATCTTAGCGTGGGCGAGGAAGGCTCTCAGATCGGATGGCTCTCGTTCAGCGGCCACGGATCACGCGAGGAGAAGGAAAGGGGCGGGCGGCTGACCGGCGGCGAGAGGGCTTCACCGACGCTTTTAGAAGCGGTTTTAGCGACGCTCTGGATGCCGCTAAAGCCCCTTCTTCTTTTAGGAAGCCCTTAACTCTATTTAAACCCCCTCCAACCACCATTCAAGGCATTCACTCTCCCTTGCAATTACTCTACCCCTCTCTTAGCTAGCCTTAGGCACTCTTGTAATCGCCGGAGATGACGAGCCGCCGACGGAGCCTCCTCCACCGCCGTGGTTGCCTCGTCGCTCTCCACACACACACACACTCTCTCTCTCTCTTTTAAGCTATTTATTATTTTTGTTAAAGCATGTATTTAATGTTGTAAGTCATGAACTACAAGTGCATGTTTAATGAAGTTATTTTCTCGTTCAGTTGCCATTTTAATTTTTGTTCAAGTTGCATGATCAAAACAAAGAGCTTTATAACCCTAAACCTTCTCTCTCTCTATCTCTCTCTCTCACTTTTCAAAATCTTATCTTTCGCAAGCAAAAACTCTGCACTTTCCGTGACAACAAGTGGTAAAGTAAAAATCCGATTTTCACGCCTCCCTAAGACCGACACTCGGACTCACCTCCGTTTAATTATTTTAAAACCAACGTTGCAAGTGCGACTATAACGACACTCCTTAACACACATGCACAAAAGCACGTCAGTTTGCCATCAACCCTTTGACCTAAGACCGCTCCCACTGCAAAATCAAAAGCATCGCACATAAGCTCAAACGGGAGGGTCCAATCTGGTGCTTCGAGAATCGACGCGGTAATGAGGGCTTTCTTCAAAGCTTGGAAAGCCTCGCCACATCTATCATCAAAATCGAAGGAGACATCCTTCGCTAACAGGTCACAAAGTGGCTTAGAGATTTTACTGAAATATCTAATGAAGTGCGTATAAAATCCAACATGGCCAAGGAAAGATCTAACCTGACGAACATTGGCGGGCAATGGGAGCTTAGAGATGGAATCGATTTTTGCGGTGTCCACCTTTAATCCTCTCTCGGAAACTATATGCCTTAACACAATGCCCTATTGGACCATAAAGTGGCTTTTCTCCCAGCTACGCACCAGCTTCGCCTCTTCGCAACGGGTTAAGACTTTATCAAGGTGCGAAAGGCATAGGTCAAACGACGAGCCATAAATTGAGAAGTCATTCATGAAACTTTCAACAAACTCGTCGATCATATCAGAAAAGATATCCATCATATAATGTTGGAAAGTGGCAGGAGCATTACATAACCCGAATGGCATTTGGCGGAACACAAAAGTGTCATACAAACCTGTGAAGGTGTGACAAAAAGCCGTTTTCACGCATTTGAAAGTCGTCGAAAGTCGTAGTATAGTCGTGCAAAACGTTTGTCAAAAATATTGTTTTGTAAAATAACGAGACTTGAGTCCCGGTCGTTCGTCTCTGGGAGGCGTGTTTCTATTTTTGAAATCGATCTTAAAGCCGCTCTACTTAATATTCTGGTGCGCAATATATAGGCGGTTAAAGAACAGGCACTTAAATCATGCAAATAAAATAATCATTCAGCTCATGGTGATTTCGAATACATAAAGAGAGATATATATATATAAATGCATTTTCATTCATTCATTGGGGGAGAGTTGTTTGTACAGGAAATCTAGAGGAAAGCTTATAAATGAATGCTTAAAATTAAATCTAACTACCAGAAAACGATTGCATACAAGAATCGACGGGGGGATTTCGCATGCATCATTGGGGGAGAAGAGAAACTACTCTACTAAGCAGTAAATGAAAGCAGTGAAACTTATGAAAAGCATGATCTAGAGCTAAAAGAGTAGAGGGCATTCAGGGGTGGTCCCCGATGGCCTTGGAGTGGTCGAGAGGAGAATGAGGGGCGGCCAATGTAGCTTAGGCCGACCCTTGGAGAGAAGTAGGGTTGATCCAGCATCCCAGCATGGTGTCCTCCATGGTGGTGGTAGTGAGCTCGTGGAGGTGGAGTGAGTGGCTAAGTGGAGGTGGCGTGAATGGCACCAATGGAGAGCAATTGCCAAGGGAGTGAATGGGTGCCAATGGCCACCCAAGGGGTCTTTTTATAGACCTAAGGGAAGCTCTCTAGAGAATTATGGAATTCTCTAGAGAGGCCTATGGTGGGAGCTCATGGGAGAGTGAGAGAGAGAGGGTGGATGGTGGTTTTTAGATCCACCAAATGTGGATCTAAAAATTGAATGGCTCTTGGTTGCTATTTTTGGCAACCAAGGCAACCACACATGGTAGAGAGTTCTAGAGAACTCTAGGCTAGATATTTTCGTGTGGATGGTGTGTGTGGGTGTGTGTGGGTCGAAACTTAGGTGGCTAGGTTGATTAGGTTGGGTTCTAGTGGGTTTAGGTCAAGGTAGGACTCAAATTAGGGTTATAAACCCTAATTCACTAAGGTAAAGTGCAATTAAACTTAATACAAGTTTAATTGGGTGTGTGGAAACTTAATTGAGAGTAAAACAACTCAATTAAGTCAGGTCTAGGTTAATTGGACTCTCACTGAGTCCAATTGGACAGTGTGTGCTGAGATCAGGGCTCAATTGGACTCAATGAGTCCAATTTAATAGGCTGATGGAATTGACTAAGATCCAAGTCAATTAGGTTTAGTGAGGACCTAATTAGGTCCTTAGGGAGGTCTAGAGGTGATGTACTAGGGTTAGGGCACCTTAATTTAGGTTCCTATGGGGTTGGAATTAGGTTTAGGGACCTAGAGATCCAAGATCAAGGCTTAAATCTCAAAACAGGAATTGGAGAGCAGTATCAGACGTCTAATTATAGAATAAGACGTCTTATACTCAAAAATCAGAAGTCCAGACTTGTTGTCTGGACGTCTAATCAGAGTTAGGAAGGATTTCGAGTTCTGTTTTGGGTATTCCGTAGAAATTGGACGTCTGAAAAAGTGTCTGGACGTCCAATAATACTGCAGAAGTGGGTTTGAAGTGTGTGGGAGTTGGCTAAGGGTCCTGAACGTCTTAAAACTTCTCTGGACGTCCAGAGAAGGGTTGGAACTAGGGTTTTAGGGCTTCCTAAGGTGTTGTGACCTAATCTAAGGGTGGCTAAGGCTTGGGGAAGTCTCTAGG
Organism: Thalassia testudinum; assembly: GCA_037157565.1. Lineage (NCBI taxonomy): Eukaryota > Viridiplantae > Streptophyta > Magnoliopsida > Alismatales > Hydrocharitaceae > Thalassia > Thalassia testudinum. The sequence continues at coordinate 15,735,235 of JAZHRO010000026.1, read as the reverse complement.
CTATCCTAGGGCTAGGATGGACCTATGCTCTTCACATTTTTACTGCTTTATTTCTACTTAATATAATAGAAAACCTTTAACCCCCTTACATTATTATTCCTACATCTAAACTAGGCCTTCTGCTCCAGCTCTACTACAACTCCCGTTATTCCTGATCCAGCTTCAGATCCTACTCCAGATCCAGCTCCAGATCTGCTTATTGCCTGCAATCGACAGAATGCACTTAATCAGCACATTATATCATTATTTTATGCATAGCTAAAGGAAAACAGTAGAGATGCAGATAATGCGTATGCATGCATGGATAATCCTAACTTATGCTAAGTTCTAGCCTAATCTAGGCCAATTAAGACCTATGATTGCTGCGCAATCAAGGTGGTACGCTCCTGATCATCAGGAAAAATGGCTATCTGATTGTACCCAGAGTACCCGTCAAGAAAAAGAAAGTACTTGTTCCCCGCCAATCATTCCAGAATTTGATCGATAAACGGTAAGGGGAAATGGTCTTTCTGGGTAGTCGTGTTTAAACGACGGTAATCAACGCAGACCCTTCAACCAGTTGAGGGTCTAGTGGTCACCAGTTCTCCTTGGTCATTCTCTTCCACAGTGATTCCTGCCTTTTTCGAATCTACGTGAATAGGACTGACCCATTTACTATCTGAAATGGGATAGATAATCCCTGCATCCAGCCATTTAAGAATCTCCTTTTTAACAACCTCCCGCATATTTGGATTGAGCCTTCTCTGCATATCTCGGAAAGGCTTCACAGACTTGTCCGTGTATATATGATGCATGCAAAGAGAGGGATCAACACCCTTAATATTAGCTATTGTCCAGGAAATTGCTTCCTTGTGCCTTTGTAAACACTCAAGCAGGGCTCCCTCCTGCAATTCAGATAATGCAGACGAGATAATAATGGGGAGCGTGTTATTAGGGCCAAGGAAAGCATATTTCAATGTGCTCAGGAGGGGTTTCAACTCCAATTCAGGAGCCTTTTGGATTGATGGTTTTAGTTGAGATGTCCCCGCCTCAGGCAGCGGATCTACCTTCACAGTCCAGGGTGGGGACAAAGACTCAGTGTGTACCCCCAGCAACTCTTCTAGTTCAGGCATTTTCCTTTCAGTTTCTTTAATAATCGAGGGATGGTCCTAAGATATGACCTTCTGAAGGGGATCTCTACATAAGAGTGCTAGAGTAGTCTCTTCAATTATTTCATCAACGACCTCAATCTGAGAACAATCCTCAAATCCGGGTTGCTTGTAAGTATCAAAAACATTCAACCGGATCTTCTTATTCCCAAAGCCCATTTTAAGTGCCCCGGATCTACAATTTATAGAGGATTGGCTGTGGCCAAGAAGGGGCATCCCAGAATAATGGACGGCTTTGTGGGCTTATTAGATGAGTCAGTATCAAGTACCAGAAAGTCAACAGGGAAGAAGAAATCCTCCACTCTCACAAGGACATCTTCCAACAATCCTCGCGGTGTCTTAAGTGATATGTCTGCAACCTGGAGGATTACTGGACTAGGCTTCACTTTCCTCCTCCCAAAAGGTCGTAAACAGAGCTCGATAGAATGTTTACCCCCGCACCCAGATCGAGCAGAGCCTCATCAATGTATTGGTTACTTATAACCACTGAAATATACAGGGCCCCTGGGTCTTTCATTTTGGGGGGTGTTCCATGTTGAAGAAACGAGCTCACATGGTCAGGCAGGATGACCTTGGTTTGGACCTGTTTCCTAGATCGGTGCTTCTGGGTGCATAGGTCTTTCAGAAACTTGGCATAGGACGGAATCTGTTTAATCGCTTTCAACAGAGGAAAGTTAATCTAGACTTGCCTAAAAGTATCCATAATCTCTTCCGTCCTATCCTTGGCTCCAGGCGAGCCAACAGAAGATTCCCCAGGAGTAGATAGGCGCTCTGGATTAGGCACCCTTGGCTTCTGGGTAGAGGGGTCGTCATAGCGGGAAAGGGGTCGTGGAAGGATGACATCCTCATTGTGGGTGATTTTTTGTGAGGGAGAGTGGTGTGGCTCTTCCTCGGGTGAGATGGAAGTCGAGTCAAGTGTGGAAGGGGAATTTTGAGATGTAACTGTAGGAGTGTTATCAGGCTTGTCAATCTTTTTTCCACTCCTCAACACGGTCACTACTTGGGCGTGCTCTCTGAATACAACCCCTTTGCCCTTAGGGTTCTCCTCAGAAGAGCTAGGCAGCTTCCCCGGATCACGTTGCCTAACTACCCCAGTAAGATGACTAATTTGGGATTGCATATCAATAATCATCTTATTCTGAATTGGATAACCATATTCTGATGCATTTGCATTGCTTTCATCATGGCCTTCAATTCATCCATCTCAGAGGGCTTATTTCGGAGGAGGGTTTTCATAAGAAGGTTGGTATGTGGGTTGGGGAGGTAAGGGTCTTGTATTCCTTGAGTTAGAAGCATCAGCTTGCTTCCAAGAGAAGTTTGGATGGTTCCGCCACCCTGGATTATAAGTGTTGGAGTATGGGTTATTGCGAGGGGGGCAGAAACCTTAGGCCGCGTTCAAGTCGGCCTGAATCAACTCAAGGAATTGGTTTGCCAGATGGCACTCCGCAGTGGCGTGCGTTGTGCTTTGGCAAATGGAGCATTCTCTTGAAGCCTGAAAAATAGAGGCTGCTTGTGGGTTCATGACAGGGTTTGCTAAAAGCCTATCAAAGTTTTTATTCAATAGTTGAATCTGATAAGCCAAATCATAAGAAGCCCCAGCTTCATGGACCTCTATCTTCCTCTGCAAGATTGATGGTTTTCTTTCTTGATAGGCAGAGGACAGATGTATGGAGTTGTCGCTTAATGTTTCAAATAGTGCCCAGGCTTCATCCTCAGTTCTGGTCATGAAGGTTCCTACACAGGCTGCATCAATGGTTTGCTTATGCCTTTCAGATAATCCGTTATAGAACCTTTCAACCAACTGCCATCTTGGCACTTAATGGTGGCGGCATAACCTAAGAAGGTCATTAAAGCGCTCCCAAGTCTCATGAAATTGCTCCCCTTCTTGTTGAGTAAAACCCATAATCTCTCTTCTGTAATGGTTGGTTTTACTCATAGGAAAATACTTTTTTAAAAATTCTCCCTTAAGGGTGGCCCAATCATTTACCCTTGCATCGAGGGTATGATACTAGTGCTTGGCCTTATCCTTTAGGGAGAAAGGAAATAGAGTCCTCATCAGGGTTTCATTAGTAAAGCCCTGGAGCTTCATCGTGGAACAGACCTCGGTGAATTCCTCCAAATGCATGTAGGGGTCCTCCCTAGTAGTACCATAAAAAGAGGGCAATAAAGATATGGTACTGCTATTGATCTCATACGGATTATCCCCTGCCAGTCGTCTTAGTGCTTGTGCAGGTTGGTTAGTAGAAATAAAATAGTCCCTTAGGGTCCTTTGCTGATTTGCACCTTGCTCAGCCATTCCTTCTTTTTCTTCTCCTAGGTGAGCTCTCCTAAGAATTCTCTCTGGCTCAGGATCAAACACTAGACTACCCTCAAGAGAGCGTCTACCAAGCATACAAAACACAATTCAGATTTTTTTTTTTTTTATTGAGTAAGTTAAACCTCCACTCCAAAGATAAGTCAAAAGATCAAGACTTATTCCTCCGTTCCCACGTAAGTGGTATAAGAGGGGTGTGAACTTGAAATCTTAACCTTCTTTATTGTGGATGTCGAATTAGTTAATATAAATGGCCAAACAAGTTTTTCACTACAATTACGTGCCTTAATTCAACCTTCGAGTGCCCTAGGAGCTATACTTTACTTAGATGATACTCCTAGGTGATCAAGTGAGAAGTTACTCCACGGACGAACAAAGGGATGCAAGTAGGGCGAACCCTTCCTTTGAGGCGATGCATATGCAGTGCCCCTTAACTACCCTTTTGTTCCTTTAAGGGGTGTCCCCCTCCGTGGAGTATCAAAACACTTGGTCAAAAGATAGTATCACCACCACCACAAAGCACAATAGAAGGGTCTGCACCGATAAAGAGATCGGTGCCTATAGCCTTAAGAGATCGAGCCTTAGTGTGGTGCCTAATGTGTGTGCTCAGTGTCAGAAGTGTGCAACACACCGCAAATCTTTGTAATTTCTTTTGAAATCACAGACAAGTCCCTTGGAATCAGATCAAATGTGAATTGCTTTTAGGGTTGAATCTGATTATTAGTTCCGCTTTTAGTTATATGACCATGATAGCGATTTTACGCGGTTTGTTAAAATACGTCGTTGTAACGCGTAAAATCGATCAACTCTTAAATTTATATTCCTAGATAGGGGAGTATCTAAGGTCGTCCAAGGAGGCCAAATGTTTGCAATAGTGATTCTCTTGCTTGGAATACAATCTCAACTTTCTTTTTGGTATTTTTCAATATATCATTTTTTTGTTTTAAATTTAGACAACATGCGGAATGGTGACGGGAAGGTGATTTACACTTCAATTTAAAATACTACTTCTAAGTGGCAAGTAAAGCCTCTCCCTAAGCTCACTCTAGGCAAGTGGAGGCCTAGAATAATTAGGAAGAGGGAGTGAGGAATGCTAAAAACAAGCAAATAGAAATGCAAACAAGAAATTGCAAAGAAGGCAACTAGATAATTAAAAAAAAAGTGTTTAACAAAAATGCCTAGTAGAGGAATGCTTCTACTACTAGAAAATTGACATAAAGAAAGGAAAACACAAATCCTCTAGATAGATGGTGAAGAAGAGGGCTTCTTGCTCCAAGGTTGGTGGCTCCCAATCTTGAAAAGAGTCCTTCAACTCCTTCCTTGCAATGCTCCGCCAAGGTGATGTCCTCCAAGGCAAGCCCTAAGGGGGCGTGCCCTAAGCTTCTCTCCAAGGGTGGACGTCCACCCTAGGTCCTTCTCCCTTGCCTAGCCGTCCTTCTTGAAGTGGAAGAGTCCTCCTCCTTGGCGTGGCCCAAGTTGAAGAGAGTGGGGAGAAGAAGGCACCAAAAGGGCTTGTGATGTGCCCCTTTAATCTCCTTCTCTACTCCTTCTCCTTAGGCGTAGGTATAGGTGGATGTAGGTAGAAAAATACACTAATGGAGGATGCCCCAAAATGGTGGTAGGTGGTGGCTTTTTATAGAATAGGAAGGGGGATATGGTGACCTTTGAATTGGATGGCCAAATTAGTTGATGGAGGTGGTTGGAGATCCCATGGCCAAGGAGAGTTGGCGCCACCTTAAGGGACACCAAGGGGGTAGTTATGGGTGTTGACACCCCTTAGTGTTGGCGCCAAAATGGGCTTTCTAGAAGGCTATTAGGTGGTGCCACCTTAAGGTTCTAGAAGGGGGGTATGTGGATGGCTAGGATGTGTTATATGGGTAGGTGTAGGGTGGATGAAGAGGCTGAAAGTTGGCGCCAAAATGGGGGTGGTTAGGGGTGGTTTTTGGCGCCAACTTGAAGTGTCTTTTGGTGGAGATAATAGGGTGAAGGGGTGGCTAGGTGGTGGCGCCAACTTAAGTAGGGTAGCTAGCTTAGGTAGGCTTGAGTTGGTGGAGCTAGCTAGGGTTGATTTTTAAGGTAATGGATGGCCAAGGAGCTGGTTGTTAGCTAAGATAAGCTAAGCTAAGATAAGCTAAGCTAGCTTAGCTAAAGGTGGAGTAGAGGAGAAGGTAATGGAGCTAGGGTTTGGAGGATGGAGCTGAGGAGGAGAAGTCTGGAGCTGGCTGCTGCTGAAGAGGCTGGCATGGGGCTACTCTAGCTGGCTTAGCTTGCTAGTTCTTTGCTAGTTGCTAAGCCAAGCTAAAGTGAGCTAGCTTCTACCAAAATGAGCTGAGGTGAGCTAGGTCTGGTGCTCCCGAGGAGAATCAAGCTAGTTGAGGCAGCTAAGGTAGCTTAGCTCAACTGAGTTGAGCTAAGCTGAGTCCCCGGAAGCTGGACTTGAGCTTCTTGATATGGGATGAGTTCTTCTCCAGCTGGCTGGAGCTGAGTGGAGCTGGATGTAGCTGGATCTGAGCTGGGGTGAACTCCTGTCAACTTAGCTGAGCTAGCTAGAGCTCCCTGTGGACTAGTGGGAGCTGAGATGAGCTAGACTCAGCTAAGTTGAGCTGGATCTGAGCTGACTTGAGCTAGGGTGAGCTAAGGTGAACTCTCTTGAGCTGCCATCTAGCTGAGATTAGCTGCATGGAGCTGGGATGAGCTAACCCTAGTTCAAGTAAGCTAGGTTCCAGCTGCGGTGAGCTGGATCAAGCTGAGGTGAGCTGGATCAAGCTGAGGTGAGCTGGATTAGGCTGAGTTCCAGCTAGTCTGGGCTTCTCCTTCACCATTTGCCTTCTTAAGTGCTAGGGTTTTACAGATCTATATATCTGTACATCCCTAACACTCACAAAAACATATTAAAAAGATAATAAAAAATGCAATGCATGCCTAACCTATTTTATGCCTAAATGCAGCCCAACAACCCATTTACGGAGTAAAATCCTAAGAGCTAGGTTTGTTTTAATGCATAAGAATGATGATAAACTGGCGTTTATCAGACCACTGAATTAGTAAATTCAAATAACTTGGTGGTCTTGAATTTAAATTTGAATGCAAATGCGTGAACAAGAGCTGGATGCAAAAGTTAGAAAGATATACCTGTCTCCAGCAATCTTCGTGCTAATATGCTTGCAATGCAATAAAAAGATCTAATGTGCTGCTCAATCACCCCTAAATGCGTGCACCTAAGGGCATGCAACTTCTAAGTAGGCAGCCTGATATTTTCTTTGTTGGTTTTTAAAAGCAGGCAAGCAGAAAATATAATCACGCATGCACCAAAAATATTGTAAGTCCTAGTAGCTAAAAAATGCGGGGACAAACCCCCAAAAATCCAGCCCCAATTACTACAAGGGCAAAAATACAGAAATAAATTTGTGACGATGGAGAATCCTCTGCGAAAATAGGATCTTGGTCTCCTTCGTCTTTTCCTCGTGTGGCTTAACTCATGGTTGTTGTCGCCGCTCTGTTGTGCCTCGTCGCCTTTCAGATTCCTCGCATAGTAAAAAAAAATTGATTAGATAATTTCGCTACTTAGAAGATTTAAGAACAATTAAGTAAATCTATTGTGTCTGTTGCCTCCCGGCAACGACGCCAATTTGACAAGTCGACTTTTCGCTTTGTGTTATAGTATTTAAGTGGTGGAAAAATCAACTAATAAAAAATAATAATAACCACTCATAGAAGAGTGGGTCGTGTCCACAGGGAGGCAATTATGCAATAAATTCTTAATTATTTTATATTCTTTCGGATAAGTGCGAAATCCCTATTCAAATCTGACATAAAATGAGAAGGAAAGTAGATTCGCAATAACTTAAAAAGATAAGGGTATATGTGTAGTTTTCCCTCACTGAAATCTTCAATAAATTTATGATGATTTTATGCAATTTTCATGTGACGTGTACTAGAGAAAATTAGTGCTCAGGTTAAGCCCAAAATCAATCTTGAAATAGGTGAATATCATGAATGTGTAATTATCAGAGAATATGAGTGTGCATGCGAAATTTTGCCATAATATAATAATAATAAATAAGAATCAAATTTTGTGGCAATGGAAGTGAATGTAAATATTAATTGACTTCAAAATAGAGCATTTACTCTCTCTCCTTGTAAGAGAGAGAGAGCACCGGCGGTCGTTGGAGAGGCTAGGGAGGTCGGCGAGGATGAGGGCTCTCTGATGGAGGCTACGGCATCGACAGAGGTGGCCGGTGGTGGCCGACCGGTGGAGGAGAAGACGCCAGCGGAGGCTGCCTGTTGTAATCGCTTGCTGCAGATGGCGCGTGGTGCAGGCTGGTGCGGTGCAACGCCTGCAGGCGTTGAAGGCACTGGCGGGCTTGTGGGGTGAAGGCGGGCGCTGGAAGGTGGGCACGCATCTGCGGAGAGGGCACGCCTGCGGGGAGGCACTCGCGTAGGTCAGGTGGTCTACAGATGCTCCTGCAGGATGAAGGCACTTGGTGCTGGAAGGTGCAGGGGCGCGGTGAGATTTGAAGGTTGAGGCACGTGCGGGCGAGTGGGTGCGCGCCTGCAGGGAGATGGAAGGTGCTGGCGGGTTTGCAGTGCTGCGCTAGGGTGGGGCTGCAAGCTTGCGCTGCAAGGAGGCGTGAGTGGGGCATCTACGGGCGCGCTTGCAGGGGCGCTTGGTGGCTTGGCGGTGCTAAGGAAGGCGGTGTAGATGGCAGCGAGCACCTGCGGGAGCTGGAGAAAGGAGTGCCTGCGGGCACTTGCAGGCAGTGCGGTGCAGCTGCAGGCGGTGGTGAAGGCGCGCAGCGCTTTTAGGCGTTGCTAGAGGGAGGTGCTGTGAGGGAGAGGCGGTGTAGATGGCAGCGAGCACGTGCGGGAGCTGGAGAAGGGAGTTGTAGATCCACAATGCACGCTGGAGAAGATGGTGCAAGTTCTCTTCCTGGATGACCTCTTCTCTCCCTGATCCGCCTCTTCTTTTTAACTTCTCGTTTGCGCTTGCGAGAGTTAAGGGATTTTCAAATCCCTTAACTATTTCTGGCCGGCGGCTGTTGAGGGTTCCTGGAGGATGAGGAAAAGAACAACCGTCGGTTATTTGAAAAAGGGTAATTTATCCTTTTCTCCTCATTCTTTTGCCAATTATTTTTCCTGCACATAAAAAGAACATATTAAGTTATAGAATAGATGTAAACCTAAATCATGATGCATGCAAACATTCTATAACTTAATATAGTTATTAACAAACCTAAAAGATATAATTAAAGTTACTTAGGCGTAATATTAGTCCATTAAAATGGACTCATCACTATCAAATCGAGAAATCAAGAAAATCCTTCAGGTCACTGTCCGACCTGACAAGAAGGATTGATCGTCCCGACTTCCGAAAGCCTTGTGGGCTTCTAAGACAGACCACAAGACCTAATTAAGCATGTCTCCCTTCAGATTGGTGTACGAGAAGGCATGTCACCTCCCCGTCGAATTGGAGCATAAAGCCTATTGGGCTGTATAGAAGTGTAATCTAGATCCTTCTAAAGCAGGAACCCATAGAAAGCTTCAAATGGGCGGGATTGATGAACTACGCAATGATGCGTACGAGAACTCACGACAAAGTGCAATTTAGGGCCTTTCACGAAAAGCACATATCCAGAAAGATCTTTCACCTTGGTCAGAAAGTCTTACTCTTTGATGCTAAACTAAAACTCTTCCCAGGCAAACTCAGATCAAAATGGATTGGACCGTATCTTATCTGATGAATTTTTGAAAATGGAGCCGTTGAAATCAGTCAACCCAGCCTTGATTCTAAACCTTTTGTTGTGAATGGCTAGTGACTTAAGCCATTCATTGAGCTCACTAATACAAACATGGCTCAGGTCTCTTTTGATCTCCATTCTCCTTGAGCATATTGCACCCAGCTGACGGTGTTAAACTCAGTGCTTAACAGGAGGTAATCCATCATCTTTTTAAAAAACCTGAAACCCTTCTTGACACATCTTGTGCTGAACTCATATTACACTTTAGGGTTCTTCCATTAGAACAGCCGACTCCACCTTTGGTACCCGTACCCGAGCTTGAAATCGTCTGCAACAGTCATCCCGACCCGTCTCCCCACCCAAAACCTATTCTAATGTACGATCTAAGCTAAATTCGAACCCACCTAATTTACAATGAAGACATTGCAAATCATAGGCATGGGGGGTATTAAAGTGCAAAACACCATGAGAATCACTTCACAAGAAAAGGGTTTCATTAAAAAAAATACATATTCCAAAAAGAAAAAAGAAAAAAGAATGGAGAAATGAGGAAATTTTGAAAGATCAATTTGCATATCATTTTTAAGGAAGAAAAGGGGAGTTGATATAAATGTCAAAAAGGAGCAATAATTTGAAATAACAAAAGAAAGATAGTCATTAGTAAAAGATTAAAGAATGTACTTAGTTCTAGACCAAATCAAAAGAAAGAAATAAAAGACAAAAAGTGATAAGAGACAAAAAGAGATTAGTATGAATGCTGATATTAGGCCTCTTGGGCTATGATTTTAGGCTTAAAAATTTAAGTATTCGTTAAGATCTGGATAATCCTCAAGAGATTGGGGAAAATGCGAAGCTTAAGTATTAGGTCTAAGGATTAAGGATTATTCGGCCTCATTAACTGACCTCTGGTTTGCGGGACTCGGTAACCTAAGCACCCTAATCCACACACAGTCTTATTTAGTGCGCTTAATTATCAAAATCACGCAAATGCATTAATTATGTTCTGAAAAGCTACCTAGATTAGGAGCGGCTTATCAACACAAGTTGATTTAGAAGAGTTCCCAACGCGGAGAGGCAGGAAACTCCCCTTGAAGATGCGCAATAACATACTATCTCCTTGGTGCTTGTCTCCTAAGATATCTAAATATCCTTTTGGGAGCATGTAAGCACCTTGTGTTGGTTCAGGTGCCATGGGCGGGATTATCCTGAAATGTCGATTGCCAAGGCCTGAAGTTAGCTACAGAACGCCATGGGAGGCACTATTTCGAAGTGTTGAAAGCCAATGTTTTGGGGGTTGCCATGGGCGGTGCTATCTCGAAGCATCGATTGCTAGGGACCCTGCGAGGATTGATGGTGGGAGCTAGGAATCCGATACAGACCGTGGTGTAAGGCCAATCCGAAGCTAGAAATAAAGAAAGAAAAGGGAGAGAAAACTCTCCAAAAACAAAAAATAAAAAATAAAAAAATTTTCTATCTCTCTCTTACAAAAATGCACTACAAACTGAACCGAGACTAAACATGTTTTAAGCACGAGTGCTTTAACCGCGGAGTTCAACGAACCTTAGGTTAGTTCCTGTGGGCCTTAGAAACATTCGCGGTGGACTGAGGCTAAAGCTGGTCAGGTACGGATCTTGGTTGGTACTTGAGTACCTCTAGGTCTACTATTGGCATTCTGACCTAATCTATAAAAGAAAGCACACCACAGAAATCTGAGCATAAAATGGCATGGTCTAGAATTTAAGTTAATTCCATAAGATTTTGCTAAATGACTAGCAAAAGCTAGGCTTGGGGGTATGATGGGAACACCATCATTAGCCATAACTAGCTCAGTTTGATCTAATTAAGTCAGTAAAAGCTCCTACATACCCATCAAAAGGTCTTAAGGGCACAAAATATTAATTCGAGAAGAAAATAAGATTACAGAGTTATTTCTGCAAATTTACCATTCTATCACAAAAACAGAATAACTACGGGTTCTCTCAGGGGTGGAACAAAGGTCAAATGGTCTTAAGAGTCTAATAAATGTGTTAAAACAGACAGAAAAGGATTTTCATGCGTTATACGAATTAATGGACACTTGAAACCCTACAAACAAACCCACTTAATCTACTGAGGTTGTGGTCAGGATAAAATTCACCTAAATCTTCTAAAATTCATAGAAAAATATTCTCTAGGGTTTGGTACCTTCAATTTAACCCTTAGAACCCATCTTGACCTACATTAGATTCTCATACAGACATTTGCCCTAATTGGGGTAATTATGCAAATTACCTAATCAAACTATGTCAAAACTAAAATCCAACTTCACCATTAGATTCTTTAGTTCCAAATTAGGTTTGTACCAAAATTTGGGCCCAATTTGAGATTGTTTCAACCTAATTTGCACTTTGGTCCAAGTCTAATTTCCTTTATTCTACATGGGTCCTTAGCTTTTGAATTTCTTACACAAAGGTCCCTATCTTTATCATCATTTTCTTCAAAAATGTCCCTGCCGCCATGAATTCTAATCTTACAACTCCAACGACCTTAATATGGCATGTCTCCTTGATTCCTTGACGAATCCCTTTCAGATTTGAAAGGGAAGTTCGTCAAGGAATTCCCTTCTTTTTGAGCCATATCCTAAGCCTTAAAACCTTCCCAATCTCTCATGCGAACGCATGAGAGATTCGGGCATATCTCCAATTTCTATCTCCGGAGAGCTTTCTTAGCTTGGGAAGCTTGGGAATCAAAGAGCGTCGCCACCCCGACAATGAACTTGTAGAAGAGAAGACTCACTTTGCTCCTACTATTATTGTTGCTTGTTGAATGCGGAAAACTACGCGTTTGTAGTTGGATTGAAAAACCCGTCATTGTAGTTTGAGTCGTGAAGAAATCCGTTCAACAGATAAAATTTACCGAAAAGTCATAAAGAGGTTCTGGGTTGAACATAGGGAGGTGGACGATTGATTAAAAATACGCATTTTATTTGTTTGTCACGAAACAGATTAGCTGGTCGAAAACTAGCTATCTATTTAATAAATAACAAATAGAAGAGAAAGAGAGAGAATATTACAAAGAAAACCAAAAGAGGGGTAGAATAAACAGAGATTTCATTATTAGAAGTTGTTCATTACACTACTTATTACTGCTAGAAAGTGAAAAATTTACACTAGAAAGTAGTAAAGCTACTCTAAAAAGTAGTAAAGAGAATGGAGAGAAATATCCTCCTTGACGATCGCTTTGAGGATAAGCTGGACGGAACGACGCCTGGAAGACGGGGAACGGAGTGGGAAGGAGAACAAAGCGGGAGGAACGAGAACGAAGCAACACGTCGTCGTCGTCGCGGGATCCGCTTCTCGAATGCAGAGAGAGGACAACCACGGGATACTTCTTGAAGGGGGACAAAGGAGGAAAAATTATGATTTCTACTCTAAAGGAGCATCCCGGGTGTGGGACAAGCTCTTAGAGCTTCGGAAGGGGTGAGAGAAGAGAAGAAGGGATGAGAAATTTGTAGGATAAGGGTCTCCTTTTATAGTTGCAAGGAGTGGGGGCATTTTGGTCATTACAACATCAAAAACATTAATTCAGGACCTTTAGTGATGGATTTATCCGTCACTAATGGCCTGAACATGGCCGACGTGAGCACACGGTGCGTGCCTCCTCGCCTCTGTTGGTGCTAGAGCACCACGATCATTTGTTTTGATGATAACAAAACACGTGTTATTTAACATTTGCAATTTGAGTCCTAGATTTCAGGTCAATTGCAAATGTGGACGTGTTTAGACGGAGTTCGAGCTCGCATCCAGGACGGATTGGAGGAGCTTGACGGAAAACAGAGGAGGTTCGCGTGGAGCGAAAGATTGAAGATGGAAGGAAATGAAGAATAGGATAGATTTCCTTCTTTTGTACTTGTTGTATTTTTCGTTTCTTTTGTTGCTCTTTATTTCCTTAGATATTTCATGTTAAAGAGCCTCAAAGAACCCTAACAGTAGTCCTAGGAACACCGGCACAACCCTAGGATACTTAGGTTTTCTGTAGAATACCTAGAAAACCAATATAGGGTTCAAACAGACTTTCCAGACGTCTAATTCCCAAATCAGACGTCTGATAATGTATTTTAAGACGTCTGACTGTTGTTTCAGACGTCTGATAACTGTTAGGCTGGACATAGTTATTTCTGTCTGATGAAATCAGACGTCCAGACCTTATACCAGACGTCTTAGAAGACGTCTGATGGATTTGCCAGACGTCCAGTTAGTGGACCGTTGGCTGGCTTAGCAGACAGCAAGATTATGACCGTTAGAGCCTTATCAGACGTCCTTAGGTCTTTCCAGACGTCTGAGAAATGACCGTTTTGCCTCGGCTGACCCAAAATCTCTTCTCAGAGATTTTCTAGCCGTTGCAACGTTTGGAAATCAATTCCCACAGTAAAAGTAGGTTTCCAGATGTCCAGACATAGTGCCAGACGTCCTAAATGTCGTCTGATGGACTTGCACAAAAACCCTGTTTAGATCTGATTCAAGTCAGGGAGAAACCCGCATAGAATCAGATGTCTGACCTTGAAATCAGACGTCTTAAAGTGGCCTTCCAGACGTCTGATGCCATAGTTAGACGTCTGATAACCCTGTCAAATGCAATCATTGTCCTGATTTCGGCCTGATTCTCTTGGGCTTTGCACCCAACGGCTATAGAACCTTTCTTAAGCCTTCCAAAGCCTTCCTAAGGCCTCTATAAATAGAGGGGAGCCTTTGCAACACAAAAACACACAAGATATACACTTAGAAAAACACAAGACACACTTAAGCAACATACTTCCACTCTCTTGTGTCCAATTGAGGCCCTTGCTCTCCAAGCTCTAGTTTCATTCTCTTGAGAGCATCATTCCCTTCGCGCACCCGCTCTCCCGCCGTTGTCTACGAGAGCGACATTGCGCCGTTGCGTGGCTCACGCACCCGCGTCATCGTCGACGCACTCCTTGCAAAGGGGAGTTTCCTAAATCCTATAGAAGCTTAGGTTAATTACTTTGTTGGCTCTATAGGTTTGTTGTTTTATTTTATCTTTGTTATTTTGGTTGGGTATTCGCTTTGCGAATTCCCGTCTCCTTCGTGGGACAAAATCCTTCTCGTGGAGAGAAGGGGTTGAGGAACGCTACCCTCGTACTTGTAGCGTGGTTGTACTGAGGTTGAATCACCCTCGTTTTAAAGTGATTCGTTTAGTGGATTTGATCAACTAGGTTGATCGGAAAATCCTAACTCGAGAGGGTTAGGTGGTGGTTTTTACCCGGTTTGGGTTTCCACCTAAAAATTTCTGTGTACATTTTGTGATTGCTTATTTTTGAGATTGCTTTATATATTTGATTTCCGCATTATTACGTCACCCCTCCAAGTAGGGAAGAACCTTCAATTGGTATCAGAGCAGGTCTTGCTGTTTCGGCGTAACAACCCGGCAAGAGATCAAATGGAGGGAAGCACATCAGCAATCAGGATCTCCGAGGGGCAGTCCACAACCCGTCCGCCGTTCTTCGACGGGAGCAACTACCCCTACTGGAAGTTGCAGATGAAGACCTGGCTTCAAGCCACCGACTTCACGGTCTGGGCCAGATGCGAGACGCCTTTTGACATCCCAGAAAAACCCGCGGGAGGATACTCGCAGCAGCATATTCGAGAGCTTTCACTCAACGCAAAGGCAATGAATGCCATGTATTGCGCGTTGAGTCCGGAAGAGTTCGAGAAAATCCAAGAGTGCACCACCGCCCACGAGATATGGAGGAGGTTGGAAGGCACTCATGAGGAGACAAGCTCGGAGGAAGAAGAAGAAGAAGAAACCGCTTGCTTTGGTTTCATGGCCAGAGGAACCAACAGCGACAGCGAAAGTGGAAGCGACGACAGCGACAACGAGGTAAATATCGATCTTCAAGAAGCATTTAATGAACTTTTTGAGATTAGTAAATCACTTAGGATAGAAAATAAAAGCATTAAAAAGAACCTTAGTTTTCTTAAAAATGAAAATGATAGGTTAGAAAAACAACTTAAGGACATAGAAACTAGTCCTAAGGATAATAACCTGCTTTTAGAAAATAAAAATTTAATCAATGAAAATACTAAATTGATTGAGGAAAATGATAGTCTAAAGTTAGAAATTTCTAATTTAAAGACTAAGATGCAAACTATAGAAAAAGAAATTGCATGTCTTAGGGAAAATTCTAACAAATTAATCAACAAAGTAGACAAGTTTTATAGTCCTAAGGTTGAGATAGGATCTCCGTCAAGGAGACCCACTAACAAATCCGGATCCAAGCTTACTTGGATACCGAAGAAAAATCTGGAATCTTGTTTTGTAGGATTCAGGGATAACTACAATACACAGGACTGGACCTACAAACTCAAGGCTGGTCAACTCGAGTTAGGAGAACTAAGGGGTAGACCAAGGAGGAGAACAAGAAGACCGACGAGACGGCGAACAAACGACGGACCCGCCGCACGTCGACCACCAGATTGGAGACCGGCGCCAATGCCCGGGCCTCCAAGCTACGGATGGGAGCCCCATCCGATGTGGCATCCACCACCACCATTCGGGCCATTTTATTGGCCATGGTAGGTGAGGTAAAATTCTTAACCCTATCTTTTTATAAGCTTTTAGATAGGGGGAGTTAAAAAATGATGAGCTAATTGTCAATTTTTAAGGGGGAGATGTAAGGTAGCTAAATTTCCTTTAGTAAGGGGGAGAAAAATAATAGCTATCTTGTTGTTACAAAAAGGGGGAGAATATTACCTTTGTCAAAAGAAACTCATAGAAGAGCATGTTTTAAGAGGGAGTTATAGGAAATGTAAAACCAATCAAACCTTTTTGATAATGTCAAAAAGGGGGAGGATTTTTTGTATTATTATTTACGATTTTGTCATCATCAAAAAGGGGGAGATTGTTGGTGCTAGAGCACCACGATCATTTGTTTTGATGATAACAAAACACGTGTTATTTAACATTTGCAATTTGAGTCCTAGATTTCAGGTCAATTGCAAATGTGGACGTGTTTAGACGGAGTTCGAGCTCGCATCCAGGACGGATTGGAGGAGCTTGACGGAAAACAGAGGAGGTTCGCGTGGAGCGAAAGATTGAAGATGGAAGGAAATGAAGAATAGGATAGATTTCCTTCTTTTGTACTTGTTGTATTTTTCGTTTCTTTTGTTGCTCTTTATTTCCTTAGATATTTCATGTTAAAGAGCCTCAAAGAACCCTAACAGTAGTCCTAGGAACACCGGCACAACCCTAGGATACTTAGGTTTTCTGTAGAATACCTAGAAAACCAATATAGGGTTCAAACAGACTTTCCAGACGTCTAATTCCCAAATCAGACGTCTGATAATGTATTTTAAGACGTCTGACTGTTGTTTCAGACGTCTGATAACTGTTAGGCTGGACATAGTTATTTCTGTCTGATGAAATCAGACGTCCAGACCTTATACCAGACGTCTTAGAAGACGTCTGATGGATTTGCCAGACGTCCAGTTAGTGGACCGTTGGCTGGCTTAGCAGACAGCAAGATTATGACCGTTAGAGCCTTATCAGACGTCCTTAGGTCTTTCCAGACGTCTGAGAAATGACCGTTTTGCCTCGGCTGACCCAAAATCTCTTCTCAGAGATTTTCTAGCCGTTGCAACGTTTGGAAATCAATTCCCACAGTAAAAGTAGGTTTCCAGATGTCCAGACATAGTGCCAGACGTCCTAAATGTCGTCTGATGGACTTGCACAAAAACCCTGTTTAGATCTGATTCAAGTCAGGGAGAAACCCGCATAGAATCAGATGTCTGACCTTGAAATCAGACGTCTTAAAGTGGCCTTCCAGACGTCTGATGCCATAGTTAGACGTCTGATAACCCTGTCAAATGCAATCATTGTCCTGATTTCGGCCTGATTCTCTTGGGCTTTGCACCCAACGGCTATAGAACCTTTCTTAAGCCTTCCAAAGCCTTCCTAAGGCCTCTATAAATAGAGGGGAGCCTTTGCAACACAAAAACACACAAGATATACACTTAGAAAAACACAAGACACACTTAAGCAACATACTTCCACTCTCTTGTGTCCAATTGAGGCCCTTGCTCTCCAAGCTCTAGTTTCATTCTCTTGAGAGCATCATTCCCTTCGCGCACCCGCTCTCCCGCCGTTGTCTACGAGAGCGACATTGCGCCGTTGCGTGGCTCACGCACCCGCGTCATCGTCGACGCACTCCTTGCAAAGGGGAGTTTCCTAAATCCTATAGAAGCTTAGGTTAATTACTTTGTTGGCTCTATAGGTTTGTTGTTTTATTTTATCTTTGTTATTTTGGTTGGGTATTCGCTTTGCGAATTCCCGTCTCCTTCGTGGGACAAAATCCTTCTCGTGGAGAGAAGGGGTTGAGGAACGCTACCCTCGTACTTGTAGCGTGGTTGTACTGAGGTTGAATCACCCTCGTTTTAAAGTGATTCGTTTAGTGGATTTGATCAACTAGGTTGATCGGAAAATCCTAACTCGAGAGGGTTAGGTGGTGGTTTTTACCCGGTTTGGGTTTCCACCTAAAAATTTCTGTGTACATTTTGTGATTGCTTATTTTTGAGATTGCTTTATATATTTGATTTCCGCATTATTACGTCACCCCTCCAAGTAGGGAAGAACCTTCAATTGGTATCAGAGCAGGTCTTGCTGTTTCGGCGTAACAACCCGGCAAGAGATCAAATGGAGGGAAGCACATCAGCAATCAGGATCTCCGAGGGGCAGTCCACAACCCGTCCGCCGTTCTTCGACGGGAGCAACTACCCCTACTGGAAGTTGCAGATGAAGACCTGGCTTCAAGCCACCGACTTCACGGTCTGGGCCAGATGCGAGACGCCTTTTGACATCCCAGAAAAACCCGCGGGAGGATACTCGCAGCAGCATATTCGAGAGCTTTCACTCAACGCAAAGGCAATGAATGCCATGTATTGCGCGTTGAGTCCGGAAGAGTTCGAGAAAATCCAAGAGTGCACCACCGCCCACGAGATATGGAGGAGGTTGGAAGGCACTCATGAGGAGACAAGCTCGGAGGAAGAAGAAGAAGAAGAAACCGCTTGCTTTGGTTTCATGGCCAGAGGAACCAACAGCGACAGCGAAAGTGGAAGCGACGACAGCGACAACGAGGTAAATATCGATCTTCAAGAAGCATTTAATGAACTTTTTGAGATTAGTAAATCACTTAGGATAGAAAATAAAAGCATTAAAAAGAACCTTAGTTTTCTTAAAAATGAAAATGATAGGTTAGAAAAACAACTTAAGGACATAGAAACTAGTCCTAAGGATAATAACCTGCTTTTAGAAAATAAAAATTTAATCAATGAAAATACTAAATTGATTGAGGAAAATGATAGTCTAAAGTTAGAAATTTCTAATTTAAAGACTAAGATGCAAACTATAGAAAAAGAAATTGCATGTCTTAGGGAAAATTCTAACAAATTAATCAACAAAGTAGACAAGTTTTATAGTCCTAAGGTTGAGATAGGATCTCCGTCAAGGAGACCCACTAACAAATCCGGATCCAAGCTTACTTGGATACCGAAGAAAAATCTGGAATCTTGTTTTGTAGGATTCAGGGATAACTACAATACACAGGACTGGACCTACAAACTCAAGGCTGGTCAACTCGAGTTAGGAGAACTAAGGGGTAGACCAAGGAGGAGAACAAGAAGACCGACGAGACGGCGAACAAACGACGGACCCGCCGCACGTCGACCACCAGATTGGAGACCGGCGCCAATGCCCGGGCCTCCAAGCTACGGATGGGAGCCCCATCCGATGTGGCATCCACCACCACCATTCGGGCCATTTTATTGGCCATGGTAGGTGAGGTAAAATTCTTAACCCTATCTTTTTATAAGCTTTTAGATAGGGGGAGTTAAAAAATGATGAGCTAATTGTCAATTTTTAAGGGGGAGATGTAAGGTAGCTAAATTTCCTTTAGTAAGGGGGAGAAAAATAATAGCTATCTTGTTGTTACAAAAAGGGGGAGAATATTACCTTTGTCAAAAGAAACTCATAGAAGAGCATGTTTTAAGAGGGAGTTATAGGAAATGTAAAACCAATCAAACCTTTTTGATAATGTCAAAAAGGGGGAGGATTTTTTGTATTATTATTTACGATTTTGTCATCATCAAAAAGGGGGAGATTGTTGGTGCTAGAGCACCACGATCATTTGTTTTGATGATAACAAAACACGTGTTATTTAACATTTGCAATTTGAGTCCTAGATTTCAGGTCAATTGCAAATGTGGACGTGTTTAGACGGAGTTCGAGCTCGCATCCAGGACGGATTGGAGGAGCTTGACGGAAAACAGAGGAGGTTCGCGTGGAGCGAAAGATTGAAGATGGAAGGAAATGAAGAATAGGATAGATTTCCTTCTTTTGTACTTGTTGTATTTTTCGTTTCTTTTGTTGCTCTTTATTTCCTTAGATATTTCATGTTAAAGAGCCTCAAAGAACCCTAACAGTAGTCCTAGGAACACCGGCACAACCCTAGGATACTTAGGTTTTCTGTAGAATACCTAGAAAACCAATATAGGGTTCAAACAGACTTTCCAGACGTCTAATTCCCAAATCAGACGTCTGATAATGTATTTTAAGACGTCTGACTGTTGTTTCAGACGTCTGATAACTGTTAGGCTGGACATAGTTATTTCTGTCTGATGAAATCAGACGTCCAGACCTTATACCAGACGTCTTAGAAGACGTCTGATGGATTTGCCAGACGTCCAGTTAGTGGACCGTTGGCTGGCTTAGCAGACAGCAAGATTATGACCGTTAGAGCCTTATCAGACGTCCTTAGGTCTTTCCAGACGTCTGAGAAATGACCGTTTTGCCTCGGCTGACCCAAAATCTCTTCTCAGAGATTTTCTAGCCGTTGCAACGTTTGGAAATCAATTCCCACAGTAAAAGTAGGTTTCCAGACGTCCAGACATAGTGCCAGACGTCCTATATGTCGTCTGATGGACTTGCACAAAAACCCTGTTTAGATCTGATTCAAGTCAGGGAGAAACCCGCATAGAATCAGACGTCTGACCTTGAAATCAGACGTCTTAAAGTGGCCTTCCAGACGTCTGATGCCATAGTTAGACGTCTGATAACCCTGTCAAATGCAATCATTGTCCTGATTTCGGCCTGATTCTCTTGGGCTTTGCACCCAACGGCTATAGAACCTTTCTTAAGCCTTCCAAAGCCTTCCTAAGGCCTCTATAAATAGAGGGGAGCCTTTGCAACACAAAAACACACAAGATATACACTTAGAAAAACACAAGACACACTTAAGCAACATACTTCCACTCTCTTGTGTCCAATTGAGGCCCTTGCTCTCCAAGCTCTAGTTTCATTCTCTTGAGAGCATCATTCCCTTCGCGCACCCGCTCTCCCGCCGTTGTCTACGAGAGCGACATTGCGCCGTTGCGTGGCTCACGCACCCGCGTCATCGTCGACGCACTCCTTGCAAAGGGGAGTTTCCTAAATCCTATAGAAGCTTAGGTTAATTACTTTGTTGGCTCTATAGGTTTGTTGTTTTATTTTATCTTTGTTATTTTGGTTGGGTATTCGCTTTGCGAATTCCCGTCTCCTTCGTGGGACAAAATCCTTCTCGTGGAGAGAAGGGGTTGAGGAACGCTACCCTCGTACTTGTAGCGTGGTTGTACTGAGGTTGAATCACCCTCGTTTTAAAGTGATTCGTTTAGTGGATTTGATCAACTAGGTTGATCGGAAAATCCTAACTCGAGAGGGTTAGGTGGTGGTTTTTACCCGGTTTGGGTTTCCACCTAAAAATTTCTGTGTACATTTTGTGATTGCTTATTTTTGAGATTGCTTTATATATTTGATTTCCGCATTATTACGTCACCCCTCCAAGTAGGGAAGAACCTTCAGCCTCTACACTCTTTAAACACATGCGCACAATTAAAGGCTCCCAGTCGTCTGATCAAGAGATCGGACGGCTTAAAAAGCATGCACCCGCTCCTCTTCAGCGCCTCTATCACACGCCCGTGTGCGATGAGGCATGCAGACGTGCGTCATCGCATGCATACACGATCAACGACTCCCCGCATGCCACGCCTCCTCCCCTCAACCGCCTGATCTCCATCTCAAGGCCTAATCGAGCCCGTGCCCATCTGGAATTGAATTGCAACGCGACTTGAACACGTGCCCTTCGCTCGCGAAGGGGTGCTCGACCACTACGCTACGCTTCCTCTTGAAGCGAGCAGGCAATTTAGTGTACAAGCGACCGTGGCCGTTGGATAGTGATCCAACGGCCCAGATCCATTGTGCAGGTGAGGAAGAAGAGCAGAGGCAGGTCCTTGGGGCCGATTGGGCGACTGGGATGGCGTCACGTAGCGCCATCTTGGCCATCCATCTTTTGTGTGTTGCAGATGGTGCTACGGATGTCGGATTAGACCGATTTTTGCACCGTTAGGCTGCGTCGTCGATACGAACCCATCCGTGCAGTCGGATTTGTCGTCTAAAGTGTGGATTGGTACCATCTTGGCCTTTGATCTTTAGGGTTCCTCGGTCTCTATCTGATGCTACAGATGTCCGATCAGAGTGATCTTAGAGTCATTGAATTCCAATAGTTGCCCTGATTAGATCTGTACGATTGGATCTTCAATCCGAGGCCCCGATTAACAAGTTGCCTTGTCCCTGGCCATAAAATGAGATAATTAACCTACATTTTATATAGACTAACCTAAATGTAAGGTGATTCATGTTATGCAATATTTATAGTATGTGATGCAATTCTATGCTTAAGAACATGTATAAATAGACAGTTTATATGATATAAACATATTTACATCACTACTGTTAATGAAGATGTCTAGACTTTGCTGGCCACAACTAGGAGAGCCCTTTATTGGTTATATTAGAACCTTATGTGATGCAATGCCTTTAACATATAAGGATTTGGGATAGAACCCTAAATAGGAAGAATTATCTTTAGCAAATCAAGAGATAGACAATAAATTCTCCTTAAAAATAGGATACCCTAGAGCGATATTAAGATTTCGAGGGAGAATAGGATGAGGAATAATTGAAATTACCATTATGTTAAATGGTTGAAGATTTACCATTCCTAAATTTAACTTCATCCAAACCACCATACGTAGCGCTAAGATCAAGATTTGCAACCTTGTTGGTAACACGACGTGTGCACCTGAATTAGTTATCATAATTGATGATAAGTGGCTTTAATAAGTTATTCCTTTAAAAAATCAAGAACTAGATCACATCTTTCATAAGATGTTAATGCATATGGTTAACTCTACCACAAATTTGGCATCAAATCCTAGTAGTAGATCAACCTCTTTAAAAAGGTAGCTATCCCCTACCATATGAGATTTTCCCTCTACTAAGTAACCATCTAGGGCCATTCCTTCCTCAATTCCCATTAAAATAACCTCATGCTCCAGCTTTGAAGCATCAACTTCTAAAATTTGTGCATCTCATAGTGATTGGTTAATCTAAGCATCTACTTGTGTTTGATTCTTCAATTAGCATTATCTTGCGACAATAGAAGTTCAACTAGTTCATCAACTCAACTCTCTAAGGAAACCATAACAACATTATAATTAGGCCCCAGACCACTAAACATGGCTAACACCAAAACATCATTGCCTAATGGTTTTCCAAACAATAAAATATCAAGTGCAATCACTTTTACTTTCTTAAGTCAATTGGAGCCCTTTTGGCCCTTTTACTTTTGTTCTTTTGCTTTAGTGTCTGTCCATGTTTAGGTCAGTGCTTTTTCATATCATGTGGGTTGTAAGGGTTCCCATTGTCACTTGTTTCTTGTTTTTCCCAATGAAGGAAATGTTCATTTGGCTTAAAAAAGGAAAAGAAGGAATCTTGCTTGTGCCCAAAGATCGATACAACCTAAGGGTGTTACAGGGTCTCATTCTAATAAAAAACCAATGTTGTTAAAGGTTCTGCTTGAACAGACTTCCTTGTTGTAAGAAGTTCCATCCATCTTCTTTAACGAAGGATCTCTACCATCCACACTTTTTATCTCAACTAAGCCTTGGGTCGATAAAGGAGGAATCCTCCATAAGCGCACCCAAGGAGTTAGTCAATGCTTGTGAGCTAGTAAAAATCCACTTTCGTGGTCTACCTTTGTCTAAGGGGCAAGCTAGTTGTTGAATTTCTCAATTTACAAGAATAAAGAGAAGCCAAACTGACCAAGTGGGTTGGTCAATCTCTATGATCTTATTAACCAACAAATTGGAGACGGATGACCATGGTCCCAACTGCTACAAGCACTATGACGTTTACTAATCGATAAAGCTCAGGTTCCTAGTAGAGGAGGCGTGGGGGTGCATGAAACCTTGCCTTTTTATAGTTTCCTATGAGTTGTAGTTTAGGGTGGAAAGATTATTCGGTTCCTCATGACCTAATCGAGAGAAACACTAGTGTGAAAGATTGAGTAGGATAGGTGGAAAGGGACCTGACACTCGATGCTAATGTTTTAAAAATTAGACCAGTTATTAAATCAGTCTAGTGCTGGTTTGATTTTTAAGTGGTTCAATTGGTGATTTGTATTAGTTGAATCGGTGATGACATCAGCACATGAAAAAATCAGAAAAAATCAAATTATAAGATCGTTGGTTTATTTTGTATCAGTTCAACCGGTCAAACTAGATTAAATCGTATTTAATTAAAAATAAATGAAGATATACACTAGAAAATGTTATTTTGTAACTTTAATTATACTAAAATTGACATACAATCCGTAAATACCAAATAAAAATGGAAGATATAATTAAAATTGAGAGTCTAATCTTATCACATTTATATCCTTAAATCTTTTATAAGATTAAAAATCTCTAAAAATTATAAAATATAAGTTATACAATCCTAATCAGTTAAAATTGATACTTATTTTCCTTTTCTCTTTTTATTTTTTAACTCTTAACCGAACCGTTGATTTGACTTGATTTTAACTTTAAAGCATCAAATTTCAATTGAAGTTCAATCCAATTTGTAAAACATTGTTCGAAACTATATTTCTCCCTTCCCTCTTATACACATCTATACACGTACGACAAGGGTCTACCTGCAAAATCCCCGCCACGTTGATCACGCTCGGACTAAATAAAGAGGCAGACGACCTGCAAGGGGCGGCGAACTCACTCCTCGACTGAAGGGCAAGAGAGAGACAGGAAGAGCGGGGGAGATCCGTCGGCCGCATCTCAAACCTTCGTCCTCCACTCTCTGGTATCCACACACGATGAGCTCTTCCCTCGTTAGATCCGCCGTGCGCCGGGGAGTCTCGGCCATCGCCCGGCGAGGCTTCTCAGATGGTGGGTCCCCAAACCTCCCGGAGAGGAAGGTGGCGATTTTGGGTGCGGCGGGCGGCATTGGACAGCCCCTCTCCCTCCTCATGAAGCTGAACCCCCACGTCTCCTCCCTCTCCGTCTACGACATCGCCGGCACCCCCGGCGTCGCCGCGGACGTTAGCCACGTGAACACCCGCGCTCAGGTTCCCCCTCCCCTTCCCTCCCCTGCGTCGCTGATCCTACCGAGTTGTTTCTGTTTCAGTTTCTCCCTTACAATGACAAGCTTAATATTTGAAGGTTATATCATATTGGAATAGAGTCGCTTGCTTGCTTTTGGCCAATCATATCAAGTTGGGATTTTTATAGTGGAGGAGGAAGTCGTCCCTTCTCTCCTCGTTCGCTGAAGAATGCGAGATTCCTTCCGTGATGGAACTTATATTCTTTCTCGTTTTGTTCGAAGATCATTATAGCTTAAATGCAAATAAACTTGTGAATTTAAAATGCCGAGATCAAGACAGATCATCCATTGCGAAAATCATCAATAAACTCAATTCTTAAAGAATATTCTGTGGTTTCTGCGAGATATATTTCTAGCATAGTCGAAGAAATTTATAACTGTACGTTGTGATAGAATTAAATTATTTATTTATTTTTTTGTCTACTTAGTCTTTTTTTTTTTAATCAAAGTGTAGGTTTGAGAATCCAAGGAAGTCATGTGATGCTTGGTTCCATTAGACTATGGATCTGGATTAACTGTGGCTGAGGGAGTTATTGGTGACAAGGTTATTGGGGAAAGAAAAGTCTGCCAACACTCATCTTATGTTGTTTGTTGAGGAGTGTTAGGCTTGACGAGGGATTTGTATGTTCTTATATGCTTTTGTCTAACCTAATCTTGAAGATGATGGATAATCAGTCTTATGATTTTATTCCTTAATCTTATTCTTGTGGGAGAGTGGTCCTGAATTCTGATTTTCGAAGAAAGTCATGTATGTGAACTTACTTTCCAGTGAAGTCTCACTGCTGCTTATGAATTTTTTTTTTGAACTCTCGGAGTCTTGAAAGTTGAAACAATGTTTCGTAATCCATGATCAGGAGATTTTTTTTGTTATTGAACTTGGTTTTGTGTGAAGTGATCTTTTGAATGATGTTTTCAAGCGTGATTAGCAGTGGGGAGGCTTCATCTTGAAATGTAGTTAGGATATAGAATAGATTGGTGAAGAAAATGTACTTGCTAAGGTGCTGGATTTGATGAGAGATGTGGCTGATCATACTTGTTTGTCTATCCTAATCTCAAAAATGATGAATAATTAGTTTTTTTTCTTTGAAACTCAAGTACGCATGGACACATTTGGATGCTTTAAGGTAGATGTTTGGCTGAAAAAAATTTGTGCTTTACATGACCTTCTGATGAGAAACTTAGAGGCATGACATTCTCGGCTACAACATTCATTTCAATTTTGTGAACAAAGCTGTTCCCATTCTATGTTAGGATGAAGGTTGTTGGAAGCTTTTGGGTGGGAATGCCACTAGATAGTTCAGGGAACTGAAATCTGAATATTATTCTTTTATTTAATGTTTATGGAAAAGTGTTCTATAAATTTTCTTATCGAAGTTTCATTTTTGTTTATACAAACAAGTGTAAGAAAATTTCTAATTTGTACTAAAGAAGGCATGACAGCTGACTTTTTCCCCTTCTTTATGAGATGTAAAGATGCTTGAAGCATTTTCTCTTCATGATATTTATTCTCCCTCGATCGCCCTATATCTTTGCTAGAAACCTATCATAAAAAAAGAACCACAAAGCACAACAAAGTGCCAGATGACAGAAAGAAGAAAACGGTAAGAAAATAGGTGCCTAATAATCTCATTTTACAGGATTCAAATTTTTGTATACTTTTGAGTTGTAATTTCGTTCAAGGAAATCCAACATCATGATATTGGACATTTGTTATGTAAGATGCAATTTTAGTTCTTATTTTGGCATCAATTAGTGAATTGTGTCTTCTTTGGAGGTCAACTTTAGAGCTATTTCTATTATATACTAGACTTTAGGTAATTTGTTGAACTTGTCTTCCTAGGTGAAAGGGTATGCAGCGGAGGAGCAGCTAGGGGAAGCACTGAAGGGAGCAGATGTTGTGATCATTCCGGCAGGAGTTCCAAGAAAGCCTGGCATGACTCGCGATGATCTCTTCAATATCAATGCTGGAATTGTCAAGTCACTGTGTATTGCGATTGCAAAGTATTGTCCAGATGTATGTAGCATGTTTCTGTTAGTGGTGTGGACAATATGTTTCTGTTGTTAGTATTTCTATTAGATGTTGGAGGTGAAGAGTGATTAATTTGGTGAGCAGGCAATTGTGAATATGATCAGCAACCCAGTGAATTCGACGGTGCCCATTGCATCAGAGGTGTTTAAGAAGGCGGGCAGTTATGATGAGAAGAAGCTCTTTGGTGTGACGACACTTGATGTTCTCAGGGCTAAGACTTTCTATGCTGGGAAAGCCAAGATTCCTGTGGCAGGTAGTTTTGGCTTAGTTTTAATTTGCAATGTATTTTACAGTTGCAGATCTAGTATTCATTTTATGTGGTCTATTTTGACAATTGTATGTAGATGTGAATGTCCCTGTTGTTGGAGGCCATGCTGGAATTACTATTCTTCCTCTCTTTTCCCAGGTATTATTATTATTGTTATAATCATTATTATTAGTACTACTAGTATTGTTATTATTTTTAAACTTGTTCTAGTATGATTTGTGATGCCAGGCTCACAGATGGATGTTATTTTAAAGCTGTAGGGTAGAATATTGAGAGGAGAACAAAAAGAGAGGAATAGAGGAGATCAGGGATTATTCATTTTAGATGACGAAATTTCAACCCCATGAAGCAGACTCAAGGCTATGACAAACCCACTAAATCAACCGTAATACATATCTAGCATAGGAATCTTTACAACTCTATTTCTTATGAAGTTTGTTATAGAATATAAAGAACACAGAATAAGAAAAATATTATCCAAAAAGATTGATTTCAAATTGGACTCAAGGTTCTCGCCAAAGAAAAAAGGTTTAGGCTCAAGGAGTTCAGTCTCATTATGAATGACTTCACCACCTTTTTCTATCTTGGTTCTTATTTTTGTTGATGGAGTGAATTTTTGCTTTTAAGCTGAGATTTACTTGACTTGAACTTTCAGGCAACACCTTCAACTAATGCTTTGTCAGATGAGGACATAAAAGCTCTCACAAAAAGAACACAGGACGGAGGAACAGAGGTTGTAGAAGCAAAGGCTGGAAAAGGATCTGCTACCTTGTCAATGGCGTAAGTTGCGAAAGAAACGTACTTCTATAAGAATTTTTTGTCAATGTGGATTATGACGTTTGCTGCTGATCAAGATTTGTGCAATTAATTATGTAATGCAAATTCTATTTACTTATAATTTTAGTTTAAATAATCATTTTGGCTTACCTATAATTTTCACAAGAATAATTGTTCACATACTTAGAATAATCTTTTTGGCTTACTTATAATTTTCACAAGAATAATTGTTCACATACTCTCAAACATACCCAAAAGTGGGGCTGCACAACCCACTTCACCCTATCCCCCCTATCTTCTCCCCGTTTTCAAATCCAAATGTGGAGAAAGATGGGTGGGAATGGGAGGTAAGCAAACCATTGCCCTTTCCACAAATGGGAATGGGTCCTTTACACTCCCTGCAACAGAAGGCACATTGGCAGAGGAAAATCCATAGATAAAAGGGGAGCCCTAAAGGGAGAAAAGCTTTCTGCTCTTTTCAAGCTTTTTTCCTTGATTTGTTGACGTTTAGACAATTGATAGTGGTTATGCTGGGGCACCATCCCCCTGGCATTGCATCCTTAGAAAGAACCTGCCCTGGTCTATTAGAATGGTTCCTCCAATTTGTTCAGGGAGAATATCCTGCCTCACCGAGTTTGTTTTAAACCATAAACTCCTGTAGTTGATTGCAATATGTATAATATTCAATCTCATTGGAACAAATGATCAATTGATCTGGTTTGATTCAATACATGTACCTGTAATCTGACTTGAATATTTGAATATTTTGTTTAAAATAAGATGATATTCCGAATTATTGGTTAGTCCAAGTCTTTATTGTAGTACAACACAATATTAATAGTTGATATCTTCTATTGCCTTATGAGTTTGCTATGGAATGATTTTTGATAAGATTCTATCCTCATATTTTTGATAATTTATTTGTTAGGAAAGTATACAAACTTGCTGTTGGTTTCTTGCTATCTGTTTCATCAATTCCTGTTTGCTTGTTTCAGTTCTCCAAAAGAAAGGAAAAAAGATGACCTCTCAAAAAAAGAAAAAAGATTAATGCCTTCCTTATATGTATGAAAAATCTGTCATTGATACAGTTGATTCCGTGCAAATAAAATACTATGGTTGAGTTTCATTTCCTTTCAAATTTCTTTTTTCTTAGGTTATTCTGTTAGAGTATTTTATACGAGAATAGCAGATGTATTCCTTGTGGGGCTGTATAGTTGACTTTTTAGGCTTCTGTTGGTAGTTTCAATAATTTTGATTGAAATATAGATTTCTGGACTATGTTGGTCCAATTAGACATGGTTCATTGTTCACTAAGGGAATTTTAGACTTTTAGTTAAAACGTAAGGATGAAATTGATTTTGTCCAATCTTTGTTTTATACATTCCTTGTACTTGCTATTTGTTTCATGGACCAATATTTTTGTTGTGGTCGTGTAAAAGAAGGAAATTTGTGACTCATGCACATTATACTCATTTTATTTCTCCAATTTCATCACACTAGTTCTGGTTTCATATCTTTTGAGAATCTTCAATTTAATAGTTGACATTTTCATACCTTTCCCTAAAAAGGCCAAAACAGGGGATATTGCTCCTTGCTTGCTCTCACTCCTGTGATCATTCACATCCAGCGCATTATTTCATCCATCTTTAGTGAAGTTGTGATCATGTAATAATCTTCCTTGATTGCAAAAAGTTTTGAGCTGATTTCTATATGCCAAAGGAAATTCTTCACAAAGCTTAAGACATGGTGCACAATGGAAATGTTGTCAAACTACATATCCCCTAGGCCATCCTAAATTGTTGTTTCTACCTCAATATCTGTAGGTGAACCTGCAACCACTTCTACCTAGAGTGAGAACTTAAATACGCTGAAGGTTTTAAGTACAGCATTTTCAAGTAACAAATTTGAGTAAGATGTATCTTGAGCGCTCCTACTGACTGGTTCTAACACATTTGGAAGACTCCTTTATCTCATGAAGCGTGGAGAGTGTTGGAGAAAAAGTATGGCTTTGAGGGTGTTGGTATGGAAGATCGGTCTTTCCTAAAATTTTGAAATAGTTGATGGAATTTTTCTTGAATGCTATTTTTAGAAAATAAATATAGTTGATGGAGTTTTTTTCTTGAATGGTAAAAAAAATATATTTTGCAATTAAATTATGCTATGAATATTTCAAAAAAGACTATAACCAGTGCAGCACTATATAGATGCCTGTTGTTTCTTCATTTTTGTTTTTTATTTTGTGTGTGTGTGTGTGTGTGTGTAGGGTGGGTGGGTGTGGTGGGTGGGGGGTGGAGATTCTCCCTGAACTTGTCAAAGAACTCCACCCTATGAATGTGGTAGTATTGTAGTTGAATTCTCCATGAAAATTCAAACACAAGGGTTTGTGGTGCATTGAAAACCCTTTCTGCACCAACAATAGCTGTCCAACCACGAATAAATCAAAAGGAAGAAAGCTTCAATGGTGACATAGAGGAAGAACAGGCTTTACTCCCTTTTGGGCACTTCCCTGTATATAGACTTCTATTACCAAGATGCTTACTTGTGGTTGCAACCTAGGATAGATTTCTAGTAAGTCAAAATGGCTCATTCCATTTGTGAAAATTGTAAATAAGCCCAAAAATAATTTCCAAATTAGAACCAGAAATATTATTTTCTTAAGGTGATTCTGATTAGAATGTGTAGAAATTTTGGGACCACCTCAAAAATAAAATTTCCAACATTCCCCGTTAGAAATCCTGGTGAGGTTGCTTATTCTTTTGCCAATGGGAATGAGTTGTTTCCACTTCCTAAAAATCTGCCATATGTATATTTTGAGAAGAAATATCTGCCATATAATGCAACCACCAAAATCGCATGCTGGCATGTGGAAGTCCCTACTTAATAGGGAGCTTGCAAAAGGGAGAAAAGATTTATCTTCTTTCTCAATTCTCAGATTTTCTAACTCTTAAGTTGTCCATTGATGAATGATTGGTAGTGATACAGAGGGGGCAGTTAATGCATTGCACCCCTTGTCATTATATCCTCAACAAGAAATTTGGTCTTGCCTCAGCTTTTGAGATGGATTTCTTCAATAAGTTGAGGGATAAATCCCACCTCACCAAATTTTTTTTATCCTTCTACTCATGTGATTTGTCCATAAAGTATCTCTGATTGTAATATATATATATATATATATATATATATGACAATTTCACAGATGAAGTCTTTTCTTCAATGAAATTAATCTAACATTCAGAATCATAAAAAGGGAAGCTCTTGCATAACCAATATCCTTGGAGGTACTGTACTTATTTCCTACTATTTTCTAGAGTTCATGGGATGGAAGAGCGTCGTTATAGATATCATGGAGATTGTCAAAAAGACCACTCTGAGATACATCGATGACAAATATAATCTTACTCTTCAAATGGGTTACGTGAGACCTTGGGTATATCAGAAATATCACTCAGGATACAAGTGATTGCCAGTTCAATAGAGGAAATTGAGGTAGTGAGCAGCTGTGGATAGACTAGGGACAGAATGTAATCCCATTGTAGCTAGTGGGTATTATATAACTTGATTAATATTATATATTTTCCACCAGTATTATTTCTTAATACTTTTTCAATGGAGCTTCTATTATACTTCACTGTTGCAAAGAGTTGATTGCAGTCCCACTTGGTTCTTTTCCTACCAGATGGATATTACTGACTCTGCTGCTTTCAAGTTAAAGGATCTGGGAATCGTTGTTCCATTTAGCTTTCTACCTATGGCTGTTTTGCATTGCGTGTCAGCCTGTATGATTTCTGTTCGTTTGGGAAAGCAGACCTCCATCATGGGTTCCATGCCCAGATTTCCTTTCCAGTATCCGTATAGCATATCTAGGAAGTTCTGTATATATGAGATTGAACCTTATGCCAAGATTGATGGGCATGCCAGTAAAGCCATGACAGATTGTCAATGTTGCCAGTGTTCCAAATGAGAGACTGTTCAAAGCAGGGAATGTTCAAGAAACCAAGATTTTGATAATCTATATCAAGCTTGAGTTGAAAATTATAGGTCCCTTTGAAATCAATCAAAATCAAGGGAATGCTCAAGAAACCAAGATTTTGGTAATCTATATCAAGCTTGAGTTGCAAATTATAGGTCTCTTGAAATCAATCAAAATCAATTTTTAGTACTTCTAGCAGATGCTAGGATTCTATCTTAAATTGGATTGGATGCTTGCTTGGCGGGTCTGCCATCCTATTCTTCTTGTTTTTTTTTAAATGTTTTGTGGGGGATCCGGATAGTTGACATGCTTTTGCATCCTTGTGGTTAAAATCTGCAAGTAGTTCCTCGGTATCTGTTGCAGATATGCCCTGCTTTCTAATGTTTTTCTGAATAATTGATCTTGTTGCATCTAAATAATGCTTTTCTCTTGTTTCTACTTCTGTTACTATTGTTCTAATTTTTTATGGAAGTCTAGGTGGTCATTCATGTTTTGATGGACTGTTAATCAATAACATGTAAACTTTGGATATTGTTGATAGAAACTTTCAAGCTCTAAGAACAAATTCATATTAATGCATGTGAAATTAACATTATTTTGAATGTACTTTGCCACAATAGCTGAAAGTTCCTTTTTTTTTAGAAAAGCAATAGCTGGAAGTTCTTGATATCAAGTTTCTATTTAGTACTTTTTCAAAAAAAAAAGTTTCTATTTAGTAAAAATATTTAAATGCATCTTTTTCTGCTACTGGCATCTTAAGTCATTGACTTTTCGCATTTATGTAAGATAATATCTTGCCCCTTTATCTACAAAAACATATATTTTCAGGTATGCTGGAGCACTTTTTGCTGATGCCTGCCTGAAAGGTCTTAATGGAGTGTCGGATGTCGTGGAGTGCACATTTGTCCAATCAAGTGTCACGGAGCTACCTTTCTTTGCTTCAAAGGTTAGTTCTCACCTTTTCAAAAAAAGTTAGTTCCTACCGTTCTTTTGACTCTTGTACTTTACCGGTTAGCCAAGCCCTCATAATATGGGACAAGACTTAGTCGTTATTATTGTTACAAATAAAACTCTTCCACTGCTTAATTGTTCTCTCGTATCTTTGTGTTATTAATAAGGGTGCACATTGATTGTGTTGGATCAGGTTTTTGCCAAATCCACAATATAATTCTATCTCATTGATTCCCTTCCTTACCACCCAACACAATGTATCTGATTGGTCTGACATTCGATCAGATTCATTTGCATTGGATAGAATTGTTTTGCACTGAAAAAAGATTCCCTCGTTATTAGTTTTTAGTAGATTCTAGTGCCAACAAATTCTTACCTTTTCAAAGAAAGAAACTGATATTTGGTCAAAGGTTAAAGGAGTATAAATGTAACCGTACAAACACTGTGGGAGTTTATAATCTTGATTGGATAACTATGACCTCCCTCCAAACATAAAAAAAATGGGGAAAAGAGAGTTTGATCATGCACTAAAGTACTAAATTAAAATAGAAGTTTCTCATAGGTAATGATTATACAAAACATCAAAGGAGTTTTATTGGAGAATACAATCAATCGATAGGCAAGTTGTGGTTGGGAGGAGAATGTGTGCCAATGTTGTCAAGGTTATCGCCTCGAGTTACCAGGCTACCAGGCCAGATAAGAAAGTTAGAGGTTGCCTTCATTCGAACTATCACTTGGTCGCCTTCTTCATAGCCTGGGTAAAATCAAGGTTTAAATTTCTAAGTATGCATTTCAAAAGTACGTTGAGGGCACATTGTGGAAATTCCCATATTTCGACATCAAATTTCGATGATTTTGATGCTTCGAAAATAGTTTATTTCAGAGGTATGTTGAGGATATGCTTTATGCCGATGTATACTGACAAAAATGGCAGAAGTAGTTAAAATTATTAGAATTTCAAGGAAATCATAAGTTTAAACATGTTTATATAAGAATAATAATATTATATCCTAATATTCATATGCAACATGTAGTCTATTATAATATGTTCAAGTTCAAGAATCAAATATTAAATAATTATTGTGCGAATTGAATTAAGTCATGTAAAGATAAAAGATTCAAATATATAATTTGTAGTAAACTAAAATAAAAATTTAAAAGATGAAATTTAAATATTTAGTTAATTGATCTTAAATTAATTTAGCTTATGGTGAATTGGAGATATTTAGATTAATCAATTTAAATAGATTTAGATTAACGTAATTATGTGTGTTGTGTTGATCATTGTTATTTTTGCCACCCCTTATGAGTTACATTTACATATAGTTGTATCATATTTATATATGAAAAATATAGGCTGTTACCTTCAAATATGGAACCACAGGTTTTTAGGTTAGATGTTTTTTTTTGAAAAGGGAAAGGGTGGTTATCCGTGTGATAACCACCCATATTCATTAATCATAACAAAAAAATTATAAGGCCAACATCGGGGCTACAAAGTAGACTCCCAAAACACCAACTGGGAGGATATGGAGTAGACAATATTTTCAACATAAGGCATTTCACCTCTAAATACAACTCCATTCCTTTCTAACCATGTACTCCACGGCATTACCAGGGCCTTTGCCCTCTCCTTCCTTGATCTAAACATGCTACCACCCTCGCATGTAGTACCTCTCCTGAAGGAGCTCCAGAATCCCTTAAAGTTGTCTATCGCAATCCAGTCTAACCCAATCCTCCTCCATACATGCTTCACAAAAGGATAAAGGAAGAAAATGTGCTGAATGTTCA
This sequence comes from Thalassia testudinum, assembly GCA_037157565.1. Lineage (NCBI taxonomy): Eukaryota > Viridiplantae > Streptophyta > Magnoliopsida > Alismatales > Hydrocharitaceae > Thalassia > Thalassia testudinum. Next base: position 15,700,727 of record JAZHRO010000026.1, on the reverse strand, counting down.
CATTGCCCCCTCTACACAGGGGGCAGCTAAGGTCCTCCATATTTGCCTAGTTCGCCCTCCAAACTTTGGTAAGGATTCTGCCCCTCCTAATAAGCCAAGCGAAGATCCTTACTTTTAGAGGGCACTCTGCTGACTAGAGCAGCCTGCAATCCCTCAGGAAGTTAACATACAGTGTCTGCATGTGCAAACAAATTTTGCGGAAAGCCTTTGCAATAGAGAAATCCCCTTCGTCCCAGCAAGGAGCATCTTGCCCACCTTCCGGCTCCCATCCCTCTAACTCCCCCAACAAGAGTTGAAACTTTGCGCACCTCTGATTCGGCAACATCCCCTCAAAGGTGGGGTACCATGCACCATTCCAGTAACTTGCCACTGTTGCCGCCCTGCACACAACTTGTGAGAAGAGCCTCGGGCATCTGTCACAAAGGTGACTGCTACCTTGCCAGTCATTCGTCTAGAATCTGAAGGTGTCACCATCTCTCACATATGATGAGAAGGAATTCCTCACCTTTGGTACCACCGACGACAATCCTCGCATGAAGTGTGACGGGCATGGGATAGGGACTCAAGGGTCCCCTAGGAGAGGAGGGAGCCGTAGCACCGTTGAAAGGTGTCCCTAAGAAGACCCTGTTCCTACCCTACCAACCTACCAGTCCAATTCGCGAGGGGACTGAGGTTGACGGCTTCCACGTTTCTGACCCGAAGATCACCTTCCTGCACCGGTCTACACCTCCCAGGACAACAGCCTAGTCCCTTTCCTTACCGAACCAGGGCTTGACTAGAAGAAATCTTGTATAAGGCTAGTAATCTTCTTGTCTATTTGACGGGGGATCTTAAACATAGACAGGAGATAGGTAGGCAGGGCGGAAAGGACTACCTTAACCAGAACCAATCTTCGCCCCCTCGAAAGTAGTCAAGATGACCACCCGGAAAGCCGCTTCTCCATCCTCTCCAATCCTGCACGCGAAGATGCCTATCTGTCAAGGGGAGGCCTAGGTAAGATGTTGGCAGGGCCTCCATGGCAGTCAGGAGTGCAGTGCTACAAGCCTCTGCCTCCCCAATTGCCATATGAAACAGAACAAAATTGGACTTGCCGTAATTAATTCTTAGCCTTGACACCTCACCAAACACCTCCAATAGAATGCATAGTCTGCCCACCTCTACAGAGGATCCCTCCACTAAAAATAGCGTATCATCCACATATTGCAACAATGGAATTTCCCCACTTTTTCCCGTTGAAAAACCCTTGAACATCCCCTTGGAACATGACTTGGCAGTTGCTCTAGCTAAGGTGTCAACAACTAAAACAAACAGCATCGGGGCAAGCAGGCACCCTTGCCTGACTCCCCTCTTGGGTTGTACCCAACCACCCGCAGGGTTCTCGTTCACCAAGATCGAAAACGATGTAGTTGTGATACATTTCTTCATCCATCTAATCCAGACATGAGGGAAACCTGTCCTAACCATAGAGTCCCAAAGGAAATCCCACTGAATGGAATCATATGCCTTGCTAAAATCCACCTTCTAGAGGAAAGCTGTCTGCATCAATCTCCTCCATTCTGCCAAAGCCTTCGTGGCCACCACAAAGCTGTCTAGGATGCCTTTGCCCTGGAATGAAGTAAATAGGCTTTTAGTGTTTGTAATTTTCAGATTTTAGGTTATATGTTGTCCTTGAAGTAAATGATGATTAATTCATAAAGTAAATAGGTTCTTAGCGTTTGCAATTTTTAGATTTTATTCTTTTATGGATGGATGTAAGTTCTTTTTTCTTTAATACTAACTTAAATTTAGGATTTTATGTTTAGGAATTAAACAAATGTTTTCTCAATTCTAAATTATGATAAATCTATATGTTCGTAATAATAGTAGATCTAAAGTCTAGTATGTAGTTCTATTCTATAATTATCGATAGGTGTGGAATCAAACCTCGAGAAACTCTGAGGAGAGGAGCAGCAACAATAGAGATTCGGTTTGGATAAGAATAAAGTAGTAGCAATAGCTTGAGTAACAGTACCAACAGTAGAGAGGAGTGAGAGAACTGAAAGTGAGAAGCAGTAGCAGTAAGTCGAAATGCCAAGTGCATTTTGTCACTTGCTGACATTTCGACAAAATTTTAATGACATTTTGTCGAAATCCCTATGTTTCGACATTATATTGATGTTGATATAGCTTAACCCCAAAAATAGTCATTTTGAAAATACATGCCGTTAAAATTTATCACTTACAACAATAGTGATGGATAGAAATTGATTATTGACACACCTATATTGACTTGTAAATATGATAACGATGTAAGAATTGTATCTAATGTCACCCATTTCTCTGAACTTATTGACATATTATCCATATTTGGTAAAATATTGCTGAGATTCTTGCATTTCGACATTACATGTGTGTCGGAATCATCCCATGTCAGAAAAATACTATTTCATGAGCATGTCGTGGGCAGAATGTAGACATTTAGAATAATAGGTAGGACAATAAGGCTCTTCTTTAGGTTTTGGTTATATATATTATTAATGCTAGGCTTATATATTGTTGTATATACATATATAATATATATGCATTATTGATAGCTTTAATATACTTTTAAGTTTTCCTTTGGCTTTGATATATCTTACTAAGACTATTGATTGCCTATTATGACTTGTATAAGTTAAATACATATGCTATCGTAAGTTTGTAATGGTATATATATATATATGTGTGTGTGCGTGCGTGAAATATAATAATATATGTATAAATTAAGATATTAAGTTTGTATATATAATATATATAATATATGTTCCTATCTCTAATTTTGATAGATACATATAATATATATTTTGATTATTTGTTTTGACTTGTACTTATATATGTAATACATATAAGTGAACATTGTACAATAATATAAGTATATGTGTTATTGTCACTCACGTAGGATTGGATGATTGTCTTTTTTTATTTTTTTCAATGTTGATGTTATCATATGAGTTATTTGGTTATATTTAATATTTTAAAAAAGAAAAAAAAAACTTATTGGCTTGATTCAATCGGGTGATCTCTTGTGTGTCACCTCTCACGTCAGGTAATTAAGGAGTTTGTTTGATTGCTTTAATGCGTGCATATGTCATGTGCACAGCTGGAGGTCGCAACTTGCAAGTGTGCTTTTGTCTAGGAAGTACGTTAGGGACTGGTAGATTTTATAATCATCCCTTGCCACAATGTCCCATGTGGAGCTTGCATGAGAGGCCTGTCACTGCTGGGAAAGACCGGGAGTTGCAACGGAGAGAGGCATGATTGACTATGTAGGTGTGTGCTGGAGGGGAAGGTGTAGTCGAGTGGGTCTTGGAGAGGTGCAATTGGGTGGGTAACCAAGGAGAGGTATGAGGGACTCTAGGACTATAGTGGGGAGTTTTGGGACATGTGGCACTGCAGTCAAAGTGATTTTTGGAAGCTTTGACCCGCAACCAAACTGGATTTTTGCTTTTTTTATAAGTGGTGAACTGGTAATGAGACCAAACGTTAGGGTACCATTTGTTTTGAAGAATTACAGTTCAAATTTTGGAATAAACTACATTTTATTGCCCCGTTCATTCCGCTGCACCACTCAGGATTCTAAACACCATCAAATTTTGGAACTAATTCTCCACATAGAAAATAAGGAATTGCAATATTTCTCTTTCATCAACTAATTCCATCTTAGGGTGGAATTAGAGGAGTGCCATCTTTCTACGTCACATCATTGTTAACCATTTTTATAAAATTTTTCATTCTTTTGCACTAATTCCATTCTAATCCAAACAAGGCATAATTTATTCCCAACACCAATTGCTTCCTAGAACTACGGTCTATTGGTTGATTAAGAATAAGGTTGCAAGTAGTATCAGGGTGATTAATTGATGATTAATCGATTAAGTATTTTTAATTATTTAAAAATCTAAATATAATTATATATACTATTATACATATTATATATACACATATATATAAATTGAAAATATACATGTTGAGTTGTAAGGGGGTATTTGTAATTTCTTTGATCTTTAGGGGGTACTTATGTAATTTTTCCAGTTCTCTTTTATATAAAAGAGGGTTAGGGTTTCATTTGAAGGCTAATGTACCTTTTTGAGATTCAATATGGTATCAGAGCAACAATCCAAGGTTGGTGCTTCGATATCCCACAAAAAAAATCTACTGCATCATGCTTGGATCACCAACATGGAAGGTGCCTTCGCCACCACCACCAGTGATGGCTATGACCACTAGGGTAGCAGCAGTGGCCCTGCCTAACGGTCTGTCAGCGCTGGTAGAGCCATCGTTGGGTTGCCTGTCGTTGGTGGAACCGTCGACTGGGATTGTTGTAGGTGTTGCTGGCAGCTGGTCTACCCATGGTTGCTGACAGCAGGGGTTGCTGCTGCTGGTGGCCCCTTAGCTTAGCTTGTTCATGGTCTTTTTTGTGTGATGAGCCTTCTCTCACGCCTATTGTCGATGGCGATGAGTCTTCTCTCGCTCATGTTGGAGAGTTGATTCTGGAAAATCAACTTCCATTTCTATTGGGTTAGCGTGTGCAACCCAAGAAGTTGAGATGAAGAAGAAGAGGTTCAAGAGTGTGTTGGTGATTGACTCTGGAGCTTTTGGTCATCTTATTGGAGAGAGATCGGTTGAAGAACCCTATGGATCCACAGGGAATTCGTGACGTACGGGTGGCTAATGGAGCAACCTCTCCTGTTACAGGAGTTGGGTGTGTAGATGGTACATCCAGGATGAAGATAGAGCATGTATATTATGGTCCTGAGTTTACCATGAATCTTCTATCTGTGAGTAGAATTTGCAGAGATCTTGGGTGGCATGTTATTTTTTATGAGAAACATTGTTACTTTAAAGATCGAATCAAGTGAGAGATACTTGGTAGTGGAATATAGAGAGGTGAACTATATTACTTAGACACACCTACATTGTTTGCTAGGTTGTGTCAATCTCTCGTGATCCCTTGCTTTGGCATTGTAGACCTAGGCATCCTTCCATAAAGAAGATGCATCCGATATATCTAGAGTTACCTGAGTCCTTGGCTCTTGATTGTGAAGATAGTAAGTTGGGGAAGCATCACAGGAGTAGCTATCTTGAGAGAGATGCTGACATCAGTTCAGTGTCCTTTTTCCTAGTACATTGGGATGTGTGGGGACTGTCTAAAGTTCTCTGCTGGTGGACACAAATACTTTGCAGTAATGGTTGATGACAGTAGTAGACTGACCTAGGTATTTTTGATGAAGGCTCGCAGTGAAATTCCTACCATTGTTTAACATTTTTTGTCTGAGGTGTAGACACTATGGTACGATTCGGGTCTTTTGCAGCGATAATGTATTAGAATTTATGCATAATGATTTACAGGAGGCTTTCCGTTCTAGGGGGATCATACACCAGACATGGTGTGCTCACACTTCCTAGCAGAAGGCATTTTTGGGGAGATGCCATACTGTCAGCAGCCTACCTAATCAACCGATTGCCCTCTTCTGTGCCTCATTGTTAGATACAATACCAGGTTATACATCCTGAGGATATTTCCATTGCCTCTACGGGTCTTTGGTTGCATATGCTTTGTTCAGAATTATGGTATTCGGGATAAGTTTGGCTCACGTGCTACGCAATGTGTTTTTCTTGAGTATTTTAGGACCCAGAAGGGCTACATGTGTTATAATCCAGTTTGCAGGAGGTATATTGTCACTGCAGATGAGACATTCTTTGAGAAGATTCTTGACTTCTCAGAAGAAGTCATCCATAGAGGCTGCCATACAGGAGACAGGTGTATTAGAGAAGATCACCATTAGATGACTTTGTTGGTGAGGAGCCCGCTCAACTTAATGTCCCCTCCAATGGGGGTAAGTCAGATAGAGAAGAGGAGATTGTATAAAGGAGCCTGACACCACACTCCATCATATTTCCCGTTACACTACAGTTTCCCATCTCCAGGAGGAGGATAGACAATTTGTATCTGCTATTACCACTGTAGTTGTTCCTAGAGATTTTGTTTAGGCCCTTCACAATCCGAGGTGGAAGGTAGCTATGGACAAGGAGATGTATGCTCTACAGACCAGGAAACATGGGATCTTGATCCATGTCCATAGGGTGCCATGGTTGTTGGTTGCAGATGGGTATACACCATCAAATACAGATTTGATGGGACAATGAAGAGATATAAGGCCAAACTTGTTGCCAATAGGTTCACCTAGACATATGGAGTGGATTACCTTGGGACCTTTTCACTTGCACATATTTCCTCTATTAGGATTGTCTTGTCTGTTGCAGTGGTTAAGAAGTGGCCTTTGCGTCAACTTGATATAAAGAATGCATTCTTATATGGTGATTTGGGTGAGGTGTATATGAGACGGCCACCATGTTATGACAATCAGGGGGAGCTGGTTTATCGCTTATGGAAGGCTATTTATGGCTTGAAGTAGAGCCTACAAGCCTAGTTTGAGAGGTTCAATCTAGAGATCAAGAAGGTGGGATTCCAGAGGTCTACCACTGACAATTCTATAATTGTTAGGAGGATCGAGCATGATGGGACATTGAGAGTGGTTATCTTGGCTGTTTATGTTGACATGATCTTGACTGGTGACGATATTGATTGGATAGCAAAGATGAAAGCCTTTCTCCAGTCTACTTTTACCACTAAAGATTCAGGTGATCTTCGCTACTTTCTAGGGATAGAGGCTGTTTGTCAAGAGGCTAGTTTATCCTTATCACAGAGGCAGTATACTTTACAGATTCTAGAGGAGGCTGGACTTCTTAGATCCAGACCATTTGGGATACCGGTAAAGATACTTGCTGGTCATAGTTCTGATGAGACAGATCTTTTGTTTAAGGACGTTATTAGGTATCGCAGTACAATTGGCCATTTGTTATATCTAACTTTTATACGACTATATCAGTTTTGTAGTCAGTTGCACCAGTCAGCTTATGCAGAGTTTCAGATGCAGTTATTGGCATGGTGTGTCTCATCTTAAGATACTTGAAGGGCTTCCTAGGGCGAGGTTTGTATTATAGTACGAGTGTCTCTCTTGATCTTGTGGCATATTCAGATGCAGATTATGCAGGGTCAATTGAGGATAGACGATCTACGCTAGGTTTTGCTATCTATTTGGGAGGAAACCTCATTTCATGGAGGAGCAAGAAACATGGTATGATTGCTCGTTCTAGTGTTGAGGTAGAATACCAGTCCATGCCTCAGGCTGCGTGTGAGCTCATGTGGCTGGTTGGCTTCCTACGAGTTTTAGGGGTGACAGTTGATACCCCTATTTCACTCTATTGTGATAATCAAGGTTTCAAAAAACGTGAGGAGGTAACGAGGCGGTTTGCCTTCAACGAGGCGAGGCGTAAGCCTTAGGATTTGCATAAAAAATATAGAAAAATGATATAATATATATTTATTAAGTGATAATAATAAAATAATAATGTAAATAACACACTTTCATTACATTTTTCTCTATCACAACATTGAAAGAGGAACTAAGCGAGAGATGACATTTAAAAGCATAGCAATTGGACCATAAGATTTAATTAAATAATATAACATAACTACAAATGTGTAAATAATGTAATGAAATGTAATATAAAAGAGATTAGTAGTTAAATAAACCTAAATGACTTAAACATGAGAAATAAATAAAACTAACAAACTCAAATGACCTAAATAGGCCATTTTGGAGCCTCTCCTTAAGGTAAGTTGCCATTTGCCAATGGGTTTAGCTGCGGTAGCAGCTCTACTGCTACTGTAGCTAAACCTTGCAATTATAAGATCATCCAAATGGTTGTCAAAGCTGTTGGGAAACTAGAAGCAAGTTTCTTTTTAAATTGCATTCTGTCATAAAAAGAAATGACAAAGCATGTTAAGGTTTTATGACAGAATGTGCTAAACACCATCTTACAAAACTGCCAAAGGTGCTGCTGCTGGTAAATTTAGGTTGCAAACTTGCAAGTGGCAACAGTAAAACCTTGTTAGATCAAATGGTTAACCTTGCTTTCCTTATGACCTAAATAGATGAAGCAAAACCAACACAACTAGCATCTCAAACTAGCCTGGACCAAAGTGCGGCATTGTTGGACCACCGTACAAACTATTGCACCACCGGCGATGCTCCTCCTTCGACAACGCTGTTGCACTTGATGCGGTGCCTTAATGCCTCAGACCGCCTCGAGCGCCTCGACCAAAGTGAGGCGCACGCCTCTTGTCAGCAGCCCGAGGCTACCGCCTCGAGGTTATTTTGGCCCACCTCGCCTCGAGGAGTATGCCTCTATAGCCTCGAGGCGCGATTTTTTAAACCATGGTGATAATAAGTCTGCTGCATGTATTGCCTCCAATCCAGTCTTCCATGAGAGGATGAAACATATTGAGGTTGATTGTCATTTTATGCGGGATGCAATTTTAGATGACAAGATAAGTATCCCCTATATATCTTCTGAGCTACAAATTGCTGACATTCTCACCAAACTTCTGAAGAAGCGTCGTGATTTTCTAAGCAATAAGTTAGGTTTCATTGACATATACACCCCAACTTGAGAGGGAGTTTTGAGTTGTAAGGGGGTATTTCTAATTTCTTTTATCTTAGGGGTACTTATGTAATTTGCCCAGCTCTCTTTGAATAAAAGAGGGCTAGGGTTTCATTTGAAGGCTAATGCATCTTTTTGAGATTCAACAATACACATATGTATTAGTATTATTTTTTTAACATTTATATTCTCTCAAGGAGACCTAACAGGCAACTGAGAGGGCGGTGGTGATGGAGGATTGAGGAGAATTGGAGAGAAGGGTGCATGTTTAAGGGGAGGGGGATGGAGAAGTCGGGTAGGTTTTTTTTTTTTTCTCTTTGACGTGCCAATCGAGAAGAGCATTTGATCACCTATAAAAGTTGTTTAACAAGAATGCATATTGATTATTTTGTTTTGAGAAGAAGAGATCAGTTATCTTGTAAAGATTGCAAGATTATTCAAGGGAAGAGTTTAACTACTCAACATCATCTTTTGGTGATGATGCTCATATGAAGAAGGCAAAGAAGAGAAAATTGGTGTTTAAGAATTTGAGAATTAAATGGTGGAATCTTAAGAAAGAGCACGAGAGATTTAAAGAGAAGATGATGTAAGAAAAGACTTGGGATCTTAATGGAAGTGCTGATGAATTGTGGTTAAATGACAAACTATATTAGGAAGGTGGTAAAAGAGGTGTTAGGCGTATAAGGAGTTCCAGGATAAAAGGAGGCTTAGTGGTGGAGTGAGGAAGTGCAGAAGAAGCTTAAAATTAAAAGAGCTTGCTTTAAAGCCTTATATCGAGATATGACTGATGAAAACAGAAAAAATTACACAAGAGCAAAGAAAGTGGTTAGTGAAGCAAAAGCAAAAGCAAAAGCTTGGGAGCATTTTTATAAGAAACTTGATTCTAAAGAAGGTGAAAAAGATATCTTCAAGTTAGTTAAAGTAAGAGAGCGGAAAGCAAATGACCTTACACATGTAAGGTGCATTAAGGATGAAGAAGGAATGGTGCTTATAGCTAGTGATGATATAAATACAAGATGTAAAAGAAATTTTCATAAGCTTTTTAATGAAAAACAAAAGAATGATATCATCTTAGGGGAGTTAGCCAACTCAGAAGATTTTGTGAATCGGGCAAGCTATCAAAGGATACGAAAGAAAGTAGTGGAGGCTTTAAAGATGATAAAAAGTAAGAGGATTGTTGGGCCTGATGATATTCCTATAGACGTTTGGAGAGTGATGGGAGAAAGGGGTATAACTTGGCTCAAAAAATTATTTCATACTATTTGGAGAGGCAAGATGCTAGAGGCATGGAGGAAAAGTTTTATGATACCTTTATACAAGAACAAGGGAGACATACAAAATTGTTCCAACTATAGATGTATTAAATTGATGAGCCATACGATGAAATATTGGGAGAAAAAAATTAAAAGAAGGGTGAGGCAAGTCTCTGTAGTAACTGAAAATCAGTTTGGTTTTATGCCAGGTCGGTCTATTACTGAGGCAATACATCTCTTGAGACGTATGATGGAAACCTACAAAGTCAAAAGAAGGATTTACACATGATTTTTATTGATTTGGATATGGCCTATGATTCTGTCCCAAAGGATATCTTGTGGAGAATTTTGAAGAGATTGGTACCATTTTTATATATCAATGTCATAAAGGATATGTATTATGGAGTTGCAGCTTGTGTAAGGATTAAGGATGATTTGATTGACTACTTTGATATCACCATTGGTCTGCATCAAAGATCAACTTTAAGCCCTTCTCTTTGCCTTGGCCATGGATGAGTTGACGAAGTATATCCAAGTTGAGGTGCCATGGTACATGTTTTTTGCTGATGACATTGTGTTGGTTGATGAGATAAGAGGTGGAGTGAACAGAAAACTTAAGCTTTGGAGTGAAAGCCCTGGAAGTTAAAGGACTATGCCTAAGCGGGACAAAGATTGAGTATATGGAATGCAAGTTTAGTAGTAGAGGAAACAATGAAGGGATGGATGTAAAAATTGGAGAAGAGTGCATTCCAATGAAAGATGCTTTTAAGTACTTGGGATCCATTTTCCAACAAGATGGTGGAATTGATGGAGATGTTACACAGAATTATTGCAGGGTGGTTGAAATAGAGGGGTGCATCTGGTGTTATCTATAATAAGTGTTCCTTTAAAAGTCAAAGGAAAGTACTATCGAGCTGCGGTAAGACCAACCATACTATATGATTCTGAATGTTGGGCTATTAACTATAGGCATATGCAGAAGATGTCTGTGGTAGAAATGAAGATGTTAAGATGGATGTATGGTCATATAAGAAAGGACCATATTTCAAATGAGATTATTTGAGAAAAGGTTAGAGTTGCACCGATAGAGGTTAAAATGAAAGAGACACGCTTAAGATGGTTTGAACATTTGCAAAAAAGGCTACTGGATGCTCTAGTCAGGAGATGCAAGAAGTTGGAGGTTGAACCTGCTAAGAGGGGGCGAGGAAGACCAAACAAGTTTTGAAAGAAAACCATTAAATATGACTTCAATTACTTTAATTTAAGTCTTGAAATGGGTCAAAATCGATCTGTGTGGATGCAAAGAATCCATATAGCCGACCCCACTTAGTGTGGGAAAGGGCTTGGTTGTTATTGTTGTTGTTGTTGACGTGCTAATCGAGATAAAAAATTGAACTTAATTTTTGATTGGATGATTAATCAATCAATTAATTGGATAATCAACTGATTAATTGGTCTATCCAATTATAGGCTCGAATATTAATATGCAGTTCGTCCCTAACTGCATACGATTAATTGGCTGATTAATCGGTCACATAGATTGATTTTTGCAGTCTTGGTTCATAATATTTTTTTGGTTTGTGTGGTTTACCTTTTGGGATGGCAATGGAAACTAGTGGTTTAGGAGGCCTCTGTCCTTGTCTTGCGTAGCAAGAAATCGACCTCTCCCCCTAACTTTGTCCAGATCTTCCTTTGGGGGCCTCGATTGGCCACCAATCGTCGATTGGGTTCCCCCCATTGCATTCCGCACACCTTCCCCTCCCCCTCCTTCCTTCCGGCAGGTGTCGTAGCATGATGGCTTCTCCTCTTCGACTTCTGTAGGTGTCTTCGATGGCGAGGTGGTGGTTGAGGGGCGGTGTGGTGGCAGCGTCCGTCATTGGCCGTTGCGGACACTACGTTGGAGGAGGGCTCCACTAGATGTCGATCCATCACCTCCATTCTGCCTCCGCGTTTCGACGTCGTTTTTGTTATGGGGGCCATGTTGAAATTGAACTCACCACGATCGGGTTGATGGTTGGTTTCGCTTCGACCGCTTATCAACCGTTGGCATGATACGTCAATGACGTTAGCGGTGTCTTATCGTATCTAGTGCGTGGTGTTGGTTCGCCTGCAACGAAAATGATTTTTGGGCACTTATTTTCTATTTTCTTTTTTTTTATTTTTATTTTGTGTTGGTATTTTTGAGTACCTCCCTCTTGTGGGGGAGTTACTTTTCCCCCTCTTCAAGGGATGTTGAGGTTGTCCTTTTCCTTTACCTTGTAGACTGCATCTTGTATCATTTTCCTTCCCTTAATGGAAGGAAGTACTGATTCTCAAAAGAAAAAAAAGAGTCAGGGAACAGTAATAGCAAATGGGGATTCAGGAGTGACATAGGGTGTAAGAAGTCACTGGAGAAGCGTGATGGAAGTGTGGCCCTCTGCAGGATATTGGGGAGACGATAGAGGGGGATTGGTAGCAGGCATGCATCTTTATAAGTTTTGATTGTAAGTGTGGTTTGGTACTTCTAAGTAGCATCATGTTAGATTTGCATCAGTGGTTTGCTTTACAAAGTATGACCAAATGTCATCCAGTCACATCCATGGCGTGCAGTTTTTTTTGTTTTTTGTCAAATGTATTAAGTGTGATTACACTTGTGGATCTCTTATCACATAATTCTTTGCACGGTAGTTTTCACATAAACCATTGATTTCTACAATTTAAGTATATGTTGAGTTAAAGAATCATTAACTAACTTCTGTATAAAATTCTTACCTTAAAATCATCCTATTTGTGTGCCCTATTTCGGAAACTGCGTCACTAATGAACCTTATAGCTGGTTTGGTTGTACAATTTTCAATCCAGTGCTAATTTATGGTCATAATGGGAAAAAAACATTGGAATTAAATTTTTTTGTATGCTCTCGCAGGTAAGACTGGGTAAGAATGGTGTCGAGGAGGTGCTTGGTCTGGGATCCCTTTCTGACTACGAGAAACAGGGCCTAGAGAGCCTCAAGCCAGAGCTGAAAGCATCTATTGAAAAGGGCATCAAGTTTGCTAAAGAGAATTAATTATTAGCTCTATTGAGTAGAGGGTAGCATGGTTTCATACATTTTTGTCATACCATTGTTCTCATATACTAGCAAAAATGTGAGATAGATCACTGAGGCTGTTCTCTGCATTCTCGCTGAGGCTTTTTTTCCTCAAGTGTGTTCAAAATAAGGTCTAGAACCAATGAGAGAACTTGACAGAATTTTGAGAAAACAATTGAGTATTTAAACTGCCAATTTTTCCTGGATTAGCCATTCTTTATCATCTTTCACATAATTTGGTTGAAGGGCAACAATTTTCAATTGTCTTCTGTAAGATATTATACATCATGAACATCTCTGTCAATGCTATTCTCTGGCATGTTAACACTGGTGATATGTTTAGATATAGTTGCAGTAATACATACTTGGCGGCAGCAAGGAAATTGAGGTGGCCTACAACAGGAACACGCAAAGGGAGCCACCGAATACGCAGCACACCTTAGAGTAACACATACGTAACTGTACTTGTGCTATGTCACTACTTCTCAGGATCATCTTCATGGTCCTCTAGCCGCCATCGCCCATCAGGCCCCTGCACCATCCCCTTGTTCTTCACCACCCACCATGATGGGGGCACCTTCAGCTCATCCTTCAACCCATCCATTCCCTTGTTCACCAATGCCACATCTCTTTTGACTTCCAGCTTGAAACCCCCTTTGCTTCCCTGTGTCCCTGCCACACCGTGCAGGTACCCTTCTAGGTTGTGCCATGTTAGGATGTTTCCAGGGCTCTTCAGGTATGGCGATTGGGAAGTCTCTATACCTAGTTCCTGCCCAACTTCGGCATATCCTAGGAAGGGGTATGCAGGCACTATGTCCCCAGCATTGCGGATACGGAGGAGGCGGAGATCTGGAACCCTTGAGAAGAAGTCTTGGAATGTGGTGTTGCCTACATGGGGACTTGCGAAGACGATGGCAGTGACTGGGCATGGCATCCTGTTGGTCATGGGTCTGTTGTGGCCACCGTGGGCGATGTCAGTTGCATTTAGTGTAGCAAGTGAAGCTCCTAAGCTGTGGCCGGTAATGGTGATGCTCATTTCTTCATCTCTGTATAGCTCAACTAATCTTCTAATCTCTGTAAGGACCTGTGAAGAGAGTTGGTCAATTTTTTGCTATAGGAAGTGAAGAATATCTAAGGTCTGAGTTGGTAGTATCTTGGGTCGTCCCATCGCCATGGTGATAAGAATGGTTTACGTAAAGTATTTCAGTACAGTGGTATGAACTATACCTGAGTTGTAAATCTTTTACAATTTTATCTATTAAATTTACATTTCCAACAATCATCTCCATATTTCCTGTCTGGAAGACCTTTGAACCTTATCTTAGATTTTATGTAGACTTTGCAGTTAGAGACGTGTGACTATTAGAAGTTTTATTCTATGGATTCATGTCTGTAGTCTGAATTTCGCTGGAACGAGGATTAGAAAATCTAAATAGAGTGGAGGGAGCAGATACGTGAACCAAGAAAAGAGTAATACAGAGGTGATTGAAAACTGAAATGCTGAGAGAAATCCGGTCAGTTACCTCTTTTGTCCGGTGAAAATTACCAGATAACTTCAAGCACTAAAGTGGACAATCTGTACACTGTAATGATCCCTTTGAAATTATCTCCATGAGTGTTTGAGGTTTTTATCAACGACATATGGATTTAAGACAATCCATACAGATCACCACCCAGACCTTAGAGGGAGAAAACATATGACATCATTTCCAAAAGGATGCTTATCTACGTATTCTTTCTTTTAACATGTGGGGTAATTCACGGAGAAAAGGTTTGGGTTAGCAGTTGTCATGCATGTAAGTAATTCTGATAAATTAAGAAAAACCACTTTCAGGCCAATGGTAGTTGAGACGTTTGTCTTGATTGCTGGCAGGTTATTGGCAGCATGCCCTTCCGTTGAAATATAAGAGCAACAAGTTCCGGAATAACCTTTATTCCTTGCTTCTTTTTTTTCCTCGAACTTTTCATCCCAACCGCTATGTAAAGGAATTCACATCACTTATTAGCTCAATTCGGTGGAATCAGAAACAAATACGAATACTGAGGACAGTACATATGCAATTTCTCTTAGATAGTCCAAAATCACACGAAGGGAGGGAGTCAACATGCAGAACCCAACCTCTAACTTCCCCTAATTCATAGCAGATCAAATCTGAACTCATGTAATTAATTGCAGTCGTGTCTTTTTACACCCCAACTTGTTATAATAAGCTGGCAGATGGCATGGGAAAAGAAAATTAAGTTAGGGATGGCGAGGGATGATGATAAGAGGCATACGTACGTATCATATTTCCTAGAAATATACATTTAACTTGCATATTTTAATTATACACTTGAAATGAACATGATTCGATCTCCAAGCAGCGCAGGAATGAAACTTTTCCCAACCAAATCGGAGCACCAAAGCCACCTATAAACCCAGGTCTAATCCATACATGCATATATTTTCGAGTCAAATTACTGATCAACTCAAATTCAAATTTCAATGCAGGATTGGATGACTGCAGACGAATTTATTGGCAAAGTTTAGTAGTATAGACAAATTTCCATGCACGAATTCAAATTTCAATGCAGGGTGGTGGGTGACTGATCGATCACCTGTTCCCTGGCCGAAGTCTTGCTAAACTTCGAATTGAAATTGCTAGAAAATATAGATGGACCACCACCCTCTGTGGACCATCCCGCCGCCGCCAAACGCCTCGGCCGCCGGCGCGAGCGTGAAGTCGAGGTCACTGACCCATTCCACCTGCTGCACCGTCCCCCTCCACGCCACCACCACGTCCCTCCTCCCAAGCATCGCCACCCCGTCGTCGGTGGCCACCGCCACGTATCCAATCCACCCGGAATCCAGCTGCTGGGGCCCCACCATGAACGCCTCCGGCATTGCCACCGACGACGTCGCGTAGATATACTTGGTCACCCGGTGGTGTGGTGGGTTGGACGTCGACGTCATGCCCACTCTGGCAAAGAGGTTTGAGCGGGCAAAGCGGCACCTACCGACGTTTGGGGAGGCTCTCTCGGAGTTGAAGGCGTCATAGGTGGCTTGGGAGAGCCCGCCATAGAGGAGGATCACGCGGCGGAGGTCGAGATCGAGGGGGTCGAGGAGCCCCTTCCAGTGGTTGGACCCATGGAGCTCTCTCCACCTTCTCGCTATACCATTTGCCAACATTCTACGTTGCTGCTATTATGGGTCCTTGTGTCAAGCCAGACATGTTTTCCCTTCCATACTCTACATATTTATAGAGCGGTATACATTTTTAAGTGTATATACTTGAATCTGTCATCCATGATATTGTTTAGTTAGGTAATGTTGTCGTAGCTTATGACACCTCTTTCTTAATAAGAGGTAAGTGTACAAATTGACGTGTACTTAAATATACACCTAGCATTTCTCATATTTATAGGGACATTTTCATACTCATTACATCTTTTTTTGATCTAACTCTCAATTTGTAAGGGAATTTTGATGTAAAAATCATTAAAAGAAAACTTTTTATATTACATCACCATGATCGTAATTTTTGTATTTACATGAATGCCACAATAAACTTGATTAGTTTTACAAAATTGCTACTTGGATTAAGTTAATTCTATTGAGATGATTTGCTGTAATCAAATACGGAATAATAATAACCGGTTGTTGTGACCTCAAAATTATGTCACAAACATGAAAAAATACAACTATGATAGCTTTTTCATAAGGTAATCCTTTATTGTAACATTTGTGTAGATATACGATGAAAATTAAGAGTCATCCAAATTTTTTTGATGTGGTGTTGATCGGGCAGTTGCCTTTTTCACATGCCAAGTTCAGATTTCTTTTTTTTGTTGCAAAACATTGTGCAAATTTAGAGGAGCCAACCTTAATTAGACCTATTTGAACATGGATATATAGTGAAAAATTAAAGAGACACAAGCTTGTGTTGTGTGGAGTTGGAAAATATGATTTCAATAGGTATATTATGATTTTTCATCATTAAAAATTATATTTTATAGAAGAAAAATTACCTTCTAAGGTGAAAAATCACTTTTTTATAAGTGTGTTTTTCATTTTTAACTGTATTTTGATTTTCAACTAGTGGAAAATTATTTTTAATAGGTATCGATTGAGAAACCAAATACATCGATATATTTTCATTTTCAATCAATATATTTTTATTTTCAATTGATTGAAAATTATTTACAACTGATATATTTTAATCATTTTGACTTTTAATTAATGTATTTTAATTTTAAATTGATTAATTTTAAATTTAATTCAATTAATTCTAATTTTTAATCGATTAATTTTGATTTTTAACTATTAATTCTTTAAATAAAAACATAAGTAAGAGCTACATATTACAAAATACATTAACGCACGTTTCAATGCTTGTGCCCATATGTACACATATAGGTTTTCACATTGATAATTTTTTATTCATATTTTAATCAATTTTTACTCCATTCACGTAGCTACGGATATACAACTTTTAATTAATTTTTATTCAATTGGATGCTTTTCCCAATATGTGATACATATTTTGCCTAAGGGATTTATACACTAGTGCCCTTACAATCATACCCATTGAATTTATACTCCATAAATGCTTATTTACATTCATACCCCTAAAAAGTTACTTCATCGCTCATAAATGCTCTTTCGTTATTGTGTAACGGTAGATCAAAGTAACTATTGTTGGTATATAAACATAAGAAAAAGAAGTCTAAACATTCTTTCTCATTGCAACGGAGTAATTGGTTCACATGAGGTGGAGTTACAGGAAGTTTTGGCCTATCCTAGCGAGGTGCAACGGAGAAGGAAGAAGAGGCACAAATCATATTTTCAAAACGATATCAATAAAGTTAATAGAATATTTCTTCGGATCTCTCGGTGAGTTAATTTGAGGGTATAGGCTGGTTGAGAACTTTACGGACGAATGAATATAGTTATAAGATTTATCGAAGTATAAATGTAATTAGATATGA
This sequence comes from Thalassia testudinum, assembly GCA_037157565.1. Classification (NCBI taxonomy): domain Eukaryota; kingdom Viridiplantae; phylum Streptophyta; class Magnoliopsida; order Alismatales; family Hydrocharitaceae; genus Thalassia; species Thalassia testudinum. The sequence continues at coordinate 15,682,913 of JAZHRO010000026.1, read as the reverse complement.
TTTCAGAGCTACTATTGCAAAAATTTCTTTACATAAAGTTAGATTTTGAGACTTCCTCTCTTAGTGTAAGGGTGTAAATAAATCAAACATAAACAAACTTAGGTTCGATTCGACTGGATAATAATTATTTAAGATTCGAATTTGATAAGAAGAAATATAGGTGAGGTTCGGGTAGTTTACAATTCGATTTATTTAAGTATAAAATTTAAAATAACGTTAATTTAAGTTTTATTTGTTAAATTTTCATTTAAAGTTTTATTTATGATTCTTTTAAAATATAATATTTTGTTGTAAATTCAAATATTATAAATTATAATTAAAAAAAATAAAATATGGAGCAAACAATTCAAAAATATATAAATTATTCCATAAATAATTTAAGACATGTTTCTAAATAAATAAATAAATAAATAAATATATTTTTCAACTTTATATTTTACCTTCTCCTTTGCATACTTTCTTCTAGTATATACTTGTAATATTATGAAGTATCGATGTATTAAATGATATATATATTATTTAATTATAAAATATCATTGCATTTTGAAAGTCTACTATAAAAATAAATATTATCAATTTTTTTAATATATTAATATTATATATTTAAGATTTTATATATATATATATATATATATATATCGAACCTTTAACAAATTAAATTTAAACAAATATATCTTATTTAGATTCCATTCATTTAACTAAATAAGTGAAAAATTAAATTCAAGATTCGATACATTTATCTATAAATCAAATTTATATGAAACATTTACCGAATCAAATCTCAATGAGTATGTAATCTAAAAATTTTTCGATAACTTAAAAACTCACGTGCTTCTTTGTCGTACAGAATCTCCCTATTTAGTTCTATAACGTATATAACGGAGTTACATAAAAGCCATATGTGTTACGTAGCTACATAGAACCGATACCTTTAGTACATCGTTGCTATATTACTGGACATTATTAGTGCAATGTCGCATAGAAAGGAGATAAGTGAACATTAATGGGGTTGATTTAGATTTTTCCTTTTGTATAAGTAATTCCTTTGCGATTTTGGATTCCGCCAAAAACAATATCTGGTTAATTTGTCTCCATATCAATTGAATATCCATGCATTATCTATGCATGTCTGCTTCTACATCTGATCGCCCTCCCGTTTCAAACAAAGAACTCACGGACTCATTCCGATGCGGACATCTACCAATAAACATGAACCGCGTATTTTTCTGTACATGAACCACTAGGGAATCAGATAAAATGACGACACAAGCATGTTATTTGATATTTTTAAAAGTTTCAATAGTGACTCCATGATGGACCCATTTATTAATAAACGTTTTTCTAGTATAATCTGACCAGAGTTCCTTAAATATCAAAATCAGCCAAATTGTTGATTTAATGTACGTAACATCTCCATCCTTATATTACATAAAATCATTCTAAGGTAGGATAAAAATCCGACCATTAAAATGAGCACATTTAACACGCACATTTGATATTTGAGATTTTTGAGGGGTCAGCTGCAATCTAACTATCCTTAATTACTAGATCCATAACGTTGGATCATGAAAAAAAGCTATTCGTACTCCGAAAGATAAGGAACCATATTCCTTGTATGGATGTGGGCATTGTCGAGACGATGCTTTGCTCTAAAGGCTTCCAATTAATTAATTAATTACAGCATTGCAATTGGGTCTAAAAAAAATAATATCCTGCATTCGACGTGGACCAGCGCACATGATCAGGTAGAGATGATAGCTTTCAAGTTTCGCCCAACGGTTGGCTAACAGATAAGGAATAAAAACGAGCGCTTCGCTCTCAGTGAACGATCAATCGGACTAAAAAAAAAAAAAAAAAAAGGGTTTCAAGCATCATGAATGGGCAATATGTTTTGCGTACAAGCATCCTACAGACCGTTATATATTTGAATGATAAGACCAACTCATATAAAGATCTTAATTTCAAGTTTAACTTCGAATATTTCAATATAATTCTTAAATTTTGCATGATATAAGTTTCGGAAAGCATCCTCCTATCCGCATTAATTTTATCACCCCCATCGATTGTAAGATGGATGATGGATTCTCGTCAAAGGATTATGATTAGGATTCGAATAAAGGTTCTACAATTTAACGTAGTTATTGTATTAATCTTTCATAGGAAATAAACGACATTGATACTCCTGTAAGCTTCAGCAACGGTATCAGTATGTTTCTTTTTTCTTGAAAGGTAACAAATAGCACATCCATTGAAGAAGTAAATAATCAGAAAATTACGTAAAGATGGATATATGCATCATGGGGAAGGAGTACGTACTTCATTCCTAGAACCAAAGATATTAACATTACAAGCCTAACGAGTGGGTTGCCACATTCAAAATTCAAGCAACATGAAAATATTTGGCATCAGCAAAAGTAGAAAGACTAAGACGGCAGTCCACGACAGTTCAATCAAGGAATGGAGTTCATTATATATGCCACAACAATAATTAAGGAGCCCGCCAAAAAAAAAAAAAGGGTGACAGAAAAGCCCCAAAGGCTATGTAGTTCATTTCCTCGTCGGATGTGTATATTTGGAGTAAAATATTATAGAGATAGATTAGTATAAAAAAATTTGAGAAAGATATTTATTTAGGTGGTGAAATAAGCTGTGGGATAAGTGAAGGGATGAAATGATTGGTAATTGATGTGATGTTAGTAGTTATTTTTTAATATTAAAAGTACGAGGGGAAGATATGGTGAATATTTATTTATTATTAAAAGTAAAAGCGAAAGATATTAATAAATAATTATATAATATTAAAAGTAGAATCAGAAGCTATCGTGATTCGATGAAAAAATTTTTGAAAAAAATTTTGACAAATTAAAACTTTGAGAGAGGATAACCCTCTGCTAACCCTGCCTCCAAATAGGGCCTCAATTTGTCCTTCACTCATCGTGGTCCTTTGTGCCGTGGCTGGCTGTCTTGCTCTTTATTGTGTGCATTGCTTTCTTGGTCTTTTATTATGTGGGATATTTTGTATTCAACCTTTATTAGGGATACAAAAATCTCTATAAATCATCTTACACAATCTATCTCAATTGTGGGATTTGTTATAAGGGGACAAAGAGTCCCGATTGGCGGTGGGTGGAGGTTTTTTCTTTTTATGATGAGGAATCCACTTGCATGGTAAACTTGGGGAGATTGCGTAATACCCCTTACCCCACAGCCTCCGGATTAGGTATCACAAGGGCCTCTTAGCTGGCAACCTTCCGTTCCCACGAGTGATATAGGTGCACGTCCAGCTCGAAATTCTATTCATGGTGACTTGGCTTGGCAGCCTTCCTTCCCATAATGGTGATATAGGCACAAGCCCAGCTGAGACAACCCATAAGGAGGGGGGCAGATTTTTTTTATAGAAAATATTTCTGTATTCCTGTTTGTCATGTTGAGTTCTTGCATTTATGATAACGTACATATATACTACAATTAACTTATGTCTACCAACAATTACAACCCAGTAGCTAAACTGGCTGTTAAAAGATTAAAGCTTATTCTTCTTAAATTAATTTCTTCTAATCAGTCAGGTTTTCTGTGAGGGAGACAAATGGTTGACAATATTATGCTTGCACGTGAAGTTCTAAATTCTATGAAGATCCTCAAGCGTAAAAAAGGGAGTATGTCCTTGAAACTAGACATGGAGAAAGCATTTGATCGATTAGAGTGGAATTTTGTTAATGCCTTCCTTAATCAATTGTCCTTCCCTCCTAATCTAGTTTCTTTAATTATGTCTTGCATTACTATAGTGTTTTTTCAGGTTATTGTTAACGATAGCACAACTAATACTATTTTTCCTACTTGTGGTGTAAGACAGGGCTGCCATCTCTCCTCATATCTATTCATATTATGCTTTGAATATTCAACACGCTCTTTGATTTCTTCATGTTATATGAATTGCATTTTAGGTTATAAATTAGCTAAGGATATAGCTCCTCTTACCTATCTTATGTTTGCAGATGATACCATCCTATTTACGACGGCTTCTGTGAATGAAGTATTGCATCTTGAAACCATCTTGGAGACCTTTCAGATGCTCTCTAATCAGAAGGTTAATTTCACTAAATCAAGGGTCTTCTTTAGGTAGGGGGTGTCCTCGAAGACGAAGTACCCTATTACATCCTATCTGGGAGTAAAGGAGATGGCAAATGATGAGATCTACCTTGGATGTCCCCTTCTGGATTCTGGGAGACAATGCAGCCTGAAAAACTTAGTCCTGTCCAAGTGACAAAAAATGTTATTTGGATGGAAGGGTAGGCCATTGTCACAAGCTGGAAGGGCAGTCTTCATTCAGTCTAGGTGATTAGCGGTACCATTTTATTTAATGTTTAATTACAAACCTTTTCTCTAAAAAATTATGTTCACAAATTGAGAAGATAGCTCGTCATTTCTGGTGGGGTTTCCTTGATGGTGGTATGCACTTCTATATATTAGGACTTGGTTGATGGTTGCAATCCCAAAGCACTTTGGAGGAATGGGTTTTAGGGACCCACTTTATACCAATTTGGCTTTTCTTATGAAGATGGGATGGAGATTTTTAACTGATGATTGTGGGTTATGGCAATCATATATGAAGGACAAGTACTTCTCTGGTTCTTCTTTTGGGACTTCTACCCCTCGCAAAATGCCTCGCCCTTCATGAAAGCTATGTTTCATATTAAGGAACACCTGTTTTCTAATTCTATCTAGTTGATAGGAAAAGGGGATAAGATTAACTTTTGGCGAGACAATTGGATAAGAGATTGGGACAGTCCTGTGCTGTTGGGGAGGAGATATGGCACTGGCCATCCATTTCTTCAATAATTCATTACTGACGCATATATATGATTAGGATTCAATTCAACTGCACACATTTTTTGATGGTATTGTAGTAGAGAAGATTATGAAAATGCTCATCTTGAATGATCAGGAGGATTCTCTTATTTGGGCTCCTTACAAGCTGGGCATTTTCTCTATTAAATCAACCCATCAGACGCTGCTGATCAATCAATGATGGGAAAAATGGAATGTATGACCCTCTCACGGTCAAGTACTACAAGTATATTTGGTCACTTAAAGCTTTCGCTGCTAGAACTGAAGTTTTCCTTTAGAGGGCTTTGCCTACTATTGAACTACTATTACATAGAGCTGGGATAGTTGAGCCAAATTGTCCACTATGTGGAAGTCATTCTGGGGATTTGTTGCATATATTCTTCCCTTGTGATATTGCAAGAGCTGTTTGGTTTGGTTTTGGTGTTAGAATAGATCATTTGTCAGGATTATGGATGCAGGATTGCATCTCATTACTCGGTACTTGTTCAAAGAATGACTATAGCTGTTTCTATATTCCCTTCTATATAATTCACGTGCTATGGTTACAACGATGTGAAGCTATATATGGAGGCCAAGCACTACATGTCCATAACTCTCTGCAGTGACCTTCAAACATGACAAAATTTTACTCTATATGGGAGGTTTCATCCATAACTTCTTCTCTATCCCATACATCCTCTTTAAATCCAATGTTGGAAGGCTTAAATTCATGTGGTATCACCATTGCAATTGATTCACAACAGCCAGATCTAACTCTTCTTCTGCTACTGCTGTGGTCAAGGATAACTTTGGGAATGTAGTTGCACCATGGTAGAATTCTTTCCCACTGCTGATCCCTTTGTGGCTGAAATTCATCCGATTCATCAAGGCATCTCCCTTGCCTTGCATTTGGTTGTTGATTCAGGCATAATTGCCAGTGATGCTGTTGGCCCTGTTAGCTAAGTATGTAACAACTTGCAACTTCATTGGGATTCTAACCATGTTATCTTGAATTGCCAAGCATTGCTGAAATCTAATTTGGCTTTTTCTGTTGCTAAGGTCCCTCAGTCTGTTGTTCATTCAGCACATGTGTTAGCTAAGTTCTCTATTGATACTGAAATGTTTGGGTTTTGGCCTAGGTTAAAACTTCCTTGTACTCTTTGAGGTTGCAATGAATTTCATCCTTTCTCTTAAAAAAAAAAACAACTATGCATTAGTCTCCTCGTACATTTGGAATGGATAGAGAGGAGGAGGATTTGATTAATTAGTTCCGTGTAGCCCTAGATTGTGGTGAAGAAGATGACCGGGAGCCTATTAAATTGAGTGAATCAGACGATAGTGCAGATAGAATGGCATGAATGAAGTGGGCTTGGAAAGTGAATCATCAAGCTCCCAGTATCCATGGGAAAGACGTTGCCTGTTGGGTTGCAAGCAGAGGAAGAAATTGAACTATTTTGGCAACAATCACCTTGGCATTTTGAAGGGGATGTAATGGGTTAGTTTACGGTAGGGGATAGCTAATATGGGTTAGTTTTTTTGTAATAGGGGATAATCCTATTTCTGTTTACTTAAGAATGGAGGTTAACCCCTATTTGTATTTACTAAGCAGATGTTAGGAAGGGGGGTTATTTTATGATATGAAAAGGGGGTGTTTACTTAGAAATAGAGGTTAGAATCAAGTGTTTAAAAATCGAATCGGTCAAGCTTGGATTTTGGTTTTTAGTGGTTTAGTCGCTGGTTCGAATTGGTCGAACAGGTGATGATGTCATCATTAGAATTGGACCAGAAAAAATCGTATCGGTCATGCTTAGGTTTGATTTGTATTAGTCAAACTGGATTGAATCGGGCTAAATCGAAATTTAATGTATAAAAAATTAAATATAACTATCACAAAATGTTACTTTGAATATGAAACAACGAATCACACTATAAAATAAAATGAAAGTACTAAAAGATATAAAGGACAGTATATAAAAAAAGAAAAATTAAGTTGTAATAGAAGGATTTCATAATTTCAAGACAACATAAGCAAATAAAATCGGAAAACTCTTATTGACAAGGATGATTCATTTGATTCCAGCCAAAAATTAATAGATCCAAACTTATCTAGTAGACATAGCTAAAAATTAATAGATGCAAGAAAACATTTCTCAGTGGTCAGCATAATTGGATAATTTGATGGTTAGGCACCCAATGGGACTCTCTCTCTCTCTCTCTTTGAATGGGATTCTCTTTATTTAGTCAGGCTTTTCTTTATGTGGGAATTGACATACGAACATGAAAATGAACACTCTCAATCTTTTCTTGTCCCTCTCAATCTTATCCTCCTTTTGCAAGGGAATAACCACATCTTGCTGATAGTTTTATCCATACTTGTTGTTGTCTTATATCTCACTTAACCAATAGAACATACTTATTTTTACCCTTAACCCGCTGAACATACTTAAGTTGCGAGAGGGCCTGCCTAAGAGAAGAGTGCATGGCAAGCATCCAAGAGTTGAGAAAAAGTGGCATCAGTGTCCAACTATAAGCAATTGATCGCAATGGATTTGTATCCGTTCGTCTTCAGCATTGATGGGTACAAAGTTGCAATCCCCTGCTCTGTCCTCTACAAAGGTGCTCCTACATTTTTTGCGGACTTTCAAGAAGGTTGTCTTGCAGTTCTGTAACTTCTAATTGTACACTAACAACATTTGATACATTTGCAAAGTTTATAACCACTTTTCTGAGATGATTCAACATGCATACTCTTAACAATGTATTAGCAAGTGATTACAACTGCAAAACACAGACATCATAGCTTCTTTACAAATTCAGCTGCAATTGTGCTGTTGCAGTGTTGCATCACAAGTTCTCTCGCCATCTATTTCTATATAGCAGTGAAACGAAATTATGTCAAGGCTGCAACATGTGGCAAAAGTTTATACTCACATTGGGATGGTCGATGGCAGTGATAGGTTCGGCGAGGGGCAAGGAGGAGGAGGAGGGGTGTTGACCGGCATGAGGTGGTAAGCGTAGTCAATTGCATGGAGAGCAGGGCCACAGGAGGGGCAAGAGGTCCAAGTCTGGTAGTGTAGACCGGCGTTAGGGTAGGAGACTCGTCCACGTTGTCGCTGCCTATAGTCGTCGTTGTTGCTTGCAGTGTTGTTGGTAAGTAGGTCCCCTTCGTAGCTTGCATGGACGAGGTCGTTGCCCTCGTCGACTTGTCGTCATCGTTGCTTGTAGCGTCGTCGCTGCTTACGGTCGTTAGCGTGTCTCCTTCGCAGCTTGTGTGGACGAGGTTGTTGCCGTTGTTAGTTGAGTGGAGGGTAGGACTGTAGCAGGTTGCGTCGCCTCGTTGTCGGTCCGGTGGTCGGTCGTCGCCGTGGACTCGATTGAGAACTTGAGACTTAGGAGTTAGGGCATCCTCTATCTCTGTGTGTCAAGGAGACGAGGACTCCAGGGATACGGACTCACGGAGAAACGAAGAGGCACGGTGTGCGCAGTGCCCTTATTTTTTTTTTTTGTTGGGGGTAGGTTGAACCGAGGATTCGGTTCACTGGTTTGAACTCATTGAACCGGATTTTCCACGGTTCAAACGATTCGAAACTCGTTGTGCGAAAATCGATCGGTTCGACCGTTCTTCCACTGGTTCCCGATCCAACCAGTTGAACAGGTCGGTCCAATCCGATTTTTAAAATACTGATTAGAATACATAGTTGATAAGGTGGACAAGTCATACCTTTAGGATGGTAGTTAAGTTAATTAGAATTTTTTATTTATATTAAATGAAATTAATGTGAAAGATTGGATGGTAACTTGGTTAATGTAAATGTGCTTAGCCAAGCAAAAATATATTTTGATTTATAATTAACCTTTAACAATAATATTAGATAATAGTTACATAATTTTAATCAGTTAATATGTCAGTAACTTTGTACCTAGATGTAACATAATGACGATCCTGGTTGCGTCAATAATATGTAATGAAACAAATTATATAATTTAGAAGAAATACTTATTATCATGGTTACATTATTACTGTAATAAGAGGATGAGGAAAGAATATTGTGTGAAATAATTGCTTAATTGATGAACTACCAGCAAGATTAAGTACTTGGTAGCTTGCAGTGGTAGATCTCGAGTGACGCAAAGGCGAGCTTGACGATCGAAGATCCTCCTCGTGCAGTGCATGTTTAGGTTGGCGGTGGTTCTTCGATCTATAGTGTGACCCCCTTCTGCAGCTGTTCGTCATTCGGCATCTATTGCGGGTCATTTTCGAGTGGCGGGATTGCCTCAAGTGGATGGTGGCATGGTGGTGCGGTGCGCAGTGGCGGTTGTGGCTTTGGAGGACGTGGTGGTCTTGACTGTTATTGTTGGTTTAGCAGTCTTTTCATTTTGTTTTCTACTAGTTTTATTGGTTGCGTGTTGTGGTGAATTGGATTCTTTTTTTTTCTTTTTCTTTTTAGTTTAGGTTATTTTGTTGGAGTTTACATGTGACCTTAAATTTCTACGGCCAAGTTCTATTTCGACCTTTTAGTTGATCTATTCAATCTCGTTGGTGCGTTTCTTCGAAATTTACCTCGTTGGTGTCTTACTGTATCTATGATTGTGGGATCGTCTTTCTTCGAGAGGTCGTTCGGTTCCCGATCTTGGGATGTTTTCTTTTTTTTTTTCTCTTTTATTTCTTGTCTTATTTTTTATTTTTGAATTCCTCAATTTTATGGGACGTATTTTTTCTTTTGTTGGTGGGATTTCTCCGTCTCTCCCTTCCTTTCTGGAACACATCTTTTGTAGCAGACTTTTTCCTTCATTAAAAAAATTATGTTCAAAGAAAAAAAATATCTGAAATCCATCTCTGAAAATGGGGAGCAGCAATTGCTATAATTTAAAATAGCGTGGATGATTTCCTATTTATATGGTGTAAAAATAAAGTACACAAAAATTCTTTCCAGTATTGTCCCTACATCTTAATTTTTAACCATATCATTCTATACGTGCGAAAGGTGGAACATGGAGCCCAGCAGGGGAGACAAAGCAGCACGGGGGGAAAGGGCAGCTTGGGAAGAGAGACGATCCGATGTCGTGGATAAGTTAAGTTATCCATCAAATAAACTCGGGTTACATTATCCTAGAATAAGGATGTTACAAAGGGTCAACTTATCCCATAAGGTAAACATGGGATAAGATGGTTATCTTATAAAAAAAGGAAAAAGAAAAAAGAAAGTGGTTATAACCCTCACCTTAAAGTAGTCCTATAAGTTCATTTATTCTGCCTTTCGGGTGAAATACTTTGACGTCCTCGTTGGGTTTTGGGGTAAGACATCGATACCAAAAGAATACTCACTAACTTGGCAAGATCTTAGGTGTTAGTCCAAAAACATCATTCTTCCATATGAATAATGTGAAGGCTAAGGCTTTAATTAATAAGAAGGAAGTCATTTTCTAAGGTTAACCAGTTTAGATGCAGGGATATTCCCATCAACTGCGAGAACCTCCCTCAGTTTTGCACGCTGTGCGGAAAAATGGGACATGTTTATAAGCACGGTGTCTGAGAGTTCTCAAATAAAAGAAGATGAACGTAGTGACATCCAATATGTTACTTAAGTAGGCAGAGATGAGGATTGCATCCTGCATAGAATATGAGTTTCTTATCACGGCAAGGAGTCTTGAGGTTCTATTTAAAGAGAGAAAATTTTAGGGAAAATATTATATGTAGTCTCATAGAAGTAAAAAATAACAGAAAGAAAAATAGGAAAGGGAGTCTGTGTAACATTATTTTTTAAATTAGAGTATAGATGTCAATCATACTTAGTTTGGAAATACATCTACCAGAGCTTGCTTTGTGTAGTGCTTGTGCCTTGACGAACACATCAGCAATCTGGTCTTCAGAAGAAACATCAGTGTTGCGAATGAAGCCCTTCATGTCCCTAGTGTAATGATAATTCACCTTTATATGCTTCGTTTTCTCATGAACGGTTGGATCATTTACAATAAAAGTGGTAACAGTGTTGTTGCACCTCAACTCCATGGACCGTGGAATTGAGAACTGAACGTCCTGGAGAATTGATTTGATCCACATAAACTCAGTGGAAGTTTGGGCTTTAACCTTATATTCAGATTTAGCACTCGACCTGACTAGCACTGTTTGCTTCTTACTGCGCCACGTAACCAGATTTCCTCCAATAAATGTGCAGCTAGAAACTAATAGTGAACTTGTGATATCTGGGGCACACTGCATGGTCAGCATCTGTTTATGCTTTGATGTCAAGGTTTTTGTTATGTGAAAATAGGAGACCCTTTTCAGGTGCATTCTTGAGATATCTCAATATCATCATGGCCACCTTCCAATGTACTTTCCTGGGTTTATCCATAAACTTGCTCACCTTGCTGACTGCAAGGGAGATGTCAAGTCGTGTCACTGTTATATATAACAACTTGCCAACCAAGGCTTTGAATTGTTTGGCATCCACAAATTCCAAATCATCCTCATATATATGCATATTAGGATCCATTTGAATTGACACTGGTTAGGCACCAACCTTGCACGTCTCATGCGAAAACTCCAAGACATATTTCCATTGAGAAAGGACTACTCCTGTTGGATTCCAAGCCACCTTAACACCCAAAAAATATGAGTGGACCCAAATCTTTAGTAACAAAGAGCTTCTTTAAAAATTCCTTAATGCCCGATATCCCACCAGCATCATCACTTGTCAAGATGATGTCATTAACATAGATAAGCATAACAATGCAACCATATGTCGTAGTCTTCACAAACAGTGAATGATCAATTGTTGATATCTCTTGAATCCAACTTCTACTACAATCTCAGAGAGTTTTTGAAACTATACTCGAGGACTCTGTTTTAGGCTATAAATGGTCTTTTGAAGTTTGCACACTTGGTGATACTTCCCCTTAGATTCAAATTCCGGTGATTGCTACATTCTTGTCCTCTGAATATGTATGGTGAAGGACCTCCCATATTTCCTTTGCTGTCTAATAATACATAATCTTTGTAGCAATACGCTAGATGGTTGTGTTCATGATCTAGGCATGAACCATCACTTTGTCCTTCTTCGAAGAGGCATATTTGCCAACTTTCTCTTTCTGCTCCAATTCAAGAATAATATGTTCCTTATCATAACCCTCAACAACATCGAGGATCGATTGTGACCACAAAGCATAGTTAGACAAGTCTAACTTGACTATTAGGCTAAAAAAGGGGTTCTTGAAGTCCCCTTGATTTCCCTCACCATGAAAGGAAGATTCAACAACTTTGAAGGACATATTTTTTGATTGGAGACCGGAAAACAATGACAAATTAGTAAGAAAAATGGACTCCTACACCTTCATTAGGGTCGTCCCTAGCCTAGAAGCTTCTCCTTTGGCGAGGTGGCAGAGCTCTAGTGATCCTCCGACCATCGAGAGCTAGCATTGGGTTTAGGGATCCTCAGCCAATAATTGAAACTCCTTTAACCAATGATCTGAACCCCTGAATGGGAGATTCGAGTCTCTTGATCAAGGGGTGACACCAACCAAAGATTCGCTCATTGGCGACGATGTAGCTGGTGATAGGTCACTGGCGGGGGTTCGGTTGGTGGCCTGAGGTCTGACGAACCCCTCTCTGGTGTAGTGCAGCCTGACAGCAACCTCAGGCAGGCGATGGCTATCCTATAGCACTGGCGGTGGGAGAAAGAGGAGGAGAGAGTAGGTTTGTTGGTGAAGTTGAAAGAGGCACGAGGATCAAGGTGGGTATTGGTGTCGGCTTAGGACCACCGGGTATCATGTAGAGAATATGAGTTTTTTATTTTGACATGGAGCTCTATGGACGTGTTAATAGAGAGGAAACATGTAGTTTAAAAAAAAAAAAAACAACAACAAAAGGCAGGAAAAGAAGTCCGTGTAACACACCCACATACTAAGACGAGTTATGTGCATTTGCTAGAAACACAAGAAACAAACGGGGAGAATCGCACCCAAAGAACAATGGAAAATAGCAGAAGAAATCGAGGGGAAGAGGGAGTTAAGAGAATGTTCGGTGCACAGTTGCTGAAATGGTTAATCAGTTGTTGGCTTTGCTCGAAGATGATGCAACACTAGAGGTGGCCCAAACCATAACCATAACACATCATCCAAGGAAAGGACAAAAAATTAATGTTGTGACAGCAAATCTTGTACCCAGGAGTAGAAATCTTCTTTTGTAGGGCTTTGCATCAATGGGAAGGAATGATGAGTCAGAAGCCATCGATGGGAAAGCTTGCTTTTCATGAGGCATTGTTTGTTACCCAAGATATATTTCATCTTGAGATACACTCCCTTTTATCTCTTAAAATAATTCCTCCAACGACAAGTTAATTTCAAATACCCTTAATTTTAATACTGTTCTAATCTCGTCAACCAAATGCTACAAGTTTTCCATCCACATCATTATTCCTCAATATAATCCCATCCAAGGGGGTGGGTTAAATTCTATACCCCCCGCTCTCTGCATTGAATCAAGGAAGTGGGATAAGCTTATCCCCTCTCCACCCAAACAAAGGACACATGTATCTCATGCCAATCAAACAATACCTAAAGGTGCTATTTTCCTCACAAGTCTTCCCAACCCTACATCTCACCCATGATGGGGGGAAGAAGACAAAATTGGGGTATGACCCAAAATTGGGAGTGTGGGCCCTGCTTTTGGTCATGGGGAATATGTTTTTGGGTGGAGGGTTTGTACATCTAACATTTCTCTCTCATTAAAATACATTTTGGCACGACGGTAACTCAAGGGATATCTTAAAGTTGGAGGGAACTTAAGGGATAAATTTTAAAGTCAAAGGGATATATCTTCTTTCATTTCATCAAAGTAACATCAACATCTATTAAAAAATATTACTTTTAAATCATTCTATAATATCACATCAATATCGATATATATTCAAATATACCTACTTTAATATAATTTAATTCCATACTAATATCATAATATTAAAAAATCATACACTAACACCATATGACTGTATCAATCAATTCTATCCAACGACTAAATAATCCCCCAGCTAGATGCGGTTGATTGCTATAGTAAGTGGTGGGAAGTCAGTTGCATTCGAGTAGAAAACCACATTCATCCGCTCACGTGATCCACCTTCCATGCAACTTAGTGGATGATCCACCTTCCATTGGTCGACCACCACCTTCTGTGGGCCTTCCACTTATCCCAACCAAACCTGAGCCCTCCACAGACAAATACCCATAGATCCATGGGCCCAACCCACCTCCCTATGTAAACTGGCCTGATACCTCCACGCCTCAAAAGTCAAAATTAAGATCTCTCTCCAAGTCCCCCCTCCTCCATCCAAAACCCTTTCCGATGTGCCCCTCCGCACTCTTGAGCATCAACGCGTACGCATACCAAACTTGTATGGAGGGGTTAGTACCTTTACCCCCCTGCTTAGATTTGAACCTTCGCAGTCCCCTATCCAACTTGAACCTAAACCCAACCCACATCAATATAGCAAGAAACCCCTCCTTTCTTATGCATTGTTTCCAACACTGATGCTAGACTTAAGGGGACACCAAACTTTAGGGAGGAAAAAAGACATGTACAATAGATACCATAGCGGGGTCTGAAAGGGCAGAATTAAAAGACACGGAGATGATAGATGTAGAAATGGAGCCTAGAAAGGGGAAACCTGATAATCGGTGCTATCTTGAAACTGAACCACAAACGGAGCTTTGGTAGTTGATCCTGAATGGTTGCATAGGGTCCAACGAGACTCTTGTCATGGAATTATCATGGGTTACGAGGTCCCGTAGTGCTTCGACATTTTAAAAAGGTCAGAAGGGTGGCGGAGCCAGATATTATTTTTGTTTCTAGGACCCATTGTACAGTTGAACAACTTTTAAAAATTAGAGATTCGTTGGACAATCTTCAATGGTTTACTGAAGATGCTAATGGAAGATTGAGGGGCAAATGTCTACTTGTAGAGAATTCTGTTCATTAACAATATGGTTTAGTAATAGCAATTGCCCCTTGGCTAACATACTGGGATCGAGCCATATGATGCGGTTCCTCTTATGTGTGTATGGTGCTCTATGTGTAGATAGAAAGAATAAATTTTGGGTGTAGATGATGCAAAATGCTAGCAATGTAGATAATCTATTGATGATTGAGGATTTCAATGCTACTTAACTTTGAAGATAAGGATTTAGAAGCCATATCATTTTACAGGGAAGTGCTTAGATTGGATTTAGCAATATGATTATCACATGATTAGCAAATTACCAGAATTGACATCTAAGTTGTCAAATAATCACAAGTTCAATATAAGAGTTAACCACATGTGATATTTAATTTGAATTGTAGTATCTAAGAAAGAATAACTAATCAAGGAGAACTACGGACTTCTAGACTCCGCAATAAGATAGAACACACACAAAATTTTACAAATATGTGAAAAGGATCTTAATGGCCAATCACAGTGAGAGAGGAATTCTACTACTTTGCCTAATGTTGCTGGGGGGTCATGACGACTCCCTAATGCAGGTTGGATGTTCCTCGTTATTGTCTGGTGGCCCTCGTACTCCCTATGCACTCCAAGGATAGGCCGTTAGATTAATACATTAAGCAACAAGTTCAAAACTGCATTAGAAGGGTTTTCCTAAAATTAATTTGCAAAGTAGTATCCAAAAGAAGTTTTGGGGTTACTAATGTGTTGTACATGAAAAGACGATTCTGAGTATAAGAACGCAAAAAACAGACGTCGAAAAACCTTTCAACTGGCTAGATAAGTCCAATAAGGTCCTTGAATCGGTTTGGAGGCTCGGATTGGTCCACCAAGTGTTGAATTAGCACCCGCACACGTGGCGCCTCATGGTTGGGTGTTGCCCGCCCCTTAGATCACACACTAGCATGATTTAGGCTACCCACCAAGACATTTGTCACCACCCTAGAGTGGTGGCATGATGAGGTAGTTCACGCATGCTTGTGCTTAGGAGTCCCTATGTGTTACGACCCAATTCTCGAATCTCTACGAGACACGAGAATCGAACCGACTCGACTGATCCCAAGACCCAGTCGTCCAACGAGAAAGTAACCAAAAAGCAGTAAAATAAACTACATTCACCATAACAGTAACAAAAGTACAGCAGTAAAGAAAAGAACTACTACAGTACATACCACCACAACAGTAGAGAATTAAAAACAGATACAGAATATGAAGATTACAATAAAAGAGTACAAGTGAAATAGAAATACTCACTACTACAGAAAAACGGTACAGCAAAGTACAACTACTGGGCTCTACTAGGCCCAGCACCCTCTATAGCCGCAGGCTCTGGCTGCTCAACACCTGGTCCTAAAAAAGGTGACAAATGTGACACGTTAGCGAAACATTGAGTAGAGTGGCAACCAACTAGCTAAGAAAATAGTAAAGGTGGACAAGTAGCTGTTATTTTAATTTCTTTCTTTATTTCTCTATTTACTCTCTCTTGAATTATTTCTCAGATCTTTCTCTTGATCTCGAATGTTCCTCGTGGGAACGATCTTGATTGCAGTTTTTTCCGAAAAGTAGAAGTAGCATATGGTACTCTCCTGGTCGGGAGAGTCTCCCGTGGTGGTCCTACCCTTAGTCAACCACCCCAAGGTTGCTGACAGACGTAACGGTGACTACGGCACACGCGATAGATGCATGGGTAGCTACCCCACATTGGCACGCGGTCACGCGGTCAGTCGTTTCCGTTAACGGGTGCTCCCAAAGCACAGCATGGAACTAGTATAGGGCAGAGCCCTCTCAGTAACAAGGGTCCAGCCCTTCCACAGTAACCAAACAGGGGTCTTGCCCCTCCATAATCCGTGCACCCTCGCCTGACTACCCTGGTTTGCCCAGTGGGCCTAACAAATCGGTGTAGGATGACTAGCTGAACCTCGGGGCCCATGGGGTGGCTAGCTCTCTCCCTACACTATTAGCTCTCCTCGGTACTGTGTACGCGAGGGCCAGAAGTTGGTACAAAGTGGCCATACCTAACCTCGGGTCCCTGGGGTGGCTAGCTCCGCTTTGCACTAAACAGGGGGACGGTCGCTCTCCTTGGTACTCCGTACTCAAGGGCCAGCTCACTTCCCCATCAACATTCCCAGTTCCATTCTGTTTATTTTCCAGGAGCTCTACTCCTAATTCCCCGTAGGGTTCATACTCATATTTCTCAGGCCAAGACATACTAGATTTCCTCATTTCAGTTTCATTCACATATAGTACGGGTTTCCAACATTCAACTTCTTTTCCCTTCCAATTTATATACAAGCAGCTCATATTTTATTTCAACCCACAGAAATTACATGTAACAGTTACTAGCAACAATATTCTACATTTCACAGGCAGCTGTTATCCAATTACAGGAAATTATCATTTTTCTGTCTACTTATCCAAGCTGCAATTCAGGTATTCAAGACATTCGTTCAGTGTTTCTGTTCCTAGGATTCATGCCACACCCTAGGATCTATCATTCAATCTAGTTTTCAGGTCTTAGGATTCATGCCATACCCTAGGATCTATCATTCATTTCAGGGATGCATTAATGTTTGTAAATAACTAAGGGGAGCCACTCTACCCGCAAAACCGGGAGTAATGGGGGCGTGATCGGCAGGTCCATGTGCCTTCGCAACCCCCAAAGCCGCAACAGAATGAGGTCCTAATACAAGGATCAATCACAAGGAACCACTTAGAACAGGATACAAGTATTTTAAACAAGTAGAGAAACTAATTTTGAGAAAAATGAAATCTTAAACGCGAAAATCGGACTCTTTTAAACGAACTCTAAACGGGTCAAAAATGACAACTCTGACTCAAATCAGATGTTTGGAACATCTTCCAGATGTCTTAAAAGATGGTCCAGGTCGTACCTCGCTCTACGCTGCTCCTTAGACGTCCAGGGGTCCTGCTGAACCATTTGGACCTAGTTCCAGACGTCTGACCACCTCTCCGAACGTCTGGAGACGCTCTCCGCCGTCTGGTGCTATGCCCAGACGTCTGATCTATGTGGGAGGGTGTGTCCTCGTGCCTTCCCGAAATGAAACCTACACGCGCGACAAAAGCCTCCTCATTATGACATGTCTCAGCCTTCGGCGGATCGGCCTGCATGGCCGTATCCGCAAAAAGGAGGAAGATGAGAAATATTGTACCTTTCAGATGTCTGGATCTCCCTCCAGATGTCGCCCGCGTCGTTTGGACGTAGGTCCAAACGTCTGATTCTGGAAAATTTCCCAGAATTAGAGCCTCCTCGCCTTCTTCTTGCTGCGCACGGCCGCACCGCGCTCGCCTGCCTACTGCCTGAGCTGCAGCAACACCGGGGTAACCTCCCCAGCACCACGCTCCAGCTGCGTGCCCGTCGGTCAGCCCCGAGCTGCTCCGGCGAGCTCGCTCTCTCTTCCTCATGCGCTCTCCCTCTTCTCCCCTCTCGCTGCACCTCCTCCTCTCCGCACGCACTCAGCAGCAGCTGTTGCGCTTGCTCTCTCTCTCTCTCACGCTTACGCTGGAAGAAGGAGGAGACGGTGGGGTGGTGGGTGAGGGAGAGGGAAGGGGGGAGAGGGGTATTTGAAGGCATCGGGGAAGAAAAGCGTCTGTAGGTCGGTGGGTTCAGTCTGCGCGCATACCCGCGCAGACTCGCAATCGTACGCACATAAAAATTTATTTCCAGACGTCTGACTAGACGTGTGGACCAACTCCCAGATGTCTTAAAAGTGTTTGATGTTTCGGTCTTAACACTATGTGTTTGCTCCTGTCTGACTCCCTTGTTCTGTGCCACGCGATCCCTCTACCACTTTAGCTGGCTGTATTAAACGTCAAACGTTGCATGCCCTACGATTTTTCAATGGTACCCTCCCTTTTTTGGCCATTTCTCGTTTCTTTTCCTTTATTCTTCCATCCTTTCTTCTTTCTCTCTTTCTCCCTTCTCGATATGTGTGCCACATTGGAGATATTAATGATTAGTTGAAGCTGTAATAACCCTATTTATAGTCATAGGAGTCCTAACTAGGTTTAGGTTTACTTAAGTTGGATAAAAATACCCATGAAATTGATTTATTTATGCCTCTTGATTGTTTAACTTATTTTATACATAACTTGAGCTACAGCTCTCGGATTTTTGCAAAATATGACTTGTTAGAGGCTTGTTATCAATTCGATCGACCAAGGCTTGTATAAAAAATCATCGTCGTCGTTGTTGTAGTATATGTCACAAATACAAACCATTATTTCGTCAATTTTATTTATTTACATAATTTTTATTGATTTATTTCAGGTCATTCACTGGGAGGCAGTTATTGATATATATTACTCTCTAAGTCCAACATTATCCTTTAATCCCAAAAAGATCAATTTTATATATAATCATAAATGAATGAATTAATGAAATAATAGCTTAATTATGTACAAAGGAATCAACTAAATGCTTGTAAACACTTAATTACAAATAAGCATCAAATACTCTACATATATACTCTATACTATCTATTTTTAACTTATAATACTAATACTTACATAAATATGCAATAATAAGTAAAAATATATATTAGACTGTCCTAACTTAACATACTAACATATACAGTAACATATATAATATCTATAGTGGCAGATATAAATGTTGCTACACCCAAAAAAACTATGTATAGAATCTAAGGTAGAAACTGGGATTTGTAGCGACACTTATTCTATCTACAGTGATGGTTTATTCTGTCAGTAAAGCTATATGGTTATTTATGTACATATATAGCTCAAACATTACCCATACTACATATACGTATTATACATATTATTTATTTACAATATACTCTATATTTTTTATATATACTTGTATGTACACATTACACTTCTTTCTCTGTTACTACTCTTTCTCTTATATGTTAACTTAGTCGTTTCTTCTTCCACTTTCGTTCTTCTATTTCTTTTCTGCTTATGACTCTCATTCGCTCTTTAATTTTAACACCTAGCCATTTGTTCTCTCTTCTTAATGCCCCCTTATTAGGCCTTAGTTTAAAAATTAGGTTTATTAGTTGGCGAGTGACCTTTTCGAGGGATACACAGCACTCTCATGGGTGGGACTAGACCTTTACTAAGAGCCACCCTAATTTGTTAATTAGGCTTCTTAATCATGGTTTATGCTCAGTAATGGGCTTAATCAAGCCCTTCGCACAGTGCATAGCTCCCAGCCACACATCGCACACAATCATCACATCTTAAACCAAGGTCACATGCCATAGCCATACTCAGATCAGAGGAAGGGGTAAGGTGTTTGCTTGCGCCCAGCTCGTGATGACTGAATAGCCATAGGAACAAAAATAATAAAAGTGCCTTCAGGTGTTTGTGCGTTACCGATGTAGCGCTATGTGTGCCGCTACCCAGCATTGGAATCACAGCGCAACAGTTCTGATTTCATAGTTTTGGCCCTCGATTTGAGGGTCATAATTTATTATAAATTAAAAATAAATTATGTGATATTAAAGTATTTACATAGTACTACATAATTGTACAATTAATTTACAAAATTAATTACGTTTATTATATAAATAAATTAGGTAAATTTTACAATTTATTCATACTATTTATTAGGTTTTATTTCTTAATTACGTATAAATTATTTAATTGATGGTCTAATTGACCTTATTCAGTATTAATATATATATTAAAGTATTTAATAAATATTTTTATTGAATTTTACAACATTTATTTCGATTTTATTTACAGTTACATAGCTTATTTTGGACTATTATATATATAAATTAGATATAACTAATATAATACATTATAAATATAGTGAAATTAGCTTAATTTACTCAAAATACATTAATACAAATATACAGTATAAATTATTTTAGTTTTAACTTAAATTACTAATTTATTTTAATTAATCTAATAACTTAGCTAGTAACTTAATAAATTAATTATTTATTATATATATATAATTAAATTATGGTACAGGGTTTATTTTGTACATTATATATACATAAATATGTATGTACAATATTAGTAGTAAATATGTTTATTTACAGGGTTTATTAATTTACTTAGAGTATAGTACATATAAGTTAATATAAATAATAGATAATTATATAAATAAGTTATATACGGTTTAAGTTATCTTAAATATTTAAGTTACATTATATAATATACACATAAGTTTTATATATCCATTATGTACATATTATGCATTATGTACATAAATAGCTTAGTATATAACTTATATTTACATGTATGTACATAGTGTATAAGGTGTTTTTAGGTATTTTGACGGTTTTTCTTCTTTTTATGGATTTTATGAGCTTTATAGAGGTAGGAGGTGAGAGAGAAAAAAAGAGATGAGATAGAGAGAATGTTTTTGGTGTTTTTGTATTAAAGGGGTTTTTATTGAGTTTTAAGGTAGACTGAATCGTCGACTGGTATGTTATATCAAGCCGAGGGTTCAGAATGCCTTGAAACTTGGCATATGTGTAAAAATTTACCTAATCTTCACTAATACAGGTTTATTTTATTTTTTTGGATTTTTTAAAGTGTTTTCATTTTTATGTCACGGCCCTTTCTCGACTCCTTATAGAGCCTGAGAACGAGTTGCCTCGACGAACCCTAAGACTCAGTCGTCCAGCGAGAAATAACCGAATATACATTCATTCCACAACCACACAAGTAATGTAACTAAGCAGCAAAAATAAAAGCTGACAGTAAAGCAAGAGAACAACAATTATCTTAAGATTACAGGCCATCATAATAGAACTAGTACAGTATGATCGAAATATAACTGAAATAACATGAACTATAGAAACTCACTACAATACTAGCAGAAGGAAACTACAACGGGGCTCGACTAGGCCCAACGCCCTTAGTAGCTGGTGGCTCTAGTTGCTTGAATCCCTGACCTGTACAAGGTTGTAACATCTAGAGTCAGCTAACGCTGAGTAGAGTGGTGGTTACACATGTTATGTTACTTAACAAGCATCTTAAAAATATCATCTTCCTGTTCCAGTTATCTTATTACGTGTTGCTGATCTGAGTATTCTAATCTGGTTCCATTACATTTCTCAATCCTCCTGTTCCCTAAGGGAACGATCTTGCTTGTAGTTTTCCCGCGATGCAGAATGTACACGTGGCACTCTCCTGGCTGGGAGAGTCCCCCGTGGTAGTCATACACCCAGTCTACTACCCCGAGGTTACGGTTGCGACGTAGCGGTGACTATGGCACATGTGATAAGCGCACGGGTAACTACCTCGCACTAGCATGTGGTTAGTCATTTCCGTTAGCGAGTATGCCCAAATGTACAACACGAAATGGCACAGGGCCTTGCCCTCTTAGAACAGGGGTCTCGCCCCTCATAGTCTGCGTACCCTCGTCCGACTATCCTGGTTTTCCCATTGGGCCTAACAAGAGTCGGTGTAGGGTGGCTAGTCCTAACCCTAGGTCCCCTAGGGTAGCTAGCTCCCCCTACACTAAGTAGCTCTCCTTGATACTACGTATGCAAGGGCCAGGAGTTGACGTAGAGTGGCCAAACCCACCTCGGGTCTCCACCCAAGGGGCGGCAAGCTCTCCTCTACTAAAGAGGGATAGTTGCTCTCTTCTCTACTACGTACACGAAGGCCAGCTTACCTCCCTAAAATAAGTCCGAACAGCCACCCATAGCGACGTGTTCCATAACCATACGATTCTTCATACTACAGTATTGTTGTCCGTTCTATATTCCCTGTAGGGTTCGTACATGAAGTTTTTTCTTATTCCATACCTGGTTTGTTATATACAGAATAGACATCTCAGTTTCCATAGTACGAGTTCATTTTTCTATTCATAACGTAGTTCATTTCAGGTCGTACAGGCAGCTTATGATTTACATGCACCTTTTCTAGCCCTAGTGTTCATGTCACAACCTAGGGTTTAATCGGTTAGATGTATTCTAAAGCATGTGTTTACTTCTTCCTAGGGTTCAGTTCACATTCTAGGTTCAACTAATTTTTATGCATGTACTTTATTAATTTCGAGATTTATGAAAAACCACTCTACCAGGGAAACCAGGTGGAGTGGGGGCTCATCAGTAGCTCCCGATGTCTTCGCAGGTCTCGTATACTCGACGAACGGGCGACCTATGACAAGGATCGATGGGTCAAAAGTGTTTGAAAAGACACGGACAAAGTACCATTACATAGAGAAACTCGTGTGGAAACCAGAGACGTTTCATTTGCAAAAATTTGACACCTCTTGGGCCCTGAACGGCCCCAAAAACACCACCATGACCAAAATCAGACGTATGGGAAGAGTCCCAGATGTCTTAAACGTACTCAGGGACTAACCTTGCTTGGGCACCTTTCCCGGACATTTGGGACTCGGTGCAAACGTTTGGGAGTGTCTTCAGTCGTTTGGAAACATGTTCGGACGTTTAAACTAGCTCGGTCTTCACTCCAGTGCGCTTCCCAACCTCTGATGCATGCGCATGCATGGTCAGAACTTGCAAGAAAAATAAATAAAAAAAATGTGCTATTAGACGTCCGGAACTACCTTAGGACGTCTGACAAGATGTCTGGCGTACTTCGTAGACATCTGATTCTGTGGAAAAATGATACCAAAGAACCGTTGGCGAGTGTTTGTTGCGCTGAATCAGGTTTTAAAAGTATTGCATTGTAGTACAGTCGAAAAGCGTTCAAAACATATATAATTTTATTACTCAAAAAGATTTTCGAGGTCGAACATAGGGAGCAAATTGGTATTTAGAAATCAAGATCACAATTTATACTAAAAGAAATTACAATAATAGCAGTATCAGAGTGCAAAAATATGGGTGTAAAATGGTGATATAGATCACCAAATACTCCTACAATATCACCAAATGATTTAATGTAAAAATATGCAATGAGGCTAAAATCCGTCGTTTGATTCTTTAATCAGACGACTTAAATGTCTGATTGCTTTTCTCTTTCTCTGCCTCTGTCTTCTCCTTCCTTCTTTCTTTGGCTTTCTACCAGAATTCCGATCCTTCTCTTTCTCTTCTCCGTCTCTCTCTGCCTTTTCTTCTTCTTCTTTCTTCTACCTTGGCCTTGAGCTGTGCTGGCCTTCTCTTCTTCTTCCTTCTCTTTCTCTTCTTTGCTTTTCCTTAAGCCCTACGGTGCTGGCCTTCTCTTCTTCATCTTCAGCTTCTTCCTTCAGCCTTGCTCTTTCTCTGAATTCAACTAAGTGTCAAAGGTAAACTCCTCCGAGCAAAACCCCCTTCCCCTGCATAGCTCTCTTCTCTCTTTCTCTCTTTTTTATTTCAGAGTCGCTCTCCTAGAGCCTTTAACCGGTTGGGTAATCGGACCTAACGGAGACTCGGGTCTAGGCTCACCGACATGTGTGGTGAGTGAGGAGTGAATAGGTCGGGTAATCGGGTCGTGGCTAGGTCCGTAGGCTATATTGCGGACGAGTCCATGAGAGGGGGGAGGAGGACCTCACCCTCAGTGTTGGAGGCGAAGAGCCTCTAACATTTTTTCCTTTTATGCACACGTGGGTGCTTTTCCACTTCCGAGGTGGGACTAAATGTCCCACCTTCCTTCGCGCGTCTGCTGCAGAGCGTGCTTGGCCAAATTGAAGGGCTGCAATTGCTGGAGTCTTCATGCAAGGTTTTGGATGCATGCACGAGAGGATTCCGCATAGCTTGGGGTGATCTCCTGGAGCAGAGCAAAGCCTGGAGCAGCTCAAAGCTTGATTTAAGCTCAGCAACAATGGCGGAAGGCATCCTGAACCTGAAATCAATAGCACAGCCTCGCGACCACATCAAAATGTTCAGAAGGGATCGTCGAAGCATGTCGAAGATGCTAGGGTGGTTGGCATGGTGTGGGGGTGCCTGTGCGAGTGTGCCTAGGGCTTACTCTGGGCATGTGAGTAGGTGTGTTCGGTGGGGCGCTTGGGTGATCGATGGAGAGATTGGAGGGGATGTGATCAAGGAGTTGAGGCGGAGGTCGTAGGGTGGTTGGTGAGGTGGATGGAGCTGCGGAGCGATGGGAGCACCTTGCTGGGGGTATCGCCGGAGGTGGAGAAGATGACGATGGTCAGTGGCGTCGATGGGTCGTTTTGGGAAATAAAGAGGGGAAAGAAAGTGAGAGAGAGAGAGAGTCTGAAAACCTACTTCTAAGGGACGAAAGGACAGGGGATCCACGCTGGTATGGTTGCCGGCTATGGGAAGATGAAGCTCTGTAGGTGAGGCGGCGGCGACGCCCGCCGATGTTGCGCGACGCGGAGGATGGAGAGGAAGACAACCCGACCACTGGTATTGTGGTTGGGAAACGAGTGAGTGAGGGAGAAACCACTGGAGCATGTGGAGATTGTGGCCAGTGAGGGAGAGTGGAATATAGGGAGAATCGGCCCAATTTCATGCTTGGAGAATGTGGTTGGATCTGGGGCTCCTTTTATAGGTCATTTGGAGAGGGATTTGTGCTTGGAAACTACGCTTCCAAGCAAGGTAGGGTCATCGGAGTTGGAAGCCGTTAGGATACCCATGTCTCTCATGCATTCTCATGAGAGATTGGGAAAAAATCTGGGATTAAAGATGGGTTCAAACGAGAGAGAATTTCTTAGAGAATCTCCCTTCCAATTTTGGAAGAGATTCTTTGAGCAATCAGGGAGAACTCTCCTTCCAAATCTTGCCGGAGTAGGATTCCTCCGCTATAATGGCGGAGGGACCTAACTGTGAAAATGATGAAGAAGCTAGGGGCTATTTGTAAGGGTTTTTGAAAGTTAGGGGTAGAGATGTAATTAGGTTGGACTTGTTTGCAAATTAGGTCAAGATGAGTTACCCTTATGTCTAAATTTTGGTATAAACCTAATTTGGACCTAAGGAATCCAATGGTGAAGTTTGATTTTGGGTTTGACCACGTTTGACTAGAAAATTTATGCAAAAACCCAATTTAGGGCAAATATCTGTCTGAGATCCCATTCTAGGTCAAGATGGGTTCTAATGGCCAGATTGAATGTTCTAAACCATAGAGAATATTTTTATATGATTTTTAAAGGGTTTAGGTGAAACCCTGACCAGAGCCTTGGTTAATCAAGTGGGTCTGTTTTAGGGTTTCAAGAAGTCATTTAATTCACAGGATACACAAAAACCCTTTTCTATCTGATCCAACACACTTATTATCTTATTAAGACCCTTTGGCCTATGTTTAGCCATTGAGAAAATCCATTGTTGTACTTCATTGGTAAAATTATAGTTTTACCCCTAGTTTCTTGTTTCACTCTCAGATAGGTTATGCAGTGAATTAGAACCTTCAGTTGATTTTGTAGGAGCATTTATTCTCTCAATTGGGTCAAAATGAGCTAGTTATGGCTCATGATGGTGTTCCCATCATACCCCCATGCCTAGCTGTTGCTAGTCCCTTAGCAAAATTTTAAGGTTTTAACTTTGATTCTAGACCATGTAATCCTTTTGATGCTCAAAATTGTGATGTATGCTTTCTTTTGCAGATTAGGTTAGAATGCCGATAGTAGGCTTAGAGGTACTCAAGTACCAACCAAGATCTAGACCTGACCAGCTCTAGCCTCAATCTACTGCGATGGTTTTTAAGGCCCACAGGAACTATCCTAAGGTTCGTTGGACTCCACGGTTAAAGCACCGGTGCTTATAGCATATCTTAGCCTCGGTTCAGTTTACAGTGCACTTTTCTGTAAGAGAGAGATAGAGGAATTTTCTTTTTGGAGAGTTTTCTCTCTCTTTTCTTATTATTTCTAGCTTTGGATTAACTTCTCAACATGGTCTGTATCGGATTCCTAGTCCCCATCATTAATCCTCGAAGGGTCCCTGGCAATCGATGCTTCGAGATAGCACTGGCCATGGCAACCCCCAGAACCTTAGCTTTCGAGATTTTGAGATAATCCTGCCTATGGTGTTTTGTAGCTAAATCCAGACCCTGGCAATCAACATTTCATGATAATGCCACCCATGGCATCTGGACCAGCACAGGGTGCTTACATGCCCCCAGTAGGATATGTAGATATCCTAGGAGACAAGCACCGAGGAGACGATATGTTATTGTGCATCTTCGAGGGGAATTTCCCACCTCTCTGCGCTGGGAACTCGTCCAAATCAACTTGCGTTGATCAGCCGCTCCTACTCTAGGAAACTTTTTTAGAATGATTTAAATGCATTTGCGTGATTTTTGATACTTATGCACACTGAACTAAACTGTGTGTGGATTGGGGTGCTTAGGTTACTGAGTCCTGTAAACCAGAGGTCAGTTAACGAGGCCGAATACTCCCTAAGCCTTAGACCTAATACTTAAGCTTCGCATTTTCCCTAACTTCTTGAGGACTATCCAGATCTTAGCGGATACTTGAATTTTTAAGCCTAGGAGTATAGCCCAAGAGGCCTAAAATCAGCGTTCCTACTAATGTCTTTTGTGTTTTGTCAGCACTTTTTGCCTTTCATTTTCTTTTTCTTGTTATGGTCTAGAATTCAGTTAATTCATTAATTTCTTACTAATGACTATCTCTTTTCTTTTTCTTTTCAGCTTGTGCTTCTTTTTGACAGTTTTCACTTTTCCCCTTTTTCTCCTCAAAATTGATATACCCTCAAAATTTTCTCTCCTCCCATTTTTTTTGTTCTTTTTCAAGAATTTTTTCAAATTTTTGGTATTTTTGGAATATGTGATTTTTTTGATGTTTAAGTGAGGCAAAATCAATGGGTCGTAGTATAGTTGAAATCACTCGAAAATAAATAAATTTTATTACTCGAAATTAGAAATCCGAGGTCGAACACAGGGAGCAAATTAGGGTTTAAAAATCAAGAACACAACTTTGAGAAATTGAATATAATAAGCAATGAAAATCAGATTTATTGCAAAATGTAAATATAGCCACAAAATATCAATGTATATGAAGAGCAAAAAAAGTGGACGTCTGATTTTGTGAATCAAACATCTTAAACTAGTGATGGCTACAGTGCTGTGCTATTTCTCTTCTTCTCTTCTCTGTCTCTGATCTTTATCATCGGTCTCCTTCTTCTTTTCTTCTCTGATTTCTTCATGCCTTAGTCTTCTTTTGCCTTTAGCTGCTCTGGCCCTTGTCTTCTTCTTTTTCCTTTCCTTTTGTCTTTACAGCTCTTCCTTCATCTTCTTCTTTCTTTCCTTCTCTTCAGCCCTTGTCTTCTCCTTCCTTAGCCTTCGCTGGCTTCATCCCTCTTCTTCCTTGGCCTTTTCTTCTTCTCCTTCCCTACGAGAGAGCAAAACCTACCCCTACTCGGCCTCGCGATCTCTCTTCTTCTTTCTCTCTTCGGCTTGCTCTCCCAGAGCCTTCTCGGGTAATCGGGTTGGGTATGTGCGCCCAGGACCAGGCCCACTGACGTGCGTGGTGGGCGAGGAGTGCAGGTTGGGTATACAGGTTAGGGCCAGGTTTGCGGCCAGTGGGTCACGGACGAGGCAGTGAGGGCGAGTGGGACCTCACCCCGTGGTTAGGAGGCGATAAGCCTCAATGACTTTTTCCTCTTAGGTCGCTGCGTCCGCTCCTCCACTTCTGAGGTGGGACTATGTTGTCCCACCTTCTTCGCGAGCACCTGCAGCAGAAGCTTCCTTGATTGTAGCGACCCCCTCAGTCTTCAGTGCCAGTCACTTGGCTGGGGTTGTGCCCGAAGGGAGTCTACGCGACCTGGGACCTATAGCCTGGAGCGAGGAGTCCTAGGTGAAGCTCTCAAGCAAGCTCATTGCTGCGTCAATGGTAGTGGAGACCTTCAACACCTGTCAATAGGAAAATGGCCTTGCGGCCTCGTCAGAAGGTTCAAGCAGCTTCGCCTAGACACGGCGAAGGTAGTGCGAGGGTCGGCATGGTGTGGGGTGGCTGAAGCGTGCGTGCCTAGGTCACCCTGTGTGCGTGAAAGTGGGTGTGTTCGGGGGGGGTTCTGGGGGCTTGGCACGGTGAGTGGAGTGAGGGTTTGTGGTTGGTGAGGTGTGGCAATGCTTGTGGGGTAGTTGGCGAGGTGGATGGAGGTGTGGAGCAGCGAGAACACCTCGTCGGAAGTTTGGTCGGAGGTGGAGAAGGTGTTGGTGGTGTGTGGCGTTGAGGCATGTTTGCAAGAATAAAAGACAGAAAAATGATGAGAAGGGAGAGAGGACTTAAATGAGTGTGGATAGATGAAGGGGGATGCAGAGGAGGCAGCCGGCTCGTATTGCCATCGCCGAAGACGAAGTACTCAGTGGGAGGAGGATGGCAACGATGAAGGGGTTGCAGGAACGTCGACTGGTGCGACGCGATGCGGATGAAGAGGATAGAGAGAACCCTGCCACTGGTATTGCGGTAGAGCGATGAGAGAGAGAGATGAGGGTCACTGGAGCTTGCTGAGTTACTGACTGGAGGGGGAAGAGAAGAAATAGGAGGTTTCTTAGGCCAATTTTAAGCTTAAAGGATGAGGGGTGATCTGGGCATGCTTTTATAGGTATTAGCAGAAGGTTTTGTGCTTGGAAGCCAAGCTTCCAAGCACGGCTACCTCGTCGAAGATGGAAGGTCGAAGATGATCCAAATCTCTCATGCATTCGCATGAGAGATTGGGTGCCAAATCAATCCTGGAATTGTGTTCAAACTGGAGGAGATTTCTTAGAGAATCTCCCTCTCAAATTTGAAGGGGATTCTCTGAGGAATCAAGGAGATCTTTCCTTCGATACCTCATCAGAGTAGGATTCCCTCCGCTATAATGGTAGAGGGACCTAATTGCAAAGAATGAAGATAATGATAGGGGGCTTCTGTAGAAGTTTTCAAAAGTTAGGGGTAGAAATGTAATTGGGCTGGACCTATTTGTAAAGTAGGTCAAGGTGAAGTCCCCTTAGGTCTAAATTTTGGTACAAACCTAATTTAGACCTAAGGAATCCAATGGTGAAGTTGGATTTTGGGTTTGACCATGTTTGACTGGGAAATTTACACAAAAACCTAAGTTAGGGCAAACATTTGACTGAGACCCCAATTTAAGTTAAAATAGGTTCTAAGAGCCAAATTGAAGGTTATAAACCATAGAGAATATTTTTCCATGAATTTTAGAGGATTTAGGTAAATTTTATCCTGACTAGAACCTTGTTAAATTAAGTGGGTCTATTTTAGGGTTACAAGAAGTTATTTAATTCCTAGCATTCACATGAACCCTTTTTTGTTTGAACCAACCCAGTTTTTATCTTGTTAAGATCATTTGACCTGTGTTTAGCCCATGAGAAATCTCGTTGTTACACTGCAATGGTAAAATTACAGTTTTACCCCTTGTTTCTTGCTTTTCTCTCAGAGGGGTTATTCATTGAGTTATGACCTCCAGTTGGTTATGTAGGAGCTTTTGTACTCTTTTCTGGGTCAAAATGAGCTAGTTAGGGCTCATGATGGTGTTCCCATCATTTGATGAAACCTTTTCTTGTGAGATGATTTTCACGGCGTTTTGCACTTTCATACCCCTATGCCTACGATTTGCAATGTCCCCATTGTAAATTAGGTGGGTTCGAGTTCAGCTTAGATCATTTATTAGAATAGGTTCTGGGTGGGCGAATGGGTCGAGGTGACTATTGCGGATGATTTCAAGCTCGGGTATGGGTACCTGAGATGGGGTCGACTGTTCTAATGGATGCACCCTAAACTGCAATATGAATTCAGCATAGGAATGTCAGGAAAGGTTTCGGATTTTTCAACAATGACGGTTGCCTCCCGTTAAGCGCTGAGTTTTATGCCATCAGCTGGGTGCAATGAGCTTAGGGAGAATGGAGGGTAAAGGATGTCTCAGCCAAATTTGTATCAGTAAGGTCGATGAATGGTTTGAGTCTCTGACCGTTCACGACGAAAGGTTCTGAATCGTGGCTGAGTGGACTGATCTCGATGGCTCCATTTCTAAAGATTCATCGGACGAGGTAAGGTTCGATCCATTTTGATCTTAGTTTTCCTAGGAACAGCTTGAGCTTGTCATCAAAGAGTAGGACTTTTTGACCAGGGTGAAAGATCTTTCTGGATATGTGCTTGTCGTGAAAGGCCTTAACCCGCTCTTTGTAAATTCACAAGTTCTCATACACGTCATGGCGTAATTCATAGATCTCGTTCATTTGAAGCTTCCTGTGGGTTCCTGCCTTAGAAAGATCTAGATTGTAGTTCCGTACTGCCCTATAGGCTTTGTGCTCTAATTCGATGGGGAGGTGACATGCTTTCCAGTACACCAATCTGAAGGGAGACATACCTAATTGGGTTTTGTTGGCGGTCCTATAAGCCCACAAAGCTTCCTATCAGGTTGAATAGTGACTTGGAGGATTTTCTTGATCTCCCGATTTGATAGCTCAGCTAGACCATTAGTTTGGGGGTGATAAGGAGTAGAGATTTGGTGTGGCACCCTGTATTTGGTCATCAGTGACCTGAACTGAGCATTAGTGAAATGAGTCCCTCCATTAGAGATTATAGCACGTGGAATCCTGAATCGCGAAAAGATGTTCTGATGAATGAATTTGATAACCACCTTATGATCATTGGTTCGGGTCGGAATGGCTTCGATCCATTTGGACACGTAGTCAACAGTGAGTAGAATGTACTCGAAGCCGTCCGAAATAGGAAAGGGTCCCATAAAATCATTCCCCCAGACGTTGAAGATTTTGCATACAAGAATTGGCTGCAAGGGCATTATATCACAGTGGCTCATGTTGCTTAAGGTCTGGCAACGAGTGCATGCCCTACAGAGATTGTATGCATCTTTGAAAATCGTGGGCCAATAGAAGCCGCACTGGAGGACTGTTGCTGCGGTTTTATGACCAGAGAAGTGTCCACCACATGCCTAGTCATGGCAGAAGGACAAGATATCCTGAATTTCTGCTTCCGAGACACATCGTCGAATGATTTGATCAGCATCGATACGAAAGAGATACGGGTCTTCCTAGAAGTAATGCTTGGCATCGGAAAGCAATTTTTCCTTCTTGGCCTTCGGCCAATCGGACGGGATTTGATGAGATGCCAGGTAGTTTACTAGATCAGAAAACCATGGAAGCCCTGTACTGATAGTCAAGAGGTACTCATCAGGAAAATGTTCCGTAATGGGTTCGATAGGGTCGATAATGTCAGAAGGAAGGTGGGACAAGTGATCAGCTACCACGTTCTATTTTTCCGCCTTGTCACGAATCTCGAGGTTAAATTCTTGCAACAGCAAGATCCAGTAGATTAGTCGAGGTTTCGAGTCCTTCTTCGCAACGAGATGCCTCACAGTTGTGTGATCAGAGTAAATGATAAGACGGGAACCTAGAAGATATGATCTAAACTTTTCCAGGGCAAATACTATGGCTAGCAGCTCTTTCTCAGTAATTGTGTAGTTATGCTGAGCCTCGTCAAGTGTCTTGCTAGTGTAGTGGATGACCATGGGTTTCTCGTCAATTTTCTGCCCATGTACCGCTCCTACAGCGAAATCTGATGCATCGCACATGATCTCAAAGGGTTGAGACCAATTAGGGGACTGTAGGATCGGATCTTGGGTAACTCGATGATGGAGGATCTCAAATGCTTGAGTGCATTCCTTGAAGATTTCAAAAGGAACATCCTTAGATAGTAGAGAGTTAGGGGATGCGTGATCTTTGAGAAATTAGGAATGAATCAATAGTAAAAATCGACATGCCCCAAGAAAGATTGGATGTCTTTGATCGAGCTAGGCATAAGGAGTTTGGAAATTAGATTCATCTTGACTCGATCGACCTGGATGCCTTTTTCTAATATGAGATGTCCCAGGACAATTCCTTCAAGTACCATGAAATGGCTCTTTTCCTAGGAAAGAACCAGATTCATGTCAATGCACCGCCTGAGGATCCGGACCAAGTGCAGGAGGCAATCGTCAAATGATTCGCCAAACATTGAAAAGTCATCCATGAAGACTTCCAAATAATCACCTACCATATCTGAGAATATGGCAAGCATGCACCGCTGAAAAGTAGCGGGTGCATTACAGAGCCCAAACGGCATCCTTCGGAACGCGTACGTCCCGAAGGGGTAGGTGAAAGTGATCTTTTCTTGGTCCTCAGGATGGATTGCCACCTGGTTATAACCGGAGTACCCATCCAAAAAGCAGAAGAACTTATTTCCTGCTAGTTTCTCGAGGATCTTGTCAATAAATGGTAGTGGGAATTGATCCTTCTTTGTGGAGGTATTGAGTCTTCTGTAATCAATGCAGACTCTGCACGAATTTGCCACACGGGTCGGTATGATTTCTCTGATTTCAGTCGTGACCATGGTGAGTCCTGCCTTTTTAGGCACAACCTGGATTGGACTTACCCACCGACTGTCGGAGATCAGGTAGATGATCCTAGCATCTAACCACTTGATGATCTCCTTTTTCACGACCTCCTGCATATTAGGATTCGGACGTCTCTACATTTCACGGGAAGGTCGTGTGCCCTTTTTAGTATAGATGCGGTGTGTGCAGTAAGAGGGGCTGATGCTAGTCACATCATCGAGAGTCCATCCAATGGCTCTTTGATGTTGCTGGAGAACAGTAATCAGACAGGATTCCTGATCAGGTGTGAGTCTGGAATTGATAATCACAGGAAACGTCTGATTGGAACCCAAAAAGACATACTTTAGATGCTCGGGAAGAGGCTTGTGTTCCAGGATAGGGTTACTAGCAGCAGCGGGCGGTTTAGGGTGTGTGTCAGGAGCAAGGGAGGGAGTTATGGGTGTGTCTAGGTCAAGTTTGAACTCCTTTGATTGCAGGTTTTAATTCGCTTGTGGTTGATCAGAAGTAGTCAGGTTTTCCTCAACATATGGATCGTCAACCATAGCTTTGATATCACATATCTGTTCTATAACACCGCAATTAATCCCTTGTTAGGCCTTAAAGATGTCAATCTTTAATGTTTGGTTCCCAACTTTTAGTTCAATTTGTCCCTCCTCACAATTTATGTTGGCCCTAGCCGTGGCTAGAAAGGGTCTCCCTAGTATAATTGGTGTATTCCTCAGATTTTCTGGAGCATCCATATCCAAGACTACGAAGTCCACCGGGAAATAGAAATCCCGAACCCTAACAATGACATCCTCAAGAACTCCTTTAGGTGACTTAATAGATCGATCTGCCAACTGTAATGTCACCTCTGTCGGTTTGAGCTCAGATTCCTCAAGATGGTCAAGTAGGGATGTAGGCCTTAGGTTTATGGAGGCTCCTAGATCCAATAAAGCTCTATCAAATTGGATATCACCAATTGTACAGGAAATCAGGGGAGTACCTGGGTCTTTTGCCTTAGGTGGGAGTTTACTTAAAATTATAGAGCTGGCTTGCTCTGACAATACGATTGGGCTCCCACTTTTGGTTCGCGGCTTACGCTTAGGTGTACACACATCTTTCAGAAATCGTGTGTAAGCCGGTACGTGGAGAATTGCATCCATCAGAGGGATGTTTATTTGGACCTATTCAAAGAGCTTGACTAGGTCCTCCTCAGGTGTCACGGGTTTGTTTGTCCTCTTTCCCTTGGTCAAGGCCTTGGGAAATGGAACCCTTGATGGTTCCTCTAGAATAGGTCCAGATTCTTAATCTGGGACAGGGGTGTCCTGGATAACTATCCTAGGGCTTGGGTTAGCACTACCAGGCTGAAAGTGGTTTGGGTAAGGTGGGTCTTGTGTTGCTTTGCCACTACGAGTTGTAACTGAGTTTAGTCCTGCCTGATTTTGGTTTGGTGTGGGTAAGATAGGTGGCTTCTACTCAAATCCCAAGTATGATGTTGAAGCTTCCATCCCATCGGGCAATGGAGCAAAAGGGGCCTGATAAATCATATGGGCTTGGCCCGGATTTGGGTTCATAACACACCTTTGGTTCGGCATGTTATTTGGATTCGATAGAGGTTGTGAAGGGAGTGTGCCAGGTTGGCGGGAATTTGACATATGGGTGAGTTGATTGCGAACCTCTGTGATCTCGTCTTTGTGTTGTTTCTGCATAGCCGCATTCGTCTTTTGAATGTTAGCCAGAGTTTGAAGGATAAGAGTCATTTGATTTGTCTGAGTTGGCCTAGATTTATAGATAGGGTTGGGCCAAGGCTGAGGTGGCGGATATGGACAAGAAGCTTGTGGATGGGGTTGATATGGTGGTCTCTGATTCTGATTATTTCCCGCCCACAGGAAATTGGGATGATTCCACCATCCAAGGTTATAAGTGTAAGAGAATGGGTCATTTGGATGGCGTTGAGGTCCTCGCAGGTTTGAGGAACCTCAGAAAAGTCAGAGTACGAGGGTTCAGAGTTCCCCCAACTAGAGTAGGCAGGATCGGAGTTTCCTCTAGTCCTGAAAGTCAGACGGGGGTGGATACAGGTCCATCCTCTGAGAAGATTGGTGATAGATGTTATGCACAGCTTCCCTCCCAGAGGGTGGCCATGCGAATGGGTTTTGTGCAGAGGTGGCTCGCTACAGATGTCGAGTTAGCTCATCCACCTTCTTCTCAATGATAGAGACCTTGTCCAAATGACTGGTCATCAATTCTAGGTCGACAGATGCTGATAGGCCTTGTGTCTCATGTGCCCCCCTTGGATTCGTCGATGTGCGGGCATTCGTCCGGTAGAATAGGCCCATGGAGTCATTATTGATGGAGTTCTCGCACATATTCTTGAGAATCTCCCACACAGTGTCTTCATGTTGACCCATGATATTTCCTCTGTAAGTTGCATTGACGAATAGATGGATATCTTCACGGAGTCCTCGGTAAAAAGACTGGACTTATTCCCATTTAGGAACTCCGTGATGGGGGTGCTTCCGCATGAGATCCAGAAAATGATCCCATGCCTCCTGAAGTGGTTCTCCAGGCTGTTGTGTGAAGTGTGTGATCTGGTGTCATGAAGCATTCGTCCGACCAACTAGGAAGTACTTTTTTAGAAACTCAGATTGTAGGTCAACCCATGTGTTGATTGGACGCGTTTGAGTCTGATACTAGTGAGCTGCTTTGTCCATGAGAGAGAAGGAGAACATTTTCATGAGAAGAATATCTTGATTTTGGACATTTGACTCGAAGGTTTGGGCCAGATGCTTGAGCTGTTTGATGTGCTGGAAAGGATCCTCGGAATTGAGCCCATGAAACTTTGGAATAACATGAATCATGTTGAGCTTGAGTTCAAAATCGAGACCTCCAACCGGGATTTGGACTTGAGGTTAGATGGCCACCGCAATGGGATTGTAATGATCTTGCATCATAGGATGCTACAGTGGATTCACAAAGGCTTGGAATAAATCATTAAGGCGCTGAAGTTGGTTCTCAAGGTTATTCTCTTCTTCTGCGGGTTGTACCATGATGATGGAAGAAGGAGAATTGGGTTCAGACGAATTAGAGGAGATGTCTATATGATGGGGTTGCTACACAAACACGGAAGTCGAGGCTTGGCCTCAACGGGAGTGAATGACTAAAGGAGGCCTCAAGGATGGTCTTAAGGACCTCCTACTGCACATGCATCGATGGTCTGGATGAGAGTAGAATGTGATGGACCAATCAAGACACCCAAAAACTTTGGATGACTATAGAGGTTTGGGGCAGATGATACCCCTTAGTCAGAAAGCCGTCCACCTGAGAAATACCTGGGCAACCGGAGAGGGAGAGTCTTGCAAAGACCCCTACACGGTAGAGCACCCCCATGGGTTACAGGGTTTCCCCCACCCGACTCTCTTGTCACTGATGTTTCAGGTAGACCAGAATGGGGACTTGACCTCTTAAGTCTACCAGTTTTAATTAAGAGCAAGGATGCTTAAGATTTTACTTGAACTTCAGATGTATTGAGTGTGCAAAGTGACCTAATTTCAAGGTTGGTTGACCCAACAAGGTAGGTCAACTTCACCTATTTGTCTTTTGAGAAGTTTTAGGTCCCTTCTTTTAGGATTCAAGTGAAATTTAAGAGCCAAAATTTTAGGGTTTGCTTGAATAAATCACTTCAACCAAGGCTTACGCACACATCATTTTGGAGAGTTGATTCTTACTTATGAAGGTGTGTCTCTAAAATCCTAAATTGAAATCCTTAATTGGCTCTAATTTTGGTTTGATTTAATTTGCCAAATGTGGTATCTAGGGCTCAAACAAGAACATGGTAGCCCTAGTTACCTTAAGTGAGTGCACAAATCAGATTTGTTGTTGAAATCAAATCAGGCAACTTGATGAATTAGCTAAGAATGGAAAGCAAGTAGCCCTAATTGATTTTGCTCCTTTTTTTCCTTTTGAGAATGAGGGGCTTAGGAGAGAAAGTAATCAGAAATTACTTGCCCCTGGCGTGTTTGATGTGCAGCTGTCTTTCTTTGACTCTTCTCCCTGAAACAACCATAACAAAAAGAGATATAGCAAGTTAGTACCAAATCAGGAATTGTAATCAAGAATTCTAAATTGCCCATTGCTTCTCAACAACGGCGCCAAAATGTTCGTCGCACTGAATCGGGTTTTAAAAGTATTGCGTTGTAGTACAGCCGAAAAGGAGTTCAAAACAAATATAATTTTATTACTCGAAAAGATTTCCGAGGTCGAACACAAGGAGCAAATTAGTATTTAGAAATCAAGATCACAATTTATACTGAAAGAAATTGCAATAATAGCAGTATCAGAGTGCAAAAATATAGGAGTAAAATGGTGATGTAGATCACCAAATACTCCTACAATATCACCAAATGATTCAATGTAAAAATATGCAATGAGGCTAAAATCTGTCATATGATTCTTTAATCAGACGACTTAAATGTCTGATTGCTTTTCTCTTTCTTTGCCTCTATCTTCTCCTTCCTTCTTTCTTTAGCTTTCTACCAGAATTCCGATCCTTCTCTTTCTCTTCTCTGTCTCTTTCTGCATTTGCTTCTTCTTCTTCTTCTTTCTTCTATCTTGGCCTTGAGCTGTGCTGGCCTTCTCTTCTTCTTCATTCTCTTTCTCTTCTTTGCCTTGCCTTAAGCCTTGCGGTGTTGGCCTTCTCTTCTTCTTCTTCTTTAGGTTCTTCCTTCAGCCCTGCTCTTTCCCTGCATTCGACTAAGTGTCGAAGGTAAACTCCTCAGAGCAAAACCCCCCTTGCCCTACGTAGCTCTCTTCTCTCTTTTCTATTTTAGAGCCACTCTCCCAGAGCCTTTAACTGGTCGGGTAATCGGACCTAACAGAGACCCAGATCTAGGCTCACTAGCGTGTGTGGTGAGCGAGGAGTGAATAGGTCGGGTAATCGGGTCGTGGCCAGGTTCGCGGGCTATATCGTGGATGAGTCTGTGAGAGGGGGGGAGGAGGACCTCACCCACAGTGTTGGAGGCGAAGAGCCTCTAACACTTTTCCCTCTTATGTGCACGTGGGCACTTTTCCACTTTCGAGGTGGGACTAAATGACCCACCTCCCTTTGTGCGTTTGCCGCAGAGCGTGCTTGGCCAAATCGAAGGGCTGTAGCTATTGGAGTATTCGCACAAGGGCTTGGATGCATGCGCGAGAGGATTCCGCATAGCTTGTGGTGATCTCCTGGAGCAGTACGAAGCCTGGAGCAGCTCGAAGCTTGCTTCAAGCTTAGCAACAATGGCAGAAGGCATCCTGAACCTGAAATCAATATCATGGCCTTGCAGCCACGTCAAAATGTTTAGAAGGGATCGCCGGAGCACGGCTAAGATGCTGGGGTGGTTGGCGTGGCATGGAGGTGCTGTGCAAGTGTGCCTAGGGCTTACTGTGGGTGTGTGAGTGGGTGTGTTTGGTGGGGCGCTTGGGTGATTGATGGAGAGATTGGAGTGAGGTGATGTGATCAGGGAGTTGAGGTGGAGGTCATAGGGTGGTTGGCAAGGTGGATGGAGGTGCAAAGCAATGGGAGCACCTCGCCGGAGGTATCGTCGGAGGTGGAGAAGGTGACGATGGTCAGTGGTGTCGGTGGGTCATTTTGGGAAATAAGGAGGGGGAAAGAAAGTGAGAGAGAGAGAGAGGCTAAAAACCTACTTCTAAGGGACGAAAGGGACAAGGGATCCACATCGGTATGGCTGCCGGCCGTGGGGAAGACGAAGCTCCATAGATGAGGCAGCGGCAAAGATGGTGCAGAGGCGACGTTGACCGGTGTTGTGCGATGTGGAGGATGGAGAGGAAGACAACTCGACCACTGGTGCTGTGGTTGGGCGACGAGTGAGTGAGGGAGAAACCGCCGGAGCTTGCGGAGATTGTGGCCAGCGAGGGAGAGAGGAATAAAGGGAGAACCACTCCAATTTCAAGCTTGGAGAATGTGGTTGGATCTGGGGCTCCTTTTATAGGTCATTTGGAGAGGGATTTGTGCTTGGAAACCAAGCTTACAAGCTAGGCAGGGTCGCTGGGGTTGGAAGCTGTTAGGATACCCATGTCTCTCATGCGTTCGCATGAGAGATTGTGAAAGAATTTGGGATCAAAGATGGGTTCAGACGAGAGAGAATTTCTCAGAGAATCTACTTTCCAATTTTGGAAGAGATTCTCTGAGCAATGAGGGAGAACTCTCCTTCCAAAGCTTGCCGGAGTAGGATTCCTCTGCTTTAATGGTAGAGGGACCTAATTGCAAAAATGATGAAGAAGATGGGGCTATTTGTAAGGATTTTTGAAAGTTAGGGGTAGAGATGTATCAGGTTGGACCTATTTGCAAATTAGGTCAAGATGAGTTATCCTTAGGTCGAAATTTTGGTACAAACCTAATTTGGACCTAAGGAATCCAATGGTGAAGTTGGAGTTTGGGTTTGACCACGTTTGACTGGAAAATTTATGTAAAAACCCAATTTAGGATAAATATATGTCTGAGACCCCATTGTAGGTCAAGATAGGTTATAATGGCCAGATTAAAGGTTCTAAGCCCTAAAAAATATTTTTATATGATTTTTAGAGGGTTTAGGTGAATTTTATCTTGACTAGAGCCTTGGTTAATCAAGTGGGTCTATTTTAGGGTTTCAAGAAGTCATTTAATTCACAGAATACATACAAACCCTTTTCTGTCTGATCCAACACACTTATTATCTTATTAAGACCCTTTGACATTTGTTTTGCTCTTGAGAAAATTTGTTGTTGTACTGGATTGGTAAAATTACAGTTTTACCCCTAGTTTCTTGTTTCACTCTCAGAAAGGTTATGCAGTGAATTAGGACCTTCAGTTGGTTATGTAGGAGCATTTATCCTCTCAATTGAGTCAAAATGAGCTAGTTGTGGCTCATGATGGTGTTCCCATCAACGAGTTCTTCTCTGTGTGCTGCTGCGATTGCAGCAGAACTTGCTACCGTAGCAGCGGTAGCTCTCCCCTCCCGTACACGCCCCTTTAGCTCTCTACTTTCCTTCTTCTCCTCTTGGCTACGGTGTGCGGACGATGGAGGAGGGACGAGGGGGGTTTAAATGGAGGAGGAGGTATGGGGGGAGGGAAAGGTTGAGAGAGGGAGGTGAGGGTGCCATAGGGGAGGGGGATGGAGTGGCGTGCAGAGTGAGGGGGCGTGTACGGTGGGGAGAGGTGGTGGGAAAATTGCAGGGACATCCCTGAAATTTCCCTCTCCCCCTCACAAACCCTCGAAACAAAAGATAAGGGGGTAAAAATTGCAGGAAAACCCCTACGGGTTTCGAAAATTCCAAACGACTCCAGAAAAAAGGGTCATTTCAATTTAATTACAAAGTCAACTCATTTTAGGGTCTTTTAAGTGTTTTCAAAAAAACCTAAGACCTTAAATCTAGTTCTAATGGGTAGATAGGCAGTAGACTGCCTCAAGTAAGTTCTAAACACCAATTGAAAGATGTGCAATCACATAATCAAGCTCTTAACTCCATTTCCAAAAATTTCCACAATTGGACAGTTAGGTACAAAAGCTAGCTAATAATGAATGATTTGACACAAGATACAAGCATTCAAATACAATTTTTAAAATCAAAATCAGCACAGGAAAGCTTGTACACCTAAATTACAACATTTACAACAAGTTAGCTATTTTAAGAAATCTAATCCTAACCCACTGTCCTACTGTCTTCAAATGTAATAGCAACTGCAGGAGAAGATGTCAGCGACCAAAATCAAGCACAATAGCAGCAATGCTGCTAATAGCAGCAGTAGCCACTGAACAACAACTAGTTGAACTGCTACAACAGCTCTAGACGTCTTAAGAAAACATCCAAGAGCTGCTGCAGAGTCTAGATTTCCAATATAACAGATCAGTCCCTAATTTTGTACATGTAAATCCCAGATCAAACTCTAGAAAGTCTGATCAGAGATGTAAAATGTACAAATCAGGGAGCAATTTGCATGGAGTTCAGGGTTGGGAAACCCTTGGAATGTAGCTGCTAATGTAGCTCTTTAATATGATGGATTTGGGATTCAAAACTCATAACAGAAATCATCCTTAAAACAAAATCTGACAATACTTGGAAATCATTTTGCAATCAAATCAGGTGAAAGGATCCACATCAAAAATTCTCAAACAATGTTTTTTCATTCCAAACCAGAGAAAGCTAGTGATCTAATACCTTCCTTATGCTATAGACAGCATGAAGGAAGAGATTAAATCAGTCAATTTAATCCAAAAACTTGAATCCCAGACCTCTGAAACCTTGAGGAATATTGAGAATTTCTTAGGTTAAAAATAAGAATTTCACTTAAAAATAACTCACATATACTAGGTAGAGCCTTAAATCAACAAAGTTGATTCTCCTTGGCTCTCCTACACTATGGCTCATCTAAGGAACAACCTATCATTAAAATCATCTCAGATTCACTACCATGGACAGATCTGTTCAAAAACTTATCGATTAGCTTGATCAAACACTTTAAAACCCAAGTTGATCAAAATCTCACGATTTCACATTGAAAACCAAATCAAAATCAGATCATGCAAATCAATTCCATTTTAAATCAAGATCAGGGGTCTTTGTGAATAAAATGACATGAATGGGAAACCCTTAGGTGGTTTATGATGCTAATTTCAGATTTGAGGTTCAAAGCCTTCAGATCTGAAATTAGGTCTAATGAAGGGGTGATTTATGGATTTAATTGTGAGGAAAAATAGAGAACATGAAATGGGGATGTAAAAGGGGAGATCAGTGGTCAGTGAGTGAGATGAATTCATCTCCTCTAATCTGAATTGATCAGAGGAGGTGGATGTGATTTCTACACTAATCTACTCCTAGGTTAAATTACAAATTGGTGGATTCCCTAACTGATCTACACTACACTAACAGTCACTACAGCTATGCTACAGCTAAAAAGCATTAAAACATAGTCTAAATGTAAGAATGGGACCTTTGGATCTCCACCTGGTGGATGGAGAGGAAGAATGGAGGGAGGAAGCGCTTCAGCGGAGAGAAAACCCTCTAGTGGAGTTCAGGGTCGCCCTCAGGTGCTATGAAGTCCTTAGCGGCGAGGAGTGTCGGAGAGAATGTGGATTTCACAGCCGATGGCCGTGAAAATGGGGAGAGGTGGGGAGAGTAGCTAAAGAGGAAGAATGATTGCTAAGAGGTGTAGGAGGGAGCGATCCCCTGCGCACGTGGCTGTGGAGCTGCTTAAGTAGATTGAAAAGTGAATCTCCTCACCGCGCGGGTGAAATTAAACGCTGAGGGTTTGGGAGGTTAGGATGAGAGGAGGGAGCGCGTGCGAGTAACTAATCAAAAAGTGGCCGTAGGATGGGATTTGGGTGAGGTGGTGATGCTACACGCCGATTCGTGCGAAGCTTCCAATCAAGGAGAGCCACAGATCGTGAGGTGTAGGGAAAAGATGGTCACGATTGCGCGTGTTCTTTGCGGCTACAGTGAATAGCGAGGAGCACCAGGTGCTTGTAGGTTGTGTTGGTGAAATTGTAGGGAACACCCCTTAGCGAAGGGGTAGAACAATTGCAGATAGACCCATAAGTGGTT
The DNA here is from genome assembly GCA_037157565.1 of Thalassia testudinum. NCBI lineage: Eukaryota > Viridiplantae > Streptophyta > Magnoliopsida > Alismatales > Hydrocharitaceae > Thalassia > Thalassia testudinum. Next base: position 15,640,357 of record JAZHRO010000026.1, on the reverse strand, counting down.
ACAAAGTATAATAGAATAGTCCTTTTGGGCTTGCAGAGAGGTCCCTGCGGGTTACAAATAGGTCCTAGGAGGTTTTCTAATGAATGATATGTAATGCACTAAGGACCTAAATGTAAATCTTTAATTTCAATGCCTTAATGATGTCCAAATGCATCTAAGTTTTTATATAAGCTTAATTGAACATTTAAGAAGTTAATTATACTTTTGATTTGAACTTTTAAACTCATTTGTGTGTCCAATTTATACTTGGATCACCATTGTACATTTATTAATAGAATATCTCATTTAATGACCTAATTATGCATTTTTAACACAGAATTGATGGTTTACGTCTTTTTCTCTAATTCCCACACTTAACCCTTTTTATGTGTTAATTTGATATTGTTTAACTTAGTTCTAGCTTAACTTAGGCTAATTAGCTATGATGAGTCGCAACTGATCAGTTACCAAGAAAAATCTAAATGTATCAAACATGACCTATTCCAGACAAGTTTGACTGTGGTTAGAAAGAAAGTGCGAGTTTTCATGTTTTACGAGGCACTTTGACTTGATTTGTTCCCAATAATTGCTAGAGGGTTAAATCTAACGTAATCGACTCTGAATGAGTTAAAAGCCCAAATTTTTGGGCTTCACAAACATAATAACCTTAAGGGAGTTTCACTCCAAAAACTAAAGTACGTTTAGCTAAAGGGAAAGGTGACTTGTTAATTAGTCCATAAAAACCTTAAAAGGACATAACAACCTTAAAGAGAGAAAAAGTAGGCTGTTATGAATTGATCGGTAAATAACTCTAGGTATTTCTCGTGCATTTCTACCTAGTCTTCTAAGTCACCTCTTGGAATCTTTGGCTCCTCCATAGTACCTTGATTAAATGGACCTCCTTCTTTTGTAGCCTTTTGATCGATCTATCCAAGATTTGTACTGGCCTCTCTTAATATGCCAGGTCCTCTTTGATCCTCACATTCTCATATTTGAGAACATGGTTTGGGTTTAATACATACTTCCACAGGTTCAAAATGCGAAACTCATTCTGTATGCCAACTAATTGTGGCGGTAAGACAAGCCTATACTCGATGGGTCCGACTCACTCTAAAATCTCCAAGGGACCCATGAACCTCAAGGCTATCTTGCCTCTCAATCCAAATTGTTGCATGCTTTTCATGGGAGACACTTGGAGGAAGTCAAAGTCATTGATGTTAAATTGAATATCTCTCTGTTTGCAATTTGCATTGCTCTTTTGCTAGCTCCGCATTGTGATGAGCTTCTTCATGATCTATTTGATAATCTCCTTACTTTGAGGAATTCATCTGGGATCCACTTCTTATTTTACTCCAACCTCCACCTAGTAGAGAAGAGACATGCATTTCAGACCAAAAAATGCTTCGTACAGGGCCATGTTGATGCTGGCATGGTATCTATTATTATAAGTAAACTTGCCTAGGGGTAGGTGATCCTCCTAAGAGCCTTTCTACTCTAAGATACAAGTTCGTAATAGATCCTTCAGTGTTTGTATAGTTTGTTTCGACTGACCATCACTCTACGAGTGATATGCTGTGTTAAAATGGACTTGAGTCCCTAATTCCTACTGAAATCCCTCCCAGGATTGTGAAGTAAAGAGGGAGTATTTATTAGAAACAATCTCCTTGAGGACATCAAGAAGTCCCATGATCTCTTTAATGTATAACTCTACTAGTTGAGATGGATCGTAAATCATTCTTATTGGCAAGAATCATGTAGACTTCATCAATCGATCATTTATCACCCATATTGTGTTTGCTGGTCCCGTTTGTGTCAATGGTAGTCCAACCATGAAATTCATGGGGATACTCTTCCATTTCCATTCTCGTATGGTGAAAGGCTATAATTGCCTGACTGGTTTCTAGTGCTCTACCTCCACTTGCTGGTAGGTCAAGCATTGTTTCACAAATTCGCCGATATCCTTTTTCATACCATGCCACCGAGACTCTCTTTAGGTCATGATACATCTTGTTGTTGCCTAGGTGAATAGTGAGTTTGTTGCAGTGGACTTCTGCAAGTAGCTCTCTCCATAGGGCATCATCTTAAGGAACACTTAGTCTAAGCATCCCATCTATGAAAGTGAAGTCACCTGGATCTCCCACTAAGATCTTGTCATAAATTGCCTGCAACTTTGGGTCAACCATCGATTGCTGATAACATGAACAATAAGCTCAAAGAGTAGTCTTGTCATGACAATTAGAGTTCCCAAGTACCTATACACTAACTGTGGCCTCTAGCATGCCACTTCAATCATTCATCTCCATTACTATGGTTGAAGTACTATTAATATTGCCGATGGCTTCCTTCCAAGCATGTCATTGATCGCGAAAAAGCGTGATTTGTCAATTAGGGTTTTTATCATTGTAACACGCAATTATGATTGCTTTTAAAATTTATAAAGATCAAGTACTTGGAAAGTATTTGAGTTGTCACAAGGGAGGTAGGAATGCAATTTGAAAACTCTTGCTTGAATTTTTGGAAATCAACTTTCTTTTTAGGTTTTGAAATATATATTTTTTAGGGTTTTTTAATAAGGGAAAAATGAATGCGGAGAGACTGGGAATTACAACTATGAGAAATAAAGCAACAAGTGCCATGTTTCTCCAACTCACTCCAGGCATGGGAGGTTGGAGTAATGGGGGAACGACACTGATGTAAACACATTTACACTACTTAAAATGTCTATTTATGCATGTTCTTAAGCATAGGATTGCATTTCATGATATAAATATTGCATTACATGCATCATCTTGCATTTAGAGTAGCTTGAATAAAATGGAGGTTAATTGTCTCCTTTTATGTGCTTGGACAGGGCAAATATTTTATCGGGGCCTCGGATCAAAGATCCAACCGTATGGATATGATCAGGGCGACGATTGGAGTTCAACGACTCCAAGATCGCCCTAATCAGGCATCCGTAGCATCAGATAGAGACCGGGGAACCCTAGAAGATCAAGGGCCAGGATGGTGTAAATCCGCACTTCAGATAGAAAATCCGACCACACGGATGAATTCGGATCGACGATCGCAGCCGAACGACACAAAAATCGAGTCAATCCGACATCCGTGGCACCATCTACAACTTCCAGAAGATGGACGGCCAAGATGGCGCCACGTGGCGCCATCCCAGCCGCCCAATCGGCCGCAGGAGTCCTGTGAAGACCGCGCAACGTCTCCTCTCTGCCGTTGGATCTCGATCCAACGGCTGCGGTCGCGCGCGTTTAAAAACGTCCGCGCGACCATTTCGCCCGCGTAGCGCAGCGGCGACGCAGCTGCGGGCGAAGCGGAGGTCGCGGGTTCGAGCCGCGGTGAGGGGGTCGAAGGCGCGGGCGAGCGGGCGCGCACGAGCGTCGGATGAAGATCCAACGGCCGCGCGCGCCCGATAGCGCCGACGCGCAATTGGACGCTCAGGTGGACGCTGGATCGCACGCGGGCGGGCGCGCTACGCAGCGGGCGCGGACGCGATCTAAGCCGTCCGATCTCGCGATCGGACGGCTGAGACGACGCGGACGTGCGTCTGCATTACGCGCGCAGGCCAGCCGAGCGGGCGCGCGTGGGTGCGGCGGCGACGGCGACGGCGTGGCTTTAGCGACGGTTTTATCCGTCACTAAAGACCCCTTATTTATTATTTTGAAGATGTAATGTCCATTTTGCCGCCACTCCTTGCAACTATAAAAGGAGACCCCCTCTATACGAAATTTTGATCCCTTCCTTCTCCTCTCTACCTCTCCAAAGCTCAAGAGAAGCTTGTCCCACACCCGGGATGCTTCTCGCGAGATAAAGTCCAAATTTTCGTCCCCCTTCGGAAGTGGATCCCGCGACGACGACGGCGTGCTGCTTCGTTCCCGTTCTTCTGCTTCGTCCTCCTTCGTCCCGCTTCGTTCTCCTTCGTCCAGGTGTCGTCCCGTCCGGCTCGTCCTCCAAGCGACCGTCGAGGAGGATTTCTCTCTCCCTATTCTTTTTACTGCTTTCTAGTATAGATTTACTGCTTTCTAGAGTAGTCTATTCGTCCTCCGAGCGATCGTCGAGGAGGACATTTCTCCCTCCATTCTTTTAATGCTTTCTAGAGTAATTGTTTTATGTTTTCTAGTTGTAATGAAAGAACTCTTTTATGATAAATTCCTTGTCTATTCTACATCTCATTTTGATTTCCATGTATAGTATTCTTTCTCTCTCTCTTACTCCCTCTCTCTCTTTTATTTGTTGTAGATATTTAGATAGTTTAAATTGAATTTCTTTGTGACAAAATAAAAAGAAACGCGAAGTTTTTAAATCAAACGTTCGCCTCCCTGTGTTCGACCCGGAATTCTTATTTCGGTATAAATTTTATTTGTTGAACACGAATCCTTCGCTTTCGAACTACAACGACGGGTTTTTCCAAAAACCAAACACGTTAGCGTAGATTCTCGTTCAACATTTTGGCGCCGCTGCCGGGGAGGCAACGATCTTTGATTTCTCTTCACGTTTTGTAACTTACAAATCATTTACCTCACTTTTCTCCTTTCTTATTGTAATTGCAGGTACTCTTTTGGGGCAAGCAAAAGCGGTAGATTGGAGTAAAGTGCTGTGAAGGGTTTTGTAAGTTATCACCCATTCTTTCCCCCTCCATAGATTTCATTCGCCACATTGAATCCAAATTCCAATTAACCTAGGTGTTTGCATAAATCCTAGGAATAGTTTGGTTGTTTGGATTCTCACTCACATTCATTCCACCTTCATTTATATAAAAAAAAGTAAAAAGATAATTTTGTGGGGTAATTTTCAACAAATACACAATGTACACCCACATTTAAAGGCACTTAACCAAATTGATTTGTTTCTACTCAACTGGGTTCTGATCTGTGGACCAGTACACATAAAGCAACACATAAAAGAGTAGAAATCATTCTAAGTTAACCATCTTTGTGTGCCTAACTTAGTGGTGCATTTGAGGCCAGTTGTTTGAGTTGTTTGGGCCGCACCACTTCAAATAAAATCAACTCATCAAGTAGCTGCCAATTAGGTTCAACTCTTAGGGATCTACCAGGCACTCCACATTCTTTTTAAACTTTAAAGGAAAATACCTTCACCTGTGCTTGCAAAACCTGGTGTGCCAATGAAACTTGATTGAAAACACCTAAAGATGAATCCTAAAAGCTACTAAGCAAGATTTGAACCTTAAAATTCACCACATCAAAAATAATCTTGCTTGAAAACCATTGGTTGTGCACGCACACACAAAGCAATCAATCATAAAGGGCACAACCCATTTAAAGGGCCCATCACATTCCAAAGCACATTCAAACCTAGCCCTAAATAAAACAGAGTAGACGTTGGCCTTAAGGATTGGACTCGCTCTTCAGAACTCAGAACGAGATTATTTTCGATTAGTCTGTTTCTACTGTTTAATCTGATGTCTAGCTAGGGGAGCAGAGTCAAACGATCGCGGCTGGGGGGTACACTAGGAACCGGAGGCGCAAGCCGAAGGAAGAACCTTCTCCCCAGTCCCTCCTTCTAACTGGTTGGATTGAACAGACAGAAGTAGATCAAATCGTTCCTTTATCTCAAGACGGGTTTTGAGAGTCTGTAGGTCTGTAGGCTAACCCATTTAAGGACAGGTTTGATTGTTTGTATTGCAGGGCACCTTTCTTCCTCCTGTGTCTCATGAATCCTTCCACATATTTCACGCATTCCCGCTCTTTCCCTCCTGTTGTAAATTATCCTCAACATGACAATTATCCCAACTCGTATTGTAATCGACCATCAGTTAGTTGGGATAATTCGGATTGGGGATACAATTCCGGACCCCCGTGTTTAGGGTCTAACCCTGAACACTGTGATTCTCAATTCTATCCTTCTCAGAGTTGCATCGATTATAGATCGTCCTCCATTCATGAACAACCTAATGCGATCTACAATCAAGAAGGATACACTGATCCTTACCCATCCTCTGATTTCACTGCCTTTAGGTCATCTCCATCTTATGAACAATCTGAAATGATCTATTATCAGGATGGGTATAACGAATCTCAATTCGTTAATTCCTCTACATTGATGTCAAACCCGCCCAACCCTGAACCAACTCATTTGGTTCAGGTTAATCAGGTTCAAGATAAGGTTCTGGCTAACTTGAGGAATATCATTCAATCTTTAGAAGTTTAGCCAATACCTTGCATTGAGAGATTGGAGCCCCTGATTGAAATGATTGATGATTTAAACAAGTCTTTGTTGGATTGGCTCCAGGATGTTAAGGATAAGAACCCGGGTGAGTTTCTACTTGGGAAATTAGCGAAATTGAGGATGAGATTCGTGGTTGCTTTGATTCAATCTTGGAATAATTCCCAGGATGAACTCTCTTCAGGAAAGCCAATGACAGAACCCGCTCAGGCACCTGTTGGGGGGGACACGTGTTACGAAGCTGACCAGATTGAATTAAAACAACCAATTAAGGATGATTTGATTTCTTCACCTGAAATCCCTGAGCCGGGTTACGAGGAAACGTATGTCTCCTTGGAACGCAAAGTGACAAATGATTTTGGGACATACATTGATACGGATCCTGATGGTGAAGATTCAAGTTGTGAAGTCTCACACGAGTTTTCAGATCACGATTTTTGTGAGACGATTGGGCCTGAGGAATCTGATAGATCATTTGATAGCCCAATAACTGAGGAAACTGATTTTATTAGGGCACACGATACGGATCCAGAATCGCATTTTCTGGAGGAATTAATTCAATGCCCTGATTATCAGTTACACCCTGTTGAGCTTATTGATGATTCTAATTCTGAGATAATTAGACCCAAGTCAATTTTGATTTTGCCACATCATCTAGACTTGGAGATTTCAGACGGGGTGATGAATATACAAGAGGTCATGGAATTTGATATGCTGAATGAGGAGGATAGGAGCCGGGAAATTCTGATTTGGGAAGTCAATTTTGGAGGAAATGGAAGATTGAGTCGAAGGGTTCCTTTTAAACTGAAACCATCAAATCAGAACCCTTACGACATTTGTTTCGAGGATGTCAAACTCAAGCACACATTTAACGATTATCCTTTTGAGCTTCAATTCTCTGTAACCCGACATTTTGGCCTTGGGTTGCATCCTCACAAATCGCAGGCCCGACCCCGCTTGCATTCTGATTTTAGGTTTTGGGTAATTTTTATCCAGAACCTAAGATATTCTCGATTATGGGGTGTGGGTCTGCACCACAATCTGGTCCACATCTGTGGACCTCTGTTGACAGGTCGGAGGATTCTTCTGTTTATTCTAATTTTGACCTGCACTTCTGAATTCTTCATTTCTTTTCTTTGTATAGTGTGCCTAGCTGAAGGCACTAAACTCAGCACATATACAATTCTTTTTCATTTTCATCTCGGAGCGGACCCGATATCCACGCAATTCAGGTGCTTTCTACGCTTTTCCACTCTGTTTTATGTCTTTTTAATACAATGAGGACATTGCATTAGATAGGCATGGGGGGGTGGATATTTTTGAATTCATTCGTCAGCTCCGTAGATTTGTTTTATTAAAAAAAAAAAAAAAATCAAAATTAGGAAAGAGAATTTGGGTTTAAGAAAATTTTCGATCTTAAGAAATACTATATTATGTTCTGAACACAAAGACCCTTCAGGTCTTTGGACTTAATCAACCTATGTATCCACTAAAATGTGGATTTGTTTTTCGAGTTCTCGCCAACCTGAATTTTATTATAATTGGAATAAATAAGTTTGGGTGATAAGTACACGACTTGTCAACCCGCCCTCTGATTTAAGGGAATTTTGAGTTTTAAGCATCTACACACTTTCTTTGCACTGACTCGTTGTTTGGCGATTTTAACGGAAATTGGGTAGCTAATGAACCTTCTAGGGTGATATGGCTGGCAAGTTATCGTGGGTAACAGCCCATAGGTAGGTTGTCCAGAGCCCAGTCACTGGACCTTTCTCTTTTTGCTGCCTTTAGGTAAATCTTAGACCAGGGAAGCCACCTACTTAAAAAAAAAAAAAAAAAAAAAAAATCGAAAAGGAGAAAAGAACAAAAAGAAATAAGCCACACTTCGCCGCACGAGTATGGCTGGCAAGTTGTCGGTGGTAACAGCTCATCGACCGGTTGTCCAGAACCCAGCTCAGAAAATGCACTAAAAATTCCCAAAACACTTAGGAAGAAGCGGAGAAGTAGAATAAACTGGGGAGATATACACTGGATTCACCCTTGTGTTGACCCCGTTAAAAAAATAAAAGTAGGGAGAAAGCTACCGGTTGTAAAGATACACCTTTAGGTAGAATTCTTTTTGAGGTCACCTAGAGGCGTAGAAATCCGAAGTCCGTTTTAATTGCCGGTCAACGAGTCTATCACAATCACAATAAGATGCTTAAAACTTAGGGTTCTCATCAAATCTTGGGTGAGTTGAATGGCCGTAGAAAGCCACTCTTAAACCCTAAAATTTGAAAATCTAAAAAAAAGAGAGTAAAAACAGAAAAAGAAATTTTTCTTTGAATAAGGCGAGGCTTGAGGCGGTCTGCATTTTGGCTGATACCCGGGCACTGTTGTGTCTTTGAAAGTTCAGTTCTTAAGTAGACAATTTCTTAATGATTGAAAATAACTCAGGTCCAAATAATCTAACCTAATTTTTTATAAATAGCATATAGTTTTTGCTAGGGACTAGCAAAAGATAGGCATGGGGGTATGATGTAAACACATTTACACTACTTAAAATGTCTATTTATGCATGTTCTTAAGCATAGGATTGCATTTCATGATATAAATATTGCATTACATGCATCATCTTGCATTTAGAGTAGCTTGAATAAAATGGAGGTTAATTGTCTCCTTTTATGTGCTTGGACAGGGCAAATATTTTATCGGGGCCTCGGATCAAAGATCCAACCGTATGGATATGATCAGGGCGACGATTGGAGTTCAACGACTCCAAGATCGCCCTAATCAGGCATCCGTAGCATCAGATAGAGACCGGGGAACCCTAGAAGATCAAGGGCCAGGATGGTGTAAATCCGCACTTCAGATGGAAAATCCGACCACACGGATGAATTCGGATCGACGATCGCAGCCGAACGACACAAAAATCGAGTCAATCCGACATCCGTGGCACCATCTACAACTTCCAGAAGATGGACGGCCAAGATGGCGCCACGTGGCGCCATCCCAGCCGCCCAATCGGCCGCAGGAGTCCTGTGAAGACCGCGCAACGTCTCCTCTCCGCCGTTGGATCTCGATCCAACGGCTGCGGTCGCGCGCGTTTAAAAACGTCCGCGCGACCATTTCGCCCGCGTAGCGCAGCGGCGACGCAGCTGCGGGCGAAGCGGAGGTCGCGGGTTCGAGCCGCGGTGAGGGGGTCGAAGGCGCAGGCGAGCGGGCGCGCACGAGCGTCGGATGAAGATCCAACGGCCGCGCGCGCCCGATAGCGCCGACGCGCAATTGGACGCTCAGGTGGACGCTGGATCGCACGCGGGCGGGCGCGCTACGCAGCGGGCGCGGACGCGATCTAAGCCGTCCGATCTCGCGATCGGACGGCTGAGACGACGCGGACGTGCGTCTGCGTTACGCGCGCAAGCCAGCCGAGCGGGCGCGCGTGGGTGCGGCGGCGACGGCGACGGCGGGGCTTTAGCGACGGTTTTATCCGTCACTAAAGACCCCTTATTTATTATTTTGAAGATGTAATGTCCATTTTGCCCCCACTCCTTGCAACTATAAAAGGAGACCCCCTCTATACGAAATTTTGATCCCTTCCTTCTCCTCTCTACCTCTCCAAAGCTCAAGAGAAGCTTGTCCCACACCCGGGATGCTTCTTGCGAGATAAAGTCCAAATTTTCGTCCCCCTTCGGAAGTGGATCCCGCGACGACGACGGCGTGCTGCTTCGTTCCCGTTCTTCTGGTTCGTCCTCCTTCGTCCCGCTTCGTTCTCCTTCGTCCAGGCGTCGTCCCGTCCGGCTCGTCCTCCAAGCGACCGTCGAGGAGGATTTCTCTCTCCCTATTCTTTTTACTGCTTTCTAGTATAGATTTACTGCTTTCTAGAGTAGTCTATTCGTCCTCCGAGCGATCGTCGAGGAGGACATTTCTCCCTCCATTCTTTTAATGCTTTCTAGAGTAATTGTTTTATGTTTTCTAGTTGTAATGAAAGAACTCTTTTATGATAAATTCCTTGTCTATTCTACATCTCATTTTGATTTCCATGTATAGTATTCTTTCTCTCTCTCTTACTCCCTCTCTCTCTTTTATTTGTTGTAGATATTTAGATAGTTTAAATTGAATTTCTTTGTGACAAAATAAAAAGAAACGCGAAGTTTTTAAATCAAACGTTCGCCTCCCTGTGTTCGACCCGGAATTCTTATTTCGGTATAAATTTTATTTGTTGAACACGAATCCTTCGCTTTCGAACTACAACGACGGGTTTTTCCAAAAACCAAACACGTTAGCGTAGATTCTCGTTCAACAGACACACAATAAGAATCACAAGCTATCTAAACAAAAGGTAGAGGAATGCTTCTTGAAATAAAACTATTTTACAATGGTGTTGGATAGCTTGCAAGTGAGAGGGATTCCCACTTGTAATCTCCAACAAAAATACTAACACTACACTACCATGAAAAAAATAAAAAAAAAAAGAACATAGAAGAAAGCTTAGGAAGAAGGTGATGATGTTGCAGAACTCCCGCTTCAATTTAGGTTGCCCCTGAATTAAAGGAAGCTTGCTCTTGGTTCTCCCTTGCTTAGCAAACCCTAGGTGGGGTGTGCCTGGCTCCTCCTAGAGCAGAAGGTTTCCACTCTTGAACTTTGCCTTAGGGTGGACGTGGACCACCCTTCTTGCTCCTCCTCAGGACGTCCTCCTTGCCTGGCCTTCCTTCTTTGCTTGGTGAAGACACAAGGTACAAGAAGGGAAGAAGTTGAAGGCACCAAGGAGATAGAGTGTCCCCTTAATCTTCTTCTTCTTCTTCTTCTCTTTTCCTTGGTCGTTGGGATGGTGGATTGAAGGTGGAAGAATGTGAATATGTGTAGCCAAGGTTGGTTGGTTAAGGTAGTTATGGGTGGTATATATAGAGTTGTAGGAAGGGGGGTAGGTGTGGTGATGGATGGATGGATGGATGGTAGGATGGTAGGTGTGGTACATATAGAGTTGAGGTGGTTATGGATCCTAAGGCTAGGGTTCTTTGGTGACAAGAGAAGGGGCATGTGGATGGTGGTTATGGTGGTGGAGAGGCACCATAAAGTGGTGCCAGCTATGGGAGGTTAGTAGGGTTGGTGGTTGGCGTGGAGTATGGAGGGCTAGGATAGCCTTATGAAGTGGTGGTTATAGGATGGAGGGTGGAGATCAAGTGGCACCATGTGGAAGGGTGTAGGAAGTGGAGTTAAGGTGTGGTTAGGTTCCTTTTGGCGCCAACTATGGGTTCTAGAAGTTGGCGCCAAAAAGGAAGGCTAGGATTGGGTTTTAGGGTTAGGTGTAGGGTGGTGATTGAATGCTATTTTGGTGCCAACATAGAAGGGTCTATGGTGGTGGTGTCTTTTTGTTTTGGTGCCAAAAAGGGGTAGTTAATAGGTGATTTTGGAGGGAAAAATAGGTGGCTTTTGGTGGTGGTGATGGGGTGGCTACTAGGTGGTGCCAAAGTGGATTAGGAGTAGGTTAGCTAGGTGGACTAAAGGTTAGGTGTTTTTGGTGGAGTTAGCTAGGTAGGCTTTTGGGGTGATAGTGGATGGCCATGGAGTGGAGAGGAGCTAGGGTTAGCTAGCTAAGGTAGCTTAACTAGTTGGAGAGTAGAGGAGATTAGGGTTTAACTTGGAGAGAGTAGCTAGAAGTTGTTTGAAGTAGACCTGGAGCTAAAATAACTTTCTCGGAGCTGATGATGGTTGAAGAGGTCTTCTTAGGAGCTCAACTACTTAACTTAGCTAGCTAGTTCTTTTGCTAGAAGCTAGGCTTGAGTAGTGGAGTTGAGTTGAGTTGGTCTCAACCTATCTGAAGCTAGGTTGAGCTGGACCTGCCTCTAATGAGAACTCCCGAGCTAGCTTAGCTACTAAGTAGACAAGTAGTAGTTAAGCTGGAGGGAATTCAGCTGCCGTGAGCTGAGTGGAGCTGGGGAGAGCTAGACCTGAGCTAAGGTGAACTCTTGTCAACTAAGTTGAGCTAGCTAGAGCTCCTAGTGAACTGATTGGAGCTAGGATGAGCTAGACTCAACTAAGTTGAGCTGGATATGAGCTAAGTTGAGGTGGGTTGAGCTAAGTTGAGCTACCTTGAGCTACTATCTAGCTAAGATGAGCTGAATGGAGCTAACCTAACCTAGGTGAGATGATATCCAGCTGAGATGAGCTGGATCTAGCTAGGGTTCAGTTGATATGATTTTCTTCTTCACTTTTTGCCTTCTTGAGTGCTAGGGTTTTAGAGGTATGATCATCTTCTTATCCTTAACACTCAAGTAAATATGTTAAAAACATAAAAAGAATGCAATGCATGCCTAACCTAGGCAATGCCTAAATGCAACCCGAAAACCCATTTTCAGAGTTTAAAACCTAAGAGCTAGATCTGTTTAGGGCATAAGAATAATGATAAATTGGAGTTTATTAGTCATCCACTACATTTCCCTTTCCTAAATGATATACAATAGAGTAGTCATAATCCTTTAGGACTTCCATACAACATCGTTGCCTCAAGTTCATCTCCTTTTAATCAAATAGATATTTCAAACTCTTATGGTCAGTGTGGATCTCAAAGGTCTCACCATATAAGTAATGCCTCAAGATCTTCAAGGTGAAGACAATGGTTGCCAACTCAAGATCATGATTTGAATAATTCTTCTTGTGTGACTTTAGTTGCCTTAAACCATAAGCGACATGTGTCTGTGTTGCATTAGTATGCAGTTGAAACCTTGTTGAGATGTGTCTGTGTATGCTATATATGTGAGGGAGAGCGAAGTCTAAAGAATCAAGTGTACACTAGAGGGGGTGAATAGTGTAATATCTATTTAAAATAGAACTAAAAAACATTCACTACAGATAAAAAATGTATAAGTAAAAACTAGAAAAATAACACCATATTTTAGAGTGGAAACCCTTCCAGGTGAAAACCATTACCTAAGCCTCCTAGCTTAAGATTTTTTCAACTACAGTAATGCCTCCTTTTTAAGGCATTTAGGTGAGATTCTTTAGGATCTACTTGAAATCTAGCACATAGACAAGTACTAAAAAGTATGTCAGGTCTACTAGCAGTCAAGTAAAGCAAGGATCCTATCATGGTTCTATATAATTTTTGATCTACACACTTGGCTCATCTTCTTTGAGTTGAGTTGTGGTAGGCATTGGTGTGTCATTTCCTTTCGTTTTCTCCATTCCAAATTTCTTCATAATTTCTTTTGTGTATTTTGTTTTACGAGATGAAGATTCCATCTTCTTGCTGATCAATCTATAACCCCAGGAAGAACTTTAATTCTCTCATCAGGCTCATCTCGAATTAATCTTGCATGACTTTCTCAAACTCTTGGCATAGAAGATCATTTGTAGCACCGAATCTTATATCATCAACATAAATTTGAATTAAGATTAGTTGATTATCTTTTCTTTTAGTAAATAAAGTTGGATCAATTAAGCCAATTTTGAAATCATTTTCTATTAAGTAGTTTCTTAGCCTTTCATACCAAGCTCAAGGAGCTTGTTTAAGTTCATATAAATCTTTATTAAGTTTGAAAACATGATCAGGGTTACTAGTACTTTCAAAGTTAGGAGGTTATTTCACATAGACTTCTTTTTTTTGAAACCCATTTAGAAATGTGCTTTTGACGTCCATTTGGAATAGTTTAAATCCCATATGAGCAGCAAAAGTTAGTAACATTCTAATGGATTCTAGTCTAGCTACGAGAGCATAAGTTTTATCAAAGTCAATTCCTTCCTCCTGATTGTAGCCTTGAGCCACAAGTCTAGCTTTATTTCTTACAACCTTTCCTGTTTCATTAAGCTTATTTCAAAAGGCCCATTTTGTTCCAATAAGAGATTGAGATTCTGGCTTAGGAACTAATTTCCAAACATCATTTCTTTCAAATTGATTCAACTCTTCTTGCATAGCTACAATCCAACAATCATCAGTGAATGCTTCTTTCATGGATTTTGGTTCTAGTTGGGATACAAACACACTAAGTGTAAGATTATTAAAGGATGATCTGGTTTGAATTCCCTTTGAGAATTCACCAATCACAAAATCTTTAGGATAGTCCTTGGGGTAGGTTAAGTCTTTAGGAAGTTCACTAGAGATGGTGTCTTCAGGTATATTTGAAGGATTATCTAGAGGTTGATCGTCCTCTTTTGTTGATGCATTATCTAACTGATCTGCTTCATCAAAAGACACATGAAGAGTCTCTTCAACTACCAATTAAAGACTCTGTAGGCTTTACTTCTAGAGGAGTGTCCTAGAAAGATCCCTTCCTCACTTTTTGCATCAAACTTATCCAGGTTCTCCTTTGTATTTAGTATGAAACACTTGCAACCAAATACTTTAAAGTAAGAGATCTTAGGAGTCCTATCAAAGAAAAGTTCAAAGGGTGTTTTCTCAAGAATAAGTCTAATAGAGGCCCTATTTTGGATATAACAAGTAGTGTTTACAGTCTCAGTTCAAAAATATTGAGGTAACTTTGACTCGTACAGCATAGTGCAGGCACACTCTTGTAGGGTTCTATTCTTCCTTTCTACAACTCCATTTTGAGGAGCTGCTCTAGGAAACACAAATTCTTGTTTTATCCTGAAAGTAGAGTAGAAATCTAGGAATTTTTTATGTTCAAATTCTCCTTCATGATCACTCCTAATCCTAGTGATGGTTAGGCCAGATTCGGTTTGAATTCTCTTAGCTAATTTTCTAAATTCCTCAAAAGTAGAATATTTAGATTTTAAAAATAATACCCAAGTAAATTTGGAGTAATCATCAATCATGATAAGATAATATTTGCACCCATTTAGACTTTCAGATTTGGTTGGTTCGAAAGATCTCAGTGGATCAACTCAAGTGACTTGGAAGTACTGACCATGATTTTAGGTTTGAAAGAAGTTTTATGCAGTTTTCCTAGTTCGCAGGATGAATAGAGATTTTTCTTTCTAGAGGAAATCTTAGGTAACCTTTGTACTAAGTCGTGTTTCACAAGCTTGTTTATATTTTGAATGTGAACATGACCGAGTCGACGATGCCACAATATTGACTCATCATTTGATGCAACCAAGCAATTAAGATAGTTACATTTGTTAAAGTCAATAGTGTAGATGTCTTTTGATCTGTCTCCGATCAAAAGGATTGCCTTTTAATTTTTATCCCTAATTTTAAAACCTTTTGAAGTGGAAGTAACTTTATACCTTTATCACATATCAAACTTACACTAAGAAAGTTATGTTTTAGGTCACTAGCAAGGCGAACATTATCAAAGGAGATTTTGGAGTTACCAATTTGGCCAATACCAGTAATATGGCCCTTGTGGTTATTGCTAAAGGTGACTAAACCTCCTTCCTTGTGGTTGAGGTTGAGGAATAGGTCTTCTTCTCTTGTCATGTGCTTCGAACAACCGCTGTCCATGACCCATCTTCCTTTTCCTTGGACCTATCATTAGTTTATGTCTGTGAGGTCTACTGTTTGTCCTTACAGCTACAAGGTGTCCATCTTTTTGATGATAGATCCAGTCTAAATACTTTATTAATTCTTGAGAGATTCCTACAAAACAAGATTGTAAATCTCTTTTTGGTACCCATTTCTGTTTGGGTCCAATTTTGTTTGCAGTGCTTGTTTAGGTGTGGACCTATTCTTGGCCTTAGGACTAGAGGGAATTTGTGTGATAGATTGTGAAGTTGATGCTTCATGATCATTATTAGGAATACATCCTAACCCAAATTTTGTAGTGGTTTGGGTTGGTGTGCCTAATAACCTTTCTAGATTTGCTTTTCTTTTGGTGAACTTAATTAGCTTGGTCATTTACAAGAGCAATAGACTTTTGTCTTAATTTTCCTAATTCTATCTGAAGTGCATCAATAGGAGCCTTAAGAGAGGTGATCTTTGATGATAGCATTATCATGGGTCATAACTAGCTTTAATTAATCAAAATCAGATGACAAATGCTCCTACATAATCACCTGAGAGTCGTAATTCCCTGTACATCCATTCTGAGAGTAATACATGTAAACATGGTTAATTATGTAGTTTTAACATCATATCATGAATGCATAATAATCACGAGATTTTCTAGGGGTTAATCTAAGTTCTAATGAGCACTAAAGTCTAATAAGAGGGTCCACATAGATAGAAACAGGTTTCACACTTTTCGAGAACTGAATCAGCACCCAAAATCCTAATTTCAGACTTGCTTAAATAACAGAGGTTTTGGTTAGGATAAAATTCATTTAAACCTTCTAAAATTCATAGAAAAATATTCCTTGAGGTTTGGTACCTTGGTTTGACCTTTTGAACCTATTTTGACCTTAAATAAAGTCATAGTTTTGCCCTAATTTGGATTTTTTCACAAATTTCCTAATCAAACTTAATCAAAGCTCAAATCTAACTTTACCATTAGATTCCTTGGGTCCAAATTAGGTTTTACCAAAATTTGGACCCAATCAGAGTCCATCTTGACCTAGTTTGCATTTTAGTCCAGTTAGACTCTCTCTTTCTCAATTAGCCCCTCAGCTTTCGAAGTCCTTGTAGATTGGTTCCTAAGTTCTTTGTATTCTTTGCAAGTAGGTCCCTACCGCTATTGGAGGTCAACCGGCCTCCATTCAACCTTTGACGAATCTTGAACCCATTCAAATCATCATTAAATCCCACTAAATTTGGTGGGATTGATGTTCACATCATAACGAATTTATTAGGACTGATCTTGGCTCCTGATTAACCCTAGGAAGGCCATGCGAATGTATGGATTCCTTGGATTCTTCTTGATTCTTAATGAAGCCAATTAGGTTTGTTTCTTGTTTAGAACTTGCTCAGAAGCTCTATAAAGGCTTCCTCATTGTAAATCCGTGCTCTTTAGCTCGGTTTTGGCCACAATTCCTTATCAACTCTCCCTCTCCAGCCACCTCCACCACAGATTTGGCGACTCCTCTTCAACTTTCTTCTTCTCCCACTACCACATACCATAGGCAGTGGGAATGTCTTCATCTCCTTCTTCTGCTCCTTGCTAGCCACAGCAAGAGCTCCCATATCCCCTCGTCGTTGCCGCCCCTTCTACCAGAGGATTCATCATCTTCGGCGCCAGCCAATCACAGTCGGCGCCTCCCTCTCCCTTTCGTCTAGTAATTTAGATCCTATCTTCTTCATTTTCTTCTTCTTAATCTCTCTAACCTATTCCTTGCATATTTCGATCGACAACTCGCCCTTGATTGCACCTTCTTTCTCCACTCCGACCGAGAACCGGCGAGGCCAACCGCCCTCCATGAGCCACCACATGCCACGCTATCGGTCCCAAAAGCTCTGCCATCACTCACCAAAACCCCTCAAGAAATTAAGGGGATTGGCTTATTAAATGCCTCATCGAACTCACCCACCTCCGAACACCTTCCTTGAGTTCACCCAACCATGATACACATGGAAATGCCACACAACAACTGCCATCACCTTCGCCATCACTTGGTGACCCTCCTGGGCCATTTAACTGGGGCTTTTTGAGCTCGTATGTGTGTTTCAGGTTTCAATCGGAGTTCACCATCGCCGCCATCATCTCTACCCCTATTTGTAATTCTCCAATGAGCTCAAGGACTAATTCCACTCCCTGGTGCTGCGGAAGCAAACCACGAGACCATTTGGAGGGCCAATTGAGACATAGCAGTAGCACTAGTAGCCAATTGCAAGGAGAGGTGATCTACCTGCCACATGTGAAAAAGAGGAGGTTGGATAGTCCCACCTCTTGAGTAGACAGACAGTCGATGCAGTATATCACGATTTTGTGAATACATCTACTCGCCCAAGTGACTGGGGGTCGGGTCCTTGCTCACCTGCTTATGCACACCTCACTTGCGATCACACGACGTAGGTCTGGTCCCTGTTCATGATCCGATAACCCGACCATATACTCGATTACACCTGGGTTTGAGGGAGAAGAGAAGAAAAGAGATTTCTGAGAGAGAGGGGGTGGGTTTTGCTCTGCATGCCTTGTGCCCCTCTGCTGAAGAGAAGGAGAGGCATACACTTAGCCTCTAAAGTGTTGGCCGTGTCCTGTGCCTAAGGAAGGGAAGGCTTTGAAGAAGAAGAAGGCTCCTGAGAGAGCCTTGAGTTTTGTTGATCTGTTAAGTCATCTGATATACCTTGGGCGTTATTTGATAGAGGTTGATGCTATCATTATTGAATTATTTAAGTACTAAGTTAACATTGATTATCTGATTGAATGTACTATTGAATAATTTGAGTAATTGAATGCATGCTTAATTAAAGAGAATAAGTAGTGATTTAAATCACCATTATTTTTATTCTCTTTCCTTTTTGATTCCATGATCTATTAAGCTACATTGGTAATCATTGACTAGCAATTTGACTATTTTCATTTATTGCATATCTATTATTTTGCTCAATTGATTGTGCTCATCTATTTTAAATGAAGATTAATGTGTGAATTCCATATTTATTCCCTATGAATGACCTCAGACTCCCTTTAGATTTTGAGTTTATAAATTTAAATGATTTGTTGTGCGATTTAGGAGTGTACTACAACGAACGCATATTTGAAACTCCTCTATCGCCATACAACATTTTGATGTCGTTGCCAGGGAGCAACGCGCAATACACCATTAGTCTTATCTTTCTTGATTTATCTAAGCACTAACCCTGTTTGCTTTGTTTTGTGATTTTGCGAGGTATATCATGAAACAATCTTCCGCGCAAATCAACCACTCCTGGGGTAGGTAAATTTCTCTTCTTCCCTAATCAATCTCCTAATCCTTTGGAAGAGAGAAAATGAAACAAATCAATTAGGACCTACCTGCCTTTTTTTCTTAGTAATTATCATTTAAAGGCAAGTTTCCTAATTTACGAACTTAATTTGACATCTGATTGAAGTTGAGATGATTCTATTTAGAGATTCCTACCCTAATTTCTTGTACCTACTAGGGATTTACGCTTAATTTTTGATCATCTTGGATTACACACTTCTTGTTTGAATCCAAGGTGTTACATTTGAGATCAAATTGGACTTGGAATAGAGCCAGTAAGGGTTTCTACTATTGGGTTTTGAAGTGTTAGTTCACAATTGTCTGAATTAAAGGAAATTCATCCCTCCTGCATTTGTGTACTGCCCAAACCCTTGCTTGAAAAGAATTGATCAGAAAAATGGTAAAATCAGGCTCTAAATTCACTTGAACCTTAAAATTGTGGCCTAATAACCTAAGAGTCAATTCAGGGTGATCTTTGGGTCTTGACTCAAATTTCATTCTTCATCTTTTAGGGTAGGTCAGGTGAAGTTGACCTACTTTTTGAGCCAATCAACCTCCACATTAGGTCACAAATTGAATTAACTTCTAATCAAGTGAAATCCAAAGCACAAGTTAGGACTAAAATTGGTAGACTTAAGGATGAGAGTAGGAGAATATCCTGTGGATCGCAAGGTATATTAGAGGGGAGGGGTGAATAGTATTACTTTAAAAAAGATATACATAGATAAAAAATAAACCACAAGAGATTCAAGCATAGAGTACACCTAATTTATAGTGGAAACCTAAATCGAGTGAAAACTACTACCTAAGCCTCCCAGCATAATATTTTTCCGACTAGTTCAAGCTAGTCAATCCACTAACCATACTACTTGAACGAGGGTGGCACATCTTACAACCACTTCTCTTTTTATCCTAAAGAGAAGTAAAAACAACAACCATGGATCTTCCCAACAATCTTGGGATCTGTAAATCAAAGCAATAAGATAGAATAACAGAAATAACTTCTGTAGAACCTCAATAAAGATCAAACCAAAATTTTCGCAAAGGTTCGAGGCGTAGTGCTTTTGAAGAATGTGAAGAACGGGGTGTAGAGGCCTTTGGAATAAGCATGAGAAGTTATACTTTTGAAAGGTATTTCTCTTGAAAGTTGTGTGTAGATGGGCTGCGTACAACCTCTATTAATATTAAAAGTTTTGCTTGAATAGGAAGTTAAATTGGTTGATCAATTAAGGTTAATTGGTCGATCAAAAGGTAATTTGGTCGATCAATTAAAGTGGCCACTAATTGATCGGTCAATTTACTTGGTTGGTAGATCAAAAAGATATTTATTAACTTCCTAAAATGAGTTAATTTGATTGGTTAATGAAGTTGGTTGGTCAATCAAATAACTAATTTGGTCGATCAATTTCACTAAAAACTTGGTTTTAAAAGGATACGTGAAAATCTATTTTTGAGTTTTATTTGAGGTTCCTTACAATAATGTTCTAGACTCAAATAAAGATACAAAGACACACATCAGCAACTATCTGCACTTGACTTGAAAGATGCTTTAATCCGAGATAGTCTTGAAATGTTAGTCTAGCAATAAGCATAATTTTGGTGCATCAAAACAAAGGTGCTTACATTCTCCCCCTTTTTGATAACAACAAAATTATAATTATGAAATTGAAAATAGTTTTGCATAATATCTCCCGCTTTTTGTTTTAGCAAAAAGTAAAACATGTTACTGTTGATTTTACATTTAACTCCCCCTTAAACATGTAAGCTAAGCATCAGAAATATCATGTAGTATAAGAGAGCTAAAGAGGAATATAGAAATAAAGGAGATAATCTTCATGCATTTTCATAATGAAAAGAGTCTAGATAAGCAGTGCATAAAAATATAATTGTTCTGAGAAAAATTAAGTTATACATGCCAACAACAAGAACTAAGTAAAGAAAATCTAACAGTGAAAAATGCATTCATCATGCAAATTAATTAAGCTATTTTAATCTTGATAAACCTAGTGAATGACAAGTTTGATTAAACCTCTCTTTTGGTAATGGTTTTGTGGATATATTAGCCAGTTGATTTTCTGTATTAACAAATTCTAGATTGATATCTCCTTTTAAGACAATCTCTAAGAAAATGATGTCTAACATCATATGTTTAGTCCTAGAATGTTATACTGGATTCTTCGATAAGTTGATTGCACTAGTGTTGTCACATAGTATTTTATTGTTCTTGTAGGACAAGCCAAAATCTTGTAAGGTTTGTTTCATCTACAATAGGTGAACAAGCTAGAGATGCAGCTATGTATTCTGCTTTTGTTGTGGAGAGTGAAATAGTATTTTATTTTCTAGAGAACTAAGAGACTAGGGAATTTCCAAGAAATTGACAAGTTCCACTAGTACTCTTTCTATCTGTAAAGCTACCTGTATAATCAGTATCACAGAAGGAATATAATTCTAATGTGTCTGACTTCGGATAGAAAAGTCCTCGGTCTGTGTGTTGTTCAAGTATCTAAGTATTCTTGTAATAACATTTAAGTGTTTTTCTTTAGGGTTTACTTGAAAGCGAGCACACAAATAGGTACAAAATAGAATATCAGGTCTACTAGCAGTCAAGTATAACAATGATCCTATCATACTTCTGTATAATTTCTGATCTACAGACTTACTTGTTTCATCGATTTTTAATTGAGTAGAGGCTGCCAATGGAGTGTCTTTACCCTTTACTTTGTCCATCGAGAATTTCTTGAAGATCTCCGTTGTGTATTTGGTTTGAGATATGAAGATTTCAGAGGACAACTGATCAATTCGAAGTCCGAGAAAGAACCGAAGTTCTCTCATCATGCTGATCTCAAACTGATCCTGCATTACCTTTGCAAATTCTTTGCACAACAGATCATTAGTAGCATCGAAAATAATATCATCAACATATATTTGTATCATTAGGTGATTATCTTCTTTTCTTTTAGTAAATAAAGTTGGATTTATATTACTAATTTTAAATTCATTTTCAATTAGATAGGATTTTAATCTGTCGTACCAAGCTCGTGGAGCTTGTTTAAGTCCATATAAAGCTTTGTTCAGTTTATAGACATAGTCTGGATATTTAGCATCTTCAAAACCTGGAGGTTGTTTAACATAGGCTGTCTCCTTGGTGAATCCGTTTAGGAAGGCACTTTTGATGTTCATTTGAAAAAGTTTGAATTTCATATGGGTGGCAAAGGCTAGAAGCATCTTAATGGATTCTAGGCAAGCTACGGGAGCATATGTTTCATAAAAATGAATTCCTTTTTCTTGATTATACCCTTGGGTCACAAGTCTAGCTTTATTTCTAACTACTTCTCCTGATTCATTAAGTTTGTTCCTAAAGACCCACTTAGTTCCTATAATGGTTTTAGAGTCAGGCTTTGGAATAAGTTCCCATACATTATTTCTTTTGAATTGATTCAATTCATCTTCTATTGCAATGATCCAGTGACTGTTAGAAAAAGGCTTCCTTGACATTTCTAGGTTCTAATTGTGAAACAAATGTAGTGAAAGTTAAACTATTAAAGAAAGATCTAGTTTGAACTCCTTTAGACAATTCACCTATCACCAATTCTTTTAGATGATCTTTTACATAGGAAATATATTTAGGAAGTTCATTAAAAAAATTTTCTTTTGGAATGTTTGATGGGTCATCTACTAGTTCATCCTCATCATTGATTACTTTAGGTTGAGCTAAGGTTTCATCAAATGATACATGCATAGTTTCTTTAACAACTGAATTCTTCTTGTTAAAAATTCTATAGGCTCTACTTTTGGTTGAGTACCTTAAGAATATTCCTTCTGAACTTTTGGTATCAAACTTATCAAGATTGTTCTTAGTATTGAGTATGAAACATCAACAACCAAATATCTTGAAGTAGGAAATTCAAGGTGTCCTTCCATGATAGAGTTCAAAAGGTGTTTTGTTTATGATAGGTCTAATCAATGATCTATTTTGGATATAGCAAGCAATGTTTACAGCCTTTGCCCAAAAACATCGAGGTAGCTTTGACTAGCATAGCATTGTGCGGGCACACTCTTGCAAGGTTCTATTTTTCCTTTCTACTACACCATTCTACGGTGTGACTCTATGGAATGCAAATTTGTGTTTTATTCCATATTGATCACAAAATTAGTAAAAGATTCATTCTCAAATTCTCCGCCGTGATCACTCCTAATCTTAATTACTTTAGACCCTTTTCATTTTGTAGTCTTCTAACTAATTTGCTAAAAGCATCAAAGGTTAAGTCTTTACTTTTTAAGAAAGATACCCAAGTAAATCTTGAAAAGTCGTCAATTGTGACTAGACAATATCTGCACCCACTTAAGCTTTCGAATTTAGTTGGTTCAAACAAGTCTAAGTGAGGTAGCTCCAAAGGTTGTGAAGTGTTAACCATTCTTTTTGGTTTGAAGGGATTTTTAGTTTGCTTACCAACTTGACAAGAATTGCAGACTTTGCTTCTCTTGAAGTTGATATTTGGCAGTCCTTTGACAAGTTCATATTTCATGAGTTTGTTAATGTTTCTCATGTGAACATGACCTAGTTGTCTATGCCAAAGTGTTGCTTCTTCATCAGATACGACAAGACATTTAAGATTGTCGCATTTGTTGAAGTTTACAGTATAAATGTCTTTGTGTCTATTTCCTTTAAGAATAATTTGTTTTGTTTCTTTATTACAAATTTTAAAACCTTTTGATGTGAAAGTAATGTTATAACCTTTATCACATATTTGACTTACACTTAGCAGATTATGTTTTAAGCTGCTAACTAAGTGTACATTATCAAAAGAAGTAGAAGAGTTACCAATTTGGTCTGTACCAACAATACGGCCCTTATGGTTGTTCCCAAACATGATCGTACCACCTTCCTGACGGTTGAGCTGCAGGAATAGGTCTTCCTCGCGGGTCATGTGCTTGGAACAGTTGCTATCCATTATCCATCTTCTTTCTTCTTTTTCCTATCATTGGTTTGTGTTTATAAGGCTTTGTTTGATAGAGTGGCTTCAGTGTTCCATTTGTTTGTTGGAAAGTCCACTTCTTATAATCTATAGAACCTACAAAACAAGATCGCAATATACTTTCTGGTACGCACTTTTGCTTGGGTCCACGGTGGTTAGCTTGTGTTGCTTGTTTTGGCAAGCTACCTTTCCCTTTGCTAGAATTAGATGCTTCATGATCATTTTTAGGTATATAACCTAACCCAAATTTTGTGGTGCTTTGGGTTTGTGTTTCTAACAATTTATGCCAGTTTCTACTTCCATTTGTGAACTTAGCTAGATCATTTAATAGAATAGTAGAGTTTTCTTTTAGTTTGTCTATATCTACCTTTAAGTTGTTTATCTGTGATTTTAATGCAGTGATCTCAACAGATAACTCTTTGTTTTGATTATCAAGTAAGTCTTTTTGTGCTTTTTCCTCACCTAATGCTTTTTCTAGGTTTTTATTTTCTATTTTTAATGATTTTGCTATATCATGCATCTCAAAGAAGGCTTCTAATAATTCATCCTGAGTAAAGGAGGTTACCTCATCTTCTACAACCATAAGATCGAGAAGAGCTTCTTCTCCCAAGGTTTCTTCTTCCTCTGAACTTGAGTCTGACTCATCCCAGGTTGCCGTGAAAGCTTTCTTTTTTCCGTGAGAAGTGAACAATCCTTCTTGATGTGTGCCTTTCTCTTGCAGTTGTAACAAGTGATTGCATCATTCTTGATTTCTTCTTTCTTCTTCCTCCAGCTATTCTTATCTCTGACGAACTTCCTAAATTTTTTAGAGAGGAGGGCCACATCTTCCTCTTCTCCGCTTAAAGTTTCTTTAGATTCCTGAATAGCTTCAAGAGCTATAGTCTTCTTCTTGGATCCTTCTCCTTCTTGATCCCTAATGTGTTGGAGTTGAACCTCATACGCCATTAGACTTTCAATAATAACATCCAGTTTCAAGGTGGACAGATGTTAGTCACTCTAAATCGGGTTTTAAAATTGTCACATTGTAGTATAATTCAAATTAGTGCGAAAAACAAATAATATTTATACTCGAAAGAAATCCAAGGTCGTTCGCTGGGAGCAAGTGGCAATTCAATCTCAAAATCACAATTCTAGGTAAAAGATATGAGCGATTACAATCAATATTGATTCAAAATGATATAGCAAGAATTTCTAATAGTAATATGCAAAAAGAAGAGGGTAAAATGGTGATTTGAATCACCAAATTACCCTACAATGTTAAGCTTTGCAAGTTACTGATTGCACAACAAAAATACACCAATAAATATGCCATCTTATGTTATTTCCTAGCACTGCCATTGCATCTTAGGTAGCTATAGCTGCATTTGTAAAAAGACAGGCATGCATTTTTAAAGAGGGGAGGAGAAAGTGAATAATTGGCCATTTAATTAACATCTTCTTCAAGTGCTGCCTCGCAATTTCACCTTCTTCATTTTTTTATTTTGACTTTGAAATCGTCTCCCTCGCGCGGTTCAGGGCATGGGGCTTGCATCACTTTGCGCCATTCCTCTGCTAGCAGCATGCTCTGCCGGTAGCATGGTTGGTCATGCACACCTGCAGCATGGTTGTGGCAGCCTCCTTCTTTAAAAAGCCTTGCCCTCTCCCTTGCACAAAGGGGAGCCTGGAACACACACCACCTGCAGACACCTTCCTCCAAGCCATCTCCTCCCCTCTTCCCCTCCATACGCAGTAGCTCCTCCACTGAAGAGACACACTGCGGGTAGGAGCAGGCTCACAGTGGTCCCACGACCACCACTGTGAGTTCCACCACCGCCTAGCTCCTTCGTGAGCAGGTGGGTGTGGTGGTTTCACCATCCGTTTTCTTCGCTGAAAGCTCTCGCTGCCATTGCCAGAGCTCCAAGGTCTGAAGCTCCAGCAGCAGCGCAAGCACTGTGCGCATGCCAGCAGATGCCCGCAGGCTCTTTCCACGCATGTAGGCACCTTCTAGTGTGCCCGCGCATGCAGAACCGGCCGCAACCAGTTGTTCACTCCGCACAGCACTGTAGCTACTATTCATGCCTCTCAGTGCGGAACTGTAGCTATAGTGCGGTGACTGGTTTGTTTCTCACTTATCCGGTCACCGCGCGCTCTCTCCTCGCCGCGACCTCCTCCAGCCCGTCACGCGCACGCGTTCCAGTGTCTGCGCCCGCGTCCGTCTACTCCGGCTCCCGTTCCAGCCCACAGCGCAGTTGCTGCGCTACGTAATGCGCTGCGTTGCGCTCTCTCCCACACTCCCGCACCCGCTTGCGCGTTACAACAGCGCACGCGTTCCCTCTGAGCTCGCGCCTGCATCTGTGTGTCCGTGCCATCAGACGACGCTTTCACCTGCCAGACGCCTTAAACTCTCTCTCTCTCTGACACTCCTCTTCAGCAGACTCCCACACTCATACACACACACACTCGTACACACACACTTGTACACTCACACGCTCACTTGTACACACCTATACATACTTATATATATATATACATATATATATATACATACATATATACATACATATATACATATATATGTATATAGTTAAATATATATACATATATATCTAGTTATATATATATATATATATATATATATAACTACATATACACCTATATAGTTACAACCCTATTTATATATATGTACACACATATATATATACATACATATATATATACATATATATATATATTTACATACACATCACCTACCTGTATCCCTATGCACTAGTCACTTCACCACGCGTTATATCGCAGGAATATCTGCACCAGTTGCTGATATTCCCCGATACCTGCGTAAAGAAAGTGCCTCCGCACACACTCCCACACATCCATCCTACACTCTACGTGGCACTTCGTCTTATTGGTTGCGTCTTTCTAGACGTGGACCAACTCGACGCTGTGCTACACACCATTTCCACTTCCACCCCCACCCCTATGTATATAATATATATATATAAACTATATTTATTTCTCTACAAGCAACCTATCTTGTTTTTATTTCTCTTTTGTTTCCTGCTATTAAATAGATTAAAAAAAAGAGTAAAAGAGAAAAGATAATCCTTGTCTTACCGGAACTCGGTCTTGCGAGTAGCAGGACCAGTTTTTTTGGAAACCTAAGTTGGCTCAAAGCCAAGAACAATTTGGCTCGAAGCCAAGGACCTAATTTTGAGGGTGTACCTCAAAGACAAAATTATCAGCAAAAAAATCTTAAATAGAAAAAAACCAAAAACATAATAAACTCACGGAAGAGATATGTTTTAGGAAAGGCGTAGAAACTTCTTCACCTTTAATCCCCGCCTCCCTGAGTTCGATCCTGGACCTAAAAGTGACCAAGATAAAATTAAGGAGGCCAGGTAAAAAAAATTTTTTGTGAAATATGGTTAGACTCGATTTAGGTTAACCACTATACTCACTTCAACGATAATTTCACCATATTAACATAACCTGTTCGAGTCTAACACACCTTTTTCTGGCGCCGTTGCCGGGGAGGTGCGCATTGAGGTAAGTTTCTACTCCATTCCTTTAATTTTCTCTTCTCACACCTTTCTCTTCACGGGTGTTTTTGTTTGCTGGTGTGAAGGTAAACTAGTTGCAAGGAGGAGGCAAGTAGAGGAAGTCGGAGACATGGGTAGATCCAAGGTGGGAACGAGAGCGTGAAGTCGCCGGCACCGCACTGGAGCTTCGCTCACATTGTTGAAAAGGTAGGTCTCTCTCTTAGCAACTTAGGTCAACTTGTCACCTTAATAAAAAAAACCTAAAAAAACTTCTTGGGATTTCTTGGGGCAAGTGGATTAAAAATCACTTGTTTGATTGTCTGCTATCACCCCCACTGGCCCGGGATTTCCTTCCAAACTTCGCATAGCGAAGATCCAAGAATCTTGATTCTTGAATCTTTCGCCGTGTGAAGTATTCTTTGAGGCAAGATTAAATAGATTGATTGCCATCCTTCCTTGCCTCATTTATCAGCAATTCGGGATCACATTTTTGGTGGGGAGACTTGGAATTGAGTTGATTCCAACCCCACCATGACCTTTCACGTGCCTTAGATTTGATCCCAAATACTTCAACCCTAACATTTTGATTTTCTCTTTACATTATCTTGTGGTTGAGCCTTGTGTGTGGAGCATCGTTTTGGTGATTGGGAGCACTTGAATTGAAGTGCTTTGGCTCCCTTTCACACTAACCTAAAATTGACTCGTGCATCCACATATAGAAATTTCCACCTAGGGAAGCCCATTGCATTTAGCATGCATTAACCAACTCATATTGAAGAAGGGTTTGTTGGGCATAGAAGAACTTGTATTTTCTCAAAACCCGGAGATTGGTTGAATTGGTAACTCAGCGAAACCTTAAAATTCATACTACTTAAGGCTGAAATTCTAAAAGCCATTCACCAACTAAAACTTCAATTCGGGGAGATTTTCCCGTTGCATGCTTGGTTTACACACTTTCTAAAATCAACACACTTGGGCATTACCCATATACAATGCCCTTCACATTCCTGAAGCACATGATCCTAAGCCTCTAATTAAAACTGGTAGCAACTTGACCCTTATTAAGGATTGGAGGTCTAACTACCTGCGAGTAGCACCTACGTGCTGGTGCGGGTTCCCGCATGCTGTCGGGTGTCTAAGACTGGGGCAAACGGCCTTTCAATCTGGCCCGGTGGTTCAATGGTGCTCACATTTGGTTCCATAGGTTGTGATAGTAGGTAACTTAGATCTTTAGGTTTAAGGGGACACTGTAGAGGTTAGGACTTTGCTTGCCTTGATTTGTCATCAAGTGTACCTTTGCGACGTCATTTCTCTCATCCCCTTTTCCCTTCTTATCTCCCCAATTCTTCCTGCGGTAGTGCATGTTTGAGAGGAGGTCACAAAACCCTGAATTATTTGAATTGTCTAATAATTTTAGAAGGATAGAAATTGAATCGTCATCCTCCTCCACAAACATGGCTGCATGCCCACCCCCAAATCCTGAGGGAGGAAATCACCCTAAAAACCCACTAGGTGGTGGAGCCATGGACCCCATAACCCGCCTCCAAGCCCAAATGGAAATGTATAATGAACAGATTGAAGCCATTAGGGAAACCTTGGAGGAAATGCAAAACCTTCCCGAACGGGAGGAGCTTAGGTCTCTGTTAACGCGGCTAGATCGTGTTTTAGCAAATATCGCGTTGTAATATAGATGAACTTTCCACGAAAACAAATAAAAATTTATAACTCAAAAATCAAAGTATCCGAGGTCGAACGCAGGGAGCAATCTGAGTATTCCAAAACTTGAGAACACAACTTTTAAATAAGAAGAAATGACTAGTTCAATAGAACTGACATGAGAATGATATAGAAAGAAATTGCTCAAAAAAGAATGGACGTCTGATATTGCATTAGACGTCTTAAAGTATTTCTCAAATTCTTCTCTTCTGTTGGTGATTTGCTCTACTGCAGCTCTGGTTGCTTCTTTTCTTTTTCTTCCTTAGCTGCTTCTGCTCCTCTTCTTTTTCCTTCTCTTCTTGATTCTCTTCTTACGGCCAAGTCCTGGCTTGCCTCTTTTTAGGTTGTTGCCGTCTTCTTTTTCTTCCTCTTCTTCCTTTGTTTTCTTGCTTCTTTGTCTGCCCCTTGATCTCTTTCTTCTTCCTTCTTCAGTTCCTCTTTTCTTTGACTTCACTTCTTCTCTGCCTTGCCTTTCTTTTCCCTCTGTTGAGCTTCCTTCCTTCTCCTTCTCCTTCGCTTGCAGCGGCTAAGTCCCTGCTTCCTGCACACAAGCACCACACAACAAAACCTACTCCCCTACCCTTCCCGCGCTCTCTCTCTCTCTTAATCTCTCTTGGGTATGCTCTTCCAAAGCCGGGTTATCGGGTCGGGTCGCGGGCCTGGGTCCAGGCGCACCGGCATGGGTGTGGTACGCGAGGAGTGCTCAGGAGGGGGGTAGTCGGGTCGGGGCACCAGATCCGCGGGATGAAGTCGCGGACGAGGTGAGTGGATAGGTGAGGAGGGACCTCACCCCAGTGTATTCGAGGCAACCCAGCAATATCACAAAATCAATATAAAGTACTCATGCGCTTTGTGACTTACCGAGGTGGGACTAATGCTCACCGCTCTTTCTCGTGCGCCCGCAGCAGACCATGCCTCCAATTGCAGCAATTGCAGGTCTCGCGGCGTCACTTGCTGGAACAACTGGGTGTGCAAGACCTCCCCGAGTTTGCTGCACCTGAAATCCTGAAGTCCTTCAACCTGGAGCAAGCGTGCAACCTCCTCATGTCACCGCTAATGGCGGCTGGAGCTCAAAATGCACCTGATACAAAAAGGGCCTTGCGTCTCAATCAGCCCACAGGGGAACCTTCACCGTGTCACGGCGAAGGTGAGGCAGTAGGTGGCAGGCCACGGGGTGGCCTAGGCGTACGTGCCTAGGTCGCTCTATGGCCGGACGGATGGGTTTGGTCGGGGGCGGTTGTAGTGGTGTAGGTGGCCTGTGGATGAGTGGAGGATATTTAGTGAAGTATGGCAGAGGTTATGCGGTGGTTGGCGAGACATGTGGGGCTGCGGAGTGATGGGAGCGTCTCGCCGGAGGGTGGCCGGAGATGAGGAAGATGGCGGTGGACAGTGACGGTTGAGGGGTGTAGTGTGAAATAAAGTGTGGAAAATGAAAGAGTGGAAGACGGGGAACTTATTTGGATTGTTGGGAGTGAAAGGGGGCAGCGGAGACAGATGGCTCGTTTGTGCCGTCGTCGGAGAAGACGACCCAGAGGGAGATAATGGCGACAAGGAGGAGGTCAGGGAGGCATGCGCTTGGTGTAGCGCGACGCGGGAGGATGAGGCGGAGTGAACCCTACTGCTGGTATGGCAGCAGAGTGACGGGAGGGAGGAGGAAGAATCGCCGGAGCTTGCGGGCTTCTTGGTCGGAGAGAGGAGAGATGAAGTTTGGAGGGTTCTACGGCTAAAACAATTCTGAGAGATTCGCAGAGGGTCGGGGGTCCTTTTATAAGTGCTGGCCGAGCTTCTGGTGCGTGGAGGGCAATCCTTCAGCCACCGTCGTATTGCTGGAGAAGGAAGGTAGTTGGGATCCCAAA
Organism: Thalassia testudinum; assembly: GCA_037157565.1. NCBI lineage: Eukaryota > Viridiplantae > Streptophyta > Magnoliopsida > Alismatales > Hydrocharitaceae > Thalassia > Thalassia testudinum. The sequence continues at coordinate 15,609,409 of JAZHRO010000026.1, read as the reverse complement.
TCTTTCATGCGTTCTCATGAGAGATTGGACAGAAATCAAAGATTGTGACTGAGCTCAGATGGAAGGGGATTCCTTAGAGAATCTCCCTTCCAATTCTGGGAGAAGATCTCTGAGGGACTAGGGAGTATCCCCTTCTCTTCCTCATTGAAGAAGGATTCCTCCCCATTATTGGCAGAGGGACCTGTTTGTAAGAGTGGCGAGGAAGATAGGGAGGTTTATGTAATGGTTTTCAAAAGATAAGGGTCAAAATGTAATTGGGTGTATTAATTTGCAAAGTAGGTCAAGATGACCTCCCCTTAGGTCCAAATTTTGTTAAAAACTTAATTTGGACATTAGGAATCCAATGGTGAAGTTGGATTTTAGGTTTGACCATGTTTGACTAGACATTTTGTGCAAAAACCCAAATTAGGTTAATTAATGAGCTAGGACCCCAATCTAGGTCAAACTAGGTTCCAAAGGACAAATTGAATGCTCTAAACTCTAGGGGATATTTTCCATGAATTTTAGAGGGTTTACTTGATTTTTATCCTGACCGGAACCTTGTTGAACTAAGCAGGTCTGTTTTAGGGTTACTAGATGTCATTTAATTCTTGGATTTCACATGAACCCATTTCTGATTGAATCAACCCACTTTTTATATTATTTAGACCATTTGACCGATGTTTTGTCTTTGAGAAATCCCATTTATGTACTGCAATGGTAAAATTGCAGTTTTACCCTTTATTTCATGTTTTCTTCTCAAAACACTTATCCCTCCAATTAAGCCTTCTTCTAAGTTATGCAGGAGCTTTTATTCTCTTTCTTGGATCAAAATGAGCTAGTTAGAGCTCATGATGAGGCTCTCATCATACCCCCCTGCCTAGCTTTTGCTAGTCCCTTAGCAAAATTTCAAGGTTTTAACTTCTGTTCTAGACCTTGAGTGTCTGTCATCAGTTATGATAAGCACTTTTCTTTTTCTTTTGTAATTAGATCAAAATGCTGACAATAGGCCTAGAGGTACTCAAGTATCAACGAAAATTTGGACATGACCCGCTTTAGCCTCAGTCCTCTGCAAAGGTTTTTAAGGCCCGCAGAAACTAACCTAGGGTTTGTTGGACTCCGCGGTTAAAGCACCTGTGCTTAAGATATTTTTAGCCTAGGTTCAGTTTGCAGTGCATTTTTGTAAGAGAGAGATAGAAGATTTATTTGTTTGGAGAGTTTTCTTTCTCTTTTCTTTTTATTTCTAGCTTTGGATTGGCTTCTCAACACAGTCTGTGTTGGATTCCTCGTCCCCATCATCAATCCTCAAGGGTCCTTGGCTATCGATGCTTTGAGATAGCACCGCCCATGGCAACCCCCAGAATCCTGGCTTTCGAGATTTCGAGATAATCCCACCCATGGCATTTCGTGGCCGAATTCAGACCTTGACATTTTGTGATAATGCTGCCCATGATATCTGAACCAGCAGAGTGCTTACATGCCCCTGGTAGGATATTTAAATATCCTAAGAGACAAGTACCGAGGAGATGATATGTTGTTACGCATCTTCGAGGGGAATTTCCCACCTCTCCCCGCCGGGAACTCGTCCAAATCAACTTGTGTTGATCGGTCGCTCCTAATCTAGGTGACTTTTTCAGAACATTGAAACGCTTTTTGCGTGATTTGGATATTTATGCGCACTGAACCAGACTGTGTGTGAATTGGGGTGCTTAGGTTACCGAATCTCGCAAATCGAAGGTCAGTTAACGAGGTCGAATACTTCCTAAGCCTTAGACCTAATACTTAAGCTTCTCATTTTCCCTAACCTCTTGAGTTTTATCCAGATTTTAGCAGATACGTGAATTTTTAAGCTAAATAATCTAGCCCAAGAGGCCTAAGACCAGTGTTCCTACTATTCTCTTGTTATGTCTTCTTAGCACTTTTCTTTTATTTTTCTCTTTTCTTGATCTGGTCTAGAACTTCGGTTAATCCCTTAATCTTTTACTAATGACTATTTCTTTTTCTTTTTCATTTTGTACTCCTTTTTGGCATTTTGTTCTTTTCCTCCTCTCATTTTGTATGGCCCGAATTATTTCTCCCCCTCCTTATTTCTTCTTTTTTTCCAAGTTTTTATTTTTTTTGAATTGAAACCCTTTCTTAATATGAATTTTCCTGACATTTTGCATTTTCATACCCCCCCATGCCTAAGATTTGCAATGTCCCCATTGTAGATTAGGTGGGTTCGATTTCAGCCTAGTTCATGCATTAGGACAGGTGTTGGGTGAGTGAACGGGTCGAAGTGACTTGTTGCGAATGATTTTTAATCTCGGGTAGGGGTACCTGAGGTGATGTCGGCTGTTCTAATGGATGAACCCTAAAGTGCAATATGAATTCCACGTAGAAATGTCAGAAAAGGTTTTAGGTTTTTCAAAGAATGACATGTTGCCTCCCGTTAAGCACTGAGTTTAACGTCATCGGCTGGGCGCAATGAGCTCAAGGGGAATGGAGGGTAAAGGATGACTTAGCCAAATTTGTATTGGTCATGTTAATGAAAGTTTTGAGTCTCTAACCGTTGACAACAAAGGGTTCAGAATCGTGGCTGAGTGGGCTAATTTCAATGGCTCCATTTCCAAAGATTTGTCAGACTAGGTAGGGTCTGATCCATTTAGATCGTAGCTTTCCTGGGAATAATTTGAGTCGGGCATCAAAGAGTAAAACCTTTTGACCAGGATGAAAGATCTTTCTAGAAATGTGTTTGTCATGAAAAGCTTTAACCTGTTCTTTGTAAATTCGTGAGTTCTCATACGCGTTGTGGCGTAATTCATCGATCTCGCTTCTTTGAAGCCTTCTGTGGGTTCCAGAATTAGAAAGATCTAAATTACAATTCCGTACTGCCCAATAGGCTTTATGCTCCAATTTGACGAAGAGGTGACATGCCTTCCCATACACTAGTCTGAAGGGAGACATTCCTAATTGGGTCTTGTGGGCGGTCCTATAGGCCCACAATGCTTTCGAAAGTTGAGAAGACCAATCTTTTCTGTCAGGTCGAACAGTAACCTGAAGGATTTTCTTGATCTCTCAGTTTGATAGCTCAGCTAGACCATTAGTTTGGGGGTGGTAAGGAGTAGAGATTCGATGTGACACCCCGTATTTGGTCATCAGTGACCTGAACTGAGCGTTTGTGAAATGGGTCCCTCCGTTGGAAATTATCGCTCGTGGAATCCCGAACCTTGAGAAGATGTTTTGATGAATGAATTTGATAACAACCTTATGATTATTGGTACGCATCGGAATGACTTCCATCCACTTGGACACGTAGTCAACGGCGAGTAAGATGTATTTGAAGCCATCCGAGATCGGGAAGGGTCCCATAAAATTGATCCCCCAGATGTCAAAAATTTCGCATACCAGGATCGGTTGTAGAGTCATCATGTCTCGGTGCTCATGTTGCCCAAGGTCTGGCAACGGGTACATGCCTTACAGTGAGCGTATGCATGCTTGAAAATTGTGGGCCAGTAAAAGCCACACTAGAGGACTTTTGATGCGATTTTGTGTCCTGAGAAATGTCCACCGCATGCCTGGTCATGGCAAAAGGAGAGTATGTCTTTGATTTCTACTTCCGCGACACACCGTCGAATTATATGATCAGCACCAATGTGGAATAGATACAGGTCTTCCCATAGGTAATACTTGGCATCAGAATGCAATTTGTCCTTCTTGGCCTTCGGCCAATCGGACGGAATCTGATGTGATGCTAGGTAATTCACTATATATGCGAACCATGGAAGGCCTGTATTGATAGTCAGGATGTGCTCATTAGGAAAGTGTTCTGTGATGGGTCCAGAAGGGTCAATTATTTTAGAAGGAAGGCAGGACAAGTGATCAGCTACCACATTTTGCTTTCCCGCTTTGTAGCGAATCTCGAGGTCAAATTCTTGCAACAGCAAGATCCATTGGATTAATTGAGGTTTTGTGTCCTTCTTTGCAAGGAGATGCCTTACAGCTATGTGATCCGAGTATATGATAACACGGGAACCTAGAAGGTATGATTTGAATTTTTCTAGGGCAAATACTACAGCTAGCAGCTCTTTCTCAGTAACCGTGTAGTTACGCTGAGCCTCGTCCAGTGTTTTGCTAGCGTAGTAAATGACCACGGGTTTCCCGTTAATTTTCTACCCCAAAATCGCTCCTACAGCAAAGTCAGATGCATCGCACATGATCTCAAAGGGTTGAGACCAATCAGGGGACTGTAGGATTGGGGTTTGGGTGACTCGGTCATGAAGGATCTCAAATGCTTAAGTGCATTCCTTGGAAATTTTGAAAGGCACATCCTTGGAGAGAAGAGTAGTCAGGGGGCACGTGATTTTTGAAAAATCAGGGATAAATCGACGGTAAAAACTGACGTGCCCCAAAAAAGATCGGATGTCCTTAATCGAGCTAGGCATAGGGAGCTTGGAAATCAGGTTAACCTTAGCTCGATCAACTTGGATGCCTTTCTCCAAGATTAGATGTCCCAGGACAATTCCCTCAGGCACCATGAAATGGCTCTTTTCCCAGGAAAGAACCAAATTCACATTGATGCATCGCCTGAGTATTTGGACCAAGTGTTGGAGGCAATCGTCAAATGATGCTCCAAAAATTGAAAAGTCATTCATGAAGACTTTCAGATAATCACCTACCATATCTGAGAATATGGCAAGCATGCACCGCTGAAAGGTTGCGGGTGCATTGCAGAGACCGAAAGGCATCCTTCGAAACGCGTACGTCCCGAAGGGGCAGGTGAATGTGGTCTTTTCTTGGTCTTCTGGATGGATTGCCACCTGGTTGTAACTAGAGTACCTGTCAAGAAAGCAGAAGAATCTATTTCCTGCTAGTTTCTTGAGGATATGATTAATAAATGGTATTGGGAAATGGTCCTTCTTCGTGGAGGAATTGAGTCTTCTGTAATCAATGCAGACTCTCCACGAGTTAGCTATTCGGGTAGGAATGACTTCTCCGATTTCAGTCGTGATGATGGTAAGTCCGGCCTTTTTAGGCACCACCTGTATTGGACTCACCCAACGACTGTCGGAGATTGGGTAGATGATCCCTGCATCTAACCACTTTATGATCTCCTTTTTCACGACCTCTTGCAGGTTAGGGTTTAAGCATCTCTGCATTTCTCTTGAAGGTCGTGCGCCTTCTTCTGTGTAGATTCTATGTGTGCAGTACGAAGGGCTTATGCCAGTCAAATCATCGAGAGTCCATCCAATGACTCAACGATGTTGCTAGAGAACAGTAATCAAATGGAGTTCCTGGTCAGGTGTGAGTCGAGAGTTGATAATCACAAGAAACGTCTGATTAGAACCCAAAAAGACGTACTTCAGATGCTCGGGAAGGGGCTTGAGTTCCATGACAGGATTGTCAGCAGCAGCGGGTGGTTCGGGGTTTGTATCAGGAACAAGGGTCGGAGTCATAGGTGTGTCTAGATCATGTTCGCACTCCTCTATTTGTGGGTTTTGATCTTCTAGTGGTTGATCAGGGATAATCAGGTTGTCCTCTGTATGCGATTCATCAACCACGGCTCTGATATCACATATTTGCTCTATAACCCCGCAATTAATCCCTTGTTGGGCCTTAAAAATGTCAATCTTCAGAGTTTGATTCCCAAATTTTAATTTTATCTGGCCCTCTTCGCAGTTTATGCTGGCCCTAGCAGTGGCCAAAAAGGGTCTCCCTAATATGATTGGTGTGTCCCTTGGGTCCTCAGTTGCATCCATGTCCAGAACTATGACGTCCACCGGGAAGTAGAAATCTCGTACCCTAACAATGACATCCTCGAGTATTCCTTTAGGTGACTTGATGGATCGATCGGCTAACTGCAACGTCACCTCAGTCGGTTTAAGTTCAGACTCTTCAAGGTGGTCAAGGAGGGATGTGGGTACTAGATTTACGGAGGCACCTAAATCTAGTAAGGCTCTGTCAAATTGGGTTTCACCAATTTTACAAGGAATCAGGGGGTTCCTAGGTCTTTAGCCTTGGGTGGGAGTTTACTCAAGATGATAGAGCTGGCTTGCTCTGACAGTACGATCGGATTCCCATCCTTGGTTCGCGGCTTACGCTTAGGTGTACATACGTCTTTCAAGAATCTTGCGTAAGTCGGTACGTGGCAAATTGCATCCATCAAGGGGATGTCTATTTGGACCTATTCAAAGAGCTTGACCAGATCCTCCTCGGGGGCCACGGGTTTGGTTATCCTTTTTCCTTTGGTCAAGGCCTCAGGAAATGGAATCCTAGTTGGTTCCTCTAGAATAGGTCCAGGTTCTTGATTTGGGACAGTGGTATCTTGGATAACTATCCTAGGGTCTTGGCTACTACCAGGCTTGGAGTGGTTTGGATAATGTGGGTCTTGGGTTATTTTACCACTACGTGTTGTTACAGAGTTTAATCTGACCTGGTTTTGGTTTGGGTTTGGTAAGAGGGGTGGCTGTTGCTGAAATCTCGCATAAGATGTCGAAGCTTCCATCCCATCTGGTGATGGAGCAGCAGGGGCTTGATAAATCAAATGTGTGTGGCCTGAATTTGGGTTCATAACGCGCCTCTGGGTCGGCACGTTATTTGGGTTTGGCAGAGGTTGCGAAGGAAGGGTGCCAGGTTGGTAGGAATTTGCCATCTGGGCAGTTGGTTGAGAACCTCTGTGATCTCGTCCTTGTGCTATTTTTGCATTGCCGCATTCATCTTTTGAATGTCAGCCAGTGCTTGAAGGATAAGAGTCATTTGATCCTAGTTTGGCCTGGATTGGTAGGTGGGATTGGGCCGAGGTTGAGGCGGCTGATATGGACGAGGGGCTTGTGGACGGGGCTGATACGGTGGTCTTTGAGTCTGAGAATTTCCCATCCATTGAAAGTTAGGATGATTTCGCCATCCAGGGTTGTAGGTATTGGAGAATGGGTCATTTTGGATGGCGTTGAGGTCCTCGCAAGTCTGAGGAACCTCAGGAAAGTCAGAATACGAGGGTTCAGAGTTCCCCCAACTCGAGTAGAATGGATTGGAGGTCACTCCGATCCGAGGGTGGATATGGGTCCATCCCCCTAGCAGATTGGTGGTAGATGTTTTGCACAGTTTCCCTCACCAGAGGTGGTCATGCAAAAGAGTTCTAGGCAGAGGTGGCTTGCTGCAGATGCTGAGTTAGCTCGTCCACCTTCTTTTCTATGATAGAAACCTTGTCCAACCAACTGGCCATCAGTTCCAAGTCGACAGATGTGGACAAGTCCTGCGTCTCATGTGCCCCTCTCAGATTCGTCGATGCGCGGGCATTCATCTTGTCGAATAAGCCCATGGAGTCATTATTAATGGAGTTCTCGCACATGTTTTCGAGAATCTCCCACACTGTGTCCTCATGTTGACCCATGATGTTTCCTCCGCATGTTGCATTGACGAATAATTGAATGTCTTCACAGAGTCCCTGGTAAAAAGGCTGGACTTGTTCCCATTTAGGAACTCCGTGATGGGGGCACTTTCGCATGAGATCTAAGAATCGGTCCCATGCTTCGTGAAGAGGTTCTCCCGGTTGTTGAGTGAAATGAGTGATCTGGTGGCGCAAGGCATTCGTTCGGCCAATGGGGAAGAACCTTTTCAAGAATTTGGACTGAAGTTTCTCCCATGTGTTGATCGGACGGGTTTGAGTTTGATACCAATGGGCGGCCTTGTCCAAGAGGGAGAAAGAAAACATTTTCATGAGTAGGATATCTTTATTTTGTGGATCTGACCGAAAGGTCTGGGCCAGATGCTTGAGTTATTTAATGTGTTGGAAGCGATCCTCGGAGTTAAGCCCATGAAACTTTGGTATGGCATGAATCATATTGGACTTCAGTTCAGAATCAGGACCTCCAGTCGGGATTCGGACTCGAGGCTCGATCGCCACCGCAGCGGGATTATAGTGATCTTGCATCAATTGTCACTACGGTGGGTTTACAAAGTTTTGAAAGTGATCATTCAGGCGTTGAAGTTGGTGCTCAAGGTTGTTCTCTTCTTCAATGGGTTGTGCCATGATGGGCGAAGAAGGAGAAGTTGGTTCTGAATCAGATGAAAGATTTATGTGGTGGGGTTGCTGCACAGACAAGGGCGTCGAGGCTTGGCCTCGACGAGAGTGAATTTCTAAAGGAGGTCTTAAGGATGGTCTTAAGTACCTCCTAATGAACATGCATTGAAGGATGTGATGAGATTAGAAGGTGCTGGACCCAATCGAGACACCCAAAATTTGTTGGGTGACTATAGAGGTTCGGGGTGGATGATACCCCTTAGTCAGAAAGGTTGTCCACTTGAGAAGTACCTGGGCAGCCAGAGAGGGAGAGTCCTGCAAAGACCCCTACACGGTAGAGCGTCCCCACGAGTTACAGGGTTTCCCCCACCTGGCCTCTCTTGTCACCGAGATTCCAGGTAGACCAGAATGGGGACCTTTACCTCTTAAGTCTACCTTTTTTACTTTAAGATCAAGGTGCTTAAGGTTCCACTTGAACTTTTAGGTCTTTTGAGTGAAAAAGTGACCTAATTTTAATGTTGGTTGACCTAAAGGGTCAACTTCACCTTTTGTTCCTTTGAGAGCTTTTGGGTCCTTTCTTTTAGGGTTCAAATGGATTTAAAAGCCTGATTTGCTTAGGGTTTCTCTTGTATAGATCTTTTCAAACAAGGTTTAGGCACACCTTTTTTTGGAAAAACTTTTTTTCTTTGTTTAAAAGAAGATGTGTCTCTAAAAATCCTAGCTTTGCAATCCTTAAGTTGGCTCTAGTTGGTCCAATTTAGTTGCCTCAAAATTTGGTATCTAAGGCTCAATCAAGAAAGTTTTAGCCCGAGTTACCTTAGTTGGATGAGCAGTTCAAGATGTGTTGAAATGAAAATCAGGCAACTTTGATGAATTACTAAGTATGAAATAGGTAGCCCTGGGTTGATGCTTCTTTGTTCCTTTTCAGACTTTGAGGGGGTTAAGAGAGAGGGCTAATGAAAATTACTTGTTCCTTGGTGTAGCTGTTGTGCAGCTGCTCTTCTTTTCTCTGCTTTCCCTGAGACAAGCACAACAAAAGAGAGGAATTAAGTCAGTATTGGATCAGAAGTTGTGATCAAAAGCTTTAGAAGTGCTCGTTGCTTCCCGGCAACGGCGCCAAAATGTTAACGCGGCTAGATCGTGTTTTAGCAAATATCGTGTTGTAATATAGATGAACTTTCCACGAAAACAAATAAAAATTTATAACTTGAAAATTAGAGTATCCGAGGTCGAACACAGGGAGCAATCTGAGTATTTCAAAACTTGAGAACACAACTTTTAAATAAGAAGAAATGACTAGTTCAATAGAAGTGACATGAGAATGATATAGAAAGAAATTACTCAAAAAAGAACGGATGTCTAATATTGCATCAGACGTCTTAAAGTATTTCTCAAATTCTTCTCTTCTGTTGGTGATTTGCTCTGCTGCAGCTCTGGTTGCTTCTTTTCTTTTTCTTCCTTAGCTGCCTCTGCACCTCTTCTTTTTCCTGCTCTTCTTGATTCTCTTCTTACGGCCAAGTCCTGGCTTGCCTATTTTTAGGTTGTTGCCTGCTTTTTCTTCCTCTTCTTCCTTTGTTTCTTGCTTCTTTGTCTGCCCCTTGATCTCTTTCTTCTTCCTTCTTCAGTTCCTCTTTTCTTTGACTTCGCTTCTTCTTCTCTGCCTTGCCTTTCTTTTCCCTCTGTTGAGCTTCCTTCCTTCTTCTTCTCCTTCTCTTGCAGCGACTAAGTCCCTGCTTCCTGCACACAAGCACCACGCAACAAAACCTACTCCCCTACCCATCCTGCGCGTCTCTCACTCTCTGAATCTCTCTTTGGTACGCTCTCCCAGAGTCGGGTTATTGGGTCGGGTCGCGGGCCTAGGTCCAAGCGCACCAGCATGGGTGTGGTGCGCGAGGAGTGCTCAGGAGGGGGGTAGTCGGGTCAGGGCACCAGATCAGCGGGATGAAGTCGAGGACGAGGTGCATGGATAGGTGAGGAGGGACCTCACCCCAGTGTATTCGAGGCAACCCAGCAATATCAAAAAATCAATATAAAGTACTCACGTGCTTTGTGACTTATCGAGGTGGGACTAATGCTCACCGCTCTTTCTCGTGCACCCGTAGCAGACCGTGCCTCCAATTGCAGCAACTACTGGTCTCGCGGCATCACTTGCTGGAACAACTGGGTGCGCAAGACCTCCCCGAGTTTGCTGCACTTGAAATCCTGAAGTCCTTCAACTTGGAGCAAGCGTGCAAACTCCTCGCGTCACCCTAATGGCGGCTGGAGCTTGAAACTTGCGTGACACAAAAAGGGCCTTACAGCTCAATCAGACCATAGGGGGACCTTCGCCGTGTCACGACGAAGGTGAGGCAGTAGGTGGCAGGCCACGGGGTGGCCTAGGCATGCGTGCCTAGGTCGCTCTGTGGCCGGACGGATGGGTTTGGTCGGGGGGCGGTTGTGGCGGTGTAGGCAGCTTGTGGATGAGTGGAGGATATTCAGTGAAGTATGGAAGAGGTTATGCGGTGGTTGGCGAGACGTGTGGGGTTGCAGAGTGACGGGAGCGTCTCGCCGGAGGGTGGCCGGAGATGAGGAAGATAGCGGTGGACAGTGACGGTCGAGGGGTGTAGTGTGAAATAAAGTGAGGAAAATGAAAGAGTGGAAGATGGGGAACTTATCTGGATTGTAGGGAGTGAAAGGGGGCAGCAGAGACAAACGGCTCGTTTATGCCGTTGTCGGAGAAGACGACCCTGAGGGAGATAACGGTGACGAGGAGGAGGACAGGGAGGCGTGCGCTTGGTGCGGCGCGACGCGGGAGGATGAGGCGGAGTGAACCCTACTGCTAGTATGGCAGTAGAGCGATGAGAGGGAGGAGGAAGAATCGTCGGAGCATGCGGGCTTCTTGGCCGAAGAGAGGAGAGATGAAGTTTGGAGGGTTCTACGGCCAAAACAATTCTGAGAGATTCGCAGAGGGTCGGGGGTCCTTTTATAAGTGCTGGCGAGCTTCTGGTGCATGGAGGGCAAGCCTTCAGCCACCGTCGTATCGCTGGAGAAGGAAGGTAGTTGGGATCCCAAATCTTTCCTGCGTTCGTACGACGGTGGTCAAAGATTGTGATTGAGCTCAGATGGAAGGGGATTCCTCAGAGAATCTCCCTTCCAATTCTGGGAGAAGATCTCTGAGGGATCAAGGAGTATCCCCCCTCTCTTCCTCGTCGGAGAAGGATTCCTCCCCATTAATGGTGGAGGGACCTGTTTGTAAGAGTGGCGAGGAAGCTAGGGGGTTTATGTAATGGTTTTCAAAAGATAAGGGTAAAAATGTAATTGGGTGTACTAATTTGCAAAGTAGGTCAAGATGACCTCCCCTTAGGTCAAAATTTTGGTACAAACCTAATTTGGACATAAGGAATTCAATGGTGAAGTTGGATTTTAGGTTTGACCATGTTTGACTGGATATTTTGCACAAAAACCCAAATTAGGTTAATTGATGAGCTAGGACTCCAATCTAGGTCAAACTAGGTTCCAAAGGACAAATTGAATGTTCTAAGCCATAAGGGAAATTTTTACATGAATTTTAGAGGGTTTAATTGATTTTTATTATGACCGAAACCTTGTTGAATTAAGCAGGTCTGTTTTAGGATTACCAGATGTCATTTAATACTTAGATTGCACATGAACCCATTTCTGATTGAATCAACCTACTTTTCATCTTATATAGACCATTTGACCTATGTTTTGTCTTTGGGAAATCCTGTTTATGTACTGCAATGGTAAAATTACAGTTTTACCCTTTATTTCATGTTTTCTTCTCAAAACACTTATCCCTCCAATTAAGCCTTCTTCTAAGTTATGCAGGAGCTTTTATTCTCTTTCTTGGATCAAAATGAGCTAGTTAGGGCTCATGATGAGGCTCTCATCAGTCTCTTAGCTCTTATCAAAATCCCGCTGCTATAGAGACCATTGGACAAATTCGGGTCCCCGTGGGCGGGGATGATTTTGAATTGAAATCCAATATAGTTGGCCTGATTAACTTTCACTTCCATGGTCTTGCAAGTGAAGATCCTTTTCTCCATTTGGAAGACCTAACCCGATTGGCTAAAATGGTTAAACCAAGAAACATCAGGTTATCAATTATCCTGATGAGAATGTTCCTGTATTCGTTGTGGGATAAAGCGTCGCAATGGTTACGCACCCTTGGGAGAACCATCCATTATTGGGAAGAGATGTGAAGAGCATTTCTCAAGAAATTCTTCCCAATTGGGCTAACCAATGCGCTTCGCTGTGCTATAACTTTACGCAACAAAACAGCAAACAGTTTCATGAGGCTTGGGAGAGGTATAATGACCTCCTCCGGAAGTGTCCGCACCACGGTCTGCCTAAGTGGCATATAGCCCAGATTTTCTATTATGGGTTAAATGAGACTTTGAAGCAGATTGCAGACACTTCTTGCGGAGGGAATTTCATGAATAAAGACGAGAATGGAGGATTCAAATTATTTGGAAACATGAGCGAAAACTCAATGAACAATGCCTCCATTATCGCCTTTAATCGTACCAGCCTGCCACGTAATGTTCACGAAGTTGACACGGGTGATAACGAAATACGCGTGATTTGTAAAAGCGGGTTTTTAACGTCGTTGTAACACGCGAATCCGCTTTCACTTTTAGATTTATATCCTAGATAGGGGAGTATCTAGGGTCATCCAAGGAGGCAAAAATTACAAAATTAATCCTCTTGCTTACAGATAGATCTCAACTTTCTTTTTGATATTTTTCAATATGTAATTTTCTTTCTTGTATTTTGAAAGGACGAGGGCAAACTGCAGATTGTAGCTAAAAGAACTAACACCTACAAATGATTAACTAAAATCTAAAAGATAGAAATATCTTCTTCCTAAGCTCACTCTAGGCAAGTGGAGGCCTAGGGTAATTAGGAAGAAGAGGTGAAACAAGTGCTAGAACCAAAACAAACAACTACAATAAAAAGCTAAAAGAAGGCAATTTTGATTGAGTAGAATGAGTGTTCTTTTCAAGGACAAGTAAAGGAATGCTTCTACTAGAATTAAACAATCTAAAAGCAAGAAAAGAAACACAAATCCTCTTGTAACAATGGTGAAGAAGGTTGTCTTCTTGCTCCAAGCCTAGCTGCTCCTTGGCTTGAAAAGAGGGCTTCCTTCTCCTCCTTCCTTGAGAGCTCCTCCAAGGTGGAAGCTACCACCTTTAATGCTCTCTCCAAAGGGGTGGGTGTGCACCACCTTCAAAAGCTCCTCCAAGGTGGCGTGACCACCTTCAAGATCTCCTCCAAGATCTTCCTTGCCTGGCTTCTCCTTTGGCTGGAGTTACCCAAGAGAGAAGGGAAGAGGGGAAGGCACCAAGGGGACAGAATATCCCCTTAATCTTCTTCTTCTTCTTCTCTCTTGGACGTGAGCTTCTTGGTGGAATATGAGAGTGAAATTTCTAGCCAAGGATGACTTGAATGGTGGTGGGCAGTGGTCTTTTTATAGGGTAGGATGGGGGGTTAAGGTGCCCCTTGAAATGGAGGGCTAGGATGGAAGAATGGAGGTGGTTGGTGATCCTATGGCTAAGGAGAGTTGGCGCCAACTCAAGGGGTGTTAAAGGGGGTAGTTATGGTGGTGTTGGTGTCTTTTGGTGGTGGAGAGACACCACCATGTTGGCGCCAACATGGGGTCTTCTAGAAGGGGGTTTAGGTGGATGGTGGAGATGGGTTCAAGGGGGATTGTGTGGTGGAGATGAGGGGAGATTTTGGAGGGAAAAGTGGCACCATTAAGGGGTGGTTATGGGTAGTTTTTGGCACCACTTTTAGGTGTCTTTTGGAGGTGGTGGGTAGGTTAGGTTTGTGCCAAGTAGGTTAGCTTATGTGGAGCTTAGGTGGAGCTAGTTGGGTGGAGTTGGTAGGTGGGTTTTTGGGGTGGTACAAGCCAAGGAAGTTGGAGCATAGCTCAGCTAAGCTAACCTAAGCTAAGCTAAGCTAGCTTAGCTAATGGAGGAGTAGAGGAGAAGGTAATGGAGCTAGGGTTTGGAGGAAGGAGCTGAGGAGGAGAAATCTGGAGCTGGAGCTGGGGCTGGCTGCTGCTGAAGAGGCTGGTATGGGGCCACTCTAGCTGGCTTAGCTTGCTAGTTCTTTGCTAGTTGCTAAGACAAGATAAAGTGAGCTAGCTTCTACCAAAATGAGCTGAGGTGAGCTAGGTCTGGTGCTCCCGGGGAGAATCAAGCTGGTTGAGGCAGCTAAGGTAGCTTAGCTCTACTGAGTTGAGCTAAGCTGAGTCCCCGGGAGCTGGATTTGAGCTTCCTGAGATGGGATGAGTTCTTCTTCAGCTGGCTGGAGCTGAGTGGAGCTGGATGTAGCTGGATCTGAGCTGGGGTGAACTCCTGTCAACTTAGTTGAGCTAGCTAGAGCTCCCTGTGGACTAGTGGGAGCTGAGATGAGCTAGACTCAGCTAAGTTGAGCTGGATCTGAGCTGACTTGAGCTGCGGTGAGCTAAGGTAAACTCTCTTGAGCTGCCATCCAGCTGAGATTATCTGAATGGAGTTGGGATGAGCTAACCCTAGTTCAAGTAAGCTAGGTTCCAGCTGCGGAGAGCTGGATCAAGCTGAGGTGAGCTGGATCAAGCTGAGGTGAGCTGGATTAGGCTGAGTTCCAGCTAGTCTGGGCTTCTCCTTCACCATTTGCCTTCTTGAGTGCTAGGGTTTTAGGGATCTATATATCTGTACATCCCTACCACTCACAAAAACATATTAAAAAGATAATAAAAAATACAATGCATGCCTAACCTATTTTATGCCTAAATGCAGCCCAAAAGCCCATTTGCGGAGTAAAATCCTAAGAGCTAGGCTTGTTTTAATGCATAAGAATGATGATAAACTGGCGTTTTTTAACGGGACCTTCCCATTCATCCACAGATCTTAACCTTATCGCATAAAAATTGGATGAAGTCTTCATCGTGCATAAGAAGCTGGACGAGCTTCTGGCCAATCCCGCCTGTTCTATGGCAAACACTCCCACCTCACCACTTCGTCACAATCCCAATCCTTCCAACGCCAGGCTTATCCCCAAAAACCCCGTGAGATCTTCCTTACTGAATGTCGCGCCGAGTGATTCGGTAAGTCATGTGGATCTAGCTTCTGCAAGCCAGTATTTTAACATAGAGGACTAAGCTTTCGTGTGCTCAGATGCATATTTACATGCGGACTCGTCTTCTGGCTTTGAAGACGCTTGCGTCCTGGGGAACAATCTGTTCTCTGCTAATAACCGAGGGTGGCAAAATCATTCGAACTTTGCATGGTCTAATAACCCGCAACGCCAAAACCCCGCGAGTGGGTCAATGCGACCGTCCGCACTCGTCATCCCAAGGGCCCAGTCTGATCCTGTGGCGAATCCACCATCGAGTCCTTGCATACCGCAAACAGAACACGCATTGAGTCCTCTTGATAAACCGATGCGAATGATGACAGAAATGTCTAAGCACCATGAAGAGAACATGACCTCTCTTCAGCACCAATTGGCACAGCAGAATGCTTAGATCAGTCAACTACGCATGGCGACTTGATCTCAGGGCACTCTTCCAGCCCAACCTGTTCCAAACCTGCGAAATTTCGTACCCCGTGGTCCTCAACCATAAGTACGACCTTCTCAGGGGCTGGTTCATCAGATTCTGCAGGCTCTGAGCATTCCATCAGGATTTCAGGCTAATCCTGCTGCAGCACCTCACCCTTATGTCCCTATTGTGAACCCTCCTCTGCCTTATGATCCCACTAAACCCGCGACGTCCAATGCGATTACTATGAGGAGCGGTAAGGTAACCGTTGATCCGCCTTGACCTGATCCTGGCCCATCTTTTTCATCGCCCTCTCATTCAGGATGCGCACCACATTCGCGAGAGGACGATGCACCCAAACTAGTGCCAGAATTGGTCCCATTTCCTGAGGCTCTACTGAGGGAGCCAAAAGGCAAGAAAAGGGATACGCAATCCTTTGATAACCTACATAATTTATTCAGGGATGTTGAAATCAAGGTACCCCTATTAGAGGCTATCGATCACATACCTACTGTCCCCCGATTTTTCAAAGACTACACTACACCCAGGTGACAGTCAAAGAAAACAAAGAATCCGATGGTTCTCTCGCCTCATGCGAGTTGTGCTATACTGTTAAATCTACCACCGAAGCAGAAAGATCCGGGTACAATTTTAACCGTGCTCTGCTTGATCTAGGATCTTCCATCAATCTTATTCCAACCATCATGCTTGAGAAATTTGCCTTAGGAAACCTGAAACCCACCCCTGTCACGTTACAGTTGGAAGATCGTTCTGTCAAAATACCAAAGGGTGTGGTGGAAGACGTGGTGGTTAGGGTCAATGGTCTTTGTTTTCCAGTTGAGTTTCTTATTTTGGATATGGAAGTTCCTAACTCACTTTCTGATTGTCCGATCATCCTTGGTCAACCTTTCTTGGGCACAGCCCGCGCCCATATCAACTACGAGTCGGGCTGTATTGAGATTGTCGTTGGATCTGAGAAGCTCAAGCTTAACATCTTCAAGGTAGCCAAGAACTTTGGTTGCGATTGCATCGAGGATGACACGTCTGATGAGGACATGGCCGTCAGCACATGTATCGGACTAATAGGGACCTATTCTAACTGCTGTGGATTGCCATTAAACACGGACGACTGCTTGACCAACACATATTGTGATGTTCCCCCATCCCTCCCTTTTCCCATACCTTCTCCTGACCAGACTTCTGACGAGATTTTCTCTTCTTCCTATACCTCGTGATCTGAGTCATATTCGGGCTACTCACCGCCAGTCCACACTCTTGAAGATCGGATTTCCCTTTCTTTCCCGCCAAATAAGGTGGAATTGCAACTCCACACGGGGACCTTGAGCCCACATATTACTCACTGGGGCTACCCCTTTTTGGATCCATCTATCCAAGATGCCCCTCTTCTTGGCCAAACTGAGGGCCAACTTCTTCCTCCTGACTTGTTTTCTTCTGATTTGCTTGGGACACTCTCATCCCAAGGAATGCCAGATCTTTCACCATCCACTCCCGAGCTGAAAGAGCTGCCTAATACACTTAAGTACGTTTTCTTGGGACCAAATGAAACGCTCCCCGTAATCATTAGTTCAAAATTGACCAGGGAGCAAGAGTGCAAACTAACAAAGGTCCTTATGGAACACAAGGTAGCCATTGGATGGTCCTTATCAGACTTAACTGGCATTAGCCCCTCCTACTGCACTCACCGTATATATACAGAGGAGGAGGCTCGACCTTCCCGTGAGATGCAGTGACGTCTCAACCCTAACATGCGGGAGGTCGTTAAAAAGGAAATTATGAAGTGGTTAGATGCAGGTATAATCTACCCGATCAGCGATAACCCCTGGGTGAGTCTGATTCACGTCGTGCCCAAAAAGGCGGGACTCACCATCCGTATCAATGACAGGGGTGAATCCATCCCTAGACGCATTCCTACATCTTGGAGAGTGTGTGTAGATTATAGGAAACTTAATGCTGCAACTAAGAAAGATCACTTTCTGCTACCTTTCATTGACCAAATCCTGGAGCTGTTAGCGGGAAATAAATTTTTCTGTTTCCTGGATGGATTCTCTGGATATAATCAGGTGGCAATTGAAAACCACCTTTACCTGCCCCTTTGGCACCTTTGCATTTAGAAGGATGCCGTTCGGACTTTGTAATGCGCCAGCAACTTTCCAGAGATGTATGCTGGTGATATTCCATGACATGGTGGGTGACTTTCTCGAGGTTTTCATGGATGACTTTTCGATCTTTGGACCCTCTTTTGATGACTGTCTTGCCAACCTGACCCGTATCCTTCGGAGATGTATTGATGTGAACCTCGTGCTTTCCTGGGAAAAAAGTCATTTTATGGTACATAAGGGTATTGTTCTCGGGCATATCATCTCCGATAGGGGTATCGAGGTTGACAGAGCTAAGCTTGATGTAATTGCTAATTTACCTATGTTTAGCTCTGTCAAACAAATCCGCTCCTTCTTGGGACACGTCGGTTTCTATAGGAGATTCATCAAAGACTTCTCCAAGATTTCTAGACCTTTAACTCATCTCCTATCGGCCGATGTACCCTTTGATATGGGCCCCGACTGCATACGAGCATTCACGCAGCTGCGTGATGCTGTCACCAAGGCCCCTGTTCTCCAGCCACCTGATTGGTCCCTCGACTTTGAACTCATGTGTGACTCTTCCGACCTTGCAGTCGAAGCCATCCTGGGACAAAGACGCGATAGGCACCCCTTTGCGGTGTACTACGCCAGTAAGACGTTGGATGAGGCCTAGCGTAATTATACAACCACTAAGAAAGAACTACTGGTGGTCGTCTTTGGGCTGGAGAAATTCTACTCTTACCTTCTGGGCTCACATGTTATTGTATTCACTGACCACGTAGCCATTCGCCATCTCATGCACAAGAAGGATGCCAAGCCTAGATTGATTCGTTGGATCCTTCTGCTCCAAGAATTTGACATTGAGATCCGCGATAAGGCTGGAGCCCAGAATGTTGTGGCTGATCATCTCTCTAGACTGGACCCTGACCACATTGGACTTACCCTACCAATCAATGAGGTTTTTCTCGATGAGCACCTATTGGCAATTAATGTGGCAAGTGGACCTTGGTATGCCGACATTGCCAATTACCTTGCTTCTGGTTCCCTTCCACATGGTTGGCCTAAAAACCAGCGCAAGTGCCTCATTGCAGAAGCAAAGTATTACTTCTGGGAGAATCCACTTCTTTTTCGAATAGGTGCTGATCAGATCATCCGTCGCTGTATTCCTGACGGCGAATTCCCCAGTGTGCTATCCTTCTGCCACGATCAGGCCTGCGGAGGCCATTTCTCTGGGAGGAAAACTGTAGCCAAGGTGTTGCAGTGCAGTTTCTTTTGGCCCTCCCTTCACCAGGATGCACACAATTATGCCAAACATTGCACTAGGTGCCAGTCATTAGGGTCAATGTCACGTCGTGACATGATGCCCTTGCAACCCATCCAAGCTGCTGAAATTTTTGACATTTGGGGAATCGATTTCATGGGTCCCTTTCCTCCTTCCAACGGCTTCGAATACATCCTCGTGGCTGTTGATTATGTTTTGAAATGGATCGAGGCTATTCCCACGCGCCATGCTGACCATGTCATATCCACTCGATTTGTCAAAGACCACATTTTGGTACGCTTTGGGATCCCTCGAGCCATTATCTTGGATGGAGGAAGTCATTTTACCCATGCTTCTTTTCGGACACTTCTGAGGAAATATGGAGTCCACCATCGTATCGCATCTCCATATCATCCTTAGACAAAAGGCCAGGCTGAGGTGTCAAACAGGCAAATCAAGCAAATTCTCCAGAAAATGGTTCGGCCTGACCGTAAGGATTGGTCCGACAAGCTGATTGAAGCACTTTGAGTGTATCGGACCGCCTTCAAGGCTCCCTTAGGTATGTCTCCTTATAGAATCATTTATGGGAAGCCTTGTCATTTGCTCGTGGAGCTGGAGCACCGCGCTTATTGGGTGGTTCACCAATGTAACCTCGACCCAGACCTGTGTGGTCGAGAAAGGAAACTCCAACTGCAAGAGCTGGAAGAGCTCCGTTGTGAAGCCTATGATTTTGCCTTAACTTTCAAGCAACACACTAAGGCTTTTCATGATAGCCATATTCGGTGGAAGGAATTTGAGCCATCTCAGCAAGTTTGGCTTTACAATGCCCAGCTTAAATTCTTTCCAGGGAAATTGAAGTCCAAATGGACTGGTCCCTTCCTAGTCTCGAGACTATTTCCCAACGGGGCCATTGAAATTGAAGATCCCAAATCTGGGCATAAAGTTACAGTCAATGGATAGCATTTAAAACCTTATCTTACTCATGATCCTGCCCTCGTTGGAGAAATTGTTGCCCTGCTGGAGGGTAACTAATGTCGTGCCTCATTCTGAGTCCAGCTGGGGACGTTAAATTCAACGCTCGTTGGGAGGCACCCCAGCAACACTCCTCCACTGTCACATACACTTCACTTTGAACCTTTCCACTTCACCACCCACCATCCACCCACCCTACCACCCTGCTATATACCTTGCACCTCAGCTCTCGTTTCCCGATCTTTGGACCTTCCTCTACCCTACCCTGCATGCATACGAAGACATTGCATCATTTGGCATGGGGGGGTGGATAGGCATCCATAGGATCTGGGTATTATATGGTATCATGCAGCTTCCATCCATCTATAAATATGTACACAAAAAAAAAGGTTGTTTAGTAATGATCTGAGGGCTGAAACAAAAATATAATAAGTGTTTACGGATATTCAACCACTGTTTTGAATATTTTCTAGGCCACAGAAGCTTGATTCGCTCAGGCTCGGCTTAATTCACTTGAGCATTGACAAGATAAATCGGAATCTCTCCTAACTAAGGACGTATTCTTGTACCTGAGACATCAGTACAGGATCCGTTGGTTTGCTTCTACTCGAGAGCCTAAGTAATCTTGGTTCACACTACACATATCAAGAAAGATCAGGTGAACATAAGATCCAACCCTAGTGTTCATTAGGGAAGGTGGAGTCCTTACCTGTGCGCGCAGGTAGACTTTTTATCCCAGGCTTTAGTCTTGTGTCTAGGAGAAACTCGTTCTACCAAAAAGAAACTCTCCCACCAAAAAAAAGTGTGCTCCTCCAAATAAAGTTGTAAGAGATATACTGACACTTGTTTCAAAAAAAAAGGAAACTGTGCAAATAAGTCAATATATCTCGCAAATACCTGTAAAGTCTTCTCCCTAAAAAGTTTTTTAGGGTAAGTTACAAATACCCTATTTCTACCATATATTCTTTGAGCCACAAATGTGATAAATTGGGGGTTGAGTTTTTCGTCATCTTTTTAAAGGTAAATCCGAAGACACGAGCTGAAACTGGGACCAACCTGCACTTAAAGATTCGTGAAACCCTGGGCTTGAGTCTTAATGTTCATCTGGTCAGTCTTGATCCTTCACTTTGCACAAGCCATAATCTCTTGAGCTCTCGAGTACGGCAAAAACCTTTTGAGTCCTGAAAATCATACTTAAGGTTTAAATATCAAGAGTCCAGGTTATTCGAGAGATGGTCTATGTCACCTAAGACTTAAAGTACTGGTAGTCTTCTCAGCAATTGGTTCTCACAATATCCAACAAATAAACACACCCATGCCGCCACAGAAGAAAATCCTCAGCTTAAGATCATTTCTAAATACAATACAAAATGTTTTGCTAGGGACTAGCGAAAGATAGGCATGGGGGCATGATTGCACAGCAAAAATACACCAATAAATATGCCATCTTATGTTATTTCATAGCACTACCATTGCATCTTAGGTAGCTATAGTTGCATTTGTAAAAAGACACATGCATGCATTTTTAAAGAGGGGAGGAGAAAGTGAATAATTGGCCATTTAATTAACATCTTCTTCAAGTGCTGCCACATAATTTCACCTTCTTCATTTTTTTATTTTGACTTTGAAATCATCTCCCTTGCACGGTTTAGGGCATGGGGCTTGCATCTTTTCGCACCATTCCTCTGCCAGCAGCATGCTTTGCCGGTAGCATGGATGGTCATGCACACCTGCAGCATGGCTGTGGCAGCCTGATGAGAGCCTCATCATGAGCCATAACTAGCTCATTTTGACCCAATAAAGAAGATAAAAGCTCCTACATAACCTAGAAGAAGGCCTAAATAAAGGAATAAGTGCTTTGAGAAGAAAACATGAATTAAAGGGTAAAACTGTAATTTTACCATTGCAGTACGTAAACGGGATTTCTCAGAGGCAAAAAATAGGTCAAATGGTCTAAATGAGGTAAAAAGTGGGTTGAGTCAATCAGAAATGGATTTATGTGCAATCTAGGAATGAAATGACATTTGGTAGCCCTAAAACAGACCCGCTTAAATTAACAAGGTTTCGGTCAGGATAAAAATCAAGTAAACCCTCTAAAAATCATGGAAAAATATCCTCTAGGGTTTATAACACTTAATTTGGCCTTTGGAACCCAGTTTGACCTAGACTAGGGACCTAGCACATTAATTGACCTAATTTAGATTTTTACGCAAAATATTGAGTCAAACAAGGTCAAACCTAAAATCCAACTTCACCATTGGATTTCTTAGGTCCGAATTAGGTTTATACCAAAATTTGGACCTAAGGGGAGGTCATCTTGACCTACTTTGCAATTAAGTACACCCAAATCACAATTTGGTCCCTATCTTTTGAATATCTTTGCAGAGAGCCCCCTAAGTTCCTCGCTACCTTTGCAATCAGGTCCTTCCACCATTGTTAGGGCAGAACCGATCTCCGGCAAGGTTTAGAGAGGAATTCCTCTTTAATCCCTCAGAGATTCCCTCCTAGAAATGGAAGGGAGATTCTCTGAGGAATTCCCTTCCTTCTAAAGCCAATTACAATCTCTGGTGTGAACCCAATCTCTCGTGTGAACGCACGAGAGATTCGGGTATCCACCCTCTTTCCATCTCCGGTGAGCTGACGGAGGTGATTGCGCGATCTCCATGCGCTAGAAGGTTCAGCCAACACTTATAAAAGGGTCCCCTGACCCGGCCGCAGATCCTCAGCTTGATTTTGACGGAGATTTCCCTAAATTTCCCTCTCTCCCATCTCCGGCCAAGAGACCCGCAAGCTCCGACGACCCCCTCCCCTCCTTCTCGTCGCTCTGCTGCCATACCAGCAGCAGAGTCAACTCTGCCTCTTCCTCCCGCGTTGCGCCATACCCAGCGTGCGTGCCCTTGACCTCGTCTTCGTCGCCGCCCCCTCCCTCAGGGTTCTTCTTCCCCGATGACGGCAGTTACGCACCGTCCACTCCGCTGCCTCCCTTCCTTCCAGACCACTCTAGATGCCTTCTCCATCTTCCCCTCTCTCTTTTCCCCCTGTTAGTTTAGCTAATCGCCCCCCCGACAGTGCCTGACCACCTCCACCTTCCTCGCCTCCGACCGACCTCCGGGGAGCCGCTCCCACCACTCCACCCCTCCACACGGCTCGCCAACCCTCTCGTAAGCTCCGCCTCACCACCAGGAGCAACTTCCGCCCATCCATCATCCTTCTACACCTCCACCACAGTCCCTCGAACAACCCCACACTTCCGGCCACAGGTTGACCTAGGCATGCACGCCTAGGCCGTCCTGCGGCCTGCAGCACCGTGCACCATCTTCGCCGTGCCACGGCGAAGGTGCCCAGCTGGTCTGATTAGGCCAATAGGCCGTATTGGTGATTGACATGGTTTCAGCTCCTGCCGCCATTGGCGACATTTGAAGCAGCTTCGCAGCAGCTCCAGGCGGCAGATCTTCCAGGCTTCAGGTGCAGCAGGATCGTGTGAGCAGTGCGAAGCCCTCGAGTCCAGTTTGGGGCACTGAGAAGTCTACAGCTGGGGAATTGCACTAATGTCTGCGGGCGCACGTGAGGGTGGGCACAGACTGGATAGTCCCACATCGTTGAAGCGCAAAATGCAGGTATAGTATAAATTATTTTTGTGTTTTATGCTTACCGCCTCCGAAAGCACAGGGGTGAGGTCCCTCACTTGCCCTAGTGCCCGCCTTGTCCGCGGCTTCATCTCGCAGATCTGGTGGGATCCGACCCGACCCTAACCTAAGCACTCCTCGTGCATCACCCATCTGCCGGTGCGCCTGGTCCCGGGTGCGAATCCGACCCGATTACCCATGTGGCTCTGGGAGAGCATCCTTGAGCGAATTGCAGAGAAAGAGAGAGACGTGTGGGTTGAGGGACGGGGGTAGGTTTTGCGTTGGCTGTGGTTTGCGCAGGAAAGAAGGAGCAGAGGAAGAAGCGAACACTTAGCCATTGCAGCAAGGGAAGAAAAGAAGGAAGAAGAGGCTGAGTGTAGCAGAGAAAGAAGGACTGCAGAAAAGCCAAAAAGAAAAGGAAGATAGGAGAGGAACAAAGGCAGGAAGAAGAAGCCTTCGCAAGAAAAGAAGCAGAGAAGACAAAGAAGAAGAAGGCAGAAGAGAGAAAGAAGATTACATTTAAGACGTCTGATATAGAAATCAGACGTCCAATTCTATTTTCTTTTAGAAATTCTTTTTATATAACTCTCTTTCTTTTAATCAATTACTTTCATTTAAAAGTTGTATTCTTTGGTTTTAGAAGTACTGAGATTGCTCCCTGTGTTCGACCTCGGAGACTCTAGTTTTTCGAGTAATAAAATTCTTTATATTGGTTTGAATGTTTTGTCGGCTATATTACAACGTGTTCTCTTTTAAAACCCCACAAAAGCGTGTGAACATTTTGGCGCCGTTGCCGGGGAGCAACAAGCACTTTTAAAGCTTTTGATTACAACTTTTTGATCCAATATTTGACCTAACTCCTCTCTTTTGTTGTGTTCAAAGCAGGGAAAGCAGAGCAAAAAGGAAAGAAGAGCTGCTGCACAACAGACACTCCAAGGAATAGGTAATTTCCATAAGCCCTCTCTCTTAACCCTCTCAAAATCTAAAAAGGAAAAAAAGAAAAATCAACTTAGGGCTACTTGTTTCATATTTAGTAACTCATCAAGTTGCCTGATTTTCATTTCAACACATTTTTTGTCTGTTCATCCAACTAAGGCAACTAGGGCTAAAACTTTCTTGATTGAGCCCTAGGTGCTAATTTCTGAGGCAACTAAATTGGACCCACTAGAGCCAATTTAAGGATTACAAAGCTAGGATCTTTAGAGACACATCTTCTCTTAAACAAAGAAATAAATTGTCCAAAAAGAGGTGTGCCTAAACCGTGTTTGAAAAGATCTACACAAGAAGAACCCTAAGTAAATCAGGTTTTTAATCCATTTGAACCATAAAAGAAAAGGACCTAAAAACTCTCAAAGGAACAAGAGGTGAAGTTGATCCCTTGGGTCAACCAACCTTAAAATTAGGTCACTTTTTCATTGAAAATACCTAAAAGTTCAAGTGGAACATTAAGCACCTTGATCTTAAAGTAAAAAAGGTAGACTTAAGAGGTCGAGGTCCCCATTCTGGTCTACCTGGAACCGCAGTGACAAGAGAGGTCGGGTGGGGGAAACCCTGTAACTCGTGGGAACGCTCTACCGTGTAGGGGTCTTTGCGGGACTCTCCCTCTTTGGCTGCCCAGGTATTTCTCAAGTGGATGACCTTTCTGACTAAGGGGTCCATCCGCCCCGAACCTCTATAGTCACCCAACCATTTTTGGGTGTCTTGATTGGATCCAGCACCTTCTAAATCTCATCACATCCTTTGGTGCATGTTCGGTAGGAGGTCCTTAAGGCCACCCTTAAGACCTTTAGAAATTCATTCTCGTCGAGGCCAAGCCTCGATGCCCTTGTTTGTGCGGCAACCCCACTATATAAATCTTTCATCTGATTCAGACCTCGGTTCTCCTTCTTCGTCCATCATGGCACAACCCAATGAAGAGGAGAACAACCTTGAACACCAACTTCAACGCCTTAATGATCTCTTTCAGAACTTTGTAAACCCACCACAGCGACCTATGATGCGAGATCACTATAATCCTGCTGCGGTGGCGATCGAACCTCGAGTACGAATCCCGATTGGAGGACCTGATTCTGAACTGAAGCCCAATATGATTCATGCCATACCAAAGTTCCATGGGCTTAACTCTGAGGATCCATTCCAACACATTAAACAACTCAAGCATCTGGCCCAGACCTTTGGGTCAGATGTACAAAATCGGGATATCCTACTCATGAAAATGTTTTCGTTCTCCCTCATGGACAAGGCCGCACACTGGTATCAGACTCAGACCCGTCCGATCAACACATGGGAGGAACTGCAGTCCGAATTTTTGAAAAAATTCTTCCCCGTTGGCCGGACGAATGCCTTGCGCCACCAGATCACTCATTTCACTCAACAATCGGGAGAACCTCTTCACGAAGCTTGGGATCGATTCCTAGATCTCATGCGAAAGTGCCCCCATCACGGAGTTCCTAAGTGGGAACAAGTCCAATCTTTTTACCAGGGACTCCGTGAAGATATTCGTTTATTCGTCAATGCAACGTGCGGAGGAAACATCATGGGTCAACACGAGGACACGGTGTGGGAGATTCTCGAAAACATGTGCGAGAGCTCCATAAATAATGACTCCAAGGGATTATTCGACAGGACGAATGCTCGCGCATCGACGAATTTGAGAGGGACATATGAGATGCAGGACCTGTCCAATTCTGTCGACTTGGAACTGATGGCTAGTCGGTTGGATAAGGTTTCTATCATAGAAAAGAAGGTGGACGAGCTAACTTGACATTTGCAGCAAGTCACCTCTGCGTAAAACTCTTTTGCATGAGCTCCTCTGGCAAGGGAAACTGTGCAAAGCATCTATCACCAATCTGCCAAGGGGATGGACCCATATCCACCCCCGTCTACCTCTCGGACCGGAGTAACCTCCGATCCATTCTACTCAAGTTGGGGGAACTCTGAACCCTCGTATTCTGACTTTCCTGAGGTTCCTCAGAACTACGAGGACCTCAACGCCATCCAGAATGACCCATTCTCCAATACCTACAACCCAGGATGGCGAAATCATCCTAACTTTCAGTGGGCGGAAAATTATCAAAGACCTCCATGTCAACCCCGTCCACAAGCCTCTCGTCCATATCAGCCGCCTCAGCCTCGGCCCAATCCCACCTACCAATCCGGGCAAAACCAGGATCAAATGACTCTTATCCTTCAAGCGCTAGCTGACATTCAAAAGATGAATGCGGCAATGCAAAAACAGCACAAGGAAGAGATCACAGAGGTTCGCAACTAGATGGCAAATTCCCGCCAACCTGGTACCCTTCCCTCGCAACCTCTGCCCGACCCAAATAACGTGCTAACCTAGAAGTGCGTTATGAATCCAAATTCAGTCCAAACACATGTGATTTATCAGGCCCCTACTGCTCCATCACCAGACGGGATGGAAGCTTCAACATCGTATGCGGGATTTCAGCAGCAGCCACCCCTCCTACCAAACCCAAACCAAAATCAGGCCGGATTAAACTCTGTAACAACACGTAGTGGTAGAACAACCCAAGACCCACATTATCCGAACCACTCCAAGCCTGATAATAGCCAAGACCCTAGGATAGTTATCCAAGATACCACTGTCCCAGATCAAGAACCTGGACCTATCCTAGAGGAACCAACTAAGATCCCATTTCCTGAGGCCTTGACCAAAGGAAAAAGGATAACTAAACCCGTGGCTCCCGAGGAGGATCTGATCAAGCTCTTTGAACAGGTCCAGATAAACATCCCATTAATGGATGCAATTCGCCACATACCGACTTACGCAAGATTCTTGAAAGACATATGTACCCCTAAACGTAAGCCGCGAACCAAGGATGGGAATCCAATCGTACTGTCAGAGCAAGTCAGCTCTGTCATCTTGAGCAAACTCCCACCCAAGGCTAAAGACCCAGGAACTCCCTTGATTTCCTGTAAAATTGGTGAAACCCAATTTGATAGAGCTTTACTAGACCTAGGTGCCTCTATAAATTTAATACCTACATCCCTCCTTGACCACCTTGAAGAATCTGAACTTAAACCCACTGAGGTGACATTGCAGTTAGCCGATCGATCCATCAAGTCACCTAGAGGAATACTCGAGGATGTCATTGTTAGGGTACGAGATTTCTATTTCCTGGTGGACTTCATAGTACTAGACATGGATGCACCTAAGAACCCAAGGGACACACCAATCATATTAGGGAGACCCTTTTTGGCCACTGCTAGGGCCAACATAAACTGCGAAGAGGGCCAGATTGACATTTTTAAGGCCCAACAAGGGATTAATTGTGGGGTTATAGAGGAAATATGTGATGTCAGAGCCGTGGTTGATGAATTGCATATAGAAAACCTGATTATCCTTGATCAACCACTTGAGAATCAAAACCCGCTAACAGAGAAGTGCGAACGTGATCTGGACACACCTATGACTCCTACCATTGCTCCTGATACAAACCCCGAACCGCCTGCTGCTGCTGAAAATCCTGTCATGGAACTCAAGCCCCTTCCCGAACATCTGAAGTACATCTTTTTGGATTCAAATCAGACGTTTCCTGTGATTATCAATTCTCGACTCACACCTGACCAGGAACTCAGTTTGATTTCTGTTCTCCAGCAACATCGAAGAGCCATTGGATGGACTCTCGATGATTTGACTGGTATAAGCCCTTCATACTGCACACATCGAATCTACACAGAAGAAGCCGCACGACCTTCAAGATAAATGCAAACATGCCTAAACCCTAATCTACAAGAGGTCGTGAAAAAGGAGATCATAAAGTGGTTAGATGCAGGGATCATTTACCCGATCTCCGACAGTCGTTGGGTGAGTCCAATACAAGTGGTGCCTAAAAAGGCAGGACTTACCATTACCACGACTGAAATCGGGGAAGTCATTCCAACTCGAATAGCTAACTCATGGAGAGTCTGCATTGATTACAGAAGACTCAATTCCTCCACGAAGAAGGATCATTTCCCACTACCGTTTATTGATCAGATCCTTGAAAAACTAGCGGGAAATAGGTTCTTCTGCTTTCTTGACAGGAACTCCGGTTACAATCAGGTGGCAATCCATCTAGAGGACCAAGAAAAGACCACATTCACCTGCCCCTTCGGGACGTACGCGTTTCGAAGGATGCCATTTGGTCTCTGTAATGCACCTGCAACTTTTCAGCGGTGCATGCTTGCCATATCCTCAGATATGGTAGGTGATTATCTGGAAGTCTTCATGGATGACTTTTCAGTTTTTGGACAATCATTTGACAATTGCCTCCAACACTTGGTCCAAATACTCAGGCGGTGCATTGAGGTGAACTTGGTTCTTTCCTGGGAAAAGAGCCATTTCATGGTGCCTGAGGGAATTGTCCTGGGACATTTAATCTCGGAGAAAGGCATCCAAGTGGATCGAGCTAAGGTTAACCTGATTTCCAAGCTCCCTATGCCTAGCTTGATTAAGGACATCCTATCTTTTTTGGGGCACGTCGGTTTTTACTATTGATTTATCCCTGATTTCTCCAAAATCGCGTGCCCCCTGACCAATCTTCTCTCCAAGGATGTGCCTTTCGAAATTTCCAAGGAATGCACTCAAGCATTTGAGATCCTACGTGACCGAGTCACCTAAGCCCCGATCCTACAGTCCCCTGATTGGTCTCAACCCTTTGAGATCATGTGCGATGCATTTGACTTCGCTGTAGGAGCGGTTCTGGGGCAGAAAATTGACGGGAAACCTGTGGTCATTTACTACGCTAGCAAAACACTGGATGAGGCTCAGCGTAACTATACGGTTACTGAGAAAGAGCTGCTGGCTGTAGTATTTGCCCTGGAAAAATTCAGATCATACCTTCTGGGATCCCGTGTTATCATATACTCGGATCACACAGCTGTGAGGCATCTCCTTGCAAAGAAGGACGCGAAACCTCAATTAATCCGATGGATCTTGCTGTTGCAAGAATTTGACCTCGAGATTCGCAACAAGGCGGGAAAGCAGAATGTGGTAGCTGATCACTTGTCCTGCCTTCCTTCTGAAATAATCGACCCTTCTGGACCTATTACAGAACATTTTTCTGATGAGCACCTCCTGACTATCAGTACAAGTCTTCCATGGTTCGCTGATATAGTTAATTACCTGGCATCAAATCAGATTCTGCCCAATTGGCCGAAGGCCAAAAAGGACAAATTGCGTTCCGATGCCAAGTATTACCTATGGGAAGACCCATATCTATTCCGCATTGGTGCTGATCAGATAATTCGACGGTGCGTCGCGGAAGTGGAAATCAAAGACATACTCTCATTCTGCCATGACCAGGCATGCGGTGGACATTTTTCAGGACATAAAATCGCATCAAAAGTCCTCCAGTGCGGCTTTTACTGGCCCACAATTTTCAAGGATGCATACGATCACTGTAAGGCATGTTCCTGTTGCCAGACTCTGGGCAACATGAGCCATCGAGACATGATGCCTCTACAGCCGATCTTGATATGCGAAATTTTTGATATTTGGGGGATTGATTTCATGGGACCCTTCCCGATCTCGGATGGCTTCGAATACATCTTACTCGCAGTTGACTATGTTTCCAAGTGGATAGAAGCCATTTCGACCAGAACCAACAATCATAAAGTCGTTATAAAATTCCTTCTTCAAAACATTTTCTCAAGGTTCGAGATTCCACGTGCTATAATTTCCGATGGAGGGACCCATTTTACAAATGCTCAGTTCAGGTCACTAATGACCAAATACGGGGTGTCACACCGAATCTCTACTCCTTACCACCCCCAAACAAATGGTCTAGCTGAGCTATCTAACCGAGAGATCAAGAAGATCCTTCAGGTTACTGTTCGACCTGATAGAAAAGATTGGTCTTCTCAGCTTCCGGAAGCATTGTGGGCCTATAGGACTGCCCACAAGACCCAATTAGGAATGTCGCCCTTCAGACTAGTGTACGGGAAGGCATGTCACCTCTCCGTCGAGTTGGAGCATAAAGCCTATTGGGTAGTACGGACCTGTAATCTGGATCTTTCGAAGGCTGGCACCCACAGAAGACTTCAAATGATCGAGATCGATGAATTACGCCACGACGCATATGAGAACTCGCGAATTTACAAAGAATGGGTTAAAGCTTTTCACGACAAAAACATTTCTAGAAAGGTCTTTCATCCTGGTCAAAAGGTTTTACTCTTTGATGCCCGACTCAAATTATTCCCAGGAAAGCTAAGATCCAAGTGGGTCGGACCTTACCTAGTCCGACAAATCTTTGGAAATGGAGCCATTGAAATCAGCCCACTCAGCCACGATTCTGAACCCTTTGTCGTGAACGGTCAGAGACTCAAGCTGTTCATTGACATGACCTATATAGATTTGGCTGAGTCATCCTTTACCCTCCATTCCTCTTGAGTTCATTGCGCCCAGCCGATGGTGTAAAACTCAGCGCTTAACGGGAGGCAACCCGTCATTCTTTGAAAAATCCGAAACCTTTTCTGACATCTCTATGCTGAATTCATATTGCACTTTAGGGTTCATCCATTAGAACAGCCGACTTCACCTCAGGTATCCCTACCCGAGACTAGAAATCGTTCGCAACAAGTCATTTCGACCCATTCACTCACCACACACCTGTCCTAATGAATGAACTAAGCTTAATTAGAACCCACCTAATTGACAATGGGGACATTGCAAATCTTAAGCATGGGGGGGTATGAAAGTGCAAAATGTCAGGAAATTCATATCAAGAAAGGGTTTCATTAAAAATGAAAAAAAAAAGACTTGATAGAGGGGAGGAACAATTCAGGGTCATACAAATGAGAGAAGGAAAAGAGTAAAATGACAAAAAAGAGCACAAAAGGAAAATGAAAAGAAATAGTCATTAGTAAAAGAGTAAGGGGTTAACTAAAGTTCTAGACCGAATCAAGAAAAAGAAAAGAAAAATGCTACGAAAATACAACAAGAGATTAGCGGGAACGCTGGTCTTAGGCCTCTTGGGCTAGAATCTTTAGCTTAAAAATTCACGTATCCATTAAAATCTAGATAATCCTCAAGAGGTTGAGGAAAATGCGAAGTTTGAGTATTAAGTCTAAGGCGTAGGAAGTATTCGACCTCGTTAACTGACTTCCGGTTTGCGGGATTCGGTAACCTAAGCACCCCACATTCACACACTGTCTGGTTCAGTGCGCATAAACATCCAAATCACGTGAAAAGCATTTAATGTTTTGAAAAAGTCACCTAGATTAGGAGCAGCCAATCAACACAAGTTGATTTGGACGAGTTCCCAGCACGGAGTGGTGGGAAATTCCCCTCGAAGATGCGTAACAACATATCGTCTCCTCGGTGTTTGTCTCTTAGGATATTTAAATATCATACTGGGGGCATGTAAGCACTCTGCTGGTTCAGATACCATGGGCGGCATTATCCCAAAATGTCGATCGCCAGGGTCTGAATTTGGCCACGGAACGCCATGGGCGGGATTATCTCAAAATCTCGAAAGCCAGGGTTCTGGGGGTTTCCATGGGCGGGATTATTCTGAAATCTCGAAAGCCAGGGACCCTTGAGGATTGATGATGGGGACGAGGAATCCGATACAGACAGTATTGAGAAGCTAATCCGAAGCTAGAAATAAAAAGAAAAGAGAGAGAAAAGCTCTCCAAACAAATAAATCTTCTATCTCTCTCTTACAAAAACGCACTGCAAACTGAACTTAGGCTAAAAATGTCTCAAGCACGGGTGCTTTAACCGCGGAGTCCAACAAACCCTAGGTTAGTTTCTGTGGGCCGTAGAAACCTTTGCGGAGGACTGAGGCTAAAGCGGGTCAGGTCCGGATTTTGGTTGGTACTTGAGTACCTCTAGGCCTATTGTCGGCATTCCTACCTAATCACAAAAGAAAAGGAGAAGTACTTATCATGATGGTTGATAGACACTCAGGGTCTAGAACGGAAGTTAAAACTTTGAAATTTTGCTAAGGGACTAGCAAAAGCTAGGCATGGGGGTATGATGAGAGCCTCATCATGAGCCATAACTAGCTCATTTTGACCTAATAAAGAAGATAAAAGCTCCTACATAACCTAGAAGAAGGCCTAAATAAAGGAATAAGTGCTCTGAGAAGAAAACATGAATTAAAGGGTAAAACTGCAATTTTACCATTGTAGTATATAAACGGGATTTCTCAGAGGCAAAACATAGGTCAAATGGTCTAAATGAGATAAAAAGTGGGTTGAGTCAATCAGAAATGGGTTTATGTGCAATCTAGGAATTAAATGACATTTGGTAGCCCTAAAACAGACTCGCTTAAATTAACAAGGTCTCGGTCAGGATAAAAATCAAGTAAACCCTCTAAAAATCATGGAAAAATATCCTCTAGGGTTTAGAACACTTAATTTGTCCTTTGGAACCCAGTTTAACCTAGACTAGGGTCCTAGCACATTAATTGACCTAATTTGGGTTTTTACGCAAAATATTGAGTCAAACAAGGTCAAACCTAAAATCCAACTTCACCATTGGATTCCTTAGGTCCAAATTAGGTTTATACCAAAATTTGGACCTAAGGGGAGGTCATCTTGACCTACTTTGCAATTTAGTACACCTAAATCATAATTTGGTCCTATCTTTTGAATATCTTTGCAGAGAGCCCCCTAAGTTCCTCGCCACCTTTGCAATCAGGTCCTGCCGCCATTGTTAGGGCAGAACCGATCTCCGGCGAGGTTTAGAGAGGAATTCCTCTCTAATCCCTCAGAGATTCCCTCCTAGAAATGGAAGGGAGATTCTCTAAGGAATTCCCTTCCTTCTAAAGCCAATTACAATCTCTGGTGTGAACCCAATCTCTCGTGCGAACGCACGAGAGATTCGGGTATCCACCCTCTTTCCATCTTCGGTGAGCCGGCGGAGGTGATTGCGCGATCTCCACACGCTAGAAGGTTCAGCCAACACTTATAAAAGGGTCCCCTGACCCGGCCGCAGATCCTCAGCTTGATTTTGACAGAGATTCCCCCAAATTTCCCTCTCTCCCATCTTCGGCCAAGAGGCCCGCAAGCTCCGGCGACCTCCTCCCCTCCTTCTCGTCGCTCTGCTGCCATACCAGCAGCAGAGTCTGAAAGTTTTCGGGCCCTACCAGGAGGGGATGACGTAATAATTGCGGAAATAATATAAAGCAATAAACAATCACACAGAAAGACAATCGCACAATGTACACAATTGTTTTTAGGTGGAAACCCAAACCGGGTGAAAACCACCACCTAACCCTCTCGAGTTAGGATTTTCCGATCAACCTAGTTGATCAAATCCACTAACCAAATCACTTTAAAACGAGGGTGATTCAACCTCAGTACAACCACGCTACAAGTACGAGGGTAGCGTTCCTCAACCCCTTCTCTCCACGAGAAGGATTTTGTCCCACGAAGGAGACTGGAATTCGCAAAGCGAATACCCAACCAAATAACAAAGATAAAATAAACAACAAACCTATAGAGCCAACAAAGTAATAAACCTAAGCTTCTATAGGATTTAGGAAACTCCCCTTTGCAAGGAGTGCGTTGACGATGACGCGGTGCGTGAGCCACGCGATGACGCAACTTCGCTCTCGTGAACTACGGCGGGAGAGCGGGTGCGCAACAGCTTGATGCTCTCAAGAGAATGGAGCTTGAGCTTGGAGAGCAAGAGCTAGCTAGGACACAAGAGAGTGGAAAGTGTAATACAAATTGTTTCTTGTGTATGTTGGTCTCTCTAGGTGTGTCATGGTGTGTCAAAGGCTCCCCTCTATTTATAGAGGCCTTAGGAAGGCTTTGGAAGGCTTAGAAAAGGTTCTATAGCCGTTGGGAACAAAGCCCAAGAGAATCAGGCTGAAATCAGGACAATGATTACACTTGACACGGTAATCAGACGTCTAACTCTGGCATCAGACGTCTGTAAGGCCACTTTAAAACGTTTGATTTAAAGGTCAGACGTCTGATTCTATGCGGGTGTCCTCCTGACTTGAATCAGATCTAAACAGGGTTTTTGTGCAAGTCCATCAGACGACATATAGGACGTATGGCACTATGTCTGGACGTCTGGAAACCTACTTTTACTGTGGGAATTGATTTCCAAATGTTGCAACGGCTAGAAAATCTCTGAGAAGAGATTTTGGGTCAGCCGAGGCAAAACGGTCATTTATCAGACGTCTGGAAAGGCCTAAGGATGTCTGATAAGGCTCTAACGGTCATAATCTTGAGTGTTCGCTAAGCCAGCCAACGGTCCACTGATTGGACGTCTGGCAAAGTCATCAGACGTCTTCTAAGACGTCTGATTTCATCAAACAGAATACTAACTCCAGCCTAACAGTTAGGTTTTCTGTAGAATACTTAGAAAACTAATATAGGGCTCAAACAGCACTTCCAAACGTCTAATTCCCAAATCAGACGTCTGATAAAGTATTTTAAGACGTCTGAAACAACAGTCAGACGTCTTAAAATACTTTATCAGACGTCTGATTTGGGAATTAGACGTTTGGAAGTGCTGTTTGAGCCCTATATTAGTTTTCTAAGTATTCTACAGAAAACCTAAGTATCCTAGGGTTGTGCCGGTGTTCCTAGGACTACTGTTAGGGTTCTTTGAGGCTCTTTAACATAATTTTCTAAGGAAAATAAAGAGCAAGAAAAATAAAGATAAAAGTACATGAAAGGATTAAAAAGAATCTATCCTATTCTTCTTGTCTTCTATCTTCAATCTGTCGCTCCACGCGAACCTCCTCTGTTTTCCGTCAAGCTCCTCCAATCCGTCCTGGATGCGAGCTCGAGTTCCGTCTAAACACGTCCACATTTGCAATTGACCTGAAATCTAGGACTCAAATTGCAAATGTTAAATAACACGTGTTTTGTTATCATCAAAACAAATGATCGTGGTGCTCTAGCACCAACAGAGTCAACTCCGCCTCTTCCTCTCGTGTTGCGCCATACCCAGCGCGCGTGCCCCTAACCTCGTCTTCGTCGCCGCCCCCTCCCTCAGGGTTCTTCTTCCCCGACGACGGCAGTTACGCATCGTCCACTCTGCTGCCTCCCTTCCTTCCAAACCACTCCAGATACCTTCTCCATCTTCCCCTCTCTCTTTTCCCCCTGTTATTTTAGCTAATCGCCCCCCCGACAGTGCCTGACCACCTCCACCTTCCTCGCCTCCGACCGACCTCCGACGAGTCGCTCTCACCACTCCGCCCCTCCACACGGCTTGCCAACCCTCTCGTAAGCTCCGCCTCACCACCAGGAGCAACTTCTGCCCATCCATCATCCTTCTACACCTCCACCACAGTCCCTCGAACAACCCTACACTTCTGGCCACAGGTTGACCTAGGCACGCACGCCTAGGCCATCCTGTGGCCTGCAGCACTGTGCACCATCTTTGCCATGCCACGGCGAAGGTGCCCAGCTGGTCTGATTAGGCCAATAGGCCGTATTGGTGATTGACAGGGTTTTAGCTCCTGCCGCCATTGGCGACATTTGAAGCAGCTTCGCAGCAGCTCTAGGCGGCAGATCTTCCAGGATTCAGGTGCAGCAGGATCGTGCGAGCAGTGCGAAGCCCTCGAGTCCAGTTTGGGGCGCTGAGAAGTCTATAGCTGGGGAATTGCACGAAGGTCTGTGGGCACACGTGAGGGCGGGGCACAGACTGGATAGTCCCACATCATTGAAGCGCAAAACGCTGGTATAGTATAAATTGTTTTTGTGTTTTATGCTTACTGCCTCCGAAAGCACAGGGGTGAGGTCCCTCACCTGCCCTAGCGCTCGCCTCGTCCGCGGCTTCATCTCGCGGATCTGGTGGGATCCGACCCGACCCTAACCTAAGCACTCCTCGCGCATCACCCACTTGCCGGTGCGCCTGGTCCCGGGTGCGAATCCGACCCGATTACCCGTGTGGCTCTAGGAGAGCGTCCTTGTGCGAATTACAGAGAAAGAGAGAGACGTTTGGGTAGAGGGACGGGGGTAGGTTTTGCATTGGCTGTGGTTTGCGTAGGAAAGAAGGAGCAGAGGAAGAAGCGAACACTTAGTCGCTGCAGCAAGGGAAGAAAAGAAGGAAGAAGAGGCTGAGTGTAGAAGAGAAAGAAGGACTGCAGAAAAGCCAAAAGGAAAAGGAAGACAGGAGAGGAACAACGGCAGGAAGAAGAAGCCTTCGCAAGAAAAGAAGCAGAGAAGACAAAGAAGAAGAAGGCAGAAGAGAGAAAGAAGATTACATTTAAGACATCTGATATAGAAATCAGACGTCCAATTCTGTTTTCTTTTAGATATTCTTTTTATATAACTCTCTCTCTTTTAATCAATTACTTTCATTTAAAAGTTGTATTCTTTGGTTTTAGAAGTACTGAGATTGCTCCCTGTGTTCGACCTCGGAGACTTTAGTTTTTCGAGTAATAAAATTCTTTATATTTGTTTGAACGTTTTGTCGGCTATATTACAACGTGTTCTCTTTCAAAACCCCACAAAAGCGTGCGAACACAGCCTCCTTCTTCTTTAAAAAGCCCTGCCCTATCCCTTGTGCAAAGGGGAGCCTGGAACGCACACCACCCGCAAACACCTTCCTCCAGGCCATCTCCTCCCCTCTTCCCCTCCATACGCAGTAGCTCTTCCACTGAAGAGACACACTGCCGGCAGGAGCAGGCTCACAGTGGTCCCACGACCACCACTGTGAGTTCCACCACCGCTCAGCTCCTTCATGAGCAGGTGGGTGTGGTGGTTTCACCCTCTGTTTTCTTTGCTGAAAGCTCTCACCGCCATTGCCAGAGCTCCAAGGTCTAAAGCTACAGCAACAGCGCAAGCACCGCGCGCACGCCAGCAGATGCCTGCAGGCTCTTTTTGCAGGCACAGGCTCCTTCCAGTGCACCTGCGCATGCAGAACCGGCCGCAACCGGTTGTTCACTCCGCGTGGCACTGTAGCTACTCTTCATGCCTCTCAGCGCAGAACTGTAGCTACAGTGCGGTGACCGATTTGTTTCTCACTTATCCGGTCACCGCGCACTCTCTCTCCTCGCCACGACTGCCTCTAGCCCGTCACATGCATGCATTCCAGCGTCTGCCCCTGCGTCCACATTCGCCCGAGCCCATCTGCGCCCGCTCCCGTTCCAGCCCGCAGCGCAGTGTGCTGTGCTACGCAGTTCGCTTCGTTGCGCTCTCTCCCACACTCCTGCACCTGCATGCGCGCTACAACAGTGCTGCGTTCCCTCTGCGCTTTTGTCTGCGTCCGTGCGTCCGCGCCATCAGACGACGCTTTCACCCGCCAGGCACCTTAAACTCTCTCTCTCTCTCTCACACTCCTCTCTAGCAGACTCCCACACTCATACACACACACACTCGTACACACACACACTTGTACACTCACACTCTCACTTGTACACACCTATACATACTTATATATATACATATATATATATACATATTCATACCTATACAACTATATATAAGTATATATATATATTTATACATATATACATATATACATACATATATACATATATATCTAGTTATAAATATATATATATATACCTATATATATATTTACATATCTATATATATATACATCACTACATATACACCTATATAGTTACAACCCTATCTATCTATCTATATATATATATATGCATATATATATTTACATACACATCACCTACCTGTATCCCTACGCAATAGTCACTCCACCACGCGTTATATCACACACTCCCACACATCCTTCCTACACTCTACGCAGCACTTCGTCTTGTTGGTTACATCTTTCTAGATGTGGACCAATTCGACGCTGTGGTACACGCCATTTCCACTTCCACCCCCACCCCTATATATATAATATATATATTCATATATATATATATAGACTATATTTATTTCTCTACATGCAACCTATCTTGTTTTTATTTCTCTTTTGTTTCCTACTATTAAAAGGATAAAAAAAAAGAGTAAAAGAAAAAAGATAATCCTTGTCTTGCAGGAACTCGGTCTTGCGAATAGCAGGACTAGTTTGTTTTGAAACCCTAAGTTGGCTCAAAGCCAAGAATAATTTGGCTCGAAGCCAAGGACCTGATTTTGAGGGTGTACCTCAAGGATAGAATTATCAGCAAAAAAATCTTAAATAGAAAAAAATCAAAAACATAATAAATGCAGGGAAGAGATAAGTTTTAGGAAAGGTGTAGAAACTTCTTCACCTTTAATCCCCGCCTCCCTGAGTTTGACCCTAGGCCTAAAAGTGACCAAGATAAAATTAAGTAGGCCAGGTAAAAAAAATTTTTTGTGAAAGATGGTTAGACTCGATTTAGGTTAACCACTATACTCACTTCAACGATAATTTCACCATATTAACACAACCTCTTCGAGTCTAATAGTTACTCAAAGTAACAGAATCATATAAGTCAAGTAGATCTCAATTTAACCAACAGAACCAAGGTATCAGCAGAGATATCAGATGACAGAATAGGCTCGGATGCCTTAATCAATGCTTAGTAAGCAGAGGCAAAGGCCTCTTCCTCTTCAAGCCTCAGGGAGAGGCTTAGGCTTCTCTCTTCTTCTCTTCTTCTACCTTAAGCTCCAGAGAAGGCACAACATAGGGCTCAGCACGCCAACAGAGGCAAAGTCCACTCTCAGATCTCACAAATGTTTAGAGGAGGCCAGCAGAGCAAAACCCCCCCTTTCTCTCTTTTTCTCTTCTTCCTCAGAACCAACAAACCCGAACAGACCTGGGTATCCAGGTAAATGGATCGAGCCCAGACCCACGAGGTGTGGGTGCGGACGAGGGCGTATGTATTCACGTGTGTGCGGAGACCTCACCCCTGTGCTTGCTGAGGTGATAAGCCTATAGGACAAAAGCAATTTATTTGCCTCTTCTTGGCTGTCAACTTCCGAGGTGGGACTAAAGTCCTACCCTTTCTTCGTGCAGCACAGCAGCGATGCTCCTTCATCCAATTCACTTTCAATGTTGGTCAAACATCCCAATTGACCACTTGGAGATGTTCGCATGGTGATTCTGCATCACTTGGTGCTTTCGCTTGGAGCTCTTGGCTGGGAAGCGGGCTTCAAAGCTTGCTCGCAGCTTCACGATAATGGCAGTGGTGGCGGTGAACCTGAAATGAAGAACACGGCCTTAGGGCCTCATCGGATGGTTCAACTGCTTCACTATAGCATAGTGGATGTGGTGGTGTGCGCAACGTGGAGTGGGGTGGCTGTGGTGGCCGGACGGTGACGGGATAGGTTGGCGAAGGTAGGTTTGTTCGATGGAAGGTTTGGATGGATGATGGAGTGCAATAGGTTAGGGTTTTTGTGCAGGAGGATGAGGGGTGTAGCGACGTATACGCCTCGCCGGAGGAACGGTCAGAGACGGGGAAGACTTAGGTGAGCGGCGGCGTCGAGGGCTATTTTTGGGGTTTTTGGGTAGGAAACTGATGGGAACACCGTCATGAGCCCTCACTAGCTCATTTGACCCAATGAAGTCAATAAATGCTCCTACATAACTAACTGAAGGTCATAATTCATTGCATAACCTTTCTGAGAGAAACATAAGAAACTAGGGTTAAAACTGTAATTTTACCAGCTTATCATGAATGTAGTACAACTGTAGGTTTTCTCAAGGGTTGAATAAAGGTCAAATGGGCTTAATAAGATAACAAGTGGGTTGGATCAGACAGAAAAGGGTTTGTGTGTGTTCTGAGAATTAATGACTTTTCAAATCCTAAAAATAGACCCACTTAATTAACTAGGGTTCTAGTTAGGTTAAAATTCACTTAAATCCTCTAAAAATCATATAAAAATATTCTATAGGATTTAGTACCTTCAATTTTTCCATTATAATCCATCTTGACCTAAAATAGAGTCTTTGATAGATATTTGCCCTAATTTCAATTTCTGCATAAATTTCCCAATCAAACGTGGTCAAAACCAAAATCCAACTTCACCATTGGATTCCTTAGGTCCAAATTAGATTTGTACCAAAATTTGGACCCAAGATGAGTTTGCCTTGACCTAGTTTGTAAAAAGGTCCTGTTTGATTACATTTCTACCCCTAACTTTCAAAAACCCTTGCATTTAGCCCCTTAGCTTCTTCGTCGTCTTCACAAGTAGGTCCCTCTGCCATTATTGTGGAGGAAACCTACTCCGGCGACCTTTGACAGGGAATACCTCCCTGATTGGTTGGTGGATTTCTTCCAAAATTGGAAGGGAAATCCTCTAAGAAATTCCCTCCAGTATGAACCCATTAATGTGCTCTAATTCCCTCCCAATCTCTCATGCAAACGCATGAGAGATTTGGGTATCCTAACAGCTCCCATCTCCGAAGACCTTCTAAGCTTGGGAAGCTTGCATCCCAAGCCCTAACCGCCCTTCAAAGCCTTATTTAAAGAAGCCCAGATCACATCGCATTCTCCACGCTCGAATTTAGCCGTGATTCCCCTAAATTCATCTCTCCCTCTCATGGCCAAAGGATCCTCGACGTCCAGTGATCCCCTCTGCCCTTTCTCATCGTTCGACTGCCATACCTGTAGCGGATTCTTCCTCCTTGTTCTTCTCCGCGTCAAGCCATACCAGCAGACGCCAGTTCCTTTTCATCATCGTTGTTCCCACCTCACTGGAGCTGCCTTCATCTCCGGTGTCGGCCACACCAGACCTGACGCCCTCGCTTCCCCCCTTCGTCCATTAACTCCCTAGCTAAGTTCCTTGTCCCCTCTACTTGTTTTTCTGCTCCTTACTTTTCAAAATTGACCACTGACGCCCCTCGTACCTTCATCTCCTCCATCTCCAGCTACCACCTCCGGCGAGGCCATCTCACCTCCACAGGCCACCAAAACCCTGGCCGACCCTCGCAAAACCTCCGCCACACTTCATTGAGCACTTCCTTTTTCTTTATTCACTTCGCCATCCACCCAAATCACCCCCTGAACACACCCACTCATACGCACACAGTTTGCCCTAGGCACGCACTCATGACCGCTGTCACACCACGCCACCACCCCCATCACATCTGCCGTGCTCCGACGACGCTCCCTGAACGCTCTAACGTGGCCGAGAGGCTGTTCTATTGATTTTAGGTTCCAGGCCTTGGCTACCATTGGCGAGTAAGCTCGAAGCTTGCTTGAGGCTGCCTTAGGTGCCGCTGTCCCAGGTTGAAGTCCCAAGCTAAGTGGAAGTGGCTTGCGCACGAACCAAGGACCTCAATTGCAGTCGAAAGCCTCAGTAGTTGAGGCAATTGTGAAGATCGCTCCCTGCTGCGCTGTGTGGAAGGAAGGTGGGACATTTATTCCTACCTCAGATACGAAGAAGCGCCCGCACTCACATAAATTTAAAAACTGCCTATAGCTGTTCGCCTCATTTACCACGGGGTGAGGTCCTACTCACCTTCACCCGGTCTCATCCGTGACACTGCCTCCACGGATCTGGCTTGACCTGACCCGACCTGCACTCCTCTCTCACCACCGCACACTGGTGAGCCTGGACCCGGGTACGCACCCTACCCGATAAGCCGGATACCTGTGGCTCTGGGAGAGCGGATCCTAAGAGAAAAAAAGAGAGGAGTGTCACGTGGGTAGGGGGAGGGTTTTGCTGCAGGAACCTCCGGCTGACACTTAGTTGATTCAGAAGAAGAAGAGGAGGTCAAGGTTGAAGGCAGAAGAAAGAAGAAGAGAAGGAAGAAGAGAAGTCTCACAAAGGCAAAGGAAGAAGAAGAAGAAGAGGAGGCCAGAGCAGAAGAAAGCAAAAGGAAAAAG
Organism: Thalassia testudinum; assembly: GCA_037157565.1. NCBI lineage: Eukaryota > Viridiplantae > Streptophyta > Magnoliopsida > Alismatales > Hydrocharitaceae > Thalassia > Thalassia testudinum. The sequence continues at coordinate 15,567,259 of JAZHRO010000026.1, read as the reverse complement.
AAGAAAGAAGAAGAAGAACTAAGGGTAGAGAAGCAAAAGAAGAAGAAAGGAAGACTCAGAGAAAGCAAACGTAGAGAAAGAGAAGAAGCAAAGACAGGAATAATCAGACAACTTTAAGTCATCTGATTTACAAATCAGACGACAGATCTTAAGCTCTCATTGCATATTCATACATTGAGTTTCTTGGTGATATTGTAGAAGTATTTGGTGATCTAAATCACCATTTTACTCTCATATTTTTGCACTTTGATATTGATATTGTTGCACATTCTTTTAAGTTTGAATTGTGATCTTGATTTCTAAATCCCATATAGCTCCCTATGTTTGACCTCGGAACTTATTCAAGTAATAAAAATTGTATTTGTTTTCAAAGCGATTTCGACTATACTGCAACGACCTCGCTGCGATAACAGAAACTAACCAAAGGATCTAAACTAACTAATCTAACCTAATCTAAATGGATGAAGAGGGGAGAACGGCACTGGCATTAGTAGGTCGGCACCGGGGAAGAAGATGCTCCGGTGATGGGGATGGTGTTGACGACGGAGATAGAGGGGTGCTTGCTGGTATGGCGTGACACGGAGGAAGGTGAGGAAGATGAATCTGCCACTGGTTTTGTGGTCAGACGATGAGAGGAGTCAGAGGAAGTCGCCGGAGCTTGAGGAGCTTTCCGGTCAGACAAGGAGGGAGGAATTTAGGGTGTTCCAAGCTAAAATCAAGCTTGGGAAGTTCGACCTGATCTGGGGGTCCTTTTATCGACCTTTGGAGTATGTTTTGAGCTTGGGAAGTAAGCTTCCCAAGCTTGGAAATGTCGTTGGAGTTGAAAATTCTAAGATATCCAAATCTCTTATGTGTTCGCATGAGAGATTGGGAAAGCTTTAGGACTCATGGACGAATTTAATGGAAAGAGGACTACTTAAGGAATCTCCCTTCCAATTTTGGAAGTGATTGATTAATTAGAGGAGTTCTCTTTAATCAAAGGTCGCTGGAGTTGTAGGAGTAGGATTTCATGGCGGTAGGGACCTTTCTATGAAGAAGACAAAGAAGTTAGGGGCCTTTTTGTAAGATATTCAAAAGTTAAGGGCATGTATGTGAGAGAAAAGAATCAGATAGGACCAAATTGCAAACTAGGTCAAGATGATCTCAAATTGGGTCCAAATTTTGCTAAAAACATAATTTGGACATAAGGAATCTAATGGTAAAGTTTGATTTTGGTTTTTACCAAGTTTGACTGGGTAATTTATGCAAAAACCTAAATTAGGGCAAATGTTTGTCTGAGACTCTGTTTTGGGTCAAGACGGGTTCTGATGGTCAAATTGAAGGTGCCAAACCCTAGAGAATATTTTTCTATGAATTTTAGTGGGCTTAAGTGAATTTTTTCCTGACCAAAACCTCATTTAATTAAGCAGGTCTATTTTTAGGATTTCAGAAGTCATTTAATTCTCAAAACACGTGAAAAATCCTTTTTTGTCTGTATTAACCCACTTGTTGGACATTTAAGGCCATTTGATTCTTAACTAACCCTTGAGAAAACCTGTGAGTGTATTGCAATTGAGATATACTGTTAAAACCGTAGTTTCACCCTTGTTTTATTGTATTTCCCTTAAAATGATTATGCAATGAATTAGGGCTCTCTGGCGGTTATGTAGGAGCATTTATTCCTTGATGATGACTAAATTGAGCTAGTTATGGCTCATGATGGTGTTGCCATCAATAGATCTTTTGATTCTTGAATGGTGGTAGTCTTGGTTTCTTAGTCGCTGGTGAGTGAGCGAAGGATTTTTCTGACAAGGGCTTCATTCTTGATGTCTTGATCAAGATTCCGCCAAGAGTTTATGATGCCCATGAATCTTGTGAACATCTCCTTTATTGACTCCCCTTTCTTCATCCTGAAAAGCTCGTAGTTCTAAGTTAGTAGATTTACCCTTGTTTCTTTTACCTTTGAAGTTCCCTCATGGGTAACTCTCGGGGTGTGTGTATTTCGAGGCGATGACATCCCATACCTCATAGTCCATTGACTCTAGGAAGATCTGCATCCTGGTCTCCTAATAGCCGAAGTTCGTTCCATCAAATAGAGGAGGTCGAACCACCAATTGACCCTCAGCATATGTGTCAACATTCAACTTTGACATCTCCTGGACAACGTAGACTCTGATACCAAATGAGAGTAGAGAATATCTTGTGGATCTCAACGTATACTAGAGGGGAGAGGTGAATAGTATCGCCTTAAAAAATACATACACAGATCAAAAATAAATCACAAGCGATTCAAGCATAGAGTACACCTGATTTATAGTGGAAACCCAAACTGGGTGAAAACCACTACCTAGGCCTCCAAGCTTAGGATTTTTCCAACTAGTCCAACTAGTCAATACACTGACCCTACAACTTGAATGAGGGTGGCATAACCTCTTACAACTACTTCTCTTTTTATCCTGAAAAAGCAAAAACAATAACCACGGATCTTCCCAACAATCTTGGGATTCATAAATCAAAGCAACAAGATAGAATAACAAAAATAACTTCTATGGAACCTCAATAAAAGATCAAATCAAAATTTTCACAGAGGTTCGAGGCGTCGTTCTTTAGAAGAACATAAAGAATGGGGCGCGGAGGCGTTTGGACTAAGCACGAGAAGCTCTACTTTTTGAAAGGTATTTCTCTTGAAAGTTGTGTGTAGATGGGTTGCATACGGCCTCTATTTATATTAAAAGTTTTGCTTGAATAGGAAGTTAATTTGGTTGATCAATTAAGGTTAATTGGTCGATCAAAAGATAATTTGGTTGATCAATTAAGGTGGTTGGTCGATTACTAATTAATCGATCAATTTACTTGGTTGGTCGATCAAAAGGATGTTTATCAACTTCCTAAAATGGGCTGATTTGATTGGTTAATGAAGTTGGTTGGTCGATCAATATCCTTAAAAACTTGGTTTTGAAAAGATACATGAAAATCCATTTTTGAGTTTTCATCCAAAAATCTTTGGGTGCCTTGATTGGATCCAATTCACATCCAGTACCTGATCTAATTTTTAGAGCACATACACAGGAAAGGTTCTTAGGTTGTTGACCTAAAGGCCTTCATTAGAATTGATCTTCTTGGGGATTTCTAATCTGATCCAATCACTTCAATTTGAACCTGAATTTTATTCTATATCTTGATCAACCACCTGATTTGAAAATGCAATCTGACAATTTAGGAAGAATTTATAGGAAACCTGAATCCCAAATGACCATGAAAGAGAAAATGATTGAGGCTGCCCTTAAACATTTTGAGGATTATGATGCAACCTCAAATCTAGTTAGCAAGATTTAGGTTAATGTATCAGCAACAACAACCGTCATTACAAATCATGTCCAACTGATATTAACACAAATGACAAATGGTTCAACCCAGGATATTCTCATGACAGGATACATTGAAATAGAAAGATTGCATAATTTCGAGTATCTTCAATGTCTGACAAATCCACGACTTTGGGAAAAGCACCAAGAGGACCTTGAGAAATGGGAGAACTTGATAACTATGTTGAAACAGGTCATCAATCAAATTTACCCATATCAATGTCCAACTGATATTAACACAAATGACAAATGGTTCAACCCAGGATATTCTCATGACAGGATACATTGAAATAGAAAGATTGCATAATTTCGAGTATCTTCAATGTCTGACAAATCCACGACTTTGGGAAAAGCACCAAGAGGACCTTGAGAAATGGGAGAACTTGATAACTATGTTGAAACAGGTCATCAATCAAATTTACCCATATCAACAGTTAGAAATTGATGAGAATGATGTTGAAAATCAAAATGATCTCCTAAATCCCAGGTTTGAGAATAAAGATTGTTGTGGACCCCCAACCCAAATGGAATCTGATTCAAACTTTGTGTAGATTGACATACCTGATCTTGATGTGGGTTGGGAGGATCCAATTGCAGGTGTTCACGATTCTGAACCAGCCTTAGAAAACCATGAAGTTGGTCCATCATCCTTGATTTCCCAAACACCTGTAGTAAGCTTGAATCAAAATCTCTCGAGGATGTAATTCCCAAACCTTATCCTTTTAAGGTAATCCTTGAGAGTGATTCTGACATCCCAATAGAACCTAGTTCAGATTCTAACTACCCAACTCCTACCCTTGACCTAGACTCTAGATCAGAACCTACTTGGGATGATTATGAGGCCTAATGTGATGAGAACCAGATTTTGGACCTGGACTATGATTATGGGCATATGTTTGATGATTACACCTCTCCAGACTCCTCAAAGATACAAATTGATTTTTTGGAAGTCAAACCGATTTATGATATAGAAATAAAGGAGTTGGAAGAGTTGGATTTTGATTGGGTTTATCCTAAGAGCCAAGAACCTGAGCCTATGCCTAATAAGGACACCTTTTTAAGCTTAGAATATGAGATTAGGTTAGATCTAAGTCAGGTTGTTGATTCTACACATAATGATTCATTCTATGGTGGAAATCCCGATTTGGAATCAGGTTTAGAAACTAATCTTCGCAAATTCTCTGATGATCCTCGCGACCAATCTCACCATCAACCGCGTCGTTCTCCTCGCTTCACTCCCACGGCCCCGCACGATCACCACCCGCCCTCAATGACCTCCTCTCGCACCTCCTGCCATCACCATCGTTGGCGACCTCTGCCATCAATTGGCCACGTCTTGCCACCTCCGGGCACACCTGCACCGTCAACGCGTAGCCCATGCTCCGGAGGTCCTCCACGTGCAACCCCATCACCGACGACCCCCTCCCTGCGTGCACGAGTAGCAGCACGAGATACTTTGTTTTGGATTGAATTAGAAATTACATTTCTTGCCATTGTTGAAATCCGAATTTCCATTTAATATTTGATTTATCATGGGAATTGCAGTTGGGCACTTCACGCTCTCAATTTTTCTGTGATTCTCTCATTAAATAACTATCTCCCCAATCTATGAGCTGCATATATGTTTCATGTTATGATCAAATATCTGACCATCATATTTTGATAAACTTGTGAGTTTATTTGGTTCATACCTCCTTGTGGACACGACATCTTTATTGTGATTTAATTTGATATCTATTTTAATCCTTAATTGAGAGATTTTCCACCACATAAAATACTATAACGACACATTATTCTATTGCTAACTCTTTAATTAAGCGAGAATCTCTCTATCAAATGGTGCCGTTGCTGGGGAGGCAATGATCCTAGTAAACTCACAGCTATTTTTCTATTCACATTAATCCCTGTTATTGCTATTCATTGATCTATCATTCTTTTGTGCGAGGTACATCTTTAAGGAGGAGGTGCACGCAACGGATGCTCTTTTTGGTGGACCTTGACGCCATCTGGAGGACAGTAATAGGAGCCTGTGGGCCTTGATCTCACACACGTGAAGACGCATGGAGGAACATCTAGGAGGATTCTACGCCTCTTAGATTTTTGATTTAGCATATTAGAGTAGACTCTTTAGGATTTAGTCTAATTCTTTGTTTTCTCGCCCTTGTAATTTGGGGCTAGTTTTTGGGGGAGTGTCCTCAATTCTTTAGAAACTTGGTTGATTCTTAGATAGTTAGTTTCTTTTGATTGTACACTTATTTATTAAAAAAAAATTCAAGCTGCCTGATAGAAGTTGCATATCCATAGGTCGATCATCTAGGAGTGTTTGAGCAGCATCTAGATTTTTCTTATTGCATTGCGTGCATTTCTACATCGTAGAGTGCTGGAGCAAGGTATGCACTTTCTATCTTTCTGCATCAGTTATCTGCACATGCATTGCATTCTGAATAATTAAAGAAGACCACTTAAGCTGATTTGAAAAGATTAATCAAGTAGTCACATTACTTCTTAAAATAAAAGTAAAATATACAGGAAGTGTTTGAATAACTTGATTGCGATTTTCAAAACAAAAATCAATTTTTCGCGGTGTGATGCACACTTCCTGCACCAAGCACGCACTGTAGGCACTACACTAAGACTTGGACCTTTAAGGCTATAGGCATCGATCTCTGTATAAGTGCAAACCCTCCAATCTCGCTTTATGACGATGGTATTAACTTTTGCCTGGGTGATTTGATACTCTAAGGAGGGGGACACTTCTTAAAGGAATTCAAGGGTAGTTAAGAGGCACCGCTAATGCATCGCCTCAAAAGAAGGATTTGCCTACTTGCATCCCTTGGTTCCATCCTTGGAGTACTTTTTTACTTGAGCATTTGAGAATATCATTGCAACAAGGTGTACATCTTTAGGGCACTTGAAGGTCAATTTAGGGTGCGTAATTGATTGACAACTTGATTGGTCACCCAAAAGAACTAAAAGAAACCTCAACCTCCTTAACAGACATTGACCAGGAATCTCAAGTGCCTCATTTCTCTTATACCACTTACATGGGAACGGAGAAACACTGCCTTGGCTCTATTTGGCCAAGCTGGAAAGTTGGAAGAGGACTTAAAGTACCTTAAATCAACAAAAGACCTGTTGCCTTATTTTTTCTTAGTGTATGCTTGGTAGGCACTCTCTTAGAAGGAGTCTTGTTTTCAACCTGGAACTTGAGAGAATTATTAGAAAAGCCAACCAAGAAAAAAAGAAAAATGGCAGAAGAAAGACTTGAAGAAGAGATTAGGGTTGGTGAAAACCAAAGAACCTTGAGAGACTATTTCTTCCCTACAACTCACGAAGCCCTACCTATTCGGAGACCTGGAGTGGATAATCCTTATGAGATCAAGAGCAACACCATATCTTTGCTCTCCACTTTTTATGGTATTGCTAGGGAGGATCCCTAGAGGCATCTTGAGGAATTCACTAAGGTCTGTTCCACGGTGAAGCTCCAGGGCTTTATTGGTGAAGCCCTGATGAGAACTCTATTTCCTTTCTCCCTAAAGGATAAGGCCAAGCACTGGTATCATACCCTCGATGCAAGGGTAAATGATTGGGCTACCCTTAAGGGAGAATTCTTGAAAAAGCACTTTCCTATGAGTAAGACCAATCATTACAGAAGAGCGATTATGGGTTTACTCAACAGGAAGAGGAGCAATTTCATGAAACATGGGAGCGCTTCAATGACCTCCTTAGGTTATGCCCCCACCATCAGGTGCCAAGATGGCAATTGGTTGAGAGGTTCTACAATGGATTATCTGAAAGGCATAGGCAAACCATCGATGCAACCTGTGTAGGAACCTTCATGACCAAAATTGAGGATGAAGCCTGGGCATTATTTGAAACATTAAGGGATAATTCCATACATATGTCCTTTGCTTATCAAGAAAGAAAACCATCAATCTTGTAGAGAAAGATAGAGTTCCATGAAACTGGGGCTACTCAGGATTTGACTTATCAGATTCAATTGTTGAACAAAAACTTTGATAGGCTTTTAGCAAACCCTAGCATGAACTTGCAAGCAGCCTCTATCTTTTAGGCTTTAAGTGAATGCTCCATTTGCTAAAGCACTATGCATGCCACTACGGAGTGCCCATGGCAAATCAATTCCTTAAGCTGATTCAGGTCGACTTGAATGTGGCCCAAAGTTTCCAACCACCTCTTCGTAATAATCCCTATTCCAATACCTATAATTCAGGGTGGTGGAACCATCTAAACTTTTCATGGAAGCAAGGTGATGCTTTTAACTCAGGGAATGCAAGACTCCAACCTCCCCAACCTGTATACCAGCCATCTTATACAAACCCTCCTCAGAATAAGCCTTCTGAGATGGATGAACTAAAAACCATGATGAAAGCGATGTAAGAGCATCAGAATATGGTCATCCAATCTTAGAATAAGATGATCATTGATATGCAATCCCAAATTGGTCATCTTATTGAGGTAGTTAGGTAGTGAGATCCAGGGAAGCTGCCTAGCTCTTTTGAGGAGAACCCAAAGGGTAAGGGGGTCATATTCAGGGAGCATGCTCAAGATGTGACCATGCTGAGGAGTGGAAAGAAAATCGACAAATCTGATAGCACTCCTACGGTTACCTCTTAGAGTTCCCCTCTTACAACGAACTCGACTTCCACCCTCACCGAGGAAGAGCTACACTGCTCTCCCTCTCTTGAAATCACCCACCCAGAGGATGTCGTCATTCCGCCTCCCCTTTACCGACATGACGACCCCTCTACCCAGAAGCCGAGGGTGCCCTATCTAGAGCACCTATCCATTCCTGGGGAATCCTCTGTTGGCTTGTCTGAAGCCAAGGAGAGGACAGATGAGATTATGGATACTTTTAGGCAAGTCCACATCAACTTGCCTTTATTGGATGCTATTAAACAGATCCTGTCCTCTGCCAATTTTCTGAAGGACCTGTGCACTCAGAAGCGCTGATCTAGGAGACAAATCCAAGCTAAGGTCATCCTGCTTAACCATGTTAGCTCGATGCTCCAACATGGAACACATCCCAAGATGAAAGACCTAGGGGCCCCTTATATTTCAGTGGTTATAGGTAACCAACACATTGACGAGGCTCTACTCGATCTAGGAGCAGGGGTGAACATTTTACCGAGCTCTGTCTATGACCTTTGGGAGGAGGTGATCTAAAGCCTAGTATGGTAATCCTCCAAGTTGCAGATAGATTGCTCAAGACACCATGGGGATTGTTGGAAGATGTCTTGGTGAGAGTGGACTTCTTCTTCCCTATTGACTTTCTCGTGTCAGATACTGACCCATCTAATAAGCCCACCAAGCCGTCCATTATTTTGGGATTCCCCTTCTTGGCCATATCCAAAGCCTCTATCAATTGTAGATCAGAAGCACTTAAAATGGGCTTTGGGAACAAGAAGATTCGGTTGAATGTTTTTGATACCTACAAGCAATCCTGATTTGAAGACTGCTCTTAGATTGAGGTTGTTGATAAAATCATTGAGGAGACTATTCCAGCACTCTTATGTAGAGATCCTCTTCAAATGGTCATATCTAAAGACCATCCTTCGAGTATTGAAGAGAATAAAGGGGATATGCCCGAATTGGAAGCATTGTTGGGAGTACACACAGAGTCTTTGTCCCCACCCTAGACTCTAAAGGTAGATCTGCTACCTGAGGTGGGGACATCTCAACTTATACCCTCGATCCATAAGGCTCCTGAGTTGGAGCTTAATCCCCTCCCAAGCACATTGAAGTATACTTTCCTTGGCCCTAATGACACGCTCCCCATCATTATCTCATCTGTGTCATCTAAATCGCGAGAGGGAGCTTTGCTCGAGTGTTTACAAAGGCATAAGGAAGCTATTGCTTGGTCGATAGCTGATAATAAGGGTGTTGACCCCTCCCTCTACATGCATCATATATACACAAATGAGTCCGTGAAGCCCTTTCGAGACATGCAGAGAAGGCTCAACCCCAATATGCGGGAGGTTTTCAAAAAGGAGATTCTGAAATGGATGGATGCAGGAATTATCTATCCCATTTCAGATAGTAAATGGGTCAGCCTAATACATGGTACCCAAAAAGGTAGGAATCATTGTGGAAGAAAATGACCAAGGAGAGTTGGTGACTACTAGACCCTCAACTGGCTGGAGGGTCTGCATTGATTACCGCCGATTGAATATAACTACCCAGAAAGACCATTTCTCCTTGCCGTTTATCTATCAGATTTTGGAAAGACTGGAGGGGAACAAGTACTTCTGTTTCCTTGATGGGTACTCTGGGTATAACCGGATAGCCATCTTCTCTGACGATTAGGAGTGTACCACCTTCACGAGTCCGTATGGCACATTTGTGTTCCACCAAATGCCATTTGCATTATGTAATTCTCCTGCCACATTCCAACGATGTATGATGACTATCTTTTCTGTCATGATCGACAAGTTTGTAGAGCTCTTCATAGATGATTTCTCTATTTAGAGCTCATCGTTTGACCTATGCCTCTCGCACCTTGATAAAGTCAACCCATTGCGAAGAGGCAAAGTTGGTGCTTAGCTGAGAGAAGAGCCAATTTATGGTCCAGCAAGGTATTGTTTTGGGGCATGTAGTCTCCAAGAGAGGATTAGAGGTGGATACAGCCAAAATCTCTAAACTTCCATCGCCCACCAATGTTCATTAAGTTAGATCTTTTCTTGGCCATGCTGGATTCTATAGGTTCTTCCTTAGAGATTTCGGTAAAATCTCTAAGCCACTCTGCATCTTGTTAGCGAAGGATGTTTCCCTCGATTTTGATGATAGATGTGGTAAGGTTTTCCAAGTTTTGAAGAAAGCCCTTATTACCGCGTTGATTCTCCAAGCACCAGATTGGGCCCTCCCATTTGAGCTGATGTGCTATGCTTTTGATTTCATCGTGGGAGCGATCTTAGGTCAAAGGGTTGATGACAAACCTCATGTTTTGCATTATGCTAGCAAGACTCTTACGGATCCTTAGCAAAACTATACAGTCACTGAAAAAGAATTTCTTGCTATAGTGCTTGCTTTAGAAAAGTTTTGATCTTATTTATTGGGATCCAAGGTTGTGCTGTTCACCGATCATTCTACTTTAAAGTACCTTCTTGCGAAGAAGGACACCAAACCTCATTTGATTCGTTGGATTCTGCTACTCCAGGAGTTTGATCGGGAAATTAAAGATAAGAAGGGAGTTGAAAATGTAGTAGCAGATCATCTGTCTAGGATCCCTATTTAGTCATCAACCCTTGTTGGCGATATCCAAGAGTCTTCTCCTGATGAGTCTCTAATGACTATGGAGGCCAAAACTCCTTGGTTCGCTAATATAGTGAACTATTTGGTCACGGGCATTGGTGGGGCGACCTTCCTCTATAGTTTTATTATTTCGTCGTAGTATAGTATAGAGGGAGGTGATTACCAGTTTAATACAATTTGTTACTCGGAAATAAAGAGTTCCCGAGGTCGAACTCAGGGAGCAAGTTGTATTCTAGGGGTACAAGTTTCTTTTACAAAAATAAAGAAAGAGAGAGAGAGAGAGAATTTGTTGGCTTTTCTTCTTTTCTCTTTGCTTCTCCTCTTCTTCCTTCTCAGATCTTCTGCTCTCTTCTTTTTGTTCTTCTTCTTTTTCTTCTTTTCTTTCTTCTGCAGAGCGGTCCTGTTCTTCTTCTTCTTTCTTTCCTTTCTTCTGCAGAGCGGTCCTGTTCTTCTTCTTCTTCTTTCTTTCCTTTCTTCAGATCTTCTTCTCGTGCTCTTTTTCTTCTTTCAGTTCTTGTCTTGGCCTCTCTGCGTTCTCCTCTGCCTCGCCTTCCTTCTCCTTCCTTGCCTTCAGGACGTCGTCTGATTTTCCAATCAGACGACTTAAACCGCCGCTGCTACAGTGCCGCTCGGTGATCCTCCTTCCTTCAGCCTTCGTCTTCTTCCACGGTTCTTCTTCACCTGTGCCTGCACACTTACACAGCTTGATCAGAGAGGGGCAAAACCTATCTCTACCCTCCCCCTGCGTCTCTCTCTCACAGAAGCCACTCTTGGGAAAGCTCTCCCAGAGCTGCCGGGTTGCCGGGTATGGGTCGCGCCCGGGTCCAGGCCCACCGGCGTGCGTGGTGGGCGAGGAGTGCAGGTCAGTCTAAGTCGGGTCGGGCCAGGTCTGCGGGGCGTGAGCGCGGACGAGACCGGGTAACCGGGAGGGTGAAGGGGACCTCACCCCGTGTGCTGAGGCAATAAGCCTCCAGCACTTTTTCACTTTATACCGTTGCGCCTCTTCAGAGTTTTCCGAGGTGGGACTAAATGTCCCACCCCGAGTTGGCGCCTGCGCGGAGGAAACAGCTGGTAATCGCGGCGTTACGCGAGGCCTTCGCGCGAGGGCTTCGCTTCAGCTGCAGCCTGACGCTTTGTCGAAATGCCTCACACGGCCTGGGAGTCGAATCTGGGCGTGGCGCGCCTGCAGCTGCAGGCGGAAGCAGCTCCTTCTGCACGGCAATGGCGGCGGAGGACGGGTGACCTGTTCATAGCAAAACGGCCTCTCGGCCTAATTAGAAGGTGCCGGGAGCTTCGCCAGAGTGCGGCGAAGCTCGTGTGGGTGGTGGCGAGGCGTGGGGCGGCGTGCAAGGGCTGCCCTAGGTCGGACTGTGGGTCGGAAGATGGGTTTGTTCGGTGGAGTTGCAGAGGGTGATGTGGGGGAAGTGGAAGGGCGGGGGTTGATCAGGGTGAGGGGGCGGAGGTTCTGCGGTGGTCGGAGAGCCGTGTGGGTTGCTGGAGTGATGGAAGCGGCTCGCCGGAGGATGGCCGGAGGCGGAGAAGGTGAGGGTGAGGGGTCGGAATAGAGGGCGACAGTAGATATTTAAAGTGAGGAAAAGGAAGAGGGGAGGAAGAGGAGGAGTTCTACCTACTTAGCAGGAGGTGGAGGGGCCGGAGCGGGCGACAGTCGTATCGACTGTCGCCGGAGAAGAAGATGCCCGGGGGAAGGGGCGGCGGCGAGCAGAGGGCCGGAGAGGCGCCAGCTGGGTGCGGCGTGGCGCTGGAAGAGCAGGGGAAGAAGTCTCTGCTGCTGGTATTGCGGCAGAGCGAAGAGGAGGAGGAGGAAGAATCGCCGGAGCTGGTGGGCGTCTGCCGGAGTGAGAAGAGAGGAAAGTTGGGGGTTTTCTCCGTCAGATCTGAGCTGCGAAGAACGGTGGAGTGACGGGGGTATTTATAGGGACCGAATCAGGGAGGAAGGCGGAGGGAGACGACGTGTCTCCCTCGCCGGAGGACGCCGGAGATGGAAACCCATACCGTCCGTGCGTTTGCACGGCCGGTATGGTGGGTTACAGCGACCAGGGGGGTGTCCCTGCGACGGCTGACGACGCAGGGCGCCCCCGGTTTACTTGCCAGGCTCTCCCCCTTACCCTGCGCGGCGCCATGCTCCGCGTAAGGTCGCCGGAGCATGGTGCTGGCAGGTTTTGCAGGGGGGACCTGAACGCAAAGAACGAAGGAGAGTTAGGGGTAGAAATGCGAGGGTTCAAAAGTTGAGGGTCAAAAAGTAAATATATGAGGACCAAAGTGTAAAGTTGGTCAAGAAGGTTTCTTCTTAGGCTCAAGTTTTTATACATGACTAACTAGGACCTAAGGAATCTGATGGTGAATTTTATTTCTATATTAAACCTTGTTTGACTGGTCAATTTACGAAAAAACCCAAATTAAGTTATTAATTGGGTATGGTTCTCAATGTAGGTCAAAATGGGTTCTGAAGGCCAAATTGAAGGTTCTAAACCCTAGAGATTATTTTTCTATGAATTTTAGAGGGTTTATTCTATTTTTACTTTGCCTCGAACCTCGTGAATTGAAGTGGGTTTGCTTTAGGGTTACAGATTATCATTTAGTTCCTTGGAATTGCTGTAGCCCTTATCAGATCATCCTACTTTCCTTCTTATTTGGTTTGTTTGACCTGTGTTTGGACCCTGAATTACCCTGTATGCAGATTATACTGGTAAAATTGCATTTTTACCCCTTATGACTTGTTTTCTCCTTAAACTCAGAATTCTCTGAGTTAAGCCTTTCCTTGAGTTATGTAGGAGCTTTTATCCTTTGTATTGGGTCAAAATGAGCTAGTTATGGCTCATGATGAGGTTCTCATCAGGCATAAACCCCAGTACTTGGGACAAGCAGAAACGAGATAGGTTTCTTGCCGATGTTAAATTTTATCACTAGGAGGAACCCAAGCTTTTTAGAATAGGCCCTGACCAGTTATTCTGCCGTTGCGTCCTTGACAAAGAATAAAGGAGTGTTCTGAGTTTCTGTCATGACCTCCACTTTGGAGGGCATTTTAGTGGGAAAAAGACTGCCCCTAAGGTTCTTCAGTCTGATTTTTGGTGGCCCACATTATTCCGAGATGCACATACATATGTGGGTGCATGTCTACGTTGCCAGTAGACAGGAACCATTGGAAAAAGGGATGAGATGCCCCAGCAACCTATTCTCCCCATTGAGATCTTTGATATATGGGGCATCGACTTCATGGGTCCCTTTCCTGTGTCCTTCGGATATGAGTACATCCTTGTGGCCTTGGACTATGTATCGAAATGGATAGAAGCCATACCCACGTGGGCCAATGAACATTCGGTGGTCTTGGATTTTGTTAGGGCTAATATCATTTCTCGGTATGGGTGCCCAAGGACTATCATAAGTGATGGAGGACCTCACTTTAAGAATGTGCACTTTACAAGACTACAAAATTTGAGAGTCAACCACATGATAGCCATGCCTTACCATCCCCAAATGAGTGGACAAGTTGAAGTGTCTAATAGGGGGATTAAATGGATTATGGAAAAAACTGTTATGCCTGACAATAAGGATTGGTCGAAAAAATTGAATGATGCTCTGTGGGCCTACAAAATAGCTTATAAAACTCCCTCGGGCATGTCTCCTTTCCATCTTGTCTATGGAAAAACGTGTCACCTTCCCATTGAAATCTAGCAAAAAGATTATTGGGCTATTAAAAACATTAACTTAAATCTAGATAAAGCAGGAAAGGCACGCATGCTGGAGTTAAGTGAGCTTGAGGAGCTTCGCAATAAAGCATACGAAACCTCTCAAGCTTGCAAGCAACGTACAAAGGTCTTCCATGATAAGCACATCATTAGAAAGACCTTTGAGTCCAACCAGTGGATCTGGCTTTTCAATTCTAAACTTAAATTATTTCTTAGAAAGCTCAAGTCCTGCTGGGATGGGTCGTATGTTGTTATCAATGCCTTCCCTCATGGAGCAGTTGAAATTTGGAACCCTACTTCTGGTGTGAGCTTTAAGGTAAATGGCCAACGACTTAAACCATATTTTACTTTTTTAGATGACCAGGTTTTGGACGCATTTCGGCTTGAGGAGCCTTAGCTCCTCCCACTCTCCTCCTCAGGTGATATTCTTCTATCTTTATTTTTCCAATGAGGACATTATCAATCTTAGGCATGGGGGGGTATAACCTGAGGTTGTTTATATCATTTATAAATATTTGTATGCAATTAGGATAGGTGCATTAGTCAAAAGAAAAATCTCTTATTTTCTTGAGCTGATTTGGTTAGTCCTTAGGAAAATATCTTTATCAAGGAGGTGTCATTGAAGCTTTTCTTCTTAAATTGTTTCTTAAGTTTAGAATCTAGTACATTTACTTCACTTGCACGTAGAATGAGTAATGGATCTTCGAAGAAAACCAATAAACATTTTTAGTTTGTTGAATCCTTGGACAGTTAGTAGGGAATCAAGCAAACTATCTTTTATTAGATCCACCTAATATTTGTGAGGAAAAAGTAGAGAGATTACTGGTGTGCTAAGTTTAGTGCAAGGACTCTTAAGTTCTGGATAATTAGATGATAATACCTTAGAGTTAGGCATAGTTTTCGCTCTCCGTTCTTGTGTGTGAACATTGTGTGAATTCCTAAGAGTCACCAAATAAGGCAGATACACAGAGATTGAGTTCTAATAAAACTATGACAATTATGGATGGTTACAACTGTCCTTCATAGGGTCCTCGGCTGAAGGAGGGTAGTAGTGTCAAAGGTCAGAAATACGCTTGTCCTATCCATTCCTTCCCGATGCCAAGAGTAGGCACTTCCACCAAATAAGCCACTGTTCGGGGCGTAGATCTCATAGAAGATTAGCGCGTTGTGGTATAGCGTGAAATACGTCTCAAGCAAATAAATTAATGGAACTGGTGAGTCTTGGTCGATCACAGGGAGGCAGGAAGCACTTGGATTTCATGTGTGTGTTCCCAATATAATTACTAAATAGTATAGACACAATATCGTAGTATATATATCAAAGAGTTTGAACATGAATTGCATACATCCAACTAAACAAATTCTAACATAAATATAAACTACTTATGGAACAGAGCAAGCGCACCACGGGTGGTTCATGGTGACCTTCTGGAGAGGTTGGAAAGAGCAGTAACGATCCGTTGGGGTGGCCCAACGGATGCTTCAGACGGAGATGCAGAGACAGAGGCAGAGAAGACGGGAAGAAGAAGAAGGGGGAGGAGTTGTAGGAGGAAGAAGAAGAATCTAAGGAATGATTTTCAAAGGGGACCCTTAGGCCTCCTTTTATAGGTTTTGTGAAGGGCATTTAGGGTGTTTGAGCCCTTAATTCTGTGCAAAGGCCTTATATTAATCAGATTCGTTGATCGAGAGATCAACGGTCCAAATCAAGCCTTCCAAATCCTTTTCCATCCATGGTTTAATCTGGTGCTGACACGTGGTGCACTGTGCACCCTTGGATCCGCATCCGACAGCCTCCGCTCACCTGCCGCTAACAGCTTCGCCTGCATGCCTGATGAGAACCTCATCATGAACCATAACTAGCTCATTTTGACCCAATACAAAGGATAAAAGCTCCTACATATCTCAAGGAAAGGCTTAACTCAGAGAATTCTGAGTTTGAGAAGAAAACCAGTCATAAGGGGTAAAAGTGCAATTTTACCAGTACAATCTGCATACAGGGTAATTCAGGGCCCAAACACAGGTCAAAACAGCTTAATAAGAATAAAAGTGGGATGAGATGCTTCCAAGGAACCAAATGATAACCTGTAACCCTAAAACAACCCGCTTCAATTCACAAGGTTCGGGGCAAAGTAAAAATAGAATAAACCCTCTAAAATTCATAGAAAAATAATCTCTAGGGTTTAGAACCTTCAATTTGGCCTTTAGAACCCATTTTGACCTACATTGAGAACCATGCCCAATTAATAACTTAATTTGGGTCTTTATGCAAATTGACCGGTCAAACAAGGTTTAATATGAAAATGAAATTTACCATCAGATTCCTTAGGTCCTAATTAGTCATGTATAAAAACTTGAGCCTAAGAAGAAACCTCCTTGACCGACTTTACACTTTGGTCCTCATATATTTACTCTTTGGCCCTCAACTTTTGAACCCTCGCATTTTGGCCCCTAACTCTCCTTCGTTCTTTGCAATCAGGTCCCTCCTGCAAAACCCTGCCAGCACCATGCTCCGGCGACCTTGCGCGGAGCATGGCGCCGCGTAGGGTGAGGTGGAGGACCTGGCATGTATACCGGGGGTGCCCTGCGTCGTCAGCCGTCGCAGGAGCACCCCCCTGGTCATTGTAGCCCACCATACCGGCCGTGCGAACGCACGGACGGTATGGGTTCGTATTCCGACCATTCTCCGGCGAGGGAGACACGTCGTCTCCCTCCGCCTTCCTCCCTGCTTCATCCCTATAAATACCCCCCGCCGCTCCACCGACGAGGGCAGCCTGGATCTGACGGAGAAAACCCCCAGCTTTCTTCTCTTCTTCCTCCGGCAGACGCTCACCAGCTCCGGCGGCTTCCTCCCCCTCCACCTCTTCGCTCTGCCGCAATACCAGCAGCAGAGACCTCCTCCCCTGCTCTTCCCGCGCCACGCCGCACCCAGCTGGCGCCTCTCCGGCTCTCTGCTCGCCGCCGCCCCTCTCCCTGAGCATCGTCTTCTCCGGCGACAGTCGATACGACTGTCGCCCTGTTCCTCCCCCTTCGTCCCTGCAGTTAAGTTAGAACTACTCCCCTTCTTCTCCTCTTTCTTTCCCCGCTTTCAATTTAGTCAATTAAACCCTCGACCGCTCCTGTTCACCCTCATCCTCTCCGTCTCCGACCACCCTCCGGCGAGCCGCTCCCATCACCTCAGCGACCCACACGGCTCGCCGACCACCGCAGAACCTCCGCCTCCTCACCCTGATCCTCTTCCGCCCCTCCACTTCCCACCAAACACCCTCTGCAGATCCACCGAACACACCCACTTCCTCGCTCACAGTTTGACCTAGGACGACCTGTTAGCTCCATCTCGCCCCCTGCAGACCCCCTGACCACCTTCGCCGTGCCACGGCGAAGGTCCCCCGCCTGTCTGATTTGGCCGAGAGGCCGTTCTTCTGTGACCAGGTGACTCGCCCGCCGTCGCCATTACTGCGCAGGCAGAGCTGCTTCACCTGCAGGTGCAGGCACGCCTTCGCCCAGGATTGACTTCCAGGTTGCGCAGGGACTCTCCGCGAAACGTCCCTGGTTCACAGACGGGGCGAAGGCCGCGCGGGAAGCCACGATCGCCCACTGCTCCATCCGCGACGCGCGCTCAATTGGGGTGGGACATTTAGTCCCACCTCGGAACCTCTCGGAGGCGCGCGGACGCATAAAGGCAAAAAGTGCCTTATGCTGTCTGCCTCCTGACCACGGGGTGAGGTCCCTCTCACCCGACCCGACCCGGCCTCGTCCGTGACCACGCTCCGCGGACCTGGCCCGACCCGATTAGACTGACCTGCACTCCTCGCCCACCACGCACGCCGGTGGGCCTGGACCCGGGCCTGACCCGAACCCGATTACCCGGTAGCGCTCTGGGAGAGCTTCCGAAGAGTGATTTCAGAGAGAAAGAGAAACGCGGGGGAGGGGGGTAGAGTAGGTTTTTGCCCTCTGATGCTGGACTCTTGAGCGTGCAGGCACAGGTGAAGGACTGCGGAAGAAGATCTGAAGCGGCACTGTAGCATCCGTGGGTTAAGTCGTCTGATTGGAAACTGAAGACAGGTGAAGACAAAGAAGAAGAAGAAATGAAGAGAAGCAAGAAGCAAGAAAAGAAGAAGATCTGAAGAAAAAGAAAGAAAGAAAACAAGGAAGAACAGAAGACAGAAGAAGAAGAGCACGAGGGGAAGATCTGAAGAAAGCAGAAGAAGAAGAAGAAGAAGAAGAAAAAGAAAGAAAACAAGGAAGAACAAAAGCCAAAGAGGAAGAAAGAAGAGAAGAAGAAGAAGCCAAATTTTCATCTCTCTCTCTCTCTCTCTTTATTTTTGTAATAGAACTTGTATATCTCTAGAATACAACTTGCTCCCTGAGTTCGACCTCGGGAACTCTTTCATTTTTCCGAGTAAAAAATTTTTATGAAACGTTGGTAACAACCGGCTTTACTACAATGTTATAACAAATACAAAACCGACGTCTTCATTTTTTGGCACCGTTGCCGGGGAGCAACGGCTATTCTAGAGGTAAACATTCCTGTTTCTTCTAAGTTCTGATAATCTCCTCTCTTTTGTGCAGCTACAGGAACTCAAGAAGACAAGCAACCACACAACCACACCGAAGACAGGTAAAATCTTTTCTCTCACTATTAACCCCTACACTCTAAAGAGGAAGAAAAGAAAAGAACAAGCAATATAGGGCTAACCTGTCTTCCATACTTAGTAACCATAAAAAGTTGCATGTTTTCAACTCATCACTCCTGCACACTATTAAGGGTATTTAAGGGCTAACACATTCTTGCTTGAGCCCTAATTGCCCAACAAAGAGTTAAATGGACCAAGTAGAGCCAACATAAGGTCAAACATTAGGATTTCAGTAGAGACACACCCCTTAATCAAGAATTGAGGAAATCCAAAAGAGGTGTGCCCAAGCCATTGATTGAAAATAATTAACAAGAAAAATCCTAAACAATTGGCTCTCTCTAAACACTTAAACCCTAAAAGACAGGACCTAAAAAGCTCTCAAAGAAAACAAGAGGTAAAGTTGACCCCTTTGGGTTAACCAACCTTAAATTAGGTCACTCTTTGCACTTAAAAAGACTAAAGTTCAAGTGAAACCTTAAGCACCCTGATCTTAAAATTGGTAGACTTAAGAGGTCAAGATCCCCATTCTGGTCTACCTGGAACCGCAGTGACAAGAGAGGTCGGGTGGGGGAAACCCTGTAACCCGTGGGGACGCTCTACCGTGTAGGGGTCTTCGCGGGACTCTCCCTCTCTGGCTGCCCAGGTAATTCTCAGGTGGACGATCTTTCTGATCAAGGGGTCCATCTGCCCCGAACCTCTATAGTCACCCAACAATTTTTGGGTGTCTTGATTGGGTCCAGCACCTGCTTATCTCATCCAGCCCTTCAGTATTTTTCAGGAGGTCCTTGAAACCTCCTATAGAAATTCACTCTTCCCGAGGCTAAGCCTCGGCTCCTTTGTTTTTGCAGAAATCATTCACATAGCCCCTCTTTCCTCTGATTCTGAACAAAATCCCCTTCTTCCATCTTGATTCAAACTTTGATTCCACCACCTGATCCAATTATGCAGCCTAATTACCTAGCAAGACTACCATTCAAGAAACCTGAATATCGGAGATCTATGAAAGATAAAATGATCGAGGATGCCATAAAATTCTATGAAAAAGAAGAAAAAACCTCAACACCAATAGGAGATATTCAGGTTGATGTCCCAACAACCACATCCTTCATCATAAACTGTGCCCAAATTCTATTGACTGGAATTTCAAAAGGATCAACCCGAGACATGCTCATGACAGGATACATTGAGATGGAAAAATTACACCAATCTGAATACCTTCAATGCTTAACAAATCCTGTACTTTGGGAACAACACCAAGATGCCCTTATAAAACGGGTAGAAATGATGAAATCAGTAGAACAAATTATCAACCAGAAATACCCGTATAAACCAGAAACAGAGGATGAACCATCTTGGAACAGTATTAAGGAACAATTCAGTTTCCCAGATCCCGGGATTGAGGCACAAAGTGGTTGTAAAATCCCAACCCAGATAGAAGACAATGTTGAATTAGGTTGGGATATTGCAGGAGAACACAATGCTGAGCCAACCCTAGGCCATGAATCACCAAGCTTAGAACTCCAAGACTCCTGCAATGACAAGATTAGAATTGAACCTCTGGAGGATATAAATTCCACCCCTTGTTTTGATAAGGTGACCCTCGAAGGTTATTCGGACTTAGGTTCTAATAATTCTACCCACATCCTAAGCCTAGAACCTAGATCTGAAACTTATTGGGAAGATTATGAGGCCCTTTATGAGAAAGATCAAATTTTTACAGAATATGAGTCCGGGCCTCTTTTTAATGAATATCCCTCTCCAACATCCTCAGGAAATCTGATCGATTTTTCAGAAAACATGCCAATTTATGATACAGAAACTGAGGAGTTGGATGAGCAAGATTTTAATGGGGTCTATCCTACCAGCTTAGAGCTTGAACAGAACATCTTTTTGAGCCCAGAATTGACATATAGGCTAGAACCCAGTCAGGCTGCTGATTCCACATCTGATGATTTCTGCTGTGGTGGAATTCATGATCATTTTCGCCAACTCTCCGACAATTTCAGATTTGACTATAATTGCGGAGAGATTCCCCTTCCTGAACACGCCAGGCCTATCTACGACCTCAGTTCACATGATTCTGACTCTGACTCTGACTCTGAGGTCCTGATTCCCGAGATCACCGATAACACAGAATCATTCCTTTTCGATCCTCAGGAACCAAAAACAGAAAATGCCAAGAGTAATTGCAACCAAGAATCCAAATTTTTTCTCGAATCCGATTTCTTTCACCCTACAAACACTCTTCAGGCATTTGATAGTTACCCAGAGGACTCTCTACAGAAAACCACCTATCATCTGTTTCTAGAAGAGCCCTCGTACACAATGGCCACCTCATCCGCACACACAGAACGGATCAAAACCTCTCCCAAACCCCGACCCGCAACCGGACTCAATTTCTATTCAGATTCACCTCTCACCGAGCCGATTGCATTTCCACATCGGGTTTCGAACATTGATCAGACTACATACCATGCTCTATCATTCTCTGATCACCCCTGTAGGGTTCCTGCATCAACCACTGATTATCCTACGGGTCCCTACTCTGACCAGGCTGATTCAGCTCAGCCAAACCCTGCGTTTACACTTCCACATCCATCTGAGCTTCATAGTTTATGGTGGGCACCACACCTGTTTATCCACATCTATCAACCCACCAGATTGATTGGGTTTGGGCTGCATCATCAGCCTGTTGATCTGAACAAGCACCTGGTTGGACCAACCAGGCTCTTAATCAAGGTGCTTGTCTTACAAAACTCTGCTGATTTGACCATCCCCTCTCCATCGCATTTCCCGCTTGGCTGAAGGCATCAAATTTAGCGCTCAACGGGAAGCAGCCCGTCATTCTCTTTGAAAAACTGAAACTTGTTCTGACAGCTTTTTGCACTTGAAGTTCACACTTTAGGACAGCCGACTCCACCTCAGGTGCTTGCATCTGAGATTAGAGATCGTCCGCAACAGTCACCCTGACCCATTCACTCATCAAAACAGCTATCCTAATGTATGAACTTAGTTAAATAAAAACCCCTAGGTTACAATGAGGACATTGCAAATCTTAGGCATGGGGGGGTATGAAAGTGCAAAAACTCGTAAGAAAAGGTTTCAAACAAAAAAATTCACATATGCCAAAAATACCATAAAAATTAAAAAATTTTCGAAAAAGAATAAGAGGAAAAGAGGAGAAGGAAAATTTTGTGAAGGAGAAAAGAAACAAAATGAAAAAGGAGCACAAAATTATGAGAAAAAGTGATAGTCATTAGTAAGGAACTAAGGAATTAACCTAAGTTCTAGACCTCATTCAAGAAAATAACTGAAAAGTGCACAATAAGATTAGTAAGAATGCAAACCTTAGGCATTCTTGAATAGACTCTTAGTACTCATTAAGATCTGGACACTCCTCAAGAGGTTGAGGAAAATGAAAAGCTGAAGTATTAGGTCTAAGGCTTAGGAAGTATTCGGCCTCGTTAACTAATTTTTGGTTTACGGGACTCAGTAACCTAAGCACCCTAATCTCACACACAGCCTGGTTCAGTAAGCGTAAAAATCAGAATCACGCAGAAGCGTCGCAAAAATCTGAAAAGAACACCTAGAATAGGAATGGCCGATCAACACAAGTTGATTTGGACGAGTTCCCAGCACGGAGAGGCGGGAAATCCCCTCGAAGATGCGTAACAAAATATCATCTCCTCGGTGCTTGTCTCTTAGGATATTTACATATCCTACGGGGGGCATGTAAGCACTCTGCTGGTTCAGATTCCATGGATGGCATTATCTCGAAGTGTCAATTGCCAGGGTCTGGATTCGGCCACGGAATACCATGGATGGGATTATCTCGAAATCTCAATAGCCAGGGTTCCGGGGGTTGCCATGGGCGGTGCTATCTCGAAGCATCGATCGCCAGGAACCCTTGAGGATTGATGATGGGAGCAAGGAATCTGATACAGACCGTGTTGAAAAGCCAATCCTAGGCTAGAACTAAAAAGAAAAAGAGAGAGAAAACTCTCCAAACAGAAAAAAACTTTCTATCTCTCTCTTACAAAACGCACTGCGAACTGGGCCAGGGCTAAAATCATTTCAAGCACGGGTGCTTTAACCACGAAGTCCAATAAACCTTAGGTTAGTTCTTGCGGGCCTTAAAAACCTTTGCTAAAAGACTGAGGCTAAGGCTAGACAGATTTGGATCTTGATTGGTACTAGAGTATCTTTTAGGCCTATGGTCAGCATTCTAACCTAATCTATGCTCAAATAAAAAAGGCACTTATCTAAAACCATTAAAAACTTCATGGTCTAGAACAAGGGTTGAAACCTTAAGTTTTTGCTAAGGGACTAGCAAAAGTTAGGCATGGGGGTATGATGAGAACCTCATCATGAACCATAACTAGCTCATTTTGACCCAATACAAAGGATAAAAGCTCCTACATATCTCAAGGAAAGGCTTAACTCAGAGAATTCTGAGTTTGAGAAGAAAACCAGTCATAAGGGGTAAAAGTGCAATTTTACCAGTACAATCTGCATACAGGGTAATTCAGGGCCCAAACACAGGTCAAAACAGCTTAATAAGAATAAAAGTGGGATGAGATGCTTCCAAGGAACCAAATGATAACCTGTAACCCTAAAACAACCCGCTTCAATTCACAAGGTTCGGGGCAAAGTAAAAATAGAATAAACCCTCTAAAATTCATAGAAAAATAATCTCTAGGGTTTAGAACCTTCAATTTGGCCTTTAGAACCCATTTTGACCTACATTGAGAACCATGCCCAATTAATAACTTAATTTGGGTCTTTATGCAAATTGACCGGTCAAACAAGGTTTAATATGAAAATGAAATTTACCATCAGATTCCTTAGGTCCTAATTAGTCATGTATAAAAACTTGAGCCTAAGAAGAAACCTCCTTGACCGACTTTACACTTTGGTCCTCATATATTTACTCTTTGGCCCTCAACTTTTGAACCCTCGCATTTTGGCCCCTAACTCTCCTTCGTTCTTTGCAATCAGGTCCCTCCTGCAAAACCCTGCCAGCACCATGCTCCGGCGACCTTGCGCGGAGCATGGCGCCGCGTAGGGTGAGGTGGAGGACCTGGCATGTATACCGGGGGTGCCCTGCGTCGTCAGCCGTCGCAGGAGCACCCCCCTGGTCATTGTAGCCCACCATACCGGCCGTGCGAACGCACGGACGGTATGGGTTCGTATTCCGACCATTCTCCGGCGAGGGAGACACGTCGTCTCCCTCCGCCTTCCTCCCTGCTTCATCCCTATAAATACCCCCCGCCGCTCCACCGACGAGGGCAGCCTGGATCTGACGGAGAAAACCCCCAGCTTTCTTCTCTTCTTCCTCCGGCAGACGCTCACCAGCTCCGGCGGCTTCCTCCCCCTCCACCTCTTCGCTCTGCCGCAATACCAGCAGCAGAGACCTCCTCCCCTGCTCTTCCCGCGCCACGCCGCACCCAGCTGGCGCCTCTCCGGCTCTCTGCTCGCCGCCGCCCCTCTCCCTGAGCATCGTCTTCTCCGGCGACAGTCGATACGACTGTCGCCCTGTTCCTCCCCCTTCGTCCCTGCAGTTAAGTTAGAACTACTCCCCTTCTTCTCCTCTTTCTTTCCCCGCTTTCAATTTAGTCAATTAAACCCTCGACCGCTCCTGTTCACCCTCATCCTCTCCGTCTCCGACCACCCTCCGGCGAGCCGCTCCCATCACCTCAGCGACCCACACGGCTCGCCGACCACCGCAGAACCTCCGCCTCCTCACCCTGATCCTCTTCCGCCCCTCCACTTCCCACCAAACACCCTCTGCAGATCCACCGAACACACCCACTTCCTCGCTCACAGTTTGACCTAGGACGACCTGTTAGCTCCATCTCGCCCCCTGCAGACCCCCTGACCACCTTCGCCGTGCCACGGCGAAGGTCCCCCGCCTGTCTGATTTGGCCGAGAGGCCGTTCTTCTGTGACCAGGTGACTCGCCCGCCGTCGCCATTACTGCGCAGGCAGAGCTGCTTCACCTGCAGGTGCAGGCACGCCTTCGCCCAGGATTGACTTCCAGGTTGCGCAGGGACTCTCCGCGAAACGTCCCTGGTTCACAGACGGGGCGAAGGCCGCGCGGGAAGCCACGATCGCCCACTGCTCCATCCGCGACGCGCGCTCAATTGGGGTGGGACATTTAGTCCCACCTCGGAACCTCTCGGAGGCGCGCGGACGCATAAAGGCAAAAAGTGCCTTATGCTGTCTGCCTCCTGACCACGGGGTGAGGTCCCTCTCACCCGACCCGACCCGGCCTCGTCCGTGACCACGCTCCGCGGACCTGGCCCGACCCGATTAGACTGACCTGCACTCCTCGCCCACCACGCACGCCGGTGGGCCTGGACCCGGGCCTGACCCGAACCCGATTACCCGGTAGCGCTCTGGGAGAGCTTCCGAAGAGTGATTTCAGAGAGAAAGAGAAACGCGGGGGAGGGGGGTAGAGTAGGTTTTTGCCCTCTGATGCTGGACTCTTGAGCGTGCAGGCACAGGTGAAGGACTGCGGAAGAAGATCTGAAGCGGCACTGTAGCATCCGTGGGTTAAGTCGTCTGATTGGAAACTGAAGACAGGTGAAGACAAAGAAGAAGAAGAAATGAAGAGAAGCAAGAAGCAAGAAAAGAAGAAGAAGATCTGAAGAAAAAGAAAGAAAGAAAACAAGGAAGAACAGAAGACAGAAGAAGAAGAGCACGAGGGGAAGATCTGAAGAAAGCAGAAGAAGAAGAAGAAGAAGAAGAAAAAGAAAGAAAACAAGGAAGAACAAAAGCCAAAGAGGAAGAAAGAAGAGAAGAAGAAGAAGCCAAATTTTCATCTCTCTCTCTCTCTCTCTTTATTTTTGTAATAGAACTTGTATATCTCTAGAATACAACTTGCTCCCTGAGTTCGACCTCGGGAACTCTTTCATTTTTCCGAGTAAAAAATTTTTATGAAACGTTGGTAACAACCGGCTTTACTACAATGTTATAACAAATACAAAACCGACGTCTTCAATGCCCACCGCACAACACTTAAACACACCTCAAGTCCTAAGCGTTATTAGCTGTCTGATCGAGAGTTGTGTGCTGCGCCTGGCTGACTCCTAAGGTGTGCGTCATCACACGCATATTCATCCGATGCTCCTACACCCGCCACGCATCCGCTGCTCCACCGCTTGATGAAGATTCGGTAGTTAATTGTGCCTGTACTCGCCGCTCTTCTTGATTTCACGCCGGGCGCTCCTCGAACCCACGTCAATTGCTTAGGCACGAAGGCGCTAACCAACGTGCTATGGGTGACTTTGCGTTGGGTTTCCAAATCTTTGCACGGCCGTTCTCAGCCATTGGATGGATATCCAACGATCGAGATCTCTCCCTTACGTGATGAGGCAGCTGGAGGCGGGTGACGTGGATGCATCGCGGCCGTTGGATGATGATCCAACGACCTACAGCTTTCCTTCCCAGATTGGGGCGTGGTGAGGGGCAACTGCGATGGCGTCACGTGGTGCCATCGTGGCCGTCCATCTTCTTCTCCTTGTATTTGATGGTGTAGGCCTTCGATTGAGTTGATTTCTACGCCGTTGGACTGCAAACATCGATCCGGATCCATCCGTGGGGTTGGATTTGTCATCCGAGGTCTAGATATTCTTCAATTTTCCCCTTGGCTCCTACTTTTTCTACGGACTCCCTAGGATTCTACGGAAGTCTAATTGGTGCGCTCTTGGAAGCATTGGACTCTCGTCGTCATTCCAAACAAATCCATAAGGTTGGATCGGTCATCTGCAGCCCTGGATTACTTGCAATTATTAATGCCTCTCAAATAGCACATTATTATGTATAAAACATATAAATCATCTAGGATGCAAAGTACGATGTGTATGCATGCAGAATGCCCATGTTAAGTTAGGTTTTACCTTAATTCAGGAAAATTAGGGCCTATGATTGCTCGCAATCAGCCACACAATATCCTCTTGAACATCAGCATCCCTAATAATGCCTCATGACTAAAGTTTGCATCATGTTGTTATCTAAAAAAATAAAAAAAAAACAAACAAACAAACAAATAAAAAGAAAAAAAAATATATACACACACATATATATAGAAAAATTTGAAAAAAAAGAAAAAAATAGAAAAGAAAAAAAAGTTCAAGTTTATAGCTTTATCTTCATGTCGATTTCATTGAGGCAACGAAAAAACCATTTGCGATCCACCAAATATGACTCATACCTACTTTTCAGTATTTCTGATTGCCTGAATACTGACTGAGGACTTCTAAGTTAGTTGTAGGGTTATTAGGACTCTAATTAAAAGTGTGAATGCCATGTGAGACCACCAAACATTGAGTATATTTACAGAAACTGGTGAGGGATGAGAGCCTCATCATGAGCCATAACTAGCTCATTTTGACCCAATGAAGAAGATAAAAGCTCCTACATAACCTAGAAGAAGGCTTAACTGAAGGAACAAGTGCTCTAAGAAGAAAACATGAAATAAAGGTTAAAACTGTAATTTTACCATTGCAGTACATAAATGGGATTTCTCAGAGGCAAAACATAGGTCAAATGGTCTAAATGGGATAAAAAGTGGGTTGAGTCAATCAGAAATGGGTTTATGTGTAATCTAAGAATTAAATAACACTTGGTAACCCTAAAATAGACCCGCCTAAATTAACAAGGTTTCGGTCAGGATAAAAATCAAGTAAACCCTCTAAGAATCATGGAAAAACATCCTCTAGGGTTGAGAACACTTAAGTTGGCCTTTGGAACCCAGTTTGACCTAAAATAGGGTCCTAGCTCTTCAATTAACCTAATTTGGGTTTTTATGAAAAATGTCCAGTCAAACGTGGTCAAACCTAAAATCCAACTTCACCATTAGATTTCTTAGGTCAAAATAAGGTTTGTACCAAAATTTGGACCTAAGGGGAGGTCATCTTGACCTACTTTGCAATTCAGTACACCCAAATCATAATTTGGTCCCTATCTTTTGAATATCTTTGCAGAGAGCCCCCTAAGTTCATCGCCCCCTTTGCAATCCGGTCCTGCCACCATTGTTAGGGCAGAACCGAGCTCCGATGAAGTTTAGAGAGGGATTCCTCTCTGATTCCTCAGAGATTCTCTCCCAGAAATGGAAGGGAGATTCTCTGAGGAATTCCCTTCCATTTAAGGCCGATCACAACCGCTGGTGTGAACCCAATCTCTCATGCGAACGCATGAGAGATTTGGGTATCTTAACTTCTTTCCATCTCCGGCGACCAACCTCAGACGCTGGCGTGCCCTCCACGCTCTGCACACCCGGCCAGCGTCTATAAAAGAGACTACACCTCCGGCCGCTCGATCTAAGCTTGATTTTGACCGAGATCCCCTCCAAATTCCCTCTCTCCCATCTCCGGCCAAACGACCCGCAAGCTCCGGCGACCTCCTCCCCTCCTTCTCGTCGCTCTGCTACCATACCAGCAGCAGAGTCAACTCCGCCACTTCCTCCCGCGTCGCGCTGTACCACGCGTGCGTGCCCTTGACCTCATCTTCGTTGCCGCTTCCTCCCTCAGGGTCCTTCCCCGACGACGGCAGTTACGCGCCGTCCTCTCCGCCGCCTCCCTTCCTTCCAGACCACTCCAGATACCTTCTCCCTCCTCTCCTCTCTCTTTTCCCCCTGCTATTTTATCTGATTACCCCTCGATAGTGCCTAACCACCTCCATCGTCCTCGTCTCCGACCGCCCTCCGGCGAGCTGCCCACACCACTCCGCCCCTCCACACGGCTCGCCAACCCCCTCGTGAGCTATGCCTCACCATCAGGAACTCACTTCACCCCACCACTGCCACTCCAGACCTCCACAATCACCCCCCGAACAACCCAACATCTCGGCTACAGGTTGACCTAGGCACGCACGCCTAGGCCGACCTGCAGCCTACAGCACCGCCCACCGCCTTCGCCGTGCCACGACGAAGGTTTCTAGCCAATCTGATTGGGCCAATAGGCCGTTCTTGTGTGTGACAGGTTTAAGCTCCGGTCGCCATTATCAGCCGAAGTAGCAAGGAGCTTGCAGCAGCTTCAGGTACTAGGACTCCCAGGCTGCAGGTACAGCAGACTCACGCGAGTGTCGCGAAGTGAGTGAGGCTAGCAAGTCGCACAGAGAGGCTGGCAGCTGGAGCAATCGCGCGACGAAAGCTCTGCGGGCGTGAAAGCAGGACCGACCAGATAGTCCCACATCGTGGGATTGCAAAACACAGGTATCATATAAGTTGTTTTTTGTGTTTTAAGCCCATTGCCTCCGTAAGCACAGGGGTGAGGTCCCTCACCTGTCCTCACACCCGCCTCGTCCGCGGCTTGACGTCGCGGATCTAGTGGGATCCGACCCAACCTAAACCTATGCACTCCTCGCGCATCACCACTTGCTGGTGCGCTTGGTCTCGGGTGCGAATCCGACCCGACTACCCGTGTGGCTCTGGGAGAGCGTCGTTGAGTGAATTGCATGAGAGAGAGAGAGACGCTTGGGTAGAGGGACGGGTGTAGGTTTTTCTTTGACTGTGGTGTGTGCAGGAAGGAAGAAGCGAAAGAGGCAGCGAACACTTAGCAGCTGCAGAACAGGAAGAGAAGAAAGAAGAGGCTGTGTAGCAGTGAAAGGAGAAGTTTTCGCAGAGAAGAAGGAAGAAGGAAGACAAGGCAGAAGAGAGAGAAGAATGAAGAGAGGCCAAGTGAAGAAGAAGAAAGGCAAGGCAGAAGAAGAAATAAGAGAAAAGAAACAAAGGCAAGAAGAAGAAGCCTGCACAAGACAAGAAGCAAAGGCAGAAAGAGAGAAGAGCAACGAAGAAGAAGAGAGAAAGGAGATTACATTTAAGACGTCTGATACAGAAATCACACGTCCAATTCTATTTTTATTTCACAAATCCTTTTTAAAATTCTCTCTTTGAATCAATCCTTTTCATTTAACAGTTGTATTCTTTGGTTTTAAAAAGTACTGAGCTTGCTCCCTGTGTTCGACTTCGGATACTTTAGTTTTTCGAGTAATAAAATTCCTTCTATTTTTTTAAACATTTTGTCAGTTATACTACAACGTGATATACTTTAAACCCGCATAAAAACGTGAGAACATTTTGACGCCGTTGCCGCGGAGCAACGGGCACTTTTAAAGCTTTTGATTACAACTTTTCTATCTAATATCTGACTTAACTTCTCTCTTTTGTTGTGTTCAAGCAGGGAAAGCAAAACAAAAAGGAAAGAACAATAACTACACAACAGACTCTCCAAGGAACAGGTAATTTCCATAAGCCCTCTCTCTTAACCCTCTCAAAATCTAAAAAGAAAAAAAAAAGAGAAAAATCAACTTAGGGCTACCTGTTTCATATTTAGTAACTCATTAAGTTGCCTGATTTTCATTTCAACATATTTTTGTCTGTTCATCCAACTAAGGCAACTAGGGATAAAACTTTCTTGATTGAGCCCTAGGTGCTAATTTCTAAAGCAACTAAATTGGACCCACTAGAGCCAAGTTAGGGATTGCAAAGCTAGGGTTTTTAGAAACACATCTTCTCTTAAATAAAGAAACAAATTTTCCAAAAAGAGGTGTGCCTAAACCGTGTTTGAAAAGATCTATACAAGAGGAACCCTAAGCAAATCAGGCTGTTAATCCATGTGAACCATAAAAAAAAAAGGACCTAAAAACTCTCAAAGGAACAAGAGGTGAAGTTGATCCCTTGGGTCAACCAACCTTAAAATTAGGTCACTTTTTTTACACTCAAAATACTTAAAAGTTCAAGTGGAACATTAAGCACCTTGATCTTAAAATAAAAAAAAGGTAGACTTAAGAGGTCAAGGTCCCCATTCTGGTCTACCTGGAACCGCAGTGACAAGAGAGGTCGGGTGGGGGAAACCCTGTAACCCGTGGGGACGCTCTACCGTGTAGGGGTCTTTGCGGGACTCTCCCTCTCTGGCTGCCCAGGTATTTCTCAGGTGGGCGATCTTCTGATCCAGGGGTCCATCTGCCCCGAACCTCTATAGTCACCCAACAATTTTTGGGTGTCTTGATTGGGTCCAGCACCTTCTAATCTCATCACATCTTTCGGTGCATGTTAGGTAGGAGGTCCTTAAGACCACCCTTATGACCTCCTCTAGAAATTCACTCTCGTCGAGGCCAAGCCTCGACGCCCTTGTTTGTGCAGCAACCCCACCACATAAATCTTTCATCTGATTCAGATCCTGATTCTCCTTCTTCTCCCATCATGGCACAACCCATTGAAGAGGAGAATAACCTTGAACACCAACTTCAACGCTTGAACGATCTCTTTCAGAACTTTGTAAACCCACCGTAGCGACCTATGATGCGAGATCACTATAATCCCGCTGCGGTGGCAATCGAACCCCGAGTACGAATCCCAATTGGAGGACTTGATTCTGAACTGAAGCCCAATATGATTCATGTCATACCGAAGTTCCATGGGCTTAACTCTGAGGATCCATTCCAACACATCAAACAACTCAAGCATCTGGCCCAGACCTTCGGGTCAGATGTACAAAATTGGGATATCCTACTCATGAAAATGTTTTCGTTCTCCCTCATGGACAAGGCCGCACATTGGTATCAAACTCAAACCCATCCGATCAACACATGGGAGGAACTGCAGTCCGAATTTTTGAAAAAATTCTTCCCCGTTGGCCGGACGAATGCCTTGCGCCACCAGATCACTCATTTCACTCAACAACCTGGAGAACCTCTTCACGAAGCTTGGGATCGATTCCTAGATCTCATGCGAAAGTGCCCCCATCATGGAGTTCCTAAGTGGGAACAAGTCCAGTCTTTTTACCAGGGACTCCGTGAGGATATTCGTTTATTCGTCAATGCAACGTGCGGAGGAAACATCATGGGTCAACACGAGGACACGGTGTGGGAGATTCTCGAAAACATGTGCGAGAACTCCATAAATAATGACTCCATGGGCTTATTCGACAGAACGAATGCCCGCGCATCGACGAATCTAAGAGGGACACATGAGATCCAGGACCTGTCCACTTCCGTCGACTTGGAATTGATGGCCAGTCAGCTGGACAAGGTTTCTATCATAGAAAAGAAGGTGGATGAGCTAACTCGACATTTGCAGCATGCCACCTCTGCGCAAAACTCTTTTGCACGACCTCCTCTGGCAAGGGAAACTGTGCAAAACATCTATCACCAACCTGCCAAGGGGATGGACCCATATCCACCCCCGTCTGCCTCTCAGATCGGAGTAACCTCCGATCCATTCTACTCGAGTTGGGGGAACTCTGAACCCTCGTATTCTGACTTTTCCGAGGTTCCTCAGAACTGCGAGGACCTCAACGCCATCCAGAATGACCCATTCTCCAATACCTACAACTCTGGATGGAGAAATCATCCTAACTTTCAGTGGGCGGGAAAATCTCAAAGACCACCATATCAACCCCGTCCACAAGCCTCTCGTCCATTTCAGCCGCCTCAGCCTCGGCCCAATCCCACCTACCAATCCGGGCAAAACCAGGATCAAATGACTCTTATCCTTCAAGCACTGGCTTACATTCAAAAGACAAATGCGGCAATGCAAAAACTGCACAAGGAAGAAATCACAGAGGTTCGCAACCAACTGGCCCAGATGGCAAATTCCTGCCAACTTGGCACCCTTCCTTCGCAACCTCTGCCCAACCCAAATAACGTGCTAACCCAGAAGTGCGTTATGAATCCAAATTCAGGCCAAACACATGTGATTTAGCAGGCCCCCGCTACTCCATCACCAAATGGGATGGAGGCTTCAACATCTTATGCGGGATTTCAGCAGCAGCCACCCCTCCTACCTAACCCAAATCAGGCCGGGTTGAACTCTGTAACAACACGTAGTGGTAAAATAACCCAAGACCCACATTATCCGAACCACTCCAAGCCTGATAGTGGCCAAGACCCTAGGATAGTTATCCAAGATACTACTATCCTAGATCAAGAACCTGGACCTATCCTAGAGGAACCAGCTAGGATCCCATTTCCTGAGGCCTTGACCAAAGGAAAAAGAATAACCAAACCCGTGGCTCCCGAGGAGGATCTGGTCAAGCTCTTTGAACAGGTCCAGATAAACATCCCGTTGATGGATGCAATCTGCCACATACCGGCTTACGCAAGATTCTTGAAAGACATATGTACACCTAAACGTAAGCCGCGAACCAAGGATGGGAACCCAATCGTACTGTCAGAGCAAGCCAGCTCTGTCATCTTGAGCAAACTCCCACCCAAGGCTAAAGACCTAGGAACTCCCTTGATTTCTTGTAAAATTGGTGAAACCCAATTTGATAGAGCCCTACTAGATCTAGGTGCCTCCATAAATTTAATACCTACATCCCTCCTTGACCACCTTGAAGAATCTGAACTTAAACCCACTGAGGTAATATTGCAGTTAGCCGATCGATCCATCAAGTCACCCAAAGGAATAATCGAGGATGTCATTGTTAGGGTAAGAGATTTTTATTTTCCAGTAGACTTCATAGTACTAGACATGGATGCACCTAAGAACCCAAGGGACACACCAATCATATTAGGGAGACCCTTTTTGGCCACTGTTAGGGCCAACATTAACTGCGAAGAGGGCCAGATAAAATTAAAATTTGGGAATCAAAACATGAAGATTGACATTTTCAAGGCCCAGTAAGGGATTAATTGCGGGGTTATAGAGGAAATATGTGATGTCAAAGCCGTGGTTGATGAATTGCATATAGAGGACAACCTGATTATTCCTGTCAACCACTAGAGAACCAAAAACCGCTAACAGAGGAGTGCAAACATGATCTAGATACACCTATGACTCCTACCATTGCTCCTGATGCAAACCTCGAACCACCCGCTGCTGCTGACAACCTTGTCATGGAACTCAAACCCCTTCTCGAACATCTGAAGTACGTCTTTCTGGATTCAAATCAGACGTTTCCTGTGATTATCAATTCTCGACTCACACCTGACCAGGAACTCTGTTTGATTTCTGTTCTCCAGCAACATCGTAGAGCCATTGGATGGACTCTCGATGATTTGACTGGTATAAGCCCTTCATACTGCACACATCGAATCTATACAGAAGAAGGCTCACGACCTTCAAGAGAAATGCAAAGACGCCTAAACCCTAACCTACAGGAGGTCGTGAAAAAGGAGATCATAAAGTGGTTAGATGTAGGGATCATCTACCCGATCTCCGACAGTCGTTGGGTGAGTCCAATACAAGTGGTGCCTAAGAAGGCAGGACTTACCATCATCACGACTGAAATCGGAGAAGTCATTCCTACCCGAATAGCTAACTCGTGGAGAGTCTACATTGATTACAGAAGACTCAATTCCTCCACGAAGAAGGATCATTTCCCACTACCGTTTATTGATCAAATCCTCGAAAAGCTAGCGGGAAATAGGTTCTTCTGCTTTCTTGACGGGTATTCCGGTTACAATCAGGTGGCAATCCATCCAGAGGACCAAGAAAAGACCACATTCACCTGCCCCTTCGGGACGTACGCGTTTCGAAGGATGCCGTTCGGTCTCTGCAATGCACCTGCAACTTTTCAACGGTGGATGCTTGCCATATTCTCAGATATGGTAGGTGATTATCTGGAAGTCTTCATGGATGACTTTTCAGTTTTTGGACAATCATTTGACGATTGCCTCCAACACTTGGTCCAAATACTCAGGCGGTGCATCGAGGTGAATTTGGTTCTTTCCTGGGAAAAGAGCCATTTCATGGTGCCTGAGGGAATTGTCCTGGGACATCTAATCTCGGAGAAAGGCATCCAAGTGTTTCGAGCTAAGGTTAACCTGATTTCCAAGCTTCCTATGCCTAGCTTGATTAAGGACATCCGATCTTTTTTGGGGCACGTCGATTTCTACCGTCGATTCATTCCCGATTTCTCAAAAATTGCGCGCCCCCTGACCAACCTTCTCTCCAAGGATGTGCCTTTCAAAATTTCCAAGGAATGCACTCAAGCATTTGAGATCCTACGTGACCGAGTCACCCAAGCCCCGATCCTACAGTCCCCTGATTGGTCTCAACCCTTTGAGATCATGTGCGATGCATCTGACTTCGCTGTAGGAGCGGTTTTGGGGTAGAAAATTGACGGGAAACCTGTGGTCATTTACTACGCCAGCAAAACACTGGATGAAGCTCAGCGTAGCTATACGGTTACTGAGAAAGAGCTGCTGGCCGTAGTATTTGCCCTGGAAAAATTCAGATCATACCTTCTGGGTTCCCGTGTTATCATATACTCGAATCATACAGCTGTGAGGCATCTCCTTGCTAAGAAGCATGCGAAACCTCGATTAATCCGATGGATCTTGCTATTGCAAGAATTTGACCTCGAGATTCGCGACAAGGCGGGAAAGCAAAATGTGGTAGCCAATCACTTGTCCCGCCTTCCTTCTGAAATTATTGATCCTTCCGGACCTATTATAGAACATTTTCCTAATGAGCACCTCCTGACTATCGGTGCAAGTCTTCCATGGTTCGCTAATATAGTTAATTACCTGGCATCACATCAGATTTCGCCCGATTGGCCGAAGGCCAAAAAGGACAAATTGCGTTCCGATGCCAAGTACTACCTATGGGAAGACCCATATCTATTCTGCATTGGTGCTGATCAGATAATCCGACGGTGCGTCGCGGAAATGGAAATCAAAGACATACTCTCATTCTGCCATGACCAGGCATGCGGTGGACATTTTTCAGGACATAAAACCGCAGCAAAAGTCCTCCAGTGTGGCTTTTACTGGCCCACAATTTTCAAGGATGCATACGATCACTGCAAGGCATGTTCCCGTTGCTAGACTCTGGGCAACATGAGCCATTGAGACATGATGCCTCTACAGCCGATCTTGGTATGCGAAATTTTTGATATTTAGGGGATTGATTTCATGGGACCCTTTCCGACCTCGGATGGCTTCGAATACATCTTACTCGCAGTTGACTATGTTTCCAAGTGGATAGAAGCCATTCCGACCCGAGCCAACAATCATAAAGTCGTTATAAAATTCCTCCATCAAAACATTTTCTCAAGGTTCGGGATTCCACGTGCTATAATTTCTGACGGAGGGACCCATTTTACAAACGCTCAGTTCAGGTCACTGATGACCAAATACAGGGTGTCGCACCGAATCTCTACTCCTTATCACCCCCAAACTAATGGTCTAGCTGAACTATCTAACCGAGAGATTAAGAAGATCCTTCAGGTTACTGTTCGACCTGATAGAAAAGATTGGTCTTCTCGGCTTCCGGAAGCATTGTGGGCCTATAGGACCACCCACAAGACCCAATTAGGAATGTCTCCCTTCAGACTAATGTACGGGAAGGCATGTCACCTCCTCGTCGAGTTGGAACATAAAGCCTATTGGGTAGTACGGACCTGTAATCTTGACCTTTCCAAGGCTGGAACCCACAGAAGACTTCAAATGAGCGAGATCGATGAGTTACGCTGCGACGCGTATGAGAACTCGCGAATTTACAAAGAACGGGTTAAAGCTTTTCACGAAAAACACATTTCTAGAAAGGTCTTCCATCCTGGTCAAAAAGTTTTACTCTTTGATGCCCGACTAAAACTATTCCTAGGGAAGCTAAGATCCAAGTGGGTCGGACCCTACCTAGTCTGACAAATCTTCGGAAATGGAGCCATTGAAATCAACCCACTCAGCCACGATTCTGAACCCTTTGTCGTGAACGGTCAGAGACTCAAGTCGTTCATTGACATGACTGATATAGATTTGGCCGAGTCATCCTTTACCCTCCATTCCTCTTGAGCTCATTGCACCCAGCCGATGGTGTAAAACTCAGCGCTTAACGGGAGGCAACCCGTCATTCTTTGAAAAACCCGAAACCTTTTCTGACATCTCTATACGGAACTCATATTGCACTTTAGGGTTCATCCATTATAACAACCGACTTCACCTCAAGTATACCTACCCGAGATTAGAAATCGTTCGCAACAAGTCACTTCGACCCATTCACTCACCACGCACCTGTCCTAATGCATGAACTAAGCTGAATTCGAACCCACCTAATTTACAATGGGGACATTGCAAATCTTAGGCATGGGGGGGTATGAAAGTGCAAAATGTCAGAAAATTCATATCAAGAAAAGGGTTTCATAAAAAAAAAAAAAAGACTTGATAGAGGGGAGGAACAATTCAGGGTCATACAAATGAGAAGAAGAAAAGAGAGCAAAATGGCAAAAAGGAGCACAAAAGGAAAATAAAAAGAAATAGTCATTAGTAAAAGATTAAGGGGTTAACTGAAGTTCGAGACCGAATCAAGAAAAAGAAAAGAAAAATGCTACGGAGATATAACAAGAGGTTAGCAGGAACGCTGGTCTTAGGCCTCTTAGGCTAGTATCTTTAGCTTAAAAATTCACGTATCCATTAAAATCTGGATAGTCCTCAAGAGGTTGAGGAAAATGCGAAGTTTGAGTATTCGGTCTAAGGCTTAGGAAGTATTCGGCCTCGTTAACTGACCTCCGATTTGCGGGATTCGGTAACCTAAGCACCCCAAATTCACACACAGTCGGGTTCAGTGCGCATAAACATCCAAATCACGCGAAAAGCGCTGAATGTTCTGAAAAAGTCACCAAGATTAGGAGCGGCCAATCAACACAAATTGATTTGGACGAGTTCCCAGCACGGAGAGGCGGGAAATTCCCCTCGAAGATGCGTAACAACATATCGTCTCCTCGGTGCTTGTCTCTTAGGATATTTAAATATCCTACTGGGGCCAGGTAAGCACTCTGTTGGTTCAGATACCATGGGCGGCATTATCACGAAATGTCGATCGGCAGGGGCTGAATTCGGCCACGGAACGCCATGGGCGGGATTATCTCAAAATCTCGAAAGCCAGGGTTCTGGGGGTTGCCATGGGTAGGATTATCTCGAAATCTCGAAAGCCAGGGACCCTTGAGGATTGATGATGGGGACGAGGAATCCGATACAGACAGTGTTGATAAGCTAATCCGAAGCTAGAAATAAAAAGAAAAGAGCGAGAAAAGCTCTCCATACAAATAAATCTTCTATCTCTCTCATACAAAAACGCACTGCAAACTGAACTTAGGCTAAAAATGTCTCAAGCACGGGTGCTTTAACCCCAGAGTCCAACAAACCCTAGGTTAGTTTTTGTGGGCCGTAGAAACCTTTGCGGAGGACTGAGGCTAAAGCAGAACAGGTCCAAATTTTGGTTGGTACTTGAGTACCTCTAGGCCTATTGTCAGCATTCCTACCTAATCACAAAAGAAAAAGCACTTATCATCATTGTTGACAGACATTCAGGGTCTAGAATGGAAGTTAAAACTTTGAAATTTTGCTAAGGGACTAGCAAAAGCTAGGCATTGGGGTATGATGAGAGCCTCATTATGAGCCATAACTAGCTCATTTTGACCCAATGAAGAAGATAAAAGCTCCTACATAACCTATAAGAAGGCTTAACTGAAGGAACAAGTGCTCTGAGAAGAAAACATGAAATAAAGGTTAAAACTGCAATTTTACCATTGCAGTACATAAACGGGATTTCTCAGAGGCAAAACATAGGTCAAATGGTCCAAATGGGATAAAAAGTGAGTTGAGTCAATCAGAAATGGGTTTATGTGCAATCTAAGAATTAAATGACACTTGGTAACCCTAAAACAGATCCGCTTAAATTAACAAGGTTCCGGTCAGGATAAAAATCAAAGTAAACCCTCTAAGAATCATGGAAAAACATCCTCTAGGGTTGAGAACACTTAAGTTGGCCTTTGGAACCCAGTTTGACCTAAAATAGGGTCCTAGCTCTTCAATTAACCTAATTTGGGTTTTTACGAAAAATGTCCAGTCAAACATGGTCAAACCTAAAATCCAACTTCACCATTGGATTCCTTAGGTCAAAATAAGGTTTGTACCAAAATTTGGACCTAAGGTGAGGTCATCTTGACCTACTTTGCAATTCAGTACACCCAAATCACAATTTGGTCCCTATCTTTTGAATATCTTTGCAGAGAGCCCCCTAAGTTCTTCGCCCCCTTTGCAATCCGGTCCTGCCGCCATTGTTAGGGAAGAACTGAGCTCCGGCGAAGTTTAGAGAGGGATTCCTCTCTGATTCCTCAGAGATTCTCTTCCAGAAATGGAAGGGAGATTCTCTGAGGAATTTCCTTCCATTTAAGGCCGATCACAACCGCTGGTGTGAACCCAATCTCTCGTGCGAACGCACGAGAGATTTGGGTATCTTAACTTCTTTCCATCTCCGGCAACCAACCTCAGACGCTGGCGTGCCCTCCACGCTCTGCATACCCGGCCCAGCGTCTATAAAAGAGACTACACCTCCGGCCGCTCGATCTAAGCTTGATTTTGATGGAGATCCCCTCCAAATTCCCTCTCTCCCATCTCCAGCCAAACGGCCCGCAAGCTCCGGCGACCTCCTCCCCTCCTTCTCGTCGCTCTGCTGCCATACCAGCAGTAGAGTCAACTCCGCCACTTCCTCCCGCGTCGCGCTGTACCACGTGTGCGTGCCCCTGACCTCATCTTCGTTGCCGCTTCCTCCCTCAGGGTCCTTCCCCGACGACGGCAGTTACGCGCCGTCCTCTCCGCCGCCTCCCTTCCTTCTAGACCACTCCAGATACCTTCTCCCTCCTCTCCTCTCTCTTTTCCCCCTGCTATTTTATCTGATTACCCCTCGAGAGTGCCTAACCACCTCCATCGTCCTCGTGTCCGATCGCCCTCCGGCGAGCTGCCCACACCACTCCGCCCCTCCACACAGCTAGCCAACCCCCTCGTGAGCTCCGCCTCACCATCAGGAACTCACTTCACCCCACCACTGCCACTCCAGACCTCCACAATCACCCCCCGAACAACCCAACATCTCCGGCTACAGGTTGACCTAGGCACGCATGCCTAGGTCGACCTGCAGCCTGCAGCACCGCCCACCGCCTTCGCCGTGCCACGGCGAAGGTTTCTAGCCAATCTGATTGGGCCAATAGGCCGTTCTTGTGTGTGACAGTTTTAAGCTCCGGTCGCCATTATCAGCCGAAGCAGCAAGGAGCTTGCAGCAGCTTCAGGTACCAGGACTCCCAGGCTGCAGGTGCAGCAGACTCACGCGAGTGTCGCGAAGTGAGTGAGGCTAGCAAGTCGCACAGAGAGGCTGGCAGCTGGAGCAATCGCGCGACGAAAGCTCTGCGGGCGTGAAAGCAAGACCGACCAGATAGTCCCACATCGTGGGATTGCAAAACATAGGTATCATATAAGTTGTTTTTTGTGTTTTAAGCCCATTGCCTCTGTAAGCACAGGGGTGAGGTCCCTCACCTGTCCTCACACCCGCCTTGTTCGCGGCTTGACCTCGCCGATCTGGCGGGATCCGACCCAACCTAAACCTACGCACTCCTCGCGCATCACCACTTGCCGGTGCGCCTGGTCCCGGGTGCGAATCCGACTCGACTACTCGTGTGGCTCTGGGAGAGCGTTGTTGAGTGAATTGCATGAGAGAGAGAGAGACGCTTGGGTAGAGGGACGGGTGTAGGTTTTTCTTTGACTGTGGTGTGTGCAGGAAGGAAGAAGCGAAAGAGGCAGCGAACACTTAGCAGCTGCAGAACAGGAAGAGAAGAAAGAAGAGGCTGTGTAGCAGTGAAAGGAGAAGTTTTCGCAGAGAAGAAGAAGGAAGAAGGAAGACAAGGCAGAAGAGAGAGAAGAACGAAGAGAGGCCAAGTGAAGAAGAAGAAAGGCAAGGCAGAAGAAGAAATAAGAGAAAAGAAACAAAGGCAGGAAGAAGAAGCCTGCACAAGACAAGAAGCAAAGCCAGAAAGAGAGAAGAGCAACGAAGAAGAAGAGAGAAAGGAGATTACATTTAAGACGTCTGATACAGAAATCACACATCCAATTCTATTTTTATTTGACAAATCCTTTTTAAAATTCTCTCTTTGAATCAATCCTTTTCATTTAACAGTTGTATTCTTTGGTTTTAAAAAGTACTGAGCTTGCTCCCTGTGTTCGACCTCGGATACTTTAGTTTTTCGAGTAATAAAATTCCTTCTATTTGTTTAAACGTTTTGTCAGTTATACTACAACGTGATATACTTTAAACCCGCATAAAAACGTGAGAACAGTGAGATATATGATCTCAGACAAAAAAAGACAAAGAGAGAGAGTGAGCACAAAGGAACATTAAGAGAGCACAGTTTTGTTGATTCTCTCTCTGAGTTGACTCATTTGAAATTCTAGAGATTTAGAGTTTGTAGGACTAGACTACATGTATCACCAGATGAGTGTGAGCCACCAAATATGAATTCATTTGACTCAGTATCTCCTACCTAAGCCAAAAAGTCGAGGCCAAACTATAGGTTATTTCCTACTTTATCCTTGAGGGAAATAGTTGCCTATCCTAATAGAATCTTTACCAAGGGTTA
The DNA here is from genome assembly GCA_037157565.1 of Thalassia testudinum. Taxonomy (NCBI): domain Eukaryota; kingdom Viridiplantae; phylum Streptophyta; class Magnoliopsida; order Alismatales; family Hydrocharitaceae; genus Thalassia; species Thalassia testudinum. The sequence continues at coordinate 15,525,951 of JAZHRO010000026.1, read as the reverse complement.
AGTATGAACTTTAAATGTAAATTGGTTTCTCACTTGGATCTGTTACATAGGCTACTATCAGTTCACATTTGTCTAGATCTCTAATTGTTTGAAATAAGAAAAGAAGAAATCTTGTTGATAGCATCATACACCTTGCATTCATTTTTTCTCGGGACTAACAAAACTTAGGCATTGGGGCATTTGATAAGTCCACTTTAGTGGACCATTATTTGGCCTAAGTACTCTTTAATTATCTGTTTTTAGTTTCTAATTAATTAGGAGTTAAAGATAATTCCCTTTAGTCTGCGTATAATTTTATGCACCAATTTACAACATATGGTTATGATAATCCGTATTATTGGATGCAGGTTAGGTGCAAGAGTCAGATGTCCATTCTACTTCTATAAGATGTCTGGAGCTGAGATTGGACATTTGGAAACTGCCATCGTAGACCCCCTGATGTCTACACTTTTAAGACGTCCAGAACTTGGTCTGGACGTCAATGATGTTACTGCCATACTCATCTTGCCATTCCAACCACTCGCAATCTTTGCCGAGTGGTTGGAGAAGCTTGCGGCTGAAGGAAAATTAGATGGAGACGTATTTAAAAAAGGGAGGGCCGACCATCCGGAGGGGAGATCATCTTCTTCCTTGACGACCATCATGCATCGAGCTTACTCTGTGAAACAAAACGTGCACTGTGCAACAGGCATTCTCCATCTCTGCTCAAGCCACTCCACTGGTCGCGCGGTGAAAGCGTGTGGCCATACCACCCACTGCTCCATCACACCCTCACCCAACAACAACCGACCACCACCATCACCACACCCGCTCGTAGCCATCACTGCACCAGCTTGCAGCCATCACCACCACCCTTCCCCTTCCTTTTCTTCTTTCTTTTTCTTCTTCCTTTACTCTCTTCCACCGTCAATGAGTAGCCCACGCTCCGGAGGTCCTCCACGTGCAACCCTATCATTGGTGACCCCCCTCCCTACGTGCACGAATGCCACAACAGATACTCTATTTTGGATTGAATTAGAAATTACATTTCTTGCCATTGACGAAATCCGAATTTCCATTTAATATTTGATTTATACTGGGAATTGCAGTCGGACCCTTCATGTTCTCAGTTTTTTTGTGATTCTCTCATTGAATACTTATCTCCCCAATCTATGAGCTGCATATATGTTTCATGTCATGATCAAATATCTGACCATCACATTTTGATAAACTTGTGAGTTTATTTGGTTTGTACCTCCCTGTGGATAAGACATTTTTACTGTGGTTTAATTTGATATTTGTTTTAATCCTTAATTGAGAGATTTTCCACCACATAAAATACTATAACGACACATTATTTTATTTCTAACTCTTTAATTAAGTGAGAATCTCTCCATAACTAGGGTTCTGGGGGTTACCATGGGCGGTGCTATCCCGAAGCATCGAAAGCCAGGGACCCTTCGAGGATTGATGGTGGGGATAAGGAATCCGATACTGATTGTGTTTAGGGCCAATTTGAGGCTGGATTTAGGGAAATCTAAGAAGAAAAAGGAAGAAAACTCTCCAAATAAAAATCATTCTATCTCTCTCTAATAAAAATGCACTGACAAACTGAACTTGGACATGCTACATTCTACGCACAGGTGCTTTAACCGTTGGGTTCAATGACCCTCTAGGTAGTTTTTGCAAGCCTTAGAAACCTTCGCGGCAGACTCAAGCTGAAGCTAGTAAGGTCTGGATCATGATTGGTACTTGAGTACCTCTAGGCCTATTATTGGCATTCTAACCTTATTTCTAGAGAGTAATTAAAACCAGGCATCTGAACAACAATGCATGGTCTAGAAATCTAGTTCTTTCCATAACATTTTGCTATGGGAGTAGCAAAAGTTAGGCATGGGGGTATGATGATAACATCATCATGGGCCATAACTAGCTTTAATTAATCAGAATCAAGTAACAAATTCTCCTACATAATCGCTTAAGAGTCATAATTCCTTGCACATACATTCTGAGAGTAATACATCTAAGAAGGGTTAATTCTGCAGTTTTAACATCATATCATGAATGCAGAATAATCACAGGGTTTTACAGGGGTTAATCTAAGGTCTAATAAACAATAAAGTCTAATAAGAGGGTCCACATAGATAGAATAGGGTTTCACACTTTTCGAGAACTGAATTAGCACCCAAAATTGTAATTTTAGACCTGCTTAAATAACAGAGATTTTGGTCAGGATAAAATTTATTTAAATCTTCGAAAATTCATATAAAAATATTCCTTGAGGTTTGGTAACCTTGGTTTGACCTTTGGAACCTATTTTGACCTTAAATAGAGTTATAGACACAGTTTTGCCCTTATTTGGGTTTTTTGATCAAATTGCCTAGTTAAACTTAGTCAAAACCCAAATCTGACTTCACTACTAGATTCCTTGGGTCAAAATTAGGTTTATACCAAAATTTAGGCCTAATCAAAGTTCATCTTGATTTAGTTTGCATTTTAGTCCAGTCGAACTCTTTCTCTCTCAATTAGCCCCTCAGATTTCGAAATCCTCACAGATTGGTCCCAAAGTTCTTTGTCTTCCTTACAAGCAGATCCCTGCCGCCATTGGAGGTCAACCGACCTCCAAAAAACCTTTGACCAATCCTAAACCCATTCAAATCAACATCAAATCCCACCAAATTTGGTGGGATTGATGTTCACACCATTACGAATCTATTAGGACAGATCTTGGCTCCTGATTAACCCTAGGAAGGCCGTGCAAACGAACGAATTCCTTAGGTTCTTCTTGATTCCTAATGAAGCCAATTAGGCTTATTTTCTGTTTAGAACTTGCTCAGAAGCTCTATAAAAGCTTCCTCATTGCAAATCTGTCCTCTTTAGCTAGGTTTTGGCCACAATTCCTCATCAACTCTCCCTCTCTGGCCACCTCCATTGTAGCTCCGGCGACTCCTCTCCAACCTCAGTCTTTGCCCACTGCCACATATCATAGGTAGAGGGAACATCTTCATCTCCTTCTTTCGCTCCTTGCCAGCCACAGCAGGAGCTCCCAGATCCCCTTGTCGTCGCCGCCCCTTCGACCGGTGGATTCATCATCTCCGGTGCTAGCCAATCACAGTCGGCACCTCCCTCACCCTTTCATCTAGTAATTTAGATCCTATCTTCTTCCTCTTCTTCTTCTTAATCTCTCTAACCTATTCCCTTCATATTTCGACCGACAACTCGCCCTTTACCTCACCTTCTTCCTCCGCTCCAGCCGAGCTTCGGCGAGGCCAATCGCCCTCCACAAGCCCCCACACACCATGCCACCAGTCCCCAAAAGCTCCGCCATCCTTAGCCCTCCAAAACCCCTTAAGAAATTGAGGGGATTGGCTCATCAAATGCCCCACTGAACTCACCCACCTCCGAACACCTTTCCTGAGTTTGCTCAACCACGATATGCATCGAAATGCCACACAATAACCGCCATCACCTTTGCCATCACTTGGAGACCCTTCTGGAATTGGGGCTTTTTGAGCCCGTATGTGTGTTTCAAGTTTCGATCGGACTTCATCATTGCTGCCATCGTCTTTGCTCCTATTTGCAGTGCTTCGACGAGCTCAAGGACCAATTCCACTCCCTGGTGCTGCGGAAGCAAACCACAAGACCATCTGGAGCGCCAATTTAGACATAGCAGTAGCACTAGTAGCCAATTGCAAGGAGTGGTGATCCATCTGTCGCGTGTGAAAAAGAGGAGGTGGGATAGTCCCATCTCGTGAGTAGACAGGTAGCTGACATAGTATATCACGATTTTGTGAATCCATCTATTAACCTAAGTCACCGGGGATCAGGTCCCCACTCACATGCTTATGCACACCTTGCCTGCGATCACACGCCCACAGGCCTGGTCCCTGTTCATGACCTGATAACTCGACTGTATACCTGATTACACTTGGGTTTGAGGGAGAAGGGAAGAAAGGAGATTTCTGAGAGAGAGGGGGTGGGTTTTGCCTTGCATGCCTTGTGCCCCTGTGCTAAAGAGAAGGAGAGGCATACACTTAGCCTCTGAAGTGTTAGTCGTGCCCTGTGCGTGAGGAAGGGAAGACTTTGAAGAAGAAGGCTCCTAAGAGAGCCTTAAGTTCTGTTGATCTGTTAAGTCATCTGATATACCTTGGGTGTCGTCTGATAGTGGTTGATGCTAGCATTGTTGAATTATTTAAGTACTAAGTTAACATTGATTATCTGATTGAAGGTACTATTGACTAATTTGAGTAATTGAATGCATGCTTAATTAAAGAGAATAAGTGGTGATTCAAATCACCATTGTTTTTATTCTCTTTCCTTTTTGATTCCATGATCTCTTGAGCTACATTGGTAATCATTGAATAGCAATTTGACTATTTTTATTCATTACATATCTATTATTTTGCTCAATTGATTGTACTCATCTATTTTAAATGAAGATTAATATGTGAATTTCATATTTACTCCCTGCCAACGACCTCAGACTCTCTTTAGTTTCTGAGTTTATAAATTTAAATGATTTGTTGTGTGATTTAGGAGTATACTATAATGAATGTATATTTAAAACTCCTCTATCGCCATACAATAATCTCTTGAGACAAGTGTTGATTTAGGGATTCATCACTATTCCTTAAGTTAATTTCTTCATCTAGGTCTTTATTTAATTTCTTATTAGCTGATTTAAGTGCTTTAGTTAGGTCATGCAGCTCATAAAATGCTTCTAATAATTCATCAAAAGTAAATGAAGATACTTGGTCTTCGATCACCATACGACCGTAGAGTTCATCTTCACTTGAAGTGTCTTTGCTCTCTTCTTCTGAGCATGTATCGCTATCATCCCAAGTTACTTGTAGAGGCTTCTTCTTTGCATCGTACTTGAAAGGATTTCTGACCTTTCTCTTTTGACTTTTTTCCTAAGTTGAGGGCATTCTTTTCTTATGTGCCCTTTCTTCTTGCAGTTGTAGCAGATAACCTAGTTTTCTTGTGGTTCTTCCTTTTTCTTCTTCTAGTTCTTGTTTTTAAGGAATCTTTTGAACTTTCTGGAGAGTAAGGCTATGTCTTCCTCATCTTCATTTTCTGATTCTTCGGAGTCAGTATCAGCTTTCAGAGTGAGGTCTGATAAGTCCACTTTAGTGGACTAATTTAGTACCTGAGTGCACTATTATTGGGGTAGGAATTTAAATTAGAGCATGCATTATGTTGATCAATTTGATTAAGTCTTGGATTTCCTGCATTTCATTTACGTAATTGATTAATTACTTTTGAGGCAGGATTAATTTTTAGGAGTCCAATTTTATCATCATGACATTTAATCTCCCAAGGAAATCAGTATGGATTGTCTTTTGAAAGCTTGTTTCCTTGTTGATAATTCTCAAGTTAAAAAAAAAGGAAATGAGTGGTCTCATATATTTTCCAATCAATGCCACCATCTCTTCTATGATTTCCTTCCTTATTCTCTCTCTCCCTCAAATCTCTCCCTCAAATATCTCTCTATGATTCTCTCTCTCTCTCTTCTCTCCTTATATTTAGATAGGATGGCAGGGACAAAAAAGATCATCTCCCTCCTTGCGAGGAGGAGAGCCTCCCTCTCCAACAACTTCTTCCTCCACGGAGGAGGAGAACCCTCTCTCCAAGACAACCCCAACCCCCTCGCCGTGCACGGCCTAACCACCGGCTCCTCTTCTTCCACTTCTTCTCCATAGATAGACGAGAAAAAAAACCCAAACACCACTGCCGGTCCTCCACATGTAGTCGGCCCCTCCGCCCTCCATTCTCTGGGTCGTCAACTCCATCAAGCTTGCCTTGCCTTCACAAGCATCTCCACGCCACAAGACAAGCCAACTGCAGTCACCATCGACACCACGACTGCCGTCACCATTGACAGCTTCCTCCCCTTCAACGATCGCCACCGGCCACCATTCTCCGATCCGCCACCACCATTGGGACCCCCTCACTTTAGCTGACCTCCACCGAAGTTCTCGCGGCCGACTGCAATCCCATCTTCTCATGTGAGCAAAGGAAACCAATGCTCTATTTTTGCTTCAACTAAAATTGCATTTAATGCCATTGATGCCTCATATATTTGCGTATTGATATTTTATTCGGTTGAAATTGCATGCTTGCCCTCAAGTTCCAAAGTATTTCTCCCATGCATTCATATCCTCATATGTTGGCTTAGGTCACTATATATATGCATGAAATGTCATCAAACCTAAAGGAGAAAGCCCAATGTCTTGAAATTTAATTACATTACATGCCATTGTGGATTATTTTATTAAGGTAAAATTGCACACATAACCCTTGCATACTTGAGTTATTCCTTTCACCTCATTTTGCATGGGATTTGGGCATAGATTCTGCACATAATTGGGTGAATATAAAAGGAAAGTATTCGTGAATTTATTGCAGTCGTTCCTCCTTGTGGATATAACCCGACTCTTCATGGTTAGTTTTACTGATAAATATTTTTTGATCTGGGATTTTTCCACCACACGATTTTACTACAGCAACGTATTTTTCTGACATATATTTCTGCTAAGCGAAATCTCCTGTCAAATGGTGTCATTGCTGAGGAGGCAATAGACGTAATAGATTCACCTAATTGTTTCTGATTATTCTGAGTTGCGCATTTATCTAACCATTCTATATCTTCTATGCGAGGAATCTAACAAGATGACAGGTGCAGTAGAGTGGTGACATCAACCTTGAGTGACGTCCACACACGCGAAGAAGATGTGAAGAGGAGACCTGGATCCCGCTTTCACAGGGGATTCTCCTTCGTCGTTGAGTTTATTTCATTTCAGTCTTCTCGCCCTTGTAGTAATTGGGGCTAATTTTCGGGGGTCTACCCTCACTTTCTTTAGCAGCTAGGGGCTATTCCTCTGTGTGTGTGTGATTCAGTTTCTACCTGCTTGCTTTAAAAAGAAAGACAAAAATATCAAACTACTTGTTTAGGAGTTACATGCCCTTAGGTGTAGGCATTTAGGAGTGATTGAGCACCATATTAGATCTCTTTCCTTACATTGCATACATATTTACAAGGAGATTGTTGGAAACAAGTATATCGTTCTATCTTTGCATCCAGTTCTTGTTCACGCATTGCATATGGATTAAATCTCAAGACCACCAAGTTGATTGAATTGACTTAATTCAGTGGTCGCCTAACTGAAATTGGGACTGCTAATCAGATTTGACCTTAAAATCAAAATCACATTTGATCTGATCAAAAGGGACTTGTGTGAGATTCTTCTCAAAATCAAAACTGATTTGCAGTGTGATGCACACTTCTGGCATTGAGTACACACACTAGGCATTGCACTAGGTCTCGGTCCCTTAAGGCAATAGGCACTAATGTCTACATTGGTGCTGACCCTCCTATTTCACTTTGTGGTGGTGATACTATCCTGTGACCAAGTGTTTTGATACTTCAAGGAGGGGGACACCCCTTAAAAGAACAAAATGGTAGTTAAGAGACACTGCATTCACATCGACTCAAAGGAAGGGTTCACCCTACTTGCATCCCTTAGTTCCATCCATGGAGTAACTTCTCACTAGGTCATTTGAGAGTATCATTGAAGCAAGGTATAGGTCCTAGGGCATGCGATGGTCGACGTAGGGCCCATAATTGATTGTGCAACTTCTTTGGCCACCAAGAAAGAATGTAATCGACCTCTATTATTCTCCAAAGAGCTTGTAAGGGATCTCAAGTCACAATCCCCTCTTATACCATTAAAGTGGGAATGGACGGGTGCAAACTTGAACCCATTTGACAACTTTAAGGAGTAGGTTGGAGGTTAGCTCAAATCTGCTCTAAGAAAAAGGAGAGTCCCATTGCCTTGCATATGATTGGGGTGTGTTTTCCAAGTCATGGATTACAATAGCTATTTCACTTCTTACTTTTACCCCAGAACACCAAATCCCAACCCATGACTTGTAGTTATCTGTTGAAATGATCTATAGAGGGTTTATATTATCGTCGTCATAGTTTAAATCCTCAATCAATCGAACAACAAATAAAATTTCTAACTCAAAAATCTAGAAATGAAGTCCGAGGTCAAACACAGGGAACAAGTAGGAATTCACACGCTAATCTCAATTAATAAATAAATGAGCACAAGAAATTGAGTACAATAATAATACTTCAATGAATATTAATCAGTCACATTAAGATATTCAATGAAGCTCAATGTATTTCAAGACCAAGAAGATAACTAAGACAAAATAATGGTGATTTAGATGAAGAATTATTAGCCTAAGCACATGTATTAATTATTCAAATAATGCTATAGTAGTTTCAACCGTACAACTTAGTTACTTAAATATTCCAACAGTACCAACATTAAACCCAAATCAAACGTCTGGTAGGTGTATCAAATGACTTAATTGTCGCCTGCTATAGTGTCTTCTTCTTTCTTCTTCTTCTTCTGCCATTAGCACAGCCTTCTCTCTTCTTCTTCCTTCTACTCACAGAGACTAAAGGTCGAGCTTTCCCTCTACAGAGCAAAACCCACCCCTCCTCTACTCTCTCTCTCCTTCTTTCCTTTCTCTTCTCTCAAACCAGGGTAATTAGGTATTCGGATAAGCATACCTGGGTCTAGGGCTACCGGCAGTGGGTAGTAGTCGAGGAGTAAGTACGCATAAGTAGGTTAGTAAGCGGGTAAGGTCCTGGGGACCCGACCCCCGTGTACTAGGCAAAGAAGCCAAGTGACAAATTCACTTTATGCTCTCTAACGTGCTACTTCATTAATGATGTGGGACTAAATCCAATGGCTTCTTCACGCACGCTTGCAGATGAAGACGCCTTCAATTGGCTTGGTTGTTGAGGTTGGTGTCCCCAATCAAGGACCTGGGAATGGTCCTGGAGGTCACCTGCGTCTCCTGAAGGTGTGACCTGGGGCGAACGTGACCTGGAGCTCGAAGAACAACGTCTGAGATAAAGCGCGGCGGTGGAGCTCCAGTGGCAACTTGAAGTGACGAATACGGGCTAAAAGCCCTAGTTAAAATGCTCAGGAAGATCATAATGGTGTGGCGAAGGTGTTGGTGGCGGTGGCGTGCAGCGAGACAGTGTGTATGGGTGTAGCGGATGCGAAGAAGGTCGGAGAATGTGGGGTTGTTCGGTGGGAAGTTTGGGTGGATGGAACTACGAGATAGGCGAGGGGTTTTGGTCGTGGTGATGTGGCGGAGGTTGTGGGGTAGTTGGCGAGGCTGTTGGTGGCTTGTGGTGTGAGATGGGCCTCGCCAGAGTGGTAGTCGGAGCGGAGGGAGATGACGGTGAGCGTGTAGGACGAGGGTTGATTAAGGGTTTTGAGGAGGAGAAAAGAATCTAGGCACCTAACTAAACCTATTTGACCTAATTTAATTGGACGAAAGGGAGGAAAGGGCACCGGTTGTGGCTCGCCGGCGCCATGGAAGGTGAAGTTCTTCGGAGGGGGATGGCAAGGATAGGAGGGAGACGGTGTCTGCAGGTACCACAAGACATGGACGATCGTGGGGGAGAAGAATCCACCTGATATTGTTTGTGAGGATGGACAGGGAAGGTGGAGGGAGGGGCTCATCGGAGTTGGTGGAGGTGGAGGTCAGGGAGAAGGGAGGAAGGGAGAACTGGCCTCCAAACCAAGCTAAGGACGTAAGGTTTGCAATGTGGGTCTTTTTACAGGCCATAGGGTCGAGCTTCAAGCTTGGAAATAAGCTTGAAAGCTCGAAAATTAGGGGTTTAGGTTTAGGAATTTCCAAGAGTTCGCATGAACTCATGGACGATTTAGGCAAGTCATGGAAGAGCTTAGATGGAAGGGGATCTCCTCAGGAGTCTCCCTTCCAATTTTGGAAGGGTTTCTCCATGAAATCAAAGAGATAACTCTGATTGAAGGTCGGCTCTTGCTGGGTTCACACTGCCATGGTGGCAGGGACTTGCATGTGAAGAATACAACGAAGTTAAGGGTGTATTTATAAGGATTTTAAAAGTTAGGGGTATGTGTGTGAGAGAAAAGAGTTTGACAGGACCAAAATGCAAACTTGGTCAAGATGATCTCTGATTGGGTCCAAATTTTGGTACAAACCTAATTTGGACCCAAGGAATCTGATGGTAAAGTCAGATTTAGGTTTTGATTAATTTTGACTAGGTAAATTACATAGAGACCCAAATTAGGGCAACTGTTTGTTTAAGACTCTATTTTAGGTCAAGTTGTGTTCCAATGTTCAAATCAAAGGTACCAAATCTTAGGAAATATTTTTCTATGTTTCTTAGAAGGTTTAGGTGAATTTTATCCTGATCGAAACCTCAGTTAATTAAGAGGGTCTATTTTTAGGGTTTCAGATGTCATTTAATTCTCAAAACGCGTGAAAACCTGTTTCTGTCTGCATTAACCCACTTGTTAGTCATTTATGATCATTTGACCTTTAATTAACCCTTGGGAAACCCCGTGATTGTTCTGCAATTAGGATATTCTATTAAAACTGCAGTTTTACTCCTGTTTTCATGTTTATCTCTCAGAATGGATTTGCAGTGAATTACAGTCTTCTGGCGGTTATGTAGGAGCATTTATTTGTTGATTATGACTAATTAAATCTAGATATGGCTGATGATGACGTTATCATCATTATCCATCATCTAATGAGCATTGGGATCCTTTCTACTCCTACTATAAGAGCATTGGTCTGATTAATCCCCAACTTAGTGATGATGAGTAGAACCTAGGAGAATGGTATCCCAACCCTAGCTCTCCCATGACTATAACCAACCCACCCACCCTTAACAATTTTGCTTATCGAGGTTGGATCGATACTCTTAGGCAACTTAAACTTGAGATTAACTATCCTCCCCAATCTGATGGTAGCCTCTCCTCTTTTATGATAGAAATATAAAAACAACAGAAAGCAATGATGGATCTATGGGAGAGAATTTGAGGAATAGTCAAAGATTAACTAAAGAGATTAGCCAGCTTAGCGACCCTCCTACAGTCAATTCTGATCCCTACCACTATACTCCCAATTACCAAGATAATTCCAAGGAAAATAATGACAACAGGGATCTTATTTTGAGGAGTAGCTATCACTTACACGTCCCCCATGAGATATGCCCACCAGAAGGCAATCCTGGTGATTATCCATCTAATCTTAATCAGAACGGAAAAATGGTCCCATTAGATGAACTCGACCCGACTGATAGTGTCTATGTTACATTTGATGCAACGGGTCGCAGTCAAATAGTCAACCCAACTCCCATTCTGGATTTTGAGGTGGAATCTACACCCCATCCTAGGGATGCTGAACCCATACCTTGCACCTCAGTTAGATCTCCCTGAGGATGGTGGTTCTGAAGTTAACAAATTCCAGGAGTCTTGGATATCGGAAGAAATCATATTGGAAGGAAGTGATAATAACGATGATCCTTTATTTAGGGGACCAACACCTGTCATTGACCATTTTGAGGATTTACAGGTACCCAACACAGGTGACCCTAAGGGAATTGATACTAAATTGGAAGACTTGGATCAATATTGGTCCCAAGGACATGAAGATTTAATTTTTGAGGAAACAGAAACTCTTGATCATGGCTTTGAAGATTTTTCTAAGTCCCTGGGAAGAAACGTAGAGGAGGATGATGATGACTTTGAGGGGTTCGGACTCAAAGTATGGAGTGACTCTAGGGGGAAATATGTTTTGTTCGAGGACTTACCCCCTGAGGATCTTACTGATCTAGCCAAATCTGGATGCCTACATACCTTTGACTACCAGGATCATCCCCTCAAACATTGGAAAGAAATGGAAGCAATTGATATGCTTGATGAAAGAATCTATACACCCCAGGGGCAGGATCTTATCATCGAACAAGAACCTAAGGATGTCATTGTTGACGAAACACAACCCTATTGCTTCCGACTCACCTTTACATGAGAATCAAATAAGCGACACCCTTGATCGGTTCACTTTGAAAGATGAACATTTGGGCCCATTCCATGACATGCACACCAATGATATGCAACATCAAAGATAATTAGTAACTAAGGCTACGTCTGATGACATTCAAGAACTGGAATGGTTGTTGAGGATGAACGCTGAACCTCTCAAGCCCTGTTTGACCCTCATCCTTACACCGCAACCAAGAGACTTACACTCCTGCAGAAACAGCTTCCTAAAATCTCTGCTCACATTCTTGCTTTACAGGGAGATAGCCAGACTAATACATCCTATGGTAGAGTGACGAGTGTGGATCGATGCTTGTCCATGTCAGCCCATGAGCCTTAGGGTGCCCTTCGTCGTACCCTCTTTTTCCCACACATATTTGCTTGAGGAGCCTTTGCCTCCTCATCGCGCATTCCCAGAGGTCACTACTCGTGTATTATGTCAAACCTCCAACAATAGCTTAGGAGTACCCTATTTTCACCTGCATCTAGCGAGCATTTAGCATCACTCTCCATCACCAGCATGCCAACATCTTGGGTTACTTAGTCACTAGGCTAGGTTTGTTACGTATCTTCTTTGGATCTCCTTCTGCCTCCCTTCTAGAGCTCGATTTGTGAGACATCCCAACTCCTCCTCAGGTAATATCTTTCCTTGCTTTTGCTTTCCAATAAGGACATTGTTAGATTTAGGAATAGGGGGTATAACCTGAGGTTGTTCATAGCATTTATGCATATTCTACATGTAGTTAAGGCATCCATCTTGCATTAAAAAAAAAAGAAAGAAGAGAAGAGAGAGAAAAAAGGAGATGAAGTCTTTGGGAGTTGAATTGCAAATATATTGAGAAAAAGGGAGAGAAGAAGAGAGAGACAGAGAGGAAATTGTGCAAAATTGTGCTGGCCCCAGCATTTGATTATGGAAGAGTTACCTAAGTTCTGGGCTAGAATGAATGATTAATTAAGTCCTAAAGTGCTAGAGAAAAGAAGATAAGTGAGGGATACCGACTTTAGGCCTCATGGATATGTTGTAGGGCTTAAACACTCACGTATTTGTTAAGATCTGGACTATTCCTCAAGAGGTTGAGGGAGTTGCAAGGCTGATGTATTAAGTCTAAGTCTTAGGGAGTATTCGGCCCCGTTGCTTGCCTTTTGGTTTGCGAGACTTGGTAACTTAGGCACACAAAATCACACACCAGTCTGATTTAGTTCGCATAATGAAGAATAATGCCAAAAAAGTGCCTATTTTGAAAATGCTTTCCCGAAAATTTGACTTAGGAGCAGCTTGAAGACACAAGTTGATTAGACGAGTTCCTGGCACGGCAAGGAGGAATGAAAATACTCCCCTCGAAGATGCGTTATAACATACCATCTCGGTGCTTGTCTCCTAGGATATCTAAATATCCAACAGGGGGCACGGAAGCACCTTGTGCTGGTTCAGGTGCCATGGGCAGCATTATCTTGTAATGTTGATTGCTAAGGTCTGAATTTAGCTACAGAATGCCATGGTCGGCACTATCTTGAAGTGTCGAAAGCTAGTGTTCTGGGGGTTTGCCATGGATGGTGCTATCTTGAAGCATCGATTGCCAGGGACGTTGCAAGGATTGATGGTGGGGACAAGGAATCTGATACAGATCATGTTTAGGGCCAATCTGACGTTGGGTTTAGGGGAAGTTAAAAAGAAAAGCGAGAAAACTCTCAAAATAATATCTCTCTCTATCTCTCTTATAAAAAATGCATTGGCAAACTGAACCTTTGGGTAGTTTTTTCGGGCCTTAGAAACCTTCGCAGTGGACCCAAGGAGGTGGTTGGTCAAGTCCGTATCTTGGTTGGTACTTGTGTACCATTAGGCCTATCGTTCGCATTTCAATCTAGTCTCTAGAGGTGCGGCACGATAAGGCATCCTGACGGGAAAATCAGCCTAGAGATCTGGTCTGTTTCGCATGATTTTGCTTGGGACTAACAAAACTTAGGATGGGGGCATTTGATAGATCTATTTTAGTTGACTAATTCAGTGCCTAAGTGCCTTATTATTGGGACAACAATTTAAATTAGAGCATGCATTATGTTGATCAAATTGATTAAGCCTTGGATTTCTTGCATTTCATTTACGTTAATTGATTAATTACTTTTAAGGCAGGATTAATATTTAGGAGTCCAATTTTATCATGACATTTAATTTCCCAAGGAAATTAGTATGGATTGTCTTTTGAAAGTTCCTTGTTGATAATTCTTAACAAGTTAGTTAAAAAAAAGGAAATGAGTGGTCTCATATATTTTCCAATCAATGCCACCATCTCTTCTATGATTTCCTTATTCTCTTTCTCCCCAAATCTCTCCCTTAAATATCTCTCTCTGATTCTCTTTGTCTTTTCTCTCTTTATATTTAGACAGGATGGTAGGGGCAAAAAAGTTCGTCTCCCTCCTCGTGAGGAGGAGAGCCTCCCTCTCCAACATCTTCTTCCTCCACGGAGGAGGAGAACCTTCTCTCCAAGATAGCCTTGACCCCTCGCCATGCACAGCCCGACCATCGGCTCCTCTTCTTCTTCCACTTCTCCAAAGATAGAGGAGAAAAAGAACCCAAACACTACCGCCGATCCTCCACATGTGGCCGGCCCCTCCGCCCTCCATTCTCTGAGCCGTCAACTCCATCGAGCTCACCTCGCCTTCACGAGCATCTCCACTCCACCAGACAAGGCAACCGCAGTCACCGACAACACCATGATAGCCGACATTGCCGATGGCTTCTTCCTCTCTGGAAACCACTGCCGACCACCGTTCTTTGATCCACCACCACCTTCTAGACCCCCTCGCTCTGGCGACCTCCACCGAAGTTCTCATGGTTGACCGCGGTCCCCTCTTCTCGCACATGCAAAGGAAACCAATGCTCTATGTTTGCTTCAATTAAAATTTACATTTAATGACATTGATGCCTCTTATATTTACGTATTAATATTTTATTTAGTTGAAATTGCATGCTTGCCCTCAAGTTCCAAAGTATTTCTCCCATGCATTCATATCCTCATATGTTGGCTTAGGTCTCTAAATAAATGCATGAAATGTCATCAAACCTAAAGGAGAAAGCCTAATGTCATGAAGTTTAATTACATTACATGTCATTGTGGATTATTTTGTTGAGGTAAAATTGCACACATAACCCTTGCATACTTGAGTTATTCCTTTCACCTCATTTCCCATCAAATTTGGGCACGGATTCCGCACATAATTGGGCGAATATAAAGGGAAAGTATTCATGAATTTATTGCAGTCGTTTCTGCCTATGGATACGACCGGACTCTTCATGGTTAGTTTTACTGATAAATATTCTTTGATCTAGGATTTTTCCACTACGTGATTTTATTGCGGCGACATATTTTTCTAAAATATATTTCTGCTAAGCGAAATCTCCCGTTCAAGGTCTTTCTTCTTCTTGCCTTATCCTTTGTGTTCTTTCATGTGCTCGAGCTAAACCTCATAGACCATTAAGCTACCTATATGATCATCCAACTTTAGCATAGAAAGATCCTCAGATTCTTGAATAACTGTTGTCTTGGTTTCCTAATCACTAGTCAGAGATCAGAGAATCTTTCAAACTAATGCCTCGTTTGTGATCTTCTGATCTAGATTTCTTAAGGAGTTGACGATATTGGTGAATTAGGTGTACATCTCCTTTAAGGTTTCTCTTTTCTTCATACGAAAGAGCTCATATTTTTGGGTAAGGAGGTTGATCTGATTTTCCTTAACTTTTGAAGTTCCTTCATGAGTAACTTCAAGAGTATTCCAGATTTCGTATGCTATTTTGCATGCTAAGACTCGATTGAAATCATCCTTGGATAGACCACAGAAGATAGCATTCATAGCTTTGGCGTTGTGTGTGGCAATCTTCTTTTGGTCTGCAGTAATCTTAACACCTTCCTTCTTTTGAAAAGGTGTATTTTGAAGCTATCATGTCCCAAACTTCATAATCCATTGATTCGAAAAGTATCTACATTTTGGTCTTCTAGAATCCATAGCTGGTGCCATTGAATAAAGGTGGTCTGACAGCAGATTGACCCTCAATGTATACTTCAGAGGACTTTGACATCCTGACTGGAGTAAAACTCAGCTTTGATACTAGATGTGGGTGTGAGCGGAGCCTAAAGGATCAAGTTTAAACTAGAGGGGGTGAATAGTGTAATATATGTTTGAATAGAACTAAAAAACATTCACCACAGATCAAAAATGTATAAGCACAAACTAGAAAAATAACACTTGATTTTATAATGAAAACCCTTCTGGGTGAAAACCACTACCAAAGCCTCCTAGCATAAGATTTTCTCGACTAGTCGACACTAGTCAAATCTATTGTCACATACCACTTGAACAAGGGTGGCACAACCTCTTACAAATGTCTTCTCTTACACCTGACCAAGAGAAGAACAACGAGACTTTCAATACAATTTGGATTCTCAGATCAATAACAACATAATAGAAGAATATAACAATATTTCCTATGGAACCTAAGTAATATTTAAAAAGAAATCGAGCTTTATTGAATCGCAAGGGAGTGCACTTTGAATCATAGTAGTTATAGGTGTAGAGGCACAAAAGCACTAAAGAGAGTATGCGTGCTTTTCTCCTTAAAAGCTCTTGAGATGTGTTTCTGAAGAAGGGGTCGAAGGTCCTATTTCTAGGTATTTGTCGACAATTTTGGAAACACGGCTTTAATCAATCAAAATAAATATTTGGCCCATCAAAGCTATATTTGGTCGATAAAAACAATGTATTGATCAATGTTGATCAATTAAAAGGGTTATTTGATTGACTCTAAGATTTCAAAAGAAATTTGACCGTTAAAATATATTTGATTGTTTAAATTAAATGGGTTGATCGAATTAAGGGAATATGACTGCTAGAAGTAATTGGTTGATTAAGACAATAAGTTGGTCGATCAAGGTCTGGTTAATCAAAAAGAAAGTATGGTTGATCAACAGTAGAATTAACATAGGTTCAAAAGAGAATGATTTTTGCAAAAAATGAAAACTTATGTTTATTTTCTTATTGAGGTTTCATACATTATTCTAGACTCAATAAAATTAAAAAGTCTTCAAATCCTCTTTGTCCTTGATGTATTTTGAAAATTCTGATAAAGACGCATCCATGCTATAATATAACTTAACATGTAATGGTTAGTCTACAATAAAAACATAATTTTCTTATATCAAAATTAGGGTATTAACAATATATTCACCATCACCACTTAGAATTGTCAACTTCTCTTTGAGCATCTGGAAGCTTTTCTTACAATCCTCCGATAATATAAAAGGTGTTTGCTTTTGGGTCAAATGAGTCAATGGAAAAGCTATTTGTCAAAATCCACGAATGAGCTGCCTATAGTATCCAACCAGCCTCAAGAAGCTATGCAGCTCTCTCATTGCTTTTGGTCGTTCCCACTAATACAGCCTCGACCTTGGCAAGATTAATAAATATTCTTACACCAGAGATCATGTGTCCAAAGAAAGTAACTAATGTAGACAAAACTCGCACTTGATGAACTTTGCGTACAACTTGTGCTTCCTCATTGTCTGTAGAACTAAGTGAAGATGTTGTTTGTGTTGGCCATCATTGCTAGAGTAAATTAGGGCATCATTAATAAACACCACTATGAAGTGGTGCACATACAACTAAAAGATTCGATTCATCAGATCCACGCATACGGCTAGTGCATTTGCTAAGCCAAATGGCATTACAAGAAATTCATAATGACCATATTTGGAAGGTGGTCTTCGATGAATCAGCTTCCTTAATATTTAGCTAGTGATAGCAAATTTTATATCAGCCTTGGAGAAGATAGTCACACCTTACAACTAGTCTTCAATCCATGGAAGTGGATATTTATTTTTGGTTGTCACCTTATTTAGCTATCGATAGTCGATGCAAACATGCAAGTTGCTATCCTTCTTCATGAATAAGATTGGAGCTCCCTAAGGTAATGCACTTGGCCGAATGAAACCTTTTTTGACTAGCATTGCAATTGACATCGAGTTCTTACCTAGGATGACTGAGATCTCAAACTTGATCTCATGGTCAAGAGGAAGTCAGAGTAAATATTCTAGAAATATATATAGATATTCCTGAACCACTGGCACAATCCTTAATTCCAATTTCTCTCAAGGGGTTGCTGCCACGGAAGCTAGGTAGGCACTACATCCCCCTGTCAATAATTATACCACTTATATGGTCAAGATACATCTGATAGGCCTATCCTCCACTTGGTTGTAATATTCGATCTGCAGTATGCCAAGAATAGAGAAGATCACCTTCTTCTTGAAGCAATCAACAAGTGCATGATGTGCTGACTGCCAATCCATATCGATGGTGGCATCGAAGTCCTCCATCTTGATTTCCATTAAGTCATCTACTAACTCATAGCCCTTGATGAGATCAACAGACTCTTTGTAGACTATCTCAACAATCATGAGTTGTCCTATTGAGTCTTTAATCACTAATGGTTCATCTAGTAATGCTTGTGATTTGTTCAATTTAATCACAAAATCATGTGATACAAATGAATGCGACACTTTAGAATCAAAAAGGAGAAAACTAGCTAATCTCCAACTATAACCATACCGGCTATGACAGAGAGAGAGGCTTAAGCATCTCATAAGGATAGAGTGTAAACTTGTCCTTTAGGTGGAGGTGCACTAGAACTAAGAACACTTTGAGATAGCCATTGTCTTTGTGTTGCTGCATCTCCCTTAAATCGATGAGGGCTCCCTTCTTGAGTTTGGAAAGAAAGACCTTTGTTTCTAGTAGATTGTATAGATACGATTTTCAGATGAGTTAGTTGTGCCTTGGTTTGCACTTTAGATTTGGATGGCCACCTTATGTTGATATTTCCATGCTTCCCATAATTGTAGCAAGTACGTGTGTTGTACCATGTATTTCTCGATGATGCTTTCCTAGCACTCCTTTGGATCTATGTCTTGGCTGCTAAATAGGACTAAGTAGTATTTTTGAGGGCATAGGCTATAGCTACTATTGAGAGAACTAAGGTGTAGTAAACGATGCCTGAATGGGTGGTAGCTGTAGTCTTGCCTCTTCTAGAACTTATTCTAAAAGGGCATCCTCTACTCAAATCTCTTACCAGAGCTCTTGTGGGTCTCCGCATTACCCTACTTGTACTTCATATTAGCTTTAACTACTTAAGAAAAAGTGTCCAAAGGCAATAGATTCACATATTTTCGTATCTTTAGTCCCAATTGTTGAATGAATTTCCTTTTCTTGTCATTGTCAGTGGAAATAGTTGACGACTCAAAATGAGACAATTTTGTAAATTTAGTGCAATGCTTACTAACCATCCTCGAGCCCTACTATAGATTGTGGAATGCTAGCCTCCTCTAGTCCTACTAATTCCTAGGGTAGTATTGGTTGCTGAATATTTGATTGAAATGCTCCCAAGACACCAGCTGAGCCCTTTCTTGCTTATTGATGGATAGCCACCATCGATGTGTAGCACCTATCAACTAATAAAAGGCAAAAGGTGCTTTGTAGTTTAAGGGTGGGTGGATAGCATCAAAGGTCTTCTTAATTTGTTGAATATAATTCTCCTTCCTTGTTAGACTTTCACCCCCCTTAGAGGTTAATGGTTTCAACTTTCAAAAATTAGTGGAGAGTTGTTTGTGCTAGTGTAAAGGATTAGCTTGTCCACCCTTAGGTGGATGAGGCTCGTGTTTCTTTCTAGCTTCCTTTACACTTGGTCTCTGAGCACTCGATTTTGATCGGAAGCCCATGCCATCTCCACCTTCTCTTTCCGGACACACAAGAGGCAACCTTTCTTCCAACATCCTGAAGTTCTCAGTACAAGCTTGGAATTGGGCCACTGAATCATGCTTTTGCTGAGGGGATTACCCTATTTCTCCTCTCCACAACTATTGCCACTAGCATGGCTCGAGGGTCATGGAGGCATTTTCAGTTGCAAGATGGAAAGACTTGTTTAGCAACACATTTGAGAATTGTTACTCAAATGAAAATTCAAATCATAGTATGCGAAAGTTGTAGGTAAGGATACTATTTTAATATGTGGTTGAGTATCCTGCTATTAATGAAATATGAATGTTTGTATCTCTTTTCCCTAGGCCATTTTATGACTAATGTGATGAACTTGCTCTAATACCATTTGTGATGACCCAAGATCTACTAGCTAACTCAAGCCAATAGAGCTCATGTTGTCAAGTATGAATTTGCACTTAACATAAGATCTGCAGTCATGCATCAAGTACTCATAAGTCATACACATAGTCAAACAAACTATTCATAAAGAATTAAATAATAAAGTGAAATTATACTAGAAGGGGGGTGAATAGTGAATTTGAAAAATAATTGCAAAATAAAATTCAATCACAGAAAGGAGGCACAAGATTTTTTAGGTGGAAACCCAAACCGAGTGAAAACCATCACCTAAGCCAATCCCTTGACTTAGGATTTTCGATCACAAAGTGATAAATCCACTAACCACACTACTTCAATGAGGGTAGTGTACCTCAATTATAAATCCCACCTTTGATCCCTAAAGGGAGGTTTCTCCCTTCACAATGAAGAGACGGGACAGGTCGGATACCCAACTACAACAAGTAAAATGAAAAATAAAATGCACCTTATAGAGCACCCCAAAAATATGTATAATTAGCTTATCTACCGAGGGTGAAAGAAACTCCTTGAAAATGAGATTATGAAGCACAATGGGAGTGATGGTTTGCCCCAAACAGAGTAGTTGCACAACATAAGGACAATGGAAGCAATGTAGCAAGTGAGCTAGTGATTATCTATGTGAATTATATCTCAAGAGGTGTGTTTCTCCTAAGAGGGGTTATAGTATATTTATAGGCAAGCTTAGAACCTTCAATAAGGCTTGGGAGAGGGCTCATAGTCATTGGAGGCAAGTCCCAAGGGATTGGGACGAAATCCAACACAAATCAGAGTATTTATGATTTTGACAACAGGATCAGACATTTGATTTTTGGGTCAGACGACTTATAAGAGGTCTGACTATAATTATGGGTATCTGATTTAATGGGTCGAAGTTATTATTTTCATTAGATCGAAATAGGGTTCTAGGTCAGACGTCTGATATGTCATAATAAGATGTCTAGCACTAAAATTGGACGTCGAATAATAGTCGGGTTCGTTCCTATTCTGACCAAATCTAAATAGGGTTCTAGATTTTAAGGGTCAAACGACATACTAGACGTCTGTCATAAGGTCTGGACATCTGGAAAGAGATTAAAATCTTCCCTTGGGAATAAAAAAGCAAGATTTAATTTCTGATAAATCGTAACCAAGGATGGGACTAATGGTCTAATATTGGACGTCTGGAGACATGTACAAACGTCTAAAAGTGTATTTGACCATTGGGGTTAAAGAATGATAAAGGAAATTCTAAGAGAGATTCAACGGTTGGCTTAAAGGACGTCTGACCCATATATTAGATGTCTAAGTAAACCTATGGACGTCTGATTGAAGGTTGCATCAACTGGAGCCTAAATGTTCAGAATGCAAAGGCAAAGCTATAGGCAATTGGTTGTCTGTAATCATGATCAAACGACTTAAAGTTGAATATCAGATGTCTAACAAGTGTGTTGGATGTTTGATGTGTGTTTTGTGTCTAGGTTTTTGTTTCTAGTTTTTCCTAAGGTATAGAGCCTAAGTTAGCTATGTGTATGTTATCTTTGCGGGCTATTTACAATTTCTCTAGACTCAATTAAAAAGAAGATTACAATATTTTGAAAGTGTACAATAAAAAACCTAGACCTATGACAAAATACGTCTTCACGCTCCTGATCATCTGTCATGGAAAATTCATAAAACCTGCAATTATGTTATGACAGAGAAAAAATATGCTATTTTCATGTTCTATTTCTTTTACTTTATTTTGTAAAATCATCAAAATATTATTTATAAGAGGATGAATTAACAACCTTTTTGATGATTTTCAAAATATGTCTTAGGATCTTATTTGCTCCCCCTAAATGTTATACCTAGTGATCTATACTAAACTTGATTATTTTTAGTTAATTTAACTTTCATGATCCTAAGTTTTTCTCCCCCCTTTTGAATGTCATCAAGAGGGGTTCCCAAAAGGGTTGAACTAGACTAGAATAGGCACACATTAAGCAAATACCTTGAGTACAACATGTTTTTATAAATGAACATAGAAAACTGCATGCTAGATATGTAAAGGTGAAATAAGGCATGAAAGAGGACTAGCTAGGGAAATGTATGTGCCCTAAGCAAAAACTAGCTATTATTCCCAAAAACAATATAGTAGGGGGTCAAAGCCCCTTAATACATGCCAACATAGAAAGAAAGAAACAAACAAAAGAAACTACAACAACTGCAACTAAGAGCAGACTAGTCCTCTTGATCGTGGCGGCGGTGGCGTCGAGCAGCTCCTTGTCCCATCTACAGATTTGGACATTGATGAGAAGTTCGTTGATATCTTGGCGCATGCCACCCATGTAAGTGTACATCTCTTCGGTGCACCGCATCAAAAGAGAAATGCCAGCGAAGATAGAATCCGTGGTGGGATCCCATGTCTCATCAAAGCTCAATCTAGGAGCTTCTATCTGGAGAGGACACTCAACATGTAAATCCGGAAAAGGTGGGAGTGGTCCTTCATCAGCTAGTCCTTCTTCTAGGTCGGGATGTTCCCTAAGAATGTGCATCTTAGGAGCTGTGGCCCGGTTGTAGGGCTCGACCTTTTTATTGACCACCTGATCAGCAATGGGAATCCTATGGCTTGCAATGAGCTTGGATAAGATGGACACAAAGGGTAGAGAAGCCCCATGGTCCTCGTTCATTACACGAATGATGAGGCAACAGAAGTTGAAGGGGATGTGACGCACGGCGGCAAAAAGAAGCACCTTGTGTTGGCGCAAGATGTAATTAAAACCACCCGATTTGTTGAGAAGGTCCCAACCAAAAATATGAGAAAGTAATCGGGAAAGGGGTTTAAGATTCTTGCAAGGTAGAGTACCAAGGTTTTCTTCATACTTATCGAGTAGAATTAATTCTTGGTTAATGACTTCTGAGTCATACTGCCTCAGAATGTCATTAAAATTGTTTCCATCATTAGGGATGTCAAGAAGAGTAGAAATGGAATCAGAGGTAATATGAATGTCTCTACCAAACAGATGGGTGTGTAATTCAAGCTCAGCATTGCTGTAGTCTTCAATGATGTTAGTAAAGAATATGCAGACTAGGTACAGGAACACACCAACAGTTCCAACACTAGAGTGGAACTGACGGTCAAAATAATGAAATAGGTGAAGGGTTTCAAAGTGTTCCCATCGGTTTAGGTGTGCAAAATCTTTCCACACAATGAAGCGGAACCTTTACTTTGGCATTTGTCGAGCGACAAAACATACACACAACATACACACAACATACGTACAACACATATACACTCCCACCTTATACATGCACACAATATCACATACAACACATGAAAAAAGCATTTTGTGTGGCAGTTTGCCTTGAGGTAATACAACTTGCCATAGTCATATGAATGTGGCAATATACCTTTGGACCCAAGCCATTTAGATGACGGCTTGAGTCATTTGAGGTAATACTCTTGCCATTCATAACAACCAAGATAACATACCAACACATATGAAGAGCATTAATGCCCAAAACAAGTCCCACGCCCTAGGTCTTGATCCTAGGGTCTAGGGCAAGAGAGACTAGCTCCAAGATTCAATCCACATTAGGTGTAGTACCAAGAGTCATGCTTGAGGTATCAAGAACAAAATGCTAAGAGTCATGGTTGAACAAGTGGATCATTCAAAAACCTCTCAAAACGTGGAATAGAAAGGGGCAAGGAGGTTGTACCCACGGTGGAGCTCCCCCTAACACGAGGAGGAGGAGGACACTCACGGAGGTGGACAGCTAGGCTGACGGTCGACAGAGTGGTTGGGCGGTTGTCTGGCTGCAAGGGTAGCAGCAGTAGGTGCCTTGGTCGTGGCTAATGTCTAAGGTTTTAAGGATTTGGGGGTTTTGGGTTAGGTTGAGTGAGGCCCTGGGGAGGAGCAGTTTTTATACCCTAAGGGTTTGGGCATAACTCCCCCTAGAGTTAGGGAGATTTACATCTCAAAACCACCTAGATATCAGATGCGAAATTACAGTTTTCGCTATTATCAAACGTCTGGTGGAGTCATTACACGTCAGGATTTTGAATTGGGGATTTTAACCCTTTCTATTTCATCATTTGATTTTGTTGCTCAGACGAACCATAAGACGTCTAATAAAGAATTTAGACGTCTGATCTCTATAGATAGACTTTCCTAGAAAGTGCCCAAAGCTACAGGTTGTCTGATTTTTCAATTAAACGACATACCAAACGTCAAAAACCAAAATTAGACGTCTGATCTATGAAATCAAGACTCCATGGATTTGAGCCAAATCTACAGGTTGTCGTCTGATTTTTGGTCATCAAACAATGGTACAGATGTCTAAACAATAAATCCGACGTTCGATTTCTAAATCCAGTAACTCCTGACTTCTTGACCCTGATGCTAATTAGCCATCTAACTAAATTGATTATACGACATATGTAGATGTCTGGCTGTAGTGCCAGATGTCTGAAAGACACCTTTTGAAATTTCTAGGTTTTATTTTATTTAATCAAGTCGATGTCTATACGTATACCCAGACATCAATTTTTCAGATATAAGATGTCTGTATGTGTCATCAGACATCTGATATTGCGTAAATTTGTGCATTTGATTTTTGAACTAAGTTTGAAGAACCTTTGACTTGATAAAGTCAAAACTCCTTCAGTGTTCATAACAAACAGAAATTCCACTATGTCATTAAATTCTTCAAATATCAGTTAGCTTACATATGCCTAATTTTCTTTGTATCGAATTAAATTGATCATAATTTAAAGGTTTAGTAAAAATATCAGCAAATTGCAACTCAATATAAATAAATTCAACCTCGATTTCTCCTTTAAGTACATTGTTCCTAAAAAAGTGATGTCAAGCATCAATATGTTTTGTACAGGATTTCTCGAAAGGTCGATAGCACTAGTATTACCAAATAATATTTTTATCTTATTAAATATCAAATTGAAATCTTTCAAAGTATTTTTCATTAATAACACTTGGGAACATGCTAGAGTGGCAACTATATACTCAATCTTCGTAGTTGATAAGGCTACACTAGATTGTTTCTTTTAGAACCAAGAGACTAGTGATTTACCTAAAAATTGGCACGTCCTACTAGTACTCTTTCTATCGGTGCGGCTATCTACGTAGTCTGCATCGCTATAGGTGACTAAGTTGAAATGTGTATTCCTAGGGTAAAATAAACCATATTCAGGTATGTCAACTAGATATCTAAATATTCGTTTAACTGCATTTAAGTGTGATTGTTTGGGGTTTGATTGAAACCTAGCACATAAGTAAGCACTAAATAGACTATCAGGTCTTCTAGAGGTTAAATACAATAAAGAACCGATCATGGTATGATAAATCTTTTGATCTATGGGTGTACCTAACTCGTCCAGGTCCAAGGAGGTTGTGACACTCATAGGAGTGTTCTTCCCTTTACTTTTCTCCATCTCAAATCTTCCGCAAACCCTTCTTCTTGGGGAGACGGCCATAATCTCTCTCCTCCCACGTATAACCCCCTACTTTCATCCACCAGACCTCCCTCCTCTCCTCTCTCAGACTTGCCAAGACGTCCACCAAGGCCACCCTTGGTGCACCGCTTCTACTCCACCACGCCTCTCCAAAGGCCACCAAGGATTACTCCTTGGTGCCCTTATTCTAGTAGAATAAATAGTCTTCTCTTTAATTCTTCTACTTAAGTTCTAGTAGTTCTAGTTCTAGTAGTTTTTGTTTTAGTTGTTTTAATTAAGTTCTAGTTATTATAGTTAATTTTCTTGTCAAGCATTCAACTATGTATGGAAAACTTGCATGATTTATATTGATTTATAAAGCTGATTTGTTTCAAATCTCTCTTGCTATTTCTTTCTAATATGTGTTAGAGTAGATATTTTTTTAAAAAAATCAAAAATCCCAAAAATATATATATATAAGGATTCGAGTCTAGTTTAGGAGTCAAGTTATGATATTGATTTCAAAACTGCATCTTTCTGCCTTCCTGAGTTTGACCGGGATTTAGCAAATCTTGTTATATTTATTTGTTGATGTGGTTTCGCGCTATACTATGATGGAAAATATTGTGAAAACATGATTTTACGTTACAACAAATTGGCGTCATTGCCAGGGAGGCAAGGTGAATCCTGATTTGATATCTGATTTATTTTTATTGTGTTAGGATTTATGTGTAGGAAATGGAATGGGTGCAACGAATCTATGCACACGACGACCCATGGACAAAGGAATCAGGTTCACACAATTATCTTAGTTAGGATTTTAGGTTAGGACTTGATTTGACATTAGAATATGAGTTATTTGACAAAAAAAAGTTGTTAGGATCTTATCTTTAGGTAGTTGAAGTTTGTTTTGAAATTTTATTTGTAAAAAAATCAAAAAAATCAAAAAATATAAAATATAAAAATAAACTTAAATGTTCAAATTTAGGTTTATTTAACCATATTTTTTATCCTTTTTTATCAAGGGTGGTCATTATTAGCATTTTATCCTTTAAACACCCTTGATCTTATTTTCAACAAATTCAACTAGCACTTTGACTATGTTTTAAAAATTCAATTGTGAAAATATAGACTACCAAAAATTTTGAAATTCGTACTGTAGTTGAACAATCTAATTATCTTCTAAACTCCACCATTTTTATTAGAAAATTCTATCTATGGAATTTTTAAAAAATATCACACTACACAGGGGTCAAGACCAATTTCTTTAGAGTTTGTCCGAGCTTTGAAGAATTATTCTAAACTCTACACAGATCATATTGAATTGGAATTTGTGACATTTGAAATACAATGCAATCTACTTTGTTCAATAAAATTTTTGGAATTTTTGAAATAGTTTTGATACTGATTTGATCTAAATTAGTCAGTAAGGGTCTGACGTTCTGTTTCACCCCTTGGAGTAGAAAATTCATAACTATTTGTATTAATATGATAAAATCTTGGAAAAGCATTTTATGAAAATCTAATTTAAAAATAAAGTTGCATACCAAATTTCATACTGTTTGGTTTTCTACATTAATCCATAGAGTCATTTTATCCAAGAACAAGGTCTGGAGGCTAAAAACTTAGAAGCATAAACCCTAGGCTTCTACATTAGGGTTTACATTCCATCTTAGTTCCTTCATTCAGACCTTAATCACTAGGTTAGAAACTGATTAAGAGGGGTTAAGTGTTTACTTAACATGCTCCCTTACTTAACACTCTAGCCTAGGTCACTTAACCAGTCCTTTTGCTGGTTTATGCATGGTAGAAGGTTGCTAAGACCTATCCTAGTTGGTCCTTGGTAGCCTTCCCCAAGGCAGCGATCTACCATACGTAGGCGGCACCTATCACCTACTTCTCCTCCTTCTACCTCTTCTTCTCTTCCTTCTTCCTCAGTTGTAATGGCTGAGTAAGACCCTCCTCTTCGTCCCCTTGAGGGGAATGATGCTCAATTGATGGCCAGGGTTGAGGCGAGATTGGCTACACAGAATTAACAGAACCTCATACGGTTTGATGCCATTCTCACTGCTTTAGATAGAATGCAAAATCCCCTACGTGGAGAGCAACTGTAGGACCATTATGATCTGGCTGCTCGTAATGTGCTACCTTAGGTCCGGATACTCGTAGATGGTGATGCATTTGAGCTCAAGCCTAATGTGATAAGTCTGATTTAGACTTACTTCCATGGTAACTCAAATGAAGATCCATTCGAACATCTCAAGGACTTGAGTCAGATTACTGAGATAGTCCGACCCAGGAATGTAGCTATTGGGATTATTCTCATGAAGCTATTGGTTCCTATTAGTTCAAGACCATAGGGAGATTGATTAATACCAAGGAGGATCTACGTAGGGAGTTCCTCCAAAAGTTTTTCCCTATTGGTTGCACTAATGCAATGAGGCAGGCCATCACGACTTTCACCCATCAATCAGGTGAGAAGTTGCACGAGGCCTGGGAGCGTTTTCATGATCTTATTAGAAAGTATCCTCACCATGGGGTGCCTCGTTGTCACCTTGCCCAGATCTTTTATCATGGGTTGGATGATACACATCGGCGTTAGGTCGATGCATCTAGTGGTGGGAACTTCCTTGCCAAGGACAAAGCAAGAGCTTTTGAGTTATTTGAGTCCTTGGCCAAAAACTCTCTCAATGCCGCATCAATGAGCCAATTCTCACTCCCAACCCAGTAGCACGTATCAATCCATTAGCCCCAGGCTGAGTCAGCTAGTGCTAATATGGACATTATTATGAAAAAGCTGGATAGTATGGATCTCCTGCATAAGAAGGTTAATGAGCTTAATCAATCTTGTGCAGTGAGATCTAGGGTTGCATCTTCTGTGCAATCTTCTGTTCCATCTACTAGTCCATCCCGAGTACTCCCTACTAGACCTCATCCTCTTACTCAAGATGCATCTATCTATTCCTCTACTGCTTCTTCATGGGCTCCTTCCACTAAGGAGCCTGTAAACAATCTTGAGCTGGTGTATGTTGACCAGGCGAACCTTTATAGAGATGATATAAGCCTTGACTCATATGATGTGTTATCTCAGGCATCTTCGACCTACGAGAATGTTAATACATGTAACGACCCGGTTCCCGAGTCCCTACGAGACACGAGAACCGGACCGACTCGACTAATCCCAAGACCTAGTCGTCCAACGAGGAAGTAATCAAAAGAGCAGTAAAATAAACCACATTCAGCATGAATATAACTAACAGTAAGGAAGTACAGCAGTAAGGAAAGAAACTACTACAGTAGATACCACCACAACAGTAGAACAACATTTATCATATAACAAGAACTGCAGGTAAAGAAAGTACAGCGGAAACAAAAACTACTCACTAGAACAGAAACAAAAAAGGTATAAAAGACTGTGGTAAACTCTACTGGACCCTACTCGGCCCAGCGTCCCCTGCAGCCGCCGACCCTGGCTGCTCAACACCTGGTCCTGAAAAAGGTAAAGAGTGTAACACGTCAGCAAAACGTTGAGTAGAGTGACAAACAAACTAAAGGCAACAGTAGAGTGTACAGTAGCTGTTATGTTCTATTACTTCCTTTATTTACATCTTTCAATTTTCTCACTATTTCATTTATTTCTCAGATCCTTTACTTGATCTCGAATGTCCTCGTGGGAACGATCTTGATTGCAGTCTTTTCCAAAAGTAGAAGTAGCACGTGGTGCTCTCCTGGCCGGGAGAGTCCCCCATGGTGATCCTACCCTCAATCAACCACCCCAAGGTCACTGACAGACGTAACGGTGACTACGGCACGCGCGATAAACGCACAGGTAGCTAGCCCGCACTGGCACGCGGTCAGTCGTTTCCGTTAACGGGTGCGCCCAAAGCACAGCACGGAACCAGGGCAGAGCCCTCTCAGTAACAGGGGTCCAACCCCTCCACAGTAACCAAACCGGGGCCTTGCCCCTCCACAGTCCGCGCACCCTCGCCTGACTACCCTGGTTTGCCCTAGTGGGCCTAACAAGTCGGTGAAGGAGGCTAGCAGAACCCCGGGGCCCGTGGGGTAGCTAGTACTCTCCTAACACTAGTAGCTCTCCTCGGTACTACGTACACGAGGGCCAACAAGTCGGTACAGAGCGGCCAATCCTAACCCCGGGTCCTTGGGGCGGCTGGCCCCACTCTGCACTAAACAGGTACAGGTACTTCCCTTGGTACTGCGTACCCAAGAGACAGTACAAACTACATCTCAGTTCCATTCCTTTTCTTTCCAGGAGTTCCACTCCTAATTCCCCGTAGGGTTCCAGCTCTTTATCTCAGAACATCATATGTTTCACTTTCCAGTTTCACGTTCTCACAATCCATGATCTCAATCATGTTTCTTTATTCATAACAGGCAGCTGTTAGTTCAATTTACAGGCAGCTTTATATTCCTTTCCATTTTTCCAAGACTGCAGTATTATACATTCCACTAGTTTTTCCATCCTAGGGTTCATGCCACATCCTAGGATCTAGCATACGACTAGTTTTCCAGCCCTAGGATTCATGCATCACCTAGGAGCTATCATTCCATACATTTCTCATTCCTAGGATTCATGCAATGTCCTAGATTCTAGTTATGGTTCCATACTTTAACAGATTTTAATAATAAACTTAAGCCACTCTACCAGGTAGAACGGGAGTAATGGGGGTGTGATTGGGAATCCCGCGTGCCTCCGCGACTCTCAAGACTGCAACTGAACGAGGTCCTATCAGAAGGATCAAACACAAGGAGTGTCTCAAAACAGTGTATAGCTACTGTAGACAGGTAGAGGAATTAATTCTGAAAAGAACGCAACTCGAATCACGGAAAACGGAGTCCGAACGGGCCCTAAACGGGTCGAAAAGGACGATACTGTGCAAAATCAGACGTCTGGAACTTCTTCCAGACATCTTAAACAGTGGATCAGAGAATTACCTGTTCAGTGTGGTTTTCCAGACGTCCAGAAGTCTGCGGGGACGTCTGTCCTAGCTCCCAGACATCCGATGGTCACCCCGGACGTCTGGAGGTCACTCCCGCCGTCTGGTACAACTTCCAGACGTCTGATTCGCAAAGGATGGCGAATTAGCGAACCTGCGCACAGCCAACTCCCTCCCTTAGTACGGTCGGTCGACAGAAAGGAAGAAGAAAGCGGAATACACACCTTTCAGACGTCTGTATGAGCTACCAGACGTCGTCCTTGCCGTCTGCCTATCAACCCAGACGTCTGATTCTAGAAATTTTTCCAGAATCAGGGCGCTACTCGTCCTCCGCCCGCGACGCCGCCTGCGTCGCACCTCGCGCGCCTGCTGCTCAGACTGCAGCAGGTGCCTCTCCGCGTCGTTCCGCGCCCCCTGCGCCCTCCGCCGGCCGGCCAAGCCGCTCCGGCGAGCTCGCCCTCACGGCAGAGCTCCGCTCTCGCACGCCACACCTCCGCGCTCACTGCAACCGCCGCTGTCGCCCTCGCGCTCGCTCACTCTCGCGCACAGGAAGGAGAAGAAGGAGGAGACGGTGGAGACAGGAGGGGAGGCGTGCCTTTTAAGGCCGCACGAGGAGGAGAGAGGAGCGTGGCAGGTCGCCTGCGGCCGCAGAGAGAGAGGGAAAAAGAGAGAGAGAGAGGAATCGCAGATCTGCGCGCACAGGCGCGCAGACGAATCTTTCGTGCGAAAATAACTATTTTCCAGACGTCTAGAAACGATCCCAGACATCTGGGAAGACGTCTGGATGTGATCCCAGACGTCTGGTCCGACGTCTGGGCTACTTCCCAGACGTCTTAAAATACGTCTGGGGCACGCATTCGTTACAATATAACAAACTCAAAGGAAGTTTCGTCCCCGAAACTTGCGCCAACTAGGGTGCAGGAAAAAGATGTCCAATTAACCATAACAAACTCAAAGAGGACCGGGGCCGGTCCGAAAAGACGTACCCGTGAAAAGCTCCGGGTACCGCTCCCGCATTGCCGCCTCAGGCTCCCAGGTAGCCTCCTCGTACCGTTGGCTCCTCCACAAAACCTTTACCAAGGGTACTTGCTTTCGTCTCAACCGGCGGACGGCTCGGTCTAGGATCTGCACTGGCCGCTCGGGGTAGGTCAGGTCGTCGCTCACCTCGACGCTCTCGTGACTCAGTACGTGGCTGGGATCGGCTACGTACTTCCTGAGGTTGGACACGTGGAACACGTCGGGGAACTCTCTGACCACCGGGATGCTCTGGAAGTCTGCCACAGGGCTGGGCTCTGCCACCACACAGGCTAGGAAGCCCTCACACCCCTGGCTCAAAAGTCTCGCCGCCCGAAGTGCCGAAATGCACCTGAAACCTCCATCCACTGGCTGCCCGTGAAACTCGAAAGAAGGCAACTCCGGAATGGAGAAGACAATCTTCCTCTCAAAACAGTCTACCAAGGCGTGGTAAGCGGACAGCCAATCCATCCCCAGAATCACTCCAAAGTCCTCCATCTATATCATAATCAGGTCAGCTGGCAGGCTATGTCCCCCGATGCTGACCTCGCAACCCGTGTACACCTCCTCAGCTACAAACAGCTGACCACTCGGACCTCTGATTACGAACGGATTCTCTAACAGTGTATAATCCTGGTCCAAACTAACTGCGAAACTAGCTACGACAAACGAGTGCGTAGCGCCGGAATCGAAAAGCGTGTAAACAAGTCTGCCAGAAACTGAAACCATACCTGCTACCACGGATCCCGAAGCTCTGGCATCCCTGTGTGTAAGGACGTTGATACGCCCCTCAGCTCTAGGTGCGGACGAAGCAGCCACACTCTACGTCGGACAGGTAGGTGCTGGCCGGTACCCTCCTCGCGACTGCTGTCCTCCTCCTCGTGCCTGGGAACCGCGGCCTCCTGCGCGCCCTCCAGTGCTCTGCACGGGAAGTATCTGTTGACCTCCTAATGTGGCCCGGGTGGCCACACTGGTAGCAGAGGGGAACCCGACTCCCGCCCTCAGTGAGTCCCTGCTGTCGGCTAGGCGGGGGTCCGGTGCTGGCGACTGGCCCCTGTCGAGGGCCCCCAAAGGCCACTGATGGCCCTGCACAATGTGACGGCTCTCCTGCAGACGCCACGTGTCTCCGTTCTCGCCGGCCCTGTGAGAAGTCTGGCTGAAAGGGCCTCTTCCGCCCGCCGTCAGTCTCTCGCGTGGACGGGTTGGTCTCCTCGTAAGTCATAGCTGCCTCTACCACCCTCGAAAATGTCGGCAGCTTTAAGGGTTTGACATACCCCCGGATCGCAGGCCGGAGCCCCTCAGTGAACCTCCAAAGGCGCTCCTCCTCAGTGGCTACCGCTGTCGCTGCAAAGCGGGACAGCTCCAAGAAACGCGTGCGGTACGCGCTCACAGTCATCGTCCCTTGGTGGAGAGTGTGGAACTCCCGCCTCCTCTGGTCCTACCACGTCTGGGGAAAGTACTGCTCGCAGAAGAGGGTGACGAACTGGTCCCACGTCGGCTCGTCCCTCTCCTGTCCCCGGACCGCCCTCCACCACCGGTGTGCCGCACTCTCCAGCTGGTACGTGGCAAAGGCCACGCGGCACTCCACCGGGGGGCGAAGGGTGTCGAAGATCTTCTCCAGCTGCTCAAGCCAGTCCTCTGCCTCGGTCGGGTCCTCATCCCCCTTGAAGGAGGGGGGCTTCAGCTTCCGGAACTGTCCGAAAAGCTCGAAGTGGCGCTGTAGGGGAGGTGCTGGTGCACCTCCAGGCGAAGGTGCCTCGTGTACAGAAGTGTCGGAGGAAGGTGGGGGCGGCAGGGGCCCATCCCCTCCCTCGTGTCCAGCGCCGCGTCCGTCGCGTGGTACCACAGAGGACTCCCCCTCTGCAGCCCCAGGAGGAGGTGCTCGGGGCGGTGGGTGGAGCTCCTCTCGTACAATATCCCATATCAGTCTGGTGAGGTCCTGGGCCTGGATGCCAGGGAGTGGTGGCTGGTCCACCGAGACGTCAACGACAGCACGTCCACCTCGCCGACCTCGCCCTCGGCCGCGCCCGCAGCCAGTCTCGCCAGTCCCGCGACGAGGCATCTCCTGCAAGGAGACGCGAAACAAAACGGAAACGTCAGAACAGACGGTACCTAACAAAACTTCTAAGAGCTCATGTCAAGAGATATGTTGTGGTGGCTACTCTAGCTATAAACATGTGAATTGGTTATTTTCCAGTCAGTTGATTCACTTCTCGGGACGACCTTGCTCTGATACCATCTTGTAACGACCCGGTTCCCGAGTCCCTACGAGACACGAGAACCGGACCGACTCGACTAATCCCAAGACCTAGTCGTCCAACGAGGAAGTAATCAAAAGAGCAATAAAATAAACCACATTCAGTATGAATATAACTAACAGTAAGGAAGTACAGCAGTAAGGAAAGAAACTACTACAGTAGATACCACCACAACAGTAGAACAACATTTATCATATAACAAGAACTGCAGGTAAAGAAAGTACAGCAGAAACAAAAAC
This sequence comes from Thalassia testudinum, assembly GCA_037157565.1. Lineage (NCBI taxonomy): Eukaryota > Viridiplantae > Streptophyta > Magnoliopsida > Alismatales > Hydrocharitaceae > Thalassia > Thalassia testudinum. The sequence goes on along the minus strand of JAZHRO010000026.1, from coordinate 15,492,012 downwards.
TGCTCACTAGAACAGAAACAAAAAAGGTATAAAAGACTGTGGTAAACTCTACTGGACCCTACTCGGCCCAGCGTCCCCTGCAGCCGCCGACCCTGGCTACTCAACACCTGGTCCTGAAAAAGGTAACGAGTGTAACACGTCAGCAAAACGCTGAGTAGAGTGGCAAACAAACTAAAGGCAACAGTAGAGTGTACAGTAGCTGTTATGTTCTCTCCCACCTGAGTACTGCCTCGACCTTGGCGGGGTCCACCGCCAGGCCGTCACCAGAGATCACATGACCCAAGAAGGTCACCTCCCTCAACCAGAACTCGCACTTGCTGTATTTGGCGTACAGCCTGCGTCGTCTCAGAGTGTCCAGAACCATCTGCAAGTGCTGTCCGTGCTGCGTCCGATCTCTAGAATAGATGAGCACATCATCTATGAAAACCACCACGAACTGATCCAAGTATGGTCTAAACACCCTGTTCATCAGGTCCATGAAAGCAGCGGGGGCATTGGTCAGCCCAAACGGCATGACCATAGACTCGTAGTGTCCGTACCGGGATACCCGCTTTACGTCCCAGTTTTGGGCTGAGTTTCAGCAGGCCTTGGGGATGAGGTTGAGGTTTAGCACGGCTTACCACCCCCAGACGGATGGACAGTCTGAGCGCACGATACAGACACTTGAGGACCTTTTGCGTGCCTGTGTACTGGACTGGAGGGGCTCTTGGGAGGAGCACCTACCCCTGGCGGAGTTTGCATACAACAACAGTTATCACTCGAGCATCGGCATGGCTCCCTACGAGGCTCTGTACGGACGGAAGTGTATGGCACCCTTGAGTTGGGTTGAGGTGGGGACCAAGTCGGAGGTTGGCCCCAGGTTGATCCGGCAGAGTCAGGAGGTAGTTGAGCAGATCCACAGACGACTCCACACTGTCAGGAGCAGACAGAAGAGCTACGCGGATCGCAGACGCAGAGAGGTGCAGTTCGAGGTTGGGGACCACGTCTTCCTTCGTGTTTCGCCCATGAAGGGCTTACAGCGGTTTGGGGTGAGAGGGAAGCCTCCCGTACAACAACCCTGCGCGACTTTAAGGCCGCGCGAGGAGGAGAGAGGAGCGTGGCAGGTCGCCTGCGGCTGCAGAGAGAGAGAGGGAAAAAGAGAGAGAGAGAGGAATCGCGGATCTGCGCGCAGACGAATCTTTCGTGCGAAAATAACTGTTTTCCAGACGTCTGGAAATGATCCCAGACGTCTGGGAAGATGTCTGGATGTGATCCCAGACGTCTGGTCTGACGTCTGGGCCACCTCCCAGACGTCTTAAAAGACGTCTGGGGCACGCATTCGTTACAATACACTTCATGGTTATGGGCATAACAACCCATACTCTAAGACATACAACCCTAGTTGGAGCCAGAATCCTAATTTCTCTTGGGGTGGAAATCAACAGAGACCTACACTTGCTCCTCAGCACCAGCCTAGGTAGTATGGGAACTTTGCACCTTCATTTCCTAGACAGTAGCCAGTTCCATATCAGCAACGGTCTCGATCCATATATCAAACTATTTACGATCAAGCACCGAACCCTCCTTTGCAATCGAATGTGTTGGAAGAGTTAAGAAAAGCAATTCAATCAGTGGCAAAGAGTCGGGTGCAATCAACAAGCCAAGTTCAGAAAATACAAGGGAATCAGCTACAGATGTACCATGAGAATAGGATGCAGGGAGCCTTGCCCTCCCAACTTGTCCCAAACCCTAGGAATGTGTAGAACCCAGGTCTTCCACCTAGGTATCCTACACCACAGGGGTAGGCACATTCGATATGTCAGGCACCTCCTGTACCACCTGGATATAATCAACCTGGTTTGTTACCTCATCCTGCCCAGAATGTTCCTTCCACTCCTCCCCCACCTCATGAACAATTTGCCAATACAAAAGCTGTTGCATTGAGGAGTGGAACTACTACAAAAGATCCACCATATAGGAAGGCAAATCATGATTTATCACGACCCCTTCCTCAGGAGAGTTCTTCTTCCCACTCTTACTCTAACAGGGAACCACTTGAGGAAGATAAAGGAAAGAGATAAATGACTGAAGACCTTGAGATTCCTCTCCCTTTCCTTGAAGATGTCATTAGAGATTCATTGAGATAGAAAAAGGGAGCCAAGAATCATGATGACCTAGTGGCTATGTTTAAAGTACATACTCAGGTTCCTCTGCTTGATGCTATAGATCACATTCCTGCTATTACCAGGTTCTTCAAGGACTACTGTACCTTGAGGCGAAAACAGAAGAAGGGAACAAAACCCAAGGAGGTTTTGTCCGAACAAGATAGTGCGGTAATGCTAAGTAATTTACTGCCTAAAAAGAAGGATCCCGGTACACCTTCGATCTCTTGCTTCTTGCAAGACTCTCCTTTTGATAGAGCCTTTCTTGATCTGGGTTCCTCCATTAATTTAACTCCCACTGCTGTTTATGATCAATTTAGATTTGGGAAGTTGAAGCCCACCTTGGTCACTATTTAGTTAGTGGACCGATCGGTGAAAATACCGAGGGCGGTTGTTGAGAACATCATTGTAAAAGTCCATGGATTCTATTTTCCAGTAGACTTCTTTATTCTTGATATGGGGGTTCCCGCTGATCTCCACGATGCACCTACTATTCTAGGTCGTCCATTTTTAGCAACCGCTTGTGCGAATAATGACTATGCATCCAGATGCATGGAGATTGCCCTGGAAAATGAGAGATTGAAATTGGACATATTCAAGGCATCCAAAAACTTTGATTGTGACTTAATCGAGGATGATTATGAGGAAGATGATCAAGAGTATTGTGGCAACATTGGGCTTCTCTGCACTGACCTAATGTCTCATGCATCTTCATTTTCATCTGGATCAATCAATTCAAATCAAGGGACTGAGACTTCTGATCTACACATTTCACCTTTCCCTTTAGCTGATTGTTTGGGGCATGTATCTAATTCCACTACCCCAGATGTGGTATATCCTAATGCTTCTGGAGGACTTCATGGTTTTGACCTACTACTGTGTTTGCAGACTAGAGTGGTTGATACAGGCAGACACAATCTGTATGAGAGGTATTCTTATGAGATTCATGATCAGTTTTTGCCCTCTTCAGCAATTCATAATCATGCTATTGCTGCAACTACTACTACCCTTTCGACGGTAGTTCAGTCTGATGATTCTGAGCATAATGATAATCAGGTATACTTCTCTGATCCTTCCCTTTCCTTCCCTCCTCACTATTACTGATTCTACATCTCCTCCGCCTATGCTCGAATTAAAGCCCTTACCTGATTCCCTTAAGTATGTGTTCTTGGCTGAGCATCAGATTTTCCTATTATTATTAGCTCCTGCTTGAACCAAGAACATGAGCTTAAATTGATTACTATACTCCAAGATCATAGGGCTGCTATTGGGTGGAGTCTCTCTAATCTACGCGGTATTCGCCCATCCTACTACACTCATCATATATATATTGATGAGGGGACGAAACTGACACGACAACCTCAATGAAGACTAAATCCAAATATGATGGAGGTTGTCAAAAAGGAAATAATCAAATGGCTAAACGTAGATATCATATACCCTATTTTAGACAACCAATGGGTGAGTCCGATACAGATTATTCCTAAAAAGGCTAGACTCATCGTGATCAAGATCGAAGAAGGAGAATCCATCCTGAACTGCACTGCGACTTCATGGCAGGTTTGTATTGATTATCAAAAACTCAATTTAGCTACTAGGAAGGACCACTCTTCCTTGCCCTTCATTGATCAAATTTTGGAAAGATTAGCTGGATGGAGTTAGTTTTATTTTCTGGTTGGATACTGATGAACACACATGAATTTATGATAAAATGCTTATTTATGATAGATCCTAGGCTTAGCATTGCATATCATGTTATAAATACTGCATAACATCCATTGAATGGCATTTAGGATAGTTGTATGTTTTGTATATTAATTCCTTCATTTTATATGGCCAGGAGGCAATGCAACATCCTTACGGACTTCGGATGAAAAATCTGACCGTATGGATGGATCCGAAGCGACGATCGTAGTCCGTCATCGTGAGAATCACCTCGATCGGAGCTCTGTAGTCCCCTCCACAAGAAGAAGAAGACAGACGACCTAGATGGCACCATGTGGCACCATCCAGGCTGCCCCACTTGAGCCGACATGTTCTCAAGCCCACCGCATGGAGGAATCTCAGTCGTTGGATCTCAATCCAACAACTGAGGGTGGCCTGAGCCGTTCGTCAGCAACGCTCCACACTTGACCAAGAGTGCGACTTGGCCAAACGGTGAGGCACCCTGTCCACAGGTGCAAGACGCAAGTTCGAGACCCGCAGCGCCACCCCCTCGTTAATTGGACGTGCACGCATATAGCAGCAGCGGCAGCGCAGTGATGAAAGACTCATCATGATCTCTAATTACCCCTAATTAACTAGTCTTCCTAGTTAATTAGCTAAGGTTATGAATATATAAGGGTTAGTTATAGAATAAGGGATATTTGGTAAAGGACCTTTAAATAAGTTTAAAATGATATTTTATCATTCAATTATTAACAATTTAATTAATAATTGGACTCGAAATCTTATTAATCATTTCCTTAATTAATAAGTTAAGTAACTTAAACATAATGTATACATAAGTATATTATAACTTAAGTAATTTTACTTAATCTAATATATTAACTTAGAAAGGTCAAAAATGTAAATTCAAGGTGAAAACATAATAATTATCTTATTTACTAATATATATAAAAAGTTGAAAAAGATCTAAGTTAAAATAAACCTTTAAAACCTGGGTTTACATTTTGGTCCTTACTATTCATTGCAATCAGGTCATTAATTTTCATAAAGGTCCTTAAGTTTCATTGCATTTAGGTCCCTTTTGTCTTCTTCTTCTCCAGCCGAGTGGACGGCTGACGACGGAGAGTAACTCCACCACGCGATCACTGCCCTGCCAACATCATCCTTCCTTTTCTAAGCTCTTGGAGCTTGCGCTCACCACTCCATCTTCATCCATCGGTCTTGATCACTCGAAAATCCTAATTTCTGGTGGGAGTTAACCTCACCGTCATCAGAGACGATGCCGGAGGTTAAGCACCCCAAGCTTCTTCTTCGTCCAAACTCCACCGTCTTCTTCGTCGCCATCCACCATAAATACCCCCTCACCCCTCTAGTTTCTCTCAAGTTGGCTCCCTTCCCTCTTCTTCACTACAACCGACTTCGATAGGCTATTCTCTCTGCAACTCCGGCGACCTTCCACACCACTCTTCGACTTCCTCCATCCATCTTGATTAGCCGAGGAGATTCGCTGAGGTCAGCCGCGTCTCTGGACACAGGCAACGGCCAAGGAGATCCTCTGCTCCATCCATTTTCACCTGCTGGAGATTCTTCTTAATCCCTCTGATTTCGTTGTCCACCATGAGCCTTCGGTGGAACCCTATTGACCCCTTCGTCCAGGTAATAGTAGATTTGGAGTAGGAGTAGGAGTAGGGTAGTTTAGGTAGGTAGTTAGTTAGGTAGCTTAGTCGTAATTTTAGAATTTAATGTTCATCTTCTTCGACTCTGACGAGCTCTTTGAGCTCGCCAGAGCTTTGATTTTGTCTTTTGAATCCACTGATCACCTTCCTCTATCATCCACGATCATTTCTATCATACTTAATCAATAATTGGATCATTGAATCGCCTAATTCATCTTCACCTTCACAGCTACTGTCACTGTCCATGGCAATAGTAACTGATCTTAGATCCACCTCTATAGGGTTTTCCATCACCTATTCACAACCTAAGGACCCTATTTGACACTATAATTTGCATAATTACCACCTATAATTTAAACACCCAATTTGTGATTAAGCTCCTGAGCTTGCTGTTAATGGCAACTCAAGAGTAGTTAAAACCTTTAATTAACTATATATTTATGATCGCAATTTACTGTTGAATTGTTTTGACCACTCAATTGAGTGGGTAAACAAGTCCTGAGCTTTAAATAACTCAAATACTGCAAGAATCAAATTCACTGATAAACCTTAGTTCTAATGAGTAAATGAAGGAATTAATGTGATTCTGAGGTTCCTTGTGACCTCAGGAACCTTTGTAGATTAAAAATGGCACAAATTCTCACTCTGTACACAATTTGCATTCTTTCTGGACTCACTGGAGCTTCGACGAGTTAATTTCTGTTCTTCAGCCTATAGAAGATGAAGAGCTCCGGAATGATGAAATGATGATCACCGAGCAATTTGAGGAAGTTTATCTAGAATTTTGATAACTGGAGCACAGGTTGAGGTATCATCTTCTCCATCTCCGGTGGAGTGAGAGAAGCCTGTACAGAAGTTTAAATGACACATTTAAGATGTCTAGAAGCTTTAGTGCAGTGCATTGAAGCTGTTCATGACCTCAGCCCTTTGTAGAAACCTCCCAAATACTCTGACAAACAAAGCACTTTTGGAGCTCAGACGACGAGCCTATAACCTTAATTTCTAGGGTTAGAACACCTGTTAAAGAGGTTGAATGAGTTCCTGAGGATGAAAGGATCCTATTGTAGGCTTTAATTTCTTGAAAAGAGACTTAAATCAAAAAGTCAAATCTTTAGCTCTGAAGTCAAAATTAAGTTTGAAACTCTAATTCTTAGCTCAATCTGTTGATTTGAGAAGTCTGAATGGATTCTGAGATTCTTTTGAATGATATTAGAGTGATTTAAATGAGCTCAGATGAGTGATTTGGTTGGAATTCAAACCCTGCCAGTTTGGGTTGTTTTCGAACCCAAACTGTTGGCAGCGGTTTTTGGATGAAATTTGAACATGATTTCTACCCAAATAAGCTTATAACAACCCTTAGAATCTGTTTAAATGGACTGAGATGATTTTAGCTGTCTGTTACAACTTTTTCATGTTTGACTACATTCTTTGAACCTTTCAGAGAACTTTGAAGCTTCTCTACAGCTCCTGAAGCTTCTAGAGGCTTGAAGCATCCACCAGCAGCTGCAGAATTAACCTTAGGATCTATTCAGAGCCTTAGCTAAGAGTTTAAGTCCAGTTGTGGACTCTGTGTAACTCTTATTTCATTCCCAGGCAGATATAACGTCGTAGGAACCCCTTAGATTCACTCTTCAAATTAAAGAGGAAAACATCCTTTTACCTTAAAATTGACCCTGCAATCTTGTAGGGCCACCTTAGAGCTTTCCAACAAGCTTTTGTTTGCTTGATTTGGAGCTCTGAATAGGGAGATATCGTCAGTCAAAGTCGGGTCTGGAGGGGGAAACTATAGTCTCACATCGGTAAAACACAACCGAGCGCCTTAGAATAAAACATTTTTGTTAACTGGGTTATTCGGTCGTCAGCTCTCGGCGCACGATTATCGAATGAATGAGCATCTACATGTGTGTGTGCGGGCATGTGTGTGCCTACGGGTGTGCGTCAGAGTGGGCATGTGCGAATGTTGGCCTTGGGAGAGCGAGGCCTGGGAGGTGTTGAGCCGGTTGGCTCGAAACTGTGAACCGAAAATAAACCAAATCATAATTGAATCAGGCGAGTATCGAGTACGGTCTGGTCCCACCCTAATCACAGGGTGCTGTGTATCCTCGAAAGGACCTTGCTGCAAATAAAAAAATTAATTTTTGGTTGAAGAGCAAATTAACCCGGTCCGGTTCAGAGATAAGGAGAGGCTTAGAAGACTAAGTGTTGAACAAGGAAATGTTAAGGCTAAGTTGCTAAGAAAAGAAGGTAAGGAAGAAAGGCTAAGCAAGCACAGGAAGAAGGCAGAAGCAGAAGAAGAGAGGAAAGAAAAAGAGTTCGAGAGAATAAGAGAGCAATAAAAGAAAAAGAGAAAAGATAAAGGATAAATAAAAGGAAAAGAGAGAAAGAAAGAAGAAGAAGAGAGAGAGAGACTGAAGAATAAAAATAAAAGAATTTATTTTTCTTGCTATATGTCAAATTTCTTTTTGCTTGCAATTGTTGTAATAAGGCATGTTGTAATTAGAAAAACTCTTATTTGACTTCTTTTGAAATAAAATAGAAAACTAACATGTTTACTTGCTAATAAAGTAGATCATTTGAGTAAATGTGTTTTCATATGGGATTTTGCATATTCCTTAAGTTTAAATCATTTTGCAAAATTCATGTTATTAAAATTAACTTAATTATACCTCCTATGAATTGTTTTGAATTGATTGATGAATTTAGAATGAATTATATCTCCCAGCGAATGACCTGGACTCAACCAGTTAAAAATTTCTAAAATGTTAGGTTAATTCGACATTATACTACTAATCGACACAACTTTGAGTTAACCTAAATGACTTTTCTCTACTCTTAATTAAGTAAAATTAACTTAATTACTGAGTTGAGATAAGAAACGCATCACGCAGAACCAGCATGCACCAGCGGTGCGCGCGCATACACGGCAGTGCATGCCAACGCGCACGCCAGCAAGGCCTCTACGCGAATGAGGCGGGACTGCGTAGCTCACTTGGGCAGGCACGTGCTCGGTTGGCGCCAGCATTCAGCGACAGCCTTGCAGACATAGAGCGACACTTACAGCCGTTGCTAATTGTGTGGATGCCAACAAGGCCAGCTGTGAGCGTAAGCGGGTGTGAGCTACCTACAGTGACACTGACAGCGACGACTTGGAGGTCACTAATGGTCCCATGCCTATTCTAGCCTCTTTTCATCCACTATAAAAGGACCAACACCCACTCCCTTCCAAGCCATCTCTACCTACTCTACTCCCACCTACTCCCAAGCTTTAGCAAGCCTACCAACACTCTATTAGAGTTTGATCTCAAGCTCCCAAAGCGTCTATTAGTGTAACGAGACTCTGCCCCACCAAATACTCTTCCAACTTTCCATCTCCATTCGTAAGTCACCTTGGAGCCGTCCTCCCACCTCCATTCCAGTAGTAGATCATCTTCGCCTTCTCACCTCTATTCCGGAGCTGCGCTGAAGCTTTCCTCTACTCGACATCCTCCTGCTTCTCACCTCCATTGTCCTACTTCCCAAATCCTTCATTCAAGCTTCAGCCAGGTGCCGCCGTCTCGCCGAACAACCGCTTCGGGAGATTTCTTCTCACCTCCCTCTCTTTTTATGCTTTCTATATTATTGTAATTGACATTCATGCAATATATCAGATTCAATTCTATCTCTCTCTTGTGATTGATTGTCATTTTATTTCAAAAACAAAAAAATTAGCAAAACCCTAAAACACCAAAAAGAGATAAACCGAAGCGCGGTTTTCATACAAAGTAAACGTTGTTTCCCTATGTTTGACCCAGGACTCCCTTGGAGTTTTGGTATAAATTATATTTGATCATGAGTTTTGCAACTACGACGACGGGTTACTCGTAACCCTGATTTCAAACACACGAAACCCGTGCGATCATTTTGGCGTCGTTGCCGGGGAGGCAACAGAATTTACTTTATTGTTTTCTGTGCTTCTTTGCATTTACATCGCACTAACCCCACTTGTCTTTGATCTACTATCTTGCAGGTACCCTAGCATGGAGATCCAAGTGCGGTAGACCGGAGTAAAGTGCAGGTAGAGTGCTTTGTAAGTGTCCCCAACATTCCCCCTCCACTAGTTTCATTTCGACACACGTATAACCAAGACTCAAACTACTTAGGTGTTTGCATAAACCCTAGGATAGAGTTTGTGTGTCTTGTTTGCCAGCTTCATCCATTTCACCCCAACATTTTATAAAAATAAAAAATAAAAAGATACTTTTTGTGGGATGAATCAATATGCACACTTCATACACCCACATTTGAGGCACATAACCTAACTTGATTTTCATCTACTCAACTGGGATTCCAACCTGTGGAACTGGTACACACAAATCAACACATAAAGGAGTAGACATCAGTCTAGGTTAATCATCTCTGTGTGCCTTAATTAGTGGTGCATTTGGGCCAATTGATTGAATTGTTTGGGCCGCACCACCTAATGTAAAAGAGATTCATTTTGTTGCTACCCCATAGTATTCAATACTTAGGTCAAGCTAGGCACTCCATATTTTCTTGATTTACAAAGGCAAAATACTTGAACTCGTGATTTCAAAACTTGGATTGCCTCACAAAACTTGATTGAATATACCTAGCATTTGAATCCTAAATGCTACTAAGCAAGATTCGAATCCTAAAATTCACCTCATCCTCAATAATCTTGCTTAAAAACATTTTGGTTGTGCACATTCATGCATTCTCGAACAAATCATTAAGGGCACAACCCATTAAGGGTCCATCACATTCCAGAAGCACCAATATCCCAAGCCTAACTAAAATTGATTAGACGTTGGCCATAAGGACTGATTCGCTCTTCGGGATCCAGATTGAGATTGTTCACGATTAACCTACTTATACTAGTCAATCTGATGTCTAGCTGGGGTGTAGCATCAAACGACCACGGTTGGGGGATAAACTAGGAACCGAAGGTGCAAGCCAAAGGAAGAACCTTCTCCCCAGTCCTTCCTTCTAACTGGTTGAATTGCCTGGACATAAGTAGAGTAAGTCATCCATAATCTTAGGACGAATTCTGAGAGTCTATAGACCTTTAGTCTACCCAACCTAAGGACAAGCTTGTATTTTTGTGCTGTAGGGTCCCTTCTCTTCCCCGTCCTTCCAACTTCCTATCAGTGTATGCTTGGAAGGAGGTCATTGAACCCTAGATTGGAAGGACCTTTAGACCATTCCTGGGGGCGGAGGTTGAGCTTTAGCCAAGCAGATCCCATGGCTGATCAACAACCACCTCCCCCACCCCCAAACCAGTAGGAGTTGATTTAGAGGCATTTGGAAGAATTGCAGCAGATGCAGCAATGGTTTCAATGAATGAATGGTCAGGGCGCTCGGGCCTTGAAGGATTTTTATGATCCATCAAATTATGAGGATCGTCCCGACATTGTGATCCTCGTCGGAGATGTTGAGATCAAGCCCCAGGTTTTGAGCCTAATTAAACACTTTCACGGGCTTGGCTCGAAGGACTCATTCCAACATTTAGAGGACCTGATCACTCTGGTTCAGACCACCAAATCGCAAAATGTGGATGAAGAATAGATGCTCATGAAGCTTTTCCCCTATTCACTCAAGGATAAGGCTGCACATTGGTATCGTACCATTGGAAGATCGATTGCTACTTGGACAGCTTTGAAATTGGCCTTCCTGAAGAAATTCTTCCTAATTGGGTGAACCAATGCATTGTGATAGGCAATTACCACTTTTGCCCAGCGATAGAGGGAACCGTTTCATGGGGCCTGGGAGCGATTCCAGGATCTGTTGCGGAAGTGTCCACACCACGAGGTGCCTAAATGGCAACTTGTGCAGATTTTTTATCACGGGTTGAATGATCAACTCCGTAATCATGTGGATGCTTCTTGCGAAGGCAATTTCCTCAACAAAGATACAGATAGCGCATATGATTTGCTAGAGGAAATGAGTGAGAATTCTTTAAACCATGCCTCCATAGAAACCTTTAACCGATCCCAGCAAACTAGATCAAATGTCAATGAGGTCCAAGATTCTCATACATCTGATATGGAATTGATCTGCAATAGATTAGATAAGATGGATCTGGTTGCTCAACGAATGGAAGTGGATGTCCAGGAACTCTAATTTTTCTAGATCCACTCAATCTCAGGGATTGGGATTCCATTCTTCGCAAGCTCCTATGGGACAAGAGTTTGTGAACCAGCTGGAGTTAGCTCAACCTTTGGGCCAACTCTTCTCGGAACCTTATGGGTTCCAAACTGGGGCCTTTGATCATAGTTTCACTGATCCTTCTTCATCCTCATCTTATGAGGATGTTCAGGCTGTGCAAGAGAATGTTAGGTCCAACCCTTTCTCGAATTTATATAATTTTGGTTAGAAAAATCATCCTAACTTCTCTTGGAAAGATTAGGGGCAGCAAACCCAATATCGACCCAACAACTATGTACCGTAGAAACCCATGGGTCAGGGTCATGTATATACTCAGTTGCCCTTGAATCAGGTTAATCATACCATGTGGAATGCTCAACAACCCGCCAAGCAGGCTAATTTAAACCTGAAGATGGTAGAAATGCAAGGGTCAATGCTCCAGCTCATGCAACAAATGAAAACTTCATTGGATACGTTGCAATCCAGACTTGGTGCAAACAACCGACAGCCCGGATCTCTACCATCACAACCTATACCAAACCCAAGGAATGTACAGAATCGAGGCGCTGGGCCTCAAGGGTTTGGTAATAATGGGGGGTCATATGCTCAAGCTCATGCTATTTACCAGGCTACCCCAGCCCCTCCCGGAGCGAACCATGCTCCTACCATAATCAACCGGGAGCCTCCCATTTTGCCCAACCCTCCCCAAGACACTAACCAACAGCATTTTGCCACTGCAAACACCATCACCTTGAGGAGTGGTAGTAGACACAAGGGACCTACCCAACCCCATGTTAACCCCATTAGGCCCCGTAGCAAGAATTTCGAACTCCCAACTAAGAATGTGATCAACAAAACATCAGAGTCTGATTCGAGAGTATGTTGTTGTATGGGCAAACAGAAAAAGTTGGAGGAGAAATTAGAGGAAAGGATGTCCTTACTTCAGGCTTTCAAATTGACAATCATTTTACTCCTTACGGCTATCGGATCAATTCCCGCCTATGCCATAGGTTTATTGAATGCATATAAAGAAAGGCGTAGAGCGAAATCTGAAAATAATAGGAGAGTAGTTTTGTCCGATAACACAAGCACACTAATCCTAAACAAGCTACCTCCTAAGAAGCAAGACCTGGGAGCCCCGCTGATTTCCTACACAATAGGAAACATTACTTTTGACCTGGCCCTCCTTGACTTGGGTGCTTCCATTAATGTGATTCCCACCTCACTGCACATGGAATTGGGTCTAGGCTACCTAAAACACACTGACATAACCTTGCAGTTAACCGATAGATCCATTATAAAACCAAGGGGTATTTTGGAGGATTTTTTAGTCAAGGTTAATGATTTGCATTATCTTGATGATTTCATGGTCCTAGACATGGAAGCCCCAAAACAGATCAACCACACCCTGATTATTTTGGAAAGACCTTTCCTAGCTACTACCAAGGCGAGGATTGATTGTGAATCGGGAAATATAGAAATGGCCTCAGGGGATAAGACAAATCAATTTAATATTTTTGAGGTCTCAAAGAAGAATAAAATTAAGTGTGGTTCGATGGAGGAACTTGGTAGAATAGAAGTAATGGTCATACATACCTTAGACAACTTTTTAATGGCCAACTCAACCAAAACTCGGGAAGAAGATCACACAATTGTGGAAATAATTGAGGACAAAGCAAAAATGTGACCAATTGTAGCAACACGAGATGAGGAAGATATACATGAAATCGAAAATTTGTTGGATGATTCACGTGATCAAGTTAAAACCCAACAACATCCTTATCCTGAATGCTTAGAGTTTGCGGTCCAACTTGTGGTTGGGAATCCTGAGGATCAGGATGGTTGGTTTAAGAACCCAGAGTGTGAGGATGAAATTGAACATTGCGGAAGAACTCTTCAAACATTAGGTATTCTAGAGTACCCACAAATCCCCAGCACATCACAAAACCCTCATCGTCCTTTTTCACCCAACCATTGCACAAATTCTACACCCAACCACACTTCCTCTAGAATAAGTCAACAAAACTCCTATTGGAGACCATTTGGGCTCTCCCTACAACACTAGCTTGCCACTTTCATTGATCATCTATTTGGCAAGTCCATTTTCACTCTCCGGGACCCAAATCTTGAGGCTCGGAAACTATGTTATTGCAGCCTCAATGTTAGTTATATTTGATTGAGGACCTCGCCTAGCTGAAGGCACTAAACTCAGCATGTGTAAAAACTGTTGCAACGGAAACTACGTGCTATTCTTCCACTTCTACTCTCTTGCATGCTTTCATTTTTCACAATGAGGACATTGCAATAGCTAAGCATGGGGGGTGGACATATTTTATATCCTTTTTGTCAGTTGTAACAGTAATTTCCTGTTATTTGATTCTTTTAAAAAAAAATAAAATAAAAATTCAAAAAGATAAAAAGAAGAATTAGGAGAAGAGAACTTAGGGATTTGGAAGTTATTAACTTTAGGAACTTAGACTCTTCAAGTCTTTGAGCTTAATTAGCCCGAATGTCCACTAAAATGTGGACTTAGTCTCAAGTTCTCGCCAATTAAAATTCATTTTAATTTGGTAAATAAATTGGGATGATAAGTATGCGATTTATCAACCCATCCTCTGATTTCGGGGGACTTTAAGCCTAAGCATCTACATACTTTTTGCACTGACTCACTTTTCGACGATTTCTTCGGAAATTGGGTAGCTAATGAACTATCTAGGGTGGTATGGTTGGCAAGTTATCAGTGGTAACAGCTAATCGATCGATTGTCCAGAGCCCAATCACAAGGCCATTTTCATTATACAACCTTTAGGTAAATCTTAGATCATGGAAGCCACCTACTTAAGAAAAAAGAAAAAAGAAAAATATATATAGAAAAAGGAGAAAAAAATAAAAATAAACAAAACCACACTTCACACGAGTTTGACTGACAAGTTGTCGTTGGTAACAGCTCATCGGCTGGTTGTCCAGAGCCCAGCTCACAAAAATGCACAATAATTTCCAAAACACTTAGGAAAGAAGCGAGGAAGTAGAATAAATCGGAGAGATATACACTGGGTTTGCCCTTGTGTTGACCACATAAATAAAAGTAGGGAGAAAGCTATCAATCGAAATGATAAACCTTTAGGCAAGGTCACTTAGGGTCGTAGAAACCCGAAGTCTATTTCAATGGCCGCCTAGTGAGTCTTTCACTATTTTCACAAGATGCTTAGCACTTAGAGTCCTTTTCGAGTCTTGGGCGGGTCGGGTAGCCGTAAAAAGTTATCTCAAAACTCTCAAACTCCAAAAGTACAAAAAAAAATTAGAAAACAAGAAAAACAAGAAAAAATTTTTGTATCTTCTCAAATAAGGCGAGGGCTTGGACGACCTGCATTCTGGCAAACACCCGGGCACTGTCAAGTCTTCGTAACCAGGTCTTGGGTTGAAAGTTCCTAAAACAACCAACAAATTATGCCTAAGAGATCGAATCCTAATTCTACTTTTATAAATAGCATTTAGGCTAATTTTCCTAGGGACTAGCAAAAAGTAAGCATGGGGGTATGATAAACACTTGAATTCATGATAAAATGCTTATTTATGATAGTTCCTAGGCTTAGCATTGCATATCATATTATAAATATTGTATAACATCCATTGCTTGGCATTTAGGATTGTTGTATGTTTTGTATGTTAATTCCTTCATTTTATATGGCCAGGAGGCAATGCGACGTCCTTACAGACTTTAGATGAAAAATCTAACCATACGGATGGATCCGGAGCGACGATCACAGTTCGTCATCGTGAAAATCACCCCGATCGGAGCTCTGCAGTCCCTACCACAAAAAGAAGAAGACGGACGGCTCAAATGGCACCATGTGGTGCCATCTAGGTCGCCCCACCTAAGCTAGCACACCCTTAAGCCCACCGCATGGAGGAATCTCAGCCATTGGATCTCAATCCAATGGCTGAGGGTGACCTGAACCGTGCATCAGCAACGCTCCACACTTGACCAAGAGCGCACCTTGGCCAAACGGTGAGGCATCCTCTCCGCAGATGCAAGATGTGGGTTCGAGACCCGTAGCGCGCCCCCTTCGTCAATTGGATGCATGTGCATACAGTAGTAGCTGCAGCGTAGTGCAAGCACGCACCAGCGGCGCACGCACGTGCACGCCAGCAAGGCCTTTGCTCGCATGAGGCGGGACAACGCAGCTCGCTTGGGCGGGCACGTGCTCGATTGGCACCAGCCTTCAGCGACAACCTAGCAAACATACAGCGACGCTTATAGCCATTACTAATTCTGCGCACGCCAGCAAGGCCAACTGTGAGCGTAAGCGGGTGTGAGCTGCCTACAGCGACACTGACAGTGACGACTTGGAGGCCACTAATGTCCCATGCTTACTCTAGCTCTTTTCATCCGCTATAAAAGGACCAACACCCACTCCCTTCCAAGCTATCTCTACCTACTCAACTCCCACCAACTCCCAAGCTCTAGCAAGCCTACCAATGCTCTCTTAGAGTTTGCTCTCAAGCTCCCAAGGCATCTATTAGTGTGACGAGACTCTGCCCTACCAAATACTCCTCCAACTTCCCATCCCCATTCATAGGTTGCCTTGGAGCCATCCTCCCACCTCCATTCTAGTAGGAGATCATCTCCGCCTTCTCACCTCCATTCCGAAGCTGTGTTGAAGCTTTCCTCTACCCAACGTCCTCTTGCTTCTCACCTCCATCGTCCTGCTTCCCAACTCCTTCATCCAAGCTTCCGCTAGGCACCATCGTCTTGCTGAACAGCCGCTTCAGGAGATTTCTTCTCACCTCCCTCTCTTTTTATGTTTTCTATATTATTGTAATTGACATTCATGCAATATATCAGATTCAATTCTATCTCTCTCTTGTGATTGATTGTCATTTTATTTCAAAAACCAAAAAAATTAACAAAACCCTAAAACACCAAAAAGAAACAAATTGAAGCATGGTTTTCGTACAAAGTAAATGTCGCCTCCCTGTGTTCGACCTGGGACTCCCTTGGAGTTTCAGTATAAATTATATTTTGTTACGTACGCGTGCCCTAGACATCTTTTAAGACGTCTGGGAGGTGGCCCAGACATCTGACAAGACGTCTGGGATCACATCCAGACGTCTGACAAGACGTCTGGGATCGTTTCCAGACGTCTGGAAAATAGTTATTTTTCGCACGAGAGATTCGTCTGCGCTCCTGCGCGCGCAGACCCGCAATTCCTCTCTCTCTCTCTTTTTCCCTCTCTCTCTGCGGCTGCAGACCTGCCGCGCACTCTCTCCCTCCTCCTCGCGTGGCCTTAAAAGGCCACGCCTCCCCTCCTGTCGTCTCCACCGTCCCCTTCCCCTTCTCCTTCCTGTGCGCGAGAGCGAGCGAGCGCGAGGGCGGCAGCGGCGGCCGCAGTGAGTGCGGAGGAGGTGCGGCGTGCGAGGGCGGAGCTCTGCCGTGAGGGCGAGCTCGCCGGAGCGGCTTGGCCGGCCGGCGGAGGGCGCAGGGGGCACGGAACGACGCGGAGAGGGACCTGCTGCGATCTGAGCAGCAGACGCGCGAGGTGCGATGCGGGCGGCGTCGCGAGCGAAGGACGAGTGGCGCCCTGATTCTGGAAAAAATTTCCAGAATCAGACGTCTGGGTTGATATCCAGACGACGAGGGAGACGTCTGGAATCTCATACAGACATCTGAAAGGTTAGTATTCCGCTTTCTTCTTCCTTCCTGTCGACTGACCATACTGAGGGAGGGAGTTGGCTGTGCGCAGGCTCGCTGACTCGCCATCCTTGGCGAATCATACGTCTGGAAGTTGTACCAGATGGCTGGAGTGACCTCCAGACGTCCGGGGTGACCATCGGACGTCTGGGAGCTAGGCCAGACGTCCCCGCAGACTTCTGGACGTCTGGGAAACCACGCTGAACAGGTAATTCTCTGATCCAGTTTTTAAGATGTCTGGAAGAAGTTCCAGACGTCTGATTTTGCACAGTATCGTCTTTTTCGACCCGTTTAGGGCCCGTTCGGGCTCCATTTTTCGCGATTCGAGTTGTGTTCTTTTCAGAATTAATTCCTCTACCCGTCTACAGTAGCTATACACTGTTTTGAGACACTCCTTATGTTTGATCCTTGTGATAGGACCTCGTTCAGTTGCAGTCTTGGGAGTCGCGAAGGCACGCGGGATTCCCGATCACGCCCCCATTACTCCCGTTGTACCTGGTAGAGTGGCTTAAGTTTATTATTAAAATCTGTTAAAGTATGAAACCATAACTAGAATCTAGGACATTGCATGAATCCTAGGAATGAGAAATGTATGGAATGATAGCTCCTAGGTGATGCATGAATCCTAGGGCTGGAAAACTAGTTGTATGCTAGATCCTAGGATGTGGCATGAATCCTAGGATGGAAAAGCTAGTGGAATGTATAATATTGCAGTTTTGGAAAAAAAAAATGGAAAGGAATATAAAGCTGCCTGTAAATTGAATTAACAGCTGCCTGTTACGAATAAAGAAACATGAATGAGATCATGGGTCGTAAGAACGTGAAAATGGAAAGTGACACCTGGATGTTTGAGTTAAAAGGATGGAACCCTACGGGGAATTAGGAGTGGAACTCCTGGAAAGGGGAAGGAATGGAACTGAGATGTAGTTTGTACTGTCTCTTGGGTACGCAGTACCAAGGGAAGTACCTGTACCTGTTTAGTGCAGAGTGGGGCCAGCCACCCCAGGGACCCGGGGTTAGGATTGGCCGCTCTGTACCGACTTGCTGGCCCTCGTGTACGTAGTACCGAGGAGAGCTACTAGTGTTACGAGAGTACTAGCTACCCCACGGGCCCCGGGGTTCTGCTAGCCTCCTTCACCGACTTGTTAGGCCCACTAGGGCAAACCAGGGTAGTCAGGCGAGGGTGCGCGGACTGTGGAGGGGCAAGGCCTCGGTTTAGTTACTGTGGAGGGGTTGGACCCCTGTTACTGAGAGGGCTCTACCCTGTACTGGTTCCGTGCTGTGCTTTAGGCGCACCCGTTAACGGAAATTACTGACCGCGTGCCAGTACGGGTTAGCTACCTGTGCGTTTATCGCGCGTCCCGTAGTCACCGTTACGTCTGTCAGTGACCTTGGGGTGGTTGACTGAGGGTAGGATCACCACGGGGGACTCTCCCAGCTAGGAGAGCACCACGTGCTACTTCTACTTTTTGGAAAAAACTGCAATCAAGATCGTTCCCACGAGGAACATTCGAGATCAAGAAAAAGATCTGCGGAATAAATGAAATAGTGAGACAATTGAAAGATGTGAATAAAGAAAGTAATAGAACATAACAGCTACTGTATACTCTACTGTTGTCTTTAGTTTTAGTTGCCACTCTACTCAGCGTTTTGCTGACGTGTTACACTCGTTACCTTTTTCAGGACCAGGTGTTGAGCAGCCAGGGTCAGCGGCTGCAGAGGACGCTGGGCCGAGTAGGGTCCAGTAGAGTTACCACAGTCTTTTGTACCTCTTTTGTTTCTGTTATAGTGAGCAGTTCTTGTTTCCACTGTACTTTCTTTACCTGCAGTTCATGTTATATGATAAATGTTGTTCTACTGTTGTGGTGGTATCTACTGTAGTAGTTTCTTTCCTTACTGCTGTACTTCCTTACTGTTAGTTATATTCATGCTGAATGTGATTTATTTTACTGCTCTTTTGGTTACTTCCTCGTTGGACGACTAGGTCTTGGGATTAGTTGACTCGGTCCGGTTCTCGTGTCTCGTAGGGACTCGGGAACCGAGTCGTTACATATTTGATCACGAGTTTTGCAACTACAACGACGGGTTACTCGTAACCCTTATTTCAAACACGCGAAACCCAAGCGATCAGATAATCTGGGTATAATCAAGTAGCAATTAGCCCAGATGATCAAGACAAGATGACTTTCACATGTCCTTTTGGTACATTTGCTTTCAAGTGAATCTCTTTTGTCTTGCATCACGCACCTGCTACGTTCTAGTGTTGCATGATGGCCATCTTTTCTGACACAATTGGGGACTATGGGAAGTGTTTATGGATGACTTCTCCATTTTAGGAGATGATTTTGACTCTTGTCTTGATAGTCTCACTAAGATCCTTAAATGGTGCATTCAAGTCAACCTAGTACTATCTTGGGAGAAGAGCCTTTTCATGGTAAGAGATGACATAGTACTAGGTCATAGGATCTCTATGGATGGATTAGAAGTTGACAGTGCTAAATTTGAGATCATTTCTCATTTACCTCCTCTTAGCTCGGTTAATGGTAACACCATCATGGGCCTTAACTAGCCACATTTAGTCAGGATTGAATGTTAAAATCTTCTACCTAATCATCTGAGGGTCACAACTCCACATCATTCTAATTTGAGAAGAGAACATGGAAATAGGGTTAATTCTGAAGTTTTAATGGTACATTAAAAATACAGAATAACCACTGGGTCACTCGGGGGTTAACTGAAGGTCAAATGGGCACAAAAGTCTAAAAAGTGGTCAACACTGACTAAAATGGGGTTTCATGCATTTCGAGTGACAAAATAATAAACAAAACCTTAATTATCAACACACTTAAATTGAAAGGTTTTGGTCAATATAAAATTAATATAAACCTCCTAAAATTCATATAAAAATATTCTAAGAGGTTTGGTACCCTTGGTTTGACCATCTGAACCAATTTTGGAGTTTCAGATGTAAATTTACCCTAATTTAGGATTTTATGCAAATTTCCCAGTCAAACATGGTCAAAATTTAAATCCAAGTTCACCATTAGATTCCTTGGGTCAAAATTAGGTTAGTACCAAAATTTAGGCCCAATCAGAGTCCATCTTGACCTAATTTGCATTTTAACCCTTAAAAACTCTATTTCTTACATTTAACCCCCCAAGTTTCAATTTTGTTACGATTTCATCCCTAACTTTCTCATCATTTTAGCATATATGCCTCTACCTCCGTTGGTGTGAACAGAGCTCCACCGTCGACTTTTGAGCGAGGATTCCTCGCTTAATTCTCGCCCAAACCTCTCCAAATTTGGAGGATTGTCCCTAACACAATTCCCCACAAATTAGACTAGGTTTCGAGATCGATCATGGCCGATTTTGCTGCCGGAGAACCCTAAAATATCAAGCTAAAAAATTGACTTGGATCTTAATTTGGCTCTTTCCTTGCATTAGAGCTCGATCCTAAGCTCTATAAAGAGCCCCGAAGTCCTCAGAGTCATGTTTAGCCAAGAACAAGCCGGATTTCCTCTCTTTTTCTCCTCTGGTCAACTGCAACTTGTGCTCTGGCAACCTCCTCCATCTCCTTCATCCGACCTCCCAACAATCAAATTGGGAGGTTTGCTGCCTTCGCCTCGGTCCTCCGCTCCTCACCAGTCATAGTAGGAGCCTTCTCCTTCCTCATCGTCGCCATCCCACCTCGTCGTCACTTCATCTTCCTTGCGTCGACCGGTCAACACCAGACATGTCTTGACTCCTCCCAGCTAGCTAAACCCCCTATGAATTTCTTCTCTCTCTCTAGACCGTCCTTGCACCCTCAAATTTCACTTTCGATCGTCGCTGCTCCCTTAACCCCGTCGTCTTCCTCACGGCCGGCACGAGCTTGGCAAGCTCGTGCTGGCGTCACATATAAGCAACCACCCTTCTCCCACCACCACAACCATCCACGAGTTCCAACGACCAAAAGACCTAAGTTTATTGGGGACTTTGGCCACTGAAACTCCTCCCAGAACACACCCACACTCCACCTGCACTTCCACCTTCGCTCAAACTTGAACATGACTCAAATCACCTCGCCACCATTGCCATCACTTCCCTCATCTCATGGCAAGGCTTTCAAGCTGTTTTGACTAGGCCGTGAGGCCATATTCTAGCTTTTTAGGTCTGATCGAAGCACCGCCACCACCACCGTCTTCTCCAACCATGTTCGCCCGTCTCTGACCATTAGCTGACCTGCTACTACCCTCAATTGAAGCGGACCTGACTCTTGAAGCCTTCTAGGCATTCACGCGAAGGAACCATCAGCAACTACACCCTCGATTTGACAAAACCATCTACTGCAGGCATGCGAAGCTGCGCATATAGGAAAGAATTGGGTTTAGTCCCACATTATGGATTCAGTAGCATGTGAAGATGCATAAATGGATTTCGTTGCATCAGCTCTTCACCTTCGAACGCATGAGGATGAGGTCCTCCTTACACGCCCCACGCACACCCTCTCCCGCGATTACGCCCGCAAGTCTGGGATGGATCCATTTACCCGGTTACTATTCACTCAGGTCTGAGAGAGAAATCTAAGGAGGGAGGGGGTTTTTGCACTGTAGCCTCGAGATTCGTGCCCCTCCTCCTCCGTACTTAGCCTTTGTGAGGTTTTGTGTGGCCTTATGCCTCTGTGCTGTGCCTTGCCTTGAGCAGTTCTTCTGAGGTGTGAGATGAGGCATCTAAGCCTTAATTGTGTCGTTGACTTTGGTGCTTTGCTTGGTTATGATAATTGATGGGATATTTGATTGAAATTACTGTTGATTTATTTGTGTTGATTAAGAGCTTAAATTGTTGGGTTAAATTTGGTGGTTCAAACCACCATTTTTACCCGTTCTTTTTGCACTTTCGTAGTTGTGATGCATTCCTGACATATATTGCACATCTTTTTGATTCATTTGTATTATTATTCTCAACAATTGTGATTAGTGATTGATTTTCTTAGAATTGCTCCCTATAAACGACCTCAGACTCATTCTTATCTTTAAGATTACAAATTTAAATGTTGATTCGCTTTTGTTGACTATACTATGACGCATATTTGAAACTCGACGAAAGTGTGTTAACATCGATCAAGCAGATTAGGTCCTTCCTGGGGCAAGTTGGATTTTATAGAAGATTCATTAAAGATTTCTCTAAAATTGCCCGACCATTGACAAATCTTCTAGTTGTTGATGCCCATTTGACTTTGATTCTGATTATCACAGCGTTTCATGACTCTATGAAAGGCTATATCTGATTCTCCTATTCTCTAGCCACTCGACTGGTCATTGGACTTTGAGATGATGGGCGATGCGTCTGATTTTACTGTCGAAGAAGTGTTAGGCTAGTGTTGGGAGCACCACCCGTTTGTGATATATTACGCTAGTAAGGCGCTGAATGAAGCTTAGCATAATTATACTGTTACAGAAAAAGAGCTGCTAGTGGTAGTTTTTGGGCTGGAGAAGTTTAGATCATATTTACTTTGGTCTAAGGTCATTATCTACACGGATCATTCAGCCCTTCGGCATTTGTTGGTTAAGAAGGATACCAAACCACTCCTTATTAAATGGATTGTTCTTCTGCAGGAATTTGACATTGAGATAAGAGATAAAGTCAGAGCTCAAAATGTTGTGGCTGATCATTTGTCAAGAATTGACCCAGCCCATATTCCTTCTTCCCCTACTATTTTTGATAAATTTTCGGATGACTCCCTGTTGGTCATTGACTCTATCGATTTTCCTTGGTATGCGGATATCGCGAATAATCTTGTCGTAGGCAAGATACCTTTGGGATTATCTAAGGACCAAAGGATGAGATTTCTTTTTGAGGCCAGGCATTATTTCTAGGATGATCCCTTGTTGTTTTGGATTGGTTCTGATTAAGTGATCAGGAGATGCATCCCAAATTCTGACATCCCGAGTGTGTTATCCTTTTGCCACAGCAAGGCCTATGGTGGGCATTTTTCTGGTAGAAAAACCACTTCAAAGATTTTGCAGTTTGGTTTCTTCTGGCCTTCGATTTTTAAGGATGCTTACCCTTTTGCCATGAACTGCAAGTGATGCCAATCGACAGGTTCCATGACTAGGTGAGACATGATGTCATGATAGGTTCCATGACATTTGGGGCATCGATTTTATGGGCCCGTTCCCAAACTCGCATGGCTGCGAGTATATTCTGCTAGCGGTAGATTATGTCTTGAAGTGGGTGGAAGCTATTCCTGTGAGCATGCTGATCATAAGATTGCTATCTCTTTCCTCTGGGAATGTATTTTTGCAATATTTGGTGTCCCCTATGCATTGATTAGCGACGGAGGAAGTCACTTTATACATGCCCATTTTAGAGCTTTGTTGAAGAAATATGGGGTTCATCACTGCATTGCTACCCCATACACCCACAGACTAACGGGCAAGCTGAGGTGTTTAATTGGCAAATTAAACTCATTCTTTAGAAGACAGACCTGATTGAAAAGATTGGTCTGATCGGTTGATCGATGAACTTTAGGCATATTGGACTGCATACAAGGTTCCACTCGGAATGTCACCATATAGAATGGTAAATGGAAAGGCCTGTCATCTTCCGGTTGAGTTGGAATATCGTGCCTTTTAGGCGATGTAGAAGTGTAATTTTAATCTTGATGTAGGTGGTTATGAAAGGAAGCTCTAGCTTAGTGAGTTAGAGAAAATTCGACGGGAGGCCTATGAGAGTGCAAAAATTTACAAGGATAAAACCAAGGCCTTTCATGACCGCCACATCTAGAGAAAGTCATTTTTTGTCAACCAGCAAGTCTGGTTATTTGATTCAAAACTGAAATTCTTTGCAAGGAAGCAAAAATCCAAATGGACTGGACCCTTCAAGTGATTCGCCCATATCCTAATGGGGCTGTCAGATCCAAGACCCAAAAATTGGGCATGTTTTTGCTGTAAATGGCCAGTGCCTCAAGTCATTTTTAACCTAAAAATCTCCTCCTACTGACGAAACAATACATCTTCTTGAGGACGTGTGACAGAGTTTTCGCCCAGCTGTAGGCGTTAAACTAAGCCTTTATTGATTTATACATATATGCATAGTTCTTATTTTCTTTTTTTACATATAGCATCTATGTCTTCCCATTTGCATAGGTATTAGGATATGCTGAGTGTAAAATGCAGGAGCTATTCTAGGTGATTTCCATCCTTTATATCTCTTGTCTTGCATTTATTTTTAATATATTTATGCATGAGGACATGCAAGAACCACGCATGGGGGGGTAGTACACTTATACTAAAAATTTTCTGCTAACACCTAAAAAAAAAAGCATCCATACATAGCATTTATACATATTACATTCATGCATAAAAGATTTTTATCGAGGAGATTTTATTGAGGATTTTCTTCCTGAGTTATCTCTTTGTTTAGAATCCAATACAAATTATTTCACTTGCACATAAACTTCGTAATGGATCATTTGCGAAAACCAATCGACATCTTTAGTTTATCAAGGAGAAGCATTACTTCTTTTCCTGAACCTTGGGATAGTTAGTTAGGGAGCCAGGAAAACTATCTTCCATTAGATCCACTAAACATTTGTGAGGTGAGAGTAGAGTGTTTACTGGTACTCTAAGTCTAGCACAAGGACTCTTAAGTTCTAGATAATCGAATAATGATACTTGGAGTTAGGTATAGTTTTCGCTCTCAGTTCCTACATGGAAACATTATATGTGAATTCCTAAGAGCATCAAATAAGACAGATACGTGTAAATTGAGTTCTAATAAAACTTTGACTAAGGTGGATGGTTATGACTGTTCTTTACGAAATCCTTGGTTGAAAGAGGCATTAGTGCCAAAGGTCAGAAGTACACCGATCTTGTCCATCCTTTCCCAGTGTCGAGAGTAGGTACTTCCACCAAATAAGCTACACATTATCCTTTTGAACACCATCATTGCCCAATAATACTTCATCAATGAAAATTGTGCTATGTGTCTTACTATTGATGGAAATGAAAAAAAAAGGAAAAGAAAATTTTTTTGATAGAAATGAAAAATGGAGAAAAAGAGAAGAATTCTGGGAAAAAAAAAGTGTTCAAGTGCATAGTTGCGTTTATATGTTGAGTTTATTTTGAGTCAATTTCATTGAGGTAAGATAGCACCCATTTGCAATCGACCAAATATGATTTATACCTACCTTTTTAGTATTTCTGATCGCTCGAATACTGGTTGAGGAATTTTGACTTAGTTATAAGATTTTCAAAGCTTAAATTGAAGTATTAGTGCCATGCGAGGCCACCAAATATTAAGTGCATTTACAAAATTTGGTGCGATTGTATAAAAAAAAAAAAATAGAGTGAGTACAAAAGAACTAAAAGAGAATACAGTTTTTAGCCTCTCTCTGAGTTGACTTGTTTGATAGTCTAGAGATCTAGATTTTGTAGTCCTAAGCTGCATGTAGCACTAGATGAGTGTGACCCACCAAATATGAAACCATTTGATTCAGACATCTTCTACCTAAGCCAGAAAGTCAGGGTAGAAATTCATATTATTTGTATCCTCGAGGGAAAAGTTTTGTCTATCCCGATAGAATTTTTACTAAGGGTCAAGTATGAACTTTAGATGTGAGTTGGCCTTTAACTTGAATCAGCTGCTTAGGCTACTATCATTACGCTTTCACATTGTCTGGATTTCTAAATTTTTTGGAAAAAGACAAGAAATCTTTTACCAAACCCTTGATTAAAAGGAATAAGCAGTCTTTAGGGGTCCAAGTTGTAAATAACATGGATCAGACACCTTGCATTCATTTTTCATCTTTGCATTTACTAGGGACTAGCAAATTTTAGGCATGAGGGTATGATTGTGCAGCAATCATAGGTTCTAAAATGCCTAGATTAGGATAGATTCTAACATAGTTATAAATATTGCATTCATTTCATACATAGTTTGTATTTGCAGCATGTTTACTTGCTTATTAATAAATAATGTGTTTTATGAACCTATTTATGCTATAATGTCTTAAGTTATGATTGCAGGTCCATATGTAAATAAAGAAGATCAAGAAATAAGGCAGGAGAAAAAGAAAAGAAAAGAAAAGATCTAGGAAGCCAAAGAATAGTAGAGGAATTAAAGGAATAAGAGAGGAGGAATAATAAGCCTATTACCCTATCCAACACCAAATAAGCTTACCCTAACTCAAGCCAACCTAGACCTAATCCTTTGCACCAGTGCCCAGAACTTATTCATACCTCCTTTGACTTAGGGAGCCTACCATACACCCAAAGAAACCTATTTAGAAATCACCTAGACTTATGTATACATACATACCCACCTACTTAACTTAAACACATACCCACACATACACATTCATGCACACCCATATCCATGCACATCAATGTAAATACATACCCTCTCATATCCACTCACGTCCACATTACCCAATCCCTTGAAACATTCAACCGAAGCCCCTTCACCTATGTAGATTTATCCTCTCCCTTCCTATTAAAAAAAAAACAGAGAAATCTCCACCCACATAGGCTTATCCCCACTCCCTTCCACCGACTTTACGACATCCGTACTGTTCATCCCAACCGAAATCCTATTTTCTATCTTTAAACAAATCCTATTTTCCGGAACTCCCAACAACCAAAGCCCTCCACCATACTCCAATCCAAATTATCCCCTCCCCTTCACCGAAAATAAGAAGGACGCCCCCCTTAAATCCTCCGTAAACCCCCCTTCCTTGGGAGGCGGCCTCAATCTCTCCCCTCCCACATACACCCCACCCTTCATCCCCTCCACGTCGCTCCTCTCCTCTTTTCGACTCACCAAGTTGTCTACTGCGGTCATCCTTGGTACATCGTTGTTGCTCTTCCATGTCTCTTTAAAGGTCACCATAGATTACTCTTTGATGCTCATATTCTAGTAGAATAAATAACCTTCTCTTTAATTCTTCTACTTAAGTTCCAGTAGTTTTATTTCTAGTAATTTTTGTTTTGGTTGTTCTAATTAAGTTCTAATTATTCTAGTTAAGTTTTTTGTCAAGCATTCAACTATGTATGGAAAACTTGCACAATTTATATTGATCTACAAAGTTGATTTATTTCAAATTTCTCATGCTATTTCTTTCTAATATGTAGTTAGAGTATATCATTTTTTTCAAAATAAAAAAATCTCAAAGAAAAAATATATATAAGTAGTCGAGTCTAATTTTAGGAGTTAAGTTATGATGTAGATATATTCATTTAGTTTAAAATGTTTATTTATGTATGTTCCTAAGTTTAGATATGCATTCCATAGTATAAATATCACATAGCATGCATCATTTTGTATTTAGAATAGTTTGTATAAAATTTAGGTTAATTTATGTCCTTTTATAGCTAGGAGAAAAGGAGATCTATTTCAGGGCCTTGGATTATCGATCCGACCAAAAGGATTTGATCAAGACGATGAACGGAGAACAACGGCTCTAAAATCGTCTTGATCGGAGTCCCATAGCACATTATGCAGTCTGAGAAAGATCAACTGACAAGGGGCTAGGTGTCACAATTTAGAGCTTCAAACGACAAATCCAACCGCACGGATGGATTTAGATCGACGATCATAGCCCAACAACACGAAAATCGACCCAATTTGACATCCGTGACACTACCTACATGCATTGGAAGATGGACGGTCTAGACGGTGCCACGTGGCACCATCCAGACCATCCATACCAGCCAGCAGCAATCGGGGGCTCTCCTCATCATATGTGCCCTCACATCCTAGTCGTTAGATCATCATCCAATGGTTGGGAAGCATCCGTGCCCTCAGCAGCAAAAATGCCCACGCAACACAAAGGATGCCTTGGCGTGGTCGTCAACGCACCCACTCCCAAAGAGGGCACACGTTCGAAACCCACCGCACCCCTCTCAGCACAGCATGCGTTGAGCGGTTAAATTGAGCCACCTCATTTAGATCTAGCGACAACGAAATGAACATGTGGCAACACGGATGGCTGCGAATACGCCTGCACGATCCAACGTGCATTCTCACGCACCACCCAACACAATCTAGAGAGCGTAATACTCGTGTGATTGTGACTGTCGATCGAGCATCTGACGGCGAGAAAGCAAGCGCGCGAGCACAGTTGTGAGTGCGCGGGCGTGTGCATTTGCTAGGGACCTTCAGCGACGTTTGAGGCAGAGTTTTAGTGACATCTTTGATGTCACTGTTGACCCATGAACGACCAAGCTTCTTCTCTTCCACTATAAAAGGACCCCTACCTCTCCCATTTCTCTTCATCTCTTCCTTTCTCATCCTCACCACCTCTAAGGCTCTAGAAAGAGCTTGTCCCAAGCCCAGGATGCTCCTCTAGAGTAGAAATTAAATATTTTTTCCTGCCTCTCAACCCCATTCATGGAGAATCCGGTGGCTATCCTCTCACCACCTTCGGGAAGAAGATCCTTGCTGCGACGTCATCTTGCTTCGTCCTCCCTCCGTCGCTGTTCTCCTTCCTCCAACTTCCCACCACCTTCATCCAGGCGATGTCAGAGCAAGTCATCCTCAAAGTGATCGTCGAGGGGGACACTTCTCATCTTTCTCTATCTTTTACCACTTTCTAGTGTAGTTGTAATTTCTTCCTTAATTATCTGTAGTAAACTTTGGTTAGCTAAATATTGATATGTTGTCTCTCTCTCTTATTTTGCAACTAGATTAGCTAGATATTATCGACCAGATCTCTTGCCTTATAAAATACCAAAAAATTTTCAAAAGATAAAAACAACCAAAAACAAATAAAATCGAAAGCACGGATTTCAAAACCAAACGTTTGCCTCCCTGTGTTCCACCCAAGACTTACCTCGAGTTTCGATATAAATTTTATTTGATAGCGATTTTTGCGACTACAATGACGGGTTCTTGAAAACCCTGATTTTTCCATCATGAAAACACGCTATCAAGTTATGATGTCGATTTCAAAACCACATCTTTCCGCCTCTCTGAGTTTGACCGGGACTAACCAAATCTCGTTATGTTTATTTGTCGACGTGTTTTCATGCTATTGATTGCGCAGCAATCATAGGACCTAATCTACCTAAATTAAATTAGATTCCAGCTTAACTTGGGAATAATGCATACATGAGTAGTATATTTTGCATCGTAGTTGATTTGTTAGTTTTGCAAATAATAATGTTGTTTTATGTTCTTATTTAGAGGCAATAATAATTGCAGATGGTTCGGAGCCATTGATGATAAATCTGACTGTATGGATAGACTCAAAGCAATGATCGCAGTCCAATGGTGCAAAAATCACCTCAATTGGAGCCTTGTAGCACCAACTACAAAGGTGGGAAGATGGATGGTTAGGATGGCACCATGTGGCGCCATCCCAACGGTCCCTTACCGTGCCCTCAACCACTAAAGAGTGAAGTAGGGCCATTGGATCGTCATCCAACGACCACGATAGAGCCTCATCACCTACCTCGCCATGCTTCATCAAGGGAGAACCAATCTCAGTTGTTGGATTGTCATCCAATGACTGAGGGCGGCCGTGCGCAGAAACAAAATCGAGACAAAAACGTGTGCGTAGTGCGTTGGTCACCTACTTCACGCGAGAGTGGATGGTGCAAGTTTGAGGCACGATCAACAAGGAAATTGAGACGGTGGAGCGCGTGTGTAAAATTGCGTCATGGGATCACAATTGAGTGACGAGTGGCAAGACGCATGGCGCATGGTGTAAAGACCCGTTCTGTTCTGAGCCTTTTAAGATATCTAGACGGTCAGTCAGACGTCTGGTCAGATGTCCAGACCCCTTCCTAAACATTTGGAAAATGAAAATTTTGTATGTAACCTCGCGTCTGCACGCGGGCTACACGCAGACAGTATCACTTTTTTCTTTCTCTCTCTCTCTCTTCTCTCCCCCACCAGAACCCTAGCCGCACCCTCTATATAACCCCTCTCCCCCCCTTCTCTTCCCCACTCCACCACAGCCACTTTCCTTCCTTCCTCTCCACTGCAACAAGAGGGGCGAGCGCGAGAGAGGGCGCGAGAGCGTGGAGCGAGGAGGAGAGGCGACGTGAAGAGAGGAGGAAGAGCTTGTGTCTGTGAGCTCATGGGAGCTCGCCGGGGCACGCACGGCCGGAGCGACGCATGCGGGAGGAGCGTGTCGGGGGAGACGTCCCGATACCTTGCTGCAGTCGGAGCTGCAGACGAGGAGGAGAGGCCGCGGCTGTGTGCTGCGAGAGGAGCAAGAGGTTTGGTTTAGTTCTAGGATTTTTCCCAGAATCAGACGTCTGGTGAGCCGTCCAGATGACAGGTTGGACATCTGGTGATGACACCGGACGTATGAATGCAAAGTTTCGTGAAGGTACGTTCCTCTTGCAGTTACGGCCATGCAGGCCACACCGCAGCTAAGATCTGCGTGGCTAAAAGTGGGTGATTCGTTCTGTCATGCGTAGGGATTGCTTCGGCAAGGTGCGGGGCATGCCCTCCCACGCATTTCGGATGTCTGGACAGCTTACCAAATGACCAGAAGCACTCCTAGACGACTGAAGGAGAGGTCAGACGTCTGAAGTTGGGTCCAGATGGTCAAGTTGGGGTTCTAGACGTCTGAAGTCGACATAGGAACCTGAGGTGAGACCCTGATTACTTTTAAAATGTCTGGACCTTGTGCTAGACGTCTGATTTAGGTCTGCAGTCCTTTTTTGACCTGTTTAGGGTCCGTTTGAGTTTCGTTTTATGCAAACGAGATATCTGTGATTTCCCTGTGAGTTCCTCTACATGTTAGAAAGCCTTATATAATATTCTAAACGTTCCATTGTGGCATGTTCCTTGGTATAGGACTTTGAGCTGTTGCGTGTTTGGGGCTTGTAGAGGCACGTGAGTCTGCCATTCGAGCCCCCAGTACTCCCGGATTATCTGGTAGAGTGGTTTCCCCCTGTTTTAATTATAAAACATGAATGCATATGTGAAATTAGATAACTAGAAACCAAGGATGTGGCATGAATCCTAGGACAAGAAGTACTTGCACTGTTTGTATGCGTGTTTGAAATTGCAGTCATAAATGAATGTATAGAATTGTAAATACTTGCCTGTTAATAAATACGAACTGCCTGTGTGTTACGAACGCGGATTCAAGACGTCTTTTTAAGACGTCTGGGAGGTAGCCCAGACGTCTGACCAGACGTCTGGCATTTATTTTCTGCAGCACGTAGAATTGCGTCTGCGCGCCTGCGCACGCAGACCTGCGAACACCCTCTTTTTCCCTCTCTCCTCCTACAGGCGCAGGCTGCTCCCTCTCTCTCTCTCTCTCTCTCTCCCCGCACGGTCATATAAGGCCCTCGCCCTCTCCCTCACTCTCATCCCCTCCGCTTCCTTTTTATTCTTCTTCCAGCCGGTGCGAGAGTGCGAGCGCGAGCGAGCGGCGGCAGCGGCAGCCGTGGCGAGTTGCGGGAGGAGGTGTTGCGCGAGGGAGGAGAAGCTCGACCGTGAGGGCTGGAGCTTGCCGAGGCAGCTAGAGCCGGCCTTCGGGGGAGCAGTGGGCGTGGAGTGACGCGGGAGGGCTGCTGCAGCTCGAGCAATAGGCGGACGAGGCGCGGCGCGGCCGTGCGTCGCGGGCGGAGAGCGAGTCGAGCTCTGATTCTGGAAATTTTTCCAGAATCAAACGTTTGGGATTCCAACCAGACGACGATGAAGACGTCTGGAGGACTGTCCAGACGTCTGGCAAGTGAGTTATTTTCGTCCTTCTTCCTTTTCTGCAACCGTTCGTACTGAGAACGAGGAGTGGGTACGTGCAGGTTCTGAGATTCGCCATCCAATGTGAATTAGACATCTGGCCTCAGTGTAAGACGACGGGAAGGACTTCTAGACGTCCGGGGTGACCATCGAACGTCTGGGAACTAGGCCAGACGCCCCCACAGGCTTCTGGACGTTTGAGAGACTACGCAGAACAAAGGTATCATCTGACCCACATTTTAAGACGTCTGGAAGAGGTTCTAGACGTCTGATTTTGGATTGTTTCGTCATTTTCGACCTGGTTAGGGCCCGTTTGGAGTCCGTTTTCCACGTTTCGAGTTGCGTTCTTTTCGGAATAAAATCCTCTACCTGTCTACAGTAATTATATACTGTTATGAGAAACTCCTTGTGTTTGATCCTTGTGATAGGACCCCATTCCATTGCAGTCTAGGGGGTTGCGGAGGCACGCGGGATTTCCGACCACGCCCCCAGTACTTCCGTTGTAGCTGGTAGAGTGGCTTTAAGAATTATTAACATAATTTGTTATAATTATGGAATAATTAATAGAACCTAGGGCATTGCATGAATCCTAGGAATGAGAAACCAGATTGAATGATAGATCCTAGGGTATTGCATGAATCCTAGGGCTGGAAAACTAGATTGAATGATAGATCCTAGGGTACGGCATGAATCCTAGGACTGGAAAACTAGTGATATGAATATAGATATTGCAGTCTTGGAAAATGTGGAAAGGAAATAATAGCTGCCTGTGAATTGATTTAACAACTGCTTGTTTTGAATAAATGAACATGATTGAGAATATGGATTGTATGAACGTGAAACTGAAAGGATGAAACCTGAATCTGCTGAGTTAAAAGAGCTGGAACCCTACGAGGAATTAGGAGTAGAACTCCTGGAAAGAGAATGAAATGGAACTGAGAAGGAAAGATGTGGAAGTGTGTTGTCTCTTGGGTACGTAGTACCAAGGGAAGCACCTGTTACCTGCTTAGTGCAAAGCGGAGCCAGCCGCCCCAGGGACCCGAGGTTAGGTCTAGCCACTTTGTACCGACTTTTTGGCCCTCGTGTACACAGTACCGAGGAGAGCTACTAGTGTAGAGCGAGTACTAGCTACCCCACGGGCCCCGGGGTGGTGCTAGCTCACCTACACCGACTTGTTAGGCCCACTGGGCGAACTAGGGTAGTCAGGCGAGGGTGCGCGGACTGTGGAGTGGCAAGACCCCTGTTTGGTTACTGTGGAGGGGCTGGACCCCTGTTACTGAGAGGGCTCTTCCCTATACTGGTTCCGTGCTGTGCTTTGGGCGCACCCATTAATGGAAACGACTGACCGCGTGCCAGTGCGGGGTAGCTACCCGTGTTTTTATAGCGCGTGCCGTAGTCACCGTTACGTCTGGCAGCGACCTTGGGGTGGTTGACTGAGAGTAGGATCACCACGGGAGACTCTCCCGACCAGGAGAGCACCACGTGTTACTTCTACTTTTCGGAAAAGACTACAATTAAGATCGTTCCCACGAGGAACATTCGAGATCATGTGAAGGATCTGAGAAATAGATAAATTGTGAAACAATAGAAAGATGTAAATAAAGGAAGAAAGAAAACAAAACAGTTACTGTACACTTTACTGCTTCTTTAGTTTTGGCTGCCACTCTACTCAGTATTTCGCTGACGTGTTACACTTGTTACTTTTCAGGACCAGGTGTTGAGCCGCCAAGGTCAGCGGCTGCAGAGGACGCTGAGCCGAGTAGGGTCCAGTAGAGTTACTACTGTTCTTTTGTGCCCTTTTTGTTCCACTGTAGTGAGTAGTTCTTTTTACTCTCTGTACTTTTCCTTGTAGTTCTTGTTATGTTATAAATGTTGTTCTTCTGTTGTGGTGGTACATGCTGTAGTAGTTCCTTTTCTTACTGCTGTATTTTGTTACTGCTAGTTATATTCATTCTAAATGTGGTTTATTTTACTGCTGTTTTGGTTACTTCCTCGTTGGAGGACTAGGTCTTGGGATTAGTCGAGTCGGTCCGGTTCTCGTGTCTCTTAGGGACTCTGAAATTGGGTCATTACAAGATGGTATCAGAGCAAGGTCGTCCCGAGAAGTGAATCAACTGACTGGAAAATAACCAATTCACATGTCTATAACTAGAGTAGCCACCACAACATATCTTTTGACATGATCTCTTAGACATTTCCGTTAGGTATCGTTCCGTATTGACGTGTTTTGTTTTATTTCGCGTCTCCTTGCAGGAGATGCCTTGTCGCGGGACTGGCGAGACGGGCAGTGGGCGCGGCCGAGGACGAGGTCGGCGAGGTGGGCATGCCGTTGCCGACGCCTCAGTGGACCAGCCACTACTCCCGAGCATCCAGGCCCAGGACCTCGCCCAGCTGATACGGGACATTGTGCGAGAGGAGCTCCACCCACCGCCCGGAGCGCCTCCCCCTGGGGCTGCGGAGGGGGAGTCCTCTGTGGGACCACTCGACGGACACGGCGCTGGACAAGGGGGAGGGGATGGGTCGCCGCCGCTCCCACCTTCCTCCGACACTCCTGTGCACGAGGCACCTTTGCTTGGATGTGCACCAGCATCCCCAGTGTAGCGCCACTCCGAGCTCTTTGGGCAGTTCCGGAAGCTGAAGCCCCCCTCCTTCAAGGGGGATGAGGACCCGACCGAGGCAGAGGACTGGCTCGAGCAGCTGGAGAAGATTTCGACACCCTTTGCCCCCCCGGTGGAGTGCCGCGTGGCCCATGCCACATATCAGCTGGAGAGTGCGGCACACAGGTGGTGGAGGGCGGTTCGGGGATAGGAGAGGGACGAGCCGACCTGGGACCGGTTCGTCGCCCACTTCTGCGAGCAGTACTTTCCCCAGACGTGGTAGGACCAGAGGAGGCAGGA
Organism: Thalassia testudinum; assembly: GCA_037157565.1. Taxonomy (NCBI): domain Eukaryota; kingdom Viridiplantae; phylum Streptophyta; class Magnoliopsida; order Alismatales; family Hydrocharitaceae; genus Thalassia; species Thalassia testudinum. The sequence continues at coordinate 15,457,106 of JAZHRO010000026.1, read as the reverse complement.
GTTCCACACTCTCCGCCAAGGGACGATGACCGTGAACGCGTACCGCACGCGTTTCCTGGAGCTGTCCCGCTTTGCAGCGACAGCGGTAGCCACTGAGGAGGAGCGCCTTTGGAGGTTCACCGAGGGGCTCCGGCATGCGATTTGGGGGTATGTCAAACCCCTGAAGCTGCCTACGTTTTTGAAGGTGGTCGAGGCAGCCATGACTTACGAGGAGACCAACTCGTCCGCGCAAGACACTGACGGCGGGCGGAAGAGGCCCTTTCAGCCAGACTTTTCACAGGGCCGGCGAGAGAGGAGGCATGTGGCGTCCGCAGGAGAGCCGTCACGTTTTGCAGGGCCATCCGTGGCCTTTGGGGGCCCTCGACAGAGGCCAGTCGCCAGCACCGGACCCCCGCCCAGCCGACAGCAGGGACCCACTGAGGGCGAGAGTCGGGTTCCCCTCTGTTACCAGTGTGGCCAGCCGGGCCACATCAGGAGGGACTGCTGGTCTAGGGCAGGAAGTCAGCAGATACTTCCCGCGCAGAGCACTGGAGGGTGCGCAGGAGGCCGCGGTTCCCAGGCGCAAGGAGGATGACAGCAGTCACGAGGAGGGTACCGGCCAGCACCTGCCCGTCCGACGCAGAGTGTGGCTGCTTCGTCCGCACCTAGAGCTAAGGGGCGTATCAACGCCCTGACACACTGGGATGCCAGAGCTTCGGGCTCGGTGGTGGCAGGTATGGTTTCAGTTTCCGGCAAACTCGTTTACACACTTTTTGATTCCGATGCTACGCACTCGTTTGTCGCAGCCAGTTTCGCAGTTAGTTTGGGTCAGGACTATACGCTGTAAGAGAATCCGTTCGTAATCAGAGGTTCGAGTGGTCAGCTGTTTGTAGCTGAGGAGGTGTACACGGATTGCGAGGTCAGCGTCGGGGGACATAGCCTGCTAACTGACCTGATTATGATACAGATGGAGGACTTTGACGTAATTCTGGGGATGGACTGGCTGTCCGCTTACCACGCCTTGGTAGACTGTTTTGAGAGGAAGATTGTCTTCTCCATGCCGGAGTTGCCTTCTTTCGAGTTTCACAGACAGCCAGTGGACGGAGGCTTCAGGTGTATTTTGGCACTTCGGGCGGCGAGACTTTTGAGCCAGGGGTGTGAGGGCTTCCTAGCTTGTGTGGTGGTAGAGCCCAGTGATGAGAACCTCATCATGAGCCATAACTAGCTCATTTTGACCTAATACAAAGGATAAAAGCTCCTACATATCTCAAGGAAAGGCTTAACTCAGAGAATTCTGAGTTTGAGAAGAAAACAAGTCATAAGGGGTAAAAAATGCAATTTTACCAGTATAATCTGCATACAGGGTAATTCAGGGCCCAAACATAGGTCAAAGCAGCTTAATAAGAATAAAAGTGAGATGAGATGATCTAGCAAGGGCTACAGCACTTCCAAGAAACTAAATGATAATCTGCAACCCTAAAACAACCCACTTCAATTCACAAGGTTCGAGGCAAAGTAAAAATAGAATAAACCCTCTAAAATTCATAGAAAAATAATCTCTAGGGTTTAGAACCTTCAATTTGGCCTTCAGAACCCATTTTGACCTACATTGAGAACCATGCCCAATTAATAACTTAATTTGGGTTTTTACGTAAATTGACCGATCAAACAAGGTTTAATATAGAAATGAAATTCACCATCAGATTCCTTAGGTCCTAATTAATCATGTATAAAAACTTGAGCCTAAGAAGAAACCTCCTTGACCGACTTTACACTTTGGTCCTCATATATTTACTCTTTGGCCCTCAACTTTTGAACCCTCGCATTTTGGCCCCTAACTCCCCTTCGTTCTTTGCGATCAGGTCCCCCCTGCAAAACCTGCCAGCACCATGCTCCGGCGACCTTGCGCGGAGCATGGCGCCGCGCAGGGTGAGGGGGGGAACCTGGCAAGTAAACCGGGGGTGCCCTGCGTCGTCAGCCGTCGCAGGGACACCCCCTTGGTCGTTGTAACCCACCATACCGGCCGTGCGAACGCACGGACGGTATGGGTCTCCATCTCCGGCGTCCTCCGGCGAGGGAGACACGTCGTCTCCCTCCGCCTTCCTCCCTGTTTTGATCCCTATAAATACCCCCCGTTTCTCCACCGACCGGGGCAGCTCGGATCTGACGGAGAAAACCCCCAGCGTTCCTCTCTTCTCTCTCCGGCAGACGCTCACCAGCTCCGGCGGTTCCTCCCCCTTCTCCTCTTCGCCCTGCCGCAATACCAGCAGCAGAGACTTCCTCCCTTGCTCTTCCCGCGCCACGCCGCACCCAGCTGGCGCCTCTCCGGCTCTCTGCTCGCCGCTGCCCCTTTCCCTGAGCATCGTCTTCTCCGGCGACAGTCGACACGACTGTCGCCCTGCTACTCCCCCTTCGTCCCTGCAAGTAAGCTAGAACTACTCCCCTTCTTCTCCTCTTTCTTTCCCCGCTTTCAATTTATTCAATTAAGCCCTCGACCGACCCTGACCATCGTCACCCCCTTCGTCTCCGGCCACCCTCCGGCGAGATGCTCCCGTCGCTCCACAGCCTCACACACCTCGCCGACCCTCACCGAACCTCCGCCTCGTCACACTGAGCACCCCCCACCCCTTCACTGCCACTCCACACCTCCGTAACGCTTCCCCCAACAAACCCATCCTCCGACCCACAGTCCGACCTAGGGCAGCCCTTGTACGCCGCCCCACGCCTCGCCACCACCCACACGAGCTTCGCCGCACCCTGGCGAAGCTCCCGGCACCTTCTGATTAGGCCGAGAGGCCGTTTTCTGTGAACAGGCCACCCGCCCTCCGCCGCCATTACCGTGCAGAAGGAGCTGCTTCCGCCTGCAGCTACAGGCGCGCCACGCTCAGCGCCACGCCCAGATTCGACTCCCAAGCCTTGCGAGGCGTTTCGACAAAACACCAGGCTCGCAGCTAAGGCAGAAGGCTTCGCGTGACGCCGCGATCGCCCGCGTCTTTCCCCGCTGCGGGCGCGCAATTGAGGTGGGACATTTAGTCCCACCTCGGAAAAGTCTGAAGAGGCGCAGCGATATAAGACGCAAAAGTGCTGGAGGCTTACTGCCTCAGCACACGGGGTGAGGTCCCCTTCACCCGCCCGGTTACCCGGTCTCGTCCGCGCTCACGCCCCGCGGACCTGACCCGACCCGACCCGACTTAGACTGACCTGCACTCCTCGCCCACCACGCACGCCGGTGGGCCTGGACCCGGGCGCGACCCGTACCCGACTACCCGGCAGCTCTGGGAGAGCTTTCCCAAGAGTGGTTTCAGAGAGAGAGAGACGCGGGGGGAGAGGGTAGAGTAGGTTTTGCCTCTGACGTAAAACTCTGAAGTGTGCAGGCACAGGTGAAGAAGAAGGACCGCGGAAGAAGAAGGAAGCTGAGGGAGACACTGTAGCAACAGGCAGTTTAAGTCGTTTGATTTGGAAATTAGATGACGTCCTGAAGAAAAAAAAGAGAGAGAAGGAGGGGCGACGTCCTGACTGGAAAAAGAAAATCTGAAGAACATCAGAAGAAGGCGAGGCAGAGGAGAACACAAAAGAACAAGGGAAGATCTGAAAGAAGAAAAACAAAGAAGAAAGAAGAAGATCTGAAGAAAGACAGAAGAAAAAGGAAGAACAGCTGGAACAAGAAGAAGAGCATCACCACTGCAGAAGAAGAACATCACCTCTGCAGACAAAGAAGAAGAAGATCTGAGACGAGGAGAAACAAAGAAAAAAAAAGACACCAAATTCTTTCTCTCTCTTTGTTTATTTTTGTAAAAGAAACATGTATATCTCTAGAATACAACTTGCTCCCTGAGTTCGACCTCGGGAACTCTTTTCCGAGTAAAAAAATTTATATATTTGAAATGATGGCAACAACTGGCTATATTACAACGACATAACAATAAAACCCGGTTATCTCTCGAAGCCATCGTTATCAATTGGCGCCGCTGCCAGGGAGCAACGGCTATTCTAGAGGTAAACATTCCTGTTTCTTTTTAATTTCTGATAATCTCCTCTCTTTTGTGCAGAAAACTACAGGAAATCAAGAAGACAAGCAACCGCACAACAACCACTCCGAGGACAGGTAAATTTTTCCTCTCACTATTAACCCCTAAAACTCAAAAGAAAGAAAAGAACAAGCAATATAGGGCTAACCTGTCTTCCATACTTAGTAACCATAAAAGTTGCATGTTTTCAACTCATTATTCCTACACACTATTAAGGGTATTTAAGGGCTAACACATTCTTGCTTGAGCCCTAATTACCCAACAAAGAACTAACTAGACCAAGTAGAGCCAACCTAGGATCCAACACTAGGGATTTAGAGACACTCCTTAAGCAAGAATTGAGAAAACCAAATGAAGTGTGCCCAAGCCCTTGTCTGAAAATACCTATTCAAAGAAAACCTAAAATAATTGGCTCTCTAAACACTTGAACCCTAAAAGAAAGGACCCAAAAAAAAAAAAAAAAAAAAAGCTCTCAAAGGAACAAGAGGTAAAGTTGACTCCTTGGGTCAACCAACCTTAAAATTAGGTCACTTTCTCACTCAAAATACCTAAGAGTTCAAGTGTAACTTTAAGCACCCTGATCTTAAGCTAAAATTGGTAGACTTAAGAGGTCAAGATCCCCATTCTGGTCTACCTGGACCCGCAGTGACAAGAGAGGTCGGGTGGGGGAAACCCTGTAACCCGTGGGGATGCTCTACCGTGTAGGGGTCTTCGCGGGACTCTCCCTCTCTGGCTGCCCAGGTAATTCTCAGGTGGACGATCTTTCTGATCAAGGGGTCCATCTGCCCCGCACCTCTATAGTCACCCAACACATTTTTGGGTGCCTTGATTGGGTCCAGCACCTTCTAAACTTACCTCTTCCAACTGTGCATGTACGGAAGGAGGTCTCTAAGACCACCCTTAAGACCTCCTTTAGAAATTCGCTCTCGTCAAGGCCAAGCCTCAACGCCCGTGTTTGTGCAGAAACACCCTCACATTATTCTCTCTTCTGAACCAAGTTCTTCTTCTTCTCCCATCATGGCTCAGCCAGTTGAGGAAGAAAATAATCTGGAACACCAGCTCCAGCGACTCAATGACCTCTTCCAAAACTTCGTGCACCCACCACAGCGTCCTATGATGCGGGACCACTACAATCCTGCTGCGGTGGCCATTGAGCCTCGAGTCAGAATCCCGACTGGAGGACCTGATTCCGAACTAAAGCCCAACATGATTCATGCTATACCTAAATTCCATGGGCTTAATTCTGAAGATCCCTTCCAGCACATCAAACAGCTAAAGCATCTGGCCCACACTTTTCGATTAGATGCGCAAAATCGGGATATTCTTCTCATGAAGATGTTCTCCTTTTCTCTTATGGACAAGGCCGCCCATTGGTATCAAACTCAGACCCGGCCGATCAACACTTGGGAAGAACTTCAATCCGAGTTTTTGAAAAAGTTCTTTCCCGTTGGTCGGACCAACGCCTTGCGCCATCAGATTACACACTTCACTCAACAATCAGGAGAACCTCTTCATGAGGCATGGGATCGTTTTCAGGATCTCATGAGAAAGTGCCCCCATCACGGAGTTCCTAAATGGGAACAAGTCCAATCTTTTTACCAGGGACTCCGTGAGGACATCCGCCTTTTCGTCAATGCAACTTGCGGAGGAAACATCATGGGTCAACATGAAGACACCGTATGGGAGATTCTCGAAAACATGTGCGAGAACTCCATCAACAATGACTCCATGGGATTATTCGACAGGACGAATACCCGCGCAGCGACGAATCTTAAGGGAGCACATGAGACGCAGGGCCTGTCCGCATCAGTCGACCTGGAATTAATGGCCAGTCGATTGGACAAGGTCTCAATCATTGAAAAGAAGGTGGATGAGCTGACTCAGCACTTGCAGCGAGCCACCTCCGCGCGTAACTCCTTTGCACAACCTCCTTCCACACAGGAGACTGTGCAAAACATCCTCCACCGATCTTCCCCTGGGATGGATCCATATCCATCCCCATCTGATTCTTGGACTGGAAGATCATCCGATCCTTTCTACACCAGCCGGGGGAACTCCATTCCTCCTTTCCCTGATTCTCAGGAGGTTCCTCAGACCTGCGAGGACCTCAACGCCATCCAAAACGACCCATTCTCCAACACTTACAACCCTGGATGGCGAAACCATCCCAATTTTCAGTGGGCGGGAAATTCCCAAACCCAAAGACCACCTTTTCAGTCCCGCCCACAGCCCTCTCATCACTACCAGCCGCCTCAGCCTCGGCCCAACCCTACATATCCATCAGGGCCAAATCAGGATCAAATGTCCCTAATCCTTCAGACTCTGGCTGACATTCAAAAAACGAATGTGGCTATTCAAAAACAGCACAAGGACGAGCTTACAGAAGTTAAAACTCAACTGGCTCAGTTGGCAAATTCTCGCCAACCAGGCACACTCCCCTCCCAACCTCTTCCTAACCCAAATAACGTGCCAACCCAGAAGCGCGTTATGAATCCAAATTTAGGCCACGCCCAATGGATTTATCAGGCTCCTACTGCTCCATCTCCAAACGAGATGGAAGCCTCAACTTCTTATGCGGGATTTCAGTAGCAGCCACCCCTCCTACCAAACCCAAACCAAAATCAGGCCGGATTAAATTCTGTAACAACACGTAGTGGTAAAACAACTCAAGACCCGCATTATCCAAACCACTCCAAGCCTGATAACCATGACCCTAGGATAGTTATCCAAGGTACCGCTGTTCCAGATCCACAACCTGGACCTATCCTAGAAGAACCAACCAAGATCCCGTTTCCCGAGGCCCTGACCAAGGGAAAGAAGACCACCAAACCCGTGGCCCCTGAGGAGGACCTGGTCAAGCTCTTTGAGCAGGTCCACATAAACATCCCCTTGATGGATGCAATCCGCCACGTACCAGCTTACGCACGATTTCTAAAGAATATATGTACACCCCAGCGTAAGCCGCGAACCAAGGGAGGGAGCCCAATTGTTCTGTCAGAGCAAGCCAGCTCTGTAATCCTTAGTAGACTCCCACCCAAGGCAAAAGATCATGGAACTCCCCTGATTTCCTGTAAGATAGGTGGTACCCAATTTGATAGAGCATTGTTAGACTTGGGTGCATCCATAAACCTGATACCCACATCCTTACTTGACCATCTAGAAGAATCTGAGCTGAAACCAACCGAGGTGACATTACAATTAGCAGATCGATCTATAAAGTCACCAAAAGGGATTCTCGAGGATGTTATCGTGAAAGTGAGGGATTTCTATTTTCCAGTGGACTTTATAGTCTTAGATATGGATGCACCTGAGAACCCTAGGGATACACCAATCATTCTAGGGAGACCTTTCTTGGCTACTGCTAGAGCCAACATCAGCTGTGAGGAGGGCCAAATAGAGCTTAAGTTTGGAGATCAAACATTGAAAATTGATATATTTAAGGCCCAACAAGGAATTAATTGCGGCGTCATCGAACAAATTTGTGACATCAAGACTTTGGTTGATGAATCACACCTCCAGAATGACTCGATTATGCCTCATCAACCACAGAAGGATCTTGACCCGCAAACAGAGGAGTCGAATCCAGATATGAACAACCCAGTAACTCCCACCCTTGAACCTCACATCTATACTGAACCACCCGCTGCTGCTGAAAACCCCATCCTCGAACTGAAACCCCTTCCTGCTCACTTGAAATACGTATTTTTGGGTTCTAATCAGACCTTTCCGGTGATTATCAATTCCAACCTCACTCCTGAACAGGAACCCCGTCTGATTATTGTCCTCCAGTAACATCGCAGAGCCATCGGATGGACTCTCGATGATCTGACTGGAATAAGTCCCTCTTATTGTACTCATCATATCTATTCAGAAGAGGGCACACGACCTTCTCGTGAAATGCAGAGACGCTTAAACCCCAATCTGCAGGAGGTCGTGAAAAAGGAGATCATCAAATGGTTAGATGCCGGAATCATCTACCCGATCTCCGATAGTCGTTGGGTGAGCCCAATTCAGGTCGTGCCCAAGAAGGCAGGACTCACCACTATAACGACTGAGACCGGAGAAATCATTCCTACCCGATTAGCCAACTCGTGGAGAGTCTGTATAGATTACCGTCGACTCAATTCCTCCACGAAGAAGGATCATTTCCCACTACCCTTCATTGATCAAATTCTCGAAAAACTAGCGGGAAATAGGTTCTTCTGCTTTCTTGACGGGTACTCCGGTTATAACCAGGTGGCAATCCATCCTGAGGACCAAGAAAAGACCACGTTCACCTGCCCCTTCGGAACATACACTTTCCGAAGGATGCCTTTCGGTCTTTGCAATGCACCCGCTACTTTTCAGCGATGCATGCTTGCCATATTCTCAGATATGGTAGGTGATTATCTGGAAGTCTTCATGGATGACTTTTCAGTTTTCGGAGCATCATTCGACGATTGCCTCCAACACTTGGTCCAGATACTCAGGCGGTGCATCGATGTGAATTTGGTTCTTTCCTGGGAAAAGAGCCATTTCATGGTGCCTAAGGGAATTGTCCTGGGACACTCAATTTCGGAGAAAGGTATCCAAGTGGATCGAGCTAAGGTTAATCTGATTTCTCACCTTCCTATGCCTAGCTCGATCAGGGACATCCGATCCTTTTTAGGGCATGTCGGTTTTTATCGACGATTTATCCCTGATTTTTCAAAAATCGCACGCCCCCTCACCACACTTCTCTCCAAGGATGTTCCCTTCGAAATTTCCAAGGTATGCACTCAAGCATTTGAAATCCTGCGTGACCGAGTCACCCAAGCCCCGATCCTACAGTCCCCTGATTGGTCTCAACCCTTTGAGATCATGTGTGATGCATCCGACTTCGCTGTAGGAGCGGTTTTGGGACAGAAAAATGACAAGAAACCTGTGGTCATTTACTACGCCAGCAAAACACTCGATGAGGCTCAGCGTAACTATACGGTTACTGAGAAAGAGCTGCTAGCTGTAGTATTTGCCCTAGAAAAGTTCAGATCGTACCTTCTGGGTTCCCGTGTCATCATATACTCGGATCACACAGCTGTGAGGCATCTCCTTGCAAAGAAGGACGCGAAACCTCGATTAATCCGATGGATCTTGCTGTTGCAAGAATTTGACCTTGAGATTCGCGACAAAGCGGGAAAGCAAAACGTGGTAGCTGATCACTTGTCCCGTCTTCCTTCTGAAATAATTGACCCTTCCGGACCCATCACTGAGCATTTTCCCGATGAGCACCTGCTGACTATTGGTACTAGCCTTCCATGGTTTGCTGATATAGTAAATTACTTGGCATCTCATCAGACCCCGTCCGATTGGCCGAAGGCCAAGAAAGACAAATTACGCTCCGATGCCAAGTATTACATTTGGGAAGACTCGTACCTCTTCCGCATAGGTGCCGATCAGATCATCCGGAGATGTGTCCCGGAAGGGGAATTCAACAGTATCCTCTCTTTCTGCCATGACCAGGCATGCGGTGGCCATTTTGCCGGGCATAAAACCGCATCAAAAGTCCTCCAGTGCGGCTTTTACTGGCCCACACTGTTCAAAGACGCATACAATCACTGCAAGGCATGCAGTCGTTGCCAGACTTTGGGCAACATGAGCCATCGCGACATGATGCCTATGCAACCGATTCTAGTATGTGAAATCTTTGATGTTTGGGGGATTGATTTTATGGGCCCCTTTCCTGTTTCGGATGGTTTCGAATACATTCTGTTGGCTGTGGACTACGTGTCCAAATGGATCGAAGCCATACCGACCCGAACCTGTGATCACAAAATCGTTCTCAAATTCATTCATCAACACATTTTCTCAAGGTTCGGGATTCCTCGTGCAATAATCTCTGATGGGGGGACCCATTTCACAAATGCTCAGTTTAGGTCACTGATGACCAAATACGGGGTGTCTCACCGAATCTCTACTCCTTACCACCCCCAAACTAATGGTCTAGCTGAGCTGTCCAATCGGGAGATCAAGAAAATCCTGCAAGTCACTGTTCGACCTGACAGGAAGGACTGGTCGTCCCGACTTCCGGAAGCACTGTGGGCCTATAGGACCGCCCACAAAACCCAATTAGGCATGTCTCCCTTTAGACTGGTGTACGGAAAGGCATGCCACCTTCCCGTCGAACTGGAGCATAAAGCCTATTGGCCAGTACGGAACTGTAATCTAGATCTTTCCAAGGTTGGGACCCACAGAAAACTCCAAATCAGCGAGATCGATGAATTACGCATAGACGCGTACGAGAACTCGTAAATCTACAAGGAGCGGGTTAAAGCCTTCCACGACAAACACATCTCGAGAAAGATCTTTCATCCTGGTCAAAAGGTCCTACTCTTTGATACCCTACTCAAACTCTTCCCAGGAAAATTGAGATCTAAGTGGGTCGGACCATATTTGGTCCGACAGGTTTTTGGAAATGGAGCAATCGAAATCAGTCCACTCAGCCACGATTCTGAACCTTTCATCGTGAACGGTCAGAGACTCAAGCCGTTCATCGATGTAACTTCTACTGATTTGGCTGAGGCATCTTATATCCTCCTTTCCCCTTGAGCTTATTGCGCCCAGCCGATGGCGTAAAACTCAGCACTTAACGGGAGGCAGCCCGTCATTCTCTTTGAAAACCTGAAACTTGTTCTGACACCTTTTAGCACTCGAAGTTCACCCTTGTAGACAGCCGACCCCAACTCAGATGCTTGCATCTGGGATTTGAAATCGTCCGCAAAAATTCAACCCGACCCATCCACTCATCCAAATTTCTGTCTTAAGGAATGAACTAAGACCCCCTAGGTTACAATGAGGACATTGCAAATCTTAGGCATGGGGGGGTATGAAAGTGCAAAACTTGTAAGAAAAGGTTTCAAACAAAAAATTCACATATGCCAAAAAAAAAAAAAAAAACCATAAAAATTAAAAAAAATTTCGAAAAAGAATAAGAGGAAAAGAGGAGAAGGAAATTTTGTGAAGGAGAAAAGAAACAAAATGAAAAAGGAGCACAAAATTATGAGAAAAAGTGATAGTCATTAGTAAGGAACTAAGGAATTAACCTAAGTTCTAGACCTCATTCAAGAAAAGTGCACAAAGAGATTAGTAAAGAATGCAAACCTTAGGCATTCTTGAATAGACTCTTAGTACCCATTAAGATCTGGACACTCCTCAAGAGGTTGAGGAAAATGAAAAGCTGAAGTATTAGGTCTAAGGCTTAGGGAGTATTCAGCCTCGTTAACTAATTTTTGGTTTACGGGACTCAGTAACCTAAGCACCCTAACCTCACACACAGCCTGGTTCAGTAAGCGTAAAAATCAGAATCACGCAGAAGCGTCGCAAAAATTCTGAAAAGAACACCTAGAATAGGAGCGGCCGCTCAACACAAGTTGATTTGGACGAGTTCCCAGCGCGGAGAGGCGGGAAATCCCCTCGAAGATGCGTAACAAAATATCATCTCCTCGGTGCTTGTCTCTTAGGATATTTACATATCCTACTGGGGGCATGTAAGCACTCTGCTAGTTCAGATTCCATGGATGGCATTATCTCGAAGTGTCAATTGCCAGGGTCTGGATTCGGCCACGGAACACCATGGATGGGATTATCTCGAAATCTCAATAGCCAGGGTTCCGGGGGTTGCCATGGGCGGTGCTATCTCGAAGCATCGATCGCCAGGAACCCTTGAGGATTGATGATGGGAGCAAGGAATCTGATACAGACCGTGTTGAAAAGCCAATCCTAGGCTAGAACTAAAAAGAAAAAGAGAGAGAAAACTCTCCAAACAGAAAAACTTTCTATCTCTCTCTTACAAAATGCACTGCGAACTGAGCCAGGGCTAAAATCATTTCAAGCACGGGTGCTTTAACCACGAAGTCCAATAAACCTTAGGTTAGTTCTTGTGGACCTTAAAAACCTTTGCTAAAAGACTGAGGCTAAGGCTAGACAGATTTGGATCTTGATTGGTACTAGAGTACCTTTTAGGCCTATGGTCAGCATTCTAACCTAATCTATGCTCAAATAAAAAAGGGCACTTATCTAAAACTATTAAAAACTTCATGGTCTAGAACAGGGGTTGAAACCTTAAGTTTTTGCTAAGGGACTAGCAAAAGCTAGGCATGGGGGTATGATGAGAACCTCATCATGAGCCATAACTAGCTCATTTTGACCTAATACAAAGGATAAAAGCTCCTACATATCTCAAGGAAAGGCTTAACTCAGAGAATTCTGAGTTTGAGAAGAAAATAAGTCATAAGGGGTAAAAAATGCAATTTTACCAGTATAATCTGCATACAGGGTAATTCATGGCCCAAACATAGGTCAAAGCAGCTTAATAAGAATAAAAGTGGGATGAGATGATCTAGCAAGGGCTACAGCACTTCCAAGAAACTAAATGATAATCTGCAACCCTAAAACAACCCACTTCAATTCACAAGGTTCGAGGCAAAGTAAAAATAGAATAAACCCTCTAAAATTCATAGAAAAATAATCTCTAGGGTTTAGAACCTTCAATTTGGCCTTCAGAACCCATTTTGACCTACATTGAGAACCATGCCCAATTAATAACTTAATTTGGGTTTTTGCGTAAATTGACCGGTCAAACAAGGTTTAATATAGAAATGAAATTCACCATCAGATTCCTTAGGTCCTAATTAATCATGTATAAAACCTTGAGCCTAAGAAGAAACCTCCTTGACCGACTTTACACTTTGGTCCTCATATATTTACTCTTTGGCCCTCAACTTTTGAACCCTCGCATTTTGGCCCCTAACTCCCCTTCGTTCTTTGCGATCAGGTCCCCCCTGCAAAACCTGCCAGCACCATGCTCCGGCGACCTTGCGCGGAGCATGGCGCCGCGCAGGGTGAGGGGGGGAACCTGGCAAGTAAACCGGGGGTGCCCTGCGTCGTCAGCCGTCGCAGGGACACCCCCTTGGTCGTTGTAACCCACCATACCGGCCGTGCGAACTCACGGACGGTATGGGTCTCCATCTCCGGCGTCCTCCGGCGAGGGAGACACGTCGTCTCCCTCCGCCTTCCTCCCTGTTTTGATCCCTATAAATACCCCCCGTTGCTCCACCGACCGGGGCAGCTCGGATCTGACGGAGAAAACCCCCAACGTTCGTCTCTTCTCTCTCCGGCAGACGCTCACCAGCTCCGGCGGTTCCTCCCCCTTCTCCTCTTTGCCCTGCCGCAATACCAGCAGCAGAGACTTCCTCCCCTGCTCTTCCCGCGCCACGCCGCACCCAGCTGGCGCCTCTCCGGCTCTCTGCTCGCCGCTGCCCCTTTCCCTGAGCATCGTCTTCTCCGGCGACAGTCGACACGACTGTCGCCCTGCTACTCCCCCTTCGTCCCTGCAAGTAAGCTAGAACTACTCCCCTTCTTCTCCTCTTTCTTTCCCCGCTTTCAATTTATTCAATTAAGCCCTCGACCGACCCTGACCATCGTCACCCCCTTCGTCTCCGGCCACCCTCCGGCGAGATGCTCCCGTCGCTCCACAGCCTCACACACCTCGCCAACCCTCACCGAACCTCCACCTCGTCACACTGAGCACCCCCCACCCCTTCACTGCCACTCCACACCTCCGTAACGCTTCCCCCAACAAACCCATCCTCCGACCCACAGTCCGACCTAGGGCAGCCCTTGCACGCCGCCCCACGCCTCGCCACCACCCACACGAGCTTCGCCGCACCCTGGCGAAGCTCCCGGCACCTTCTGATTAGGCCGAGAGGCCATTTTCTGTGAACAGGCCACCCGCCCTCCGCCGCCATTGCCGTGCAGAAGGAGCTGCTTCCGCCTGCAGCTACAGGCGCGCCACGCTCAGCGCCACGCCCAGATTCGACTCCCAGGCCTTGCGAGGCGTTTCAAAAAAACACCAGGCTCGCAACTAAGGCAGAAGGCTTCGCGTGACGCCGCGATCGCCCGCGTCTTTCCCCGCTGCGGGCGCGCAATTGAGGTGGGACATTTAGTCCCACCTCGGAAAAGTCTGAAGAGGTGCAGCGATATAAGACGCAAAAGTGCTGGAGGCTTACTGCCTCAGCACACGGGGTGAGGTCCCCTTCACCCGCCCGGTTACCCGGTCTCGTCCGCGCTCACGCCCCGCGGACCTGACCCGACCCGACCCGACTTAGACTGACCTGCACTCCTCGCCCACCACGCACGCCGGTGGGCCTGGACCCGGGCGCGACCCGTACCCGACTACTCGGCAGCTCTGGGAGAGCTTTCCCAAGAGTGGTTTCAGAGAGAGAGAGACGCGGGGGGAGAGGGTAGAGTAGGTTTTGCCTCTGACGTAAAACTCTGAAGTGTGCAGGCACAGGTGAAGAAGAAGGACCGCGGAAGAAGAAGGAAGCTAAGGGAGACACTGTAGCAACAAGCAGTTTAAGTCGTCTGATTTGGAAATTAGACGACGTCCTGAAGAAAAAAAAGAGAAAGAAGGAGGGGCGACGTCCTGACTGGAAAAAGAAAATCTGAAGAACATCAGAAGAAGGCGAGGCAGAGGAGAACACAAAAGAACAAGGGAAGATCTGAAAGAAGAAAAACAAAGAAGAAAGAAGAAGATCTGAAGAAAGACAGAAGAAAAAGGAAGAACAGCTGGAACACGAAGAGCATCACCACTGCAGAAGAAGAACATCACCTCTACAGACAAAGAAGAAGAAGATCTGAGACGAGGAGAAACAAAGAAAAAAAAAGACACCAAATTCTTTCTCTCTCTTTGTTTATTTTTGTAAAAGAAACATGTATATCTCTAGAATACAACTTGCTCCCTGAGTTCGACCTCGGGAACTCTTTTCCGAGTAAAAAAATTTATATATTTGAAATGATGGCAACAACTGGCTATATTACAACGACATAACAATAAAACCCGGTTATCTCTCGAAGACATCGTTATCACCCAGCCCTGTGGCAGACTTCCAGAGCATCCCGGTGGTCAGAGAGTACCCTGACGTGTTTCCAGACGAGTTACCGGGACTACTGCCCGAGCGCAAGATCGAGTTTGAGATCTCACTAGTACTAGGGACCAGCCCCATCTCCACCGCGCCATACAGGATGGCACCGCTTGAGCTACGAGAGCTCAAGTCTCAGTTGCAGGACCTTTTGGAGAAGGGTTTCATGAGGCCCAGTGCGTCTCCCTGGGGAGCCCCGGTACTGTTTGTGAAGAAGAAGGATGGTACCTGTTACGAACGCGCGCTTCAAACGTCTTTTAAGACGTCTGGGAGGTGGCCCAAACGTCTGACCAGATGTCTGGAACCACTTCCAGACGTCTGGGAATCGGTTATTTTTGGCACGCGCGATTCGTCTGTGCGCCTGAGCGCGCAGACCTGCGTACGCTCTCACTCCCTCTCTTTTTCCCTCTCTCCTGCGGCCACAGACCCACCCTGTCCCGCTCTCTCTCTCTCCTCCTCGCGCGGCCTTAAAAGGCCACGCCCTCCCCCTCACTCCCGTCACCTCTGCCCCCTTCCTCTTCTCCTTCTAGTCGGTGTGCGAGAGCGAGCGCGAGTGAACGACGGCGGCGACAGCCGCGGCGGGTGCGGGAGGAGGTGCTGCTCGGGGGAGGAGGCGTCGGCCGTGAGGGCTCGAGCCTGCCAGGGCAGCGGGAGCCGGCCGGCGGGGCCGCAGTAGACACAGGGTGGCGCGGGAGGCCTGCTGCAGCTCGAGCAGCAGGCGGAGCACTCGCAGCGCGGCCGTGCATCGCGAGCGGAGGGCGAGTGGCGCCCTGATTCTGGAAAATTTTCCAGAATCAGACGTCTGTGATTCCAACCAAACGACTGGGAAGACGTCTGGAAGACTGTCCAGACGTCTGAAAGGTGAGTTATTTCCGCTTCTTCATTTTCTTCGACTGACCGTACTAAGAGAGAGAGGAAATGGGTACCCGTAGGTTCTGAGATTCGCATCCAACGCGAATCAGACGTCTAGCTGCAGTGCCAGACGACGGGAACGACTTCCAGACGTCCTGGGTGACCATCGGACGTTTGGGAACTAGGCCAAACGCCCCCGCAGGCTTTTGGACGTCTGAGAGACCACGCAGAGCAAAGGTAACCCTAATCCACTTTTTAAGACGTCTGGAATAAGTTCCAGACGTCTGATTTTGCACTGTTTCGTTGTTTTCGACCCGTTTAGGGCTCGTTCGGGTTCCGTTTTCCGCGTTTCGAGTTGCGTTCTTTTTGGAATTACATCCTCTACCCATCTACAGTAGCTATGTACTATTTTGAGAAACTCTGTGTGTTTGATCCTTGTGATAGGACCCCGTTCCGTTGCAGTCTCGGGGGTTGCGGAGGCACGCGGGATTCCCGACCACGCCCCCAGTTCGCCTGTTGTAACCGGTAGAGTGGCATTTAAGTTTATTAGCATAATCTGTTAAATTATGGAACCATAAATAGAATCTAGGACATTGCATGAATCCTAGGAATGAGAAACGAGATTGAATGATAGATCCTAGGGTGTTCCATAAATCCTAGGGCTGGAAAACTAGATTGTATGATAGATCCTAGGGTATGACATGAATCCTAGGATGGGAAAACTAGTGGAATATGTGAACACTGCAGTCTTGAAAATGTGGAAAGGAAACAATAGCTGCCTGTGAATTGAATTAACAGCTGCCTGTTATGAATAAATGAACATGATTAAGAATATGGGATGTATGAACGTGAAACTGGAAAGGTGAAATCGGAATGCGCTGAGTTAAAGAGCTGGAACCCTACGGGGAATTAGGAGTAGAACTCCTGGAAAGTGAATGGAATAGAATTAGGGAAGTGAGCTGGCCCTTGAGTACGGAGTACCAAGGAGAGCGACTGTCCCCCTATTTAGTGCAGAGCAGAGCCAGCCGCCCCAGGGACCCAGGGTTAGGACTGGCCACTCTGTACCGACTTGCTGGCCCTCGTGTACGTAGTACCGAGGAGAGCTACTAGTGTAGGGAGGTACTAGCTACCCCACGGGCCCCGGGGTTCTGCTAGCCTCCTACACTGACTTGTTAGGCCCACTGGGGCAAACCAGGGTAGTTAAGCGAGGGTGCGCGGACTGTGGAGGGGCAAGGCCCCCGTTTGGTTACTGTGGAGGGGTTGGACCCCTGTTACTGAGAGGGCTCTGCCCCGTACTGGTTCCGTGCTGTGCTTTGGGCGCACCCGTTAACGGAAACGACTGACCGCGTGCCAGTGCGGGTTAGCTACCCGTGCGTTTACCGCACGTGCCGTAGTCACCGTTACGTCTGTCAGTGACCTTGGGGTGGTTGACTGAGAGTAGGATCACCACGGGGGACTCTCCCAGCCAGGAGAGCACCACGTGCTACTTCTACTGTTCGAAAAAGACTGCAATCAAGATCGTTCCCACGAGGAACATTCGAGATCAAGTGAAGGATCTGAGAAATAGATAAATTGTGAAACAATAGAAAGACGTAAATAAAGGAAGAAAGAAAATTAAAACAGCTACTGTACACTTTACTGTTTCTTTAGTTTAGCTGCCACTCTACTCAGCGTTTTGCTGACGTGTTACACTCGTTACCTTTCAGGACCAGGTGTTGAGCAGCCAGGGTCAGCGGTTGCAGAGGACGCTAGGCCGAGTAGGGTCCAGTAGAGTTACCACTGTTCTCTTGTACCACTTTCTTTTTGGTTCCACTGTAGTGAGTAGTTCTTGTTTCCGCTGTACTTTTCTTTACCTGCGGTTCATATTATGTTATGAATGTTGTTCTACTGTTGTGGTGGTACATGCTATAGCGGTTTCTTTCCTTACTGCTGTATTTTCTTACTGTTAGTTATATTCATGCTGAATGTGGTTTATTTTACTGCTCTTTTGGTTACTTCCTCGTTGGACGACCAGGTCTTGGGATTAGTCGAGTCGGTCCGGTTCTCGTGTCTCGTAGGGACTCAGGAATCAGGTCGTTACAGTACCCTACGCCTTTGTGTGGACTACCGACAGCTGAATAGGGTCACCATCAAGAACAGATATCCGCTGCCGAGGATCGACGACTTGTTTGACTAGTTGCGGGGTGCCACGGTATTCTCCAAGATCGACTTGAGGTCTGGATACCACCAGTTGAGGATCAGGGAGGCAGACATCTCCAAGACAGCTTTCTGCACCAGGTACGGACACTACGAGTTTTTGGTCATGCTGTTTGGGCTGACCAATGCCCCTGCTGCTTTCATGGACCTGATGAATCGGGTGTTTAGACCGTACTTGGACCAGTTCGTGGTGGTATTCATTGATGACGTACTCATCTATTCTCGAGATCGGACGCAGCACGGACAGCACTTGCGGATGGTTCTGGATACTCTGAGACGACGTAGGCTATACGCCAAATACAGCAAGTGCGAGTTCTTGTTGAGGGAGGTGACCTTCTTAGGTCATGTGATCTCTGGAGACGGCTTGGTGGTGGACCCAGCCAAGGTCGAGGCAGTGCTCAGGTGGGAGAGACCGCGTTCAGTCACTGAGATTCGTAGTTTCCTGGGACTAGCATGCTACTACAGACGATTCATCAGAGGTTTTTCACAGATTGCGCGTCCCATGACACAGTTGACCCGGAAGGACGTGCCCTTCACTTGGACAGACACCTGTGAGGCGTGTTTTCAGGAGCTGAAGGAGAGGTTGACCTCGGCTCCCATGCTCACCATCCCTGACAGTCGTGGCGGATTCGTTGTGTACACGAACGCCTCCTTGCAGGGGTTAGGAGGTGTGCTCATGCAGTGGGGTCACGTTGTCGCTTACGCTTCGCGGCAACTGAAGTCCCATGAGCATACCTACCCTACCCACGACCTGGAGTTGGTAGCTGTCGTCTTCGTGCTGAAGACATGGAGGCACTACTTGTACGGTGAGACCTTCGAGATTTTCACAGATCACAAGAGCCTCAGATACCTTTTTGATCAGAAGGAGCTCAACATGGGACAGAGACGTTGGTTGGAGCTCCTGTAGGACTACGACTGCAGCATTTCCTATCACCCGGGTAAGGCCAATGTGGTGCCCGACGCCTTAAGCCGGAAGGTGCCCGCACACTTGGCCAGTTTACAGTTACAGAGTTGGAGCCTTTTGGAGGAGGTGGGCAGTTGGTGACCCCTAGAGTTACGGGGGCACTGTGGGGCAGTGACTGTGACACGACAGACTAGGCCAGAGCTGATAGACCGCATCATCACAGGACAGATGGTCGATCTGTACTTGCAGTCCTTGCGCGACAGAGTACTGTCAGGAGACCCAGGGGACTTCTCTTTCACAGACCAGGTGCTGCGCCTGAGGGGACGGTTGTTTGTTCCCAGGGAGGAGGAGCTGTTGAGAGAGCTCCTGACTGAGGCACACGGTTCCAGATTCACCATAAATCCTGGAAACACGAAGATGTACCACGACTTGAGACGCGAGTTTTGGTGGAAGGGGATGAAGCGGGATGTGGGTGAATTCATACAACAGTGCTTAGTGTGCCAGCAGGTGAAAGCTGGGCATCAGAGGCCTACAGGGCCGCTACAGCAGCTTCCAGTGCCAGAGTGGAAGTGGGAGAGCATCACCATGGACTTGGTGGTGGGTTTACCTGTTACCCAGCGAGGACACGATGCAGTCTGGGTAATTGTGGATAGACTGACGAAGACAGCATGATTCTTGCTGATCTGAGTCACTTTGGGACCAGCACAGTTGGCAGAGAGGTATATCCGCGATGTGGTACAACTACACGGAGTTCCGCGGGAGATCGTATCCGACCGGGATACCCACTTTACGTCCCAATTTTGGGCTGAGTTTCAGCAGGCCCTGGGGACGCGGTTGAGGTTTAGCACAGCTTACCACCCCCAAACGGATGGGCAGTCTGAGCGCACGATACAGACACTTAAGGACCTTTTGCATGCCTGTGTATTGGACTGGAGAGGCTCTTGGGAGGAGCACCTGCCCCTGGCGGAGTCTGCATACAACAACAGCTATCACTCGAGCATCGGCATGGCCCCCTACGAGGCTCTGTACGGACGGAGGTGTACGGCACCCTTGAGTTGGGTTGAGGTGGGGACCAAGTGGGAGGTTGGCCCCAGGTTGATCCGGCAGAGTCAGGAGGTAGTCGAGCAGATCCACAGGTGACTCCGCACTGTCAGGAGCAGACAGAAGAGCTACGGGGATCGGAGACGCAGAGAGGTGCAGTTTGAGGTTGAGGATCACGTCTTCATTCGTGTTTCGCCCATGAAAGGCCTGCAGCGGTTTGGGGTGAGAGGGAAGCTCGCGCCGAGGTTCGTGGGGACCTTTGAGGTCCTGGAGCGGGTTGGACCCATTGCTTACAGACTTGCCCTCCCTCCTCAGCTTTCTGGTGTGCACGACGTGTTCCACGTGTCCAACCTCAGGAAGTACGTAGCCGATCCCAGTCACGTACTGAGTCACGAGAGCGTCGAGGTGGGCGATGACCTAACCTACCCCAAGCGGCCAGTGCAGATTCTTGATCGAGCCATCCGCAGTTTGAGACGAAAGCAAGTACCCCTGGTAAAGGTTTTGTGGAGGAGCCAGCGGTACGAGGAGGCTACCTGGGAGCCTGAGGCGACAATGCGAGAGCGGTACTCGGAGCTCTTCGCGGGTACGTCTTTCGGACCGACTTCAGTCCTCTTTGAGTTTGTTATGTTTTTATATGACGTTTTTCTCGCACCCTAGTTAGCGCAAGTTTCGGGCACGAAACTTCCTTTGAGTTTGTTATATTGTTACGAACGCGGTTTCAAGACATCCTTTTAAGACGTCTGGGAGGTAACCCAAACGTCTGACCAGACGTCTGGAACCCCTTCCAGATGTCTGGGATTTATTTTCTGCGGCACGCAGAATTACGTTTGCGCGCCTGCGCGCGCAGACCTGCGAATGCCCTCTTTTTCCCTCTCTCCTCCTGCAGGCGCAGGCTGCTCCCTCTCCCTCTCTCTCTCTCTCTCCCCGCGCGGCCTTATAAGGCCCTCGCCCTCTCCCTCACTCTCATCCCCTCCGCTTCCTTCTTCATCTTCCAGCCGGTGCGAGAGTGCAAGCGCGAGCTAGCGACGGCAGTGGCAGCTGCGGCGAGTTGCGGGAGGAGGTGTTGCGCGAGGGAGGAGAAGCTCGACCGTGAGGGCTCGAGCTTGCCGGGGTAGCTACAGCCGGCCGGCGGGGGAGCAGCGGGAGTGGAGTGATGCGGGAGGGCTGCTGCAGCTCAAGCAGCAGGCGGACGAGGCGCGGCGCGGCCGTGAGTCGCGGGCGGAGAGCGAGTCGAGCTCTGATTCTGGAAATTATTCTAGAATCAGACATCTGGGATTCCAACCAGACGACGGTGAAGGCGTCTGGAGGACTGTCCAGACGTCTGGCAAGTGAGTTATTTTCGTCCTTCTTCCTTTTCTGTGACCGTTCGTACTGAGAACGAGGAGTGGGTACGTGCAGGTTCTGAAATTCGCCATCCAACGCGAATCAGATGTCTGGCCTCAGTGCCAGACGACGGGAAGGACTTCTAGACGTCCAGGGTGACCATCGGACGTCTGGGAACTAGGCCAGAAGCCCCCGCAGCCTTCTGGACGTTTGAGAGACTACGCAGAACAAAGGTACCATCTGACCCACATTTTAAGACGTCTGGAAGAGGTTCCAGACGTTTGATTTTGGACTGTTTCGTCGTTTTCGACCTGGTTAGGGCCCGTTTGGAGTCCGTTTTCCACGTTTCGAGTTGCATTCTTTTCGGAATAAAATCCTCTACCCGTCTACAGTAATTATATACTATTCTGAGAAACTCCTTGTGTTTGATCCTTGTGATAGGACCCCATTCCATTGCAGTCTAGGGGGTTGCGGAGGCGCGCGGGATTTCCGACCACGCCCCCAGTACTTCCGTTGTAGCTGGTAGAGTGGCTTTAAGAATTATTAACATAATTTGTTACAATTATGGAACAATTAATAGAACCTAGGGCATTGCATGAATCCTAGGAATGAGAAACCAGATTGAATGATAGATCCTAGGGTATTGCATGAATCCTAGGGCTAGAAAACTAGATTGAATGATAGATCCTAGGGTACGGCATGAATCCTAGGACTGGAAAACTAGTGATATGAATATAGATATTGCAGTCTTGGAAAATGTGGAAAGGAAATAATAGCTGCCTGTGAATTGATTTAACAACTGCTTGTTTTGAATAAATGAACATGATTGAGAATATGGGTTGTATGAACGTGAAACTGAAAGGATGAAACCTGAATCTGCTGAGTTAAAAGAGCTGGAACCCTACGAGGAATTAGGAGTAGAACTCCTGGAAAGAGAATGAAATGGAACTGAGAAGGAAAGATGTGGAAGTGTGTTGTCTCTTGGGTACGTAGTACCAGGGGAAGCACCTGTTACTTGCTTAGTGCAGAGCGGAGCCAGCCGCCCCAGGGACCCGGGGTTAGGTCTGGCCACTTTGTACCGACTTTTTAGCCCTCGTGTACACAGTACCGAGGAGAGCTACTAGTGTAGAGCGAGTAATAGCTACCCCACGGGCCCCGGGGTGCTGCTAGCTCACCTACACCGACTTGTTAGGCCCACTGGGCGAACCAGGGTAGTCAGGCGAGGATGCGCGGACTGTGGAGGGGCAAGACCCCTGTTTGGTTACTGTGGAGGGGCTGGACCCCTGTTACTGAGAGGGATCTTCCCTATACTGGTTCCGTGCTGTGCTTTGGGCGCACCCATTAATGGAAACGACTGACCGCGTGCCAGTGCGGGGTAGCTACCCGTGTGTTTATCGCGCGTGCCGTAGTCACCGTTACGACTGTTAGCGACCTTGGGGTGGTTGACTGAGAGTAGGATCACCACGGGGGACTCTCCCGGCCAGGAGAGTACCACGTGTTACTTCTACTTTTCGGAAAAGACTGCAATCAAGATCGTTCCCATGACGAACATTCGAGATCAAGTGAAGGATCTGAGAAATAGATAAATTGTGAAACAATAGGAAGATGTAAATAAAGGAAGAAAGAAAACAAAACAGCTACTGTACACTTTAATGCTTCTTTAGTTTTAGCTGCCACTCTATTCAGCATTTCGCTGACGTGTTACACTTGTTACATTTCAGGACCAGGTGTTGAGCCGCCAGGGTCAGCGGCTGTAGAGGATGCTGGGCCGAGTATGGTCCAGTAGAGTTACCACTGTTCTTTTGTGCCCTTTTTGTTCCACTGTAGTGAGTAGTTCTTTTTACTCTCTGTACTTTTCCTTACTTGTAGTTCTTGTTATGTTATAAATGTTGTTCTTCTGTTGTGGTGGTACATGCTGTAGTAGTTCCTTTTCTTACTGCTGTATTTTGTTACTGCTAGTTATATTCATGCTAAATGTGATTTATTTTACTACTGTTTTGGTTACTTCCTCGTTGGACGACTAGGTCTTGGGATTAGTCGAGTCGGTCCGGTTCTCGTGTCTCGTAGGGACTCGGGAATCATGTCATTACACTGTGGAATATGAAATGCTTGTTAAATAATTACCTGTGACGTTACTTGTTGTATATGTTACATTGTGGAAATACGAGCTGCCTGTGGAATATGAAATGCCTGTGCTAGTTAAATAGTTACCGATGACATTACTTGTATATGTTAAATCGTGGAAATATGAGTTGCATGTATATAATACGGGAATGGAATTGTGAATGATGAAACCTGGTATGGAATAGCATGGCGAATATGAGCATGAACCCTATGGGGAGCTAGGAGTAGAGCTCCTGTGGATGAATGGAAAGGTCTGGACATGTGAGTGGGAAGTGTGCTGGCCCTTGAGTACTTGGTACCAAGGGGGAGCTACTGTCCCCTTTTTAATGTAGAGTGGAGCTAGCCGCCCTTGGGTTAGGACCCGGGGTTAGGAATGGCCACTCTACATCGACTCCTATTGGCCCTTGTGTACACAGTACCAGGGAGAGCTATTAGTGTAGGGAGGGAGCTAGCCACCCCATGGCGTCCGAGGTTAAGCTAGCCAACCTACACCGACTTTTTCTTTGGCCCTCTGGGCAAACCGGGGTAGCAAGATGAGGGTGCGCGGACTGTGGAGGGGCGAGACCCTTGTTGCCGAGAGGGCTAGGCCTATACTGTTCCATGTTGTACTTTGGGCGTACCTGCTAGCAGAAATGATTGACCACGTGCCAGTGCGGGGTAGCTACTCGTGCACTTATGGCGTGTGCCGTAGTCACCGCTACGTCTAGACAGTAACCTCGGGGTGGTTGACTGGGTATAGGATTACCACGGGAGACTCCCCCGACCAGGAGAGCACCACGTGTGCCTTCTACTCTTCGGAAAAGACTGCAATCAAGATCATTCCCACGATGAACATGTGAGATCAAGAAAGAGATCTGAAAAGTAAACCAATGGGTGAAAAGGAATAACTTGTAAAATAAAATAATTGGAAAAGATAAATTACCTGTTAGCTTTTACTGCTTTAGTTAGTTTGGTTACCACTCTACTCAGCGTTCGCTGACTCCATTTTACTCGTACCCCCTTTACAGGTCCAAGAGTTGAGCAGCCCGAGTCGCCGGCTGCAGAGGGTGCTGGGCCCAGTTGAGCCCAGCAATAGCTCATGTTTTTGTTGTACTTCCTTTTTCTAGTGAGTTAAACTGTTATTACTGTTTCTATTTCTGTACCTTGTTCTGCTTTACTATTGTGGTGGTGATATGTACTGTTAGCAGCTTTTATTTTCTTTACTGCTTGTACTCTTTTACTGATAGTTACTTAGCACAGTGAATGTGGTTTACGTTCTTGCTTTCTGTTTATTTCTTGTTGGACGACTGGGTCTTAAGATTAGTCGAGTCGAGCCAGTATCAGGTCCTGTAGGGATTCAGGAACCGAGTCGTAACACATGGAGATGCGTCAGACGAGGTGGGTGATGATGCGTGGATGGATGCATGGCTAGATGTGTGTTTACACGCGGCAGGGTGATACGGTAGCGACGTGCGTTTTAA
This sequence comes from Thalassia testudinum, assembly GCA_037157565.1. NCBI lineage: Eukaryota > Viridiplantae > Streptophyta > Magnoliopsida > Alismatales > Hydrocharitaceae > Thalassia > Thalassia testudinum. The sequence goes on along the minus strand of JAZHRO010000026.1, from coordinate 15,432,265 downwards.
GTTGTCGATCTTCGCGATCGAACGACTAAATTCGAATGCAATCACGCACAAGGAGCGTGGAGGCGGTAGATCATACGGTGCTGGAGGCACCACGTGTCACGCTTTGGCACAGCGTGTGCAATGAAGGTGCGATGGAGGTTCTATGGAGGAGCAATTTGAGCCGTTAATCTCCCGATCGACGAATCTGGTTGCCCCAAATTAGTTGCACGGTTTGGGGGCCCAAAATACTTGCTTTGCCCCTCATTTTATCTATAAAAAGAACCCAAGAGCCCCCATTTGAGAGGCAATTTCCATCTACAATCTCTTTCTCCAGACATCTCCTGCTCCCTTTCTGCTTCGAAGAGCCCTCTTCCTCCGAGAGGTCCACCAAGGCCACCCTTTATGCATCGCTATTGCTAGTCCACGCCTCTCCAAAGGCCATCATGGATCACCCTTGGCGCCCTTGTTCTAGTAGAATAGATAGTTATCTTTTTATTCATTCTAGTAGTTCTAGTTTTAGTAATTGCTATTTTAATTAATTTGATTTAGTTCTAGTTAGTTTTAGTTATTTTTCCAATTAAGAATTCAAATAATTGGAACACTTGCCTGATTATTATATAAATGAAGTTGATTTGCTTTTATATCATAGTGCTTAGTGTTTTAGTTCTAGTTAGATTAAATTAGTATTAAATCAAGACATTTTTCTGCCTCCCTGAGTTCGACTGAGAGTTACCAATCTCATTATATTTGTTTGTCTACGTGTTTTTGCACTATACTACGATAAAATTATTTTCAAAATCGCGATACCATGTACCCGACAAAATGGCACTGTTGCTGAGGAGGCACGACGATTCTTGATTTGATTTCTGAGTATTTTGCGCACGCATCGAGCATAGTTGAAAAAACTCAATTACACACTATCATTTAGGTTAGGATTTATTATTGAAAAAAAATTCAAATTTTTTTTTGTGAAAAGGCTTAATTGGGATTGAAAACTCTTTTAAAAGCCTTATTACTATTTTTAGAAATTCGGGCAGAATTTTGATATGGAATTGAAAAATCATTTGCTGCGTTTCTAGTTACCCAAACATATTGAAATACAGGAAGGCGCTAGAGTTTCAAATTAGCTTTCCAACGCCACCATTCCCACAAAAGAATTCAATTTGTAGAATTTCAAAAAATTTGTGGAGTGTACGGGGCCAAATAGACTGAAATCTAGATTTTTTTGATCTTCAAAAATCAATTTCGAATAGTACACGAATCTGATTGACCCAAAAATGGTAAGGTTTGAAAGATAATCAAGTTAGCTTTCATTCACATATTTTTCCCAAATTTTTGGATCACATTGGATACTATTTCAAAAAGAAAAACTAATACGGGCTCAAAATCTCATATCTAACCCCCTTTTAATTAAAAATTCATATTTATTTAATTTAAATAGTAAATATTTTGAAAAAATATTCTCTAAAAAGCTTATTGAAAATAGAATCTTCCTGCCAATTCACATCATTTGAATCCCAATTATATCTTAAAGAGTATTTTGAATTTGACTGTGGTCTACTTAGTCAAATTGCATGAACCCTAGGTTTAACCTTCAGGGTCACATTTAAAGACCGCATTAGACTAGCGTGGACTCAATCGAGTCCAATGATTTGCTGGTGAGTCTAGTCACTTTGTGGACCACTCACCACACACCTAAACTGAAGAAAAGCTTAAGAAAAAAATCGTAAAATTATATCAATTAACATGCATTCATCTTTTAACTATTGGGTGGTCTCAATCTCTTTGGCCAAACCTGGTGGCTAGCCTGCGAGGTAGTGTCAAACGACCGCGTCTAAGGGGTATTAAGGACCCCTAGGTGAAAGCGAAAGGAAGAACCTTCCTCTTAGTTAACTTAAGAGGAGAAGACCATTTTTAGTCAGTCTCTTAACGAATTTTCCTTAAGAATTTAAACCTTAACGAAACATCTGGTCATCTTATTCTAAAGAACCAAGTTGATTAACAAGGCCTTAGCCTTGTTTGGCTTGGCTACACCAACCCTTGTGGTTGGTGTATGCAAGGAAGGAGGTCTTTAAGACCTAAGTTAGTTGGACCTTGGGAACTGAACCCAAGGTGGCAAAGGCAACTTTTTGTTTTTCCTGACTCTTCTTCACAACCATCATCTTCTTCTCGAGTAGTTGAGATGACTAATCCTGGTCTTAGACCTGGGCAGGGCCTCGAAAATCTAGACCCAATGGCTCGTTTGGAAGCCAAGGTCGAGGAATCAAAATCGAGATGTTAGCAGAGTATTGACATAATTCTTACCACACTGGGCAGAATGCAACATCCACCACGTGGAGAACTGCGGGACTTCTATGATTCGGCAGCTATGATTTTGGCACCCCAAGTCCGGATTCTCACAGGCGGAGATGCATTCGAGCTAAAGCCAAATATAATAAGTTTGATTCAGAATTATTTTCATGGAAACTCGAATGAGGATCCCTTCCAGCACATCGAGGATCTAAGTCAAATTGCGGAAACGGTTCAACTCAGAAACACTAATTTAGGGATTGTTCTCATGAAGCTTTTTCCATTCTCTCTTAAGGATAAAGCTTCTTATTGGTTTAAGACCATCGGGAGGCCAATTGGAACCTAGGCAAAATTATGTCGTGAATTTCTCCCAAAGTTCTTCCCAATTGGTCGAACAAATGCGATGAGGGGTGCAATTACAACTTTCTCCCAAGGATCAGGAGAGAAATTGCATGACGTTTGGGATAGATTTCAAGATCTTCTCAGGAAATGCCCGCACCATGGTGTGCCCAGGTGGCACTTAGCTCAAATCTTCTCAGGAAACTGCAGACCGTGGTGAGACGCTTTGGTCGTTAGCGTAGGGTGCATCACTGAGCATTTGATCTGATTTGGCACATGGCATGCACGTGCATGTGTGTGTGCGTAAGACGCACGTGGGTGTGCGCATGGGCCTACGTGGGTGTGAGCTTGTTTGTGGGCCTGGTATGGCTTGGTACTGTGCACTATTAAAGGTTAAAATCCACACTAATTAAACTAGAACTGGGTTCAAATAGTGGTCTGGTCCAACCCTATGGGTGCTGTGTATCCCATGAATGAACCCGATTCGCCCATTAAGCTAATTTTTGGTTAAGTGTAAAAACGTGGGGTTAAAAGCTTAAAAAAATGGTTAATTGTGGAATAAGAGATGCACAGTGAGGGTTTAAGAGAGAGAAGAGTTAAAGAAAGGTGAAGAAAAAATGGTTAAGTGTTGGAGTTAAATGAGCGAGAGTTCAAAGGCTGAGAACTTAAGAAAAGAGGAGCTGGTTGAGTGTTAAAATTGATTAAGGGAGAATTGAAGAAAAGATTGAATGAGAGAGAGGGAGAGTTGAGAGAATTAATTAAGAGTTACTAAAGCTAGTGGTTTAAAAAATAGGGTTTAAGTCATCTGAGAATGCAAAGGAACATCTGATGATGAAAAGGCTAAGTTAGAATTAAAAGAAAGAGAGATTAAGCATTATGTTGTGTTGAAATTTGTTTGTATGCCTTATCTTGTGAAAGACATTTCTTTTCTTTGTTATTCATTGTATAATCTTTCATGTACATTCTATTTTATAATGGAATGATTGTCATGTTTCAGGTTCAATATTATGCAATTGCTCATGTGCTTAACATATTTTATAATTAATAAAGTTATTAATTGATTATTAACTTAAAATAAAAATGATGACTTGTTTAAGTTTAAATACCTCCCAGTGAATGATTTGAACTCAACTAGTTAAAAGAATTAAATCTAAAATGTATGTTAGCTTGACTCTATACTACAATTAACGATAACGATTTAACAATTCAAGTTAACCTAAGTATATTGATGGTAACACCATCATTATCCATAACTAACTTAAATTAGTGGAAATCAAGTGACAAATGCTCCTATATGATCACCTGAGAGTCATAACTCCATTCAGATCCATTTCGAGGAGAGAACAACAAAACATGGTTAATTTTGCAGTTTTAATATCACATTACAAATGCAGAGTAACCACGGGATTTATCAGGGGTTAATTAAAGGTCAAATAAGCATTAAAGTCCAAAGAGTGAGTCCACATAGACAGAAATAGGATTTCACGCATTCCGAGAACCAAATCAGAACACAAAACTCTAATTTCAAATCCACTTAAATTAAAGAGGTTTTGGTCAGGATAAAATTCATCTAAACCTCCCAAAATTCAAATAAAAATATATAAGAGGTTTGGTAGCCTTAGGTTGACCATCTGAACCCATTTTTACCTTGGACAGAGCCTCAGATGAGATTTTGCGCTATTTGGGCTTCTGTGCAAATTACCCAATCAAACATGGTCAAAATTGAATCTGAATTCACCATTTGATTCCTTGGATTAAATTTTGGTTTGTACCAAAATTTGGGTCCAATCAAAGTCCATTTTGACCTAGTTTACACTTCAGTCCCTAAAACCTCTATTCATAACATCTACACCCCTAGCTTTCAAAATTCCTTGCGTTTAACTCCCTAACTTCTTCTTCTTCACAGAATGACCCCTGCTGCCATTGGAGGTCAATCGACCTACAAGCATGCTTTGACCATCCAAAACTGCACCAAATCAACTCCAAATCCCACCAAATTTGGTGGGATTGGTGTTCACACTATAAGGAATCAATTGATCAGGATCTTGGAACCTAACTTGCATCCTAGAGCTTAGGTGAAGCTCTTAAAATCCTCATGGAACCTAAATCAAATTGCGATCAAATCACGATGAATTCCCCTATTAGAGCTCTTCCTTAAGCTCTATAAAAGCTTTCCCATGTTCCATCGTCTTCTTTAGTAAGGAAAAGGGCCAAAATTCCTCTTCAAACTCTTTTCCCGGCCTCTCCAACCTAGCTTTGGCGAGCCTCCTTGACGTCCTTCCTCCAGCCACTAGACAGACAAATCAAGTGGTCCTCCTTCTTCCTCTCCTTCGTCTGCTCCTCGCCATACCACAGCCAAGAGCTCTCAAACCCTCTCTTCCTCGCTGCTTCTCCCACCAAAGACTTCACCTTCCCCCACATCGGCTAATCAAAGCCGACGCGATCCTTCCCCCTTTCGTCCTTAAATTAGGTCACTTCTCTCCCTCTCTCACCATAGCTTAGGTTCCACTACTCATCCTATTTCGACCGTCAAATCACAGCCTCCCCTTTCATCTTCTCCAATGCTGGCCGCACCTCCGGCGAGCCCGTGCGACCGCTTCATGCCACCAAACACCACGCCACTACCTCCATTAGCATCGCCACACCTCCACCTTCAAAAGCCCTCTAGAAATTTGACCACACACACACTCAACCACTCCACCAGACAACCCACCGTCTCATCGTCATCCCCGACTTCGATCAGCCACTCTGCACCTCCACTCACTAAATCAAACCCACCGTAGCACTCTACACCTCACGACGATCATCATGAGCTATCTGATTAGGGCTTAAAGCCCGTGTTCATTATTTTAGGTCTCGGTCACCGTCGACGATCACTCCGCCGCCATCCGCCCTCGTCAGTTGTTCTCAGACCTCAACTCTAACTCCTAAAGCCGTGGAACTACTTCGTGAAGGTACCTGCAGCAGCAATTAGAGAATAAAGCACTACAGTTGATCCAATTGACGACGCATTCCTTCAGCCACAGCACACGAAGACGATAAAGAAGGTAGCATTTCTTAGTCCCACATCGTATGGGAACAAGTTGAAAGTGACACATATAAGGAATTCTTGTCATTGCCTTATCGCCTCAAGTAACACGGGGGGTGGGTCCCCCATGCACATACCCACTCACACCTTGCTCACCTTTCATGCTAGCGGGTCTGGTCCCTATGCCTGGATCCAATTACCCGTATACCTGATTAAATACCCGATTTTGATCTAAGGGGAGAGGAGAAATCCTGAGGAGGAAGGGGGAGGGTTTTGCACTGTGGATCCTCGAGATACATGCCTAAAAGCCTAACACTTGTCTTCTGAGGAAGAATACTTACTTTGTGGTTGCCCTTGTGCCTTAATTATGCTCTGAATGGTTAAGTCGTTTGACCTTAGGGTCTGACGACTGATTGAGGGGTACTGTGGGATAGTTGAAGCCTTGTGCTTGAGACCCTTGGTTCTGGTACTATGGATTTATTTGGTTGATATATGATTTAGGTTACTTGGTTAAATTGAATGCTTGGGTTGAGTTTAAATTGAAGGGATTTAAGTGGTGATTTCAATCACCATTTTTTGAGCTTTCTATTCTTTTTACCCCTCTATTTCTGAGATACAAATTTGGCTGATCTTGAATATATTTCTACGTATAATATTCATTGAATATCTTTCTTATACTTAACTGATTGTGCTCATTATTTCTGTATACAATTAGTGTTGTGAATTCCATATATGCTTCCTATGAATGACCTCAGACTCATTATTTTCGAGCTTTATAAATTTAAGTGTTTGTGCGATTTTCGTCCTATACTACAATGCGTATTTCTCTAAAAGATGACTTTCGCACTTAAAACAATTCTTTATGTGATTAATTGAGACTGATAACCTTAATTAACTATATTGAGAATTGAATGATCAACGGGTTAATGTCCACAAGGCTCAGGCTGAGTCAGCCCGAGTTGATATGGACATTATCACCAAGAACCTGGATAAGGTGGATTTGGTGGAAAAGAAGCTCGATGAAGTAATCCGTGTGCAACCTAGATTTCCCTGGCAATTCTGCTACTTTTCACTCTTCATTGGCATCCTGAGTTCCTCCTACTCGAGTACATTTACTTACTCGGGATCTATCTTCTCCATCTTCGTAGGATCTTGCATATCAAAAACCTGTGAATAATCTCGATCTGCCACCATATAATCAGGGTTACACATCGCACGATGATTTTAATGTGTATTCCCTAGATGAATATACATCTCAGACATCTTCACCCTATGAAGATGTCAATGCTATCCACAGATATAGGCATAATAACTCATACTCAGAGACAAAATCCTAGTTGGCACCAGCATCTGAACTATTCCTGGTCTGGTAATTCACAGACATAATCAAGATCCACTCTACTAGACCAAACAATACAGCAATAAACAAAACACAGACCCAAGGCAGCAGCCATTCCCATCACAGCAGTAGTCACGTCCCATTTATCAGCCATTGCACCATGATACCAATCATCCTCCAAAGTGGCCCAACCCTTTGGAGGATTTAAGAGAGGAGTTACAAGAATCCACGCGGAAATCAATGCATGAGAATTTAAAGCTCATTAAAACAATGGCTGATCATATTCGAAACATTCAGAGTAAGCAAATCCAGATGCTATAGGAACAAAGAGTGCAGGGAGCCTTGCCATCCCAACCTATCCCGAATCCGAGGTGTGTGTAGAATTAGGGCACATCGCCTACTCCTCTTGACTTTCAGCCACTTATGGGCTTGTGCACAAAATCTTCACTGTTTCTCCTATAAGGGCCTTTATTCAATTTTTCCAAAAACCTGCGACTCGCGTGCGCACTGTTCATGCGAAGAACACGCGTAACAAGCACTATCGATTCTCTTCCTCATCCATCCAACAGTCGATTGCGATCCATCCTTCACGTGCCTTTACGCAGAGGATCATTACCTCACCTAGATCTAATCCAGCGGCTGCATTTTGCTCAAATTCTTCTCGCGCTCCTCTTGTGTTAATGCCACCATTAAACCTAATCAAACCTAATCACACCAAATGGTGCTCAAATCACCTCGTGCAGCTATTTAATCACCTCATTAGACCCTCGCACATGTCGTTGCCTCCCTACTACATCCCTTGAGATGATCTTTTCTTCCCTCTGGTTTCTTCTCCTCACATAGCCCTATTCCTCCGCCTAAGGGGTGGAATTCCATCTCCTTCGACTTCTCCTTGCTGCTAAGGATTCCGTAACTCCCCAGGGTGACACTAAACTCCACTAAAGAGCTTTCCCTCCACCGGAGCTTCTTCTTCCTTCCTCGTGCACCCACCAGCTGCAGTTTCTCCTGAGGTCCCATTCTTCTGTTAGATTAGGTTTTAATGCTTTCTAGGGTAGTTGTTAGTGTAATGTAGATTAAGTAGAGTAGAATTAGTTAGGTAGTTCATGGATTCAGTGGTTAATTAGCATTAGATTAGATTAATGGCCCCACACCTCCTCTGATCAATTCCGATCTGAGGAGATGAACTCGTTGAAATCCACTTGATCACTCTTCTTCCTCTCCATCTCACAATCATGTTCACTTCCTTTACTCGACGCTTTTATTCACAAAAATCCTCACTTACTGAAGCATCAATTAGCTTTGATGCTCCATAGCATACTAATTTGATTGAGCGCCAAATCCAATGGAGGGTGATTCCATTCATGTCATTAGACCACAATCACCCTCCCTTAAGCTGAATTGGGCTCGATTTGATCATTTGAATCTAATTTGATTTGATGGGTTGATTGGTGAATTTAGTGAGAAATTTGACTTCTAACTATTTTAATCGATCAAATTGAGTTTATATCGATGTAATTGGTATGATTTCAATGGGTATGAGCTATATTGATTGGGATTTAAATGAGAATTGTGTTTATACCCAATTTTCAGATGTTGATGCTGTTTTTGGGTTGTTTAGGCCGATAAAAATTAGTTGCACTGATTTGAGGTTTAAACCATGATCTAATTAGATTTATAGCACCACATTGGATACCTGAACACCAATCAATGGTGTGTAGGTATCCTAGATGATCAAATCATCTTAGCAAGCTTAAATTAAAATTTCAAGATGGATGACATTTGATCTGAATCTGAATGTGTTTTATCTGCTAATCGATGCTTTAATTAACATTTGACAGGTTTAATGAAGGTTTGGAATATTTTGAGTGAGTTTAGATGCTCCTATTGATTTTCTTATGCTATGTTGTCTATGGCCTTGTAGAAGAGTCAATTAGGTTCTTTACGATTTTTGATCTGTGATCTGGCTTTGAGATGGATTTCAGACCTTCTAATAGCTGTTGCAATGTTTTCAACATGAATCTTATTGGATTTCTTGTATGGATTTGGGTAGTAAAAATTGTAGCAACACAAGCTGTCGAAATTGAGTCACAATAGCAGCAAATCAGCCTCTGATTGGGCTGATCATGTAGCTAAGTGGGTGATTATGCAGGTTGGCAGTTGTAGCAGCACAAGCTGCTGAAATCGAGTTGTTATAGCAGTTGTTGGATGATTGGTTTAATGAGTAGCAGTAGCTGCTAAGATCTATCAGTAGACTAGTCTGGGTGGAATTTTAGGGAGTGCTAAGTCACTTCGGGAGATTGAATGAGTTATTCATACTGTGTAATGTTATAACTTAGAGAAAATGCATTCCAGTACAATTTAGTGATCTAAATCTGTTCTGGAATGGTTTGTAATTGATCATGAGAGTTCTTGTCAACTATTAATTGTCTAATATGTCCAAAACATGTATTTAGGGGTTCACTAATCGAATTTAAGTTAAATTTGGAGATTTAATGTGTCCCGAATGTTGCCATGATTATATTAGTTCTGTTAACAACTCAAAATGAATTTAACGGTGTTGGAATTAATTGATTAGATCCTAATTTAGCTTTATAGCAGTATAATACATGTCTATCTACCCAATCAATCAAATTTATGAAATTAAAGTGTTAGATCTGGTTTATATGATTGATAAGAATTTATGCAGCTATCTAAAGATTTCAACTATTCTATTCTTGATTTCCAGCAGATGAGAATGAATTTAGACCTTAGTTCGCTAGTGTCAAATCCATTTTAAGGCCTTCTTTGGGTGAACTTGTAAATAAATAAAAAATGATAAAAAAAAATCACAACCAAATAAAATAAACCTATCTTAAGTAAGATCAAGTATTTCTTTAAGTGATTGCAGAATTTTAAAGTATTCCTAACCTTCGATTTGGTAGAACATACCAGTCGACGGCTCAGTATACTTTACAATTCAATAAAAGAACCAAATCTAAAAATCACAAAAAGAGTTGTTCTCTCTCTCATCTGACCATTTCTCTCTCATCTCCTACCTCTATAGAATATATAAATACCATAAAAATCAGAAAATACTCTAAAATACCTTAAAATACCTTGTATACTGTATTTATATTTGTCAATATAACTTAATGCTAAGCTATATGTAATAGTTGGGTATTACACTATATTATACCGTGATAGCCCTCTTTTGTAGATGAGAGGTAGGGGTGGTACCATTAGCATTGACTACTATGTACTATAACTTTTGTGGAGGAGAGGTAGGGGTGCTGGGACAGTACAAAAAGGGTCCTCTGCTTTATCATCCTCGTGCACACAATAGTTGGGTATTTTCTACTGCTGATGTGCCTACATAAAATTCCTCAATGGTTTCTTCTTCGTTAATCAACCTTCACCATACAAATCATTCCACTGGACAAGTTCATTCATATTTACTGATTCTGATGATACACTAGCACAAACCTGCTCATGTGCATATCTAAAATCATCCATGTTTAGAGGGCAGATATATCCTCACTACCATGTAGAGATGGAGGGGGTCATCCTTCTGTTAAGGCCAAATTCCTTTCCTGTTTCTCCTTGTTTAATATCTCTCGAATGGGACAATGTGCAACTGTCACACAAAGATTCTTCAAGTCACTTCCAGAATACCTGTCTATCATGCTTGCAATTGAATATATATCAATTTTAGGAGCCAGTTCTTCCTTTGCCAGGATTACTTTAAGGATCTTAGCTCTATTTGCAGCACCAGGTAAATCAACCATTAATCTACAGTAAATCATGAGTCAACCTCTACAGTGGTATCTATAGTGGTAACCACATGGGTCAAAGGTTAAAGTTTGGAATCATGACTTTTCCTTTACGAAAATGAAGAGAGAGGAAAATGGAACTCACTGACCCAGGCCCCTTTGTTGATGAGCCGCCAAGAAATGCCATGATTCTGCCCTGACCCAGGAACACAAACACCTAACAAACTAGCAGCCACACTTAAAGTTGTACCAGTGCATTGCTGATTTGAAGGGACCAGCCATGGATCCTTCTGAACTCCCCTAGGACCTTATAACAAACATGACCACATAGAGAACAAGTCAGTAAAGAAGAAAGGACAGAAGAAATTGGTGGAGAGAACTAACTTCAAATGAAAGAGAAATGAGGTGCTGATCGAGTTAATACAATATATCCCATGATATAATTGCATCGAAGAGAAGGGACAAGTTCACCAGATGAGAGCAGATCATCCTATCACCAACATAGGTCATGCTAAAATCAAAGAACCTGTATAATTGTGGGATTAAAAAAAAAATCAACTTTGGATTAATTACGTAGATAGAAAATGGAGAAAGTATGTCTTGTCCGAGGGTGCTACATATGCTTCCAAGCTCTTAAGCAGAAGGTTGGGAATTGAGAGAATCCACACCCATCTCCACCTAAGTAGAACCACTGGAAGAAGCTCCAGAGGAAACTTAGAGTGAAAAGGCAATATCAATAGAGAACCCATTAACTACCCTTGCAGTATAGAAATGAGAATATCAAAGGCATTGAACATCATTGACAACCATAGGATCAATCAAAATAAACCATGAATGAAAAATGTAATTGTTAAGTCTCTAGATCTAGATTTAATAGGGCTAAAACCCATCCAAAACCTCCCTAATAGACATGCAGAGATTTGACCTCTATGAACAATAGAAATTCTCTCGTACACATTTCATCGAACACCTCTCCTCCATCACCGAAATGCACCACTACCCAAATCCCCAAACCCAAACCATGACCCCAAATCCACCTCCTAATCCTAATCGCATATTTAAAACCAATAACTAAAAGCACAAGATTTGATGCATAGATCATTGTTATAATTGAAATCTTACAATACCCAGTTTGACACAAATCTAGTTAACTCTAACCCCAAACATTGCAAGTGATTAAGAGTAATTGACATAGATTGAGATCAAGAGGGAGAGAGATCTGAGTTTAGATTTTTTGTAAAACTTAACAGCGAGTGGAAGATCTGAGTAAAGGATCGAGCAAGAGATCTGTCCTCCTTTTATTCGTGAGCAGAACAAGTGCAACACGGGTCATGAGTGGATCAAGCAAGAGATCATGTGTACGTCGTGAGCGGATGAAGCAGACCATAAATCAAGACTAGATCAAGCAAGAGATTAAGCACAGATTGCGAGTAGATCAAACAAGTGATCAAGCGCAAATCATGGGTGTTTGATATAGGGGAGGCGGCAACGACCTAACCTGTGACCAGTGTGGATTAACAATCACCTTCGATGTGGGTTGGTGTGATGCCAAGCAAGTTAAACGCTGTTGCGGTGAGACGTTGAAGGCTGGCAAAGAGTGAGGCACTGTTGCGGCACGATGTCGAGGGCAACTATTTGAGGGTTTTGAGACAACTTTCAAAAGGACCTATTTGTCCTCAAATCCTTGGTGTAGTTACATTCAATTCTGACAACAGTAAAATCCTATACGAACAGCTAATTGATGTCAGTGTAAAATGATTGTCACCATATGTTACTTTTTTTTTAGTCTCCTGAGCATGTATTGAGAATTGAAATGGTGCGTGGGTTGGGAGTCCCATATACAGTGCTGAACCTATTAGACCTAATGTGCACCTATTGTGGTCATGTGAATATGAGTTAAAATGCACACTTATTGAATTAGGACCGACTTAGTAGTTGTTTAGTTTCATCCTCTTCGGATGTTGTGTATCCAACAAAAGGTCTATCTGCCCATTAAAAAATCCCAATTTTTGTTAAGATAAACAGTAACTCGAGTGAGTTATGTGAAAGAGCTTTCCTAAAAAACTAAGTGTTGAAAGAGGAGAGCGTGAGCGGGTGAGGGACTAAGTGTTGGAGTCTTATTGTGTGTATAAGTGTGGAAGCCTTAAGAGGTTGTGCAGTGTGTGTGTACGTCTAAGTATGTATAGTATGTATAAATAGTATAAGTATATAATATAAATGTATAATAAATAAATAATATAAATAAGACATATATATATAATGTATATGTATACATATATAAACATATATATAAATATAAATAGAGTGGCGATACTGTTTAAGCCTTATGTTGTATATATAATTTTTTAAGGCTTTAGTGACATGTATCCGTCACTGTAGATAAGTATATATGTTAGTAAATATAATTCCTTTGCCTTATGTTTTTACATATTTTTACCAAGGCTATAGTGACACATATATATGTTACTGTATATATAGTATATATTATTAGAGTTAATATTATATGTTAGTATATTTAGTGTGGTGTATATTAGTAGTTATTTTTGTACTTATACTTAGGTATTATTTAGTATAGTTGTACAAAACTAATATAGAGTAGTCTTACTCAGTATTCGATATCTGTTTAGTTGTAAATATGTTTTAAGTCATTGTAGTGAATATGAATTGATTCTTTTGTACATAATTGACTAATTCTTTCATTTTTTTGATTCATTAATTCATTTTGTAAATATAATTAATATTTTTGGAATAAAATAACATTTTTGGAAAATAGAGAGATGTATATTAATAACGACCTCCTAGTAAAAGACCTGGAATAAATTAGTAAAAATTATGTAAATAAATAGAATTACGCGACATCTATTTGCATTGCGACAACTATACTACAATAACGAAAACATTAAAACACCATTTTTATTGCAACATGGTTTGTCGCCGAGCATATTTTTGGCGCCGTTCCCAAGGAGGCAACTCTCTATATGCCAAAATTTTGCTTTTATTCTTTATTTGTACACATTTTTTATTTCTTTGTAAATATTTATTCTTTTAGTCATATTCTTTGTTGTATATGAATTCTTTTATTCAATTTATTATTCTTTGATTGATTTTTGTATATAATTGTCTTATTAATCATCTGGTATTTTTGCAACACTTGAGGAGGAGTAGGAGTAGTGTTGTCTTCCAGGTGAAGACTTCTTCTTGGTGGATCCACTGCGCTTTTGACCAGACTTCTAGGAGGAGTTTCCCCCGCAAGAGCTGGAGATTTCCAGCTTTAGTAGTTTAGTGTAGCATAGTGGTAGTTTAGGCTTAGGTGTATACTTAGGATATTTTGTTTGGCATAAGTTGTAAGAGCTTGTTCTCACACATTTTTGTAATAACTTGGACTCTAGACTCTCTTTCTATTCTCTCTCTACTCATTTCTCATTGACTCAATTTTCCGTATTGATTTCTTTTTCGATTTGATTTTGCATGTTAAATTAGAAAATTCAAAAAAAAATTACAAAATCAAAAAGACCAAAACTACTTCATCCCTTATCTAGCAATAGCATCTCATAGGCATTCATACTTAGGTTGCATTATTCCTGCTAAATTTCAATCCAATCAAATTACATTCTTGTAGATTTACTGGAGTCAGGTATGCATTTCTATCTTCCTTTGCTCCTGCCATCTTTTGCATTTGACTTAATCTAAAAAAATCATCTCTTGCATGAAAAGAATTAAAAAGTAAGACCAGTTGCTCTGAATTCACATTTAAATATCAAAGAAAATTCAAAAGGAGACATAAAAATTTGCTTGAAACCCTGATTGAGTTTCCACCGAATTCTGTTGCTTGGTTATTGTTTACATACTACATGATCACTTAAGTACTCAAACACACGAGTTTCTATCTCATCTCCTTGAGTAACCACAAGGTTTGGATTCTGTAACGACCCGAGTCCCGAATCCCTACAAGACACGAGAATCGGACCTACTCGACTGATCCCAAGACCCAGTTGTCCAACGAGAAAGTAACCAAAAGAGCAATAAAATAAACCACATTCAACATGTATATAACTAGTAGTAACAAAATACAGCAGTAAAGAAAAGAAATACTACAGTATATACCACCACAACAGTAGAGAAATACACATGTACATAAACATGAAGCTTACAATAAAAATAGTACAGGGGTAACAGAAACTGCTCACTACAACGAAAAGAAAATACAGTGGGTACTACACAAGTAACACTACTGGGCTCTACTAGGCCCAGCGTCCTCTACAGCCGCCGACTCTGGCTGCTCAACACCTGGTCCTGAAAAGGTAACAAAGGTGACACGTCAACGAAACGCTGCGTAGAGTAGCAACTAAAAGCTAAAAGAAACGGTAAGGTGGACAGTAGCTGTTATATTTATAATTTCTTGCTTTAATTTTTCCATTTATTCACTATTGAATTATTTCTCAGATCTTTCTCTTGATCTCGAATGTTCCTCGTGGAAACGATCTTGATTGCAGTCTTTTCCGAAAAGTAGAAGTAACACGTGGTGCTCTCCTGGCCGGGAGAGTCCCTCGTGGTGGTCCTACCCTCAGTCAACCACCCCAAGGTCGCTGACAGACGTAACGGTGACTACGGCATACGCGATAAACGCACGGGTAGCTACCCCGCACTGGCACGCGATCAGTCGTTTCCTTTAATGGGTGCGCCCAAAGCACAGCACAAAACTAGTATAGGGTAGAGCCCTCTCAGTAACAGGGGTTCAGCCCCTCCACAGTAACGAAACAAGGGTCTTGCCCCTCCACAGTCCGCGCACCCTCGCTTGACTACCCTGGTTTGCCCAGTGGGCCTAACAAGTCGGTGTAGGAGGGCTAGCAGAACCCTAGGGCCCATGGGGTAGCTAGTGCTCTCCCTACACTAGTAGCTCTCCTCGGTACTGTGTACACGAGGGCCAAAAGTCGGTACAAAGTGGCCAGACCTAACCCCAGGTCCCTGGGGCGGCTAGCTCCGCTCTACACTAAATAGGGGGACAGTTGCTCTCCTTGGTACTCCGTACTCAAGGGCCAGCTTACTTCCCCAATTCTATTCCATTCACTTTCCAGGAGTTCTACTCCTAATTCTCCGTATAGTTCATGCTCTTTTAACTCAGCCAATTTATGTTTCACTGTTCCAGCTTAATATCCAGATAACCCATGTTCTCAACAGTAATTATTCATTCATAAACAGGCAGTTATCGTTTCCTTTCTACTTTTCCAAGACTGCTCTGTTTATATATATATTCAACTAGTTTTCCAGTCCTAGGATTCATGCCATACCCTAGGATCTATCATTCAATCTAGTTTTCCAGTCCTAAGATTCATGTAATACCCTAGGATCTATCATTCAATCTAATTTTTCAGCCCTAGGGTTCATGCAATGCCCTAGACTCTATTAATTATTTCGCAATTGCATAACTTTTGGTAAATAATTGAAAGGGCCACTCTACCCGCAAAACCGGGAGTTCTGGGGGCGTGGTCGGAAATCCCGCACACCTCCGCAACCCCCAGAGCCGCAACGGAACGGGGTCCTAACACAAGGAGTTACTCAGAACAGTATAAAATTACTGTAAACAGGTAGACGAACTAAATCTGGGAAGAACAAAACTTGAAACGCGGAAAATGGACTCCGAACGAACCCTAAACGGGTCAAAAACAACCAATTTGTCTAAAATCAGACGTCTGGAACTTCTTCCAGACGTCTTAAAAGATAACTCAGGTCATACCATGGTCTACGCAGTCCTTCAGACGTCCAGAAGCCCGCTGGACCGTCTGGACTTAGTTTCCAGACGTTTGATTGTCACCCCGGACGTCTGGAGGCCCTCTCCGTCGTCTGGTGTTGTGCCCAGACATCTGATCTGTGTGGGATGGAGAGCCCCTGCGCCTTCCCGAACAAGTCCTGCACACACACACGGCCGCTCTCATCACGAAAGGGTGCAGAAGACCTCGGCGGAACGGCTGCATGGTCGTACACACGAAAGAAGGAGAAGATAAAAATAACGTACCTGTCAGACGTCTGGACCTTCCTCCAGACGTCTCCTGCGTCGTCTAGACGTAAGTCCAGACGTTTGATTCTGGGAAATTTTCCCAGAATCAGAACCTTCTCGCTCTCCACCCGTAGCGCACGGCCGAGCCGCACTGTGTCCACCTGCTGCCTGAGCTGCAGCAGCTCCTCCGTGGCACCACACGCTCGCTGCTCTCCCGCCGGTCAACTCTAGCTGCCCTGGCAAGCTCGCACCCTCGCGATCGAGCTCCTTCTTCCTCTCGGAACAGCTCCTCCTCACACGCTCGCAGCAGTCGCTGTTGCCGCTCTCACTCGCTCGCTTTCTCGCTGACAGGGAGAAGGAGAAGAGGAAGGCAGTGGAGTGAGGGTGAGGGAGAGGGAGAGGCGTATTTGAAGGCAGTGCGGGGAGAGAGAGAAAGAGGAAAGGCTGCATCTGCAGGGAGGGAGGAAAAAGGAGGAGGGCGGCGGGTTCAGTCTACCCGCGCATGCATGCAGACGCGAACCCGTACGCCGAAAAAATTTAATTTCAGACGTCTGGGCCACTTCCCAAACGTCTTAAACGATGCTTGCTGCCCTGGTCGTAATAATATAAGAAACTCAAAGGAAGTTTCGACCTTGAAACTTGCTCTAACTAGGGTGCGGAAAAGAACGATATATGCATAACAAACTCAAAGAGGATCAAAACCGGTCTGAAAAGATGTACCTGCGAAAAGCTCCGGGTACCGCTCCCGCATCGCCGCCTCAGGCTCCCAGGTAGCCTCCTCGTACCGCTGGCTCCTCCACAAAACCTTCACCAGGGGTACTTGCTTTCGTCTCAGACTACGAATGACTGTCAAGAATCTAGACTGGCCGCTTGGGGTAGGTGAGGTCATCGCCCACCTCGACGCTCTCATGACTCAGGACGTGACTGGGATCGGCGACGTACTTCCTGAGGTTGGACACGTAGAACACGTCGTGTACACCAGAAAGCTGAGGAGGGAGGGAAAGCCTGTAAGCAACGGGTCCAACCCACTCCAGGACCTCAAAGGGCCCCACGAACCTCGGCGTGAGCTTCCCTCTCACCCCAAACCGCTGCGGGCCCTTCATGGGCGAAACACGAAGGAAGACATGGTCCCTAACCTCAAACTGCACCTCTTTGTGTTTTCGATCTGCGTAGCTCTTCTACCTGCTTCGAACAGTGCGGAGTCGCTTGTGAATCTGCTCGACTACCTCCTGACTCTGTCGGATCAGTCTGCGGCCAACCTCCCACTTGGTCCCCACCTTAACCCAACGCAAGGGTGCCGTACACCTCCGTCCGTACAGAGCCTCGTAGGGTGCCATGCCGATGCTCAAGTGATAACTATTATTGTATGCAAACTTCGCCAGGGGCAAGTGCTCCTCCCAAGAGCCCCTCCAGTTCAGTACACAGGCACGCAAAAGGTCCTCAAGTGTCTGTATCGTGCGCTCGGACTGTCCGTCCATCTGGGGGTGGTAACCTGTAATGAACCTCAACCGTGTCCCCAGGGCCTGCTGAAACTCAGCCCAAACTGGGATGTAAAGCGGGTATCTTGGTTGGATACAATCTCCTGTGGAACTCCGTGTAGACATACCACGTCGCGGATATACATCTCTACCAACTGTGCTGGTCCCAAGGTGACTCAAATCGGCAAGAAACGCACCGTCTTCGTCAATCTATCAACGATTACCCAGACTGCGTCGTGTCCTCACTGGGTAACAGGTAAGCCCACCACCAAGTCCATGGTGATGCTGTCCCACTTCCACTCTAGCACTGGAAGTGGCTATAGCGGCCCTGCAGGCCTCTGATGCTCGACTTTCACCTGCTGGCACACTAAACACTGCTGCACGAATTCACCCACATCCCGCTTCATCCCCCTCCACCAAAACTCGCGTCTCAAGTCATGGTACATCTTCGTGTTTCCGGGATGTATAGTGAATCTGGAACCGTGTGCCTCAGTCAGGAGCTCTCTCAACAGCTCCTCATCTCGAGGAACGCACAAATGTCCCCTCAGGTGCAGCACCTGGTCTGTGAACGAGAAGTCCCCCAGGTCTCCTGACAGTACTCTGTCGTGCAAGGACTGCAAGTACGGGTCGGCCATCTATCCTGTGATGATGCGACCTATCAGCTCTAGCCTCGTCTGTCGCGTCACAGTCATTGCTCCACAATGCCCCCATAACTCTAGGGGTCGCCAACTACCCATCTCCTCCAAAAGGCTCCAACTTTGCACTTGTAAACTGGCCAAGTGTGCAGGCGCCTTCCAACTCAAGGCATCAGCCACCACGTTGGCCTTTCCCTGGTGGTAGGAAATGCTGCAGTCATAGTCCTTCAGGAGCTCCAACCAACGTCTCTATCTCATGTTGAGCTCCTTCTGATCAAATAGGTATCTGAGGCTCTTGTAATCTGTGAAAATCTCGAAGGTCTCACCATACAAGTAGTGCCTCTAGGTCTTCAGTGCGAAGACAACAGCTACTAGCTCCAGGTCGTGGGTAGGGTAGCTATGCTCATGGGGCTTCAGTTGCCACGAAGCGTAAGCGACAACGTGACCCCTCTGCATGAGCACACCCCCTAACCCCTGCAAAGAGGCGTCCGTGTACACAACGAACCCGCCACTACTGTCTGGGATGGTGAGCACGGGAGCTGAAGTCAGCCTCTCCTTCAGCTCCTGAAAGCACGCCTCATAGGCATCTGTCCAAGTGAAGGGCACGTCCTTCCAGGTCAACTGTGTCATAAGACATGCAATCTATGAAAAACCCCTAATAAATCGCCTGTAGTAGCCTGCCAGTCCCAAGAAACTGCGAATCTCAGTAACCGTACGCGGTTTCTCCCACCTGAGCACTGCCTCGACCTTGCCTGGGTCCACTGCCAAGCCATCTCCAGAGATCACATGACCTAAGAAGGTCACCTCCCTCAACCAGAACTCGCACTTGCTCTATTTGGCGTACAACCTACGTCGCCTCAGTGTGTCCAGAACTATCCGCAAGTGCTGTCCGTACTGCGTCTGATCTCGAGAATAGATGAGCACATCATCAATGAATACCACCACAAACTGGTCCAAGTACGGTCTAAACACTCGGTTCATCAAGTCCATGAAGGCAGCGGGTGATTGGTCAGCCCAAACGACATGACCAGAAACTTGTAATGTCCGTACTGGGTGCGGAAAGCTATCTTGGAGACGTCTGCCTCCTTGATCCTCAACTGGTGGTATCCAGACCTCAAGTCGATCTTGGAGAATACCGTGGCACCTCGCAGCTGGTCAAACAAGTCATCGATCCTCGGCAGCGTATATCTGTTCTTGATGGTGACCCTATTCAGTTGTCGGTAGTCCACACATAGGCGTAGGGTACCGTCCTTCTTCTTTACAAACAGTACCGGGGCTCCCCAGGGAGACGCGTTGGGCCTCACAAAACCCTTCTCCAAAAGATCCTGCAACTGAAACTTGAGCTCTCGCAGCTTAAGTGGTGCCATCCTGTATGGTGCGGTGGAGATGGGGCTGGTCCCTGGTACTAGTGAGATCTCAAACTCGATCTCATGCTCGGGCGGTAGTCCTAGCAACTCTTCTGGGACCACGTCGGGGTACTCTCTGACTACCAGGACACTCTGGAAGTCTACCACAGGGCTGGGCTTTGCCACCACACAAGCTAGGAAGCCCTCACATCCCTGGCTCAAAAGGCTCGTCGCCCGAAGTGTAGAAATGCATCTGAAGCCTCCGTCCATTGGCTGCCCGTGGAACTCGAAAGAAGGCAACTCCGGTATGGAGAAGATGATCTTCCTCTGAAAATAGTCCACCAAGGCGTGGTAAGCGGACAGCCAGTCCATCCCCAGAATTACGTCAAAGTCCTCCATCTATATCATAATCAGGTCAGTGGGAAGGCTATGTCCCCCAATACTGACCTCGCAACCCATCTATACCTTCTCAGCTACAAACAACTGACCACTCAGACCTCTGATCACGAACGGATCCTCTAACATCATATAATCATGGCCCAAACTAACTGCGAAACTGGCAGCGACAAACGAGTGTGTAGCACCGGAATCGAAAAGCGTGTAACCGAGTCTGCCAGAAACTGAAACCATACCTGCCACCACTGATCCCGAAGCTCTGGCATCCCTATGTGTCAGGGTGTTGATACGCCACTCAGCCCTAGGTGTAGACGAAGCAGCCACACTCTACGTCGGATGGGTAGCTGCTGGCCAGTAAACTCCCCATGACTGCTGTCCTCCTCCTCTCGCCTGGAAACCGCGGCCTCTTGCTCGCCCTCCAGTGCTCGGTGCAGGAAGAATCTGCTGACCTCCTGCCCTAGACGGGCAGTCCCTCCTGATGTGGCCTGACTGGCCACACTGGTAGCAGAGGGGAACCCGACTCCCGCCCTCAGTGGGTCCCTGCTGTCGGCTGGGCGGGGGTCTGGTGCTAGCAACTGGCCCCTGTCGAGGGCCCCAAAAGGCCACTGATGGCCCTGCAAAACGTGACAGCTCTCCTGCGGGCACCACGTGTCTCCTCTCTCGTCAGCCCTATGAAAAGTCTGGCTGATAGGGCCTCTTCCGCTTGCTGTCAGTATCTCGCGCGGACGGGTTGGTCTCTTCATAGGTCATAGCTGCCTCCACCACCCTCGAGAACGTAGGCAGCTTCAGGGGTTTGACATACCTCCGAATCGCAAGCTGGAGCCCCTCGGTGAACCTCCAAAGGTGCTCCTCCTCAGTGGCTATTGCTGTCACTGCGAAGCGGGACAGCTCCAGAAAACGCGTGCGGTACGCCCTCACAATCATCGTCTCCTGGTGGAGAGTGTGGAACTCCCGCCTCCGCTGGTCCTGCCACGTCTGGGGAATGTACTGCTCATAGAAGAGGGTGACGAACCGGTCCCAGGTCGGCTCGTCCCTCTCTTGTCCCCTGACCGCCCTCCACCACCGGTGTGCCGCGCTCTCCAGCTAGTATGAGGCAAAGGCCACGCGGCACTCCACCGAGGGGAGAAGGGTGTCGAAAACCTTCTCGATCTGCTTGAGCCAGTCCTCCGCCTCGGTCGGGTCCTCATCCCCCTTGAAGGAGGGGGGCTTCAGCTTCCGGAACTACCCGAAAAGCTCGAAGTGGCGCTGCAGTGGGGATGCTGGTGTACCTCCAGGTAAAGAAGCCTCGTGCACAGAAGTGTCGGATGAGGGTGGGGGCGATGGCGGCCCATCCCCTCCCCCGCGTCCAGCGCCAGTTCCGTTGTGTGGTCCCACAGAGGACTCACCCTCTGCAGCCCCAGGGAGAGGTGCTCGTGGCGGTGAGTGGAGCTCCTCTCGCACTATGTCCCGTATCAGCTGGGCGAGGTCCTGGGCTTGAAATCCCGGGAGCAGTGGCTGGTCCACTGAGACCTCAATCGCAACACGCCCACCCCGCCGACCTCGTCCTCGGTCACACCCGCGGCCCGCCTCGCTAGTCCCGCGTCTTCGCATCTCCTGCAAGGAGATGCGAAAACAGAACGGAAACACATCAATATGGAACGATATCTAACGAAGAAGTCTAAGAGCTTATGTCAAAAGAAATGTTGTGGTGGCTACTCTAGTTACAGACACGTGAATTGGTTATTCTCCAGTCAGTTGGTTCACATCTTGGGACGACCTTGCTCTGATACCATCTTGTAACAACTCGAGTCCCGAATCCCTACGAGACACGAGAATCGGACAGACTCGACTAATCCCAAGACCCAGTCATCCAACGAGAAAGTAACCAAAAGAGCAGTAAAATAAATCACATTCAACATGTATATAACTAGCAGTAACAAAATACAGCAGTAAAGAAAAGAAATACTACAGTATACACCACCACAACAGTAGAGAAATACAAATGTACATAAACATGAAGCTTACAATAAAAAGAGTACAGGGGTAACAGAAACTACTCACTACAACGGAAAGAAAATACAGTGGGTACTACATAAGTAACATTACTGAGCTCTACTAGGCCCAGCATCCTCTGCAGCCGCCGACTCTAGCTGCTCAACACCTGGTCCTGAAAAGGTAACAAAGGTGACACATCAGTGAAACGCTAAGTAAAGTGGCAACTAAAAGCTAAAAGAAACGGTAAGGTGGACAGTAGCTGTTATATTTATAATTTCTTACTTTAATTTTTCCATTTATTTACTATTGAATTATTTCTCAGATCTTTCTCTTGATCTCGAATGTTCCTTGTGGAAACGATCTTGATTGCAGTCTTTTCCGAAAAGTAGAAGTAACACGTGGTGCTCTCCTGGCCGGGAGAGTCCCCCGTGGTGGTCCTACCCTCAGTCAACCACCTTAAGGTCGCTGACAGACGTAACGGTGACTACGGCATGCGCGATAAACGCACGGGTAGCTACCCCGCACTGGCACGCGGTCAGTCGTTTCCTTTAACGGGTGCGCCCAAAGCACAGCACAAAACTAGTATAGGGCAGAGCCCTCTCAGTAACAGGGGTCTAGCCCCTCCACAGTAACAAAATAGGGGTCTTGCCCCTCCACAGTCCGCGCACCCTCGCTTGACTACCCTGGTTTGCCCAGTGGGCCTAACAAGTCGGTGTAGGAGGGCTAGCAGAACCCTAGGGCCCATGGGGTAGCTAGTGCTCTCCCTACACTAGTAGCTCTCCTCGGTACTGTGTACACGAAGGCCAAAAGTCGGTACAAAGTGGCCAGACCTAACCCCGGGTCCCTGGGGCGGCTAGCTCCGCTCTACACTAAACAGGGGGACAGTTGCTCTCCTTGGTACTCCGTACTCAAGGGCCAGCTTACTTCCCCAATTCTATTCCATTCACTTTCCAAGAGTTCTATTCCTAATTCCCCGTATGGTTCATGCTCTTTTAACTCAGCCAATTTAGGTTTCACTATTCCAGCTTAATATCCAGATAACCCATGTTCTCAACAGTAATTATTCATTCATAAACAGGCAGTTATCGTTTCCTTTCTACTTTTCCAAGACTGCACTGTTTATATATATATTCAACTAGTTTTCCAGTCGTAGGATTCATGCCATACCCTAGGATCTATCTTTCAATCTAGTTTTCCAGTCCTAGGATTCATGCAATACCCTAGGATCTATCATTCAATCTAATTTTTCAGCCCTAGGGTTCATGCAATGCCCTAGACTTTATTAATTATTTTGCAATTACATAATTTTTGGTAAATAATTGAAAGGGCCACTCTACCCGCAAAATCGGGAGTACTGGGGACGTGGTCGGAAATCCCACGTGCCTCCGCAACCCTCAGAGCCCCAACGGAATGGGGTCCTAACACAAGGAGTTACTCATAACAGTATACAATTACTGTAAACAGGTAGAGGAACTAAATTTGGGAAGAACGAAACATGAAATGCGGAAAACGAACTCCGAACGGATCCTAAACGGGTCAAAAACAACCAGTTTATCCAAAATCAGACGTCTGGAACTTCTTCCAGACGGCTTAAAAGATAACTCAGGTCATACCTTGGTCTGCGCAGTCCTTCAGACGTCCAAAAGCCCACTGGACCGTCTGGACTTAGTTTCCAGACGTCCGATTGTCACCCCGAACTTATGGAGGCCCTCTCCATCGTCTGGTGTTGTGCCCAGACGTCTGATCTGTGTGGGATGGAGAGCCCTTGCTCCTTCCCGAACAAGTCCTGCGCACACACACGCCCGCTTTCATCACGAAAGGGTGTAGAAGACCTCGACGGAACGGCTGCATGGCCGTACACGCGAAAGGAGAAGATAAAAATAACGTACCTGTCAGACATCTAGACGTTCCTCCAGACGTCTCCTGCGTCGTCTCGACGTAAGTCCAGACGTCTGATTCTGGGAAATTTTCCCAGAATTAGAACCTTCTCACTCTCTGCCCACATCGCACGACCATGCTGTGCTGCGTCTGCCTGCTGCCTGAGTTGCAGCAGCTCCTCCGCGGCACCACACGCTCGCTGCTCTCCCGCTGGCCGGCTCTAGTTGCCCCAGCAAGCTCGCACCCTCACGGTCGAGCTCCTTCTTCCTCTCGCAATAGCTCCTCCTCCACACATGCCCGTAGCAGTCGCTGCTACCGCTCTCGCTCGCTCGCTCTCTCGCTGACAGGGAGAAGGAGAAGAAGAAGGTGGTGGAGTGAGGGTGAGGGAGAGGGAGAGGCGTATTTGAAGGCAGCGTGGGGAGAGAGAGAAAGAAGAAAGGCTGCATCTGCAGGGAGGGAGGAAAGAGAAGGAGGAGGGCGGCGGGTTCAATCTACGCGCGCATGCGTGCAGACGCGAACCCGTACACCGAAAAAATTTAATTCCAGACATCTGGGAAGGCTTCCAAACGTCTGGGCCACTTCCTAGACGTCTTAAATGGTGCTTGCTGCCCTGGTCGTAACAGATTCGCACACCGGTCTCATCTAGATTCTGAGTGGATTTTAGAGGTCTGCACCCCGCTAGGTTTTCTATAGGACACGTACAATTGTACTGAAACATTTGTTTTCGTACTACTATTTTTGCGTAGCAGACCTTAGTAAAAACACATGTTTTCTTGCTTATCTGATTAATTGATTGATTGGTCTTGATTGCTGTGAGATTGATTGGGATTTCTGATTTTTGAGATTGAGTGAGATTTACTTTCCTTGAGTTGTGACTGATTTCAAAATCGTTTTTCAAAAATCGACTCATTGACGATAGGAGATCCCAGAACCCCAAACTTGTACCTCCCTTGGGTGCTAATGCCCAAGGTTCCACCTCTACTTCCATGCCATCCACATCTAATCATATACCTCCTGGGCCTCAAACTCCCATTCGCAACCCCATTCATCCAGAGGATGAGCACGATTTTGGATAGTTTGAGGATTTTGAAGAACTTCCTCCACATATTTTTACACATCCTCCACCACCACCTCCACTCCATAGAATCCAACCTTCTCCCTACCCAAATTTTCTTAACCAACCAAAACCGAAGAGAGGTCCACAACCTAACCTGCAACACATGTTTGATACACAACTTGTGATGAATACATTAACCCGATAGATGCAACAGCTTACTCAAGTTGTTAATCTTCTAGCAAACCCCTGTCCCTAGGCTCGTAGACCTTAGCTCCGGGTTTACTATAATCCTGCAGTTGCACCATCTATGCCTACGGTACGCTATCTCGCTGGGGATTGTGCTACTGAATTGAAGCCGAAATTATTACACTTATCCCTCACTTCCATGGTCTTGCATCTGAGGACCCTTTTTAGCATTTTGAAGAGCTGAAAAATCTCGCCCAGACCTTGGATCTGCATGGTCATGATCAGCACACATTTCTAATGAAAATGTTCTCCCTTTCACTTAAGGACAAAGTCACCTTCTAGTTTAGAACACTTTCACGGACTACACTGATAGAGACTTGGGTTTCTTTGGAACATGAGTTCCTAAAGAAGTATTTTCCTGTAGGCTGCACAGATGCTCTAAGGTGTGATATCACTACATTTACCCAAAATTCAAGAGAACAAAGGCATAAGGCTTGGGAGTGATTTCACGAGTTTCTACAAAAATGTCCCTACCATGGCATTCCATGCTGGCAACAGCTCTAGATCTTCTACCATGGGCTCCATGATGACACAAGGAATTTTGTTGATGCCGCATGTGGAGGCAACTTCTTATGTCGGGACAAGGACTCAACCTTTGAGCTCTTCAAAGGCATGACCGGAAACTCAATAAACAATGCTTCGATGAGCGTATTTAATAGAAAGTCCTCGCATTCCCACTCACATTCAGGGGTCCATGAAGCCCAATCCAGCACACGAGACTTAGAGATTGTAGTTAGTCAACTGGATAAGGTAGGCTTAATCGAGAAGAAAGTTGATGAAGTATGGAAATTCCTATCTAAACCTCCATTCTTCTCAGTCACCTGCACCACACACCACTTCTTAGTTTACCACAGGGAGAGAAACTGTAAACAATCTTTCTGTGACACAACCACCACTACCGGATTATTCATTTCCATATCCTTCACCGGCCGAAGGAACCATTGTTCCACCATACATTGAATTCCCTACACCCTCCGAAACTTTGGAAGAGCTCCACCCAAAGACCCATATTCACAAACCTACAACCCTGGATGGCATAATCATCCAAATTTCTCATGGTCGGGAAATTCACATAAACCTAACTTTCAACAACCTTCACCACCATTACAAAACCCGATTCGAGCACCACCTCCACCACAACAATACGGGTATCCACCGTGTGCCTACCAGCAACCCCAACCCAGGCCCGCCCAATACTCTCAATCTAGGCCTACATAAGATGATCAATTGGGGACCATCATGAAAGCTCTTGCTGACATGCAACAATAAAATATTGCTATGCAGCAGAGACAGGACATGACACTAGTTGAGATGAGAGTCCAACTTTCACACTTGATGGAATCTCGTCAACCACATTAACTCCCATCTTAAGCACAACCCAACCCTAGGAACATACCTACCTAGAGCTATGTTCAACCTAGACCTCCAGTACAAGGTCAAGCACATGTTATTTCACAAACCTTACACGAACCTGAGTTCTACATAGATCCAAATACTTCCTATTGACAACCCCAACCACCTCTTTTGCCAAACACTGATACACCGTCTACACCTAGAGCTAAATTGAATGCCATCACAACTAGGAGTGATAAAAGAATTGTAGATCCACCATTTCCAGCTTCTACATCTTTTCCTGGACCTTCTACTTCCACTCCTCCATCTGATTAACCTCTCCCTGATTCTTCTCAACCTAGGAATGACCCTCCCATTACAACTTCCGTACCATTTCCAGAGGCTTTAAAGAAGAAGGGAAGAGGGAAAAAGAAACAGTTTGGTGTGGCTCCTGAGGAGGATCTGCTCAAGCTCTTTGAGCAAGTCCATATAAACATCCCCTTGTTAGATGTAATTCGCCACATCCCATTTTACGCTAAATTTCTGAAAGACCTATGCACACCTAAGTGTAAAACTAGAATTCAGAAAGGGAGTAGTCCTATCATCCTCTCAGCACAAGTTAGTTCCATTATTTCTAGTAGCCTCCCAATTAAGAAAAAAGACCCAAGCTCCCCTCTTCTCTCCTGTATGATAGGAAACACCATATTCAATAGAGCATTACTTAACTTAGGTGCTTCCATCAATCTTATCCCATCCTCCCTATTGACACATTTCGAAGTTGGCAATCTAAAACCAATCGAGGCATCTCTGCAATTAGCTGATCAATCAATTAAGACACCTCAGGGAGTGTTGGAGGATGTTATAGTGCGGGTCAAGGACTTTTACTTTCTTGTAGACTTCTTTGTCCTTAACATGGAAGTACCTGAGGATATCTAAAACACACCCATCATACTAGGGAGACCGTTCTTGGCGACAGCCAAGGTGAACATAGACTGTGAGGAGGGCCTTTTAGAATTGAAATTTGGAGATCAGAAAATGAAGATTGATATTTTCAAGGTACAGAAGGGACCATCTTATAGTTTAATTGAAGAGATCATCTCTTTGGATTCATTTGACAAGTTGGTTGAGGATACACTGATTGATTCTTTGACCTTAGAACCTCAATTCCCTTCTACGTCCGATCTGACTCTTCCTAAGACACCAGCCTTAGAGATTGAGATCTTACCTCGAATTCCTTTAGTGTTTTTAGGATCTTCTGAGATCTCCACACCTGCTCCTTCATCTGATCTTGTACCTGTTGAGCTTAAACCTCTTCCTAACTCTTTAAAATATGCCTTCTTAGGACAAGATCAAACTTATCTCGTGATTGTCAATTCCCACTTATCGTCTGATCAGGAATGATGACTTTTATTTGTCCTGAGAGCACAAAGATAGCCTATAGGATGGAGCCTTTTTGACCTCACTAGCATCAGTGCTTCTTACACACCCATAGAATATTCACTGAAGAAGGATCTAAACCTACTCAACAACCACAGTGTAGACTGAACCCAACACTTCAAGAGGTGGTCAAGAATGAAATGATTAAGTGGTTAGATAATGGAATCATTTTCTTCATTTCTAATAGTCAGTGGGTAAGTCCTGTTCAGGTTGTGCCTAAAAAGGCTAAACTTACCATCATAACTACTTTGTTTGGAGAAGTCATCCCTACAAGGATTGTTAGTTTGTGGCGAGTATGTATAGACTATCGCAAACTCAATCAAGCCACAAAGAAAGATCATTTCCCATTGCCCTTCATTGATCAGATACTAGAAAGATTGGCAGGGAATAGATTTTTTTGCTTTTTGGATGGCTATTCAGGCAACAATCAGGTGGCAATTCACCCCAATGACCAGGAAAAAAGGACCTTCACCTACCCTCCAGAACCTTTGCTCTCCGTAGGATGCCACTTGGATTATGCAACATACCTGCTAAATTTCAGCGGTGTATGTTTTCAATCTTTTTTGATTTAGTGGGTACTTGTTTAGAAGTCTTCATGGATGACTTCTCAGTCTTCGGGAGCACATTTGATGCATGTTTAGACCACCTGACCAAGGTCCTGCAAAGATGCATCAATGTGAATCTGGTACTCACCTGGGAGAAATCCCACTTTATGGTACCAAAAGAACTTATCTTAGGTCACCTTATTTCTGAGAGAGGAATTGAGGTTGACCATGCGAAGGTAAAATTGATTTTTGACCTACCATTACCTTCATCAGTGAAGCAAATCCCATCTTTTCTCAAGCATGTTGGTTTTGATCGCCGCTTTATAGCGGATATCTCAAAAATAACCTGATCTTTCACCAATCTCCTCTCTAAAGATGTAGACTTCTAGATCTCTAATGATTGTGTTTGTGCATATACGACACTTCATGATCTAGTTACCAAGGCACCAATACTGCAACTCTCAGATTGGTCTCGCCCTTTTAAGATCATGTGTGATGCCTCTGATTATGCAATAGGGGCTATCCTTGATCAAAAACTGGATGGGAAACCTACAATAATTTACTATGCTAGCAAGACCTTAGATGAAGCTCAGAGGAATTACACAGTCACTGAAAAGGAATTGCAGGCAGTAGTATTTCCACTAGAAAAATTCAGACCTTATCTTTTAAGTTCCCACATTATAGTCTACACTAACCTCACAGCAGTACGACATCTTCTCGCCAAGAAGGATGCAAAATCTCGTTTGATTAGATGGATCCTGCTGTTGTAGGAGTTTGATTTAGATATTCGTGGCAAGGCCGAGAAGCAAAATATGGTAGCTGACCACTTATCCCGCCTACATTCTAAAGCGATTTCTCCTTCACTTCCGATCACTGACCACTTCCCTGATGAGCAATTGCTGGTCATTCATTCTGACCTTCCGACATTGTCAACTACCTGGCTTCTAGAATCGTTCCCTTTGATTGGGTCTGACATCAAAAAGACAGACTTAAATTTGAAGTTAAGCACTATTACTGGGAAGAACCTTGGTTATTTAAGCACTTTAAAGACTAAATCCTTAGGAAGTGTGTCCTTGATAAGGAGATAGAAAGCATTCTATCATTCTACCATGACCAAGCATGTGCGATCATTTCTTTGGCAAAAAGATTGCTGCAAAAATTTTGCAGAGAGGTTTTTATTGGCTCACGATCTTCAACGACACACACATGTATAGCAGGGCATATTCACGCTGCTAGTCTCTTGGAAGTATTGGCCATCGAGACATGATGCCCTTGAATCCAATCATGGTGTCTGAAACTTTAACATATGGGGCATTGACTTTGTGGGACCTTTTTCAAATTCTCATGGCTTCGAGTATATCTTGTTAGTAGTTGATTATGTTTCAAAATGGATTGAAGCCATCCCTTCGAGAACTAATGACCATAGAGTTGTGACATAATTTGTCCAAGACTTTATCTTTCCTAGATTTGGGGTACCAAAAGCCATTATAAGTGATGGAGGGTCTCATTTTAGGAATACACATTTCTAGTCCCTACTTCAAAAGTATGGGGTGACACATAGGATTGCTACACCTTATCACCCTCAAACCAACGAACTTGCTGAATTGTCCAACTGGGAGATCAAGAAGATTTATAAGACTACCATTAGAGCTGATAAGAAAGATTGGTCTTCCCGCCTTTCTAATACATTGTGGGCATATAGGACAGCTCATAAAACCTCATTAGGAATGTCTACTTTTATACTTGTGTACGAGAAACCCTATCATCTTCGTGTAGAACTTGAGCACAAAGCCTATTGGGCCATCAAAAACTGTAACTTGGCTTAGAGAAGGCCAATGATCATAGAAGACTTCAAATTTTCGAGTTTGATGAGTTAAGGAATGAATCTTACGAAAGTTAGAGGATTTATAAGGATAAATTAAAGGCCTTCCATAACTGTCACATCCATAGGAAATCATTTTACCCTGGTTAGAAAGTCCTATTCAACTCAAGACTGAAACTCTTCCCTGGGAAACTCAAATAAAAATGGACTGAACCTTTCACATTCCTGAGAGTTTTTGACAATGGAGCTATCAAGATCACTGAGATTGACAAATCTGAACCTCTCACCATGAATGGACAAAGATTAAAACCTTTCATTTAGTCGTATGATCTCAGACCTGCCAATTCTATCATTTCGCTCCAATATTTTGAACTTACTTTTGACACATCTGGGTTTACGCCTAGCTGAAGGCATTAAACTCAACAAACCTATCTTTTGTATATATTTGTTTTCACCTTTCTTATTTTTATTTCTTCCTTAGGTATCTATCCTTGCAACTTTAGCATGCATTCATAGTCACATTTGTCATGCATTTCACTACTTAGCCCAACTTTCCACTCCGATTTTATATCAGACTTAAAATTGTCCGCACAGAGATTTTTATCTCCTCATTCCGACTTCCTTCCATCACCTAGTATAAGTTAATGAAAAGCAAAGCATGCATTTGCATCCACCCTATTCATACAATGAGGACACTACATCATTTAAGCATGGAGGGTGTAAATGATGAAATCATTTTCTAAAATACAATTATAGACACACCTGTAGTATATATGGTATAGCATTATTGAAAAAATAAGAAAAATGGGAAATTTTTGAAAGATTTGAAAAAAATTGCAAAGTCAAAAGGACAAAAAAAATAAAAAACAAAAATTCCAAAAATCAATAAGGGACCTACAGTTCATATTGTTGAGGGAGAACTCCACAAAATAGAATTATTGGGGAGAGATAAAAATATTGAAAAGATTTATAAGTGTTTAATTATAATCTTATAACTGAAAATAAAAATAGAATAAGTGTTTATGGACATCCAAGCTTTGCTGATTAGACTTTTCGGGCCACTGTAGCTTGATTCACTCAGGCTTTGGCTTAATACATTTTAAGCATTGACAAGATAGACTAGGATCTCTCCTAACTTAGGACGTATTCTTGTACCTAAGTCACCAGTACAGGATTCGCTGGTTTGCTTTGGCTTAGGAGTCTAAGTAACTTTGGTTTACACTACACAGTGTCGAGAAAAGCCTTGTAAACTAAAAATTCAACTCTAGTGTTCATTAGGGAAGGCGGAGTCTTTACCTGTGCATGCAAGTAGACTCTTTGTCCTAGTCTTTAGTCTTGTGTTTAAGAGAAGCTCTTTCCTCCAAAGTACTCACCCACCAAATAATAGCACTCTATCAAATAAAGTTATCGGAGACATACTGACATTTATTTTAAAAAAAATCAGAAAAAGTCAAAAAGAAGTTTGAGAAACAAACATTCTTTTGAATAAGTTAAGTATGCTCTCCAAGGTCTTGTACAATATTATCCACCAAAAATATTTTTTTCAAGTTGCATTACAAATACCCTGTTTCCACTAAATATTCTTTGAGCCACAATGCAATAAGAGTTGGGTTTGAGTCTTCCTTCATTTTTAACAGTTGATCTAAAGACATGAGCTGAATCTAGGACCAACCTATACTTAAAAGGATGTGAAACCCCAGGATTGAGTTTTAGGGTTCACCTGGTTAGTCATAACCTCTTAGCTTCTGAGCTTTGTAAAACCCTCTTGAGTTTTAGAAATCACACTTAAGATTTAAATATCAAGAGTCCTTGTTGTTTGAGAGATGGTTTATGTCATATTAGTCTTAAGTTCTGGTTAGTCTTCCTAAGCAACTGGTTCTCACAATGTCCAGACATAAACACAGTTAGTTTATCAAAAGAAAATTTTAGCTTAAAGATTATCTCTAAACACTTAACAATTTGAGAAAAAAATAGATATCTCATCACAGTTACCTAGCTGATACTTAAATGCTCTACACTTAATGAGTTGTTTGCTAAGGAACTAGCAAAATTTAAGCATGTCGATATGATGAGGTGTGGATTATCATAGCTAAAATGCCCAAGTTAAGCTAGAAACTGGGTTAAACACTATCGATTAACACAAGAAATGAGTTAAGTGTGAGAATTAAGGAAAATAACCTAAAACGTCCATTTTGTGTTAAAAATGCATAATTAGGTCACTAAATGAGATATTCTATTCATAAATATAAATTTATGATCAAATTGCAAATTAAACACATGTTTGAGTTCAAAAGTACAAATTAAGGGTTGAATTAACTTCTTAAATGTTCAATTGAGCTCTAATAAAAATCACATAGATTTGGACATCAATAGGATCCTGTATTCATTAAATTACATTTCTGTCCTTATGTATAACATTTCATTCACATCAGAAACCTCGAGGGGCATTTGTACAAACCTACAGGGACCTTTTTGTGATGATCCAAGTCCCACCAACCGACGAAACCTGAGTCGGCGTGTGCTAACAACCAGCACAATTCGCCCACAAGATTTCAATCACCCAACACGTAATCATAAAATATAAACATAGCCAACAAATAGTTCATATTGTAAAAATTAAAAGAACATAAATTGAATATTAACCAGAAGATTACCATAGAACATAAGTATATAATCCCAAGGAGATGTACAACGGAAATCCCCTTGTGAACTGCCAAGTATACCTGAGTACGGAACCTGAAAATACATCAGCAAAAACTGATTAGAGTAGAAACACTACAAGAAATTAAGCTTTTGGTGACAAATACTTACTGGCAGTTTTACAAAACTGATGGTAATTCTAACACCTTAGCAGCTGTTATGTTGGAACTGCCAGTATACCTAAATTATTTCTATTGCTAGTAGTTTTAAACCTTCGGCATAGGTTAAGTGTCATCAAGATAAACCCTCACCTAAATAACACTTAAGCCAAAAATTAAAAAAAAAAACAAAAAGCACCCCACCCCTCTAAGCAAACTGATGCCCCCAAACCCCTATGCCCCAAACCCTCACCCAACCATCATCGAGAACACTTCTCCCTCACCCAACCACAGCCCTCACTCGACCACAACCCCAAACCCTTAGCCATCCTCACTGCTTCTTCCTCACCACAACGATGACAACACTTTCTCCTTGACCTCGTCATCCTCCGTCCACAAATCCCCCTCGCTGATTGCCACTCCCTTGCCTTCGCCACTTGTCGCGCAACCTCCGCCCCAAGCGCAGTGGAAGCCACTGATCAACCACATAAGATCCTTGTTCCTTCTTCATCTTCATGGATTTATGGTTGATGTAGTATGGGATGCCATTACAACTGTGTATAGACGGGAGGAGGTGGCAGTGGTGGTGGTGTTCCCGTTCGTAGAGGCCACAAGGGGAACCTATTTCTGGGTTTGTTTGACATATAAGGATATCAAAGAGATATTCTAGGAGATTGTAGAAAGCAATTTTTCTCTATTGTGTTTTGCATACTGGAAAAGGATGAAATCCATTTTTCTTCTGAATTCAACCTCAGAGGACCAAAGGTGTAGAAATGAACAAGTGAGAAGGCAACTACAAATGTTTTCTTTTTTTTTTCTTCATCAAATAAAATGTTTTCATTTTTCTCTCACAACAGAATTGCACATGCATCAATATCTGACTAAAACAAAATAAAGAAAAGAATCACCTACTGCTTAATTCATTCTAAAATTCCTTTTCTTTCACTGGAGGTTCAGATGTGTAACAAGCCTTAAAATACTACTGGTCATGGACTACCAAGTTGATAGTTAAAATAAGCTCTTCTGCTTGTGCTTCTATCCTTTCTAAATGTGTAAAACTTTCATCATCAATAACTCCCATGCTCTTCCATAGACAACACTTGTACATTTGAAACATGGACATGCTTATTGGAGAATCGGTACTATGAGCAATAATATTCTCACATCATCACCAGGCAACCAAAAATTAACATGCAAATCTTATGGGATTATGTCTTTTACAATTATTACCTACTAGAGTAATGTTGGCCACGAACCT
Organism: Thalassia testudinum; assembly: GCA_037157565.1. Taxonomy (NCBI): domain Eukaryota; kingdom Viridiplantae; phylum Streptophyta; class Magnoliopsida; order Alismatales; family Hydrocharitaceae; genus Thalassia; species Thalassia testudinum. The sequence continues at coordinate 15,397,345 of JAZHRO010000026.1, read as the reverse complement.
CCGTTATGGTATGACCAAGGCCTGAAGTTAATAGCCCAATTCGACAACTATAAGAATCAATTAAGACATCAGACAAAAGGAGTAGGTTCAAAAGAAGAAGACTCACATATTCTTTCGATTAGATCCTGTAATTATTGACCATTCTTGACATTCAAGTGCAATGTAACAAATCTTAAAAGGCATACCAGCCACCAAGTCAGACCATTTGACTTCAACAAGGTCGAGAATTGCATGGGATTGATGCCATGTTGGAAGACTACATATGTAACGAGCGCGTGCCCCACACGTCTTTTAAGACGTCTGGGAGGTGGCCCAGACGTCTGTAAAGACGTCTGGGATCACATCCAGACGTCTGACCAGACGTCCGGGATAGTTTACAGACGTCTGGCGAACAGTTATGCTCGCACGGGATATTCGTCTGCGCGCCTATGCGCGCAGACCTGGATCCTGCATCTTCTCTGCGGCTGCAGGCGACTGCGACCGTCTCTCCCTCCTCTCCGCGCGGCGTTAAAAGGGGGAGGGGGCGCGCCTCCCCTCCCGTCTCCACCATCTTCCTCCTTCTCTCCTGCCTGTGCGCGAGAGCGAGCGGACGCGAGGGCGCAGCGGCAGCGGCGGCCGCAGTAGGCGCGGAGGAGCTGCGGCGTGCGAGGGCGGGGCTCTGCCGTGAGGGCGAGCTCGCCGGGAGCGGCTTGGCCGGCCGGCGGAGGGCGCAGGGGGCGCAGAGCGTCGCGGAGAGGGACCTGCTGCGGGCGGAGCAGCGGACGTGCGAGGTGCGACGTGGGCGGCGTCGCGAGCGGAGGCCGAGCAAGGTTCTGATTCTGGAAAAATCTCCAGAATCAGACGTCTGGACTGATATCCAGACGGCAAGGTCGACGTCTGTGAGATCATACAGACGTCTGAAAGGTGAGTTCCGCTTTCTCCTTCCTTTTGTCGACTGACCGTACTGAGGGAGGAGGGTTGGCTGTGCGTAGGTGTTCGGATTCGTCATCCTTTGCGAATCAGACGTCTGGAAGTTGTACCAGACGGCGGGAGTGACCTCCAGACGTCCGGAGAGACCATCGGACGTCTGGGATCTAGGAGAGACGTCCCCACAGACTTCTGGACGTCCGGGGAACCAAGCCGAACAGGTAATTCTCTGATCCACCGTTTAAGACGTCTGGAAGGAGTTCCAGAAGTCTGATTTTGCACAGTATTGTCTTTCTCGACCCGTTTAGGGCCCGTTTGGGCTCCATTTTCCGCGATTCGAGTTACGTTCGTTTCAGAATTTATTCCTCTACCCGCCTACAGTAGCTATACACTGTTTTGAGACACTCCTTGTGTTTGATCCTTGTGATAGGACCTCGTTCGGTTGCCGTCTTGAGAGTCGCGGAGGCGCGCGGGATTCCCGACCACGCCCCCATTACTCCCGTTGTACCTGGTAGAGTGGTTTTAAGTATTAACAAAATCTGTTAAAGTATGGAACCATAACTAGAACCTAGGGCATTGCATGAATCCTAGGAATGAGAAATATATGGAATGATAGCTCCTAGGTGTTGCATGAATCCTAGGGCCGGAAAACTAGATTGTATGATAGATCCTAGGATATGGCATGAATCCTAGGATGGAAAAACTAGTGGAATGTACCTTACTGCAGTCTTGGAAAAATGGAAAGGAATATATAAAGCTGCCTGTAAATTTAATTAACAGCTGCCTGTTATGCATAAAGAATCATGTTGAGATCATGGAATGTGAGAACGAGAATCTGGAAAGTGAAACATATGATGTTCTGAGATAAAGAGCTGGAACCCTACGGGGAATTAGGAGTGGAACTCCTGGAAAGAAAAGGAATGGAACTGAGATGTAGTTTGTACTGTCTCTTGGGTACGCAGTACCAAGGGAAGTACCTGTACCTGTTTTAGTGCAGAGTGGGGCCAGCCGCCCCAGGGACCCGGGGTTAGGATTGGCCGCTCTGTACCGACTTGTTGGCCCTCGTGTACGTAGTACCGAGGAGAGCTAGTAGTGTTAGGAGAGTACTAGCTACCCCACGGGCCCCGGGGTTCTGCTAGCCTCCTTCACCGACTTGTTAGGCCCACTAGGGCAAACCAGGGTAGTCAGGCGAGGGTGCGCGGACTGTGGAGGGGCAAGGCCCCGGTTTGGTTACTGTGGAGGGGTTGGACCCCTGTTACTGAGAGGGCTCTGCCCTGGTTCCGTGCTGTGCTTTGGGCGCACCCGTTAACGGAAACGACTGACCGCGTGCCAGTACGGGCTAGCTACCTGTGCGTTTATCGCGCGTGCCGTAGTCACCGTTACGTCTGTCAGTGACCTTGGGGTGGTTGACTGAGGGTAGGATCACCACGGGGGACTCTCCCGGCCAGGAGAGCACCACGTGCTACTTCTACTGTTGGAAAAGACTGCAATCAAGATCGTCCCACGAGGACATTCGAGATCAAGTAAAGGATCTGAGAAGTAAATGAAATAGTGAGAAAAATTGAAAGATGTAAATAAAGGAAGTAATAGAACATAACAGCTACTGTACACTCTACTGTTGCCTTTAGTTAGTTTGCCACTCTACTCAGCGTTTTGCTGACGTGTTACACTCGTTACCTTTTTCAGGACCAGGTGCTGAGCAGCCAGGGTCGGCGGCTGCAGAGGACGCTGGGCCGAGTAGGGTCCAGTAGAGTTGCCACAGCTTTGTACCTTCTTTTGTTTCTGTTCTAGTGAGTAGTTTTGTTTCCGCTGTACCTTCTTTACCTGCAGTTTTTGTTATATGATAAATGTTGCTTTACTGTTGTGGTGGTACCTACTGTAGTAGTTTCTTTCCTTACTGCTGTACTTTCTTACTGTTAGTTATATTCATGCTGAATGTGGTTTATTTTACTGTCTTTTGGTTACTTCCTCGTTGGACGACTGGGTCTTGGGATTAGTCGAGTCGGTCCGGTTCTCGTGTCTCGTAGGGACTCGGGAACCGGGTCGTTACAACATACTATAGCCCACGAGTTACCAAGGGAGAAAAATTGAAATCCATGTGTGTCGGCTGGAGAATTCCAATGAAATATCCTTGACACTTAGCTAGTGCCTATGACCTCTTGTGTGTGTTCTATTTAGAAAAAAAATGTGTTAACTGAAATTGTTACTCTGCTCCTTGGCCAACCACATCTTTCCTTTTCCCACATTGACTTGTTTTTTTGCCTGATTATTTGAAAGTTACTTCTAATATAGGCGTGTGCACCATTTCCACAATCTAGAGTTTAGACAGAGGAAGTTCATTTTTTTGCCCCTATACATTTTTCTTTGTTGATTTGTAGCTGGTTTGACCCAGATTTTGTAGCCAATATGTTAGGCATCACGATCCCCACATGAATGATATCCGTTGTCTGCTTTTAGATGTGTGTTTCATAGTTTCAATTTGTACCAGATTAAATTTAGTTCTTGTGTTTTATATCTATAACTTGGATTGTGATTTTAAATAATCCGATGCACTTGCATTTGGCAAATTTTTCCTAGAACATTGTTACACTAGAAACAATTGCTCCTTAATCTTACCTCACCTCTCTAATTAGTAACAATCTGAAGTGCCACTTCTCTATTGATCTTCCAGGTATTATGAGGGATATAATGAGTTAAAAGTTAAATCTAAGCTCTTAAACTTCATCTCAAGCAAGGTTCAGGCCACTACATCTTTCTATTTTAAAATTCATCCATTCCATATATTGTGCATATTAAAAGGATTACATGATGAGTTAAAAGTTTTGCATATTTTGTGCTTAGTTGAGAAATTTAGCATTTATGGTATTCGTGCTACTTATCTATTGGCCCAACCAATAGATAAGAAGTAGAATGTTGTCAACATTGCAACAAGAATTTCAATAATTTAAAAGCATCAGTCTTGTTATTGTTATGTAAAAGTAGAAAAGGTCTTATGTCAAGTTTGAGATCTCTTTACATGTCAAAAAGAATGTTTGAGGCACCTTAGGAATTTCTAATTTGTTTTAGTTAACTCAATTTAGTGTTGGATTTTTTGTCATGTTATTAGAGAGTTTGCACAAATGACAATTTATTCTCATCTCCAACGAGTAGATTTCAGACTTAGGGTGTTGCATATTTTCTTTTTTTTTCCTTATTTTTTTCATTTAAAAGAAATGGGATTTTGTTGTGCTCCTTTCTCTTTAATGAAATTTATCTATATATGTATACCACTTGAACATTTTTCCATTGAAAAGAAATTAGAGTAGAAAAGTTCTATGACAATTACTTTTGATTGCCAATTTTAATGCATTATATACTGTAGGCACCACTGAAACCTTTACTTTTGCATTTGTGTACCGTAGCTATAAACCAAATTAATAGCTAGTATCTTATGCCTTTTGTATAGTGAAGACTCTTTTATTAAAGATTTTTAATTCTAATGCCTTTTGATTGATACCTTTTTAGATTCTTATATTCTCTTTTTGTTTGAGGTTTGATCCTCAAGACTTTTCATGCATCCAAGGTTTTACAATAGGCTCTACTCGAATTTGAAGGTAACACCTGATCTTATTATAATAGATTTTAGGTTAATCATGAACCTTGGGGTTAATAGGTAGGTATATGCATGAGAATGCTGTAGTGGGGTGTGATCTTATAAATAATTGTAAATAAGTTTATTTCTATATATAATTGTGATGCTAAACAAGTATTTTTGAGAAATATACCAACTTACATGGGAAACTTTGCTAATTTAAGGAGGGTTCGGACCACTTCCCTTAATGAACAAGTGGTCTTTATACCAACTGATTTTAGCTAACTTCCTTAAGCACCCTTCATTGGGTGTTTTAGGAATCAAGTTAATGTCAATCTCGAGGGTATGCCGGAGAAGTGTAGGAAGATGTTGCCGAAATTTCTTGAAACATGTGTTAAATGTGACAAATAACACCTAAGTTATTATCAAAGTAGTTATGCACTCCTTTGTGTAACTTCAAATTGTGGCAGTCATTTTCATATTTAAGTTAATATGGATAAGTCTTAGATAACTTTTAGAAGCATTGACTACATTCATTATAAGAGTGGAGTGATACAGTTTTTGGATTGGGCATTTCATGATGATAGGAAACTACCTAGAAAAGGAAGATTGTATAATAAGATCTTATGCCCATGCAAGAATTGTATGAATGGATTGTCATTCAAACGAGATATTATATTTGAGCATCTCATATGTGATGGATGGTGGCTTCATTACACGGTATGGACTGCTCATGGGGAGGAGCCTACAGAGAGTTCGGAACGACGCACCACTCTTGAATATTCTAATTATGTAGGTGGTGACAATGTTATGGCAATGTTGGAAGAGATGGCAGATGGTCAGGAAAATCTAATGGACGATGAAAGTATGTTCCATGATTATGGTAAGTTTTGGGATTCATTAAAAGCAGTGGAAGAACCTATTGCTCTAGGGATTAATTCAATGTCTAGGTTGTCGTTCTTTCTTAAGATGTTTCAAATTAAGGTGAAGAATAGAGCGACTTCTAAGTTAATGTCAGATGTTCTCAAATTTATTGGAGAATTGTTAAATACTCCAAAAGATTTTCCACATTCATGGTATGACGATAAGAAAGAGTTTCATGTCTTAGGGCTGAAAAGTGAGAAGACAGATGCATGCCCTAACAATTGCATCCTGTATAGACATGATAACAAAAGCTTGGAAAGTTATCCAGAATGTGGCAAGTCGAGATAAAAAGGTGAGAGAACACAAGGGAAAAGACAACCTTAGAAGGTATTGCGTTACTTTCCAATGATTCCAAGTCTGCAATGCCTATTCATGTCTAGTAAGACTGCAAGTGGATGACATGGCACAATGAAAATAAGTCATGCAATGGAATGATGTGTCATCCTGCAGATGCTGATGAGTGGATTGCATTTAATAACAGGTATCCAAAATTTGCATTAGAGGCACGGAATATACGTTTAGGCCTTGCAAGTGATGGATTTAATCCATTTAAAAACATGTTTCCTCCGTACTCTATATGGCCTATTGTGATAGTTACGTATAACATGCCTCCTTGGATGTGTATGAATTCAGCTTTTATGATGTTGAGCATACTCATACCTGGGCCAAAGGCCCTTGGAAATGCTATTGATGTTTATTTGCAGCCACTTGTAGATGAGTTGAAAATCTTATGGAATGTTGGTGTCAAAACTTATGATTCACACAAAAAACAATTCTTTCAGATGAGAGCTACGTTGCTGTGGACGATAAATGACTTTCTTGCGTATGCTAACTTGTCTGGTTGGAGCACAAAAGGGAAATATGCTTGTCCTGTTTGCATGGAAGATACACACCATCTATGACTGCGGGACAGTAACAAATTTTCTTACTTGGGGCATCATAGGTTTCTCCCTATTGAACACAGATGGAGTAATGATTTTAAGGATCGATTTGATGGTAAATCATGTCATTACTCAACAAGAAATATGAAAAACTTATTGACGACAGATACAATTAGGTTGCAAGGCGACAAAATAATGGCTAAGTTGCATGAACTCGGTAATGTTCGTTTGGGACGTACATGATTGCACAGTAAAAATACACCAATAAACATGCCATCTTATGTTATTTCCTAACACTGCCATTGCATATTAGGTAGCTATAGTTGCATTTGTAAAATTGACACATGCATGCATTTATTTGAGAGGGGAGGAGAGTGAATAATTGGCCATGTAAATAACATCTTCTTCAAGTGCTGCCTCACAATTTCACCATCCTCATTTTTTATTTTGACTTTGAATTTCTTCTCCCTCGCGCAGCTCAGGGCATGGGCTTGCTCTTCTTCGTGCCATTCTCTGCCAGCAGCATGGCTGGTCATGCACACCCAAGGCAAGGTCGTGGCATGCCTCCTTCTCCTTTAAAAAGCCCTGCCCTCTTCCTTGCGAGAGGGAGCCTGGCACACACAACACCAGCAGCCACCTTCGTCCAGGCCAACTTCCTCCCTTCTCCCCTCCATACGCAATAGCTCTTCCACTAAAGAGACACACTGCGAGCAAGAGCAAGCTCACAGTGGTCCCACGACCACCACTGTGAGTTCCACCACCGCCCATCTCATCGAAGAGCAGGTGGGTGTGGTGGTTTCACTCCCTGTTTTCACCGTTCAACACCTTCCCGCCATTGCCGAAGCTCCAAGCTCCAGAGCTCCAGCAGCAGCAGCACGGTAGCCAGCAGCAGGGCAAGCACCACGCGCACGCCAGCAGCCAGCCGCAAGCTCCTTCCACGCACGCAGGCACCTTCCAGAACGCCCACGCACGCAGAACCGGCCGCAACCGGTTGTTCTCCACGTGCGGCATTGTAGCTACTGTTCACGCCTCTCAACGCGACACTGTAGCTACAGTGCGATGACCAGAGAGTTTCTCACTTATCCGGTCACCGCGCACTCTCTCTCCTCATCGCTACCGCCTCCAGCCAGTCAGCATAGCGCCCGCTCCAGCATCCGCGCCCGCATCTGCACCCGCACCGGCTCCAGCGCCCGCATTCGCTCCAGCCTGCAGGGCGCTGCGCTGTGCTCCCGCACCAGCCTGCGCGCGACGCAAGGACCGCACGCTCACTCCAGCGCCTGCACGTTGTTGGTGCTAGAGCACCACGATCATTTATTTTGATGATAACAAAACATGTGTTATTTAACATTTGCAATTTGAGTCCAAGATTTCAGGTCAATTGCAAATGTGGACGTGTTTAGACGGAACTCGAGCTCGCATCCAGGACGGATTGGAGGAGCTTGACGGAAAACAGAGGAGGTTCGCGTGGAGCGATAGATTGAAGATAGAAGACAAGAAGAATAGGATAGATTCTTTTTAATCCTTTCATGTACTTTTATCTTTATCTTTCTTGCTCTTTATTTTCCTTAGAAAATTATGTTAAAGAGCCTCAAAGAACCCTAACAGTAGTACTAGGAACACCGGCACAACCCTAGGATACTTAGGTTTTCTGTAGAATACTTAGAAAACCAATATAGGGTTCAAACAGCACTTCCAGACGTCTAATTCCCAAATCAGACGTCTGATAAAGTATTTTAAGACGTCTGACTGTTGTTTCAGACGTCTGATAACTGTTAGGCTGGACATAGTTAGTTCTGTCTGATGAAATCAGACGTCCAGACCTTAGACCAGACGTCTTAGGAGACGTCTGATGACTTTGCAAGACGTCCAATTAGTGGACCGTTGGCTGGCTTGGAAAACACTCAAGAATATGACCGTTAGAGCCTTATCAGACGTCCTTAGGACTTACCATACGTCTGATAAATGACCGTTTTGCCTCGGCTGACCCAAAATCTCTTCTCAGAGATTTTCTAGCCGTTGCAACGTTTGGAAATCAATTCCTACAGTAAAAGTAGGTTTCCAGACGTCCAGACATAGTACCAGACGTCCTGTATGTCGTCTGATGGACTTGCACAAAAACCCTGTTTAGATCTGATTCAAGTCAGGGAGAAACCCGCATAGAATCAGACGTCTGACCTTGAAATCAGACGTCTTAAAGTGGCCTTCCAGACGTCTGATGACATAATTAGACGTCTGATGACCCTGTCAAATGCAATCATTGTCCTGATTTCGGCCTGATTCTCTTGGGCTTTGCACCCAACGGCTATAGAACCTTTCTTAAGCCTTCCAAAGCCTTCCTAAGGCCTCTATAAATAGAGGGGAGCCTTGGCAACACAAATACATAAGAGACACACTTAGAAAAACACAAGACACACTTAAGCAACATACTTCCACTCTCTTGTGTCCAAGAAGCTCTTGCTCTCTAAGCTCAAGCTCCATCATCTTGAGAGCATCATTCCCTTCGCGCACCCGCTCTCCCGCCGTTGTCTACGAGAGCGACATTGCGCCGTCGCGTGGCTCACGCACCGCGTCATCGTCGACGCACTCCTTGCAAAGGGGAGTTTCCTAAATCCTATAGAAGCTTAGGTTAATTACTTTGTTGGCTCTATAGGTTTGTTGTTTTATTTTACCTTTGTTATTTTGGGTGGGTATTCGCTTTGCGAATTCCCGTCTCCTTCGTGGGATAAAATCCTTCTCGTGGAGAGAAGGGTTTGAGGAACGCTACCCTCGTACTTGTAGCGTGGTTGTACTGAGGTTGAATCACCCTCGTTTAAAGTGATTCGTTTAGTGGATTTTGATCAACTAGGTTGATCGGAAAATCCTAACTCGAGAGGGTTAGGGGGTGGTTTTCACCCGGTTTGGGTTTCCACCTAAAAATAATTGTGTACATTGTGTGATTGATTTTTGTGAGATTGCTTTATATTTCAATTCCGTAATTTTATTACGTCACCCCCTCCTAGTAGGGAACTTTCAATTGGTATCAGAGCAGGTCTTGCTGTTTCGGCGTAACAACCAAGCAAGAAGATCGATGGAGGGAAGCAGTTCCGCGTGTAGGATTTCAGAGGGACAGTCCACAACCCGTCCGCCCTACTTTGACGGGAACAACTACAGCTACTGGAAGCTGAGGATGAGGATGTGGCTTCAAGCCACGGACTTCGCTCTATGGGGACGTTGCGAAGCCTCATACGAGATCCCGGAGCGACCGGATGCAGGCTACTCGCAGCTGCAGATTCGAGAGCTTTCACTCAACGCAAAGGCAATGAATGCCCTGTATTGCGCGTTGAGTCCGAAGGAATTCAAAAAAATCCAAAAGTGCATCACCGCCCACGAGATATGGAGGTGGAAGGCACTCATGAGGAGACAAGCTCGGAGGAAGAAGAAGAAGAAACCGCTTGCTTTGGTTTCATGGCCAGAGGAACCAACAGCAACAGCGAAAGTGGAAGCGACGACAGCGACAACGAGGTAAATCTTGATCTTCAAGAAGCTTTTAATGAACTTTTTGAGATTAGTAAATCACTTAGGATAGAAAATAAAAGCATTAAAAAGAACCTTAGTTTTCTTAAAAATGAAAATGATAGGTTAGAAAAACAACTTAAGGACATAGAAGCTAGTCCTAAGGATGATAACCTATTATTAGATAATCATAACCTTATCAATGAAAATAATAAATTGATTGAGGAAAATGTTACTCTAAAATTAGAAATTTCTGATTTAAAGACTAAGATGCAAACTATAGAAAAAGAAATTGCATGTCTTAGGGAAAATTCTAACAAATTAATCAACAAAGTTGATAATTTTTATAGCCCTAAGGTTGAGAAAGGATCTCCATCAAGGAGACCTTCTAACAAATCCGGATCCAAGCCCACTTGGATACCGAAAAAAGAATTAGAATCTTGTTTTGTAGGGTTCAGGGATAATTACAACATAAGGGACTGGACCTACAAGCTCAAAGCTGGTCAACTCAAGTTAGGGGAACCAAGGAGTAGACCAAGGAGGAGAACAAGAAGACCGACGAGACGACGAACAAACGACGGACCCGCTGCACGTCAACCACCAGATTGGAGACCGGCGCCAATGCCCGGGCCTCCAAGCTACGGATGGGAGCCCCATCCGATGTGGCATCCACCACCACCATTCGGGCCATTTTATTGGCCACGGTAGGTGAGGTAAAATTCTTAACCCTATCTTTTTATCATAAGCATTTAGATAGGGGGAGTTAAAAAATTAATGAGCTAATTGTCAATTTTTAAGGGGGAGATATAAGGTAGCTAAATTTCCTTTAGAAAGGGGGAGAAAAATAATAGCTATCTCATTGTTACAAAAAGGGGGAGGACATTACCTTTGTCAAAATAAATTCATAGAAGAGCATGTTTTAAGGGGGAATTATAGGAAATTTAAAATCAATCAAACCTTTTTGATAATGTCAAAAAGGGGGAGGATTTCTATGTATTATTTACGATTTTGTCATCATCAAAAAGGGGGAGATTGTTGGTGCTAGAGCACCACGATCATTTGTTTTGATGATAACAAAACATGTGTTATTTAACATTTGCAATTTGAGTCCAAGATTTCAGGTCAATTGCAAATGTGGACGTGTTTAGACGGAACTCGAGCTCGCATCCAGGACGGATTGGAGGAGCTTGACGGAAAACAGAGGAGGTTCGCGTGGAGCGATAGATTGAAGATAGAAGACAAGAAGAATAGGATAGATTCTTTTTAATCCTTTCATGTACTTTTATCTTTATCTTTCTTGCTCTTTATTTTCCTTAGAAAATTATGTTAAAGAGCCTCAAAGAACCCTAACAGTAGTCCTAGGAACACCGGCACAACCCTAGGATACTTAGGTTTTCTGTAGAATACTTAGAAAACCAATATAGGGTTCAAACAGCACTTCCAGACGTCTAATTCCCAAATCAGACGTCTGATAAAGTACTTTAAGACGTCTGACTGTTGTTTCAGACGTCTGATAACTGTTAGGCTGGACATAGTTAGTTCTGTCTGATGAAATCAGACGTCCAGACCTTAGACCAGACGTCTTAGGAGACGTCTGATGACTTTGCAAGACGTCCAATTAGTGGACCGTTGGCTGGCTTGGAAAACACTCAAGAATATGACCGTTAGAGCCTTATCAGACGTCCTTAGGACTTACCATACGTCTGATAAATGACCGTTTTGCCTCGGCTGACCCAAAATCTCTTCTCAGAGATTTTCTAGCCGTTGCAACGTTTGGAAATCAATTCCCACAGTAAAAGTAGGTTTCCAGACGTCCAGACATAGTACCAGACGTCCTGTATGTCGTCTGATGGACTTGCACAAAAACCCTGTTTAGATCTGATTCAAGTCAGGGAGAAACCCGCATAGAATCAGACGTCTGACCTTGAAATCAGACGTCTTAAAGTGGCCTTCCAGACGTCTGATGACATAATTAGACGTCTGATGACCCTGTCAAATGCAATCATTGTCCTGATTTCGGCCTGATTCTCTTGGGCTTTGCACCCAACGGCTATAGAACCTTTCTTAAGCCTTCCAAAGCCTTCCTAAGGCCTCTATAAATAGAGGGGAGCCTTTGCAACACAAATACATAAGAGACACACTTAGAAAAACACAAGACACACTTAAGCAACATACTTCCACTCTCTTGTGTCCAAGAAGCTCTTGCTCTCTAAGCTCAAGCTCCATCATCTTGAGAGCATCATTCCCTTCGCGCACCCGCTCTCCCGCCGTTGTCTACGAGAGCGACATTGCGCCGTCGCGTGGCTCACGCACCGCGTCATCGTCGACGCACTCCTTGCAAAGGGGAGTTTCCTAAATCCTATAGAAGCTTAGGTTAATTACTTTGTTGGCTCTATAGGTTTGTTGTTTTATTTTACCTTTGTTATTTTGGTTGGGTATTCACTTTGCGAATTCCTGTCTCCTTCGTGGGACAAAATCCTTCTCGTGGAGAGAAGGGGTTGAGGAACGCTACCCTCGTACTTGTAGCGTGGTTGTACTGAGGTTGAATCACCCTCGTTTAAAGTGATTCGTTTAGTGGATTTTGATCAACTAGGTTGATCGGAAAATCCTAACTCGAGAGGGTTAGGTGGTGGTTTTCACCCGGTTTGGGTTTCCACCTAAAAATAATTGTGTACATTGTGTGATTGATTTTTGTGAGATTGCTTTATATTTCAATTCCGTAATTTTATTACGTCACCCCCTCCTAGTAGGGAACTTTCACACGTAGCCCCTTGCGTGCCTGCGCCTGCACGCGCGCTCGCACCACCAGACGATGCCCGCGGCTGCCAGACATCTTAAACTCTCCAGCGCTCTCTCTCACTCTCGCACACTCTCCAGCAGACACACACACAGACACACACCACACTCGTACACACCCACACTTGTACACTCACACTCACTTGTACACCCTTATACATACTTATACATATATATTAATATATTTATATATATATATATACATATTAATACCTATACAACTAAATATAAGTATATATACATATACATACATATACATATATACATACATAAATACCTATACATACATATACATATATATATATATACACATAGATATACATATATATATATATATATGTATATCTATGTGTATATATATATATATATACATATATATATACATATATATATATATATATATGTAGATATATATATATATGTATGTATATATGTATATATATATATGTAAATATATATATGTATATATACATACATAAATACCTATATATCTATAGATATAAATACATATATATATATATAGATACTTAAACAAATATATATATCTATATATATATATATATGTATATATATTTAACTATATAGATATATATCTAGATACATATATTACTATATATATATCTATATATCTATATCTATATAGTTAAATATATATACATACATATATATATATATATATATATATAACTACATATACACCTATATAGTTACAACCCTATATATATATATACACATATATATATACATACATATATACATCTATATATATATATATATATATATATATTTACATACATATCACCTACCTTCATCCATACGCACTAGTCACTCCACCACGCGTTATATCGCGGGAATATCTGCACCAGTTGTTGATATTCCATCCTACACTCCCACACATCCATCCTACACTCCACGCGGCACTTCGTCCTGTTGGTTTCGTCTTACTAGACGTGGACCAACTCGACACTGTGCTACACGCCATTTCCACCTCCACCCCCCACCCCAATATATAATATATATATATATATAGACTATATTTATTTCTTTACAAGCAACCTATCTAGTGTCTATTTCTCTTGTTTTTTCTACTATTAAAAAGATAAAAAAAAAAGAGTAAAAGAGAAAAGATAATCCTTGTCTTGTAGGTACTCGGTCTTGCGAATAGCAGCACCAGTTTGCTGGGAACCCTAAGTTGGCTCAAAGCCAAGGACTTGATTTTGAGGGTGTACCTCAAGAACAAAATTATCAGCAAAAAAAAAAATCTTAAATAGAAGAAAACCAAAACCATAATAAACGCACGGAAGATATTCGTTGTAGGAAAGGTGTAGAAACTTATTCACCCTTAATCCCCGCCTCCCTGAGTTCGACCCTGAGCAAAAAAGTGACCAAGATAAAATTAAGTAGGCCAGGTTAAAAATTTTGTAAAAAGATGGTTAGGCTCGATTTAGGTTAACCACTATACTCACTTCAACGATAATTTCACCATATTAACACAACCTGTTCGAGTCTTGACACGTCTTTTCTGGTGTCATTACTGGGGAGGTACGCATTGAGGTAAGTTTCTACTCCATTCCTTTGATTTTCTCTTCTCACACCCTTCTCTTCATGGGTGTTTTTGTTTATTGGTGTGCAGGTAAACCTGTTGCAAGGAGAAGCAAGCAGAGGAAGTCAGAGACGTGGGCAGATCCAAGGCGGGAACGAGAGCGTGAAGTCGCCGGCACCGCACTGGAGCTTCGCCCACATTACTGAAAAGGTAGGTCTCTCTCTTAGCAACTTAGGTCAACTTGTCACCTTAATAAAAAAAATACCTAAAAAAAAACTTCTTGGGATTTCTTGGGGCAAGTGGATTAAAAATCACTTGTTTGATTGTTTGCCATCACTCCCATCGCCCCGGGATTTCCCGCCAAACTTCGCATAACGAAGATCCAAGAATCTTGATTCTTGAATCTTTCGTCGTGTGAAGTATTCTTTGAGGCAAAATTAAATAGATTGATTGCCATCCCTCCTTGCCTCATTTATCCGCAATTCGGGATCACATTTTTGGTGGGGAGACTTGGAATTGAGTTGATTCCAACCCCACCATGACCATTCACGTGCCTTAGATTTGATCCCGAATATTTCAACCCCAACACTTTGATTTTCTTTACATTATCTTGTGGTTGAGCCTTGTGTGTGGAACATCATTTTGGTGATTGGAGACTTGAATTGAAGTGCCTTGGCTCCCTTTCACGCTAACTTAAAATTGACTCGTGCATCCACACATAGAAATTTCCACCTAGGGAAGCCCATTGCATTTTTTGCATGCATTAACCAACTCACATTGAAGAAGGGTTTGTCGGGCATAGAAAAAACTTGTATTTTCTCAAAACCAAGAGATTAGTTGAATTGGTAACTCAGCGAAATCTTAAAATCCATACTACTTAAGGCTGAAATTCTAAAAATCATTCACCAACTAAAACTTCAATTCCGGGAGATTTCCCCGTTGCATGCTTGGTTTACACACTTTCTAAGATCAATGCACTTGGACATTACCCGTATACAACGCCCTTCACATTCCTGGAAGCACTTGATCCTAAGCCTCTAATTAAAACTGGTAGCAACTTGACCCTTATTAAGGATTGGAGGTCTAACTACTTGCATGTAGCGCCTACGTGCTGGTGCGGGTTCCCACGTGCTATCGGGTGTCTAAGACTGGGGCAAACGGCCTTTCAATCTATCCCGGTGGTTCCACGGTGCTTGCATTCAGTTCCGTAGGTTGTGATAGTAGGTAACTTAGATCTTTAGGTCAAAGGGAACACTGTAGAGGTTAGGACTTTGATTGTCTTGATTTGTCATCAAGTGTACCTTTGTAGCGTCATTTCTCTCATCTCCTTTTCCCTTCTTATCCACCCAATTCTTCCTGCAGTAGTGCATGTTTAGGAGGAGGTCACAAAACCTTGAATTGTTTGAATTGTCTGATAATTTTAGGAAAGAAGCCGAATCGTCATCCTCCTCCACAAACATGGCTGCACGCCCACCCCTAAATCTCGAGGGAGGAAACCGCCCTCAAAACCCACCAGGTGGTGGAGCCATGGACCCCATAACCTGCCTCCAAGCCCAAATGGAAATGTATAATGAATAAATTGAAGCCATTAGGGAAACCTTGGAGGAAATGTAGAACCCTCCCGAATGGGAGGAGCCTAGGTCTCTTAGCTCTTATCAAAATCCCACTGCTACAGAGATCATAGGACAAATTCGAGTCCCCATGGGCGGGGACGATTTTGAATTGAAACCCAACATAATTGTCCTAATTAACTTCCACTTGTATGGTCTTGCAAGTGAAGATCCTTTTCTCCATTTGGAAGACCTAACTTGATTGGCTGAAACGATTAAACCTAGAAATATCGGGTTATCAATTGTCCTCATGAAAATGTTCCCATTTTCGTTGCGGGATAAAGCGTCGCAATGGTTATGCACCCTTGGGAGAACCATCCATTCTTGGGAAGAGATGCAAACAGCATTTCTCAAGAAATTCTTCCCAATCAGGCAAACCAATGTGCTTCGCTGTGCTATAACTTCCTTTATGCAACAATACGGCAAACAGTTTCATGAGGCTTGGGAGAGGTATAATGACCTCCTCCGGAAGTGTGCACCACGGTCTGCCTAAGTGGCATATAGCCTAGATTTTCTATTATGGGCTAAATGAGACTTTGAAGCAGATTGCAAATGCTTCCTACGAAGGGAATTTCATGAATAAAGACGAGAATGGAGCATTCGAATTATTTGAAAACATGAGTGAAAACTCATTGAACAATGCCTCCATTATCGCCTTTAATCATACCAACCTGCCCTGTAATGTTCATGAAGTTGACACGGGACCCACCCATTCATCCACTGATCTTAACCTTATCACACAAAAATTGGATGAAGTCTCCATCGTGCACAAGAAGCTGGACGAGCTTCTGGCCAATCCCGCCCTTTCTATGGCAAACACGCCCACCTCACCACTTCGTTACAATCCCAATCCTTCCAACGCCAGGCTTATCCCCAAGAACCCCGTGCGATCTTCCTTACCGAGTGTCGCGCCAAGTGATTCGGTAAGTCATGTGGATCTGGCTTCTGCAAGCCAGTATTTTGACACGGAGGACCAAGCCTCCGTGTGCTCGGAAGCATATTTACATGCGGACTCGTCTTCTAGCTTAGAAGATGCTTGCACCCTGGGGAACAACCCGTTCTCTACTACTTATAACCCAGGGTGGCGAAATCATCCGAACTTCGCATGGTCCAGCAACCCGCAGCGTCAAAACCCCGCAGGTGGGCCAATGCGACAGTCCGCACCCGTCATCCCAAGGGCCCAGTCTAATCCTGTTGCGAATCTGCCATCGGGTCCTTGCATACTGCAAACAGAACACTCATCAAGTCCTCTTGATAAACTGATGCAAATGATGATGGAAATGTCGAAGCACCATGAAGAGAACATGACCTCTCTTCAGCACCAATTGGCGTAGCAGAATGCTGAGATCAATCAACTAATCATGGCGACTCGATCTCAGGGCACTCTTCCAGCCCAACCTGTTCCCAACCCATGAAATTTCGTACCCCGTGGCCCTCAACCACATGTACGACCTTCTCAGGGGCAGGTTCATCAGATTCTGCAGGCTCCGAGCATTCCATCGCGATTTAAGGCTAATTCCACTACAGCACCTCACTCTTATGTCCCTATTGTGAACCCTCCTCCGCCTTATGATCCCACTGGACCTGCGACGTCCAATGAGATTACTACGAGGAGCGGTAAGCAAACCGTCGATCCACCTCAACCTGATCTTGGCCCATCTTTTTCATTGCCCTCTCATTCGGGATGCGCACCGCATTCGTGAGAGGACGATACACCCAAATTAGTGCCATAATCAATCCCATTCCCTGAGGCTCTACTAAAGGAGACAAAAGGCAAGAAAAAGGATACGTAGGCCTTTGATAACTTGCATAATTTATTCAGGGATGTTGAAATCAAGGTACCCCTGTTAGAGGCCATCAACCACATACCTACTGTCGCCTGATTTTTCATAGACTACACTACACCCAGGTGACAGTCAAAGAAAACAAAGAACCGGTGGTTCTCTCGCCTCATGCGAGTTGTGCTATACTGTCAAATCTACCACCAAAGCAAAAAGATCTAGGCACACCGCTTATTTCTTGTAGCATCCAAGGCTGCAATTTCAACCGTGCTCTGCTTGATCTAGGATCTTCCATCAATCTTATACCAACCATCATGCTCGAGAAATTTTCCTTAGGAAATCTAAAACCCACCCCTGTCACGTTACAGTTGGCAGATCGTTCTGTCAAAATACCAAAGGGTGTGGTGGAAGACGTGGTGGTTAGGGTCAACAGTCTTTGTTTTCCTGTTGACTTTCTTATTTTGGATATGGAAGTTCCTAGCTCACTTTCTAATTGTCCGATCATCCTTGATCGACCTTTCTTGGCCACAGCCCGCGCCCATATCGACTGTGAGTCAGGCTATATTGAGATTACCGTTGGATCTGAGAAGCCCAAGCTTAACATCTTCAAGGTAGCCAAGAACTTTGATTGTGATTGCATCGAGGATGACACGTCTGACGAGGACATGGCCGTCAGTGCATGTATCGGACTAATAGGGACTTATTCTGACTGCTGTGGATTGCCTTTCAACACAGACGATTGCCTGACCGACACATATTGTGACGTTCCCCCATCCCTCCCTTTTCCCATACCTTTTCCTGACCAGACTTCTGACGAGGTTTTCTCTGCTTCCCATACCTTGTGGTCTGAGTCATATTCGAGCTACTCACCGCCGATCCACACTCTTGAAGATCGGATTGCCCTTTCTTTCCCGCCAAATCAGGCGGATTTGTAACTCCACACTGGGACCTTGAACCCACATACTACTCATTGGGGCTATCCCTTTTTGGATCCATCTATCCAAGATGCCCCTCTTCTTGGCCAATCTGAGGGCCAACTTCTTCCTCTTGACTTGTTTTCTTCTGATCTGCTTGGGACACTCTCGTCCCAAGGAATGCCAGATCTTTCACCTTCCACTCCCAAGCTGAAAGAGTTGCCTAATTCGCTTAAGTATGTTTTCTTGGGACCAAATGAAATGCTCCCCATAATAATTAGCTCAAAATTTACCAGGGAGCAAGAGTGCAAACTAACAAAGGTCCTTATGGAACACAAGGCAGCCATTGGATGGTCTTTATCAGACTTAACTAGCATTAGCCCCTCCTACTACACTCACCGCATATATACAGAGGAGGAGGCTCGACCTTCCCGCGAGATGCAGCGATGTCTCAACCCGAACATGAGGGAGGTCATTAAAAAGGAAATTATTAAGTGGCTGGATGCGGGTATAATCTACTTGATTAGCGATAGCCCCTGGGTGAGTTCGATTCACGTCATGCCCAAAAAGGCGGGACTCACCATCCGTATCAATGATAGGGGCGAATCTATCCCTACACGCACTCCTACATATTGGAGAGTGTGTGTAGATTATAGGAAACTGAATGCTGCAACTAAGAAAGATCACTTTCCGCTACCTTTCATTGACCAAATCCTGGAGTGGTTAGCAAGAAATAAATTTTTTTGTTTCCTGGATGGATTCTCTGGATATAACCAGGTGGCAATTGACCACAGGGACCAAGAGAAAACCACCTTTACCTGCCCCTTCGGCACCTTTGCATTTAGAAGGATGTCGTTCGGACTTTGTAATGCGCCAGCAACTTTCCAGAGATGTATGCTAGCAATATTCCATGACATGGTGGGTGACTTTCTCGAGGTTTTCGTGGATGACTTTTCGGTCTTTGGACCGTCTTTTGATGACTGTCTTGCCAACCTGACCCGTATCCTTCGGAGATGTATTGATGTGAACCTCGTGCTTTCTTGGGAAAAAAGTCATTTTATGGTACACGAGGGAATTGTTCTCGGGCATATCATCTCCGGCAAGGGTATCGAGGTTGATGGAGCTAAGCTTGATGTAATTGTTGATTTACCTGTGCCTGGCTCTGTCAAACAAATCCGCTCCTTCCTGGGACACGTCGATTTCTATAGCAGATTCATCAAAGACTTCTCCAAGATTTCTCGACCTTTAACTCATCTCCTATCGACCGACGTATCCTTCGATATGGGCCCCGACTGCATACGAGCATTCATGCAGCTGCGTGATGCTGTTACCAAGGCCCCTATTCTCCAGCCACCTAATTGGTCCCTCGACTTTAAACTCATGTGTGACGCTTCCGACCTTGCAGTCGGAGCCATCTTGGGACAAAGACGCGATAGACACCCCTTTGTGGTATACTACGCCAGTAAGACATTGGACGAGGCCCAGCGTAATTATACTACCAGTGAGAAAGAACTACTGGCGGTCATCTTTGGCCTGGAGAAATTCTGCTCTTACCTTCTAGGCTCGCATGTTATTGTATTCACTGACCACGCGGCCATTCGCCATCTCATGCACAAGAAGGACGACAAGCCTAGATTGATTCGTCGGATCCTTCTACTCCAAGAATTTGACATTGAGATCCGCGATAAGGCCGGAGCCCAGAATGTTGTTGCTGATCATCTCTCGAGACTGGACCCTGACCACATTGGACTAACCCTGCCGATCAATAAGATTTTTCCCGATGAGCACCTATTGGCAATTAATGTGGCAAGTGGTCCTTGGTATGCCGACATTGCCAATTACCTTGCTTCTAGTTCCCTTCCACGTGGCTAGCCTAAAAACCAGTGCGAGAATTTCATGGCAGAAGCAAAGTATTATTTCTAGGATAATCCACTTCTTTTTCGGATAGGTGCCGATCAGATCAACCGTCGCTATATTCCTGATAGCGAATTCCCCAATGTGCTATCCTTCTGCCACGATCAGGCCTACGGAGGCCATTTCTCTGGGAGGAAAACTGCAACCAAAGTGTTGCAGTGCGGTTTCTTTTGGCCCTCCCTTCACTAGGATGCACACAATTATGCCAACATTGCACTAGGTGCCAGTCATTAGGGTCAATGTCACATCGTGACATGATGCCCTTAAAACCCATCTTATCTGCAAAAATTTTTGACATTTGGGGAATCGATTTCATGGGTCCCTTTCCTCCTTCCAACGGCTTCAAATACATCCTCGTTGCTGTTGATTATGTTTCGAAATGGATTGAGGCTATTCCCACGTGCCATGCTAACCATGTCATATCCACTCGATTTGTCAAAGACCACATTTTTGCACACTTTAGGATCCCTCGAGCCATTATCTCGGATGGAGGAAGCCACTTTACCCATGCTTCTTTCCGGGCACTTCTGAGGAAATATGGAGTGCGCCATCATATCGCATCTCCGTATCATCCTCAGATGAACGGCCAGGCTGAGGCGTTGACTGGAAAATCAAGAAAATTCTCCAGAAAATGGTTCGGCCTGACCGTAAGGATTGGTCCGACAAGCTGATTCACGCACTTTGGGCATATCGGACCGCCTTCAAGGCTCCCCTAGGTATGTCTCCTTATAGAATTGTTTACGGGAACCCTTGTCATTTGCCCATGGAGCTGGAGCATCGTGCTTATTGGATAGTTCGCCAATGTAACCTCGACCTAAACCTGTGTGGTCGAGAAAGGAAACTCCAACTCCAAGAGCTGGAAGAGCTCCGTCGTGAAGCCTATGATTCTGCCTTAACTTTCAAGCAACGCACTAAGGCTTTTCACGACAGCCGTATTCGGCGAAAGGGATTTAAGCCATCTCAGCAAGTTTGGCTTTACAATGCCTGGCTCAAATTCTTTCCAGGGAAATTGAAGTCCAAATGGACTGGTCCCTTCCTGGTCTCGAGACCATTTCCCAACGGGGTCGTTGAAATTGAAGATCCCAAATCTAGGCATAAATTTACAATCAATGGGCAGCGTTTAAAACCTTATCTTACTCATGAACCTGCCCCCGTTGAAGAAATTGTTGCCCTGCTAGAGGGTAACTAATGTCGTGCCTCATTCTGAGTCCAGCTGGGGACGTTAAATTCAGCGCTCGTTGGGAGTCACCCTAGCAACACTCCGCCACTGTCACATACACTTCACTTCACACCTTTGCACTTCACCACCCACCATCCACCCACCCTACCACCCTGCTATATACCTTGCACCTCAGCTCTCGTTTACCCAATCTTTGGACCTCCCTCTACCCTACCATGCATGCATATAAGGACATAGCATCATTTGGCATGGGGGGGTGGATAGGCATCTATAGGATCTGGGTATTATATGGTATCATGCAGCGTCCATCCATCTATAAATATATACATAAAAAAGGGTGTGTTTAGTAATGATCTGAAGGCTGAAACAAAAATACAATAAGTGTTTATGGATATTCAACCACTATTTTGAAGACTTTCCAGGCCACAAAAGCTTGATTCGCTCAGGCTCGGCATAATTCACTTGAGCATTGACAAGATAGATCGGAATCTCTCCTAACCAAGGACGTATTCTTGTACCTAAGACATCAGTACAGGATCTGTTGGTTTGCTTCGACTCGAGAGCCTAAGTAATCTTGGTTCACACTACACATATCAAGAAAGACCAGGTGAACATAAGATCCAACCCTAGTGTGCACGCAGGTAGACTTTTTATCCCAGGCTTTAGCTTGTGTTTAGGAGAAACTCTTTCCAGCAAAAAGGAACTCTCCCACCAAAAGAAAAGTGTGCTTCTCCAAATAAAGTTGTAAGAGATATACTGACACTTGTTTCAAAAAAAAAAAAATTATGCAAATAAGTCAGTATATCTCGCAAATATCTGTAAAGTCTTCTCCGTAAAAAGTTTTTCAGGGCAAGTTCCAAATACCCTGTTTCTACCATATATTCTTTGAGCCACAAATGTGATAAAATGGGAGTTGAGTTTTCCGTCATCTTTTTTAAGGGTCAATCCGAAGACATAAGTTGAAACTGGGACCAGCCTGCACTTAAAGATTCGTGAAACCCTGGTCTTGAGTCTTAATGTTCATCTGGTCAGTCTTAATCCTTCACTATGCACAAACCATAATCTCTTGAGCACTCGAGTACAGCAAAAACCATCTGAGTCCTGGAAATCATACTTAAGGTTTAAATATCAAGAGTCTAGGTTAGTCGAGAGATGGTCAGTGTCACGTAAGACTTAAAGTACTGGTAGTCTTCTCTGCAATTGGTTCTCACAATATCCAACAAATAAACACACCTATGTCACCTCAGAAGAAAATCTTCAGCTTAAGATCACTTCTAAATACAATACAAAATGTTTTGCTAGGGACTAGCAAAAGATAGGCATGGGGGTATGATTGCACAGCAAAAATACACCAATAAATATGCCATCTTGTGTTATTTCCTAGCACTGCCATTGCATATTAGGTAGCTATAGTTGCATTTGTAAAATTGACACATGCATTCATTTATTTGAGAGGGGAGGAGAGTGAATAATTGGTCATGTAAATAACATCTTCTTCAAGTGCTGCCTCGCAATTTCACCATCCTCATTTTTTATTTTGACTTTGAATTTCTTCTCCCTCGCGTGGCTCAGGGCATGGGCTTGCTCTTCTTCGCGCCATTCTCTGCCAGCTGCATGGCTGGTCATGCACACCTAGGGCATGGCCGTGGCATGCCTCCTTCTCCTTTAAAAAGCCCTGCCCTCTTCCTTGCGAGAGGGAGCCTAGCACACACAACACCAGCAGCCACCTTCGTCCAGGCCATCTTCCTCCCTTCTCCCCTCCATACGCAGTAGCTCCTCCACTGAAGAGACACATTGTGGGCAGGAGCAAGCTCACAGTGGTCCCATGACCACCACTGTGAGTTCCACCACCGCCCAGCTCATCCAAGAGCAAGTGGGCGTGGTGGTTTCACTCCTTGTTTTCACCGTTCAACACCTTCCTGCCATTGCCGAAGCTCCAAGCTCCAGAGCTCCAGCAGCAGCGTAAGCACCGCGTGCACGCCAGCAGCTGGCCGCAAGCTCCTTCCGCGCGCGCAAGCGCCTTCCAGCGCACTCGTGCACGTAGAACCGGCCGCAATCGGTTGTTCTCCGCACGTGGCACTGTAGCTACCGTTCACGCCTCTCAGCGTGACACTGTAGCTACAGTGCAGTGACTGGAGAGTTTCTTACTTATCCGGTCAACGTGTGCTCTCTCTTCTCGCCGCTACCGCCTCCAGCCAGTCAACGCAGCGCCCGCGCCCGCGTCTTCACCCGCACTCGCTTTGGTGCCCGCATTCGCTCCAGCCCGCAGCGCGCTGCGCTGCGCTCCTGCACCAGCCTGCACGCGACGCAAGGACCACACGCTCACTCCAGCGCCTGCACATAGCCCCTTGCACGCCTGTTCCTACGCAAACACCCGCTCCACCAGAAGAATGCCCTCGGCTGCCAAACATCTTAAACTCTCCAGCGCTCTCTCTCTCTCGCACACTCTCCAGCAGACACACACACAGACACACCACACTCGTACACACCCACACTTGTACACTCACACTCACTTGTACACCCTTATACATACTTATACATATATATTTATATATATATATATATATATATATATATATATATACATATTAATAACTATACAACTAAATATAAGTATATATACATATATCTATGCATATATATATGCATATATTTATACATATATGCATATATACATACATAAATACCTATATATCTATAGATATATATATATATACTTATACAAATATATCTATATACATAAATACATATATATATATATATATATATCTAGATACATATATTACTATATATATCTATTTATCTATATCTATATAGTTAAATATATATACATATATATCTAGTTATAAATATAGATATATATATACCTATATATATATTTACATATATATATATATATAACTACATATACACCTATATAGTTACAACCCTATCTATATATATATACACACATATATATACATACATATATACATCTATATATATATATATTTACATACATATCACCTACCTTCATCCATACGCACTAGTCACTCCACCACGCATTATATCGCGGGAATATCTGCACCAGTTGCTGATATTCCCCGATATCCGCGTAGAGAAAGCACCTCCGCACACACTCCCACACATCCATCCTACACTCCACGCGGCACTTCGTCCTGTTGGTTGCGTCTTACAAGACGTGGACCAACTAGACACTGTGCTACACACCATTTCCACCTCCACCCCCCACCCCTATATATATAATATATATATCTATATATATATATACTATATTTATTTCTTTACAAGCAACCTATCTAGTTTCTATTTCTCTTGTTTTTCCTACCATTAAAAAGATAAAAGAAAAGAGTAAAAGAGAAAAGATAATCCTTGTCTTCCAGGTACTCAGTCTTGCGAATAGTAGGACCAGTTTGCTGGGAACCCTAAGTTGGCTCAAAGCCAAGAACAATTTGGCTCAAAGCCAAGGACCTGATTTTGAGGGTGTACCTCAAGGACAAAATTATCAGCAAGAAAAAAAAAATATTAAACAGAAAAAAACCAAAAACATAATAAATGCACGGAAGAGATTCGTTGTAGGAAAGGCGTAGAAACTTATTCACCCTTAATCCCCACCTCCCTGAGTTCAACCCTGAGCCAAAAAGTGACCAAGATAAAATTAAGTAGGCCAGGTTAAAAATTTTGTAAAAAGATGGTTAGGCTCGATTTAGGTTAACCACTATACTCACTTCAACGATAATTTCACCATATTAACACAACCTGTTCGAGTCCTGACAGTACATTTATACGTGACGTCGATCGCTTGCGTGGGTTTAAAAAGAAGAGCATCTTTTTCATGGAGTTACCCTATTGGTAGGATCTGAAAATTCATCACAATCTTGATTCATGCATATAAAGAAGAACGTGATGGATAATATTTTGGATATGTTGAATCTAACAGATAATCCAAAAGATACTTTGAAGATACGAAATGATTTAATGCAAATGGGCATTCGCCCTGAGTTACATGTTAAGCAGAATGACAGTGGTAGAGTTGACTTCCCTGATGTATTATATACACTAAATCAAGAGCAAAGACAAAAAATATTTACATTTTTAAAGGAAATTAGAGTTCTAGATGGATATTCTTCAAACCTTTCCAGGTGTGTAAATGAAGCATAGAAGAAGATTAGCGGTCTCAAAAGTCACGACTGTCATGTCTACGTGCAAATATTGTTTCCGTTAGTAGTTCGAGGAGTACTACCTCAACCAGTACTCGACACAATAACGGAGATGAGTAACTTCTTTAAAGTTGTGTGTTCAAGGAACATAAATTACAAAATGTTAGATTATTGGGATAGACAAATTGTAATCACATAGTGCAAAATGGAACAAATTTTTCCGCCTGCATTTTTTGATGTCATGGTACATCTCACGCTTCATTTAGCTAAAAAAGCAAGGATAGCTAGACCTGTACAATTTCGATGGATGTATCCAGTTGAACGTTTCTTAAAGAAACTTAAGGATTATGTGCTGAATAAGGCGAAACCTAAAGGGTCAATCATCGAAGGATATCTCCTTGAGGAATGCATTAATTTCTGTTCGATTTACATAGATGGGCCAAATAATCATTTTAACCATATTAAAAGGAATGATCAAGGTCAGTACAATGAGTACACTGATGAATGCCTTTCTATCTTTGAGATTCAAGGAAGGGAAATCTTAAAGACAACATTTGAATTAATGCCTAAAAATGAACTTTGCCTCACACACTTATACATACTGAAGCAAATCCCCAAAGTTGATCCTTTTTATGATGAGTTTAGGCAGAGTTCTAATTTGGCTCGTCGTGGCACAAAATCCATTGAATGGTTTACATTACGTGTGCAATAATTAAAGTAAACCAATGACCCTCGATGGATAGAAGATTTCGATATATTAGTGCAGAGCCCATTGAGAACACGTTCATTATCATTCAGGATATATAATTAATGACTTTAGATTTCGAAAGAAAGTTATTGATGATGTGAAATCGACACAACTTTCTGGTGTTATAGTTAAATGCAACTTACAATCTGGTTGCGATGGTTATTATGGACAAATTAACGACATTGTTGAGATCAGCTTCATTCATGATCGTCAAGTTGTCCTTTTTAAATGTGATTGGTTTGATGTGTTCAAAGAAAATACAGGTTTTCAATTGGATCCATGTCATGGTTTCATCAGTTTAAGTAAGAATAGAAAGATTTTACAGACAAGCGAACCATTTGCACTTGCCATTCAAGTGGAGCAAGTCTTTTATGTTGATGACAATGCAAGTGGATGGATCATACCTATTAAAGCAATGCCAAGAGATTACTACGATGTCAAAATGATGATGAGTTTGTAATGGATTCTTGCGTATCAAGAGGTTTTCAATGAAGGTGTAGTGGGTCCCAATGTAGTAGATATGGATATATAAAGACACACTGTTACATTGAAAGGTAATTACTTCTACTTAGCATTTTTGTACATTGTAAATATTTATAAATGTTATTATTTTTTCATTTACAGTTTCTTTTTTATATAAATGCTATTAACGTTTTGTTATAACATTGCAGATGCCAAGGACGCGATTTAAGAGAAGGTTACCAGAGCTAGAGCCTATAAAGGATGTTGCTGACCTTAGGACTTCTCACCCGACTCCTCTAGGACATGAGGGTCAGGAGAGAGAGGATCAAGATCCTCAAATATCCGAAAATCCTACACAGGCTGAGACATCTAAAGGTATACTATTATTAAACCATATATTATTTTCATATCAACGTAGTATATGAATTGATAACATGCAGAATTAAGTGTAATAACATGCAAAATTTTTGTATAACATGCATTTAGAAATGTTGCCTCAATGTTTTTCCTTTGCTAAAGCTTCTTAGAACAGAGTTCCTAATCTCATTTTTTGTGTTTGTGAGTAATACTTTATCTCAAATTAGCTGTTGGGAAGCATGTCTTCTTTCATATTCAAAATCACGAAAGTATATGCAAAGCATTAATAGATAATATGTAGGAAATGCAAATCATGTTTAGGCTTGAAAGTTGAAATTACCCTGCTTACTTTATGATTCAAAAACAGGATGGTGGTTTTCATTTTATAGCTACAGAAACACCAACATCCTACACTTCTGAAAACTTCCAACAACACATGGAATGAAAAAGCACTCTGTTCACCATGCACAAATACCAATCTTGAATTGATCAAGATTTAAAAATCGTATAATGCTTTTAATTTTATAGCTACAGAAACACCAATATCCCACACCTTAGAAAACTTCCAATAGCATATGGAATGAAAAATCACTCTGGTCACCATGCACAACAAGTACCAATGATAATACGATTAAGATTTAAAAACAAGATAATGGTTTTAATTTTATCACTACAGCAACACCAAATATCCTGCGATTCTGAAAACCTCTGAAACATATGGCTGTGATACTGTTACTTTTTTTAACACATTTTCTACTCCCCTGTCATGCAAAATGAGTATATTGAGAATACCTCACTGTTGCATATGAAGTTGAATGCAATTTTTCCAGCCTCTCCAATGTTGGACCTAGCTTATGAACTAACATTAATTAACATATTATGTTGCTTCATCACATTTGTGATATGAATCTCTTAAATTAGACAAGAATGTTGTTATTTGTTATGAGCATCTTGTTGTAAAGAGTATGCTAAAAGATTCATGAAATGGTGTGGTACCCCAAAAAGTTTATCGCATCAAACACTCAGAAAAATGCATTTGATAACAATAATAAATGATCACTACTTGATAAGTCCACTTTAAACATTTTGGATGGTCACCTTGGAATCATGTCTTCAGTGCCTATATATACCTTGATTGTTACATTGCCTATTTATTTGCTGCAAGTAAAGAACAAAGTAGAAATGCCAAAATTATAATTTTTAACTCATATTAACTGAGTTGAGTTCATTTCATTGGATTAATATAGTTGGAAAATCCATGTTTAATCATCCATACTAACCGTAGATGTTTAACCATCCATACTAACCATAGTAATCTGCCTAAAATTGTGATCTATAAGTTTACCATGATCTTCCATTTAATTCAAAATTGGCATCTTACTTTTGATTAGTCTAAAAGAAAAAGCTAACAAGTGATAAGATCTCACTTTTAATCTTATCATTATGCTAAGATCATGTTGCCCATATTATAGTTGCAAAGTTAGTAGGTACCAAGTAAAAGTAGCTACTACCATTTTCATGCCCAGTGGACCATTTAATACCATCCTTTGTATTTCTCTTTGATTCTTTTATTGTCTTGGACTTGAAATCAAATGACACCTATAATCAATATAAGCCACTTCTATAGATCTCTTGCCATTAGTTATTAGTAGTTCTTTGCTTTTTATCTTTGTAGTGGTTATTTTTGTTCAAAAAAACAAAAAATCCATTTAGTGGACTTAGTTAATAAAATGACATAGTTGTATAATCTCATATTATATTTCTTACAAAGTTCATTTAAAATAACGTGACATATTTCAATATGTTACAGCAAGACGTGTTAGAGGGTGCACTCAATGCAAGGATTTTTAGAATGCGAATCCGAGAGAAAGGATTAAAGTTGATATTTGTAATGGCGGTCAGGCAATGAATAAACCTAGCTTCATTAGTAGGCTTGGGTACCTTGTTCGTGCACACATTCCATTTGCCTCGTTTGATTGGAGGAAGGTGGAGCAACGTTATAAGGACAATCTTTTACGAGAGCCAGTGGTAATTAGTTAATCTCTCATTTAAATTTATTTTTAATTTACATATTACTAACATAATGTTTACCCAATTGTGAAAGCAGCCATACTCAAAAGAGCAGGGAAGATGCATAATAATTGGAGGGTAGAAATGAAAGAAAAGGTAAAGATACATTTACATCTTCAAGTATATAACTTTGAAAGTAATTACTAAGTAGTTTTACATTTGAAAATAGCATTATGATGCACAGGGAACATGGGAGGAGGCAGTGGCTGATGTACCTGAAGGCATCGATAAAGATCAATGGAGGACAACATGTGAACATTGGACAATGTCATAAGTGATGGTAAATTTTATAACCATCATTATACATGTATTCTATCCTTACAAATAATTAAATTTTATTGTGATATTATTCAGGAGTAATCGGAAAAGAATAAGGCAAATAGGGCCAAAGCTCTTGGTTCTACACATATTCTGGGATGAAAGAGTATAGATCAAATGAAACATGATTATGTGAGTTTATTAACTAAACACATTTCCATTTGATTAAGGATTATAATAACAAAGTTATCTTCTTTTTTTTCAGTCTAAAAGTCACAATGGTGATACACTTGATCGGGTCAGGACATATGAATATTCAAGAACTAAGTTACTTCAGATGACTCTCGATCCTGGTGTCATTCGACATATCAACAAAATCACGTAAGTATTAACATTCAATCATAGGGTCTTCTTCG
Source organism: Thalassia testudinum (assembly GCA_037157565.1). Taxonomy (NCBI): domain Eukaryota; kingdom Viridiplantae; phylum Streptophyta; class Magnoliopsida; order Alismatales; family Hydrocharitaceae; genus Thalassia; species Thalassia testudinum. Next base: position 15,367,362 of record JAZHRO010000026.1, on the reverse strand, counting down.
ATTTTTCATTTAATAATAGGTGTTTTGAGCTCTCTCTACTTAGCGCAAAGTAGCCTCACCTTTCTTTGGTGTTAATCCAGATGTTCAGATTGTCACTAGCAAGGCCTGTGAATTATGAGTTGCAAAAAGCACCATAAAATTTCAACTTTTTCCCACATTCACATCTATAACCAAGAACCACACTAATAAACCCTGTATACATTACCCAAGTTTAGTGACTCATTTTGGGTACCCGCAGTCTCATTTTGGGTTGCCATATGTATATATCTGTGTGTGTGTCCTGTTGGTACCACCTTTGCTCTCTCATAGTGGGGATGAGGCCCTCTTGTGGAAGGCTTCAGGTAATGGAACATACATACAAGATTAGGGGAAATTACAGGGGCAATTCATATTGTAGGCTTTTGATAGGATCCAACATCAGGGTCCATTCACTAGTAGAAATTGCGCTCCCAAGGTTTGGTAAGCCAAATTTCAGAAGTACACTCTTTAACCATGGCATAGATCAATTATGTTTTATAGAGGGAATTAAGTCATTACTTATAAAATTCACCTGATTTCTTAAAGTGACATTTGCAACCCAAACATTGACAGCTTCTAATCCTTCTCCTAACTCCTTTTTCAACTAATATCCATGTCAATTTTATAATCCTGATTCTTGTGACTAAAAGTTAACGAAGTGATGTGGAGATGTAAGCACCAATGGGTTTGGACTTAGTTTTGGATTGCTGGTTCAAAGTTCAGTATGTTTAAATGGTATAACCTTAAATTGCATCAAAGGGTGGGTGTCGGTCAAACTTAATTATGTCTTTGGTACAGTTTGGGTCGTAGTTGGAGCACAATCTGAGTTATAACCAAAAAAGGTAACTGCAATGATGCTCATATCCCATCTTTTTTTCTTTTTATTTTTGAGATAGAATACCTTGCTAGATTTGGTACTGTGGATTGACTTACATGAGGAGGAATCTTTCGACAAGTGAACTACCCATGTTTTGCCTTCCATTTATTTGCCTTAAATAGCAAATAGATGGACGCACCAAATGCATCCTTCCCATTGACAAAACTATGATGTGGAGATCTCGAGCCCCTATTCGGAAGGATTTCTTACAACTTACAGGTGTCAACTTCATTAGATCCCAAGAAACAATAACCTATCAGCCATTTCAGATTGTCTGCAGCCCTGGAATTATTGGTACACCCATCCCAATCTAGCATCTGCATTTCATCAAACAAGAAGCTGAGTAAATTATCATATGTCAAAGTGAAGACCTAGAGTCCATTTCCAAGCCGAGATACCAAAAATTCATCTTTGAGAAATAGTTATCTTGTAGATTCCACCCACATGAAAGTGAGATTCTAAATAGTATAAGGGGTCCAGTTTTGTCTCGACGAAAGTCCCTGCATGGGGTTTCAAATTCAGACCCATATCATAGATGAAAAATTAAAACTTGAGTCCAAAAGCATGTCATTATTCCTTGTAGGAGATTAAAGTTTAGGAACGATCTAAGATTTCATCAATATCAAATGATTATGTGGAACTACCGACCGAAGCATCACTATTGGCCTGTGTCAAGAAGCAACTTCCTCACTTGCTTTCTCAAAAGAGAGGGTATCTCGTATTTGCAGTCAGTCAATAAAGTGCAAGTTTACTACAACTACATACAAACCCTCAAGCAGTGCCTTGTACATATTCTCTATACAAGGTGAAAAACAAAGGACAAAAGGAAGGCTATTGCCTACTTTCCCCAAAAGAAAAAGGTGAGTTATAATATGTCAATTGTTGCTTTGGGATAAAGATGGTGTTTTTTTGACCAGAATCATCATGCTTTATTTCAGCAAGCAGTTGTCACCAAGCAGTTTAACTAAGTATTGTACAAACATCAATCCATCAATCTTATACATGTTAAGAGTCCACGAGTGTAACATAAAGACCAATAACAACAATAGCAAAACATCTTTATTGAAAGGTTCAATTAACATACCTTATTGAATGGTGAAATTGAAGGCAATGACCAATCTACCTCCATCACCTTTTGTGATGGTCAAGCTATGTGATATTGGTGAGGGAAGCCAGGTGGGCATCATGAGTTGCATTTGCTCATCCACAGAAACCTAGTAAAGGTATTCTTGTTGAACCAAAATTCAAACTTTGAGGTACGACCGACATGCATGCAAATGTCTCTTTAGATAGATGCATAGCAAACCATTTCTGCCAGGAGCATACTGACACATGATCCAAAGCAAAATTTGCCAATAGACAAATGAGAAGTAACTGATCTGCCCCTCACCACAGCAATGACCAATCAAGGAAGTCCATGACCTTATTTATCATTGCCAAGACAGAAGCCATTGGGTTTTTTGAAATCAATTGAGGATGGGAGCTTTTATCTCAGAGGCATGAAAGAGAAAAAGAGTTGCCACCATCATGAACATGTTAACGGAAAGGCACATTTATCAAAATAGAGCACATGTTTTACAACTTTAACCAAGCACAAGCGCAAATGAGTACTATAGCTTTAATTAATCTCTTTATTAAGCATCTTGTTATCCAGTTCCATTTCGTATATTGGAAGCTGATGAGTGGCTACTCATCATAGCTAAAAGGCCGAAATTAAGCTAGACACTAAGCAAAACAATATCAAATTAACACATAAAAAGGGTTAAGTGTGGGAATTAAAGAAAAGACCTAAAACTTTTAATGTGTGTTAAAATCTCCTAATTAGGTCACAAAAATGAGATATTCTGAAAACTAAAGAACAAATGATGATCCATGCATCAATTGAACACATAAACAAGTTTGAAAAGATAAATCAGAAGTAAAATCAATGTCTTAAATGTTCAATTAAGCACATGTAAAAATTTGAAAGCAATTGGACATCATTTAGGCTTAGAAATAAATAGATTACAATTAGGTCCTTCATGCATTACATTTCTACCCTTCAAAACTCCTTCTTGGACCTTTTTGCAAGCCGCAGGGACCCTTCTGTATGACTGCAGGGCCCTTCCAGTTATAGTTCTTCTCACTTTTGGACCTGCACGCTATTCTTCTACCCCTTCGTTTAAGGGTCTTCCTGCAAGTTTTCCCTCATTTCAGAGAGAAGCCTGTGTTCTTCACGCGCACTGTAGCGCGCGAAGAACACAGCCATTCTCGACCGTCCATCGCACTTTTGATCTCGATCTGCGGCTGGAATCAAATGGAACCTTCGCGCGATTCGGTGCGTGCGTTCACCTCTCTTCCCAGATCTCATCTGACGGTCAGATCTCTCTCTTGACTCGCTGCGCGCTCTACCCATCTCATCCTCACCGCCGGCCTGATTTTGATTAACCTCACCCTTGCGGTGATCTCAGTCACTGAGCTGCTATTTAAGCACCTCAGTGGTGTCGCGCGCAAGGGATCGCTCCCTCCTACATCTCTTAGCGATCAATTCTTCCACTCCAGTCTCTCCTCCTCATCTAGACCCTGATTTCACAGCCACCGGCTGTGGAATCATCGCCTGCTCTCGACCCTCCTCGTCGCTAAGGACCTCGTAGCACCTGAGGACGACCCTGGAGTCTCACTAGCAGACTCTTCCCTCCGCTGGAGTCACCCTCCTCCTTTCTTCCTCCTTAGCCGCCGGCTAAGGACCCATAGGTCCCATTCTTCCTTTTAGTTTAGTTTTTAATTCTGCACAAGTAGTTTTAGATTTAGCTTGCAGTAGTTTAGAATAGATTTAGTTTTAATTGTTAGTGTTTAATGTTAGCTGTAGTTAGATTAGTCTTAGGAGTAGAATTAGTATTAGATCCCCTCCCTCACCTCCTCTGATCAGTCCAGATCAGAGGGGAAGAATCATCTGTTCATTGTTCAATTTATCTCCCTCTTCATGTTTTGTTTTTCCCATCATCCAGATTCTGATTCTTGTTTTTTTTTCCTTTTTAACGACGAATTTTTCATCAATCACCCACACATCCTGACCCAATTTCAGATCTGATGGCACACTGCCTCAGATCTGAAAGTGGCGTCACAAGCACCATTTGGGGCTTCTCACTCACTCCATTTGTTTCACAAAAGCCCCTCTGTTTTAAATGGATTGCCTCAGTTTGTCAGAGCACTTTTGATTTGGATTTTAAAGGATTTTTACTCTCTGAGATGTTTTGACAGATCTGACAAATTGAAAGGATTTTTGGTTTTCATTGTAGGCAAGGATTCTGAGAAGTTCTCTGGTGACAGAGAACCAATCAGAAGAGTCTTTCATGATTCTGTTTATACTTTGTTTTGAATGCATTCGCCAGCTTCCATTAAATTTCCTTAATGCATTCTTAGTCTCTTTTTGCTATTTCAGAACTGCCATGCACTATTTGTGTTGATGATCATTTCTGTATGGTGATTCTCTAACCTAAGGAGTTTTCCATACTCCTTAAGGTTGCAAGAAACTGGGATTGTGTTTCTTTGGTTTTAATTGATTGAGCTAAGTCTTCCTTCATGCTGTCTATGGCATTAGGAAGACTAACTCAATGCCATTTGCTGTTTTGATCTGAAAGGATGCTTCTGATAAGTTTTTTTCTAATGAGTGTTTGAGCTGAATTTACATGAGATTTTCGTGAGATTTAAACCCCTTTCAGATTTGGATTTCAACTCTGTAAATTGTAGTTTGTTTTGAATTCTATCTTACTCCCAGTTACACAGCAATATGCTGCATCTAGCAGCTACATTCCCCTCTTCTCTAAACTCCCTTCTTCTCTAAATTTCCCTCTTCTCTGTAGAATACTTCCCCCCTCTTCAAGTGGACTAACTGCAGCAGCAGTTAGCCATTTGACAGTGGCTTAATCCACTGCCACTGTAAACAACACTAAAACAGCACATTCTTCTCTTCTCCATCTCCTCTGACAGTAGCTGCAGCTGCTGCCCAAACTAAAATAAAAAATCAATCAACTCTAATTTCCTAACTTTATACAAAAGCCTAATGGCATAGACTTATTTTAAAACTATAAATACACCCATTCATAGTATTATAACTATAGCATATTAGTTAGATACATAATTATACTGTAAATATGTATAAAACCTGTACAGAAATTCGTATACATATGTAATCTATGTAAAAATATGTATGTATACTAATCTAGTATGTATGTATTTACTGATTTATGTATATACGTATGTACAGATTTATATTTACTGATTTAGTAGCTAAGTTAATAGGTTAGAGCAATAATCAAGTAAATAAATCTATAAACGTGGGAATATATATATATATGTATATATTAAGTAATTTAAGTTAGTCAAAGTATAATTATACCTAGTATAACTTACTGTAACTGAGTTTTAATTATAAACTACACAGAATTGCTATTTTAGCCTAAATAAAACATAAATAAATTCGTAAAAATACAATAAAAATATGTATTAAATACTTAAGTATGTAAGTTAAAAATGTTTAAGGTCAATTAGACCATTTACTAATTATTTTATAAGTAATTAACTATTTAATCACCTAAATCAACCTGTATAATCAGCCTAGTTTAGCGAATTTATTTGTATAGTAAATATATTTAAAATTCAAAATTAATTAATCAATTATGTAGTATTATGCAAATATTTTATTTACCATATTTTATTTTATTTTTTTTAATAATTTATGGCCCCCAAATCGAGGGCCAAAAACGCGCACAGACGCAGCTGCGTCTGGTTTCCAGCGCACGATGTGGCGCTGGAATAACGCCACTTCGTGGGCTGCAAACGAAACGCAGCATATAAATATAATTTATGTTATAACCTTACCAGTCGTCATGGCGCCGGGCGCCCGAAACGTCACCTGTTCTGTCTGATCCGATAACCCGATTATGATATGTGATGATACTGAATGTGTGGGGCTGGGAGCCCGAGCGTGTGCGAACTTGTTGAAGGCGTTGGGCTGAGGCCCTGCGCTGATACGAAAACGTAATTAAGCACCTAATCTGAGATTAGGGCGCGCTTAGTAGAGGTCTGGTCCCACCCGAAGGGTGCTGTGTATCCCTCGAAAAGCGCGCCCGCTAATTAAACACATTTTACACTACGGACTCTCCACCGCAGCCTCTGAAAGACCACACAGAACAAAATGAAAGGACAGACGACTTAAAAAAAGATAACAGGAGATAACAACAGAAAAGACTCAGTACATACAGCAGTAGAATAAGTAATATACATACGTATAAGTAAACCCACATAATTACTAACAGAATAAAACGACACTATAAATGTCGCTAAAGACCTCAGTCTGCTTCTTTAGGTTGTATATAGTGTTTCCTGAGATTTAGCGACGTTTATATCTATCACTAAAACTGATATATATGTCACTATAAATAAATGACTAGTAAGTTAAGTTTTTACACTATGGTATCCTAATGTAGTATGAACTAACATATTAGTGTTAATAGTATAACTTGTAAATACATAGTTTAGAGTATAATAATAGATTGTTTGATGCTTGTTCATAGTTAGCATTTTTGCAAGCACTTCTTAGCAACTAGGTAAATAAAACATTCATTCATTCTTTAAATGTAGAGTTTATTTTTGAATAAGAAGACAATTTTGGAGATAATCAAAGAGTGACCGAATTAAGTTCAATAAATTGCCTCCCAGAGAACGACCTGGAACAAAACCAGTAAAAATTAGATAAATAAGCAAATGATAATAATGGTTGTAATGACTGGAACTCACCCATACTCACCACTATACGACATCCTTAATGTTATATTATACACCCTATACTACAACGACATAATCAACAATTATTGTCAACAAAACAATAACAATCTTTACAACCATCAGAAGCCTAATTTATTATGGTTCACCATCCGTCAATCAACATCTCAAGGTACGAGATGATTTCGTGTAACTTCCTGCAGCACAAGATCGATATAAGCGACCCTCCTAGCCAAGAAGACCGCTTATACCTACCAAGTCACTACTCTCTATCACTCTGGGGTCATTGCGAAAAGGGGTGGTAGCTATGTCATGTAGCGTGAACATGTACAAATGCTATGTACGGTAGACCACAGACAGCCAATGGCCCACCCACTAGCTGAGAAAGAAACCACTCCAACCCTCGAGTCCTGTAATCCACTATCCCAGTTGGCCACTAAGCCTAACCAAAGAGTCATAGGGAGGCCAGCAACCACTTAAACCAACCCCTAAAATCGATTTGAAAGACTAAAGCTATAGACAAATCCGACGAGTAGTGGGCCTAAAACCAATTACCTAATTCCTTTAATTTCCGACACTTCCATCATACTAATTGTTTAATCACTTTCAGATAACTGTATCATTTATTGATATCCAATCAAACCATATCAATAATTGCACTTTTAAATTTCAGAATTAACAAATATTCACATTATCCTTCAACTTATTCGTTTCCAGGAAATTTCTAATTTCTGATTGTGGTTCCAATCAAATCATATTTAACTATCCTAATGATGTTAGTTTTACTAAAAAATAGTCCCTTTTGTACATGCAATGATAAAACCATATCCAACAAGCTTAAATGCTTTATAAATCATTTACTTCATGAAATTATCAAATAAATTGTTGTTAACTCCTTTTAATCCAGCAGTCAACTATATTACTCTAATTATTCACCTTCCAAGCTAACAACTTAATTTTCATAATTAATATTTAATATTCTAGTACCCAAAGCAACAAGAAATACGCAGATGGTTCCGATCCCAGTAAGAGGTAAGAACACATACTAAATGGGTAATATGTAAAGAAAATCACTGTCAATAAACTGTATGGAAAAGGAGAGAGACTACTCTACTTAACGTCGTTGGAGTGTTAATAAATGTTAGTTTATCATCATTCTTATGCCTTAAAATAGATCTAGCTCTTAGGGTTTTAACTCCGCAAATGGGTTTTCAGCCTACATTTAAGCGTTTACCTAGGTTAGGCATGCATTGCATTTTAGCTGTATTTTTGATGTGCTTATTTGAGTGTCAGGATTAGGCAAAATGTCAAATCCTGCATACCTTAACACTCAAGAAGGAAGAAGATGAAGAAGAAGCTCATTTCAGCTGGGTCCCAGCTAGATCTAGCTCATCCTAGTTGGATCCCAACTCATTCTAGCTGGATCAACTTATCTTTATCTCCATTCACCTCATCTCAGCTGAATGGTAGCTCTAGCTAGTTCACCTCAGCTCCATTCAGCTCACCTTAGCTAGATGGCAGCTTAAACTAGCTCAAGACAGTTAATCCCAGCTCCATTCCAGCTCCTCTAGCTCAGAACAGTTCACTGGAAGCTCAACCTAACTAGGACTAGCTACTGCCATCAACTAGCTAGACCTAGTCAACTTAAGATGACCTCAACCAGCTCAGGCTAGCTCAAGTCCAGCTCATGGAGACTTAACTCAGGTCAACTTGGTTGAGCTGAGCTACTTGACGTAAGCTAGCTACTCCAACTAGCTAGGAAATCTCCGGAAAGACCAAACCCAACTCACCTCAGCTCATTTCAGCAGAAGCCAGCTCATTTTAGCTTGGCTTAGCAACTAGCAAAGAACTAGCCAGCTAAGGTAGCTCCTTGTAGTTCTTTTCAGCAACCACCAGCTCCAATATAGCTCAAGGCAACTCCTTCTAGCTCCTCTCCTCTAAACCCTAGCTCCCTCTACCTCCTTTTCCATTCATCTATTAGCTAAGCTAGCTTAGCTAGTCCACCTCCATGGTACCAAAACCTACTACCCTACTACCTAAGCTCCACCAAAAAGGCCACCTACTCCTACTTCATTTTGGTGCCAACTTTCCTTTCCATCACCACCCTACATCCACCATCAAAATCCATCTCCACCCTCCTTTTTTCCCTCCAAAATCAACACCTTCTAGAAGGTATTTTTGGAGGGAAAACCAAGGTACCTCTTCATTTCCCTCCCATTTTTTCCTCCAAAAATATCCAAGCACTCTTTCATTTCCCTCCAAAAAACACCATAACCACCCTCTTCCCATCCTATATATACCCCACCTAACTACCACATTAACATCATCTTCTCTATTAGTTAGGTCCACCATTACTCCACCATATCCCTTCATTACACCACCTACACCTAAGGCCAAGGAAGAAGAAGAAGAGAAGAAGATCAAGGGGGCAACCTACCTGCCCCCTTGGTGCCTTCTTCTTTTCTTTCTTCTCCTTTGTGGCACGCCAAGGAGGAGGTCATCTATATAGAGGGGATGGCCAGGCAAGAGGAGGAACAAGGTGGTTGACACCCACCTTGAGGAGATAGCTTGGAGGAGAAAGAAGAAACTAAGGAGAACTCTTTTCAAGTGTGGGGCAACCACATTTGGAGCAAGGACCATTCGGATCTTCTACCAAAGAATCCCCCCTTCTTCTTTATATTTATATTTTTCTTGTATTAGCTAGTACTTCTTTATCTTTCATGTAACAAGCATTCAGCTACATTGCATCTACTTTGCTAGTAATACAACTCACATTTGCCTTCTAAGCTCATGTTTAAATCTTAATGTATTTTTCATGTTGTTCTTGTAATTGTAGTGCACCACAACTCTCTTCTAATTACCCTAGGTGCACTTGCCTAGGGTGAGCTTAGAAGAGAGGACATTCTTGTCACTCTAGAATAGTTGATAGGCGTAGCTTTAGCGTACTTTTATCTTCGCATCCGTTGCCCGACTATTTCTGAAAACCTTAAAAAAAAATAAAATCAAAAATACAAAAAGATATGTGTTGATTTGAGAAACAAGCGAGAGAATCATCTTTGTGACTAACAAATTAGCCTCCTTGGATAACCCTAGATAGTCCACTATCTAAGTATTATAAATTGTAAAAGTTGAATGCTGATTTACGTGTTACAATGACACTATTTTACACCTTTAACAAAACGCATGCTTTCCATATTAGGGGTCATGATGACTTCATGAAAATAGGTCGGAGATTCCTAACACCACGTGTTTCCTAAATCTGCACCTCGAAAATTGAAGCAGAAACTATCTGATCCAACGACATAGATGTGTCTAACATGCTCGAGAACCCCAAGATCAACTCTTGGATCACCTAATTCCGATCTTGAAGGCCCTCGATTTAAGAAAAGCAATTTCGACCATTAATCGTTGATAAAAACATATAATATAATATACCTCCACAGGGACCAAAATGCAATATTTAGAAATGTATAATTTTTAACTCGCTATTTTTCTTACCTCAACTATTCCTCTTCTTTTTCCTCTCGATTCTTCTACGCCGCTCGTCTGCATGCACGCATGCATGCACGAGCAGCCAAGCCTCCTCTCGCCGACCTCGCCCTCGACGTCACTCGCCGAGCCTCCGACCACCGGAGACCCCCCTCCGGTCTCTTCCTCTCCTTTTCTCTCTCTTCCCTTCCCTACGTGTACCCATGCAGGCACCCGCAAGGAGTGTCGCCGGCCGCCCATGGGTGCTGTAGCAGCTCGTGCCTCGCCATCACGTCGACCTCGCTCCAGCCTCCACATGATCCATCGAACCTCCGCCACAACGCCACGCCCTCCGGCGACTCAAACTCCTCTCCCGGTCTCTCCTTCCCCCTTCTTTCTCTCCGCGCAACCCACCATGCACACACGACGAAAAGACCTCCACCCTGCCGATCTCATCTCCGACGACCATCGCCATTCACCACCCAATCGTAGCCAACCTCGAAGAGCCCTCCTCGGCCTCCTTCTATCTCTCTCGCTCTCTCACCGCGCGAACCCATGCATGGGTTGTTGTTGCTTCGCGTGCAGCATCATCGCAAGCCCTCTCCCGGTCGCTTCAGGCACCGTCGACAATCGCCGTCAACCCGGCGACCCCTCCTGCGACGTCCTCGGCCTTCCCTCTTCAGCATGGAAGGGAGGGGACGGAGGAAGAGGGTGTGGCTAGAAGGAGAAGAGGTCTCCTCTTCTTCCTTCCCTTCTCTCTCGTGATCTCTCTTTCTCTCCGTCTCTCTCTCCCATTTTTTCTATTTTTGCGCATGTGGGAAACCGGAGGTCGGGTTTATTTTTATGGGAAACAGAGAGCAGAGAGAGAGGCGGTGGGGCTATCGGAGAATAAACTAAAATTAGAAAGGATTAGGATTAAGAAGAGTGTTAGTTTTTCTTGTTTTTCTATTTATAACAACGTGCATTCTCATAGCAGGATCAAACGGATTTCGATTCCCACGGACCATATACCATCGAAGTTATTACAAAACAACGAATCCAATAAAATTTACGGATTTTAAAATGGAGGTCGTTTGCAAAATGCAACCCTTAAAGCGAATCGCGCACGAATTTTCCCCACAGTTCACACAAGTTTTGCGCATCTGAGGTTCGATCGCCACACAGAACATATCGTAAAAATCCTCTCGACACCAGAAAGTTGACAGTACTTTCGAATAGTTGATCCGAGGTTTAAATTGCAAAATCGAAAAGCACATGGGTTTTCAATCTGATTACGCATTTCTAGTTCGTGTAGGCTCCGATTTGCTTATGGAAAGTGTCAACGGATTTGTCTTGGCATGAGTAGTTTGAAATGGCTTGGAAATCCTGGTTCAGAATGTTACAAAAATGGGTTAGCTAAAATGCCCAAGTTAAAATGGGTTAGTCTAAAATGTAGTGTAACTCATCATAGCTAAAATGCTCAAGTTAAGCTAGTAACTAGGCTAAACATTATTAATTAACACAAAAAATAGGTTAAAAGTGAGAAGTAAGGAAAATAACCTAAAACATTCTGTTTGTGTTAAAAACACATAATTAGGTCACTAAATAAGATATTCTATTTATAAATATAAATTTATGATTCAATTGCAAATTCAACACATGTTTGAGTTAAAAAGTACAAATTAAGGGTTGAATTAGCTTCTTAAATATTCAATTGAGTTCCAATAAAAATTTCATGACATTTGGACATTAATAGGACCCTGTATTCATTAGATTACATTTAGGTCCTCATGCATAACATTTCATTCACATCAAAAACCTACAAGGGCATTTTTGCAAACTTGTGGTGACCTTTTTGCAAGAATCCAAGGACTGCTCCACTTGACTTTCAACCACTTATGGGCTTGTGCGCAAAATCTTCACTATTTCGTCTATAAGGGCCTTCATGCAATTTTTCCAAAACACCTGCAGGTCGGGTGCGCACTGTTCACGCAAAGGACATGTGCAATAGGCACCATCAATTCTCTTCGACATCCATCCAACGGTCGATTGCAATCCATCCTTTGTGCGCCTTTGTGCAAAGGATCATTACCTCACCTAGGTCTGATCTAGTGGCTGGATTTTATCCAAATTCTTCCTTCGCTCCTCTCGTACTCATCCCTTCGTTAAACCTAATCACACCTAATCACACCTAATGGTGCTTAGATAACCTCACACAGCTATTTAATCACCTCATCAAACCCTCACGCATGCCATCGCCTCCGTACAACATCTCTTGAGACAATCTTTTCTTCCCTCCAGTTTCTTCTCCTCACATAGCCCCTGTTCCTCCACCTAAGTAGTGGAATTCCATCTCCTTCAACTTCTTGCCGCTAAGGATCATGCAACTCCCCTGGACGACACTGAGATCCACTAGAGAGCTTTCCCTCCATCGGAGCTTCTTCCTCCTTCCTCGCTGTAGCCACCAGCTGCAGTTTCTCCCCAGGTCCCATTCTTCTGTTATATTAGGATTTAATGCTTTCTAGGGTAGTTGTTAGTGTAGTATACATTAAGTAGAGTAGAATTAGTTAGGTAGTTCATGGATTCAGTGGTTAATTAGCATTAGATTAGATTAATGGCCCTACACCCCCTCTGATCAATTCCGATCAGACGAGATGAACTCGTTGACATCCACTTCATCACTCTTCTTCCTCTCCGTCTCACAATCACGTTCACTTCCTTTGCTCGGCATTTTTATTCATAAATCACCTCACTCACTGAAGCATCAATCAGATCTGATGCTCCATAGCATCCTACTCTGATTAAGAGCCAAATCCAATGGAGGGTGATTCCATTCATGTCATTAGATAGTAGTCACCCTCCCTTGAGCTGAATTGGACTCGATTTGTTCCTTTGAATCTAGTTTGATTTGATGGGTTGATTGATGAATTTAGTGAGAAATTTGACTTCTAACTGTTTTAATCGATCGAATTGAGTTTATATCAATGTAATTGGTCTAATTTCAATGGGTATGAGCTATATTGATTGCGATTTAAATGAGAATTGTGTTTATACCCAATTTTCAGATGTTGATGTTGTTTTTGGGTAGTTTAGGCCAATGAAAATCAGTTGCACTGATTTAAGGTTTAAACGATGACCTAATTAGATTTATAGCACCACATTGGATACCTAAACACCAATCAATGGTGTGCAGGTATCCTAGATGATCAAATCATCTTGGCGAGCTTAAATTAAAATTTCCAGATGGATGAGATTTGATCTGAGTCTGAATCTGTTTTATCTACTGACTTGTGCTTTGATTGAGGTTTGACAGGTTTTAATGAAGGTTTGGAAGCTATTTTGAGTGAGTTTAGATGCTCCTATTGATTTTCTTATGCTATGCTGTCTATGGCCTTGTAGAAGAGTCAATAAGGTTCTTTACGATTTTTGATCTGTGCTCTGGCTTTGAATTGGATTTTAGACCTTCAGACAGCTATTGCAATGTTTTCAATGTGAATCTTATTGGATTTCTTGTATGGATTTGGGTAGTGAAAGTTGTAGCAACACAAGCTATTGAAATTGAGTAACAATAGCAGTAGATCAGCCTCTGATTGGGCTGATCATGCACTTAAGTAGGAGACTATGCAGGTTGGTAGTTGTAGTAGCACAAGCTACTGAAATTAAGTTGTTATAGCAGTTGCTAGATGATTGGTTTAATGAGCAGCAGTAGTTGTTAAGATATGTCAGCAGACTAGTCTAGGTGGAATTTCAGGGAGTGCTAAGTCACTTCGGGAGATTGAATGAGTTATTCATACTCTGTATTGTTAGAACTTAGTGAAAAAGCATTCATGTACAATTTAGTGATCTAAATCTACTCTGGAATGGTTTGAAATTGATTATGAGAGTTCTTGTCAGCTATTAATTGTCTAATCTGTCCAAAACATGTATTTAGGGGTTCACTAATCAAATTTAAGTTAAATTTGGAGATTTAATGAGTTCTAAATGTTGCCATGATTATATCAGTTCTATTAACAACTCAGAATGAATTTAAAGGTGTTGGAATTAATTGATTAGATCCTAATTTAGCTTTATAGCAGTATAATACATGTCTATCTGCCTAATTAATCAAATTTATGAAATTAAAGTGCTAGATCTAGTTTATATGATTGATAAGAATTTATGCAGCTATCTAAAGATTTCTACACCTTATTCTTAATTTCCAACAGCTGAGAATGAATTTAGACCTTAGTTCCTTAGTGTCAAATCCCTTTTAAGGTCGTATTTGGGTGAACTTGTAAATAAATAAAAAATCACAAAAAAATAAAATAAACCTATCTTGAGTAAGATCATATATTTCTTTAAGTGGTTGTAGAATTTTAAAGTATTCCGAAGCCCCAGCTTGGTAGAACATACCAGCCAATGGTTCGATCTACTTTGCAATTTAATAAAAGAACCAAATCTAAAAATCACAAAAGGAGTTGTTCTCTCTCTCATCTCCTAACTCTAGAGATTATATCAATACCATAAAAATCAAAAAATACTCAAAAATACCTAAAAATACCTTGTATACTATATTTATATTTGTGAATATAACTTAATACCAAGCTATATGTAAATATTATAGTATATATAAATAATGTACATAAATAACTTATAAATTTATTATATATTTAATTAAGTATTTAGGATGATTTAGTGTATATATAACCTTATAGTATAATTATATATTAATTTCTATTAAGCAAATGTATATAATACTAAGTAATTATAAATAACTATGTATATACCTATAATCATATGTATTACTGTACATACATACATAACTAATTATTATATAGTGTATGATACCTATATATTTATTTAATTATGTATTTATTGTAGGTAATTAAGTTATTAAGTTAATTAGGTAAATTATTAACTTAAAATAAAATAAATTAGTAAATTAAGTTAATACTGAAGTAATCTATAGTGTATATTTGTATAGTATTATTTTAAGTACTTCTGACCTATTTATACTGTATTTGTATTACATTATAGTATTTATACATTAAACATGTATATATCTATCTTAAACGTGTATTTAAATGTAAATAAATTAAAATAAATGTTATAAAATAAATTAAAAAATGTCTAATAAATACCTTATTATATAGATTAACTATTTATAAGGTTAATTACATGATTAATTTATCAAGTTGCACATTAATTAAGAAATTAAACCTTAATTTAACATGTATAAACCCTTAACTTTAGCTAATTTTAATATATAATTAAATAACTTATTATCCTAAATTAATTATGCAATTACGTAGACCTATACAAGGGCTTTCTCAATATATAATTTATTTAAAATTTGGAATCAATTCTGGCCCTCAAATCAAGGCATGAAATTGCATCTAGAGAACGTGTACCTATGCTATTAAGAGCTCAAATAGCACCAGATTTAGTACCAAATTGGTCACAACAAAGCAACTGGCGTAGTACAAAAGGGTTTTAGTGAATGGCCTTGCCAATCATCAAACGCGTCGGGTACACCTTACCATTATACTATGCCCCTGATACCCCTCTCCTGAGCATATATTGAGAATTGAAATGCATGGGCTGGGAGCTCCTGTGCACAGTGCTTGGCCTATTCGGCCTATTGTGGGCCTGTGAATATGAATTAAAATGCACACTAATTGAACTAGGATTGGCTTAGTAGTAGTCTGGTCCCACCCCCTTCGAGTGTTGCATATCTCACGAAAGGCCAGTTCGCCCATTAAAAAAGCTCAATTTTTGTTAAGATGAACAATAACTCGAGTTGTGTGAGAGAGATTTCCTAAAAAACTAAGTGTTGAAAGAGGAGAGTGTGAGCATCTGAGTGATTAAGTGTTGGAGCCTTATTGTGTGTATAAGTGTGGAAGCCTTGAGGCTATGCAGTATGTGTGTGTATGTATAAGTATGTATAGTATGTATATATTGTATAAGTATATAATAATATGTATAATAAATAAATAATATAAATAAGATATATATATGTACAAATAGAGTAGCGATACTATTTGAGCCTTATGTTGTATATATTGTTTATGTTAAGGCTTTAGTGACATATGTATACGTCACTATAGATATGTATATATGTTAGTAAATATAATTCCTTTGCTTTATGTTTTGTACATATTTTACTAAGGCTATATTGACACATATATATGCTATTGTATATATAGTATATATTATTAGAGTTAATATTCTATGTTAGTATGTTTAGTCTAGTGTATATTAGTAGTTGTTTTTGTACCTATACTTAGATATTATTCAGGATAATTGTACATAACTAATATAGAGTAGTCTTACTAAGTTTTCGATGTCTGTTTAGTTGTAAATATGTTTAAGGCATTGTAGTAAATATTAATTGAATTTTTTGTACATAATTGACTAATTCTTTCATTCTTTGATTCATTGAATCATTTTGCAAATATATTTGACATTTTTGAAATCAAAGAACATTTTTGGAACATAGAGTGATGGATATCAATAACTACCTCCTGTTGAAATTGTAAAATGCGAATTTGATTTAGAAAACATCGTAGTAGAGCATGAATTATGATTCAAACAAAACTTTTATAACGAGACGGTGAGTGTCCTGGTCGATCTTAGGGAGGCGTAGAATGGAGAAATTGATTCTTGATTTATTTATTTTCTTCTTTTGCTTGCTTAGAATTGAACGCCGGTTTCAAGTCTACGAATGTAAGATTCGCCAGTAGTGTTAACTCTAACTACTTGTGCATGCATCAGATAAACAATGAATGTGAAAGTGTAGGTACTAGTTCACACAATTCTTACTTCGCGATGTCTATTAACTGAAAATGCATCAATTGCAAGATCATTAATATCTTCAGGAACCGACATGACATTTTTATTGCAGTAGATGAAGCAGGTGATGGGAACACTATCATAAGTCATAACTAGCTGAATTTGATCTGATTAAGTGAATAAAAGCTCCTTCATATCCATTAGAATGTCTTAAGGGCACAAAACACTAATTTGAGGAGAAAACATGAAAATAGGGTTATCCCTACAAATTTACCATTCTATCACAAAAATAAAATAACTATTGGTTTTCTCAGGGGTTAAATAAAGGTTAAAATGTGCTTTAGAGTCTAACAAGAGGGTTCATATAGAACGAAACAGGTTTTCATGTGTTATGGGAATTAATGGACATTTAAAATCCTAAAAATAGATCGCTTAATTCACTGAGGTTATGGTCAACATAAAAATCACCTAAATCCTCTAAAATTCATAGAAAAATATTATCCAGGGTTTGGTATGCTTGATTTGACTATCAGAACCTAATTTGACCAAAAATAAAGTCTTAGACGGAAAGTTGCCCTAATTTAGGTAACTGTGCAATTTACCCAATCAAACTTGGTCAAAATCAAAATCCAACTTTACCATTGGATTCCTTTGGTCTAAATTATGTTTGTACCAAAATTTGGGCCTAATATGAGTTCATATTGACCAAGTTTGCATTTTGGTCCTGTACGACTATTTTTTTCTCACACCTGTGCTCCTAACTTTCGAAAAATCTGCATTTGGGTCCCTAACTTTTGTCATCTCCTTTACAAGATGGTCCCTACCGCCATTGTTGTAAACACACCTTGCTCCGACGAGATTCAAGTAGAGATTTCTCGCTCAATTCTCAAACAAACCTTCCCAAAATTGAACCAAAGATTCTTTGTGAAATTCCCTTCCACATGAGATCCGTCATGGGCTCCAATTCTTTCCCAAAAGGTCATGCGAACCTTTCAAAGGTTTGGGTATCTTATTTCACGAAGCCTTTCCGAGCTTGGAAGCTTCTTTCCAAGCTTCGAAAGGCCTCCTATGGCCTAAAAAAGATGCCCTATTGCATACCGCACATCTTCAGCAATTCTTGGCAAGCCAAAAGTCCCTGAATCCCTTTCTCCGGCCACCAATGAAGGCTGCTTCGGCGAATTCTTCGATCCCCTTCCTCCGGCCGTCCAACGACCAAATTGGTCGGTCCTCTCAACTCTCCTCATCACGATTCTCCCCGACCAAAGGGAGGACGTGCCTCTGCCTACCTCGCCGTCGCCGCTTTGCCGTCTTCAACACCTTCTCCGATGGCCGGTTGTTAGTGCCGGTCAACCACAACCGGCCACCTTTTCCCCTCTATCTCGACCCTAAGTCACTCTATCTCTTTCTCTCTTCCTCTACTCTTTTCCCTTGTACTCACAAACCACTCACGACCTCCAACTCGCATGCTCCATCATCGTCTTCCCCATCTCCGACCACTCCTTCAACAAGGAGTTCCGTACGCTACTCACCTCCATCCTCCTGGCCAACACACTTCTCACCATCGCCTCAACGCAGAGACCAAAACCCCTCAAGTAATTGAAGGGATTGGCGGTCTCTCCAACACCTCCCCCGACTCCATCACCTTCGCACTGACTCACCGAGGTCATATGACCTCCACACACACACGCACACCACGCTGCACCCACCACCACGTTCGCCGTCTCACAGCGACCCTGTTGAACCATTTGACGTGGCTGTAAGACCTTTTCCTTGAGTTTTAAGTACCAGGTCAAGTTCTCCATTAACAGCAAACTTCACGCTTGCTTGGAACTTGCTCCAGGTCTCGCTAGGCTCCAGATCCACACCCCAGGTCATGCAGAACTCTCCCAATATCACAATCAGTTGGTCACTTAGGTTTGCTGGCCACATCTACACCCGCAATCGAACAAGCTCCATCCTGCAGCTGTGCGCAATAAGGAAGGTGGGACTTTAGTCCCACCTCGGAAGCCACCAAGTAATCACAGCCGGATAAATTGAAATAGTGCTGAGGGCTTATCACTTAAACACTTGGAGGGTGAGGTCCCTCGCACACCTCACACACGCCTCGCCCATGACACTCTGCACACAGGCCTGGTTCGACCCGTTTACCCGCCTACACCTGCACACATCTCAACTGCTACCCCACTGCAGGCAGCCTTAGTCCCGGGTGTGCTTTGATCCAATACTCGAATACCCGGTACTACGTATGGCCTTGTGAAGATGGAAAGGTGGAATCCCAGAGAAAGAAGGAGAAAGAGAGTGCGGGAAAGGGTTGGGTTTTGCTATAGACCCTTCCTAACACTTAGCTGAATTTGAGAAGTTCTCTCCATGCATGAAGAGTAAAAGAAGAAGAACAGAAGGTTGAAGGAAGAGGACCGTAGAAAGAAAGAAGAAGAGCAGTGCCTTTGCTCTATAGCAAGAGCGAGTTAAGCCATCTGATCGGCTAAGCAAACGTCTGAAATTCAACAGAAGTGCAGTGCACTTATTGCATGACATTTGATACTACTGCTTTATTGAATATCATTGTAAATAGGATAATTTGGTGATTCAAATCACCATTTTATCCTGACATTTTTACTACATTGATTCTTGCTCTTATATATTAATCTTATTAGTGCTTCAATTTGATATATTCTTGTTTAGAATTGTGATCTTCATATTCATATTTGCCACTTGCTCCCAACGAATGACCTCGAATTATATTCGAGTATAAATATTATTTGTTTTTCATGTTGATTCGATTTATACTGCAATGCGAAGATTTTAAGACCCATTTCAGAGTGAACAAACAGCAGGCAACTATTGTTTATTTCCACAATTATAACGTCGTTACAATCAGTTCCAGAGGAATGCTTGTACATGGAATGAAATGACTAATTCTAAGCTAACAGAAAAGATATGCACGCTTGGATCTAGGGAAGATTATGCATGCATTCTTGGAGAGAGTAATACCACTACTAGTTAGCAAGATAATAATACAAGAAATTAAATTATGAAGAACATTAAATCTAAGCTATGAGAAATCAAGGCATCGGAGGTGTCTCTAATGGAAGTGTGGGCTTGAGGTGGTAGGAGGAGTAGAGGAACGGCCAAGGTGGTGTAGTTGGCCTCTTGATGAAGGGTGTTGCACTTGCTCTTGGACGTAGAGAGTGGAGGTGGTGATGGAGCTCGTGGATGAAGTTTATGGAGTCCAAGATGGGGGTGCATGGCCACCAACTTGGGTCCTTAAATAGACTAAGGGGAATGGCCATCTAGAGAATTATAGAATTCTCTAGAATGGGCTTAGGTGGTGGCTAGAGTGGTAGAGAGTGGGTCTTCTTAGATCCACTTTCTAAGGGGAGAGGTTGTGGACTCCTTGAAGACTATTTTTAGTCTTCAAGGTGGCGCCACTTGGAGACCACTCTAGAATACTCTAGAGTAGATGACCAAGTGGTGGTGGTCAAGTGGACCAGTTGGTCCACTTCCAATTAGGTCTAGGTTGGTCTAAAAGGTAGGTCTAATTAGGTTTCTAAAAATAGGGTTATAGTGATTGAGCCAATTAAACTTAATCAAGTTTAATTGGGTCAATGTGTATGTAATTGGGAGAGAGATTTTCTAATTAGATTAGGCTTGAGTCAATTGGACTTTCACTGAGTCCAATTGACTTGTGTTGGTTGAGATCTGAGCTCAATTGGACTCTATGAGTCCAATTCACTAGGTAAAGTGTAGTTGACTTAGATCCAAGTCAATTGAGCTTAGTGAGAACCTAATTAGGTTCTTAAGAGAGTCTTAGGGTAGTGTACTAGGCTTAAGATTGCTTAATTTAGGTATCCTAGGGAGTAGGATTGGGTTCATGGGCCTTAGGAATCAAGATCTAGGCTTGATTCCAAAACCAACAATACGAGAGGGGTTCTAGACCTCTGATCTTCAAATCAGACGACTTATACTTCAAAATTAGAAGTCTAAGTCCTTAGTCTAGATGTCCAATACTGAATCAGTATGGCGTTTAGGCTTTGTCTTGGGTTTCTGCAAAAGTTGGACGTCTAACACCTTGCTTGGACATCCAATTTTGCAGCAGATTGGGTTCTAAGCATTGCAGGTAGAATCTAAAGAGCTTAGACGTCCAGCATCCTACCTGGACATCCAAAGTTGGGCTGGAATGTGGGTTTTGAGGTGTTTTAGGCTAAGGTGACCTAATATAAGGGTAGCTAAGGATTGGGAATGTGTTTAGGACTATCCTAAGGCTAGGGATAGGTGTAGGGATGTCCTATGTTCTTCATAATTCAATTCACACATCAAAATCCTACAAGTAATGTAGTATACCTCTTTTCTACATTATGTCTTCAGCTTGTGAGTAGCTTTATTCCAAGGCTTCTGCTCTAACTCTGCTACAGCTCTAACCTCTATCTAGCTTCAAATCTAGCTTCAGGCCATATCCTGAGATTTTATTACCTACAAACCAAACAATACACTAATCAGTACATTATTATAGCATTATTTCGTGAATGTCTAAGTAAAGCAGGAAAGATGCAAGTTATGCTGCTAATGCATGAATTATGCTATAGTTATGCTAAGTTCTAACTCAATTCAGGTCATTTAAGTCCTATGATTGCTACGTAATCACCTCCTAATGAACGACCTGGAATAAATTAGTAAAAATTATGTAAATAAACAAATGATACGACATCTATTTGCATTTTGACAACTATACTATGATAACGACAACATTAAAACACCATTTTCATTGCAACACGGTTTGTTACCGATCATATTTTTGGCGTCGTTGTTGGGGAGGCAACTCTCTATACACCAAAATTTTTCTTTTATTTTTTATTTGTACATATTTTTATTTTCTTTATAAATGTTCATTCTTTTATTCATATTTGTTGATATATATAGATTATTTTATTCAATTTATTCTTTGATTAATTTTTGTATATAATTGTCTTACTAATCATCTGGTATTTTTGCAGCACTTGAGGAGGAGTAGTGTCGTCTTCCAGGCAGAGTCTTCTTCCTGGTGGATCCAGTGCACTTCTGACCCGACTTCCAGGAGGAATTTTTCCCCTAAGAGCTGCAAATTTTCAACTTTAGTAATTTAGTGTAGTATAGTGGCAATTTAGACTTAGGTCTATACTTAAGATATTTTATTAGGCATAAGTTGTGAGAGCCTATTCTCATACATTTCTATAATAACTTGGACTCTGGACTCTCTTTCTATTCTCTCTCTACTCATCTCTCATCGACTCGATTTTCCGTATCGGATTTCACCTAAAAAGAAAGACTCAAGAGCCCCACTCATTTCCTATCAGCTATAGGATGCTCCTTTTGACCGAGGCTTGCTTGATTTGAGTTCATCCATTAATTTAGCCCCCACTACTGTATTTGACCACTTCCAATTTGGGGAGCAAAAACCCACTTTGGTCACTATCTAGTTGGCTGACAGATCAGTCAAAGTGCCCCGAGGTGTGGCAGAGAATGTCATTGTAAAAATTCATGGGCTTTGCTTCCCAACGGATTTTTTCATCCTGGATATGGACATTCCTCCTAGTCTCCGCGATACACCTATCATCTTAGGTTACCCATTTTTGGCAACTGCCCAAGCTAAGATCAACTGTGCATTCGGGTGTATAGAGATTGCCTTGGGAAATGAGAAACTCAAATTGTATTTTTAGGGAAAACAAGAACCCACATTGTGATTTTATTGAGGATTCAGATGATGAAGAACCTGAGCATTGTACAAACATAGAGCTTCTTTGTGAGTCGACTCCGCACACAGCTTCTGTCAGGCTAATTGATTTGGTCCAAGTTAGGGCAGCCAAAGGTCTAGATGAGATGACTACTACTGATCCTATTTCTATTGCACCACTCCTTGACTTTGACACTCCATATTTGATTTATAATGATTCTGACACTATGGTGAACATTGATCTAGAGTCACATGATTTGGATTCCGAAAGATCTAGAGTGGAATTGCCTAAAAACCCCATGACAAGCTCAAATGATAAATACATTTAGGACGTAAATTTACAAGAGATTTCATAAATCCATGGGGTTAATTTTGAATTATCAAATCCAATCGAAGTTGAGGAAGAATATGATAAAAACCCCATTTCTGACTATGAGGAAAATCTAAAAAATCTTGAGGCATTTTTGGATTTGGGGTCGAATGAATATATTACGTCTTCCTTCACATCTTCATTCTTGGATTCTGACATCGAGGATTTCACAGAAGCTGCAAAGCTGAAAATGAAAGAATTTGAGGCTTTATTGCATCTAGATTTGGATTTTCCACACCTTGGGGATAATGAATTGTTGGCCATTATAATTAAGGATTCGCGCCATGAATAGGATTTGGGTGATTCAGGCAAAATTTTTGATCAACCCAAGGATGTGATTGATCTTGGTGAATCCGAAGCTATTGGGATGGAACACTGGGTCTTATTTGACACACATACTACACACCCACCCACACCTAGATCCACTCACAAATGGTTCCTTATACCATTCAAATTACACCACTCGGGTCCCTCTTATTTCTCACCACTTTCAGGACCGATATGTTTTGTTTCCCACTTCTATCTTTATATCCACCTCATCTGCATTACTAGTACATCATTCTATAAGTTTGGCACTCTCTACGTTTCACCCTGGCACCTGGATTTATCTTTATTTCTCTTGTAGCACCTGACTACAAGCCACTGATGGGAACACTATCATGAGCCATAAACTAGCTCAATTTGATCTAATTAAGCCGGTAAATGCTCTTGCATAATTGCCAGTACAGAAAGGCCCCAAAATTCTTTTTCTTTGTCACAAAAAGGCCCCCACCGCAGAGAAATCCTAATCCTAAAGCTCCAGCGACAATCAACCAAGGATTTCTCCTTGATTGATGAAACTTCCTCAAAATTGAACCAGAGATCCCTCTTGAAATTCTCTTTCAATCAGACCGATTCTTGGGCTTCAATTCTTTCCCAATCTCTCATGTGAACGCATGAGAGATTTGGGTATGAAAAAGTTTCCAACTCCGGCAACCTTCTAAGCTTGGGAAGCTTGCTTCCTAAGCTCTAAGCGCCCTTTAACGACCTATATAAGACTCCCCAGGGTAGATCATTTGGGAGCACGCTCGAATTCGACCGGAGTAACCCCAATTCTTCTCTCCACCTCCAGCCAAAGTGCTCTTTGAGCTCCGACGACTCTCCTTGCCTCTCCTCATCATCTGACCTCAATACTAGCGGCAGATCCTCCTTCCTTGCCTTCCTCCGCGTCGAGCAGCACCAGCCGACGTCCCTATCCCCTTCATCCTCACCGTCCAACCCTTATCAGAGTTAGCTTCATCTCTGACGTCGGCCATACCCCAACCAACTCCATCTCCGCCCCCCATCGTTCGCTACATACCTCAATCGACTCCTTAGCTTTTCTACGTCACGTCAGTACCTCTGACACTCCACTTCGACATCTCTGATGCCCTCCGTGACTCTGTCTTCCATCTCGTCAACATACCTCTGGCGAGTGCTAGCGGCCACCAAAGATCACTTATGCCGCTGCTTCCACACTCCACACCTCCGCCTCAACCTCTAGAGCAAAAGCTCTAACTTCGTTAGGCCAATTACTCCTCCTAACCCTCTGCCAAACTCATGCTTCTCTGGCCACCCTCTGTGAGGTCGACAGGCCTCTTCACACACGCTCACTACACACCACTGCCACCGTCACACTCACCGTGCTCCGGCAATTATTCCTGAGTCTTTTGACGCGGCCGAAAGGCCTTATTTGTGATTTCAGGTTCCAGCCCCCCACCGCCATTACAACCGACCTTCAAGCAAGCTTCAAGCTCACTCCTGGGCATCTTCACTCCAGGCTTTAGCTCCAAACCACGCAGAATCATCACACACACACGCCTAGGTCTCTAATTGAGGGAGATACCCTCAGCAGCTGACCCAATTGAGGAAGAGTTCCCTATTGCTGCGACGTGCAAAGGAAAGGTGGGACTTTAGTATCACCTCGGAAGCTGAAGAGTGTGTGCTATCACATAAATTGAATTTATGATAGAGCCTTATCGCCTCAGACACAAGGGCTGAGGTCCCTCACACCCCTCACATGCCTCGTCCGCGACCTCTCCTTCGCGGACCTAGTACACCCGACCCGCCTAAGCCCACACCTCGGCTACCACCCATGCCGGTAGCCCTGGTCCTGGGTATGCTCTTGCTCGAATACGACTACCCGATACTGTGTGTGGCCTTGGGAAGGCAAGAAAGAGAAGAGCCCAGAGAAAAAGGAAAGAGAGCATGGGGTTGGGGGGTTTTTGCTATAGAGAATAACAGCTGACACTTAGCCGTTTGAAGAAGGATCCCCCTCTATTTGTGAGGAAAAGAAGAGAAAGAAAAGAAAATAGAAGTCAAGGCAGAAGAAGAAGAAGAGGCACGTAGAGCTAAGGAGAAGAGACAGAAGCCAAAGAAGAAGAAGGAGAGCTGCATAGGAAGAAAGGCAAAACAAGAAGAGTAGAAGAACAGAGAGGCAGAAAGGTAGAAGAAGAAGAAGAAGAAGAAAGAAGGAAGAAAGAGGACCCGCACAAAGAAGGAAGAAAGAAGAAGAGAAGAGGAAGAGTTTAAGAAGAAGATTTCTTTAAGATTGTTAATTGATATTGTGCATCTCTTAACTATCATTGTATGGAGTAATTGGTGATTCAAATCACCATTTTACTCCATTCTTTTTACAATATTGACATTTGCTTTCATTGATATATCATTATTGCTTGAAGTTTCATTATAAATTGCTCATATTGTGCTTAAATTGTAATTTTGAGATTGAATTCCATATTGGTCCATGTGTTCGACCTCGGACTTTGTCGAGTAATAAAATATTATTTATTTTCAAAGTGATTTCGGCTATACTACAATGAAGTTTTTAAAACCTCGATTTCGCTCTCAAACATTTTGGCATCGTTGCCAGGGAAGTAACGCATAATTCAGATCTCTTGATTGCAATAATCAGATTGGATTCTAACTTGCTACATCTCTTTTTATTGTGATCTATTTCAGGGACTCATTAAAGAAAGATCAGTTGCACATCAACCACTCCAGGGACAAGTAAGCTCCATTCAAATCCCTCTAAGCCCCTGATTCTGAAAAAGCTAAGAAAAAAAGGGAAAAATCAATTAGGGCAACTTGCATTCTATTCTTAGACAAATCATCAAGTTACCTAATTTGATACATTCTAGAGAACATCCAAACCCTAATTTGTGCACCTACTTAAGATCTTATGGTTTCTAGGGCTATCACCTTCTTGTTTGAAGCCCTAGGTACCACATTTGGATGGAGTAAACTAGACCAAATCAGAGCTAATTAGGGTTTCCAATTTAGGGTTTTAGAAACACACTTGCTTAATCAAGAATTGATCTTTCCAAAAAATGTGCCTAAACCTTGATTGAATTGATCTATTCAAACAAAACCCTAAAATCAGGCTCTTAAATTCATTTGAACCCTAACAGAGGGACCTAAATTTCTCAAAAGGACAATATAGGTGAAGTTGACCCACCTTGTTGGGTTAACCAATCTTCAAATTAGGTCACTTTTCACAAAAACATCTTAAAAGTTCAAGTGAAATCATAAGCACCCTTGCTCTTAATTAAAACTGGTAGACTTAAGAGGTTAAGTCCCCATTCTGGTCTACCTGGAAAATCAGTGACAAGAGAGGTCGGGTGGGGGAAACCCTGTAACTCGGAGGGACGCTCTACCGTGTAGGGGTCTTTATGGGACTCTCCCTCTTTGGCTACCCAGGTAATTCTCAGGTGGACGGCTTTCAGACTAAGGTGTATCATCCGTCTCAAACCTCTATAGTCATCCAAAATTTTTCGGTGTCTTCATTGGGTCGATCACATTTTGCCACTCATCTACTCCATCAGTGCATGTTCGGGAGGAGGTCTCTAAGACCATCACTGAGCCCTCCTTTAGCTACTCATTCCCATTGAGGCCAAGCCTAGACCTCCTTGTCTGTGCAACAACCCAATCCAATCAACATCTCTTCTGATTCATTTGAACCTAATTCTCCTTCATCCATCATCATGACACAACCAGCAGAAGAAAATAATCTTGAAAATCAGCTTCAGCACCTCAATGATCTATTACAAGCCTTTGTGAACCCACCGCTACGTCCAATGATGCGAGATCACTACAATCCCGCTACGGTGGCAATCAAACCTCGAGTACAAATCCCCGCTAGAGGTCCTGACACTGAACTAAAGCCCAACATGATTCATGCCATCCCTAAATTCCATGGGTGTAATTCCGAAGATCCTTTCTAGCATATCAAGCAACTCAAGCATCTGGCCCAGACCTTAGAGTCAGAAGCTCAAAATCGAGATGTCCTACTCATGAAAATATTCTTCTTCTCTCTCATGGATAAGGCTGCTCACTAGTACAAAACCCAAACGTGTCCAATTAACACCTGGGCAGAACTTCAATCCGAGTTTTTGAGAAAGTTCCCCCCTATTGGTCGGACAAATGCTTTACGGCACCAAATCACGCATTTCACACACCAAGCAGGAGAATCGCTTCACGAGGCATGGGATTGTTTTCTAGATCTCATGCGAAAATGCCCCCACCACAAATTCCTAAAAGGGAACAAGTCCAGCCTTTTTACCAGGGAGTCCGTGAGAATATTCGATTATTCGTCAATGCAACCTGCGAAGGAAACATCATGGGTCA
Source organism: Thalassia testudinum (assembly GCA_037157565.1). Taxonomy (NCBI): domain Eukaryota; kingdom Viridiplantae; phylum Streptophyta; class Magnoliopsida; order Alismatales; family Hydrocharitaceae; genus Thalassia; species Thalassia testudinum. Next base: position 15,339,765 of record JAZHRO010000026.1, on the reverse strand, counting down.
ACATGAAGACACCATGTGGGAGATTCTCGAGAATATGTGCGAGAACTCCATCAATAATGAATCCATGGGCATGTTCGACCAGATGAATGCCCGTGCATTGACGAATTCAAAGGGAGCACATGAGACGCAGGGCCTGTCCTCTTTCGTTAACTTAGAATTGATGGCCAGTCATCTGGATAAGGTCTTTATTATTGAGAAGAAGGTGGATGAGCTAACTCGACACTTGCAGTGAGCTACCTCTGCGCAAAACTCGTTCGTGCAACCACCCTCTAGCAGGGAGGCTGTGTACAACATTTATCATCTATCTTCTTAGGGGACGAACCCGTATCCACCCTCGTCTGATTTTAGCTTCGAAGGAAACTCTGAACCCACCTACTCTAGTTGGGGGGTGATGTGAACACCATCATGAGCCCTAATTAGCTCATTTTGACCCAATTGAGAGAATAAATGCTCCTACATAACCAACTGAAAGTCCTAATTCACTGCATAACCTTTGTAACGACCCGATTCCCGAGTCCTTACGAGACAAGAGAACCGGACCGACTCGACTAATCCCAAGACCTAGTCGTCCAACGAGGAAGTAACCAAAAGAGCAGTAAAATAAACCACATTCAGCATGAATATAACTAACAGTAAGAAAATACAGTAGTAAGGAAAGAAACCACTACAGTATATATCACCACAATAGTAGAACAACATTCATAACATAATATGAACTGCAGGTAAGAAAAGTACAGTGGAAACAAGAACTACTCACTACAGTGGAACCAAAAAGAGGTACAAGAGAACAATGGTAACTCTACTGGACCCTACTCGGCCCAGCGTCCTCTGCAGCCGCTAACCCTGGCTGCTCAACACCTGGTCCTAAAAGGTAACGAGTGTAACACGTCAGCAAAACGCTGAGTAGAGTGGCAGTTAAACTAAAGGAACAGTAAAGTGTACAGTAGCTGTTTTAATTTTCTTTCTTCCTTTATTTACGTCTTTCTATTGTTTCAAAATTTATCTATTTCTCAGATCCTTCACTTGATCTTGAATGTTCCTCGTGGGAACAATCTTGATTGCAGTCTTTTCCGAACAGTAGAAGTAGCACGTGGTTCTCTCCTAGCCGGGAGAGTCCCCCGTGGTGATCCTACTCTCAGTCAACCACCCCAAGGTCACGGACAGGCGTAACGGTGACTACGGCATGTGCGATAAACGCACAGGTAGCTAACCCGCACTGGCACGCGGTCAGTCGTTTCCGTTAACGGGTGCGCCCAAAGCACAGCACGGAACCAGTACAGGGCAGAGCCCTCTCAGTAACAAGGGTCCAACCCCTCCACAGTAACCAAACAGGGGCCATACCCCTCCACAGTCCGCGCACCCTCTCCTGACTACCCTAGTTTGCCCAGTGGGCCTAATAAGTCGGTGTAGGAGGCTAGCAGAACCCCGGGGCCCGTGGGGTAGCTAGTGCCCTCCCTACACTAGCAGCTCTCCTCGGTACTACATACGCGAGGGCCAGCAAGTCGGTACAAAGTGGCCAGTCTTAACCCCGGGTCCCTGGGGCGGCTGGCTCCGCTCTGCACTAAACAGGTACAGGTACTTCCCTTGGTACTACGTACCCAAGAGACAGCACACTACCACGTCTTTCTTTCTTAGTTCCATTCCTTTCTCTTTCCAGGAGTTCCACTCCTAATTCCCCGTAGGGTTCCAGCTCTTTTAACTCAGAACATCCAGGTTTCACTTTCCAGTTTCACGTCCTTACAATCCATATTCTCAATCACGTTTATTTATTCATAGCAGGCAGCTGTTAATTCAATTCACAGGCAACTATTATTTCCTTTCCACATTTTCCAAGACTGCAGTATTCATATATTCCACTAGTTCTTCCCATCCTAGGATTCATGCCATACCCTAGGATCTATCATACAATCTAGTTTTCCAGCCCTAGGATTCATGCAACACCCTAGGATCTACCATTCATTCTAGTTTCTCATTCCTAGGATTCATGCAATGTCCTAGGTGCTATTTATGGTTCCATAATTTAATAGATTATACCAATAAACTTAAAAGCCACTCTACCGGTTCAACAGGCGAACTGGGGGTGTGGTTGGGAATCCCGCGTGCCTCCGCAACCCCCGAGACTGCAACGGAACGGGGTCCTATCACAAGGATCAAACACAAGGAGTTTCTCAAAATAGTGTATAGCTACTATAGACGGGTAGAAAATTTAATTCCGAAAAGAACGCAACTCGAAACGCGAAAAACGGAACCCGAACGGGCCTTAAACGGGTCGAAAACGATGAAACAGTGCAAAATCAGACGTCTTAAAAAGTGGATCAGGGGTTACCTTGCTCTGCGTGGTCTCTCAGACGTCCATAAGCCTGTGGGGGCGTCTGGCCTAGTTCCCAGACGTCCGATAGTCACCCCGGACGTCTGGAAGTCGCTCCAGTCGTCTAGCAGTGCAGCCAGATGTCTAATTCGTGTTGGGTGCGGATCAAAACCTGCGCGTACCCATTTCCTCTCTCTCTCAGTATGGTCAGTTGAAAAAAAGGAAGGAAGATGGAAATAACTCACCTTTTAGACGTCTGTACAGTCCTCCAGACGTCGTTCCCGTCGTCTGGCTAGAATCCCAGATGTCTGATTCTGGAAAAGTTTAAAGAACTAGGGTGCCACTCGCCCTCCGCTCGCGACGCTCGGCCGCGCCGCGTCCCGTTCGCCTACTGCTCGAGCTACAGCAGCCCTCCCGCGTCGCTCCGCGCCCGCTGCGCCCCCCGTCGGTCGGCCCTAGTAGCCCCAGTGAGCTTGCCCTCACAGCCGAGCGCCTCTATCCACGCGCAGCACCTCCTCTCATGGTCACCGCGGCTGTCGCTGCCGTCGCTCACTCGCGCTCGCGCTCGCTCACCGGCTGGAAGGAGAAGAGGAAGGGAACGGAGATGACGGGAGTGAGGGAGAGGGAGTGGCCTTTTAAGGCTGCGCGAGAAGGAGAGAGAGAGCAGACAGGGCGTAGTCTACGGCCGCAGGAGAGAGGGAAAAAGAGAGAGAGAGAGAGGGCGTTCGCAGGTCTGCGCGCTCAGGCGCGCAGACGAAACACGCGTGCCGAAAATAACTGATTTTCAGACGTCTGGAAGGGGTTCCAGACGTCTAGTCCGACGTCTGGGCCACCTCCCAGACGTCTTAAAAGACGTCTGAAGCCGCGTGTTCGTAACAACCTTTCTGAGAAAAAAATAAGAAACTAGGGGTAAAACTGTAAGTTTACTAATGTAGTACAACAATGGATTTTCTCAAGGGCTAAACAAAGGTCAAAGGGTCTTAATAAGATAATAAGTGGGTTGGATCAGACAGACAAGGGTTTGTGTGTATCCTGTGAATTAAATGACTTCTTGAAACCCTAAAACAGACCCACTTGATTAACCAAGGTTTTGGTCAGGATAAAATTCACTTAAACTAACTAAAAATCATAAAAAAATATTCACTAGGGTTTAGAACCTTTAATTTGGCCATTGGAACCAATCTTGACCTAGATAGGGTCTCAAACAAATATTTACCCTAAATTGGATTTTTGCATAAATTTTCCAGTCAAACGTGATCAAACCCAAAATCCAACTTCACCATTGGATTCCTTAGGTTCAAATTAGGTTTGTACCAAAATTTGGACCCAAGATGAGTTTGCCTTGACCTAATTTGCAAAAAGGTCCAACCTGATTACATTTCTACCCCTAACTTTCAAAAACCCTTACAACAAGCCCCCTAGCTTCTTCATCACTTTCACAAGTCCCTCCACCATTATAGCGGAGGAATCCCACTCCGACGAGCCTTGGACGGAGAGTTCTCCCTGATTGCTCAGAGAATCTCTTCCAAAATTGAAAGGAAGATACTCTGAGAAAATTCTCTCTCGTCTAAACCCTCACTTGAGATCTGATTCCCTCCCAAGCTCTCATGCGAACGCATAAGAGATATGGGTGTATCAACGACTTCCTTCTCCAGCGAGCTTTCCTCGCTTCCTTCCCAAGCCCTAACCGACCTTCAGAGCTCTATTTAAAGGAGCCCAAACCCCTCTGATCACTCCACGCTCGAATTCGACCACGAACACCCCTAATTCCTCTCTTCTCCTCATGGCCGTAGGTTCCTCGACGTCCGATGACCTCCCTCGCTCCTCCTCGTCGTCTGACCGCCAAACCTACGACAGATTCCTCCTTGACTTAGTCCACGCCTCGCTGTACCCGCAGGCGTCTCCCTCTCCTCGTCCTCGCCAATCTCCACTCACCGGAGCCACTCTTCATCTCCGACGTCGGCCACACCAGACCCGACGCCTCCGCTCGCCCCCGTCGTCTCTTCACCTCCCAGATAAGCTCCCTCTTCCCTCTACATTCTTCTCCACCCTTTATTCTTGAAAACAAACCACTGCCGACCTCCATCACCTCCATCCCTGCCATCTCCGACCACCAACTCCGGCAAGGCTACTCCACCTCCACAGGCCATCCCAACCCTCACCGACAAGCCCATAAGGTTCCCCGCACTCCACTGAACACTTCCCCTCACTCAAATCACTGCGCCACTCACTCAAACCACCCCCCGAACACACCCACACCATCGCACATAGTGTACCCTAGGCACGCATGCACAGGCACTGCCGAGCTACGCCAACACCCCCAGCATCTTCGCCGTGCTCCGGCGACCCTCTCTGAACATCTTGACGTGGCCGCGAGGCCAATCTTGTGTTATCAGGTTCGTCGCCTCTCCGCCATTGACGGACGAGCTTGAAGCAAGCTTGCTGCAGCTCTAGGTACACCAAGCCCAGGTGCAGCTATCCCAAGTGTGCGGAAGCCCCTCGCGCACACACTCAGGCCCTCAATTGGAGTCGAAGACCTCTGCTGCTGTTGCAATCACGAAGGTCATCTCTGCAAGAGCACGCAAGGAAAGGATGGGACATTTAGTCCCACCTCGAAAGTGAAGGCGCGCCCGCACCTGCATAAGAGGAAAAAGTGACATAGCTTTGTCGCCTCAAATCCACGGGGTAAGGTCCCACTCACCCGACCTGGTCTCGTCCACACTCACACCTCGGGAACCTGGCCTAACCCGACCTGACTGCACACCTTGCCCACTACCGCATGCCGGTGGGCTTGGTCCCAAATACGCACCCGACCTGATTACCCAACTATTTGTGTGTCTCTTGGAGAGTGTATCATAAGAGAGAAAAGAGAGGAGAGTTGCGCGCAGGTAGGGGTAGGTTTTGCTATAGGTTCTTCAGGCCAACACTTAGCCGCAGCCAGAAGGAAGAAGAAGAGGAGGCCAGAAGAAGAAGAAGGAGAAGCTAAGGTAGAAGAAAGGAAAAGGCAGAAAGAAGAAGAGAAAGAGAAGAATCTTAAAGGCAAAGGAAATCAGACAGAGGCCAGAAGAAGAAGAAGAAAGAAGGAGAAGACAGAGAAGAGAAAGAAAAGAAGAAATCACTTTAAGTCGTCTAATTAAGGAATCAGACGACAGATTCTAGTCTCCATTGCATATTTACATTAAATCATTTCGTGATATTGTAGGAGTATTTGGTGATCTACATCACCATTTTACTCCCATATTTTTGCACTCTGATACTGCTATTATTGCAATTTCTTTCAGTTTAAATTGTGACCTTGATTTCCAAATACCAATTTGCTCCCTATGTTCGATCTCGGAAATCTTTTCAAGTAACAAAATTATATTTGTTTTGAACGCTATTTCGGTTGTACTACAATGCAATACTTTTTAAAACCTGATTCAGCGCGACGAACATTTTGGCGCCGTTGCCGAGGTGCAACGGGCAATTTAAAATTCTTGATTACAATTGATCATTTGGTACTAACTTGCTATATCTCTTTTGTTGTGGTTGTTTCAGGGGAAATGATTCAAAGGAAAGGCAGCTGCACATCAAAGACACCAGGGGCAGGTAATTTCTAATTACTTTCTCTCTTAAGCCCCTCATTCTAAAAAGGAAAAAAGGATAAAATCAATTAGGGCTACTTGCTTTACATTCTTAGCTAATTCATCAGGTTGCCTGATTTGATTTCAACAACAAAATCTGATTTGTACACCCACTTAAGGTAACTAGGGCTACCACATTCTTGTTTTAGCCCTAGATATCACATTTGGCAAATTAAATTGGACCAAAATTAGAGCCAATTAAGGATTTCAAGTTAGGGTTTTAGAGACACACCTTCATAAGCAAGAATCAACTCTCCAAAATGATGTGTGCCTAAGCCTTGTTTGAAGTGATTTATTCAAGCAAACCCTAAAATTCAGGCTCTTAAATCTCACTTGAATCCTAAAAGAAGGGACCTAAAACTTTTCAAAAGGCAACTAGGAGAAGTTGACCCAACTTGTTGGGTCAACCAACCTTGAAATTAGGTCACTTTTGCACTCAATACATCTAAAGTTCAAGTGAAATCTTAAGCACCCTTGCTCTTTAATAAAACTGGTAGACTTAAGAGGTCAAGTCCCCATTCTGGTCTACCTGGAACATCAGTGACAAGAGAGGTCGGATGGGGGAAACCCTGTAGCCTGTGGGGGCGCTCTACCGTGTAGGGGTCTTTACGGAACTCTCCCTCTATGGCTGCTCAGGTATTTCTCGGGTGGACGGCTTTCCGACTAAGGGGTATCATCCGCCCCAAACCTCTATAGTCATCCAAATTTTTTGGCTGTCTTGATTGGGCCCATCACATTCTACTCTCATCCAGACCACTGATGTATGTTCGGTAGGAGGTTCTTAAGACCACCCTTGAGGCCTCCTTTAGTTATTCACTCCCGTCGAGGCCAGGCCTCGACTTCCGTGTTTGTACAACAACCCCATCACATAGACATCTCCTCTGATTCATCTGAACCAAATTCTCCTTCTTCCATCATCATGGCACAACCCGTAGAAGAAGAGAATAACCTTGAGAACCAACTTCAGCACCTTAATGATTTATTCCAAGCCTTTGTGAATCCACCACAGTGTCCTATGATGCGAGATCATTACAATCCCGTTGCAATGGCGATCGAACCTCGAGTCCAAATCTCAGCTAGAGGTCTTGATTCTAAACTCAAGCCCAACATGATTCATGCTATTCCAAAATTTCATGGGCTCAATTCTGAGGATCCTTTTCAGCACATCAAACAACTCAAGCATCTGGCCCAGACCTTCAGGTCAGATGTCCAAAATTGGGATATTCTTCTCATGAAGATGTTCTCCTCTCTCATGGACAAAGCAGCTCACTGGTATCAGACTCAAACACGTCCAATCAACACATGGGTTGAACTACAATCCAAATTTCTGAAAAAGTTCTTCCCAATTGGTTGGACAAATGCTTTACGACACCAGATCACACACTTCACATAGCAGCCTGGAAAACCACTTTACGGAGCATGGGATCGTTTCTTGGAACTCATGCAAAAGTGCCCCCATCACAGAGTTCCTAAATAGGAACAAGTCCAGTCTTTTTGCTAGGCACTCCGTGAAGAAATCCATTTATTCGTCAATGCAACTTGCGGAGGAATATCATGGGTCAACACGAAGACACTGTGTGGGAGATTCTTGAGAATATGTGCGAGAACTCCATCAATAATGACTCCATGGGCTTATTCGACCGAACGAATGCCCGCGCATCGACGAATCCAAGGGGAGCACATGAGACGTAGGGCCTGTCCTCATCCGTCGACTTGGAATTGATGGCCAGTCATTTGGACAAGGTCTCTATCATTGAGAAGAAAGTGGATGAGCTAACTCGACATCTGCAGCAAGCCACCTCTACGCAAAACCCGTTTGCACAGCCGCCCTCCAAGAGGGAAGCTGTGCATAACATCTATCACCGATCTTCTCAGGGGATGGACCCGTATCCAGGACCGAAGGAAACTCCGATCCTACCTACTCTAGTTGGGGGACCTCTAAACCCTCGTACTCTGACTTTTCTGAGGTTCCTCAGACCTGCGAGGACCTCAACGTCATCCAGAATGACTTTTTCTCTAATACCTATAACCCTGGATGGCGGAATCATCCCAATTTCCTGTGGGTGGGAAATAATCAGAATCAAAGACCACCATATCAACCCCATCATAAGCTCCTCGTCCATATCAGTCGCCTCAACCTTGGCCCAACCCTACCTATCAATCTAAGCCAACTCAGACAGATCAAATGACTCTTATCCTTCAGACTCTAGTTGACATTCAAAAGAAGAATGTGGCTATGCAGAAACAACACAACGATGAGATCACAGAGGTTTGCAATCAACTCGCCCAGATGGTGAATTCCCGCCAACCTGGCACTCCCTTAGCAACCTTTGTCGAATCTGAATAACGTGACAAACCAGAGGCGCGTTATGAACCCAAATCCGGGCCAAGCCCACATGATTTATTAGGCCCCTTCTGCTCCATCACCCGACAGGATGGAAGCTTCGACATCATATTCGGGATTTCGGCAGCAACCACCTAGTTTACCAACACCAAACCAAAACAAAGCAGAACTAAATTCAGTAATAACACATAGTGGCAAAACAACACAAGACCCACCTTACCCCTCAGAACCAAATAGGGGTCTCACCCCTCCACAGTCCGCGTACCCTCGTCCGACTACCCCGGTTTGCCCAGCAGGCCTAACAAAGTCGGTGTAGGGTGGATAGCTTAACCCCGGGCCCCGTGGGGTGGCTAACTCCCTCCCTACACTAGTAGCACGCCTCGGTACCACATACGCATGGGCCAACAAGAGTCAGTGTAGTGTGGCCAACCCTAACCCCGGGTCTCAACCCATGGGCAGCTATCTCTGCTCTACACTAAAAGAACCACTGCGCTCCTTGGTACCACATACACAAGGGCCAACTCAATTCCCATCTACGCACGGAATTCCTTTCCATATCCAAGAGTTCTCCTCCTAATTCCCCGTAGGGTTCACGTACCGTATTCGTTCCATTTATCAATATTCAGATCTCATGGTTCATAACTCGTTCCTCATCCATATATAGGCAACTCGTGTTTTCACAATTCAATTCTCAATCATATGCATGCAACTTGTGGTTTCACAGTTCAATTTCTCATTCACATACACGCAACTCATATTTTAACATGCATCTCAAGTAAACAGAGTAGCTCAACCATTCTCATTTGTTTTTACCCTAGGGTTCATGTTTCATCCTAAGGATTATTCAAGTATTCTAAACATGATCTTTCATTGTGTAAATCTTAATGTTATAGTAAACCACTCTACTAGGTATCACAGGAGGAATGGGGGCCTACACCGCAGATCACGTCGTCTCCGCGGGCCCCAAACATGCCACCGGCTAGTAACCTATTCCAGCGATTAATTTACATCGGAAAAGCTCAAAATAGTAGGTACTCAACCCGAACACATAGAGAAACTCGAGTGGAAAACAGCGGTACTTCATTTACGGAAATCTGATTCCGTTTAGGCCTTGAACGGGCCAAAAACACGGTTACTTTCCAAAATCAGACATCTGGGACTAGTCCCAGATGTCTTAAAAGACGTCAAATCTTACCTTGTGTCTTCTGCGAGTTCCTCAGATGTCTGGATCCCTCTGTGACCGTCTGAAGGAAGTTTCAGACGTTGGACTATGCCTCCGATCATCTAAAAGTGCCGTCGAACATCTGGCAATGAGGTCAAACGTCCAAAAGTGCCTGGAAAGGAAAACCACGTGCCTTTCCAACGTCCCACGCCTGCTTATGAAAATGCAAACCCATTAACAGCCAAACATTCCTATGCTACTGTCTGCATGGTGGAAAGTAGAGTAGGGAACACATACCTCCATGTGATATTATGCTTTCAGACGTCCAGCTTCAGCTCCGGACGTCCTGATGCCTCTCCAGATGTCTGGTCGACTCTCCAGACGTCTGATACTGGAAAACTTCCAATATCAGGACTCCTCTGCCAGCTCGCCCCACTTGCTCCTCCGCCCTCAAACGATGCAGCGACAGCTCCAGCAGCTACAGGAGCTTGAGAAGCTCCTCGGGAGTCCTCCTCTCTTCCATGAACTCCTCCTCAACCTCCACCAAGCTCCTGTGGTCATCATCCTTCTCCCCCACTCTCCTCTCACTCCCTCGCACTCTCTCGCTCTCGCTCTTCCCCGTTCTCCCTCGCCGGCTCCTCTCCTTCCTCGCCGCGGCTGCAGCAGGGACGGGAGGCTGGTGGGGCGTGGCCAATGCAAGGAGAAGGTGCAGGTGGCTCAAGTGGTGGGGTGTGGAGTGAAGATGGAGGGTTTAAATAAGGAGGATTTAGGGTTCGGGGTGAGGGGAAGGAGGAGAGAGAGAGACTCTGTGCGTCGCCCGCGGGTAGAGCGCAAAGAATGTACAATATTTTCCTACTTTTGAACATCCGAACATATGTTCAGACATCTAGGCAGACGTCTGACTGACACTCCAGACGTCTTATCCGACTAAAAAGGGAGTCGGGTCATTTCAACCAAGTTAAGCTCTTTGAGCAAGTCCATAAAAACATCCCCTTGATAGATGTGATACACCACGTACCGGCTTAAGCACGATTTCTGAAAGACGTGTGTACACCTAAGCGTAAGCCACGAACCAAAGGCGAAAACCCGATCGTACTATCGGAGCAAGCCAACTCCGTCATTTTGAGCAAACTCCCACCTAAGGCAAAAGACCCAGGCACCCCCCTGATCTCCTGTGCAATCTGTGATATACAATTCGACCGAGCTCTACTGAACTTAGGAGCCTCCATAAATTTGATACCTACATCACTAATCGAGAGGTTTTTTTTTTGCTTTTCCAATGATATCAAAAAAATATGTCGTCGCAATATGTAATGTGGTAGAAAAAACCTTGATCAAAGTTACTTAAATACTAAAATAATACCACACTTCAGGTTGTATCCACAAAGAGGACAGACCAATAGATTCACGACTATGGGGCCATCATGTTCACAGAAACATTCATAAAATCAATTCAATGAATATGTAGCTCAGAATGTAACTTTCAATTTCATGAGAAGTTGTGGGCTATTTACGTAAATTTCACATCATAAATCAAGCTCTCAAAAATATGTAAATGATGCATGTGTAGTGGCAAAGTATGTAATTTCTAGTTGCATGCAAATCTGAATCCAATTTCAAGGAGAATTGATGTGCATAACAGGAGCAAGTTAAATATGAAAAGGAATAAGTATAATGTCGCAATTTCACCCTAATAATTTAATCCAACAAAATATTTGAATAGTGTTCCACAATGGAATTTTTGGTAAATACTAATAGAACCCAAAAACAGAAGAAATCTTCCTCTTGACCTCGTGCGAAGAGGAAGCGACGGTGGAAGCTGAGGAGCTCGAGGAAGGTCAACCGCAACGAGGGCTTTCGAATGGTGGTGGTGGCTCTCCGAACAGTGGCCGGAGTTGACGCCGACGATGAGGAAGGCTGGCGGCAATGGCAGCGGTGGCTGTCACACGTGGGCTGTCGTGGGTGGTACTGAGGATGTGGCTACCTTCATGGGGTCGAGGCGAGCGTAACGGAGTCGATGGCGTGGAGAACCGTTTCCTGTAGAGGTGGCTGCGTTATGGGTGGTTTGTGTTCCCCTTCTCTGTTGGTTGATGGAGAAGAAGAAGAAGGAGAGGAGCGGCACGACCAGCCACTTGCTGGAGACAAAGGAGGAGCTTGAGGCGGTGGCGCAAGTGAGGTAGGTGCCCGCAAGCGCTGGAGGAAGGCCAGAGGAAGGCCACAGGGCGGGCGCGTGAGGGCCTAAACACACGGGGGAAGGACGGAGGACGGGCATGTGAAGGCATGTGCATGGGGCTGGTTGCGCACGAGAGGCGTGCACTGCTGGTGGCAAGGCCTGGGTGCGGTGTTGGCGCCTTGGCGCGTGGAGGTGTTGGCACGCACTGTTGGTTGCGTGGAAGCTTGGGTGCTCATGCGCGCGCGAAGTGGCATGCACTGTGGGTGCGGAGGAGGCCGACGTTCGTGTTTCTTGATGGAAGGCGCAGAGACGGCAGAACGACGAAGAAGATGAAGAGGCTGGTAGCCTTTGTTGGTTGCTGCAGAGGGAGAAGCCGTGCGTGCGTGTGATGGAGGTGTTGTCGGCGCGGGAAAGAAATGAGGCTGGCGGTCGAGGTGGTAGCTTGCTGCAAGCTAGTGGTGGTGTAGAGTGGACGAGTGCAGTTCGTGGGGGGAAGAAAGATGATGTTGTGGATGGCTCGCAATTGACGGTGAGTACTGTCGTGAGGAGGAGTCACGGTTGGATGGCTCGCGGTGGATGTGGCGCTCGCAGAGGAGGAGGCACACAATTGCAGTAAGGAGGACGTGGCGTCGAGGAGCGCACTGTCACCACGCTCGTCGAGAGGAAGCACAATGTCGACGGAGGCTCACGGTGGCGAAGTCACAGTCACGCGGTAGAGGGAGTTGCTTGCAGGGAGGAGAGGTGGAGAAAGGGAGCTTCTTCCCCATGGAGGAGGGGCCTTTTTCTCGCCAGTTTTTTTGCCTGTTATACGAAGATAATGAGAAAAAGAATTAGAGAGGCAGTCAGATAAGGAAAGAGTCAAAGAGAGTATTTTATGTTACCAACTAGAGAGGAGAAAATTGAGGGAGAGAGATAGATTCGTGAGAGAGATTAAAAAGCAAATAAGGGAATGTGCATGAATCATTGAGAAACATATAAGGATGCCTCTAAAAATTTAATCCCTTGCTATATTTTGCTGTAACAAAATCCCACATATCTCACGGCAAGCTTTGATGTGATACCCTTGCCTTTCAAAGTGAATAATTAATCCTTTCACATAAAGATTAATGTAATTAATGCATTAAATGATAAATGTAAAACTCACATCATTTTATCAATACTAAACATGCTTTATATTAAATTCTCGTCCCAATAATACTGTACTTAAGTACTAAATTAGTCCACTGAAATGGACCTATCAAATACCCCCATGCCTAAGTTTTGCTAGTCCCGAGCAAAATCATACGAAACAAAACAAGTCTCCAGGTCAGATTTTACTGTCAAGATGCCTTATCATGCCAAACTTTAGAAATTAGATTGAAATACCAACTATAGGCCAAAAGGTACTCAAGTACCAGCCAAGATACAGATCTGACCAGCCTCAGCCTTGGGTCTGCCGCAGAGGATTCAAAGGCTCGCAAAAACTACCCAGAGGTTTGTTGACCCCAGTGGTTAAAGTACCCATGCATTTGTGTAGCAAGGCCAGGTTCAGTTTGCTAGTGCATTTTTAGTAAGAGAGAGAGGAAGAAATATTATTTTGAGAGTTTTCTCTCTTTCTTTCTAAATTCCCCTAGACTCAACTTTGGATTGGCCCTAAACACGATCTATATCAAATTCCTTGTCCCCACCATCAATCCTCGCAGGGTCCCTGACAATCGATGCTTCGGGATAGCACCGCTCATGGAAACCCCCAGGAGCCTGGCTTTCGACACATCGGGATAGTGCCGCCCATGGCATTCTGTAGTTGAATTCAAATCCTACCAATCGACATTTCGGGATAATGCCACCCACGGCATCTGAACCAGCACAAGATGCTTCTGTGCCCCTGGTAGGATATTTAGATATCCTAAGAGACAAGCATTGAGGAGATGATATGTTATAACACATCCTCGAGGGGCTTATTTTACATTCCTCATCTCCGCGCCGGGAACTCATCTAATCAACTTGTGTCTTCAAGCCGCCCCTAAGTCAACTTTTCAGGAAAACATTTTCAGAACAGACACTTTTTGGTATTATTCTTTGTTATGCGCACTGAACCAGACCAGTGTGTGATTTTTGGGTGCTCAGGTTACCAAGTTTCGCAAACCAAAGGGCTGGCAACGGGACTGAATACTCCCTAAGCCTTAGACTTAATACATCGGCCTCGCAACTCCCTCAACCTCTTGAGGAATAGTCAAGATCTTAACAAATACATGAGTGTTTAAGCTTTAGAACAGACCCAGGAGGCCTAAAGTTGGTATCCCTCACTTATCTCCTTTTCTTTAGCACTTCAGGACTTTATTTATTCATTTACTTTGGCCTAGAACTTAGTTAACTCTTCCATATTCAACTACTGGGACCAGCACAATTCCGCACATTTTCTTCCAGTGTTTCTCCTCAATATATTTGAAATTCAGCTCACAAAGATTTCATCTCCTTTTTCTCTCTTCTTCTCTCTTTTCCTTTTTATTTTTTTTTATGCAAGATGGATGCCCTAATTGCATGCAGAATATGTATAAATGCTATGAATAACCTTAGGTTATACCCCCCCATTCCTAAATCTAACAATGTCCTCATTGAAAAGAAAAAGCAAGGACAGATATTACCTGAGGTGGAGTTGGGATACCTCGCAAATCGAGCTCTAGGAGGGAAACAGATGGAGACCCAAAGAAGAAACGTAACAAACCTAGCCTGGCGGGTAAGTAACCCAAGATGTTGGCAAGGTGGTGATGGATAGTGAGGCCAAATACTCACCAGAAATAGATGAAAAGAGGGTACTCTTCAGCTATTTGTGGAGGTTTTACATAATACACATGAGTAGTAACCTCTGGGAGTGTGCGACGAGGAGGCAAAGGCTTCTCAAGCAAATATGTGTGGGGTACAAAGAGTGCGACGAAACATACCCTAAGACTAATGGGCTGACATGGAAAAGCGTCTATCCAAACTCGCCACTCTACCACAGGGTGCATTAGTCTAGATATTCCCTCGTTAATCAAAAGTGTGAGTAGAGATTTCAGGAAGCTGGTTCGATAAGAGTTGAAGTCGCTCAGGTGCGGGGTAGGGAAGAGGGTTAAAGAGGGTGTGTGCAGTTCAGCATTCATCCTCAATATCCATTCCAGTTCTTGAATGTTATCAAAAGCAGCCTTAGTTACTGCTTGCCTTTCATGCTGCATATCATTGGTGTACGTGTCCTGGAATGGGCCCAAATGTTCATCATCCAAATTGAACCGCTCAAGGGTGTCACTTATTTCACTATCATTTAGAAGTGCTTTGGAAGCAATAGGACTGTGAGTGTCCTCAATAATGACATCCCCAAGTTCTTGTTCAAAGCTAAATCGTGCTCATAGGGTGTATAGATTCTTTCCTCAAGAGTAATAATTGCTTCCATTTCTTTTGACTGTTTGTGAGGATGATCTTGATAGTCAACGGTATGTGGGATCCGAATTTGGCTAATTCAGTCAAATCGTCAGGGGGTAAGTCCTCGAACAAAACATATTCTCCCCTAGATTCCCTCCATTCTCTAAGTCCGGTCCTTTGAAAGTCATCATCATCCTCATCAATATTTCTTCTCATAGACTCAAAAAAATCTTTCACACTAGGATCAAGAGCTTCCCCAAAAATCAACTCATCGTGTCCCTGAGACCAATATTGATCTAATTCTTCCAATTCCGCCTCAATTTTCTCATGGTCACTTAGGTTGGGGACTTGTGAATCCTTAGAATATTCAATGATAGGTGTTGGTCCCGTTGATAGAGGAGTGTGGTTATTATCACTTCCTTCTAGTATGATTTCCTCTGGCATCCAAGACTCCTGGAATTTGTTAACTTCTAAATCACAATCCTCAAGGGGCTCTAACTGAGGTGCAAGGTCCTCAGAAGCGTAAAGTATGTGCTCAGGATCCCTAGGATGGGATACAGATTCCACCTCAAGAGTCAGACTGGGAGCAGGGTTGACTAATTGACTGCGACCCATTTCATCAAATGTAATGAAGATACTATCATTCGGGTCGAGTTCATCTAATGGGCCCATTTTCTCCTTCCAATTAAGATCAGGTGGGTAGTGACCAGGATTGCCTTCTGGTGGGCATATCTCATGAGGGACGTCTAAATGATAGCTACTCCTACAAATAGGATCCCTGTTGTCATTGTTTTCCTTGAAATTATCTTGGTAATCGAGGATATAAGGGTAGGGATCAGAATTGACTGTAGGAGGATCGCTAAGCTGGTTAATCTCTTTAGTTAATCTTTGACTATTCCTCAAAATCTCTCCCATAGAATCCATCATCTCTTTCTGTTGTTTTTGCATTTCTATCATAAAGGAGGAGAGGCTACCATCAGATTGAGTAGGATAGTCAATCTCAGGTTCAAGTTGCCTAGGAGTATCAGTCCAACCTCGATAAGACAAATCATGAAGGGTGGGCGGGTTGGGCATGGTCATGGAAGAGCTAGGGTTGGGATACCCTTCTCCTAGGTTCTACTCATCACCACTGGGTTGGGGTTTAATCAGATCAATGTTCCTATAGTAGGAGTAGAGA
Organism: Thalassia testudinum; assembly: GCA_037157565.1. Classification (NCBI taxonomy): domain Eukaryota; kingdom Viridiplantae; phylum Streptophyta; class Magnoliopsida; order Alismatales; family Hydrocharitaceae; genus Thalassia; species Thalassia testudinum. Next base: position 15,323,603 of record JAZHRO010000026.1, on the reverse strand, counting down.
GGATCCCAATGCTCATCAGAAGATGGATAACTATAGGTACTGGGATTGGGTATTCTGGGGTGAACAAAAGTGAAGTAATTATTATAATCCATTTCAAAACACGACTTGAAAAACACACCCCAATCAAACACAAGAAAATGGGACTTCTCTTTTCTTTCTTAGAGCAGATTTAAGCCAACCTCCAATCGACTCCTTAAAGTTTATCAAATGGAGTCAACTTTTCACCCATCCATTCCCACTTTAGTGGTATAAGAGGGAGATGTGACTTGAGATTCCTAACAAGCTCTTTAGAGAAGACAAAGGTCATTTACGTTTTCTCTTGGTGGCAAACAAAGTTTCACAATCAATTACGTGCCTTAGGACCTATACTTAGATGATACTCCCAGGTGATCAAGTGAGAAGTTACTCCAAGGATGAACAAAGGGATGCAAGTAGGGCAAACCCTTCCTTTGAGGTGATGCGCAAGCGGTGCCTCTTAACTACCCTTTTGTTCTTTAAGGGGTGTCCCCCTCTATGAAGTATCAAAACACTCAGTCAAAAGATACTATCACCACCATAAAGCAAGATAGGAGGGTCTGCACAGATAAAAAGGTTGGTGCCTATAGCCTTAAAGGATGAGCCTTAGTGAGGTGCCTAATGTGCGTGCTCAGTGCCAGAAGTGTGCATCACACCGCAAATCTTTTATTATTTTGAAAATGCAGACAAGTCCCTTTGAATCAGATCAAGTGTGATTTGATTTTAAGGTCGAATCTGATTATCAGTCCCAATTTCAATTAGGCAACCACTGAATTAGTTTAATTCAATCAATTTTGGTGGTCTTGAATTTTAATCCAAATGCAAATGCGTGGACAGGAGCTGGATGTAAAGTTAGAAAGGTATACCTGTCTCCAGCAATCTTCGTGCAATAATGTACGCAATGCAGAGAAGAGATCAAGTATGCTACTCAATCACCCCTAAATGCACGCACCTAAGGGTATGCAACTCCAAAACAGGTAGCTCGAAATTTTCTTTTGTTTGTTTTAGAGGCAACCAAGCAGAAATTTATCTTTCACATAGAAAAAAATATAGCCCTAGCCTCTAAAGAATGTGGGGATAGACCCCCGAAAATAAGCCCCAATTACAAGGGCGAGAAGATAGAAATAAAACTGCAACGAAGGAGAATCCCCTGTGAGAGCGAGATCCAGGTCACCTACATCTTCTCCACGTGTGAACAATGCTCAAGGTCGATGTTGTTGCTCTGCTACGCCTATCGCCCCGTCAGATTCCTCGCATAGAAAGATAAAGAATGATCAGATAAATACGCAACTCAGAATAATCAAAAATAAAAATCAAGTGAATCTATTGTGTCTGTTGCCTCCCTGGCAATGGCGCCATTTGATCGGGAGGTTTTTTTTTTGCTTTGCAATGATATCAGAAAAATATGTTGTCGCAATATGTAATGTGGTAGAAAAAACCTCGATCAAAGTTACTTAAATACTGAAATAATACCACACTTCAAGTCGTATCCATAGGGAGGACAGACCAATAGATTCACGACTATGGGGCCATCATGTTCACAGAAACATTCATAAAATCAATTCAATGAATATGCAACTCAGAATGTAACTTTCAATTTCATGTGAAGTTGAGGGCTATTTACGTAAATTTCACATCATAAATCGAGCTCTCAAAAATATGTAAATGATGCATGTGTAGTGGCAAAGTATGTAATTTCTAGTTGCATGCAAATCTGAATCCAATTTCAAGGAGAATTGATGTGCATAATAGGAGCAAGTTAAATATGAAAAGGAATGAGTATAATGTCGCAATTTCACCCTAATAATTTAATCCAAAAAAATATTTGAATAGTGTTCCACAATGGAATTTTTGGTAAATACGAATAAAACCCAAAAACAGAGGAAATCTTCCTCTTGACCTTGTGCAAAGAGGAAGCGACGATGGAAGCTGAGGAGCTCGAGGAAGGTCGACCGCGATGAGGGCTTTCCAATGGTGGTGGTGGCTCTCCGAATGGTGGCCGGAGTTAACGTCGGCGACGAGGAAGGCCAGCGGTGATGGTGGCGATGGCTATCGTACGCAGGCTGTCGTGGGTGGTTCTTAGGACGTGGCTACCTTCATGGGTCGAGGCGAGCGTAAGGGAGTCGATGGCATGGAGAACCGTTGCCTGTAGAGGTGGCTGCGTTATGGGTGGTTTGGGTTCCCCTTCTCTATTGGTTGACAGAGAAGAGGAAGAAGCAGAGGAGGGGTGCGACCAGCCACTTGCTGGAGACAGAGGAGGAGCTTGAGGCGGTGGTGCAAGTAAGGCAGGTGCCTACAAGCACTGGAGGAAGGCCAGAGGAAGGCCGCAGGGCGGGCGCGTGAGGGCCTGCATGCGCAGGCGAAGGCCGAAGGACGGGCACGTGAGGGCCTGCGTGTGGGGCTGGTTGCGCACGAGAGGCACACACTGCTGATGTCAAGGCCTGGGTGCGGTGGTGGCACCTTGGCGCGTGGAGGTGTTAGCGTGCACTGTTGGTTGCATGGAAGCTTGGGTGCTCATGCACGTGCGAAGTGGCATGCACTGTGGGTGCGGAGGAGGCCGGTGTTCGTGTTTCTTGATGGAAGGGGCAGAGACGGCAGAACGAGGAAGAAGATGAAGAGGCCAGCAACCTTTGTTGGTTGCTACAGAGGGAGAAGCCGTGCGTGGGTGCGATGGAGGTGTTGTCAGTGCGGGAAAGAAATGAGGCTGGCGGTCGAGGTGGCAGTTTGCTGCAGGTTGGTGGTGGTGTAAAGAGGACAAGTGAGGTTCATGGGGGGAAGAAAGATGATGTCGTGGACGGCTTGTAGTTGACGGTGAGTACTGTCATGAGGAGGAGTCACAATTGGATGGCTCGCGGTGGATGCGGTGCTCGCAGAGGAGGAGGCACACGGTTGCAGTGAGGAGGACGTGGCATCGAGGAGCGCGCTATCACCACGCTCATCAAAAGGAAGCACGGTGTCGACGGAGGCTCACGATGGCAAAGTCGTGGGCACACGGTAGAGGGAGTTGCCTACAGGGTGGAGAGGTGGAGAAAGGGAGCTTCTTCCCCATGGAGGAGGGGCCTTTTTCTCGCCAGTTTTTTTGCCTTTTATATAAAGACAATGAAAAAAAGAATTAGAGGGGCAGTCAGATAAGGAAAGAGTCAAAGAGAGTATTTTATGTTACCAACTAGAGAGGAGAAAATTGAGGGAGAGAGATAGATTTGTGAGAGAGATTAAAAAGCAAATAAGGGAATGTGCTTGAATCATTGAGTGATATATAAGGATGCCTCTAAAAATTTAATCCCTTGCTATATTTTGCTAGAACAAAATCCCACATATCTCACGACAAGCTTTGATGTGATACCCTTGCCTTTTAAAGTGAATAATTAATCCTTTCACATAAAGATTAATGTAATTAATGCATGAAATGATAAATGTAAAACTCACATAATTTAATCAATACTAAACATGCTTTAGATTAAATTCTCGTCTCAATAATACTGTACTTAAGCACTAAATTAGTCCACTAAAATGGACCTTTCAATCCCCACTAGACTACTTCGAGGAATCTAAACTTAAACCGACAGAAATGACTTTACAGCTAGCCGACCGATCAATTAAGTCACCAAAAGGTATTCTTGAGGATGTCATAGTTAGGGTACATGATTTCTATTTTCCAGTGGATTTTATTGTCTTAGACATGGACTCTCATGATAATGTAAAGCATACACCGATCATATTTGGGAGACCCTTTATGGCTACTACTAGGGCTAATATCAATTGTAAGGAGGGCCACATTGAATTAAAATTTGGGAGCATGACACTAAAAATCGACATCTTCAAGGCCCAACAAGGAATTAATTGCAGAGTTATAGAACAGATTTGTGATATCGAGGCTGTGGTTGACAACCTATGTATCGAGGAAAACCCGACTATTTCTGTTCAACCACAAGAAGCTCAAAATCCACAATTAGAGGAGTCTGAACCCAACCTAGACACACATATAGCTCCTTCCTTTGCCCTTGACATCCACTCTAAACCACCTGCTGCTACTGACAACCCGGTTATGGAATTAAAGCATCTTCCCAATCATCAAAAATACATCTTTTTGGGTTCCAATCAGACGTTTCCTGTGATTATCAACTCCCGATTCACACCTGATCAGGAAACATGCCTAATTTCTGTTCTCCAGCAGCATCTGAGAGCCATTGGATGGACTCTCAATGATCTGACTGGAATCATCCCTTCATATTGCACACATCACATATACACTGAAGAAGGCTCACGACCATCCCGTGAAATGCAGAGACGCCTAAATCCAAATATGCAGGATGTCGTGAAAAAGGAGATCAACAAGTGGTTAGATGCAGGGATCATCTACCCTATCTCCGACAGTCAGTGGGTGAGCCCAATCCAAGTTGTGTCCAAGAAGGCAGGGCTCACCATCATCACGACTGAAATCGAAGAAACCATACCAACCCGTATAATAAACTCGTGGAAAGTCTGTATTGATTACAGAAGACTCAATTTCTCCACAAAGAAGGATCATTTCCCACTACCATTCATTGATCAGATTCTCAAGAAACTAGCGGGAAATCAATTCTTCTACTTTTTGGACGGGTACTCCAGTTATAATAAGGTCGCAATCCATCCCGAAAGAAAAGACCACCTTCACCTACCCCTTCGGAACATACGCATTCCAAAGGATGCCATTCGGTCTCTGCAATGCACCCACTACTTTTCAGTGGTGCATGCTTACCATATTCTCAAATATGGTAGGTGAATACCTTGAAGTCTTCATGGATGACTTCTCGGTATTTGGCGAATCATTTGATGATTGCCTCCTGCACTTGGACCAAATCCTCAGGCAGTGCATCGATGTGAACTTGGTTCTTTCCTAGGAAAAGAGCCACTTCATGGTGCCTGAGGGAATTATCCTGGGACATCTCATCTCTAAAAAAGGCATCTAGGTTGATCGAGCCAAGGTGAATCTGATTTCCAAACTCCCTATGCCTAGCTCGGTCAAAGACATCTAATCCTTTCTAGGGTACGTCGATTTTTACCGTCAATTCATTCCCGTTTTCTCGAAAATTGTGTACCCCCTAACTAATCTTCTATCTAAGGATGTCTCTATTGAAATCTCCAAGGAGTGCACTCAGGCATTTGAAATCCTGCGTGATCGAGTTACTCAAGCACCTATCCTACAATCCCCTGATTAGTCTCAACCCTTTGAGATCATGTGCGATGCATCTGATTATGCAATAGGGGCAGTACTTGGACAGAAAATGGACGGGAAACCCGTGGTCATCTATTACACTAGCAAAACACTTAACGAGGCTCAACGTAACTATACAGTTACTGAGAAAGAGTTACTAGCCATTGTATTTGCCCTGGAAAAATTCAGATCATATCTTTTGGGTTCCCGTGTTATCATATACTCAAATCACACTGCAGTGAGGCACCTCCTTGCGAAGAAGGACGCGAAACCTCGACTAATCCGCTAGATATTGCTGTTGCAAGAATTTGGCCTCAAGATTCACGATAAAGCAGGAAAGCAGAACGTGGTGGCTGACCACTTATCCTGCCTTCCTTCTGACAGTATCGACCCTTTTGGACCCATCACAGAACATTTTCCCGATGATCACCTCCTAACTATTAGTACAGGACTTCCTTGGTTTGCTGATTTAGTAAACTACTTAGCATCACATCAAATCCCGTCTGATTGGCCAAAGGCCAAGAAAGACAAATTGCTTTCCGATGCCAAGTACTACATGCAAGAAGATCCATACCTCTTCCGCGTAAGTACTGATCAAATCATCAGACGGTGCATCCCAGAAGCGGAAATTCAGGACATTTTGTCCTACTACCATGACTAGGCCTGCGGCGGACACTTTTCCGGACATAAAACTACAACAAAAGTCCTCCAGTGTGGCTTTTATTGGCCCACGATTTTCAAAGACGGATATGATCACTGTAGGGAATGCACTCGTTGCCAGACCTTGGGCAACATGAGACACCGCGATATGATGCCTTTACAATCGATTCTTTGACATCTGGGGGATTGATTTAATAGGACCCTTCCCTATTTCAAACGGCTTCGAATACATTCTTCTCGCTGTTGACTACGTGTCCAAATGGATCGAAGCCATTCCGACCCAAACCAACGATCATAAGGTGGTAATCAAGTTTATTCATCAGAACATCTTTTCTTGGTTCAGAATTTCACGTGCCATTATCTCTGATGGAGGGACCCATTTCAAAAATGCTTAGTTCAGATCACTGATGACCAAATACAGGGTCTCACACCGAATCTCTACTCCTTATCATCCCCAAACCAATGGTCTAGCTGAGCTATCGAATTGGGAGATCAAGAAAATCCTTCAGGTCACTGTCCAACCTGACAGGAAGGATTGGTCGTCCCGACTTCTGGAAGCCTTGTGGGCCTATAGGACCACCCATAAAACCTAATTGGGCATGTCTCCTTTCATATTGGTGTACAGGAAGGCATGTCACTGTGGATTTCGCCCTACCAGGAGGGGGTGACGTAATAAAATGCGGAATAGAATATAAACAATCTCACAAAAAATTCAATCACACAATGTGCATAATTATTTTTAGGTGGAAACCCAAACCAGGTGAAAACCACCACCTAACCCTCTCAAGTTAGGATTTTCCGATCAACCAAGTTGATCAAATCCACTAAACGAATCACTTAAACGAGGGTGATTCAACCTTAAATACAACCACGCTACAAGTGCGAGGGTAGCATTCCTCAACCCCTTCTCTTCACGAGAAGGATTTTGTCCCACGAAGGAGACGGGAATTCGCAAAGCAAATACCCAACCAAATAACAAAGATAAAATAACAAATATAGTCCTATAGAGCCAACAAAGATTTAAACCTAGCTTCTATAGGAATTAGGAAACTCCCCTTTGCAAGGAGTGCGTCGAATCGATGACGTGGGTGCGTGAGCCACGTGACGGCGCAACGTCACTCTCGTGAACTACAACGGGAGAGCGGGTGCTCAAAGGCTTGATGCTCTCAAGATGTAGAACTTGAGCTTGGAGAGCAAGGGCTTCTCTTGGACATAAAAGAGTGGAAATGCTTGTTCTTAGTGTGTCTAGGTGTGTATTGGTGTCTCTAGGTGTGTCTTAATGTGCAAGAGGTTCCTCTCTATTTATAGAGGCCTTAGGAAGGCTTTGGAAGGCTTTGGAAAGCTTCCATAGCCGTTGGGTGCAAAGCCCGAGAGAATCAGGACAAAATCAGGAACAATGATTGCACTGACAGGGTTATCAGACGTCTGATCCTGGCATCAGACGTCTGGGAACAAAGTCAGACGTCTGATTTTAAGCGGGTTTCTTCCTGACTTGAATCAGATCTAAACAAGGTTCTAGTGCAAGTCCATCAGACGACATATAGGACGTCTAGAAACCTACTTTTTCGTGGGAATGGATTTCCAAGAGTTGCAACGGCTAGAAAATCTCTGAGAAGAGATTTTGGGTCAGCCGAGGCAAAACGGTCATTTATCAGACGTCTGGAAAGGCTTAAGGACGTCTGATAAGGCTCTAACGGTCATATCCTCCAGTGTTTGCTAAGCCAGCCAACGGTCCACTAATTGGATGTCTGGCAAAGTCATCAGACGTCTTCTAAGACGTCTGGACAGAGGTCTGGACGTCTATTTCATCAGACAGAGCTAACAAGTCCAGCCTAAATGTTATCAGACGTCTGAATCAATAGTCGGACGTCTTAAAACACATTATCAGACGTCTGATCTTGGAATTAGACGTCTGAAAAGGTTGTTTGAACCCTATATTGGTTTTCTAAGTTTTCTACAGAAAACCTAAGTATCCTAGGGTTGTGCCGGTGTTCCTAGGACTACTGTTAGGGTACTTTGAGGCTCTTTAACATGAATCTAAGTAAAAAAAATAAAGAGCAACAAAAGAAATGAAAAAATACAAAGAGTACAAGAGAAGGAAATCTATCCTATTCTTCATCTCCTTCCTTCTTCAAGCCATCGCACCTCGCGAATCTCCTTTGTTCTCCATCAAGCTCCTCCAATCCGTCCTGGATGCGAGCTCGAACTCTGTCTAATCACGTCTCCATTTGCAATTGACCTGAAATCTAATACTCCAAGTGCAAATGTTAAATGACACGTGTTTTGTTATCATCAAAACAAATGATCGTGGTGCCCTAGCACCAACAGTCACCTCCTCGTTGAGTTAGAGCACAAAGCCTATTGGGTTGTACGGAAGTATAATCCAGATCTTTCTAAGGTAGGAACCCATGGAAAGCTTCAAATGAGCAAGATCGATGAATTACACAATGATGCGTATGAGAACTCACGAATTTACAAAGAGAGGATTAAGGCCTTTCACAACAAGCACATATCTAAAAAGATCTTTCACCCTGGTTAGAAAGTCCTACTCTTTGATGCCAAACTCAAACTGTTCCCAGGAAAACACAAATCAAAATGGATTGGACCATATCTTATCAGAAGAATCTTTGGAAATAGAGCCACAGAAAGCAACCAACCCAACCTTGATTCAGAACCCTTTATCGTGAATGGTCAGCGACTTAAGCCGTTCATTGAACTCACCGATACGAACATGACTAAGGCATCTTTTGATCTCCATTCTCCCTGAGCTCATTGCGCTCACCTGATGGCGTTAAACTCAATGCTTAATGGGAGGCAACCCATCATCTTTTTGAAAAAAAAAAAAACTCGAAACACTTCTTGACACATCTTATGCTGAACTCATATTGCACTTTAGGGTTCATCCATTAGAACAGCTGACTCCACCTCTGGTACCCATACCCGAGCTTTAAATCATCCGCAATAGTCACCCTGACCCATCCACCCACCCGAAACCTGTTCTAATGTATGATCTAAGTTGAGCTCGAACCCACCTAATTTACAATGAGGACATTGCAAATCGTAGGCATGGGCGTATTAAAGTGCAAAACGCTGTGAGAATCACTTCACAAGAAAGGGTTTCATCAAAAAAATCACATATTCCAAAAAATAAAAAAATGAAACAAAAATTGAAAAAGAACAAAAATAGGAGAAGGAAGGAAATTTTGAGTGAATTGATTGCTTATCATTCTTGAGGAGAAAAAGGGGATGTGATAAAAATGCCAAAAAGAAGCATAATTTGAAAAGAAAAATGATGGTCATTAGTAAAAGATTAAGGAATTGACTTAGTTCTAGACCAGATCAAAAAGAAAGAAAATGAAAGACAAAAAGTGTCAAGAGGCAAAAGAGATTAGTATGAACGCTGATCTTAGGCCTCTTGGGCTGTGATCCTAGGTTTAAAATTCAAGTATCCGCTAAGATCTGAATAGTCCTCAAGAAGTTGGGGAAAATGAGAAGCTTAAGTATTAGGTCTAAGGCTTAGGGATTATTCAGCCTCGTTAACTAACTTCTGGTTTGCGGGACTTGGTAACCTAAGCACCCCAATCCACACACAATCTGGTTCAGTGCGCTTAAGTATCAAAATCACGCAAATGCGTTAAAATTGTTCTGAAAAAAGTTACTTAGATTAGGAGCAGCTAATCAACACAAGTTTATTTGGACGAGTTCCCAGCATGAAGAGGTGGGAAATTGACCTCGAAGATGTGCAATAAAATATCATCTCTTCGGTACTTGTCTCCTAGGATATCTAAATATCCTACCGGGGGCATGTAAGCACCTTGTGCTGGTTCAGATGCCATGGGTGGCATTATCACGAAATGTTGATTGCCAGGGTATGAATTTAGCTACAGAATGCCATGGGAGGGATCATCTCGAAATCTCGAGAGCTAGGGTTCTAGGGGTTGCCATGGGCAGTGCTATCTCGAAGCATTGATTACTAGGGACCCAATGAGGATTGATGGTGGGAACTAGGAATCCAATACAAATCATGTTGTAAAGCTAATCCGAGGCTAGAAATAAAAAGAAAAGAGGGAGAAAACTCTTCAAAAATAAATAAAAATTCTTCTGTCTCTCTCTTACAAAAAACACACTACAAACTAAACCTGGGCTAAAACATGTTACAAGCACGGGTGCTTTAACCGCGGAGTTCAACAAACCTTAGGTTAGTTCCTGTGTGCCTTAGAAACCTTTGCAGCGAACTGAGGCTAGAGCTGGTCAGGTCCGAATCTTGGTTGGTACTTGAGTACCTCTAGGCCAACTATCGGCATTTTGACCTAATCTACAAAAGAAAGCACACATCAGAGTTTGAGCATAAAAAGGCACATGGTCTAGAATTAAAGTTAATTCCATGAAATTTTGCTAAAGGACTACCAAAAGCTAGGCATGGGGGTATGATGGGAACACCATCATGAGCCATAAACTAGCTCAATTTGATCTAATTAAGCCACTAAATGCTCCTACATAACTGTCAGAGATCCATAATTCACTGCAAATCCATTCTGAAGGAGAGATAAGAAACCAGGGTTAAAACTGTAATTTTACCCTTGAATACAGTACAACCACGGGTTTTCTCAGGGGTTAATTAAGGGTCAATTGGTCTTAAAAAGACAACAAGTGGGTTAAAACAGACAGAAGAGGATTTCCGCGTGTTTTGAGAATTAAATGACTTTTGAAACCCTAAAAATAGATCCGCTTAATTAACTGAAGTTCTGATCAGGATAAAATTCACCTAAACCCTCTAAAATTCATAGAAAAATATTCTCTAGGGTTTAGAACCTTCAATTTAATCATCAGAACCCATCTTGACCCAAAACAAAGTCTCAAATAGACATTTGCCCTAATTTAGGTATTTGCATAAATTATCCAGTCAAACGAGGTCAAAATCAAAATCCAACTTCACCATTGGATTCCTTAAGTCCAAATAAGATTTGTATCAAAATTTATGCCCAATCTGAGATTGTTTTGACCTAGTTTGCAATTTCGTCCAAGTTTGACTTTCTTTATCCCCAATAGCCCCTCAGCTTTTGAACTTCCTACGGAAAGCCCCCTAACTTCTTTGCCTTCTTCACAAAAAGGACTCCACCATAGAGAAATCCTAATTCTAAAGCTCCGACAACAATCACCTAAGGATTTCTCCTTGATTGATTGATGAAACTTCCTCAAAATTGACCCGGAGGTCCCTCTTGAAATTCTCTTTCAATCTAACTGATTCTTGGGCTTCAATTCTTTCCCAATCTCTCATGCTAATGCATGAGAGATTTGAGTATCAAAAAATTTCCAACTCCGGCAGCCTTCTAAGCTTGGGAAACTTGCTTCCCATGCTCTAAGCACCCTTTAACGGCCTATATAAGACTCCCTAGGGCAGACCGTTCGGGAGCACGCTCGAATTCAACTGGAGTAACCCCCAATTCTTCTCTCCTCCGGTCAAAGTGCTCTTCGAGCTCCAGCGACTCTCCTTGCCTCTCCTCATCGTCTGACCGTAATACCGGCAGCAGATCCTCCTTCCTTGCCTTCTTCCGTGTCGAGCAGCACCAGTCGGTGTCCCTATCCCCTTCATCCTCGCCATCCAACCCTTATCAGAGTGAACTTCGTCTCCGACGTCATACCCCAACCAACGCCATCTCCACCCCCCATCGTCCGCTACATACCTCAATCGACTCCTTAGCTTTTCTACATCACAAGAGTACCTCCGACACTCCACTTCGACATCTCTAACGCCCTCTGCGACTCCGTCTTCCATCTTGCAAGCATACCTATGGCGAGCGCTAGCGGCCACCACAGATCACCTACACTGCCGCTTGCACACTCCACACCTCCGCCTCGACCTCAGGAGAAAAAGGCCTAATTTCGTTAGGCCAATTGCTCCTCCAAACCCTCTGCCGAACTCACGCTTCTTCAGCCACCCTCCACGAGGTCAACAGGCCTCTTCACACACTCTCACTACACACCACTACCACCATCACACTCTCTGTGCTTCGACGATCGTTCCTGAGCCTTTTGACGCGGCCGAAAGGCCTTATTTGTGATTTCAGGTTCCAACCCCCCTCCGCCATTACATCCGACCTTCAAGCAAGCTTCAAGCTCGCTCTAGGGCATCTTCACTCCAGGCTTTGGCTCCAGACCGTGCGGAATCATCACACGCACATGCCTAGGTCTCCAATTGAGGGAGATACCCTCACCAGTTGACCCAATTGAGGAAGAGTTCCCTGCTACTACGACACGCAAAGGAAAGGTGGACTTTAGTCCCATGTCGGAAGCTGAAGAGTGTGTGCTATCACATAAATTGAATTTGTGATAGAGGCTTATCGCCTCGGACACAAGGGGTGAGGTCCCTCACACCCCTCACGTGCCTCGTCCGTGACCTCTCCTCCGCGGACCTAGTACACCCGGCTCGCCTAAGCCCACGCCTCGGCTACCACCCATGCCAGTAGCCCTGGTCCCAGGTACGCTCTTGCCTGAATCTGACTACCTGATACTGTGTGTGGCCTTGGGATGGCGAGAAAGAGAAGAGCCCAGAGAGAAAGGAAGGAGAGCATGGGGTTGGGGGGTTTTGCTACAGAGAATAATGGCTGACACTTAACCGTTTGAAGAAGGATCCCCTTGTGTTTGTGAAGAAGAGAAGAAGAGAAAGAAAAGAAAATAGAAGTCAAGGCAGAAGAAGAAGAGGCACGTAGAGCTAAAGAGAAGAGACAAAAGCCAAAGAAGAAGAAGGGGAGCTGCATAGGAAGAAAGGCAGAAGAAGAAGAAGAAGAGTAGAAGAACAGAGAGGCAGAAAGGTAGAAGAAGAAGAAGAAGAAGAAGAAAGAAGGAAGAAAGAGGACCCGCACAAACAAAGAAGGAAGAAAGAAGAGAAGAGGAAGAGTTTAAGAAGAAGATTTCTTTAAGATTGTTAATTAATATTGTGTCTGATTTGAGCTTCTTAATTAATATTGTGCGTCTCTTAACTATCACTGTGCGGAGTAATTGGTGATTGAAATCACCATTTTACTCCATTCTTTTTACAGTATTGACATTAGGTTTCATTGATATATCATTATTGCTTGAAGTTCATTATAAATTGCTCATACTGTGCTTAAATTGCAATTCTGAGATTGAATTCCATATTGCTCTCTGTGTAAGACCTCAGACTCTTTCGAGTAATAAAATATTATTTGTTTTCAAAGTGATTTCGATTATACAACAACGCAGTTTTTAAAACCTCGATTTCGCTCTCAAACACCCACTCCAAGTCCCGTAATTGTATTTGTCCAACCTTGTAGGCTTGGTATTTATGGGTAGTTGATCTGCATTCTTGGCCCGCTGCTACCAATGTAACTCAAAGTCCCTATCATTTTGATTGCCCTATCTTCTGCAATCACCGATCCATCTGATTGAGTTTTTCGCCCAGCTGAAGGTGCTAAACTCAACATTTATACATAACATCTGCTTTCTGTTTTATACATAGCATATTTCATTTTTGCATATTGTTCTGCATATTGTGAATATCATGTTTGTGTTGGTATATGTTGAATGAAGAATTAGGAGCAATTACAGGTGATATTTATCCACTTACCCCCTATCTTACTTTGTTTTTCTTTTATTCATGCATGAGGACATGCAAGAACTTAGGCAGGGGGGTAGCACACATAAACTGAAATTTTTTTTCTGCCAACACCTTAGAAAATAGATTTTTATCAATAGGTTTTAATAGGGATTTTTTCTTTAGTAGATTCTTGAATTTAGAATCCAGTACAATTTCACACTTGCACGTAAAATTTGCAATGGATCCATTGTGAAGACCAATACACATCCTTAGTTCATTCCTGAACCCTTGGATAGTAATTAAGGAGTCAGGAAAATCATCTTCTATGAGATCCACCAAACAATTGTGAGGTGATAGTAGAGGGTCTACTGGTGCTCTAAGTCTGGTGCAAGGAATCTTAATTTCTGGATAATTTGATAATGATACTCAGAGTTAAGCATAGTTTTCGTTGTCGATTCTCGCGTACAAATTCTTTGTGTGAATTTTTGAGAGCCACCAACTAAGGCTCGTGGTGCCATCCCAGCAAACCCCTACTGCGCCCTCAGCCACTGAAGAGTGAAGCAAGGTCATTGGATCATCATCCGTGGTGATCCAACAACCACAATTGAGCCGCGTCGCCTTCCTCTCCACACTTCATCAAGGGAGAAGCAATCTCAACATTGGATCGTCATCCAACGGCTGAGGGAAGCCGCGTGTGAAAACAAAATCGAGACACAAATGTGCATGTAGCACATTAGTCTCCGACTTCACGCGAGCAGATGGTGCGAGTTCGAGGCGCGATCAATAAGGAAATTGAGGAATTGGAGTGTTGCTACGACGAGATCGTGTTTTTAAAAGGATATTCATTGCAGTATAGTTTGAAAATGTCATATAAACAATTATCAATTTTTATTTACTTGAAATTCAAAAATATTTCGAGGTCGAACTCAGGGAGTAAATTGGTATCTTAGAAGCGGAAATCACAATCTCAAATTTTACTTAAAAGAAAATGTTCAATAATAATGCAATGTATATAAAGGCTAAAGAGTAAAAAGAAATAGGTTTTTCTCTTTTCTTCCTTCTTCTCCTCTCTTTCTTTTTCTTTGCTCTCTCTTCCTTCTCTTCTTTCTCTAACTTTCCTTTCTCAGACGTTTGATTCTATGAATCAGACGCCTTAACTGACGACTGCTACAGTGCTCTTTCTTTTCTTCTTCACTTGGCTTTCCTCCTTGGCTTCTTCTTCTCTTCTTGAGCTGCTGTGCCTCCTCCTTGCCTTCTACTTCTTCTGCGGCTCCTTCTTCCTTTTGTTCTCTCTTTCTCTGCAGCTTCCTTCTTCTGTTCTTTCTTCTTCCTTGGTGTAACGACCCGATTCCCGAGTCCCTACGAGACACGAGAACCGGACCGACTCGACTAATCCCAAGACCTGGTCATCCAACGAGGAAGTAACCAAAAGAGCAGTAAAATAAACCACATTCAGCATGAATATAACTAACAGTAAGAAAATACAGCAGTAAGGAAAGAAACCACTACAGTATATACCACCACAACAGTAGAACAACATTCATAACATAATATGAAACTGCAGGTAAAGAAAAGTACAACGGTAACAAGAACTACTCACTACAGTGGAACCAAAAAGAGGTACAAGAGAACAGTGGTAACTCTACTGGACCCTACTCGGCCCAGCGTCCTCTGCATCCGCTGACCCTGGCTGCTCAACACCTGGTCCTAAAAGGTAACGAGTGTAACACGTCAGCAAAACACTGAGTAGAGTGGCAGCTAAACTAAAGAAATAGTAAAGTGTACAGTAGCTGTTTTAATTTTCTTTCTTCCTTTAATTTACGTCTTTCTATTGTTTCACAATTTATCTAATTCTCAGATCCTTCACTTGATCTCGAATGTTCCTCGTGGGAACGATCTTGATTGCAATCTTTTCCAAATAGTAGAAGTAGCACGTGGTGCTCTCCTGGCCGGGAGAGTCCCCCGTGGTGATCCTACTCTCAGTCAACCCGAGCTGCAGCAGGCCTCCCGAGTCACCCCGCGTCCACTGCGCCCCCGCCGGCCAGCTCCCGTTGCCACGGCAGGCTCGAGCCCTCACGGCCAATGCCTCCTCAGCCGCGCAGCACCTCCTCCCGCACCCGCCGTGGCTGTCGCCGCCGCCGCTCACTCGAGCTCGCTCACGCGCACCGACTGGAAGAAGAAGAAGATGAAGGGGGCGGAGGTGATGAGAGTGAGGGAGGGGGCATGCCCTTTTAAAGCCGCGTGGGGAGGAGAGAGAGAGCAGACAGACAGCCTGCGGCCGCAGGAGAGAGGGAAAAAGAGAGAGAGAGAGAGCGTTCGCAGGTCTACGCGCTCAGGCGTGCAGACGAAACCGTTCATGTCGAACAAACTGAATCCCAGACGTCAAGAATGGGTTCCAGACGTCTGGTCAGACGTCTGGGCCACCTCCAAGACATTTTAAAAGACGTCTGAAGCCACGCGTTCGTAACAATATAACAAACCCAAAGGAAGTTTCATCCCCGAAACTTGCGCTAACTAGGGTGCGGGAAAAACGTCATAATAACCATAACAAACTCAAAGAGGACCGAAGCCGGTCTGAAAAGACGTACCCGCGAAGAGTTTCAGGTACCGCTCCCGCATTGCCGCCTTAAGATCCCAGGTAGCCTCCTCGTACCGCTGGCTCCTCCACAAATCCTTTACCAGGGGTACATGCTTTCGTCTCAAACTGCGGACGGCTCGATCTAGAATCTGCACTGGCCGCTCGGGGTAGGTCAGATCGTCGCCCACCTCGACGCTCTCGTGACTCAGTACGTGACTGGGATCGGCTACGTACTTCCTGAGGTTGGACACGTGGAACACGTCGTCCACACCAGAAAGCTGCGGGGGGAGGACAAGCCAGTAAGCAACGGGTCCAACCCGCTCCAGGACCTCAAAGGGCCCCACGAACATCGACGCGAACTTCCCTCTCACCCCAAACCACTGTAAGCCCTTCATGGGCGAAACAGGAAGGAAGACGTGGTCCCCAACCTCAAACTGCACCTCTCTGCGTCTCCGATCTGCGTAGCTCTTCTGTCTGCTCCTGACAATGCGGAGTCGTCTATGGATCTGCTCGACTACCTCCTGACTCTGCCGGATCAACCTAGGTCCAACCTCCCACTTGGTCCCCACCTCAACCCAACTCAAGGGTGCCGTACACCTCCGTCCATACAGAGCCTCATAGGGAGCCATGCCGATGCTCGAGTGATAACTGTTGTTGTATGCAAACTCCGCCAGGGGCAGGTGCTCCTCCCAAGAGCCCCTCCAGTCCAGTACACAGGCACACAAAAGGTCCTCAAGTGTCTGTATCGTGCGCTCAGACTGTCCGTCTGTCTGGGGGTGGTAAGCCGTACCAAACCTCAATCGCGTCCCCAAGGCCTGCTGAAACTCAGCCCAAAACTAGGACGTAAAGCGGGTATCCTGGTCGGATACGATCTCCCACGAAACTCCGTGTAGTCGTACCACATCGCGGGTGTACCTCTCTGCCAACTGTGCTGGTCCCAAAGTGACTCGGATCGGCAAGAATCGTGCCGTCTTCGTCAGTCCATCCACTATTACCTAGACTGCGTCGTGTCCTCGCTGGGTAACAGGTAAGCCCACCACCAAGTCCAAGGTGATGCTCTCCCACTTCCACTCTGGCACTAGAAGCGGCTGTAGCGGCCCTGCAGGCCTCTGATGCTCGGCTTTCACCTGCTGACACACTAAGCACTGCTGCACAAACTCACCCACATCCCGCCTCATCCCCCTCCACCAAAACTCGCGTCTCAAGTCATGGTACATCTTCGTGTTTCCGGGATGTATGGTGAATCTGGAATCGTGTGCCTCAGTCAGGAGCTCTCTCAACAACTCCTCGTCTCTGGGAACGCACAACCGTCCCCTCAAGCGCAGCACCTGGTCTGTGAAAGAGATGTCCCCCGGGTCTCCCGACAGTACTCTGTCGCGCAAGGACTGCAAGTACGAATCGGCCATCTGTCCTGTGATGATGCGGTCTATCAGCTCTGGCCTAGTCTGCCGTCTCACAGTCACTGCCCCACAGTACCCCCGTAACTCTAGAGGTCGCCAGCTGCCCACCTCCTCCAAAAGGCTCCAACTCTGTAACTGTAAACTGGCCAAGTGTGCGGGCACCTTACGGCTCAAGGCATCAGCCACCACATTGGCCTTTCCCGGGTGGTAGGAGATGCTGCAGTCGTAGTCCTTCAGGAGCTCCAACCAACGTCTCTGTCTCATGTTGAGCTCCTTCTGATCAAAAAGGTATCTAAGGCTCTTGTGATCTGTGAAAATCTCGAAGGTCTCACCGTACAAGTAGTGCCTCCAGGTCTTCAGCGCGAAGACAACCGCTGCCAACTCTAGGTCGTGGGTAGGGTAGGTATGCTCATGGTTTGCCGCGAAGCGAAAGCGACAACGTGACCCCTCTGCATGAGCACACCTCCTAACCCCTGCAAGGAGGCGTCCGTGTACACAACGAACCAGCCACTACTGTCAGGGATGGTGAGCACGGGAGCCGAGGTCAACCTCTCCTTCAGCTCCAGAGAACATGCCTCACAGGCATCTGTCCAAGCGAAGGGCACGTCCTTCCGGGTCAACTGTGTCATAGGACGCGCAATCTGTGAAAAACCTCTGATGAATCGTCTGTAGTAGCCTACCAATCCCAGGAAACTGCGAATCTCAGTGACTGAACGTGGTCTCTCCCACCAGAGTACTGCCTCGACCGTGGCTGGGTCCACCGCCAAGCCGTCCCCAGAGATCGCATGACCTAAGAAGGTCACCTCCCTCAACCAGAACTCGCACTTGCTATATTTGGCGTACAGCCTACGTCCTCTCAGAGTGTCCAGAACCATCCGCAAGTACTGTCTGTGCTGCGTCTGATCTCTAGAATAGACGAGTACATCATCTATGAAAACCACCAAGAACTAATCCAAGTACGGTCTAAACACCCGGTTCATCAGGTCCATGAAAGCAGCAGGTGAATTGGTCAGCCCAAACGGCATGACCAAAAACTCGTAGTGTCCGTATCGGGTGCAGAAAGCTGTCTTGGAGACGTCGGTCTCCCTGATCCTCAACCGGTGGTATCCCGACCTCAAGTCGATCTTGGAGAACACCGTGGCACCCCGCAATTGGTCAAACAAGTCGTCGATCCTCGGCAGAGGATATCTGTTCTTGATGGTGACCCTATTCAGCTGTCGGTAGTCCACACAAAGGCGTAAGGTCCCATCCTTCTTCTTCACAAACAGTACTGGGGCTCCCCAGGGAGACGCACTGGGCCTCACGAAACCTTTCTCCAAAAGGTCCTGCAACTGGGACTTGAGCTCTCGTAGCTCAAGCGGTGCCATCCTATATGGCGCGGTGGAGATGGGGCTGGTCCCTGGTACTAGTGAGGTCTCAAACTCGATCACACGCTCGGGCGGTAGTCCAGGTAACTCGTCTGGAAACACGTCAGGGTACTCTCTGACCACCGGGATGCTCTGGAAGTCTGCCACAGGGCTGGGCTCTGCCGCCACACAAGCTAGGAAGCCCTCACACCCCTGGCTCAAAAGTCTCGCCGCCCGAAGTGCCGAAATGCACCTGAAACCTCCATCCACTGGCTGTCCATGAAACTCGAAAGAAGGCAACTCCGGCATGGAGAAGACAATCTTCCTCTCAAAACAGTCCACCAAGGCGTGGTAAGCGGACAGCCAATCCATCCCCAGAATCACTCCAAAGTCCTCCATCTGTATCATAATCAAGTCAGCTGGCAGGCTATGTCCCCCGACGCTGACCTCGCAATCCGTGTACACCTCCTCAGCTACAAACAGCTGACCACTCGGACCTCTGATTACGAACGGATTTTCTAATAGTGTATAATCCTGGTCCAAACTAACTGCGAAACTGGCTGCGACAAACGAGTGCGCAGCGTCGGAATCGAAAACCGTGTAAACGAGTCTGCCGGAAACTGAAACCATACCTGCCACTATCGAGCCCGAAGCTCTGGCATCCCTATGTGTCAGGGCGTTGATACGCCCTTCAGCTCTAGGTGCGGACGAAGCAGCCACACTATGCGTCGGACGGGTAGGTGCTGGCCGGTACCCTCCTTGTGACTGCTGTCCTCCTCCTCGCGCCTGGGAACCGCGGCCTCCTGCGTGCCCTCCAGTGCTCTGCGCGGAGAGTATCTGCTGACCTCCTGCCCTAGACGGGCAGTCCCTCCTGATGTGGCCCAGCTGGCCACACTGGTAACAGAGGGGAACCCGACTCCCGCCCTCAATGGGTCCCTGCTGTCGACTAGGCGGGGGTCCGGTGCTAGCGATTGGCCCCTGTCGAGGGCCCCCAAAGGCCACTGATGGCCCTGTAAAACGTGACAGCTCTCCTGCGGACGCCACGTGTCTCCTCTCTCGCCGGCCCTGTGAAAAGTCTGGCTGAAAGGGCCTCTTCCGCCCGCCGTCAGTGTCTCGCGCGGACGGGTTGGTCTCCTCATAAGTCATGGCTGCCTCCACCACCCTCGAAAACGTAGGCAACTTGAGGGGTTTGACATACCCCCTGATCGCAGGCCGGAGCCCCTCGGTGAACCTCCAAAGGCGCTCCTCCTCTGTGGCTACTGCTGTCGCTGCAAGGCGGGACAGCTCCAACAAACACGTGCGGTACGCGCTCACAGTCATCGTCCCTTGGTGGAGCGTGTGGAACTCCCGCCTCCTCTGGTCCTGCCACATCTGGGGAAAGTACTGCTCGCAGAAGAGGGCGATGAACCGATCCCAGGTCGGCTCGTCCCTCTCCTGTCCCTGGACCACCCTCGACCACCTGTGTGCCGCACTCTCCAGCTGGTACGTGGCAAAGGCCACGCGGCACTCCACCGGGGGGCGAAGGGTGTCAAAAATCTTCTCCAGCTGCTCGAGCCAGTCCTCTGCCTCGGTCGAGTCCTCATCCCCCTTGAAGGAGGGGGGCTTCAGCTTCCAGAACTGCCCGAAGAGCTCGGAGTGGCGCTGCAGTGGGGATGCTAGTCCACCCCCAGGTAACGGTGCCTCGTGCAAAGAAGTATCGGAGGAAGGTAGGGGTTGCGGCAGCCCATTCCCTCCCCCGTGTCCAGCGCCGCGTCCGTAGGGTGGTCCCACAGAGGACTCCCCCTCTGCAACCCCAGGGTGAGGCGCTCGGGGTGGTGGGTGGAGCTCCTCTCCTACAATGTCTCGTATCAGCTGGGTGAGGTCCTGGGCCTGGACACCCGGGAGTAGTGGCTGGTCCACTGGGACGTCGACAACGGCACGCCCACCTCGCCGACCTCGTCCTCGGCCGCACCCGCGGCACGCCTCATTGGTCCCACGACGGGGCATCTCCTGCAAGGAGACGCGAAACAAAACGGAACACGTCACCACGGAACGATACCTAACGGAAACGTCTAAGAACTCATGTCAAAAGATATGTTGTGGTGGCTACTCTAGTTATAGACATGTGAATTGGTTATTTTCCAGTCAGTTGATTCACTTCTCGGAATGACCTTGCTCTGATACCATCTTGTAACGACCCGATTCCCGAGTCCCTACGAGACACGAGAACCAGACCGACTCGACTAATCCCAAGACCTAGTCGTCCAACGAGGAAGTAACCAAAATAGCAGTAAAATAAACCACATTCAGCATGAATATAACTAATAGTAAGAAAATACAAGAGTAAGGAGAGAAACCACTACAGTATATACCACCACATCAGTAGAACAACATTCATAACATAATATGAAACTGCAGGTAAAGAAAAGTACAATGGTAACAAGAACTACTCACTACAGTGGAACCAAAAAGAGGTACAAGAGAACAGTGGTAACTCTACTGGACCCTACTCAGCCCAGCGTCCTCTGCAGCTGCTGACCCTAACCCTGGCTGCTCAACACCTGGTCCTGAAAGGTAACGAGTGTAACACGTCAGCAAAACGCTGAGTAGAGTGGCAGCTAAACTAAAGAAACAGTAAAGTGTACAGTAGCTGTTTTAATTTTCTTTCTTCCTTTAATTTACGTCTTTCTATTGTTTCAAAATTTATCTAATTCTCAGATCCTTCACTTGATCTCGAATGTTCCTCGTGGGAACGATCTTGATTGCAGTCTTTTCCGAACAGTAGAACTAGCACATGGGGCTCTCCTGGTCGAGAGAGTCCCCCGTAGTGATCCTACTCTCAGTCAACCACCCCAAGGCACAGATAGGCGTAACGGTGACTACGGCACGCGCGATAAACGCACAGGAAGCTAACCCGCACTGGCACGCGGTCAGTCGTTTCCGTTAACGGGTGCGCCCAAAGCACAGCACGGAACCAGTACAGGGCAGAGCCTTCTCAGTAACAGGGGTCCAACCCCTCCACAGTAACCAAACAGGGGCCTTGCCCCTCCACATTCCGCGCACCCTCGCCTGACTACCCTGGTTTGCCCAGTGGGCCTAACAAGTCGGTGTAGGAGGCTAGCAGAACCTCGGGGCCCGTGGGGTGGCTAGTACCTCCCTACACTAGTAGCTCTCCTCAGTACTATGTACACGAGGGCCAACAAGTCAATACAAAGTGGCCAGTCCTAACCCCGGGTCCCTGGGGCGGCTGGCTCCGCTCTGCACTAAATAGGGGGACAGTCGCTCTCCTTGGTACTCCGTACTCAAGGGCCAGCTCACTTCCCCAATTCTATTCCATTCTCCTTCCAGGAGTTCTACTCCTAATTCCCCGTAGGGTTCCAGCTCTTTTAACTCAACACAATCAGGTTTCACCTTTCCAGTTTCACGTTCATACAATCCATGTTCTCAATCACGTTTATTTATTCATAGCAGGCAGCTGTTAATTCAATTCACAGGCAGCTATTAATCCCTCTCCACATTTTCAAAGACTGCAGTATTCATACATTCCACTAGTTTTCCCGTCCTAGGATTCATGCCATATCCTAGGATCTATCATACAATCTAGTTTTCCAGCCCTAGGATTCATGCAACACCCTAGGATCTACCATTCAATCTATTTCTCATTCCTAGGATTCATGCAATGTCCTAGGTTCTATTTATGGTTTCATAATTTAACAGATTATACTTAAAGCCACTCTACCGGTTACAACAGGCGAACTAGGGGCGTGGTCGGGAATCCCGCGTGCCTCCGTAACCCCCGAGACTGCAACGGAACGGGGTCCTATCACAAGGATCAAACACAAGGAGTTTCTCAAAATACTATTTAGCTACTGTAGACGGGTAGAGGATTTAATTCTGAAAAGAAACGCAACTCGAAATGCGGAAAACGGAACCCGAACAGGCCCTAAACGGGTCGAAAACGACGAAACAGTGCAAAATCAGACGTCTGGAACTTATTCCAGACGTCTTATAAAGTGGATCAGGGGTTACCTTGCTCTGCGTGGTCTCTCAGACGTCCAGAAGCCTGTAGGGGCATCTGGCCTAGTTCCCAGACGTCCGATGGTCACCCCGAACGTCTGGAAGTCGTTCTCGTCGTCTGGCACTGCAGCCAAATGTCTGATTCGCGTTGGATGCGAATCTCAGACCTTGCGCGTGCCCATTTCCCTTCTCTCTTAGTACGGTCAGTCGAAGAAGAGGAAGAAGATGGAAATAACTCACCTTTCAGACGTCTGGACAGTCCCCCAAACGTCGCCCACGTCGTCTGGCTAGACTCCCAGACGTCTAATTCTGGAAAAGCTTCCAGAACCAGGGCGCCACTCGCCCTTCGCTCGCGACGCTCGGCCGCGCCACGACTCGTCCGCCTGCTGCTCGAGCTGCAGCAGGCCTCCTACGTCACCCCGCGTCCGCTGCGCCCCCACCGACCGGCTCCCGCTGCCCCGGCAGGCTCGAGCCCTCAAAGCCGATGCCTCCTCCCCTGCGCAGCACCTCCTCCCGCACCCGCCGCGGCTGTCACCGCCGCTGCTCACTCGCGCTCGCTCACGCGCACCGACTGGAAGAAGAAGAGGAAGGGGGCGGAGATGATGAGAGTGAGGGAGGGGGCGTGCCCTCTTAAAGCCGCGCAGGGAGGAGAGAGAGAGTGGACAGACAGCCTGTGGCCGCAGGAGAGAGGGAAAGAGAGACAGAGAGAGAGAGCGTTCGCAGGTCTGCGCGCTCAGGTGCACAGACGAAACCGTTCGTGTCGAACAATCCGAATCCCAGACGTCTGGAATGGGTTCCAGACGTCTGGTCAGACGTCTGGGCCACCTCCCAAACGTCTTAAAAGACGTCTGAAGCAGTGCATTCGTAACACTTGGTCCCTTCTCTGTCTTTGGCCAAGTCATTCTTTTGAAGTCTTCTTCCTCCGCGCCTACTTCTTCTCTTCTTCTATAGCTGCCTCCTTGCCTTTTCTT
Source organism: Thalassia testudinum (assembly GCA_037157565.1). Taxonomy (NCBI): domain Eukaryota; kingdom Viridiplantae; phylum Streptophyta; class Magnoliopsida; order Alismatales; family Hydrocharitaceae; genus Thalassia; species Thalassia testudinum. Next base: position 15,299,885 of record JAZHRO010000026.1, on the reverse strand, counting down.
TCTCTCTTCCTTCTCTTCTTCTGCTTCTCTCTGCTGCGCCTCCTCCTTCTTCTTTTTCTTCTACAGCTCCTTCTTCTTCCCTGCGCACACAGAGGCAAAACCTAGCCCCTACCCTTCCCACGTCTCTCTCTTTCTCTATTTCGCTTGTAGGACTACTCTCCCAGAGCCTTTCTTGGGTAAACGGGTCGGGCCAGCACGCCAGGGTCCAGGCACAACAGCGTGGGTGGTCCGTAAGGAGTGCACGAGTAGTCGGGTCGAGAACCAGGTCTGCAGAGGTGTGCGATGCGGATGAGGCGTGGTGGGCGAAGGGACCTCATCCCGTGTCAGGAGGCAATAAGCCCCTGACACTTTTTCACTTTACACGGCAATGCTCGCCTACAATCCTCAGAGGTGGGACTAAATGTCCCACCTTCTTCTCACGCGTGCCCGCAGCAGGTCAACGTTCAATCGTAGAGGCTACAGATGCTTTGGCCTCCAATTGCTGGGTGTGAGGGGTTCGCGAAGGGAGCCCGTGCACATGGGACCCTACTTCCTAAAGCCTGAGGCAGTAGGTGAAGCTCTCGAGCATGCTTCGTCCTCCGTCAGTGGCGGCGAAGGCCTGAACCTGTCCACAAGCAAAATGGCCTCACAGCCTCTTCAAATCACAGAGAAAGCTTCACCGTGACACGGCGAAGGTGGCCCGGTGGTCGGCGTGGCACAGGGTGCCCTAGGCGTGCATGCCTAGGTCACCCTGTGGCTATGAAGGTGGGTGTGTTCGGGGGACGTGTTGGGAGCGTGTGGCAGTGAATGGGAAGAGGGGCTATGATCAGTGAGTCATGCTGGAGCTTGTGAGGTGATTGGCGAGGTGGGCGGATGCGTGGAGTGGTGGGAGCACCTCACCGGTGATCTGGTCGAAGGTGGAGAAGGTGATGGTGGTCTGTGGTGGTCGGTGCGTGATTTGTGAAATTGGTGAAGGGAAAATGAAGAGGGGAGAAAGAGGACTTAACTAAGGGACTTGGAGCGAAGGGGGGAGGTGGAGGGCAAGCGGGATGTGTTTGCTGTCGTCGGAGATGAAGGCCCTGAGGTGAGGATGACAGCGACGAGGAAGGGTCGGAGGGGTGCGCACTGGTACGATGCGGCGCGAAGGAACGAGGTAGAGATGGCTCTACCACTGGTACGGTGGAAGAGAGACGAGAAGAGGGAGGGAGAGTCGTCGAAGCCTACAGGCAGATGGCCGGAGGAGGAGACGAATTTGTGGGGTTATCTCTGGCCAAAACAGGCTTGGGAGGTGCGGAATGATCTGGGCTTCCTTAAATAGGCACAGGCAAGAGGTTGTTCGCAAGGAGGCAGCCAAAAAGTCATTACCGGAGGCATGGCCGGAGGGGAACCCATACCTCTCGAGCGTTCGCACGAGAGGTATGGGATGATTCAGGGTATGGAGAGCTGCTCATGCGGTAGGGGGCTTTGCAGAGAGCTCCCCTTTCAAATCTAGCAGCAGCTCCACATCGAAACGAGGAGAAAACCTGCTCGCAAAGTCGCCACCGGTATGGGTCCCTACTGCAATGGCATAGGGACCAAAATGAAGAAAGTGAAGAAAAATTCAGGGGCTATTTGCAAGGGTTTTCAAGAGTTAAGGGCTAGAATGTAATTGGGTGGACCAATTTGCAAAGTTGGTCAAGATGACCTTCCCTTAGGTCCAAATTTTGGTACAAACCTAATTTGGACCTAAGGAATCCAATGGTGAAGTTGGATTTTAGGTTCAACCTTGTTTGACTGGATATTTTGTATAAAAACCTAAATTAGGTCAAATATTGGGCTTAGTCCCCAATCTAGGTCAAAACAGGATCCAAAGGTCAAATTGAAGGTTCTAAACCCTAGGGGATATTTTTCCATGAATTTTAGAGGGTTTAGTTGATTTTTACTCTGCCTGGAACATTGTGAATTAAAGTGAATTTGTTTTAGGGTTACAGAATGTCATTAATTCTTAAATTTCATAATAACCCTCTTCTGACTAAACTATCCTACTTTTTCTCTTATTAAGCCTAATTAACCTATGTCTAGACCCTGAGAAATCCCCTTGATGCACTACAATGGTAAAATTGCAGTTTTACCCTATTCTTCAGGTATTCTTTTTAGATCAGTAATCCCCTTAATTAGGCTTTTCTCTTGATTATGTAGGAGCTTTTGTTCTCTTTCTTAAGTCAAAGTAAGCCAGTTAGGGCTCATGATGAGGTTCTCATTGATTAACCCATATTTGTGGCTATTTAAGTATCTAAATGTCTAGACATTAAGTTAATTTTAACATTTAGATAGCATACATTAGGATGTAAATAAATTAATTCATATTTTCAGCTTATGTATATAATTCATGCATTTAGAATTAACCTAGGGTTGCATACATTTAATTAGTTAATTAATTAGGTGCACTATTTTAATTAACATAGAAGTTAAGGAGTTATGTATAAATAACAGTAATTATTTTATTCTTTTATTCTTCTTCTCCTTTGCACAGGTAACTCCTCTATCTTCGCCTCCTCCTCCTGCACATCACATTCATTCTACGATGTTTTGAATTTCAAATCTGTGGGCCGTGGGTACAAAAGGAGAAGGAAGAGCTGCCGTTGAGGAGGAGGCCCCCACCCCTATTCATCACTGTGCAAAGAGTGCACCACTCTCATCCACTCCACCACCACCAGCCTCAACTGTGGTGGCCAGCCTCAACCGTGGCGACAAGCCTCCACCACCGTGGGCATGTGGTGTGACAGGCCGCACTGCCATTCGGAGCTTGCTCGCATCACCGTGAATGCACGCTGCTCCACCATAAGCACACACAGGCATGCATGCTACCATCTTCACTGCCATCACCAGCATCCACCTCCATCTTCTTCCCCATCCTCTGTTTTTCCTCCACTCCACCAAAAAGAACCCAAAAACCACGCCACTTCCACATGCAGCTCCCAGCTGCTGCACACACCTGCTCGCTCCTTACCGCAGCCACCTTCATCCCTGCCAAGCGCGCCACCCGCACGCACGCTACATCCAACCCCCGCACCTCCTTCTTCTCGCGCGCATAGTAGCTAGTGCGCGCCTTCACCTCCAGCGCCCGCGCTAACACCTGCAGTGCCCCCGCCCCAGTGCCTGCATGCGCTTGCACCATCACCTACAGCGCGCCACCCGCACGCACGCTACATCCAACCCCCGCACCTCCTTCTTCTCGCGCGCATAGTAGCTAGCGCACGCCTTCACCTCCAGCGCCCGCGCTAACACCTGCAGTGCCCCCGCCTCAGCGCCTGCATGCGCTTGCACCATCACCTACAGCGCCCTCTGCAGCACCTGTAGTGGTGCCAACAAAACCACCGCGCACACCTGTGTGCCTTGCAGAGCCTGCGTCTCCACCCGCCCCCGCTGCAGCGTCCGCACGTAGTCCACTACAGCACCTGCAACCTCACGGCCACAAGACCCAGCATGCCCAAGCGACCTGCAGAGCGCTCGCGCGCCCACGCCTCCACGCGCCTGCAGCGCCCCCTACACCCGCACGTGCTGCCTTCCTTGCACCTGCAGTAAGCGCGGCCAGCAGCAGCCTCCTCCACTGCTGCCACTTCTTTCCTCCGACAAGCCAACTCCAGCCATCTCACGATGCACCACCGCCACCATCGTGAAGGCCTTGCTTTAGTTGACCTCTTGTAGGAGTAGCTCCTCGAATGAGCTTCTCTCCTGTGTACGTGGAGGAGAGAGGTATAATCCTCTATTTCTACTTGCATTTCTATTTACATTTCATGCCATTGCCACAAAATGAATTTTGATTTATGATTATTTTTATTGCGGTGAATTTATGCCTTAATGCTCATCTTCTAGATAATTGTTAAACCTTATTATTCATCTCTATGTGCATTGAATTTAATTTTAAATGACATCTTCATATGCATACAAGTGAATAGTACATGACATACTCTTGCACATGTATAATTTTCTCATGTAAAAATTACATTCACACCTTAACTTCTCCACAAATTTAAGGTTTACTTGCAAATCTATACAGGCATTGTTTGATCTGGAGAATAGTTTAGCAAACTTGATTTTGACCTAATTGCGAGTTTAACTAAGTCATTGCCTCCCTGTGGACACGACCCGCACTTCTGTGTGTGGTTTAAATTTTAATTTTAATTATTTTGTTAAGCGATTTTCCACCACCTTGATCCTACAACGACAAATCATCTTAATACATTATTCAAAAGCAAAAATCGTCTTATCAACTGGCTCCGTTACAGAGGAGGCAACAGGCTTAATTAAATCGCATTCATTCATTCATTCACATTGATTTAAATTTTGAATCATATTTAACTCTGGATTTTTTTTTCTGATGCGAGTGCAACGATCTGCGACACACATTCTACGACTCGCAATCACACCAGCCATCGTGAGAGGCGCCCCTTGACGTCGCCAGAGGAGAAATTGTTTGAGCTACCTTGCAAGAAACTAGATCGCTAGGAGGGGAAGGACGAGTGCGCGACTATCATCTCTACACATTTAGTCACTGATTTGATTAGAGTAGGATTAAGACTTTAGACTTAATTTTTCATTGCACATTTGGCTTGAAACCCTTGTTCTGGGGTACAATTGAGGGGTTTGTTCCCTGATTTTGTTTTAGGCCCATGTTGGGTAATTTTTGGGAGCCTATTCCCTTTTCTTTAGATTTAGGTTTTTAATTTATTTTGTGGATTGTTTACCTTTAATTTTCTTGTGCATAAGTAGCTAAAAAAAAATTAAAACAAAAACACGAGCTACCTGCTAGAAGCTGCTTGCCCTTAGGTCGAATCATTTAGGATTGAATGAGCAGCATCTAGATCTAATTTCATGTCTTGCATATTGCATGAAGAATGTTGGAATCAGGTATTCACTTCTAACTTTGCATTTCTACCTGTCATGCAAATGCATTTGGATTAATTTCAAGACCACCTAATCTGTATTGAATAGATCTAACAAGTGGTCACATATTTTCTAGAAAAAGGACTAATTAGAGGGACATTTCAAAAACCAAGGATTTGATTTTCAAACTTGGCGTGCGATTCAAAATTCAAAATCTTTACGGTGTATGCACACTTATATCTCTTGCACCACAGCACACGTATATACACTTTTTAGGTTTCGAAATACTAGGACAAGAGCCCTCCTATCGTTGGATTCTAAAGTGTTTGGAACTTGCGATCAAAGGTTTTGTAACTCCAAAGAGAGGGATACCCTGTCATAGATTTTTGGGGGTAGTTGAGAAGCATCGCGAAAGCACAGCTTCAAAGGAAGGCTTAGGCCTACTTGCATCCCTCAATCTTCCATCTTTAGAGTTGCTCTACCAATTTAGATTTAGGGAAGAACACCTAAGCTCCAACTAGGTCTTCTTAGGCAATCCATAGGTCGACAATAAGCGCGTAAATTGATTGAACAAATTGTATTGTCACCTGCAATCCGACTTAAATCAAAAGCCTAAATTGGGAAAGACCTAAAAAGTCCTTTTTGAATTGTGTTTTGCTTGGGGAATTCTGATTGAGGTGTGAATTAGAATGGACCACATTGATTTTCATCCTTTCACATCTTGCCCCCACCCTCACCCCCACTTTACACTCTTCAATCCCATACGTCGAGATGGTCTATCCTTTGATGGGCATAATGACAATCATTGGGATCCGTTTTACTCCTATTATAGGAGTATTGGCCTGGTTAAGCCCCAAAATCAGTGAGCAGAACCTAGGAGCGGGATTTGCTTTGCCTAATATCCCACACACCAAAGAAATACCCAACCCACCCTCCCTGAATAATTATAATGGTTGGATAGAAACTCTTGGGTACTATAAGCTTGACCCTGACTTCTCTTCTGATAGAAATGACCTCTCCTCCTTGAAGATGGAAATACAGAAAATGCAAGACGAAATGATTAAATTGTTAGGAGAATCTTCGAGAGCTGCCCAACAAGAAAGAGATGAAATTAGCCATCCAATCTACCCCACGGAGGATGATGTGCACCCCTCTATGCTAGATGCATCTCTCATGGGAGAGCTACACTTTAAGATGGAGGGAAATTTTGGGGATTATGTAAGGGAGAATAGCTACTTTTCGAGAACAATTTTGAAACCTCCCCGTTAGATGACACTTCCTTGAGAGATCCACGCCTTAAGTGGGAGGAAGATACATATGAAAGTAGCTATGCATTGGATGAAGAAAGGTGGCAACCTCAGGAAGATGATGATAAGGTTGAGTATCCACCTAAATTATATTGGAGTCAAAAGAAGGGAATGAAGGTACCATTGGAAGACCTCGACCCAAATGATAGTATTTTCATGACATTTGATGAAGTGGGATGAAGTCATGTTGTTAATCTTACCCTCCCTTCTGATCACGAGATGGAACTCAAGCCCACCCTTAGGGAACCTAACCCTCAAGAAATTCACCTGTCTGAGGAGTCCAATGTTACCAGTGTAAACCATTTACCTCAGAAAGAGTACCCTAGGGGATCTACTGAGATTTTAGATGATTCTAGACCTTGGGTATATGATGAATCATATGATGAGGAGAAGGATAAATTATATGAGGAACCTACATTCAAGATTTGGAGTGACACTAAGGGCGATTATGTCTTATTTGAAGAGTTATCCCGTGAGGATGTCACAAATTTGACCAAATTAGGTTTCTTTGGCACACCAATCGATGATATTTCTCCTCATGATGGAATGATGGAAACTTTGGAAGCAACTTCTAAGATTTATGTGGATTCACATATAGACTCCGAGGAAGATTTGAGTAAAGAACAAGAACCCGGGGATGACGTTGATAGGATAATCACCAGATTTGTTGCTTCCAACCTGCATTCATTTGATTCGAAGTCACCCTCTGATTCGCTTATGTCTGAAGGCGAAATTTTGACTCCTGATGAAGTGCCGAAAGAAATTTGTGATAGTGCAAGGAATGCTAGGGATGTAATTGACGATTTGGAAAGATTGTTAGGGATGGACACCGAGTTGATTAAACCCATCCTAGATCTTATGGCCATTCTGCAACCTCAAAATTTGGACACCCTAGATGATCCTTGGCTTAGAGATATCCTCACTTTTGTTCTAACCAGGGGGCTTAATAAACCAATATTTCCTGTAATGGAGTATCGGGTATGGATTGATGATTTCTTTAGTCAGTCCATTGCCCTGGGGGTTTATCTCTGCACCATTCCTTCCCCATTCCTTTTGGAGGATCCTTGTCATCCTCCCCCTACCCCTCTGGAGGTTGTTATGCCAATTTATCCTTTAGAACCTCTTCTGGTGACCTGGGAAGATTTCATTCCCATCTTAGTTGGGCGAGCATTTGCTATTAGGATTCATCATCAGCTCGCCAACATCCTAGGTTACCTGTTTTCTAGGCCAGCATTACTTTGCCCATTTTTAGGGCCTATTTCTGCAATCCTTGAACCTGATTTGCAGGTTCTTTGGCTACTCGGCTGCTAACAAAAGAATGGTAGCCCATCTCTGACCCAAGTAATATCCTTCTATGCAATGGGGACATTGCAGATTTTAGACATGGGGGGGTGTACTTGGGGATATACATAGCATTTATACATAGTGCATTCATGCATTTAGTTAAGGCATTCCGCATTGCATACATTTGCATTAAAAAAAAAGAAAAAAAAAAAGGAAAAAGAGAGAAAAATATTTTGTAATTATTGAGCTTAACTGGCTAAGCCCTGCATTCTTAAGCAAATCAAAACTCTAGGTTAGACTAAGTTGATTCTAGGGTCAAACTTTAGAAGCTAAGTGAGCTACTAGCTTTAGACCTTTAGGGTTCTTTATGGACTTAAAAACTTAAGTAGGAGTTAAGTTGCAGACCATTCCCCAAGAGGTTGAGGAAGGAAAGCTAGGGATTGAGTTAAAAGGTGGGGTAGTACCTAGAATCTTATTCTACCTTTTGGTTAATGGGTCCTTGTAACCCAAGCATCCAAATTTCACACACTTGGTCTTGTGTAAGTAAGTGATCACCATAATTCCTTTCTTAAAAGAAATTTGGTTCTCTTAGTTTTGACTTAGGAGAGGCATGAAAACAAAATTTGATTGGAAGAGTTCAAGTGTAGACCCGGAGAGGTTATGTTAATATAGTGATTTAATCGTTGAAATGAGTATAGTGGTTAACCTAAATCAAGCCTAACCATCTTTTTACAAAAATTTTTTAACCTGGCCTACTTGATTTTATCTTGGTCACTTTTAGGCCCAGGGTCGAACTCAGGGAGACGGGATTAGAGGTGAATAAGATTCTACGCCTTTTCTACAACGAATCTCTTCCATTCGTTTATTATATTTTTTGAGTTTTTCTATTTAAGATTTTTTTTTCTGATAATTTTGTCCTTGAGGTACACCCTCAAAATCAGGTTCTTGGCTTTGAGCCAAATTAGGGTTCCAAAACAGGTCTTGCTATTCGCAAGACCGAGTACCTGCAAGTCAAGGAGTATCTTTTCTCTTTTATATTTTTTTATCTTTTTAATAGCAGGAAAGAGAAATAGAAATAAGATAAATATAGTATATATATATAGATATATTATATATATATATATAGGGGTGGGGGTGGAGGTGGAAATGGCATGTAGCACGATGTCAAGTTGATCATCGTCTAGGAAGACGCAACCAACAAGAAGAAGTGCCACGTGGAGTGTAGGATGGATGGGTGGAAAGTATGTGCAGAGACACTTTCTGTATGCGGGTATCGGGGAATATCAGCAACTGGTGCAAATATTCCCGCGATATAACTCGTGGTAGGTGATATGAATGTAAGTATATATGTATATATATAGATAGGGTTATAATTATATAGGTGTAAATGTAGTTATATATATATATCTATGTGTATATATATGTATAGATATGCAAATATATATATATATATATATATATATATTTATAACTAGATATATATGTATACATGTCTAACTATATAGATATGGGTATATATATATATATATAGATATATATACATATCTATATATCTATATCCACATATCTATATATATATATTTATTTATTTATTTATTTATTTAAATATTTATTTATTTATACTTAGTTGTATAGGTAATAATATATGTATATATATATGTATATAAATATATATATAAATATATATATATATATACATATATAGTCGTGTACAAGTGAGTGTGTGTGTGTACACGTGAGTGTGTACAAGTGTGGTGTGTGTATGTATGTGTCTGCGGGAGGGAGTGAGAGAGTGACTGTGAGAGAGGGCACGGCGAGTGAAGGCATCTGGAGCCTGCAGCCAACGTCTAGACGCCAACGAGCAGTCACGTAAAAGCGCAGGCGCGCGAGGGTGCGCGCGCACGCTAGAGGCTGCAGGTGTGAGGGAGAGTGCAGCGTAGCGCACCACGCTGCGGGCTGGAGTGGACGCGAGCGAAGACGCAGATGCGAGCGTGGGCACAGACGGGAGCAGGCACTGGCGTACGTGAGAGCAGGCATGCAGACGGGCTGGAGACGGCTGCGATGCGGAGAGAGAGCGCGCGGTGACCGGATAAGTGAGAAACTTTCCGGTCACCGCACTGTAGCTACAGTGTTCCACAGAACGCGTGAACAGTAGCTACAGTGCACGCGCGGATCGTACAACTGGTTGCGGCCGGTTCTGCATGCACAGGCACTGTGGAGCAAGTCTACACACGCGGAAGGAGATGGCGCTGGCTGCTGGCGTGCGCGTAGGGGCTTGCGCACTGCGTGGAGCTGCTAGTGTCGTGCTGCTGCTACGGTTGAGCTTCAAAGCTCGAGTCTGCAGCAATGGCAAAGGAGCTTGAACGTCGAAACAGAGGGCGGAATCCACCATGCCCACCTGCTCTTGGATGAGCTGTGCGGTGGTGGGACTCACAGTGGTGGTCGTGGACGACTGTGTGCTACTCCTGCCCGCAGCGTATCTCTTCAATGGAAGAGGTGCTGCGTATGGAGGGGAGAGGGGAGGAAGATGGCCTGGAGAAGGGTGTGCGGGTGTGTGTTGCATGGACCAGGCTCCCCTCTGCAAGGAAGATGGCTGGGCCTTTTTAAAGAAGATGGAGGCAAGCTCAGCCATGCCCTGGGTTGCGCATGACTAAGCATGCAGCAAGCAGAGCATGCTGTGGCAGAGAGTAGCGCGAAGAAGAAGCCATGCCCTGCAGTCGCGCAGGGAAGAAGAAATTCAAAGCCAATAAAAAATGAAGATGGTGAATTTATGAGGCAGCACTTGAGGAATACATTAATTACATGGCCAATTATTCACTTTCCTCCCCTCTCAAATAAATGCATACACGTGTCAATTTTTACAAATGCAACTATGTCTACCTAATGTGCAATGGCAATGCTAGGAAATAACACAAGATGGCATAATTGTTGGTGTATTTCTGTTGTGCAACCATACCCCCATGCATATCTTTTGCTAGTCCCTAGCAAAACATTTTTGTATTATATTTAAAAATGACCTTAAGCTGAAGATTTTCTTCCGAGGCGACACAGGTGTGTTTATCTGTTGGATATTGTGAGAACCAATTGTAGAGAAGACTAACAGTACCTTAAGTCTTACATGACATAGACCATCTCTCGACTAACCAGGACTCTTGATATTTAAACCTTAAGTACGATTTCCAGGACTCAAGAGATTTTTGCCATACTCGAGAGCTCAAGAGATTATGGCTTGTGGTTAGTGAACGACCAAGACTGACCAGATGAACATTAAGACTCAAGCCTAGGGTTTCACGAATTTTTAAGTGCAGGTTGGTCCTAGTTTCAGCTCATGTCTTCGGATTGACCCTTAAAAAGATGACGGAAATCTCAACTCCCATTTTATTACATTTGTGGCTCAAAGAAAATAGGGTATTTGTAACTTGCACTGAAGAATTTTTGTAGGAAGAAGACTTTACAGACATTTACGAGATATACTGACTTATTTGCACCTTTTTTTTTTTTTGAAACACGTGTTAGTATATCTCTTACAACTTTATTTAGAGGAGCATACTTTTCTTTTAGTGGGACAATTCCTTTTTGGTGGAAAGAGTCTCTCCTAAACACGAGATTAAAGCCTGGGATAAAAAGTCTACTTGCGCACACAGGTAAGGACTCCACCTGCCCTAATGAACACTAGAGTTGGATCTTATGTTCACCTGGTCTTTCTTGATATGTATGGTGTGAACCAAGATTACTTAGGCTCTTGAGTAGAAGCAAACCAATGATTCCTGTACTGGTGTCTCAGGTACAAGAATACATCCTTATTTAGGAGAGATTCCGATCTATCTTGTCAATGCTCAAGTGAATCAAGCCAAGCCTAAGCGAATCATGCTTCTGTGGCCAGGAAAGTCTTCAAAGTAGTGGTTGAATATCCATAAACACTTATTGTATTTTTGTTTCAGCCTTCAGATCATTACTAAATACTTTTTTTTTTTAATACATATTTATAGATAGATGGAGACTGCATGATACCATAAAATACCCAGATCCTATGGATGCCTATCCACCCCCCCATGCCAAACAATGCTATGTCCTCATATGCAAGCAGGGTAGGGTAGAGGAAGGACCAAAGATCGGGTAACGAGAGCTGAGGTGCAGGGTATACAGTAAGGTGGTAGGGTGGGTGGATGGTGGGTGGTGAAGTGAAAAGTGAAGTGAGCATGACAGTGGCGGAGTGTTGTTGGGGTGCCTCCCACCGAGCGTTGAATTTAACGTCCCCAGCTGGACTCAGAATGAGGCACAACATTAGTTACCCTCTAGTAGGGCAACAGTTTCTCCAACGGGGGCAGGTTCATGAGTATGATAGGATTTCAAACGCTGCCCATTGACCGTAAATTTATGCCCAGATTTGGGATCTTCAATTTCAACGACCCCGTTGGGAAATGGTCTCGAGACCAGGAAAGGACCAGTCCATTTGGACTTCAATTTCCCAGGAAAGAATTTGAGCCGGACGTTGTAGAGCCAAACTTGCTGAGATGGCCCAAATTCCTTCCGCCGAATACGACTGTCGTGAAAAGCCTTAATGCGTTGCTTGAAAGTTAAGGCAGAATCATAAGCTTCATGACGGAGCTCTTCCAGCTCTTGGAGTTGGAGTTTCCTTTGTCGACCACACAGGTCTAGGTCGAGGTTACATTGGCGAACCGCCCAATAAGCGCGATGCTCCAACTCCATGGGCAAATGATAAGGCTTCCCGTAAATGATTCTATAAGGAGACATACCAAGGGGAGCCTTCAAGGCGGTCCGATACGCCCAAAGTGCGTCAATCAACTTGTCGGACCAATCCTTACGGTCAGGCTGAACCGTTTTCTGGAGAATTTGCTTGATTTGCCGGTTCGACACCTCTGCCTAGCCATTTGTCTGAGGATGATACGGAGATGCGATACGATGGTGGACTCTGTATTTCCTCAAAAGTGCCCGAAAAGAAGCATGGGTAAAGTGGCTTCCTCCATCCAAGATAATGGCTCGAGGGATCCCAAAGCGTGCAAAAATGTGGTCTTTGACAAATCGAGTGGATATAACATGGTTAGCACATGGGAATAGCCTCAATCCATTTCGAAACATAATCAACAGCTACGAGGATATATTCGAAGCCATTGGAAGGAGGAAAGGGACCCATGAAATCAATTCCCCAAATGTCGAAGATTTCCGCAGATAGGATGGGTTGCAAGGGCATCATGTCATGACGTGACATTGACCCTAACGACTGGCACCTAGTGCAATGTTTGGCATAATTGTGTGCATCTTGGTGAAGGGAGGGCCAAAATAAATCGCACTGCAACACCTTGGCTGCAGTTTTCCTCCCAGAGAAATAGCCTTCGCAGGCCTGATTGTGGCAAAAGGATAGCACACTGGGGAATTCGCTGTCAGGAATACAGCAACGGATGATTTGATCAGCACCTATTCGAAAAAGAAGTGGATTATCCCAGAAATAATAGTTTGCTTCTGCCATGAGACGCTCGTGCTGGTTTTTAGGCCTACCATGTGAAGGGATCCAGAAGCAAGGTAATTCGCAATGTCGGCATACCAAGGTCCACTTGCCACATTAATTGCCAATAGGTGCTCATCGGAAAAAATCTCATTAATCGGTAGAGTAAGTCCAATATGGTCAGGGTCCAGTCTAGAAAGATGATCAACCACAACATTCTGGGCTCCAGCCTTATCGCGGATCTCAATGTCAAATTCTTGGAGCAGAAGGATCCAACGAATCAGTCTAGGCCTGGCATCCTTCTTGTGCAAGAGATGGCGAATGGCTACGTGATCAGTGAAAACAATAACATGTGAGCCCAGAAGGTAAGAGCGAAATTTCTCCAGCCCAAAGACGACTGCCAGTAGTTCTTTCTCAGTGGTAGTATAATTACGCTGAGCCTCGTCCAACATCTTACTGGCGTAGTACACCACGAAGGGGTGTCTATCGCCTCTTTGTCCCAGGATGGCTCCGACTGCAAGGTCGGAAGCGTCACACATGAGTTCAAAGTCGAGGGACCAATCAGGTGGCTGGAGAACAGGGGCCTTGGTGACAGCATCACGCAACTGCGTGAATGCTAGTATGCAGTCGGGGCCCATATCGAAGGGTACATCAGTCGATAGGAGATGAGTTAAAGGTCGAGAAATCTTGGAGAAATCTTTGATGAATCTCCTATAGAAACCGACGTGACCCAGGAAGAAGCGGATTTGTTTGACAAAGCCAGGCACAGGTAAATCAGCAATCACATCAAGCTTAGCTCTGTCAACCTCGATACCCCTATCGGAGATGATATGCCCGAGAACAATTCCCTCGTGTACCATAAAATGACTTTTTTCCCAGGAAAGCACGAGGTTTACATCAATACATCTCCTAAGGATACGGGTCAGGTTGGCAAGACAGTCATCAAAAGAGGGTCCAAAGATCGAAAAGTCATCCATGAAGACCTCGAGAAAGTCACCCACCATATCATGGAATATCGCCAGCATACATCTCTGAAAAGTTGCTGGTGCGTTACAAAGTCCGAACGGCATCCATCTAAATGCAAAGGTGCCAAAGGGGCAGGTAAAGGTGGTTTTCTCTTAGTCCCGAGGGTCAATTGCCACCTAGTTATATCCTGAGGATCCATCCAGGAAACAGAAAAATTTATTTCCCGCTAACCGCTCCAGGATTTGGTCAATGAAAGGTCGCGGAAAGTGATCTTTCTTAGTTGCAGCATTGAGTTTCCGATAATCTACACACACTCTCCAAGATGCAAGAGTGCGTGTCGGGATGGATTCGCCCCTGTCATTGAAACGGATGGTGAGTCCCGCCTTTTTGGGTACGACGTGAATCAGACTCACCTAGGGGCTATCGCTGATCGGGTAGATTATACCCGCATCCAACCACTTAATAATTTCCTTCTTAACGACCTCCCACATGTTAGGGTTGAGATGTCGCTGCATCTCGCGGGAAGGTCGAGCCTCCTCCTCCGTATATATACAGTGAGTGTAGTAGGAGGGGCTAATGCCAGTTAAGTCTGATAAAGACCAACCAATGGCTGCCTTGTGTTCCATAAGGACCTTTTTTAGTTTGCACTCTTGCTCCCTAGTCAATTTTGAACTGATGATTATGGGGAGCATTTCATTTGGTCCCAAGAAAACATACTTAAGTGTACTAGGCAGCTTTTTCAGCTCGGGAGTGGATGGTGAAGGATCTGGCATTTCTTGGGACGAGAGTGTCCCAAGCGGATCAGAAAATAAGTCAGGAGGAAGAAGTTGGCCCTCAGATTGGCCAAGAAGAGGGGCATCTTGGATAGATGAATCCAAAAAGGAATAGCCCCAGTGAGTAGTATGTGGGCTCAAGGTCCCAGTGTGGAGTTGCAAATCCGCCTGATTTGGCAGGAAAGAAAGGGCAATCCGATCTTCAAGAGTGTGGACCGGCGGTGAGTAGCCCAGATATGACTCAAACCACGAGGTATTGGACGTAGAGAAAACCTCGTCAGAAGTCTAGTCAGCAGAAGGTACGGGAATAGGGAGGGATGGGGGAACGTCACAATATGTGTTGGTCAAGCAATCGTCAGTGTTTAAAGGCAATCCACAGCAGTCAGAATAAGTCTCAATTAGTCCGATACACGCACTGACGGCCATGTCCTCATCAGACGTGTCATCCTCGATGCAATCGCAATCAGAGTTCTTGGTTATCTTGAAGATGCTAAGCTTGAGCTTCTCAATTCCAACGGCAATCTCAATACAGCTCGACTCGCAGTCAATATGGGCGCGGGCTGTGTCCAAGAAAGATCGACCAAGGATGATCAGACAATCAGAAAGTGAGTTAGGAACTTCCACATCCAAAACAAGAAAGTCAACAGCAAAACAAAGATTGTTGACTCTAACCACCACGTCTTCCACCACACCCTTTGGAATTTTGACAGAACGATCTGCCAACTGTAACGTGACAGGTGTGGGTTTCAAATTTCCCAAAGAAAATTTTTCGAGCATGATGGTTGGTATAAGATTGATGGAAGATCCTAGATCAAGCAGGGCACGGTTAAAATTGCAGCCTTGGATACTACAGGAAATAAGCAGTGTGCCCCGATCTTTCTGCTTCGGTGGTAGATTTGACAGTATAGCACAACTCGCATGAGGCGAGAGAACCACCGGATTCTTAGTTTTCTTTGACTGTCGCCTAGGTGTTGAGTAGTCTTTGAAAATTTAGGCGACAGTAGGTATGTGGTCGATAGCCTCTAGCAGGGGTACCTTGATTTCAACATCCCTAAATAAATTACGCAAGTTATCAAAGGCTTGCGTATCCTTCTTCTTGCCTTTTGGCTTTCTCAAAAGAGCCTCAGGGAATGGGACTGATTCTGGCACCAATTTGGGTGTATCGTCCTCTCGCAAATGCGGTGTGCATCCCGAATGAGAGGACGATGAAGAAGATGGGCCAGGATCAGGTCGAGGCAGATCGACGGTCTGCTTACCGCTCTTCGTAGTGATTGCATTGGATGACGCGGGTCCAGTGGGATCATAAGGCGGAGGAGGGTTCGCAATAGGGACATAAGAGTGAGGTGCTGCAGCGGGATTAGCCTGAAATCCCATTGGAATGCTCGGAGCCTGCAGAATCTGATGAACCCACCCCTGAGAAGGTCGTACCTGTGGTTGAGGACCACGAGGTACGAAATTCCGTGGGTTGGGAACAGGTTGGGCTGAGAGAGTGCCCTAAGATCAAGTCGTCATGAGTAGTTGACTGATCTCAGCATTCTGCTGCGCCAATTGGTGCAGAAGAGATGTCATGTTCCCTTCATGGCGCTTTCACATTTCCATCATCATTTGCATCAATTTCTCAAGAGGACTTGATGCGTGTTCTGTTTGCGATATGCAAGGACCTGATAGCGGATTTGCCACCGGATTAGACTGGGCCCTTGGGATGACGGGTGCGAACAGTCGCATTAGCCCACCCGTGGGTTTTGGCACTACGAGTTGCTGTACCATGCAAAGTTCGGATGATTTTGCCACCGTGGGTTATAAGTGGCAGAGAACAGGTTGTTGCCCAAGGCACAAGTGTCTTCTAAGCCAGAAGACGAGTCCGCATGTAAATATGCTTCTGAGTACACGGAGGCTTGGTCCTCCGTGTCAAAATACTGGCTTGCAGAAGCCAGGTCCACATGACTTACCGAATCACTCGACGCGACACTCGGTAAGTAAGGTCTCACAGTGTTTCTGGAGATAAGCCTGGTGTTGGAAGAATTGGGATTGTGACAAAGTGGTGAGGTGGGGGTGTTTGCCATAGAATGGGCGGAGTTGGCCAGAAGCTCGTCCAGCTTCTTGTGCATGACAGAGACTTCATCCAATTTCTGTGTGATAAGGCTAAGATCAGTGGATGAATGGGAGGGTCCCGTGTCAACTGCGTGAACATTGCGGGGTAGGCTGGTACGATTAAAGGTGACAATGGAAGCATTGTTCATTGAGTTTTCACTCACATTTTCAAATAATTTGAATGCTCCATTCTCGTCTTTATTCATGAAATTCCCTCCGCAGGAAGCGTCTGCAATCTACTTCAAAGTCTCATTTAACCCATAGTAGAAAATCTGGGCTATATGCCACTTAGGCAGATCGTGGTGCGGACACTTCCGAAGGAGGTCATTATATCTCTCCCATGCCTCATGAAACTGTTCACCGTTTTGTTGCATAAAGGAAGTGATAGTACGGCGGACCGCATTGGTTCGCCCGATTGGGAAGAACTTCTTGAGAAATGCTGTTCGCATCTCTTCCCAAGAGTGGATGGTTCTCCTAAGGGTGCGTAACCACTGCGACGCTTTATCCTGCAATGAAAACGGGAACATTTTCATGAGGACTATTGGTAACCTGATATTTCTCGGTTTAACAGTCTCAGCCAATCAGGTTAGGTCTTCCAAGTGGAGAAAAGGATCTTCACTTGCAAGACCATGGAAGTGGAAATTAATCAGGCCAATTACATTTGGTTTTAGTTCAAAATCGTCCCCACCCATGGGGACCCGAATCTGTCCTATGGTCACTATAGCAGCAAGATCCTGATAGGAGCTAAGAGACCTAGGCTCCTCCCGTTCGGGAGGGTTCTACATTTCCTCCAATGTTTCCCTAATGGCTTCAACTTGTTCATTATACATTTCCATTTGGGCTTGGAGGCGGGCTATGGGATCCAAGGCTCCACCACCTGGTGGGTTTTGAGAGCGGTTTCCTCCCTCGGGATTTAGGGGTGGGCGTGCAGCCATGTTTGTGGAGGAGGATGACAATTCGACTTCTTTCCTAAAATTATCAGACAATTCAAACAATTCAGGATTTTGTGACCTCCTCCCAAATATGCACTACCGCAGGAAGAATTGGGGGGATATGAAGGGAAAAGGAGATGAGAGAAATGATGCTGCAAAGGTACACTTGATGACAAATCAATACAATCAAATTCCTAACCTCTACAGTGTGCCCTTAGACCTAAAGATCTAAGTTACCTACTATCACGACCAACGGAACCGAATGCGAGCACCGAGGAACCACTGGGCCAGATTGAAAGGCTGTTTGCCCCAGTCTTAGACACCCGATAGCACGTGGGAACCCTCACCAGCACGTAGGCGCTACACGCAGGTATTTAGACTTCCAATCCTTAATAAGGGTCAAGTTGCTACTAGTTTTAGTTAGAGGCTTAGGATCAAGTGCTTCTGGAATGTGAAGGGTGTTATTTACGGGTAATGCCCAAGTGGTTGATTTTATAAAGTGTGTCAACCACGCATGCAACGGGGAAATCTCCCCGAATTGAAGTTTTAATTGGTGAATGGTTTTTAGAATTCAGCCTTAAGTAGTATGGATGTTAGGATTTCACTGAATTACCAATTCAACCAATCTCCGGGTTTTGAGAGAATACAAGTTTTTTTTCTAAGCCCAACAAACCCTTCTTCAATGTGATTTAGTTAATGCATGCTAAAAATGCACTGAGCTTCCCTAGATGGAGATTTCTATGTGTGGATGCACGAGCCAATTTTAAGTTAATGTGAAAGGGAGCCAAAGTACTTCAATTCAAGTGCTCCCAATCACCAAAATGATTTTCCACACACAAGGCTCAACCACAAGGTAAAGAAAATCAAAGTGTTGGGGTTGAAGTATTCGGGATCAAATCTTAGGCACGTGAAAGGTCGTGGTGGGTGATAACACCACGCAAGGGGGTAGTAATTAGGTTGAATATGGCCCATCTTTAGAATAAAAGGCACAACATAAAGTAGAATAGGAGCATTGCATGCATCAAGTACCAAGATTGCTTATAAACTGTATTAATGGCCATTTGTGTAAAGCATTTGTCAAAGCAGGCCTCAGATGAGCAATCGGACCGCACGGATGGATTCAGGACGACGAACGGAGTCTAACGGACTCAAAATCAACCAAATCCGACATCCGGAGCTCCCACAATGGGCCCAAGAAATCCTGACCGTTGATCTGGAGATCAACGGCCTAGAACGCGCCACGTCGCCCCGCCCCCGCCGCCCGCACGCCCCCAAGCCAGCCAAGGACGCATCTCGGCCGTTGATCTTCGATCGAACGGCCGAGATCCGCGCGCTCGCCCGCGGTCGCCGCGACAAAGCGCGGTTCGATCGAACGGCCGAGATCCGCGCGCTCGCCCGCGGTCGCCGCGACAAAGCGCGGGCGTGGCGCAACGGTTAGCGCGCACGCCCGCGTCGGGGCGATGCGCGTTCGATTCGCGCGGAGCGAAAATCATTTGCGGGCGAAGGGCGCGGCAAAATTGAGCCGCGCGATCAGAAGCGAGCGGCCAGGATTGCGCCACGCGGCGCGACGACAGCGCCCCACCTCCCACGCGCGCGCGCACGCCGGGCGGAAACGCGCGCGCGCACGCGCGCCCGAAGCGCGATCCTAGCGCAGGCGCGGGAGGATCTCAGCCGTCCGATCATCAATCGGACGGCTCTCGTTCGACAGCCACGGATCGCGCCTGAAGAGAGAGAGGGGCGGGCGGCTGACCGGCGGCAGAAGGCCTTCACCGACGTATATGGAAGCGATTTTAGCGACGTTCTGGATGTCGCTAAAGCACATTCTTCTTTTAGGAAGCCCTTAACTCTATTTAAACCCCCTTCTACCACCATTCAAGGCATCCTCTCCCACTTGCAACTACTCCACTCCTCTCCTAGCTAGTCTTAGGCACTCTTGTAATCGCCGGAGACGACGAGCCGCCGACGGAGCCTCCTCCACCGCCGTGGCTGCCTCGTCGCTCTCCACTCTCTCTCTACCTCTCTCTCTCTCTTTTAAGCTTTCATTTACTTTTGTTGAAGCATGTATTTAATATTGTAAACCATGAACTATGAATGCATGTTTAATGAAATTATTTTTCATTTAGTTGCCTTTTTAATTTCTGTTTAAAGTGCATGATCAAAACCAAGAGCTTTCTAACCCTAAACTCTCTCTATCTCTCGCTTTTCAAAACCGTTGCTTTCGCAAGCAAAACTCCGCCTTTTTCATGACAACAAGTGGTAAACAAAATCCGATTTCCACGCCTCCCTGAGATCGACACTCGGACTCACCTCCGTTTACTTCTTTTAAAACCGACGTATCAAGTGCAACTATAACGACACCTCTTAACACACACGCACGAAGGCACGTCAGTTTTTGGCGTCGCTGCCGGGGAGGCAACGGATTTGTTTTATCACCTCCATTCCACCTTCATTCTCATATCGTCTAATGCCCTACTTTCCTTTTTACTTGACGGATGCAGGAATTCGGCGCATGGACGGCGAAGCGACGCATTCCACTATGGTAGCAAGGAAGTAGACGCCTCGAGGACCGATAGTGAGTACTCTCTCTCTCTCATTGTTTGCTTGCGTGAAAAAGCTAAAAAAAAAATCATAAAAACTGAAAAAAATTGGCGTGGCGAATGATTGCTTGACCCACATTCTTAACACACCACCCTACAAAAAAATGTACACTCTAATATACTGGACAAATTCTTGGAGTGTTCTTTTCTTTCTCTCTTGAGTGGTGTTTGCGAAGCCACCGTGAGTTGACCTGGGCCGCACCACTCAACCCTAAAACTGACTCATCTAATAGAAGCTGCATGATTATCAGGATGAGTACACTAGGGTTTTAGAGCCTCTACAAAATAAAAGGAAATCTACTTTCACTAAGTTGTGTGCAGAACTTGACGTGCCCACTGAAACTTGTTTGAAAAAATTAAGACACGTCAACCCTAAAAAGTACTTAAGTAAGGATGAAACACTAAAAAGACACTATATCTTAACAAATCCTTGCTTGAAAATCATGTTTTGCTAGAAGCACACACTTTGAAAGTAGAACATTAAGAGGCACCACCCCAATCAACGCCTCATCACATCACCCTAAGCACAAGCACTATCCTAGCCCTTTAAAATTGAGTAGACGTGCCCTAGGCAGGACTGAGTTAAGTCTCAAAAGGTGAGGTTTTGTCTGCTAGGCACTTGGCTTTCATTCCCTTGGTAGAATCTGGTGACTAGGCTGCGGGGCAGTGTCAAACGACCGTGGTTGTGGGGTCTATGGAACCGGAGGCGTAAGCCAAAGGAAGAACCTTCCCTGCAATCCCCTCGTAATCAACCTGGCCAGATTAGCCTTGAGAAGGGAAGTCCAGTGCTTACGGACTTAATCACCCTTTGTGAGATTTCTAGGTCTCCTAAGGAATACACCATAAGGATTAGGCTTGCGTGCTTGATTGAAACACATTTCTCGCATCTGTCGCCCTCCGCATCCCCTCCAGTTCTTCTCTAGTGTATGCACGGGAGGCGCTCACTGCATCCCGAATTGTGTGTTTTGGGGCAGGAATCTAGGCGACGTAATTCTGTTGAAAACATGGCTGAACCTAGGGTAGATGAGGCTGAAGATCAACCCCCACCAGATGCTATGGCTGTCGTCCAGGCTCAAATCAATGCTAACCATCGGCTTCAGCAACGACAAATCCACACCATCATGCAAGCCATACAACGGTTACAGAACCCGCAAGAACAACCACCACCTTTCAATGACATACCAGGACAACCACCACTTGATTTACCACCATTTCAGAACCAGCCAAGACCCCTCCGTGATTTCTATAACCCTTCTGCCATTAGAGTCGAGCCACACCTTAGGATCCCCGAAGGGGGAGACGATTTTGAGCTAAAACCTAATGTATTAAGTCTAATCCAGAGCCACTTTCATGGAAGCTCAAATGAAGACCCCTTTCAGCACCTAGAAGATCTCGACCGCATAGCAAGAACAGTAAAACCTAGGAACATTAGCCTTGATATTGTTCTAATCAAGATGTTCCCTTTCTCATTAAGAGACAAGGCTTCTCATTGGCTTAGAACCCTAGGTAGACCCATCACCACCTGGGAGGAACTGAGGCATGCATTTTTAAAGAAATTCTTCCCCATAGGAAAGACCAATGCCCTCAGAAGAGCTATCACTACCTTCACACTCCAGGGTGGGGAACAATTTCATGAGGCGTGGGAAAGATTCAATGAACTTTTGAGGAAATGCCCACACCACGAAGTTCCAAGGTGGCAATTGGCCCAGATCTTCTACCACGGTCTGGATAGCAACCTACGGAACTTCGTCGATGCCTCATGCGGGGGAAACTTCCTAAACAAAGATGAGGAGAGCGCGTTTGAGCTCTTTGAGTCTATGAGCGAGAATTCGCTCAACAATGCCTCCATGAACCAGTTTAACAGATCCAGTCAACCCCGTGGTGGGATTTATGAGGTGCAAGCAAATTCTGGAATGGTTGACATGGACATTATTGCCAAAAAGTTGGATCGAGTGGAATTGGTGGACAAGAAGATTGATGAGCTTCTAAACCAGACCAGGAACCCCTTGCAGACTTTCACCCTAGCAAAAGGAGCACATAATGTTGACCTGGTCCAACCCTTCACCCAACTAAACCTGGAACAACCCCCAACCATGTTCCAAGGAGGGACCTTTGCTCCCTCGACCCTTGATTACTCCCTTCCTTCTTCATCAACATCGGCTATTCTAGAAGATGTGCAAGCCATCCAAGGATATGCAAAACCTGACCCTTTCTCCAACACTTACAACACCGGCTGGCGTAATCACCCCAACTTTGGTTGGACAAACCAGAAACTACCGCAATTCCAAAACCAGCCCAGGCCAAACCAACAACCACACTTGCCCCCTATCAGCAAGGACCACCAGTTAGACCCCAATATAACCAAAATAGGGCGGCCCCTCCCCCACAAA
The DNA here is from genome assembly GCA_037157565.1 of Thalassia testudinum. Taxonomy (NCBI): domain Eukaryota; kingdom Viridiplantae; phylum Streptophyta; class Magnoliopsida; order Alismatales; family Hydrocharitaceae; genus Thalassia; species Thalassia testudinum. The sequence continues at coordinate 15,277,236 of JAZHRO010000026.1, read as the reverse complement.
ACCAAATGGACACCCTAATAAAGATGATGGCTGACATGAACCAAAAACATCAGGAGGAAATGGCCTTGGTAAAGGGACAGTTAAGCCAACTCTTGGACTGTAAACAGCAAGGATCTCTACCTTCCCAACCACAACCAAACCCGCGAAACATAATTAACAGAGGCCCCAATTCGCATGGGTTCCAAGGCAACCCCGGGCAGGCTCATATGGTCCAACCGGCTCCACAAACACCTCCTGGGTTTGGCGCCTCTTCATCCTCATCTTCTCAAGGATCACCCCATGGCCCCAATGCCTCTGCGAATGCGGTGACCTTGAGAAGCGGCACCAAAACCCAGGATCCCAAATGGCCGACTCTCCCCGAGACTTTACCCGACTTAGAAGAAGCACCAACCAAGGACCCAAACATGGAACCAATCCAGACACCCTATCCTGAGGCCTTGGAAACAATCAAGAGAAAAAAGAATACTGTGGAAACTGAGGAGCTGATGGAAATTTTTAAACAAGTACAGATTAATATTCCGCTTCTAGAAGCTGTCAAACACATCCCCGCTTACGCCAAGTTCTTAAAGGATGCCTGTACACCCAAGCGTAAGCCGAGACCTCAAGCACCTAGGAAGGTTGTACTCTCTGAGCAAGCCAGTTCCGTGATATCAAGCAACCTTCCACTCAAACGAACTGACCCAGGAGCACCCCTGATTTCCTGCAACATCGGGGACATGACATTTGATAGAGCGCTCCTGGACCTAGGTGCTTCTATCAACCTAATTCCCACAACCTTGTACCACCAATTTGGTTTTGGGGAGCTGGCACCAACCCCTGTCACCATCCAGCTGGCGGATAGATCAGTGAAAACCCCGAAGGGGGTTGTTGAGGACGTGATTGTACGGGTCAAGGACTTCTATTTCCCAGTCGACTTTTTGGTGCTCGACATGGAAGTCCCTGAAAAATTACAGAACGCACCCATAATCTTAGGCAGACCTTTCTTAGCCACGGCTAAAGCAAACATCGATTGCAACACGGGATGTATGGAAATCGCCTTCGGAGACAGGAAAATGCAATTAGATATCTTCCGGGCAACAAAGTCTTTTGATTGTGATTACATTGAGGAACATGATCCCGTGGAAACTTTAATCGAGGAATGCCTTACCCTCAATTCTGTCTCAGACCACCAAACCCGTAGTTCTGACTCGCCACCATCATTACCTGTGGACCTCTGTAAGGCTGAGTATCATCACATGACACCATTTGAAGAAATCAATGTTGATCAACTACCGCCCTTTCCATTCCCATCGACTGTGGTCCCACCCGCACCTGAACTTAAACCATTGCCCGAGAATCTCAAGTACGTCTTCTTGGGACCTGGCCAGACCTTCCCAGTGATTATTAATTCCCATCTAACCAAGGATCAGGAACTAAGGTTGACTGCAACTCTTTCAGAACATCGGGCCGCCATTGGTTGGACCATCTCAGATCTAAGAGGAATTAGCCCCACCTATTGCACCCACAAGATTTACCTGGAAGACGGGGCCCGACCTTCCCGCCAGATGCAGAGACGGTTAAACCCTAACATGCGGGAGGTCGTTAAAAAAGAAATTATCAAGTGGCTCGACGCCGACATCATCTACCCTATCTCTGATAGCCCCTGGGTGAGCCCCACTCAAGTGGTTCCAAAGAAGGCTGGGCTCACCGTTGTCACTAATGATCATGGCGAATCCATTCCCACCCGCACCACCACCGCATGGCGGGTGTGTATTGATTATAGGAAGCTTAACGAAGCCACTAAGAAGGACCACTTCCCCTTGCCATTCATTGACCAAATCCTTGAAAGATTGGCAGGGCAGAAGTATTTTTGCTTCCTGGATGGATATTCAGGATATAACCAAGTCGCAATTGCTCCGGAAGATCAGGAAAAGACCACATTCACTTGCCCGTATGGCACATTTGCATTCCGTCGAATGCCGTTCGGGTTATGCAACGCACCCGCAACCTTCCAGCGTTGCATGCTAGCCATTTTTTCAGAAATGGTGGGTGAATACTTGGAGGTCTTTATGGATGATTTCTCTGTATTCGGGAATTCATTCGACCATTGTTTGAGCAACTTGGAGAAAATCCTGAAACGATGTATCGAGGTTAACTTGGTGTTAAGTTGGGAAAAGAGCCATTTTATGGTTCAAGAAGGAATTGTCCTCGGACACATCGTTTCGCATAAGGGCATCGAGGTAGATCGAGCTAAGGTTGATTTAATTTCCAAACTTCCTCCACCTAGTTCGGTCCGACAGATTCGTTCTTTCCTAGGACATGTTGGCTTCTACCGAAGGTTCATCAAAGACTTTTCCAAACTTTCCAAACCCTTGACCGACCTTCTAGCCAATGACGCAACTTTCCACATGTCTCCTGATTGCACCCAGGCTTATCAGACCCTCCGGGACTTAGTCTCCACCGCACCTGTACTTCAACCCCCAGACTGGTCCCAGGATTTTGAGATTATGTGTGACGCATCAGATTTTGCCATAGGCGCTGTCCTGGGACAAAGGCAAGACAAGAAGCCCGTGGTGATCTACTACGCGAGCAAAACGTTGGACGAGGCCCAGCGTAATTATACGGTCACAGAAAAAGAGTTGCTTGCTGTAGTCTTTGGACTGGAAAAATTCCGATCATACTTGCTGGGATCCCACGTGACTATCTACACCGACCATTCAGCCATCCGGCACCTGTTGGCCAAAAAGGACGCAAAACCCAGGCTCATCAGATGGATCCTGCTTTTGCAGGAATTTGACCTGGAAATCCAAGACAAGGCCGGATCGAAAAATGTGGTGGCTGACCACCTGTCAAGACTTCATCCAGACCACATTGGACCCTCCCTACCTCTATCTGATACCTTCCCTGATGAACACATCCTAGCCGTGCAAGACAAGAAAATGCCATGGTATGCTGACTATGTCAACTACCTGGTTATAGGACAAACCCCGCACAGCTGGTCCAGACAGCAACGGGACAGGTTCTTGGCTGAGGCCAAGCACTATTTCTGGGATGATCCCATGTTGTTTCGCCTCTGTGCTGATCAGATCATCAGGAGGTGCCTCCCCGAAGACGAGGTTCAGAGTGTGCTTTCCTTTTGTCATGACCAAGCATGTGGCGGCCATTTCTCTAGCAAGAAAACAGCTGCAAAAGTTTTGCAGTCTGGATTTTATTGGCCGTCCCTATTCAAGGATGCACACATCTTTGCCAAGATTTGCTCACGATGCCAAACACTAGGGACAATGACCAAAAAAGATATGATGCCCCTTCAGCCCATTTTGATTGTCGAAATTTTCGACGTTTGGGGTATCGATTTTATGGGCCCCTTTCCACCATCCAACGGCTTCGAGTATATCTTGGTCTCGGTAGACTATGTTTCCAAATGGATTGAAGCCGTCGCCACCCGACGATGCGATCACAAGACGGTCATGGACTTTGTAAAGAAGAACATCTTTTCCCATTTTGGAATACCCAAGGCCATGATCAGTGATGGTGGAAGCCATTTTATCCATTCCCAGTTCCGTGCCCTACTTAGAAAATACGGGGTAAACCACCGCATTGCCACCCCGTATCATCCACAAACAAATGGGCAGACTGAGGTCTCAAACAGACAAATCAAGAACATTTTACAGAAGACTGTGAGACCTGACAGGAAAGACTGGTCCACACGACTTGATGATGCCCTGTGGGCATACAGGACCGCTTTTAAGACCCCGATAGGCATGTCACCTTACCGCTTGGTCTTTGGCAAAGCTTGCCATCTCCCTGTCGAATTGGAACACCGGGCTTACTGGGCTGTTAAGCAATGTAACATGGATCCCCAGTTAGCTGATGCGCAAAGGACTCTTCAATTATCTGAGCTTGAAGAAATTCGTCGGGACGCCTTTGACAATAGTCGGCTATATAAGGAGAAAATGAAAGCCGTCCACGACCGACTCATTCATAGGAAAACCTTTGAGCCAAACCAACAAGTCTGGCTATTTGATGCACGCCTGAAACTCTTTCCAGGGAAACTTAGGTCCAAATGGACAGGACCATTTCGGGTGGTCAAGCCCTTTTCCAATGGGGCAGTCGAAATCGCCGATCTTAATACCGGGCACACCTTTACAGTCAATGGTCAAAGATTGAAGCATTTCCTGGCCCAGGTACCCCCCAAGGAAAGTGTCACCCTTGTTGAGGGCTGACACCAGGCACCGCCCAGTTGGAGGCGTTAAACTCAGCGCTTCCTGGGAGGCAACCCAGCGGATTCAGACTGATCTGGTAGTTTACGTCACTCAGGTACTATCTTTTTGAACCCTTTTGCATCCATACATCTGCCAATGAGGACATTGTTCAACTTAAGCATGGGGGGGATGGTAAACTGCATAATCCTGAGCTTAATTAATCAGTCTGAATGAATAAATTAATTGATTAAAAAAAAAAAAAAATGAATTTAGGAAGAAAAACTTAGGCATTAGAAACTTGTCAATAGTGGGAAATAATACAAAAAGAACTTAAACACTTAGACTTTTCAGGCCTTCAGGCTTAATTAGCCCTGGTGTCCATTAAAATATGGATTTAGCGGCGAACCCTTGCAACTTTAAGCTATTCTAATCCACCTAATAAATAAGGTAATAAGTATACGACTTATCAACTCACCCTCTAACTCAGGAAAACTTTGAGTCTAAGCATCTACACACATTTTTGCACAGACTCACTTCTCGGAGATTTTGACAGAAATTGGGTAGCTAATGAACTCTCTAGGGTGGTATGGCTGGCAAGTTGTCGTGGGTAACAGCCCATTAGCAGGTTGTCCAGAACCCAGCCACAGGCCATTTCTTTTTCACTGCCTCTAGGTACATTTGAGATTAGGGAAGCCACCTACGTAAAAAAAATAATAATTAAAAAAAAAAAAAAGGGGAAAAGAAGAAAAGAAAATAAACCACACTTCACCGCACAAGTATGGCTGGCAAGTGATCGTGGGTAACAGCCCATTGGTCGGTTGTCCAGAGCCCAGCTCAATAATTGCACAAAAAAAGAAGACCAAAAACACCTAAGGAAGAAGCGGGGAAGTAGTACAAGCCGGGGAGATATACACTGGAAAATCCTTGTGTTGACCCCAAGTAAAATGAACGCAGGGAGAAAGCTACCAATCGAACAAATACACCTTCAGGCAAAAATTTATTTTCTTTTCCGGTCACCTAGAGGCGTAGAAACTCGAAGTCTGTCTCAATTACCGTTAAGTAAGTCTATCACAACATTCACACCAAGATGCTTAGCACTTAGGGTTTTGACCGAGTTTTGGGTGGGTTGGGTAGCCGTAAAAAGTTACCAACCCACACTGAATTCTAAAAATTCTAAAAAGACATATATAGATATATACGTATACATAAGTATAGTTATATATACAAAGCAAGGATTCGGGCGATTCGTATTTTGGCAGACACCCGGGCACTGCTTAGTCTTTGTAGATTAAGATCTTCGTATAGTTCCTCTTATTGACAAGTAACGAAGTGCCTAAGAATTACTTCTTGAATTCGCCAAAGAAATAAAGGCTAGAATAAACCTTGCTAGGGACTAGCAAGGAGTAAGCATGGGGGTATGATAACACCACGCAAGGGGGTAGTAATTAGGTTGAATATGGCCCATCTTTAGAATAAAAGGCACAACATAAAGTAGAATAGGAGCATTGCATGCATCAAGTACCAAGATTGCTTATAAACTGTATTAATGGCCATTTGTGTAAAGCATTTGTCAAAGCAGGCCTCAGATGAGCAATCGGACCGCACGGATGGATTCAGGACGACGAACGGAGTCTAACGGACTCAAAATCAACCAAATCCGACATCCGGAGCTCCCACAATGGGCCCAAGAAATCCTGACCGTTGATCTGGAGATCAACGGCCTAGAACGCGCCACGTCGCCCCGCCCCCGCCGCCCGCATGCCCCCAAGCCAGCCAAGGACGCATCTCGGCCGTTGATCTTCGATCGAACGGCCGAGATCCGCGCGCTCGCCCGCGGTCGCCGCGACAAAGCGCGGGCGTGGCGCAACGGTTAGCGCGCACGCCCGCGTCGGGGCGACGCGCGTTCGATTCGCGCGGAGCGAAAATCATTTGCGGGCGAAGGGCGCGGCAAAATTGAGCCGCGCGATCAGAAGCGAGCGGCCAGGATTGCGCCACGCGACGCGACGACAGCGCCCCACCTCCCACGCGCGCGCGCACGCCGGGCGGAAACGCGCGCGCGCACGCGCGCCCGAAGCGCGATCCTAGCGCAGGCGCGGGAGGATCTCAGCCGTCCGATCATCAATCGGACGGCTCTCGTTCGACAGCCACGGATCGCGCCTGAAGAGAGAGAGGGGCGGGCGGCTGACCGGCGGCAGAAGGCCTTCACCGACGTATATGGAAGCGATTTTAGCGACGTTCTGGATGTCGCTAAAGCACATTCTTCTTTTAGGAAGCCCTTAACTCTATTTAAACCCCCTTCTACCACCATTCAAGGCATCCTCTCCCACTTGCAACTACTCCACTCCTCTCCTAGCTAGTCTTAGGCACTCTTGTAATCGCCGGAGACGACGAGCCGCCGACGGAGCCTCCTCCACCGCCGTGGCTGCCTCGTCGCTCTCCACTCTCTCTCTACCTCTCTCTCTCTCTTTTAAGCTTTCATTTACTTTTGTTGAAGCATGTATTTAATATTGTAAACCATGAACTATGAATGCATGTTTAATGAAATTATTTTTCATTTAGTTGCCTTTTTAATTTCTGTTTAAAGTGCATGATCAAAACCAAGAGCTTTCTAACCCTAAACTCTCTCTATCTCTCGCTTTTCAAAACCGTTTCTTTCGCAAGCAAAACTCCGCCTTTTTCATGACAACAAGTGGTAAACAAAATCCGATTTCCACGCCTCCCTGAGATCGACACTCGGACTCACCTCCGTTTACTTCTTTTAAAACCGACGTATCAAGTGCAACTATAACGACACCTCTTAACACACACGCACGAAGGCACGTCAGTGGGGTTGGAATCAACTCAATTCCAAGTCTCTCCACCGAAAATGTGATCCCGAATTGCAGAGAAATGAGGCAAAGAGGGATGGCAATCAATCTATTTATTTTTGCCTCAAAGAATACTTCACACGGCGAAAGATTCAAGAATCAAGATTCTTGGATCTTCGCTATGCGAAGTCTGGCGGAAAATCTCGGGGCGGTGGGGTGATGGCAAATAATCAAGCAAGTGATTTTTAATCTACTTGCCCCAAGAGATCCCAAGGAGTGTTTTTAGTCTTTTTTTTTTATTAAGGTGACAAGTTGACCTAAGTTGCTAATAGAGAGAGACCTACCTGTTCAGCAATGTGGGCAAAGCTCCAGTGCGGTGCTGGTGACTTCACGCTCTCGTTCCCGCCTTGGATCTACCCACATCTCAGAATTCCTCTGCTTGCCTCCTCCTTGCAACTATTTCACCTGCACACCAGCAAACAAAAACACCCGTGAAGAGAAGGGTGTGAGAAGAGAAAACTAAAGGAATGGAGTAGAAACTTACCTGAATGCGTACCTCCCCAGCAATGGCGCCAGAAAAAGTATGGTGTAAACCCGAATAGGTTGTGTTAATATAGTGATTTAATCTTTGAAATGAGTATAGTGGTTAACCTAAATCAAGCCTAATCATCCTTTTACAAAATTTTTTTAACCTAGCCTACTTGATTTTATCTTGGTCACTTTTAGGCCCAGGGTCGAACTCAGGGAGGCGGGATTAGAGGTGAATAAGTTTCTATGCCTTTTCTATAATGAATCTCTTCCATTAATTTATTATGTTTTTAATGTTTTTCTATTTAAGATTTTTTTTCTGATAATTTTGTCCTTGAGGTACACCCTCAAAATCAGGTTCTTGGCTTTGAGCCAAATTAGGGTTCCAAACCTAGTCTTGCTATTCGTAAGATCGAGTACCTGCAAGTCAAGGGTTATCTTTTCTCTTTTATATTTTTTTATCTTTTTAATAGCAGGAAAGAGCAATAGAAATAAGATAAATATAGTATATATATATAGATATATATATTATATATATATATAGGGGTGGGGGTGGAGGTGGAAATGGCGTGTAGCATAGTGTCGAGTTAATCGTCGTCTAGGAAGACGCAACCAATAGGACGAAGTGCCGCGTGGAGTGTAGGATGGAGGGGTGGAAAGTGTGTGCGGAGACGCTTTCTATATGCGGGTATCGGGAAATATCAGCAACTGGTGCAGATATTCCCACGATATAACGCGCGGTAGGTGATATGAATGTAAGTATATATGTATGTATATAGATAGGGTTATAATTATATAGGTGTAAATGTAGTTATATATATAGAGATATATATGTGTGTGTGTGTGTGTGTGTATATGTATAGATACGCAAATATATATAGATAGATATATGTATATATATATATATATATTTATAACATGATATATATGTATACATGTCTAACTATATATAATATATATATATAGTAATATGTGGATATAGATATATAGATATGCATATATATATATATATATTTGTGTATTTATGTATATAGATATATTAGTATAAGTATCTATGTGTATATATATATGTAGATAGTTATATATATATATATATGTATATATATATATGTATAAATATATGTGTATATATATGTATATATATATGTGTATATATATATATTTATACTTAGTTGTATAGGTAATAATATATGTATATATATATGTATATAAATATATATATATAAATATATATATGTATAAATATATATAAGTATATAGTCGTGTACAAGTGAGTGTGTGTGTGCACATGTGAGTGTGTACAAGTGTGGTGTGTGTATGTGTGTGTCTGCGGGAGGGAGTGAGAGAGTGACTGTGAGAAAGGGCACGGCGAGCTAAGGCGTCTGGAGCCCGCAGCTGACGTTTGGACGCCAACGCGCAGGAGCAGGAGCGCACAAGCACAGGCGCGCGAGGGTGCGCGCACGCACTAGAGGCTGCAGGCATGAGGGAGAGTGCAGCACAGCACGCTGCGGGCTGGAGTGGACGCGGGCAAAGACGCGGATGCGGGCGTGGGCGTAAACGGGCACGGGCACTGGCGTATGCGGGAGCAAGCGCGCGGAAGGGCTGGAGACGGTTGCGGCGCGGAGACCGATTAGATTGGCTAGTTTACTTGGAGTGCTAGGTTTTGCTTGGATTTGCTAGGGACTAGCAGAAACTAGGCATGGGGGTATTTGATTAACCCGTATTTGTGGGCTATTTAAGCATCTAAATGTCTAGACATTAAGTTAATTTTAACATTTAGATAGCATACATTAGGATGTAAATAAATTAATTCATATTTTTAGCTTAAATACATAATTCATGCATTTAGAATTAACCTAGGGTTGCATACATTTAATTAGTTAATTAATTAGGTGCACTATTTTAATTAACATAGTAGTTAAGGAGTTATGTATAAATAACCCTAATTATTTTATTCTTTTATTCTTCTTCTCCTTTGCACAGGTAACTTCTCCATCTCCGCCTCCTCCTTTTGCACATCACGTTCATTCTACGGTGTTTTGAATTTCAAATCTGTGTTGCCGTGGGTGCAAAAGGAGAAGGAAGAGCTACCATTGAGGAGGACGCCCCCACCCCTATTCATCACTGTGCAGAGAGTGCACCACTCTCATCCACTCCACCACCACCAGCCTCAACCGTGGCGGCAAGCCTCCACCACCGTGGGCATGTGGTGTGATAGGCCGCACCGCCATTCGGAGCTTGCTCACATCATCATGAATGCACGCTGCTCCACCATAAGCACACACAAGCGTGCATGCTACCATCTTCACTGCCATCACCAACATACACCTCCATCTTCTTCCCCATCCTCTATTTTTCCTCCACTCCACCAAAAAGAACCAAAAAACCACGCCACTTCCACGCGCAGCTCCCAATTGCTGCACACACCTACCCGCTCCTCACCGCAGCCACCTTCATCCCTGCCAAGCATGCCACCCGGGCGCATGCTGCATCCAACCCCTGCACCTCCTTCTGCTTGCGCACACAGCAGCTAGCGCACGCCTTCACCTCCAACGCCTGCGCCTTCACCTCCAGTGCCCGCACCAAAGCCTGCAGCACCCCCGCCTCCACGCCCACACCATCACCTACAGCACCCTCTGCAGCACCTGCAGTCGTTCTAACAGAACCACCGCGCACACCTGTGCGCCCTGCAGAGCCCGCGCCTCCACCCGCCCCCGCTGCAGCACCCATGCGTCGCCCACTACAACGCCTGCAACCACACGGCCACAAGACCCTGCGCGCCCAAGCAACCTGCAGAGCACCCACGTGCCCACGCGCCCATGCCTCCGCGCCCCCAACACCCGCTCGCGCTGCCTTCCTTGCGCCTGCAGCAAGCGCAGCCAGCAACAGCCTCCTCCACCACCGCCACTTCTTTCCTCCGGCAGGCCGGCTCCAGCCATCTCACGACGCACCACCGCCACCATCGCGAAGGCCTTGCTTCAGCCGACCTCTTGTAGGAGTAGCTCCTCGAATGAGCCTCTCTCCTGTGTGCGTGGAGAGAGGTATAATCCTCTATTTCTACTTGCATTTCTATTTACATTTCATGCCATTGCCACAAAATGAATTTTGATTTATGATTATTTTATTATGGTGAATTTATGCCTTAATACTCATGCTTCTAGATAATTGTTAAACCTTATTATTCATCTCTATGTGCATTGAATTTAATTTTAAATGACATCTCCATATGCATGCAAGTGAATAGTACATGGCATACTCTTGCACATGTATAGTTTTCTCACGTAAAAATTACATTCACACCCCTTGACTTCTCCATAAATTTAAGGTTTACTTTCAGAGCTATACAGGCATTTTTGATCTGGCGAATAGTTTAGCAAACTTGATTTTGACCTAATTGCATGTTTAACTAAGTCATTGCCTCCCTGTGGACACGACCCGTTCTTCTATGTGTGGTTTAAATTTTAATTTTAATTATTTTGTTAAGTGCTTTTCCACCACCTTGATCCTACAACAACAAATCATCTTAATACATTATTCAAAAGCAAAAATCGTCTTATCACTCATCATACCCACATGCCTAGCTTTTGCAAGTCCCTTAGCAAAATTTCAAGGTTTTAACTTCTATTTTGCACCATGAATTTCTTTCACTAGTTATGATAAGTGCTTTTTCTTCTGTGATTAGGTCAGAATGCCGACAATGGACCTAAAGGTACTCTAGTACCAACCAAGATCCGGACCTTTCCAGCTTTATCCTCAGTCTTCCACGAAAATTTTTAAGGCCTGCAGGAACTATCCAAAGGTTTATTGGACTTCGTGGTTAAAGCACCCGTGCTTGAGATATTTTTAGCCTTGGTTCAGTTTGCAGTGCGGTTTGTAAGAGAGGGACAGAGGATTTATTTGTTTGGAGAGCTTTCTCTCTCTTTTCTTTTTAATTATAGCTTCGGATTAGCTTCTCAACACGGTCTATATCTGATTCCTCATCCCCATCATCAATCCTCAAAGGTTCCTAGCAGTCAATGCTTCGTGATAACACCGCCCATGGTAACCCCCAGAACCCTAATTTTCGAGATTTCAAGATAATCCTACCCATGGCGTTCCACAGCCAAATCCAGACCCTGGCAATTGACATTTCATGATAATGCCATCCATGGTATCTGAACCAGCAGAGTGCTTGCAAGCCCCTGGTAGGATATGTAAATATCCTAAGAGACAAGCACCGAGGAGACGTTATGTTGTTACACATCTTTGAGGGGAATTTCCCACCTCTCCACACCGAGAACTCATCCAAATCAACTTGTGCTGATCGGCCGCTCCTAATCTAGGCAACATTTTCAGAATATTAAAACGCTTTTGCGTGATTTTGATTGTTATGCACACTGAACCAGATTGTGTGTGGATTGGGGTGCTTAGGTTACCGAGTCCTGCAAACCGAAGGTCAGTTAACGAGGCCGAATACTCCCTAAGCCTTAGACCTAATACTTAAGCTTTGCATTCTCCTCAACCTCTTGAGAATTATCCAGATCTTAGCGGGTACTAAGAGTCTAGCCAAAAAGGCCTAAGGTTAGCGTTCCTACTAATCTCTTTGTGTCACTATAGCACTTTTTCTTTACTTTTCCTGATGTGGTCTAGAACTTTGGTTAATCCCTTAATCTCTTACTAATGACTATATCTTTCGTTTTCATTTTGTGCTCTTTTTTGTCTTTTTGCTCTTTTTCTCCTATTTTGTATAGCCCACAAAATTTTCCCTCCTCTTCTTAGTTTTTCTTTTATATAGATATGTGATTTTTTTTGTTGAAACCTTTTCTTGATATGAATTTTCATGCATTTTGCACTTTCATACCCCCCCCATGCCTAAGATTTGCAATGTCCCCATTGTAAATTAGGTGGGTTCGAGTTCAGCTTAGTTCATTCATTAAGACAGTTGTTTGGTGAGCGAACAGGTCGAGGTGACTGCTACGAACGATTTCTATTCTTAGGTATGGGTGCCTGAGGTGGAGTCGGCTGTCCTAAAGGGTGAACCCTAAAGTGCAATATGAATTCAGCAAAGAAATGTCAGGAAAGGTTTCAGGTTTTTCAAAGAATGACGGGTTGCCTCCTGTTAAGCGCTGAGTTTTATGCCATCGGCTGGGCACAATGAGCTCAGGGAGAATAGAGGATAGAGGATGACTCAGCCAAATCTGTATTGGTCATGTCAATGACCGGTTTAAGTCTCTGACCGTTCACGACAAAGGGTTCGAAATCGTAGCTGAGTGGATTTATCTCAACGGCTCCATTTCCAAAGATTCGTCGGACTAAATAAGGTCCGATCCACTTAGATCGCAGCTTCCCTAGGAACAATTTTAGTTGGGCATCAAAGAGTAGGACCTTTTGACCAAGGTGAAAGATCTTTCTAGATATGTGCTTGTCATGAAAGGCTTTAACCAGTTCTTTGTAGATTCACGAGCTTTCATACGCATTGAGGCGTAATTCATCAATCTCGCTTATTTGAAGCTTTCTATGGGTTCCAGCCTTAGAAATATCTAAGTTGCAGCTCCGTACTGCCCAATAGGCTTTATGCTCCAATTCGATGTGGAGGTGACACGCCTTCCCGTACACCAGTCTGAAAGGAGACATGCCAATTGGGTCTTATGGGCGGTCCTACAAGCCCACAAAGTTTCCGAAAGTCGGGACAACCAATCCTTCCTGTCAGGTCGAACAGTAACCTGGAGGATTTTCTTGATCTCCCGGTTTAATAGCTTAGCTAGACCATTAGTTTGGGAGTGGTAGGGAGTAGAGATTCGTTGTGACACCCCGTATTTGGTCATCAGTGGCCTAAACTGAGCATTTGTGAAATGGATCCCTCCATCAGAAATGATTGCACGTGGAATCCTGAACTGTGAGAAGATGTTTTCGTGAATGAACTTGAGAACAACCTTGTGATCATTGGTTCGGGTTGGAATGTCTTTGATCCACTTAGACACATAATCAACAGCGAGCAAAATGTATTTGAGGCCGTCCGAGATTGGGAAGGGGCCCATAAAATCAATCCCCCAAATGTCCAAAATCTCGCATACTAGAATCGACTGTAAAGGTATCATGTCACGATGGCTCATGTTGCCCAAAGTCTGGCAACGGTTGCATGCCTTATAGTGATTGTATGCATCCTTGAAAATTGTGGACCAGTAAAAGCCACACCGGAGGACTTTTGATGCGATTTTGTGTCCAGAGAAATGGCCACTTCATGCTGGTCATGGCAGAAAGAGAGTATGTCTTTGATTTCAACTTCTGTGACACATCGCCAGATAATTTGGTCGGCACCAATGCGGAATAGACATGGGTCTTCCCAAATGCAATACTTGGAATCGGAGCGCAATTTGTCCTTCTTGGCCTTCGGCCAATCAGACGGGATCTAATGTGATGCTAAGTAGTTTACTATGTCAGCAAACCATGGAAGCCCTGTATCGATAGTCAGGAGGTGCTCATCAGCAAAATGATCTGTGATGGGTCTGGAAGGGTCAACGATCTTAGAAGGAGGGCAGGACAAGTGGTCAGCTACCACGTTCTGTCTTCCCTCTTTGTCGTGAATCTCGAGGTCAAATTCTTGCAATAGCAAGATCCATTGGATTAATAGAGGTTTTGCATCCTTCTTTGCAAGGAGATGCCTCACAGCTGTGTGATCCGAGTAGATAATAACGTGGGAACCTAGGAGATAAGATCTGAATTTTTCAAGGGCAAATACTATGGCTAGCAGCTCTTTCTCAGTAACAGTGTAGTTATGCTGAGCCTCGTCAAGTGTTTTGCTAGTGTAGTAAATGATCACGGGTTTCCCGTTAATTTTCTACCCCAAAACCGCTCCTACAGCGAAGACAGATGCATCGTACATGATCTCAAAGGGTTGAGACCAATTAGGGGACTATAAGATTAGGGCTTGGGTAACTCGGTCACGAAGGATCTCAAATACTTGAGTGCATTCCTTGGAGATTTCAAAAGGTACATCCTTGGAGAGAAGAGTGGTCAGGGGGCACGTGATTTTCGAGAAATTAAGGATGAATCGATGATAAAAACTGACGTTCCGCAAAAAAGATCAGATGTCCTTAATCGAGCTAGGCATAGGGAGTTTGGAAATCAAGTTAACCTTGGCTCGATCAACCTGGATGCCTTTCTCCAAAATCAGATGTCCCAAGACAATCCCCTCAGGCACCATGAAGTGGCTCTTTTCCCAGGAAAGAACCAGATTCACATCAATACATCGCCTGAGTATTTGAACCAAGTGCTGGAGGCAATCGTCAAATGATGCCCCAAATACTGAAAAGTCATCCATGAAGACTTCCAGATAATCACCTACCATATCAGAGAATATGGCAAGCATGCACCGCTGAAAAGTTGCGGGTGCATTGTAGAGATCGAACGGCATCCTTCGGAACGTGTACGTCCCGAAGGGGTAGGTGAATGTGGTCTTCTCTTGGTCCTTTGGATGGATTGCCACTTGGTTATAACCAGAGTACCTATCAAGAAAGCAGAAGAATCTATTTCCCGCTAGTTTTTCGAGGATCTGATTAATAAACGGTAGTGGGAAATGATCCTTCTTCGTGGAGGAATTGAGTCATCTGTAATCTATGCAGACTCTCCATGAGTTGGCTATATGGGTTGGTATGACCTCTCCAGTTTCAGTCATGATGGTGGTGATCTCTGCCTTCTTAGGCACAACCTGGATTGGACTCACCCATCGACTGTCGGAGATCGAGTAGATGATCTCTACGTCTAACCACTTAATAATCTCCCTTTTCACGACCTCCTGCAGATTATGGTTCAAACGTCTCTGCATCTCACATGAAGGTCGTGTGCCCTCTTTGGAATAGATGTGGTGTGTGCAATAAGAGGGGCTTATACCAGTCAAATCATCGAGAGTCCATCCAATGGCTCTATGATGTTGCTGGAGAATAGTAATCAAACGGGATTCCTGATCAGGCGTGAGTCTGGAGTTTATAATCACAGGAAACGTCTGATTGAAACCCAAAAATACGTATTTTAGATGATCAAGAAGGGGCTTGAGTTCCAAGACAGGATTATCAGAAGCAGCGGGTGGTTCAGAGTGTGTGTGAGGAACAAGGGTAGGAGTTATGGATATATCTAGATCAGGTTCAGACTCCTCTAATTGCGGGTTTTGATCTTCTTGTGGTTGATCGGGGATAATCAGATTATCCTCGATATGCGGTTCATCAACACCGCAATTAATCCCTTGTTGGGCCTTAAAGATGTCAATCTTAAGAGTTTGGTTCCCAAATTTCAATTCTATTTGGCCCTCCTCACAGCTTATGTTGGCCCTAGCAGTGGCCAGAAAAGGTCTCCCTAGTATAATCGGTGTATTCCTTGGGTTCTCAGGTGCATCCATATCTAGAACTATAAAATATACTGGGAAGTAGAAATCCTACACCCTAACAATGACATCCTCGAGTATTCCTTTAGGTGACTTGATGGATCGATCAGCTAACTGCAATGTCACCTCAGTCGGTTTAAGCTCGAACTCTTCAAGGTTGTTAAGTAGGGATGTAGGGATTAGGTTTATGGAGGCACCTAGGTCTAGCAATGCTCTATCGAATTGGGTTTCACCAATTTTATATGAAATCAGGGGAGTGCCTAGGTCTTTTGCCTTGGGTGGGAGTTTGCTCAAGATTACAGAGCTGGCTTGCTCTGAGAGTATGATCGAACTCCCACTTTTGGTTCGCGACTTACGCTTGGGTGTACACACGTCTTTTAAGAATCGTGCGTAAGCCGATACGTGGCGGATTGCATCCATCAAGGGGATGTTTATCTGGACCTGTTCAAAGAGCTTGATCAGGTCCTCCTCAGGAGCCACGGGTTTAGTTATCCTTTTTCCCTTGGTCAAGGCCTTAGGAAACGGAACCTTGGTTGGTTCCTCTAGAATAGGTCTAGGTTCTTGATCTAGGGTAGGGACATCCTGGATAACTATCCTAGGGCTTGGATCACTACCAGGCTTGGAGTGGTTTGGGTAAGGTGGGCCTTGGGTTGCTTTACCACTACGGGTTGTTACAGAGTTTAATCATGCTTGGTTTTCGTTGGGAGTTGGTAAAATGGGTGGCTGCTGTTGATATCCCGCATAAGATGTTGAAGTTTCCATCCCATCAAGTGAGGGAACAGAAGGGAACCTGATAAATCATGTGTGAGTGGCCTGGATTTGGGTTCATAACGTACCTCTGGGTCAGCACGTTATTTGGGTTTGGCAGAGGTTGTGAAGGGAGTGTGCCCGGTTGGAGGGAATTCGCCATCTGGGCAAGTTGGTTGCGGACCTCTGTGATCTCATCCTTGTGTTGTTTTTCTATTGCCTCATTCGTTCTCTGAATGCCAGCCAGTGTTTGGAGGATAAGAGACATTTGATCTTGGTTTGGCCCAGATTGATAGGTGGGGTTAGACCGAGGCTGAGGCGGCTAATATGGACGAGGGGCTTGTGGATGGGGTTGATAAAGTGGTCTTTGAGTCTGAGAATTTCTCGCCCACTGGAAGTTGGGAAGATTTCGCCATCCAGGGTTGTAGGTGTTGGAAAATGGGTCATTTTGGATGGCGTTGAGGTCCTCACAGATCTGAGGAGCCTCAGGGAAGTCAGAGTATGGGGGTTCAGAGTTCCCCCAACTGGAATAGAGTGGATTGAAGGTCCCTCCGGTCCTAGAGTCAGATGGGGTGGATATGGGACCATCCCCAAAGAAGATCGGTGAAAGATGTTTTGCACAGTTCCCTTGCGAGAGGTAACTGTGCGAAAGAGTTCTGCGCAGAGGTGGCTCGCTGCAAATGCCGAGTCAACTCGTCCACCTTCTTCTCTGTGATAGAGACCTTGCCCAACCGACTGGCCATTAGCTCCAAGTCGACAAATGCGGACAGGCCCTGCGTCTCATGTGCTCCCCTCAGATTCGTCGATGCGCGGGCATTCCTCCGATCGAATAATCCCATGGAGTCATTGCTGATATAGTTCTTGCACATATTCTCGAGAATCTCCCACACCGTGTCCTCATGCTGACCCATGATGTTTCCTCCGCAGGTTGCATTGACGAATAATCGAATGTCCTCATGGAGTCCCTGGTAAAAAGACTGGACTTATTCTCATTTAGGAACTCCGTGATGGGGGCACTTTCTCATGAGATCCAAAAATCGGTCCCATGCCTCATGAAGACGTTCTCCTGTCTATTGGGTGAAATGAGTGATCTGATAGCGCAAGGCGTTTGTCCGACCAATAGGAATGAACTTCAAAAACTCGGACTGAAGTTCATCCCATGTGTTGATAGGACGAGTCTGAGTTTGGTACCAATGAACAGCCTTGTCCATGAGGGAGAAAGAGAACATCTTCATGAGCAAAATATCCCGATTTTGTGCATCTGACCCGAAGGTCTGGGCCAGATGCTTGAGTTGTTTAATATACTGGAAAGGATCCTCGGAGTTAAGCCCATAGAATTTTGGTACGGCATGAATCATATTGTGCTTTAGTTCAGAATCAGGACCTCCAGCCGGGATTCGAACTCAAGGCTCGATTGCCACTGTAGTGGGATTATAGTGATCTCGCATCATGGGATGCTGCGATGAGTTCATGAAGTTTTGAAAGAGGTCATTTAGACGCTGAAGCTGGTGCTCAAGATTATTTTCTTCTTCAACAGGCTGTGCCATGATGGAAGAAGGAGAACTTGGTTCTGAATCAGAGGAAAGGTCTATGTGGTGGGGTTGCTGCACAAACAAGGGTATTGAGGCTTGGCCTCGGGGAGAGTGGATCTCTAAAGGGGGTTTCAAGGACCTCCTACCAAACAAACACCGATGGATTGAATAAGATCAGAATGTGCTGGACCCAATCAAGACACCCAAAATATGCTGGGTGACTATAGAGGTTCGGGGCAGATGATACCCCTTAGTCAGAAGGTCGTCCACCTGAGAATTACCTGGGCAGCCAAAAAAGGAGAGACCCGCGAAGACCCCTACACGATAGAGCGCCCCCACGGGTTACAGGGTTTTCCCCACTCGACCTCTCTTGTCACTGAGATTCCAGGTAGACCAGAATGGGGACCTTGACCTCTTAAGTCTACCTCTTTCAGTTAAGATCAAGGTGCTTAGGATTCCACTTGAACTTTAAGCCTTTTGAGTGCGAAGTGACCTAATTTTAAGGTTGGTAGACCCAAAAGATCAAGCTAACCTCTTTGTTCCTTTGAGAGCTTCTTAGGTCCTTTCATTTAGGGTTCAAGTAGATTAAGAGCCTGATTTGCTTAGGGTTTCTCCTGGATAGGTCTCTTCAAACAAGGCTTAGGCACACCTCTTTTTAAAATTTTTGATTCTTTTCATAGAAGAAGATGTGTCTCTAAAACCCTAGCTTGTAATCCTTAAGTTGGCTCTATTTGGTCCAATTTAGTTGCCTCAGAAATTGTATCTAGGGCTCAATCAAGAAGGTCTTAGCTCTAGTTACATTAAGTGGATGTGCAATTAAAATGTGTTGAAAGTAAAAATCAGGCAACTCTTGTGGATTACTAAATATGGAAATAGGTAGCCCTGGATTGATTTTTCTCTTTGTTTCTCCTTTTCAGATTTTGAGGGGATTAAGAGAGAGGTTAATAAAAGGTTACATGTTCCCTAGTGTGGTTGTTGTGTGGCTGCTTTTCTCTCCTTGGATTTTCCTAAAATAATCACACAAAAGAGAGAAATTAAATTAGTAATGAATCAGAAATTATGATTAAAGCTTCTAAAATGGTCGTTGCTCCTCAGTAACGGCGCCAAAAATAATTGTTGCTACGACGAGATCGTGTTTTTAAAAGGATATTCATTGCAGTATAGTTTGAAAACGTCGTATAAACAATTATCAATTTTTATTTACTCAAAATTCAAAAATATTCTGAGATCGAACACAGGAAGCAAATTGGTATCTTAGAAGCAGAAAATCACAATCTCAAATTTTACTTGAAAGAAAATGTTCAATAATAATGCAATGTATATAAAGGCTAAAGAGTAAAAAGAAATAGATTTTTCTCTTTTCTTCCTTCTTCTCTTCTCCCATTCTTTTTCTTTGCTCTCTCTTCCTTCTCTTCTTTCTCTGTCTTTCCTTTCTCAGACGTCTGATTCTGTGAATCAAACATCTTAACTGACAATTGCTACAGTGCTCTTTCTTTTCTTCTTCACTTGGCTTTCCTCCTTGGCTTCTTCTTCTCTTCTTGACCTGCTGCGCCTCCTCCTTGCCTTCTTCTTCTTCTGCGGCTCCCTCTTCCTTTTGTTTTCTCTTTCTCTGCGGCTTCCTTCTTCTGTTCTTTCGTCTTCCTTGGCCCCTTCTTCTCTATCTTTGGCCAAGTCCTTCTACAGTCTTCTTCCTCTACACCTTCTTCTCTTCTTCTGCGGCTGCCTCCTTGCCTTTGCTTTCTCTCTTCCTTCTCTTCTTCTGCTTCTCTCTGCTGCACCTCCTCCTTCTTCTTCCCTGCGCACACAGAGGCAAAACCTAGCCCCTACCCTTCCCGCGTCTCAATCTTTCTCTATTTTTCTTGGAGGACTGCTCTCCTAGAGCCTTTCTCGGGTAAACGGTCGGGTCAGCGCGCCTGGGTCCAAGCGCACCAGTGTGGGTGGTGCGCGACTGCACGAGTAGTCAGGTCGAGAACCAGGTCCGTGGAGGTGTGGGTCGCGGACAAGGCATGGTGGGCAGGGGGACCTCACCCCGTGTCAAGAGGCGATAAGCCCCTAACACTTTTTCATTTTATACCGCAACGCCTGCCTACAATCTTCCGAGGTGGGACTAAATGTCCCACCTTCTTCTCACGTGCACCCGCAGCAAGTCGACGTTCAATCGCAGAGGCTGCAGATGCTTTGGCCTCCAATTGCTGGGCGTGAGGGGTTCGTGAAGGGAGCCCGCGCACCTGGGACCCTGCTTCCTAAAGCCTGAGGCAATAGGTGAAGCTCTCCAGCTTGCTTCGTCCTCCATCAATGGCGGCGAAGGCCTGAACCTGTCCACAAGCAAAACGGCCTCACAACCTCTTCAAATCACGTAGAAAGCTTCGCCGTGACACGAAGAAGGTGGCCCGATGGTCGGCGTGGCACAGGGTGGCCTGGGCGTGCGTGCCTAGGTCACCCTATGGCTGTAAAGGTGTGTATGTTCAAGGGACGTGTTGGGAGCGTGTGGTAGTGAATGGGAAGAAAGGTTATGATCAGTGAGTCGTGGTGGAGCTTGTGAGGTGATTGGCGAGGTGGATGGATGCGTGGAGTGGCGGGAGCACCTTGCCAGTGATCTAGTTGGAGGTGGAGAAGGTGATGGTGGTCTGTGGTGGTCGGTGCGTGATTTGTGAAATTGGTGAAAGGAAAATGAAGAGGGGAGAAAGAGGACTTAACTGAGGGACATGGAGCGAAGGCGGGAGGTTTAGGGCGAGCGGCGTGTGTTTGCCATCGCCGGAGACGAAGACCCTGAGGTGAGGATGACAGCGATGAGGAAGGGGTCGGAGGGGTGCGTGCTGGTACTGCGCGGTGCGGAGGAACGAGGCAGAGATGGCTCTGCCACTGGTACGGTGGCAGAGCGACGAGAAGAGGGAGGGAGAGTTGCCGGAGACTGCGGGCAGATGGCCGGAGGAGGAGGAGACGAATTTGGGGGGTTATCTCTTGCCAAAACAGGCTTGGGATGTGCGAAATGATCTAGGCTGCCTTAAATAATCACGGGTAGGTGGTTGTTCGCAAGGAGGCGGCCAAAAAGTCATCGCTAGAGGCATGGCCGAAGGGGAGCCCATACTTCTCGAGCGTTTGCACGAGAGGTATGGGACAATTCAGGGTATGGGGAGCTGCTCATGCAGTAGGAGGTTTCGTAGAGAGCTCTCCTTTCAAATCTGGCAGCAGCTCCCCATGGAAACGAGGAGAAAACCTGCTCGCAAAGTCGCCGGCGGTATGGGTCCCCGCTGCAATGGCAGAGGGACCATAATGAAGAAAGTGAAGAAAAGTTGAGGGGGTATTTGCAAGGGTTTTTAGAAGTTAAGGGCCAGAATGTAATTGGGTGGACCAATTTGCAAAGTAGGTCAAGATGACCTTCCCTTAAGTCCAAATTTTGGTACAAACCTAATTTATACCTAAGGAATCCAATGATGAAGTTGGATTTTATGTTAGACCTTGTTTGACTGGATATTTTGCATAAAAACCCAAATTAGGTCAAATATTGGGCTTGGTCCCCAATCTAGGTCAAAACAAGTTCCAAAGGCCAAATTGAAGGTTCTAAACCCTAGGGGATATTTTTTCATGAATTTTAGAGGATTTGGTTGATTTTTATCCTGCGTGAAACCTTGTGAATTAAAGTGGATTTGTTTTAGGGTTACAGAATGTCATTTAATTCTTAAATTTCACAATAACCCTCTTCTAACTGAACCATCCTACTTTTTCTCTTATTAAGCCTAATTGACCTATTTCTAGACCCTGAGAAATCTCGTTGATGCACTGCAATGGTAAAATTACAGTTTTACCTTATTCTTCAGGTATTCTTTTTAGATCAGTAATCCCCTGAATTAGGCTTTTCTCTTGATTATGTAGGAGCTTTTGTTCTCTTTCTTAGGTCAAAGTAATCTAGTTAGGACTCATGATGAGGTTCTCATCATGGAGTGCGCACATGAAATTACGTTATGCGATCGCGATCGAGCGGTGAGTAATGAAATGCGTGGCATACGGAGATGCGTCAGATCGAGGCACGCAATGACATGTCGATGGACGTGCATTTACAAGCGATAGGGTGAGGTGGTAGTGACGTGCGTTTTAGGTCGTCGATCTTCGCGATTGGATGATTGAATTCAAACGCATGCACACATGCGAGGAGCACGGAGGTGGTGGATCAGATGGCGCTAGAGGTGCCACATGTCACGTTCTGGTGTAGCGCACGTGATGAAGGTGCGATGGAAGTTATGGAGGAGCGATCTGAGTCATTGACCTCCCGATCAACGAATTTGGTTGCCCTGAAGTAGTTACACGGTTTGGGGGCCCAAAATACCTACTTTGCCCCTCATTTTAGCTATAAAAAGAACCTGAGAACCCCCATTTGAGAGGCAATTTCCATCTACAATCTATTCCTCCAGACATCTACTCCCCTCTGCACCGAAGAACCCTCTTCCTCCGAGACATCCACCATGGCCACCCTTGGTGCACTACTGCTGCTACTCCATGCCTCTCTAAAGGCCACCAAGGACCACCCTTGGTGCCCTTGTTCTAGTAGAATAGATAGTTATCTTTTTATTCATTCTAGTAGTTCTAGCTCTATTAATTGCTAACGCTTGCTTGATTATTATCTAAATGAAGTTGATTTGCTTTATATCATATTGCCTAGTTTTTAGTTATAGTTATATTAAATCAGTATTAAACCAAGTCATTTTTTTGCCTCTCTAAGTTCTACCAAGACTTACCAATCTTGTTATATTTGTTTATCGACATGTTTTCACACTATACTACAACAAAATTATTTTCAAAATCGCAATTCCACATACCCAACAACTATACTACGACGGAAAATATTTAAAAACCATGATTTCACGCCCACAATAATTCCATGTGATTTTGGCAAGTTCACTGGCGCAATTTTTGAGCTTCGTTGGAGCTCTATGCTCCAAATTGGAGCACAAAATCTTATTCAATTTGTAGAAAATCAACTTATGACCAATCCCCTAAAATTTGGAGGGATTTGGTCCTGATTTGGAGAACCCCTCAAATGAAGATTGTGCCTATGGGTTCTTCGCTTCTACTGCATTTTCCTGATTTCGAAGAGGAAGAAGGTGATCGAGGGACCTAATCACAAGAGAAGTCAAAGACATAGGGGTATTTTTGCAATAAATAAGGATAGATGGGCTAAATTGCAAGCTATGTTAATATAAACTTCGATTGGGCTCAAAATTCACAGTTAACGTAATTTAAACCCAAGGAATCTAATGGCGACCTCAAATTTGGGTTTTAACACTTTTTGATTGGGTAATTTACACTAAGGCCCAAGAATGAAGCAAATTCCCGCCTAAGTCTCTATTTTTGGTCAAATGGGTTCCTTTAGTCAAAGTGAAGGTTATAAACCTCTTAGAATATTTTTTAATGATTTTTAGAAGATTTATATTACATTTATTTCTAACATAACCCGTTCAATTAAAGTGAGGCTGTAATTAGCATTTTTATTAATAAAATAATCCTCAAATCTCGGAAAATCCTGTTTCAGTCAGTTTGAGCCCACTTCTTGTAAATTTAAGTTCATTTGACCACCGATTAAACCCTCATTTATTCTACATTCATGATTTCTCATTAAAGCAGTAGAATTAATGGGATTTCTTGTCTTCTTCTCGCATTCAATTCAGAACAGAATTACAACTCTCAGATGCTTATCTAGGAGCATTTATTACTGAACTTAAACTAATTTAAGCTAGTATGATGGATGATGGTGTTACCATCACCCAAGTTAATTTATCTTGCTAGGTAGTGCATTCAGAGAATAAAAATCTCTTGTTTCTTGCTCTCCAAAATTGGAATTAATAATATTGAGGTGCCAAGTTTTAATAGAATGATTGATAGGGTGATAATAATGGAGATAAAATAAGCACTAAGCTAGAACTGAGAATGACTAGTGGGGACTTTGGCACACCAAGAATTAATTATGGGGAAGTAATTATCTTTTAGTTTACAAAGAAACTTGTCATCACCATTATCTAGGCCCTAACCAACCTTCATTTAGAAAGCCATATTATCAAGCTAAGTGTTGCATATGCGACGTCTACCTTTATGTTTGGGTTTGTAGATTTTATCCTAGTTAATGGTGTGCATTACTTATTCCTACTAGTTCCCTGCTAACCATATTTCCTAATGGATATATGAATTTTCTCACTTGCTTATTTTCTAATAAGGCAAATTTGGGGGATTGCTGGCAAGGCGAATTTCACAAATGCATTTCTACTAGCCAGCCCTGCAACTTGTTGTTAATTTTCTCCTAGAGGAGTTTTGATATAAAAGTTTTAAATATTGTCAAGTGATCATTGAAATTTGCAATTGATAAATACGTCATCATAGTGTAGAAATTGTGATCATTTTAAATTTGTAAAATCGAGCTCGCAAGAGTATTTGAATTAAGATTAGGAGTCTGAGTTGTCACAAGAAGGTATAGGGTCTAATCGATTCTTAAATGAGTCTAATTATTGCATTTTTTATTTTTCGGATTTTTCATATTTTTTTAGTATTTTTAATAAGGAGAAAGATAGAGTTGAGTAGAATCAAGGACTAAATTGCAATAGTCAGGACCTAAGTGAAAATCATGAATAACTAATATTATGAATATATAAAAATTCTAATAAAATTATTGGAATTTTTTTATGACCTAAATAAGAAACCTATCAAATTTCACACAAAAATAAGGTCTATAATGCACATAGAAAAATCAGAAAAAAACTTGAGGGACTAGAATGCCATAATGTTAGGACTCGAACATAAATGTGAACTAATTTTATATGCAGTGAATTTTGACACAAAAATTGGATGCAAAATAGAAATAATAAACAAAAAAATATATTTTTGGGATTTTTTGACTTATGGAAATCGAAGCAAAAAATCGAGAACCTAATTACGACCAGGGAAACAAATATTAACTATGAACTAAAATCAAGCAAAATTACTAAAGGAAATAGGTAGAAATTACAAGGGATAATGAACTCAGCAATACTAACCTTTATTAAAATCAACTTTCAAGTTTCTAGAACTAACATTAAGAGAGATAACTATGAAATTAAAAAAAATAGAAAAACAATGAAGATGGATAAGAAGAATGTCAGATGATGGTGAAGAACTAAGAGAAGAGTGGAGGATTCATGGTGGAGGTGGAGAATGCCGTCGCCAACCTTCAGGATGTAGTCCACGTGGAGAAGAGCAAGTAGCTAGAGAGTCGGAGATGCTGCAGAAGACGGAGATAGAGAAACCTTGCAGTAGAAGATGGTAGGGAAGATGGTGGTAGAGAGGAGGGATGTCTTAGGGTTTTCTAATGGTGGTCGTGGATTAGGCTTAGGGAGAGGGGATGGCCATGCTTGGTGGAGAGAGGGAGAAGGTTGGCATGGAGGAGAAGATGGAGAGGAAGAAGATAAAGATGATGGCATGGAGATGTGGTGTTTATATAGAAGAGCGAATGTGATGTACTTGGTTGAGAGCAAGGGCCATGAATCAATGTGAGTGTATGGTGATGATGTGAGCGTGGAGAAATGGATGGCCAAAATAGGGTTTCATAGGTGGTGTGAAGATTAAAAGATAGGGTTAGGTTGGAATGGAAATTATGAAGGGGATTAGGTCTTGCTTGGATTTGTGGGTGACGCATGATGACCGGTTCTCACTAAAAAGGGTTTTAAAAATATCGTTATTGTAGTATATGTCACAAATACAAACCGATGTCGCGTCAATTTTATTTATATACTTAATTTTTACTAGTTTATTCCAGGTCTTTCACAGGAGACAATTATTGATATACATCACTCTCTAAGTCCAAAAATATTCTTTAGTTCCAAAAATGTTGATTTTATTTACAAAAATGAATCAATCAATCAATGAATAAAAGAATTTGATTAATCATGTACAAAAGAATGACAAACACATTTCAATGCTTGAAAATAAATGTACACAAACAAGCATTCAAAACTATATACAATTACTCTATGTTAGTTATTTACAACTAATATAGCTAATACCTAAGTATAGGTACAAAAATAGCTAATAATACTTACTATACTAACTCGTTATAACATACTAATATCTATAGTAACATATATAATATATACAGTCACATATATAAGTGTCACTAAAACCTTAGTAAAATTATATAAATAACATAAGGTAAAATACTTATCTTTACTGACATATATAGCTATCTACAGTGACGGATGAATCTGTCACTAAAACTCTAGTTTATATATTTACATATAAGAGCTCAAACAAGCTTGCCTACGCTGTTTACACTACATACGCATATATATCTATACATTACAGTATACGTAATTTATTTATTTACATATAATATATATATATAGACACACACACACACACATACCCACAAACACATGTACACATATATACACACACACTACTCATGCACACAACACATACATATGCACACATAACTCACACACAGGCACACAGAATACACTAAGGCATAGGCACTAACACATATGCACAAGCACAGGGGCTCAACACTTGGCAAATTTTTCTCTTCTCCGTTCTTCCTTAGATTTGTTCAG
The DNA here is from genome assembly GCA_037157565.1 of Thalassia testudinum. NCBI lineage: Eukaryota > Viridiplantae > Streptophyta > Magnoliopsida > Alismatales > Hydrocharitaceae > Thalassia > Thalassia testudinum. The sequence continues at coordinate 15,250,515 of JAZHRO010000026.1, read as the reverse complement.
ACCGGCTCGGCTCAAGCTTTTAAACCAAAAATTGGTTTAGTGGGAGAGCGACCTTTCGAGGGATACACAACACCCATTTCTGGGTGGGACCAGACCTCTACTAGAGCCACCCTAGTTTTCATTAGGTGTATTTTTATCCGATTTAATGCTCGTTATTAGGCCCACAAGACCCACGCACAATGCATGGCCCCTGGCCCAGTGCACCGCACAATAGTATCTCATGCCATATCATGTTTGAGAGAGAGTGAGAGGAGTATACGTATAAGAGAGCGCTCAGCACCTAACGACCAAGAAGGTAGGGGAACGAATTCATAATAAGGCGTTGCGGGCAATCCTACCTTACCGATGTGGGACTATAATAAGCGCCCAATTGGCGTTGCTACCTGCTGGATGAGTGGATGATTTACAAACTTTGGCCCTCAATTTGAGGGTCATAATTTAATATTAACTAAAATTAAATTATAGGGTTGTAGAGCCCTTACATAGGGCTACATAATTATCTAGTTAGTTTACAAAATAAGTTATTTTATTATATAATTAAATTAGCTAAAGTTTACAGTTTATACAAGTTAAATTAGAGTTTAATTTGCTAATTATAGTATAAATTAGTTAATTAATTGTCAAATTGACTTAGTACAGTATTAATATACATGATAAATTATTTATTACATATTTTATGATATTTTATAAGATTTATTTCAATTTATATAGATTTAAATACATGTTTTAGCTAGTTATACATATAAATAAACTATAAATACTATAATATAGTATAAATGCAGTTTAATTTAGCTGAAAATGCTTAATATAGTATAATACAAGTATACAATACACATTATCTCAGTATTAACTTAATTTACTAATTATTTTATTTTAACTTAATAAATTACCTAATTAACTTAATAACCTAATTATTTACTATATATATATAATTAAATTAAGTTACAGGCATAATATGGTACATAATACATATATATATATGTATGTATAGTATGATCTACGGATATGTATGTTTAATCATGTTTATAGAATTACTTAGTTATTATACATTTAAGTTATATAAATTAATATAAACTAATACAATAATAATATATATACAATAAGTTACTCTAAATACTTAATTTACTACATAGAATACAGATATAATCTATTTATAGATATTTTATACAGATTATACAATATTTACATATAGCTTAGATTTAATTTATATATACAAGTATTTACATAGTATACATGGTATTTTTAGGCATTTTTAGGATTTTTCTGATTGTTATGGGTTTTATATATATAGTAGAGATAAGAGATGAGAGAGAATGAAAGAGATGAGAGATAGAGAGTTTTTTTTGGTGTCTTTGAAGTTAAGTTCTTTTATTAAGTTCCGAGGTAGATTGAACCGTCGGTTGGTATGTTGTACCAAGCTGGGGATTCAGAATACCTTGAAACATAACACACACCTAAAATATACCTAATCTTAACCAAGACAGGTTTATTTTATTTTTTTGGAATTATTATATAGTTTTTATTTATTTACAAAGTTCAACAAGTATGGCCTTCAAAGAATGTTTTCAAAAAGAACCTAAGGCCCTAAAACCAGTTCTAGTGGCTAGAAGTTTAGTTTAAACACTTCACTACACTCATCACACTACATGAAACATATATGGGCAGTTAAACTTGATTTTTGAATCTATTTCATTAAAAATTCAGTTTTGGACAAATTTACACAAGAAACAATAGCTGACAAAAGAATTTAAACATGATATAAGCAATTCAAGTTAAATTAAAATCAAATTCAGTACATGAATGCTTGTTGCAATATGTTCTAACACTATAAAACAAATCAGCCTCTCAAAATCTCTAATTCCCAGCTAGAAATCACAATTTAGACCCTTAAGTCTATACTTGCAATAGTTATAGCAGCAACCAGATCAGCTGCTGAAACTCAATTTCTGCAGCTTCTACTGCATCACTTTAGTCCAAACATTTGCGTTGCTGTTTAGTCAACTTAAAAACATCACAGCTGCTACAGCTATAGCCATTTCCAGCAACCCATTTTTCAATTAAAATCAGTAGATAAGAGCTGCTATCTAGATGAGATTAGACAACTTAAATCAAACCAAATCATGTCTGAATTGAGTCAAATCTAAATCCATCCTCAGATTCAGTCTTGATTAAATGCTTAAGTGGTAAACAAATTCCTCTGTGATTCTCACCTTCCACTATAAACAATGTGAAGGTAAGGATCAACAATAGGGGTTCAAACTTAATGAAAAACCTAATCTAATCACCCTACTGCTACTATAGATAGTAGAGTAACGGAGATCAAATCAAACCATGAATTCCACTGAAAACCATGTTTAAACTTTCCAATTCTTGAAACAGGAGCTAATCCTATAAAATGTTGCTACTGAGCAGCTATTTAATGTGCTGAAATATGGGGATTTAAAATCAAAAATCACATGCTCAAGTAATGAAAACCCATTCAAAAGCAAGTACAAATTATACAATTCTCATCAAACACTTTGAATCTCATGAGACAAATCTGAAAATTCTTCTAATCAACAGAAAACCAACAGAAATTCGAATAAGTCTTCCCCACAGAAACCTTGAAATCCTACTGTGCTCCTCATCTTATATTATAGACAATGTATGATAAGGATGCAAATCAAGATTCCAATACAATAAATCCACATCAAAAGTACCTTAAATATTTCCTGAAAGATTTGGGATTCATTCCCTCTAGAGGAAAGCTCAAAAATCAAAGAAAAATCTGATTTACTCTCCCTCTTGTGCTATAGACAGCACGAAAAGAGAGTTTAAATCCTATGATAAAACCACTAAAATTAAACCCCAAATCCTCAGATTCATTCAAAACCAATAGAGGGTTGTTGTGAACAACTGGAGTGAATGGAGTAACCCTCAAATGAATTTGAGCAATCAAATCAAATCTGATTGCTCAAGAGCATCAAATCTAATTTAATGCACTATGAGTGGGTGATTGGTGAAAAACATGCGCAAATCAATGAAGGTGGACAGTGAGATGTGGAGGGAGATCAAGGAAATCGACATGAAAGTGGAAAATCTCCTGTCTGATCTGAATTGATCAGAGAGGGCGAAAGTGCTCTAAACTACTCTAATCTACACCAAATCAATCACTGAATTTTGCATCCAATCTACTCCTAGCTAATCTAATTACACTAATCACTACTCTAAATTACTCTAGAAAGCAGATAAATCCTAATCTAAAGGAGGAATGGGATGCTTGGGCTACTGCTGGTCACTGTAGCGACGAAGGGAGATGAGGAGGACTCCAGCGAGGAATGGGATCCTTAGATCCACAGTAGGTTGCTGTGGCGACAAACTTGAGGAGGAGAGCCACATCCCTATCATAGGCGCAGCTGATGAAGGAGGAAGGAGAACTGGAGGGTGGATGAAAGGATCGGCTCAGGGTGGAGGGAGTCGATAGGTGTGCGCACGAGCTCAGGGAGCTCCTTAAGTAGCCGGAATAGTGAATCAGAGCAGCACAGTGGTGCGATTAGGCACTTAAGGCTTGGATGGTAGGGATGAGAAGAAGAGCGTGCATGAAGTTCCAATCCAAATCGCAACCATTGGATGGGATCTGGACAAGGTGGTGATCGCACTCGTCGAAGTGCACGAAGCTTTGAATTGGTGATGGCCACACATGAGATCAAGGAACGAACGGCTATGATTGGCCATGTTCTTCGGCCACAGTAGACTCGCGGGTGTAGGTTTGTTGGAAGATTTGCAGAGAAGCCCTTTGAGGGCGAAGGGGTAGAAGGTTTACATGGAAGCCCGTAAGTGGTGAAGAGCCAATTCAGAACGGTCCTTAGGATTTGCAAAGAGGCCCCTGCGACTTTCAAAATGGTCCCTAGACGGTTTTATATGAATAAAATGTTTATGACTTAAGGACCTAAGTGAGAAACCATACACGAGAGGTCCTAATGATGTTCAAATGCAACCAAGTTTTTATTTAAACTTAATTGAACATTTAGGAAGTTAATTGTGCTTTTGATTTGAACTTTTGAACTCAAATGTTTGTTCAATTTGCAAATGAATCATCATTTTACAACAATAAATAGAATACCTCATTTAATGACTTAATTTTGCATTTTTAACATAATTTTTATGTTTTAGGTCTTTTTCACTATTTCCCACACTTAACCCTTTTCATGTGTTAATTCAGTAGTGTTTAACCTACTTTCTAGCTTAATTTGAGCATTTTAGCTATGATGAGCCACACCTCATCAGTGAGCTAGGATTAGGTCTTAAGATGGTGCCACTTCGGTGGCTAGGGCTAAGTTGGCATTAGGAATTGTAGGGCTAGGATCTAGGTGGGCTTTAAATGGAGGGTTAGGATGAAACTTGAGGTGGTGCGGAGGGTTTTGGATATATTAGGGTTGTTGATGGCTTAGGTGTTAAGGTATGATTTGGAAGAGGTAAGGTGGCATAAGGGGATTGGATGAGGGGTGGAGCTAAGAATTGGTGCGGCAAAGGGTGGTGTGGTGGATGATGCTCGCCAAATCTATGTGATTAAAATATATGCGATCGTTGTAATGCATAAATAAAGCATTCAATTAAAATTTTTTTATATCGAACTACAAGGACTCTGGGCCGAACACAGGGAGGCAGTCAATAGTTTAAACCTTTCGAGAAGATAATCAAATAATGATAGAATCAAGATATCATAAGAATAATGAACTTTATTGCTATCTTGAAGAGATTCTTACAAATGAAATCTATAGTAAGATTACAACTATGAATCAAAGCAAATAAACTAAAGAAATGGTAGAGAGAGACAAACAGAGTGAAGTTACTTAAGGGATGCTTGTGCAAAGATTCTGGCGGAGCTTCAAATCCAGGGTGCCAGGAGGAAGAAGATGGAGTCCGGAGAGGAACACTATGAGTGGACATGCACAAAGGTAGAGGAGGGCTTGGTAGGCTAATTATCGGAGAGATTGAGTGCCTTCTAAGGGTTTGAGGCTGGGTCATTTTATAGGAATCTAGGTGTCTTCCTATTAGTTGATCTAGAGTGCCTAAGATCACTAATTTGGATGGTTTAGATTTAATTAAAAGTGATGACTAGGATTGGTTGAATAGGGACCTTAGGATCTAAGTTGTAGGGCTAGGATAGGATGAGGGTTTCTAAAAATAGGCAACCTAGGTGGGTGGCTTCCAAGGGATAAAATCTTTCCAAGAGATAAGATCTTATCTCTTGGCCAGCCACTAAGGGATAAAATTTTCTTAAGTTGGCACCAACTTAAGGGGATTAGGCTAGGATTTTAGTGGGTTTTATGTGGGTAGCGTTAGTGCTAGGTTTTGTAGACATAGGTTGTGAGAATAGGTTCTAACAAGTCGTTTACGCGTGTATTTTGAAATATGTCGTAGTTCGTACTATAGTCGTGCGAAACCCTTGATCAAAAATATTTGTAAATTAACAAGACGGTGAGTCCCGGTCGAACTAAGGGAGGCGTTATGGAAATGCGAAATCTAATTCTGATCCTCTCTCTCTCTCCTTGCTAAAACTCATGTCAATTTATAATTACTTACGTATTAATGCACAACATGCTGTAGCTACAGATATGCGAGATTAAAATAGACAACTTTAATCACAATAAAATATGACATTGAAGCTCATGGTGATTTTTGCAACACATACATATATATATATATATAAAGATGATTTTCATTAAGTTCAAGATGGTTGCTACAAAGCGAAGCTTGAGGAAAGCTTGTACAGGAAAGCTTAAACAAAATAACTAACTAGCAGAAAACGAGTGCATGCATGGATCTATGGGGATATTACCCATGCATCATTGAGGGGGAAGAGAGAGTTACACTACTAAGCAGAAAAGAATTGTAGAGAAAAAGATCATGAAGAACTACTTATCTATGCTAGCAGAAGGAAGGGCATCGGAGGTGGTCTCCAATGGCCTTTGAGAAGGAGGTGGTAGGGAGAAGAAAGAGGGGCGGCCAATGGTGGGTAGGCAAGCCCTTGGAGGGAGGAAGGAGAGATGATCTAACCTTGATGTGGAGGTGGAGTAGCCATGGTGGACGTGGAGGTGGAGGTGCTCATGAAGGTGGAGGTGAATGGTGGCCAAACTAATGGGAGACTAGATGGCTAGATGGGGGCTTGTGGCCGTCCAAGGGGTCTTTAAATAGACCCTTGGCTTGGCTCTCTAGAGAACTATGGAGTTCTCTAGAAGAATCTCCATCTTGGCATCAAGATGGGAGGGGAAGTGGTCTTCGTAGATCCACATTTTGTGGATCTAAGAGTGGACTCCCTTGGTTGCCATTTTTGTCAACCAAAGGTGACGCCATCTAGAGAAGACTCTAGATGGTGCATGAATGTGTGTGCATGGGTGTGTGTGTGTGTGTGTGCGTGAATGTGTGGCTAAGTGTAGCCATGGATAGGTGGTCAAGTGGACCACTTGGTCCACTTCTAAATAGGTCTAGGTTGGTCCTATGTAGGTGTCTAAAAATAGGTTTAAGTGTAACCTATTACTAGATGGTTGATCAATTAAACTTGGCTAAGTCTAATTAAGTTTAGTGAGAACCTAATTAGGTTCTTAGGAAGGTCTTGGGTTTGCCATGGACTAAGTAGATCCAATTGGACTTGCTTGGGTTGATTTGAATCAATTAGATTCAAGTCCAACCCTAATTAGGTTCTACCGAGCCTAATTAGACTTGAATAGGTAAGGATGGATCAATTAGATCTTGGGTAGACCCAATTGGATTTAGGTGCACTTAATCAAGTAGGAATGCACCCAATTGGATGCAGGTTTGGTAATTGGGTTTATGCTAAGTCTAATTAGACTAGTCTAAGCCTAATTAGATTGGGGTTAGCCTAATCAGGTTCATCTGGACCTAATTAGAACAAGGCTAACCCAATTACCTCCAATTGAGCTAATTGGGATATCAAGGGATCTAAATGGGATTCTAAGGTGGGAATTGGGTTAGGGATAAGAGGATTGAGTATAGTGATAGTGGATAGTGGGAATCTGGATAGTGTTATCCAGGTTTTGGCTGAAGTGAGGAAATTGAGGTTTAGGGATAAGGGTATCCCAAAAGGGGGATAAGAGTTAGGAAATGTGGATAAGGGCATGGATAGCACTATCCATGTTTTGATTTTTTTAGCTAAATTAGCCTAATAAGGAGGTGGCTTAGGGATAGGGACATGGATAGGGTTATCCTAGAGACTAAGGATAGGGATAGGGTTATCCTAATGCTAGGGATAAGTGCAGGGATATCTTAATGTTCTTTATACTTTAATCTAAGCATTAATTTCTACTTAGTAGAATAGCATATCTCAACCCTATATTATTTCTTCTACTATTTATTCCTAAGTCTTCTGCTCTAGCTCTGCTGTAGCTCTAGCTTCTCTTTATTCTTTAGATCCATTTTCAAATCCAACTTCAGATCTTCTTATTACCTACAATCCACACAATGCACTTAATCAGCATATTATAACGTTATTTGATGCATAGCTAAAATAAAGCAAGAAAGGTGCAAAGTATGCTCATGTATGCATGGATTACACTAAGTTATGCTAAGTTCTAACTTAATTTAGGCCATTTAAGACTTATGATTGCTGTGCAATCAGGTTCCTAATTAGGCTAGGTTGACCCTAAGTCTAGTGGGTTGGGTCCAAATAGGTAGGTCCTAGTCTAATTGTGCGTGTAAATGTGTAATTGGGTTAAGGGAAATCTAAATAGGTTAAGGCTTAGTCTAATTAGGTAATAGGTAAGTCTAATTAGGTAATAATGAACCTAATTAAACTTGTGTGGGTTGGTATTTGCTCAATTAGGTTCTGGGTGAACCTAATTGAATTCAGGTGCACCCAATTAAGTAAGTGTGCACCCAATTGGGTAAGGGCTTGTTCTAATCGATGTAGGTTGGGTTTATTAGACTCAAATGAGTCTAATCAATTGAGGGTTAGTCTAATTAGGTCCCATGGATGTAATTGACTAGTGACTAACCCAATTGACTCAAATTGAATTAATTAAGTGTGGTATAGACATAAATATGTTTTTAGGCTAGGGATAGGGTATTGGATAAGTGGACTAGGGTTATGGATAGCAAGATAGGACTATGGATAGGGTGGATAGGTTCATTGATAATGCTATCCTTGTTTTTGGCTTTTGAGCTCAAATATCTAAGGTTGAGTTGGTTCAGGGATAAGAACTGGGATAGGGTTATCCTAAGGTTTTTTGGATAGGGTAGGGTTACCCTAATTCCTCTCTTTCCTTCTTTGTTCTCGTATCTTCAATTTTTCTTTATTTCATCTTTATTCCTCAATCAGCTCCTAGCTCAACTATAGCTTCTGCTCCTATCTAGCTTTCTCTCTCAATTCTTCAAATCACTTTGAGACATATCACCTACATTATCCACAAGAAACTAAAATTAGAAGATAATTATTTATGAAATAAATGCAAAGCTCAAATATGCATGTATGCTCTAAATGCAATATTTATAAACCTAATGCATGATTTTACTAAGGAATTCGTCCTAGATTAAGCCAGGTAGGATAATAGATTAGACTGTTATCAATGGGCAGCGATGATGGTAGAGTGGGGTAGCTGTGGGGCTAATTAGATTATGTGGCCTAGGTTAGGTGGCCAATGGAATTAAGGCTATAATTTCATAGTTAAGTGAACCATTTTATTGTCCAATTCATTTCAAGCACACTTGTAAGAAAGAATTAAGCCTCAAATTATTAATTATGCACAAATTAAGCTTATTATGCACACCTAAGCCTAAGATACATGATATATATATATATAATTCCCTAATTCCAATACAATTAAAACTACCAAACTAACATAATTAGGCAAATTATGACATAATTAAGCAAGTTTATTAATGTATTTGTTACACTTTACTTCTTGATTGTTAGGATCTCCTTGATTCTATTTTTTAGTTGGGGTGGGTAGGATTGATTGAACCAAATAGATGATTTTTGGTAATTAATTTTTTCCTAACGATCAACAATAATGGTCAATAACATCCTCAATAGACCATGCCTCACACTTGTTTGAACTATTGACAATGATTATATCATTAATGTAAGAAAGTATATCAAGCTCTAGAAACAATCTTGTAATTTTAAAACCATGTAGCACTTCTACTTCAATATCATTAGTAATTAGTCATTTTGATCACCTAGAGAGTCAAAGGAGGATCTATTTGGTTTTCTACCTTGTGGAACCTATTTTGGAAATAATTTAATTTCCAACTGGTTCAACATAGTCTTATTGTCAACAACAATATTCCAATTGGTTAGACAACTTTCAACATGTCTAACAAAGCCAAATTGGAAGAGATCAATATTTATTGGTTCGAATTTCATTTGAAATGATGCTCTTTCATGGCTATTTTCTATATTTGTCAAGTAGGCAAAGGATAATTTGCCTATGATTTCTAATCGTTGGGAGGGAAACCCTAATTTATTTTAAGAGGTGGACCTCACTTATAATTAGAGGAGCAAAGGCATTCTAGCACACAACACAATGATAAGAAGATCTTCATGGCAAAGCTCTAGCTCTCTTTAACTCTCAAGTTTTAGTGCTTTAGTTCTAAAATTTTGATGGCGAGCGATTTGGTGATCTTAGCATTCTAAGGAGATGTGCTTTGGTATAAAGAAGCTCTCTTGAAATTTTGGTGGAGAATATTCTAGTGAAGTGCGATGCTCTCAAGAGTCAAGTGAAGATTTTTTGTTTGTTTTTCAAATTACTAATTTCATTGAAGACAAAGGGGGGAGGGGGGGAGCATGGAACTAACCCACTAAAACAAAAAGAAAATAAAGTATATCAAGCTTATCCTATCCTAAACAAGCAAATCAAAAATGCAAAAAAAAAAACCTAAGAAGTCAAAAAAGGATGTATGGTAGTTGCATAGCATTCAAGTGTATCAACACTCTCAATGGTGGGGGAGATGAGTGGGTAGAATGAAGTTTCCTACCCCTCCATCAACCTTGAATGAGCAAGCCTGGAGAGTCTCCTTATCAAAAGGTTGATCGACCTATCGACAAAGGAGAAAGAAGGAATTTGTCCATTAAAGGACAAATGCTGGGAGAACCAAACTTTAGAATGCCAAGAAATTGGAATCTTATCGACTAGGAATAAAGATGGGGAGAGTCTATCTCAAATGAGGAAAAATCCCACGATCCTTGCAAAAGAAAAGTGCATGAAGTAGGGATTTTAAATCAAAGTTTCTTTAGAGTAAATCCTTGATCTTCCGAGCCAACCAAGATTAATTTGCCCAAGTTGTCTTTAATGATCCATCTAATAAATTCGACATCATTCATAGGAAAAATAACCATGTTAAGTTTATAACCAAGGGAGGGGCGTGTCTAGTTGATAACCAAAGGGGCTGGGTGATTAGATTGAATCCGATTGCATCCAAGGAAGTCCAAAGGTGTTTTAGGAAATGTGGAATAGCTTGAAAAGATAAACAATAATGTTTAAGTCACTTAGATTAGACATTTCTGTAGAACACTCTCACAAAACATCACAACGTCAGTAAAAGTCCAGTAGAAGTCACCTCTTAAATCTAACATCTGATGCTAAGATTAGATGTTCAATACTATGTATTAAGTTGTCTAATCAAATCACCAGACGTATGATGTTTAAAACATTTTTGGGCAATCCTAGGAGCTAATTTTAGATGATACACGTCTTTACACTAGGCATTTGTCCATAACTATTTGAGACATCTAATAGCCCTATTAATCTTGCCTGACAATTAAGTTTCTTTTCAAAATTAATTTATGATCAAAGAGATCTTTTGTCAAATCATTTCCAATGGCCATATAACCTCTCCAAGGCAAGCCTAAGCAATCCTGTGAATTCTACAAATACCTCGTAAAACTTACAACCTTAAACTCATAATACATTAAACAAAAACTACCTTGAAACTCTTGTAAACACTTAGCTCTCTATTGCTTTCAACACCATCTCTCTGAGAGTTACTCCTCCCGATTCAACATCATATACTTCATCACAAAGGGAAGTAAATTGATCCTATAGAAGCTAAGCTGCCTCCCTATCCTTGACTTTTATAGGACCTCTTATGTTTTATTTAATTTTTTTGTTGTGTTCACGTATCCGATGTGTGGAATTTTCATCTCTTTGTTTGAGGAGGGGAAAAACTCTTTGATTTAAATTAAAGAGAAATTTTATAATTAAAATACACTATTTTCGTTTAAAATAACGTGACCGTGAAACTTTGATTGATTTGTATTTGACAAATCCAAAATAAAAAAGACATACCTTTTACGTTTGATATTTTCACCTAAAACTTTTTAACTCTAGTGATGTGATATTTATTTATTTATTTTAATTTCATTATAATTATTTGATTGCACTGATTGTCTCCTTCTAGTGTACTCTTAACTATAGACCTAACTTAATATTTATTTTGATAAATATTAAAATAATATTAAAGTTATTTGAATATTTAAAAGATAAATATCAAGATAAATCTTTTATCTTGTAACATATGAAAGCCTTGTAGATGGATAAGCGCGAGGGTGGAAGAGCCCGTCACCTCAATTTCTTTATTTCTGAGCACTTGTTTCTGTACTTGCTTTTCGAAGCTTTAGAAACTTGTTGATAGGAAGAATAAAATGGAGGAAAATTTCGCAGGTGATACGTTTTCGTAACGTAAGGTGTCATGAGAATGGTTTTCAATTGATAATTGATATTTAATATATGTAAAAATAAAATAAAATAGTGTAAAATTGGTTAAATGATGAATTTAATTATATTAAAAAATTTATCATATTATTTTAAATTAAAATATATAAGTAATAAATTATTTTATATTGATAATAAATTATTGTAGATAATTTTACATTGATGTAAAATTATTTTATATCAATGTAAGTTGTAAAATTATTTTAAAAGTTATTTGATTATTTTTTATCGATGTAAAATAATTTTATACCTACATAATGTAATTTTAAAAATTATCTGATAATTTTATATAAGTATAAAATAATTTTATATTGATATAAAATAATTTTAAAAATAATTTCATATCTATATAAAACCAGTTCATTATTGATTCAACAGTTACAGACCTAACTATATATTAGTGTTTATTTTTTTATGAAAAGAAGATAATCAAGTGAGTATCATGCCTACGCCTCTTTACATTGCATTTAATGTTCTTGTATTGACGTTCATATAAGTTTTGAAGAAATTAGAAAGTATTGTTACAAGGGAGAAGTGACTGACAGGTCCCACCAGCCCTCAAAAGGCTCCAATTAAAAAATTATGAAACAAGTCGAGGAAGCAGAGCATTGGAAAGCCAAGTACAAGAAAAATGAAAAATGGACGCACCTCTCCAACACCAAATCGACGCACTTATCTTTACCGAGGCATCGGTGGTTCCCAAGGCACACGTGATCGGAAACGTGAGGTGTAAAGGATGTACATCGTTTGAAATTTGCTATTGTTGTGCTGTATGGACAAGATGGAAAGTTGCCTGACTTTTACAAGTCATATACATGTGCAGGAGTTGAATCAAGAGGAAAGTTCATCCTTCGTTCTTTTACCCTGTGGTTGTTGCAGTAGACTTTCCTTATTTTTGACCGATTGATCATTTTTGAATAATATAAATTTATCATTTATTAAAAAGAAATCCATCTTTTATCTACCGTTCCCCCTCCCTTCTCCCACAGTCTCCTACCATTGACGGTCATCCGACGCACGCATTACTGCACACATCACCGCATTCACACAACACACACAGTATGTCCTCACAGCACACACATCACCACATTCATGCCCGAATGGGTGGCTTTGCTACGACACCCTTAAACGGATTTCTCAGCACACACGGTAGTTGCCACGGCACGTCAACATTGGAGCATCAGTCCCGGCGTACCGAGGCAATCCGGATGGTGAGATCAATGGTCGAATGGTGAATCTACCTTATATATCTTTCTATGCCGTTGGTCTCAGATGTATAGGAGATTTGGGGAATTTGGGTTGATCATGGTTGGAAAAAGGTTGCTTTTCTTTGTTGGAAAAGGTTGTTTCTCCAGGGAGAGGTTGGGAGATGTGGTCAGGTGGGTTGGAAGGGTTTATTTTTTTATTTTGCTTCCTTGTTGGATTTAATTCAGTTTTGGTCGAGAATGGGGTTGAAGTATTTGGGAATTTGGTGTAATTGTTGTGATTTATGGTGGTTGTGTAGTGATTTCGATGTGGAAACATAAGTTAGTTGGTACTGTTGACTTTTAATTCGATTTCTTGTTTGAGAGATATGTTTTCTTATTGTCTTCTTTTTTTTTAGAGTGATGAGGACTTTTTTTTGTTGGGAAAAAGGTAGGTTTTTGATTTTTTATTTTGTAAAATTTTTGAAATTACGATTTATTTTTCTCGAAAGACGAACTAGGTGATGATGGAATTTGTTATAATTGTTGTATGCTGTAGCAATGGTATTAGATTTTGTTTACTGAACAAAAAAGTGTGATTATAGTGACCGGTATTGTTGGCTTTGATTTTATCTTTTTGGAGGAATTTTAATTATTTGTTTAGAAATGGAGTTTACTTATGATTGAGTTAGATGGGTGTAGACTTCCCTTAGAATTATCTGATTGTGTTAGTCAATGATTCTCTGTATTTGCTTAGGCGTGAAATAATCACACGTCAATATGTGCTTTTCTGTGTTTTACATTATTGTTCTCTTTTTGAATATTCTTTAGAGCATTATTTGTGTCAAGTTTTTCACGTTAAATAATATAATGTGAATATTGTGTGCAAATGAAACTTTTTTTCCATTTCTTTCTACTTTGTATGCTATACATTATGCTCTTACATTTGTCCGTTTATTATTTCTATTTTCGTCAAATATTCTTCAAATATTGGGTGGTTTGTTCATGGTGAATGGTGCTTTAAAGCTACTTCTTTGTTGGTATCTACAGGATGGACTATTGGATAGTCATGTGCACTATATGGTGGGTGGTTTGGTGATATGTATAGGATGATAGCTATGGATCATGATGGTGGTGGGCAACGGGGTTGAAGGTGCTGCTATTAGTCCATGCTACCCACACACATACAGACGAACGAAGCAAGTCAAAGTGACGTCTTGCATAACAATCTGATTCTCGACAGCTACTCTTTTGTTAGAACAAGTTTGCAAAACAAGTGTGTGTGCTAGAGGTGTGAAACTTTTATTTGGTCATTGTCGTGAACTGTGATGGTGAAGATGGTTGTGTCGACCGAGAGGTCAAGGTGATGGTGGTCTGTGCTTGGTGTGGTGGATGTTGGTAATGGTCTGTTGTGCTATAAATGGTGTTGTGGTGGAGAAGGTTATTCAGCGAGGTTCTATGCTGTTGATGTGTTGTCAATGTACTGCAGTGGTGAAGGATAACATCCCAAATTTATCCTACACAACATTTGGGTAAAACATAGTCCTAAATGTTTAGTTAGTATGTGTTCTGTGTTGGCGAAAGGTTCCTACTATATAAATGTTACTATTTTTTTTGTAAGAAGAAATCTAATGAATTTGTGGCTAGTCGTTTCATGGGGAGCTTAGTGTTATTATGTGGCTTGTTTCATGGTTACTTTGATTTACTCATTATGAAATACACATTGCAACATTCCGCATGTTGCAACACATCGGATCGAGGTAAGCCTTGTTGAATTTCATCCACAACAGACCATGCTATAACACACTTTAGCCAATGTTACATCCGAAGTAGCCCATCCACAATAGAAAGCTGTACGTAATAACTATAGGCTACATGTTATCTTGCGAACATTGTGTCCAATAGATTTACCAATGCTGATAAGATCTAACTGGGAAGATCTTACTGGAGATTTCCTGCATTTGTGGGCACTTTTTGTTTTTTGGAGTTAAAAAACATATTTTAATGTATACATGTAGGAAATTATCTCGCGTTTTGGAATTTGTGGTCACATTGAACTAAACAAGCTATGTAATTAATCTTTGAGAACTCTCGAGTACAATGTATGGTAGTATTTCTTTGTTTGGTCATAATCCTTCGACGTGTGATGTTGTTGGTGTTGTTATTTGAGATCTTCGCGATGTTCTCCAAGCTTCACTTGTGACACTTAATATTATTTCATTGTATTTTGTCCTTTAATTTTTTTGGGTGAAAGTCTATATTACAATGAATGATAGTCATTGTTTCTCTAATTCTAATCCTCATATGCCTGTGTGCTATTACTTGTTGTAACGACCCGATTCCCGAGTCCCTACGAGACACGAGAACCGGACCGACTTAATTAATCCCAAGACCTGGTCGTCCAACGAGGAAGTAACCAAAAGAGCAGTAAAATAAACCACATTCAGCATGAATATAACTAACAGTAAGAAAATACAGTAGTAAGGAAAGAAACCACTAAAGTATATACCACCACAACAGTAGAACAACATTCACAACATAATATGAAACTGCAGGTAAAGAAAAGTACAACGGTAACAAGAACTACTCACAACAGTGGAACCAAAAAGAGGTACAAGAGAACAGTGGTAACTCTACTGGAACCTACTCGGCCCAGCATCCTCTGCAGCCGCTGACCCTGGCTGCTCAACACCTGGTCCTGAAAGGTAACGAGTGTAACACGTCAGCAAAACGCTGAGTAGAGTGGCAGCTAAACTAAAGAAACAGTAAAGTGTACAGTAGCTGTTTTAATTTTCTTTCTTCCTTTAATTTACGTCTTTCTATTGTTTCAAAATTTATCTAATTCTCAGATCCTTCACTTGATCTCGAATGTTCCTCGTGGGAACGATCTTGATTGCAGTCTTTTCCGAACAGTAGAACTAGCACGTGGTGCTCTCCTGGCCGGGAGAGTCCCCCGTGGTGATCCTACTCTCAGTCAACCACCCCATGGTCACGGACAGGCGTAACGGTGACTACGGCACGCGCGATAAACGCACAGGTAGCTAACCCGCACTGGCACGCGGTCAGTCGTTTCCGTTAACGGGTGCGCCCAAAGCACAGCACGGAACCAGTACAGGGCAGAGCCCTCTCAGTAACAGGGGTCCAACCCCTCCACAGTAACCAAACAGGGGCCTTGCCCCTCCACAGTCCGCGCACCCTCTCCTGACTACCCTGGTTTGCCCCAGTGGGCCTAACAAGTCGGTGTAGGAGGCTAGCAGAACCCCGGGGCCCGTGGGGTAGCTAGTGCCCTCCCTACACTAGTAGCTCTCCTCGGTACTACGTACACGAGGGCCAGCAAGTCGGTACAAAGCGGCCAGCCCTAACCCCGGGTCCCTGGGGTGGCTGGCCCCACTCAGCACTAAACAGGTACAGGTACTTCCCTTGGTACTACGTACCCAAGAGACAGCACACAACTACGTCTTTCTTTCTCAGTTCCATTCCTTTCTCTTTCCAGGAGTTCCACTCCTAATTCCCCGTAGGGTTCTAGGCCTTTTAACTCAGAACATCTAGGTTTCACCTTCCCGTTTCACGTTCTTACAATCCATGTTCTCAATCACGTTTATTTATTCATAACAGGCAGCTGTTAATTCAATTACAGGCAGCTATTTGTTCCTTTCCATTTTCCAAGACTGCAGTATTCATATATTCCACTAGTTTTCCCATCCTAAGATTCGTGCCGTATCCTAGGATCTATCATACAATCTAGTTTTCCAGCCCTAGGATTCATGCAACACCTAGGATCTATCATTCAATCTATTTCTCATTCCTAGGATTCATGCAATGTCCTTGGTTCTATTTATGGTTCCATAATTTAACATATTATACTTAAAAGCCACTCTACCGGTTACAACAGGCGAACTGGGGGCGTGGTCGAGAATCCCGCATGCCTCTGCAACCCCCGAGACTGCAACGAAATGGGGTCCTATTACAAGGATCAAACACAAGGAGTTTCTCAAAACAGTATACAACTATTGTAGACGGGTAGAGGATGTAATTCCGAAAAGCACGCAACTCGAAATGCGGAAAACGGACTCTGAACGGGCCCTAAACGGGTCGAAAATGACGAAACAGTGCAAAAACAGACGTCTAGAACCTCTTCCAGACATCTTAAAAAGTGGATCAGAGATTACCTTTGCTCTGCGTGGTCACTCAGACGTCCAGAAGCCTGCGGGGGCGTCTGGCCTAGTTCCCAGACGTCCGATGATCACCCCGGACGTCTGGAAGTTGTTCCCGTCGTCTGGCGCTGCAGCCAGACGTCTGATTCGCATTGGATGCGAATCTCAGATCCTGCGCGTACCCATTTCCTCTCTCTCTTAGTACGGTCAGTCGAAGAAGAGGAAGAAGACGGAAATAACTCACCTTTCAGACGTTTGGAAAGTCTTCTAGACGTCGTGCCTGTCTTCTGGCTAGAAGACCAGACGTCTGATTCTGGAAAAGTTTCCAGAACCAGGGCGCGACTCGCCCTCCGCTCGCGACGCCCGGCCGCGCCGCGTCTCGTCCGCCTGCTGCTCAAACTGCAGCAGTCCCCCCCCCATCGCTCCGCGCCCACTGCGCCCCCCGCCGGCCGGCCCTAGCAGCCCCGGCAAGCTCGCCATCACGGCCGAGCGCCTCTTCCACGCGCAGCACCTCCTCCCACGCTCACCGCGGCTGTCGCTACCGCCGCTCACTCACGCTTGCTCTCGCGCACTGGCTGGAAGGAGAAGAGGAAGGGGGCGGAGGTGACGGGAGTGAGGGAGAGGGCGTAGCCTTTTAAGGCCGCGCGAGGAGGAGAGAGAGAGCGGACAGGGTGGATCTGCGGCCGCAGGAGAGAGGGAAAAAGAGAGGGAGAGAGAGCGTACGCAGGTCTGCGCGCTCAGGCGCGCAGACGAAACACGCGTGCCAAAAAATAATCGATTCCCAGACGTCTGGAAGTGGTTCCAGACGTCTGGTTAGACGTCTGGGCCACCTCCCAGACGTCTTAAAATACGTCTGAAGCGCACGTTCGTAACAATATAACAAACTCAAAGGAAGTTTCGTCCCCGAAACTTGCGCTAACTAGGGTGCGGAAAAGACGTCAAAATAACCATAACAAACTCAAAGAGGACCAAAGCCGGTCCGAAAAGACGTACCCGCGAAAAGCTCCGGGTATCGCTCCCGCATTGCCGCCTCAGGCTCCCAGGTAGCCTCCTCGTACCACTGGCTCCTCCACAAAACCTTTACCAGGGGTACTTGCTTTCGTCTCAAACTGCAGACGGCTCGGTCTAGAATCTGCACTGGCCGCTAGGGGTAGGTCAGGTCGTCGCCCACCTCGATGCTCTCTTGACTCAGTACGTGACTGGAATCGGCTACGTACTTCCTGAGGTTGGACACGTGGAACACGTCGTGCACACCAGAAAGCTGCAGGGGGAGGGCAAGTCTGTAAGCAACGGGTCCAACCCGCTCCAAGACCTCAAAGGGCCCCACAAACCTCGACGCGAGCTTCCCTCTCACCCCAAACCGCTGTAGGCCCTTCATGGCCGAAACACAAAGGAAGACGTGGTCCCCAACCTCAAACTGCACCTCTCTGCGTCTCCGATCCGCGTAGCTCTTCTGTCTGCTCCTGACAGTGCGGAGTCGTCTGTGGATCTGCTCAACTACCTCCTGACTCTGCCGGATCAACCTGGGGCCAACCTCCCACTTGGTCCCCACCTCAACCCAACTCAAGGGTGCCGTACACCTCCGTCCGTACAGAGCCTCGTAGGGAGCCATGCCGATGCTCGAGTGATAACTGTTGTTGTATGCAAACTCCGCCAGGGGCAGGTGCTCCTCCCAAGAGCCCCTCCAATCCAGTACACAGGCACGCAAAAGGTCCTCAAGTGTTTGTATCGTGCGCTCAGACTGTCCGTCCGTCTGGGGGTGGTAAGCCGTACTAAACCTCAACCGCGTCCCCAAGGCCTGCTGAAACTCAGCCCAAAACTAGGACGTAAAGCGGGTATCCCGGTCAGATACAATCTCCCGCGGAACTCCGTGTAGTCGTACCACATCACGGATATACCTCTTTGCCAACTGTGCTGGTCCTAAAGTGACTCAGATCGACAAGAATCGCGTCGTCTTCGTCAGTCTATCCACTATTACCCAGACTGCGTCGTGTCCTCGCTGGGTAACAGGTAAGCCCACCACCAGTTCCATGGTAATGCTCTCCCACTTCCACTCTAGCACTGGAAGCGGCTGTAGCGGCCCTGCAGGCCTCTGATGCTCGGCTTTCACCTGCTGACACACTAAGCACTGCTGCACGAACTCACCCACATCCCGCTTCATCCCCCTCCACCAAAACTCGCATCTCAAGTCGTGGTACATCTTCGTGTTTCCGAGATGTATGGTGAATCTGGAACCGTGTACCTCAGTCAGGAGCTCTCTCAACAGCTCCTCGTCTCTGGGAACGCACAACCGTCCCCTCAAGCGCAGCACCTGGTCTGTGAAAGAGAAGTCCCACAGGTCTCCTGACAGTACTCTGTCGCGCAAGGACTACAAGTACGGATCGGCCATCTGTCCTGTGATGATGCGGTCTATCAGCTCTGGCCTAGTCTGCCGTGTCACAGTCACTGCCCCACAGTACCCCCGTAACTCTAGAGGTCGCCAGCTGCCCACCTCCTCCAAAAGGCTCCAACTCTGTAACTGTAAACTGGCCAAGTGCGCGGGCGCCTTACGGCTCAAGGCGTCAGCCACCACATTGGCCTTTCCTGGGTGGTAGGAGATGCTGCAGTCATAGTCCTTCAGGAGCTCCAACCAACGTCTCTGTCTCATGTTGAGCTCCTTCTGATCAAAAAGGTATCTAAGGCTCTTGTGATCTGTGAAAATCTCGAAGGTCTCACCGTACAAGTAGTGCCTCCAGGTCTTCAGCGCGAAGACAACAGCTGCCAACTCTAGGCCGTGGGTAGGGTAGGTATGCTCATGGGGCTTCAGTTGCCGCAAAGCGTAAGCGACAACGTGACCCCTCTGCATGAGCACACCTCCTAACCCCTGCAAGGAGGCATCCGTGTACACAACGAACCCGCCACTACTGTCAGGGATGGTGAGCACGGGAGCCGAGGTCAACCTCTCCTTCAGCACCAGAAAACACGCCTCACAGGCGTCTGTCCAAGCGAAGGGCACGTCCTTCCGGGTCAACTGTGTCATAGGACGCGCAATCTGTGAAAATCCTCTGATGAATCGTCTGTAGTAGCCTGCCAGTCCCAGGAAACTACGAATCTCAGTGACTGAACGCGGTCTCTCCCACCTGAGCACTGCCTCGACCTTGGCTGGGTCCACCGCCAAGCCGTCTCCAGAGATCACATGACCTAAGAAGGTCACCTCCCTCAACCAGAACTCGCACTTGCTGTATTTGGCGTACAGCCTACGTCGTCTCAGAGTGTCCAGAACCATCCGCAAGTGTTGTCCGTGCTGCGTCCGATCTCTAGAATAGATGAGTACATCATCTATGAAAACCACCACGAACTGGTCCAAGTACGGTCTAAACACCCAGTTCATCAGGTCCATGAAAGCAGCGGGGGCATTGGTCAGCCCAAACGGCATGACCAAAAACTCGTAGTATCCGTACCGGGTGCGGAAAGCTGTCTTGGTGACATCGGTCTCCCTGATCCTCAACTGGTGGTATCCAGACCTCGAGTTGATCTTGGAAAACACCGTGGCACCCCGCAACTGGTCAAATAAGTCATCGATCCTCGGCAGCGGATATCTGTTCTTGATGGTGACCCTATTCAACTGTCGGTAGTCCACACAAAGGCGTAAGGTCCTATCCTTCTTCTTCACAAACAGTACCGGGGCTCCCCAGGGAGACGCACTAGGCCTCACGAAACCTTTCTCCAAAAGGTCCTGCAACTGGGACTTGAGCTCTTGCAGCTCAAGCGGTGCCGTCCTGTATGGCGCGGTGGAGATGGGGCTGGTCCCTGGTACTAGGGAGATCTCAAACTCAATCTCACGCTCGGGCTGTAGTCCTGGTAACTCGTCTGGAAACACGTCAGGGTACTCTCTGACCACCGGGATGCTCTGGAAGTCTGCCACAGGGCTGGGCTCTGCCACCACACAAGCTAGGAAGCCCTCACACCCCTGGCTCAAAAGTCTCGCTGCCCGAAGTGCCGAAATGCACCTAAAACCTCCGTCCACTGGCTGTCCGTGAAACTCGAAAGAAGGTAACTATGGCATGGAGAAGACAATCTTCCTCTCAAAACAGTCTACCAAGGTGTGGTAAGCGGACAACCAGTCCATCCCCAGAATCACTCCGATGTCCTCCATCTGTATCATAATCAGGTCAGCTGGTAGGCTATGTCCCCCGATGCTGACCTCGCAATCCGTGTACACCTCCTCAGCTACAAACAGCTGACCACTCGGACCTCTGATTACGAACAGATTCTCTAACAGCGTATAATCCTGGCCCAAACTAACTGCGAAACTGGCTGCGACAAACGAGTGCGTAGCACCGGAATCGAAAAGTGTGTAAACGAGTCTGCCGGAAACTGAAACCATACCTGCCACTACCGACCCCGAAGCTCTGGCATCCCTGTGTGTCAGGGCGTTGATACGCCCCTCAGCTCTAGGTGCGGACGAAGCAGCCACACTCTGCGTCGGACGGGTAGGTGCTGACCGGTACCCTCCTCGCGACTGCTATCCTCCTCCTCGCGCCTGGGAACCGCGGCCTCCTACGCGCCCTCCAGTGCTCCGCGCGGGAAGTATCTGCTGACCTCCTGCCCCAGACGAGCAGTCCCTCCTGATGTGGCCCGGCTGGCCACACTGGTAACAGAGGGGAACCCAACTCCCGCCCTCAGTGGGTCCCTGCTGTCGGCTGGGCGGGGGTCCGGTTCTGGCGACTGGCCCCTGTCGAGGGCCCCCAAAGGCCACTGATGGCCCTGCAAAACATGACGGCTCTCCTGCGGACGCCACGTGTCTCCTCTCTCGTCGACCCTGTGAAAAGTCCGGCTGAAAGGGCCTCTTCCGCCCGCTGTCAGTGTCTCGCGCGGACGGGTTGGTCTCCTCATAAGTCATAGCTGCCTCTACCACCCTCGAAAATGTAGGCAGCTTCAGGGGTTTGACATACCCCCTGATCGCAGGCCGGAGCCCCTCGGTGAACCTCCAAAGGCGCTCCTCCTCTGTGGCTACTGCTGTCGCTGCAAAGCGGGATAGCTCCAAGAAACGCGTGCGGTACGTGCTCACAGTCATCGTTCCTTGGCGGAGAGTGTGGAACTCCCACCTCCTCTAGTCCTGCCACGTCTTGGGAAAGTACTGCTCGCAGAAGAGGGTGACGAACTGGTCCCAGGTCGACTCGTCCCTCTCCTGTCCCCGGACCGCCATCTACCACCTGTGCGTCGCACTCTCCAGCTGGTACGTGGCAAAGGCCACGCGGCACTCCACCGAGGGGCGAAGGGTGTCGAAGATCTTCTCCAGCTGCTCAAGCCAATCCTCTGCCTCGGTCGGGTCCTCATCCCCCTTGAAGGAGGGGGCTTCAGCTTCCGGAACTGTCCGAAAAGCTCGAAGTGGCACTGCAGTGGAGGTGCTGGTGCACCTCCAGGCGAAGGTGCCTCGTGCACAGAAGTATCCGAGGAAAGTGGGGGCTGCAGCGGCCCATCCCCTCCCCTGTGACCAGCGTCGCGTCCGTCGAGTGGTCCCACAGAGGACTCCCCCTCCGCAGCACCAGGGTGAGGCGCTCTGGGCGGTGGGTGAAGCTCCTCTCGTACAATGTCTCGTATCAGCCGGGCGAGGTCCTGGGCCTGGACGCCCGGGAGTAGTGGCTGGTCCACTGGGGCATCGGTAATGGCACGCCCACCTCGCCGACCTCGTCCTCGGCCGCGCCCACAACCTGCCTCACTGGTCCCACGACGAGGCATCACCTGCAAGGAGACGCGAAACAAAACGAAACACGTCACTACGGAACGATACCTAACGGAAACGTCTAAGAACTCATGTCAAAAGATATGTTGTGGTGGCTACTCAGTTATAGACATGTGAATTGGTTATTTTCCAGTCAGTTAATTCACTTCTCAGGACGACCTTGCTTTGATACCATCTTGTAATGACCCGATTCCCGAGTCCCTACGAGACACAAGAATCGGACCGACTCGACTAATCCCAAGACCTGGTCGTCCAACGAGGAAGTAACCAAAAGAGCAGTAAAATAAACCACATTCAGCATGAATATAACTAACAGTAAGAAAATACAGCAGTAAGGAAAGAAACCACTACAGTATATACCACCACAACAGTAGAACAACATTCACAACATAATATGAAACTGCAGGTAAAGAAAAGTACAACGGTAACAAGAACTACTCACTACAGTGGAACGAAAAAGAGGTACAAGAGAACAGTGGTAACTCTATTGGAACCTACTCGGCCCAGCGTCCTCTACAGCCGCTGACCCTGGCTGCTCAACACCTGGTCCTGAAAGGTAACGAGTGTAACACGTCAGCAAAACGCTGAGTAGAGTGGCAACTAAAACAAAAGAAACAGTAGAGTGTACAGTAGCGGTTATGTTCTGTTACTTTCTTTAGTTACGTCTTTCTATTGTCTCAAAATTTAACTATTTCTCAGATCCTTCACTTGATCTCGAATGTTCCTCGTGGGAACGATCTTGATTGCAGTCTTTTCCGAACAGTAGAAGTAACACGTGGTGCTCTCCTGGCCGGGAGAGTCCCCCGTGGTGATCCTACTCTCAGTCAACCACCCCAAGGTCACGGATAGGCGTAACGGTGACTACGGCACGCGCGATAAACACACAGGTAGCTAACCCGCACTGGCACGCGGTCAGTCGTTTCCATTAACGAGTGAGCCCAAAGCACAGCACGGAACCAGTACAGGGCAGAGCCCTCTCAGTAATAGGGGTCCAACCCCTCCACAGTAACCAAACAGGGGCCTTGCCCCTCCACAGTCCGCGCACCCTCTCCTGACTACCCTGGTTTGCCCCAGTGGAACTAACAAGTCGGTGTAGGAGGCTAGCAGAACCCCGGGGCCCGTGGGGTAGCTAGTGCCCTCCCTACACTAGTAGCTCTCCTCGGTACTACGTACATGAGGGCCAGCAAGTCGGTACAAAGCGGCCAGTCCTAACCCCGGGTCCCTGGGGTGGCTGGCCCCACTCTGCAGTAAACAGGTACAGGTACTTCCCTTAGTACTACGTACCCAAGAGACAGCACACAACTATGTCTTTCTTTCTCAGTTCCATTCCTTTCTCTTTCCAGGAGTTCCACTCCTAATTCCCCGTAGGGTTCTAGGCCTTTTAACTCAGAACATCTAGGTTTCACCTTCCCGTTTCACGTTCTTACAATCCATGTTCTCAATCACGTTTATTTATTCATAACAGGCAGCTGTTAATTCAATTACAGGCAGCTATTTGTTCCTTTCCATTTTCCAAGACTACAGTATTCATATATTCCACTAGTTTTCCCATCCTAAGATTCATGCCGTATCCTAGGATCTATCATACAATCTAGTTTTCCAGCCCTAGGATTCATGCAACACCTAGGATCTATCATTCAATCTATTTCTCATTCCTAGGATTCATGCAATGTCCGAGGTTCTGTTTATGGTTCCATAATTTAACAGATTATACTTAAAAGCCACTCTACCGGTTACAACAGGCGAACTGGGGGCGTGGTCGAGAATCCCGCGTGCCTCCGCATCCCCCGAGACTGCAACGGAACGGGGTCCTATTACAAGGATCAAACACAAGGAGTTTCTCAAAACAGTATACAACTACTGTAGATGGGTAGAGGATGTAATTCCGAAAAGCACGCAACTCGAAACGCGGAAAACGGACTCCGAACGGGCACTAAACGAGTCGAAAACGACGAAACAGTGCAAAAACAGACGTCTGGAACCTCTTCCAGACGTCTTAAAAAGTGGATTAGAGATTACCTTTGCTCTGCGTGGTCACTCAGACGTCCAGAAGCCTGCGGGGGCGTCTAGCTAGTTCCCAGACGTCCGATGATCACCTCGGACGTCTGGAAGTCGTTCCCGTCATCTGGCACTGCAGCCAGACGTCTGATTCGCGTTGGATGCGACTCTCAGATCCTGCACGTACCCATTTCCTCTCTCTCTTAGTACGGTCAATCGAAGAAGAGGAAGAAGACGGAAATAACTCACCTTTCAGACGTCTGGACAGTCTTCCAGACGTCGTGCCCGTCGTCTGGCTGGAAGACCAGACGTCTGATTCTGGAAAAGTTTCCAGAACCAAGGTGCGACTCGCCCTCCGCTCGCGACGCTCGGCCGTGCCGCGTCTCATCCGCCTGCTGCTCAAACTGCAGCAGTCCCCCCCGCGTCGCTCCGCACCCGCTGTGCCCCCCGCCGGCCGGCCCTAGCAGCCCCGGCGAGCTCGCCCTCACGGCCGAGTGCCTCTTCCACGCGCAGCACCTCCTCCCACGCTCACTGCGGCTGTCGCTGCCGCCGCTCACTCGTGCTCGCTCTCGCGCACTGGCTGGAAGGAGAAGAGGAAGGGGGTGGAGGTGACGGGAGTGAGGGAGAGGGCGTGGCCTTTTAAGGCCGCGCGAGGAGGAGAGAGAGAGGAGACAGGGTGGGTCTGCGGCCGCAGGAGAGAGGGAAAAAGAGAGGGAGAGAGAGCGTACGCAGGTCTGCGCGCTCAGGCACGCAAACGAAACACGCGTGCCAAAAAATAACCGATTCCTAGACGTCTGGAAGTGGCTCCAGACGTCTGGGCCACCTCCCAGACGTCTTAAAGTACGTCTGAAGCGCGCGTTCATAACACTTGTCATCATTATACTACCGTCTCGATTAGCATGCGAGCCGTATGTTGCAAACTTCATTATAAATGAATAAATTAATGTACAAAGGGTTGTGATTTCAAGATTAGCATATGGGCAAGGAGCGTGGTCCCAGCAAGTTTTATGGGTTGCATGTTATCTCAGCTTTTTTTTTTCATGGCATGAGCTTCCTTTTATTGTGTGCATTGAATATCAATCATGCATCCCATTTGGTAGCTCTTCTTAGCTGCTTTTGTTAGAACTGTGATATAAATAACTTTTGTTAACTACTTGGTGATATCAATGTACGCATTAATGTAAGCTGTGCTGGCACCTCTGGTGTGTAAAAGTGGTTTCAGTTTAGGAGAGAATTAATAGAATTTTTGCTCAAGCTACTACTTAACTTGCAGCTTCAAATCTTATTACATCTCTACGTACAATGAGCTATAATTGCACATCATAATGTAAATTCGAAGAATATTTCAATATTATCCTACATTACAATTCACGACAACCATACTTCATGAAATTGCCACAAAAATGAACCATTTATTTAAATTTAATATAATTATTTTTTTCATCAGTTTGTGTGCTCAACGTAGACATCACAACATTATATTTGATGTAATTATTTGTTTAATTCTAAACATTACTTCTCATGTATTTGTCTTTAGCTAACCAATTCATTGCATATAACGTGATGAATGACCTATAAAGGAAATAGCATATATCACAATCTATTGATAACATTATGCAGACTTTATGAAATCGAATTTCTACTACATAATTCTCCTTGTGCATTCAACTCTTTATATATAAGAAATAATCAAATATTGGAAATCATATTCTGGAAATCGATGTGTGTTGCTGAAATACTTCTTGGTGTTCGTGTAAACAATGTACAGTCCATTATGAAATGTTTTGTGTAGTGTATAGGAAGAATGTGCCATGGTTTAAGATCTTTTCACGGTGCTTACTAAATATCATATTTTCAAGACATATTCCATCTATTCATAGATAAATTCACATACTTCTAATCAATAAACGGGTTGTGATTAGATTAATGTGCTGTCACAAACAACATTAGCTTCTTTGTGCAAAAACAACATGAGACCCTATTGAAACAACATGAGCTTCGTTGTGCAAAAATCAACATCGCATTAATGTGTTGTAACTACAAGAAATTGTACGCAAAGTATAGAACAAGTTTGCATGCTCGAAGTAATTGACCTTTAATAGGTGACTCTACTGAAAGTAATTATGAAAACTATTAATCCTTTGACAACTTCGATGCACACATCGTCAAATTAGACTAGCAATTCTATATTACTTACACATCCCACTAAATTTACCTTATAAACTTGAATACTATATAATACACATTCCATTCATGCTATGTGCACTAAGATATGAACAATGGGTTTATGCATATCTTGAAATATGATGTGAATAACTAGTTCATTCAAACACATATTTTGAATATATCAATATCCAAAAAATTTGGCAACATAGTAAAGAAATGAAGTTTACTAACGTAAACTAAGCTTTGATCATTTACAAATATCCAAAAATCATCTCATACACTTTGACCATTATATGACTTGCAACTTATCTGGACAACATAGTCTCATATGTTCAGAACTACAGAACTTAGCACCACAGAACAATAGGGCTGAAGCATCATATCATACTCCCTTTGTGTGATTCAAATTTCCAACATGTATCCCTTTGGCTTGTGCTGTGAGACATGCAGTCCCCAAATCTTGAGATCTTCTCAACAAGTTACATCAGATCTGGATGGCCAATTATGCTAAAATTGAAAACCAACAAGAAATAATTGAAGAAGCAATCATGATAAAGTGGCAACTACATTTGATACAAAATGACACAAAAAAATCAAAATAACAACCCACCACAAGCTACTCTTGACAATGTGACATGATTATTGCATGAATAGCACAATCAAAACATGCCATGGGCAAAAAGTCCTACACAAACCTCATCAGGAAAGGAAGAAATGTGCATAACAATCGAAAAACAAATAAGGACCACTCAAAAGCCATCGGATCTACTTCCTAAGCTTCGAAAGCAACCCGCTACAAGCACAAATCTGAAATTAGGACATGTTCTCTCCCAAATAGCCCACGTCCCAACATCAAATCTAGCACTGTACCTACTAAAATCACATCATGGTCGTGCCCTCCTACCAACCATTAGATACCAATAAAAAAAACCAACACTGGGAAACCAAATTCCTTCCGAATTATAAGCACAAAGATATCACTTTCCGGCCTCCTAAGTACTCGTGAAATGATGTACGTGTTTTGCGTGGTAGAAATCAAGATTTGGAGGAACCTGTCATCGTAATCACAAAGCTTGTTATTAAATACAATTTTACCAAAACTCCAAGGGAGTCCCAGGTTGAACACAGGGAGGCAACATTTACTTTAATTGAAAACCGCGTTTCATTTTGTTTCTTGTTGGTATTTTGAGGTTTTGTTAATTTTTTTTGTGTTTTTGAAATAAAAAGACAAGCAGAATAAATTCATAAGAGAGACGGAACAAATATGATATATATCACTCCAATGTTAATTACAATGATCTATGAAAGCATAAAAGAGATAGGGGTGAGAGGAAATCTCCCGAATCGACTGTTTGGTGAGACGACGGCGCTTAGCGGAAGCTTGGATGGAGTTGAGATGCAGGAGGGCGTCGGGTAGAGGAATGCTTCACCTCAGCTCTGGAATGGAGGTGAGGAGGCGGAGGTGATTTGCTACCGGAATGGAGGTGGGAGAACGGCTCTAAGGCGACCTATGAAGGTGGTGAGAGAGACAACGAATATTTGGTAGGGTATGGGATTGTTACACTAATAGGGAACCTCTGGAGCTTGGGAATGAGCTCTTGGGAGCTTTGATGGGCTTCTAGAGCTCTAGAGTAGGTGGGTATAGCAAAGGTAGAGATTCCTTGGAAGGGAAGGGTTGTAGGTTTTTATATAGTGGATGAAAGGAGGCTAAAATAGGCATAAGACAAATAGCAACCTCCAGGACGTCGCTGTAGGTCCAGCTCAAGTGTCACTGTAGCTAGCTCACGCCCACTCACGCGAGCACTGTGCTAACCCTCCATCTCGTGCATTGATCACGCTCGAGCCTCACTAGCCATCCATCTCACGTCGCCAACTACCATTGCGAACGTCCATCGAGCAACCACTGGCGTCCGTTGGAGCATGCTGATCCGAGCGAAGCAGATCCCCGCCCTTGGATGGCGGATGAAGGGCTCTGAGCGCATGGGAGAGAACGCTCTGGATTGTGCCTCCGATGCGCATACGATTTCACATCCGCCCACGCGTTAGATCTCGCGTGCATGGGTCTCGCGCATCAGTGACACCACGTAGCTGCTTACCTCGCCGCCCGATCATCCATCGACGGCTCAATTTCTTACCTGTGCGTGCTCAGCGAATAAATCCGCTTGCGAGGCTTCGATCGCGCGGCCGTGTGTTGTGAGCTGAAGCATGACCACTGCGCTGATGTTGGTTTTGTGCCTCGCTTAGGAATTAAGGCTCGGCATGCTGCGACCGTTGGATCTTGATCCAACGGTTGCGATTGCGCGAAGCCCTCTCTCTTCTTAGCTTGAAGTAGGCTACACGGCGCTTTGACGACCGTTGGATTTGAATCCAACAGTCGAGACTTCACAGGTGCTGCTTCGAAGGAGTTGCTGCAACCGGGCTGAATGGCTGCGATGATGCCACGTGGCTCCATCATGGTCGTCCACCTTCTTCTTCTTGTAGAGGGTGATACGGAGTTTTGATTGGCATGATTTTCGCATTGACGGATTGCAAACGTCACTTTAGATTTATCCGTACGGTCAGATTACTCATCTAAAGCCCATAAAGATGTCGCATTGACTCCTAGCAATATAAAGTGTTGAAATTAATGTACATAATGTACAACTATCCTAAATGCAAAGTAATGAATGTTATGCGATATTTATATTATGACATACAATGCTAAGTCTAAAAACTATTATAAGTAAATATTTTATCATGAATTCATGTGTCTTTATCACGAAACAAATGAAATGCTTTAGAGATGGGAAGAAGAAAAAGATGCACTTCTAGCATCTTCCCTTCACCATTGACCTTCGAATCCTTCCCTCAAGTCACATCAAAATCATGCAATCCTAAATATACTTTGCCCTCCACTCAAAGTAAAGACTTCCTACCCACACTAACAATAGGAAAACAAGAAGCCAATTTCTAACTCCGCATCAAAAACATCCACAATCACATCGAAAGCACTCACGTCCATACTCACATTGGAAACATGGCTCCAGCAGTGGTACAGATTCGACAATAACAAAGTTTGATATGTTAATGTCTTAGCTGCACAAATAGCACAAATGGGAGCACAAAGATACACAGTAGCTATGGGTGCACACGTATGAACAGAACAAACCAGCAACTCAAATGAGAAATAGCAAGAGAACAAATAGGAGCATGCAAATCCACAATGAGAAAACACAAACATTAAATGAGCACACAAGACGCATCGAGAAAGCACAAATGGGAGCACAAATCATCCACACAAGAAAAGAACACCCACACGAGACGCATTCTGAATTTGCCATTTAACTATTTAAATTCATTGATGGAGTACAATGTAAACACCAATGATCTTAACTTTGGAAATAATGGTGGTTGCGAGAAGTAGAAGCACTATAACAAAATATACAAAAAAATGACAAATAGACAACAACGATTAGTAGCATTCGTTATTATATTTAACTATAATAACAATTTTAGTTACTCGTTACGATTTCTTTTGAAAATAACAACGATTTTAATTTTTTGTTACGATTTTTTTTAAAAATAACAATGATTATTTTAATTCGTCATCATCTATTTGTTAACCACGAACGAAATCATGGCCATCCTATTTCAATATAAATAAATAATAATAAATATTTTTTAAAATTTTCTAAAACCCTTGACTGACTCCCCACCCCCACACACATTCCCATTCTTCCTCTTCCCCCTTCCCCACACCCCCGCCGACTCCTCCCCTCACTTGTAGAGACCACACCACGACCTCCCCCCTCCGATCGCCTCGACCACCGTCGCCAATCATCGACCTCCCCTCAATTGCCACCGTCCATCACCTCGACCTCCCCTCGACCTTGACCGCCACCGCCGATTCGTCGATGTTACGACCCGATTTCTGAATCCCTACAGGACCCGAGATCGACTCGACTCGACTAATCTCAAGACCCAATCGTCTAAAAAGAAATAACTGAAAAGTAGGAAAATAAACCACATTCACTATGCAATGTAACTAACAGTAAAAGTGTACAAGCAATAAAGGAAGTAAAAGCTCCTAATTAATACATACTACCACAACAATAGGAAAGTAGAACAAAAGTAACAGCAACAAGAACAGTAAACAAAGTCTGAAACTCACTACAGCAAAAAGAGAGTACAACAATAGTACGAAACTACTGCTGGGCTCCACTGGGCCCAGCACCCTCTGCAGCCGGTAACTCGGGCTGCTCAACTCCTTGACTTGTAAAGGGTTATGTAAAAAAAACGGAGTCAGCGAACGCTGAGTAAAGTGGTAACTAGACTATCTAAAGCAGCAGAAACTAGCAGGTAAATTTATCTTTTCCAGTTATTTATTTACAGGTAATTTCCTTTCATCCCATTAGTTTACTTTCAGGTCTCTTTCTTGATCTTACATGTTCCTCGTGGGAACGATCTTGATTACAGTCTTTTCCGAAGAGTAGAAGGCACACGAGGTGCTCTCCAGGACAGGAGAGTCCCCCATGGTAATCCTACACCCAGTCAACCACCCCGAGGTCACTGACAGACGTAGCAGTGACTACGGCACGGGCGATAAGCGCACAAGTAGTTACCCCGCACTGGCACGTGGTTAGTTGTTTCTGCCAGCGGGTACGCCCAAAGTACAGCATGGAATAATATAGGGCCTAGCATTCTCAGAAACAGGGGTCTAGCCCCTCAGAACCAAACAAGGGTCTTGCCCCTCCATAGTCTGTGCACCCTCGTTTGACTACCCCGGTTTGCCCAATGGACCTAATAAGTCAGTGTAAGGTGGCTAGCTGAACCCCGGGACCCATGGGGTGGCTAGCTCCCTCCCTACACTAGCAGTTCTCCCCAGTACCGTGTACGCGACGGCCAACAGAAGTTGGTGTAGAGTGTCCAATCCTAACCCCGAGTCCCAACCCAAGGGCGGCTAGCTCCGCTCTACACTAAAAAGGGGACAGCCGCTCTCCTTGGTACCACGTGCTCAAGGGCCAGCACACTTTCCATCCACATTTCCAGGCCTTTCCATTCATCCACAGGAGCTCTACTCCTAACTCTCTGTAGGATTCATGCTCATATTCATCATATCATTTCATATCAGGTTTCATCATTCACAATTCCATTCGTATTATACACATGCAGCTCATATTTCCACAATTTAACACATGCACAAGTGATATCACAGGCATCTGTTTAGTTATCTCAGGCATTTCATATTCTAATAGGCAGCTCGTATTAATAGGAAGTTGCTAACAATTCAGCTCATTTATTTATGAATATAATCTCAATCATGCACACAAACAGTGCAACTGTTTCTTGTCCTAGGATTCATGTCACACCCTAAGTTTCTAGTTATCTAATATTTAGTGATGCATTCATATTTTATAAGTAAAACAGGGGAAACCATTCTACCAGACAATCCGGGAGTATTGGGGGCTCGAACTGCAGGTCCACGTGCCTCTGTAAGCCCCAGACACGCAACAGAGCGAAGTCCTATACCAAGGAACACATCACAATGGAACATTTTGAACAGTATATAAAGGTTTCTAACATGTAGAGGAACTCACAAGGAAAACACAGATATCTCGTTTGCGTAAAACGGATCCCGATCAGACCCTAAACGGGTCAAAAACAAGTCTACAGACCCAAATCAGACGTCTGGGATAAAGTCCAGACGTCTTAAATGTCAACAGAGTCTCACCTCAAGTTCCTGTGATGACTTCAGATGTCCAGGACTCCTTCGCGACCGTCTGGACCTAGTTCCAGACGTCCAACTAGTCCTTTGGTTCAGCTGTCCAGATGTCCGAAAAGCGTGGGTGGGCGTGCCGTGTGCCTTCCCAAAGCTACTCCTGCACATGACAAAGCAGCACAACCCTTTTTAGCCAAGCAGATCACCTCTGCGATGCGGCCTGCATGGCCGTAACCGCGAGGAAGACGTACCTACACGAATACCTGCTTTCAGACGTCCAGTGTCGTCCCCAGACGTCCAACCCGTCGTCCGGAAGGCACTCCAAACGTCTAATATTGGAAAAGCTCTAGTATTAGACCACGCTCCTGCTTCTCTCGCTGCGCTCCGCCACGGCTCCTCCTGCTCTACTACAGCTCCGACTGCTGCCGGAAGTCGGGGATGACACCCAGATGATGTAAACACATTTGTTGAGGGTAAAATGCCTATTCATGCATGTTCCTAGGCTTAGATTTGCATTTCATGTTATAAATATTACATAGCATGCATCATTCTGTATTTAGAGTAGTTGTATATAATTTAGGTTAATTACGTCTTTTTTGTGGTTAAGAGAGAAGCATATTTATTTCGGAGCCTTAGATTGATGATCCAACTGTACGAATCTGATCAAGACGACGATCAGAGTCCAATGCCTCTGAAATCACCTCGATCGGAGTCCCGTAGCACCATATGCAGTCTGAGGAAAATCAATGCTAAGGGACTAGGAAACATAATTTGGAGTTTCAAATGATAAATCCGACCACACGGATGGATTCGGGTCGATGATCGAAGCCAAACAACGTGAAAATCGACTCAATCCAACCACTGTAGCAGCCCCTACAACAAGAAGAAGATGGACAGCCTAGACTGCGCCACATGACGTAGCCCAGGCCGCTAACGCACGCACGTAGCACTGCATGAGTGTAGCAGCGTGGGTGCGCGTGCAGGAGCGCATGCAAGCAGCGCAAAGCCAACGCGTGGGCGCGTGTGCGTACGACGAGGCAGGAACGCGACGCAAGCAGCGTGAGGTGGACTACAGTGACACATGAGCTGGACTTACAGCAACGCTTACAACCGTCAGTAATTCATCGCATGCCAGCAAAGCTAGCTGTGGGCGCCAGCGGGCATGAGCTGCCTACAGCGACGTTTCCAGCGACAGTTTGGATGTCACTAATGGTTCCATACCTATTTTTGCCTCTTCTCCTCCACTATAAAAGGACCTACACCCCCTCCGTTCCAAGCCATCTCTACCTACTCTACTCTCACCTACTCCCAAGCTCTAGCAAGCCTACCAACGCTCCATTAGAGCTTATTCTCAAGCTCCCAAGGTCCCTATTAGCGTAGCGAACCTCTGCCCTACCAAATATTCCTCCAACTTCCCATCTCCCTTCATAGGTCACCTTGGAGTCATCCTCCCACCTCCATTCTAGTAGCAAATCAACTCTGTCTTCTCACCTCCATTCCGGATCTACGCCGAAGCTTTCCTCAACCCGACGTCCTCCAGCATCTCACCTCCATCGTCACGCTCCTCACCTCCTTCGTCCGAGCTTCCGCCAGGCGCCGTCGTCTCGCCGAACAGCCGATTCGGGAGATTTCCTCTCACCTCCCTCTCTTTTTATGCTTTCATAGTTTTTTGTAATTGACATTGGAAGTAATATATATCATATTTGTTCCACATTTCTATCTTGTGATACATTTTCTTGTTTTCTTTTATTTCAAAAATACAAAAAAAAAAAACAAAACCCCAGAATACCAAAAAGAAACGAATCAAAGCGCGATTTTCACGTAAAGTAAACGTCGCCTCCCTGTGTTCGACCCGGGACTCTCTTGGAGTTTTGGTATAAATTTTATCTGATCGACGTGTATTGCAACTACGACAATGGGTTACTTGTAATCCCGATTTCTAACACGCGAAACACGCACGACCATTTTGGCGCCATTGCCGAGGAGGAAACAGAATTTACTTTATTGTTTATTGCATTTCATTGCATTTACATAGCATTAACCCTACTTGTCTTTGATCTACTGTCTTGCAGGTACCCTAGCATGGAGATCCAAGTGCGGTAAATCGGAGTAAAGTGCGGGTAGAGTGTTTTGTAAGTGTCCCCCACACCACCCCCACCTTAGTTTTCATTCCACAACCGAATAACTCAAACCCAAATCAACTTAGGTGCTTTTTATGAACCCTAGGATTGATTTGGTTGTTTGTTTACCACCTCCACTCACCTCACCATCCACATAAATAAAAATAAAAAATAAAAAAAAGTGTTATCTGATTGTGGGATTTTCTGAAAGCTACACACTTAACACCCACAACTTCTTATCCCAAGGTGCACAATCACTTTGATTCTACCACTTAACCGGGATTTGACCTGTGGACCCGGTACACTTCAACTAAATACACATAAGTGAGTAGAAATCTGAATAGGTTAAGCATTCTTGTGTGCCTTAACTAAGTGGTGCAATAGGCCAATTGATTAAGCTGTTTAGGCCGCACCACTCAATGTAAAACTGATTCATTAAGTAGCTTGCCACTTAGGGTTGATTCTTAGGGCTGAACTAGGCACTCCACATTATTTTTGATTTTTAAAGGAACATATCATCACCTATGCTTTCAAAACTTGGAGTGTTCTACTAAACCTTGATTGAACCAACCTAAGAATTAAACCCTAAAAGCTACTAAACAAGGTTGAACTATAAAAGACACATCATCAAATAACCTTGTTTGAGAACCCTGGTTGTGCACACACACACATTTTAACTGATCATTAAGGGCACAACCCATCTAAAGGGCTCATCACATTCTTGAAGCACCATTGTCCCAAGCCTAACTAAAATTGATTAGACGTTGGCCCTAAGAATTAGTTCGCTTGTCGGGATCCAAATTGAGATTGTTCACGATTAACCTGCTCATACTAGTCAATCTGATGTTTAGCTATGGGAGTAGTGTCAAACGACCGTGGCTGGGGGGTACACTAGGAACCGAAGGCGCAAGCAAAAGGAAGAACCTTCTCCCTAGTCTCTCCTTCTAACTGGTTGGATTACCTGGACATAGGTAAAGTAAATCGTCCATAATCTTAGGATGGATTCTAAGAGTCTGTAGACCTTTAGGCTACCCAACCTAAGGACAGGCTTGTATTTTTGTATTGAAGGGCTCCTTTCTCTTCTGATTTCCCTCCTTACTTCACCATGTACTCTTCCACATTCTACACACGTTTCACATCCTATCCTCCTACCACCACTTATCTCCAAGGTGATTACTATCCTGACTTGACTTGTAATTACCCATCCACTAGCCGAGATGACTTTGATTGGGGATATGAATCCGGACCTCAGTGTCTAGGGCCTAACCTTGGACAACAAGACTATGATTATTATCCTTCCCAGAGCAATAATGATTATGGATTTCCATCCTTTGATGACCAAACTAACTCAATCTACAATCAGGAAGGATATCATGATTATAACACCTACCCTCCCCAGTATTCCATTGAATATAGGTCACCACCATCCTTTGAATAACCTAGAACGACCTACTTTCAGGGAGGGACCCGAGAACCTCGACATCTTGACTCCCCTAGATTCAACCCAAACCTGAATCGAACCAGTTGGTTCAGGTGAACCAGATCCAAGATAGAGTGTTGGCTAATTTGAGGAACACCATACAATCTTTAGAAGCCCATCCAACACCATGCACTGAAGCACTAGAGCCTATGATCAAAATGATTGATGAACTTAATAGTTCTCTATTGGATTTGCTCCAAAGTGTTAGGAATAGGGACCTGGGTGAGTTTCTTCTTCGAAAATTGTCGAGGTTGAGGATGAAATTTGTGGTTGCACAAATCAAATCCTAAGATGATTCTCAAGATGAACCCTCTTCAAGAGAGCCAATGTCTAAACCCGCTCAAGCGCCTGTCGGGGGGGATACATATTCAGAGATTGGAGATGACCAGATTGGTCTAGAGCAACCCTTTGAGGTCAGGTCGTCACCCACCTCAACACTCTCGTGGCTCAGAACGTGATTGGGATCAGCGAAGAACTTCCTGAGGTTGGACACGTGGAACACGTCGTATACACCAGAAAGCTGGGGAGGAAGGGCAAGTCGGTAAGCAATAGGTCCTACCTGCTCCAGGACCTCAAAGGGCCCCATAAACCTTGGTGCAAGCTTCCCCTTTACCCCGAAACGCTGCAGGCCCTTCATGGGAGAAACATGAAGAAAGACGTGATCCCTAACCTTGAACTGCACCTTTCTGCGTTTCCGGTCAACATAACTCTTCTACCTGCTCCTGACAGTGCGGAGTTGTCTGTGGATCTGCTCTATCACCTCCTGACTCTGCTGGATCAACCTGGGGCCAACCTCCCACTTGGTCCCCACCTCAACCCAACTCAAGGGTGCAATACACCTCCGTCCGTACAGAGCCTCGTAAGATGCCACACCGATGCTCGAGTGATAACTGTTATTATATGCAAACTCTGCCAGGGACAAGTGCTCCTCCCAAGAGCCTCTCCGGTCTAGTGCACAGGCACGCAAAAGGTCCTCAAGTGTCTATATAGTGCGCTTTGACTGTCCGTCCATCAAGGGGTGGTACGGGATACTGAACCTCAACTGTGTCCCCAAAGCCTGCTAAAACTCAGCCCAAAACTGGGAAGTAAAGTGGGTATCTCGGTCGGATACAATCTCACGCGAAACTCCGTGCAGGCGTACCACATCACGAATGTACCTCTCTACCAACTGTGCTGGTCCTACGGTGACTCAGATCGATAAGAAGCATGCCATCTTTGTCAATCTGTCCACTATCACCCAAACTGCGTCATGCCCTCACTGGGTAACAGGTAGTCCCACCACCAAGTCCATGGTGATGCTCTCCCACTTCCACTCTGGCACAAGAAGTGGCTGTAACGGCCCTATAGGACTCTAGTGCTCAGCCTTCACCTGCTGGCACACCAAACACTGCTGCACGAACTCACCCACATCCCACTTCATCCCTCTCCACAAAAAGTCGCGTCTCAGATCATGATACATCTTTGTGTTCCCAAGATGTATGGTGAACCTGGACCCATGCGCCTCCGTCAGGAGCTCTCTCAACAACTCCTCGTCCCTGGGAACACACAAATGTCCCCTCATGCACATCACCTCATCTGTAAAAGAGTAGTCTCCTGGGTCCCCTAACAGCACTCTGTCTTGCATCAACTGTAGGTATGGATTGGTCATCTGTCCTGTAATGATGCGGTCTATCAGCTCTGGCCTCGTCTGTCATGTCACCGTCACTGCCCCACAACACCCCTGTGACTCTCAGGGTCGCCAACTGCCTAACTCCTCCATAAATCTCCAAATCTATGCCTGTAAACTGGCAAAGTGAGTGGGCACCTTCTAACTCAAGGCGTCAGCCACCACGTTGGCCTTCCCCGAATGGTAGGAGATGCTGCAGTCATAGTCCTTCAGGAGCTCTAACCAACGTCTCTGTCTCATGTTAAGCTCCTTCTGATCAAACAAGTACCTGAGGCTCTTATGATCCATGAAAATCTCAAAGGTCTCACTGTAAAGGTAGTGCCTCCATGTCTTCAACACGAAGACAAAGCTGTCAGCTCTAAGTCATGGGTAGGGTAGCTATGCTCATGGGGCTTCAATTGCCGCGAAGCGTAAGAGACAATGTGACCCCGCTGCATGAGCACACCCCCTAACCCCTGCAACGAAGCGTCTGTGTAGACCACGAAATCGCCACTGCTATCTGGGATGGTAAGCACAGGAGCTGAAGTTAGTCTCTCCTTCAACTCTTGAAAACATGCCTCACAAGCATCTATCCAAGAAAAAGGCACGTCCTTCCAGGTCAACTGAGTCATAGGACGCGTAATCTGCGAGAATCCCTTGATAAACCATCGATAGTAACCTGCCAGTCCCAAGAAGCTACGTATCTCCGTCACTATATGTGGCCTCTCCCCCCTGAGTACGGCCTCAACCTTGGCTGGATCCACAGCCAAACCATCCCTTAAGATCACATGGCCCAATAAAGTCACCTACCTCAACCAAAACTCGCACTTGCTGTACTTGGCATATAGCCTGCGTCATCTCAAAGTGTCCAGAATCATCCGTAGGTGCCGTCCGTGTTGTGTCTGATCTCGTAAGTAAACGAGTACGTCGTCGATAAATACCACCACAAATTGGTCCAGATACGGTCTAAAAACTTGGTTCATCAAATCCATAAAAGCAGCGGGGACGTTGGTCAGCCTAAACAGCATGACCAAACACTTGTAGTGTCCGTACCGGGTGTGAAAAGCTGTCTTGGAGACGTTGGTCTCCCTTATCCTCAATTGGTGGTAACCTGACCTCAAATCTATCTTGGAGAATACCGTGGCACCTCGCAACTGGTCAAAAAGATCGTCAATCCTCGGCAGCAGATACTTGTTCTTGATGGTGACCCTATTCAGCTGTCTGTAGTCAACACAAAGGTGCAGGGTACCATCCTTCTTCTTCACGAACAACACAGGGGCTCCCCACGGGGACTCACTAGGCCTCACAAAGCCCTTCTCCAACAGGTCTTGTAGCTATGACTTGAGCTCTCGCAGCTCAAGTGGTGCCATCTAGTACGGTGCAGTAGAAATGGGGCTGGTCCCCGGTACCAGTGAGATCTCAA
The DNA here is from genome assembly GCA_037157565.1 of Thalassia testudinum. Classification (NCBI taxonomy): domain Eukaryota; kingdom Viridiplantae; phylum Streptophyta; class Magnoliopsida; order Alismatales; family Hydrocharitaceae; genus Thalassia; species Thalassia testudinum. Next base: position 15,211,211 of record JAZHRO010000026.1, on the reverse strand, counting down.
ACTCGATCTCACGCTCGGGCGGTAGTCCTAGCAGCTCCTCTGGAAACACGTCGGGGTACTCACTAACCATCGGAATACTCTAAAAGTCCGTCACGGGGCTGGGCTCCGCCACCACACAAGCTAGAAAGCCCTCACACCCTTGGCTCAAAAGTCTCGCTGCCCGAAGTGCAGATATGCATCTGAAACCTCCGTCCACTAGCTATCCGTGAAACTCAAAGGAAGGCATCTCTGGTATGGAGAAGACGATCTTCCTCCCAAAATAGTCCACCAAGGCATGGTAGGCAGACAGCCAATCCATCCCCAGAATCATGCCAAAATCCTCCATCAGTATCACAATCAAGTCAGTGGAGAGGCTATGTCCCCCAATACTAACCTCACAGTCCGTGTTGACCTCCTCAGCTACAAACAGCTGACCACCTGGACCTTTGATCACAAACAGATCCTCTAACAACACGCAATCCTATCCCAAACTGACAGCAAAACTCACAGTGACAAAAGAGTGTGTGGCGTCGCAATCAAAAAGCACGTAAACTAATCTGCTGGAAATGGTAACCATACCTGCCACCACTGAATCGGATGCCCTGGCGTCTCTGTGTGTCAGGGCGTTAATACACTCCTCAACTCTTGGTGTAGAAGAAGCAACCACACTCTGAGTCGGGCGAGTAGCCACTGGTCGATATTCTCCTGATGAGAGGCTCATCATGATCTCTAATTACCCCTAATTAACTAGTCTTCCTAGTTAATTAGCTAAGGATATGTGAATACATGGGTTAATTATAAAATAAGGGATATATAGTAAAGGGCCTTAAAATAAGTTTAAAATGCTATTTTATCATTCAAATAATATTATTAATAATTTAATTAATAATTGGACTCGAGATCTTAACAATCATTCCTTTAATTAATAGATTACTTAACTGAAGCATAATATATACCTAAGTATGTAATAACTTATGTAACCTTAGCTAATTAAATAAATTAATATAAAAAGGTCAAAAATGTAAATTCAAGGTCTAAATATAATAAACACCTTATTTACTAACATCTATAAAAAGTTGAAAAAGATATAAATTAAAATAAACTTTGAAAACCTGAGTTTACATTTTGGTCCTTATAACTCATTTCAATCGGGTCCTTACTTCTCATATAGGTCCTTAAGTTTCATTGCACAAAGGTCCCTATCTTCTTCTTCTTCCTTCAACCGGTTGAACGGCTAATGTCCGAGGGTGATTCCACCGCTCAATCACCGCCCTACCGACATCATCCTTCGTTCTCCAAACTCCTGGAGCTTGTGCTCACCATCCCATCTTCATCCATCGGTCTGGATGACTCTGATATCCTAATTTTAGGTAGGAGTTAACCTCACCGTTGTCAGAGAAGACGTCGGTGGTTTACCTCCTCTAGCTCCTCTCACGTCCGGACTCCGCCACCCTCTTAAATGCCGTCAACTATAAATAGCCCCTCACTCCCTCGATTTCTGGTAAGTTGGCTCCCTTCCATCTTCTTCACTGAGCCAACCCAATAGGCTATTCTTCTACAACTTCGACAATCTTCCACATCAATCTCTAACTTCCTCCGTCCATCCTAATTGGCTTAGGAACTTCACCAAGGTCTGCCGCATCCTTGGACATAGGCGCCTACCGAGGAGTGCCTCTACTTCATCCATTTTCGCCCGCCGGAGATCTTCCTCAATACCCTCTGATTTCGTCATTCGTCATGAGCCTTCGATGGAGTTCCCTTTACCCCTTCGTCCAGGTAACAGTAGATAGGAGTAGATTAAGAGTAGGAGTAGGAGTAGTAGTCTAGATAGTTAGTTAGGTAGTTAATGTAGCTTAATGTCAGAATTCAAGGATTGTCTTCTTCGACTCCGTCGAGCTCCTTGAGCTCGCCAAAGCCCTAATTTGGTCTTTTGAATCCACTCTCCACCTTCCTCTACCACTCACGATCACTTCTAACCCATCAAGTACTAATTCTATCACTTAATCACCTAAATCATATCCACCTTCAACAGCTACTGTTGCTATCCATGGCGGTAGTAGCAGAGAAAAATTCACATTCACAGGGTTCTTCATCATCTATTCATCATCTAAGGACCCTATTTCACACCTTACTTTGAATAATTATCAACTCTAATGTAAAAGCCTAATTTTAATTAAGTTCTTGAGCTCGCTGTCAATGGCGGCTCAGGAGTAGTTTATATTATAAATTATTTATTTATATGATCACAGACAACTATTGACTTGTCTCAACCACTCAATTGAGTGGAAAAACAAGTCCTGAGCATTAACCAACTCAGAACCTTTAAAAGATGACTTTACTAATAAATCTTTATTTTAATGATCAATTAAAGGAATTAACCTGATCTTGAGGTTCCTTGTGACCTCAGGAACCTTTTCAAATCACTAATGGCACAATTCCACATTTTGTACACAATTTTGCCTTTTTCTAGACTCACTGGAGCTCCAGCGAGCTCCGGCAAGTCAAAACTAGTCTTCAGCCTGTAGAACTTGGTGTGAAGCTCCAGATTGATGAAATGAGGATCACTGATTGTTCTGAGGTATTTTAATTGAGATTTGAATGACTGGAGCTTGAGATAGTTCTTCTTCTTCTCCAACTCCGGTGAGTTGGAGAAGCTAGCACAGAAACTTTAAAGATGCATTTAAGGAGTCTAGAAGCTTCAATGCAGTGCACTAAAGCTATTCTTAACCTCAGATTTTTGTATAAACCTTCTAATCATTTTGATGAACAAAGCACTTTAGGTGTTTAGGCGATGAGCCTGGAACCCTAGGTTCTTAGGTTAGAACACCTGTTTAAGGGATTGGATGAGTTTCTGAGGTTGAGAGGATTCTTTTTAAAGCAATAATTTCATGAGAAGAAGCTTTAATCAGAAAGTCAAAATTTTGAACTTCACAGTTAAACTGAGTTTGAGATCTTGTTTCTGAGCTCAATCTGAGAAATTAAGGAGTTTGAAATGTCTCTGAGATTCTGTTGAATGATTTGAGAGTGATTAAACTGAGTTCAGACTTGTAATTTTGTTGGAATTCATTCCCTGTCAGTTTGGGTTGTTTTCGAACCCAAACTAATGGCAATGGCTTTTTGCTGAAATTTGATCTCAATTCCTACCCAAATTAATTTGTTACAACCCTTAGAATTTATTGAAATCAATTGAGAATGTTTTTAGCTGTCTGTTACACCTTTTCAGAGTTTAAATTTGATCTCTGAAGCTTTCAGAGAAGTTTGAAGCTTCTCTGCAGCTTCTGAAGCCTAAAGAGCTTAAGAACCTACTCCATTAGCTGTGGAAAGACCTGCAGAGCTTGTTCAGACCTTTATTTAAGTTAGAATAGCCAACCTATAGATATTGTGAGTGTTATTTCATTTCCAGACCATATAACCCCGTAGGAAACCCCCTAGATTCACTCTTCAAATCAAAGAGGAAAACATCCTCTTAACCTAAAATTGACCCTGCAATCTTGTAGAGCTACCTTAGAGCTTTCCATCAAGCTTTGTTTTGCTTGATTTGGAGCTCTGAGCTAGGAGCAATTCTCAATTGAAGTCGAGTCTGAAGGGGGAACACATAGTCCCACATCAGAAGTTGTTGAGCGTGCGCATAGGTATAAAATGAATTTGTTACTTGGGCTTACCAGTCGTCAAGCGCTCGACGCGAAATCTGATCCTGACCATTCTGAGCATAGCGTGTGTGTGTGTGTGGGCATGTGTGCCTGCGGGTGTGTGCCTGAGTGGGCATGTGAGATGTTGGCCCTGAGAGGGCGAGGCCTGGGAGGCGGTTGGACCGGTTCGGCTCGAGAAAGAAATAAACCAAAAATGAACCATAATCAAATAAGGAGAGGACCGAGTAGAGTCTGGTCCCACCCTAAGAAGGGTGCTATGTATCCCCGAAAGGTCCAAGCTGCCAATAAATAAACCTAATTTTTGGTTGAAGAGAAAAAAAAAACCCGATTCAGCTCAGAAGGAAGAAAGGTTCAGAAGCTAAGGCTCAGAAGGTAAAGACAAAGAGAAGGCAATGCTAGAAGCTATGTGCAGAGGAAGCTAAGGGAATAAGACTAAGGGAAGAGAAAGAAAAGGCTAAGTAAGGACTAAGGGAAGAGAAAGAAAAGGCTAAGTAAGGGAGGAGAGCTCGCAATAAAGGAAAGAAAGGAGAGGAATAGGCACTAAGGAACAAAGAAGAAGAAATTAAGAAGAAAAAGACTAAGGGAAGAGAAGGTAGAGGCAAGAGTAGAAGAGAAAGAAGAAAGACAAAGAGCTCGAGAGAGTTTAAGAAAGAAATAAAAGGAAAAGATAAAGGATAAATAAATAAGAGGAAAATAGAACAGAAGATAAAGAGAAGAAGAAAAGAGAGAGAAAGGCTAAAGAATAAAAAGAAAATAATTCATTTTTCTTGTTATATGTTAAATTTCTTTTTGCTCTTAATTGTTGTAATAAGGCATGTATTGAATAGATAAACTCTTATTTGCCTTTAATCTTTTGAAATAAATGTTGGAAATTAGATTTCAAATGGTATTTTGTATATGTCTTCAAATTTAATCAATTTTTTCAAAATCCTTCTACAATTAACTTAATTATACCTCCTATACTTATAAGATAAATTGAGTTAATTAGTGAAGTTAAAATGACTTATACCTCCCAGCAAACGACCTGGACTCAACCAATTAAAAGCAAAAGAATCTAAAATGTTAAGTTAATTCGACCCTATACTACACAACTGACACAATTTCGAGTTAACCTAAGTTACTTTCTTCTACTCTTAATTAAGTAAAATTAACTTAATTAACTGAGTTGAGGAGTAGCACGACCACCTCCCCATGACTGCTGCCCTCCCCTACGTGCCTGGGGACCACGACCACCTGCTCGACCTCCAGTGCTCGGTGCAGGGAGCATCTGCTGTGCTCCACCCTAGACGGGCAGTCCCTCCTAATGTGGCCCGGCTGGTCACACTGGTAGCAGAGGGGGACTCGACTCCCTCCCACGGTAGGTCCCTGCTGACGGCTGGGCGAGGGTCCAGTGCTGACAGCTGGCCCCGATCAGGGGCCTCCAAAGGCCACTGACGGCCCCGCAAAACGACATGACTCTCCCGTGGGTGCCGTGTGCCTCCTCTCTCGTCGACCTTGAGAGCACTCTAGCTGGTAGGGCCTCTTCCATCCGCTGTCGGTGTCTCGGTTGGTCGGGTTGGTCTCCTCGTACGTCATGGCTGCCTCCACCACTCTCGAGAAGGTGGGCAGCTTCAGGGGTTTGACATAACCCCAAATGGCAGGCTAGAGCCCCTCAGTGAACCTCCACAGGCGCTCCTCCTCTGTAGCTACGGCTATCGTAGCAAAACGTGATAGCTCCAAGAAGCACGTGCGATACGTGCTAACAGTCATCGTCCCCTAGCGGAGAGTGTGGAACTCCCGCCTCCTCTGGTCCTGCCAAGTCTACGGGAAGTACTGCTCATAGAAGAGGGTCATGAACTGGTCCCACGTTGGCTCACCCCTCTCCTTGCCTCTGACTGCCCTCCACCACCTGTGTGCCGCACTCTCTAGCTGCTATGTGGCAAAGGCCATGCGACACTCCGCAGGGGGGCGAAGGGTGTCAAACACCTTCTCTATCTGCTCCAGCCAGTCCTCTGCCTCAGACGAGTCCTCATCCCCCTTGAAGGAGGGGGACTTCAGCTTCCAGAACCGTCCGAAAAACTCGTGGTGCAGTTGCAGTGGGGGAACAGGCACGCCTCTAGGCAAGGAGGGCTCATGCTCAGAAGTGTCAAAGTGCGGTGGGGGCGGTGGAGGACCACCCCCTCCCCCTCTTGCTCGTCCAACACTGCTGTAGTCTCTCATTCCCACAAAGGACTCCCCCTCCACCTCCTCAAGGAGAGGTGCTCATGGAGGCTGGTGGAGCTCCTCTCGCACAATATCCCTGATCAGCTGAGCGAAGTCCTGGGCCTGAACGCCTAGAAGAAGTGGTGGGTCAACTGGCACCTCGGGCCCAACACGTCCGCCCCTCCGACCTCGTCCACGGCCGCGTCCGCAACCTGCCTCAAGAACTCCCGATGAGGCATCTCCTACAAGGAGACACAGAAAGCCGAACAAAAGAGGTCAACTCTATCAAACTTCTACGGATAGGGACTCAGAACAGATGTCAAGCGATACGTTGTGGAGGTTACCCTAGTTACATACACGTGAATTGGTTATTCTCAAGCTAGTTGGTTCATTTCTCAGGACGACCTTACTCTAATACCATCTTGTTACGACTTAGTTCCCGAATCCCTACCAGACTTGAGACTGGCTTGACTCGACTAATCCCAAGACCCAGTTGTCCAATAAGAAATAACCGAAAAGCAGGAAAATAAACCACATTCACTATGCAATGTAACTAACAGTAAAAGTGTACAAGTGGTAAAGGAAGTAAAAGCTGCTAATCAGTACATACCACCACAACAACAGGAAAGTAGAACAAAAGTAACAGCAACAGGAACAGTAAACAAAGTCTGAAACTAACTACAGCAAAAAGAGAGTACAACAACTGTATGAAACTACTGCTGGGTTCGACTGGGCACAGCATCCTCTACAGCCGGTAATTTGAGCTGCTCAACTCCTGGACCTATAAAGGGTTATGTAAAAAAAATGGAGTTAGCGAATGCTGAGTAGAGTGGTAACCAGACTATCTAAAGAAGCAGAAATTAGCATGTAAATCTTTTCCGGTTATTTATTTACAGGTAATTTCCTTTCATCCCATTAGTTTACTTTCAGGTCTCTTTCTTGATCTTGCATGTTACTCATGGTAGTCTTTTCCGAAGAGTAGAAGGCACACGTGGTGCTCTCTTGGTCGAGAGAGTCTCCCGTGGTAGTCCTACACCCAGTCAACCACCCCGAGGTCATTGACAGACGTAGCGGTGACTACGGCATGTGCGATAAGCGCACGGGTAGCTACCCCGCACTGGCACGCGGTCAGTCATTTCCGCCAGCAGGTACTCCCAAAGTAGAGCATGGAACAGTATAGGGCCTAGCCCTCTCAGAAATAGGGGTCTAGCCCCTCAGAACCAAACAGGGGTCTCGCCCCTTGGTGTCGAGCCTGGATAGGTTGTTAATATGATGATTTTATCGTTGAAGTGTGTATAGTGGTTAACCTAAATCGGACCTAACCATCTCTTTACAAAATTTTTAACCTGGCCTACTTGATTTTATCTTGGTCACTTTTAGGCCCAGGGTCGAACTCAAGGAAGTGGGGTTACAAGTCAAGTTTCTACGCCTTTCCTACAATGGGTCTCTTCCGTTCGTTTATTGTGTTTTTGGTGTTTTTCTATTTAGATTTTTTTCTGGTAATCTTTGTCCTTGAGGCACACCCTCAAAATTAAGTTCTTGGCTTTGAGCCAAAACAGGGTTCCAAAACGGATCTTGCTATTCGCAAGACGGAGTACTTGTAAGTCAAAGATTATCTTTTCTCTTTTATATATTTTTTTGTCTTTTTACTATCAGGAAAGCGAAACAGAAATAAAGTAAATATAGTATAGGTATATATTATGTATATAAAGGGGTGGGGGTGGAGGCGGAGATGGAGTGTAGCACGATGTCGAGTCGATCGTCTTCTAGAAAGACGCAACCAACAGAACAAAGTGCCGCATGTAGGATGGATTGTGGAAGATGAATGCGAACACGCCTTTTTTGTACGCGTGTATCAAGGAATATCAGCAACTGGTGCAGATATTCCCGCGATACAGCGTATGGTAAATAATGTGAAAATATATATATATATGTAAATATATCTATATGTATACATGGTTATAAATAGGTATATATATGTATATATATATGTATATATGTATATATATATGTATATGTATAGATAGATATATGTATATATATATATATCTGTGTGTGTGTGTGTATACTAATACTTAGTTATATAAATACTAATATATATATATAGATATAAGTATAGATATGTATATATGTATATTTATATAAGTATATGTATATGTGTATATATATAAGTATATAGATATATATATATATGTATGTATGTATGTATGTATGTATACTAATACATAAGTATATAGATACTACTATATGTATAAATATAAGTATATATATATATATATGTATATAAATATATGTATATATATATATATATCAATATATATATGTATACGTATATAATAGTGTATAGGTGTGTGTGTGTGTGTGGAAGTGTGAGTGTATGTGTGAGCAAGCGTCGGTGCAAATAGAGTGTTGTGAGAGAGAGTAAGAGAGAGAGAGAGCGGGAGAGAGAGAGCGCTGCTGGAGGTGAGGGCAAGAGCGGTTAAGGCGTCTGAGCTTCAGGATCGTCGTCTGATGGTTTAAGTTCACGTGCAGGCACGCATGCACGCAGACAAGCACGCACTGGAGGGAATGGCCACACGCGGCGAAGGAAGCGGGCGAAGGCAGGCGCTGGGAGAGGGCTGGCGCACGCAGAAGTACGTGGGCGGGTGCGAGCGACGCAGGCGGAGACGTGTAGGTGGGCGTGCGCACGGGCGAACGACGGTAGCGGCACGTCGGGTGACCGGTAAAGTGAGAAGCTCACCGGCCACCCCACTGTAGCCACAATGTCGCGCAGACGTGCGTTAACAGTGGCTACAGTGGAAGGCCGCGCCGCGCGACTTGGTACGGGTGGTTGTGTGAGTGCGGACGGCTCGACGCGCACGGCGGAGTGGCTTCGGCTGGTGGCTTGCAGGCGGAAGGTTGCGACAGAGAGCGTGGAGAAGGCTGCTGGCGTGCGTGGTGGAGGGCGAGGGCGACGCGAGCACTGCTGGGGTGCGTGGTGAGGGTTGGCCAGCCGCTGCAGTGACGCGCGGTGGCCGGCTGCGGGTGGAAGAGAGAGTACGACAGAGAGAAGAAGCGGGAGGCAGAGAGGCCTGCTGGCACATGCAGAGGGTGAAGGCTACCTGCAGGCTTGCGTGGAAAGAGGCTGAGCGGCTGCTGCGTGCTGCTGCTGCCTTCTTGCCGCTGCTGCAGGGAGTGCGAAGCTTTGAGCTTCAAGCTTGAAGCTACCGCTCCAATGGCTGGAATGGATGGAAACGAAGAAATCAGGGAAGAGCCACCATGCCCACCGGCTCTATGGTGAGCTGGGCGGTGGTGGTCTCACTATGGTGGTGTGCACCACAATGAGGGCTCCTGCCCACTGGGTGTCTCCTCGCAGGAGGAGGGCCGGCATATGGAGGGAGAGGGAGGAGAGGGTGGTGTCCTGGAAGGAGAAGGTGGTACTGCTGCGTTCTTTGGCTCGGGACTCGGCTGGTTTTTGCGAGGAGCCGTGGCTTTTTATAGAAGAAGAAAGCCATGCACAGCCATGCCCTGGCTGTGCATGGCTTGCACATGGAGTGGCAAGGAGTGGGCTGCTACGGCTGGCAGGGAGAGGGCTGCTGCAGGGAAGCATGGCGCGAGGAGAAGAAGAAGATGCATGCAACCGTGGGAAAGATTAAAAATCAAGTGAAATAAAAAATAAAAAGATGGTGAATTAGCAGAGATGCACTTGAGGAAAAATGTTAATTGCAAGGCCACTTATTTATTCTCCTCTCCTCTCAATTAAATGCATGCATGCATGTATTTTTACAATGCAACTATGAAAACCTAATATGCATTGGTAATGCTAGGAAATAGCACAAGATGGCACAATTGCAGGTGTATTTTTGCGGTGCAATCACCCCTCCAAAGTCAGCGCACCCTTGTCTGACTACCCCAGTTTGCCCAGTGGGCCTAACAAGTTAGTGTAGGGTGGCTAGTTGAACCTCGGGCCCTGTGGGGTGGCTAGCTCCCTCCCTACACTAGTAGCTCTCCTCGGTACCATGTACGCGAGGGCTAACAGAAGTCGGTGTAGAGTGGCCAATCCTAACCCCGAGTCCCAACCCAAGGGCGGCTAGCTCCGCTCTACACTAAAAAGGGGACAGTCGCTCTCCTTGGTACCACGTAGTCAAGGGTCAACACACTTCCCATCCACATTTCCAGGCCTTTCCATTCATCCACAAGAGCTCTACTCCTAACTCCCCGTAGGGTTCATGCTCATATTCACCATATCATTCCATACTAGGTTTCATCATTCACAATTCCATTCGTATTATACACATGCAGCTCGTATTTCCACAATTTGACACATGCACAAGTGATATCATAGGAAACTATTTAGTTATCTTAGGTATTTCATATTCTAACAAGCAACTCGTATTAACAGGTAGTTGCTAGCAATTCAGCTCATTTATTTATGAATACAATCTCAATCATGCACACAAATAGTGCAACTATTTCTCGTCCTAGGATTCATGCCACACCCTAGGTTTCTAGTTATCTAATTTTCAGAGATGCATTCATATTTTATAAGTAAAATAGGGGAAACCACTCTACCAGAAATCCGAGAGTACTGGGGGCTCGAACTATAGCCTACGTGCCTCTGCAAGTCCCAAACACGCAATAGAGCGAAGTCGTATACCATGGAATACATCACAACGAAACATTCAGAACAGTATATAAAGGTTTCTAACATGTAGAGGAACTAACAAGGAAAACACAAATATCTCGTTTGCGTAAAACGAATCCCGATCGGACCCTAAATGGGTCAAAAACAAGTCTACAGACCCAAATCAGACGTCTGGGATAAAGTCCAGACGTCTTAAATGTCAACAAAGCCTCACCTCAGGTTCCTGTGACGACTTCAGATGTCCAAGACTCCTCCGCGACCGTCTAGACTTAGTTCCAGACGTCCGACTAGTCCTCCGATCATCTGGGAATGCCTCTGGTCATATGGTCAGCTGTCCAGATGTCCGAAAAGCGTAAGAGGGCATGCCACGCGCCTTCCCAAAGCTGCTTTTGCGCACGACAGAACATGTTACGACCTGGTTCCCGAATCCCTACAAGACCCAAGACCAGCTCAACTCGACTAATCCCAAGACCTAGTCGTCCAACAAGAAAGTAACCAAAAAATAGGAAAGTAAACCACATTCACTATGCTAAGCAACTAACAGTAGAAAGGTACAGTAGTAAAGAAGTAAAAACTACTACAATATATATCACCACCACAACAGTAGAAAAGTAACAAGGTACAGGAACATAAAAGTACAGAAACGTAAAGGTACAGAACATAAAGGTACAAGAATCTAAACTCACTACTACAAAAGAAGTGCAACAAAGAAGCTAGTGCTACTGGGCTCTACTAGGCCCAGCACCCTCTACAACCGTAGACTCAGGCTGCTCAACACCTGGACCTGAAAAGGGTTATAAGCACACAAAGTCAGCGAACGCTGAGTAGAGTGGCAACCAACTAACTAAAGTAGTAAACTAACAGGTAAACTAGCTATTCCAATTTCCTCAATTTACAAGTTATTCCTTTTCCACCCATTGGTTTATATATTTCCAAATCTCTTTCTTGATCTCGAATGTTCCTCGTGGAAACAATCTTGATTACAGTCTTTTCCGAAGAGTAGAAGGCACACGTGGTGCTCTCCTGGCCAGGAGAGTCCCCCGTGGTGATCCTACACCCAGTCAACCACCCAAGGTCACGGATAGACGTAACGGTGACTACGGCATGCGCGATAAGCGCACAGGTAGCTCCCTGCACTGGCACGCGGTCAGTAGTTTCCGCTAACGGGTGCACCCAAAGTACAGCATGGAACAGTATAGGGCCTAGCCCTCTCGGTAACATGGATCTAGCCCCTAAGAACCAAACAGGGGTCTCGCCCCTCCATAGTCCGCGCACCCTCGCCTGACTACCCTGGTTTGCCCAATAGGCCTAACAAGTCGGTGTAGGGTGGCTAGCTGAACCCCGGGCCCCGTGGGGTGGCCAGCTCTCTCCCTACACTAGTAGCTCTCCCTGGTATAGTGTACACGAGGGCCACGGAGTCGGTGCAAAGTGGCCAAACCCACCTCGGGTTTCAACCCGAAGGGCGACAAGCTCCCCTCTACACTAAGAGGTAACATGCACTTCCCTTGGTACCACGTACTCAAGGGCCAGCACACTTCCCAATGCATTTCCAGATCCATTCCATTTATTTCCAGGAGCTCTACTCCTATTCCCCCGTAGGGTTCATGATCATATGCCTCATGCCATTCCATACCAGGTTTCATCATTTCCATTTCCATTCTCAAGTTATACACATGCAACTTGTATTTCTATCATTCACATTTCCATACTCAGGTTATACACAGGTAATTCATATTTCTATCATTCACATTACCATTCTCAGCTTTATACACATGCAGCTCGTATTAAATCATTTAACGTATCCAACAGGAAGGTCACATGCAACTGTTAACTAGCACGGGTAATTCATATTTCATAGGCAGCTTTTATTCATTTACAGGCAGTTGTTAACATTTCTATCTACTCATTCAAGACTGCAATTCAATCACACATACAGACATTTCAAGTATTTCTCGTCCTAAAATTCATGCCACATCCTAGGTTCTAATCATTCATTCCACACATGCATTTAGGTTTATAATTAAATTAGGGGAAGCCACTCTACCAGTTAACCCAGGAGTATTGGGGGCTCGAACGGCATGCTCTCGTACCTCAGTAACCCCCGAACCCGCAATGGAATGAAGTCCTATAACAAGGAACAATCACAATGGAACATTCAGAACAGTATAGAAAGCCTTCAAACAAGTAGAGGAACTCGCAAGGAAAACACCGATATCTTGTTTGCATAAAAAAGACCACAAACGGACCCTAAACGGTTCAAAAACAGGTTTACTGACCCAAATCAGACGTCTGGAACAACTTCTAGACGTCTTAAAAGTGTTCAGAAATGCACCTCAAGCTCTGCGTCAACCTCAGACATCCAGGAACTCTTCTGGACCGTCTGGACCCAACTCCAGACGTCCAACCACTTCTCCAGACATCTGGAAGTGCTTCCAAACGTCTGTTAAGCTTCCTAGACGTCTGAAATGCATGGGAGGGCATGTCTCGCACCTTCCCAAAGTAAATCCTGCAAGCTACCACCAAATCTTCTCAAAATAAGCACACAAAGTGTTCCTGCGGAGTGACCTATATGGCCGTATCCGCAAAGGGAACGTACCTTCGTGAAGCTCTCTCCTCAAACGTCTGGAACCACCTCCAGACGTTCGGTCTGTCGTTTAGACGTCACTCCAGACGTCTGATTCTGGGAAAAACCCAGAACCAGAACCTGCTCCTGCTCGCTCTCACCACGTGCGGCCACGACTCACCTCCTCACCTGCAGCTCCAGCTGCAGCAGTGTCAGGGACGACTTCCTGATGCACTCCGCTTCCTCTCAAATGCGTCGCTCCGGCCGTGCACCCTCCGGTGAGCTCCCACATGAGCTAAAGAGCTCACTCTCCTCCTCTCCTCATGCCACTCCTCCTCGTCGCCGCTCTCTCACTCTCTCACTTACGCTGGGGTGGTGAGGAAGGGAAGAAGGGGCTGGAGTGGGGAGAACGAGAGAGGAGGAAGGGGGTTTATAAGGATGAGGGCTAGGGTTTGCTGGAGGGGGAAAGGAGAGAGAAGGAGGAAAAAGAGAGAAAGTACTGTCTACGTGCAGCTCGCTTGCAGACGTGAGCTCGTACTCAAAATTTTTTATTTCCAGACCTCTGGGAAGGTATCCAGACGTCTGACCGATAGTCCAGACGTCTTAAAAGGCTTAAGACAGCACGGGTATTTACAGAGTAGTGCAACCCTTTTTAGCCAAGTAGATTGGCTCTACGGTGCGGCCTGCATGGCTGTAATCACAAGGAAGACGTAC